>OU452262.1:18100800-20600800 GCA_911728495.1 Furcula furcula | reverse complement strand
GTGCGTGGATTGTCCCAAGATATTATACACAGACACTAAGAACTTACCTATGTTTGATTTGTTATTTAAAGTTGAATTCTATAGTCATTGGTTAATTTTGACCAAAAAGAATGAACAGTCACCAAGGGAGCGTTCATGTATTACGTACCGGAATTAAAAAAAACGTCATTTCTGTCGTGTACCTTAGCGTATTAATAATTGATACTATGATAATGCGTGACTGTGGGCAAAACAAAAAGAATGAAGCCATTGACAATCCCTCTTAACACTTTTATGATTATCCAGTAAACATGTTCTAAAACAGACACGTTATCGCAAAAGTACCACATCAACATTCCGCATACTGCATTGTTTTGCGTTCCAATCAAGAGCCCGTAGCTTAAACGTGATTTAAAAAAAAACAATGCAAAATATTCTATTCAGTTTGGATACTTAAACTGCAACGCAATTTTTCGTACCATGGTCTAAATATATGGCTTACCCGGACAACAACCTTTTAATTATTGTAAATAACGCGAAGTTTGACGAGACAGGCTATGTCAGGTCACTATGTGCAGTGGTTTTGTTACATTGTTAGTAAATGCAGTCAACTATTTCTTTTTATTTGTGTATTCAGCCGTTTTCACAGATTGCCCTATCCTTTGTAACGCCATTCGGTTGGTAGAATTTAAATTTGGATTGAAATTGGATGGACAGAGTACAGGGATTAAAGGAGAAAGATTATGAATTATAAATAAAAACTTAATATTATAAATCTGCATTTATTAACGAACATTGACTGCACATAGCAGGGTACATTTACCGCCTAAACAACTATAAAATCGTTAGCCATTTGATCCAAAATCTTATAGAAACTTGATCTTTGAAATCATTAGATTTCGAATCAATTCGCTGTCATTAAAGACGTTTTTTCTATAAGAATGATATTTAGTATGACAGCTATGTCTATGGTTTGGGGATCAAGTTATTACATTCGAATGTTAGTGGAGATTAAATTGCATTTTATAAGTTTTAACCCCAATAGCCACAGCTTCAATGGCAAACGAAATAGTCTGAAGGCCAGGTGTCTATAGAATTTTATAAATATAAAATTTAAAAAAAAAACGATCGCTGTGTAACTTTTTAATTTTTAAGTTGTTTCAATTCAGTTTATTCGAGTTTAATTCCATGACTCGTATCTAGAAGTGTTAGATACGACTTGATGTAAGCTATCATTGAACTGTGATTAAGATTGTGTATAATAATCTGATGGTTTTATGTTTTAAGGCAGTGTTTGCTAAGCTATCTATTATTTTAATTCGTTTCAAGTGTCAAAGCAATTTGTTGTTTCCGTATACAATGTGTAAACGTATAAACAGAACATTTAAAACTACTTTGTTCAGTATTGAGAACAGAAGTGGTTGTACTACCTCTTTTTAATATAGGTTAATTTTTCTTATGTTTTTATAATTTAACATACTGAGTATAAAAGTTCGGTCTGACTAATACTAGGGCGGGAAGAGGTTATTCACCTCTAACGAGCGTAGGCGTGCGACATGCATGTGTATAGAGTTATGAAAAACTAGAATAGACATGATACAAAAAATATATATATTATCGATGAAGATTTATGAAAATAAATATAGAAAATTAAGTTGGGTTGTCTGAGGTACTGCGTTATCACATTAACACGGTGTATAAAGATAGATATACAGACAGATACTAACTGACTGACCGATGTAGAGAATGACGTAATTTTGAAGACAGATATGTCATTTACTGTGTAAAAATGACTTGTCATATAAGACTTCGTACTCACGCTGTTCTGTCAATATTTGCTCCCCTGAGGGTATTATATCGAATTTTGATAGTTAACGAAATCGTCCAGTCAGTTTTCTCCATACATTTCACACCAGCACCTCTAGCGGTAACTTCAAAACTAGTATAATGTACAACAGAAAACTATTTTCGAAACGCGACCGTTTATCGTCAACGATAAACTAGTTTATAAAACAGTCTAAAGTTTCGACTAGTTTATTGACGGAAAAATTTAGCTGTTGCCGACTAGATACGTCGAATTCGATTCGAATACTTGGACTGTAAACTAGTCTATTGTTAAAGATAAAAACAGTCGAATAAAACGGTTTTTTCATTCATCGCTCACTTCTAATCAAAACCCTTCCGGTTTTAATAATATTATTAGCTCGAGGTACGCTAAACGCTAAAAAGAGCTTACATTATCCTGTAATGTGTAATATTTGGGTAAATGAACAGTAATGAAATATATATCTTTAAATCGTAAGCTCAATATTTAATTGATTCCTTTGTCTTTAAATATATAAATTGATTGCTTAGTCCATACACTGCCGTTTATATACAAAGGCATTGGAATGTCTAATCGATTTTGTATTCGAGATACACGTACTCGAGTACCAAATCGATTTACAGTACCAGTCAGTATTTTTAAGTTGTGATCGTCTCGAATGAACTGAGTTGAAATCATTTGACTATGTTTACTTATGATTAAGTTAGGTATCTCAGGTTTGTGACAGGCCGCCTAAATACTGCGAATGCTTGAACCAGGTTTCATTCAAAGTAACTTTAAAACAACAAATTGTAGTTAATGGCAGATTTAAACTCACAATATAAAATAACATTTCGGGCGTTGTTTAAAATTATCGGCCATAAGACGTCCACAACTGCTCATAGCTACCTTCCCTTCTATGTGTCTTACGTCAAATGAAGTCCTGGGGGTCTAGTGCGAGTTCTGATAGTATACGAGCTTGATCAAACTCCATACATTTTACACCAGCGCCCCTAGCGGTAACTATAAAAAACTAGTAAAATATACGGGAAAATACTGACAGGTTGATCGCACTCGTAAACTATCAGAACTCTTACTAATACCCCTGTCAAAATGTTAATTTAAACCTGCCATTGACGAGTTGTTGTTAATCGTATCAGAGTGTTGACAATAAGGCTACAGGGGTAAAAGTGGGGACATTTCAATTACATATTTGAAGCAAACGCCTAATATCGCTACCTCGTTCCCTATGGTCCGAATTCTCGTTCTACCGGTATAAGAAAGAGACTTCAGACCACAGAGAAAGGGATAGCGTTATTAAATGTGCAATATTGAGCTCTCAGGTATGAATTTTCGAGTGTTTTCTCCACTTTACTCCTATAGCTTCACGTTGTTAACTCACAGGATCAATAGCGTAGGGTAGTCGAATGTTCGACGCCGCCGATGCCAATGTGTCACCCAGTGACTATTTTCTACATAATAGCTGTATGTATGTGAAGTATGATAATTTTTGTGGTGCGTAAATGATAAAGTACCTATAAGCCAACTGGGTGTTTTATTTACCCAGTACTCAAACTCACTATAATAGATCCAACCGTTTATTTTCTATTTGACAGATCTAATTTATATAAAGCTGCATATATAATAAGGTAAGGTGGGGACTCACTTCAAATAACTCGAAAAGTTCCGTCTTTTTGTCGTATTTAACTTGTCGATAAAACAGTTATCATGAAAAGGTTCTCGGCTCAAAACACAGTTGTCACTTGTGCTGTAGCGAAAAATGTTATACGGCGCGGCGTTTACATTCAGCTCAGTTCCAGGCCACTCCGGCAGGGAATTGGGCAGCACGAGTATGTAAACACGTCACTCGTCATGCCGCTGCTCCTGCTCCTCGCGCTGCCCGCCGCTTCGCTCGCTTTTTTTATTTTTTTTTATTTGGGAATGATAGACGCTGTTAGCCGATGGCCATTGCAGCCGGACAATAGGAGGCGAGCGCTTGAAGCGCTCTAGCCTTTACGGCAGAAGTAGCGACGAGCACAAGGGCACCTCAGGGAGGCACGGTTGTCGGGGAGGGGTCGGCGCATCCCTCAGGGGTCAGGAGGGTCGAGCAGTACGTGCCGTGGTCTGCGGCGCGACTCAGAAGGACTAGGGGCGTAATCGGCGGCGGCGCGGATTAAATTGTTTGCGTGACGGGACGCGGATTCAAAGTAGCGTTTCGACACTTCTTTGAGGAAATTACGAAGGGGATCTAATTTGAAATCGGAATGCAGGCTCCATTCGCTCCAGGCGGTATTTTGTGTGGAAGTCAAAGGAACGCGAACACGAGCAGTGTTACCAGAATTAGAATTTAGCAATTCTGCTATTTTAGCAGAATTGTAGCCCCATTTTAGGACTTAGCAGATTATGTCGCAGAATAGAAGAAAATAGCAGTTTTTTGTAGAATCTAGTGAATCTAGTAAAGTAATAATTAACTGAATTTGGATTGTTGTGTGCAAACACTTAATAAAATCTGCCACATTATACCTAACTTTTTTGCTGTGTATATTTTTAAGGAAAGTCCCATGAGCACATCAATTGTCTCTCAGTTTCAGTTGTATGTAAAGTAAGTACATACTATGGGCCCGTTGGTCTAGTAATTAGACACCCTGGCTGCTACCTGATGGGTCGTGGGTTCGATTCCCACCAAGTTTCTGGGTGTTATTTATCCATTGAAGTATGTATAAAAAAAAAGTAATATAAGTATTAGTATCAGTGGTCTGGTTTCTGTAGTACAGGCTCTGCCTAGTTTGGGCTCAGATGACCATATTGTGTGTATTGACTCAGAATATTATTATGTGATAATTATAATATACTAGCTGACCCGCGCAGCTCCGCCCGCGCTTTTATTACATTTTGCTCCCCTTTTCTCCCTCCTCCCTTGATTTATATCTCTCTCTTATAAGCAACATCTAATTCTATGCTCTCTTCCTCCTTCCCTCCCCCTTTCTCATCTCCAACCTTGCTCCGCCTCATGCTCCATCTTAATCCCCCTATCCCTCAAACCATCACCCCCTCCTCGAATCCCCTCTCCCTCTCTCTCCTCTCTTGCACCCTCCTCTCGTTCTATATATCCTCATCAATCATGGTATCTGGGATTCATACCCACTTAAACCCCTGCAGCTTTCGCATCACCACATAAGAGGGGGACCTGGGATCTGCAACAAATACCCCTGAGTGCGCATTATAGCCCCCTTAAACCTGGCACCATGATCACGGGGACGGGGCTCGCAACCCCGTCACCATCCCCCTCGGAGTCGCCGTCGTCACCCATCTATGTAATGACCTTGCCTAACGTTGCTTAACCTAGCGGCATGAAGTATACTTTACGACCTATTCTCAGACCTACCCGATATGCCCACAAAATTTCATACAAATAGGTCCACCCATCTATGTAATGACCTTGCCTTATGTTGCTTAACCTTAACCTAGCGGTATGAACAACGTTCACAGCTATTTTTTCATTGGTGTAAATATTACTGAAGTTTACGTTATATTGAAGGAGGGACAAATTCATGCTAACAACAATTTATTATTAGTTAATTATTTCGTATTTATTACGTAAAAAGTAAAGGATAAAAAATGTTTATTGTGGGTTATCTCTAAGAGATAAACATATACCATCCCGGACTTTTTTGTAGACCTTGTTAAGGTATACAATACTGTACTACATTATTTTGATCTATCTCTTAGGGTTCAGACAGCGTTTTCAATGCAAGCGCAAAAAATGTGTTTATTTACGACATCACATTAGAAACCTCTAAAATTATCAGTGTTTCTCTACTATATTATGCATGTATTATACTTATAAACCTTCCTCTTGAATCACTTTATCTATTATGAAAAACCGCATCAAAATCCGTTGCGTAGTTTTAAAGATCTAAGCATACATAGGGACAGACAGACAGCGGGAGCGACTTTGTTTTATAATATGTATAGTTTTAAATTTGTAGCCTAGTCGGCGAGCACGAGAAATAAAACACTAAGAGAGGGCTACACAAATTTATTAAAAATACGTAAAATAAGAAGAAAGTTACGTTACAGGGGGAGGTCGATTACTTGTTAGCTTGTTCGCACGTATAACAAAAATAGCTGTAACTTAACTAGGGGTCGTTAGGGAACGCAACGGCGATTCCCGCGGTCTTCGGCGTCCTCCTTCTCCTTGGAGAGGCCAGGCACGCCACGGATGCGGAGTCTGGACTAGACCCGGTCGTCAGCAACACAGCCACGAACTTGTGGCCGGAAAAATGCGAAGCTTTTCGCCCGAAGGGGGAACCCTCTTGCCCGAAAGGTAGAAAACTCTTCGCCCGAAAGTAGAAACTTCGCCCGAAGGAAGAACCCTGGAACGCCACATAAGCGTTCCTGTAGACGCCGTTCCCTAATGCGACACCCTCCTAACCAGCTTTCAGTTGGTGGAGGCTGCCTCATTATGGAGACGTCTACAGGAATAAAAGGTACACCCTAACAATAAAAAGTAAAACATGGGCTTAATAGTACCTATTCACATATGGAAGGATTACAATTAAAAAATCCTACAGCAGCGATTACAGAATTTAAACAACTTACCAGTAAATACTGGGTTCCTTCGAATTTATATATACTCTAACTTAATAGACTGTTACTATAGTTGCACTATATAACAAAACCGTTGACAGAAAATACAATACAATTGAAGTGGTGATCGGCGCTCAGCTCTGATGGCAATAGCTGGCTCAACTACTGAGTCAAAAACGAAACCTATCGAGTGGAGATGGCGTCGAACCGTCTAGAAAAGCCAAACAGACCCAAACAGACATTTTGAAAATATATTTTCATTATTTTATTTTTATTTTGTTATATTAGGGAAACAAACAAATGATACCACTTATTACTAAATATAAGATCCAATAGTACATAAAAATCAATTCAGTTTCCACTAATAACTAAATCATAACATTAGAGAGAAGTTAACTGCGTATGCATGATTTTAAATTAAAAAAAAACATTAAATATAAAAAATATATTAGAGTTAAAAAGTGCCGGAGTCAATATGAGTTAAATATTTAAAACATCGAATCTTAATATAAATAAAAAAATCAAAAACAAAGTTTATAATACAAAAAAAATCCGCTCAGGGGCAGCGAACCCGGACAGTCCGTACTTAGAGGACGCTTCCGTAACCACTTGGCCAAGGAACTTTTATTTTATCTTTCGAATTATCGTATCTTATTGTTGTAATATATTTGCACCGCCATCGGTTTGAGTAATAATACTTCTTTTTTACCCTGTAAAGGGATAAATTATACAAAATATGAAATACTAATTCAATTAATTTTCTTAACGAATGTCTGTGCAAAATTTCAAGTCAATAGGACCAAGGAATCGCGTTCTCCCATACAAACTTTGCCCCCCTGTTTGACCCCCTTAGAGGTTGAATTTCGTAAAATCCTGTCTTAGTGAGCACCTACGTCTTAAAAGGAACCCCCATGCAAAGTTTGAGACTCCTAGCACTTGTAGATTCTGAGATTTCGTGATGAGTGGGTTTTTGTCTACTCTTTTATATAATAAGAAGATAAGATTAGCCGGCTGCATTTATTTATTTATTATTGTTGGTTATTTATATTTGATTCTATCAAATATCATATTTATGTATTATACTAATATTTATATATATATATGTCGGGGTGGAGACGTTTCGGCCTCCTTGTTTCGTCATTCTTATTAAAGTTTAAGTTGTCATTATTCGAATTATTCTTGTGATTAAATTGTTTGTTAAATTAATAATTCTTACACAAAAGTGAATTTGAATTTACTACACATACAACGCTATTTGTAGAATTAATAATAATTATTGAGGGTAGTTTTACACAAAAGTGAATTTGGATTTACTATAAATAAAACGCAACGGCCGCATTCGTAACAGTGTCGCTCGGATCGTCAGACCGTTCGGACCTGTCTCGTTTCGTAACGATCAGTTGTGAGATTGTGGTCTTTGCAACTGATAATGTGTGTTTTAAGTTATATTTGCAGATTTTCCTGGGTGCTGCATTTACTCATCTGGATTGGATGTGTCCGATTCGGCTTTTAAAGGTTTGGCGTAATAAGTCGGTGAGTCGGACTAGCAAAGTCCGTTTGAATTACTAATATGAATTAGTCAAGCAATCTTGTGATAATAATTAATAATCATAAGCAATGATAATCCCACTGATGGTTAAAGGCTGGCGTTGGTGTGGTTGTAGGGGCCGGAGGAGACCACTTGGGGGAGTCCCCATATTTTTATAATAAATAAACTGTCAAAATGTTATAGCAAGAGTAACTTTTGTGTCAGTAACGTCGGCATTGCTGACATCCCGTTATTTTTATGGTGCCCTCAGAGTTTTTACTGTGACATCAGAAGTGGGATTGAATTCTGGCCTTTCCGCTACGTTTTCTGATGCAATCTGCATTAGTACCTAATGGCAAATATGGTCATCGTTTTTTTTCCCGGCCCACCTACACCACGCCACCCACCCTGGTTTGACTGGTGGCAGTTTGCTTTATTGTTGAGAACAATGGTAATTACCCAATCGCTTACAGGAATGTGCTCAAGTATGAAGTAAACTAAACTAGTAGGGACAATAGTTCCCACGTGTTTACGTATTTCACAATCGACTACCGTCAATTTCCCTGATTACAATAGTTTCGAACTCAATTACGGTACTTTCAATTTCTTTGTTTTGATAGTGGTTGCTGAAGTTTGATAGTGGTTCAAGTTTCAGTTCTAGTACTAGTTCTTTAAATATTGTTTTCTCAACGATGTACTTATTGTTGGACTGAAAAATTGGTTGTTGGTTGTATTTTATGATTGCAACATCGAAGTGGAAAAATACTCTTAGCTGTGAGAACGTACAAGCTGACATCATTTAGATTTAATTTCTTTGATTTATTATTATAAACTACGGGTAGATTTCAGTTTTGTATGCTAATAATGTTCGAGTGTGTTCGTCGTTTCGGTAAACACAAGCTGACATCATTTGGATTTCATTTCTTTGATTTATTATTATTATAAACTACGGGTAGATTTCAGTTTTGTATGCTGATAATGTTCGAGTGTGTTCGTCGTTTCGGTAAACAAAGTTTATTCGCGTAAAATTTCAATTCCAACTAATGTTTTAATTTTATTTATTTATACAGCAACAGTACACTTGTTACTAACGTTTAGACGTTCAGTTGTTGTGAATTGTGATAAGTGAACCTATGACAGGCATCGTTGATATGCTTGCTTATGTTCTCTATGAAAGTTAGAATAGATGAGAATTATTAAGAAATTATTAAATTAAATTAAATAGATGAAAATTACTATAATGATTAAAAGCAAAACTAACCAAATCAACAAAAATAAAATATAGCATCAAGGCATACATGCTTATCTAGTCGTTTTATATACGAAGTAGTTCCAGCACGTCTAAATCTGATGATGGTTTGGCGTTCATATACTCGTTACAGTCTTCTGGTTGGTGAGTTCAAACCAAGGTTGGACTTAATCGATTTTATAATTTTTTTAGCTTTAATATTAGTATGACCGTTTTTTTTTTGTTTTTAATCATTGCGTATCGCTTTTTGGAGGAAGGCCGAGCAGTTGGCTGAGTGATTCTTACTGACCGACAAGGATCTATGATTCCTATGTGATTGGTCAATTAACAAAACCAGGCATGCTTTGGCGGTCTGGTAAATTATAAATTTGGTTTTTTTAGTATGTTATGTTCACAGGTGTATGTTGAGCCAGGAGGTGCTTCGCCGACACAATGAGCGCTCCCAATGGGGTTGCTGCTCAAGCGGTGGCGTTGCTGCTTCGGTCACTGTGTCGTGATCGTGGTGGACAGACGTCCGGGCAAGAAAGTAATATCTGTTTTATTTGTGTGGCTATAGATAGCCGCACTAACGTAAGTTATTGTTTCTTACCTAATACCAAATGTGGATTTGACTATAACAAATTTTTAAGACTGCTATAACAGTAAGGATATATGTTATTGGCTTGTCTTTGTTGACTGGCTAATAGAATGTAACAATCACTATTTATTATCACATAGTCTTTACGGTCAAATTAAGGCTCAATGCCACAGTATCATCCTATTGTACTAGAAATCAAATCATGCATGAATGCGTGGAGCATTTGCATTGATCTATCGAAAATAAATGAGCGAGTACGCGTGGAGCGTTACAAGCACTTCAATATCTTTATTCACATCCGTATGTACAGTTACGCTTATTATTCTTTCATATCCCATTTGAACTACTCTTTTTTTTTTTATCCACCAGCTTATTACCAATATATGAATTAGCTGATTTATTAGGTCATGAGTAGCTTTATAGGTAAATGAGTTGTTGCAGAGTGGGCTAGGTCTGTGTACGCCACCTTAGAGGATTGAGAAAAATCCATATAATTCGGGAAACATATAAATACTTCGTTTAAATTACTATTAATGTTGTAATTTTTATTATAATTATCATTTATTTATATTTAGCATGGCGTCTTAAGATGGCGTCTCACTGATGCCGAATTAAACTGTCAGGCAGCCAGCTATCAATAGCTACTGCTGCAGTTAAACTTGTCACAGTTGGTTGTGTGCGTGTATTGTAGGTAGTGAATTGATTACCATTGATATTGTAATTATTAAAATAATGTATGAGAAAACAGATACAAAAATAGAAAGAGTACTGTAATAAAAATACTTTTAAAGCCATTGATAATAAAAGTGACACATGACAGTGACACTTTTCCGCTGTGCCTTTTTTTTTTTATAATGTTGCTATTCTAAGTAAAAAGTCTTAAGTTTTACAAGAAAATAAAGCCAAATTAAAATAAATGGATAGTTAAGAGTGTGGTGTGCAAGGACCTGGCTCAGGCTCCATACATTTTGGAACTTCTACATACTTTACTAGCATGTTTTCGATGCGTATAAAGTTTTTGCCCGGGAGGCAAAAAGTATTGATCAATTAATAATATTTTATCAATAAAATTCAATCAATATTGCAAATCTACATGAGTCAACATAAATCTTACAAGAATGATGTTTTCCGTGCGTAAAAAAAAAAAAAAAAAATAACTAGCATGATGTTTTCCATGCGTATAAAAAAAAAATGTAACCAGCATGATGTTTTCCATGCGTATAAATTACTCTCATGTTATCCTGCTGGGACCACGGCGTACAGGACCGCTCAGAACCCGGCTCCTTATATCCCGTCAAGTCAAAGACTTCGTGCCTGTCACGGAGCAATGGTCCTAAATTCCCTACCTTATTTTTCCATCAAATCAAAGACTTTGTGTCTATCACAGAGCGGTGTTCCTGATCCTATTCCCGAATCCTATCAAGTCAAAGACTTTGTGTCTATCACAGAGCAGCACCGTCACGTGAGAATGAAATCAATAAATAAAATTAAAAAAAAAAAATAAAAAAAAATAAAAAAAAAACAAAATAAAAACAATTTATAACACACAATTACTCTTAATCAGAGAAGTTACTCTAGATCACAAAAGTATAGTGCAAAACTAAAACCAAATTACAATAAGCTATCAGAGAAGGTATTCTTGATCACAAAAGTACAGTACACTGAAACCAAATTACAATAAGCTATCAGAGAAGGTATTTTTGATCCAAAAGTACATGATCCCAAAAGTACAGTACGACACTAATACCAAATTACAATAAGCTAATGACAATATTTATTTCAGCTACTAAAAATGATTATTTTAGCTACTAGTTAACAATCTAATAATGCCACTATTACTGGTGAACATTCCGGCAGGTGCAGAGCGCGCACCGCCGATCAGAATGGCCGTGTCGGGGTGGAGACGTTTCGGCCTCCTTGTTTCGTCATTCTTATTAAAGTTTAAGTTGTCATTATTCGAATTATTCTTGTGATTAAATTGTTTGTTAAATTAATAATTCTTACACAAAAGTGAATTTGAATTTACTACACATACAACGCTATTTGTAGAATTAATAATAATTATTGAGGGTAGTTTTACACAAAAGTGAATTTGGATTTACTATAAATAAAACGCAACGGCCGCATTCGTAACAGTGTCGCTCGGATCGTCAGACCGTTCGGACCTGTCTCGTTTCGTAACGATCAGTTGTGAGATTGTGGTCTTTGCAACTGATAATGTGTGTTTTAAGTTATATTTGCAGATTTTCCTGGGTGCTGCATTTACTCATCTGGATTGGATGTGTCCGATTCGGCTTTTAAAGGTTTGGCGTAATAAGTCGGTGAGTCGGACTAGCAAAGTCCGTTTGAATTACTAATATGAATTAGTCAAGCAATCTTGTGATAATAATTAATAATCATAAGCAATGATAATCCCACTGATGGTTAAAGGCTGGCGTTGGTGTGGTTGTAGGGGCCGGAGGAGACCACTTGGGGGAGTCCCCATATTTTTATAATAAATAAACTGTCAAAATGTTATAGCAAGAGTAACTTTTGTGTCAGTAACGTCGGCATTGCTGACATCCCGTTATTTTTATGGTGCCCTCAGAGTTTTTACTGTGACATATATTATTTTGCTGTTACGTATTTTATTGTTTATAGTTATGTTTTTTCTTTTTCTCTTGTATAATTGGTTTGTATAAACAACCCCGCCTTGCAGTTCATAGTTCCTCTTCATCCAAAGGTTGCCTGGTAGAGATCACTTTTAGTGACAAGGCCGCCCATTGTTTCATTCTATTTTACTGTTATTTTTTTCTTGTATTTTTGTGTTTTTTAATAATGGTGGAACAATAAAGTATTATCTATCTATCTCAACGAGTAGTTGCTAGAAAAATGGTGATCAGGGTCTGATGATGGAGCAGGAAGGTGGTCACGGGATCTCTGCACTAATAAACGTAGACCCACCGAGTTTGGGCTCGTTAGGTAGGTCTCGATGAGTAGTTGCTAGAAAAATGGTGACCAGGATCTGATGATGGAGCAGGAAGGTGATCACGGGATGTCTGCACCAATAAACGTAGACCCACCGAGTTTGGACTCGTTGGGTTGGTCACGACGAGAAGTTACTAGAAAAATAGTGATCAGGGACTGATGATGGAGCAGAAACGTGGTCACGGGATCTCTCTGCATTAATAAACGTAGATCCATCGAATTTGGATTCGTTGGATAGGTTGTTGCGAGTATTAGGTAGAAAAATGTTGGTCAGAGTCTGGTGATAGGAGCAAGTAGGAAGATGGCAACAGTAACTCGGCTCCATTAAATGTAGGACCCTCCGAATTTTAAATCTATGCTTAAATCTTGACGAGTAGTTAGACAGATACTGATCAAGGTCTGATAATAGCACAGGAAAGTCATTTTAAGAGTTCGTTTACATAAGTCGGGGTTTTTTTTTAATTTTTAAATTTATACTTTTTTAATAAAACTGGACACGTGGACAGACAAACAATTTTTGAAGGTGAAAAACGTAGAACTTATATGAGACTTATCCTGCATACAGCCCCGACCTGGCACCTTGTAACTTTTTTTTGTTCCCAAAAAGTAAGTAACAATTACGCGGTCAACGATTTTCGTCACCAGAAGAAGCTATCGAAGAGTATGAAAAACACGTTTCTGAGGTCACCACGGAGGAGTGGCACAAAAGTTTTCAAAATTGGTTTAATCGCATGAAAAAGTGCATTTACGCAAAGGGAGAATATTTTGAGAAACAATAAATTCATTTTTGACCTTTACTAGTATTTTTTCTTATTCATTCCGGAAACTTTTAGTGCGCCCCACCTATTTGGTCAATATATCACAATTATAATGTCAGCGGTAAGGTATTAAGTATAAGGTATTTCCGGTCCATCATATTATTGTGTGGTGTTGCTACAGTAGTATTATATGTCGGCGATAGCTCGAGTGACAGCGACGATGAATCTGATTTTGATTAATAAATAAATAAAAGTAAAAGACACAATAATTGTTTTTACCCGTGTAAAAATAGTTAATAAACAATATCGATATCTCAATCGTAACATCACTACGTTGATAGCCATAGAACGTAAATTTTTAAAAACGTTTGTTATTTTATGTAATTTGTAAAAAAACTACTGCACTTATGGACTCAATTTGTCAAAGATGATTATTACACGGGATCAAGGAGCAAACTTAGGCAGTTGTCATATTTTTAAAACCTCGCATTTAAAAGTGAACTTTTGCGTAACATGACGCAGTTACGTTCTATTGGTGCTGTCAAAAAGAAAATAAATGGTTGGATCTATTATAATATAACGGTGTAGCAGCATTAAGGAAAAATAAATTATATTATAAACTAAGTACTTACTATAATTTTGTATCCGTGCGAAGCCGGGGCGAGTCACTCGCTAGTTATTTATTATTAGTAACTAAGTTTAGTTAGTAACTTAGTAACTACAGCGTAGGGATGTTAAAAAATAATCGATTTTTATTTTAATCGATTATTATTTTCTAATAATCGATTTTTTATTGTCGATTTTTATAATAATATTAATCGATTTTTAGTAAAACGATTATATAAATTACGTGTTTAAATCGATTTTTAGAAACAGCTCGTATCTATGCGACCGATGAAAAAATCTTTTAGAAATTTAACAGAATAAGGTAGTTAACACATAGAACGCCAAGTACCTGATACGCAATGGATTTTTCTATTGGTATGTTGCCTGACGGCGGTTTAAGGGTTAAACAATAATTAACAGGGTTTTATTTGAATAGTTGCTCAAAACACGTAAGTAAATATAAATCCAATTTCTATTTATGTTATTAAACTTCGTGTTAATCTAAACCTGCGCTTACCTCAATTTCTTGTTTTACATTCAACTTTAGCCAGTACGATTACGAGTAAACCTGATTTAGTATCACGGGCTAATGCCTATGTAATTTATAAATAAAACTGATACTAATATTTATAAATTTATTTTTGAAAATGGATATGTGCTTAAATAGATGAATAACATCCAGATTTTTTGCATTTTGCATGTACCTTTTAATAATACAAAAAAAAATCGATTTTTCGCAGAAATCGATTATTTATTGTTATTAAAATCGATTTTTGGCAAATCGATTAATTTTGAATATAGAAAAATCGATTTTTATTTAATCGATTCTTTTCCATTAATCTCACATCCCTACTACAGCGTACTATACTAGCTACTAAGATGACAGCGTCTATAAATAATAACGTTGTCTCTAAAAATTGTTTAAAAACTAAGAATTGAGTTAAATGAACTGTGTTTTTTTCGAATTGGCCTAACAAAGGGTAGTATGATGAAATCATAGCGCGATGCAAAACATTACTAGTGACATCTAGGTGTGAAAGTAAACAACCGGATTATTTTTAATACGTTGCACGCGCTAATCATATCCTGTGGAATGCTTTGCCTGTTCCTTTTAGACGTGGTCAAACACAATCGTATTGAGTTTATCAAAGTCAAAGTCAAAAATATTTTATTTCAAATAAGCTTAACGGCGTAATTTAAAAAAAAGCCACCATAGTGCTTGCGTATAGTATTTTTGCTATCAGTTAAGTATGTATAGGTACATCTATCTTAAAAGAACAAGGTGTTTTCTAGGAATCACGATACAGCCAAACCATTTAACGTAGAAAATTGAAATTTACAAACCAACATTATTCAAATAATCTGAGTGAACAGTAAGAACGGATTTTTCGAAATTCCACACCGAATAATGTAGGTTCCAAATTTCAAGATTGTACGTTCTTTTTAACCGACTTCAAAAAAGGAGGAGGTTCTCAATTCGTCTGTATATATATATTTTTTTTTTATGTATGTTCGCGCATAACTCTGGCAATTATTAACCGATATGAAAAAATCTTTCTTACATCCATTCTTCAATCCATTGATTGGGTCCCATAAAAAAATTATTGCTTAGTAATAAGTAGTTCCTAAAAAATAAGAATGGTGACTGCGTACTGAGAGCTGCAAGAAAGCCTATATAGATGACGTTTTAGTCGCTCGGACTCGCTCGGTCGGACAAAAATGGTCATAACTCTGGCAAATATTTACCAATTTCAATGATTTTTTTTTTATTCGAAAGAAGAAACTACTGTATTGAATCTGCATGAATTTTATTACAACCGGATAAGAACTTCCTGGAGGACCATGAACGATGTGGAGGAATTTATCTGGTAAAAACCATAAAACTGATGTTCTCCATTACATTGCTCTGACAATTATGAACCGATTTCGATGATTCTTTTTTTATTCGAGAGAGTAAACGAGAGATATTTTTTTCTGAAGAAACATGAATTATGTAAAACTATGTAGACGATAATGTGATCATAACCTACCTAGATAATTTTACGGTTTTCGATGGTTCAATCTTTATATATGAAAATATCACTAAGAAGTTTAAAATAAAATCTTTTTAAAAAAAAATTGAACCGACTTCAATATCACTGAAAAGTATAAAATAATTTAAATATTATTGAAGTTGGTGCCAAATATACACAGCAGGTACGCTAACACCAACTTCAATAATATTTAAATTATTTTATACTTTTCAGTGATATTGAAGTCGGTTCAATTAAAAAAAAAAAGATTTTATATTAATATACTAGCTGACCCGCGCAGCTCCGCCCGCGCTTTTATTATTTTGCTACCCTTTTCTCCTTCCCTTGATTTATTTCTCTCTCCACCTCTCTTTAAAAAAGTCTAATTCTATGCTCTCTTTCTCTCTCTCTCCTCTCTTTCCCCCTCCCCCGCTTTGGTACCCATCACACTCCTCCTCTTCCTCTCCCCGTTGTCCCCTCTCTGAACCTCTCTCTTCTCCCACCTTGCTCCGAATCACTCCCCCTTTGATCCTCCTTAATCCCCCTATCCCTCACCCCGTCACCCCCTCGTCCCCCTCTCTCTCCTCTCGTTCTTTACTTATAACCTCGTCAATCATGATATCTGGGATTCTTACCCACTTAAACCCCTGCGGCTGTCGCATCGGCACATATGAAGAGGGACTTGGGCCCTCCAGCGGGATCTGCACCAAATACCCCTCAGTGCGCATTATAGCCCCCGGAAACCTGGCATCGTTATCACGGGGATGGGGCTCGAAACCCCGTCACCGTCCTCCTTGGAGTCGCCACCGTCACCCATCTAACCCATCTATGTAATGACCTTGCCGCTTAACCTAGCGGCATGAAATATACTTTACAACCTATTCTTAGATTCCACCCGATATGCACACAAAATTTCATACAAATCAGTTCACGCATCTATCTAATGACCTTGCCTTATGTTGCTTAACCTTAACCTAGCAGTATGAACAACGTTCACAGCTTTTTTGTCATTAGTGTAAATATTATTGAAGTTTACGTTACATCGAAGAGGGGACAAATTCATACTAACAACAATTTATTAATAGTAAGTCTCATAAAAAGTAAAGGATAAAAAATGGTTATTGTGGGTTACCCTTGAGATAAACATATACCATCGCGGATTTTTTTGTAGACCTTGTTAAAGTTATCTTGTAGTACATTCTTTTGGTCTATCTCGTAGGGTTCAGCCAGCGTTTGCAATGTAAGCGCAAAAAAGTGTGTTTTTTTACGACATCACATTAGAAACCTCTAAAATGATCAGTGTTTCTCTACTATATTATGCATGTATTATACATATAAACCTTCCTTAAGAAACACTCTACCTATTAAGAGAAACCGCATCAAAATCCGTTGCGTAGTTTTAAAGATCTAAGCATACATAGGGACAGACAGACAGCGGGAGCGACTTTGTTTTATAATATGTATAGATATAGATATAGATAATGAGGAGCGAAATAGGTGAGTCTCACTATCGTGATTACTATATACGATACTGATATAGTATCGTGAGACTATTAAATCAAGTGGGTTATCATATGAAAGGGCTTTATTTGCAAACTCCAAAACAGATTTTTATTATGGTTTATGTTACGTAGTTTTTGGCGTATAATCGAAAACGCCACAAAGTTGGCGGAGAGAAAAATCTAAAATAGTTATAGGTGATAGATGTTTATCTATATTTTACAGGAAAACAAAATGATCTTTCTAAGCCTAAAAAGACCTCGACAGAAAACTTAGTTCCCGAAGTGGACCCCCAGGGGTCCACGGGAGACTCGACGGGGGTGTACGTTGGCGTAATTAATTAACCAATCAATTCTAACTTTTTGGTAGAAACGTAGCACCAGGGGCGTCCACCGGAGACCAGAACTAGCTAAATATTGGAAGTGGTCTATGAAAAAAAAGTCTGGGTGCCTCAGTGTTAGACGAATAGCAAAATAACATAAATAGGTACAATGAAGGTTAGAACCCTCGGTGTGCGAGTCCAACTCACACTCGACCGGTTAAAAAAAAATAGCCACTAATATTTAGGAAACCTATTCAGGCACTGTAAAACAGGAGCTACGATGCCTTACACAAAAATACAGGCTATGTCATTAAGTATGTCAACTTGATACTTATTATGTCCAGGGTAAACAATATTTTGAAAAATCTTGATCCCTAATTCAAAACACGTTTTACTAACTAGGTTTTTTTTTTTACGTTAATTTGTGTCCTATTATAATTTATTCACTAAATAAAATCAGTGGCATTGTGTTATTGTGAACTGAAAGACATTACAAGGTGTATATAAACTAAAAAGTTGGAAGTTAAAAGTGACAGTTCGCCGTTACGTTAGTGCCGGTCAATTGATAACAATTTTGTGTATTATACACAATTTATACAGTAGTTCTTTCTAGTTGCTAGTTTGCATCATTCTTTTTAGACTTTGGATTGCTATACAGTTGCATTTAACGTAATTTATTCATAATACAAATACTAAACTTTAAAACAACATAACCCTGATTTAGTTTGATAACACAGTTTAGGATTGTTTATCTCTATTTATATTATTAAAATGACGACACGCAGGGCCTTCGCTCGCCAGGAAGAGTCTAAACTCCAACTGGCGTTAAGTGAACTGAAGGCAGCTAAAGAGCTGTGTTGTCAAATGGACAGGGAGAGGGAAGATAATGAAACAGTTTCTAAAATTATTACATGAAAATAAAAAACTAAAGGCGGAAATGGCACATTTGCATGTACAATGTCTTGATACCTTGGATGCTCGGGACAGGCTCCAAGTTATCGTGGATGGGTTTGATCAGTGTTCTGATGAATATGTGGCAGCTCGTAGCCGTATTTCTCTGCTGGAAGAGCAGCTACGAGAGGCCCACTGTCATATTTCTTTATTAGAAACAGCAAAATTAAATACTACTTCCATTTCAAACCAAAGTTTATTCGATGAGTTGGTCGTCAGTGCCCCGAGCATGGTGTCTGCTGCTCATAATCAAAAGCCCATTGTTACAATAGACCTGACGTCTGGAGATTATGTTCCAGTAAGTAAATCGAAGGGCCTGATTAAGTGCAGCAATAAAAAATTAAAGAAATATATCAAAATCAATAAATACATTAAAAAGACTCAGAAAATTGCCAAAAAACATAATTTTTTTATTAAGAATGTAAAGTTAAACCGAGAAAGATTATTATTGATTGATAAGTTAGACATGTATGTAACTAGGTTAGATAAGTGCACTTTAAAATATAAATGTGATACCCAGAACTTGCAAGATACTATTATAAACCTTAATGAAAAATTAAAATTAATTTCTGATAAATATGCAAGTTCTCAAAAAGTCATGAGGGAGTATACGCTGGCCATGAATGAGCTCATGGTAAGTAGTGTGTCGAAAAATACCATCAACCAACAATCGGTGAGCTCTTTATCACCGGCGTGTAGTCCTAAATCTGAACAAATTAGTATCAACTCTTTGATACAGCCTTCCCTTAATGTTGTTAGTGAATTAAAATCTAGAATTCAGCCCTGTGTTAATAATGAGACATCGAACTCCACAAATATTGTAATATTTAGTGATGAAATTGGCAAGGACATGGGCCACTTAATAAATATTTATGAAAAACACTTGGTAATTAATTATTGTATGCCTGGTATGACCTATTTTAATTTATTAGACAAAATATCTACTTTTAAATTTACCCAGGATACAATATTAATAATCTTGGTAGGGAATAAAGGAAATGTGTCAAAAAAGCAGTTATATAAGTATTATGAGATGCTATCGAATCTTAATATTAAAAAAATTTTGATGTTCACATTTCCATATAGTAAACATTTGCCACAGGAAGAAAACACCCATAGGTATAACTTAAATTTGACATTGCATAATTTGACATGTAATGGTTATAATATAGAAAATAAAATTAATTTAATTGACATAAATAATTTTAATAATGTTCATTTATATTTGACAAAAGATAAATATTATTTATCAAAATATAGTAAAAGACAGATAGCTATGTCGCTATCATATTATTTATACACATCAGCCAAGAATTTGGCTACACAAGTTGCTTCTATTGAGCAACATAATTGTAACATACCTATTAATTCAACCAAGCATTTGGTTACCAATACTGACATTTCTATTAATTTAAATTAGTTAGTAAGACAACAGAGACAACCTCTGGCATAGATGATACCCCTAAAAAGTTAGATATAAATATAGATATAAGTTAATATAATAATAATAATATAAACTTGTATGACTCCAAAATATCATGTGTCAACCTGGTACATCAAAATATACAAGGTATGTTAGGTAAAGATTTGGAAATTGAATTGTTCATGAACAGTCAAAATATAGACATTTTTTGTGTTACAGAACATTGGTTAAAGAGTGATCAGTTCATGTTCAACTTTAACAACCACCAGGTTACTAGCTCATTCAGCAGACCAAATATGATACGTGGAGGCTCTTTAATTATTACTAATAAAAATATTAAAAGTAAGGAACGTTTAGACCTTGTATGCTATTCTGTTGAACGAGTTATAGAGATAGCTTGTATTGAGACAGAGCAGTTTTTAGTTTTGAGCGTATACAGGCCCCCTTGTTATCTTTATGAGGAATTTGAAAGAATTTTAGAGAATGTTTTGCACAAAACAGCATCTACATATAAAATTATTATTGTCTGTGGAGCCTTCAACATAAATTTACTGGATAATAGTAATGTAACTAGAAAATTTATGACATTATTGAAATCGTTTAACTTGTACAACATTTTCTTTGAACCTACTAGGATTACATCTACTAGTGCAACTTGCATTGACAACATATTTACAAGCATAAAGCCAATCCACAAAGAAATAATTAATAAGTTAGATTCCGACCATTGTGGTCAACTGGCTGTTTTTCCTGGTAAACAAATCAAATCTCAAAGAAATGTTACGTTTGTTCCGGTAACAAGATGCCGCATTAATCATTTTAAAGCCACCCTGACTGATAAAATACCTTTATTGCCATATCATAACGATCCGAACACTCTATATAACTCTTTATTTCAGCTTATTGATACCCAGTTCAGTAAAATTTTCAAACCAAAAACTTTATTGAAAAGTGATCGTGCTTCATTTAATGATTGGGCAACACCTGGAATCCATAAGAGTCGGAGAAAATTATATGAACTGTATCACGAAAAATCAAATAATTTTAGTCCGCTCTTTAAGAATTATGTAAAAGAATACTCTAAAGTATTTAAGCGAGCCTGTTCCTTAGCCAAAGCAATTTATTTTAAAAATAAAATAAAAAAATCTGTAAATAAAATTAAAACAACTTGGAGCATCATAAACACTGAAACAGGAAAAACAACAATACGTGATCGTGACTTTCATTTAAAAATTAATAATTTGGATGTAACAGCGGATCAGGATGTCGCAACAGAATTTGAAACTTTTTTTTACAAATGCTCCTTTAGATATACATATTCCTGTATCTAAAACTATAAAGTCTTCATCCACTTCCGCTGAGACTTTATTAAAACAAAGTGTAACAGAATGTGGCGCAACCTTTGAATTCTCAGTTGTTGATGTCAAAGAAATATTGGACACTTTTAAATCGCTAAATCCGAAAAAGACTGCTGACCTTTGGGGTCTATCTGTACAAACGGTTTGTTGTATAATTGAGCTTATTGCTCCGCAATTAGTATTAGTGTTCAATAGTTGTGTCGCAAGTGGTGTGTTTCCTGACCTGATGAAACAGAGCAAAGTAATGCCCTTATTTAAGTCTGGTAAATCTACTGAGCCTACTAATTTCAGGCCAATATCAGTGTTACCGACTTTGAGCAAAATTTTTGAAAAATTGTTATTAAATCAAATGTTAGAACATTTTAATAAAAATCATCTGTTTCACAATAAACAATTCGGCTTTACAAAAAATCGCTCTACAACGGATGCTGGAGTCGAGTTGTTAAAAAATATTTATGAAGTGTTACATTTAAGATTTGTAGGTGGGCTGCTCTTGGAATAAAACATATGTTGTGGTACAATTATGTTCTGTTTATTGGCAAAATCACAAACTGTTCCCTACTTAAGTCTTAAACCTTATATTTAATTATTATTAAAAGTAATACACTGTATTAGGCCTAGTGCCATACACTATGCGACGCTTATGCAACCCTACTTGAAAATAGCCAGCTTATATTACTTATTCACTCAGCGGTGGGAGCTATGGTCGTGGGTGGTTGGGAATAAAGCCAATACCGTTAAAAGTTTTAGAGTTACTCCTTCCAGTATTAAAGTAAACGAAAGTATTAGAACCGTGTGGGGAAGCCTTAATAATTAATACAAAAGGGGGGCGCCAGGGACTGTTTCAGTCCCAAATCCGGAGGTGA
Source organism: Furcula furcula (assembly GCA_911728495.1). Taxonomy (NCBI): domain Eukaryota; kingdom Metazoa; phylum Arthropoda; class Insecta; order Lepidoptera; family Notodontidae; genus Furcula; species Furcula furcula. The sequence continues at coordinate 20,578,310 of OU452262.1, read as the reverse complement.
CGAGGCGATGTACACTCGACGCTTCGGTTAAAACAGTACTCCACAAGTACCAGTTAAATTTAACCGGTTAAATACCGGTATTTCAAAATGTTAAATAAAAATATACCCAGTTAATAAAAAACTAGGTTAATAAAAAAACCGTTGTAAATAAAATAAACAACGTGGTAATAAAAAAACGTAATAATAAAAAAAACCGTTATAATAAAAAAAAAAACCGTCTGGCCTGCCTCTCGGCTAGGCGCACTCGGTGTCCGTACAGCCGTCCCGGGGTTCTTACGGACTCGAAGGCACCGGTCACGACCTGATCCGTGGCGTCGAGACGGGCCCTCGGAGTTCACTCCTAGAACGGACAATACGGACCCCTCATGAGACACTATTCACACTAACATCAGCAAGGTTTTAGACACCACTAAATTATAGACTTTCCAAGACTACTTACAGTTTTTGGGGATGGTATTTGGCGTGGCTGTACGGTAGGCCGGTCCGCGCTCCTAACACTCGAGCATCGGAATTCTGGAACGATTGTTAGAATTTAACACTGATACAACAACCTATGCGATGATTTCTGTAGAATGCCACTACTGGCATAGGCTAATTACCTGAAAAACGAACGGATCACTTTGTCTCGGTGTAGTCTAGGTGTCTAGGCGGTGATTCGTGCTCAAATGAGCTGCCTGGGGTTCCACCCCTCCAATCCTACCTCAAAAACGAATAATACCACCTAGTGGCGATTAGCCCAAATAAGGGTAAAATTAAAGTCCAATACTCCTCACAATGCATTTCATTACAACAATTAAGATCCTCAAACTACTGCAACTTGGCGTTGGTCAACAAAGTTGACATCAATCAGACTCACAACATTGATAAATCACTGGAATTCACAATTCCCAGTGAATTAATTACGATAAAAACATTTATCTGGGGAAAATTATCCGGTCATTGACTGGAGAAATTAGTTTTAGTACCATTGCCACACTTAGTCCAAAGACAAACATCACATATCCACAGATTAAATATAATTCGGCTAAATCGAAGTATCTAGAAAATACTTCATATAAAAAAAATTGTTAGACTTCCGTTAATTTGGTCAATCTTAATTGATTTTCACTAGAGAGTGATTATAAGTTAAATATACTTTGTCAATTAGTTTTAATGGACTGCAAATAAAGTTTTACTTAAGTTTTATTTACTTTATTGTCTGTGAACTCGACATAATTTTGTTCGGGACTGTCAGATGGCGTTACTGAGCCCATTCAAGTTTGACATTTCAATTATCACAACTATGAAACGTAAACAAACAATCTTTGGAAAAGAATTTAAATTACTTTAAAGGTGTTAAAATTAGTTTATTACTTAACAAATAGAGTGAAAGAATTTAAATTACTTTACAGGTGTTAAAATTAGTTTATTACTTAACAAATAAAGTGAAGTGAATTGCAATTACAGTGACAATGTTACTAGAACCAAGGAAAGTAGTAAGAAAATACTTCTACGACAAAAATAGTAAAAAATCTAAATGTTCAAAGGTAAGGTACGCTGCTTTTTGCATCGTAACAGTACCTCCCCAACCACCAGAGATTTGACCGACTTAGGCAAATCTCGACGCTGGCCCTCCAGCGTAATACCTGCCAAAATACCACCAAACAAGACCTCTCATTCAAAAGCAGTAGGTACACCACTCCAAACTAGCGTAGCTTCGCTACATAAATTATTAATCCACATAATCCTTCAACTAACCTGCACCAACAGCAATAGATTCCTGAAAGAAAAAGTAAGAGGACACAATGCAAACCTGTGTACGATTAACATGTAATAATGGTACCTGATAAAAATATACTAATAAATTATAAAATATAAGTGGTTGTTTTAATTTTCAATATAATATATAGGTTTTTAGTCACACTTCACGTATAGAGTAACAAACCGCTCTATTAGGCGACATTGTAGTAGGCTTTTAGTGTCGGGTCTACAAGTCCGCCCGTGTTTTAAGGCTTATTTTTAATTATCCATGTGGCCTATCTGTTTGTGATGAGATACTAATACATATACATAAAAACCAGGGTTAAATATACAGTTAACATTCAACTACAGTGTTCACCGACCGCACTGTTATTTCCCGCCATTGACAGGGGTGATAAGGCTTATTTTTAAATAAATGTAACTGAGTACTGCCAAAGTAAGTCTAATCAATTTACAAACATTGAAAAGACGAACCCAAATAAATTGTGGAGATAAATATATTTAAGTGATAATACCTAAGTTAAGCCAGAACAAACAACCAAATCGTACACTGGTATCTGTGTTATTCCCTAAAAAAAAAATACTCCAGCTATCAATCAACCCTACTTAAACCTAATTAGTTAAACGCAAACTCGGTTAAAAAAAAAATAATAAGTTTTAAAACGAGAAAAAAAAAACAACAAACAAACAAGTCAGGCCTTCAACAACAAACAACAAAAACAAATAGTGTGTACAAAAACAACAAAAACAAAACAAAAACACCCTCAACCAAATTAAAAGAAAAAAAAAAAACTAAATACTACTGGTACGACCCCTTTAACAAATCCAACTATCGCTTTCCAATACAGTAGCCTACAATCCCGCCAAACGGCCTCCAGCCTCAGGACAATCAAGATGCTGTCTACCCAGCAGTCCGGAGTTTGTTCGTAATCTACCCCTTAAAACAAATCCAAATACATATTTTATTTCCATCATAGCAGCCTACACTCCCGCCAAACGGCCTCCAGCCTCAGGACATTTCAAATGCTGCCTACCCAGCAGTCCGGAGTTTGTTGGTTACATTTTAAAACTATGTAAACAAACACTTACTTCTAACACATCTAAAAGAAATCTCCCTACCTACCCAATAGTCCAGACGGAGGCATATACAGCCACTCATGTGGAGGAGGAGGAAGGAGAAAATAATGTCCAGCGACCCCAAGGCATATACAGCCCTCTAAAGTCACTTAAGACACAACCACAAACCACAACAAAGCAAAATATCTAAAACTTATATTAATGACGTTAACTCATAACGACTACCTAAAACTAAATTATTTTAATCTTCCCCACTATAGGATTTAAAATCTTTGATATGCCATTTACCAAGATTTTTACCGGAACTACAGCCTTCTAATTCATATACTAAAGGTGAAAGTTTTTTCCTAATGATACATTTTTCGTATCTAGGAGCCAATTTGGCCATAAAAAATTTGGATGCGTCACTCTGCGGATATGTCTTTTTCCACACAGTGTCACCTACCTCAAATTCCATGTGCCTCCTACTACTATTGTAATGACGAGCACTGCGATTGTGTGAATTGACCAGCGCGTTTTTAACTTTACTGAAGATATCGTCCAATACTCCTAACTGATTCGCATATGCACTGCGGGAGGCGCAAGCTAAGGTGAGCTGTCCTACGGTATCATTTCCGAAGACATCTCCGCTACACACGGCTTCCCTACCATGCACCAGGAAGAATGGAGTAAAACGGGTCACTTCATTAGTGGACGTGTTCATTGCATATTGAATTTTCGATATGTTCACGTCCCAAGATCGATGGTCGTCTTCCACGAGAATTGATACCGCTGTCATAATGGTACGATTATAACGTTCAACGGTGTTCACGCTTGGGCAATACCGTGGTGTTAAATGGAACTGAGGTATCTTGTATTTCTCGAGCAATGCTCGAATCTCTTTACCCGTGAATTGCGTCCCGTTGTCTGCTATAACCGTACGGGGTATGCCATGAACTAGGAAGACGCCATCTTCTAGTTTCTGCGCTATTATTTTAGCAACGGCTCTACGTAAAGGGAAAAGTAAGCAATATTTCGAAAAGCAACACACAACTACCAAAAGATACGTGAAACCTGCTCTAGACCGTGGTAATGGACCTACCAGGTCCATGCTTATGGTTTCAAACGGTTTAGAGCATTCCTTTGCGTCCCCTAAAAGACCAGGAGTTGGCAACTGTGAGTGTTTATATGCAGCGCACTTCTCACAATTATTGACGTAGCTTATTACATCCCCATACATGTGCGGCCAATAGTAACGGAGTGCAAGACGTTTATAAGTTTTAAATATCCCAAAATGAGGGGATAATTCACCACTATGGTGACTTTTTAATAATTCAAGACGATTGCTCTCCGGTACCACCTGCTTCCAATCATATTCACTTGACACACCGAATTTATTTTTAGAATACCGGAAAAGTTTATTATCTTTAATAATAAAATTTGGACACGACCTGGGAGTCTTGACACACTTGTCCCACAAGCTTTGAAACCAAGTGTCCGCGACAACTGGCTTAATTTCCGACACCGGAACGGAACGTGATAGAGCATCAGGTACCACATTGTCCTTGCCCTTGCGGTGCTCAATAGTAAAGTTATAAGGTGATAACCGACAACCCCAACGAGCCAATCGACCGGTAGGATTAGTCAAATTAAAGAACCACTTCAGGCTCGAGTGGTCCGTTATCACCTTAAACGCTGGTCCGCCTTCCACGTAAGCACGAAAGTGTTCCACGGCGAAAACCACCGCCAGAGCTTCCCGTTCCGTTGCCGAATAATTGCGTTCCGCCGAATTAAGTGAACGACTGCAATATGCTATTGGGTGTTCCTCTCCATTAATGCATTGAGTCAGAGTGCCCGCTATCCCATAACTGGATGCGTCACAATGAATCTCAAATGGTTGAGAGAAATCGGGACAAGCTAATACTGGGGCAGAAACCAAAGCAGTTTTTAAAGTTGTGAACGCGATTTCTGCCTCAGCCGTCCATGCAAATGGCGGCGCTTTTTTACTGGTGCTTGTTAGTGCGTTTAACGGGGCCGCAATTGAACTAAAATCTTTAATAAAACGTCTATAATACGAGGCTGTCCCTAGAAACATCTTCACCTCTCTACGGGTCGTAGGTGTTGGAAAGTTAACAATTGACTGCACTTTCGATGGATCAGTGTGTAAGCCATGCTCATCAACCATGTAACCCAGATATTTTAATTCCCTACGAAAGAAAGAGGACTTCTGTAGGTTAATAGTTAAATTAGCCTGTCTTAACTTTTCTAGAACCCGTTCAAGAAGCGAAATATGTTCTTCGAAGGTAGACGAGCAAATGATAATGTCATCCAAATACACAAACACCTTGTTATTGAACTCAGGGCCGAAGAGTCTGTCCATTAAACGCTGTTGGGTTGCCGGAGCTCCCGTCAGCCCAAAGCACATAACTTTAAAATGGAACAAACCACGTCCAGGGACTGTAAACGCAGTTTTTTCCTTGGATGAAACGGAGTCTAGCTCTATTTGCCAAAATGCAGATTTTAAATCGATTGAGGAAAGGTAACGCGCGTCCCGCAACTGGTCCAAGATATTAGAGACGTAGGGCAGTGGATAAGCGTCCTGTTTACTGACCGAGTTCAGCTTACGGCTGTCTAAACAAAAACGCCATTCACCGTTTGCCTTAGGGGCCAGCAGAACCGGGTTATTCCACGCGCTATTGCTACGTTCCACTACTCCCATCTCCAACATCTCATCCAGCTGGCGGTTTAGCTCCTTGAGGCGTTCCGGCGATAGAGGGTAATAGCGCTGTTTAATAGGGGGAGCATCTCCCGTGTCAATTTTGTGACGCAACAAATGGGTACGCCCTAGCCCTTTAGATTCAAAAGATACCCTTCCAAAATCCTTAATTAATTTCTCCGCTTTAATCCTTTGATCAGGTGTTAACTCGTCAAATGGCTGTAAGTGCCTAACCTCGGAGACGAAAGCATTGTTTTTAAATTTATTTAAAGGTAAGGTATTAAAAATTTTGGGAGCCAATTTAAAGGCTTTCCAAAAATTTACGCCAAATATCAACGGCGTGGTAATGTCAGGAATGATATAAAATTTAATAACTTGAGTTACACCCATTAAAGTTACTGGTAAGTATAAATAACCCTCCACAGATGCCTGCGAACCATTGGCTGTTGTGATGCTGTCCATATGCCTAACAGCGTGCAAAGTCGCACCCGCTTTAATGAAAGCTTGGCCAGCATCAGAACCCAACACTGAAATGCACGAACCTGAGTCGAGTAAACCGTAATAATCCTCCTCGTATATAGAAACGGTTAAATGTGGGCGACCATCGTTCGCCGTCTTATAATTTACTGCATCTACGTTTAAAGATTTAAAGAAGTTCCTTAACCATTCCAAATAGTTAATCCAATCAGTTTTATTAAAATTATGGCTGTAGTTCCGTGAAATTAGTTTTTTGAATGGCAAGACGAACAGGGTTGAACAGTATTTCCTGTTCCTTTATTACAAGTAGGGCATGAAGGTGTCCGCACGCCCTTTTTACCACAACGAAAACATACTATTTCCTTTGATTTACAATTTCCTAACCCATGACCGTGAACCCTACAACGGACACAATATAGCGGAGCAGAACCTCCTTGCACGGCCTCGACCCTTAGTAATCCCCTTGGCGCTTGGTAAGCCAAGTCAGCTGCAACAAAAGAAGAAGTTGGTTTGGGGGGCTCCTGGAACTGTGCCTTGCTAACAAAACCTAGCTCCAGTTGTCTACATCTTTCCTTCAACTCTTCTAAGGTGTTGATCGCCAACGTTGACAATCCCGACGTATATTCGGGTCTCATGTTAAATTTGATCCGTGCCAAGCGATCGTGCTCAGGTACCCTATAGGACAGTCTATTAAAAAGATTCTCCATCACCGCTATGAAAATACACGACTTCTCAGTTATACCCTGAGTCCTGTTAGTTATTTCTGAAATTAAACGCATATCGTAATCCGGCGGGGCAAACGCTGCAAGCAAGTGCTTCTTTAATTCTGACCAACTACCAACCGATGTTTTAATCCCTCGGTACCACAATAAAGCTCCGTCTGAGAAGAGATCCAAAGCGGATTTATGTAAGGAGGCCTCGCTGATTCCTCTAGCCTCGCAAAGCTCCTCCAGTCGCTCTATAAAAGCTTTGACGCAACCAGTACCGTTATATCTACAGTCGAGTGATCTAACCGTTGCCTCCCTCGCACACGAATAAACGACATTTGTTGTTGGTACCTCAGTAGATACTACTGGTGACTCTGCTGTGGAACTAAACGACGCGTGGAAGCTCGCGCTAATACCATCAATTTTTTGTAAGTATGAATTAAGTTCCCTGTCAATATTAGCGTGGACAGCATTAAGTTCATCTGGGGGAGATACTCTACTCAGGCGATGGTACAAGTGAAAAGCTAGGGCTTTTATTCGGTTAAAACCTTTAAAACTGGATGGCCTTTTCTCCAAAACTTCGCCAATTTCCGGTAATTTCGATTTTATGATCTGCAATTCACTTGCTGGATCCATATCCGTCTCGAAAATATCGTCTGAGCTAATGATTTTTCCTAGCTCCCTAATCTGAACACGCAGATCTACCACGGTTGACGCGGGCTTCCCATCCCGAATTTGTACTTCGTAAATGAGCTCGTCCTTATGTAGTAAATTAAATGTAATTGGGCGTTCCATTTTGTAAGGTAAGTACGAAAAACGCGTTAAATATAAACTGGCTCTCACAATAAAGTCTTGTTCTTAAAAAATATTTATAAATCACAGTAATTTAGAATTCATTAAATCGCAGTAATGTTGTATTAATAAATATCAATTGTAAATCAGGAAAAAAAAACCACAAAATTAACAATACAAACCATAAAACGTAAAATGTGAAATAAAACGAACAAAGAAAACAAACACATACACTAAAATAAAGAATTCCGTGCTATGGCACGCGAGACGGTTTTTCTTAAAATTAAAATTCACCCACGGTTCTAGAAGGAGATTAAAAACTGGCTTTTAAGTTACAGCAATTGACGTAACCTCTATTCCCAACAAAAACACACGTTGAGTGCGCCACTGTTACATATAAGATTTGTAGGTGGGCTGCTCTTGGAATAAAACATATGTTGTGGTACAATTATGTTCTGTTTATTGGCAAAATCACAAACTGTTCCCTACTTAAGTCTTAAACCTTATATTTAATTATTATTAAAAGTAATACACTGTATTAGGCCTAGTGCCATACACTATGCGACGCTTATGCAACCCTACTTGAAAATAGCCAGCTTATATTACTTATTCACTCAGCGGTGGGAGCTATGGTCGTGGGTGGTTGGGAATAAAGCCAATACCGTTAAAAGTTTTAGAGTTACTCCTTCCAGTATTAAAGTAAACGAAAGTATTAGAACCGTGTGGGGAAGCCTTAATAATTAATACAAAAGGGGGGCGCCAGGGACTGTTTCAGTCCCAAATCCGGAGGTGACGAGGCGATGTACACTCGACGCTTCGGTTAAAACAGTACTCCACAAGTACCAGTTAAATTTAACCGGTTAAATACCGGTATTTCAAAATGTTAAATAAAAATATACCCAGTTAATAAAAAACTAGGTTAATAAAAAAACCGTTGTAAATAAAATAAACAACGTGGTAATAAAAAAACGTAATAATAAAAAAAACCGTTATAATAAAAAAAAACCGTCTGGCCTGCCTCTCGGCTAGGCGCACTCGGTGTCCGTACAGCCGTCCCGGGGTTCTTACGGACTCGAAGGCACCGGTCACGACCTGATCCGTGGCGTCGAGACGGGCCCTCGGAGTTCACTCCTAGAACGGACAATACGGACCCCTCATGAGACACTATTCACACTAACATCAGCAAGGTTTTAGACACCACTAAATTATAGACTTTCCAAGACTACTTACAGTTTTTGGGGATGGTATTTGGCGTGGCTGTACGGTAGGCCGGTCCGCGCTCCTAACACTCGAGCATCGGAATTCTGGAACGATTGTTAGAATTTAACACTGATACAACAACCTATGCGATGATTTCTGTAGAATGCCACTACTGGCATAGGCTAATTACCTGAAGAACGAACGGATCACTTTGTCTCGGTGTAGTCTAGGTGTCTAGGCGGTGATTCGTGCTCAAATGAGCTGCCTGGGGTTCCACCCCTCCAATCCTACCTCAAAAACGAATAATACCACCTAGTGGCGATTAGCCCAAATAAGGGTAAAATTAAAGTCCAATACTCCTCACAATGCATTTCATTACAACAATTAAGATCCTCAAACTACTGCAACTTGGCGTTGGTCAACAAAGTTGACATCAATCAGACTCACAACATTGATAAATCACTGGAATTCACAATTCCCAGTGAATTAATTACGATAAAAACATTTATCTGGGGAAAATTATCCGGTCATTGACTGGAGAAATTAGTTTTAGTACCATTGCCACACTTAGTCCAAAGACAAACATCACATATCCACAGATTAAATATAATTCGGCTAAATCGAAGTATCTAGAAAATACTTCATATAAAAAAAATTGTTAGACTTCCGTTAATTTGGTCAATCTTAATTGATTTTCACTAGAGAGTGATTATAAGTTAAATATACTTTGTCAATTAGTTTTAATGGACTGCAAATAAAGTTTTACTTAAGTTTTATTTACTTTATTGTCTGTGAACTCGACATAATTTTGTTCGGGACTGTCAGATGGCGTTACTGAGCCCATTCAAGTTTGACATTTCAATTATCACAACTATGAAACGTAAACAAACAATCTTTGGAAAAGAATTTAAATTACTTTAAAGGTGTTAAAATTAGTTTATTACTTAACAAATAGAGTGAAAGAATTTAAATTACTTTACAGGTGTTAAAATTAGTTTATTACTTAACAAATAAAGTGAAGTGAATTGCAATTACAGTGACAATGTTACTAGAACCAAGGAAAGTAGTAAGAAAATACTTCTACGACAAAAATAGTAAAAAATCTAAATGTTCAAAGGTAAGGTACGCTGCTTTTTGCATCGTAACAGAAGCCTGGGAGGAATCACATGATGCCCTTGGCGTATTCTGTGATTTATCTAAGGCCTTTGATTGCGTAGAATATGACACGCTAGCCAGGAAACTACACCACTATGGTATAAGGAATAGAGCTCTCAACCTTCTGACCTCATACCTGTGTAACAGAATTCAGAAGGTTGATATCAATGGAAAAAGATCAGCTGGATCTGAGGTCACTTTAGGTGTTCCACAGGGTTCAATACTAGGCCCTTTTCTGTTCTTAGTATATATTAATGACTTACCCTACTTTGTAGGGGGCAATCATAACATTGTATTGTTCGCAGATGATACATCTTTGTTGTTTAAAATTAAACGTAAATTGCAGGACTATGACGATGTGAACAATGCGCTTTCTAGGGTGGTCCATTGGTTCGAAGTTAATAATTTAAAACTTAATGAAACTAAAACTAAATGTATTAAGTTTACTACACCTAATGTTAGACAGGTGGGAACCAATATTGAAATTAATGGAGCGGTATTGGACCCTGTGATCTCTACGACATTCTTGGGCATTACTATAGACGCAAAGTTACTGTCGGTGCACGAGCACCTCTCCACGGCGACGGAGGAGAGGGCGCCGCCGCGGGCGCGGGCCCGGCCGGTGCCCCACTACGCGCAGCGACGCCACCCGCGACACACGGCTTTATTACTTATTTTAATTCATATTATAACGACCTATATTTATACAGTCCGCGCTTTCATTTTATACCTCTTCACGGTAGCACCTCAACAAATGGTCCTATAGTTTTCATCGTGAAACTCACCGGAATACGAGAGTAATTAAGTAAGCCTCAAGAGTCGGCGTTGGTGGACTTTGAACCCGGCACGGACAGTTGGACTGTTCGCTTCGCCGCTTTGCAGCTGCACGGAGTCGTGGATATTCGACTTTGTGGGACGGATTTGATCAACTGAGTGAGTTCGTTCCAATCGGATTTCCTTTATCTTCCTTATTACAATACTTATCATGCATTTTTTTTTCCATTGTTACCTCCATCTTTCGCTTAAATTTGCATAAGAAGTGCCTAACTGTATTTTTCAATTCTAATTATCATTTTATTCTCTGTTTTCTTTCTTTTTTGAATGTTTTCACTATCTGCGCACGCGCACGTTTTATTTCAATAGCCGAGTTGAATGTACTCGCAGCTTAGCTAAGCATCAGCTGTGCATCATTACGTAATAGATATCTAGATCAACGCCCGCTATCCTTTAGTTGCATATAAACCAGTTTCCGTAGAATTATTTATCTGGAAAACAGCTGTTTGCATCGAAATCACACAATGAGTGATCATTCAGAGGATTTGGATACACTGAAAAAGAAGCGTAGTGCAATTAAGGCCAAGCTTACCATTTTTAAAAACCATATCAAACTCCTTAGCAGTGCTTCCAGCCTGTCTAATTTGCAACGTCTTGAATTGGAAGGACGTTTTGAACGTTTCCAATTATTATATAAGGACTTTGACGCGTTACAGACGGATATTGAGCTGCTGATGGACAAACCCGAGGACGACCTTAAAAGTCGCATCGAGTTCGAAGACCAATACCACCCGGCCGTGGCTCAGGCACGCAGCCTACTCGCAGTCACAACCAACTCTGCGGAAATTTTAGGTAAGGCACACACAAATGTCCGTCTACCTAAAATTGACTTGCCACATTTTGACGGCAGCGTTCAGGGTTGGCTTGAATTTAAAGACACCTACGTTTCTCTAATACATAATAATGATTGTAACGACAACATCATGAAATTTCATTATCTTCGATCTTGTTTACGAGGCAGCGCCTCTTTAGTGATTAAAAATATAGATTTTACTAGCGAAAATTATAAAAATGCATGGGATTTGTTATGTCAGCGGTATGACAATGACCAGCTGCTTATACATAACCACGTACAAGCATTGTTTAATGTCCAGCCATGCTCAAAAGAGTCTAGCAAAGGTTTACGTTACTTGATAGATGTAACCAATAAAAATATTAGGGCGCTTACAACATTAAAACAGCCGACTGAACACTGGGATACACTTATAATTTTTATGATGTCACAGAAATTAGACAATAATACAAGTCGGTATTGGGAAGAGTATCGCAATACTTTATCCAAGCCACCAACTTTAGATCAATTTATTAAGAGGATTGAAAATCAAATAAATTTATTAGAAAAATTGGAAGAAAATAGAAAAAATAACATTAAATCTAACTTAACAGAAAATAATTCTAACCATAACAAATCAAAAAGTTTCATTGTTACATCTCAAGACAACAAAATTAAAACAACAAATTATACCTGTCCATTATGTTCAGAAAATCATTTACTTTACACCTGTGAAACATTCAGGAGCTTGCCTATAGTAACACGTATTGAAAAGGCAAAACAATTTAAAGTTTGTATAAATTGTTTACGTTCAGGACATGCCGAGAAAATGTGCAAGCTGTCACATTGTAAATATTGCAAGAAACGCCACAATACCCTCTTACATTTAGAACCTGAACGCAGCATCCCTTCGACTCCTATGCCAAGCAATGATAACGTAGCCTTGTCAACAAATTTCGAACAAAATAATTCGTCTGGTTTTGTATTACTTTCCACAGCCCTGGTGCGGGTGCGTGGTGCCGATGGCACTAAGCACTCCGCCCGAGTCTTATTGGACAACGGTAGTACGGCCAACTTCGTTACACAAGCCTTATCATCGAAGCTGGGTTTATCACGACACGGTACCAGCTCAACAACAGTTACAGGTATCAACAATCAGACCTCTTACAGTACACAGTCTTGTAATCTCACGCTCGAGTCTTATTACGGTGACTATACGGTCGACTTGGATTGTCTTATACTACCTGAGATAACTAAAGTGTTGCCATCACGTTTCATAGATATTAATCACGTCCCTCTTCCTTCGGGAGTACGATTAGCTGACCCTTCGTTCTGCATCCCCTCCGCCGTAGACATTCTGGTCGGTTGTGAGACATTCTGGAACGTCTTAGGGAAAAATACAATTCATTTAGGAAAAAATCAACCTAACCTTCATGAAACAAAATTAGGTTGGATTGTTTCTGGTCATGTGGTATGCTCACCACACCTTCAATCTTCTTCGTCTCACTTTTGTAATTTTGCAAAAGATGAAGTCAATATTGACCGTTTTTGGGAATTGGACTCAGTACCCACTAAGCATTCGTTAACAAAAGAGGAAAATTCATGCGAAAAACATTTTAATCTTAATACTTATCGCAACAACGATGGGCGATACGTGGTAACGATGCCTCTAAAGAAAGATCCTCTTGTGTTAGGCGATTCTCTTCAAATGGCAACAAGTCGTTTCTTATCAGTAGAACGACGTTTTCAACGAGACTCAATATTTAAACATCGTTATATAGAATTCATGCGCGAATACGAACAGTTAGGGCACATGACTGAAGAAGGTACTGTTCGTAACTTTTCTAAATCTTATTCAGGTCAAAATATAAGTTATTTTTTGCCACACCATGGAATTATTCGTGAATCCAGTACCACTACCAAGTTACGTACTGTATTCGATGGATCTGCGGCTACCACTTCCGGTATATCACTAAACGATATCCAGATGGTTGGCCCTGTTGTTCAAGACGACCTTCTCTCTATATTGTTGCGATTTCGTCAGCATAAATACGTTATTTCTGGCGATATAGAAAAAATGTACCGGGCCATAGAGATAAATCCCTCTCAACGGTCTCTTCAGCGCATCGTTTTTCGTGCTAATCCTATGGAGCCACTCAAGGTATACTGTTTGAATACAGTGACATATGGCACAGCTTCAGCGCCGTATTTAGCCACTAAATGTCTTACTAGTTTAGCCTCCTCAGCTGTTTGTAAAGATGTAAAGCGAGCGATCGAACATGACTTTTATGTCGATGACTTTCTCAGTGGCAGTGACTCCGTCAGCGGAGCAGTCGAACTATGTGAAGGCGTTGTTAGCACTCTCTCATCAGCAAAATTCAATTTGCGCAAATTTAAATCAAATGACGCTAGCATTTTAACTCAAATAACTGACAGCGACACCTCTACTTCAGATAATGTACTAGATTTCAATAGCAATAACATAAATTCTTCTTCTAAAACATTAGGTCTTCATTGGCTGTGTGATTCAGATACACTTTCCTTTTCTATTAATATTGATCAAAGCAATAAAATTACTAAACGTAGTATACTATCTGTCATAAGTCAGATTTTCGACCCACTTGGCTTAGTAGGTCCGTGCGTTGTACAAGCGAAAATCATTATGCAGCGGCTGTGGATCGAAAAGTATGATTGGGACGACGTCGTTTCACAGGAGATTAGAGACCTTTGGTCCTCTTTTACACGCACTTTATGCTGTCTCAATCAGCTAAAGGTACCTAGACATATTTCTTGTAACGATATCTCTATAAGAAACGAAATTCACGTTTTTTCTGACGCTTCCGAGAGGGCTTATGGAGCGTGTCTTTATATTCGTTCCATTCTTAGTTCAGGATCCGTTCGAGTTCAACTTCTTATCTCCAAAAATCGTATAGCACCAATCAAACCTACCACGATACCGCGGCTTGAACTTTGTGGCGCGTTAGTAGCTGCAAGACTGTGTACTAAAGTTCGTGACTCTCTTACAATGCGCATTGATAACATTTACCTGTGGTGTGATTCCACAATAGTGCTGGCGTGGTTGTCTACGTCACCTAATCAACTTAAACCTTTTGTGCGTAACAGGGTCAACGAAATTCAAGAAGGTACTGTTGGTTGTGCTTGGAGCTACGTACCGTCGAAGGATAACCCGGCGGATCTTGTTTCCCGCGGGCTGAAGGCTGATGCTATCAGCACCAGTTCTTTGTGGTGGGCCGGCCCCTCTTATTTATTAAAATCAGAAAATGATTGGCCACAAAAGCCTAATAACGTTGTGAAACAAGATCTACCAGACGTAATTTGTAATGTAGTTAATAGCGTTGATAATACTAATAAAAACCATAGCAGTAGTACTAGTAGTTGTAGTAGTAGTTCTATTATACACCAGCTTATTACAAAATATTCTAATTTTAATCGTTTACAAGTAGTAGTTTGTTACGTACTTAGAGCTATTAACAATTTTAAGTCGAAAGTAAATAGAAAAATCGGCTTTCTTTCCACAGAGGAATTACAAAATTCATTAAATTGCATTTTACGCAATGCACAACTTCAAATGTTCCCTGTAGAGTATTCTATTTTAAAATCGGGAAAGTCCCTACCGCGTAGCAATCGTCTTATCTCATTAACCCCATTTATAGATTCGAACGACATTATGCGCGTCGGCGGCAGGCTTGACAACTCCCCCTATGATTATAATATAAAACATCCCGTACTTCTTTGTAGTAAGCATACATTAACTAAATTAATATTTCATTCAGAACATCTCAAGCTTTTACATGCCGGACCACAGCTTTTATTGGCAACTATACGACAGCAATACTGGCCTTTAGGAGGCAGAAATTTGGCTAAACTTACTGTGAAAAGGTGTATAAAATGTTTTAGATATAGGGCACAAAATGTCCAACCCATCATGGGTCAATTACCTACATCGCGTAGTGACCTTCAATTTCCTTTTTTAAACTGTAGTGTAGATTATGCTGGGCCAATCTTGATCGCTGACCGGAAAGGGCGAGGTTGTAGACTGATTAAGTCGTATTTATGCATTTTTGTGTGCCTTGCAGTAAAAGCTGTTCATCTCGAACTCGCCACAGCGTTGACCACTGAAGCTTATATGGCTGCTCTTAAACGATTTGTATCGCGTCGAGGCAAACCACGCAGCATCTGGTCCGATAATGGGACAAATTTCATCGGCGCTTGCAATGAAATGAATAACTTTCTTTCCAATTCAGACGTTGCTTCTAACATGGCCCAAGAAGGCATAGAATTTCACTTCTCTCCCCCTTATTCTCCCCATTTCAATGGGATTGCCGAGGCTGCTGTAAAAGCTGCAAAAGGTCACTTAAAAAAGCTTCTTACTCTTACTCATCTTACCTATGATGAAATGGCAAGTCTTCTATGTCAAATTGAAGC
Organism: Furcula furcula; assembly: GCA_911728495.1. Taxonomy (NCBI): domain Eukaryota; kingdom Metazoa; phylum Arthropoda; class Insecta; order Lepidoptera; family Notodontidae; genus Furcula; species Furcula furcula. The sequence goes on along the minus strand of OU452262.1, from coordinate 20,562,415 downwards.
TCTTCTTAACTCTCGTCCACTTACCCCCGCATCCTCTGATCCCTTAGATTTAACTGCCCTTACACCTGCCCATTTTCTTATTGGACGGCCACTCACATCAGTCCCACACCCACAGATCACTGACGGCAACATCACGCGATTAGAGCGCTACCAGCGGATTGAATACATCAGGCAGCACTTTTGGAAGCGTTTCTATAATGAATATATTTCTATGCTGCAGCAGAAATCCAAGTGGCCAACCTCTACAGGCAAACTGGAACTAGGGACGCTGGTCCTTGTCAAGGACAAGGCGTTACCACCTCTACTCTGGCCTCTGGGACGCATCGTCAAGGTGTACCAGGGCAACGACGGCATCACACGAGTCGCCGAGGTCAAGATGAAGACAGGCATCGTGGTCCGAGGCTTCAACTCCATCTGCCCCTTACCACTTCATTGAAGTACATACTTCAACCCGGGCAGTATGTCGGTGCACGAGCACCTCTCCACGGCGACGGAGGAGAGGGCGCCGCCGCGGGCGCGGGCCCGGCCGGTGCCCCACTACGCGCAGCGACGCCACCCGCGACACACGGCTTTATTACTTATTTTAATTCATATTATAACGACCTATATTTATACAGTCCGCGCTTTCATTTTATACCTCTTCACGGTAGCACCACGGCCCACACATTGAGAAAATTAATACTTAATACTTTTCGATCCACAGCCGCTGCACAATGATTTTCGCTTGTACAACGCACGGACCTACTAGGCCAAGTGGGTCGAAAATCTGACTTATGACAGATAGTATATTACGTTTTGTAATTTTATTGCTTTGATCAATATTAATAGAAAAGGAAAGTGTATCTGAATCGCACAGCCAATGAAGACCTAATGTTTTAGAAGAAGAATTTATGTTACTGCTATTGAAATCTAGTACATTATCTGAAGTAGAGGTGTCGCTGTCAGTTATTTGAGTTAAAATGCTAGCGTCATTTGATTTAAATTTACGCAAATTGAATTTTGCTGATGAGAGTGTGCTGACAACGCCTTTACATAGTTCGACTGCTCCGCTGACGGAGTCACTGCCACTGAGAAAGTCATCGACATAAAAGTCATGTTCGATCGCTCGCTTTACATCTTCACAAACAGCTGAGGAGGCTAGACTAGTAAGACATTTAGTGGCTAAATACGGCGCTGAAGCTGTGCCATATGTCACTGTATTCAAACAGTATACCTTGAGTGGCTCCTTAGGATTAGCACGAAAAACGATGTGCTGAAGAGACCGTTGAGAGGGATTTATCTCTATGGCCCGGTACATTTTTTCTATATCGCCAGAAATAACGTATTTATGCTGACGAAATCGCAACAATATAGAAAGAAGGTCGTCTTGAACAACAGGGCCAACCATCTGGATATCGTTTAGTGATATACCGGAAGTGGTAGCCGCAGATCCATCGAATACAGTACGTAACTTGGTAGTGGTACTGGATTCACGAATAACTCCATGGTGTGGAAAAAAATAACTTATATTTTGACCTGAATAAGATTTAGAAAAGTTACGAACAGTACCTTCTTCAGTCATGTGCCCTAACTGTTCGTATTCGCGCATGAATTCTATATAACGATGTTTAAATATTGAGTCACGTTGAAAACGTCGTTCTACTGATAAGAAACGACTTGTTGCCATTTGAAGAGAATCGCCTAACACAAGAGGATCTTTCTTTAGAGGCATCGTTACCACGTATCGCCCATCGTTGTTGCGATAAGTATTAAGATTAAAATGTTTTTCGCATGAATTTTCCTCTTTTGTTAACGAATGCTTAGTGGGTACCGAGTCCAGTTCCCAAAAACGGTCAATATTGACTTCATCTTTTGCAAAATTACAAAAGTGAGACGAAGAAGATTGAAGGTGTGGTGAGAATGCCACATGACCAGAAACAATCCAACCTAATTTTGTTTCATGAAGGTTAGGTTGATTTTTTCCTAAATGAATTGTATTTTTCCCTAAGACGTTCCAGAATGTCTCACAACCGACCAGAATGTCTACGGCGGAGGGGATGCAGAACGAAGGGTCAGCTAATCGTACTCCCGAAGGAAGAGGGACGTGATTAATGTCTACGAAACGTGATGGCAACACTTTAGTTATCTCAGGTAGTATAAGACAATCCAAGTCGACCGTATAGCCACCGTAATAAGACTCGAGCGTGAGATTACAAGACTGTGTACTGTAAGAGGTCTGATTGTTGATACCTGTAACTGTTGTTGAGCTGGTACCGTGTCGTGATAAACCCAGCTTCGATGATAAGGCTTGTGTAACGAAGTTGGCCGTACTACCGTTGTCCAATAAGACTCGGGCGGAGTGCTTAGTGCCATCGGCACCACGCACCCGCACCAGGGCTGTGGAAAGTAATACAAAACCAGACGAATTATTTTGTTCGAAATTTGTTGACAAGGCTACGTTATCATTGCTTGGCATAGGAGTCGAAGGGATGCTGCGTTCAGGTTCTAAATGTAAGAGGGTATTGTGGCGTTTCTTGCAATATTTACAATGTGACAGCTTGCACATTTTCTCGGCATGTCCTGAACGTAAACAATTTATACAAACTTTAAATTGTTTTGCCTTTTCAATACGTGTTACTATAGGCAAGCTCCTGAATGTTTCACAGGTGTAAAGTAAATGATTTTCTGAACATAATGGACAGGTATAATTTGTTGTTTTAATTTTGTTGTCTTGAGATGTAACAATGAAACTTTTTGATTTGGTATGGTTAGAATTATTTTCTGTTAAGTTAGATTTAATGTTATTTTTTCTATTTTCTTCCAATTTTTCTAATAAATTTATTTGATTTTCAATCCTCTTAATAAATTGATCTAAAGTTGGTGGCTTGGATAAAGTATTGCGATACTCTTCCCAATACCGACTTGTATTATTGTCTAATTTCTGTGACATCATAAAAATTATAAGTGTATCCCAGTGTTCAGTCGGCTGTTTTAATGTTGTAAGCGCCCTAATATTTTTATTGGTTACATCTATCAAGTAACGTAAACCTTTGCTAGACTCTTTTGAGCATGGCTGGACATTAAACAATGCTTGTACGTGGTTATGTATAAGCAGCTGGTCATTGTCATACCGCTGACATAACAAATCCCATGCATTTTTATAATTTTCGCTAGTAAAATCTATATTTTTAATCACTAAAGAGGCGCTGCCTCGTAAACAAGATCGAAGATAATGAAATTTCATGATGTTGTCGTTACAATCATTATTATGTATTAGAGAAACGTTGGTGTCTTTAAATTCAAGCCAACCCTGAACGCTGCCGTCAAAATGTGGCAAGTCAATTTTAGGTAGACGGACATTTGTGTGTGCCTTACCTAAAATTTCCGCAGAGTTGGTTGTGACTGCGAGTAGGCTGCGTGCCTGAGCCACGGCCGGGTGGTATTGGTCTTCGAACTCGATGCGACTTTTAAGGTCGTCCTCGGGTTTGTCCATCAGCAGCTCAATATCCGTCTGTAACGCGTCAAAGTCCTTATATAATAATTGGAAACGTTCAAAACGTCCTTCCAATTCAAGACGTTGCAAATTAGACAGGCTGGAAGCACTGCTAAGGAGTTTGATATGGTTTTTAAAAATGGTAAGCTTGGCCTTAATTGCACTACGCTTCTTTTTCAGTGTATCCAAATCCTCTGAATGATCACTCATTGTGTGATTTCGATGCAAACAGCTGTTTTCCAGATAAATAATTCTACGGAAACTGGTTTATATGCAACTAAAGGATAGCGGGCGTTGATCTAGATATCTATTACGTAATGATGCACAGCTGATGCTTAGCTAAGCTGCGAGTACATTCAACTCGGCTATTGAAATAAAACGTGCGCGTGCGCAGATAGTGAAAACATTCAAAAAAGAAAGAAAACAGAGAATAAAATGATAATTAGAATTGAAAAATACAGTTAGGCACTTCTTATGCAAATTTAAGCGAAAGATGGAGGTAACAATGGAAAAAAAAATGCATGATAAGTATTGTAATAAGGAAGATAAAGGAAATCCGATTGGAACGAACTCACTCAGTTGATCAAATCCGTCCCACAAAGTCGAATATCCACGACTCCGTGCAGCTGCAAAGCGGCGAAGCGAACAGTCCAACTGTCCGTGCCGGGTTCAAAGTCCACCAACGCCGACTCTTGAGGCTTACTTAATTACTCTCGTATTCCGGTGAGTTTCACGATGAAAACTATAGGACCATTTGTTGAGGTGCTACCGTGAAGAGGTATAAAATGAAAGCGCGGACTGTATAAATATAGGTCGTTATAATATGAATTAAAATAAGTAATAAAGCCGTGTGTCGCGGGTGGCGTCGCTGCGCGTAGTGGGGCACCGGCCGGGCCCGCGCCCGCGGCGGCGCCCTCTCCTCCGTCGCCGTGGAGAGGTGCTCGTGCACCGACATACTGCCCGGGTTGAAGTATGTACTTCAATGAAGTGGTAAGGGGCAGATGGAGTTGAAGCCTCGGACCACGATGCCTGTCTTCATCTTGACCTCGGCGACTCGTGTGATGCCGTCGTTGCCCTGGTACACCTTGACGATGCGTCCCAGAGGCCAGAGTAGAGGTGGTAGCGCCTTGTCCTTGACAAGGACCAGCGTCCCTAGTTCCAGTTTGCCTGTAGAGGTTGGCCATTTGGATTTCTGCTGCAGCATAGAAATATATTCATTATAGAAACGCTTCCAAAAGTGCTGCCTGGTGTATTCAATCCGCTGGTAGCGCTCTAATCGCGTGATGTTGCCGTCAGTGATCTGTGGGTGTGGGACTGATGTGAGTGGCCGTCCAATAAGAAAATGGGCAGGTGTAAGGGCAGTTAAATCTAAGGGATCAGAGGAAGCAGGGGTAAGTGGACGAGAGTTAAGAAGAGCTTCAATTTGACATATAAGACTTGCCATTTCATCATAGGTAAGATGAGTAAGAGTAAGAAGCTTTTTTAGGTGACCTTTGGCAGCTTTTACAGCAGTCCATAGGTCCGTTCAACAATGCGCCAACGCCAACTGTCCGTGCCGGGTTCAAAGTCCACCAACGCCGACTCTTGAGGCTTACTAATTAATTACTCTTGTATTCCGGTGAGTTTCACGATGAAAACTATAGGACCATTTGTTGAGGTGCTACCGTGAAGAGGTATAAAATGAAAGCGCGGACTGTATAAATATAGGTGGTTATAATAGGTAGAAAAAATAATTCATCTGGTTTTGTATTACTTTCCACAGCCCTGGTGCGGGTGCGTGGTGCCGATGGCACTAAGCACTCCGCCCGAGTCTTATTGGACAACGGTAGTACGGCCAACTTCGTTACACAAGCCTTATCATCGAAGCTGGGTTTATCACGACACGGTACCAGCTCAACAACAGTTACAGGTATCAACAATCAGACCTCTTACAGTACACAGTCTTGTAATCTCACGCTCGAGTCTTATTACGGTGACTATACGGTCGACTTGGATTGTCTTATACTACCTGAGATAACTAAAGTGTTGCCATCACGTTTCATAGATATTAATCACGTCCCTCTTCCTTCGGGAGTACGATTAGCTGACCCTTCGTTCTGCATCCCCTCCGCCGTAGACATTCTGGTCGGTTGTGAGACATTCTGGAACGTCTTAGGGAAAAATACAATTCATTTAGGAAAAAATCAACCTAACCTTCATGAAACAAAATTAGGTTGGATTGTTTCTGGTCATGTGGTATGCTCACCACACCTTCAATCTTCTTCGTCTCACTTTTGTAATTTTGCAAAAGATGAAGTCAATATTGACCGTTTTTGGGAATTGGACTCAGTACCCACTAAGCATTCGTTAACAAAAGAGGAAAATTCATGCGAAAAACATTTTAATCTTAATACTTATCGCAACAACGATGGGCGATACGTGGTAACGATGCCTCTAAAGAAAGATCCTCTTGTGTTAGGCGATTCTCTTCAAATGGCAACAAGTCGTTTCTTATCAGTAGAACGACGTTTTCAACGAGACTCAATATTTAAACATCGTTATATAGAATTCATGCGCGAATACGAACAGTTAGGGCACATGACTGAAGAAGGTACTGTTCGTAACTTTTCTAAATCTTATTCAGGTCAAAATATAAGTTATTTTTTGCCACACCATGGAATTATTCGTGAATCCAGTACCACTACCAAGTTACGTACTGTATTCGATGGATCTGCGGCTACCACTTCCGGTATATCACTAAACGATATCCAGATGGTTGGCCCTGTTGTTCAAGACGACCTTCTCTCTATATTGTTGCGATTTCGTCAGCATAAATACGTTATTTCTGGCGATATAGAAAAAATGTACCGGGCCATAGAGATAAATCCCTCTCAACGGTCTCTTCAGCGCATCGTTTTTCGTGCTAATCCTATGGAGCCACTCAAGGTATACTGTTTGAATACAGTGACATATGGCACAGCTTCAGCGCCGTATTTAGCCACTAAATGTCTTACTAGTTTAGCCTCCTCAGCTGTTTGTAAAGATGTAAAGCGAGCGATCGAACATGACTTTTATGTCGATGACTTTCTCAGTGGCAGTGACTCCGTCAGCGGAGCAGTCGAACTATGTGAAGGCGTTGTTAGCACTCTCTCATCAGCAAAATTCAATTTGCGCAAATTTAAATCAAATGACGCTAGCATTTTAACTCAAATAACTGACAGCGACACCTCTACTTCAGATAATGTACTAGATTTCAATAGCAATAACATAAATTCTTCTTCTAAAACATTAGGTCTTCATTGGCTGTGTGATTCAGATACACTTTCCTTTTCTATTAATATTGATCAAAGCAATAAAATTACTAAACGTAGTATACTATCTGTCATAAGTCAGATTTTCGACCCACTTGGCTTAGTAGGTCCGTGCGTTGTACAAGCGAAAATCATTATGCAGCGGCTGTGGATCGAAAAGTATGATTGGAACGACGTCGTTTCACAGGAGATTAGAGACCTTTGGTCCTCTTTTACACGCACTTTATGCTGTCTCAATCAGCTAAAGGTACCTAGACATATTTCTTGTAACGATATCTCTATAAGAAACGAAATTCACGTTTTTTCTGACGCTTCCGAGAGGGCTTATGGAGCGTGTCTTTATATTCGTTCCATTCTTAGTTCAGGATCCGTTCGAGTTCAACTTCTTATCTCCAAAAATCGTATAGCACCAATCAAACCTACCACGATACCGCGGCTTGAACTTTGTGGCGCGTTAGTAGCTACAAAACTGTGTACTAAAGTTCGTGACTCTCTTACAATGCGCATTGATAACATTTACCTGTGGTGTGATTCCACAATAGTGCTGGCGTGGTTGTCTACGTCACCTAATCAACTTAAACCTTTTGTGCGTAACAGGGTCAACGAAATTCAAGAAGGTACTGTTGGTTGTACTTGGAGCTACGTACCGTCGAAGGATAACCCGGCGGATCTTGTTTCCCGCGGGCTGAAGGCTGATGCTATCAGCACCAGTTCTTTGTGGTGGGCCGGCCCCTCTTATTTATTAAAATCAGAAAATGATTGGCCACAAAAGCCTAATAACGTCGTGAAACAAGATCTACCAGAAGTAATTTGTAATGTAGTTAATAGCGTTGATAATACTAATAAAAACCATAGCAGTAGTACTAGTAGTTGTAGTAGTAGTTCTATTATACACCAGCTTATTACAAAATATTCTAATTTTAATCGTTTACAGTTAGTAGTTTGTTACGTACTTAGAGCTATTAACAATTTTAAGTCGAAAGTAAATAGAAAAATCGGCTTTCTTTCCACAGAGGAATTACAAAATTCATTAAATTGCATTTTACGCAATGCACAACTTCAAATGTTCCCTGTAGAGTATTCTATTTTAAAATCGGGAAAGTCCCTACCGCGTAGCAATCGTCTTATCTCATTAACCCCATTTATAGATTCGAACGACATTATGCGCGTTGGCGGCAGGCTTGACAACTCCCCATATGATTATAATATAAAACATGAGGTACTTGTAGTAAGCATACATTAACTAAATTAATATTTCATTCAGAACATCTCAAGCTTTTACATGCCGGACCACAGCTTTTATTGGCAACTATACGACAGCAATACTGGCCTTTAGGAGGCAGAAATTTGGCTAAACTTACTGTGAAAAGGTGTATAAAATGTTTTAGATATAGGGCACAAAATGTTCAACCCATCATGGGTCAATTACCTACATCGCGTAGTGACCTTCAATTTCCTTTTTTAAACTGTAGTGTAGATTATGCTGGGCCAATCTTGATCGCTGACCGGAAAGGGCGAGGTTGTAGACTGATTAAGTCGTACTTATGCATTTTTGTGTGCCTTGCAGTAAAAGCTGTTCATCTCGAACTCGCCACAGCGTTGACCACTGAAGCTTATATGTTCAGAAAATCATTGTCATGGTCCGACAATGGGACAAATTTCATCGGCGCTTGCAATGAAATGAATAACTTTCTTTCCAATTCAGACGTTGCTTCTAACATGGCCCAAGAAGGCATAGAATTTCACTTCTCTCCCCCTTATTCTCCCCATTTCAATGGGATTGCCGAGGCTGCTGTAAAAGCTGCCAAAGGTCACCTAAAAAAGCTTCTTACTCTTACTCATCTTACCTATGATGAAATGGCAAGTCTTATATGTCAAATTGAAGCTCTTCTTAACTCTCGTCCACTTACCCCTGCTTCCTCTGATCCCTTAGATTTAACTGCCCTTACACCTGCCCATTTTCTTATTGGACGGCCACTCACATCAGTCCCACACCCACAGATCACTGACGGCAACATCACGCGATTAGAGCGCTACCAGCGGATTGAATACACCAGGCAGCACTTTTGGAAGCGTTTCTATAATGAATATATTTCTATGCTGCAGCAGAAATCCAAATGGCCAACCTCTACAGGCAAACTGGAACTAGGGACGCTGGTCCTTGTCAAGGACAAGGCGCTACCACCTCTACTCTGGCCTCTGGGACGCATCGTCAAGGTGTACCAGGGCAACGACGGCATCACACGAGTCGCCGAGGTCAAGATGAAGACAGGCATCGTGGTCCGAGGCTTCAACTCCATCTGCCCCTTACCACTTCATTGAAGTACATACTTCAACCCGGGCAGTATGTCGGTGCACGAGCACCTCTCCACGGCGACGGAGGAGAGGGCGCCGCCGCGGGCGCGGGCCCGGCCGGTGCCCCACTACGCGCAGCGACGCCACCCGCGACACACGGCTTTATTACTTATTTTAATTCATATTATAACGACCTATATTTATACAGTCCGCGCTTTCATTTTATACCTCTTCACGGTAGCACCTCAACAAATGGTCATCCACGACTCCGTGCAGCGCGCTTATCATTTGTTGAGGTGCTACCGTGAAGAGGTATAAAATGAAAGCGCGGACTGTATAAATATAGGTCGTTATAATATGAATTAAAATAAGTAATAAAGCCGTGTGTCGCGGGTGGCGTCGCTGCGCGTAGTGGGGCACCGGCCGGGCCCGCGCCCGCGGCGGCGCCCTCTCCTCCGTCGCCGTGGAGAGGTGCTCGTGCACCGACATACTGCCCGGGTTGAAGTATGTACTTCAATGAAGTGGTAAGGGGCAGATGGAGTTGAAGCCTCGGACCACGATGCCTGTCTTCATCTTGACCTCGGCGACTCGTGTGATGCCGTCGTTGCCCTGGTACACCTTGACGATGCGTCCCAGAGGCCAGAGTAGAGGTGGTAGCGCCTTGTCCTTGACAAGGACCAGCGTCCCTAGTTCCAGTTTGCCTGTAGAGGTTGGCCATTTGGATTTCTGCTGCAGCATAGAAATATATTCATTATAGAAACGCTTCCAAAAGTGCTGCCTGGTGTATTCAATCCGCTGGTAGCGCTCTAATCGCGTGATGTTGCCGTCAGTGATCTGTGGGTGTGGGACTGATGTGAGTGGCCGTCCAATAAGAAAATGGGCAGGTGTAAGGGCAGTTAAATCTAAGGGATCAGAGGAAGCAGGGGTAAGTGGACGAGAGTTAAGAAGAGCTTCAATTTGACATATAAGACTTGCCATTTCATCATAGGTAAGATGAGTAAGAGTAAGAAGCTTTTTTAGGTGACCTTTGGCAGCTTTTACAGCAGCCTCGGCAATCCCATTGAAATGGGGAGAATAAGGGGGAGAGAAGTGAAATTCTATGCCTTCTTGGGCCATGTTAGAAGCAACGTCTGAATTGGAAAGAAAGTTATTCATTTCATTGCAAGCGCCGATGAAATTTGTCCCATTGTCGGACCAGATGCTGCGTGGTTTGCCTCGACGCGATACAAATCGTTTAAGAGCAGCCATATAAGCTTCAGTGGTCAACGCTGTGGCGAGTTCGAGATGAACAGCTTTTACTGCAAGGCACACAAAAATGCATAAGTACGACTTAATCAGTCTACAACCTCGCCCTTTCCGGTCAGCGATCAAGATTGGCCCAGCATAATCTACACTACAGTTTAAAAAAGGAAATTGAAGGTCACTACGCGATGTAGGTAATTGACCCATGATGGGTTGAACATTTTGTGCCCTATATCTAAAACATTTTATACACCTTTTCACAGTAAGTTTAGCCAAATTTCTGCCTCCTAAAGGCCAGTATTGCTGTCGTATAGTTGCCAATAAAAGCTGTGGTCCGGCATGTAAAAGCTTGAGATGTTGTGAATGAAATATTAATTTAGTTAATGTATGCTTACTACAAAGAAGTACCGGATGTTTTATATTATAATCATAGGGGGAGTTGTCAAGCCTGCCGCCAACGCGCATAATGTCGTTCGAATCTATAAATGGGGTTAATGAGATAAGACGATTGCTACGCGGTAGGGACTTTCCCGATTTTAAAATAAAATACTCTTCAGGGAACATTTGAAGTTGTGCATTGCGTAAAATGCAATTTAATGAATTTTGTAATTCCTCTGTGGAAAGAAAGCCGATTGTTCTATTTACTTTCGACTTAAAATTGTTAATAGCTCGAAGTACGTAACAAACTACTACTTGTAAACGATTAAAATTAGAATATTTTGTAATAAGCCTTGCCTTGACTTTCTCAGTGGCAGTGACTCCGTCAGCGGAGCAGTCGAACTATGTAAAGGCGTTGTCAGCACACTCTCATCAGCAAAATTCAATTTGCGTAAATTTAAATCAAATGACGCTAGCATTTTAACTCAAATAACTGACAGCGACACCTCTACTTCAGATAATGTACTAGATTTCAATAGCAGTAACATAAATTCTTCTTCTAAAACATTAGGTCTTCATTGGCTGTGCGATTCAGATACACTTTCCTTTTCTATTAATATTGATCAAAGCAATAAAATTACAAAACGTAATATACTATCTGTCATAAGTCAGATTTTCGACCCACTTGGCCTAGTAGGTCCGTGCGTTGTACAAGCGAAAATCATTGTGCAGCGGCTGTGGATCGAAAAGTATGATTGGGACGACGTCGTTTCACAGGAGATTAGAGACCTTTGGTCCTCTTTTACACGCACTTTATGCTGTCTCAATCAGCTAAAGGTACCTAGACATACTTCTTGTAACGATATCTCTATAAGAAACGAAGTTCACGTTTTTTCTGACGCTTCCGAGAGGGCTTATGGAGCGTGTCTTTATATTCGATCCATTCTTAGTTCAGGATACGTTCGAGTTCAACTTCTTATCTCCAAAAATCGTATAGCACCAATCAAACCTACCACGATACCGCGGCTTGAACTTTGTGGCGCGTTAGTAGCTACAAGACTGTGTACTAAAGTTCGTGACTCTCTTACAATGCGCATTGATAACATTTACCTGTGGTGTGATTCCACAATAGTGCTGGCGTGGTTGTCTACGTCACCTAATCAACTTAAACCTTTTGTGCGTAACAGGGTCAACGAAATTCAAGAAGGTACTGTTGGTTGTACTTGGAGCTACGTACCGTCGAAGGATAACCCGGCGGATCTTGTTTCCCGCTGGCTGAAGGCTGATGCTATCAGCACCAGTTCTATGTGGTGGGCCGGCCCCTCTTATTTATTAAAATCAGAAAATGATTGGCCACAAAAGCCTAATAACGTCGTGAAACAAGATCTACCAGACGTAATTTGTAATGTAGTTAATAGCGTTGATAATACTAATAAAAACCATAGCAGTAGTACTAGTAGTTGTAGTAGTAGTTCTATTATACACCAGCTTATTACAAAATATTCTAATTTTAATCGTTTACAAGTAGTAGTTTGTTACGTACTTAGAGCTATTAACAATTTTAAGTCGAAAGTAAATAGAAAAATCGTCTTTCTTTCCACAGAGGAATTACAAAATTCATTAAATTACATTTTACGCAATGCACAACTTCAAATGTTCCCTGAAGAGTATTCTATTTTAAAATCGGGGAAGTCCCTACCGCGTAGCAATCGTCTTATCTCATTAACCCCATTTATAGATTCGAACGACATTATGCGCGTTGGCGGCAGGCTTGACAACTCCCCCTATGATTATAATATAAAACATCCCGTACTTCTTTGTAGTAAGCATACATTAACTAAATTAATATTTCATTCACAACATCTCAAGCTATTACATGCCGGACCACAGCTTTTATTGGCAACTATACGACAGCAATACTGGCCTTTAGGAGGCAGAAATTTGGCTAAACTTACTGTGAAAAAGTGTGTAAAATGTTTTAGATATAGGGCACAAAATGTCCAACCCATCATGGGTCAATTACCTACATCGCGTAGTGACCTTCAATTTCCTTTTTTAAACTGTAGTGTAGATTATGCTGGGCCAATCTTGATCGCTGACCAGAAAGGGCGAGGTTGTAGACTGATTAAGTCGTATTTATGCATTTTTGTGTGCCTTGCAGTAAAAGCTGTTCATCTCGAACTCGCCTATGGACAAGGTGGCAAGTCTTATATGTCAAATTGAAGCTCTTCTTAACTCTCGTCCACTTACCCCTGCTTCCTCTGATCCCTTAGATTTAACTGCCCTTACACCTGCCCATTTTCTTATTGGACGGCCACTCACATCAGTCCCACACCCACAGATCACTGACGGCAACATCACGCGATTAGAGCGCTACCAGCGGATTGAATACACCAGGCAGCACTTTTGGAAGCGTTTCTATAATGAATATATTTCTATGCTGCAGCAGAAATCCAAATGGCCAACCTCTACAGGCAAACTGGAACTAGGGACGCTGGTCCTTGTCAAGGACAAGGCGCTACCACCTCTACTCTGGCCTCTGGGACGCATCGTCAAGGTGTACCAGGGCAACGACGGCATCACACGAGTCGCCGAGGTCAAGATGAAGACAGGCATCGTGGTCCGAGGCTTCAACTCCATCTGCCCCTTACCACTTCATTGAAGTACATACTTCAACCCGGGCAGTATGTCGGTGCACGAGCACCTCTCCACGGCGACGGAGGAGAGGGCGCCGCCGCGGGCGCGGGCCCGGCCGGTGCCCCACTACGCGCAGCGACGCCACCCGCGACACACGGCTTTATTACTTATTTTAATTCATATTATAACGACCTATATTTATACAGTCCGCGCTTTCATTTTATACCTCTTCACGGTAGCACCTCAACAAATGGTCCTATAGTTTTCATCGTGAAACTCACCGGAATACGAGAGTAATTAAGTAAGCCTCAAGAGTCGGCGTTGGTGGACTTTGAACCCGGCACGGACAGTTGGACTGTTCGCTTCGCCGCTTTGCAGCTGCACGGAGTCGTGGATATTCGACTTTGTGGGACGGATTTGATCAACTGAGTGAGTTCGTTCCAATCGGATTTCCTTTATCTTCCTTATTACAATACTTATCATGCATTTTTTTTTCCATTGTTACCTCCATCTTTCGCTTAAATTTGCATAAGAAGTGCCTAACTGTATTTTTCAATTCTAATTATCATTTTATTCTCTGTTTTCTTTCTTTTTTGAATGTTTTCACTATCTGCGCACGCGCACGTTTTATTTCAATAGCCGAGTTGAATGTACTCGCAGCTTAGCTAAGCATCAGCTGTGCATCATTACGTAATAGATATCTAGATCAACGCCCGCTATCCTTTAGTTGCATATAAACCAGTTTCCGTAGAATTATTTATCTGGAAAACAGCTGTTTGCATCGAAATCACACAATGAGTGATCATTCAGAGGATTTGGATACACTGAAAAAGAAGCGTAGTGCAATTAAGGCCAAGCTTACCATTTTTAAAAACCATATCAAACTCCTTAGCAGTGCTTCCAGCCTGTCTAATTTGCAACGTCTTGAATTGGAAGGACGTTTTGAACGTTTCCAATTATTATATAAGGACTTTGACGCGTTACAGACGGATATTGAGCTGCTGATGGACAAACCCGAGGACGACCTTAAAAGTCGCATCGAGTTCGAAGACCAATACCACCCGGCCGTGGCTCAGGCACGCAGCCTACTCGCAGTCACAACCAACTCTGCGGAAATTTTAGGTAAGGCACACACAAATGTCCGTCTACCTAAAATTGACTTGCCACATTTTGACGGCAGCGTTCAGGGTTGGCTTGAATTTAAAGACACCTACGTTTCTCTAATACATAATAATGATTGTAACGACAACATCATGAAATTTCATTATCTTCGATCTTGTTTACGAGGCAGCGCCTCTTTAGTGATTAAAAATATAGATTTTACTAGCGAAAATTATAAAAATGCATGGGATTTGTTATGTCAGCGGTATGACAATGACCAGCTGCTTATACATAACCACGTACAAGCATTGTTTAATGTCCAGCCATGCTCAAAAGAGTCTAGCAAAGGTTTACGTTACTTGATAGATGTAACCAATAAAAATATTAGGGCGCTTACAACATTAAAACAGCCGACTGAACACTGGGATACACTTATAATTTTTATGATGTCACAGAAATTAGACAATAATACAAGTCGGTATTGGGAAGAGTATCGCAATACTTTATCCAAGCCACCAACTTTAGATCAATTTATTAAGAGGATTGAAAATCAAATAAATTTATTAGAAAAATTGGAAGAAAATAGAAAAAATAACATTAAATCTAACTTAACAGAAAATAATTCTAACCATAACAAATCAAAAAGTTTCATTGTTACATCTCAAGACAACAAAATTAAAACAACAAATTATACCTGTCCATTATGTTCAGAAAATCATTTACTTTACACCTGTGAAACATTCAGGAGCTTGCCTATAGTAACACGTATTGAAAAGGCAAAACAATTTAAAGTTTGTATAAATTGTTTACGTTCAGGACATGCCGAGAAAATGTGCAAGCTGTCACATTGTAAATATTGCAAGAAACGCCACAATACCCTCTTACATTTAGAACCTGAACGCAGCATCCCTTCGACTCCTATGCCAAGCAATGATAACGTAGCCTTGTCAACAAATTTCGAACAAAATAATTCGTCTGGTTTTGTATTACTTTCCACAGCCCTGGTGCGGGTGCGTGGTGCCGATGGCACTAAGCACTCCGCCCGAGTCTTATTGGACAACGGTAGTACGGCCAACTTCGTTACACAAGCCTTATCATCGAAGCTGGGTTTATCACGACACGGTACCAGCTCAACAACAGTTACAGGTATCAACAATCAGACCTCTTACAGTACACAGTCTTGTAATCTCACGCTCGAGTCTTATTACGGTGACTATACGGTCGACTTGGATTGTCTTATACTACCTGAGATAACTAAAGTGTTGCCATCACGTTTCATAGATATTAATCACGTCCCTCTTCCTTCGGGAGTACGATTAGCTGACCCTTCGTTCTGCATCCCCTCCGCCGTAGACATTCTGGTCGGTTGTGAGACATTCTGGAACGTCTTAGGGAAAAATACAATTCATTTAGGAAAAAATCAACCTAACCTTCATGAAACAAAATTAGGTTGGATTGTTTCTGGTCATGTGGTATGCTCACCACACCTTCAATCTTCTTCGTCTCACTTTTGTAATTTTGCAAAAGATGAAGTCAATATTGACCGTTTTTGGGAATTGGACTCAGTACCCACTAAGCATTCGTTAACAAAAGAGGAAAATTCATGCGAAAAACATTTTAATCTTAATACTTATCGCAACAACGATGGGCGATACGTGGTAACGATGCCTCTAAAGAAAGATCCTCTTGTGTTAGGCGATTCTCTTCAAATGGCAACAAGTCGTTTCTTATCAGTAGAACGACGTTTTCAACGAGACTCAATATTTAAACATCGTTATATAGAATTCATGCGCGAATACGAACAGTTAGGGCACATGACTGAAGAAGGTACTGTTCGTAACTTTTCTAAATCTTATTCAGGTCAAAATATAAGTTATTTTTTGCCACACCATGGAATTATTCGTGAATCCAGTACCACTACCAAGTTACGTACTGTATTCGATGGATCTGCGGCTACCACTTCCGGTATATCACTAAACGATATCCAGATGGTTGGCCCTGTTGTTCAAGACGACCTTCTCTCTATATTGTTGCGATTTCGTCAGCATAAATACGTTATTTCTGGCGATATAGAAAAAATGTACCGGGCCATAGAGATAAATCCCTCTCAACGGTCTCTTCAGCGCATCGTTTTTCGTGCTAATCCTATGGAGCCACTCAAGGTATACTGTTTGAATACAGTGACATATGGCACAGCTTCAGCGCCGTATTTAGCCACTAAATGTCTTACTAGTTTAGCCTCCTCAGCTGTTTGTAAAGATGTAAAGCGAGCGATCGAACATGACTTTTATGTCGATGACTTTCTCAGTGGCAGTGACTCCGTCAGCGGAGCAGTCGAACTATGTGAAGGCGTTGTTAGCACTCTCTCATCAGCAAAATTCAATTTGCGCAAATTTAAATCAAATGACGCTAGCATTTTAACTCAAATAACTGACAGCGACACCTCTACTTCAGATAATGTACTAGATTTCAATAGCAATAACATAAATTCTTCTTCTAAAACATTAGGTCTTCATTGGCTGTGTGATTCAGATACACTTTCCTTTTCTATTAATATTGATCAAAGCAATAAAATTACTAAACGTAGTATACTATCTGTCATAAGTCAGATTTTCGACCCACTTGGCTTAGTAGGTCCGTGCGTTGTACAAGCGAAAATCATTATGCAGCGGCTGTGGATCGAAAAGTATGATTGGGACGACGTCGTTTCACAGGAGATTAGAGACCTTTGGTCCTCTTTTACACGCACTTTATGCTGTCTCAATCAGCTAAAGGTACCTAGACATATTTCTTGTAACGATATCTCTATAAGAAACGAAATTCACGTTTTTTCTGACGCTTCCGAGAGGGCTTATGGAGCGTGTCTTTATATTCGTTCCATTCTTAGTTCAGGATCCGTTCGAGTTCAACTTCTTATCTCCAAAAATCGTATAGCACCAATCAAACCTACCACGATACCGCGGCTTGAACTTTGTGGCGCGTTAGTAGCTGCAAGACTGTGTACTAAAGTTCGTGACTCTCTTACAATGCGCATTGATAACATTTACCTGTGGTGTGATTCCACAATAGTGCTGGCGTGGTTGTCTACGTCACCTAATCAACTTAAACCTTTTGTGCGTAACAGGGTCAACGAAATTCAAGAAGGTACTGTTGGTTGTACTTGGAGCTACGTACCGTCGAAGGATAACCCGGCGGATCTTGTTTCCCGCGGGCTGAAGGCTGATGCTATCAGCACCAGTTCCTTGTGGTGGGCCGGCCCCTCTTATTTATTAAAATCAGAAAATGATTGGCCACAAAAGCCTAATAACGTCGTGAAACAAGATCTACCAGACGTAATTTGTAATGTAGTTAATAGCGTTGATAATACTAATAAAAACCATAGCAGTAGTACTAGTAGTTGTAGTAGTAGTTCTATTATACACCAGCTTATTACAAAATATTCTAATTTTAATCGTTTACAAGTAGTAGTTTGTTACGTACTTCGAGCTATTAACAATTTTAAGTCGAAAGTAAATAGAACAATCGGCTTTCTTTCCACAGAGGAATTACAAAATTCATTAAATTGCATTTTACGCAATGCACAACTTCAAATGTTCCCTGAAGAGTATTTTATTTTAAAATCGGGAAAGTCCCTACCGCGTAGCAATCGTCTTATCTCATTAACCCCATTTATAGATTCGAACGACATTATGCGCGTTGGCGGCAGGCTTGACAACTCCCCCTATGATTATAATATAAAACATCCGGTACTTCTTTGTAGTAAGCATACATTAACTAAATTAATATTTCATTCACAACATCTCAAGCTTTTACATGCCGGACCACAGCTTTTATTGGCAACTATACGACAGCAATACTGGCCTTTAGGAGGCAGAAATTTGGCTAAACTTACTGTGAAAAGGTGTATAAAATGTTTTAGATATAGGGCACAAAATGTTCAACCCATCATGGGTCAAATGGGGCCCACACATTGAGAAACTGTCGGGTAGGCTAAGTTCAGCGGCTTATGCAGTTAAAAAAATTAGATTTTTCACCGATGTCGAAACCGCTAGAATTGTATATTTTAGTTATTTCCACAGTGTTATGTCTTATGGCATATTGCTGTGGGGATCTTCTGCAGACCTATTTTATTATTTACACTATTTTTATTCTGCAGAAAAGAGCTGTGAGAGCTATCTACAATCTGGCTCCTACGGATTCATTAAGACAAATATTTAAAGAAATAAACATTCTAACGGTTATATCACAATTCATTTATGAAAATTTGATGTATGTAAAAAAGAATATAAGTACTTTTGCTAAGGTTAGTGATCGACATAATATAAATACTCGGAACAAACACAATCTTGCTGTACACTCCACGCGTCTCCACAGAATTAGCAATTCCTTTATGGGCCAAGGTATACGTTTTTATAATAAACTGCCCCAGGAAATACGAGATCTACCAATAAAAAAATTTAAAACTACCATTAAGAGCCATTTGTCTAAAAAGGGCTATTATAAAATCTCGGATTACCTGGAGGATAAAGCTGCGTGGGCTTGAACTGCAGTACTCTTGCAAGCTTATAGTTTAAGATATATTTATTGTAAATTTGTTTAAAGAAAATCTTATATAATTGAAAAAAGACAAGCCCGCTGAGTTTCTTGCCGGATCTTCTCAGTGGAGGCCGCGTTACGATCCGGTGGTAGTTGTAAAAAATGACAATATGTAAGAGCCCCCGTGAGGCCTATGCATAATAAAGAATTTTGAATTTGAATTTGAATTTGAATTTAACAAAGCCAACGCAGGCGAAGCTAAAGAATACATACTAGCTGTAGCCCGCGGCTTCGGCTTTTAAAGTATTGTACAGTGCAACTGTACATTTTTGCTATGTCAGCACTTTACGCCAACGCGTCGCATTTAAGTTAGTTCGTAGCAATCATTCATATAGCGCGGACTCATTCATACTATCATACAAATTATTATCAATAAACTATTATCATCTATCAGCATCATTGTGTATCAATCAATATCATATTAAGGTGTACGGTCCCAGATCGTACATTAATGGTCCTTCGAGCCGGAACGAAGAAATAGAGTTACACGGCTTTTGTGACGCGTCATCGAAGGCTTATGCATGCGTCATATATTGCAAGATCAGCAAACAACAACAGAATGAAAATCAAACGCCTGTTATCATAGTAGCCGGAAAATCAAGGCTTGTTCCGGTGCAGAAAAATGTATCATTACCAAGATTGGAGTTAAGCGCCGCACTTCTTCTTGCAAAATTAATGAAAATAGTGCGGACATGCTTATCAAGCAATAACATAAAAGTCTACGGTTGGTCTGACTCGACAGCCGTCCTTGGTTGGCTTCAGGGGGATCCTAACCGCTGGAAACCGTTCGTGGCCAACAGAGTCAAACAAATTGTCGAAATCATGCCCCATGACAACTGGCGCTATGTAAAATCAGCTGAAAATCCGGCTGATTGTGCCAGTCGAGGATTATCAGTCGATCAATTAAAGCAGCATTCGCTGTGGTGGCAAGGGCCAAAATGGCTATCATTTTGTGACAAAAATGAGTATCAAGAACATCAAGCAACTTATACTACAACCGAAGACATTAAAAAATCAGTAAAAATTAATGTCGCAACAATCCAAGAAAACGATGACATCGCTCAAAATATATTATATAAACATAGCAGTTTCAATCGAGCGACTCGCGTATTAGCCTGGATTTTGCGCGCTAGGTCGCTAAGCAAAAATAAACCTAAATACTTAACTATCAACGAACTAAAGAAGGCGAAAAGTATTTTCATCAAACAAGTACAACAATCAGCATTTACAGAAGATATTATCAGTCTTCAAAAACACAATAAAGTGGAAGCGAAGAGCAAGTTACTACCCTTAAACCCTTTCCTCGATTCTGAAGGGTTACTCAGAGTAGGGGGAAGACTCAGAAACGCGAATATCAATCAAAACATGAGACACCCGATCATCGTACCTCAAAACAGTCATCTTTCCAACTTGCTGATTGATCAGGGGCATCAAATGACGTATCACGGTGGAGCTCGCGTAACACTGGCCTGGTTACGACAACAGTACTGGATCATAGGCGGCAACCGATGTGTGAAGAAACGCCTTCGGAACTGTGTCAAATGCAGACGTCATGATCCAATCCGACAAGATCAATTAATGGGTGACTTACCATCAGCACGCATCAATTTAACACGGCCTTTTTATCATACTGGCGTCGACTTTACGGGGTATGTCGATGTCAAAGCCAATAAAGGACGAGGAGTGAAGACCACAAAGGGCTACATCGCGGTCTTCGTTTGTATGGCTACGAAGGCTGTACACCTCGAATTGGTATCAGATATGAGCTCATCATCATTCTTGGCAGCCCTACGACGTATGGCGGCGCGCCGAGGCACCCCTGCGCATATGTATAGCGACAATGGAACCAATTTCGTGGGCGCAAATAGAGTTCTAAAAGAAGAATTTATCAATCTCAAGAACATCCTTGACAGCGACTTCTTCACCACAATCACAGATATGGAGATAACCTGGCACTTTAACGCCCCCTCGTGGCCGAGTGCTGGAGGCCTGTGGGAAGCCGCCGTCAAGAGTTTAAAGTATCACCTTAAGAGAGTTATCGGCGAGCAAAAACTCACTTATGAAGAGTATGCAACCCTGTTAGCTGGCTTGGAGGCGTGTCTGAACAGCAGACCACTGTGCCCTCTCAGTGAGGATCCTGAAGATTTGGATTACCTTACACCCGCGCACTTCCTAGCAAGTGGACCAACGCTGACGATTATTGAGACAGAAAGAGACTTACGCACGAGGTGGCAGCTGACGCAGAAAATTTTTGATGACATATGGAAAAGGTGGCGAGCTGAGTACCTCTGTCAACTATCATCACGCAGCAAGTGGCGTCAACCTCGGCATAATTTAAAAATCAACGATATTGTCATCGTCCACGACATCAATCTCCCGGCGGGAAAATGGGCACTTGGCAGAGTAACGGACCTCCATCCAGGGAACGACGGTTACGTGCGGGTCGTAACAATACAAACAAAAAACGGAAAAATCAAAAGACCCGTCACAAGATTGTCATTATTGCCCATCAGCGAACATCAATCAGAAAAACCCATTACCGAAACAAAATCAGCACCAAAATTATCAAATCAAAAATCACCAAGAAAATGCAATTTCCTGCTATCATTCATATTAATGTTGTTTATGTTATTAATATCTCCGATAACATGCGAATACACATTTTCTAAATTCAACAACAGTCAAGGTATATATTTCGACAAGATGGTCAACATGCGTCTAAAAAGAGAAGACTGGAAACTGATCGTCTATTGCGATATGAACCCATACTGGCGCGGAACGGAATTAGTTAAAAAATACGTCAATCACTTAGAAAACATATGTGCATCGGATCACATATCACAATGCGACGTGGTTACCTTACAGCTACGTCACGCATTGAACGAACTCGAGCATTATAATAATATACTACTTGGTCAGCAAAATGAACATATGTCGCGGCGAAGGCGAGGCTTAATCAATGGTGTAGGCTATGTTGCCCACACTTTATTTGGAATCTTGGACGAAAGTTTCGCCGAAGAATATCAAAGGAATATTGAACTGATCAAAAGCAATCAAAAACACCTCGCCTTGCTATGGAAAAACCAGACGTCTATAGTGGAGGCGGAGTTCAATATCATCAAAAGAATCGAAGATTCCATGGACAAACAACATAAACTGATTCATCAGCATATGATCAGCCTAGACCGAGCAGTAAACACCTTGAAGGAGCAGATTCAAAAAACAGACAGTAAGAATGATTTCACCTTATCAGCTGTTATCGCCAACAATATTCTAATCAATTTGAAAAACATTCAAGACACTATGGTGGAAACGCTTACGCATATTCACTACGAGAAGTTTAACTTTCATCTACTCACTCCCGAACAATTGAGACGTGAACTTAATATCATCACAGGACAAATATCAAAGGACTTAACTATTCCTATCAACAACGTAGTGACTGATTTAGGACAAATCTTTCATCTACTTAAAGTGAAAGCAAGGACTACCACGGAATATCTCATTTTCGAGGTGAGAATACCTCTAGTGAGCCGAGAGTACTATATAAATAAATAAATAAATAAAATATTCTTTATTAAAGTGACCATGACTCAAACAAAAACAAACACAAACACAAAACAAAAAGGTGTGACTTATTTCTAATATATAATGTACAAATACACCTATGATACGCAAATCATCGCCGCACCAGACCATGGGAAATAGAGCAACAATGATTCACGTATCCACAGTCCAGTCTATTAGCTATCAAGTCCAGAATACTGTTAGGGCTGCTCCGCACCCTGCGCACCAGGGACGCACACCTCTTGCGCATAGTAGCGTAGAAGCAATCTACGTGTGCGTCCGCAAACATTCCAGATGCGCTACAGAAGCGAGGCAGCCCCACCAGTACCCTGAACGCGTTATTATATTGTATACGGAGGGCGTCGTAAGCTCTTTGCGTGTAATTTGCCCACAGGCTGCAAGTGTAAAATGTTGTGCAGTACGCACGAAACAATGTAATTTTAACACTGAGTGAGCAGCGTGCAAACCTGCGAGCCAGCATATTCGCTCTCACTGACAACGCCCTCCGCTCTCGCTCAATGTCTGCATCATCTTTGAGGTCGGGAGTCAATATATGTCCTAGATATTTAAACTTATATACCCTCTGTAACTGAATACCATTGAGTACTATTGAGGGTATTGTATCGGGACATTTACCCGCGGCCTCAAAGACCATGACTTCAGATTTTTTAACATTATACGCCAAGCCATGTAAGTTGGCGTACCTTTCACACTGAGCTACCAATGTTCTGAGACCACAGACTGATGCACTCAGCAGCACCATGTCATCCGCGTAGCTAATATTATTAACGCATATATCGTCTATGTGACATCCCAACTTGATGCCACTGAGCTTAACTATAAGTTCGTTGACATATAGATTGAAGAGCGTTGGTGAAGTCAACCCCCCCTGCCTCACCCCGCACTCCAACCCATACGAACGAGATAAAGCCCCAGCCCATCGCACATTGTTGACCTGATTTCCATACCAATATCGAAAAATATTGATGAGTACCGTTGGCAAATTGAAATATTTAATCTCGTACCAATTCCGCAACAAATTAGCGAAAACATGGTCACCATAGTACCCGTCGCAAATATTCTGGCTATCAATATGCAAAAGGATTCCTATATACCGATGTCAATCAGCGATTTTCAAGAATGTGTTCCATATGCAATTAGTGAACACATTTGTCGACTTCAACAGCCTATTCATCGAATGACATCTGACGAAAATTTGTGCATAAATGATCACATTTCCAATCAATGCCAAACAAAAATAACAAAGTGCAGAGATAAGTGGATGGAATTAAACGTAATTAATTCATACTTATACTTTTGTTGCGATGAATGCACCATACGTATCATATGTACAGATAGTATTAAATCCGAGAAACTCAGCAAGTCTGGAATTATGGCAATAAGCGACGGCTGCGTTGTCAAGGGCAGAACATTTACACTATATGCACATAAATACCTATCAAATTCCATCAAAACAGAACCGATCGTCGTGAACCTGGGGATTCCACCGATCAATAACGTCATTAATCTGACAATTCCACTTACCAACACTGAAAATGACACCGAAGACTCGAGTCGGCAGCGGACCTTGGAGGAAATCGGAGCTGCAATCAAGAAGATCAAGGCGAGTGAGCCAAACATCTTAGCCGACGGAGTTACGAATCATGATATTCATCACTACGTGGTTATCTACGTGTTGGTGGCAGTCGTCGGACTTGCCGGAATTATGTACCTGTGGCGTCGGATCAGGACGCGCTGCACACCTCTTGTCTACGGGACTGCCCAGGTATCAGAGCAACAGCGAGAGGAGCCTTGTATACACTACGCAACAACTACAAAAGCTCCAGCCATCCCTCCTAGAACCGGCAATCAGAGCAACAAACAGGGCGGAATGAACCGGGCGACGTCACCTATCATAAGAAAACATTTTAGTTTTACTTAAGTTTTATATTATTAATCAATCAATTTGTACTTATACTTACTTAATTTTGTATCTCATCATCATTCATCTCATCTGTTCATCTTCTCGTGTCCCGGAGCATGTACAGTGCAACTGTACATTTTTGCTATGTCAGCACTTTACGCCAACGCGTCGCATTCAAGTTAGTTCGTAGCAATCATTCATATCGCGCGGACTCATTCATACTATCATACAAATTATTATCAATAAACTATTATCATCTATCAGCATCATTGTGTATCAATCAATATCATATTAAGGTGTACGGTCCCAGATCGTACAGTATAGTATATGAGTCGTATGTAGGTATTATGTTATAGTTAGTAATTATATATTATCTTATAGATTCAAATATATTTGTAGTAGGTACAACCACCAGCTGCCTATATATTTTGATAGCGTTTCTCCTGGTTGTCTGAGAGAAATTGCTTAATATACCGATGAGACCGTCATACAAAAAGCGAGTGAAACTTTTTTTCTGTTTTAGATCTAAGTTTATATTGAAATTAACTTCTTCATGTACAATAAAGAGTATTCTATTCTATTTCTTACCCCGCAGCTTCGCTTGTGCGTAATTAATACTACTTGTCGCACCCATGAACGATAATTCATATTATATTAATACTCATACTTTGATAGTGAGTAGAAATATCGATTATCTCGTAGTATCAGTAATCCTTCAATATTTATTTATATAGAGGATGTCCTGAGTGACTGACTGACTGACTGACCTATCAACGCACAACCCAAATGGCTGAACCTAGAAATTAGTGATGTGAACCGATTACAATTTTCAACACCGGTTTATATCGATTACTTACTTACTTTAAATAATAAACCGGTTTTTAAAGTTTTTGTTAGGTTTTAAATAAAATACACTAAAACAATGTCTAGTCTAATGGATAACTAAGTACGGTAGTAACACCGTGGCTACACGGTTATAAACCAGCCTCCAACCAAGGTCAAGAGGTTGGGACATCCACCGTTGGCGTGCTGGCTACACGGTTATAAACAACAGTCACTAACTCGATATGTCGATATTTTATGTTTAGTAGTCTTGTGTACTACAGGAACGGTGAACGGTTAGGAACCGTTGCGCAGTGCTCACCGAATAGATTCGCTAATCTTAATCGTACATCGGACACACTCTAATGGAGTTAACGTATGTACCTATCATATCATTAGTTAATAGTAGTTCTACTTCAGTTGGGCGGTATATTGTGTACACATGGGTCTTGTTGTGGTACAAAAAGAACTTTCGAGATTCCATACATTGCATACATTTAATAATACCTAATTATACTGTATGTTGTAGATTAAAATAAAATTACAAGACAGAAGTTAGTAAACAGGTGCAATCGTTCTGAAACATTTGTAAATTACCTATTAAGTACCGTAGTACCGTACGGTTAGTGTGAACTCGTTCACTTCCGAAACTGTACTAGTACGGAACGATCTTTCAAATGAACGAGCAGGCGCACAAGACTGCTGACTGACTGGCACTGAGAAGTATTGGCTAGGTTTATTGAAGAAATATCTTCGTCCATCATCGGATCCTGTTCACAATATTTCTACCACCTACTCGTCATGTCCTGTTCAGAGAGTATAAATTTAGTATATCTACGTTTATTGGTTCAGTGATTGTGTCATTAAACCCTGGCCAAGATTACCACGTATTCTTTAGTAGCACTGGATAAACACGTGTACATTTCGTGACTTTTGGACGAATGGAAGTACTAGAAAATGTATGTTACTATCTATATAACTAATGTATCCCTACATCTATTTGGAAAAGAGCTGATCATTAAACAGCTGGACTGATTTTCATGATACATAGCTATGAACCCTATCCCTTTAACTAGCTTTCACATACAAAAACGCGCATAGAAACCCGTCCACTCGTTGGAGCGCTATGATGCCACAGACAGACTACGTCGACCTTATAAGACCCCTCCTTTTTGATCGGTGGTTAAAAATATCGATACAATAAACCGCGATATAATCCGTAAAAATATTAAACTATTTTTCATTTAAATATCGATACGATGTTATATCGATACCTTATATTTGCTTTTGCTACATCTCGTATTGGTTAGAGCTGCCGTTGCCAACGACGCTTCCCAACCGAGACCGTTAGAGCTTTGAAGGTCAAACGAAATCCAAGGGTGTTAGAGCTACAACGGCCTTGGTCGGACGCCAACGGCACGTGTAACGTTAGAGATGTGCAAGAGCAAAAATAAGGTGTCGACATAACATCGTATCGACATTTTTAAAACATATGTCGGGTAAGATTATTAAATGAAAAATGTCGTTATTATTTAAAAGAATATTGGCGGTTTCAAGTTTTAGTTATCTACTTAAGTATCACATTCTTGTGATATTCTTATCAATTTTAACCGTCCAAACATTGTCAAAATAGAAAAGACACTTGGGTGGTGGGTGCCCCAACTCTTTATATCCCTCGCTGAAGACAAAGATATTGTAATCTAGACAAAAAATATTTATTTTAATATTATTTTTCGATAATTCATTTTTTATATCGATATATCTAGGTAAAATATCAAGTATGTCGATCGAAGGAGATATCGAAATATTAAATATGTCGGAAAAATATCCCTCTATCTAAACATAAAATATCGACATATCGATATTTTTCCTGGAATCATAGCCACTCTATCAAGTTAGTGCCTGTGGTTTATAACCGTGTAGCCAGCACGCCAACGGTGGACGTCCTAACCACTTGACCTTTGTTGGAGGCTGGTTAGTAAGTGTGTAGCCACTCTTTAAGTAACGTATTTACATAAAATAATAGTAATATCTTGACACAATTCACATACGGTTCTCAAACTGGGCAAAGCCTGTACTATGGTAAAGACTACGAATAAATATACAGCACGCCAAATAGTTATAAATTCGTTAAACAGCGCTGAAAAAACCTTTGAATGGTCGATAGTAGCACGTTGACGCGTTTACGTTAATTACTTAGTTAACAAACGTAATTTAACGTTAACGGCAAAACGACCTATCTCTATATATACCGCTAAAACAACAGCGTTAATAATAAAGTAAATAAACGTTGTCTACAAAATGATAGTATTTCTCCTGGCTATTGTCCCAATTTATTTGGGGTCAGCCCTCCTGGTACTTTTGCGCCACGCCGTACGGTTGTGGGTTGATTTCTCAGTTGTGTTTACATATTTTAGGTCATTATTTAAGGTTTGCACCCAGGTCATTGGTGGTCGTCCACGGCCTCTTCTCCCTTCTTCCAAATTCATCACTCTTTTAATTAGGTGGTCATCATCTCTTCTTACCACGTGTCCGTACCAACGCAGGCGATTCTCCCTAAGTTTTACATGTAGGTATTTTGGCCACCTTAAAAGTACCACGAATATATTCGTTATTTATTTTATCAATTTTTAGACGCCGCCGCCGGACCAACGCAGCATCTTCATCTCGGTCACGTGTAGTTTCTGCTCATCTTCCTTTCTCATTGGCCAGCACTCAGACCCATACAATAGAGCTGGTCTTACTGATCTCATCTAGACATTGCCTTTGATTTTAATTGGCATGCGTACATCACATAGAATACCAGACAGCGACCTCAATTTCAGCCAGGCTGTTTGGATTCTGTTTTGTATGTCTTTCTCGATACACTCTGGGAGCTACGATCGATCCAACCAATGTAGGTACTTGAATTCTTCAACTCTTTTAATTTGTCCCTCGATAGTGGTTTGGTTAATGGTAAATATTGGTAATTATATCACACTCGCGAATGGTCCATTTACGATCGAAGGACCTTATATAGAGTGGGATAGTAATAGTTAATGGTGAAACAAGGAGTTGATTTGAGTACACGTATGGTTTATTCAATAATCTAATATTAAAATGGTTTATGGTATGGTGAATGTTACTAGTGGTAGGTAGGTAACGCGCTCGCGGCGGTTGATTGTGTACTGAAAATTATATAAAATTAGAATACGATGCGCGGTGACAATTGCTGACGGCTCAATATATTGCAATGCATGTACAATCGCGGACATTTCCGGTGTACCACTCTTAGGTCTATAATCGCTTGCACGTGCGTCCAAATGCAGAGCTAGTTCCGCCTCGGTTTATGGCAGCGGGGCGTACCCGTATTGCCGCAATAAATGCCATTGTTATTATTGCATTTTGAAAGGCGTGCGCCGGCACCGCCGTATTACCTGTATTCAATTAAATACAAGCCGAGTAATCATAGTCGTGTAGTTAATTACTTATGAGATGAGAGTAGGTCTACCATCGATAACCCTTTAGAATTGGCATGTATAAGTAGTTACTGATAGCAAGAAATTAATTAAAAACACATGAACTTTGAAAACATAACTTTAGTTCTATTTGGATTGATTTGGAGACATCTTTATATATAAAGAAGATAATTGAGCTTTTGCCTTATATCCAATTTATTTTATTGAAGCAAAGAATACTCTCTAAGATCCGGTTTACGGATAAATAATCTATAAATAAATGTGTTCCTATCAGGAAAAAAAAATATTGTTATTTTATTAGTATTTAGATTTACAATGTGTTACTTAGCTTGGACGATAAAATCAAATTAAAAGTTAAAAAAAAGCAAAATGAAAAACACTGGTTTCATTATAGCTTTGAACAAAACAAAAAATGAACCATAAAACATTTTTACGGGCCTCTTGGCTGGTTAGACACCCTGGCCACTACCCAATAGATCGTGGGTTCGATTCCCACCAAGTGTCTGTGTGTTTTATCTATTTAAGTGTGTATTTACAAAAAAAGTGTATAAGTAAGTATTAGTATCAGTAAACTGGTCTGCCTAGTTTGGGATCGGATGTAAAAAAAATCGAAGAAAAAATACAACATTTTAAACTCAATCGCATTGCTTCAATCTATTGTTTCCATTTTTTTTTCACTGATACCTCGTAGCTTCGAAACATTTTTTTTAATCGGTATTCTTTTGAATAGTAGGATTACCTGCGGCGGGTGTCGTTTCATGTGGTGCACAAATATGTTTTATTGCTTATTGTAAAGGATTGGCAGACAATACTAGCAAATGATTCGCAAGAGTATTCGTCATTACAAGAGTATTAAATTCAAATATATAAATCGGTAAAGTTTTTCAGATGTCACTGTTGCTGTAGAAACCCGAATCGTACTTCTTTATCGTACTTTTTTTGAAAAGTTAGAGTTACAAATATAAATCAATTGATGATGACGATCAGAATGTTATAAATGAGTGCACAATATTATGAACTATAAGTGGATATGTTATCTTTAGTATCTGTATATGTGTGTACAGTATTACAGCTTAATATACAACTTAATAAAATAAGATATCTAATTCTATTATGAATTAAATAAGTTTACAACACAATAAAGCATAGACTATAGACGATCAAAATCAACATAACATGAAGTGGGTTGTCAACAAAAAGTAAGAAAGTCTAATGCTTTTTTAGTAATGAAAAAAAAACTGTGCTTTAGAATAGTACTACAAATTTCGCCTTACATCGATAATGACTGTTTGGTCTGGAGGTTATCGACGATATTTGCAGTATAGAGCAAGTGCCATGGTTCGAACCCCACCGGCTGTATCGTTTTTTCTATAGTGTAAAATATTTTCAAAGAGCATTCGTCGACATATTATAGTAATTCATAGGTGGAATTTAAATATACTGTGATTATGTTAAATTAATAATATTATTATTATTATTAATAACAAAAAACTTTTTATAGGTATTCCATTCCACATCATTCATTATCACAGCCGCAGCGTTCAGGTATTTTTTCAAGCATAGTGTGGTTATTATGATTTAATTATATTTTTCTATTTTACTGTTAAATAAAATAGAAAAATATAATTAAATCATATGGAATGTGAAATCAGAGGCGTTACACACTTCTGGTACTATACTTGGCAGACCTTGAGTTATGAATATCCAGACAATTCCTTCAAATAGTTTTTTTCACATTTTTATACTTGTTTTTGTAAATACGTCTAAATTAGTAGTATAAAACAAACTGCCGCACGCAATCGTCAATTATAGTTAGTTGTGACTAAGTCATATTTTGTAAATGGATTATTTCGACTTACGAAGCCAAATAATACTTAATATTCGGATAGTGAGTAGATAATATATCAATATTCTCGTAATTAATACTAAAAGACAATCATAAGAGACTCGGAGAGTCGAAATAAATAAATTACAAAAAATTACTTAAATGCGACTAAAGTTAATTGATGACTGTGAGTGCGGCAGAAAGGCAAGTAAATACATTAATTAACATTCAGGTTATTTCTAAAGCTCTCATAGTCAATTGTAATAACTGTTCGGTAAACGACTCAGTTGGTTAAGCAACGTCAGGCAAGGTCAGTCCTTAGTCAGGTCACGTCGCGTCAGGTGATCGTTCAGTGGCATTTGAACTAAGCGTCTCCATGCTTCTGAAGGCGCGTAAAAGGCAGTCCCAGGTGTTATCATCTAGACAGCAGTCTAGCATCTAGCAGCAACTTAAACAATTGACATCAGGTTGGATACTAACCATACGACAACAAAAGGTTATTTCTCATGCACTGGTAAATTAATATACAACAAGCTAATAATTGAAGAAAAAACAATCTTATCTCAACGCACTAAGACTTATTTTAAACTAGCTGACCCATGCAGCTCCGCCCGCGCTTTTATTACATTTTGTTTTTTATAAAAAAAAATCTAATTATATGCTCTTTCTCTCTTCTCTCTTTCCCCCTCCCGCTTCGGTTTCCGTCACACTCCCCCTCTTCCTCTCCCTGTTGTCCCCTCTCTGAACCCTCTCCCCCTCTCTCTTCTACGAATTTGCTCCTTCTCACTCCCCCCTTACTCCACCTAACTCCCCCGACCCCTCACCCCATCACCCCCTCCTCGAATCCCCTCTCCCTCTTTCTCCTCTCTTGCACCCTCCTCTCGTTCGTTATATCCTCGTCAATCATGGTATCTGCGGCATTAAATATACTTTATGACCTATTCTCAGACCTCCCCGATATGCACACAAAATTTTATACATATCGGTTCACCCATCTAATTAACCCTTCGGAGCCCGGGCCTATTTTTTTTGCGCGGTTTTTTCTTGATACGATTCGAGCCAACGGGCTCCGAGTTATTGACCTTTCCTTATGTTGCATAACCTTAACCTAGAAATATAGTTTACGGCCTATTCTCAGACCTACCCGATACGCACACAAAATTTCATACAAATCGGTTCACCAATCTATTTAATGACCTTGCTTTATGTTGCTTAACCTTAACCTACCGGGATAAAAAGTAACCTATGTCCGTTTCCTGGTTCTAAGCTATCTCCCCACCAATTTTCAGCCGAATCGGTTTGGCCGTTCTTGAGTTATAAATAGTGTAACTAACACGACTTTCTTTTATTTAGCTAGATTAAAGTTCTATAGTGATTGTATGTTCAATTTCACCGATAGATGGCGCTGTTCATAATTGTAAATCACGCTAACATCGTAAATTACTGACTAATGATATTCGATAATGAAAGTTCTTAATTTTTCGCATCTTTTATTGTTGCGACTGTGATACAATACCTATACACTACCTGGACTTGGGAAGTTTCATTAAAATTTCATGAACGACAGATTTTACAGATATTAACTTTTCAAAGATATAATGTTATATTGCTATCAGCAAAGTACTTAGACCAATACAGAAATCTAATGAAAATTTCCTGGGTGTACCAGACCGGTTTACCCCTTACATAAATTGACCCTTCGCCACTGCCATGCCATATCTTATGCAAACTAAATGTCTGCTCAGTCCCTATTGTATATAGCGTAATAATACATATCTTAATGATTAACTGATCAGTCTATAATTACCCTATTCACATACAAAGGAAATTACGTGGTAATATGTGCAAGTAATGTTTCACTGCTTAGCCCCTATGAAACATAGCGTGATGTTTTATATACTAATTTATACCTAGACTTCTACACAACACATCAGTGAAAGTCCTATCAAAATCCATCCACGGGTTTTCAAATGATACCTGGACAAACAGAACGACAGACAGACAGACAGACAGACAGACAGACAGACAGACAGACAGACAATAATTCCAAAAAAAATTGTTTTGGCCTCTATGTCGATAGTATAGTATCCCCACATAGAAATTTTGGAAAAATATTCAATGTACAGACAAAGTGCTCTTTGAGTTTTATTATAGTATAGATATTTATGTTTTGGTCAAAGCAATTCTTAAAATTAAGGTATGGGAGCGAGCAAAACGTGTTCAATGTAATAGTTTTATTACCTATTGTTCTAAAATTCCTTATCTACTTTTCTTGGTTATTAAAATTAAGCCATTATTAGCACATGTTTATATTGTAATTACATATGTTAAATGCCACAGATCTACGTATTTTAGTAATTAGTATAATAGATTCGAATTACGATGATTAGTTCAAGTTCATCAAAGTAAAGATATTCATATTATAAAAAAAGATTATGAATAGGTGAGTTTTATAGTAGGTAGGAATACAGACATAATATTATATAAAATTAAAAGAAGATAAAATAATATAGTAATAATATAGTTATAGTAATAAGTCATACACATGCATTTAAAAAAAAATACTTTTAGTAGATTAACAAAATAAAAATATTAATAAACTAAGAATATTGAAATGAAACTAATTTTACGGATTATATCGCGGTTTATTCTTGATTTTAATTACCCGACGTTTCGAATACTTTACAGCATTCATGGTCGAGGATTTGTGGTTTGTCAAATCTAATATAATGGTGGGTGCGATCCTGAA
This sequence comes from Furcula furcula, assembly GCA_911728495.1. NCBI lineage: Eukaryota > Metazoa > Arthropoda > Insecta > Lepidoptera > Notodontidae > Furcula > Furcula furcula. Next base: position 20,529,059 of record OU452262.1, on the reverse strand, counting down.
CATGTTCACAGACTGCAGACTTTGTATAGCGTCGATGTTTAACGTCAGCTATATATCCTCGCAAAAGAACAGCGTTACCTACCAAGGATGATTCGAGAGGCTATTGAAATTAACAAGCATCCAAATTTCAATAGAGAAGATGGCTGGGTGCTACCACCAGCTTGGGATCCCGTGATAAACATAGTCAAATCCAAAGACAAGCATTCCACTGCAAGACCTCAAGACACTGTAAGCTCTTTCTGCGTAGATCGGACTAACAATAATAATTAGAAGACCTGAGGGTACCCTAAGACAACTATGACATTTGGACAGCTACCACCTCAGTCCGCCCGTGACCATGAATGCTGTAAAGTATTCGAAACGTCGGGTAATTAAAATCAAGAATAAACCGCGATATAATCCGTAAAATTAGTTTCATTTCAATGTGTAGTATTCGCGTAAATATCAGAAATCATTAAACTAGGAATAGTATAGTTTATATTTTATATATTCTAAGATATTTGTGTTATTTGCAGTCCTTGATTGTGAAGAAACAAACTTTGGTTTCTTTTATTTTGTATTAAAGGGTTTTTTAGCAGTCTTAAAAACATCCTACAGGTAAGTAGGAAGGCAGTCAACAGTCCGATGAAACAAAACACAACCATAAAAATTCATTCAATTTTCATTCATAAAATTTACAATCGCGCAAACGGACTTGTTAATCACTAGCGAATAGTAAAATATATTTTTTTTAAATAATACAATATCCCGTTACTTTTACAATTGGCCTGAACCCACCCCAACCTGTCATTGGCCCAAACTACGTGTGGGCGGGGTTTACCCGCTCTTACGCACTTAGCGCCGTTCAAAGAAATCTGTTTGATAAATGGGCTACCGTTCGTGTCCGCCATAGTACGTACACCGTACAAACTTAATCACAAACACCGACGAGTATAATCCGACCGAATTACGAAACACTGCCATGCAAAATATTCACGTTTGCAGTGCTCTTTATATTGTTAACGTTACTTGTTATTTCGAACTTGGAATCATTCTTCTTCCACAGGCATCTTATGGGTAAGCGCGATCCATCGTAGATCACATCTTCACTTACCATCATGTGAGATTGTGGTCAAGCGCAAACCTATTGATTATTAAAAGAAAAATCTTATTTTGCATTAATCAATCAATCAAATTATTTATTTGTGAAACATAGGTACAAAGCAGGTCTTATAATTATAGAAGGTCTTATAATATTTTGCCATATATACTCGTAGGCTTTGATTATATATACGTCTAGATAGCATGTTCGATGTTCAAACACTTGACAATATTAGGTACACCAAAACATCAAAGTGGTATACTTGGTTGTTTAGTATCACTTGAACTGTACCGATGGTTTGTGCTCGCAAAAAAAAAACATTATGCCGAATTGTGTAATCAAATCGTGAAAATATTAACTAAGTATAAAATCTTTTTAAAAAAAATTGAACCAACTTCAATATCACTCAAAAGTATAAAATAATTTAAATATTATTGAAGTTGGTGTTAGCTTACCGGCTGTGTATATTTGGCACCAACTTCAATAATATTTAAATTATTTTATACTTTTGAGTGATATTGAAGTCGGTTCAATTTAAAAAAAAAAGATTTTATTTTAAACTTTTTAGTGATATTTTCATATATACAGATTGAACCATCGAAGACCGTAAAATGATCTAGGTAGGTTATGATCACATTATCGTCTACATAGGTTTACATAATTCATGTTTCTTCGGAAAAAAATATCCGGTCGTAATGAAATTTGCATGGAATCATCACAGTAATGTAGTTTACTCTCGAATAAAAAAAGAATCATCGAAATCGGTTCATAATTGTCAGAGCAATGTAATGGAGAACATCAGTTTTATGGTTTTTACCAGATAAATTCCTCCTCATCGTTCATGGTCTTACAGGAAGTTCTTATCCGGTTGTGATAAATTTCATACAGATTTATTACAGTGGTTTCTTCTTTCGAATAAAAAAAGAATCATTGAAATTGGTAAATATTTGTCTGAGTTATGACCATTTTTGTCCTTAAAAAGCGACAAAAAAGTCATCTATATAGGCTTTCCTGCAAGTTTCCTGCGCAGTCACCATTATTGTTTTTTCAGGAACTACTTATTCGGAAGCAATAATTTTTTTATGGGACCCAACTAACGGATTAAAGAATGGATGGAAGAAAGATTTTTGCAAATCGGTTCATAATTGCCAGAGTAATGCGCGAACATACATAGAAAAAAAATATATACAGACGAATTGAGAACCTCCTCCTTTTTTTGAAGTCGGTTACAAAATTAATAAAGATCCTAACTTAATTTTCCATTCATAAGTCTTAAGATTCTGTGAAGGATTATTATAAAAACTCGATTGTTTTTTACGACAATTTGTACATTGTCCGACTAGACTGGTGTTGCTAGGTAACAATGGGGGAATATATCTAAAGTCCTAATACGTAGATAGTGACCAAAACATTAAATAAATCAATTAAAATAATTTTAATTTATTTTTTTGATAAATTAATTACTTTTATATAGGTAAGTACTTACTTAGAAGTATTCTTTTTCTTCCTGGTCATGAGGCAAATAAGACGTTCACCTGATGGTAAGGGACACGCCATTTAATTTAATTTAATTTTAGTTTTATTTTTATTTATCTATTTTTTTCCGATAACCGCTGGGGAAGAAAGGTTCTCGAGTGGCGACCACGAACCGGAAGACGCAGCGTTGGCAGGCCTCCCGCTAGGTGGACAGACGACATTGTGCGCGTCGCAGGTAACCGATGGATGCAAATAGCCAATTGTCGTTCATTGTGGCGTTCTAAGGGGGAGGCCTATGTTCAGCAGTGGACGTCTTCCGGCTGATGATGATGATCTATTTTTTTGTTATTTTTCTTTGTTATTTTATTTCTTTTATTTGGACAACAAACAGCTATACATTATATTTTACAAAAAAGGAATTACACATTTACACAGTACATATCAATGCATAGCCCACAACGCTATCGCTATTTATGGGAAAAATATTTATAACTGGAGATCCCCAAACACGCACACAACCACAAATGACGCGAGTGTACAACAAGGCCTGCACGCACACACGAATTATGAGGTTGCGATGCTTAGTAACGTACCGTTACAAGACTAATAGGTAGGAGTGTTCGCAACGGCTATATATTAAAAACGCGTTATAACGATATGCTACTTATAAAACGCATGTTATTTTGTACGCTATAATATATCAGTTCGCTTCCTAACGTCGCCGCACTGATTGATTCAACGAAACGAAAATAAACTAACGAACGTTATAATTATGATACGAACAAATAAGATAAATATCGTTGGAAATCATCTAACGTGCAAACGTTAGATATTAATGGACACTGATTTAAATATAGTTCTTAAGCAGTTGTATTAAAGTATTATTTGGCATGCAACTCATGACAAAATATTATACGGCAAAGTGAAATTGACCTTGGTCCTTGAGTCGTGGCCCACGATGACGAGTCACGTGCCAATTAATACTCTAAGACAATTACTTAAGAACTATATTTGAATCAGTGTCCAGTAATGAAATGAATATAATAGTTTTTACGATATTTCGTTAGTATCGTCGCCGCGTCCTGGCAGGCGGCTGTGGTCATGCGGCGTGCGTGCAATAGAGTGCGCGCCAGATAAGTCTGCGCGCGGCCAAAATCGGAACTAATTTGTTCCGCCATATTGTACTTACTGACAGGTGTTGTTTTCTATTTGTTTTGACTGATTTAACTTTGCCATCATCATGCCAAAAGTGATTAAAAGTGCTGGCAGGGATATTATTTTCAAGGTGAAACGTGCTTGCGAGGCAGAACAAAAGAATAACGGGCCTGTTATACCTTTTTTCGAAGTTAGAGCCCGCGTTGCTTATTTGACAGATTAGTTTTGGGGCTGCCAAGTAATGAATATTTCCCCATTTATTCTTAAATCTTCACAAGTTCTATATTTTTTAATAATTTAGTAATCTTTGTAAATGATGATTGATAAAGTTTATTTCTGTGATATTTAAATAATATTGTTTTTTAAGTTTGAAAAGTGTGAAGTGAAGTAGAGCGTTTGCCTCCTACCACTGCGACCTAAACCCCATAGAAAATATATGGGCTTTTGTGAAAAGACGAATTGCAGAGAAAAATTTCAATAAAACTACAGGGGAAATAGCCTCAATAACTGAAGCTGCTTTTAGCACAGTGACTACAGAACAATGGTACAACGTGTGCCAACATGTTTGAAGACAAATATTATGATTTACATAAGCTGATGGATACGGTTATGGATATGCTACAAGTGACACTGAATCATTGGACTCTTCTGAAAATGAACCTAGATGATGATTATGATGATCTTGGAATAAAAGGGATTGACCCATTGCAGAACTATTGTTACGCTAAATTTAAAAGTTCTAGTAGATACTCAATAAAAAACTTACAATAACACTCATTTACTTCCTTTCCACAATTTTTATACGATAAAATAAATTAAATTCCATTGCCTTTAAAATCATCAAAATATTCATAAAGGATCATTCGTTATATTTTTAATACAAGTGACAACTTACGTCTAAAGTAGTAATAACTAAAAATCTTCTCAGTAGCGGCCGCGTTACGATCCGGTGGTAGTTTGTAAAAATGATTTTTGTGTAAGTGCCTCCTTGGGGCCTATACATAATAAAGATATTTTGACTTTTGAATAGATTTATATTTTTGTCTTCATTTGATTCCTAAGTACTCAGTACTTAGGAATCAAATGAAGAAAAAATGGGTAAATATATTTCATCGACTGGCAACATTATATACGCCACCAGTCGCGCGCAGACTTATCTGGCGCGCACTCTACCTATGTAATTTAAATAACGGATTCAAAATAACGCTTGCCTAAGATATCAAATAATAAGCGATTTGATTATTTATAAATAATGGATTATTATATCAGTTATATAATATAACGAACACTCCTACTAATAGGTATCTAGACGTATATATAATCAAAGCTCGTAGCAAATGTCATCATTATGTACTAATTAGGAAATTTTCCATGTACATAAATAAAAATATTAATAAAATAATTACTTATAGTAAATGTCGGTCAATAAATTTGATATCTATTATTATTGTTGTTAATTTATAGTCGAGCAATACATCATTTTATGCTTGATTATAATGTGTTGATACGAAACAATTTAATAATGTGTAAAAACGTTCCATAAACATCTAATAACTGTAAAAAACGACACACTAAAAACCTTTTTTTATGATTTGCTTACATTTTATTTTTTGGTATTCCAGATAAGTGTATAATGGGACCATAGACACACGATTGCTCTATTCTTATTATAAACTCTATGCTTGGCACTATGGTCCCAGAAAAAAAAAACTAAGGTCTCTAATAGAAAATCGTTATTTTAAAGCATCGTATTGTTCGGGAGACCAGTACTAAAAAAATCTTTTTTAACTTTTTCTAAGAAGAGGCTGGTCAATAAATAAAGTGTGTCATTTCATTAGAGTACTAGTTTTGAGTTCATAATTTTAATATTACGATATGATAATTGAGTGCAGTTCTTTATAATAAGATCTATCTAAACATAATATATTTTTATACCCACCCGTGCGAGCGAAGCCGGGGTGGGTCGCTAGACTCGCTAGTTTTCATCAATTACTAAATTAATTAAACGACAGCGTTCTTAAAGGAACGTTGTCTATAAAAATTGAATTAAATCTTAATTTAAAATACTCTAAGGATGATGACAATGTATTTCGAATTGGAGTGACAATGGGCAGTATGATAATCATAGCGCGATGCAAAACTCTACTAGTGACATCTAGGTGTGAAAGTAAACAACCGGATCATTTTTAGTACATACATTGCGCTAATCATAGCATTGCCTTTTAAACGGCCTACACACGGCACTAAAATCAGTGGCGATATCGGGACAGTGGTGGGGAGGACCCTAAATCGTCCCTCGTGTATAGGCAAATCGTATCCAATTTTTATTGTTTAGGAATCGGGTCTGAAATCGCTTTTAAACGGCCTACAGATGGCCCTAAAATCAGTGGCGATATCGGGACAGCGGTGGTGGGGATGAAATCGGCTACTACTCTACACACGACCCTACCAGTTAGTACAGAACCAACCGTGCAACAGACTGCTCGTTGATCCGAGATGCCGCCGACACTATCAAAACAGCAAAAAAAGGCATTGCCTTGGCACTTACTATGGTGCCAACAAGCGTGGGTTCGATTCCCACCAAGTGTCTGGGTGTTTTATCTATATTTTCTTCTGTTGGTCGGGTGTTCCATCTATCTATCCTTTTGAGGTGGGCGTTAATAGCTGCGACACAGTTTTTAACTAATGTAGCTATTATCGTACTTATGTAAATGTTAACATATGTTTTAATTCCAATAAAATATGATTTGATTTAGATTTGATTTGATATAAGTATGTATTTACAAAAAAAAGTATATAAATGTATTAGTATCAGTTGTCTGGTTTCCATAGTACAGGCTCTGTCTAGCTTGGGATCAGATGACCGTGTGTGAATTGTCCCAGGATATTATATTATATTATACCTTATTATACCCATTCATTCGTTCATTCTTCGCACAGAGCGGAGCGCCTGCACGTCGTATCGCCGCAGCACTCGAGCGCATACTGCGTAGAAATCAGTCCCGATTTCGCTACACACGTGCCGACAACGCTCCCTAGACGATAATCGTCCCTAAATCGGGAGCTCGCCCGAAGCGATTTCAGACCCGATTTCTAAACAATAAAAATTGGATACGATTTGCCTATACACTAGGGACGATTTAGGGTCCTCCCCACCACTGTCCCGATATCGCCACTGATTTTAGTGCCGTGTGTAGGCCGTTTTAGACGTGCTCAAACACAAGTTGTACACATTTATGTATATTTATATACAGTTGTTAGTGAGTCGTATGCAGGTATATGTTAGTAGGTTCAAATATATTTGTAGTACAACCACCAGCTCGGTGTCTCGATAAACCAATTACCAACCGCAAAACTCGCCGGGTGTGGTATTTTCGTTAAATCATTTTTACCGAATTTTACACAAAATTTAATATCTACAACGGGTCTCGGAAAATAGAAATTAGACATAAATATTAAGTAAATACTTCGATTAAAATCGTTGAATATTCTAACCACCTGTAAAATCTGTGCAATTGTTAGAATGGTCGACACAATCCGGGCATCTATTGTCACCCGAGAAACAAATTACAGCTACTCTACTCAAACTCTACTACTTTCTTTTCTTCTACACCCATAGATATTTTACTACTGAATAGTGTTGGTCAATCGGTAACAATTTCATTCGACTGTTTAATCGTTGAACAGTGTCGTTACTTTTAACTAATGCAACGAATTGATACTAAAGAACTTACGTTGCAAAATAACATCACAGATTTCGGGACGGTCATTCATACAATTTGGACTCTAACCACCCGGGCCGCACTCAGTCCGTTAATGTTAATATATCTCTTAGTATCGTTTTTGTATTGAAATTAACGAGTAAATTATTTGATAACTTAGTGCGGTAGTAAGTAACGTATTTACTTATAAGAGTTGATGTTTAATAATAGTAATATCTTCACACAATTCACATACGGTTCTCAAACTAGGCAAAGCCTGTACAGTAATCTGTGCCTGTACTGTGGTAAAGACTACGAAAATAAAAATATACAGCACGCCAAATAGTTATAAACTCAATGATAGGTTACCTATCATTGAGTTTATAACTATTTGGCGTGCTGTATATTTTTGAAGTGAAACTTCTTATGCGACTTCCAAAAATGTAATCACCTAACGCGTTAAGCGTTAAATGATAGGTGATAGGCGTTAAGTGATAGGTGTTAAACGATAGGCGATAGGCGTTAAATTTGTTAAGGTTATGAAAGCGCTCATGTGACGCCGTCACTGAGTGGGTGAGTGGGTGAGTGGGTGGAGTGGGTGAGTGGGTGGAGTGGGTGAGTGGGTGGAGTGGGTGGAGTGGGTGGAGTGGGTGGAGTGGGTGAGTTGGGGTTGAGTTTGGGTTGAGTTGGGGCAAGTTGGGGTGAGTTGGGGTGAGTTGGGGTGAGTTGGGGTGAGTTGGGGCGAGTTGGGGTGAGTTGGGGCGAGTTGGGGTGAGTTGGGGTGAGTTGGGGCGAGTTGGGGTGAGTTGGGGCGAGTTGGGGTGAGTTGGGGCGAGTTGAGGTGAGTTTGGGTTGAGTTGGGGCAAGTTGGGGTGAGTTGGGGTGAGTTGGGGTGAGTTGGGGTGAGTTGGGGTGAGTTGGGGTGAGTTGGGGCGAGTTGGGGCGAGTTGGGGCGAGTTGGGGTGAGTTGGGGCGAGTTGGGTCGAGTTGGGGTGAGTTGGGACGAGTTGGGGCGAGTTGAGTTGAGTTGACTCGACTCGACTCGACTCGACTCGACTCGTTGAGAATGAAGTTTCACTTCTTCCGCGCGGAGGGACTCCACGCACGCACATTTTTTTTTTGCTCGTTAAACACGCTGCAGCGCTGAAAAAACCTTTGAATGGCCGAAGTTGACGATAGTAGTACGTTGACGCGTTAACGTTAACAAATGTAATTTAACGTTAACGGCAAAACCGTCAACGACCCATCGCTATATATACCGCTAAAAACAACAACGTCCATAGTAAAGTAAATAAACATTGTCTACAAAATGATAGTATACCTAGTATTTTAGTTTAAATGCTACTACAGTCTAGTGGTTAGATGGTCTTGCGGCATATTGTAGTTTTCTGGTTACAACAGTTTTTTTTGTCATGTTTCTGCAGACTTTTAAATTAAATTCGATAAGTAGTATTGGTTTAAATTTTTAATAAAATATTTTTATATTAGCGCCTTTTTGAATAGCGCCTCACGGTTAGATAATAAATAAGTTCCCACTGCTGCTTCTAGATATAAAGAAAGTAAATAAGTAAGTATTAAGAAATTGCGAGTAGATTGAGAATGTCAAATTGCAGCTTGCGCCTCTAACATGTCCTCACAAGGACAGGCGCGTCTGAGCTTCGCTGTGCTTCGCTAGCTACCTATCGGTTCCTTGAAAATAGTGGCGAATGTAAAGCTCAACTCACTGATCACCTCGGTAGGTTTCATGCCTTAGTAGAAAGATTGGTCAATCGCCAAGGTCTAAAACTAATTTCCAGGCTGCGCCAGTTGAACATAATATATTATTTTGACATTTGAAGAGGCTATACCTGAGCACCATCCTGCTGCTGTTAGCAGTAGTGTCGCCATATATGTACGTGTTAGTCGACGCTACTGGTGATCTGTTACAAGAACGTGACAGAGTTTTTCTTCGGAGTCGCTGGATGTTGGGGATGTGAGCCCTAGTCTTTGATCGAGTACGGCGGCGAGATTGCGATCCCCGTTCTCGTGAGTACGTTGACAGGTTCTCGGAGGGCTATAACTTACCCCTCGGTGGCGACATCAAAAGCTAGGCACTGACGGCAGATCTCAACGGAGAACCCAGGTTCCCCTCTCATATGCCGATGGCCGACAGCCGTGGGGGTGGGGATGCAGTGAGTAAGAATCTTTTATACCCTGTCTGACCCCACACTGTCCCGGTGACCTTTTGAAGGGTTGAAGTTTTGAACAAGAAAAGGGTGCCCCGCTCCCTATGGTCCGAATTCTCTTTCTAATAACCGGTATCAGAAAGAGACTTTAGACCACAGAGAAAGGGATAGCGTTATTAAATGTGTAATATTGAGCTCTCAGGTATGAATTTTCGAGTGTTTTCTCCACTTTACTCCTATAGCTTTACGGTGTTAACTCACAGGATCAATAGTGTAGGGTAGTTGAATGTTCGACGCCGCCGATGCCAAATTTTCTACAAAATAGCTGTATGTATTTTTGTGCTGCGTAAATGTAATGTAATGTGTGTTAAGTCATGGGATACTCATCCCAACTTACCTGTCCGGTAGTTGTGGTATAGTATACGGGTATGCGACCCCAGCTTCCCTAGCTATTACTGTCCCATTCCTTGCTCTCCTGGGCGGTAATAGCCTACTTTTCCTAATTCCCACTCTAAATTGCCAATCTTCCTTTTCACAACACCTATTCCCTTCCCTTTCCCTCCTTATTCGTGAGAACGCAATGGTCAATTATATAAATAATTTAATTGACCAAAATGGTGGCGATGTGGTTCGCCACCCATCACGTCTCGTTTCTCACGGGGGCGAAAAGCGGCCCTTGGGCTCTGCCTACCCCTACGGGAATAAGGGCGTGATTCTATGTACCTATGTATGTATGTAAATGATAAAGTACCTATAAGCCAACTTGGTGTTTTATTTACCCTGTATTCAAACTCAAAGAATAATATGTTTTCTGTAATATTATCTTGTAGTAGACCCCAGTATATTACGGGTATTGCACTCAAACTGCCCGTTTTCTCGTGCATTTTATTAGTCTTTGGTAGTTACTGCTAGAGGCGCTCGTTTACCCCTAACGTACTAGACTTTGAAGCAACATCGAAAGTTCAATGGAACTTGTAAGGAACCAATATTTCGATTTTATTTTTAACCGACTTCAAAAAAGGAGGATGTTCTCAATTAAACTGTATATTTTTTTAACCGACTTCAAAAAAGGAGGAGGTTCTCAATTCAACTGTATAATATATATTATTTTATGTATGTTCGCGCATAACTCTGGTAATTATGAACCGATTTGAAAAAATCTTTCTTGTACGTATAGGCCGCTCCACTATTTGGGTCCCATAAAAAAATGCTACTTACGAATAAGTAAGTAGTTCCTGAAACAACAAGAATGGCGACTCAGAAAAAACTGTAGGAATGCATAAAAGATGATGTTTTTCTCGCTTTTTAAGGACTCATAACTCTGGCAATTATTTACCAATGTCAATGATTCTTTTTTTTATTCGAAAGAAGGAATCACTGAAATGGATCTGGATACATTATATCACAACCGGATAAGACTGGAGAACCATGATTGTTGTGGGTGAATTTACTATCTGGCAAAAGCCTTAAAATTTATTTATTTATTTATTTGTACTCTTTATTGTACACACATAAAAATAAAATTAAGAGGACTTGAAGAAATTTGTACAAAGGGCGGCCTTATCGCTATCCGCATTTTCTTCCAGGCAACCTTGGGATGGAAAAAAGATGGCATGGAATACGAAAAGTTAAAATTTATGTTCTCTATTACATTATCTCTGACAACGATTTCGATGATCCTTTCATTATTCGAGAGAGTAATCTACTATGATGATCCCATGCAAATTTGATGACGACCGGATAAATTGTTCCTAAAGAAACGTGACTAATGTAAAACACTATGTAGACGATAATGTGATTATAACATACCTAGATAAATTTACCGTCTTCGATGGTTCAATCTTTATGTATGAAAATATCACTAAAAAATAAGAAATAAAATATTTAAAAATATTGAACTGACTTCAATAACACTAAAAAGCATTAAATAATTTTAATATTATTGAAGTTAGTGTTAAATATACACATAGGTAGGTACGCTTACACTAACTTTAGTAATATTTAAATTATTTTATGCTTTTTAGTGTTATTTTTATACATAAAGATTGAACCATCGAAGCCGGTAAATTTGACTACGGGCTCCCACACAACTGCGAACTAACATCGCATCACAAATATCTCCGAGAAACAAATGAATTTTCAATACAAAAATTCATTTGTTTCCCTTTGGGAGCCCTAACTCATAATGAAAAGGACTAGATAGTAAAAGGATAGTTCGTAGGATTATATTTTATTATATCTTATAAATGTATTTTTAAATTAAACGCAGAGCTATAATCTAAGTACATATAAACCCGCGTTGCATCAAACTTACGTTATTTTAATCACCGCCGCACTCAGTCCGTTAGTTAATAATTATCTAGCCACTTACTATAGATTCAATACAAAAATCTACAGTGTTAAAAAACACGTGTCCGATCCGTGAGGGTCTTACAGTGTATCAATACAAATACATGTACTTAATTACGTAGTAACACAGCTCACTGGTCACTGTACGTAACTCATTTGCCAACCCGCACTTGGCCAGTGTGGTGGACTATGGCCTAAGTAAGCCCCTTCACCTTGAGGGGAGGCCCATGCTCAAAAAAACTAATTTTCTTTTGTTTGTTGAATATATTTTTTCCTAATTTGTGCCGGAAATACAAGATTGGATTCGATTTTCTGGAACAATGTAGGAAAAAAATATATTCGACAAATGAGTTACGTAAATAAGAATTGTATTAATACACCGATTGAGACCCTCACGAATTGAACACGGTGTTTTTTTGTATACTAAACGAGAAGGTAATGTTAACGGTCTAACTGCCGAACCTACAAACGTCAATTATAGTTACTCATAATGCATTTTTTGGAATCGGATTATTTCGACACTCGAAGCCAATTAATACTTAATACGCGGATAGTGAGTAGAGATAACAATTATATCGTATTTAATAATTGACAATAATCATAAATGGCTCTGACAGTCGAAATAAATAAATTCTAAAAAGTGACTTACCTAACTGGAATTAAAGTTAATTGGCGTTTGTGAGTGCGGCAGTAAGCCAGGTAGCTAAACTATTATCTTAATTTAAAGCTACCGCCTTAACGAATCGAAGCAGTAGCAACTATCTGGCTGGCAACCCTACTAAGCTGAACGGGTAGAGGACATTACAGCACGGTACAGTTGCAATCCTTGAAACATTGGTGTCGTAAGGAGTGATCACGATTGCGCGATCCCTTGATGGTAAGCGACGCGCCTGCCCATGGCCTATCGTCATCTGCTACAATACGCTGTAATCCAATAATGTTCAAATACCCAAAATAATAATAATAAAAAAAAAAGGGCATAACGCCGCGAGTAACTTCGGAGAAAGCGCAGCACACCTCTCGACACCCCTGAGCCACACACACCGGTGTTGCTCCCTGTCGTCCGCTGACGATAATTTAGGGAGCCCATCTAGTGGGTGGCAAGTCACCACTTGCCGCAAAATAATTTGAAATAAAATTATGGCAAGTGACCCCGGCCTTTTGAAATAGCCCAGTCGCCAGTCTTAGAATCTTTTCACATAAACTTAGAATCTTTTCACATACTTGCAATAGTCCCTACCACCTGGCGAGGTCAACTGCGGTAATTTCATCATTGTGGCAGTTAATCCCGGGAGGTGTATTACACACCATTTACTTCTTCTAAAATGGGCCTCTACGTGTTGGATTCGTCCCCACGCAAGCCTCTAAAAGACCGGGTTAAGCCCGTGAGTAAAGAAAACATGAAATAATAATAATATCTTGGGACAATCCACACACGGTCATCCGATCCCAAACTAGGCAGAGCCTGTACTATGTAAACCAGACAACTGATACTAATACTTATATATATTTTTTTTTTTTGTAAATACATACTTAAATAGATAAACTACACCCAGACACTTGGCGGGAATCGAACCCACGACCCATCGGTTAGCAGGCCGGGTGTCTGACCACTAGACCAACGGGCCCGTCAATATCAATCGAGAGAAATAATTACTCTAAGGGATTATTGATCCTGCTGCGGCACCTGAATACAATTGATTATAAGTGTCGCCGCACACGGGCCACCGGCCACAACCACAAAACGCAGCCACCGACCTATTTCCTGTTGTTTTCATACATTTTGCATGGACTCGCCGCACACTGTAAACGCCGGTGGTCGCCACACGCCACAAATTGCCACTGCTCGCCTCTAGTGGTAGGCTCGGCCACAAAACGCCGACACAAGCCACTCGATTCCCCACCCATCTCTCCCTTCATTTCACTGCAAGCGCGAGTTAAAAAAAGTAGCGGCCACCGACCATAAGTGGCTGTCGCGCGCGTCAGCTTCTTTTGTAGCCGCTTCTAGCTTCAAGTGGCTGCGTTTTGTGGTAGTGGCTGGTGGTCCTAAGGTCCTGTCAATACAATTTAGTGCGTCCCTTTCTATTCTTAAATAATCCTAACAAATAATCTTAGTTTACATCGCAGTTTAATGCAATCGAGGACCGTGATATATAAATAGTTACAAAATTATTACACAAAATATAATTTTTGTTAAGCGGGGTCTGCTGCGCCATGTTTTGAACAGAACATTGTTCGAAAACATTAGATAAAGGGCGTGTCTTGAGTGTTTTGTCGAAGAAAACCTCTTGAACATTTTTCCGGAGCCTGTGGAAAACATCCCCCGCGTTCGCCTGCGGGAGGGGTGGGGAGGGATAATCGTTCATTTTTTGTTCGATTTTGACGGAGGAAGACGTTTCGCCCGGAAGTGGAACCCAGATTATTGTTATTAATTGCGTTGATACTTGAAAGACCCGTCATTTGGGATGCTACCTCATATGAAATAAAAATAAAATAACTAATCCGGATCGAGATGTTTAAAAAACATTGTTTACTGAACATGTCGCAGCGGACTGGAAATGTTCAATGTTCACTGAACATAGTTTTGTTCAAAAATTGGCGCAACAGACCCAGCTTAGGGCTCCCACACATAACTGCGAATTCCCATCGCATCGCAAATATCTGCGAGAAACAAATGAATGTTTCGATACAAATTCCTGCGATGCGGCGTTGCATCGCATCGCATCGCAGTTATGTGTGGGGGCCCTTAGGGGGCAAAATGTCCAAATATAGAGCAGTTAAGCAGCAAGAATGCGCTGGTACGCTACCACCACCTCTATCAGCAATGTTATTATCATCTTGCTTGACATGAGGTAGAGACGTCAATAGTCGTAGTTTATAGTTCAGTTTCTATCGAGAAAGTAAGGTGAACATAATATTGCTATTAAAGGGAGGCCTTTGTTCAGCAGTGGACGTCTTCCGGCTGGTGATGATGATGATGATGGTCAGAGGTGGTGGTATAGGCCCAGTACTTAGGAAGTACCATCGATATACCTATTATATCGACGGGATGGGATGGATGCACCTTTACTTTATACTGTGCCCTTAGTACTTAGTACGAGTTTTTAACGTATACTTTAACGTTCATACTTTTAATTTCCTTTCATACAGTTCACTTGTTTTCGATAGTATCCGTTTGGTGGCGCTGGTATCAGATGTGTAAAAACTGAACGTGCTTTCGTACTAGGGTTTAGTAGGGATACTATACACTCTTTCGCTTGCCGACCTTATACATATTTACCTACTGAAGAGGCAATCGTCAAAATCCTGCAACACACCGCCTGCGATTGCCGCCGCTCTATGTTTGGACTCCTTTGGAGACATTTTACAATACTTATGCTATGACTACAGGCTGTGCTTGGGGGTTATTCTTGTACAAGTCGACGCAACAGCAGTTAGTTATCAGTTCGTGTTCCTGACAGGAATTCGCGTATAAGTTGCATTTGCCTTTCTGGCAGCCGGGAGCGTAGTCTGTGAAACAAACAATGGTCGTTTAGGTATGATGGCATTTTATGAAGTAAGTATGTAAACAGCGATATAATATTTAAACTAGATTAGCTGTTACGGTACGAAAAGTGGCACACAGAAAAAGCGCCATTGTGTCGCTATTTCTTTGCAAGCCACCGGCTGACATAATTATTTTTGCCGATAGGAGTGTCGCTAAGGTCTATATGAAACTGTCTATAAACTGTTAGTTCTCGTTTCCGCCACCAGCACAGATAAGTCTGCGACCCCCGTGACCACATTTTAGATGTCATTTTGTTAGTGAATGTTTATCTAGTTTATATATTATATCGATGTATGTATATAAATGAAGAAAAGTAGGTAGGTACAGCCTTAAGGTACGCGCTTTGATTATATATACGTCTAGATAGCGTGTTCGATGTTCAAACACTTGACAATATCAAGTACACCAAAACATCAAATTGGTATACTTGGTTGTTTAGTATCACTTGAACTCCACCGATGGTTTGTGCTCGCAAAAAAAAAACTTTTTGCCGAATTGTGTAATCAAATCGTGAAAATATTAACTAAGTAAAATTAATAAAGATCCTAACTTAATTTTCCATTCATAAATCTTAAGATTCTGTGAGGGATTATTATAAAAACTCGATTGTTTTTTACGACAATTTGTACATTGTCCGACTAGACTGGTGTGGCTAGGTAATAATGGGGGAATATATCTTAAGTCTGGGGTAATTTTTCTTTTGATAAAAATGAATTCAATGAAACTTAATACGTAGTTAGTGACCAAAACATGAGATAAATCAATTATAATAATTTTTATTTACTTTTTTGATAAATTAATTACTTTTATATAGGTAAGTACTTAGAAGTATTTTTTCTTCCTGGTCATGAGGCAAATAAGACGTTCACCTGATGGTAAGGGACACGCCATTTAATTTAATTTCAATTCAATTCTTTTCAAATCAAATGAAATCAATTTTTTTTTTATTTATTTTATTTCGATAACGCTACGATGGCTATTTATGGGAAAAATATTTATAACTGGAGATCCCCAAACACGCACACAACCACAGATGACGCGAGTGTACAACGAGGCCTGCACGCACACACGAATAATGAGGTTGTTATGCTTATTAACGTAACGTTACAAGACTAATAGGTATCTAGACGTATATATAATCAAAAGGTACGCGTCCATTGGCACGCGCCGGACGCACCGCACGCACGGCATGCAACGGATTTTAGTTTGCTTTGTATGATTTTATTGATGTGATTTTAAATAGAGCTGCGTCCATTATCCGCGCCGTCAATTTCGATGCGGACGCAGCACTATCAAGAGCCTTACGATAGAGAAGAAGAGCGCCATTTATTGGTTCGTTATCGTTATTTGACGATTTCAACCAACGATATTGTTTTCTACATTGGTCTTGGCTACTCGAATAATAATAATACAACCAATACTCACATCCTGAAGTTCCACAGCAGCACGCGTCATGGGCTTGTTTATACGAGCAATAGCTGTATACGGACGAGTCGCAAAGCGGGCAGCCAGGATGCGCTCCCGGTGGCCCCGCCGGCCCTGGGTAGTGCCCTCCAGGGTACTGACCTCCAGGGTAATGACCCCCCGGGTAGTGCGCCGGTCCGGTGGGGTAGTGGCCAGGGTTATACGGACCATAGCCTCCTCCTATTAAATAGTCCAGTATGTCTCTTATTCCGAAACCTGTGTACCATGAAATCGTGATGATGAATGTTAGTGATGAGGTGCTTTATTATGATGAAATACTTATATAAAGGTGCCTCCACACAGCAGTTATATAACGTTACTAGCTGTACCGTGCAGCTCCGCCTGCGCATACTACATATAAACTGCTTTTAAATCCGTTGCGTAGTTTAAATATCTAAAAAGATCTAAGTTTACAAACAGCGGGACCAACTTTATTCTAATTCTAATCTATATATATAAAAGGATAAGGGCTCCCACGCATAACTGCGAATTCGCATCGCATCGCAGTTATGTGTGGGAGCCCTTAGTCCTGACTGACTGATTGACAGACAACGCACAGCCTAAACTGCTTGCCCTAGAGACTTGAAATTTGGAGAGTGGATTCTTCAGAATACGTAAACGCACACTAAGAACGGAATTTTCAAAATTCGCATCCTAAGGGGTCCAAATATGGGGTTTTATAAAAAAATCGTTATAATTCATGAATGGTTGGTACTAGAGCCTTGAACTTTCACACGCAGACGCAATTACGTATTTTTTGCATTTCTCGAAATTTTCTAAGTACCTAGATGTCACAGGACTTCAACTTCGGTAATAAAAAAAAATTGGCATATCTTAACACTTTTCACTGTTTTCCGATAGAATATGAAAGAGTATTATTGGGACGAAGTCAGATTTAAGAAATTATGAGGGTCTTAAGGTCAAAATAGGACCCCGAAGTTAAAAATCTCGCGTGTGGTGTCTTTTAAAAGGTAATTGAAAACCGTTTTTAGGGTTCCTAAAATAATGCCTAAAAGGTAAAAAAGGAATATTATGGTCTGACTTCGTCTGTCTGTTTGTCACACCTATATATTTCAGGAAAAGCTGAATCTACCGATTTGAAACTTGGAATAGTTTTAGATCTTTCTTACCCAACCTCATCACAAACGAAAAAAATATATTTTTCGTTTTAGTTTTTTTAAAGTCGAAGTGTGTCATGAAAATTTCGAGTGGGGTATCATATGAAAGAACTTCATTCGCACATCTCAAAACATATTTTTATTTTGGTTTATGTTACGTAGTTTTTGGCTGTTAATCAAAAATGTCCAAAAAATACCACCAAAATACCCCCCTTATCTCCGAAGTTTGTGGAGGGAAAAATCTGAAATAATTATGGGTAATAATTATATGTCTATCTATATTTTAAAGGAAAAATAAAATGATCATTCTAAATAGTACAGTTTTTTTAGTAATACTAAAAAAACATCGACAAACAAGTTTCAAAAAAGTTTTTTTTTGCTATCTGTGTTAATTATATTAATAGTAAAATAACTTTAATACGTCCAAGGATGGTATGGAGCCCTCAGTACGACATCGATGTTTAACATTTGAATTTGATATGATTTTAAAAGTGATGGGAAAAGATTAAACTGTTTATTTAAACTAAGTATTATGCTAACTGCTGCGTTAGCGCGAGTGTGGCTTCTAAATGCACGCAAGATTTCAATTCAATATGAGGCTGTCGAGAGTGTTCGCAAACGCGCGTATCCTGCACTGCACGCAGTTGTGTTACTCTCCTTGACCAAGATATGTTAAATGTACAAGAAAACGAAGCAATATTAAAAAATTAGAACATTACAAAACAGATACTATATTGCATAGTTATATATACATTAGTGTACATGGTGTTGGCCCAGGCTCCGTACATTTCTGGAACAACGCCTTTCATACAACATTCTCTGCCGTTATATTATATAACCACTGTGTAGAAGCACCTTAAGATTTGATTTTTAATGTGATTGTGATGACGCCCACAATACCCGTAAATGAAATTAAAGTAACTGCGTGCATCGTAATAAAATCCACTAAGTACCTAACTCATATTCTGAATTTGCTAAAGGAGATGTTCCATTTTGGGCCAACACTATGTACACTATACGTAAAAATAGGAACAACATGGGACAGTTTCATAAAAATACTTATAAATTAATTTGAAGCAGAGTACAATTGTACAAAAATGATTACTTTTGCAGTTATTTAGTATGTCCACCCTGTTTTTAGGGCAGCCATGACAGTTGCGTTTGACGTTGGTTTACTAATTGACAGTTAATGCTATAGTTGACGTTTCGTAATAGATTGTTTACGCGTGGAGTACATAATGTATTTCGGAGTTTTTAGTGATTATTTATGTTTGCGGACATTCATTGACTGTTTCTTTCTTGACCCGGGGCTTTACTGTATTGATTATCGCCTGTGATTTGGATTAGAATCCGCAACAAGTTCAATCGCAGGTATAGTCAGTTGTCAAAATGACATTTTAGTTAGCGTATTTCCGATCCATCATATTATTGTGGGGTGTTGCTACAGTTATTATATTCTCTTTGGTGTTGCTCTCCTTGACCAAGATATCTTAAATGTACAATAAAACGAAGCAATATTAAAAAAAGATAATATTACAAAACAGTTACTATATTGAATAGTTATTTATACATATAGTGTACATGGTGTTGGCCCAGGCTCCATACATTTCTGGAACAACTCCTTTATGGTGAATTTATTATAAGTACTTTTATATTTTTCTGTATATGTTCCGGGGCTATGACCTTTTATCAACCCAAACGCCACCACCTTTGCATTGCTTTTTGAATCTTGTATGTATATTTAGTAGACGTATGAGAATAGGTCGTAAAGTATATTTCAAACCACCAGGTTAAGCAAAGTTAGGCAAGGTTATTACATAGATGGGTGACAGTTTAATGCCATTGAACTGAGCGTCTGCGTGCTTCGGGGGGCGGGTAAAAAATGAGTGAGTTTTTCACTGACTTCAAATAAGGAGACTATGTACCTATTCGACGCGTATGGATCTAATACTATTAAAAATGCGTAAATGTTCACATAATTTGTAGGTCGATGTGGTCATCTGAAAACGTAACGAGTGCTGGTGGAGCTGCGCTGGTTAGCTAGTAAACATATATAATTCAATGTAAATAATGAATGTGTAATGATTTTATTAAGTAATGGCTGACTAGGAATTCATGAAGAAAACAATGGCATGAAGTCAAATACATATTTTCTAAATTTAAATAGAAATTGAATGCAGTACACAATGCATAGATTATACACTATATACCAGTGGCGTGCACAGAGGGTAGGCAAAAAAATGTATTCGGCTTGTTTCACCTATTTTAAGTATGTTATTATACCATTTCAAATATCCATATGCAAGCAAATACTATAGACATATTAATTTGCATTTGAAAACATTAATAAGTTTATTCAGCGGCTCCATACTAACAAAAATACTTTGCCTACCCTAGGATTTCTCTAAACAGTCTTAATTTTAAAAAATCTTAGTTTGCACATGAATTAATGTAATTTTTTTTAATGTAAATGGATATGTTGGTAATATAGGTTAATTTAAGGATATTTATGCTGGAACACGAACAAAGAGCGTAAAGCATAAACAACTCGCAAATATTTTTGCCTGCTTTCAGTGCACGCCACTGCTATATACATACTAACACAATGGTAATTAGGTACATAACAATAATTGTCTGAATTTAAGTCATGTTCTTTCAAGCATATAGGAAACTTTAGTTACTGTTGCTATCAGTTATGAATTTTAAACATAGAGATTGATTACTAATAAACACACCAATGAAATAGGTTCTTATGACAAACGGTGGTATGTAACCCTCGGTCTCGTGCACCGAGGGTTCCATACCATCTTTGGACATATTAATGTAATTTTACTATTCATATAACACCTCAAATAGCAATAAAATCAAACCACAAAACTAAGTTTGTATGACAAAGTTCTTTTAGGACTCTACTATTTCGAAAGATCATTTTATTTTTCCTGTAAACTAATGGATAGACATATATTATCCATAATTATTTCAGATCTTTCCCTCCACTGACTTCGGAGATAAAGGGGATCGGTACTTGTTTTGAAATTTTTGATTATCAGCCAAAAACTAAGTGACCTAAAACAAAATAAAAATCTGTTTTGAATTGTACAAATGAAGCCCTTTCATGTGATACCCCACTCAATACAGTAGTCTCACTTTTAAATATTGATGACCCATTTTGACTCCCATTAAAAAAAAAGGAAAAATCTATTTTTTTCATTAGCGATGAAGTTGGGTAAGTAAGATCTAAAACTATTCTCAGTTTCAAATCGATAGCATCAGTGATTCCTGAAATATATAGGTGTGACTGACAGACATACAGACAGACGAAGTCAGACCATAAGGGTTCCTTTTTTACCTTTAGGTATGGAACCCTAAAAATACACAAGATAAGTATCAATTTTCATTTATACACGTACACGTGTTTACATATTAATCCTGAATCGAAATTGAAAGTACGACCGTTTGGGTATTCGTCTGAATAAGTGCCTACAGAGGACTTTATTTTTGTTTTCGCGGGAGAAACCTTCGATAGGTCCCAGGATACCTGTGGAGGTTAACAGGGGTATGTGTATTCTTACACACGAAAACCCCCGCGGCTGTCACATCGGCACATGAGAAGGGAGATGTAGGCTCTCTGGTGGGATACTTTGTCTTTGACCCCGCCGCCCCGGGAGGCAGATTATAGACTCCGGGAACTTGACACGGTGCTCACGGGGACGAGACCTACTTAAAAGACGTTTAGGGTCCACACCTCAAACGTCCAGAGACTCCGAAGACCAATCAAGAAGAAACAAAACACCAAGATATATTTGTTATTCAAATTAGGCTTAAACTTATTACCTAGGTATTTTCATTCTCATCATAATAATAGAATATAAGATATAGAATATAATATAATAATGAATTGGTGTTAGCTCTACGGCAATAATATATGATAATAACTTTTTTTATCTCGACAAAAACTTAATTAATGCAAAAGATTCTCAGTACATTCGACCTTGCTACGTTTCCTTATTTTTGGTAATTAGGTAGCTACTGTCGAATTAAGTGCTTGAATTGTATACTTAGCGGAAAATATCTATTGTTGTATACACGTGACGGCGATGCGGCTATAAAAAAGTTACAACTCATTGGAACGGTCATCTATACTCTATCCGGAATACCAAAAAATAAATCATAAACAAAGAAACCGATAGTTCTCAAACTGTGCTTCGAGATATTCTGATTCCGAAGAACTTACCTAATAAAATAAGTTAATGAAAATCAATTAACTATCTAACAAAAACAATGAAGAAAAAGCACTCTACATCAAAAACTTAATCACAAACAAGTGACAGAAACATGGCGAGTATAATCCGACCGAATTACGAAACACATGCCATGTAAAATATTTACGTTTGCAGTACTCTTTTAAATTGTTAACGTAAATTTCCATTTCGAACTTGGAATCATTCTCATTTTGTAACCTACTTGCATAAATAAAATAATAGTTATAGGGTCATTGAATTTGATATCTATTAATATCCTATTTTTGCGTACCACGCTGTAAAACGAAAACAATAGTCCGCGCATAATATAGGTACCATAACTAAAATTTCTAACACATGTATGTGAGCATCGCTCGTGAGCAAATTAGGTACCGTAAAACCTCATTAACCTATTAGATAAAACATTTAACAACCTCACCATTGACGTAAAAGAACACTAACTTTGAACCAATTCTAGTAGAGTTACTCTACGTGACTACTGTTTTGTTTATAATAGAAAAATTTTCTTTGAATGAAAAAAATAATAGTATTAGATAAATATTCAATATGTAATTTACAAACACCGCTTAGAACAAATTCAAAAAACTTTTATAAACCATCTAAACTACGTGAGCCGTAAGTCCTCAGACTCGTACGAAGATAGCTGCTTCGAACATAATCTTCTAACACTAGAACAGAGGCGCACCGTATTAGATATGTGTCTGCTGTACGATATCGTACATAGTAATTTAGACTGCTCTGAATTGGTGTCCAAAGTTGCTTATAGGGTTCCTTTGACTCGCACTCGTCACACATCACTACTTGTTGTACCGTTCCATCATATTATTCGTTATTCTATGAACTCAGTGCTTTCCCGAATTGCACGTACATATAATAAATCGTTTAGCGATATTGATATATTTGCTTGTACAAAACACTTATTTAAAAAACGCGTCATTAGCATGTTAAGAAATAACTAAATTAACATTTTTTTTTTCTTTTGTAATGTAAGCAATAGGTAGGCATAAACTGAACTGTAATAATACAATTGTTGTGCTTTAGTATTGTATTTTTAGTGATTTTTTCCAAATTATATTCTTTGTCATATGTACCAACAGTTCAGTGTTTGTTCAGCATCCGCGAAGAACGGCTGCGTTGCCTTCGCCCTAGTCCGCACTCGGGTAAAGCGCTGACGCAGCAAAAACACTGTCGCGAGTAATCGTCACCGGTCGCCGCGATGACCCAGATTACTACAATAAGTGGTGAATCACAACAATGTGTTTAAATATAGTTAAGGCGAAGTTATATTTTAATATTTGATTTAAAATGGCTTTGCAAAATACAGTTAGGCTTCAAACAGAAACGGAACATCTTTTGTATGAACGTTTCGTTGAGGAACAAGCTGAATGTAAGAAACTTCAAAGTTTAGTGAAGGACTTACATTGCAAAATTGAAGCGCTCCAGCAACAACTGGAGCACTACCAAGAGAAGAACAATGTATCTCAAGCTAAAGATATCACGGCTACCGAGAAAACCTCCGAAGAAGTCCAATATGAGACCGATGAAGAGGAGCTAGCAAAAGAAACTGAGTGGATTCGTCAGCAGAGTCGGAAGAAAAGGAAGCTGAACCAATCACTATCACCACTGCAACAACAAGGAGCCAGCTCCAGCGAAAACGAAAAAAAGACACAGAAAGAGAAAAAGGCTCCCCAGCCACCTCCTATCATCGTGGAACAGGTTAAAAACTACCAAAAGTTCTACGACTTTCTAACACCGACTATATCCAGTGACACATTTTTAATTAAAATGCAAAAAGGGGACAGCGTTAAAGTAAACGCAAATAACGAGGACACGTACAGGGCTATTACAAAGCTACTCTTAGAAAGCGAATGCCACTGGTATTCTTACGAGAATAAGCAGGATAGACCAGTCAGAGTGATGGTGAAAAACTTACACTTTTCTTGCGATCCCATCAGAATAATGGAAGACCTAACATCGAAAGGCTACAAGATCCAAGAGGTAACTAATAAACTTAATTGGAGGACTAAAGAACCTCTTAACATGTTTATGCTTTCATTCAGCAAAGGTGAAGACATTAACAAAATTTATACCATAAAGTCTATTCTCGGATGTAAAGTAGACATACAACCTATCAAAGCATCTAAATTGATACCTCAATGCAAAAGGTGTCAAGCGTACGGACACACTCAGAGGTATTGCTCTAGAGAGCCCAGGTGTGTGAAATGTACCGGAAAGCACCTGACAAAAGACTGCAAAAAACCTGCAGAAACTAAACCAAAATGTGTCCACTGTGGCGAAGCACACCCCGCTAGCTACCGCGGATGCATAGTAGCCAAGGAACTGCAGCAGTTAAAAAATAAAGCAGTAAACAAGCACAAAGCCCCTACTCATGAGGCCCCACGCATTAACACCGGCAGAAAGATACAGAGCAAACCTGTTACCAAAAATCTGTCTTTTGCTCAGATAACAAAAGGCACACAGGCCACACGGCCACAGCAACAGGCACAGACACAGCATACATCCCATTTAGATGAAAAACTAAACAAAATCTTAAACGTCATTACATCTTTCGACGAAAGGCTTAAAAAACTGGAACATAGCACCAAAGTTGCTATTACTAAACAAAAATGATGGATACCTATCTAAAAATTATGGCATGGAATGCTAACGGATTACGTCAGCATCAACATGAGTTAGAAGTCATCCTAAACACAAAAGATATCGATGTGTGCCTTATATCCGAGTCACACTTCACAAACGAAACCTATATACAAATAAAAGGATATAAAATCTATCACGCACTGCACCCGGACAATAAAGCTAGAGGAGGCAGCGCCGTCATAATAAAGGAAGGTATCTATCATTATGAGATGTATAAACACGAACAACGTGAAATTCAAGCTGTGGCCGTATGTGTCAAGACAAAACGGTATCCGGTCACCATATCATCTATATACTGTCCACCACGGTACTCAATAAAAGCAGCGCAGTATGAAAACCTTTTAAAACAACTTGGCAACAGGTTCGTCCTTGGAGGTGATTTCAATGCGAAGAATACCTATTGGGGATCTAGACTTACTACAACTAAAGGTAAAGAACTATTGCATGCAATTAGAAATACGAAATGTGACACAATATCAACGGGAAAGCCAACCTACTGGCCTACAGATCTACAGAAAATTCCTGATTTAATCGATTTTTTCATTTATAAAAACATATCGTTAAACTATCTTTCTATTGAAGATGGTTACGATATGAGTTCAGACCATTCACCTATTATAGTAACTATTCATGAAAACATTATATATAGAGAAAACCATGTAACTTTAGTCAATAAATATACCGACTGGGAGAGTTTCAAGCACGATTTGGATTCCGCAGTGATCTTAAAAGTGTCCCTGAAAACGCCACAACAATTAGAATTAGAAGTAAAGAGTTTTGTAACAAATATCCAACAGTGTGCTTGGAAAAACACACCCGCTTTAAAAAAGAAATCAGAAATCATAAATTACCCAATAGAAATCCGAAACCTTATAATCGAAAAGAGAAGACAAAGGCAGAGGTGGCAAAGGACTAGATATCCACTCGACAAAACAGTTTTAAACAAACTAACAAAGCAGTTAAGTAGGGAAATTCAGAAATTTCGTGATAAATCCACTCATAGTTACCTTACTCAGCTAACGAGTGATCGTACAACCGATTATTCACTGTGGAAAGCCACTAAAAGTTTAAAAAAACCCATCACGCATATTCCCCCAATTAAGGAAATGAACGGGCAGTGGGCTATAAATAATCAGCAAAAAGCAATTAGATTTGCAAATCATTTAGAAGAAATTTTTCAACCAAATCAGCCTGAAAATGAGATTACTCTTGATGTAATAATAGAAGACGATGATACTGATTTGAGACTCACTACACCAAAAGAAGTACACAAGGAAATTCAACTTCTAAACAAGAAAAAATCCCCAGGTTATGATCTCATCACCGGGGAAGTCCTCAGCAATCTTCCTCGTAAAGCAATAGTGAAACTCACAACACTTATAAATGCTTCGTTTAGATTAAAATACGTGCCCGATATGTGGAAAGTGGCTGAAGTTATTATGATACCAAAACCTGGTAAACCACCAAATGAAGCAACTTCATACAGGCCGATTTCGCTGTTGCCAATAATGTCAAAATTATTCGAAAAGCTATTATTGAGACGTTTAAAACCAATTATAGAAGAAAAACATCTTATTCCTGACTATCAGTTTGGCTTCAGGGCAAAGCACTCAACTATAGACCAAGTTCATAGAATTACAAATATTATTGAAAAAACGTTAGAAGAAAAAAAAGTTTGCTCTACAGTTTTCCTAGATGTAGCCCAAGCATTCGATAAGGTGTGGCATCAAGGTCTCATATATAAATTAAGAAAGATGTTACCAAAGATTTTCTCCGATATCTTGGAGTCTTACATATCAGAAAGAATGTTCAGAGTAAGACAGGAAGATTCTTATTCTGATCTTAAGCACATCAAAGCTGGAGTACCACAAGGAAGTGTGTTAGGTCCGGTCCTGTACTTACTATACACCTGTGATATTCCAACGCTAGAAAACAACACCATTGCAACCTTTGCTGATGACACGGCCATTATGGCCACAGGTGTTACACACGCGGAAGCAGTGGAAAATGTTCAAATTGCCGTAAACACCATATGTAACTGGACAAAAAAGTGGCGGATAAAACTCAATGAATCCAAGTCAGTTCATATTGATTTCACCAATAAAAAATCAATCTACCATCCGGTATACATAAACAATCGTGTTATACCCTATGAGAACACCGCCAAATACCTTGGCATGACACTCGATACAAAGCTTCGCTGGAAGGCTCATGTCAAAAAGAAACGCGAAGAGTTAGGCCTTCGCTACAAGAAAATGCACTGGCTTCTCGGTAAACACTCCGTGCTGTCAGTGCAAAACAAAATACTCCTGTACAAACAAGTCCTAATGCCAGTATGGACTTATGGTATACAGCTGTGGGGCTGTACCAAACAAAGCAATGTAAATACAATACAACGGTTCCAGAATAAAGTACTCAGAGGAATTGTAAATGCGCCCTGGTACATAAGAACAAACGACCTCCATCGGGACCTCAAATTGGACTTCGTAGCCAAAGTTATCAAGGACTACGCTGAAGCTCATGAGCGTCGGCTTCATCATCATGTGAATGTCGAGGCTATCCAGCTCCTCGACAACACGGACATAGTGAGAAGACTGAAAAGAACAAAACCTTTTGAGTTAGTTTAAGTGTTAAATTAGTGCAGTATAGTGCAGTGTAGAACACAATAACAAAGTGTCTTCGCCTTAATAGAGACAATAAGAAATGTGCCATTGGACACATTCTTAATCTAATATAATTTATTCGTTTAGGTTAAAGTAAAATTGCTAATTAGCCATTAAGCTAGATTGTAATTTATATGGTGTTACCAAAAGGGAACATCATTAAAAAAAAAAAAAAAAAAAAAAAATATGTACCAACGCTCATTAACTTATGGTAAATTTAGGGAAACCTGTTATTGGCCGTACTTATTAGTAAGATATAGCTTAATTTATACTTTTGTTATAACGCTGTTGGTTTCTAATAAATAAAATAAAATAAAAAATATTGAAATAATAATTTCAATGACTATCAGTTGATATAGATTGTAAATGAAATTAGATGTACTTATAATACTTTTTTCTGATTTTTATGTAGAAAAAATTCTATGTCTAGAGAATAAACTCCTGATATACAAGTGCATCATAGAACCCGTATGGACATATATGGACATATGAGCTATGGGGATCAATAAGCCCCACCAACATTGAGATATTACAACGATTCCAAAATAAAACCCTAAAAACATTAATTAATGCACCATGGTTTATCAAGAATACCGAAATACACCAGTTTTAGAAATCCCCACCATAAAGGAAGAGATAGAGAAGTTCTGTTGGAGCTGTAAACAACGTCTGGAGTGCCATAAAAACCAGCTGGCCACCTCACTCCTGGATATATAACCCCAGCCCTTGTTAATGTCCCACTGCTGGGCACGGGCCTCCCTTCAAGATGAAGGGGCTTAGGCCATAGTCCACCACGCTGGCCAAGTGCGGGTTGGCGGACTTCACACGTCATTCGAAAGTTAGTTGGGCTTTCTCAGACATGCAGGTTTCCTCACGATGTTTTCCTTCACCGAAAGCTAGTAACAATCGCACAAAGACGATTCGCACATGATTAATTAAAGAAATCAGAGATGCGAGCCAGGGTTCGAACCTGCGCACCTTGTTTCCAAGGCAAGCGCTCGCCCACTGAGCTGTTACAGCTTTATACTAAAGACTATTCCGGCTTAAAAGAACACCATTAGCCTCAATCTAACAACACATGAGACGTCATGTCATAGGATGTGATGCCTCAAAACGCGAAAGTGACATATCAAATCTGATAAAAGCTATGTGGCGGATCACAGATGGATAAAGGAAAATGAAAAAAAAAAATGTTGAAAATTTTAGTTTATCATCCATCCGCAAATCATGGGATACTCATCCCAACCTACCTGTCCGGTAGTTGTGGTATAGTATACGGGTATGCGACCCCGGCTTCCCTAGCTATTACTGTCCCATCCCTTGCCCTCCTGGGCGGTAATATCCTACTTTTCCTATCTCCTTTTTACACCACCTATCCTTCCCTTTCCCTCGTTATTAGTGAGAACGCAATGGTTAATCATATAAAATCTTTTTAAAAAAAAATTGAACCGACTTCAATATCACTGAAAAGTATAAAATAATTTAAATATTATTGAAGTTGGTGTTAGCGTACCTGCTGTGTATATTTGGCACCAACTTCAATAATATTTAAATTATTTTATACTTTTCAGTGATATTGAAGTCGGTTCAATTTTTTTTTAAAAGATTTTATTTTAACCTTTTTAGTGATATTTTCATATATAAAGATTGAACCATCGAAAACCGAAAAATTATCTAGGTAGGTTATGATCACATTATCGTCTACATAGTTTTACATAATTCATGTTTCTTCAGAAAATAATATCCGGTCGTAATGAAATTTGCATGGAAACATCATAGTAGTTTACTCTCTCGAATAAAAAAAGAATCATCGAAATCGGTTCATAATTGTCAGAGCAATGTAATGGAGAACATCAGTTTTATGGTTTTTACCAGATAAACTCCACATCGTTCATGGTCCTCCAGGAAGTTCTTATCCGGTTGTAATAAAATTCATACAGATTCAATACAGTGGTTTCTTCTTTCGAATAAAAAAAGAATCATTGAAATTGGTAAATATTTGCCAGAGTTATGACCATTTTTGTCCGACCGAGCGAGTCCGAGCGACTAAAACGTCATCTATATAGGCTTTCTTGCAACTCTCAGTGCGCAGTCACGAAGTCTTGTTTTTTTAGGAACTACTTATTACTAAGCAATAATTTTTTTATGGGACCCAATCAATGGATTGAAGAATGGATGGAAGAAAGATTTTTTCAAATCGGTTAATAATTGCCAGAGTTATGCGCGAACATACATAAAAAAAAAAAATATATACACACATCAAAAGTGTCTAGGGATCAACATATATTTTTGCAATAACTTTTCTCCTGATTGATATTAATTAAAATTTTCTTTAAGGATTCATCAAATAAAGTGTTTTCGTTTGTCACAGTAACGATAAACCAAGTCACCTTTGCATTAATAAAGAAATTTGCCATTTTCCTAATAAAGGGATTTTTGACATTTGAACCACTAACACAAAAGTTCGAAAAAAAGACTGAAATAACAGTTTTCTTTAAAATTTTATTGGGTAACTTAAACAATTAATAATCCGTGTTTCTACCGCGAACACTAACAACACAAGAACATCGGTTTGGCATACTCAAAATGAGTTCATCCAAATCACGCTGTGGAATGGCCGCCCATGTTCGTTGCAACAACAAAAAAAGGTCTTCTTGCGACTGGATACCCTCCATATTCGGCAGAGCTCTTCTCTGTAGCATATCCCATGCATGCTCAATCGGGTTCAAGTCTGGCGACTGAGCAGGCCAGGGCAGGACATTGATGTTAGCTGCGGCGAGAGTCTGTCTTACAACTCTTGCGGTGTGCGGTCGTGCATTATCATGCATTAACTGAAATAAGGGACCGATTTGCACTTGTAGAGGAACGATGACGTCTGATACAATCGTCTCAGCATAAATTTGAGCGTTGAGGTTGCCTCTGATCCAAATCAACTCAGTTCTTCCGCCGATCCAAATACCCGCCCATACCATGATGGTTCCACCACTATAAGGATGGACTTCCTGGCAGGATTTTAATCGCTGTTGGCGTCCAGGGGTTCTCCAGTGTCGTATACGTCTTGTATCCGGTCTCATACCAAAACGAGACTCATCAGAAAAGCACACGAAACGCCATTGTTCTTCTGCCCAATTTCTGTGTTCAAGAGCCCATTGATATCGAATCCTACGATTGTGCATTGCTATAGGTGGTACCCGTAGCGGTCTTCGGGAATGAAGGTTCACTTCATGCAAGCGGTTTCTGACTGTTTGGTCGCTAATTAAGTTCCCTGAAGAGTGATGAAGCCTCACGGCTAACATCATGGCAGTTATTGTTGGAGCTCTTCGAGTTAAGATTTGAATATATCGGTCTTGTCTCCGTGTGGTGCAGCGATACCGTCCTCCATGGCGCTCAGCCACGGTACCAGTGCTTCGGTAACGTGTCCAAAGTCGACTGATAACACTCTGACTTGTATTCAGAGCTAAAGCCACAGTACGTTGCCGGGAACCAGCTTCTATCATTCCCACGGCTCTGAGCATTTCTTCCCTGCTTAAATGACGTCGCCGCTCCATAATAACGTTGGTTTTAATCAGTAGTAGGGAAACAGTAGCACTAATAATGTCTTCAATGCGTTGTATGTTTTTATAGGGAAAATATTGACAGCTGATTTTCATCTTTTACTCGAATTTGATTCACAGTTCCTGATTCAAATTATGAAATGCACCAAAAAGGATCCATATAAATTTATAAAATCATAAATTTATTACAAAGCCACATCTCAATCTCAAGAAATCCGCTTAAAAATGCTTGATCCCTAGACACTTTTGATGTGTGTATATATACAGACGAATTGAGAACCTCCTCCTTTTTTGAAGTCGGTTAAAAATAATTTAATTAACCAAAATGGCGGCGATGTGGTTCGCCACCCATCACGTCTCGTTTCTCACGGGGGCGAAAAGCGGCCCATGGGCTCTGCCTACCCCTACGGGAAAAAGGCGTGAATATATGTATGTATCATCCGCAAATATTAGCATAAACCTTGTGTATATTAAAAATGCACCATGATGTTTATTTATATGTAATGGAAATTATCATGGCAATGATAGCATGCTTCCACACCATGTTCATGAGTTGATGACAATACGTGAGAGTTTTATGTTAACGATATGTCGGTAACAAGACTCACCACCCAGCTGGTTCCTGCTTACATCGTAATTCGTAGGCTGAACACCTATTGATTAAGAATAATTTCAAAAATTGTCAGTTGTAGACACATGCTTAAATCCAAGTATTTAGGGCTGTATTTGGGTAGGTATTTATTTATTTACTCTTTATTCCACACCGGTTAAGTAATTTTACAAGTTCTGCAAAAATATCAAGTACAATGGGTGGTCTTATCACTTATGGCGATCTCTTCCAGACAACCTTTGGATGGACAGAAAGAAAATATATTAAATGCAACGGGCAATCGTGGTGCAACAAACTATATAAGTAAACTAGGTATGTAAAATTATCATCTAAATATTCATATATACTTTTAGACTTTCGCGTTCCATTATCAAAGTTTATTTTAAGTATTTTTATATATTTATGTTTGATTTATGACTGGCCATAAGCTTAAATCATTAATCTTTTGCATTCATTTCATTAGTTACCAAATATTTAAATAAATTATCAATACACACCTATTTAAATACAAAATATTGTTTTCTTTTCACATGTAATTTCTTAAAAATGTTTATTGCCCAGCCCGTCTGTGTTTTTTTATATTTTAAATTTATTTTCTATTTTCAAAAATTATAATTTAAAAATAGAACATTACTCACCATCACTCATAGCAAACATTGCTGCCAGTATTAAGACACATATTTTGTACATTTTGAAGTTGACTTCTTCACTATATAAGATACACAGTAGGTAGGTATAGCCTGTCTGTATGTGCGAACTTGTCTCTTGCCGCGTCCGTGAGGGCCGGGGACTGAATATAAATAATGAAATAAACCACTTTAGCCTTTAGCAAGCGGACTTACCGGTATAATCGGCAAGTAAAGTGATAAAGTTTTAATTTACTTATGAGATTTTGAAGGTTCACTATTTCAATGTAAAGAACTAAATGTATTCTGCAGAGATTTGAATGAATTACACTGACTCTTCAGTGTTGATAAGTCATCATCATCTTAATCAGAAGCCAAAAGACATCCATTGCTGAATAAAGGCCTGCCTCTTAGAAGGGAGATCTTGCCATAATCCCCACACTTGGCGGGTCTTGGGGGACGCAGTATAAGTGGTAAGTAATCCAATAGAAGGATGCTGCAGTCCACCCGATGCTTCTAATATAGGATCCGTCATTCACTGTCTTATTAACAATTTAGGGCGCTTCCATGAACGGATGCATCACTACTGACTCACTACTGACGGATGCATCATTACTGATGTTGAGGTGTGATCGTGATTAAGTTCTACGTTATTACCTAAATGCCCCAGAAGGGGGTAATCCTCCATATTTTGTCCTGTTTGGAGACAATGTGTTTATGTAAAAATCTCTATTTCTTTGGCATGGCTTACAGCCTCTTACCAGTGTTTAGCCTTGGGGTGCAGGGTTAGAATAGCACCCCCCCCCCCATCTCCTCTCGTTGGGTGTCGTAAGAGGCGACTAAGCGAGAACAGGAAGACGGGCAGCAGCGTCTTTCTTTTGGATTTATCTTCCACCTATACTGCGATCCCCAAGCCGCCTGCCAAGCGTGGGGATTATGGCAACCCCTCCCTTCAAAAGGGGAAGCCTTTGTTCGGCAGTGGACGTCTATCGGCTGATAATGATGATGATGATAGCCCGTTGGATTCGTCTTAGTTGTGAAAGTGAAATAGGCTAAATATTAAAAAAAAACTACTTATAGTAAATGTGGTGTTCGTCAGTCGCTATTCAATAGTTTTTTATTTTCGAGAACACCAATATGTATTACGTTATATGCATACCTGCTTAGTATAAGATAAGTCCATTTTTTTGTTCGCCGTTTGATTCTTTTGTGTTTGTTATTGTGTTCTTGATTATACCTACTACTTCAAGTGCAAAATAACATTCCGAGTAAGGGTTACTGCAGTCGTCCTTAACATCTACACAGGAGCCCTTCTCTAGCAATTATCTAACCAATTATTTTTACTTATTCAACTTCGATTATATGTCATTTTGCTCCTGCAATATTAACTACTTCTTATCATATCAAATTATGTGGTACGGTATTATGATATTCTTTGTATACATAGGATACAAATGTCCTATTTTTTAATGAGAAAAATAATTGTATTTTGAATAAAATATATTTTTTTTTACTTAAACCACAGTTAAATGTACTAACGTCAGATTAAAGGAACGTTAGATTTAAGGATGAAGTTTGATTATATTTACTACTGCTTTTGTGCCGAGATTATTTCAAAGTTTGTCCGATTTCGTCGCCAGCGTCATGATCTCGTCAGCTTGATGCATTACACATGCAAACCTGGACTTTACTTACTATACCTTTACCAGACATAGATCGTTACGACACCACAAAATACAGGAACTGACACGGCTAGGACGGCTGTCGTTGACCTTAAGAAATCTGTCATCATCTCCATCAGCCAGCAGACGACCATTGTTGAACAAATGTCTGCCCCGTAAATGGCAATCCCCATATTTAGCAGGCGTCTTGGTGATCGCAGTAGGTAATCTAATAGAAAGACGCTGCTGCCCGTCTTCTTGTTTTCCCTTAGTCGTCTCGTAGGACACTCAAAGGGAGGAGATGGAAGGGGCGTTATACTTACCCCGACAGCCCATGGGTCGCTATTTATAGGCATATAATGGTATTCCCATAAAATTAAAAGCTCTCATTAATGCCAAACCAGTTTGCCCATCTGAAATGTCAGAGCCCTACTGGTTTATGGAAAACGTTTTTATTAAGGTTCAGTAATTAAAAGGGATAAGGTATCATGTTTAACTTATTCGCCGTTTATTTTCTAGGACAAATATTTTTTAGAATAATTACCTTGAGATTTAAAAAAAAAATCTGTTAGTAATGAATATTTGCGAATCATCGAATCGACATATTGTATACATGCTACCTCTGTTAGCTACCACAATAAGAGTTTTCACAGAGGAACTTGTTGGGCGTCTCATCGAAACGAAGCTATTCACGAAGATTCAGCTTGATAGTAATTATTTTTACATCAAGGATTTGTACTACTACTTTTGAGCGTAGGACCGGGATACCACGCAATATGATTGTTAAATAATAAAAATATAAATATCAGCTAAGTAATAAAAAAAAATCTGTTGGTTAGTAATCATTTATGATGA
The DNA here is from genome assembly GCA_911728495.1 of Furcula furcula. Lineage (NCBI taxonomy): Eukaryota > Metazoa > Arthropoda > Insecta > Lepidoptera > Notodontidae > Furcula > Furcula furcula. Next base: position 20,494,111 of record OU452262.1, on the reverse strand, counting down.
ACTCGTTAACGATACATGTTGGAAAGACTCTTTGATCAAACCATAGATTTTGTAGGACAAATATTTTTTCGAATAAATTAGATAATTAACTTGAGATAAAAAAAAACTGCTAGTAATAAATATTTGAGTCGACATATTGTATCCTTGCTACCTCTGTAGCTACCACAATCGTGAGTTTCTTATAGGAAATTGTTGGGCGTCTCATCAAAATGAAGCTACTCACGAAAAATTAGCTTGATAGTAATCAAAATGCAAAAATGTACTAGGGATCCCGGACTATAGGGTTGGGAACACGGCCAAGCTTTTTACATTTGTAGAGTAAGAAAGGAATCAAATATAATAAACATATAGTAATAGTTTTATGAGTTGGAGGAAAATCAACTAACCATCGGGATTTTAACAAAGCCGGGGGGCTAGTCGCCGGTAACTAGTATTAGGATCACTAATGATGTCCACGTCTCTTGATCGTAACCCGTTAACGATCGGTCTATTTGCGTCAAGAGGTGCACGACCTAGCTCGCCGGCCGGTACCGTTTGCAAACCTGTCCGGCCGGTGTTGGTTCAACTCCTATTGATTTTATTGGCCCATTTTGTTTTTGCCTAATAAGAAGTTCATTAGCGTTTATAGTTGTTAGTTTGTTTCATTGCGTATAGCATCGTTAGGGACTGCGATTGCGACGTGTGACAGTGGCGCCTGATATAATAAGATGGGATAAGGATAAGGATGCGTATGGATGGTAAATGGGGACACTAGAAATATCTAATAATCTAAATATTTACATAATCTAATGAATAAAACAGCTGTAACAGCTCAGTGGGCGAGCGCTTGCCTTGGAAACAAGGTGCGCAGGTTCGATCCCCGGCTCGCACCTCTGATTTCTTTAAATAATCATGTGCGAATCGTCTTTGTGCGATTGTTACTAGCTTTCCGTGAAGGAAAACATCGTGAGGAAACCTGCATGTCTGAGAAAGCCTAACTAGCTTTCGAATGACGTGTGAAGTCTGCCAACCCGCACTTGGCCAGCGTGGTGGACTACGGCCTGAGCCCCCTCATCTTGAGGGGAGGCCCGTGCCCAGCAGTGGGACATTAACAAGGGCTGGTATTATTAATGAATAAAACGCTAGAAAGGTGAAAACTCTGACTTTTCTCTCAGTCACCTCAGATTACCTGAACTTTATACTATGTTCGCAACTGCGTACAATTTGAGTAATTCTTCAAGTTATTTATTATGTATAATTTTTCATCGAAAAAAATATAAAATACAGCATGCAGACTATTTTTCTATTTGGGACCATTAGATATTTCACTAACGATCTGCATTAACACAAATCACTGACACAGATCTATCATCAGAAGATGATAAATCGTTCTTCCACGCATCAAATCAATATACAGTTGGATTTTTGTCGCGTGTCAGTCAAGCGTCAGTCGGGTAACGGTGATTCTATGGTTGTATTATTAAAAAAAACGGTCCAAGTTCGTGTCGGACTCGCGCACCGAGAGATCCATACCTTTTTTTGGACCTATTAAAGTTATTTTACTATTCGTCTAGCAAAGAATCCGAACCGCAAAACTGAGTTTGTTTGTCGAGGTTTTTAAGGTTTAAAAAAACTGTACTACTTACTTAGACAGTTCATTTTATTTTTCCTATAAAATGTAAATAAACATATTACCTATAATTATTTCAGATTTTTCCGTCCACAAACTTCGGAGATAAGGGGGGGGGAGGGGTGTTATTTTTTGATATTTTTGAATTTAAGCCAAAAACTACGCGACATAAACCAAAATAAAAATCAGTTTTGAGATGTGCAAATGAAGCCCTTTCATAATGATACTCCACTCGATAGGTATAGACCCCCATTAAAATAAAATATTTTTTTTTAAATTTCCATTGAGCTTGAGTAAATAAGATCTAAAACTATTCTAAGTTTCCAAGATAGCATCAGTGGTTCCTGAAATATATAGGTGTGACAGACTGACGAAGTCGCACCATAAAGGTTCCTTTTTTACTTTTTAGCTACGGAACCCTAAAAATGAGCTTGGTTTCTAGTGCCTTATTCAGTCGAGACAATAGTAGGGACTTTGACCCGACATTTTTAGGTAAAAATGAGACCAACGCATACCATAGAAGGTCATTAATTTTGCGTACTTAATTAAGTTACGGCTTTTGCACAGATGCGAGTGATGACGCAGTTTGTCATAAGGCTTGTTAAAAATATTCGGTATATCGATATATATATTATATCAAGTATCGAAATCGTATCAAAAACTATATTTTTCCTAGATTACGATATTTTTCAGAGATCACTAAAAAATCAAGCTTCTAAAATCTTTACAGTGTCTTAGTACCGATTAATCGATATTTTTTCTTCGATAAATCGAAACAAATATTAAAAATATCGATACGTTATATATCTTTATTTTTGGGTAAAAAAAAGCCATGCCAACATCCCTAGGGGAATGGGCAATCTCTGCTCCCCTCGGAAAGTACTCTAGCGAGCGTCTGGTGCTGGAGTAACCCTGACGAGGTCCGGAGGGAGTGGCAGTCTCTACATAGAGTAGATGAAGAGCACCGCGGAGGTTTTAGTGGGTGAAAATCCCACATAGGCCCGGCTGGGTTAGGATTGATCCTTCGACCTAATCGTCAGAGTATTTAGATAGGGTTTAGGGATTTTTATGTAAAAACTATAGACATTCTGGGATTTTAAGGGTTGTAGTGGATGGCAGTGCTACTTAGGTTGCCGATAGAAAAAAAAATAGAAATATTTGAGAAATTGTGGTTAAAAAAATATCTTAAGGGGTGAAAATTTTTTTTTTTGTAATAAAAAAAAATAGGTATATTGTTTCTTTTTTTCACGAATAGGCATGAGGTTGACCCTCTAGTGCCCGCTTATCGTTGAATTTTGGGACACGTTGTATATTACAGTAACAGCTCCGCCAAAATGATGGATGAGTATTTTACAATAATTAACTTAGAATTAGATTTGAACATTGAAGTACTTACTACCTACCTATAACAACGAACTATCCTAATAATAAAGACAGCACACAGGATCTAGGGAGTAGGGATACAAAAATGTAAGACTTTTTACCGACAATCAGGATCTTTATTTAAAGCTTTTGATGCTTAAACATTTCTAACTTACAAACCTAAAAATAACTTAATTCTACTGACTTAATTGTGTATCTTATTAGATTTGCAGCAAAAGGGAAAAAGTGACAATGTTTTTATTTCTACATAATTATACTACCAAGTGGAAAGGTACCATGTATACGACCCGTTTGATGGTAAGCAGTCACCGCAGCCTACATATAGCCGCTAGCAACACCAAGAGTCACTGGCGCGTTGCCGATCTATACTTATAATAAAACTGTAACAGGTCCAATTCTGTACATTGAAGATATTTTGAAAATTATATATGGAGGGCATTCTATTACCAATACTGAGGCCGAAAATGTAATTTTTTTAATTTTTGTCTGTCTGTCTGTCTGTATCACGGCTGAGCATCACGCCGAAACTACTGAATGGATTCAAATGAAACTTGGCATGATTTGAGATCTTACTACGAGGTAGGACATAGGATATTTTTTTCCCGTAATCTAGCACGGTTCTTTTGGGAGAGGGGATTAAAGTCAAAACGGGTACTTGGTTATACGCTTGGTCCAATTTTATCAATTTTTCTTTATAATATAATAAATATTAGTAAGGGAACACTCATAGTGAGTTGTTATCAAGGTTTTGTAATCGATCTGGTTAAGCAACGTTAGGTAAGGTCATTAAATAGATGGGTGACCGCTTAACGCCATTTGAACTAAACGGGTCCGTGCTTCGGAGAGCAAGTAAAAGTGGGTCCCAGTTTTTAACCAACTATAAAAAATGAGGTTATGTATTCGATGCGAACGTCTGTTATTCAAAGTTTAGTTAACGTAAAAATAGCGCAGGCGGAGCTGCGTGGGTCAGCTAGTCTTAAATAAATTAGATTGTGTCCGGTAATTTCACTAGCTACAGCGCCCTTTACATCGGAACACAGTAATGTTAACACACTGCTGCTTGGCGGCAGAATATCTGACACTGCAGTGGTACTTTCCTGGACGGTTCCTTTCACAAGGAGCCTACGATCTAGCGTAGATGAGAATAAGTACTAAAGTACAAAATTGTATACAACATTTTACTTACTACAACTATCCAGCTCTTGCGATCTGTGAAATGCATAATGCCTGTAGGTACGAGGTAATATTTATCAATTAAAACAAGAGCGTTAGAGTAAACTGACAACCTTTTCTTTCTGAAAATTTTAATAGCGAGGAAATACACCAAGATTGGTATCTAGCTATCTAGCAGTTAATTTTTAAGTGCTTTTTTTATTTCTCTGTAATTAAGTTCTCAGCAGTGGCAGTAACAGCTCAGTGGGCGAGCGCTCGCATTGGAAACAAGGTGCACAGGTTCGAACCCCGGCTCGCATCTCTGATTTCTTTAATTAATCATGTGCGAATAGTCTTTGTACGTGAGAAACCCTGCATATCTTAGGAAGCCTAACTAGCTTTTGAATTACGTGTGAAGTCCGCCAACCCGCACTTGGCCAGCGTGGTGGACGGTGGCCTAAGCCCCTTCATCTTGACGGGAGGCTCGTGCCCAACAGTGGGACATAAACAAGGGCTGGTATTATTATTAAGTAAGTTCCCAATGCTTCGCATGTTTGGTACAAAAAACATTAAAAGAAAAAAGAAAAAGAAAGAAAGTAAATTTTATTTGACTGACATAGATAATTAATACAAGACAAGTTCGAAAAGTAATAACAATATAAACAAAAAAGTAACAAACAACAACAAGAAATACAAAAAACAAAAACACATATACTTATCCATATCAGTCACAAAAGGACGCACTCAGCTTATGCGGGAGGTCTTGTGTGACCATCGACGCTGGTTTTCAGTGCGCCCTTAAGTTTTTTATGTCGGTAAGTACTTCTTGTGACCAATATCTGTGTATTAACTGCATAACAACTATCTACTATGGTAATAAACAACTTATCTATTTAAGGTAACTCTAGGATCAGTCACATCAATTCATTAACTTTGTTTACTTTATATAGAAAGATAAAAATTTAAAGCCTCCAGTTACTATAAAAGCTCAGTCACACAACGAGGCATAGATGCTCGGAGTTTCTTTGCACGACTGAATCCGAAATGTGGAGATTCGCCGAAGAACTAACCGACATAGCTCACAGGATCTGCAAGTTAAAGTGGCAATGGGCAGGCCACATCGCTCGAAGAACCGATAACCGATGGGGAAGAAATGTTCTCGAGTGGCGACCACGACACTGAAGGCGCAGCGTAGGCAGGCACTAGGTGGGCAGACGACATTGTGCGCGTCGCAGGCAGCCGGTGGACGCAAATAGCCAACTGTCGTTCATTGTGGCGTTCTAAGGAGGAAGCCTATGTTCAGCAGTGGATTCCGGCTGATAATATGCTCCACTATCTAGAAAGACTGGGATTTAAAAATAACTTAGTGCCTAACTGCGATGAACGTAAGGGGAGGTCCAGCCGTAAAAAGCGAACTAGCTTATAGCACAAGACAAAATCCCCTGTATTAGAGGTATCACTGTGCACTAGCCTAAGATGGTACCCACCTAGTTACGAACTGGACCCTCAGCCGCCCGGAGAGCACTGGCACTTACCACCACTCTCGTAGGGGAAGCTATTTGGCTGTGATCTTCTCTAACGTGAAATTATATCCCTAATCAGGATTTTCCAATAAGGTCCTTATTCTAGCTTAATGTAAGGTTCAAGTTTCATCGCCCTCATGATGTCCCCGGTGACGGAGCAGCGGCCGGCCTGCATGATGACCCTCGCGTCTTCCTTGCCCAGCACCAGCTGCTTGAAGACGTGTTCGTTGAGGGTGAACGTGGTGTCGGGGTCGTTGTCCGGCTCACCTTCGTACACCGACACCTTGTCCAGATCCAGAGCTGAAGGGAAGTAGAATAGATGGTTAATTATAAAAGCAGAAAAAGCTTGACTGTGAAGAAACAAAATGGACTTAAAGGACCATGCCCATCTGTGCCCCAGAAATGCCCAGATAAAATATATTACAAGATTGCTCTAATAAATAAAAACTAGAATTACTTATGTTGTTAATTTTATATCATATGAAGCACTGGATAAAAAATAAAAAAATAAGACGTTCTGTTGACATTGCAGTACCAGTGTATCTAACCAAATTGTTTTCACATACATATTGACACTATACAATGGAGACGGACTAGATAATTCCAAATAACTGACATGTATATCTGATAACATACAGATAAGTATATAAAAGAACACTGATCTGGCTTAGCTTATGTGATGATGATCATGAAGTTCCTAGTGAAAAACTAATAGCAATGCCGTCTGTAAACGATAAAATATATAAAAACCAGTTATCAAGTTATCATGTTTAATGTCCAATATCTTTTGAACCGGTGCTTTATATGAAATTAAATCTAGTTATCATATGACATAGAGCTGCAATTTGGGCATTGCATGGCATTTCTGACTTTCAGCTCCATCCATACTAATATGGGCATGGTCCTTTCATTATACATACATAATACATACACACATGTATATATTGAGAGAGCTCGAGAGGTTTTACGGACAGTTATACACCTCAACACAGGAACCCATTGCCAGAACAGCTCAGGACACCAGAGCCAAATTAACCCGACACTACACTGAGGACATCCCAGACATCAGCCTGTACGAGATTAGAATGGCTCTCAAACAGCTTAAGAACAACAAGGCGCCGGGTGAAGACGGAATCACAACAGAACTTCTGAGAGCGGGTGGAAAACCGGTACTTTTAGTCCTCCAGAAGTTATTTAATTCCGTCTTACTCGAGGGTACTACGCCAGAAGCATGGCACGGGAGTGTGGTGGTTCTTTTCTTCAAAAAAGGTGATAACACCTTATTGAAGAATTATAGACCCATCTCACTCCTGAGCCATGTATACAAGCTGTTTTCGAGAGTCATTACGAACCGTCTCGAACGCAGGTTTGATGACTTCCAGCCTCCCGAACAAGCCGGGTTCCGAAAAGGCTTTAGCACCGTAGACCACATACATACGCTCCGCCAGATTATACAGAAGACCGAGGAGTATAATCGGCCATTATGTCTAGCGTTTGTGGACTACGAGAAAGCCTTTGATTCAATCGAGACCTGGGCGGTATTGCAGTCCCTCCAGCGGTGTCACATTGACTATAGGTACATCGAAGTGTTGAAGTGTTTGTACAGCAACGCCACCATGTCGATCCGACTACAGGACGAGAGCACGAAACCAATCCTATTGCAGCGGGGCGTGAGACAGGGAGACGTTATTTCTCCGAAACTGTTCACGAACGCATTGGAGGACGTTTTCAAGCTCTTGGACTGGTACGGATTCGGCATCAACATCAATGGCGAATACATCACTCACCTTCGTTTTGCCGATGATATAGTCATTATGGCAGAATCGCTGGAGGACCTCAATACAATGCTCAGCGACCTCAGTAGCGTTTCCCAACAGGTGGGTCTTAAAATGAACATGGACAAGACGAAGATCATGTCTAATGTCCATGTTGCACCCGTACCGGTAGTTGTTGGGAACGTTACACTCGAAGTTGTTGACCACTACGTATACCTAGGACAAACTATCCAGTTAGGTCGGTCCAACTTCGACAAAGAGGTCGCCCGAAGAATCCAACTCGGATGGGCAGCGTTCGGGAAACTACGTGACATCTTCTCATCAGAAATTCCGCAGTGCCTGAAGACAAAGGTTTTTAACCAGTGTGTGTTGCCAGTGATGACATATGGTACTGAGACGTGGTCTCTAACAGCTGGCCTTTTGGAGAAGCTCAGAGTCACACAACGAGCTATGGAGAGAGCTATGCTCGGAGTTTCTTTGCGCGACAGAATCCGGAATGAGGAGATTCGCCGAAGAACCAAGGTCACCGACATAGCTCGTAGAATATGCAAGTTGAAGTGGCAGTGGGCCGGCCACATCGCTCGAAGAACCGATAACCGTTGGGGAAGAAAGGTTCTCGAGTGGCGACCACGAACCGGAAGACGCAGCGTAGGCAGGCCTCCCACTAGGTGGACCGACGACATTGTTCGCGTCGCAGGAAACCGGTGGATGCAAATAGCAAATTGTCGTTCATTGTGGCGGTCTAAGGGGGAGGCCTTTGTTCAGCAGTGGACGTCTTCCGGCTGGTGATGATGATGATGATATATTTCATCATGTTTCGTTAAGACCTTTCATTTGATACCCAGTAAAAAATACCTACAAAAAGGCGACTGTCGGCCGCCATATTAACTTTTTTCTAATAATATTATTATCATTATCAGCCACATTAGTCCACTGCTGGACATAGGCCTCCCCCAATACATGCCATTGAGCCGGTCTTCGGCTCTCCTCATCCAGTCACTGAGACAAATCTACCACCAAAGACATACTATAGGCTGTGCCAAAGAAATATACATACATACATACTTACATTATACACACATACATACATTCATACATACATACATACACACATACATACATTCGAAAAACATAACCCTCCTTCTGGGGCAAAAGTGTGCTAGCAATATACTGTTACAGACTTCCGGTCCCTGCTCAACTTTGTGCACCTAGATAATTATATATTGATTATATTTGTGATTTAATTTGTTCTATAGCATGACATTATTTTGATTAGTGTTTAAATACTTATTTGTAACTACCTACTAAATGAAATATAATTATGTCGCCGTGCGCTTGACAGCTTCCGGCGTAACAAAATACTGATTATGAGTAATATTTACATTAGTTGTGGTTTATATGTATTATTGTTTGATAATTCTCCTAATTAAATCTCCAATCTAAATAGTATTAATTAATGTTAAATATGTAATAGTTTTTGTATATGTATGACTCTTGATTAGCTTATCTGTTTGCCTATATATACCGGTGTCACAACGTTCGAGTTAGTCATTCTGTCACCGTCATTGAGAACAGTTGTAAGTGGAAACTCTGCACGATTGTTTATAAAATATAATTGACCGTCAAATGCTTATGTGTTGATTATTGTGACCATCCTGATTACCTGAAGTATTACAATACACTTGCAATATTGTTGTAAGTGTGTATTATTGCATTGGGTATTCCGTGGCGCAACGAGAAACTGCTTGCTTTGCAAACTGGAGGTCGCCGGTTCGAATCGCATGGGGAGCAAGATCTTTGTGTAGTAGTTCCTTACTGGCCAGGATAATGCAGTAAGATCACTTGTCTGGAATGTAAGATGATCCATGCGTCGGATGGGCATGTAAAACGTCGATCCTGCTCCTGATCCGGCTGTGTCGGTCTTCCCTCCCATCAGATTGTTAGAGTAAAGGAAATGAAAGTGCACACTCTGAGACTGGTTTGGATCACTTTTCAGCAAATAGGTTATCGGGTTTTATCAGTAAGGGACAACTCAGGTCCACGGCCAAAGCGACTATCTCAATAATTTACTCCGGAAAGAGTTTCCTCAAATGACGTAACGTAACATAAACTTAAAAAGATTTTTGCTTAGCGCACTTTGGACCTTGATTGACGAATCTTTCCAATACGTGGTACGGTAATAGCTGGTTCACTAGGTGATAGGTTCCTTGTGCAGGGAACCGTCCAGGAAGGTACCACCGCAGTGCCACATGTTCCGGTTCCGCTGTTAAGACCACTGTAGCGGGCCGTACACAAGAGACTGAATATCTAATATCTTTAAGGTCAGCAACGCGCTAGTGATTCTTCTGGTGTTGATAGCGTCCATAGGCTGCGGTGACTGCTTACCATTTTTTTTAACACTTATAAGCTAGTGCTTGATTGCAGTCCCACCTGATGGAAAGCGGCGACGCAATCGAGGATGGCAAAACACACTAGCTTATTAAAAGCCTATTCACTCTAGTCTTAAAGACACCCACATTATAATCGGGCGGGAAAACCGACGCAGGCAAACTGTTCCAGTCCTTAGCTGTCCTTATCATAAATGAAGAAGCAAACCGCTTAGTCCGGACTGAAGGCACTTTCATCACATAAGGGTGTGTACGTGCCGTGCATCTCGTCGTCCGATGATGAAAGGAGATGGTGGAATCAAGTCATGCAATTCCTGTGCACACTAACTAAAATGCATCCTGTAGAATACCGAGAGGCTGGCTACTCTGCGCCTGTGCTCTAGGCTTTGTAAATTGGCCGCTACTAACCATCAAGCGGGACGCATGTTCCTTTGCCAGTTTTTCAACCTTGGTTGTTAAAGAAAAATATTAATGTTGACGCGAAAATAAGAAGACTTACTCCAAGAATAAACAGCTGTGCCCTTGATGATGTTGAAGAGGAATACTCCGCCCAGCTCCTGTGCCTTCCGCGGGTCCACGGAGGCCAGCCGCATCTTGATCCTGCTCACCAGGTCGGCTTTCTCGGCCTTAGCCCCCGTATGTTCGCTGTGATTTGCACCCTGAAAAAACATGGTATTTTATAAGTTTCAGATAGATGGAACTTTTTAGTACGGGCACACATACGCACTGTGTGGTTAGGTACCCTTTTTTGCTGTCGGTCTCCGAGGGGGGAGAGGTCGGGTTATGTGGGATTTTTACCCACTTAAGCCTCCGCGGTGACCCATCCACGCTATAGAGAGACTTTGGGCTCTCCGTTCGCACTGTGCAGTTACCTAGGTTGCGGTCAGCTGTCTAGTATTGTATTAAATAAACAAAGAACTAAATTTAAAAAAATGGCAAGTCCGCTGAGTTTCTTGCCGGATCTTCTCATTGGGGCCGCGTTGTGATCCGGTGGTAGCTTTTAGAAAAAAGAATTGATCGTTCAAAAGTGTTAGCGTTAAGCCTAACTGAAATAAATGATTTGAATTATAAATTAGTGAATCGGCTACAAATCCAAACAAATATATAAATAAAACATGACTTTGTTTAATAAAAACGAGAAGTTGTTTTCATATTAAAATCCTTTTGTTCCCACTTCTATTAATCCCTGAAAATTTTCTGTTATTGTAATTTATTTTAAAATGATCAGAAGATTCTACTAAAAATTTACACAATATCCATTGTATGGTCGATCATTTATTTTACATAGATTTATAAATGCGAGACTAAAGTAATGAGAAACATCATTAAAAAAACTATTAACCTTAAAAAATAAATTACTAACAAAAATCGGTTTGCTATACACGTGTATTACTCTGGGCGTATAAAATACATGGAAAGCGATTTCTTAGGGAACTGGCTTAAAACGTCAAAGTTCATATAATATAAATGGCACTGATTACATTTTTTTTACTAAACAGGGATACACATTAATTATTGTAGTTTGATAAATAACAGTTATAATATTGTGCTCACCATGTCGTGTGGCGGGTTCCGTTTTGGTCGGTACTGCGGCATGCGCCGACGCCGCGGCGCGTCGAGCTTTCACTCCCCGATTGCGAAACATAAGTGTGTTTTGTACGAGTATGGTGACCAGGCAATAAACATTTTCAAACTGTGCTTTTTTTTTGTCGTAAGGTTAGTGACCTGCTTTCAGAGTCTTCAAGCTGCCCTTATGCCACTGACTTAGCTTAACGACTGATGTGTAGATGACAATAGCCGGGACCGACTTTTAACGTGCCCTCCGAAGCACGGAGAGGCTCAGTTCAAATGCCACTAAACGGTCACCCATCTCAGGACTGACCTTGGCTGACGTTGCTTACCCAACTGATCGTTTATCGAACACAGGTTACAACTAGCTATGAGTGCGACTGTAGTGATCGACTGTAAATGATACTAAAGTATACTATTTTTTTTAGCAGTCTTGTAATTCTTTAAGTGGTCTGTAGAAAACCTGATGGGTAGATCGGATCGACGAGATACTGGATCTACCAAACCGTGGAACGCTACATACGGCATCTGCTTGAAAAATATCCCGAATTTTAACCATGCACGCACAAGTCATGATCCTTTGAGGAACTGAAAGAGAAGTAAGAAATAGATTACCTACGTAACATCTTCAAACTTGCATGTCTATAGTACTTTATTTATAGTTCAAAATTTAGTTTAATCGGGAATTAACGCGATTTACCTTAAAGTTTGGCTTGACGTTTTAAAATAAAGTTTCGTATTAAAATAAAGTTTGACAATGGAACGCGAAAGTCTAAAAGTATATATTTGCAGAGCGTCAGCATCATGGTCAATGTAGCGTCAGACACTGACGCGATGTTTATGTTTACAAGTGCATTTTCACTTTTATTTTAATTATTGTAGTATTCATATACTTACCATTAGGTAATATAATTATATATTTAAAATTACTCTTACCCTTTCCACATACCCGTGTGTGTGTGTGTGTGTATACTCATACCCATAGACACTTATCCATACACACGTATCCCATACACAAAAATAGAAAAGGCTAGCGGGCCGCAGGTTGAGTATGGCTCAGTTAGTCGCTACCCCGACCCTTCTGGGTGGAGCCCTTTAAGCGCTCGCCCTGTTGCCTGGCGAAGCTGTTATGATGACCATATGTTAGTGTACTACAATACAATACAAATATTCTTTACTAGCCGACCCACGCAGCTCCGCCTGCGCTATTTTTACGTTAACTAAACTTTTAATAACAGACATTCGCATCGAATACATAACCTCCTTTTTTATAGTCGGTTAAACACTGGGACCCACTTTTTACTTGCTCTCCGAAGCACGGACCCGTTTAGTTCAAATGGCGTTAAACGGTCACCCATCTATTTAATGACCTTACCTAACGTTGCTTAACCCGATCGATTACAAAACCTTGATAACAACTCTCTATGAGTGTTCCCTTACTAATATTTATTATATTATAAAGAAAAATTGATAAAATCGGACCAAGCGTATAACCAAGTACCCATTTCGACTTTAATCCCCTCTCCCAAAAGAACCGTGCTAGATTACGGGATAAAAAGTATCCTATGTCCTACCTCGTAGTAAGATCTCAAATCATGCCAAGTTTCATTTGAATCCATTCAGTAGTTTCGGCGTGATGCTCAGCCGTGATACAGACAGACAGACAGACAGACAGACAGACAGACAGACAGACAGACAAAAATTAAAAAAATAATTTTTTCGGCCTCAGTATCGGTTATAGAATGCCCTCCAAATATAATTTTCAAAATATCTTCAATGTACAGAATTGGACCTGTTACAGTTTTATTATAAGTATAGATTGTACACCAAAAAAGAAGATACAACTTAAAAACTACTACTCACTCATACAAAAAAATCATAGGTACCATATTTTTAAAGTTTTTGTGTGCATTTTGCAATTCACATTCTACCACGGCATTTAACAGCTACACCAGTGAAAGTGGGTTAAAAGAATAAAAGATGCACGCAATACTTTAACGTGTCGCTAGCTACTCTTTTGTCTATTTGAATAGTAAACATTGTTTTGTGATTTATGCCTTACGCGATTAAGCGGTCAACCCATCGATATGATTGGTCAACCAGATATACTAACGATTGGGGACAAGGCATTTGCCACATTCATGATGGGCTGCTTATGAGACGTTTAGTGTCCAATAATCCAAATAATACTAATAAGGTTAGCAGAAATTCATGCCCCCTAGCAGACAACCAACGTGTTCTTGAATAATCTATTGGACAGTGTTTGCTTACTGGTCAAATTTTTTGATTTCGTTTCACGGAACTAAATCTCGTGTATGTTAAACCCTGCCGCACTAGTGCACTACGGCCCGTATTTAACATCGTGCACTAGTGTGCCGTATTATACGGGCATACAAATATCGACGCCCGAATCGAATAAAGCGGTATTATGAAAATCTTAATTTTACAGGAGAGCCAAAAAACAGAAAGATTTGTTTCATCACTCGTACAAACAACCAATTTAAACAAATTTGGTATCGTTAGACGCGTAAAAATAATAGCTTCCAAATAAAATTACTAGCTATCGTGACAAGCTCCCAGATTTCAGATTAAGAAAGAAAAACTATATTACAAGTTTATTCGCTTAGGACCGTACTTCGTTTTTTTTGCGTATCAGTTTACGCCTTTTTTCGGCTCAAAACGTCAACAGGTATTTTGTGTAACAAATACATACCTACCTTTTTAAAGGATTTTTTACGTGTAAAGGCTCTGCGTACTAAACCATTACGCCATTATTCACCTACAGATTATATAGTATACTTTTAGTAAATTTGTATTACCTACCTTTTTGAAACCCAAAACGACCACCGTTTTAAATGCAAGAAACTCATGTAACTTTTTGTTTATTTGTTATAAATCAGTAAAACAAAGTATTTAGAAGTTTAAAATTTTATTTACTTAATCATTAATCAACAATTTACTCGTCTTTTATAAAAAAACACGACATTCCTATCATAATTTCGCAGGAAAAAAATATTTTTCGATAAAATTTTCTAGATTTAGTATTATTTATGTTATTCATAATTTTTACAAGTTAGAGCAACAAAAATACTTTCATAGAATCAATATTTCTTAGAATAATGTTCAACAACTTAATTACCTAGCATAAAGTACGTATCTGAATGCCATTAACAAAAAACAACACGGTAAACAACCTTCTACCCTCTGGGTATGGGCTACTATCTATCAAACCGTATAAGTAGGCAATTCTAAATCAAATAGGACTAATTGTTTACATGAAATAAATCAAATGGACTCATTCTAATAACAATATACTATTAGTTTATAGCTTATATTACTTACTTTATAACATAAATCAATAATTTTAATTACTATGCACACTTTTCCCGAGACCTTCTGAATGTGAATTACTATTAGTGGCTGCTCTTGAGGATTTACTTTGCTTGCTATAAGCTGCCTGTAATCCTTGATATTGCACAGGTATTGCCTCTGAATCGCATAAGCTGATCAGGTCATTGTATAAAAGCCTGGGCACAGAAATCAATTGGTCATAAGCTGGTTGAAGACTAAACACATTTTCTGAAGTGTTATTGTTCCTTCTCCGGCGAGAAACTTGGCTATTGGTAGTCACACCTTTGTATTCGTCTTCTATACTATTTCTATAATGAGCTTATCTGCCCCCTGGTGTATAAATCGTATGATGTTTCTTAGCTCTTCCAATGCAAGAGTGTATCGTGTCATCTCCCAACTAACTGTAGACTTTAACATAAATCCTGCAAACTGGTTCATGGCAAAAATTAATCATTTTACGATTTTGCCCAGTGCAAGAGTCAGAATAGGATGAAATTGTGTGTTTTCCTTGTTCTGCTTCCTGTTTTATGTAATGGTTAAGACAACAACAGTGCATAACCAATCCCATTGCAGCGAGGTGTGAAACACGGAGACATTATTTCTCCGAAACTGTTCACAAACGCTTTGGTGGACGTATTTAAGCTCTTGAATGGAACGGGTTCGGCATCAACATCAAAAGCGAATTCATCACTAACCTTCGTTTTGCCGATGATATAGTCATTATGGCCGAGTCGTTGGAGGGCCCCAATAAGATGCTCAGTGACCTAAGTAGCGTTTCCCGACTAGTGGGTCTTAAAATGAACATGGACAAGACGAAGATCATGTCTAATGTCCATGTTACACCCGTACCCGTAGTTGTTGAGAACGATACACTCGAAGTTGTGGACCACTACGTCTATCTTTGACAGGTAATCCAGTTAGGTCAGTCCAACTTCCACAAAGATGTCGCCCGAAGAATCCAACTCAGATAGGCAGCGTTCAGGAAACTACGTGACATCTTCTCATCTGAAATTCCGCACCACACAGCTGGCCTTTTGGAAAAGGTCAAAATCACGCAACGAGTTATGGAAAGAGCTATGCTCGGAGATTCTTTGCGCGACAGAATCCAGAATGAGGAGATCCGCCGAAGAACCAAGGTCACCGACATAGCTCGTAGATTATGCAAGTTGAAGTGGCAGTGGGCAGGCCACATCGCTCGAATAACCGATAACCGTTGGGGAAAAAAGTTCTTGAGTGGCGACCACGAACCGGTAGACGCAGCTTAGGCAGGCCTCCTACTAGGTGGACCGACGACATTGTTGGCATCACAGGCAGCCGGTGGATGCAAATGGCAAATTGTCGTTCACTGTGGTGGTCTAAGGGGCCTCCCTCTTTGTTCAGTGGACGTCTTTCGGCTGATGATGATGATGAAACACAACTTGCTACTATTACAACAATTTTTATTTCTGATCAATTGCATTATTTTAATAGAATTTGATGAAGTGTGTCTTAATATGTAATTCCATTGCTTATCGTGGTCTCTTAAACTCCAGTACAGCTTAAAGATCTTTTGTCTTGTATGTTCGTTAATTTTTCCCGAAAATTGTCACTTACAGGTACATACTCCCCATATTTGCTATTTCTCCCGAGATTTTTTAGCTCTGGTGCTCACTTAAGGTTGACCTGCGGTCTTTAATTGTTTTTTTTTATTTTATCAATATTTTTTTTTCGTCTTTCGGGAGCAATTATTCGGAGTATCTGCATTAAGCATCTGGATTTCTTCAATTACATCTAACTGAGTGGACACATTGTTATTGATACTTATTTCAGGCTCAGACACTGGATTTTCTTCAGACGATTGCTGGTGTTCATGCAGTTGATGATCTTCTCTTGCTGTTTCAAGTTCAAGAACTTTAACTAATTCTCTGGTTACTTCAGGTTGCAAAAGAAATAGTTGGGTGCTTCTTTCATCAACTGCGTGAAAAATAATTTATCTGGATTTATATTACAATACGTAAAAATAAATCATTCACATTCACTTTTAAACCATATTGCGATAAGAACTTACGGCTAACTATTTCGTATTAGTGTTAACATTCTAGTGAGAGTGATGGTATATCGAGAATAAAAGACTACTAACACAATACCACCAAAACATTGATCGTATTCAGACGAGTAATAGCGTAACATTTTTTTACTTATTTGTTCTGGTAACTGGAAGCCATCTGGTTGAACGTAAGATGTTAAAGTGGTGTTATTCGCCTTTCTTTCGTGTGACAAATTTCGACACAACAAAGACGTCTCTAGTTATAACTCTGCAAGTTTTGGTTATAAATTTGTGAAAAAAATATATGCTATGCATCTGGGTGCGTAGAAGCGTTTTATGCAATAAAAAGTTTTTGGCGTATTATGACATTACCACTTTATTCGATTGGGGCGTCGATTTGTTAAATATCCGAACTAAAATGGTAACTGCAAGCAGATATCTTGCAATAAATCTGCGGAAGCCACTAATAAAGAAGCAGAGGGCGCTAGCGCGGTGTTTGCCGCGCATCGGTGTGTCGCTAATAGCCGCCAGAGGACGCTGCGCTCATATTTTTTAGGATTATACAAGGTGTAGTACAAGCTATAAGCGATTGAGTAACTTTACGGTGCACCACACAGCAGTTGTATAACGTTATACAACATTGTGTAGCACGATAGCATTTTAGAACAGTGTGTAACATTTGGCTACAACATGTTAAGAATGTTATATGCTATAAACGCTCCCACACTGTGTGTTCAACTCGTTGTATAACATCGTATAACATTCTGTAACCATGAGATGATGTAATACAACAAAATTTATAATTTGTTGTATCTTGTTGTAATTTTTGTATAGCATTTTGTTACATGAAGTTGTATAACATCACTAACAATTTATAATTTAATTGTATCAGTTGACTGGTCACCATAGCACAGACTCCGCTTAGTTTAGGATAAGATGATCGTGTTTAGATTGTCCCAGGATCAATGATATCATTGCCCAGGATATTTTATTTTTCATTGACTAGGTTTAACGCTGTAGGTATTGCGATCTCCTAGGTCTTATATTTTGTACCATACAGTATAATTCATGCGTGTACTATGAATTTTAACTGTTTACCGATATCCGGCGCTCGCTAATATTTGAATTTACCGATGAATAAAAATCAACCAACCCATTCGGCCACGATAACAGTGAATTTATTATTAAGTTTTATGTTTTGGTTTATCTGGCACTCATTACGGTGAAACATAGTCACTTTCAAACATTATATCGATGCTTTCTTTCAATACATTACAGTTAGGTAATATTTACAAACATTGTAATTTATATAATCACATAACATTTACAGTATAATTTCTAATACGTTCCCTAACATTTTAAATTATATTTCATAAGTAATTTTTAGTAAGTATCAATAAAATTAGTACTTGTCGTTATACTTAGTGGCAGTAGAAATAGAAAAAAAATCAGCTCTCTATCTACATGAGATAGTTACTGCCCCCTGCCTGACAGACGGATGGATGGACGCACGGACGAACAGCGAAGGCATAGGGTCCCGTTGGCACCGACTATTTAGTAAGAATAATAACTCTATCACCAAGATGGCGGTCGCAAACCGAATCCACAGACTTATGTAAATCCTTCTTCAGTTGAAGAACATAATGGCCGAATTCGATAGAGGGATGATAGAGGGACTTCTACTTGCATTTGTGAGGCGCTAGGCGTTAGAAAACATGTCGTACTAATCAGTTTCGGCAACATATCAGTAGATGGCGCTGTCACTACAAAGCCTAACTATAAATAATAATTCTAATAAGAATTGCATTAACTTTCTATCATTCCTACCCGACTTCAACGTTCGAATTGGCTGTATCCCGATCCTGACACCCACCGTGACCAGGTAATATTATAATACAAAAGCAGGTACAGCAAATACAGGTGCACTCGCTCTTTTCCTTAACACTCACAATCAATGGGATAGAAACTAATTTATAGATGGAAGTTCGACGCGATTGGGGAGAAATCAGGAGCTAGACCGACATTTTACACCAAAAACCAAACTTTAATAAAATTAATGATCATAGAAAGCCAGGTGATCGGCCTGTGCAGCAAGGGACAACTAAACAAACTTTATGCAAGTTTGTTTAGTTGTTCCTTCCTAGTTGAGTTGAAGCTATCCTGCCCAAGATGTCCTAGCAGGGTCTGGACCAGAAAATCCAATGGTATTTTATACTCAGCTGAATAGAAAAAGCTTTTGTCTACCTAGTTTCCGGTGTGTTCCCCTAGCCGTGCTCTAGCGAGCGTTCGGCGTTGGAGGGACTGCCCATAGTCTCTATACCTGTTTATCTTTACACGATCAGAAATTGAACAGTAAATGGCCGTTGGCCCGCCAAAGACAATAGGCAGGGTTGAGTATGTAATATTTGACCCGACTGGCCCTATTTTCCATCACGCCATTTTTGATCTTTAACGAAAAATACCCCCGTGGGGTGTCCGGGAAAGAATAGCCACCCATCTCCTCACGTTGGTTGCCAGTAAGAGGCGACTAAAGGGAAAAAAAGAAGACGGGCAGTAGCCTATTTCTATTAGTCTAACCCAGGGGTTCTTAAACTTTTGGAACACAAACCAAATAGGTACCTTTTATTTTATGGAACCCAATATCAAATGATGATGAACCTGGCTAGAACTTTGCCTCTTGAAAGCCATCGGATTTCGGTATGCAAGAGGAGTGATTCGTATTAACTTCCCATTTCTTCACACACCTTTTGAATAATCTTTACTGGATTTTTCACATAATTGACGATCTTAACAGCTTCATCAAGGACTTTCTTTAAATTGTCTCTGGATACGTGCGCTGCTGGGCCATGCCATACACAGTCCGCGCTGTATGTTTGCTAACTACCTACCTACCTATTTACATAAAAGTAATGAGTCCTTCTCATCACATATCTTGCGCTATATCAAAATAATATTTGTAACCGTGGTAATAAATAATTTTCGCGGAACCGTGATAACTATTCTACGGAACCCCTAGGTTCCGCGGAATCCAGTTTGGGAATCGTTGGTCTAACCTATACTGCGATCCCCAAGCCGTCTGCCAAGCGTGGGATTATAGTAACCCCCACCCTTCTAAGGGCCTTCTGGACCTTTGTTCAGCAGTAATAATAATAATATAATATCTTGGGACAATCCACACACGGTCATCTGATCCCAAACTAGGCAGAGCCTGTACTATGGAAACCAGACAACTGATACTAATACTTATATACAGTTAGCAGTGGACGTATGCTGCAGCGATGATAAAGGCCAATGGGGAGGTTTTAGTGGGTAAACGTCCCGCATAACCCAGCTTCCGCTCCTACGGAGACTGGGTGCCCTTTGAAGACTTCCTCCTCAAAAGCAAAGGCTCCGGTGTGTAGATTAAGCAGTAGATTTTTATGAGCAGTAAAATGACATGACATTTAGCTGCGTAGTCACCACTGACGACAAATGGGAATTATTTTCCCGTTTGTCACCAGTGGGGGACGTAGCCAGTGTTGACGACTGGGAATAATCGTAAATTAATATACTTAAACTAGGTAAAAAATACATATACATATTTGTAGATAAAATGTAAATATTTAGTTTCAATAAATATATTTACTTACCAATTATTAAATGATAATTTGGATACATTGGCATAAGTGCAGTATTTTCAGTAATCACATCACAAAACCTTGAAAAAGTCATCAAATAATAGGAATGTGTGTCAAATAGATGCGCTAACATTTGCCACTTATATTTTAATTCCACAGGCACTTGACTTTCACCGAGACACACTGCCGTTTACAAAACCCTTATACCACACATAATAGAGTTGATATTATAAACTTCGATTGCTTAATACAGCTGTGTTCTCAGGTTATTTGACCAGTCCTGAACAAACGAACGCCACTTCCTTGATGCGTATTTAACATGTTGCCAATAAAAAAAAAAACATTGTTTAGACTACGTAATGGAATTCTTGTTTCCCCATCGAGTTGTTTCTATAGAGTTCGGGTACACTCGATACTTGTTTTAGTTAATGTAAACAATTATTGGGTGAATGGCTAAGTGTGTTTGCAAGAGGGAAGGATCGGGTGGAATTTGTAATGGGTTTAGATGTAGTGCGTTTTTTTAGTTACAGTTTTTCTCGTAGAGGTGCAGAGTTCCGATGACTACAAATTTTTAAGTTAAGTACCTACACGGCAAATTTAAAAATAAAAACAATAACTGGACTTCGGACACCGAACTCCTAAAATAACTTTCCTACACTATTATCACCATCATCACTTGTCTACCAACTAGGTACTTATCGAATTTGTCTACCAACTACTCATCGAGACCTACCCAACGAGTCATACATTTAATGACTACATTTATTGGCTACATCATCAAGACCAACTCACAATCTTTTCACTAACTACTCATTGAGACCGACCCAATGAGCCCAAATGCGATGAGTCTACGTTTAAGAGAATAGAGTTCCTGTGACCACCTACTCCATCATTACACCGTTATCAGTATCTTCCAAATAATCTTATTTTTCTACCAACTACCTACTCATCGAGACCTTTCCAACGAACCCAATTTCGGGGCGACTAAGGTTATTGGTGCAGAGTTCCTGTAACCGCCTTCCTGCTCTATCATATGACCCTGATAACCATCTTGAAACCAACTACCTACTCGTCGAGACCTATTCAATGAGTCCAAATTCGGTGGGTTTACGTTTATTGGTACACAGATCCTTTGCCCATCTTGCTGCTCCATCATCAGACCCTGGTCACAGAATACATAATAGCCCTGGTCAACATCTTTCTACCAACTGATCATCGAGACCTATTCAACGAGTCTAAACTCGGTGGTTCTACATAAATGTTAATTGGTGCCGAGAATCTGTGATGACCTTCATGCTCCATCTTCAGAACTTGATCACCATCTTTCTTACGGATCAGGCGACCGAAGTAAGTATATATTTATATAAACTACATTGAAGTGAAACATTATTGAAATATAAGCGACAAATTAACGAATTAGAAGTGACGAATTAACGAATTAAAAGTGACAAATTAACGAATTAGAAGTGACGAATTAACGAATTAAAAGTGACAAATTAACGAATTAGAAGTGACAAAGTGTCAGTTTCCTAGTGTCACCTTATTTGTTACCAAGCCAGCCCTTTCTCTGAACATGATAATACATTCATCAAACAACACCACGCTCATGTTACCAGACAACCGAGACGCGTGGTTCAGAATCGAAATGTATCAAAGGGAAGCATTTTTAATATTCTGATTATAGATCACCGATGCTGAATATATGATGGCGTATCCATCGCGGTATGCTCATGAATTTATGAATTTCATTAGTGTGTGATACCGGTCACCAGCCGCCTGGGATTTTGTTGGACGTTTCCCATACTTAAATATTTAACGATCTGGCACTTCACAAGTTGTTGCCGATTACATAAGATCTATTGTCGCGGCAAAATTGTCCAACTGTCGTCGTCGTCTGCTGTTGCATAGCAATTGGAAGTCTCCTACTCTGCTCCACTAAGTAGACCCACTGGATATAGTAGTATCGTTTTAAAAGGAAAAATAATTGTTCCATTTGTCCCAAAGTGGAAACCAAAAAGTGAAATGTTGGGCGTTCGTTCACCATATCCGAGATGAACCATTTCGATAATACTAGGTATACATCTGTGTCTGTAGACATTCAAACACACAACTTCACAATAGCATTTTATTTTACATTGGGAAACGAAAAGGTACGAAAGCTAAATTTGCAAATTGGTCGACAATAGTTATAGGATTGTGGTTAACATTTTATAGCATGTACAAAATTTACCCAGTGACATCTATATTGATAGAACATATAATATTCACATAAACAGTCAGATTTAATTATATTTTCGGTAATCATCCTGGCGATGACTAAGTCATGGTTACAGTACACCGGGTGTACTCATTTATACTATGAGATATTTTGCTTCGCGAACAAGTATGTTAATAACGACATTATTATTGAATATTGATATTTTGTGCCGTATACTTCATCTATTTATTTCTTTTGAATAAGAGCGATTTTATTTTTAATTAGTATGAAGAGGAATGTCGTGCTCACCATAGGGAGAGCAAAGCTGTCTGCGTTCTATTAGAGGTCTCTGAATCTCTGATCTGCAGCATAGCCATTCTTTTTAATTCAGATTTTTAACCGACTTCAAAAAGGAGGAGGTTCACAATTCGTCTGTATATATATATATATATATATATTTATGTATGTTCGCCCATAACTCTGGCAATTATGAACCGATTTGAAAAAATCTTTCTTCCATCCATTCTTCAATCCATTGATTGGGTCCCATAAAAAAATGATTGCTTAGTAATAAGTAGTTCCTGAGAAAACAAGAATGGTGACTGCGTGGGAAAGCTGCAGGAAAGCCTATATAGATGACTTTATGTCGCTTTTTAAGGACATAAATGGTCATAACTCTGGCAAATATTTACCAATTTCAATGATTTTTTTTTATTCGAAAGAAGAAACCACTGTATTGAATCTGTATGAATTTTATCACAACCGGATAAGAACTTCCTGGAGGACCATGAACGATGTGGAGGAATTTATCTGGTAAAAACCATAAAACTGATGTTCTCCATTACATTGCTCTGACAATTATGAACCGATTTCGATGATTCTTTTTTTATTCGAGAGAGTAAACTACTATGATGATTCCATGCAAATTTCATTACAACCGGATATTTTTTTCTGAAGAAACATGAATTATGTAAAACTATGTAGACGATAATGTGATCATAATCTACCTAGATAATTTTACGGTTTTCGATGGTTCAATCTTGATATATGAAAATATCACTATAAAGTTTAAAATAAAATCTTTAAAAAAAAAAAATTAACCGACTTCAATATCACTCATCATCATCATCATCACCAGTCGGAAGACGTCCACTGCTGAACATAGGCCTCCCCCTTAGACTGAACGACAATTTGCTATTTGCATCCACCAGTTGCCTGCGACGCGAACAATGTCGTCGGTCCACCTAGTGGGAGGCCTGCCTACGCTGCGTCTTCCGGTTCGTGGTCGCCACTCGAGAACCTTTCTTCCCCAACGGTTATCGGTTCTTCGAGCGATGTGGCCTGCTCACTGAAAAGTATAAAATAATTTAAATATTGAAGTTGGTGCCAAATATACCCAGCAGGTACGCTAACACCGTGCGTACGCTTTTATGATTTACCCTCGGTAGTTAGCGCGTGGGGTGTCTGAGTACAAATAACATCGATCTATCTCCCCCAGTTGGGTGTCTTAAGAGGCGACTAAGGGGAAACCAATTTTTTTTGTCATTAAGCCAAACACTTACTGACAAACCAATATGAAACCCCACTCGATATAGTAGTCTCGCTTTGAAATTTTGATGCCCCATTTCGACTCCCATAAGAAAAAAAGAAAAATAAAATTGTTTAATTTGCGATGAGGTTGGGTAAGTAAGATCTAAAACTATTCCAAGTTTCAAATGGATAGCATCAGTGGTTCCTGAAATATATAGGTGTGACAGACAGACTAAGTTTCACCTTATGGGTTCCTTTTTTACCTTTTAGGTATGGAACCCTAAAAATGACGAATCCCGTGACAAAAGTAGAGAAAATAAATTTCAAAGAAAGCAACTCGCAAACTGATTTGTTTGCTAAACTTATTTGCAGTGACAACTATATGTTTTCTGTCACCAGATTTTAACCGAACTAAGTTTGACAGAGGTCGGCCAGCTCGCCGGAATTAATACCCATCAAATACCCAACGATTCAAGGGCTACCACACTCGATAAAACCCGTAATGGCAATGGCACCGGATATCACATCACACATTTTACAAAATCGGCATCAATAGACAGATGACCTAGATATTTTACATCGATCGTATAAATTTAAACTGTACCTTAGACTTCTTTTTAATAGGATAGCGTTTGTACATACATACATACATATATTCACGCCTTTTTCCCGTAGGGGTAGGCAGAGCCCTAGCGTTTGTACTATTTTTATTTATTAGAGAGAATGAACTACTTACTACAATGATTCCATACACATTTTATAACGACCGTATAAATAGTTCCTAAAGAAACATGAATGATGTAAAACTATGTAGACGATAATATGACCATAATCTACTTAGATCATTCTACCGACTTCAATTGTTCAATCTTTATATATGAAACTATCACTAAAATGTATAAAATAATAATAATAAAAATTTTACCAACTTCAATAGACAGTAAAATGTGTAAATTCATTTAAATATTATTGAAGCTGGTGCTAAATATACAGAGTAGGTACGCTAACACCAACCTCAATTATACTTAAATAAAATTATTTTTTAAGAACTTATAAATTCGGTTTAATTTGTTTTTAAAATATTTTTTTTTAAATATACATTTAAGTTACATTAAACTAAAATCCGTTGCGTGCCATGTGTGCGGTGCGTCCGGCGCCGGCAAATGGACGCGTACCTTAACAGTAACCAAGTTCAAAGTGTGACAAAGCCCGAAGGTCCAAAGATAACACTCTACATTTCAACTTGATTGACGTTATTCCCTACGGTAATATATTTGTGACAACCCTAGCAAAGTCACTAAATATTAGCTCAGCTCAGCTTGTGAGCTGAATACTTTTATCTAATACTTGGTTGTTATAATTTAATACTAGCTAGCTACTCATTCAGCTGCTTGTAATTTTTCAGGCGTAAGATATTTGTGAAACCAATCAATTAATGATTTTTCACACCACCTGCTCGATAATATTCATTATGAGTTAAATAAAGATGACATAAAGTACCTCAATAAAGCCCTATAGTCTAGCCGCGTAATAATGTTGAACTAAACTCCCTTGGGCTATAGGGCTAGGCTTTAGTACTAGCCCTATAGTCTAGCCTCTGTCTAGTCTCTGTCATGTTTATATGACACATAATGCAACATTATCGAGCAGGTGGTGTGAAACCTACTATTACGCACCTACGTACGACGGAGTGGAACTAATCCCACTACTCATTCCCACCACTGTTACTCCTATAAGCCAGGATCTACAGTGGTCACCACTGAAGACACCGAGGTTTGACCCTTGGCGAGTCCCGGGGGAATGATAAATTGTCTTGAAACCGCGCCTCGCGATAGTTTCTTTGCACTGCCGCTCGTCACCTGAGACGTTGCTATTAAGTTGCTTTAACTTTTAATCCCGGTAGTTTAACCAACTACGTGGTTGCACCTGAACGAGTATATACTGTTTTCCGTTCCATTGCGAGTAAAACATATTGTGATCATATTCTTAGACAAAATTGCGCTTTGAATCCATATTACCTCAATATTCTAATCTGAAGATTTCGACAGGCGTCCTGCGACACTTAAAACGTCATCATCATCAACAGTCGAAGCACGTCCACTGCTGCACAAAGACCTCCCCTTTACTTAAAACGCAAGGGAGTTAAATTAGCGGGCAATACTGGAAATGATTTTATATGACGTTTGCAGATATGTGATGAAAATTAAAATCTTATAGTACCTAAGTAAATCGATGTACCTAAGTTCCTGCTCCGAAATTTTTAAATATTTGTGCGATTTGACGGACAAGAAATTAAGATATCAGTGCAGCTACTATGAGTAGTTTGGTCATCCATTATGTTTGCCTTTTCTTATATCTGTAGTTATCGATGTAAATCTACGTTTCTATGGCCGTTAAAGTTTGTTAGTTGAACAAACCCAAATACACACATCAAAAGTGTCTAGGGATCAAGCATTTTTAAGCGGATTTCTTGAGATTGAGATGTGGCTTTGTAATAAATTTATGATTTTATAAATTTATATGGATCCTTTTTGGTGCATTTCATAATTTGAATCAGGAACTGTGAATCAAATTCGAGTAAAAGATGAAAATCAGCTGTCAATATTTTCCCTATAAAAACATACATCGCATTGAAGACATTATTAGTGCTACTGTTTCCCTACTACTGATTAAAACCAACGTTATTATGGAGCGGCGACGTCATTTAAGCAGGGAAGAAATGCTCAGAGCCGTGGGAATGATAGAAGCTGGTTCCCGGCAACGTACTGTGGCTTTAGCTCTGAATACAAGTAAGAGTGTTATCAGTCGACTTTGGACACGTTACCGAAGCACTGGTACCGTGGCTGAGCGCCATGGAGGACGGTATCGCTGCACCACACGGAGACAAGACCGATATATTCAAATCTTAACTCGAAGAGCTCCAACAATAACTGCCATGATGTTAGCCGTGAGGCTTCATCACTCTTCAGGGAACTTAATTAGCGACCAAACAGTCAGAAACCGCTTGCATGAAGTGAACCTTCATTCCCGAAGACCGCTACGGGTACCACCTATAGCAATGCACAATCGTAGGATTCGATATCAATGGGCTCTTGAACACAGAAATTGGGCAGAAGAACAATGGCGTTTCGTGTGCTTTTCTGATGTCTCGTTTTGGTATGAGACCGGATACAAGACGTATACGACACTGGAGAACCCCTGGACGCCAACAGCGATTAAAATCCTGCCAGGAAGTCCATCCTTATAGTGGTGGAACCATCATGGTATGGGCGGGTATTTGGATCGGCGGAAGAACTGAGTTGATTTGGATCAGAGGCAACCTCAACGCTCAAATTTATGCTGAGACGATTGTATCAGACGTCATCGTTCCTCTACAAGTGCAAATCGGTCCCTTATTTCAGTTAATGCATGATAATGCACGACCGCACACCGCAAGAGTTGTAAGACAGACTCTCGCCGCAGCTAACATCAATGTCCTGCCCTGGCCTGCTCAGTCGCCAGACTTGAACCCGATTGAGCATGCATGGGATATGCTACAGAGAAGAGCTCTGCCGAATATGGAGGGTATCCAGTCGCAAGAAGACCTTTTTTTGTTGTTGCAACGAACATGGGCGGCCATTCCACAGCGTGATTTGGATGAACTCATTTTGAGTATGCCAAACCGATGTTCTTGTGTTGTTAGTGTTCGCGGTAGAAACACGGATTATTAATTGTTTAAGTTACCCAATAAAATTTTAAAGAAAGCTGTTATTTCAGTCTTTTTTTCGAACTTTTGTGTTAGTGGTTCAAATGTCAAAAATCCCTTTATTAGGAAAATGGCAAATTTCTTTATTAATGCAAAGGTGACTTGGTTTATCGTTACTGTGACAAACGAAAACACTTTATTTGATGAATCCTTAAAGAAAATTTTAATTAATATCAATCAGGAGAAAAGTTATTGCAAAAATATATGTTGATCCCTAGACACTTTTGATGTGTGTATTTTAGCCTGTAGATCTTTGAATTTGACGCCATTCTTTATGACACGTATTCATATTATTAATGATTTATATTAAATTGTATTGATAGCCAAATATATTCAATAATATCTTCAAACGACTTAACGTTTTTGAATTAAAATTACTTATAAGGGTCCGTCCATTAATCACGTGATGTTTTTTAGCAACGTTTTAACCCCCCCCCCCCCTCCTGGTGATATGTGGTGATGTTTTAAAGTAACCCCCCCCCCCTGCCCAAAATCACGTGTATTTTTTTTGTACAAACTATATTGAAATTTTCGGAATATTATCTTTAAATACAGGTAACTGATTAAATGTTGAAGGGGAAGTCGTTGCCGGCAACGGTGAGTCAAGGCAACGTGCCGCTGTTTGGTTTAGAAATCGTGAATTAAACGAAAAATAAATACACGTGATGTCTCATTATACCCCCCCCCCCCCCTTTCGAGCCTCACGTGATTAATGGACGACCCCTAAAAGCTTAAACGAAGTTAGGGATGACGAAGTATTTGCACAAAATTATGATTGATAATTTCAAATTTTCAGAGTAGCTTGTGTACTTTATGCTAGGAATGGGCGTTGAACAAAGACGTTATCGAATGTTCGACTGTTTTTGTCGTCAACGAATAAACTAGTTTACTTCTACCGATAAACTGGTCTCATGATTTGACAGTTTATCGGTGGACTCTACGCAATATTTCCAACACCCCTCCAACGTTGACTGCTAAGGGGTTGTCCATTAATCACGTGATGTTTTTTAGCAACTTTTTAACCCCTCCCCCCCTCCTGGTGACATGTGGTGAGGTTTTAAAATACACCCCCCCCCCCCCTATACCCAAAATCACGTGTATTTTTTTTGTACAAACTATATTGAAATTTTCGGAATATTATCTTTAAATACAGGTAACTGATTAAATGTTGAAGGGGAAGTCGTTGCTGGCTACGGTGAGTCAAGGCCACGTGCCGCTATTTGGTTTAGAAATCGTGCATTCAACGAAAAATAAATACAGGTGATGTCTCATTATACCCCTCCCCCTCCTGGTGATATTTCGTGATTTTTTCGGAACCCCACCCCCCCTTTCGAGCCTCACGTGATTAATGGACGACCCCTAAAGACTTCGTCAACGGCAGGAACTAGATTAAACTTACTGTTTTAAGAACTGGTTTATCAATGACGTTAAACTGTCTCGTTTCGTCGACGCATTTCCCGTCGACGACCCAACACTTCTTAAACAGCGTCGAAGATTAAGTAGCCAAGAAGAAGGTAGCCAATTATTTTGTTGATTCATTGTAGTACCTAGTTTAGTGGGAAATTTTCTGCACCGTTTATGTTTCTTTCTTGGGTTTATCGTTCGTTCATGCCATTGGCTCGAATTTGAGTTAGGTAGTAGGTGCTACCACGTACTACCTAACTCAAATTCGATTCGATTAACCAATATGATGATTATCTTGGCTTAAAGACTGCTCTCTAGTTGACAAAAAACGAGACCAAGTTTACACCTTTATACGTGCCCTCTGAAGCACAGATTCAATAGGTTATCCATATATAGGTGACCCTGCCTGACTTTGATATCATCATCATCATCAACACCAGCCGGAAGACTCCACTCAAACGCCACATTGCACGATAGTTCGATATTTGCATCTACCGGTTACCTGCGATGTGCTCAATGTCGTCAGTACACTTAGTGGGAGGCCTACCTACGCTGCGTAAAAAGTGAAAAAATGACAAGCCCGCTGAGTTTCTTGCCGGATCTTCTCAGTTTAGGCCGCGTTGTGATCCGGTGGTAGCTTCTAAAAAATGACGATTCAAAAGTGCTAGCGTTAAGCCTATTTGAAATAAAGATTTTTGAGTTTGAGTTTGAGTTTGCGTCTTCCGGTTCGTAGTCACCACTCAAACACGGTTATCGGTTCTTCGAGCGATGTAGCTGAGCTTTGACTTTAATAATAATAAGGCGACGGACCCGTTGGTGTAGTGGTTAGACTCCCTGGCTACTACCCAATGGGTCGTGGGTTCGATTCCCACCAAGTGTCTGGGTGTTACTTATTAATTGTGTTTACAAAAAAAAGTATATAAGTATTTGTATCAGTTTTCTGGTTTCCATAGTATAGGCTCTGCCTAGTTTGGGATCAGATGACCGTGTGTCTGCCTAGTATTGCCTTATGGATACATCTAGACTCTTATCTACGTGTTTCTTACAACAAGTTAATAATCAAGCAGGAGCCGCGGTAAATGCGGCAAGAAAATCAGTGTTTATAGACACAACAGATGTTTATAAATAATGCAGGCAGCGCGGCGCGCTTGAAATAATAAAATCTGTCCGTTTAACCTGCTCATTGTGGGCAAACGGAGTGCGTGGTTGGTGCCGCGTTTAGACGCGCGAGTTGCTTAACTTATTTTTTTTTTTTACTTATTTGATGTCCACTACTGAACAAAGACCACCTCCTAAGAAGGGAGCGATTGCCATAACCTCCACGCTTGGCAGGCGTCTTGGGATGGCAGTATAGGTGGTAGATAAGCCAAAAGAAAGACGCCGCTGCCCGTCTTCTTGTTTTCCCCATAGTCGCCTCTTGCGGACACCTAACGGGAGAGGATGAGAGGTTGCTATTTTTACCCGGACACCCCACGGGATATAAATTAGTGCCACCTGGTAGAATGTGTTGAAACGGACATGGACAGGTACACTAGCTTCTTAACAATTAGAAGCTAGGGGACCCTAGGGGAAGGTTAGGTGCTTATTAAACTTTGCCTCCCTATATAGGCCACTGAGTAAATAACTGAAAACACCGGAAAGCATTTCGACCCACTTGGATCCATTGAGCATGCTCTTATTGTTGTTGCTGAATGATTAAAGAATTTCCTAAGGGACGCCACGATTGCACTACCTTGGAGCTGTATATATTCATCTGGTGTAGGATAGGCTACTCCCAAACGAGCCTACGCCGTCTTGCAAGAGCGTCGTCGCTGCACAATATGATTAGTATTGATTCTTTTTCACTTTCACAGAATCTGCAAATTTGCCTCAACGACTGTAAAAAAAAACCGCCGTAGTTCCATTGGCTGCAGCAATGGAACTACTGGGAATAAATAGTCCCACTAGTTCCAAGGAACTAAGATCAATGGAACTACTGGGAATGATCCATTATTTGTAGCTGCTGATTGATGCCAAAATATTCAGTAAGTTTAGTCATTTAAACCCACAGTCCTTCTTTTGGTTAGGAAAAATAATACAATCTCCTGAGAACGGTATTTTTTATCAATGCCTTTTAATACACTGTAATACGCACATATTGCTGCGTGCCGTGGTACCTACTTGCAAGGCCCTTTGTACGAGTGTCAATACCAAGTGTATAAGCAATAGTAGACTGCCTTACCACATATCTTTAACTGGAATGTCGTTCACGCATGAACCTATATTGAGAACAAGTATTTGAGTCAAGTACTGGAGCTATTTCGAACGCGCATAAGACCGCAGTCGCTGGGGAAATTACCCCGAGTCTGGGTACTTACCGAGTGGGGTAACATGACTAGCTGTGTCTTGCCAAGGTCAGTGGGGTCGACCTACTGTAGATGCTAGTCGGTATGATGAGAATACAATACATTACATTACGTAGATTAGTTTGTCAGAAGTTATCGAAAGACGTCCACTGCTCAACATAAGGGTCTCCCTTAGATGCCATAATGAACGACACGAGCTATTTGCGTCCACTGGTGGCCTGCGACTCGCATAATGTCAGGCACCTAGTGAGGCCTACCTACGTTGAGTCTTCCGGTTCGTGGTCGCCACTCGAGAACCTTTCTACCTCTGTGGTTCTTCGAGTGATGTGGTCTGCCCCATTGCCACATCAACTTACAGATTCTGAGAGCTATGTTGGTGACTTTTGGGTATTCGGCGATTTCCTCATACCTCAAGTTGATGGTTTTAATTCGGTTTTTAAATACAGACCGTACCTAATTCGATGTGCCTCTCTGTACTGCCTAATTCGATGTGCCTCTACGTGAATCATTTCTGAGACTATACATATTTCAGCAGATTTTAACCAGATTTTGTATGACATTCTGTATGTAATAAAATTAATATTATTGATCATTGTTCGTAAATAGGTATAGTATACACATAAAAAATACCCCAAAAAAAACTAACTAAATTGTGAAAACAGCTGCTTATTTATAAAGGAGTAAGTGGACAAACAAAGACAGACTCACATAACGAAGGCTGAACACAAATGTTGTATACTATTCAGTTATAGAGGGGATTATTTACCCACTTAGTGTATTTGCAAATAAATGTAAATATGTACTAAGTGTAAATAAAGTAGAAATAAATTATACACATTTTATATTATTTAATATTGTGCCTGGGCTAAACGTTTCAAACCTAGTGAAAGATCAAATATGAATACACTCTAAAGCAAACTTAACAACCTTACAACCTTAATAACATTGAAAATGAAATATTCAAGTTTTACTTTGCAAATTTATTTGTGTTCACTATTCATTTTTTATTTTTTAATGCATTCTGATAGTCTTATTAAATTTTCTACAATCACAATGTAGCTATGAAGGTGTCAGAAGCAGGTGGAAGTCCACTCTACAAGCAATAGAACTAGTGGGAACGAAAGGTCTTAGTAGTTCCATTCAACAAATTGGGAATATTTATTCACAGTAGTTCCATCCAATACTACTACTGTCCAGTACTGGAAATATTTATTCCCAGTAGTTCCATGCAACTAAGATCAATGGGACGACTGCGAATAATCCATTCTGGAAGAATACCTGTTCATCATAGTAATTAAAAATGAAGTAGATAGGACATTTCCATCCAATTTTTTGTGTTTGGTAACCACCTATACTATTCTTTGTTTTGCAAAAGAACTACATTTTGAAATTACTACGTAGATAATTTTGTTTTGAAAATATTGACAAAAATATGATCGCAAAACCATAGCCTCCTTTTCAATGCGTTCACGTTGCGATTTCAAGCTGAGGCGCGGTTTTGACGCTGGTCACACTGGCTTTGGCGGTGTTGAAGGTTTTTAGGGAGGCGCATCTTGTGATGGTGGGTGACGGGGCGGTCCCTTCAGTTGTGGTCGATGTTGGTTGGTGCTCTGCCTCTCGTAAAATCTGAGCTCGGTGTTCCACTACAGGTTGTTTAAATAATATGTCAGTGGCAGTATATGTACAGATGTAGTAATGATTGATGACTTCCAAACAAAGGCCTTCCCTTAGAAGTGCTTGCCATAATCCCCACGCTTGGCAGGCGTTTTGGGGATAGCAGTATAGGTGGCAGGTATTCCAACAGAAAGATGTTGCTGGCCGTATTTTTGTTTTCCCTTAGTCCTCTCTTACGAACACCCAACGGGAGGAGATGGCACATGGATGATACCCCACGGGTAAGAGATTCCACTAACAGAAGAATATTAGAACAACGTCAGATAAAGCGACATGTTGGTCTTCCATCATTAATTACTTTTATTTTTATTCCATCTAGCGACGAGACCAGAATGACGCTTGCCTATGTAATGTGTGCCTGATGGTTAGCGATACGCCTGCCTATAGACCGCTGCATTGCACTGCTACTCGTCAAAAAAGACATTAATTATTTAGTTTCTTGTCTGGAAAATTCCACTACTTACGGCGACGGTTAATACCTATAGGCCGAATGAAAAAAAAAATGTTTACAATTTTATGGGATTGTTGTCAAGCTCAACAAAAAAAAAGTGACAGTCATCGCAAATCAGTTAGGTCGTGGTTGGCAACCACCTAGATATATTTAGTTAGACGCAACTTAGGCAATAGATTAAGAGAAGGGTTTAAATTAAATACTTTCTTTAACATCAACAATACATTGAAATTAAACTACTTTTACGGATTTTATCGCATATAGCATATAGCATTCGAAACGTCGGGATAGTAAAATCAATAAATAAACCGCGATAAAATCTGTAAAGTAGTTTAATTTCAATGTGTAATATTCGCGTAAGTAAAAGAGAACATTATATCAACAATACAACTACAATTAGCCACTTCAACCGCCATGAGTGTACAGTAATGTCCCCCTGACCGATATAGTCACAGCGGCCAAACTTTCACAAGATCAGCATTCTCTTCTACGCAGAAACATTAAAGTGCACGAGTTCTTGCGCTATACTAGTACTAGTGAGAGTAAAGGAAGAGAGAGTGTACACTCTCTCTTCCTCTACTCTCACAATCCGATGGGCCGAAGGACCGACTCCACCGGAGAGAGGTCAGGCGTAGGATCCACTTTTTACATGCCCATCATCCTATTTCTAGCCAATAGATCGGGCAGTATTGTCGTAACCAGTTGCTTCCCGCGGTATTTGCCAAGGAAGTGGTCTCCTCCTATGCTTCGGAGGCTATCAATTAAATAATATAAATAACATACTTACTAATATTGTGGAACACAGCTTCTATCCTGCGCTCGAAGATGGTGCCCATAAGTACGAACATTACCACCGCCAGTACCACCGGCCCATATAACCACCATTCCATAGATTATTTAACTGTTCTGAAACAGTGTTAAGGCTATAAGGCTCCTTTTGCGATGGACCGCCCAGCCAGGCAAAGTCAGATTTCTACTAAATAGTAACAGCAGTGTGTCAATATAGGCTCAAGAGAACAACAAAACTAAACCAAAACCCAAGGCAAAAGCAAAAAGGCATGGAAAAAAGGAGGAAGAAGGGAAATGAGTTATTTTCAATTAATAGCCATTACCTATCTAGATCTATTTGTTATACACGCATATTTATAAAGACTAACGTATATCCACTACACAGTATTGATATGTATCGCTAATGGTTACGTACAAGGGGTCACTCTGGGTTTTGGCCCTGAAAACCAGCAGTGTTGCGGCTTCTTCCTCAACACAGCATTAAGCTGAGTGAGAGCCTGATTACACACAACAGTTCAATAGTTTAAATTTACCTAATAATCGTAAGTCTGTGAAATAAAATTCATTTCTCAAAATTCTTTGCATTGATTCTAGACGAGTTTCACTAACCTTTAATTGTGTAACAATAAACAGATTCTTAGTGTTCCTATTGCATTTTGTTGTTAGAAAAATACACCATTGGCGATTACATTTTTAGTCTATAATTTGTTTTGTTGTAAATTAATATGTTGTATTATTCTAAGAGGACATGACGTGTTTGACATTTCCCTTTTCAAGTTGTTTTTTGACTAGAGAAAGGAGGTTCTTATCCAAAAAGTCTTTTGGTTATTTTCATTTCTTTATTCTTTTATTAAGTGGAGATTGTAGATAGAAGATATGTAGGTAAATGGAACCAACAAACAGTAGGTGCAGATATTTTTCTAAAAGGATTTTATTTAAGTAGAAAAAAAATCTCTTTCAATGATTCTCTTTATAATTTAAGTCCTGTATTGGCAATAAAAACAAACCTTCAAAGCATACTGATATCTGAAAGATAAATCTTATGAATCTGAAAGACTTACGCTGTGAAAGCATAGATAAAAACGTATTTGAATAATATCGTTGGTGAAAATAATCTTAGTAGATCATCTGCCACTTCACGCTCCTCGTGGGGCGGGCTCAGCGGGCTGACGGGACGCGACATACGGCCGAGTAGTTCAACCAACATGCTGAATGTTGGCTGGTACGTTGTAGCCATAGTAGACACATTGACGAACTTGTTTGTAGACACGAGGCTTATAGATGTCTCGGGTAACATGAGTAGAGTTAGAAAATGTATATACTCGTATGTGTATGAATGTACGTTTATGTTGTTTTTGGTTTCCCTCTTATTATTTTAAACAGTTACTTAAAACGCAAACAAGTTAAAAATGTTGAACTGAAGAAGCAGAGATGTTAACGCAGCCGGTCGGTTCAGTGAGTATCGTGACTAAAGTTCCTGAAATACGAAAACAGTACTAATTGGGCAGATGAAAACCACGAATTTCTTAATAATCGCGAATCTCATCCAAAATGAATTTCTTCGCACGCCACCCGCGATCCCTCTCTATCTCCAATTTAAGAGTTATGCAGTTGTCGGTAAAGCAATTTCCAATCCGATCTATTATGTGCCTTTATTTTGACCTCCTCATACGACACTCCTCCCAATTTTTCTAGTACTTGTTTCATGAAAATTCACCTTATTTTTTTTTGACGCGTGGGAATTCTTCGAAAGATCCCCGGGAGCTGTGGGGCTCGACCGGGGTATGTGGGATTCTTACCCATTAAAACCCCCGCGGCTGTCGCATCGGCACATGAGAGGGGGGGGGGGGATTTGCACCAGGAGCCCCTCAGTGCCTTGCCTTTGAGCCCACGGCCGGGGGGCGCATTGTAGCCCCCCGGGAACCTGACACGGTACTCACGGGGACGGGGTCGCAACCCCGCCGCCGTCCTCCTCGGTAGTTTAAAACCTCACCAATCGCCATATATCATCAGGAGGGGGGAGGAGTTAAAAAGTTGCTAAAAAACATCACGTGATTAATGGATGACCCCTTATATGTTATCTTCCACTATCGTTTTAAAGAAGGTGTCGTGTCGTATCAAGTGGCCAATCATCTTTCTTCTGCTATTTTCAATAGTTTTTATAATTTCTCTTTCTTCATTAACCATTTCTAAAACTTCCTCATTCGTCTTGTCATTTGCTATTTGCTAAACATAGTATTCCCTTCATTCTTCTCTACCACCACATCTAAAATGCTTTCAAAACAAAAACAACCTTTGGGGGTGTGTTAGGGGTTGGTAAACTCTGTAAAAAAATTAGCGGGCGAAGTCGCAGAAAATTGCTAGTTATTAATAATAATTAAAACACTAGTCTTGAAGATGTTATGATATTAATTTCTGAAGTTTATTAGTTATATAATTTTACTAGCTGACCCGCGCTGCTCCGCCCGCGCTTTTATTACTATTTGCTCCCTTTTTCTCCCTCCTCCCTTGATTTATTTCTCTCATCTCTCTCTTATAAGAAAAATCTAATTTTATGCTCTCTCTCTCCTCTCTCTTTCCCCCTCTCGATTCGGTCCCCGTCACACTCCACCCCCTTCCTCTCCCCGCTGTCCCCTCTCTGAACCACCTCCCCCTTTCTCTTCTCCCACCTTGCTCCCCCTCACTCCCTCTTGCTACATCTTAATCCCCCCTATCCCTCACTCCATCACCTCCTCCTCCAATCCCCTCTCCCTCTCTCTCCTCTCTTGCACCCTCCTCTAGTTCTACATATCCTCGTCAATCATGGTATCTGGGATTCTAACCCACTTAAACTCCTGCAGCTGTCGCATCGCCACATAAGTGGGGGGACCTGGGCCCTCAAGTGGAATCTTCACCAAATACCCCTCAGTGCGCATTGTAGCCCCCTTAAACCTGGCGCCATGATCACGGGGACGGGGCTAGCAACCCCGTCACCGTCCTCCTCGGAGTCGCCGCCGTCACCCATCTTTGTAATGACCTTGCCTAACGTTGCTTAACCTAGTAATGAAATATACGTTACGTCGGTATGAAATATACTTTACGAACTATTCTCAGACCTACCCGATATGCACACAAAATTTCATACAAATCGGTTCACCCATCTATATAATGACCTTGCCTTATGTTGCTTAACCTAGTGGTATGAACAACGTTCATTCGCGTATTTTTTCATTGTTGTAAATATTAGTGAAGTTTACGTTTTATTGAAGAAGGGACAAAATGCTAACAAAATTGTATCAATAGTTAATTATTTCTCATAAAAAGTAAAAGATAAAAAAAATGTTTATTGTGGGTTATCCCTAAGAGATAAACATGTACCATCTAAGACTTTTTTGTAGACCTTGTTAAGATGTACAATACTGTAGTACATTATTTTGATCTATCTCGTAGGGTTCAGCCAGCGTTTGCAATGTAAGCGCAAAAAATGTGTTTATTTACGACATTACATTAGAAACCTCTAAAATTATCAGTGTTTCTCTACTATATTATACATGTATTATACTTATAAACCTTCCTCTTGAATCACTCTATCTATTAAGAAAAACCGCATCAAAATCCGTTGCGTAGTTTTAAAGATCTAAGCATACATAGGGACAGACAGACAGCGGGAGCGACTTTGTTTTATAATATGTACTAGCTGACCCGCGCAGCTCCGCCCGCGCTTTTATTACATTTTGCTCCCCTTTTCTCCCTCCTCCCTAGATTTATCTTTCTCGATCTCTCTCTCTCTTATAAAAAAAATCGAATTATATGCTCTTTCTCTCCTCTCTCTTTCCCCCTCCCGTTTCGGTTTCCGTCACACTCCCCCTCTTCCTCTCCCTGTTGTCCCCTCTCTGAACCCTCTCCCCCTCTCTCTTCTACGAACTTGCTCTTTCTCACTCCCCCCTTACTGCACCTAACTCCCCAGATCCCTCACCCCATCACCCCCTTCTCGAATCCCCTCTCCCTCTTTCTCCTCTCTTGCACCCTCCTCTCGTTCTATATATCCTCATCAATCATGGTACCAGCGGCATTACATATACTTTATGACCTATTCTCAGACCTCCCCGATATGCACACAAAATTTCATACATATCGGTTCACCCATCTATTTAATGACCTTTCCTTATGTTGCTTAACCTTAACCTAGCGAACAACGTTCACAGCTATTTTTTCATTGGTGTAAATATTAGTGAAGTTTACGTTATATTGGAAAAGGGAGAAATTCATTCTAACAACAATTTATTAATAGTTAATTATTTCTCATAAAAAGTTAAGGATAAAAATTGTTTATTGTGGGTTATCCCTAACAGATAAACATATATCATCTCAGACTTTTTTGTAGACCTTGTTAAGGTGTACAATACTGTAGTACATTATTTTGATCTATCTCTTAGGGTTCAGCCAGCGTTTGCAATGTAAGCGCAAAAAAATGTGTTTATTTACGACATCACATTAGAAACCTCTAAAATTATCAGTGTTTCTCTACTATATTATGCATGAATTATACATAAAAACCTTCCTCTTGAATCAATTTATCTATTAAGAAAAACCGCATCAAAATCCGTTGCGTAGTTTTAAAGATCTAAGCATACATAGGGACAGACAGACAGCGAGAGCGACTTTGTTTTATAATATGTATATGTATATATAGATATAGATGTATGTTATAAAATTTTACACTACGTGTAAAATTTATGTTATTTACATAAAATTTATTTATGTAATGTATGTATGTGCCTATTAAGCTTACTATTTACTAATAATTATTTTTAGCTGCTATCCGTTTCTCGTTCATGAGATCCGTATGTCCCCCGTTGTCAGAGCCGGGTCGCGGATAAAATCCGGATGCAAGGCGGAAAGTGGAAACCGTAAAGATTTAACGGACGTCTACCGCTTCCAGCGTTTTACGGCTAAAGAAAAATTGTGGCGAGATTGGAAAACTTAGTGATAATGATAGGTATATCTTGTTCGGTCCTAACTTGAGAAGGGTTTTTCTTACGCTTACTTGATAACTGGACGTCAGTTGTACCTTAAAATGGCGGCTTAGAATCTTAGTCGACATTGGAGCGTGAAGGTCAAGACCGCAGTTTGGGTGGGTAGTAAAGAGACAATGTAGCCTCCGTGGTACAGCGATAAGATGCTAACTTTACAATCCAGAGGTTGCGGGTACAAATCCTGTTCGAAGCAACATCTTTGTATGGGTGTGCCTAACTATTATGATAGTAGTATGACACGTAAATTGTCCTGCTCGTGTAGGTCTCTCTGTCCTGCTCGTGTAGGTCTCTCTGTCCTGCTCGTGTAGGTCTCTCAGTCCCATCAGATTGTGGGAATAAAGGAAGAGAGTGTGCGCCTGTCTCGTCGCAAACACTTGTGCCCTTAAACATTTCCTGTGTACTTTGTTTAATAATACCAGTCCTTGTTTTGTCCCACTGTTGGGCATGGTTCTAAAGCTAGTTAGGCATTCTCAGACATGCAGGTTTCCTGACGATGGTTTCCTTCACCGTAAGCTAGTAACAATCGCACAAAGAGTATTCACACGTGATTAATGAAAGGAATCAGTGGTGCGTGCCGGGGTTCGAACCTGCGCACCTTGTTGTGTCAAGCGCTTGCCCACTGAACTTTTACCGCCTACCTAGTAAATCTTGTGAAAGAGGCTATAGATAGGAGGGAATTAAAGCGACATATATTATGATAGCACTTTCTAGCTGTCACCCTTTTTTATTTCAGAGGATCGGTTGATTGAGAAAATTCGTCAAGAATTTCTTCGACTTATCCCTTGTTTCATGTTTATTCTAGCAACAGCCATGTACTTTAGACGTTAGCCTATAACTTATCAAATATTAGCGAAGATGAGCCTCAGATACATCTGCCAGAGTAGAGGCTACGCTGTGAATTATTTATACACATCACGTCCTTCCACGACTTAGTGTATTCGGAGTCTGTTTGCGGCACCAAACAACATGTCCCCATAACAGAACGCCGCAAACCCTCCACATATATATCAGGATACAAAAATATCTAGTTTATACCTATTACGTACACTTGAGATTCTCCTCGCGTCCGCGGCTCCAACAAAAACAATCTACACGCAACAAATCCGGCGGAATGTTCGACAGAACCGGTTGTAACCGGACCGGACCAGTTCCGTCCGGATTATACTAACGGCTACTAATTGCTACGTGGGCTGAATAGGAACGCGGTGAGAAACGCTTTAACTAATAGACGGGAGTTAATGGTGAATGTGAAATGGCCTCCTATGGGTTTTTGGGCCCATTGAATTTGTTCGTTGTTTCCTTTATCGCATCGTTTTATTCTTGTAATGTTTATTCTCGTATGAATTATTCACTTTTTGCTTTATTTGAGCAGGAAACAAGTTCAGGGTCTAGCTGGAAAATTTCTGGGTTTAACAGACATACTGCCGCACTTAATATGATAAGTATTGTTAATTATCATTAAGCCAGTTACGTTCGATAGTCAAAGCGACCTTGGATTGGTCATGCTCGCCATCAAAAAGTCTATGCTTGTGGCGGCTTTGTGTGGCGGGTCAACCCCTTCCCTCTGATATGGTTGAGGGGGGAGTGATGGCTGCTGCTCAAGTCAACTCGTTCGCTGCTTGGGGGGCTGGTCCAGCCATTGTTCTTTTCATATCTCATCTGATTTGTTTTTTATTACTCCTTGCCTTGCTCCAGGGTATACATACATTCTACCCGCGGTTTCACACCCACGTGTATAATTTTCGAGTTAGTAAAAAAAATTATAAATTTTTGTTTCTATTCTTCGCAAAAAATGCACCTTCAAACCAGATACTTTACAAAATAAAATAACATATCGGTGTGTATTTTTTGTTATCAATATTAATAACAATGGTTTTGACGCAGAATAACCACTGATGATGCGAACCCGTGAATCAATATGCAAACAACGCAACGCAAAACGACTACAAATATTTTCGAAAATATTTAATACAAACGTGTCCCATTTACAGTTTTATTGTAATTTACCATTGATTTAATATTTAAATTAGATTCGGTCCGAAAAGTGGTACACAGAAATAGCGCCCTTTTTTTTTTTTTTTTTTTTGTTTGCTTCTGGCTTCACACGGGTGTATTTAGCCAATGTCAGGTTCTTTTTTTTTTTTTTGCTAATAGCGCCCTTGTGTTGCTATTTATTTTCAAGCCACAGGCTCACCAAATTATTTTTGCTGATAGCAGTGTCGCTACTGTCTATACGAAACTGTCAAACTACACGTCATTATTATAACCGTTAGTTCACGTTTCCGCCACCAGCACAGATAAGTCTGCGACCCCCGCCCCGTGACCACATTTTAGATGGCATTTTGTTAGTGAATGTTTATTTAGTTTAATGTAGTAGTTTAATAAGATTATGTAAAATAGAATTGAAGTGTACACTGATATTCTAATTTCAAACAACCACTCAGTATTTCACTGAAAGGAGGAGGAAATTCAGGAGGTGCTCTCACCCACTCAGGACGTTTATTACCCGTTACTAATACCCAGAATACCTAGAATACAACGTCCTAGATCCGCCAAAATCCGCCAACGAGGCGCAGCACGGGAAGGATTTTAATGGCGGTGTATTTTGGCGGATCGCGGCCGAAATGAAATTCATTGTCGCGTCAAAATGAGTTCCATTGTTCTGTGCCTAGATAAAACATGGCAGGAAAATTACGGGGCCGGGGGTCGATTGTGTCTGCCATTGAATACCGTGTAACACAATATTGCCGGATTTTTCGGTTAAAGTTCATTGTTCTTCTGATTTTTTTTGGGATATGATACATACTCAAACTTTATTTCAATCGGGAATTAACGCGATTTACCTTATATTTTGGCTTGAAGTTTCATTACAAGTGAAACAACGAGGGTAGACGAAGATATTCCTCCCTCGCGCACGGAACCTTCCCGCAGAACCAGTCTGCTTGTGACCATAGATAAGAAGAAGAATAAGAAGAAGAATAAGAAGAATATATTACTTGTGACCACGGCTGGAGCAACCCGGCCGAAACGTCAAGCCAAAATATAAGTTAAATCGCGTTAATATCCGATTAAAATAAAGTTTGATAATGGAACGCGAAAGTTTAAAAGTATATGATACATACTTTACAGAGTTATTATGTAAGTGGAATGTGCTTTAGTGGTATATCGGGATACCTCTGATATATATGTTCCTTTTTTACGTGGGGGAAACAGTCCAAGGGAGCTATGGGGCTCGACCGGGATATGTGGGATTCTTAT
The DNA here is from genome assembly GCA_911728495.1 of Furcula furcula. Classification (NCBI taxonomy): domain Eukaryota; kingdom Metazoa; phylum Arthropoda; class Insecta; order Lepidoptera; family Notodontidae; genus Furcula; species Furcula furcula. The sequence continues at coordinate 20,451,311 of OU452262.1, read as the reverse complement.
CCACTAAAACCCCCGCGGATGTCGCATCGGCACATGAGAGACCCCCGGGCTCTCCGGTGGGATCTGCACCACGAGCCCCTCAGTGCTTTGCCGTTGAGCCCTCAGCCGGGAGGCGCATTGTAGCCTTGAACCGGAGATACTCTGGGCACTCCGTTGGAAGCTCGCCAGACTCTCTCCAGCGTCAAACCCTCGATAGAGCACTTCCCGGGGGGAGCAGAAAAGCCCCCACCGCCCGGCACCCTACACTGCGGGTCGCCCACCTTGGGGTCGCATTTAGTACGAGCACACGCCCCTTTTAAGGGGAACCTCGTCACATTTCTATCAGACCTCACAATAGGGCTGGAACTGGCAATACCCTACGTTACCTAAAATATTTGGCGAAAACTTGATGTCAATATAAATCAGCCAACCAGTTAGGGGCGAAATCTGCCATTAACAAGATTTTATTTCCAAATTTCCTATCTTAAAACGAATTCGTTATAATAAAAGTTAGAAGAAATTATACTCCGGATATAAAAAATACCCTAAAACCGGTATTTAGTCTGTTGAGAGCTTTTAATTTAGGCGCTCAAAGATGACTTAATCCGTTCGGGGAAGCTAACGGACACAAAAATTTGCCTTTAAAACTTGGACGGTAACGTTGATATTTGAATGGGACACGTTAAATGCAGTTTTAGTGTTCAGTTAAAAGTTTTTAAATGGCAATAAACAAGTGTTACGCTTTCGTAACTGCTTTGGAATATTTTAGTATTCGGCGTTGAGCGATGACTACCCCAGATTCAGCAATCAATGTAATTCGACCTTTATCAAATCTTTCTAATTTGAACTTTGAGTTTTCGATAAGTTTACCTTGTAGTAGTATTTTTCCTTAATTTTGTACATTGTCAAATTATTTTTTTAAATTATGTATAGGCCTCACGGGGGCTTTTACATATTGTCATTTTTTACAACTACCACCGGATCGTAACGCAGCCTCCACTGAGAAGATCCGGTGTTTCCTATAGAGTTCTATTTGTTCGTCGTTATTTTTTTATTATTGATTATTACGTTAATAAGGCTGTAATATGTACAGCTCAGCCAGCAATAGGCATTCGACGTTTTAGATTAATGATAATTACTTATGATAGCTGTTTTTTATACGATTATCTGTTTGACATTACATATATAAAAATTAGCAAGTTTTTGGGATAAATACAGTGTGTTTAAATATCCCTGTCCGATCCTATTATTCGGTGTAACAAATACAATGATGTTTTTTTTCGAATTTGTATCAGAAATTCAAGACCGAATTCGTATTTCCTGGTCAAGGCGAAGTCTTTCCAGTGCTCGCTCTAGTGATGGCAAGTCACACATACCACCTAGTAAAAATACGCCACCACTTCTACGTCTAGTACTATCTGGACAAAAATCCACGTATTCCTTGTTCAGTACGTGGTAAGCTCAAGCTACACAAAGGGAAACTTAATGTATGGTAATGCATTGACGAGACAAAGGGCCGCGTCGTTAGTTCTCATTAGTCGAGGACGCGTGTTACAGACGCCATTAATCCTAATATCATTACACTAAGTAGGAACAGTAGCATCTTCCTCAGCTAGTGATAGATAGTTGCGATGTTGGTGACGTCACTGGAACATGAAAGGAGCATTTTACAAGTGTGGACGCAGGGCGCGCACGAACCTAGCATGTACGTGCTCGCATCTGTTTCCGGCATGCGCGCGGCGAACATGGCTCAGTCTGTTGAGAACACGCGCGCACGTACAGACACACACAACCCGTCCACACTGGCGCTCCGTGCACTCTGCGCGCCCCTTTGTGTTCTGCGAAAAAACCGACAACCGACGCGCATGAGTTGAAATGCTCTGTTCGTGCGCGTTGTGTGCTCGGTTCGTGCGCGCAAGCCACACTATGCCACAGGGTCACTATGGGAATTCTGTTACATTGCATGATACATTGCGACAATGTGGACGGCAAATTCTTTCATTGCGTGTCTTTTCATTTGTTTTGTTACATTGCATGCTACATTACGCAAATCTGTACGCGGCAAAATATTCATATACAAGACGTTTTGTTCATCACATAAATATACCACCCCCCAACACAAGTAACGTCACTACAATATTAGTAGCGCCATGGGGCAGCAGGAACCAGGAACCGTTCACCAAACAATGACTGCATCCCTGGCCCGTCCCATTACACAACTAACACGGCACTCGGCATGTCCACATTTTTTGCCCCCTCCAGTATCTGCAACTCGTAATTGATGGATGTATTGCGGGCAGGAGACAAATTGTGCTGACCGCATCGTGACCCGTGTCACGGCGCCCCGTGACTGGAATCAGCCGAGGATGCTAGCCGTACATTTTTCCTACGTACTATATAAACATCTTGTTAGTATGGCAGCGAGTAAGATGCTGCCGGTTTTTCTTTATTTAACTTACTGCCGACTTCAAAGTTGACGGGCCCGTTGGTATTGCCCTGGCCGCTAGCCAATAGGTCGTGGGTTCGATTCCCACCTTGCGTTTCAATGTTTCAAGTGCGTAACCTATTTTAGATTGTTTAGACGTTTTAAAGCAAGAAGTTAAGTTTGTCAATTTCACGTGAATGAGTTTGAGATTTTTTGTCAAGACCTCTACGACCGCCACTGAACACAGCAACGTTTACATATAGTTCTTCGGTCACGTCTCTAGAAGAAGCGAAGGCTACATAAAGCGCCTTGTCGTACAGGGCAGGGTAAAAGATACTAGACCGCCAGTGAGTTGTTGTTACCAGCTCACTGTAGACCGCACGGGCGGTCACCTATGCGATGGACCGACCAAATGAAATCTGCGCTGGGCGGTCCCTTGCATGAGGACACCAGAATGACGGCAAGCAGAGAGAGATGACGACAAGTCGTGAGGCGTGTAACAAGTGACATCACATAACGGCCACGACCGCCCTGTCAAGAGCGTTACGACAGAGAAGAAATGAGTCACTATAAATCTGTAAATTATACTCTGAGTATGGCAGTCAGAGACAAGACGAGAAGACCGTTCGCCTGATGGTAGACGATATGCATACCTAAGGAGGCCACTACCTCTCGTCACTTGATACATAAGTAACGACTTTACATGTAGCCACGTTCTGGCGGAGAGCAGTATAACTGTATAATACTGCTCTCCGCCAGAACATGGGACACCGCATTAGCACATGCCTGGATTAGTTATACTGGGTATATTTTTTTCATTGCGTATATTATGTTAGGTAATCGGTATCGTTAATAGATCATATTAAAAAAAATCTTATTACGTGCGCACGGTAGCGCGTGGTGACCGCGCGTGACCTCGGCAAGCGAGATCGCCAGTGACCATGATCATTTAGCTTGAGTGACCATGATCATTGGGCGATGGTCTCTTAACCACAAATTCAAATAAGTTAAGCTGCTACGGTACGCTATAAATGAAATAGATAGAATCTCTAGTATGCAATACATAAATGTAATAAAATCGATAGGCCGACCGCTCGCGATATCGGCTGAACATGACGATAAACGCAGTTTTATTAAGAAAGTTAGCCCCGCACTTAGCGATAGTTTAAAATCACGATTCTCCAGTAAAGTTCCATCCAACTTCATCGGCTGAGTCTTGAAATATGTGCGGTAAGTTGTTAATATACATACTACACATATTTACGACGCTTTAAAGATTCGTTGACTTTCTTGGGTGTAAGATTTTGCATCGTACATGCATATACATAATACTAAGAATGGTGTGGTTTAGAATTCTTTGAAATAACGGGTGGGCCGATGTTGAATGTGAACCACACTTAAACGTCAAGTTTTTTTCTGAATTTCATTTGACATTTCTCAATTCCAGAGTAACTCAATTTGAACCATGGAAAGATACACAATCAAGCAACGCGTTAAAGTTATTCAGGCTTATTATGAAAATGGTCGTTCAAAGCAAAATGCATATCGTGCACTTCGTGAATTTTTCGGTCAGTTTAATCGTCCAAATATGCGTACAATCGGAAAAATCGTGCAAAAATTTGAGCAAACCGGGTCTGTAGAAGATGTGAAAACACCAGTGCTTGCTCGTACAGCTCGTACTGCAGAAAATATTGCTGCTGTTCGCGATAGTGTGAATGAGGCCGGTCAGGCAGTTACTGTGAATGGTGTTCGCTATCGTGAGATGATAACGAACTTTTTATGGCCCGAATTGGAAGATATGGATGTGGACGATATGTGGTTTCAACAGGACGGTGCCACTTGCCACACAGCTAACGAAACAATGGCTCTTTTGCGCGACAAATTCAATGGCCGTGTTATCTCACGTGGTGGCGATGTCATTTGGCCGCCAAGATCATGTGATTTGACACCGTTGGACTCCATTCTTTGGGGTTATTTGAAAGAAAAGGTGTACGTCGATAAGCCAGCAACAATTCAAGAGCTAAAGCTAGAGCTAGTTAAAGGATGAGATAATTCGGCACATTAACGGCATAGAACCTCAATTATGCCTCAGTGTCATCGGAATTTTTTGGACCATCGGATGTATTGTTTCATGCATAATAAATTCATACATAATTGAACCATACCAATTTATCACAATAAAAAGCAATGACAATAATTTCCTAAATAATTTGTGTTTTATTCAAAATCAACATCGGCCCTTAAAATTTAACCACTTTTATTTAGCGAATGAGAACGCTAATCCTCTTATGATTTCTTCGCACTTCATTCTTAGTATATTCAGAAGTGAAACGTTATAATAGTAAAGGCACAAAACAGTATTTAGAATTTTCAATTTAAAGATTGAATAACGAAGCCTTTTTATAATAAGCTAAATTTTATATCAGCAGCCAAATATTTTCAAAAACACCATTCCCTTTATACCTATATGAATATTAAAATAGAGCGCGACACATTTCAAAAATTCAAATTTAGGAGACTTCCTCGCTAACAGTTCAAAAACATGATTAACATCAGGATTGGTCATCGTCATGTTATAGTCACCAACTTTCTTTACACCAATATTATTAATTTTGAGCAATCTACCAGCATTCAGTTCTCTTATATTTCCCAGAATGATGGATGATACTTCAATTATAGCAAAGGAGCATCCAATAATTTCACTTTAAGTCGAATATCTATAAACCACGGATTTCTTCTTTCTTGCTTCTATTAATTTTTCTGAAGCTGGAAACGAAATAACATGATAAGATGTACCTACAGCAGCCAGTACCTATCTCCGTGCTATGCGTGCCGAAAGATGTGCACCTCGTGTCTTCTAATTTGTGTTTCAGATATAACTTTATGTTTATACATAGGTCTGATAAGTTGTCTAACCTATTCAGAATTTCGCCAGGTGTTAAAATTATCATAATGAGAGAATATTTCGACGATGCATTAATACCTACAACAATATCATAAAATGAAAAGGTAATTTGTGAGTTTATCAGTCAGGTCAGGCTGTGAGCTAAAATGATATTTTATTTTGTGTATAAAATGATAGGGTTTGGGTTTATTGCTTTGCGCGACAGACGCTCGTGATAACACATACCAACGTATAATACACATAGATACCACTCAAAAACATCTATAAAACGATCATAAAGCGACATTTTAATTTGAGTTCTATTCTTAAATATTTAGAGTAGTAGATTACAATAGCGTGGTATGGCGCGATTGCCGAACGGGCTGTTTAAATCAAAACGCATTTGAGGTAATGTGGCGACGTACATTTTGTTGTTAGGTGTCAACGCAAAATGGCACTTGGGAACATTTTGTATTCAACTGATATTTTATTTCCAATGTGTGAGGTCGTGAAATAGATTAGCTTCGGATTATAACAAATTCAAATTTTAAGAATTCCTAATTAAATCTCATTACATCGATGTTAAATCTAGGTAAAAGAGAGGTAGCGGGTGTTCTCACTCCAAAACGGTCTTCTCGGAGGTATCTGTAAAGTCATTAGTCGTTAACATTATATCCATTTTGAACAGAGGGTACAAAATTAAAATAGAAACAACTCCCGAGCAAACCTCGGTGTATCTAAATAACGAAAGCACACAGCGGGGCGGGGCGGATCAGTTGGAACACGGATTAGTATCCCGACTTCGGATTAGTACTTCTAAGTATAAGTGGTCTGTTATAACTTGAACAAATATTTGCTTGACTTGAATGCTTGTGGGGCGAAGCTTTGGGACTTGAATGTGATATCGTGGTATCGTAACTTTGGCATGATACTCGTAGACCACTTGTACTGATTGAAGCACTCAAAGTCAATTGTAATCACTGTTTGGTAAACGATTAGTTCAAAAAGCATCTTAATTTCAATAGAGAAGATGGTTGGGTGTTACCACCGGCTTGGGATCCTGTGATAAATATAATTAAATCCAATATCAAGCAAAACACTGCACAGCCTCAAGATACTGTAAGCTCTTATGCGTAGATCGGACCAACAATAATAACTAAGAAAACCTGAGGGTACACCGGCATAATTGTCATATAAGGACGTTCAACATCTCAGTCCTCCCGTGAACATGGGTGCTGCAAAGCATTCGAAACGTCGGGATAGTAAAATCAAAAATATACCGCGATATAATCCGTAAAAGTAGTTTGATTTCAACGATTAGTTGGTTAAGCAACTTCTGCTCTGCTAAGTATTCTCTAAGCAACACAACCAAGTTGCGTTTTCGTATTCACTAACTTTTCTTACGTAGCACTACCGCCACGATTTGCTGTTTTCAGTGGAACTACTTAAGGTCAAATAGTTTAACAACCAGTTCGACGTTGAGCCGATATGGATTTGAAGAGCGTTAGCGCTAGTTCAGACACGCGAGAGCCGTGCGGTTACAAATCGTGTGGTTTGACCGCAAAAATTGTGATGGTGTTCAGACGCTGGCGATTATTAAGCGATTTGCAAATGCGGAGCGTCAGTTTGAAAATAGAAGTCGATGAAGAACTACGTGTTTTACTGTGGTTGCTCATAAAAAAAAGAAAAGAAAACGGCAGTATTGGGTACATCCAATATTAAGTGACCGACTAGTACCTACATGGTCAGTTCGTAACATTATATCCTAATTTAAGAATGTTCAATGGAAAATTCTTCAACTATTTGAGAATGTCCATAAAATATTTTGATGAACTAATTGGGCTGATCAGGGAAGATATTTCAAGCTCTGAAACACACATGAGGCAAGCGTTTCTCCAGAAGAAAAGCTTGTAGTAACTTTGAGGCGTTCCATAGCGAGCTCACTTCCTGAAAAACTTGTAGTAACTAGAAGCGATCCATAGCGAGCTCACTTGCTGTGACGTGCTAACCGCGCGGTGCCCGCAACGCAACTGAACGCTGAAGAAAGACTCCTTAGTAATAGAATCTATTTTCTAGCGGTTGAGTGGCGGTGACCGCGCGGCTTGAATAATCACGCGTTTAGGTCTGAATGATTGCGAAATACTCATACAAATAAGATCCACATGGTTCCCGCGCGATTCTGAAGCCTCGCGTTTCCCGTCGTGTCTGAACTAGCGCTTAACGTCGACGTCATATGCAAGGGTGGTTCGACGTGGAGCTCGCCGCCGACACCAGACGATACATAAATACTTAAATAGATAGAACACCTAGAAACTTGGTGGGAATCGAACCGACGATCTATTGGGTAGCGGAAAGAGTGTCTTAACACTACACCAACAGGCCCGGAAATGTTAAGCTTTGTCCGTGTTGATAGTTACCGCTATAGGGCGCTAGTATGAAATGTACGGAGACAATTGTCAGTTTGGTTGATTTCGGTACGTACCAAGACCCGCAGTAGATCTCCTGCAGGCCTGTGGAGGATGACGTAGTTTTCAACACCTCATTCTCTGTACAAAAATATGAATAATTACGTCATTTTTTTTTGTCGCATGGTTAGGGCCAACCTGGCGTCAGAGTTTTCAAGCTGTCCTTAGCCCTCTGACTTAGCTTAACGACTGCTGTCTAGATGACAATAGCCGGGACCTGCTTTTAACGTGCCCTCCGAAGCACGGAGACGCTCAGTTCAAATGCTACTAAGCGGTCACCCATCTAAGGACTGACCTTGCCTAACGTTGCTTACCCAACTGATCGTTTACCGAACAGTGGTTATTACGTCAGTGACCTCATACTAATACTAATCTGTCAAGACTTACAAGTCGTGCTAAGCCTGCTGGACATTGAGTGACCCTAAACAGTCCTTTCATCTTCACCACGTTTCATTAGCAGCTGAAGTACGTGCACTACTGAACACAGGCCTCCCCCTTAGAAGGGGTTGCCATAATCCCCACGCTTGGCAGGCGTCTTGGGGATCACAGTACAGGTTTTGGTAATCCAATAGAAAAACGCTACTGCCCGTCTTCTTGTTTTACCTTAGTCGCTTTTTACGGAAATCCAACGGGAGGAGTCAGCGATTTCTCAAATGCGTTTTCCATCGGAACACTCTGTTAGCAATCATTCCCATGTAAAAGACACTGTAGCTGTAGAAATAGGGGTCTACTGATGGTAAGGTCATCTTACTGAATAACATAAAAATAAACCTGAGGCGACGTGACGAGTGTATCCTTATAAATATTTCAATTCGACTGTCCCAGTCACGGCTCACAAGATCTTCGTACCAACAGAATAATTGTAATTTATGTCAACGTAATGTAGCTGTCCGAATTTCCCACAGTAACCTAAACGAATTGGCTGGGTCCAATTAATTAGGTGGAAGATTTGCTCCAGTCACGCGACTAGCCAGACAGGTTTCGCTAAAACCTGATACGGAATGAGCGCCCTCTTTTAAAGGTTCCATACCTAAAAGGTAAAGGACTACGTCTGTCTGTCTGTTACACCATTATAATTCAGGAACCACTGACGCTATCGATTTGAAACGTGGAATAGTTTTAGATCTTACTCACTGAACCTCATCGCAAATGAAAAAACAAATATTTTTATGAATTGGGTCATCAAATTTTAAAGTTAGACTACTATATCGAGTGGGGTATCATATGAAAGGGCTTTATTTGCACATCTCAAAACAGATTTTTGTTTTGGTTTATATCACGTAGTTTTTATATACAAAAATTAATCCATTGCTTGGTTTCTTTGCTATCTGCGGTGTTTGACGAATAGTAAAATAGATTTAATACGTCCAAAGAAGGTATGGAACCGTCGGTGCGCGAGTCCGACTCGCACTTGACCAATTTTTTTTTAACAGCCTTTGTTTTGTCCCACTGTTGGGCACGGGCCTCCCCTGAAGATGAGGGGCATAGTCCACCACGCTGGCCAAGTGTGGTTTGGCGGACTTCACACGTCATTCGAAAGCAAGTTAGGTTACAACTAGCTATGAGCGCCTCGCTCTATACTCGTATTTAAGTAGGTACCTATCTAATATATAGGTACTTTAAATGGTAACAGGCATTGTGAAGCTGTGAAGCTTTTGGGGGAGAACATACTCTCAGAGTTGCTGGGACTTGATCGCTGACACTTTTTTTTTCATTCAAATTATATGTGTGAAAATAAGTTGTCTTACCACATCGTGAATTTTATAGTAAACTAAGGGAATGGTTAGTACAAGAATGCTGTTATACAGTTAAAGATTATTTAAAGAAATCGCCTTCACATTCTTACTACGTTAGAACTGCATTGTAGACTGAATGTTATTGTTCGCAAATTAATAATAATATCAATGGTTAAACCTTATAATAATAATCTAACGTTATGTTATCAATGTATTTTTTTATTATTATGTATGTATAACATTATTACGAGGTACAAAATTATATTAATTGATATGGCTTGACATTGTAAGTATTGCTTCTAATTAAGCTATAAATATGACATTTTCCAGGCTTGACATTTTTTAAATCCAATATGAATTTGTATATAACTTTGCATACTACTTAATGGCAAATGTGTATCGCTCGCTATGTTTCTAATGTACCATCTTTATAAGCACCACATTTATGCAAATAAATTGAATTGAATTGAAAAAATTGCTTCATAAATGAAAGTAACCGTGCCACTCAAAGGAATAGAAATAATAAATGAAATAAACAAATCCTTTAATTATACACCCAAAAGCAAATGTAGGTAAATATTTTCGACACAGAAAAAACCTTTTAAAAATGATCCTCCATTAATTGCTTAGAGCCTTAAAAGTGTCTTTTGAGGCATTCATTTGGTGAGAGTGACTTTCCTGAAAGCATCAACGTTTTAGATAGGTACCTACTGCTTATGAAACCAGCAGCGGTTGGCAGATAAAATGCTGCTTATAATTTTTAGCTAAATAATTTCTAAATCATAACATAACGTCCAATTTCATTGACACTTCAGACAGAATTAATTTTGTTTTTAACCGACTTTAAAAAAAGGAGGAGGTTCTCAATTCGTCTGTATATATATATTTTTTTCTATGTTCGCGCATAACTCTGGCAATTATGAACCGATTTGAAAAAATCTTTCTTCCATCCATTCTTTAATCCGTTAATTGGGTCCCATAAAAAAATATTGCGTAGTAATAAGTAGTTCCTGAAAAAACAAGAATGTTGACTGCGCAGGAAAGCTGCAGGAAAGCCTATATAGATGACTTTATGTCGCTTTTTAAGGACAAAATGGTCATAACTCTGGCAAATATTTACCAATTTACATTATTCGAAAGAAGAAACCACTGTAATGAACCTGTATGAATTTTATCACAACCGGATAAGAACTTCCTGGAGGAATTTATCTGGTAAAAACTATAAAACTCCTTTACATTTCTCTGACAAATATGATCCGATTTCGATGATTCTTATTTTATTCGAGAGAGTAAACTACTATGATGATTCCATGCAAATTTCATTACGATCGGATAAATTGTTTCCGAGTTTCTGAAGAAACATGAATTATGTAAAAGTATGTAGACGATAATGTGAAATCATAATGATGTCATAACCTACCTAGATCATTTTACCGTCTTCAATTGTTCAATCTTTATGTATGAAAATATCACTAAAAAGTATAAAATAAAATATTTAAAAAAAAAATTGAACCGACTTCAATAACACTAAAATGTATAAAATAATTTAAATATTATTGAAGTTGGTGCCAAATATACACAGCAGGTACGCTAACACCAACTTCTTTAATATTTAAATTATTTTATACTTTTTAGTGTTATTGAAGTCGGTTCAATTTTTTTTTTTAAATATTTTATTAAACTCTATCACTAGGATTCATAATAGAAGGATTTTTTTTTTTTTTTTTTATAAGAATTAAAGTGGAACCTCTGACTTCTGTCAGAGACCTTTTTAAAACATGTCTGAGAAACATGGTGGGTTTCTTTAAACAGTTTGTGTTTGTGGATTTACAAATAATTTTTTTTTTTTTTTTTGCTTGTTTCCTTCTATACTATTTTTCCTGTTTAATCACTTCTTACGGAAATTGTCACTTTTGTATCTACGTTTTCCATTTGTGATCATCAGATATTTATTTATTGAATTTTTCTCTGTTCCATATATCGTATATAAGTGTAATATATGTTATATATATTAGTTTATATACATTTCTTACTTTGTTTTATTTTATGGAGTCTCCTTTTATATTTTGCTGTGTTCACGTATGTACTTGTATTATTATTATTATCATTTTTGTCCATTTTTACTCTTCTTTTTTTTTTTTTTTTTTTCTTTATGTTTCAACCGTTTTGTTTCTGTTTCTTGCTATTATTGTGATGCATTCCAAATATTTTAGTAATTCCTCCGTTCGCTCTGTCATGATCTTAGCTATATTCCCCCTGTTTAGTTCAATTCCCAATAGTGCCTCCAATTCACGCTTTCTTGTTAGGTTTGCCGGACAATCTAGCGCCAAATGTATCAGTGACTCCTCCACGTCAGGGTCACATATGCATGCTGGGTCGTTTTTGCATTTGAACCTGTACAGGTAGTGTCCAAATCCTCCGTGTCCTGTGAGCGCTTGCACGTGCAGGGGATTTAATTTGATTTTTGAGACTGTTCTGTATGCGCCCTCTACATTGGGGAGGAAGAGTTTGGTTGTTGAAGCTGTCTCACCACTTGAGTACCTTTGCCCCCATTCTTTTATGGACTCTTCCCGGATTGTCCTCTTGATGAAGGACAGAGGGCAATATCCGTAGTCTGGGGCAGTCTTCTTTTTCAGTGCTGCCTCTTTCGCTAGCATATCTGCACGTTCATTCCCCTCCACCCCAATGTGAGCCTTCACCCAGAACAGCCTTGGTCCCCCGATCCCGTTACCTTTTTCTGCAATTTTCCTCCTGGCCTCGTGCGCTAATGGATGGAGTGATTCGGAGTCACACAGCGTTTCCAGAGCTGATCTGGAGTCACTAAAGATATTGGTTGTTTCGTCCTCGCTTTCCAGTGCAATATCAATTGCCTTGGAAAGCGCGAACATTTCTGCCTGAAAAACTGTACAATAGGACTCCAGTCTGTATTTTTTACTGCGTAACTCCGTTCCACTCCGCCAATAGGAGAGAGCAGCCCCCACCTTCCCATCGATTTTACTGCCATCGGTAAAAATGTGTGGGCCAGTAATCCGATGGTCTGCAAGGGTTTCGGGCCGCATGTCTTCCAGGCACACGAAGTCCAGTTTCATCTGGCGAGCTGGATGTGGCGCTCGCAGGTAACACACCTTCTCTTCGATTCGCCGATCCCCTAGGATTGTCTGAGGTTTTCCTCTTTTCGCTTCATAAAGCGATGCCGCTTCTCTCACCCGCATATCCAGAGGGAGGAGGTCAGACAATATTAGGGCCGAATTTAAGGAGGCCGTCCTGTAGGCTTTAAGGATCTTCTGGGCAAAGCCCCGCTGTACTGCGTTCAGCTGTTTTTGCACCAACCACTTGGTGGTGGCCGGCGCCCACACACTGGCTCCGTATAGGACAATGGGTTCTACCACGGCCATGTACATCGTCCTGATAATCTCCGGATTTAGGCCCCAGGAAATTCTTGCCGCACGGCTTAACTGTTTATAGATATTTACAGCTTTCTTGCAGACATGACTGACGTGTTTATTGAATGTTAGTTTGTTATCAACTATAAGGCCCAGTATTTTTATGTCTTCTGCCATATTCACGTCAGTCCCGCCCATGTGGATTCGTGGGGTGTCATATTTCATTTTGTTGGTGATTACCATAGCGCAGGTTTTATGAGCAGCAAATTTTAATTTGTTCTTGACACCCCACGCCTCCACATGCGCGAGAGTCTGGTTAGCTTTTGCTTCTATTTCTAGGGCGGTATTTCCGGAGAATATCAGTACGACGTCGTCGGCGAACGATAGAAGGTTACTTAACGTCAATTATTTTGAAATAATTGGTACTAGTTATTTTGCTAATGTTGCACTGTAGTGTTTTTTTTATCTAATAGGTACCGGATCAGATTAGAGTACCTACTCCACTGAAGTTCGTTTTCCATTCATTGGATATACTTAATTTAGTACTCACCTTAATATTTATAAAATTCTAAAAATAAAAACTTTTTATGAATACGGTAATCCGTATTCATAAAAAGTTTTTATTTTTAGAATTTTATAAATATTAGTTTCTTTTTATTGATATACTTATGTACCAGTACTACCTATTGGCATTCACTCTGTGGTCTCGAGAATTGTATTTTTGTCCATTACAAATCCATTATAAGCTAAAATGTTGTATCCACTGTTATACATATTTAAAGACTTCATCTCCAAACAATCTTAATTCTTTTTCGATCGTGTAGACTTTATAATTATAAAAAAAGTTAAGATTTTCACGGCGTAGTGACAGGATGAAAAACTGTAGACTTCTTGCACTATGACAAGACCAAGCGCCATTTTAGCCAGTCTTTGAATGTAGCTGAAAACATTTCTGGATTAATGGCTCTTGTTTAGTTCGGAATGTTTGTGATCGCCCAGGTGGGCTCAGCGTTAACCGACTGCCGACAAGGCATATTCTATGATGTATGTTACATTTGTTTTGACAGTTTTGGCATCAAACATGAACTTTTAACTTGAAAACTTTGCAAGTGGATATGGCTTGCTTTCAAGAGAGATACTAATATATTACAGTACTTGATTTTCAATGTAGAGGTATGTCCTAATAAGGAGCGGAAAGTGGTACGGTAGTAAAGGTTGAGTTTCTGACAAATTTGTACACATACAAGATGCTAATGAAAGCGTGATAATACCAAATACCCCCCCTCCCCCACAAGGAAGCCCTCCTTGTATGTATTTTGAGAAGTACAGCCTCAGTGGGCTTGTCATTTTTTCACTATTTTTTACTGGTCTTGTTACTATTAGAGCAGCATCAGCGGTATTGTGTCCTGCCGTTCGAAAATAAAACAAGAGAGACGAAAAAATAATCGCGACGAAATTACAACAAACTAAAGGCCAAAGGGATAGTAGTCGGACCAGTCCCCCCAAGCAACACCCGCGCACGAGTTGACTCGAGCAGCAGCAGCATTTACTGCAATATGTATATTATAAAGTAGCACTACTTACCTATTTTATATTTAGGTATCGTTATCGGAATCATTGAACCAATATCAGTGAACTGTTTCGTTGCTTTTCTATAGTCTATTCGATATTATTAAATTCAAGCATCCAAGTTTCAATCTAGCGTAAACGCCCCGATAGGCACTAATGCGAAATGTAGAATATTTTGCGGGTATTGTTATATTTTATGCTTACAAAAAAGTTTTAATCTTTTGTACTTAGTATAAGACAGAAATAAGAGAAACACTGAATTTATCACTATAATTATTTATTAGCACAATACACATGGCGCGAAAAACGAGAAGTGTCACTCGAGCGTCTAGTGCGGGGACACGTCAATCCATATTAGTATTAGTGAGGTGCCCCGACAGTATCGATATTGTCGATTTCAATTTTCTTGTCTAACAGTTCGGCCATCCTACATTCCTTCGGTCCCCGAAGGAAATATTTCTAGCCATCCAGTCGTCAGTCACCACCGCGATGGAAATCACCGTCCATGAAGGTGATGATTCTTCTTGGATCCTCCAGACAGGAATTGTAATACGGTGCTATGAGGCCCCAAAGGCAAGCACCCTTACATTAGTTACTTGTTTTATAAGAAACATCTCCATTTTTTGCGATTTTCATAATTCTCCTGCAATCCGTCAGAGTTTATTAGTTGGTATAGCTAAACTTCGGACCTTCGCAATCGGGGGTGTGGTCCCTTGAGCGTCCATTGAGTACGGCGGCGACTCCAAGGAGGCCGGTGGCGGCGGGGGTGCTACCCCCGTCCCCGTGAGCACCGTGTTTGGTTCCCGGGGTATAATGCGCCCCAAGGTGGCGGCTTATGATGTGCCCCGGCTGCAGGCTCAAAGGCAATGCACTGAGAGGTTTTAGTGGATAAAAATTCCACATACCCCGGTCAAGCCCCACAGCTCCCGGGACTTTTAAAAGGTTGCCCCCGCGAAAAAAATAAGGTAAACATCGGGTTTTGAGTTTTATCATCGGACCATCGTCATCTATAGAAATTAAAAAAAAAAATTATTTGGAACAAAAAAAAATTAAACAAAAAACCAAAAAAAAACTGATCACATGGCAAGTAGTTTTGGCACTATCTACAGCCTAATCGGCTTAGGTACTAATGTGGGGCAGTGTGGAGTGATTAATAATATAAGCGCACGAAAATAGGTCTGCTATTATTACCCGGACGTCCCACGGGTTAACACCCCCCCCCCCCAAGTGCTCCTTAACGCGGGGCAAAGTTAATTTATTACCCGACAATGTATCCAGAAGGGGTTAATGTCGGGGGTTGAACCAGGGGTTCATAGACCCTTGCGCGTCCGTGTGGGTGAGTCGGAAGTCAGGGTGGGGCCACACATGAAATATCTTGGCCTCACCCTTGACAGTCGCTGGGGCTTCGAGGAGCATTTCGAGCGCCTGGTCCCCCGAGTCGATAAGGTTGCAGCGGCCTTACATAGGCTGCTCCCTAATCTTGGGGGGCCGAGCGAGGAAGTTCGCCGCCTCTACGCCGGGGTCGTGCAGTCCGTTGTCCTCTACGGGGCGCCCATTTGGGCGCCGAGGCTGGCCATACGACGCTGTAGAACAAAAATCTACAGCGTCCAGCGGAGGATGGCACTGCGGATTGCACGAGGATACCGAACGGTGTCCTTTGAGGCGGCGACCATACTGGCACGCTTTCCGCCCTTAGACATCCTGGCGGGCATGTATGCGAGGGTCTATGACCGGATCCGCATCGCCCGCCAGAGTGGCGGAGGCGAGCCGGTGGCGCTCGAATCCATCAAGCGGCAGGAACGACACATCGCTCTCACGACGTGGCGCGAGCGGCTCCAGCCGGAGCACATAGCGCGCAAACGCGTCGTTGAGGCATTCCTGCCGCATCTCGAAGCCTGGATACAGCGACGGAGTGGACGACTCACCTATAGGCTTACGCAGATAATCACCGGTCACGGTTGTTTCGGTGATTATCTACATAAGATCGGACGTGAAGCGACGACGAGATGCTTCCACTGCGACCAGTCTGACTCCGCCCAACACACGCTGGAGGCTTGCCCCGCGTGGTCGTTGGAGCGTCGAGACCTGGTCGCAGTCATCGGATCGGACCTCTCCCTGGGCAGCGTAGTGTCGGCTATGCTGTCCGGGGATGCGGCGTGGGGAGCGATGGCCGCCTTCTGTGAGACTGTCATGTCCCAGAAGGAGGCCGCCGAGCGGGAACGCGAACGCGCTGATCCCGCTCGGCGACGAAGGCGCAGGCCGCCACAAGCGGCCGCCCAACGTCTCGCTCCCCAGCCCTGAGCCCGGGGCTATAAACAATGGGCAACCTTCGGAGTCGCTGGACGCTCGGGGTGTGGGCCCCTTGAGCGTCCATTGAGTACGGCGGCGACTCCGAGGAGGACGGCGGCGGGGTTGCGACCCCCGTCCCCGTGAGCACCGTGACAGGTTCCCGGGGGGCTACAATGCGCCCCCCGGCGGCGGGCTCAAAGGCAAGGCACCGAGGGCCCCCTGGTGCAGATCCCACCGGAGAGCCCTGGGGTCCCCTCTCATGTGCCGATGCGACAGCCGCGGGGGTTTTAGTGGGTATGAATCCTACATACCCCGGTCGAGCCCCACAGCTCCCGGGGATCTTTGGAAGATTTCCACCGTGTCAAAAAAAAAAGGGGTGTATAGACGCACCCCGGTCCCCGTGAGTATCTTTAAAGATTTCAAGCGCGTCAAAAATAAAAAACAAAAGAAAAAAAAAAACAATAAAAAGAAAAAAAGGCGTGTGTAGACCCGTGTGACGTGAATATGAATTAAAACTGAAGCGCCGCGAACTCTTGAAAGTAGCCCGTTTCAACTTAGCACACCTGCTTTATGTCACTTTTTAGGACTTACCTAATTTTGGAAGTTTACGAAACTAAGCTTATAAATAATACCAGCCCTTGTTTTTGTCCCACTGTTGGGCACGAGTCTCCACTCCAGATGAAGGGGCTTAGGCCATAGTTCACCACGCTGGCCAAGTGCGCGTTGGCGGACTCACACGTCATTCGAAAGCTAGATAGGCTTTTCTCAGACTTGTAGGTTTCCTTACAATGTTTTTGTCCGATTTCTGCGGTTGAATAGTGGGTAGTTGGTAAATCACTGCCGAACTTGATTGGTTGAAAGACCGCGGAAATGAAGGCGACAGTTGCAAAGTTTCTGCGCGCTAAGGTGGACGGACGTTCTGCCCTTCTTTTGTGACCGTGTCATATCCTCTCGCCTAGACATTTAGCCATCATCTATATCGTTTTGTGGACTCACTGCCGTGTAGTGTGCGATTTCAAGAATCTACTTCGTATTCAGCCGTGCTGACCTTCATAAGACACTCTGTGGTGTGCCGTGTATGCCAGGAGCTCGTCTGGAAGCCGATGGAGGTAGGTGGTGTTCAATTGCCTTCTTGAAGACCGTAGGAACGGACATTTTCCACCCACAAACGGTTAGGTAAACATTTATTTATTTATTTATTCTTTATGCACAAAACAGTACATAGGCGGACTTAATGCCAGAGGCATTCTCTACCAGTCTACCTTAGGGTGATGCAGAGACAAATCGTGGTAGGTGCAAACAAAACAAGTGAAACTAAATATATAGATAAATATTTTAAAACTATAATTTAAATTACAATAAATAATATAATACTAATACTTATATATTAGAAAATAAAATATACTAATATATATTTTAATATATATATTATATACATAATTATCTTCGAGAGGAATCTGCCATTTTACTGCGCAAGTATTCCTGTAACTTTGTTTTAAATGTATAACGTGTTGTAGCCATCCTGAGTTCTAGAGGGAGCGCATTCCAGAGGAGAATGGACTGGACGAAAAAAGAAGAATGTATAAAATCAGTTCTGTGAGAAGGACAACATGACAACATAAACATAAATTACACTTCACAAAAACGCCAGCAAAATCTCTCTTAAAGAACCCCACAGTTTTCCTTGACCGAAAGCTAGTAACAAAGACGATTCGCACCTGAGAATTAAAGAAATCAGAGTTGCGAGCCGGGGTTCGATCCTGTGCACCTTGTTTCCAAGGAAAGCGCCCCCCCCCCCCTGAGCTGCTATTGCTTTATTCTGGATTAATTTAAAATTACAATAACCTCTCAGCTTAGTTAACTTTTTAACATCATCGGAGGCCCAACAACTATCTATATAATGTTGCTAAGACATACGTAGTTTATATCGAGACAGCAAGACATGTACCTCAGGGAATATCATTAGCTGTGTTGAAAGTACCATCTGAAAGAACAGTCTCAACAGAATGAATCTAATCAGCAGCCAAAAGTCGTCCACTGCTGAACAAAGGCCCTTAGAAGGGAGGTGTTGCCAGAATCCCCACGCTTGGCAGGCGTCTTGGGGATCGCAGTATAGGTGGTAGGTAATCCAATAGAAAGACGCTGCTACCCGTCTTCTTGTTTTCCCTTGGTCGCCTCTTACGGACACCCAACGGGAGGAGATTGGTGGTTGTCATTTTTACCCGGACACCCCACGGGTATGAATGAATCTAATACATATTAATGGCATCGACACCTACTGGTACACCTAACGAATCTATATCTATATCTATACTTATAATAAAACTGTAACAGGTCCAATTCTGTACATTGAAGATATTTTGAAAATTATATTTGGAGGGCATTCTATAACCGATACTGAGGCCGAAAATGTATTTTTTTTAATTTTTGTCTGTCTGTCTGTCTGTCTGTCTGTATCACGGCTGAGCATCACGCCGAAACTACTGAATGGATTCAAATGAAACTTGGCATGATTTGAGATCTTACTACGAGGTAGGACATAGGATACTTTTTATCCCGTAATCTAGCACGGTTCTTTTGGGAGAGGGTATTAAAGTCAAAATGGGTAGTTGGTTATACGCTTGGTCCGATTTTATCAATTTTTCTTAATAATATAATAAATATCAGTAAGGTAATACTCATAGAGAGTTGTTATCAAGGTTTTGTAATCGATCGGGTTAAGCAACGTTAGGTAAGGTCATTAAATAGATGGGTGACCGTTTAACGCCATTTGAACTAAACGGGTCCGTGCTTCGGAGAGCAAGAAAAAGTGGGTCCCAGTTTTTAACCGACTATAAAAAAGGAGGTTATGTATTCGATGCGAATGTCTGTTATTAAAAGTTTAGTTAACGTAAAAATTGCGCAGGCGGAGCTGCGTGGGTCAGCTAGTATTTAATAAAGCCCGAGTTCTGTTTAAGTGCTGTATCGGTTTATACATATAGGAAAAAACCTTAGATGTCTTAAAAAAAATTAAAGCAGCTATGATTATACCTACTAGTACTAATCATACAATGCGGGTTGCATTCAGTATACATATAACCACCTACTTATAGTTTATTATAGATAAAGATAGATATCGTATAATACAGTTGAACTGTATTATACGATATCTATCTATATCTATAATAAACTATTTTAAAAAAAACCGACTTCAAAGTAAATTATCTAAAAAGCATAAAATAACGAAAATATATTGAAGTCGGTGCTAGCACATCATGTTAACTAACACTAGCACCAGCTGACGCCGACTTCAATAAATTTTCGTTATTTTATGCTTTTTAGATAATTTACTTTGAAGTCGGTTTTTTTTTTTTTTAAATAGTTTATTTAACACTTTTTAGTGACTTATTTTACCAAAATAGGTATCAGCACTATCACGCAACTCGAACGTCTACGTTACAATAACACACTGAAAACATAAAAAGTTTTTATCTCTTAAACTACTAGACCCATTTTGATGAAACTTGTACTCTACCCTAAGTTGAAAAACACTCTAACTATTACAAAAAGAATTTTCAAAATCGGACTTGTAGTTTCTGAGAAATCCGTGGATAAACCTACATACATACATACATACGTACATACCTACATACATACATACACTCATAAAATTTGGTAAATTTGTTTAGAAGCCCACATAGACTAACATATATTAATATTACGCATTTTTATCAATATTACATACATACGCGTCGAATAGAGAACCTTCTTTTTGAAGCCGGTTAAAAAATGTGATAAATAAAGAACCGCTCTACCGATTTTGTGCAAACTTCACATAAAGCATCTACTAAATAGTCCAAACAAAGCCTAAACATTTAGTTTTGATAGGTGAGCCCGTTCTTGAGTTATAAAATTACAACGAAAAGTGGCATTGATTTTTATTAACCGGCTTCAATGTATGTATGTATGTATGTATGTATGTATGTATGTATGTATATATGTATGTATGTAGGTTTGTCCACGGATTTCTCAGAAACTACAAGTCCGATTTTGAAAATTCTTTTTGCAATAGTTAGAGTATTTTTCAACTTAGGGTCGAGTACAAGTTTCATCGAAATGGGTCCAGTAGTTTAAGAGATAAGAGATATAAAATATCTAAAAAGCATAAAATAACGAAAATATATTGAAGTCGGTGTCAGCTGGTGCTAGTGTTAGTTAACATGATTTGCTAGCACCGACTTCAATATATTTTCGTTATTTTATGCTTTTTAGATATTTTACTTTGAAGTCGGTTTTTATTTTAAAAAAAATAGTTTATTTAACACTTTTTAGTGACTTATTTTACCAAAATAGGTATCAGCACTATCACGCAACTCGAACGTCTACGTTACAATAACTTACTGAAAACATAAAAAATTTATATCTCTTAAACTACTGGACCCATTTCGATGAAACTTGTACTCGACCCTAAGTTGAAAAATACTCTAACTATTGCAAAAAGAATTTTCAAAATCGGACTTGTAGTTTCTGAGAAATCCGTGGACAAACCTACATACATACATATATACATACATACATACATACATACATACATACATACATACATTGAAGCCGGTTAATAAAAATCAATGCCACTTTTCGTTGTAATTTTATAACTCAAGAACGGGCTCACCTATCAAAACTAAATGTTTAGGCTTTGTTTGGACTATTTAGTAGATGCTTTATGTGAAGTTTGCACAAAATCGGTAGAGCGGTTCTTTATTTATCACATTTTTTAACCGGCTTCAAAAAGAAGGTTCTCTATTCGACGCGTATGTATGTAATATTGATAAAAATGCGTAATATTAATATATGTTAGTCTATGTGGGCTTCTAAACAAATTTACCAAATTTTATGAGTGTATGTATGTATGTATGTATTTTGCAATAGTTAGAGTATTTTTCAACTTAGGGTAGAGTACAAGTTTCATCAAAATCGGTCCAGTAGTTTAAGTGATATAAACTTTTTATGTTTTCAGTAAGTTACTGTAACGTAGACGTTCGAGTTGCGTGATAGTGCTGATACCTATTTTGGTAAAATAAGTCACTAAAAAGTGGTAAATAAACAATTTTTTAATAAAAAATGAAAACCGACTTCAAAGTAAATTATCTAAAAAACATAAAATAACGAAAATATATTGAAGTCGGTGTCAGCTGGTGCTAGTGTTAGTTAATTAACATGATGTGCTAGCACCGACTTCAATATGTTTTCGTTATTTTATGCTTTTTAACCGACTTCAAAAAAGGAGGTTCTGTATTCGACGCGTATGTATGTAATATTGATAAAAATGCGTAATATTAATATATGTTAGTCTATGTGGGCTTCTAAACAAATTTACCAAATTTTATGAGTGTATGTATGTATGTATGTATGTATGTAGGTTTGTCCACGGATTTCTCAGAAACTACAAGTCTGATTTTGAAAATTCTTTTTGCAATAGTTAGAGTATTTTTCAACTTAGGGTAGAGTACAAGTTTCATCGAAATCGGTCCAGTAGTTTAAGAGATATAAAGGATAATGACTTTCAGTGTATGGAATTTGGGCTAATGTTGCATCAAAATCAAACTCTCTTTTTTACAGACTACATTTATCGTAATAACTTCTGCAAAAGCTCTTTTTGTAAACAAAACTGTGGTTTTGGAGTAATTTTATAAAATTGCACATAACCTAAAAACATGTGACCTTGGGTAACAACGTAAACTTGAGTACAGAAAAGCGTTGAGACTTTTTTTCTTTTACTCTTACAGTAGGACGTAATCATTGGATGCCACCGTAATCACATCATCAGCAGCAGATTCACTGCTGAACAGAAGCCCCTCCCCCCGTAGAAGGGAGGGGTTGCCATAATCCCCACGCTTGGCAGGCGCCTCGGGATCGCAGTATGGTAGGTATTCCAATAGAAAGACGCTGCTGCCTTTCTTCTTGTTTTCCCTTAGTTACCTCTTACGGAAACCCAATGGGAGGAGATGTGAGGGTGCTACTCTTACCCAGACACCCTAAGGGTAATCACATTATCACACCAATAAAAAATAAGGGTGACCAGTCAGACTAAAATAGTGCGCATAGTCTAGAACCTGGCTTGAATACTAACGAATCAACTTGGTAAGTGAAAGAATAAATAAAATAAAACAAGTCCATTTGCTAAGCAAAGTCAAAAATATTTATTTATGCTTGTCAGAGAATCGGACTGGTCCCTCTTTTTTTTTCTGACAGACCCGGTCCTCCATCTCTCTTTTTGCTGACCTCCAGCAAGCAGCGCTCGTTCCAATCATGGGATCTAAAACATTCAATAAATATATACATTAAGCATTTAATTAAAAAAAACATTTCACAATGGGTACACACCACCAACATGGGTATGGTTTCATAACTTGATAAAAGTATGTAAGTAATTCCCCCGTGCCGGGTTAGAATTGCATCCCCTATCTCCTCTCGTTGAGTCTCATAAGAGGCGACTAAGCGAGAATGGGAAGATGGGCAGCAGCGTCTTTCTTTTGGATTGATTTTCCACCTATACTACGATCCCCAGGCCGCCTGCCAAGAGTGGGGATTATGGAAACCCCTCCCTTCTAAGGGGGAGGCCTTTGTTCAGTAGTGGAAGCTTTCGGCTGCTAATGATGATGATGTAAGTAATTTAACTGTCTGTTTAGAAATACCTGAAAATGGTCAGGCAGTAATGGTTTCAAACTAGATAATATTATCTAATAACTAAAAACTGTTTTTTGATAAAATGTGAAACCTTGAACAAGAATACACAGTATATCACTATCATAATAATAGATATTATTATCACTATCAACTAGAATATTTAACCAGACGAAGATTTTGATTCCTATATGTATGTATAACAATAATATTTACCAGATGCAGCGGAACATGTCTTACTGAAATTCTTCTGTCTTGTTGATCTTTATTTACAAGATTTATTCTAGTTGCATGTAGAAGAGAATTGCCACAAGATAAACATACTCTTCTATCACTTAATGATGTTAAAGATACATTCCTTTCACTGATTAGATTTGATCTATCTTGAACACTGTACGATGACAGCTGCAATAAAATCATAATTGAAAAAGTGTTGTTGTTGTTTCTATTGTTAGATACCTATGCACTTTGCTTTGTTTTCTAGTTTGACAGGAATGCTAAATGTAAGTTTTGATATCTATAATCTGTAACTTAATCATAGAAGTTACACCTATAGCCTATGAAGTGTAAAGCCTCCTTCCTGTATAATGTATTTTTTGTTTATTATCTACTTATGAGAATCTAAAATTAATAAACGTTTTTATGATAATAAATAGTAGGTAGGCCCTACAATCTATAATAAATTAGTCAGAAAATAGAAGGTTACCTACTTACTGCTTACCTGAGTATGAGTTATCGATGGTAGACGATATTTGGGTTGTTTTATTTATAGTACCTAAGTAATTACCATCTAATTGTACATTGGTTTTGCCGCGTCACTCAACAGCAAACCGCACGGACGGCACGACTCGATGCGTATACCACAGACACAGAGTGTATACAAATAAGTAAGTTCTACTTCTCCACAACTTCCATTACGGTTTTTTTCTCATTTAAT
Organism: Furcula furcula; assembly: GCA_911728495.1. Lineage (NCBI taxonomy): Eukaryota > Metazoa > Arthropoda > Insecta > Lepidoptera > Notodontidae > Furcula > Furcula furcula. Next base: position 20,426,981 of record OU452262.1, on the reverse strand, counting down.
GACACTGGTGAAACTTAATCGACGCAACACTGATAATACTCAATCACTGGTAATTACTCAATCGTATTCCTCTTTGTTAGCAAAGCAAAGCATAGACTCACGATAGACCAGACAGACTAGGGATACGAAAAAAGTATCGATACTTTTTAAAATCGAGTATTTTTCCATTAGATACCGATACTTTTGTACTCGATACTTTTACTCCATTCCATGAGTAGGTACTTTTTACAGGTATCTTATCGAATAAATATTACATGTTACCTACTTAAAACTTATTTTATGTGATGTGGCTCATGTTTATGGCATACCATCTAATTCTATTATTTCGAACCTTCTAAAATATATATTGATTTATTTCGATACCAATACGAAAGGTATCGCTACTTTCTATTCGTTACCGTGTCGACATATGCGTTTGCTAGTTTAGCGATGAGACGGCGGCGCTGCTAAAGGGAGGATCCTCCGACCGAGCGAGGTGTGATGCTCGGCCAGGGCCGAAGCCCCCGACAGATGTTGTCGGGATGTTGTATATATTCTCCGAGTTGGAGAAACTTCGCTTGCACGATTCAGAAATCGGTGGCGCAATCTGTCTTGTTGTATGTAGTACTATTCGCTTCTTCTTCGCGTCGCTGTACCACATGTGGCGTCATCTTGTGTCGAGTCGCCACACTAGTACTAGGGACACAAAAAAAGGACCGATATTTTCCTTTCGATACCGATACTTTCGTACTCTATACTTTGAATTCGTTACTTTTACTCAATGATTACTTTTTGGCAGGTATCATAATAAATAAGTCATAGAAAAAAAAACTTAATGACGGACGTATTAATTTTTTGAAAAATATACAACTTATGTCACTCCCACAACTAAGACAACACGTGTAATGAACCCAAATCCATGAAACCGTTTAGGCTAAAGGCCGTTACAAAGGAATGGGCAAACATACTTACATACATCCTCATCATCAGCCGGAAGACGTCCACTGTTGAATATGGGCCTCCCCCATAGAACGCCACAATGAACGACAATTGGCTATTTGCATCCTCTGGTTACCTGTGATGCGCACAATGTCGTCTTTCATCCTAGTGGGAGGCCTGACTACGCTACGTCTGTTGGTTTGTGGTCGCCACTCGAGAACCTTTCTTCCCCAACCGTTATTGGTTATTCGAGCGATGTGGCCTGCCCATTGCCACTTCAACTTACAGATTCTGAGAGCTATGTCATTGGCCTTCGTTCTTCGTCGAATCTCCACATTTCGGATACTATCGCGCAAAGAAACACCGAGCATAGCTCACTCTATTGCTCATTGTGTGACTCAGAGCTTCTCTAAAAGGCCAGTAATTAAGGACCACGTGTCAGTACCATATGTCATCACTGGCAGCACACACTGGTTAAAAGCCTTTTCTTCGGGCACTGAGGTACTTTCGGACTAAAAGGTTTCGCGTAATTTCCCGAACGCTGCCCATCCGAGTTGGATTCATTCTTACATGCATACACCCTAAAAACATAGCCCACCAACAAAAAAATATTGATGTATAAAAAATATTGATTGTTCGTGGCGATATTTAATATTTCGATATATAGATACTTAGATATAAAATATCAAGTATCGAAATAGTATCAAAAACTATATTTATACTCGATTATGATATTTATGTCCTTAAAAATCGGTAAAAAAAATTATGCCACCCACTCACGGCCAAAATCCTTGTCCTTCAGAATCGCGCCGCCGCCGGTGCCGTCCGCGGTACGTATTGTTAGATCCTCCAGACCCAATGTTGGCCCTATTGGACCATGACTACTATATATCGATTCTGATAATGTTATACAAAAATATCGATACTATTTAAAGCGATTTGGCCATACTGACTGATATCCCTATTCTATTACATTCTACATCTCTATGACCGACGAAATAACCATAGATAAATAAATGTAATGCAATGGAAGTACAATAACCATACTTTTTTTAATTAGAATAAATTTCACAGTTTTTAGATAAAATCCAGGATACGTAATGTCGTAAAAAAATATGAAAATAATTTCTATAATATTTTGGTTTTGCTGCAAGAGACTTTCCGAGGCATAAAAAGTCATTCGCCTTTTTTATGTTTTCAGTAAGTTATTGTAACGTAGACGTTCGAGTTGCGTGATAGTGCTGATACCTATTTTGGTAAAATAAGTCACTAAAAAGTGTTAAATAAACTATTTTAAAAAAAATAAAAACCGACTTCAAAGTAAATTATCTAAAAAGCATAAAATAATGAAAATATTATTGAAGTTGGTGCAGAATATACACAGCAGGTACGCTAACACCAACTTCAATAATATTTTCGTTATTTTATGCTTTTTAGATAATTTACTTTGAAGTCGGTTTTTATTTTTTTAAAAATAGTTTATTAGATAATTTACTTTGAAATCGGTTTTCATTTTTTTAAAAATAGTTTATTGTAACATAACAAATGAATTCAATAAATGGCGGATCATTTTTAACCGGCTTCAAAAAGAAGGTTCTCTATTCGACGCGTATGTATGTAATATTGATAAAAATGCGTAATATTAATATATGTTAGTCTATGTGGGCTTCTAAACAAATTTTCCAAATTTTATGAGTGTATGTATGTAGGTATGTATGTATGTAGGTTTGTCCACGGATTTCTCAGAAACCACAAGTCCAATTTTGAAAATTCTTTTTGCAATAGTTAGAGTATTTTTCAACTTAGGGTAGAGTACAAGTTTCATCAAAATCGGTCCAGTAGTTTAAGAGATATAAACTTTTTATGTTTTCAGTAAGTTATTGTAACGTAGACGTTCGAGTTGCATGATAGTGCTGATACCTATTTTTAACCGACTTCAAAAAAGGAGGTTCTGTATTCGACGCGTATGTATGAAATATTAATAGAATTGCGTAATATTCATATATGTTAGTCTATGTGGGCTTCTAAACGAATTTACCAAATTTCACGAGTGTATGTATGTATGTATGTATGTATGTATGTATGTATGTAGGTTTGTCCGCGGATTTCTCAGAAACTACAAGTCCGATTTCGAAAATTCTTTTTGCAATAGTTAGAGTATCTTTCAACTTAGGGTAAAGTACAAATTTCATCAAAATCGGTCCAGTAGTTTAAGAGATATAAACTTTTTATGTTTTCAGTAAGTTACTGTAATGTAGACGTTCGAGTTGCGTGATAGTGCTGATACCTATCTTGGTAAAATAAGTCACTAAAAAGTGTTAAATAAACTATTTTAAGAAAAATAAAGACCGACTTCAAAGTAAATTATCTAATAAACTATTTTTAAATAAACTATTTTAAAAAAAATAAAAACCGACTTCAAAGTAAATTATCTAAAAAGCATAAAATAACGAAAATATTATTGAAGTTGGTGTTAGCGTACCTGCTGTGTATATTCTGCACCAACTTCAATAATATTTTCGTTATTTTATGCTTTTTAGATAATTTACTTTGAAGTCGGTTTTTATTTTTTTTAAAATAGTTTATTTAACACTTTTTAGTGACTTATTTTACCAAGATAGGTATCAGCACTATCACGCAACTCGAACGTCTACATTACAGTAACTTACTGAAAACATAAAAAGTTTATATCTCTTAAACTACTGGACCGATTTTGATGAAATTTGTACTCTACCCTAAGTTGAAAGATACTCTAACTACTTCAAAAAGAATTTTTGAAATCGGACTTGTAGTTTCTGAGAAATCCGCGGACAAACCTACATACATACATACATACATACATACATACATACATACATACATACATACATACATACATACATACACTCGTGAAATTTGGTAAATTCGTTTAGAAGCCCATATAGACTAACATATATGAATATTACGCATTTTTATTAATATTACATACATACGCGTCGAATACAGAACCTCCTTTTTTGAAGTCGGTTAAAAAATAAAAACCGACTTCAAAGTAAATTATCTAAAAAATAAAAACCGACTTCAAAGTAAATTATCTAAAAAGCATAAAATAACGAAAATATTATTGAAGTTGGTGTTAGCGTACCTGCTGTGTATATTCTGCACCAACTTCAATAATATTTTCGTTATTTTATGCTTTTTAGATATTTTACTTTGAAGTCGGTTTTTATTTTTTTTTAAATAGTTTATTTAACACTTTTTAGTGACTTTTATTTTAGCAAGATAGGTATCAGCACTATCACGCAACTCGAACGTCTACATTACAGTTACTTACTGAAAACATAAAAAGTTTATATCTCTTAAACTACTGGACCGATTTTGATGAAACTTGTACTCTACCCTAAGTTGAAAAATACTCTAACTATTGCAAAAAAAATTTTCGAAATCGGACTTGTAGTTTCTGAGAAATCCGCGGACAAACCTACATACATACATACATACATACATACATACACTCGTGAAATTTGGTAAATTCGTTTAGAAGCCCACATAGACTAACATATATGAATATTACGCATTTCTCTTAATATTACATACATACGCGTCGAATACAGAACCTCCTTTTTTTGAAGTCGGTTAAAAAGCATAAAATAACGAAAATATTATTGAAGTTGGTGTTAGCGTACCTGCTGTGTATATTCTGCACCAACTTCAATAATATTTTCGTTATTTTATGCTCTTTAGATAATTTACTTTGAAGTCGGTTTTTTTTTTTTTAAATAGTTTATTTAACACTTTTTAGTGACTTATTTTACCAAGATAGGTATCAGCACTATCACGCAACTCGAACGTCTACATTACAGTAACTTACTGAAAACATAAAAAGTTTATATCTCTTAAACTACTGGACCAATTTTGATGAAACTTGTACTCTACCCTAAGTTGAAAAATACTCTAACTATTACAAAAGAATTTTTGAAATCGGACTTGTAGTTTCTGTGAAATCCGCGGACAAACCTACATACATACATACATACATACACTCGTGAAATTTGGTAAATTTGTTTAGAAGCCCACATAGACTAACATATATGAATATTACGCATTTCTATTAATATTACATACATACGCGTCGAATACAGAACCTCCTTTTTTGAAGTCGGTTAAAAAGCATAAAATAAAGAAAATATATTGAAGTCGGTGTCAGCTGGTGCTAGTGTTAGTTAACTTGATGTGCTAGCACCGACTTCAATATATTTTCGTTATTTTATGCTTTTTAGATAATTTACTTTGAAGTCGTTTTTTTTTTTTAATAGTTTATGTAAATGGGGATTTTGCTGTCAAATTGAACCTTTCTTCAGAATGAAACCTTTTTTCAGTGTTGACAGTAAAAGCATGTTGTTATGTCATTCATGAGGTCATTTTATTTTGGACGTTCTTCGATTAAAGCAAATTGTCAGCGATAATTATTGCTTTTGTTTATATTTTTAACCGACTTCAAAAAGGAGGAGGTTCTCAATTCGTCGTTCGTATTTTTTTTTAAATATATGTATGTTCGTGCATAACTCTGGCAATTTTGAACCGATTTGAAAAAATCTTTCTTCCATTCATTCTTCAATCCGTTGATTAGGTCCCATAAAAAAATTATCGCTGACGAATAAGTAGTTCCTGAAAAAGCAAGAATGGCGACTGCGCAGGACACCTGCAGGAAGGCTTAAAAGATGACTTTATGTCGCTTTTTAAGTACAAAAATGGTCTGTATGAATTTTATTACAACCGGAAAAGAACTTCCTGGAGGACCATGAACGATGTGGATGAAATTATCTGGTAAAAACCATAAAACGTTCTCCATTACATTACTCTGACAAATATGAACCGATTTCCATGATTCTTTTTTTATTTGAAAGAGAACTACTATGATGATTCCATGCAAATTTCATTACGACCGGATAAATTGTTTCTGAAGAAACATGAATTATGTAAAACTATGTAGACAATAATATGATCATAACCTACCTAGATCATTTTACCGTCTTCGATGGTTCAATCTTTATGAATAAAAAATATCACTAAAAAGTATAAAATAAAATATTTAAAAAAAAATTGAACCGACTTCAATAACACTGAAAAGTATAAAATAATTTAAATATTATTGAACATAGTGCAGAATATACACAGCAGGTACGCTAACACCAACTTCTATACTATTTAAATTATTTTATACTTTTCAGTGTTATTGAAGTCGGTTCAATTTTTTAAAAAAATATTTTATTTGATCTGAATTTGATGCTCCAATTTTTTTTTTAATATTTCACTTTATACGTAGCGAAGCACGTACCGGGCAGCTAGTTAAGTATAATACTGGTAATGTCGTAGTGATTTTGTCTAACGTTGTGTTAATAGTTGTAGTGTTGTCATCATCATCATCATCAGCAGCCGAAAATACGTCCACTACTGAACAGAGGCCTCTCCCTTAAAAGGGAGGGGTTGCCATAATCCCCACGCTTGGCAGGCGGCTTGGGGATCGCAGTATAGGTGACAGATAAATTTAAAAAGAAAGACGCTGCTGCCCGTCTTCCCGTTCTCGCTTAGTCGCCTCTTACGACACCCAACGAGAGGAGATGGGGGGATGCAATTCTAACCCGGCACCCCACGGGGTAGTGTTGTACTTAACATAAATCCGGGAAACATTCAGGGAATCTCTCAAACTTTTTGTAAGTTAGTTTTTTTTCTTATGTCTCAGTTGTGGGAGTGACATATAATATATCTCCAAAAAAATTCAAATGGCCGCCACCCCATCATTTTTTTTTACATCCAAAGACATCAATATGGGTATCAAATGAAAGGTCTTAACAAGACGAGTTGAAATATATATGTATATAAGTTGTATGTATGCGTATTGTAATTTGAGACCATTTTGTTTGTTTCCAGCCGGGCTTTTTGTGCTTTAACTAAAAAAATGATTATTCATATTGTCCTTATTACGTACCAAGTTAAGTGTTTAGGGAGGCCTCTAGTGTCTACACCATAGATGATACTTAATATACTGAGATCTACATATTTGCCCACTTTCTTATCAGTTGATCTGTCCCTGATCACCAGTTTTCTTTTTAAATTATTTGGAAATAAACAGTGAGTAACTTAAAAAATACTAATTAAAAAGCGATACACTATTCTAATGTTTTCGCATTTAAAATCTCTAACATATACCGGCATCACTTTTCTTTATTTCTTTATTGTATTCACAACATTTGAATAACATAAATTATAATAAATAAATGATCTCTATTACGAATCTTGTGAGATTTTTAACGTTAAGCGTTTTGCGATCTTAAAATTTCGGTATCCCGGTAGGAAAGCTTGAACAGCACTAGACATTGTAAGACAGCTTCAAGGGTTTAATGTGGAATTTTAGCGATGCGTCGACGGCGGTGCTAAAGGGAGGATCCTCAGACCGAGCGAGGAGTGATGCTCGGTCAAGGTCGAAACCACTGACAGCTGTTGTTGGGATGTTGTATATATTATGCTCCAAGTTGGATAAACTTCGCTTGCTAGATTCAGGATCGGAGGTGTCGCCATCTGTTATCTTGTATGCGGAACTTCACTTTCATCACTACATCATCATACCACATGTGGCGCCATCTGGTTGTATGTCTGGTCGCCACAGAATGATTGTATATTAAAGGAATGTTCGCAACAGCGAGCGGTATGTTGAAGACATTATAATAATAATATAATAATAAAACAAAATATTCCGGCCATTACAAAATTGTTTACTCACAGATGTGATACGCGCAATGATATTATAAACAACAGATAATATGCGCACGAAATTGAAACAACGAAATTCACCCAAATTGGTTGAACTATCAGTAAGTCACGCGTCGGTAAAATGTAACGAACGTGCCTTTGAAAATCTAGTATAATACCTTCATGCGTATTTCGAAAATGCACAAAGTACTGTACAAAAGTAAATAATAAGGAAAGGCTATCAATATCATACCTTAACTATATGAGAAAACATTTTAAATACATGAGTCACAATTTTTGGCGCGCATTATTAGGGATATAACATATCTATGGTTAATAATATCATTGGATACACGTCTTTGATGCTTCATGAAATATAAATACCTATTTAAAGATTACTGCGTACGGAATAATCGATATTTCTACAGACTATCAAATCATAATTGGCCGTGCCAAAATAATCCGAATTCAAGAACTGTATTAATGACTAGCTGACCCGCGCAGCTCCGCCAGCGCTTAATATTATTTTTCTTAACTGTTTTCATGGATTTTCCCGATATTTATATTTTAAACCCTCTGGCCTAATATTTTAACGGCCAAAAAGAGTTCCAAAAGAACAGTTTGCTAAATATTTTGTATATGGCATAAGCTAGCGTTAGTTATGTAATGTCAAGCAAGGCCAATCTATGGATAGCCGTCGACGTCCGGATTTATTTGTACGTTTGAACTAAGCTTCCCTGTGCTTCGGAGCGCGCGAAAAAAGACGGTTCCGTATGTTGTAGACAGTAGTCGTTACCTTCGGAGTCGCCCTAGGACGTCCATTGAGTACGGCGGTGACTCCGAGTAGGACGGCGGCGGGATTGCGACCCCCGTTCCCGTGAGCACCGTGTCTGGTTCCCGGGAGGCTATAATATGTCCCCCGGCGGCAGGCTCAAAGGCAAGGCACTGAGGGGCAGGGGGCTCCTGGGGCAGTTCACACCGGAGAGCCCGGGGGTCCTCTCTCATGTGCCGATGCGACAGCTGCGGGTGTTTTAGTGGGTAAGATTCCCTCATATCCCGGTCGAGCCCCACAGCTCCCGAGGACCTATAGAAGATTCCGCGAAAAAAAAAGACAGTTGTCGTTATGCAGTCAGAGGGCCTAAGGGCAGCTTGAATAACTCTACTGACACCAGCTTGGCCACCAAAAGACAAAAAAATTAAAAAGGATCATTACATGCACGTATACCTAATTAGTTTTGTAGTATTAATTTATATTACGATACTAAGTAATACCTTCGAGTTCAATTATTCGTAAACTGTATGTCCAACTAACCTCAGACACCTTGTTTGTATGCAGCTGCAATGGCTCAATCTGGATGTAGTATTCTATTTCAATTTTTATAAAACATGTACCATGTGTATCTTCTAAGTTGGGATAGTACCTACTTTACCCTTCGGAGTCGCTGGATGTTCGGGGTGTGAGAGTACGGCGGCGACTCCGAGGAGGACGGAGGTGGGGTTTCGACCCCCGTCCCCTCGATCACCGTGACTGGGGCCGCCGGGGGGCTATAATGCGCACCCCAGCGGCGGGCTCAAAGGCAACTCACTGGTGCAGATCCCACCGGAGAGACCTGGGTCCCCTCTCATGTGCCGATGCGACAGTCGCGGGGGTTTTAGTGGGTAAGAATCCAACATACCCTGGTCGAGCCCCACAGCTCCTGGGAATCTTTTGAAGATTTCCCCCGCGACAAAAAAATACCTACTTCACTGTTTGGAGTCATTGGACGTTTTGGGGTATGAGCCCTAGACGTCGATCGAGTAGGTACGGCGGCGACTCACAGGAGTATGGCGGCGGGGTTGCGACCCATGTCCCCGTGAGCACCGTGTCTGGTTCTCGGGGGGCTATATTGAGTCCCCCGGCGGCGGGCTCATAGGCAAGGCACTTAGGGATTCCTGGTACAGATCCCACCGGAGGGCCCAGTCCCCTCTCTCATGTGCTGATGCGCCAGCCGCGGTTGTTTTAGTGAGTAAGAATTCCACATTTCCCGGTTGAAATCGGTGGGGACACGGGTCCCAAAAACTTGTTGAAGGTTGTTTCCGCGAGAACAAAAAAGTACCTCCTTCACTATTATAAATTGCATTGATTTTCATACAGCCGGGCCGTTTTTCCGTGATCAGACAGACAGAAATGTTAAAAGTAGGGGGTCGTCCATTAATCACGTGATGTTTTTTAGCAACTTTTTAACCCCTACCTACTGGTGATATGTGGTGAGGTTTTAAACTAACCCACTTTAGTCATGTTTTAGTAGATCATTTCGTCTTATCTTCAACAATTTATGCAGCGCACGCGAAGAAAGAACGGATTGACAATTTTAAATTCGAAGTATCTTTTGAACGGAATGTCCGATTTCAATAATATAAATAGTAATGTATAGATATTGAAGCAGACTTGAATACAACATGATTTAATTGGATAACGATTATTATAAAGGTATCAATAACATCATCTGAATGAAGACGGAACTTTTATCAACATTTAAAATAAAAATAAGTACTTGTAGTGACATAACTCTTATAGTTAGACATACGTTCTATAATATTGTAGAACATTTTTTTGTTGTATCATCAATAGTTTCCGCAGCGCATGCAATGACAGACATTTTATGACTGAGTTTTTCACACCTTGGGTTACATTATTTTAATTTTAGTAGGGATCCCTATTTTTTTTTAAATATGAAATAGCCTATGTTACTCAGTGAAGATGTAGCTTTCAAATGGTGAAAGAATTTTGGAAATCAGTTCAGTAGTTTTGGAGCCTATTCATTACAAACAAACAAATCTTTCCTCTTTATAATATTAGTGTAGATAATTATTACTAATTAACGTTTGTGAATGTGGTGGTTGTATTAATTAAATCTGCGGCTGCGGGATAAAGCTAGTTTATTAATACATGTACTTGTATTATCAGCATGTTCACTTTTTAAAAGTAATAGCAGCGTTTTCCCTGAAAGAAAACGCATATTAAACTACTTACCTTATTCGAAGCTTATAATGTAATGAGAGCGGCACTTCCGGTTTCCCGTCATATTTGTTCCTATTGGTCCACTTCACTGTGATTTGATCGGACGTGACGTCATATTGCCAGGCGGGTGGGGGGAGCTGTTGTAAAACACGCTCACTCCATTCGTGTTCATTGTGTCGAAGAAATACCAGGCAGGTTTAAAAAGTAAGCTTCGAATAAGGTAAGTAGTTTAATATGAGTTTTCTTTCAGGGAAAACGCTGCTATTAAACCACAGTACCGTTATTCGAAGCTTATAATGAGACGTGTTTGTTATCGCCTGGTAATATCAGTAGATTAATGACGCCAATGTGATTTACGGATGTATTTTAAATATCCAAGTATGAATTTTAAATAAAAATTCAATAGATTGCATTCTTATATATATATAGATATTTGTATATGCTAATTATTTCTTTAAGAAACGAGTAGCAGAAAAAGAGAAGAGGAGAATAGAACTGTATCAACCATTAAAATCAATATTATGCCAATTATACATTGTGTTTTGTTAAACAATCCAGTACAAAATTACTTTTTTTTTTTCTTCGAGATATCTGTTTTTGACTTCGTCTTTATAATGCAGTGTAAAATGTATTAAAAATCTCCAATTTCAATGTGCTAGCTATTATTAAAAACCACTACGCCTGTGACGCATGATAGGTAATTAATTAAGCTAAATTATGTTCGTGATTTTAGTCTTTTTGACCCATCAATAAAGATAAGATAACTGAATACATATACAATTTGTTTTTAAACACAACGCCAGGTACTGCGATGTTGTATACTTTGCAGTACGTGGCCTTCCGATTAACGACATCTCTATGCTTTACAGAGTACTAGGTGATGTTACAATGTTTACCTCTAATTATTATGCAGTGTGATAATCTTTAGCATCCAGCAAGCAACAGTGTGAAGAGTAGACTTCACTTTGTGTAGTAATAGATAAATTATATGGGATTTTTATCTTAACTCTATTAAGGCATTAGTCAGGGTCTTTTTATAAATGTTAAATCGTATATACATTGCTATATATGCATGTATGTGTTCTACATGTGAAGCCACTTTGAAAATTGCTCACTATCCTAAATAGATGAGTAAAGGGTTAATAAGTAAAATCGATTTAAGAACATGTTGCTAAGAATTGACAAGCAAGTAACTGGACTGATCAGTATTGTACATTGTCAGAGTTAGGCAATAATAATACCAAACAACAATGATTAATGCTCGAATCCGCTACTTCGTGAATTTTTAATGTAATATTTGGTTCGATTTGAAAGGTCAAGTCTGGACCACCAAAACTCACATTTTTAAGTTTCAGAACGAAAGAATATTGTCTGTATGCGAAAACTAGGACTCTTTAAAAGTTGTGTCATATGAATAGATGACTCAAAACTCGTTCAAGAAAAGAGTCTGCTCTCCGAAATAATTCAGGGCCAATACGATTAAATATATATTTAATCTATACCAGAATACTTCAGAGCCAATACGAGTAAGTATACGTTCACCGAATACACGAATAATCATACATGGAGGATGATTTGTAGTCGTTCTGCTCCAAAGTACCTTAAATATTTATGGACATATTATGTACTCCATATATCCTACTATCTGTCTCTACAAGGATATTGTATAAAATATTATCAATGAAATTTGATTTGTATTAAAGAACTAATTGAAAAATATAATATTCATAAGCATCTGTGAATGGTTGGTCCCACCCCCTGTCTGCATACTAGTTTCCCTTACCTCTGTAAAGGAAATTTGTGTTGTCACTTTGTAATAAATGCGAAATTACAAGAGATAGTAAGCAGGATTGCTAATATTTCTTTTGGTTGCAATGCAACTGCTTTCTTTATATTTTCTTACTCCCGACATTGATCAGAAGTTAAATTATGGGGTTAAAGAATCTTTATTCTCATTAGAACAATTACAGTTCGTACAATTATACGCCTGTTCTCCGCAATTGTGAATGAGGACTGCATTACTTTTAGCTAATAATGCAGGCGATGCATTTTGGCATAACTTGGTTACTTACACCCAGTTACACCCACAGAATTGAGTTTGATATTGTTCTAGAAACTCGTGAATGATTCCATCATTATGGATCCCCAGAAGTCCCAATTATAAGATTACATACCTTTTAACTTTGAAATGGGATATAGTATAGAAAAAGTAATGGTGGTCTTCAAATAAAGGACATGTTGTCCCCACATCATATCCAATCATTGTTTGAAGAACTTTCTTAAAATATTGTATCCAAAACTTTGATAAACTATTAGCAGTTTACGTTCCTGATATTTTAAGACAGTAAAATTAATGGACCATGATTAGGATCCAAGACGTGACTGCAAGCCAGGGTTATGAAATTTATATAATAAATACCTTATATATATATAAATTAATAATTAATTTTAATTTTTATTTATATAAATTATATTTTAATTTTTATTTATATAAATTTATATATTTATACATAATTGATTCATAGAATCACGTACGTGCAATTTTGTATAGCAACTGCAACCTTCTTCTGAAAGGTAAATTTCTGTATTCTCTCCCGCGAGAGTGCGTGATAGTCAGAACAAACTCCTCAGAAAAAGGTTATTAATAAGACGATGTGCCAGGCACACACACACTGTTAATGTCTTAATATCTCTGCTGAATTTAACAGAAAAACCGTCTCTCGAAGAGCAATATGCAGTTACCACTCCTGCAGGGAACTGTTACTTATTGGGGTACCCTGCGGAGGTACATAATTGCTAAAAATACCCTGTCAATGTCACTATGCTTATAATAATATCCTTTTTTTTTTTTTTTTTTTTTTTTTTTTTTTTTTTTTTTTTTGACGCGGGGGAAATCTTCGAAAGATCCCCGGGAGCTGTGGGGCTCGACCGGGGTATGTGGGATTCTTACCCACTAAAACCCCCGCGGCTGTCGCATCGGCACATGAGAGGGGAGACCCCAGGGCTCTCCGGTGGGATCTGCACCAGGGGCCCCTCAGTGCCTTGCCTTTGAGCCCGCCGCCGGGGGGCGCATTGTAGCCCCCCGGGAACCTGTCACGGTGCTCACGGGGACGGGGGTCGCAACCCCGCCGCCGTCCTCCTCGGAGTCGCCGCCGTACTCAATGGACGCTCAAGGGGCCCACACCCCGAGCGTCCAGCGACTCCGAAGGGAATAATATCCTGGGACAACCCACACACGGCCATCCGATTCCAAACCAGATACAGCCTGCACAACGGCAACCATACAACTGATACGAATGCACTTCCTACTTATATCGATAAATAGTAACAGAAACTTGGTGGGAATCGAACCCACGACCACTGAGTAGGAGTTAGGGTGTCTATGAGAACGACGGGCCAGTCAAATTATTATAATGAAATGGACTTCAGAAAATAACTTTCAGACTGACAAGAATGCCAAAATTGATTTTGAAAATTAGGTACGTGCTCTCTCCACGAGCTATACATGTTACTGTCCCTGCGAGGGAGGTTAAATCTTTGTGTATCCACCCTGCGAGGGCGAGTAATAAAATGTGCAGTCCTTGCGAAGGACAATATACTGATGGTGAAATAGACTTCAGCCAACCACTTCCAAATTGACAAATCAAAATTTATTTTAAAAACCGGATACATGCTCTTTTTATGAGCAATTAAGAAATAAAATAAATAAATAACTACTTATATACATATGTACCATTCACGGGATGGAGGTTTATTATTTATATTTATATATATATACATATATGCCCCTGCACCACCCTGCGAGGGTGGTGGTTTGTGCAACTCCATGCAATTTAAAATGGAATCTAGAAAATATGCCACGTGATGGTACTTAATGCTGATGGTGAAGTAGAAGTCAGCCAACAACGGTCAGACTGACAAGATCGTCAAAATTGATTCTGAATCAGGTGCGTGGTCATGATCAACATACATGAGATGATACATACCATCCTGCGACAGGTTAATTGTGTACCCATCCTGAGAGGGTGGGCGATAATATTTGCAAACGTTATGCAAAGGAGAATAGAAATTAGACCTCGTACCACGCGATGGTACTCTATTCTGGTGAAGTAGACTTCAGCCAACAACTTTTAGGCTTTGACAAGATTATCAGAATTAAATCTGGAAACCAGGAGCTTGCCTTACGACGAGCAACTGTACATGTACTGCCCCCGAGATGGGAGGTTTATGATTTGTGCACCCATCCTGCAACGATGGATGGCAACTTGTGCCATGAGAGTACTTTATATTGATTGTAACCTTAAGAGGCTTGCCATATATATACGTGAATTTTGTGTATTAGACACTAAAAGTTACTGCGTTGCGTACGCATGCACTGGATTTCTCCAAGACAAACAGATTTGTTAATATAATAGCATCTCTACGTTTCTCAATACTCAATATTGCGTCGCACAAACTTATTGAAAAAGTTTTAAGAGATTTTAAAGAAAACCGTAATTGTATTTCAATTAACTTTGAAACAGATATTTCCACCTTTCTGCTCACAGACTATAATAGTAATTAACCTACATAGCCCACACAAGAAGACTACGAAATATTGTCATGCAAGCAATGATACAATGATATTGTATATAATATCATTGCCTGCAAACTATTTTAGCAGCATTTTTTTTTTTTTGTTAGGTACAACAAAAAATATGTTCGCAAATGGTTTGTCTGAAAATTGAGGTGGCGGCCACAATTATAAGACTTAAATACTCCATCTGTACTGTATCTAGGCTTTTAACTCCCAATCCTAGGTTACCCTATGAGTATAGTTCTACTTGTCAGCACACGTGAACTTACAGATACTGCACAATCAAAAGTAATATATTAACAAAACACTTGTTTACTGAATTTATCCAATTATCACACCACATTGATAACGCCTGAGCGCCTTTTCTTCAAGTACAACTAATGTCACTGTTTCACTGTTACGATTGTATTATTGTAAATTGACCATCCATTCTGAAAAAAAGCTTAGAACTAACTGTAAGAGATGTATTATTATCGTAGAACTCGCCTACAAAATAATTCTGCAAATGCTTAAAACTGCAGGTAGATGTACTATATTATCGTAGGACTTGGCTACAAAAATAGTTCTGCAAATGTTTTAAACTGCAGGTAGATTACAATTTGTAATATTACATGTTTATGTGTCAGTTACTTTTTATCCACTTAGAAAACTCGCACATAAAACTTACCCACATTAAACATTAATAAAAATATCAATTCAGCACAAATATTAAATTATAATTTTTAAAGTTTTCAAATATACAAATTACTGTCAGTGGGCTAAATGAAAATTGATTATTTACAAATTTATGACCAACATAGCCCAATTTACTTGCACTATATTCAAACCACACACTATTTAATAGTATAAAACATTTCATTATCAATAGTATAAAACATTTCATTAGGAACACACAAACACCGTTAAAATATTTTGTACTTACGTGCATTTTGTTCGGCTTCAACTATTTGTAGCAAATATTGTTGTTCAACATTGTATACTTTTGGAATTATTTAGATATAGAATTTGATTTAAATTCCACAAACAGTTGTATATTGTAGCCTCGGACGGGTGTCCGTGACGGGAAACAAGACGCCAATGAACACGAATGGAGTGAGCGTGTTTTACAACAGCTCCCCCCACCCGCCTGGCAATATGACGTCACGTCCGATCAAATCACAGTGAAGTGGACCAATAGGAACAAATATGACGGGAAACCGGAAGTGCCGCTCTCATTACATTATAAGCTTCGAATAACGGTACTGTGGTTTAATATGTTTGTTTACTTTTATACCTAGATGTCACTAGTAGAGTTTTACATCGCGCTATGGTTTCATCATACTGCCCTGCTAAGCCAATTCGAAAAACCGATAACTGCTAATAAATTTCCCTTAAAGATAACTTGATTTAACCATTTTTGAGGGTAACGTTTACTTTATAAACGTTATTGTAGTGAGTGGTGGGTCGTTAACGCATTTAGCAATTAGCACACTGCAACCAAAACCGCGATATCGTAATATCGTTACGATATTATCGTAGATTTTGGATACAATGTGATATTGTCGAAATCTGAATCAGTTAGGCTCGGTGTAGAAATCTCACGACAACGTTTATTAAGAATCAATCAAACGAACTTACCATGTGAAGTTTGATGTCTAATTATATGAGTTTATTGAACGAAGACAAGTATACTCCCGCCCTCCCTCGGCCTCGTTTCGTTTCGTTTATTTCACGAAGACAAGGCTGATTTACATGCAGGATGTTTAGAGCATCGAAAAAAATTAATTAAAGATATTAAAGCATATTGCCTATCTATATACTTAATAAATTTCTTGTTTACTTTTCATGCATGATATATGTTCATACTAAATACCGCGACAATGATTTTCGGTTCTGTAATAGCAGAGATATACGTGGCTCTCTGCGGTATCTCTAGTTTCCAATTTTCAAACAATATAGAAATAAAGACTCCGTCCACGTCTGTCAGTTGTATACTATTTCTAAACCCAGGCCACGATGCGATCTCCATCCCCATTCAAAGAACCTGCCCTGCAAGGTTCATTATTTATTTTTCAATTTATGCACACCGAAGAAAACAATTACATAAAATTAATATAAAAAATATGTACAAAGGTGCTGCTTATTTCAAATGAAATCTATTTCAGCAGACCCGTAAGAGGAGAGTTAAAAAAAAAATAGAAGAGAAAAGTGGACACAGTGCACTTGAAGAATAAGGAAATACTTAGATATGCCTGTGTTCATATTTGTAATATACTCGTATATGCATGTTATACATAAACAAACATATTGAAGGATATTGACGACCCATATAGTATAATAGGTAAAAAAAACTTATATGTGTACTTTCGTATACATATAGGTATGTTTAATTATAAGTAGGTATAGTATTTGAAGGTAGATGAGTTGGAAACAATTCCTATTTTATGTTTAATAGTGTGGAACGTAGAGGTTAATTAGAGCGCAGTCTTATTATTATAATTTTTTTTTTTTTTTAGTATAAGTATTTGTATTCCCAATAAACTTTCATATTTGGTGCAATAGTAAGAAAAGTCTTACATTACTTTACTCTTTTGAAGAACCTTATTTCGTTGGATATATAAGTTCATTATTATAATGTTATTGTTATTTCATTTATTGTTATTATTGTTATCATTGTTGTCCGTTAGGGTAACAATGGTTGATTCTGATTTCAGTTAAATCAATGTGAGTGTAACCAGAATAATAATGTCTTGTAAATAATAAATGATAGCGTAGCAATTATCAAGGGATAGCGGTATAACCACCCTGATCACATATATAAGGCTATAATATGCCCAATTATCACCATGCGATAATATTGGAGATTCTAAGTCCGTATTAACATCTTTTTACTCTACTTTTAGACCTTAGTGATATTAATTTTTAATGTATTTCATATATATATATAGACTTTATTTTCTTTTACCATTAGACTATAGTATTATATGTTCAACTACATATTCGAGAAGAAACGTTAGATATTTTGCAACAAGTAATAAAATAATAATAGATACGAGTAATATAAGTTCGTCGATGCTAATAAGTTAGAATTACATAAACCAATAATTGATGTGAGTAATTATTATGATAGTGGACAAAGGGATCTAGAATTTATAATGTTAATCTGTATTACCACCTATTATCGATTACTCAAATGATCTTGTAACTTATTATATAAAACTAATGTTTGACGGGACGTATAATGCGGTGGCTAGAAACCTCAACCGCCACCCCAAAGTCGAGGGCTGACTCCCAGCCAGGACAACAACTGTTTGGATGAACACGTCCAGCATGGGGTTGTTACAATAAATTATGTATTCATATTTGTACATACACATGTATATTCATCGGCGGACTGGATGTCGCCGTAGCGCAGATTGTTCAAACTTTGCAGTGTGTGGCGCTTTTTCTGAAAACAGCTTAACATTTTTGTCAAATTTCAAGAACGCTAAGTATTTGTATTCACATGACAATAATTTGTAATCATTTACAGAGAAAAAGCGCCCCACGCTTTTACACATAAATATAATCCATAAATTACAAACACGAGGTAGAAAGAAAGAAAGCACGGTTTAGATAATTTATTTATAGCTTTTTAGTGCAGTAGTCCTTATAAAAGCGTGTATTTTTAGTTTTTTAAACTATTAATTTTTTTTTTACTTCATACGCTGTAGTTAGTTACATTTTTCAATTAAATTCAATTTATTTCTTGCAAAATATGAGTACCTAGTTAATTACAGGTGTTATACCATCATATTTGACCTTGCGGTATGCAATAATATTTGTTTCACAGTTCTAACGTAGACGTTGTTACTCAATGCTGTTGAACCTTCTTGATTTCCTTCTATTGCTAAACTTACAAAACAGATATTGTTACTATCTATAGGTACAAAAATTTCATAATATATGTTGTTCTAAGGTTTTACGAGTAAATAAATTGAAATATAAATTTAAGCAAGCTTCCGCCGTACTGGGATTGATACTGCTAATGGTACTGAATTTAAGCATTCTATCAATGATTTATCTTACACAGGGCCTTGGCCCAATAGTTGCTAAGTATAGTAGGTATGTCCTTGGAAGTGATAAATCTGAACGACTATTAGGATCTCGTAATTTACAAGATTATGTTTTGTATACGCAAGTTATGCGCAATATTATTATGCACAACCAGTATTCACAATCAGTATTATTATTTACAGCTTTTTACTTGATTTACGCTTTCTGGGAGACATACTTTACTATATCTCGGTCTATGCGCTACCTCCTCAGTTGGTGCATACCTAACTGGGGTTCTGAAAATCCATATCTAGGAGTATGTGCATGATAATTTGATATTATGTGTGGTACTATACAATGCATCAAAGATTGTTATATGTATTAACTTGATGCCATCGGAGCTATATACGGTATACGTGGGAATCCGACAAAAATACATATTGTAAGGTAGTTCGATGTCATAAGACCCATAACCAGTTTAAGTAAAGATCAAACAATAAATACACTTTGTAAGGTATTTTGATGTGATAGGAACCATACACAGTGTACGTGAGGATTGAACAATGTAGGAGTAGTACTGTTGGCAGCAGATGGCCATGACAGCTTCACCGGTCAAGAGGGCGAGCGCTTAAGCGCTCCAGCCAGAAGGGTTTGGGTAGGGACTAGCAACACGTTGTAAGATAGTTACACGCCATAGGACCCATACACGATTTACGTGAGGATTAAACGATGAATGCGCCACGCGGTGTAGTTAGACGTCAAATGATCCTTACACGATTCACGTGAGGATTAAACGATGAATGCGCCTCGCAGTGTAGATAGACGTTAAATGATCCTTACACGGTCCACGTGAGGATTAAACGATGAATGCGCCTCGCAGTGTAGTTAGACGTCAAATGATCCTTACACGATTTACGTGAGGATTAAACAATGAATACACATCATAGGTAACATTGTATAGGCACATATGTCATATGATCCATACACGGTTTACGTGAGGACAATACGACTAACGTCTCTTGACCAAATCCGATGACGATGACAGCTTCTAGCTATTCATGGTATGGTTATAATTATATTTTTTTGTTTCATGGCAACTTCCGTACACTATATACGTGTATTGTGTATCCATGTTGGTAGAGTATGCATAAATATTTTCATAACATTGAAATTGTGAGATCGAAATGGTTTATCTGATCTAAGATTAATTTGTGGGTTCAAATAGGTAAATATCCTATGTCACACCATCCCCACGCAGAATACATACGTTGGGATATCACGATTACATCATACGATAAGCATCGAATAGTTCATGATAGGTACCTACCGTAATTATTTATGTTTTTTCCTAATGCCAAAGTATACAAAAGCGCGCAAACGCCCTTAAGATACTATGTTGGGACATACATACAATACACTTTTTGTGATACTGAGCATTTACGTACGGCATACATTATCGTATTTATGATTGAGATGTTTTAATCACTATGTAGATTATTTAATTAATATAAAAATATGATAAGTGGGTAGTTTCAAAAAAGACAAATATTTGTCTGTACTTTGAGATATAATTTTGTACTCACCTTGAAGTTTTATAACAACTACAACAATTAAAGAATTTACCAATATTATGTTGACACATCTTACGACGACAATATCTTCACTAGCGGAAATTTTCTTTAAATCCAATCTTATTTGATTAATTTATTTAAGTGGAGGTAAATTTACGTGTGACTCGGGCATCACAAAATCACGTAATGAAGATGGCGACCGGTTGCATGCCATTGCCGAGAAATGAGTCAAAATAATGAATTTTATTTTTAAAAATATGTATTTATATCTTTAAATCGGTGACTTGGGCAGCATAATATCCCGTCTGCTGCATGTAAATCAGCATTGTCTTCGTGAAATAAACGAAGTATAATTAGTCTATGTCGGTATGCATATCTATCGGTATCTAAATATATAGTTACTCTGTCGTCCGATGTATAGATATTGGATATTGTACCGATATCTAGATATTGAAACTGTTCAATCCTTATACATAAAAGGATTGAACAGTTTCAATACTGAGAAAATACTGAGTTTATGTCTAAGCACTTCGAGTACCGACAGTCAACTGTTGGTGGCGCGGGCGGCGCCGGATGGTTAGACATAGCGTAGGTTAACTAGAATAATTAAAAATTGATGGTGCATATTTACTTACTAGTCAATATATATATTGACTACTAGTCAATATATATATTGACTAGACATAAACTCAGTATTTTCTCACGTGCACGTTAACGATATCTCTTAATATCAACACAATTACGTTAATTTGTTGAGACTTTTATCACCGAAAGTGCGGACAACGTTTGTCTTAGCTTGTGAACATTGATAGACGTTCTATCACCAAAACTTTCCTTGGTGTAATATAAAGCAGTGCCCATCAAGACTCGCAGTTTCAGTGCACGCCGTGTGTGTTTAAAGCTGATGCCCGGTGCCTGGTCATACCATTTTTTTTTTTGACGCGGGGGAAATCTTCCAAAGATCCCCGGGAGCTGTGGGGCTCGACCGGGGTATGTGGGATTTTTACCCACTAAAACCCCCGCGGCTGTCGCATCGGCACATGAGAGGGGGGACCCCAGGGCTCTCCGGTTTGATCTGCACCAGGGTGCCCGTGCCCAGCAGTGGGACATAAACAAGGGCTGGTATTATTATTTATATTATTTACTTTGTAATACTTACGTATTGCATTGCATCGGGTTCACCGATAAACTAGTCGTTAGACTAGTTTATCGGTGGACTGTAAACTAGTTTATTCGTCGAAGGCATAAAATAGTCGAAAAAATCGGTTTGTTCGTTCAACGCCCACCCCTACGTTATTGTTTTATCAACTAACAGCCGGTCCTAATTATCGTACCTAATCCTTCCTTACTATAAGTTAAAATAACTATTTTAACTCGATGACAAGGTTCACCTTGCCATATGATTCGCATGCCTAGTAAAGGCGGATTATGGGGCTTACCTTTATGTTCTTACTTATTGTTATTCTAAGACCAGTACCTAAGTAACCGATCCTTAGCGAATAAATAGGTAAGTACATATATGATTTGATTTGAAAATGAATGTCAAGTGTTTCTTTATCACTTTATCTTACTGTTAGTTGTTCAAATGTCTGTTTGTCAGGGTTTTAGTTACCGTTCCATTATTCTTTGGATTTTATATTCATTATATTTTATAAAAAAATGTCACGTTTTATGGCATTATGAGTTTTAGCAATATTTTTTTGACTACTAATAGGTACCTTTTTTATTTTCGCGGGGAAACCTTTTAAAGGTCCTTGGAACCCTGTACCCTTAGGGGTCAACAGGGGAATTTATTACAATAAGACCAACTTCAATGATAGTATTTATTTAAATTATTTTATGCTTTTTAGTGTTATTGAAGTCGGTTCAATTTTTTTTTAAATATTTTTATTGAAACATCAGTAACAGATAGACTAAATTGTCGTAATTGTATTATTTGTATTAACAAAAATGTTCAAAGCGATCTCCCAGAAAGGCGTCACTGAAAACCAGCGCAGCATCATGCTGAGTGAGGCCTTTTTCGTCGAGTGCGGCGGTTTGCGCATATTGTAATAGATATTTAGTGTAAGTTTGTAATCCTTAGTCTTAGATCATATAAAAGAAATAGATATGACGCGCGGAACTAACAAATGACGCCGGGCACGAGGAATATGAAAACACAAAGTGCTATGATTCGGCCCGCAGTGATCGCGAGCCACGATCGCGAGCGCACGTCTGGTCACAGCAAAAAAAAACATCGATACTATGCCGTACTGTGTAGTAAAATTTTGTAAAATCACATCAGACAAATTAAGAATGAATACTGGATTATCATTTCATAGGTAAATGTCTAAAAGTAATAGATTTCTAATTAGTTTCGTGATTTTTTTGATCCCGCAAATTCGGAACACAAAACTTCACCAAAGTCTTACGGTGTTGTCATACTGCACAAAAAAATTTCCCAAAATATATCACATCTTTTGTGGGTAACTTATTTGATGTTAGGAAATAAATATTAATAGATTACTTTTAAAGTTTTTAACCGACTTTAAAAAAAGGGGGTTCTGTATTCAACGAGTATGTATGTTATATTAGTAAAATTTCGTAATATTAACGTAATGTTAGTCTATCTAAATAAATGCATCTAAATAAATGTACTGTAAATGGTTGTATGCATGTAGGTTTGCCAACGTATTTCTCAGAAACTGCAATTCCTATTTCGATAATTCAAGGTACGAGTGGACAAAGGTGTTAATAGTTTTAAACAAGTTGAGTGAGCGGTGAAAAAAATAATTCAAGCTAGAAATTAAAGCTTAAAGTTTTATAATACAATTAATTTAATTTGTTTTGTATAGGTATATTTATAATTTCTACATTATGTTACAAATATAATATATACATATATAATAAAATACATATGTTTATATTTGGTTGCCACCTGCCCTTCAAAATTCAAATCAATCAATCAAAGTGTTTATTGCTTTCATGTATACATGAACTTATGCCTTTATTGTATACAATAAAGGTGTTAAATGTTAGTAATAGTAACGACATGAAACCCTGATAGGGCACAGCAAATTTATAATTGAGTTTATAATAATAATAATACCAGCCCTTGTTTATGTCCCACTGTTGGGCACGGGCCTCCCCTCAAGATGAGGGGGCTTAGGCCATAGTCCACCACGCTGGCCAAGTGCGGGTTGGCGGACTTCACACGTCATTCGAAAGCTAGTTAGGCTTTCTCAGGCATGCAGGTTTCCTCACGGTGTTTTCCTTCACCGAAAGCTAGTAACAATCGCACAAAGACGAATTGAGTTTATCTAATATTAATTATTAGGAAATTATAGGTACATTATTGCATTTGTAATTACATTAGAATATTAAATATTTATATTGAAATTATATTGAATTATTTTAATTATTTTAATTATATTGAATTATTTTAATAAGGAAAGTAGGATTCTGTCCTGTTCCCTAAGGCTGTCTGGAAGAGATCTTTATACCCGGTAAAATATAGCTTGATTCCTGTGACAGCACGCACATATTTTATGCCTAATAATTTAGATTTCGAATTCATAAAGATTGAGCTATCAAAGTCGTTAATTTTACCGACTGATCTGGGTAAATTATGGACATGTCATCGTCTATGTAGTTTTACAGCTATATATATACAGTCGAATTGAGAACCTCTTCCCTTTCTTTGAAGTCAGTTAAAAATTCAAATTCGTCTTTAGTAGTCGTTTGCGGGTTATCATGCCACAGCCACAAACGCGACAAACTTAAAAAACGCCTCTGCCTCATTTTGCTACTGCTGGTGTTAGTTAACACACAATACTTCGGAGTGAATTCAATATATTTTCGTTAATTACTTTTTTAGATAATTTTCATAAGTCGTTTTTATGTTCTAAAAATAGTTTATTTTATAAATTATAATAATAATCATTAGTATCAATAAGTAAAAATTTGAAAGTCCATAAGATAAAGAAAAATACCCGGGAGATTATTTCAGGTACTGGTAACTCTACGCACACACAGGTAATTGTATCCGTACACAGAAATCGCAGCTTACGCACACACTGGCGCGGTCAAACCGGCGTCACTTATTTGTTCTGTGCGCGTGGTCTAAGTATTCTATAGTCTAAGTCCTTAGTGCATGCACAGTGCCCGACGAATAAATTCAATTTATTTGATAGTCTAGACTTCACTTTTTAATTAACTGTTATTGCTATCGGCGCTAGAGTATTGGGACCGGCCGTTAGTTGTCTGTACTAGTCTAGTCGTAGTCGGTCATGGAATAGGTGGTCGGTCCTACTTTCTATTCTACAGGGTCGTCGACGCATTTGCCGTTGACGAACGAAACGAAACAGTTTATTTATCGTCGATCGTTTGTAAAGCAGTTTACAAAATGGCGGTCACCAACCGCCATTTTGTATTTCTTTTTTACCCCCAAAAACATTAATATGGGTATCAAATGAAAGGTGTTAACGAGCTGAGTTGAAATAATGTATATACATATACATGTGTATACGTTTTTTGTATGTATTGTAGAATGTAATTTAAGTCCATTTTGTTTCTTCGCATTCAGGCTTTTTGTGCTTGCATATGTATGGGTTGTGTGGGAGTTACATATCTCTTCACATCACTTAGCGAAGAGTTATGTTATGCTTTAGCTTCCCTATCATAATTACAACTTGGCTTAGGGTGCAGTAGTATCGATATTATTTATATCGATTATCAGTAGTCCTAAAATAGAGGGATTTATTGTTACTTATATGTATTGATTTTATAACCAAAAATTTTGGATTTTGTTACACACACATGTAAATATTAGATTCTTTCATAAATATAATCGTTTTATTAAAACTGACTGAAGATCCATTCAGCTTACTGACTGCTGAATCGAATATCAAAGAAATCAAAAATGTTTATTACTTACTTGAAATAAATTTTACGTTTCATTAAAATGAAGCATTATGTAAGTGGATGTTTATTAAATTTTCCTAAAAGGTGATTCCAAAAATGAAAAAGCGGGGTTGCAAATTAATACCAACTCTAATTCAGCCGCCATATTGGATCTGTGACAAAGAATTTTGGAGCTAAGTACTGAATGTACTGCTTACAGCTGCGTTTTTATAGTCGTCATATTTTTCCAGGAGAATTAAGTTCATCTTTATTATAATGGAGGTACATAAAAATTACCATTTTTATACTTATCGGTGTGCAGTAGAGATGGAACGGTTATTGTTAGTCGATACCGAGAATCGATTATGCGAATTTTCGATATTAATATTTTGATAGGCTAATCTTTGATACATAATGGTATGTATTTTACCTACTCGTAAAGTAAAAGTAAAGTGCTTTACGTCTTTACTCCGACTAAAAGAATAAACGTGCTCAGTATACAAGTACTGTGTGTCAGTATACAAGTGAAGCCAGCTTGCAAAGGGAAAATGACTACACTGTAAATAAAACCAAAACTTAGTATGTCTGTTAACAACTTTAAGAAGGAAGTCAAAATGAGAATACAGCTAGGCTGGGTAGCATTCGGAAAACTTCATCGAGGCTACTCGTCGCCTATACTACAATGCTTAAAGACTAAACTAAGTCTTTAATTCTACCCGTGATGACATATGGAGCCGAGAAGTAGGCACTCACGGTACGATTAGTCCACCGATTCAAGGTCGCTCAGCGGGCTATGGAGTGAGCTATGCTGGGTGTTTCTTTAAGGAACCGAATACGGAATAAAGTGATTCGTCGGAGAACCAAAGTAACCGACATAGCTCAAAGGAGTAGCCAGCTGTGGGCTGGTGAAATTTGCTGCAGGACTGATGACCGTTAGGGTAAACTGAACCGCGAATCGGGAAGCGCAGTGTATGACGCCCTTTGACCAGTAGTGCTATTCTCGAAGCAACTCAACCTGGAGTTCGAAGCTACGGAGGCGATGAGTTGAGTTTTCGTATTCCCTAATTTTGCTTACGCAGCATTTGCAACTTTTTAGTGCAACTACTTAAGTTTGAATATACCTATATGACATGACATTCAGTTTGACGTGGACAGAAAATGCGATATGAATACAGACTTTATTTAAATTATTTTTTACTTTTTGATGTGCTGTCTATAGAACTCAGTTCAATTTAAGAAAAATGATACTATATCAAATATATCAATAATAACAAGTTTATCGACTATCAAGTCGATGGAAAACGATGTCAAGTATGACGATATGACATGAGCACATCACTATTTTATAAATGAGGAAAATAACTAATTTACGTTTAGATTTATGTACAATAAGGGGCAAGGTTTAATTTCGCAGCGGTGCTGCTTAGGTACGAGCTATTTGTTCGCGGCGGTTGTAAAACTGTCCGCTCGACGTGTTTTATTGTTTTGTACGTGACTTTGCGCACTCATTACGCATTGCCTTGTTACAATATGAATAATATGTTTGAAACTGTTTTTTCATACAATTTTGAATTTGTATCCACCTGTTGCCTGCAATTAGCACAATGTCGTCGGTCCGCCTAGATCTAGCGACCTGCCTATGCTGCGTCTTTCAGTTCGCAGTCGCCATTCGTTCTTCCTTATCGCTTATCGATTCTTCGAACGATGTGGCCTGAATATAAATAATATTAAATTTGAACTTAATTTACACAATCTGTGGTGTCCAGGTAAGAATAGAACTCTCCCATCTCCTCCAGTTGGGTGTCCGTAAGAGACGACCAAGGGAAAACACGAAGACGGGCAGCAGTGTCTCTCTATTGGATTACCTACCACCTATACTGCGATCCCCAAGCCGCCTGTCAAGCGTGGGGATTATAGCAACCCCTCCCTTCTAAGGGAGAGGCCTTTGTTCAGCAGTGAACGTGTTTTGGAGGCTGCTGATGATGATAATATACTTTTTAATAAAAAAATATTCACAGTTTACTTATTTACAAATATAAATAAACTAAGTAAAAAACTTCCTGTAAGTTGTCGCCGCACTGGAAGGGAAGGGTACCTAAAAGACTGGCGGCGTTACCTCTTTGTACAGCCAAGCTTATACAAATGTAATAATGCTTATGGTGAAAGAAATTGTAAATGTATTCTGCCAAAAATACTTAATAGATTGCCTAAATCAGTACTTGAAAGGATTGTAAGCAAAAAACCAGGCCAAATTAAAAGTATACTCAAGAGACACTTCTTAAATATGTAATAATTTTCAGACTTAAGCTGCTACTCCTTAACTGTATAATCTTTTCTCATTAAGATTTTAGTTAAGAAACATGTCATTTATGTTTTTTTTTTTTTCCGAAATAAACAGTTCATTTATTTATTTTTATTTATTTATTTTTTTATACGTTGGCAGAAAAAGCTACCAGCCCAACTGTTCCCTTAGACTTTGATAAGTTCGAAATTTCTTTTCTACCAAACCGTGCGTCTCATGAGACCAAGGCCCCATGGTCACCACTACAAAGAGCGTAAACATATAGCTGGAATCTAGGGCTGCATAATTTGAAGATTTTGAAGTACCTAAATTGAAGCAAAAAATCGTAATGAATCCTAACCCGAAAAAAAACCAAACATTTTCGGAGAGTTACAAAATGTTTTAAATGAGATGAATCAGCTCTAAGTACACAAGCAAGGAATTTTTATTTAATCATAAGCCACTTTCCACCCGTAGTAGCTAGTACATTAATCTTCTTCCTACGTTGAAAAAAGACAATGAGTAGTCAGCCCGGGGTTTTAAGTCAAGAAGGGATTTTAAAAGCGACGTGAAAATGGTTTGGTTAAGATTTGCTTTAGTACTGTGGTTTATTTTAAATGGTCTTATATTATGACTAGCAATTCCCTGCGGCTACGCCCGCAATTATTTTTTTCCATCCCATTTAACGTCTTTAGGAGTGGAATTTTCAAAAAGCCTTTCTTAGTGGAAGCTTACCTCATAAGAAGAACCTACAGTCCAAATTTCAGCTTTCCAGGTCCAGCAGTTTTGCCTGTACGTTGATGAAGTCAGTCAGTCAGGACAAGTAATTTTTTATGTATAGATAAACTTAAGTAGATTAGGTAATAATTAGGTAATTATTAATTAGTGTGTAATAATTTATTTGAAAGCCTGGGTTCTCATTTGTAGATACAAAACTGCTCTTGGTGGTCTAAATAATAACCTATAGGCCACAATTCGCGAACATTAAAATGCACAATCGGATGAACAAGGAAGGTAATGAGGTAAAAGGTACTCACAGTAGAAGGATGACCTCTGTCTCTCTGGACGTGCACTCCTCAGGGCGCCCTGGTACAACATGGCACTACACTTATTAGGTTCATGTATTTGATATAAATGATGTATTAAGATTTGGTCAGCAACGTAAAGTCTCGAGATGGTTGTTAGCTTGGTGAAGGTGAGGATAAAATCTTTAAAAAAAAATTGAACGGAACTCAATATCACTGAAAAGTATAAAATAATTTAAATATTATTGAAGTTGGTGTTAGCTTACCTGCTGTGTATATTTGGTATCAACTTCAATATAATTGAAAATATTTTATACTTTTCAGTGATATTGAAGTCGGTTCAATTTTTTTTATAAAGATAGATAGATAGACAATTCTTTATTGCGCACAAACAAACAGATACAAAAAGAATAAGACACAAATTAATAAAACATGCATAAAAAAAAACAAAAAAAAAAAAAGATTTAATTTTAAACTTTTTAGTGATATTTTCATACATAAAGATTGAACCGTTTCTTCAGAAAAAAAATATCCGGTCGTAATGAAATTTGCATGGAATCATCATAGTAGTTTACTCTATCGAATAAAAAAAGAATCATCGAAATCGATTCATATTTGTCAGAGTAATGTAATGGAGAATATCAGTTTTATGGTTTTACCCGATAAATTCCTCCACATCGTTCATGGGACCATGAACGATGTCCAGGAAGTTCTTATCCAGTTGTAATAAAATTCATACAGATTCATTACAGTGGTTTCTTCTTTCGAATTAAAAAATAATCATTGAAATCGGTATATATTTGCCATAGTGATGACCATTTTTTTTCTTAAAAAGCGACATAAAGTCATCTTATAGGCATTCCTGCAGGTTTCCTGCGCAGTCACCATTCTTGTGTTTTCAGGAACTACTTATTCGTATGCAATAATTTTTTTATGGGACCCAATCAACGGATTAAAGAATGGATGGAAGAAAGATAACTGTCAGAGTTATGCGCGATTTGCGCGAATATACATAGAAAAAAAAATATATACAGACGAATTGAGAACCTCCTCCTTTTTTGAAGTCGGTTAAAAAGTATTTCGCCATCATCATCAGAAGCTTAACTCGCGGCACAAAGTTACATTCAACTCCTTTGTGGTGCGAGTTCCTACAGCCGAGCTGGAGAGCTTCATGAAGAAAGAGTTTTGGCCGAAGTCGGAGTCCTGTACCGGAAGTTTAAAGGAAGACTGCGGGACTCTCCTGACCAGCGCAACACTTCGCCGCCACGGCGCGTACTTTAATATTAGGTAATTTTTTTTTTTTTATAATATGCATGTTAGTTTAAGGTATTTATCTATGCGGCCCTTTGAACGTCCATTGAGCACGGCGGCGACTCTGAGGAGGACGGCGGCGGGGTTGCGACCCCCGTCCCCGTGAGCACCGTGACTGGTTCCCGGGGGGCTACAATACGCCCCCCGGCGGCGGGCTCAAAGGCCCCCCACTGGTCAGGTCAAAGACACTGAGGGTCCCCTGGTGCAGATTCCACCGGAGAGCCCTGGGGCGGACCCCAGGGCTCTCCTGTGCCGTGCCTGTGTCTCCTCTCATGTGCCGTTGCGACAGCCGCGGGGGTTTTAGTGGATAAGAATCCCACATACCCCGGTCGAGCCCCACAGCTCCCGGGGATCTATGGAAGATTTCCCCCGCGTCAAAAAAAAAGGTATTATCTATGAGCCTATGCAGTCTGAAAATAAAGAGTAATAATAATAATGCCATCTATTATATAATAACCGTATTTTCCCATTGGCACAGTGACCGATAAAGGTCAATGATGGGAGTCACAAAACTACGTCATGATACTCTTATGGCAGTATTCTCGTGATCCCGACCTTCCCGACCCTGTGCAGGCCATCAAAACTTATCGAGCACCCTGTTGTTACACGGCGACCGCCCTGGATTCGTAACCACTGGATGTACTGATATACATATACTGATTGAAATACCTTTGTTGCTGTTGTAATTACAGATAATATATTTGGATTATTTCTATAGTCTGCATTGCCGATTATTAAGGAGATTTTTAATTTAAAATAAATGATTTTGTTTTACTGTTTTAGTAATAACTAGCTGACCCACGCAGCTCCGCCTGCGCTATTTTTACGTTAACTAAACTTTTAATAACAGACATTCGCATCGAATACATAACCTCCATTTTTATAGTCGGTAAAAAACTGGGACCCACTTTTTACTTGCTCTCCGAAGCACGGACCCGTTTAGTTCAAATGGCGTTAAACGGTCACCCATCTATTTAATGACCTTACCTAACGTTGCTTAACCCGATCGATTACCAAACCTTGATAACAACTCTCTATGAGTGTTCCCTTACTAATATTTATTATATTATAAAGAAAAATTGATAAAAATCGGACCAAGCGTATAACCAAGTACCCGTTTCGACTTTAATCCCCTCTCCCAAAAGAACCGTGCTAGATTACGGGATAAAAAGTATCCTATGTCCTACCTCGTAGTAAGATCTCAAATCATGCCAAGTTTCATTTGAATCCATTCAGTAGTTTCGGCGTGATGCTCAGCCGTGATACAGACAGACAGACAGACAGACAGACAGACAAAAATTAAAAAAATTACATTTTCGGCTTCAGTATCGGGTATAGAATGGCCTCCAAATATAATTTTCAAAATATCTTCAATGTACAGAATTGGACCTGTTACAGTTTTATTATAAGTATAGATGTTAATACTCGTTTGGCAAGGAAATAAAAAAAAACAATATTTTGCCCTTTCAATATTTATACGACTAATATATGAGAGAGGGTTTAAAGGACATACTTATCAATAACATATAAAACCAACATATTACTTTTTGTTATTTTTAGTAGGTATTTTATTAGTGTAATTTATTATTTATTTTTTATTTACGTTATTTTATTAGTGTTTTTTTTTATTGGTCGTGGCGTCATCTTTTCAGGTGGTACACAACAAAATATTTTTAATTTGCGCAGCAACATGTTGAGGTAGTACTCTTTGCCCAACATAATTTGTTTTTAGTCTATTTTCTTACGTTTCAGTCAATGTATTTTCTTTGTATAACGGTTAGATTAATAAACGAATAACAAATAAACAATTGATCAAAACACGAATTGACGATTTTTGAGTTTTTAGCTAGGACGTTATATTTTACATATTAGTTTGTCACCTGAAGTAGATTCCTTATCCATATTAATGGACTCTTAGCCAACGAGTACATCGTCATGTAGGCACCTTAATCCGCATTGTTCAGCGCAACGAGGGTACCCACCCGATAACGCCGCATTGTATCTTAACGGAAACGCGTCTGGGGGTCGGCAGAGAGCTAATTTACATAGTGCCCGCTCCTGTTAATTGAATTGTGAGCTCGCGCGTTTTCCTTTTAAGCTAGACGTGATTCATGAGGGTAGTGGGGTAATGAATTTCGAAAGTAATATTTGTTGTTTTCGAATTTAGGGAGTATATTGAAAATATTTCAGTGCCTCAGTAGTTTGCTAGTTGGAATTTGCGGCACCTGATATCCAGGACCTAGGTTCAATTTCAGGGTCGGCCGATGTTATTGGGGTACCTGTGGGCAAACTCTCAGTAGTAAACATTCAGATCAAGATCTGAGCAGGTTGTCGAAGCCCTACCTACCTAACAATCGGCCTCCATCATATCCCCATATAACCGACCCTGACACACCAGTTTTCTATCACGATCTTCTAACAGCCTGGGAACCAGACGTAGGCTACACAAGCCGGTAAGACTCCACCACCTACGCACACATGTTCACATTGCAGTGACCGTAACCAACTATCTACATAGAAATACACCAAGATATACCTATATGACACATGCAATTTCATTGCCAGATAACAACCTGTCCAAAGAGGATTTAATACCATATTTCCATATATAAAAAATATCGATATATCCAAAAGACATTGTAAGAATTTTGGAAGCTTCTTTTTTTACCGATAGAAAAAAAATATCGTTATCTAGAGTAAATATCGTTTTGATACGATTTCGATACTTGATATTTTGTCGATATAAAATTGAGATATTAAATATCGCCAAAAATATTGATATAACAAAAAAATAAAACAATATATCGATGGCGATTTGTAGCTGAAAGCGGCCTTATTTCCACTAAAAGCCCAAAAAAACAACACTAGTCCCTTCAGCAAATCTTGCGGTCGCATGTGTCTGAATGCACATGAAATGTAAGTGCCTGATAACGATCTGAAATCACATACATATAAGTTCTACCCGATATGAACGATGCACATGACTTTACAATCAAAAGTTCATAAATGTGCATTTACCGCATTTACCGTCTCTCTGCGCCGCACTTTGGTTAACGACAATGTGATTCAATACTACGTAAAGATTATATTTATAATCATTATGAGCCGAAACACGTCCACTGCTGAACAAAGGCTTCTATAAAAGGGAGGCCCATAATTTAACCACTTAGCAGGCATCTTGTGAATCGCAGTATAGGTAGTAGGTAGTTGAATAGAAAGACGCTGCTACCCGTCTTCTTGTTTTCCCTCAGTGTCTTCCAACCCAACGGGAGGAGCCCATCTCCTCCTGGTGCTGTTCTTACCCCCTTACGGGTAAAATTATAATGAACAGCATTCATCATCATCATCATCATCATCATCATCATCATCATCATCACCAGCCGGAAGACGTCCACTGCTGAACAAAGGCCTCCCCCGTAGACCGCCACAATGAACGACAATTTGCTATTTGCATCCACCGGTTTCCTGCGACGCGAACAATGTCGTCGGTCCACCTAGTGGGAGGCCTGCCTACGCTGCGTCTTCCGGTTCGTGGTCGCCACTCGAGAACCTTTCTTCCCCAACGGTTATCGGTTCTTCGAGCGATGTGGCCTGCCCACTGCCACTTCAACTTGCATATTCTACGAGCTATGTCGGTGGCCTTGGTTCTTCGGCGAATCTCCTCATTCCGGATTCTGTCGCGCAAAGAAACTCCGAGCATAGCTCTCTCCATAGCTCGTTGTCTGACTCTGAGCTTCTCCAAAAGGCCAGCTGTTAGAGACCACGTCTCAGTACCATATGTCATCACTGGCAACACACACTGGTTAAAAACCTTTGTCTTCAGGCACTGCGGAATTTCTGATTAGAAGATGTCACGTAGTTTCCCGAACGCTGCCCATCCGAGTTGGATTCTTCGGGCGACCTCTTACCTCCTCCCTCCCTCTTCCTCTTCGGGCGAACAGCATTAAATAAAATTAAATCTGGGGTCCTACCACCAGCTTTTATGGCAGCAAAGTAATGTTATTTTAAAGTGAGAAAGAGACGTATAGGCCATAGACAGTTTGTAGCGCCGTTCCTTTCTCGCGTGAAAATGAGATTAGATTAATATATTATTGCTTGAACACAATATGGAGGTCTACCTCCAGGGTGTCTACATCCTGAGCTAAATTTGACCACTATTAGAGTAATACAGACGATCGTTATTTTAGGAAGTACCTAAAGAATCGTGTAAAATGAGGCAGTTGACCATCGTTTTTTTTTGCTACCGGTACAAGGACCAATTCATAGGTATATCAATTTCACATCCATAATAATATCCTGGGAAAGTTCACACACGGTCATCTGATCCCAAACTAGGCAGAGCCTGTACTATGGAAACCAGACAACTGATACTAATACATATTTACTTTTTTTTTGTAAATACATACTTATATAGATAAAACACCCAGACTCTTGGTGGGAATCGAACCCACGACCTGTTGGGTAGCAGACAGGGTCACTAACCACTAGACCAACAGGCCCGTCAATACAAGTGAAGCATAACAAACCATACTCGGTTTACGACAAGATGTGTCAGTTAGTACAAAAAATAATTCTTTATTACTTAAGTTAATACTTTAACTATACTTAAGGTAATTACTTAAGTTTAAATAGTTCAGCAATCCGCAAAATATTAGCAATGTGAAAATTAAAATACTCAAAACAATCAGTTCATATAAATCCATATTCTTTAATAATATTAGCAGGTCTAACAAGTACAGTATCAAATACACTGTCATAACGTAGAGTACCGAGGCGCCGCACCGTAGCGTATAATGTCCAAAAACAACGGCGCGAGCATTACCGCCATGAACACATGGGCTCCACCCGCACCATGAAAAATTCATAACAGATACCATAGACTAAGATACAGTTTGAAAACAGAAAATATCTTACGCGATTGTGCCTTATTGGGTTGGTGATGATGACAAAGGTCTATAATAGAAACGTAAATATAAATTTTGATCAGATTATACATGTGTTGTTTAGGGCTTCTATTTGAATAACTACTAAATGCTTAATAAAACTATTTAAAAAATAAGGACAAAAAAGCCGAAGTTATTCGAACAAGATGATGTCTAAGAATATTGTTGTGCCATGTGCTATTGGTCTAGTGGTTATTCACCCTGGTCATGAGTTCGATTCCCGTCAAGTGTCAGGTTTATCTATTTAAATATATATTTTCAAAAAAAAAAGGTATATAAGCATTAGTATCAGTTATCTGATTTTCATAGTACAGGTTCTGCTTTGTTTGGGATCAGATCACCGTGTGTGGATTGTCTTAAAATATATAAAAATTTGGCGCAGCATAGTATTCTGTCAGTACCTATAAAATAGAGCGGAGAACTTGAAAATCAAAGAAACTCTAAAATAATGCCCTCCAAAGATTCGGAGAGCTCTTTGGAGCAATCGGTTCTTTAGTAACTTACTCTACTAACATCTCATCACAGATACTCAATTCCACTCGAAAGTGGTTTTATTACTCCGCGCGGTGTTTTGTAAAACGCAGGTATCCTTTAGTTAGGGCGTTCCAGCTTGTGCCTAACTTTTGTTGATTTAGTGACGTACTTTTATTACGTGAATTTTTACTATTATGAACTGTCTCATCTCATAGTTATCTACTCTTTGGCCCCGGCTGTAGCCAGATAATAACAAGGTGCACCACGTCGTTGTGTAGGGTGGCTCGGCGCGTGCCTCCTCTACGGATGCTCTCTCTAATCTGTAGTGACAACACATCTTAGCTCGCAATGTTTGTTATTGAAAGCCGAACGTCTGGAACTACACAGTGCTTTATTGAACGATCCGTGATTATAGCCCGAGTAAGTTAGGGAGTCACGTAATATTGTTAGGTTGAAATTAACTAAGGGAGTCTTTGAAACTAGCATGTTGACTTTGAGACTGCAAAATATGTTTGTAAGGTTAATGAAATAGTGACGTAAGCAGGACGTTCGCCTGAAGTGATACACCTGCCCATAAGCCAGACAGGGACAGCTGTACTTCACTGCCACATCTCAACCGATACATTAGATAATCCTAAGTACACAACAACCCTTCACAAAGTTTTCAACAGATTATTCAATACTACAGCGGTAGGTACCATTTTTTTAAATTTATTTGAAAAAACAATACCATAAAAAACTTAAAAAATACTAATTAAAAAGTGATATACTATTCTAATGTTTTCGTATTTAAAAATCTTATTGCTAGCTTGCTTAAAACACACACACACAGCAGGTATTATTTTAGTTTTTGAACCAGTGCGCTGTAATCAAAGATTTAAAAGTACGAGGGTTTGACGTAAATATTGGGACGGTTCCTTGCATGATAAGAGTACCTACCTACATACATTGTTGATTTTTATTAGTTCGTGTTTGTGTGTTAGAACACAGTTAATATAGGCAGATTATACATAACGGGGTAGAGACGGTAGCGTCTCCGGTAGAAGGTGATGCTAGCCCTTAATTAGTGGGGTTTCAGTTGTCATTGTTTGGATTATTCTGACTCGAAACATTATCAATCAGTAATTTAACAATAACCATTACAATACCAGACATGTCCGAACAATGACAACCAAAACTCTTAAAGGGCCATCATCACCTTCTACCGGAGACCCTACCGTCTCCACCCCGTTTTACATTCAGTGGATAAATCTTAGTATTTAACCATGCTCCTAAACACGTGTACACAGCATGATAAAAAAATATTACAATATTACACAATTAAATGAAACAAACGTCGGGAAAGTAAAATAAAAAATAAACAGCGATATATTCCGTAAAATTAGTTTAATTATAGTAGGTACATGTAATGTCTTAATGTTTTCTATTAATATGTTATATGTCTATAGTAATTTGTGACGAGCCAACTCGGGGTGGCGTAATTCACTTAATAAATCTGATAATAATTAAAGACAGTACCCGTGATTGGATCGGTAATGAACTAGATTTTTGATCATGCTTCCAATATTATTACACTTTTGTAGACGCGAACTTGAAATATAAAGAGTAACTTTAAGCTTATACCTAAACAAGATTTGAGTTTGTTTTTTTTTATGTTTTTCATCCATTTCCAACAAGGCAGGAAATAAATTCTTAACAAATGAGCAAGCGAATTCCGCCCCGTGGTTAATGTCCGCGGCCAGCCTAGTTAACGTAAAACGTTAAAGTAATTTGCGGTTACAAACGAAAAGCTAACGCGAATTTACCGTAAAAAAGGGATTCATAAAAAACACGAAGCCGTTGCTAAGGAAATTGCTAAGTGTCTTGCGGTGTTAGGTACTTAAATAATATGTATAATATCTTACATTATATATTTAACCCTAAAAGTCAACATTCTGTTACCTAGATCTATATAATTCTAAGCTTCACCAGTTTCCTAGATTAACAATTTTCCATATTTTTAGGGTTCCATACCTTGTAACGTGTTACATAGGTCTCTTAAGTTTTTAGCACACTTTAGATTTTTGGGTCTTAAATAGGTAAAATTTTATCCGTCACTAGCAACATTTTTTGTCTATGTCATCGATCGTGCATGGAAATAGCTTCTCGTTTGACATTAGTAACAGCGGACATTTTGTTTCGATCTGTCATTGAATTAGACGTCACTTTCTTCGGACTTGGGAGGAGTGAGCATGTCGCTTGGCGACTAAAGATTTCATCCGAGGGAATCTTATTTGATTCTGAGTATTTTTAAAATGGGGATTTATAAAATAAAGCCGGTAAGTGTTCTCGCTTTTGGAGACATTGTATTTTGATATTTGGTTTGAATTTTAGAGTGATGGAAAATTTCTTTTGTTACAGCGATAAACGCGGTTTTTTTTATGGACTTTTTCTTGTAGCTTTCTGTTCTTTTGAACTACAAGTTTTCTTTTACATCATGCTCTAATGCGTTGATTGGGACTTCCGTTTACTCGGCGAGTGATGGCATCGTTTTTTTCGTGAGAAACTCCTGTGGGGATTTCGCCGGCTCCGCCATGGATGTGATTTTCCATTCCGACCACGATCGAATCGAAATCGAGTGAATCCTGGCCCATATCCAGTACGGATATGGGCCAGGATTCACTCAGAACATGGACACCTATCTTTCTCATAACCTTCTAACTATGTATTGAGGTAACCAAATTTAATTTCTCTACCTTATTTTTGTACCATTGTACCTATTAAAAATCTTGTAATTAACATTAGGAGATCGGTCTAAATTTAAATACCAAATTGTAATCCTCAAGAGACAATAAATTAAGATCTAACTTATTTCGGCCTTTTGCTCACCAGCCCTTATGATTAGAAGCCTATGCGAAACGCAGATGTTATCCAGGTAATTATTTTTTTTCTTTATTCTTTCGGATATTGCCCTGGCGCCCGAGTTCTTCATCTCTCTTATAACCAAAACTTATTTTTTATTTTTTTTAATTATATATTATTACAACCTAAAATGTCAAAAGGAACCCTTATGGTGAGAATTCGTCTGTCTGTCACATCTATATATTTCAGGAACTACTGACGCTATCGATTTGAAACTTGGAATCGTTTTAGATTTTACTTACCCCAACATCATCTCAAATGAAAAAGATATATTTTTCCTTTTAGTTTTTATTTAATGGTAGTCGAAATGGGTCATAGAAATTTCAAAGTGAGACTTCTTTATCGAGTGGGGCATCATATGAACGAGCTTCATTGGTACATCTCAAATCAGAGAATCTACAATTTATTTTGGGTTTTTTCACGTAGGTCTTTGCTGATCATCAAAAATGTAAAAAAAAAACGGTATTCAAATGAGTGTCAACACATGAAGTAATATTTTTCAAAAAATAAAATGTTCAGCATATTTTAGGTCCATAACCACAAAACCCGCATTGTGTATTAAGACCTACACAAACTCTGCCTGCACAGGAAGTAGATAATTATTTTGTCAGTTTAGGAAAAAAGTACATAATTAAAAAAAAATAACTTAAAATTTAACCCAATTTTACCCAAACCATTTTTAAAAAACATTTTGTCTGATATACACAAAATTAATTGTTAATAAGCAATTATTGCGTATTGCTACGTATTTAATGTAATTATGTTTAGTTTACAGCTAGCAGCTAGGTAAGCGTTGCAGGTTGACGCAACCTCGGGGCACGTTGTCTCGAGTGAGACGTTAATTTCGCTGACGTTTAGCGGTGGACCACATGTCGCCTTGCTCCTGACTCACAGTACACCATTGCAGCTTGAATATTCAACACGAATCTCTAGAATTAGTATTTATAGCTTTGCTAGCAATAAAAGATTTGTATTTGAATTTAGTTGAGTTCTTGCCGCCGGCGCCGTTAGATTACATATTTATAGTATCGTAGGTGCCTACTAAAGCAGTCATCACAAAGATTATTGAAAGACTTTGAAGTAAGCATTTTTTAAATCTATTTTATTTCAAAGCCTTATTTTTTGCCCGAATTTTTTTATATCTCAGATTTCTAGTCTAGAGTCACTTTCTTGGCTTGAGGAACCCTCAAGGTAGGTCGCGAGCTACCTTGAGTTTGACAGTTCTTTCCTCACCTCGAGTGAGTAAAATCCTCACGTGGAGGAAATTTTCAACGATTACGAATACGATTTTCTTTGAGTGAGGTCGAGTCGAGTCAAGAAAATCTGGAAAAAACGACAAGATTTAAGGGGTGTTAATATCTGATTTCTTAAGGGTAGGCAACGCGCTAGTGATTCTTCTAGTGTTGCTAGCGTCTATAGTCTGCGGTGACTGCTTACCATCAGGCGGGCCTTTCGCTGTCTCGCCACCTTGGGAACGGTCTTTTTTTGACATTTTTTATTATCAGCCAAAAACTATGTGACGTAAACCAAAATAAAAATCTGATTTGAATTGTGCAAATGAAGCCCTTTCATATGGATACCCCACTCGATATAGTAGTCTCACTTTGAAATTTTGATGACCCATTTCGACCCCCATTATAAAAAAAAGTTTTTTTTTTCAATTGCGATGAGGTTGGGTAAGTAAGATCTAAAACTATTCCAAATTTCGAATCGATAGCATCAGTGGTTCCTGAAATATATACCTAGGTGTGACAGACAGACAGACAGACAGACGGACAGACAGACAGACCGACAGACGAAGTCAGACCATAAGGGTTCCTTTTTTACCTTTTAGGTATGGAACCCTAAAAATACCTTGCCAACATGTTATTGTCTCCATAAAAAATTTCAACAGCTGTGACCCGCACCATCCTACACCGCACAGTGATTATTTAATATGAGAAAATGCAGAGATCATTAGCAGTCGAATGACGATCAGTGCTGAACAATGCCAATTAAAAGGGAAGGGTTGCCAGGCGTCTTGGGGATCGCAGTATCGGTGGTAGGTAATCCAACGTACGTCTTCCGGACCACGGTCACCACTCGAGAACCCAACCCAACGGTTATCGGTTCTCCGAGCGATGTGGCCTGCCCATTGCCACTTCAACTTGCAGATTCTGAGAGCTATGTCGGTGACCTTAATTCTTTGGCAAATCTCCACATTTAGGATTCTATCGCGCAAAGAAACTCCAAGCATAGCTCTCTCCATAGCTCGTTGTGTCACTCAGAGCTTCTCTAAAAGGCCAATAGTTAAGGACCACGTCTCAGTACAATGGTACTGACATAATGATGTCATCACTGCTGTCGTCGTATGTTTGATTGCCACCTGCTTAATAAAATAGAAACAGCTGTGACCCGCCCCATCCTACATCGCACAGAGATTTTTGAATATTAGAAATGCAGAGTTAAAATGAAAATAATAGTATTAGAAATCCTAAATAAGAATATTTAAAAAAAAAGAGAATCTGTCCAGAAACCATTGCTCTGGACCACCTTAGTAAAATAAAAACTGAACATACCACTGAAGAATTATTACCACACTCCTGCAGCAGAAATACATTGTAATCACCATGACGTAGCAACTTCACTGAGATTTCCGCACTGTACGAGATCTGAGAAACCAATGACTGCGGTACCGCTAGAGCTGTGACTTATATACGCGTTCGCTGAGCGCGTTCGGCTATCCTACCTACAATTTATTTGATATCTGTTTTTGAAGTCTAACACGGCCTCTCCTGACATGAGACCGTCCTCGGGCTCGCTAAATTTTGACGACTTTTAATCCCGCTAGGCTGCGACGAACACGGCCCAGTTTCATTGACTTGTCTTGTCCTGCACAAAACACAGACGAACACAAAGAAGTCGTAAAATATATACAGTCATAGCAGAAAACATTCAGTCATAGGCTTTACTCAGGTCTCTTCCTGCGCAACCGATACCTTGTGCACAACCAGGCTTTACATCGGTCTCTAACAGAGCACCCCGAAACCCACGAATCGTACAGGCTTTACACAGGTCTCTAGTCAGCGTGGGCCCCGCTGACGCAACCCGTCACCCTCACACATTGTGGTCACCTCAAAACCACGTGCACATGGCTTTACATGAGTCTCTCCCACAACGGTGAATACAAACACATCGTGGTCATCCCAAAACCACGTGAATGGCTTTACATGAGTCTCCCAACGACTGTTTACACACACTGCGACAGACGCCGACGTTCCCCGCACGCTTCGGGACACCGTGCACCTTGCAGGATACAGCGTCAAATGCCATCATCCTTCTGCACGCACGCCTCGTAAGCCAGGCCTCAGCACGCCATAGCACCCACGTGCCTGTATTTCCCTCTGCGAACAGAACAATAGAACGCAAGCACTTTTCCTTTGGATTTAGGGTTCACAGCTCCTTATCGGCGCAGCCCCAACCGAAAATATCAGTAACACACTAAACAAGGCAAAGATGTCTTGACATCTCCGTATATCGCATTTAGAGTTAGAATTTACCAACAGTAAAGTACAACAGCACTGTCAGACCCGGGAATCGATTCCAAGACTTAGAGACAACAAAATCATAAACTACCAGATCTGGAAATCAAACCCAAGACTTAACGATCACAATACCATAGACTGCCAGATATGGGAATCGAAACCAAGACTTAGCGACCAAAACACCATAGGGGTATATCAAATAAAGATCCAGTTCTCCACAACGGTATGCTACAAACGCATCAAATATCACATCGGAAGGCATGTATTGTTCTGCCCACCTTACCGATCATATATTCCACGCTACATGTAAATGATTAGCGTATTGCACCCATAGTCTACTTTTGGACAATAAATAGGTTCAAACAAGAACACCTCTATAAATGCTTATTTTCAAGAACAGTGTGCAACTTACGCCAGTGTAGCTGTCATTACCGCACAGTCAACCCTGCAACTGCTTTTCTTATTTCGGTGACTGGCCATCACAGCCATGGCGTAGTGACAAACACCAGTGTGCAGCGCGGCAACCGACAATGTAAGCGGTAACCACCAACGCCACCGTGTGGGCGGCAACGCCACAGGGCAACCGTAGTGGGGCTGCACAGCGCCACCTTCGTGTGGCAGCCCGTCGCCACCATGGTGTGGCGGTCACGCCACCGTTAGGGCGGCAGCGCTGCGTTTAGCACCCAATGCTACTCGTGCAGCGGCGGACAGCGCCACAATGCAGTCGCTAATGCCACAATTGCTCTGGCGACTCGCAGTTACACATTCTGTGAACATAACTACAGAAAACGAATTAAAAATTTGACAGGTAGGTAGTCAAATCAACAAGTACATAGACACAATTAGCACTCGTTAATATTAGGCCCGTACGACCCACC
The DNA here is from genome assembly GCA_911728495.1 of Furcula furcula. Taxonomy (NCBI): domain Eukaryota; kingdom Metazoa; phylum Arthropoda; class Insecta; order Lepidoptera; family Notodontidae; genus Furcula; species Furcula furcula. The sequence goes on along the minus strand of OU452262.1, from coordinate 20,383,954 downwards.
GGACTAATCGCTCGGCCTTCCTTCACAAAACATCCAGATTGAACCAGATTTCCAATACGATTATGAGTCATCGACCGAGAAAATAAAAAATAAGCCAAAACAATGCTTTACAAATTGTAATAACTGGTCAACATTAACAACAAAACATCTTTTATCAAAATACAACTTTACTTCCAGATTTATTAGTAATCGCACTTTATTATTATAACTAGCAGTCAAAACTCAAATCAACCCACTGCTTAAAACAATACAAAGCAACAAAATAAATCCATCTAGTTAATTTGTGCTAATCTAGCCGTAGCAATAGACTTTGCCGGTCATTAGATACTTCCACGAACGAACTCACTATAGACCTAAATAGATTAACTGGCTCGATCGTTCAACCATCCATAGTGTGTGTCTACTGGACTAACAACAGTACTATTAGAACTATAAGCTGAACTATTAAATTTTGATCGATTGATCTAGCGATCTATCGTAATAATCCTTATCCTATTCGTCTTCCATTACCAACATGAATCGTAAAACCCGTGGGCATCATTAATAAATTTTTTTTCATAACACGAACTACCCGCATATGTTTTTTTTTCGAGAATAACATAACATGAAAATAATGGAAACGAATATAACAAAATGCATCAGAAAGCGAAGCGGATAGGCTAGAATCCAATCCCACTTCTGATATTAGAAATCCTAAATAAGAATATTTAAAAAAAAGAGAATCTGTCCAGAAACCATTGCCTCTGGACCACCTTAGTAAAATAAAAACTGAACATACCACTGAAGAATTATTACCACACTCCTGCAGCAGGAATACATTGTAATCACCATGACGCAGCAACTTCACTGAGATTTCCGCACTGTACGAGATCTGAGAAACGAATGACTGCGGTACCGCTAGAGCTGTGACTTATATACGCGTTCGCTGAGCGCGTTCGGCTATCCTACCTACAATTTATTTGATATCTGTTTTTGAAGTCTAACAATAGTATAATGCATGGTATATCATTTAATTTAGGATTTGTATAAAGATAAACTATTTAAAAAAAAATAAAAACCGACTTCAAAGTAAATTATCTAAAAAGCATAAAATAACGAAAATATTATATTGAAGTCGGTGCTAGCACATCATGTTAACTAACACTAGCACCAGCTGACACCGACTTCAATATATTTTCGTTATTTTATGCTTTTTAACCGACTTCAAAAAAGGAGGTTCTGTATTCGACGCGTATGTATGTAATATTGATAAAAATGCGTAATATTAATATATGATAGTCTATGTGGGCTTCTAAACAAATTTACCAAATTTTATGAGTGTATGTATGTATGTATGTATGTATGTATGTATGTATGTAGGTTTGTCCACGGATTTCTCAGAAACTACAAGTCCGATTTTGAAAATTCTTTTTGCAATAGTTAGAGTATTTTTCAACTTAGGGTAGAGTACAAGTTTCATCGAAATCGGTCCAGTAGTTTAAGAGATATAAACTTTTTATGTTTTCAGTAAGTTATTGTAACGTAGACGTTCGAGTTGCGTGATAGTGCTGATACCTATTTTGGTAAAATAAGTCACTAAAAAGTGTTAAATAAACTATTTTAAAAAAAATAAAAACCGACTTCAAAGTAAATTATCTAAAAAGCATAAAATAACGAAAATATTATTGAAGTTGGTGCAGAATATACAAAGCAGGTACGCTAACACCAACTTCAATAATATTTTCGTTATTTTATGCTTTTTAGATAATTTACTTTGAAGTCGGTTTTTATTTTTTTTTAAATAGTTTATTAGATAATTTACTTTGAAGTCGGTTTTTATTTTTTTTTAAATAGTTTATTAGACAATTTACTTTGAAGTCTTTTTTTTTTTTACATAGTTTATTTAACACTTTTTAGTGGCTTATTTTACCAAACAAAATAGGTATCAGCACTATCACGCAACTCGAACTTCTACGTTACAATAACTTACTGAAAACATAAAAAGTTTATATCTCTTAAACTACTGGACCGATTTTGATGAAACTTATACTCTACCCTAACTTGAAAAATACTCTAACTATTGCAAAAAGAATTTTCAAAATCGGACTTGTAGTTTCTGAGAAATCCGTGGACAAACCTACATACATACATACCTACATACATACATACATACATACATACACTCATAAAATTTGGTAAATTTGTTTAGAAGCCCACATAGACTAACGTATATTAATATTACGCATTTTTATCAATATTACATACATACGCGTCGAATAGAGAACCTTCTTTTTGAAGCCGGTTAATAAAGGAAAGCAAATAGTCGAAATTATGTGCACATTACCTTAAGCTCTGAACAGTTTAATCCTTGTATGTAAGAAGCAAATTGCTTCCCAATCTTGGTTCTACGCTCAACACGGATATTGCGTCGAACATTAATTAAGCACTGCACAATAGCCCGGGGCAAATATCGATACCTATAGTGTTGCCAGGGGTAAGCTCGAGTAGTTAATTAATCGTATTATAAATCAGAGTATCGTTACGTTTAAGGTGCCTGCCCACTATGAACCGAGCTATGAACGTACCAGGCACGGAAAAGAATCAACGGAGTCTACTATGCAGTCAAACCGAACGTATCATGCCTGTTTTGGGCCCGACACCCATATTGTCGATTGTACCATAGTTAAATAATACCCTATGAACAAAGGGCTCTAATTACACCTAGACAAACATTTAAGTCAGTATTATTTATACAGAAGATTTTTTTTTAATTTTGATAAGAACATGAAAGGTGCGTCTGGATATTGATCGGTTTAATAAGCGTTGTTTCGTTTCTTTTTGCCTGACACGTTCATAGTACGGAAATAGTTACACGGTGATGGTCACGTGTAGTGGGCAAATACTTTTATTCTGCAAGGAAATTCGTAGAATTTAAACGCTTTATGGAATTTGCCGCTGTATTTTACATTTTTCAGTTACAACGGAAGAAGGAAATAATAAATATCAAATATATTATTTTATAGGTGGTAGCTCCTATGTTTAAGACATTATCGAGATCAGATTAAAACATTCAAACTCAAACTCAAAAATCTATATTTCAAATAGGCTTACCGCTATCACTTTTGAATGGTCATTTTTTAAAAGCTACCACCGGATCACAACGCGGCCTCAACTGAGAAGATCCGGCAAGAAACTCAGCGGGCTTGTCATTTTTTCACTTTTTTTTTAAACATTGTTTTGTTACCAATGAATCGACATTAGCGATAGTGTGTCCTGCCGTTCCAAACATAAAGCAAGGGAGAAAAGAAGAAAACAATAAATTACGACAAAAATTACAACAAACTAAAAGGCCAAAGGGATAGTAGTGCCACCACCGTGGCAGATAATTTAGCCTTCCAGCCACACCAGCCACCATGGCAACTGAGAATCGAATTGATAAAGAATTTTCATTCTTTCTTAGCTACTGGTTACGATGGAATAATTCCACTACTTTCTGTATAACCAGGTTGTGAAATAAGAATTGCATTGTCGCCAACTTACCACAACTTTTTGCAACCAGTTGTGATCAAGTAGTTTCTGTAGCGGGTGCCTCAATTGGCTAATCCAATTTTGAGTATACTATACCCTAACTCTCTAAGCATAGAAAATAAGCATCTCGTCTAAATTTAAATTTTACGTAGAATTTAATATCTGCAAGCCTGTTTCGTTATCTAGTGATTATGAATTTTGGTTGCATCCAGTCGCTTTGAGATGGTCGCTTTGACTGTACCAGATGTGTGGCTCCATTTTGGGCGAGTACAATCACTTATTATTTTTATGTAATATATTTACTAGCTGATGGGATGTGCTCTAGCGAAGATAAGGCGCTGGACAGACTTTGGCCAGTTTCTCACGAAGTGTCCATAGTCTCTCTATTTTGTCGATGAAGACCACCAGGTTGTATCAGTGGGACTATTTTGGAAATACTTTATATCGTTTTTCTTGGCACTTACCATGATTTATCACTGCATCACCCTAAGGTAGAATGTCTCAGGCATTAAGTTCCCCTATGTACTATTTAAAACGGGGTAGCGTAAGTCGGGGTATTACTGTATAAGTATTGAACAGTAGGAAATTGTTATTACAGAATGCAGCCGTCCAATGTAGAGCAATAAAAATATCATTTCCGCTAATAGTGAGGACTGACTACTTTCATTGCAGCCTTTGAAACATAAATACATATGTATAATATATAAGATCATCACTGATTAAATACTCGAAATAACTAACAACTCTCAAAGCGGTTCTGTTTATTTTTCATGTATGGTTTATGTATACAATGGTTGTAGTCACAAACTACAAATAAATGGCGGTTACTGAAATATATAGAATTTTCTAAATTCAAAATTTTTACACCCGTAATTAAAAAGGTTGTATGTGAATACCCTGTTTTTCTTTCATCATCATCATCAGCAGCCTAAATACGTCCACTGCTGAACAAAGGCCTCCCCCTTAGAAGGGAGGGGGTCTTAGGAATCGCAGTATCGGTGGTAGGCAATCCTATAGAAAGACGCTGCTGCCCGTCTTCTTTCTTGTTTTCCCTTAGTCGCCTCTTACGGACACCCATCGAGAGGAGATGGGGGGGGGGGGGGGGGGGTGCTATTCTTACCCGGCGGACACCCCACGCGGTTGTTTTACAAGCTATAATCTAGCAATAATTGTTTGTATACGGGAGTGATGGCTGATCGGTGGTCAGCCAAAGAAAATTGATAGGGTTGAATATGACATATTGAACCTTTTTTTTTTTTTGACGCGTGGGAAATCTTCGAAAGATCCCCGGGAGCTGTGGGGCTCGACCGGGGTATGTGGGATTCTTACCCACTAAAACCCCCGCGGCTATCGCATCGGCACATGAGAGGGGGGACCCCAGGGCTCTACGGTGGGATCTGCACCAGGGTCCCCTCAGTGCCTTGCCTTTGAGCTCGCCGCCGGGGGGCGCATTGTAGCCCCCCGGGAACCTGACACGGTACTCACGGGGACGGGGGTCGCAACCCCGCCGCCATCCTCCTCGGAGTCGCCGCCGTACTCAATGGACGCTCAAAGGGCCCACACCCCGAGCGTCCAGCGACTCCGAAGGACATATTGAACCTACCAATTGTTGACGACACCTTGTAGATGTTAAACTATAATACTACTAAAATACTAGGTGGTAGGTTCCTTGTGCAAAGAACCGTCCAGGTAGGTACCACCACAGTGTCAGATATTCTGCCGCCAAGCAGCAGTGTGTAAACATTGCTGTGTTCCGGCGTGAAGGACACTGTAGCTGGTGAAATTACAGGACACAAAGACTTAATATCTTATGTCTTAAGGGTCGGCAACGCGCTAGTGTTGCTAGCGTCTATAGGCTGCGGTGACTGCTTACCATCAGGTGGGCCGCATGCTTGCTTGCCACCTTGGTAGTATAAAAAAAATTGTGCGTACGTGGAGTCCTTCTGCGCGGAAAAAGTGATACTTCCGATACTTATGAGTGATATTACCGGGACTCTTTTACAGTTAGAGGTACGCATTTGTGGAATGATCTTCCTCCATACGTCCGGCATTCCAAGTCTCTGCCTATCTTTAGGAACAACCTCCATAAGCATCTTCTTGCTAAATCCATTGTGTGTAACTAACATCTTACCTGTACAATGAACTATTAGGTACATTTTCATTATATCTATATATATGTGAATATATAATATATTATATTTAAATAAGTAAGTATAGAATTTTATATTATAAATAAGTATTAGTTTATAATATTTTTTATATGTCGGAGCACGGCTAAGGTGCATAACGAACAAGAACAAAACTGAACGGCAGCGGCAACCTCACCCAGCCACTCATCTCTCAAATACGCAACTCACTCGCTAGCGCCCAGAAGCAACTCTTACAAAACCTCACTTGAGTGAACCTTGCGTCACCAAGGGTACCAACAGATCATGATTAGAGTAGGGCATCGAAGCCCAAACTACCTAACGATTTTCCTCCACCATATCCCTCACAGCCAACCCTGACCGACCAGCTTCCTACTCCGACCTTCAAGCTACATCAGGAACTAATCACACTCATCCAGAGATATCACAATAGACTGCCACAAACAGACTTTCCCAGACAGACTGCCACAAACAGACTGACATCTCCGCGCTCAGAACACTTCTTATAAAGCTCAACGTTATTTAGTTTCCCTCTCCATTACAATTTGTGAAATGACATCTACCCTACATTTAAGAATCAACACGATACTTTGTATTTCTTAGTCAATTGACGACCCATACTAATGACCCGGAGGCGACACGGCCATCCTGCAAGACACACGTCCTCGTGTGTTGATCTCTATCAGAAATAAACCCACACAGGTCCACCCAGCTCGGCCACTCCTGACAATCTAGGCAAATGGTGAAAACCAAACCAAAACCAGGAATCAACCAGAGCGCCAACAACCTTCAGATCAAATCCAATCTGCCGCCAACCAAGCTGTTACGACACAACAATCTGATGTTACCAAGACCACTTAGCAGAATAGCTCCCTGGCTACTGGCGCTACAATAATCTGGGAACACTTCTCAAATAACCACAACATGGCGCCAACCCAGATCACCACCAACAGAAGTAAGCAAAGCTATTCATGAAATGCTGAACCAGATCACCAAACGGATCATCATGATCCCCACAACCACACATACACTGCTGGACCGGATCACGTCGCTCCCTTTAGCCATAAACCACAATGCTGGACTTGATCACACCGATCCCTTCAGCTGTAACTCAATCTTGGATAGAATCAGTTATCGCTCATATCTCCGCGTCAACAAAAACATGAGTAACCACAAACCCGTAGATGAACACAGCCACCCTAGTGACCCAGTGCGTACACTACCATAGTCATCACTGTGACTACGTTTATACGCCACTAACAATCTTGCCCAGCTGGTCCCTCAAGGAGGCCACTGTAACAGTCTTGTCCAGCGAACCTCACATAAGGACCACAACACACCCATACACACAGACACACTACTGCAACAATCTTGCCCAGCTGGTCCCTCAAGGAGGCCACTGTAACAGTCTTGTCCAGCGAACCTCACATAAGGACCACAACACACCCATACACACAGACACACACTACTGCAACAATCTTGCCCAGCTGGTCCCTCAAGGAGGCCACTGTAACAGTCTTGTCCAGCGAACCTCACATAAGGACCACAACACACCCATACACACAGACACACACTACTGCAACAATCTTGCCCAGCTGGTCCCTCAAGGAGGCCACTGTAACAGTCTTGTCCAGCGAACCTCACATAAGGACCACAACACACCCATACACACGACACACTACTGCAACAGTCTTGCCCAGCTGGTCCCTCAAGGAGACCACTGTAACAGTCTTGTCCAGTGAACCTCACATAAGGACCACACATACACAACATACTCCCACACTGGCTAAGACGGTAACCATCGGCCAGCAGTCATCTCATATGACAGTATGGACTGGAGAACCTGATATCTCATGTCATGTCATCATCTCTTATGATGACATGTCCCACCACACATACACACACACACACACTATGATGTTTGACCTCATGCAAACAATCACTGGTTAAGGCGTCCCTTCGACCAGTTGTCATCTCATATGACAACGTGGACCGGACAACCTGACATCCCGTCATGTCATCTATGATGACGCCCCTCCACATACACACGCACACACACACTGGTGTTTGACCTCATGCAAACAATTACCTGCTAAGGCGTCCCTTCGACCAGTTGTCATCTCATATGATAACGTGGACCGGACAACCTGACATCCCGTCATGTCATCATCTATGATGACGCCCCTCCACATACACACACACACACACACACACACACACACACACACTGGTGTTTGACCTCATGCAAACAATTACCTGCTAAGGCGTCTCTTCGACCAGTTGTCACCTCATATGACAACGTGGACCAGACAACCTGGCCTCTCGTCATGTCATCACCTCTTATAATGACATGACCCTCCACATACACACACACACACACTGTGATGTTTGACCTCATGCAAACAATCACGGGCTAAGGCTCCCCTTTGACCAGTTGTCATATGACAACGTGGACCCGACAACCTGCTATCTCGTCATGCCATCATCTCGTATGATGACATGACCCTCCACACACAGTGATGTTTGGCCTCATCAAACAATCACTGGATACCCTTTCGAACATTCTCACCCTCTACTACTCAACCTCTACGACTGGACTCAAAGTCACACCTTCCTCACTAACGAAAAGTGATCAATCATCACTTCACTTGTGACCGCTCAACCAGAAATACCAAATCTCCACCACAACCCCGTTGGCACCGCCAGGCACAACCGCAGCACCCAACCAGCACTGCACACCAATGCTAAATGAAAAGACACTACGGGGAAACAAAACCAAAACCTGTCAGATGGCAAACGCTGATAGGGCTTGAGCACACTATCCCACTTCTGATGTCGGAGTGCATAACGAACAAGAACAAAACTGAACGGCAGCGGCAACCTCACCCAGCCACTCATCTCTCAAATACGCAACTCACTCGCTAGCGCCCAGAAGCAACTCTTACAAAACCTCACTTGAGTGAACCTTGCGTCACCAAGGGTACCAACAGATCATGATTAGAGTAGGGCATCGAAGCCCAAACTACCTAACGATTTTCCTCCACCATATCCCTCACAGCCAACCCTGACTGACCAGCTTCCTACTCCGACCTTCAAGCTACATCAGGAACTAATCACACTCATCCAGAGATATCACAATAGACTGCCACAAACAGACTTTCCCAGACAGACTGCCACAAACAGACTGACATCTCCGCGCTCAGAACACTTCTTATAAAGCTCAACGTTAGTTAGTTTCCCTCTCCATTACAATTTGTGAAATGACATCTACCCTACATTTAAGAATCAACACGATACTTTGTATTTCGTAGTCAATTGACGACCCATACTAATGACCCGGAGGCGACATATATATGTTCGTTATTATATACATTATTTGTTGTTAATATAATACTTTTTGTTTGTTTAAATTGTATTTTTATGTTTTGATGACTGTGCACTACACTGCAGATCTATTTTTGTATAGCTCCTTCCACAAAGGTTGTCTGGAAGAGATCGCTTTGAGCGATAAGACCGCCTTTGCTCACATTAAAATGTACCTGATTCATGTAAACTGTCCTTTATAATGTGTGCAATAAAGAATTTATCTATCTATCTATCTACTTCACTCTCCCTCTGTCTCCCCGCGAGTGAACGACACTGAACGACACTGAACGACGCTGAACGACACTGAACGGTACTGATCGACACTGAACGACACTGAATGACGCTGACCGACACTGAACGACACTGACCGAAACTGAACGAGGCTGACCGACACTGAACAACACTGACCGACACTGAACGACGCTGAACGACGCTGAACGTCACTGAACGACACTAATCGGCGCTGAACGACACTGACTGGCACTGAATGACACTGATCGACACTGAACGATACTGAATGCCACTGATCGACACTGAATGACACTGAACGACACTAAATGACACTGAATGACGTAATGAACGAAGACTGAATGACTGGATCACGTGCGCGCTTTCATACCCCCTCCATGGTAACGTTTAACGTTTAACGCAACCTTGTTGGAATTCGCATAAGAACTTCAAAAGAATCTAGATCGCATTGTTGAATTAATTTCACCGAAAAAAAAAGTAGAAGTCTTACATGGTTACATCATCTATTGAATCCTTACTTATATTTCGATCAAAGACTGAAATAACTTGATGGAATAACTTATCAGATTGAATTATCTCTACAATAATCTTTCGTTTACAGACGGTTTTCAGGAATAGCGTTTAACTAAAATAGGCTGTACTCTGACGTTTCAAAGAAAACCAATTGCTGCAAACCTAGGACAGACAAAATTCCATTTTCTTTAGTTTACTATTTTTCTTTTACTTTCTTTTTTATCGGTGGCGAAATGGGGAGGTAAAATTTAAAGGAGAGTACTACAATAAAGTGAGGTGTCATATAAAAGGGCTTTGTTTGCACAATTGAAAACAGATTTTTACTTCTGGCTGGAGCGCTTTAAGCGCTCGCCCTCTTGTCCGGTGAAGCTGTAATGGCCATCTGCGGCCAACAGTACTACTCCTACAAAAAAAAAAGATTTTTATTTTGGTTTATAAATGTCAAGTATTTTTGGGTTATAATTAAAATTATGTTTTGACTCACGGGTTAACTGCCAGGATGATTAATTATTTCTTTCCGATATTTCGACGCTGTTTCAAGCGCCATGATCACGGGATAACTGTATGATGCGGGTGGGTGAAATAATAAATTAGGAACAGACAAATCTGTCTACCCCGTTCCTCAGTCTTTTACTACGACTACTACTGGAACTCGAACTCGATTGGAAATAATTAAAATTGTCGCAGTAAATACCGTCTCCCCCTTATCTTTTAAAGAGGAAAAAATCTGAAATAGTTACTGGTAATAAATGATTGTTTAAATTTTACAGGAAATATAAATTGATCTTCCTATGTAGAATAGTATCATGTTAGCACCCCAGCCGGTGTGCCTATATAAACGCGGTGCAAGCTGAGACGAGGGCATTCATACAGCGGTCACGGGACAGTCAGCGGTCTACGCTCGTCGGGATAACAGTACGGTTTGAAGAATTAAACTTGTAAGTGATTTATTATTATTCTCTTTATTTTGTGTATTTGACGATATGATATAATATTATACTTCGTTTATTTCACGAAGACAAGGCTGATTTACATGCAGCAGACGAGATATTATGCTGCCCAAGTCACATATTTAAAGATAAAAATACATATTTTTAAAAATAAAATTCACTATTTTGACTCATTTCCCGGCAACGGTACGCAACCAGTCGCCATCTTCATTACGTGATTTTGTGATGCCCGAGTCACACGTAAATTTACCTCCGCAAATCAAATAAGATTGGATTTAAAGAAAATTTCCGCTAGTGAACATATTGTATCGTCATAAGATGTGCAGCATAATATTGGTAAATTCTTTACTTGTTGTAGTTGTCATAAAACTTCAAGGTGAGTACAAAATTATATCTCAAAGTACAGACTAATATTTTTCCTTTCGGCAACTACCCACTTATTATATTTTTATATTAATTAAATAATCTACATTGTGATTAAAACATCTCAATCATAAATACGCCAAGGTATGTCGTACGTAAATGTTCAGTATCACAAAACGTGTATTGTATGTGTGTCAAGGGCGTTTGCGCGCTTTTGTGTACTTTGGCATTTGGAAAAAACATAAATAATTAAGGTACCTATCATAAATAAATAAATAAATAAAATCTTTATTCATTAACCAGAAAGATTATACAAACTTCAAAACAAGGTTGGAATCGCCTTTTAAGTGTAACACCTGTGCCAGACGATTCCGCTCTTCCATAGCCATAAGAAGGTATACATTTTAATAAACCAAGCAGTACATTGTGTATTATTGTAAATATTAACATTAACAAATAAAAAAGAAAGAAAAGGTAAGTAATCATTTTTGTATTCTGTATATGAATGTATGTATCTGCGTGTGTGTGTTTTGTGTGTGTGTGTGTGTGTGTTTTGTGTGTATGAGAGAGTGTTGGTATTTAATTATGCATAAATACAATCCAGAGACGTCCCATACGAATGCCAACAGATTAAATTCATTATTTTTACTATAGGTACCTACTCCCTACAATATAATTTAAGAAGTTGATTGTAATAGAGTTTCCGTATCTTCATACGTTAAAGATTTTAACCAATTAGTTATCTTTAATTTACAGTTACGAGTATCCATAGGATAGATATTTAAAACTTTATTAACTTTATTATATAAGAGGGCTGATTGTTTAATATACTGTCGTTGAGCAAAAACAGTTTTAACATTTTCTGTAGTGAAAACAATATCTTTCCTTCTTTTAGTTAAAATATTGGGATCAAAGAATATAGATTTGTGCCTTTTTAGTAATACAGACAAAATATACAATTTTCTCACAGTCAATAGATTACTTTCCAAGTAAAGCTCATTTGTGGGGTACATGTACGGCTTGAAATACATCACTTTTAAGAGCGCCCTTTGAGCTCGTTCTACTTCCAAAAATTTTATTTTGGATGCCCCACCCCAAACAGAGACACAGTAACCTAACACAGACTGAGCTAATGCTAAATATATTCTATTCAAAAGTGATTTAGATGCTACATACCTTAATGTTTTAAAAATCCATATTAACTTTCTTATTCTAGTAGAAACTAAATCAATATGACTGTGCCATGATAATCTTTGATCAATCATTACACCTAGGTATTTAATCGAAGCTACTTTATTAATTGTGGAGCAATTGCAATTTATTTCAGGTGGATAATGACAAGTATGTATCTGAATACCAAAGTTAGTAGCAGGCTGGGTACGTATATTTTTAGAAAAACACATATAGTTAGTCTTTTCACTATTGAGCGTAAGAAGGTTTGTCTTTAACTCAAACTCAAACTCAAACTCAAAAATCTTTATTTCAAATAGGCTTAACGCTAGCACTTTTGAATCGTCATTTTTTAGAAGCTACCACCGGATCACAACGCGGCCTCAACTGAGAAGATCCGGCAAGAAACTCAGCGGGCTTGTCATTTTTTCACTATTTTTTTTAAACATTGTTTTGTTACAAATGAATCGACATTAGCGATATTGTGTCCTGCCGTTCGAAACATAAAGCAAGAGAGAAAAGAAGAAAACAATAAATTACGACAAACTAAAAGGCCAAATGGATAGAAGTCGGACCAGTCCCCCCAAGCAGCACCCGCGCACGAGTTGACTCGAGCAGCAGCCACCAATGAGCCACCTGCATAAGTGCCAGTTCAGTGTCGTTATGAACAGTATCCCATGAAGGACCGTTAACAACCAAGACTGTGTCATCGGCATAGCAAAATATATTAGCACCTTTAATTTGTAATTTACACAGCTCATTGATATAAATCAAAAACAGCGTCGGGCCCAACACACTGCCTTGTGGTACTCCGTAAGATATATGTGAGTCATCACTGACATATTGTCCTACCTTTACTTTCTGTTTCCGACCACCCAAATAGTCTTTAAAAAGCAGTAGTGGGGTACCCCTGATGCCTATGTTCTCAAGCTTTTGCACAAGAATGGGGACAGAAACGGTGTCAAAAGCCTTTTTTAAATCTAAAAACACAGCAAGACTCTTGTATCCTTTATCTAAATTTTGCACTATTAGTGAGCTAAAAGCTGAAACGGCATCTTCTGTCGACTTGTTTTGCCTAAAACCATATTGCGAATCAGATAAAATGTTGTATTTACTCAAATAATTGATCAATCTTCTGTTCATTACTTTTTCTACTATTTTAGATATAGAAGGTAGTACTGAAATAGGACGATAATTGTTAACATCGTTTTTGTCGCCATTCTTGTATACCGGAGTAATAAGAGCTTGCTTAAGCATTGCAGGAAATACGCCCAGTTTGAAGCATAGATTGACCAGATGACATATAATTGGAGTAATTTCGTTTATGGCAAGCTTTAAGAAACTAGAAGGTACATTGTCCCAACCTGGAGCACTGCTAGATTTCATCGAATTAATCACATCATGTATTTCCATTGGATGAGTGTCCAATAGTGCAAAAGATGAAAGCTGAGTATGACGTTTTTGACTACTAACTACCATGGATGCTCGGGACTGCACCTTTTCAGCAAGGGTTTTTCCTATGTTCGAGAAATAGCCGTTAATATAATTTACTGTCTCTAGGGGAGATGATTTTAAATTTAATAAATTTGTGTTGTCAATTGTCTTTTGGGATAAGTGAGTGATATTTTTAATGTTTTTCCAAAGATTTTTAGAGCTATTTGTAGATAACTCCAACTGCTGCTTATCATAACTACGTTTTAACTTTTTTATTAAATTATTACAATAGTTACGATAACGTTTATAGGTTATTTTTAAAATTTCATCAAAAGGTTCGGTCTTTAATTTTTTTTGCATTCTATTTCTATTTCTAATACACCGTAAAATACCAGAAGTAATCCATGGTTTCATTGTACGTTTATTTTTAGGAATATTAGTGAAATGTGTGTTCTCTTGAAGTGATTTACTTATTTTGTCAATTAACTTTTCAACTACTAGATCTGGATTGTCACAAAAAAGTAACTCTGAAAGATTTTTCTCTGCTAGGTTAATTAGTGCATCTTTAAAATTAGTAATTACTTTTTTCTTGGCACACTTAAATTTATATTTATTATACTTGGATATGCATAACAAAACCATACAATGATCAGTAACAGTTGTATTTAGAACAGCTACTTGAGCTGAAACCACATCTTTTGCTATTTTAAGCATGTAATGGTCAAGACAACTATTGCCTCTTGTTGGAAGAGAGTGACCTGGTAACATACCGTGCACAGATAACATATTAAGGTAATTGTTCCTATTATTTCGTTCATGACTTGCCTCAGATTCCTTAACAATTAGGTTAATATTTAAATCTCCTGTTAATATAATGTTTTTGTGTGACTGTATACTATTTAAATACGAATTTAGAGAATTAATAAACATATCAGCGTTAGTTTTTGAGGGTGAGCGGTATATTCCTAAAATAGTAGTATCATTGCATTCGATTTGAACACAGGATGCATGTACCAAATTAACTTCTTTAATTTTAGCTACAATGTTACTTTTTACATATACGACTACACCGTCACATTGGTTCAGTTGGTTTGTCGTAGCAAAAGAGTTATAGTTACATAATCCCGGTAGAGGTTTATTAGGTTTCAACCGACACTCTGTTAATATTAATATGTCTGGGTTTACTTTTAAACTTGATAGAGTTATGCAGAGATCGTCAGAGTTACTATATATACTTCTAATATTTTGCGTAATTAGTACGAGATCCTGTTGTTTAAAGTGGATATTCTTTTTAAGGTCTTCAGTATCACAGTAACATGCACGTGCGATCAATGTTTCGTCTATGTCATTCAATGTAGAAATCGAATTATCCATTTAAGAAATAATTAAAGTTAGCGAATACAATTACCATAACAGTCGATAACATAAGCTTATAAAGAATATAAGGCAACATAAAGACAATTTTTTGGTTGTTAAGTGGGACTAGATTTTTTTAAATTATATTTAGTACTTTTTGTGTGTGATTGTATGAGTGTAGACTGTGTAATATAATAAAAATATGTGTGTGCGTGTGTTTGCTGTAGAAATAATATGTGTTCATGTGTGTATGTTGAATGTATGAAATAAGGCATTCGCGATTATAATTAAGTTTGCTGTTAAGTGTCAGTGTAACATGCTTGCAAGAAAACTGTTTACTTACTACAATAAAAACATTAAAAGTAATAAAAAATGAACACAATAAACGCAAAACTAAGCGCCATTGTGAATAGCAAAAATATATGTGAGTAACTAATAGTATAAGTAACAAATTTAAGTAAATAGAATCAAAACCATCTTCGATACATATTAGCCAGCATAGTCATGTCTTCAGTATTAACTGATGGACTTGTGCTTCACTCTTGATTATAATAATAGGAGAACTGTCATTCTCTCTGACATAGACTTTCCCATACGCAGTCCAGCAGTATTTGTAGTTCCTGGATTTAACGAGGTCGCGAGCTAGAAAATGCAGACGGGAGCCTTTAGCTGTTAATTGCTCGGAGACAAAAATGGGCGTGTCTTCCGCCGTTGTAAAACCAAGGTGCTTGGCGCATAACTTAGATTTATGTTTTATATTGAATGATTTACACATTTTTAATATGTTGTTTTTTATCAAGGTAGAGATAGTTTCTACTATTATTGGGGTATTGACCATACCTTCTTTCTTCCCTCGTACTCTATAAATGTCCTTAATATGCATTATATTAATATCGCCGCCAGTGTTTTTCGAAAGATGCATAACCATATTTATCAGATCTTCCTTGGTTTCATTTTGTTTTTTGGGTACATTTTTTATTTCGAAATTAGTTTTCCGGTTCCACATTTGCATATCCTCAAACTTGTCCTCTAGCATAGTTATATATTTCCTGTCTTCCTTAATTTGTCCCTCCAAATATTCGATTTTCTTTTTAAACTCTTCGTTTTGTGTAGTGAGTAACTTAATAGAATTTTGAATATTGAGACTGGTATCTTGAATTTCTTTCAAAGTTGGGGTAATCTTTTCGATATCATTTTTATGGGATTTCAGTAGAGAAGAGATCATACTCTTTATTTCGTCTTTGAAGGCACTGAATTCCGAAGTAAAACTATCGCCTCTTCGTTTACGCCGTAAACTATTAAAATTAGGTGGTGTTTTGTCCATTATCCCGATTTGACTTAAATCAGATTCAGAGAGCGATCTATCCAAAGTGTTGTCCATTATACTAGGATATTATAAATGTATGCGGCTCTTTTATTTCTAAAATGGGTGCACTCTATGCGCTAGCGAGCAATACACGCACCAGGTAGATACAATAGAAGGGGGCGTGGCATGTAATTAGTGTCCGGGCCAATCAGTTATTATGGGCGGGTTAACACAAAAATTTGCAATACGGCGAAATCTGCGTGTGCGCAGATTGGTGGTTAGAAAAGAATAGCACTCACGAGTAGGTTCTATGAAGTACTAGGGCCACAGTCGCCGCCACCGTTTGAATAATATCTCGCCGTTTGAATAATATCTCCTTTCATTTATGCACTCCTATTTTTTCTTCGGATTAAATGTTGACAAAATTTAATTAAATATTTGAAAATAAATCAGCAGCAGGTTACTAATACGTCTACTCCTCGCGGAGGTCCGGGGGAAGAGGTATCATGAACTATATTCTATTCGATGCTCATCGTATGATGTACTCGTGATATCCCAACGTATTTATTTTGCGCGGGGATGACGTGATATTAGGATATTTACCTATTTGAACTCACAAATTAATCATAGATCAGATATACCATTTCGATATCACAATTTCAATGTTACGAAAATATTACTACTATAATATACACTACCTAGTTTGTGTTATGAAAACGAATACACAATACACGTATATAGTGTACGGAAGGTGCCATGAAATAAATAAATGTAATTATAACCATACTTTTCTGTGATGTCTTTTTGCTGTGGTGTTTGTGAATAGCTAGGAGCTGTCATCGTCTTCGGAGTTGGTCAAGAGGCGTTAGTCGTATTGTCCTCATGTAAACCGTGTATGGATCATATGACATATGTATACAATGTTACCTATGATGTGTATTCATTGTAATCCTCGCGCTAGTCGTGTAAGGATCATTTGACGTCTATCTACACTGCGAGGCGCATTCATCGTTTAATCCTCGCGCTAGTCGTGTAAGGATCATTTGACGTCTATCTACACTGCGAGGCGCATCCATCATTTAATCCTCGCGCTAGTCGTGTAAGGATCATTTGACGCCTATCTACACTGCGAGGCGCATTCATCGTTTAATCCTCGCGCTAGTCGTGTAAGGATCATTTGACGTCTATCTACACTGCGAGGCGCATCCATCGTTTAATCCTCGCGCTAGTCGTGTAAGGATCATTTGACGTCTATCTGCACTGCGAGGCGCATTCATCGTTTAATCCTCGCGCTAGTCGTGTAAGGATCATTTGACGTCTATCTGCACTGCGAGGCGCATTCATCGTTTAATCCTCGCGCTAGTCGTGTAAGGATCATTTGACGTCTATCTACACTGCGAGGCGCATTCATTGTTTAATCCTCACGTTAATCATGTATGGATCATATGACGTCCAACCACACTATAATGTGCATTCATTGGTTAATCCTCATGGGCATCGTGTAAGTATCCCGTGTAAGTATCAGATATCCAACTACGTCGCAATGTATTCTCACTTGATCCTCATGTGAATCGTGTATGGGTCCTGTGACAAAATGCACAATATGTGTTTATTGATTGATCCTCACGTAAACCGTGTATGAGTCCTATGGCGTGTAACTATCTTACAACGTGTATTTATTGTTCGATCCTCACGTACACTGTGTAGGGTGCCTGTCACATCAAAATATGTACCTTACAAAGTGTATTTATTGTTTGATCTTTACGTAAACTGGTTATGGGTCTTATGACATCGAACTACCTTACAATATGTATTATTGTCGGATTCCCCCGTACACCGTGTATAGCTCCGATGGCATCAAGCTAATACATAAAACAATCTTTAATGCTTTGTATAGTACCAGACATAATATCAAATTGTCAGGCACATACTGCTAGATATGGATTTTATGAACCCCAGCTAGGTATGCGCCACCTGAGGAGGTAGCGCATAGACCGAGTTATAGCAAAGTATGTCTCCCAGTAAGTGTAAATCAAGTAAAAAGGTATAAATAATAATACTGATTGTGACTACTGGTTGTGAATAATAATATTGCGCATAACTTGCGTATACAAAACATAATCTTGTAAATTATGAGATCCTAATAATCAATCAGATTTACCACTTTCAAGGACATATATACTAAGCAATTATATGGCCAAGGCCCTGCGTAAAATAAATCATTTATAGAATGCTTAAATTCAGTACTAGTAGTAGTATTAACTCCAGTACGGCGGAAGATTGCTTAAACTTATATTTCAATTTCAATTTATTTACTCGTAAAACCTTAGAACAACCTATATTATACTATAGGTAGTAACAATATCAGTTTTGTAAATTTGGCAAGGCAGGGAAATCAAGAAGGTCCAACAGCGTTGCCTGCACAGCTCGAATACTTTAAATTCGTATCAAGTAATTGCATACCGCAAAGTCAAATATGATGGTACTTTATTTGTATAACACCTGAAATTAACTAGGTACTCATATTTTGCAATACATGAATTGAATTGAAAAATGTTACTAACCACAGCGTATGCGGTAATCAACTGAAAAAAAAAAAATAAAAAAAAAATAAGTAACATTAGTTATACGTAATTTAATTTCGCACCGCATTTTTCAGAAGATTTTAACGTATGGGGGGTGGACAGCCTAGAAGCCGTAAGTTTATCCCTACCACAGGCCTGTGCAGATCCTTGCACAACGATGACGTCGCTTTCATCATGCCCGCAGTCCAGTAACTACGCAGAAAAACACTACGAGCTGAATATGCTACAGGTATGCTTTGGAATACTATATTGGTAGCTGTGTGTATTGACAATTTATAAAAAAAATCCCCTAAGCCACACACTGCAAACATTGAGCAATGTCTGTGCTACGGCGGCACCCGGCCGCCGGTGAACATACAATGACATGTGTATGTACAAATATGAATACATAATTTATTGTAACAACCTCATGCTGGATGTGTACATGCCAAACAGTTGTTATCCTGGCTGGGAGTCAGCCCTCGACTTTGGGGTGGTGGTTGAGGTTTCTAGTCACCGCATTATCCGCCCCGTCAAACATTAGTTTTATATAATAAGTTACAAGATCATTTGATTGATCGATCATAGACGGTAATACATTATAACATGATAAACTCTAGATGCCTATGTCCACTATCATAATAATTACTCACATCAATTATTGGTTTATGTAATTTTGACTTATTAGCATCGATGTACCTACTTATATTACTCGTATTATAATCGAATTTTATTATTTCTTGCAAAATACCTAGCGTTTCTTCTCACATTTTAACTGCAGTACCTACTGTAGTCTAATGGTAAAAGAAAATAAAGTCTTTATATACACATGAAATACACTAAAAATTAATATCAATTAGGTCTAAAAATAGAGTAAAAAGATGTTAATACAGACTTAGAATCTTCAATTTTATGTGAATCGCTTAATGATAATTGGGCATATTATAGCCTTATCGATAGGATACCGCTATCCCTTGATAATTGCTATGCTATCATTTATTTTACAAGACATTATTCTGGTTACACTCACATTACTTTAACTGAAATCAGAATCTATCATTGTTACCCTAATCGACAACAACGATAACAGTAATATTATAATAATGAACTTATACTCGTATACCCAACGAAATAAGGTTCTTCAAAGTATTACAGTAAAACATTTTTACTATTGCACCAAATATGAAAATTTATTTGGATTACAAGTTGGCTATTAAATTATCTTAGAAAATGAGTGCTCGTAACTGTGCAACATTACAACTTTTTCAGCTGCTTATTATGTTTATTTATGTGCTGTAGTTTGTATACATGTTCACACCAGATTAAGCTTAATCTAAAAAAAAAAAAAAAAAATGCGCTCTAATCGAATGTTAACCTCTACGTTCCACACTATTTACCAGAAAATATTAATTGTTTCCCACTCATCTATCTTCAATTACTATACCTACTTATAATTAAACATAACTATATGTATACGAAAGTGGGAAGACTCTCTTCTTACAGGTCTGCTGGAAGAGATTTCATATGAAATAAGCAGCACTTTTGTACATTTTTTCCTATTAATTTTATGTAATTGTTTCCTTCTGTGTGCATAAATTGAAAAATAAATAATGAACCTTGCAGGGCAGGTTCTTTGAATGGGGTTGGAGATCGCTTTCTATATGGTTTGAAAATTAAAAACTAGAGATACCGCAGAGAGATGTATATCTCTGCCATTACAGAACCGAAAGTCATTGTCGCGGTATTTAGTATACCTACTTGTATATCTTGCATGAAAAGTAAACAAGAAATTTATTAAGTATATAGATAGGCAATATGCCTTAATAACTTTAATTAATTTTTTTCGATGCTCTAAACATCCTGCATGTAAATCAGCCTTGTCTTCGTGAAATAAACGAAGTATAATTGAGAATCAAACGAACTTACCTTGTGAAGTTTGATGTCTAATTATATGAGTTTATTGAACGAAGACAAGATACTCCCGCCCTCCCTCAATACTCCCGAAAAGTATCGAAAAAAATTGGCTCTAAAAGTAATGAAGATGGTGACTGGTTGCGTGCCGTTGCCGGGAAATGAGTCAAAATAGTGAATTTTATTTTTAAAAATATGTATTTTTATCTTTAAATATGTGACTTGGGCAGCATAATATCTCGTCTGCTGCATGTAAATCAGCCTTGTCTTCGTTCAATAAACTCATATAATTAGACATCAAACTTCACAAGGTAAGTTCGTTTGATTCTCAATTATGCTAAAGATTTAAATAATCGTCGTGCCTCTTACATCAGAAGTATGATAAGTAACTCGCTAGCCCACAAACTATAGCTGTTTTTATTTTTCTTATATATAATATACTTTTGTTTTTTATGTTAAATGGTTAAAGGTATTTTTATGGTTAATACATAGAAACTGATTAATTGCAAAATTTACTACCCACATCTAGTAGATATCGAATATCGGCGATTGTTGTTTTTATGAAATGTAAACTGTATCACGTTAACCCACTACTATAGATGTGTTTATCTATCTTTTGATTTAATTTTGATATTTATGACCGTGCTAAAAGAATTTTAAAGTTTAGTACAGAAAGAAAGTGAATAGTTGCAGAAGTGCCTAATGATAGAATCTACTTCCCACATATAATAGATATCGAATATCGGCGATTGTTGTTGTTGTGAAGTGTAAACTGTAACACGTTAAGGCACTACTATATTTGTGTTTGTCTATCCTTTGATATAATTTTGATATTTTTGACCGTGGTAAAAGCATTTTAAAGTTAATACAGAAAGTGAATAATTAAGTGCTTAATGAAGGAATCTACTACCCACATCTGGTAGATATCTAATAATCGTAATTGTTTGTGAAACGGAAACTGTGAGTATTCATAACTGCAAATATACGTACCGCATGTTGTAGTGATGTATCCACGTAATTTCTATAATTAATTATTGTTTAAATAATTGAAGTGCTTTAAAATTAACCTGGTAATTTGTCATGATAAAAAGAAAATTATAAAGTTTGCAGGTAGAAAGCAAATTGTGTTGAAAATATTTACGTTTGAACTAGAAAAGAATGGTTCTTCGTGGTAATATTTATATTATGTGCATTTTCGTCAAATATCTACCTACTAGTTATACGAAATGGTATAATAACTTGTATAATGACGGCACCTACCTTTACCATTATAAAATACTTTACTGGTTATTTATATATGGTTATCTTTAGGGGACGGCCGAACGGTTGATAAGCGGTAATAGTTTTCAATTATAACTAAAAGTTATTAATGATAATAAATAAGAATCTCAGTAGAGTTAAATCCTTGTTAATTTTATTAAGAGTTTTTAATATTTTGTGGATATATATATATATTGTTACATTTCATTAAGACAATGTAGTACGTGTATCTGCATTGCAAGTGGGAGCGCAATGGCGGAGAAGGCTATAGTGTCTTGGTGATATATACTGTAACATCCCATCGGGACAATGTAGTGTATGTCTGTATTGCGACAATGTGTAAGCGCAATAGCAGGGATAGCTACAGTGTCTTGGTGATATATAGGTACTGCAACATTTCATTAAGACAATGTAGTCGCGTATCTGCATTGCAAGCGCAATGGCGGAGAAAGCTATAGTGTCTTGGTGACGTGTGCTGTCATTTAAGACAATGTAGTTGCGTATCTGCATTACAAGTGGGAGCGTAATGGCGGAGAATGCTATAGTGTCTTGGTGACATATACTGTGTCATTTGATTAGGGCATGTAGTCTTGTAGCTACATTGTGACAATGTGAGCACAATGTCTAGAGGAAACTACAGTGTCCTAGTAATGTCTGGATAATGTTGTAATGCAAAATTATGTTTTACAGAAAGTTGATATGCACTGTATCTGGCCCACGCAAGCTCATGCTGCCTGAGGGCAGGCACCTGTGCAGGAGGACCGTGTTAGCACCCCAGCCGGTGTGCCTATATAAACGCGGTGCAAGCTGAGACGAGGGCATTCATACAGCGGTCACGGGACAGTCAGCGGTCTACGCTCGTCGGGATAACAGTACGGTTTGAAGAATTAAACTTGTAAGTGATTTATTATTATTCTCTTTATTTTGTGTATTTGACGATATGATATAATATTATGCTAAAGATTTAAATAATCGTCGTGCCTCTTACAATCATCAATAAACTTTGCTAAATAAGTTATTTGTTTTGGTCATTTTGCTATCTGAAGTGCTAGGCAAATAACAATTTGACTTTTACGTCCAAAACGGAACTCTCGGTGCGCTAGTCCAAATCACAGAACAATACTACAAGAAGAAACTCAACTTCATACAAAAAAATATGGAAACAGTTCTCACTAGCGACTCACTACACGAGTAGCAGCGCGGTGCGGGGGGAATTTTCTTAAAAAATCTATTAAGTATTTTGGTGGTATTTACACTTGTAAGAAAACTGAATGTGCATTCAGTTATTTTATGGAAATATACCACAAGATGCGAAATATCTATGTTGGAATAAAACAAGCAAATAAGATACATTAATTTTATAATTGCAATTAACTGATTTCTACATACAGCCACTTAATTGTTTAAGTTATGCACTTAATCAAAACTACAGAATAACCGCAAGTCACTGCAATCCTTTTGTTTTATAAAACTAATGTATAAAACACGAGTACACCGAATATTTACACGTCAATGTAACAAACTGTGTTTATACAAACACATGCCAGCTTTCTACACATTACGCTCGCATAAACAGAACCAGACACTTTAATCGTTTGTAGTAGGAAAATATCAACGATTCTAATTCTAATAACACAAAGAAAATTTAATAAAACTATTTTTAACGAAATAAACAAACAAACGATTCGGCCATCTTGACTTTTTTTTTAAGTGGGATGGCAGGCGTTGACCTTACTCATCGCGAGTAATAGACGCATTCGAATACTCATATTGATAACTAGCTGACCCACGCAGCTCCGCCTGCGATATTTTTACGTTAACTAAACTTTTAATAACAGACATTAGCATCGAATACATAACCTCCTTTTTTATAGTCGGTTAAAAACTGGGACCTTCTTTTTACTTGCTCTCCGAAGCACGGACCCGTTTAGTTCAAATGGCGTTAAACGGTCACCCATCTATATAATGACCTTACCTAACGTTGCTTAACCCGATCGTTTACAAAACCTTGATAACAACTCTCTATGAGTGTTCCCTTACTAATATTTATTATATTATAAAGAAAAATTGATAAAATCTGACCAAGCGTATAACCAAGTACCCATTTTGACTTTAATCCCCTCTCCCGAAAGAACCGTGCTGGATTACGGGATAAAAAGTATCCTATGTCCTACCTCGTAGTAAGATCTCAAATCATGCCAGGTTTCATTTGAATCCATTCAGTAGTTTCGGCGTGATGCTCAGCCGTGATACAGACAGACAGACAGACAGACAGACAGACAGACAGACAGACAAAAATTAAAAAAAATACATTTTCGGCCTCAGTATCGGTTATAGAATGCCCTCCAAAAATAATTTCCAAAATATCTTCAATGTACAGAATTGGACCTGTTACAGTTTTATTATAAGTATAGATATAGATGAAACTGAATAATAAATTTATTTGCATTTATGTTTTTTTTTATGCTTAATTGAATAACGTTTTATGTTTAGAATTTATATTAACGCCTAACGAATTATGTCTTAATTTCTTGGGCCACCATATTCGAATATTCTTTCAAAATGTGGTTTACTGTTGACCTCTCGGAAAAAACAGAGCGGTTAACATTGGGTAAAAAGCAGAAATTGTACTCATGCAACTTGTTTCAGGAATAAAGTCAGTCAAATTGATGCAACTAAATTACTAACATTAAATTATTAATACTTGTAATCGAGTGATATGGAGGCAACATCATAATCGATTGATTGCGTGGTGTTTCAATATTTAAAAAACATTTATTCGTGTAATTTCATAACTAGCAACAAGTTAGGTTTGCCCACGTAGGTATCTTGAATCTTCGGTCGCCCGCCCATAGGGAGTTGCACCCCCCTGTTCCAAATCGCACTGGATTGGTTTTTTATTTTGTTGTTTTTTTCTAGATAAATATTTTAATTTATTAATGTTTGTATATTTTATTAGTTTTCCATATGTTGTGTATTATTATTAAAAAAAAAACCCACCGAACTCTAATTGTGTTTGGTTTTTTTTCCAAAGGTCAAAAGGGGCACCCACTCAATTTGTGTCTTGGAGTATACAAGTTCGTACGCAAATAATTACGTCCATTGTACAAATGCGAAATTGCCTTTTCCATTCGCGCTATCAGATGGCGCGTCTCGTGTGCTATAGGGCTGTCACGTACTAATATATTGACTTGTTTATTTCACTGGACTTTAATTCCAAATATTTGTGGTTATAATTTAGTTGGTTAATAATACGCGAGACGTAAGGGACGGGTGTTAAGCTTCAAAGTTAGTCGAAGTGTTACTACTAGTTCTTAATAACAAGGAATTTTAGCAGTAGCGCCGTTACCGCTGGATAAGAGGCAAGAGGCTTGGCTAACCCATAAATGTTTTGCAGAATATTATATTTTTTTTCTACTTACATAAAACTTAATAAAACAGCGGTAACAGCTCAGTGGGCAAGCGCTTGCCTTGGAAGCAAGGTGCGCAGGTTCGAACCCCGGCTCGCACCTCTGATTTCTCCATCCTCTGATTTAATCATGTGCGAATCGTCTTTGTGCGATTGTTACTAGCATTCGGTGAAGGAAAACATCGTGAGAAAAACGTGCATGTCTGAGAAATCCTAACTAGCTCTGGAATGACGTGTGAAGTCCACCAACCCGCACTTGGCCAGCGTGGTGTACTATGGGCTAAGTCCATTCATCATGAGGGGAGGCCCGTGCCCAGCAGTGGGATATAAACAAGGGCTGGTATTATTATTATACTAGCTGACCCACGCAGCTCCGCCTGCGCTATTTTTACGTTAACTAAATTTCTAATAACAGACATTCGCATCGAATACATAACCTCCTTTTTTATAGTCGGTTAAAACCTGGGACCCACTTTTTACTTGCTTTCCGAAGCACGGACCCGTTTAGTTCAAATGGCGTTAAACGGTCACCCATCTGTTTAATGACCTTACCTAACGTTTCTAAACCCGATCGATTACAAAACCTTAATAACAACTCTATATGAGTGTTACCTTACTAATATTTATTATAATTATAAAGAAAAATTGATAAAATCGGACCAAGCGTATAACCAAGTACCCATTTTGACTTTAATCCTCTCTCCCAAAAGAACCGTGCCAGATTACGGGATAAAAAGTGTCCTATGTCCTACCTCGTAGTAAGATCTCAAATCATGCCAAGTTTCATTTGAATCCATTCAGTAGTTTCGGCGTGATGCACAGCCGTGATACAGACAGACAGACAGACAGACAGACAAAAATTACAAAATTTCATTGTCTGCCTCAGTATCGGTTATAGAATGCCCTCCAAATATAATTTTCAAAATATCTTCAATGTACAGAATTGGACCTGTTACAGTTTTATTATAAGTACTTATATAGATAAAATTTAAGTAATTTGTTTGTTATATACATAAACCATAAGTGAAAAATGATCTAACCGATGATGAAAACCGCTTAAAGATCGTTAAGTGATCTGTTGTGTGGTTTAATAGGAGTTAGCGGGTATACAGACAGACAGACGCTGAAAGCGACTTTGTTTTATAATTTTTATTGTTAGACTAGCTGAACCACGCAGCTCTACCCGCGATATTTTGACGTTAGCTAATTTTTTAATAGCACAGTAGGTGCATTTGCGATGAATACGTAACCACATTTTTTTAAAGTCGGTTAAAAACTGGGGCCCTACTTATTACTTGCCCAGCGAAGCACGGAGACGCTTAATTCAAATAACATTAAACGGTCAACCATCTATGTAATGACCTTGCTTAACGTTGCTTAACCTGATCGATTGCCAAACATTGATAACAACTGTCTATTAGTGTTCCATTAGTATTATTTATTATGCAATAGATTGAGTTATTAGTCTAAAATTTAGGCTATAGACCGCTAAATAGACAGTGTTATAGTAGTAATTCACGCCCCAGTGCACCCCACTGGAGTACCTACCTACTAACTCTAATCGATAGTGGTTTACTGCGTCTTGATGGGGCACTAATCTGATTGAGATGACGTTGCATTGCGCTCGAGAGAAGACACAGATAGGTAGTCCATTGGATTGCGGTCATAATTACTGATATACATATATCTTCGTGTATAATTACGTATTGCGCAGACTAGACTCATCAACAGGAGACGCTGAGCAGACGTTGCTCTAGCGTAGAGGTGGTTAATATAGCACATAGCACTTTCATTGAGTACGGCGGCGACTCCAAGGAGGACGGCGGCGGGGTTGCGACCCCCGTCCACGTGAGCACCGAGCAGGTTCCCGGGGGGCTACAATGCGCCCCCCGGCGGCGGGCTCAAAGGCAAGGCACTGATGCAGATTCCACCGGAGAGCCCTGGGGACCCCTCTCATGTGCCGATGCGACAGCCGCGGGGGTTTTAGTGGTTAAGAATCCCACATACCCCGGTTGAGCCCCACAGCTCCCGGGGATCTTTCGAAGATTTCCCGTGTCAAAAAAAAGCACATAGCACTTTAACTTAGCGCGCTATATAGACTCAACGTATAGCGTACGCTGTATTTATCTGTATATCTTCCCCTGAGGTCTTCTCAGACATGTGCTATATATGTATACATCATGATATTTTACATGCTATAACATAGCGTGTAAAATAGCACACTAACAAATATAGTGTATAGCATGCTAGCGGGATCGTGAATAACTCCAAAATCTCGGGAAACACAAAGTAATTTATTATATTTTTACATCAAATAACACGAATAACAAGGAGAGGGGGTTTTCTATTGGATTACCTACCACCAATACTGCGATTCCCAAGCCGCCTGTCAAGAGTGGGGTTTACGGCAACCCCTCCCTTCTAAGGGGAGGCTTTTGTTCCGCAGTGTCTTTCAGCTGCTGAGGACATCAAATAATATACAGGATATGTATCTTTGTTATGTAATCCAGGAAAGGAGATAATACATAAAGTTGTCACATTATGAATTTTCAAATTCTTAAATCATTTATCTAAACAGCAATTCTAATCATAAGGTACATAATATGTACTATCGCGAACACGCACGCTGTACCGCTGTTTTCAATCAAAATCGTTTGAACCACGTTAAATGTGCGGCCCGAAATACATGCGGCGGGGCGCATGTATTTCGGGCCGGCTCGTGCAAGCGCTTATCGTCCTAAAGGTGGTAGGTAGGTACTCCATTCGTGACCGCGAGAGTACTGTACCCTCAAAACGCCGCGGCGTTTTGAGGGTACTCTGACGGCGGCGCGCCGCCGTCAGAGTTATTACACTTACTGCCGAACCTACAAACGGCAATTAAAGTTAAAGATCATTAATTCATTTTTGAAATCTGATTATTTCGACACTCGAAGCCCATTAATACTTAATACCCAGTTATTGAAATTAATTATAAACGGCTCCGACAGTCGAAATAAATAGATTTTAAAAAGTGACTTAATTAGAATTAAAGTTAAATGGGGTTTGTGAGTGCGGCAGTTAGTCTTGTACTGACTTAAATAAATATATAATTGCTTTCAGGCCGCAAGGTACACCCAAACACAATATATAATTAATAGACTTGGTATTGACCTTCAGGTCAAAAGGACATCAAAGTGCCCAGGCATTAATTAAGTTATTAAATAATTACGCTCAGTTACAGGGTCTGATAATTTAATACTAGTGGGGCTGATAAAAATATCACATTTTATCGTTATTATGCCTACAGCTGGCAGTCCGTGGATTGAATACCACAGAATAAATAATGAAGGGTATAATATAAGGAACAAATACACACATCAAAAGTGTCTAGGGATCAAGCATTTTTGGGCAAAAAAATGGGCAGAAGAACAATGGCGTTTCGTGTGCTTTTCTGATGAGTCTCGTTTTGGTATGAGACCGGATACAAGACGTATACGACACTGGAGAACCCCTGGACGCCAACAGCGATTAAAATCCTGCCAGGAAGTCCATCCTTATAGTGGTGGAACCATCATGGTATGGGCGGGTATTTGGATCGGCGGAAGAACTGAGTTGATTTGGATCAGAGGCAACCTCAACGCTCAAATTTATGCTGAGACGATTGTATCAGACGTCATCGTTCCTCTACAAGTGCAAATCGGTCCCTTATTTCAGTTAATGCATGATAATGCACGACCGCACACCGCAAGAGTTGTAAGACAGACTCTCGCCGCAGCTAACATCAATGTCCTGCCCTGGCCTGCTCAGTCGCCAGACTTGAACCCGATTGAGCATGCATGGGATATGCTACAGAGAAGAGCTCTGCCGAATATGGAGGGTATCCAGTCGCAAGAAGACCTTTTTTTGTTGTTGCAACGAACATGGGCGGCCATTCCACAGCGTGATTTGGATGAACTCATTTTGAGTATGCCAAACCGATGTTCTTGTGTTGTTAGTGTTCGCGGTAGAAACACGGATTATTAATTGTTTAAGTTACCCAATAAAATTTTAAAGAAAACTGTTATTTCAGTCTTTTTTTCGAACTTTTGTGTTAGTGGTTCAAATGTCAAAAATCCCTTTATTAGGAAAATGGAAAATTTCTTTATTAATGCAAAGGTGACTTGGTTTATCGTTACTGTGACAAACGAAAACACTTTATTTGATGAATCCTTAAAGAAAATTTTAATTAATATCAATCAGGAGAAAAGTTATTGCAAAAATATATGTTGATCCCTAGACACTTTTGATGTGTGTATAAATTATAAAATCACAAAAAGCCCGACTGCGAATAAACAGAATGGACTTAAATTTCGTTCTACATAAACAATACACATGTATAAGTAGGTATAATGTATTTCAACTAGTCTCGTTAAGACCTTTCATTTTATATCCATACTAGCGACCCGCCCCGGCTTCGCACGGGTGCAAAGTAAAGGATAAAAAATCTGTTGCGTATTTTTAAAGATCTAAGCATACATAGGGACAGACAGACAGCGGGAAGAGACTTTGTTTTATAATATGTACTAGCTGACCCGCGCAGCTCCGCCCGCGCTTTTATTACATTTTGCTCCCCTTTTCTCCCTCCTCCCTTGATTCGTTTCTCTCTTCATCTCTCTCTCTTATAAGAAAAAATTAATTCTTAGATCTCTCTCTCCTCTCTCTTTCCCCCTCCCGCTTCGGTCCCCGTCACACTCCCCTTCTTCCTCTCCCCGTTGTCCCCTCTCTGGATCCCCTCCCCTCTCTCTTCTCCCACCTTGCTCCCCCTTACTCCACCATTGCTCCACCTTAATCCCCCCTATCCATCACCACATCACCCCCTCCTCGAATCCCTTCTCCCTCTCTCTCTCCTCTCTTGCACCCTCCTCACGTTCTATATTACCTCGTCAATCATGGTATCTGGGATTCTTACCCACTTAAACCCCTGCGGCTGTCGCATCGTCACATGAGGGGGAACCCGGGCCCTCCAGTGGGATCTGCATCAAATACCCCTCAGTGGGCATTATAGCCCTCGGAAACCTGGCACGGTGATCACGGGGACGGGGCTCGCAACCCCGTCACCGTCCTCTTCGGAGTCGCCGTCACCCATCTATGTAATGACCTTGCCTAGCGTTGCTTGACCTAGCGGCATGAAATATAATTTACGACCTATTCTCAGACCTACCCGATATGCACTCAAAATTTTATACAAATCGGTTCACCCATCTATTTAATGAACTTGCCTTATGTTGCTTAACCTTAACCTAGGGGTATGAACAACGTTCACAGCTTTTTTGTCAGTGGTGTAAATATTAGTGAAGTTTACGTTATATTGAAGAAGGGACAAATTCATGCTAATAACAATTTATTACTAGTTAATTATTTCTCATAAAAAGTAAAGGATAAAAATGGTTATTGTGGGTTATCCCTAAGAGATAAACATATACCAACTCGGACTTTTTTGTAGACCTTGTCAAGGTGTACAATACTGTAGTACTTTATTTTGATCTATCTCGTAGGGTTCAGCCAGCGTTTGCAATGTAAGCGCAAAAAAATGTGTTTATTTAAGACATCACATTAGAACCAATAAAATTATCAGTATTTCTCTACTATATTATGCATGTATTATACATATAAACCTTCCTCTTGAATCACTCTATCTATTAAGAAAAACCGCATCAAAATCCGTTGCGTAGTTTTAAAGATCTAAGCATACATAGGGACAGACAAACGCGGCGGAGGACTTTGTTTTATAATATGTATAGATATAGATAGAAGATGATGATATGATGATGATGATGATAAGATGATTATTGATGTTATTGGAAGTAAAAAAAAATGGTGACCGACGGCCGCCATATTATTATTAATATTTTTTTTATAACTAAAAAGTATACATTTTATTATAAATTTTATTAAAATATATAGCCTATGTATGTCACTCCCACAACTGAAACGAACCTAGAAATATTTAAGTCAAAATCCATCTAACCGTTTAGGCTGTAGGCCGTGCCAAAGAAATAGACACACATACATATTTACATACATACACTCGAAAAACAAAAACATAACCCTCCTTCTGGGGCAGTCGGGCAAAAAAACAAGTGCATAGGCCATCAAAAATTATGAACCAAATAAATTCACTTTCAGCCCTCAATCCTGGTAATTTTACCAGCTACAGTGCCATTCATATATATCATCATCATCATCAGCAGCCGAAAGACGACAAAGGCCTCCCCCACAAAGGGTGGGGCTCCCTGCGCTTGGAAGGCTTCTTGGGATCGCAGTATAGGTAGCAATCAATAGAAAAATGGTGCTGCCCGTCTTCTTGTTTCCTCTTAAGCTAGGGTGCTATTCTTACCCGGATACCCTACGAGTCATATCAATAGTCACATATTAACACAGCAACGGTTACACATAGCCGCTGTACGGCAGTTTATCTGACACTGCGGTGATACTTACTTCGCGAATTCTCCTTTATTCTTCGACACTATCTTTCCTGTATTGTCGTCCGGCGCGGCAGCTTATATCGTTTGTGTAAGGGTGTGCCTACAATATGTGCTGGGCTGATTAGACAGACGGAGACCAAAACTATACTGGGTGTAAGGGACTACGTACCGAAAACTTTTATATAAGACTAGCTGACCCACGCAGCTCCGCCCGCGCTGTGTTTACGTTAACTAAACTTTCAATAATATACATTCGCATAGAATACAAAACCTCCTTTTTTAAAGTTGGTTAAAAACTTGGATCCACTTTGTACTTGCCCTCCGAAGCACGGAGACGTTTAGTTCAAATGGCGTTAAACGGTCACCCATCTATTTAATGACCTTATCTAACGTTGCTTAACCCGATCGATTACCAAACCTTGATAACAACTCTCTATGAGTGTTCCCTTACTAATATTTATTATATTATAAATAAAAATTTATAAAATCGGACTAAGCGTATAACTAAGTACCCGTTTTGACTTTAATCCCCTCTCCCAAAAGAACCGTGCTAGATTACGGGATAAAAAGTATCCTATGTCCTACCTCGTAGTAAGATCTCAAATCATGCCAAGTTTCATTTGAATCCATTCAGTAGTTTCGGCGTGATGCTCAGCCGTGATACAGACAGACAGACAGACAGACAAAAATTAAAAAAATTACATTTTCGGCCTCAGTATCGGTTATAGAATGCCCTCCAAATATAATTTTCAAAATATCTTCAATGTACAGAATTGGACCTGTTACAGTTTTATTATAAGTATAGATTTCTCACATTGTCCGTAACAACATTACAGAAACCATTTATATGGATAATGACATATGACTAATTTGTTAATTTTTGAGCATGTAATGAATACGTGCGGAATAACATTTATTTTTCAAATTGCATCGCCAATTTCAATCAAGCCGCCTGCCAAGGGTGGAGATTATGGCAACCCCTCCCTTCTAAGGGAGAGGCTTTTGTTCAGCAGTGGGCTTTTCGGCTGCTGATGATTGCTAATTTTGCACAAATAAGTAATTTATTGTTTTTAAATTGTAATTAGGCTTTATTATTACCTATACCAATTATGATGTTATCCTAATTTTATTTTTAAAAAAGCGGCATATTTCTTTGGAAATTCATGAGAAAGCCGATGAAAATTTTCAACACTAGAATGTTCAAAATCATGTACTGGATCCCTGGTATCGGTTTTCGGTACGATGTTACACCCCTTACACCCCGTATGTTTATTAGCGAACCACCACAGCAGCTTGGTCTTAAACCTAGAAGCTTGTATTAACATTGATGTCAATGTTGCAATTGATTGAAGGACTGACTATTTACATGTGTAAATAGTCAGTCCTTCTCCTGACCTTTCTCCGGTAGTCACTACCGGGGAAAGGTCAGTCTTCCGTCTCATCGGATTGTGAGAGGTAAAGGAAGAGAGAGTGGACTTGTGTCTACGCAAACATTTATACACTATAATTGGCGGGCCTGTTGGTCTAGTGGTTAGACACCCTGGCTGCTACCCAGGCTGCTAGGTCGTGGGTTCGATTCCCGCCAAGTGTCTGGGTGTTATTTATCCATTTAATAAAAAAAGCATACAGGGTGTAAAAAAACACGTGTCCGATCCGTGAGGGTCTTATTTAGTGTATCAATACAAACACATGTATATAACTCATTTGTTGAATATCTCATATTTTTTTTCCTACTTTGTTCCAGAAAAACGAATCTGATCTTGAATTTTTGGTACAAATTAGAAAAAAAAATTAGGATAATTAACAAATAAGTTATATACATGTGTTTGTATTGATACACTGAATAATACCCTCGCGGATCGGACACGTGTTTTTTTACATTCTGTATAAGTATTAGTATCAGTTATCTGGTTCCCATAATACAGGCTCTGCCTAGTTGGGGCGTGTGTGGAATTGTCCCAAAATATTAATTTCCCGCGTAGATGGCTTATCTTGCTCATATCAGCCAAGAGTACGTTGTTATTATAACAATCCTATCGAATACAACATGAAAATATTTCGTCTCTAATGGTCAAATCATGTCTTTCACCCATCGTTGATCATGGATACAGAAACCAAACAAAAAAAAGTAATGTCTACACCATCCACATAATATATTCTGCAACGTATTCCTCGTGTACACTCGCCCTAGCTAAGGGTAGGGCTGCCCATAAATTCCGAGAAATCACCCTTTTTGTCAACTGGACATGTTTAGGTTTTGGGCCCAGTATGATTTATAATTTCAGCAGCCAGCCCTATTGGCGGTGTATTTTTTATTTCCCTCAGGCGGAACATATCGCGAGGACCTTGGGTGCTTCCGAGCTGATCTTGGATGGAAAAATAGGACACTATGGTATTGTTGGCAAAGATAAGATCAGGTTTCTTTTTTCTTTTATCTGCTTTTAGGTTAAAGCGTTTTGCGCTTTTTTAGTTTTTATAATATTTTTAGATAAATAATTGCTTTTTTTTATAAGCCTATAAAAAATAATAATAAAAAAAAATATTTCAGACAACATAGCCCATATATTGTTAGTCACAGTTACTTATACTATGTTAGTAAACATTTTTTACAAAAATTCTACAATTAGCGAATTGCACCTCTCACGTGCAACTCGACAAACCGACTTAGAATGGCTGAGTCCATTCTGTCCGCAAACACCTTCAGGATTGTGTTGGTACTCCCCCGCAGTCTGTGCACGACCGACGCAGTTTTCTTGCGCATGATCGCATAAAAGTCATCAACTTTCGCATCTGCAAACATGCCGGACGCACTACAAAAACGCGGTAGCCCCAACAAAACCCTGAGGCATTGTTATACTGCACTCTAAGGGCATTATAAGACCTTTGCGTAAAACTATTCCACAACCCACAGGAATAAAAGTTTTGACAAAACGCTTTAAATAACGTAACTTTAACATTAATATTACAGTTTTGACTCCGAAATTGGGTGTGCTAGTCACCGTAGCCTAGATACGTCACCATTCACCATCCTTTTGTATGGCACTCAAATTGATATTTAAAGTGGAAAAGAAGTGTTCCCCTCCCGTCTCATACCGTTGGGTGTCGTTATCGTAGGAGTTGATTAAGGCAAAACCAGAAAACTATTCGTATAGTCTTTCTATTGGATTACCAATCAACCATACTGCAATACCTAAGCCACCTGCCAAGACAAGCGTGGGGTTATGGCTAACCCCCTCTAAGGCTGCCTGTCCACCGGAGCGGAGCGAGGCAGTGGAGCGGAGAAAAGGAGAAATATTAACCAATAAGATTGCACAAAATATCCGCTCCTTTTTAGTGGACAGGGAGTTGCGAACTAATTTAAAAATTCATACAAAACCGGTTAGCGGAGAGGGATAGCGGAGCGAGGCAGCGGAGCGTGGAAGCAAGTGCGGGCGCGGGCGCAAGGCGCGCCCGCAGTGTGTCGTAGGTATTAAACTCCGCTCCGCATTACTTTCTCGCTCCGCTCCGCAGCCTCACTCCGCTTCGGTGGACAGGCAGCCTAAGGGGAAGACCTTTGTTCAGCAGTGGACGTCTTTCGACTGATGATGTTGATGATAAAATGTGTGCAGATAGAAAATAACAAATTTTAATGCACTTCCACTTACTATGGCATGTCATAGTAAATACAAGCCATAGCTTTTATTGGGCAAAAAGTGTGCATATTTGGCTCACATAAAATGTAGCAATTGAGGTAAAAACCCTATATACTATTAGTGCCGTTGAACGCGAAACTATTTTGTAAAATATAGTTCCGTAGAGATAAGTTATGATGAGTCCTAGTAGTACAGCCGTTTTGCTGAACTATGAGCGTCGAGTCCGGTTAAAGGTGGCTTTATAGTGAGGACAAATGGAGCCATTTGAGCTACTGGATAGACGCATTGACGAGGGAGGCGAAATGTAACTTATGAGCGTAGCCTAGGGGTCGTGGGAAAGGCATAAAGGGAATAAACCTTTCAGCGGACGGTACTGTGTTGAATGCGAGACTTGAAAAGGGACACATATAGTAGGCATCTGTGTTTCACCGATACACTTAGATCTTAAAGTGATAGGTAGGTGGTAGTGATAGGCTCAAGAGTTCCGCTAACCATATTACAAGAAAAGGAAGCGATCGGTAAACGATTAAATAATAATAATAATATCTTGTGACAGTCCACACACGGTCATCTGATCCCAAACTAGGCAGAGCCTGTACTATGGAAACCAGATAATTGATACTAATACTTATATACTTATTTTTTTGTAAATACATACTTAAATAGATAAATAACACCCAGACACTTGGTGGGAATCGAACCCACGACCCATCGGTTAGCGACATAGCGTGATGAAATGACATGAAAATATACGCAATTTTCAGAAAATACCGATAATTATTTTACTAATTATCATTTATTAGTTTTTGACTTGTATGTATTAGTACGCATAGTCCTATCAGGCAATCCTTAATTTTTGATAGCCTCGATACAGGCGATTACAGGTTATCTTTGTAACTGACTGCTAATAAAAAAAATCTTTACTATTTCTAAAACTTCAATAGTTTGCAGTCAAAATTAACTAACTATTATTACCTATTAAGTAAAGCCAGGATTACACTGACAGACCTGTCAATCAATTAAATAATTACTATTATAATAAAAACAAATAAGCCTGAAAAACTCTGAATTAAATAAATCCCCGTTCAAACAAATTTTAAAAGATTTATTTGTTTTGCGGTACTCTAAAAACAGTTTTCAATTCAAAACTTCTCTGGTAAATACAAAATAGTAGCATTGGGTGTATACCGTGGAGATTTATTGTTATAAATCCGTGTCCCGGTCCGTCCGTAGGTACCTACATATATACATCCGGCGTGTCCGGAACATCCGGCTAACTTGTTTAAAATACAAGTTTGATGTAGGTACTAAAAATATTGGTCGTTTCTGTTGCCTTTCAATTATTCACCGAGCTGTTATTAATATTATTACCACCGGATCACGACGCAACGTCAGCTGTCTGAGTTTGTTTGATTGAGATAAAAAATCAGTGCTTTTTTCTTTTTTATTCTACAAGCTAGTGCTTGACTGCAGACCCATCTGATGGAAAGTGGTGACGCAATCGAAGATGGTAAAGCACACTAGCTTATTAAAAGCCTATTCACTCTAGCCTTGAAGACACCCACATTATAATCGGGCGGGAAAACCGACGCAGGCAAACTTTCCAATCCTTAGCTGTCCTCATTATAAACGAAGAGGCAAATTATTTAGAACAGACTGAAGGCACTTTCACCACATAAGGGTGTGTATACGCAGTACGTCTCGACGTCCGATGATAGAAGGGGGATGGTGGAATCAAGTCATGCAATTCCTGTGCACACTCTCCAAAATGCATCCTGTAGAATACCGAGGGGCTGGCTACTTTGTTCACATGTCTTGTGTGTATATTTTTAGGGTCCCATACGTAAAGTAAAAGGTAAAATACATACATTCAAAAAAGTATATATGTAAGTATTAGTATCAGTTGTCTAGTTTCCATAGTACAGGCTCTGCCTAGTTTGGGATCAGATGCCCGTGCGTGGATTGTCCCAAGATATTATTATTATTCTTTTTAAAATCATAACCCCCGTTCGTTCCGGACGCCCCATTTCGGTTCCCATAAAAAAAAAAAAAAATTTATTTACGTAAGTAGGTAAGATCTAAAATAATAATTCCATAAAAAAAATTATAAAACTATTCTAAAATAGTGGATTATCTCAAAATAATATTATAGTAAAATAGTTTCTATATTATATAAGTATTGTCTCTCAAAGAAGGCAATGTAAATAAAATGAGTCACAGTTTGTCACGTTCGCCCATTATCTGTCTATGAATACAGAGATTTGTGGACTTTTGATGTTATTCTCTCGTCACATTGTGCGGGAAATTGCCGAGCACTAGTTTCCTTGTACAATGATCTCCACAATACTGCGACATTATGAGGTACAATAAAAATACCTTTATTTTCGGGAAAATCTACACTTAGTAATAACTACATTAATAAACAATAAGGTAATAATTAAGGTATTTTAAAGGGTAAGGCACACTGAGAACGTCTGTTGATAAATACATTTGACAACTTAGGAACAAACTGCCTCTCATCATCATCATCAGCAGGCTAAAGCCGCCCACTGTTGAACAAAGGCCATAGAAGGGAGGGTTTGTCATTAATCCCCATGCTAGGGGTGACCCCTGGGTCTTGGAGATTTCAGGATAGGTGGCATGGCAGGTAATCGATTAGCTATACGCTGCTGCCAGTCTTCTTGTACTACGAGCTGCTATTCTTACCCGGACACGCTACGGGCGGGGCAGAGCACTGCAATGGTGGGTTTATACTGTCCAACTCTATGAAACCCTTTTTCCCGACAGTCACCAATCTAAAGATTGACCTTTCCCGACGTTGTTTAAACAATTGGTACATAGTTACACCGTCCCACACCCCGGCAACTTGCAGGGCGGCTGGAGTGGCTGCGGCGACCGCTAGTGATGCAAAGCAGCTCTAGGTTCGAGCTATATATGGAGACCATGGGGCCTTGGTCTCATGAGACGCACGGTTTGGAGAAATAAATTTCATCCAAACTTATCGAAGTTTCAGGAGACCGCCGGGCTGGTAGCTTTTTCTGCCAACGTATAAGCTTGGCTATACAAAGGGGTAATGCCGCCAGTCTTTTAGGTACCCTTCCCTCCCAGTGCGGCGACAACATTGAGGAAGTTTTTTACCTAGTTTAAGTGTACATGTTTGTAAATAAACTATAAATATTTATAGTTTATTACGGCGGCGGAATATTTAACCGGATGACATGGTGTACATGGAAGGTACCACCTAGATATTAATGACTGTATAATTATTGTATCTAGTTTTATTAGAAGAACCGAGCTGTCATCTTTGTGGAAACTAATCATATTTGTATTAAACCCCATTGCAGCCTTTGATCATGATTATGCTATTCAAAGATTGCACAGGAATACTTAGTATCCTAGCGATTAACTAAGCTCTATTCAAAGTTCTTCTATTATTACCCGACTACCACTGAAGGATGGCTATGCTTTTCGATAGATAGATAGATAATACTTTATTGTTCCACCATTATAGAAAAACACAAAAATACAAAAGAAAAATAGTAAATAGAATGAAACAATGGGCGGCCTTATCACTAAAAGTGATCTCTACCAGGCAACCTTTGGATGGAGAGGAACTATGGACG
The DNA here is from genome assembly GCA_911728495.1 of Furcula furcula. Classification (NCBI taxonomy): domain Eukaryota; kingdom Metazoa; phylum Arthropoda; class Insecta; order Lepidoptera; family Notodontidae; genus Furcula; species Furcula furcula. The sequence continues at coordinate 20,344,751 of OU452262.1, read as the reverse complement.
ATATCATGTATGTATGTATATCTACTATAAGTATGTTTATAATAATGTATTTTTGGTAGGTATACATTGGTAGGTACGGTCTACAGTCTAAACGATGCAAGGAAAAATCATGCAAGTAGTGCATCATTTTCCCAATTTAGTCATTGAGATGACGGGCCTGTTGGTCTAGTGGTTAGACACCCTGGTTGCTACCCAATAGGTCAAGGGTTCGATTTCCGCCAAGTGTGTCGGTGTTATTTATATATTTAAGTATGTATTTACAAAAAAAGTATATAAGTATTAGTACCTATCAGGTATCTGGTTGCCATAGTACAGGCTTTGCCTAGTTCTGGATGTAATGATGTGTGGATTGTCCCGGAATATTATTATTATTTTTTGAACATAATTTTTTTTTACTTACAAAAACATTGATTTAAGTATCAAATGAAAAGTTTTAACGAGATAAGTTGATATTATTACATAGGTACTAACACATTATTAAAAACATGTTTTATATATTCACAACGTAATTCAAGAATATTTTGTTTAATTTATCTTAAACAATCCGTAAAAGTTTCATTTCAACATTTTGTTTATTCGCCGTCGGGCTTTTTGTGCTTTTTTTAATTTATACATGTTATTAGGCAAGATATAATATACTGTATTATAAAAAGATTCATTTAAGTAGGTACTCAAAAGCAACCTTTGATGATTCTAGCTCTATATTCAAATTCAATAATATTTATTTCAAATAGGCTTAACGCGGTCAATTTTTTTTAAGTAGCTACCAACGGATCACAACGCGGCCTCAACTGAGAAGACCCGGCAAGAAACTCAATGGACTTGTTATTTTATCACTTTTTTTTAAACAGTTTTTGTATTCTTACAATTTGATCAGCATCAGCGACAGTATGTCCTGCCGTACGTAATATAAAAAAAGAGAAAGAAAAAAAGATACAACAAACTAAAAGGCAAACCAAGCAAAACCCGCGCACGAGTTGCAATCGAGCAGCAGCCATCACTCCCCTCAAACATATTGGAGGAAAGGGGGTAACCAGCCACACGAAGCCGCTGCAAGCAAAGAGTTTTCTTCCTATATTCAGGCACAGTCTACTCTGGACTCATATTGAGAATTCTTTCTGTCTTTTCTTAGGAAACCTTCAAAGGTGAGGGGGGCGAAGGCCTAGTTATGGATTTTTGCCCACTTGTGGCCTTCTACGTCGCTTATGAGAGACTCTAGGCTCTCCTTTCCGCACTTTTTTTTTTTGTCGCGGGGGAAATCTTCCAAAGATCCTCGGGAGCTGTGGGGCTCGATCGGGGTATGTGGGATTCTTACCCAATAAAACCCCCGCGGCTGTCACATCACATGAGAGGGGGACCCCAGGGCTCTCCGGTGGGATCTGCACCGGGGGCCCCTCAGTGCCTTGCCCCCCGGGAACCAGTCACGGTGCTCACGGGGACGGGGGTCGCAACCCCGCCGCCGTCCTGCTCGGTGTCGCCGCCGTACTCAATGGACGTACAAAGGGCCCACACCCCGAAAGTCCAGTGACTCCGAAGGCTTCTTTCGGCCCTGCGCCAAGGTCTCTTCAAATAATCTTTCTGTCTATCGACAGGCGTCTTGCGATTTACCATCAGGCAGACATCGTGTCTCCTCAAGTCCTCACAAATTGCATGAAAATAAACAATATTATATTGAAACTCCGTCGCGTCGCTTCGATCAGAGCCGACAACTGAAATGAACCGTAAAATACATTCTTTAAAATGTATCTTGCATTACTGGTGACAATAATTTTCGCTCGGCTGGGTCGGAGGAGGCGGAGCTCGGGTCCGGCGCTAAATAAATTTTATAAAATATCGCTCAAGCCGCGACGACACGCACCGGTGCTTACTAGACTTGTTACAGAGATATGGCGCCTATATCTCCGTTAAATAAAAGTTTCATCATTATCTCGTGTTGATATGAATACTAATCTATGAATAATGTTGTCTTTTACTTACGCGAATATTACATATTGAAATTAAACTACTTTTACGGATTTTATCGCGGTTTATTTATTGATTTTACTATCCCGACGTTTCGAATGCTTTGCAGCACCCATGGTCACGGGAGGACTAAGATGTTGAACGTCCTTATGTCACAATTATGCCGGTGTACCCTCAGGTCTTCTTAGTTATTATTGTTGGTCTGATCTACGCAGTAAGAGCTTACAGTATCTTGAGGCCGTGCAGTGTTTTGATTGATATTGGATTTAATTATATTTATCACAGGATCCCAAGCCGGTGGTAACACCCAACCATCTTCTCTATTGAAATTAGGATGTTTTTTGATTTCCATAGCCTCACGAATCATCCTAGGCAGGAATCGGTGTTCTTTTGCGAGGATTTGTGGTTTATCAAATCTAATATAATGGTGGGTGCGATCCTGAACGTGTTCACATACTGCAGACTTCGTACAGCGTCGTTGTTTCACATCAGCTATGTGTTCTTTAACGCGAGTTTTTATTGCACGCTTTTTTTGCCCAATGTAGGAGAGCCCATAGTCACAATCGAGTTTATAAACTCCTGCATCTTGTAGAGGTATATGGCACTTGACTGACTAATCTACTAACACCACTAATAAAATCCGTAAAAGTAGTTTAATTTCAATAATCTATGGATACTAATCTAAATGAAAACACAGGATTCCTAAAAGGATAAAAACCTTCCAAGTGCGAGTCGGACTCGCGAACCGAGGGTTAAGGAGGGGTTCTTAGGACCTGTAAAAGTCAGTTTTCATCTAATACCTTAAGGTAGCCTACGTTATTTTTTTGATGGACTTTTTCGGCAATTATTTGAAAAAAAAAAAATTTTTTAGTTTTTTTTTTTTTTTTCACCTAAATAGTATGCTTAATACAAACATAGGGTTTAATAAACACTGTTTTAAATTTTCATGGCGATTGGTATAACTGTTCCAACACTGGACTTCCCATAACTACTCCATCAGACAGTAGATAGAATTGACGTTGAACGTCATTTCTATCTAAGTCTATATCAACATGTCCTGTACAAATAAAGTGTTGGAAAAGTTATCCCGTGATTATAGCACTTGCAGCAGCGTCGAAATATCGGAAAGAAATAATTAATCATCATTTCAGTAAACCTGTGCGTCAAAACCTGATAGTGTTTGATAATTAATTTACTGCTTTTTGCAGCACATATTTTTTATATGTGCTGCACTAAATGTATTTTATAGCTTTTAAACTATTAATTTATTATCTTTTAGGTCCGGAACGCTAAAAACCATTGACTTATAACGACTGCAAATATCTATCAACGAGTTCTAAGCGAAGATGTCGTCTGAGTTGAACGGCATATCGTTTGCCGTTTTATGGCCTTGATTAAAGGTCGCGGCCCGGGGCCCACGGCGCGGCCCGGGGCCCACGGCTCGGCCCATAGCAGATAAATCACGACTTGATATTTATTAAGATGTTTACACCAGTGTTGATTTTACAGCTTACAATTATTTAGAGCTTGTTATAACCCTGAGCTTGAGATTAAATATTTTAATATAAAGAACAGCCCGTACTTTATTTACTAGTTGTTGGTCCCTTTTGCAAGTGAACAACAAACTAGGTACAGGCCACAGGGTAGGGTTCTGTGTGTCCCTACTTAATGTGACCCTGAGGTGGTTGACGACGCGGCGTATGCCCAGCGTTGTCGTGAGCACTGTAAGGACCGGGGGGAACATGCATTTCTGATCCTCCGGGACGTGTTCTGGCAGGCGTCCGGCACTGGAAATACTCTGGTGAGGTACAAACCACAGAAACCACTCCAAGAGAAGAAGGTGCACTCGATAGAAAATATGCATAAAAGTTTAGAAAGAGTTAGTTATAAACAAAAAGGCCTAAGATCCTAGATTAGATTAGGCCTAAGACTTACCTGGTAGGGTTACTACGTTGTCTTAATAATTGAAAAGATCTGTCAAGAAAATCAGTATTTTTTTAAACTTAGAGACGGAGATTTTTCTAAAGAACACTCGAGCCATATTCATCATTGCGTGAGAATTAAACATGGGTCTATAATAGTAGCCGCAACTACCACGACAAACTAAATTAAATTATAGCGACCTAGCTCGAGGCATCCTCAAGTATGATCAAAATCAGCTGCAAGTGTGGTGTAGATCAACATACCATAGCACATCTAACCGTCATCTTATCGAACCTGCACTTGGGAGAATTGGTTTCAGGAAAAGAAAAGAGAAGCTCAGAGTCACACACCGATCTATGGAGAGAGCTATGCTCGGAGTTTCTTTGCACGACAGAATAAGGAATGAGGAGATTCGCCGAGAAACTAAGGTCACCGACATAGCAGAATATGCAAGTTGAAGTGGCAATGGGCAGGCCACATCGCTCGAAGAACCGATAACCGATGGAGAAGAAAGGTTATCGAGTGGCGACCACGAACCCGACGACGCGCGCGACGCAGCGTAGACAGGCCGACGTTAGGTGCACCGATGACATTGTTCGCGTCGCAGGCAAGCGGTGGATGCAAATGGCAAACTGTAGTTCCTTGTGGCGGTCTAAGGGGGAGACCTTTGTTCAGCAGTGGACGTCTTCCGGCTGATGATGATGAAATAAAAGAGCAGTGGATGTTGCTACTTATTGCATATGAAACGAAGAAGATGATCAAACGACGACGATGAGAAAGACAACATTATGTGAACCTTTATATTATTTTGAAATCATAGTCAAAGTTCACATTTCACCAAATTATCAAATTCCAAGCCTTTACCAATATAATGTACCTACTCGTATTTATTTAAGGTAACGTCGTATAACACATAAATTAGCTTCAGCGCTTTAAAGCTATCATCCAAAACATTTTAGTAGCAAGGCGGTCTTTGACTTCAATTACAATGCTGTTTTCCTCAACAAATTCACGCTCAGTTAAGTAAACGTTCAACGAATCGAAGCCGGCGATCGTTTTATGAGAAAATTCACGAAGGAGAAATAATTACCACAAACCGAGGCTCAAGGGATCAAACTATTTATGCATAGTGATTATAGAAGCAAAAGTTTCTTATTCTTTGTCATACGAGTATAACCATACCAGCCCTTGTTTATGTCCCACTGTTGGGCACGGGCCTCCTCTTATAGTGAAGGGACTTAGGCCTTAGTCCACCACGCTGGCCAAGTGCGGGTTGGCGGACTTTACACGTCATTCGAAAGCTAGTTAGGCTTTCTCAGACATGCAGGTTTCCTCACGATGTTGTCCTTCACCGAAAGCTAGTAACAATCGCACAAAGACGATTCGCACATGATTAATTAAAGAAATCAGAGGTGCAAGCTAGGGATCGAACCTGCGCACCTTGTTTCCAAGGCGAGCGCTCGCCCACTGAGCTCTTACTGCTGTTATACGTATAGACTATATTAGTCTGTTTTTAATGTATAACTAGCGATCCGCTGCGGATTTGTACGGCGTTTTAAGATACCAAATCTAAAAAGTCGTATACTTTTCAGGGATCCTACCGCTATTTCTAAACCACGCAACGGATTTTAAGCGGTCATCACCGTCAATAAGATAGCTTTTATATGTTTTATATGTTTTTTATGTTGGTCTTCCACTGCTGAACAAAAGTCTCTTAGAAGGGAGCGGTTGCCATAATCCCCACGCTTGGCAGGCGGCTTGGGTATCGCAGTATCAGTGGAAATAAATCCAAAAGAAACCGCTGCTGCCCGTCTTCCTGTTCTCGCTTAGTCGCCTCTTGCGGCACCCAACGAGAGAAAATGGGGGGACGCAATTCTAACACGGCATCCCACGGGTAAAGTGAAGACAGTTAACTAGTATATAGACAGTAAACTAATCAATATCTACTTTTACTTTAAGCACGCAATTTTACTAAAACATTTAATTTGATTTTACTAAAAGATTTTTTAACAAGAGTTTATTTACGCCCACATTTGTTCAAAAACATTTAAAAGTTATTTTACTAAACTTATTTCGTTCTCGCATTAGCCCCGTAGGTACGTGTGGGTACATTGCATGAATTGTTTTCTTTTTATGACGGCTTGAAGTAGCCAAGCGTGTATACCTTTCAAAGTAATGCACAATTAATGCCCAAGGCAATACTTGGGATAGATTGGACCTCGTATTGTATTGTTGAGAGGTTTTATTTGCCTGTTTATATTGTGGTAAGTGGATTGGCTTGTTTGATTGGCCTTTTTGACCTTTGAAATTCGCGAAAGTGTTATTAGTTACGATAGAAACTGATTGCCTAAATCACATTATTTATATCTATACAAAAACAAGCGAAAAGAAAAGAAAATGTAATTGCAAAAACTGAGTTCTAGTGATCTTGTCTTCCTGCTCAATCATTAGTGCCTGGTGAAGGTACCAGATGATTTACATAATCTATTTTCGGATGAATATCTCCAATAATATTATAGTTCTTCCTATATCGACTAGAAAAAGAGCTGATGTTTTTTAACCCACTGAACAGATTAACATCAAATAGATAAGTTCCATCTCGATTAAACCAGCTTTAAACTAAAAAAAGCCAAAATCAAATCCCTCCATCTTAAGAGCGCTGCAAACAGGTTGTCATGGACAGACAGACATAGGCGTCAAATTTATAGCACTCTTAGTTTTAGTCCTTAGTAAGCTGCTGTATCTCCACTTGCCTCAAGTAGGACCTCGTGGTTAAACAAAATTTTAAACGAAAAGAAAAAAAAACATAGATTTTCAGTAACATTAGTTGTACAAAGCACATCCTTATCATTGTCCGTAATTTCTTCCTAGCAACGTTGGGTTGAAAAAAATCTGTTACGTAGTTACTTACTGATTCTGTAAATGATTGCTTTCATTTGTACAAATGGTAGCCTAGTTAGACACTGCAAATTATCTAACACCAACTTCAATTATATTTAAATTATTTTATACTTTTTTTGTGTTATTGAAGACTTAATATTTTATTTGGTGATGATTTTATAAAAAGGCGGAGGCCGCGAGGCCCCTGTGGGACAAACTTCTTTTTGAGTTTAACTATTTTGAGGGTTCCAAATCTAAAAGGTAAAAAAGGAACCCTTATGGTGTGACTTCGTCTGTCGGTCTGTCTGTCTGTCTTTTGGTCTGTCACACCTATAAATTTCAGGAACCACTGTTGCTATCGATTTGAACTTGGAATAGTTTTAGATCTTACTTATCCCACCTCATCGCAAATTATGAAATGTTTTTATTAATGGGGGTTGAAATGGGGTGTCAACATTTTTAATTGAGACTAGTATATCGAGTAGGGTATCATATGAAAGGGCTTCATTTGCACGTAATCATTCATTTGCATTTTTCAAAACATTTTTTTTTATTTTGGCATAAATGTCACGTAGTTTTTTTTGGCTTATAATTAAAAATGTCTGAAAAATACCGGTCAAGACCGACTCACACTTGACAGGTTTTTTTTTTACTATGGTCGGTAAAAAAAACAAGCGGTTTGATAATGTTTGCGATCCATAAATCCTCCAAAAAAATAAATTGAATTCAGTAACAACAATAGTAATCTTTGATATACTTACTTACCTCTAACAGTATAGCACCATTAAAATTGCCTGTTCAGAAAACAATGTTTGCGCGAAAAAGTGCTTGAGCAAGCGGGTGCCTTTCTATTAAAAATAAAAACGTTTCGCCAATTTGGCGGGGCCAATCAAGAGACCCGCTGAGCTTGCGATGTTACGATATCAAGGGGGTGTGGGGGTCAGGCTTAGCCGTGCTAAACGCCCCCATTCCTCGAGATATCTTGAACGTCTTTATTTTGGTATAGATATTTAAACTTGGGGGTCGACGTACGCTGCCAAGAATGGATGGATTACTGAAGAACGTGTTGTATTTTGAATATTATTCATGGGGATTATTTGCTTTTCTAGAGAAAGGGTTTTGATTCAGGAACAATGAATGGATAAAAATATATATCTTTACCCGTAAAGCTGTGATAATAACTTTTGTCGTTAAGCTCTTATAGATAAGTGGCTATGCTCGTCAACTTAGAACGCATATTTACTTTGTTATCTTTTTAACCGACAACTTAAATCGTATGGAAATATATACCTTCACAAGTATGTGTACACGGATACCATCATCAACATCATCATCATCTGCAGCCGAAACGTACACTTCTGACCAAAGGCCCTTTGAAGGGAGGGGTTGCCATAATCCGCACGCTTGGCAGGTGGCTTGGGGATCGCAGTATATGTGACAGGTAATCCAATAAAAAGACGCTACTGCCCATTTTCTTGTTTTCCTTTTGTCTTCTTTTATGGACACCCAACTGGAGGAGATGGGTGGGTGCTATCCTTACCCGGACACCTCTCGGGTTACCACCACAGCTCCCGTAATCTGCTGCATACTGATATTGATATGTATCCACTAGTTGGTAGTTACGATATAGTAGTTGGTAGTTACGGTATAGGTATAAACGTAAAGTCTGATAAATCTGCTGCAAACCAGAGTCTGCAAACATTACCGTGTGTTGGCACTGAAGCTGTAGCATTGAGGTCACGAGTAATGAGTGTAATGCTTTCTGTGTGTGTGTGTGTAATTAACTATCAAGTCATGGAATTTTAAAATATTAATATGACAGTTGATTTTAAGTGTGTCTCAGAGTAATTAGAATGGAGCTAGTATCGCGTCGATTCGCCGAACAAATTTTTCGTGGCACTTTTGCGGGGTGCGGGAGGCGAAGTAAACACTCACAGATACAATTTCACGCATACCCACACTATAATAAACTCGCAACACATTTAAAAAGATACGCACACAATTATAATTTGGCAGAGGGGTTAGCGCATCATGCTATCTCCAGTGGTATCTCCTCTAAGAAGTGTGTACGCGGTGGCTATGGATTGGGCACGGTAACCACCTGAACGCACTTCGATCCAGTTACATCCATTGTGCATGCCCTAGCCCTTACTCTATATTGAGATTTCTAAGGGTTCCTTTAAGATACGTCACGATTGCGCCAGTTTTGAGCTGTAAATTATCATCTGGTGTAGAATATGCTACTCCCAGATGACAGACTCAATCTACATCCTGCAAGAACGTCGCAGCCGCGTAAATGTGTAACATTAACTCTTCTTCAACTTCATAGAATCTTTAAGTACCTATGACACTTAGCCTCATTCTGCATAGGTGCTCGTTGGTATCAACATAATATGTGTAATATTGACTCTTATTCACCTTCATAGAATCTTTAAGTACATACGATACTTAGCCTCATTCTGCATAGGCGCTCGTTGGTATCAACATGACCAGTGAGTGCACCCAGGAGCCTAATTGCACTTAGGAGCCTAATTTGTGATCGGTTTAGGTTAAATAATTTAACCTCCGTCTATCCTTGTTGCTTCCCTACATTCTTTTGTATGTTCATTCCTAACGTGCGCATATTATGCTTGGTGATATGTTCCATACGGAATCCCTACAAATGGTTACGGTCTAGCTTTGAGAGGCCCTCGCTAGTTCACTTATGAATGAAGTTGTATACTAATGTCCGCGCTGCGACAGTGGAATTTGTTTTCTTTTATTTTCTTCCAACCCAATTCTTTTTTCCTCTGAAGTGGTTATTATATACGATACGGCTGTGAAATGGTCTGTGGCATCGGTCGAGAGTGCTACTGGAGTGTACTCACAGCTGTTCAGTTCAAGCGCCTGCTCAAGACCTAGCTGAAGCACCACGAGCGTCATTCCAAGTCCTTTCCACTTACTTTTCGATTAGAATCGATGCTTGCGTTATCAGTTTTTGTTAATTAACTAACTTCAAAAGAGCAGGTCTTGTATATATACTCGCTCTACATTTTTGGTTCGAGATTTTCCCAAAAATAACTATAAATTATTTTCAAGTATTTTTATAATGTTAGTTTTATATCTTAATAATTATCATATTTACTCAGTAATATATATGTATACTTTGTCATGAACATTGAATCACAATTCTGTAGGTAATGTAATTATTACGATGACTCTTTTCAGAAGATTCATGATCAAATTAACTGAACAGACTGGAAGTTTAATACCGTACCTTATAAATTTGTACACATTTTTAAACAGATTTGAAACAAAACTCGCTTCAGAACATTATACTCAGTAAGATAAACGTACTATATCATGCAAAGATAGGCTTACCTAAAGAAGTTAGAATAATTTTACAATTAACGAAATTGCCCATTATTCTGAATGGAACAACTTTCGTAAAACATTTACGAATAAAAAACGAAACTGCTTTTCTAGTGCCAACACACACAAATGGAGATTAATTCGAAAATCGTTTGAAGCACATTAAACCTATTAACTTAAGTCTAGGACACACGGTGTAAACGAAAAAACCTAAACCGAATAAATAGGGATTCCAGACTTGAATAAATTAAGCCCGTCTGACCGAATAATTGTTGACTGCTGGATAAATAGTACAAATTATACGACTAACCACATTTATCTACGCCAAACACTCGAAGCGCTTCATTCAACCACGACTTGTGTGAACTTGGGCACAATTTTAGTTTTAATATTAAAAATTGAATTCATATTGTAATTGAAAGATATTTTTTTTTGGTATACGTGTATATGATGTAAGAATCACAGTGGCCAAGCTGGTCATATCTAAAGGATCCCACGGGGGTTACGAGGTTAGTGGTAGATTGAAGAAACGAAGATGCGATAAGCTCCAGGCATTTTGCGTGGACTTGTTGTGTTGAAGTGAACGAAGTTATTGACTTCGTAACACACCGGGAATGGAACTGATTATGGTTGGCTGATAAGATACGGTAAGCAGATCTATACTTATAATAAAACTGTAACAGGTCCAATTCTGTACATTGAAGATATTTTGAAAATTATATTTGGAGGGCATTCTATAACCGATACTGAGGGTGAAAATGTTTTATTTTTGTCTGTCTGTCTGTCTGTCTGTCTGTATCACGGCTGCGCATCACGCCGAAACTACTGAATGGATTCAAATGAAACTTGGCATGAATTGAGATCTTACTACGAGGCCTACCTCGTCCTATGTCCTAACATAGTATACTTTTTATCCCGTAATCTAGCACGGTTCTTTTGGGAGAGGGGATTAAAGTCAAAATGGGTACTTGGTTATATGCTTGGTTCGATTTTATCATTTTTTCTTTATAATATAATAAATATTAGTAAGGGAACACTCATAGAGAGTTGTTATCAAGGTTTTGTAATCGATCGTTAAGCAACGTTAGGTAAGGTCATTAAATAGATGGGTGACCGTTTAACGCCATTTGAACTAAACGGGTCCGTGCTTCGGAGAGCAAGTAAAAAGTGGGTCCCAGTTTTTAACAGACTATAAAAAAGGAGGTTATGTATTGGTTATGTAATGTCTGTTTTGAAAAGTTTAGTTAACGTAAAAATAGCGCAGGCGGAGCTGCGTGGGTCAGCTAGTATACAATATGAGGTTCATATCTTTTAGTCAATGATCGATATTCCTTTCACGATATTCACTTTCTGCCATGATAGTTGCTACTCAAGTCATATTGGACTGACGTGTCTAAAATTTTCTGTTGGACCTATCATGGCTGGAGTGCCCCGGCTTACTTCCTAATTCCTACTACTGTACACAACGTAAACAAAATAGACCAAAGAATCTTAGATTTACAGTTAAAAGAAAAAATAATAGGCTGGCGTTGAATTGATTGAATTAATCTTAAATTTTATAACAAAACTTTCTTATCTGCATTAAATGTACGCCTAAAAAACCTCTGAAAATTACATTATTCCAACTCAACAGTTTTCGTGATGCGTCACCGTCCTCTGTTTTTCCATTACCCGGTCAGATCCAAGGAAAATGGCTCTTTTATTTGCTGAATAGTGAATGCTGAGCACTTATCCTTACGGGTTCGCTTAAAGAGTAATGTGGACATTTTGCAGCGGCTTAGCCGTCGCAAAGAGTGGCTAAGACGTTAGCTACAGGTTTATGCCTACGTTTAAATAAATTCCTCGAGGACTTTTGCTGCGATAATTTTTTTTTTTAATCTGTTTAATTTAGGTCGTATTTTAACTTAGGTCATTAGTAACCACAATTAACAGTAAATTTAAAGTTCGAGTACATCTTAATTTGAACAATCTTTTAAGCTATTTGATACGTTACATAAACGTTCCTCATTATTAGGTATATGCGGATCATTCTACAAAAAGATGAAATATAGTCAAGTCTAGTCGACTTTTATATTTATTTCTGTCAACTCTAGTTATTAAATATTTTCATTGTAACAATTCTAATTTTGTTTTCGACTTTTTGTTATCCTGGAATTCTTAGCATCCATGAGTCCCGTTCGGCGTGTCTCGTTCGATAATTTCTACTTCTGAGTAAAAATATAAAAATGTGAGCGAGATATAATTTTGTTAAAGGTAAGTAAATAAGGATTATTTTTTTATGTAAGTAAATTTTGCCTATTAATTACTGCTTTGTCTTTTCCTAGTAGTGGAATAAAATAAATTGTTAAGAGGCGCTTTGTACAAACTGGTTTTCTATTTGTTATGGAAATTAAATCTAGTAAAGGTTTTCAGGTAAAAAGTGGTAACAGCTCAGTGGGCGAGCGCTTGCCTTGGAAACAAGGTACGCAGGTTCGAACCCTGGCTCGCACCTCTGATTACTTCAATGAATCATGTGCGAATCGTCTTTGTGCGATTGTTACTAGCTTTCGGTGAAGGAAAACATTGTGAGGAAACCTGCATGTCTGAGAAAGCCTAACTAGCTCTCGAATGATGTGTGAAATCCGCCAACCCGCACTTGGCCAGCGTGGTGGACTATGGCCTAAGCCCCCTCATATTGAGGGGAGGCCCGTGCCCAGCAGTGGGACATAAAAAAGAGCTGGTATTATTATTATTATAAAGGTTTTCAGCAACATTTTCTGAATATGATTAAAGATTTGTCCAGTTTTTTTTATCGTACAGTTAACTCACTCGTACTTATATATAATCTTCTTGGTCAATAGAAAATAAAATTCTAAACATTTTAAAATCGTGAATATAAGTTTGACGTGTCTCAATGCTTTAGTTTATTTTTTATATTCTTTGACGAGACTTCGTCATAATCTGACTACTGCAACGTCGCAGGAATAAAATTAATTAGTAAGACAAAGTTTGCGATACTTGCAGTGTTTTGGACGACGAAGCTTTGAGTGGAACATCAAATTCTTGTGCCGTGAAATTATTAATATCTGACTCAGGGTGAAATCTTGAAAGCGCAGTGAATCTCGGTACATTCAGATATGATATTTGTTAGAAAGTGGTGGTAGTAGAAAGACTGCTCCGCCAGTCATACCGAAAATAACCAGTTTTAGCAATTTATTTTTTCGTTCGTTTTAAGTAGAAGAAGAAATATATTTATTTAGTCAGCACAATGAGGCACATACAAGTAACGAACAGAGAAACAGAGCAAGTAGTAAAATACATTTACAAATATACAGGCTTATTACTAATCATGTGTCACACGGTAGGAATAAACAGGCACCCAGATCAGCTTAATGCCTAAATGCTTGACGCTGATTTTCATCTGGGCCCTACTGCCCTCACGAACATACCTAAGTGCAATTAAACAACGTATTTTGGGTAATCATTTATGACGAAGTTTATTGTTCGTGGTTCATCGTATTTTATTCAAAAATAATTTGTTCAAAATTCTGTTCTGAAAGAAGGTGCTTCACACTTCTGTCTTGACCCAACGTTGCATATACGAGCCTCCGAGCGTGCATACTTACTGTATTATATGATTAATACCTTTATATATAAAATTAATCTAAAATCTCCTGGAAACAATTGCACCATAATAATGTTTCTTACATTTCAAGTGATTTGAAACCAAAGCTAGTTTCAAGAAATAAATTGTCACCAACTAATTCATTGCAATCAACATAAGTACGTCTTTAGACTTCGCTATTTGAATACATACATACACAATTTCTTTTTGGTAACATGATCATATTTATTGAAAACAAATATTATTCCAGCTCCAGACTATTAATACATACACAATTTCTTTTTTGGTAACATAATCATATTTATTGAAAACAAATATTATTCCAGCTCCAGACTATTATGAAATCATTATCATAACAATGTAGTAATTTGAGACTAGACCCAGAGGATACTATTTCTTCCATATATTGGGCATATTGGCGTAAAAAATATGCATTTATTGGAAATGTCTTAAGCACGCGACAGCTCGTTCCAATTCAACCACGTCGGTAGTTTACAGCTATCGACTAGTAATTTCTGCCTCTGTTCCGTCTTTACTGATGCAAAACTTGGTACTTGCACGTTTGATTCAAAAAGTGGATGAGAATAATAATAAAAATAAAATGTTTAATATTGGTGCCGATTCTGTTGTCACCACTACACTAAACTAGACTAAATTTTAGTTTAGTGGTGTCAAACAATGATTAAGTGCTTAATTTGATTTCGACAGCTACTAAATTGAGTTGATAGTGAGGTTTTCATTGGTCAAATCATGTTAGTTGAAAACAATTCTCTTGTTCATCTGATTACACTAAACTAAACTAAAATAATTCTCCGGCTACGATACTTATATTAATTTTAATATTAATTTTATTTTAATACATTTAAATATTAAAATAAATATGAATATAAATAATAAAATAAATATTAAATATTTTTTATTAATAAATAAAATAAAATGTTAAAATAAATATGAATAAATATTAATAATTATTAAAAAAAATATATAATAAATAAAATAAATAATAATAAATAAAAAAAATATATTAACAAATATTAAAATAAAATAAATATTAATAAATATTAAAATATTAAATAAATGTTAAAATAAATATTGAAATAAATATTAAAAAATAAATAAATAAATATTAAAATAAAAATAATAATATTTTTTTTTAATTTTTTTTAATATTTATTAATAATTATTTTAATATTTATTTAATTTTTTTATATTAATTAATATTTATTTTAATATTTATTTTTAATTTTTTTTAATTTATTTATTTATTAATATTTATTTTAGTATTTATATTAATATTTATTAATATTTATTTTATTTTAATATTTGTTAATATATTTTTTTATTTATTATTATTTATATATAGTATTTTTTAATAATTATTAATATTTATTTTAATATTTATTAATATTTATTTTATTTTAACATTTTATTTTATTTATTAATAAAAAATATTTAATATTTTAATATTTATTTTATTATTTATATTAATATTTATTCTAATATTTATTTTAATATTAATTTTAATATTTATTTCATTCTATTTTAGTCTATTCTATTTTATTTTAATCGACGTCTTTTAGATGCCGACTAATTTGATCTAATTTTAGTTTGAAGTTTCTAATATTAGGCATAAATGACGTAAACTGTGCACAACAGAATAGCTAAATACGTTTAAAACTAAGTTGAGTAACTAAAACCATTATATTCTATCAAACTATACCTAATTTAGTTTAATTCATGGATCACTGAATAGGAAAGACACGACTAAACTAAAATTTAGTCTAGTTTAGTCTAGTGTGTGACAACAGAATCGGCACCATTATCGCCATAAATTTATAATCGCGCCTAAAGCATTTTAATAAAATTTCAGTGTCTATAAGTATATATAAATCTCATAAGTTTGTTTTATTCAATACTAGCTGATCCGCGCAGCTCCGCTTGCGCTTTTTACACTTGTATCAATTATTGTTGTCATAGAGTAGACCCAAAAACAAAGGAGCGAACTTGATGTTCATTTTAATGGGTTTTTTTCATGGGGTGTCCAGGTAAGGATAGCACCCTCCCATCTTCTCCGGTTACTTGTCTAAGAGCTGATGGAAAATAAGAAGACGGGCAGTAGCGTCTTTTATACGATACCCACCCCCTATACGGCGATCCCCAAGATGCCTGCCAAGCGCGGGGATCATGACCACCCCTCCCTCCTAAGGGGGTCTTCTAAGGGGGGGGGGGGGGTCTTTGTTCAGCAGTGGACGTCTTTCGGCTGCTGATGATGATGAATAATAATTATGTAATATTAAATAAATAAAATAACAAGAATCACCTTCGTTTTGAACGTCTGCTCCTAAAAGTGGATTACGAAAAAGGGCTGAATATGCATAAAACTAAGTTTAACAATGGGCTCATTTGAAACTTTTCATTTATATTTCACACAAATCACCGTACATGTCACAATATACATTCATATTCAAATAATATGCGAAAACTTTTGAAAATGCAATAAAAATTGCTGGTAATCTATTCGACAATTAAGGATTTTAATTTATGATTGTTATTTGAATATTTGCAAGCGTTATTCAAGAATTTTTTTATCAAGCTGTTTTAATGAATTGAGTGTTATGAAAAAAAATACTTTTAATAAATCTTGTTAAAATCATTTTAACAAGATTTATTAAATTTATTAAATTATTGGCACTTTCGCTTAATTTTTCGCTATTTTGAAGTTAGTTTGATTAACAAGGTATTTTTAGTAAAACATATTATCTATGCCGTGGTTTAGTGAGATTATTATATATTTTTTTTGTTTTTTTTTATTATGGTAAAGCTCAAGCGGTCGTTCTCTTTTTCGTTTGTATAAAAATACCACAAAGTGCTAGTCATTTTATGTACTTTTTCATTAATATCAATTTAGTTACACTTTGGTATTTGTTTAGTTGTATTTTAATTACTTTCGAGCTTTTCGGACAGCTTATATGAAAACCGGCGATGTAAGAGAAAGTGGCAAAAGCGTGACTGGAAAATTGCATACAACTCCTTCTATGCAGAAAATTACGAACAATCAGGAGAGTAAAAAAAAACTGTAAAATTAGTTTGGTCACATGTTTTGATTATACGTTTATACCTTATTTTTGTTTCGATATGGAATAATAGCTAGTAAATTTTTGAAAACCCTTTTAGTGTTCGGGATCGGGAAGGAATAAAACCCTGCTCTACCCCCTCGGGTGTTGTAGGAGGCGATTATGGGAAAACTAGAAGACCGTTCGTTTTGTGGTAGGTTCCTTGTGGAAGGGACCATCCAGAAAGGTACAATCGCAGTGTCAGATATTCTGCCACTAACAAGAAATGTGTATTGCTGTGCCCCGGTTCGAAGGGCACTTAACTGGTGAAATTACCGGACACAAGAGACTTAATACCTAATGTCATAAGGGGCGGCAACGCACTAGTAATTCTTCTGGTGTTGCTAGCATCTATCTGTGATGACTGCTTAAAATCAGGTGGGCCACATGCATGTGGAGGCTTATGTGCAGTAGTGGACCGAAGGTGATTTTGATTAATTTTTTAAAAACTATTTGTCACTTACCTACTTCTGCTCCATATGAGTGTTCCCCAGTACGTACTGCACCGAACAAAGCAGTTTGTTAGTGCAGTACTTTTGCCTTACGCCGCGGCGCCTCTCGAGCGCCGAGTGCTTTTTCATTTCCGTCCGCCAGAGGGCGACGCCTGTGCTTATTTTATTTTCGCTAATGCCCACCAACCGGCGTTATGCAATTAAATTGTTTTTTTGGGCGCTATTCATTTTTAGTCAGCTGCCGTGTTGTTTAATTAATTCAATTATTATTTTAGAGGGTATGAATTACTTTGAGGGTTTTTCGTTTGGCTTTCTAGGCGTTGCGTAATAATTGAGCGCAGTTTATATTTGTTTATTACTTGATATAAAGCTTTTTTTATGAGCAGTTCAAATGTTAATTAACGAGATGAGGCTTTCATTTCCAGACGTATTATACAGGGTCATTGATAAAACACTAAAAACCTTTTAGGATTATGTTACTAACATAATAAACAACAAGTTTTGTTCTATGACTTTAAAAAAACATACTACATACAATAATAATAATAATAATAAGCCCGCAGGGCAGCTTGTGGCGAGCTGTTGGTGCGTAACGACACCATGGACCCGAGTGCTCCAGAGAGTCGGTCAGGGCCCCCACCTCGGCGAGTCTTCGTCGGCCGAGTGGAAACCGAAGGGGGCCCGCAGGACTCTCAGCTCTGGCTTGCCTTAATTGGCCGTCCAGAGAGGAGCTGTTAGAGCTATATGCTCCAGGGGTGGAAGTGTTAAAGGGCATAACGCCGCGAGTAACTTCGGAGAAAGTGCAGCACACCTCTCGACACCCCTGAGTCACTCACACCGGTGTTGCTCTCTGTCGTCATCGGACGATCATTTGGGGAGCCCATCTAGTGGGTGGCAAGCCACCACTTGCCAAAAAAGAATTATGAATGTAATTATGGCAAGTGACCCCGGTCTTTGCAATAGCCTAGCTTCTAGCCCATCAAATGTTCAACAACATAGACTTATATAATCTTTCCATGTACTTACAATAAGTTCCTACATCTGTCGAGGTCAAATGCCATTTTTCACCATCTTAGCAATTGATATCGGGTGGTGTTCTACACACCATTTATTTCTTAAAAAGGGCCTCTACGTGCTGGATCCGTCCCCACGCAAGTCTCTAAAATTACCGGGAATAACGCGTGATAAATAATTAAATAAACGAAATAATAATAATAAATACACTTTATTGCCCGACTTTGACTTTGACTTCTGTGGGCTTTGACTGGCCCGATGGTCTAGTGGTTAGACACCCTGTCTGCTAACCGATGGGTCGTGGGTTCGATTCCCACCAAGTGTCTGGGTGTTATTTATCTATCTACTTAAGTATGTATTTACAAAAAAAAGTATATAAGTATTAGTATCAGTTATCTGGTTTCCATAGTACAGGCTCTGCCTAGTTTGGGATCAGATAACCGTGTGTGGATTGTCCCAAGATATTATTATTATTATTATTGCACATCAAAAGTTACATGTAAATTGAACAATTACCAAAAACGAAATTAAAGCCCGCCCGTGCCTTTTGCACTAAACAGCTGTTTGTACCTATTTACATAACTAGTGTCTTCTTTTACGGATAGACTTCGGAACAGTTAGTGTTCAAATTTAGTATTTTTATATTTGTATGTATAAATGTGATGAATTAAATTTTAGTGAATTATTAAAAGTCGTAGAACAAAGATTGTTGCTTATGATGTTACTGATATAGTCCTGAGAGGTTGTCAGTGTTTTACCAATGACCCTGTTGTATACATGTAAATACGTGGGAGGCAACGAAAAAATACTTTTCACACCACCTGCTCGATAATGTCACATTATATGTCATATAAAGATGACATAAAGTGCCTCATTATTGCCCTATAGTCTAGCCGGGTAATAATGTTGTACTAAACTCCCTTGGGTAATAATGTGTTTGAATTTCGAACGTCAAACGAAAATTCCTCAACACTTTTACCACAGATATATATTACTAGTATAAGCAGAGAACTGCACGAAAAACAAAACATTTGAAAATCGAACCGAGCGCGACGAGCACAACCCAGTGTTCTAGAAAAGAGAATGAAATATTTAGATGATAACGCGGCAAATCACTATGTTGATATTATTGACGGTCTCGTTGGTCTAGTGGTTAGACACCCTGGCCGCTAACCAATAGGTTGTGGGTTCGATTCCCAGCAAGTGTCTGGATGTTATTTCACTATTAATTAATATTAGTTATCTGGTTTCCATAGTACAGGCTCTGCCTAGTTTGGGATCAGATTACCATGTGTGGATGGTCCCAAAATATTGTCATTATTTTAATTCTAGCAATATTTGTGTTTTATTACCTCGCAGTAGGTGTGAAAAGTAGTGTATTCACCTCGGGGATAAAGGTGCCTTTGTCTTGGGCGAGCTTAAATCCCTCGCTGTACTCAGGATTCTAGTATTAACTCCCTCGCTACGCTCGGGAGTTAACTCTATACTCCCTCGCTGCGCTCAGGAGTTGCTAGAATCCTTCGTTATGCTCGCGATTCAATTAAACGCCCGCGACATAAGACACTACTTTATCCCCTTGGTGCATAAACTACTATTATGGACAAAAAATAATTTATTGTTTCACAAAGTATTCTTTAGTTACCGTTCATGCATTTTTCATATTCTTCATACGTATAAACCATTTTATACGGGCCTGTTCATCTAGCTAGACACCCTGGCTGCCCGCTACCTAGTAACCCACGACGGGTTCGATTCCCGCCAAGTGTCTGGAGTTATTTATCTATTTAAGTATGTATTTCCAAAAAAGTATATAAGTATTAGTATCAGTTATCTGGTTTCCATAGTACAGGTCCTGTCTAGTTTGGGATCAGATGACCGTGTGTGGATTGTCCCAGAATATTATAATTATTAAATTTGAAAGCATTTATGCCACGCCTCCGTGATGACCTCGGATACATGTTTTTCAGACTATTCGACAGCCTTTTCCGGTGATGAAAATCGTTGACCGCGTAACTGGTTCTTAATTTTTGGAAACAAAAAACGTTGACTTTAAGAGGAAATTACTAAACGGTTTCTTGCACGAGATCTTCCCTTACCTATAGTAAGTAATCTACCTCATATTATAGAGATGTGCGATATAATTACAGACGCAATTAATGTCCTCACATAAATTAACACAATCTATGATGATAATAAAAGTGGATATATAGAGTATGGTCAGAAAACAATGGCGACGGAATCCTTTGTGTGTAGTCAGGAGCACATATGCGCAATGTCGTGGCGGTAATAATCGCTTTGCGAAGATGTGGTCTCACTGGATGTGCCAAGGATTGCACACTGTAACTGTGATCTTTAGCAGGCGAAAGACGTCCACAGCTGAATAAATTCCTCCTCCTTAGAAGGGAGGAGTTGCCATAATCTCCACGCTTGGCAGGCGGCTTGGGGAGCGCGGTATAGCTGGAAGCTCATGCCCGTCTTCTCGTTCTCGCTTAGTCGCCTCTTACGACACCCAAGAGGGGATGGGGACATGCAATTCTAACCCGGCACCCCACGGGCCGCCCGAACATGGTTTTCTTTAAATAAATAATTTTCCATCCAAGGAAAGAATAGATAATCTATTGTCTTTCTCCATCAGCCCAGTTTTTGTTTTAAATTAAGCAATAATTGCCTCTGAGTATTGAACAAATTTCAGGAAATGGACTAAGCCTTCATCTTGAGAAGAGGTTCATGCGCAACGGTGGGTGGTTTTTAACCGACTTCAAAAAAGGAGGAGGTTCTCAATTCGTCTGTATATATATATTTTTTTTTTTTTTTATGTATGTTCGCGCATAACTCTGGCAATTATTAACCGATTTGAAAAAATCTTTCTTCCATCCATTCTTCAATCCATTGATTGGGTCCCATAAAAAAAATATTGCTTAGTAATAAGTAGTTCCTAAAAAAACAAGAATGGTGACTGCGCACTGAGAGTTGCAAGAAAGCCTATATAGATGACGTTTTAGTCGCTCGGACTCGCTCGGTCGGACAAAAATGGTCATAACTCTGGCAAATATTTACCAATTTCAATGATTCTTTTTTTATTCGAAAGAAGAAACCACTGTATTGAATCTGTATGAATTTTATTACAACCGGATAAGAACTTCCTGGAGGACCATGAACGATGTGGAGGAATTTATCTGGTAAAAACCATAACACTGATGTTCTCCATTACATTGCTCTGACAATTATGAACCGATTTCGATGATTCTTTTTTTATTCGAGAGAGTAAACTACTATGATGTTTCCATGCAAATTTCATTACGACCGGATATTATTTTCTGAAGAAACATGAATTATGTAAAACTATGTAGACGATAATGTGATCATAACCTACCTAGATAATTTTACGGTTTTCGATGGTTCAATCTTTATATATGAAAATATCACTAAAAAGTTTAAAATAAATTCTTTTTAAAAAAAATTGAACCGACTTCAATATCACTGAAAAGTATAAAATAATTTAAATATTATTGAAGTTGGTGCCAAATATACACAGCAGGTACGCTAACACCAACTTCAATAATATTTAAATTATTTTATACTTTTCAGTGATATTGAAGTCGGTTCAATTTTTTTTTAAAAAGATTTTATTAACAAGGGGTGTTAATAACACTAACAGGCGTTTGTAAGTGCGGCAGTAAGTAGAATAAAAATATATGAAGATAGTTTCTTTGACACAAGTGTTCGTTATAGTTTCTGAGTAAAACACTGAAGTTCTTGGCACGTCTTTACTTGACCACGCGCATAGATAGAATCCATAAAATACAATGCGATTCCGCCTTCAATACTACCAGACATTTTTCCCCACCACATTGAATGTCATTACAACCTCCAATTCATAACACATTACAAATATTACTGCAGACGACGTAGCTCGCACCAATATTTTATATTGTATGCATACTTTTTGTGTTTAATAAAACTGGTCTACACTGCGGTCCGTAGAAAACTGTCTAAACGTCACATACATTCTTTGACTGTCACTACTCTTGCAAAACTCTACGGATCGCAGTGTGCATATTTTATCAAAAACATCTTTTTTAATTTAATTACATTCCCTGAACTACCACACACCCTGGATCGCTTATAATTACCTTCCAGCTTGTTATTTTTAAAATACATCTCAAATTAATATGATGTTTGTAACATTGCAGTATGTATAACGTTCTCCGTACGAATTATTTAATCCTGCAATATTAGGTACTCAGTAAGAATGTTGAGTTGCATACCCTCAACAAGTTCACCATTTTAAAACTACTTGCCACAGAACTTTAAATTTATGATCTTAAAAAAATAGAGTTTTACAATCACACCAACACTAGACGATAGTCGGTAACATCACAGCATTTGCGAACATAGCTTAACAACTCTTTTACCTATTGCAAAAAGGACAATTTGGTAATTCCATTGAATATTAATCTGTGTTTCTACAATTCATTTTAGCTATTATTTCGTTTATAGAGACTCCATCAATTTTCAATGAACACTGTTGGAACAGGTCCTGTTTACACTGCACGGAAATTGTTATTACAATTGATTTCAACCATTGCTTTAGCCTCTCTGATACCGAAATGAATACTCTAAAAGGTATTGTAATTTTATATTGTAATCATTATGACTTTGTAATCAAGTTACAACTGAGTTTGCGAAGTAACCTCAGGTGACTTTGCTGGAGAGCTTTGTTGGTTGAATTTAGATTGACTTAGTGGTAATTACGAATCGCATTAAACATGATTTCAGTGACTAACATCCCTCGACTTTCAAGGATTTATGTTTGAAAGTTGAAATTAGATTTAAGTAACTTATATACATACATATTTATGATAAGTATTTCAGATAGACGGGCATATTTGTGTAATATACGAATGTAACTACATGAGTTTGAAATAAAGAATAGTAATAGGATATTGCTCTCTCTCTCTCTATCTCTCTCTCTCTCTCTCTCTCTCTCTCTCGTCATCGGACGATCATTTGGGGAGCCCATCAGCCCATCTAGTGGATGGCTAGTCACCGCTTGCCACATAATAATTACCTATGAATGAAATTATGGCATGTGACCCCGGCCTTCTGTAATAGCCCAGCTTCCATTCCACCAAATATTCAAACACATAGACAAGTAATCTTTCCATATACTTACAATAGTTCATATGCCTGCCGAGGTCAACAGCTATTTTGTCTTTAGTGAAGCAGGCAATCCCGGCAATTTAATTCTAAAAATGATCTCTAAACGTTGGATTCGTCCCCACACAAGCCTCTAAAAAGACCGGGTAAATCCCATGAAACCACAAAAAAAAGAAAAAAAAAAGTCATAATCCATCGAGCTGTATGCCGTGCCTAAGAAAAAGACATATGTATGTCTTTTTCTTAGGCACGGCATTTTTACTCTCGAAAAACATGCCTTTCTTATGGGACAGTCGGGCAAAAATAACATAAAACTGAGTTGTGATTATTCTGCATAGCTGAGCAACGGTTTATATATAATTAAGTCCAATTTTATGAGAATCTTAATAAATAATATTGAGAATTAATTAAGTTATTTGTTGATATTAGAATCGCTTGTAAGGAAAATTAAAGACTATTGGAAACATTGTTCAAGCAACTTTGCAGACACAATAAATTTGTTTAGTTATGTAATTTTACCTTCTTAATTACTACATCAGTGTTTGAATATTATTACAGTATGAATGCTTTTGGCTACAAAGAAAGCTGGGTGGTAAGAGGAACCAATTATACAAATCTTCATTTAATACAATCATCTTTAGGTCTAAACGTTTAATAAACTAAGCTGAACAGGGAACTCAAATTAACTATGTTCTAATTATATTCTTAAAAATAACTCTCTCAGTTAATATACACTCAGCGATTTCAAACTTATTTTTTGGACTTCTAATAGACGTCATTTAGATTTTGTATTGTGGCATATATATATTATCATGTGTGATTGTGCATCAGTTTAGTGGATTAAATAAATAAATAAAAAAATATTCATCAGCTGACAGACGTTCACTGCTCTGAAAAAATACCCTTTAGTACGCCACAATGAATGACAGCTAGCCATTTTTGCATCCATCGGTTCTCCAATACTTTTATTATGTCGTCGGTTCACCTAGTGGCAGACCCACCTGTGCTGCTTCTTCCAGTTCGTGGTTGCAACTCAAGAACCTTTGTTCTTTACTCAAGAACTTTTCTTCTTTCCTACCATCGTATAATATATAAACTAGATAAACATTCACGAACAAAATGACATCTAAAATGTGGTCGCGGAGGTTGCAAACTTATCTGTGCTGGTGGCGGAAACGTGAACTAACGATTTTATAATAATAATAATAATATTTTGGGACAATCCACACACGGTCATCCGATCCCAAACTAGGCAGAGCCTGTACTATGGAAACCAGACAACTGATACTAATACTTATATACTTTTTTTTTGTTGTAAATACATACTTAAATAGATAAACAACACCCAGACACTTGGCGGGAATCGAACCCACGACCCATCGGTTAGCAGGCAGGGTGTCTGACCACTAGACCAACGAGCATGTCAAATAATAATGATAATGACTTGTAGTTTGACAGTTTCATATAGACAGTAGCGACACTATTATAGGCAAAAATAAATTTGTCAGGATGTGGCTTGTAAAGAAATAGCGACACAAGGGCGCTATTTCTCGCTACCACTTTTTGAACCGTGACACCAAATCTAGTTTATATATTATATCGGTGTTTCCTACCTTTCTTCTTCGTGTATGTTGATGCCGAATCCGTTGATATAATACAAATATAAAGGCTTTAAAATGTTTAAAAAATAAGTAAGTTGCTTGGCGGTCCAATACCTACTTGACAGTGGGGTGGAGCCCACCTGAAATGTCCGGATATAGACGGCGCGGGCGTAGCGACCTCGCTTTTAGCTACTGTAATGACACTGGTCTGAGTGAATGCGGCAAACAGAGACATCTGTTTGTAGAATTTTAATTGTAATATAATTTTGGAAAAGGTTACGACGTGTTTATTTTGTGTAACGTTTATTAATGTTGTTACAGCAATATAATAGAACTGAACTGAGTGAAAAAACGCATCCAAATCTATTCGTTTGGTAGCTACGTCACCAGAGATGGGTAGATAAGCGTGAAACTTATAAACCGCATTTCTAGGTGAAGAAAGAAGAGTCCTTTAACTGTTTTAGGTACGGAACGGTACTAATAAAAACGGAAATGAAGTGGGATCAACGTAACGCTATTACCTCTAGCCCCCGGTGTCGCAGTGTTGGCTAATTGGCTCGTAGATAGACATAACGCCCGGGGGACGGCGTTCCTCCGTTAGTGCCGTGTGACGTCACACACGTCGACGCTGCACACGACAGAGTGGTGCAAGGAATTTATGTAGCTGCGGTTCGTTTAGTTTTGAATATATTGCACAGCATAACATCGCGCTGCAAGCCAAAACAAAGAGAAAATTTTAATATGTCGCCTCCGGGTCATTAGTATGGGTCGTCAATTGACTACGAAACAGAAAGGATCGTGTTGATTCTTAAATGTAGGGTAAATGTCATTTCACAAATTGTAATGGAGAGGGAAACTAACGATAGCTTTATAAGATGTGCTCCGAGCGCGGAGTTGGCAGTCTGTCTGGGGCAGTCTGTCTGGGAAGGTCTGTCTGAGGTGGTCTGCCTGAGTCAGTTGAGTCGTTCTGTCGTGACAGTGAGTCGGTCTGTTGTGACATTCCTGGGTGATTGTGACTAGTTTCTTATGTAGCTTGAAAGCGGAAGAAATAGGAAGGAAGGAAGCTGGTCGGTGAGGGTTGGCTGTGAGGGGATATGGTGGAGACCAATCGTTAGGTAGGTAGGGCTTCGATACCCTACTCTAATCATAATCTGGTGGTATCCTTGGTGACGCAATGGTATTTAAGTAAGGTTTTGCTTGGGTTAATGGTATTTAAGAGTTGCTTCTGGGTGCTACCAAGTGTGTTGCGTATTGAAGAGATGAGTGACTGGGTGAGGTTGCCGCTGCCGTTCAGTTTTGTTCTTATTCGTTATGTAATAGCCGTGCTCCGACAAATAGATTAGATTAACGTTTCCCTAACGTCTGATCACAAACTAGACAGGGCTTGTACTTTTCGCAGTGGAAACCTTCATAAGCCGAGACCGGTGGGGCGCGACTAGGGTTTGGGGGATTCTTACCCACTATGAACCCCGCGGCTGTCGCATCGGCACATGAGAGGGGACCCCCGGGCTCTTCGGTGACATTTGCACCAGGGACCCCTCTGTGCCTTGCCTTTGAGCTCGCCGCCGGTAGAAATGGATCTACGTTAACCTAGCCATGCAATATTAATGCTATCCTGGGATAATGTACACAATGTCGTCTGGTCACAAACTAGAAACGGTCTGTACCTACTCATCGCCATCATCACCTTAACGTCTGCCAAGCTTGGGGATTATGGCCACCCCTTCCTTCTAAGATGGATGCCTTTGTTCAGCAGTGGACGTGTATCGGCTGCTATTGATGATGATGACAAAGTCTTATTGATAATAATGATTTCTGATATTTACGCGAATACTACACATTAAAATGAAACTAATTTTACGGATTATATCGCGGTTTATTCTTGATTTTAATTACCCAGTCAGTTTTTACCATCAGTCAAGTGCCATATACCTCTACAAGATGCAGGAGTATACAAACTGGATTGTAACTGTGGGCTCTCATACATCGGGCAAACAAAACGATCAGTAAATACCCGGGTAAAAGAACATATAGCTGACGTTAAACATCGACGCTATACAAAGTCTGCAGTCTGTGAACATGTTCAGGATCGCACCCGCCATTATATTAGATTTGACAAACCACAAATCCTCGCAAAAGAACAACGCTACCTACCAAGGATGATTCGAGAGGCTATTGAAATTATAAAGCATCCAAATTTCAATAGAGAAGATGGCTGGGTGCTACCACCAGCTTGGGATCCCGTGATAAACATAGTCAAATCCAAAGACAAGCATTCCACTGCAAGACCTCAAAACACTGTAAGTTCTTTCTGCGTAGATCGGACTAACAATAATAATTAGAAGACCAGAGGGTACCCTAAGACAACTATGACATTTGGACAGCTACCACCTCAGTCCGCCCGTGACCATGAATGCTGTAAAGTATTCGAAACGTCGGGTAATTAAAATCAAGAATAAACCGCGATATAATCCGTAAAATTAGTTTCATTTCAATGTCTTATTGATAAGTAAAACCCCGAGCCAACACAAGCTGATATAATTTTGCACACGATTGTTATTTTATTTTTGCTAAGATTTAATACGTATCTAATGTCTCTTAAGACAGACGACCCTTAGGCTCAATTCACACCAGAACGGCAGCGGCCGGCAGCGCACTTTCAGTGTGAAAAAGAAAAAGAAGAAGAAAAATTGTTTATTCGTAGCATTAATCAATAAATATAAAATATTAACAAAACAAGGCAGTAGACACACATGAATAAAAAACAGAAAAAAGGTAAAATAAAATAACTTTGCTACGGCAGCGGCCACTTTCAGTGTGAAAGAATTTTAAATTTTATCTACATACGCTTGAAAAACGCGACGCCGCTCGAAGCCGCTCGAGGCCGCTCAGGGCCGCCCGCGCGCCGCCTTTTTCAAGCGATACTGGTCTTTTATGTATTGTAGATAAAGTTTAAAATTCTTTCAATCTGAAAGTGCGCTGCCGGCCGCTGCCGTTCTGGTGTGAATTGAGCCATACGTCGTCAACGAGCTAGTGATTCTTCCTGGTGTTTCTGGCATCTATAGGCTGCGGTAACTGCTTACCACCAGGCGCACGCTTGCTTGCCGCCTTAGTATAAAAAAACAAATGTTACTCCTAGATTGGAATCGAACCCACGACCTATTGGATAGTAGTACTAGACACCCTGGTGGCTGCAATACACGCAGGGTCCTTTTCATTGTGTGGCTATACACTAGTGCTAAAAAATCTGATTTTAAACAAAGAACACTCAAAAGATCTCAAAATTCAATGATCGTTTATCTTAATCGCGATGGATGTCCTTCGATGGCTGCCGACTGATTGATCGATTCAGTCGAATCAGTGACAAGGCGTAATCCTACTCGCTTCATCTTAAAATATTCCAAGTTCAAGGCTATGCTAAAAAAAACGGTTTAGTGCGAGTCGGACTCACGCACCGAGGGTTCCATACCTTTTTTGGACCTATTAAAGTTATTTTACTATTCGTCTAACACATGAGACAGCTTAAAAAAAATACTACTTAGAAAGATGGTAGTTTGTCAGATAGACAGACGAAGTCCCACCGTAAAGGTTCCATTTTTAGCTTTTAGGTATGTGACCCTAAACAGATGAACATTAATAAGTTGCGGAAAGGTTTTCAGCGAAAATTATTGCGTAGGTGTTAAAACTCTACGTTGTAATGATCACATTTAATATTGATAGCGTTAAGACTACCTAAAATAGAGTACACACTTGTTAGTTTTATGTTAAATAAGAGTTTTTGCCATGAGTCTCCTGTCTTAGCAGGTCATCGTTGAGGAGTTCCCTTGCAAGGAGACGATACTGGACGTGCCATCATACTAGGTGTTTCGATATATTGTAACCAACTCGTGGGGTGTCCAGGTATGAATAGCAACCTCCCATCTCCTCCCACTAAATGTCCGTAAGAGGTGACTAAAGGAAAATACACGGCAGGGAGTTCATCCTCACATCTTATAAAAAAAATGTCATCCCGCACTTTGCGGTTTCAAAGAAGTTTTCTTCCCCGCACTTTGAAGTTGTGGAATGAATTGCCTGCCGAGGTTTTCCCGAATGATTACATCATCATCATCATCATCAGCCGGAAGACGTCCACTGCTGAACATAGGCCTCCCCCTTAGAACGCCACAATGAACGACAATTGGCTATTTGCATCCACCGGTTACCTGCGACGCGCACAATGTCGTCTGTCCACCTAGTGGGAGGCCTGCCAACGCTGCGTCTTCCGGTTCGTGGTCGCCACTCGAGAACCTTTCTTCCCCAACGGTTATCGGTTCTTCAAGCGATGTGGCCTGCCCATTGCCACTTCAACTTGCAGATTCACCACGTCTCAGTACCATATGTCATCACTGGCAACACACACTGGTTAAAAACCTTCGTCTTCAGGCACTGCGGTATTTTGGACGAGAAGATATCGAGTAGTTTCCCGAACGCTGCCCATCCGAGTTGGATTCTTCGGGCGACCTCTTTGTCAAAGTTGGACCGACCTAACTGGACAGTTTGTCCTAGGTATACGTAGTGGTCAACAACTTCGAGTGTATCGTTCCCAACAACTACCGGTACGGGTGCAACATGGACATTAGACATGATCTTCGTCTTGTCCATGTTCATTTTAAGACCCACCTGTTGGGAAACGCTACTGAGGTCGCTGAGCATCGTATTGAGGTCCTCCAGCGACTCTGCCATAATGACTATATTGTCGGCAAAACGAAGGTGAGTGATGTATTCGCCATTGATGTTGATGCCGAATCCGTACCAGTCCAAGAGCTTGAAAACGTCCTCCAATGCGTTTGAGAACAGTTTCGGAGAAATAACGTCTCCCTGTCTCACACCTCGCTGCAATGGGATTGGTTTCGTGCTCTCTTCCTGTAGTCGGATCGACATGGTGGCGTTGCTGTACAAACACTTCAACACTTCGATATACCTATAGTCAATGTGGCACCGCTGGAGGGACTGCAATACCGCCCAGGTCTCGATTGAATCGAAGGCTTTTTCGTAGTCCACAAACGCTAGACATAATGGCCGATTATACTCCTCGGTCTTCTGTATAATCTGGCGGAGCGTATGTATGTGGTCTACGGTGCTAAAGCCTTTTCGGAACCCGGCTTGTTCGGGAGGCTGGAAGTCATCAAACCTGCGTTCGAGACGGTTCGTAATGACTCTCGAAAACAGCTTGTATACATGGCTCAGGAGTGAGATGGGTCTATAATTTTTCAATAAAGTGTTATCACCTTTTTTGAAGAAGAGAACCACCACACTCCTGTGCCATGCTTCTGGCGTAGTACCCTCGAGTAAGACGGAATTAAATAACTTCTGGAGGACTAAAAGTACCGGTTTTCCACCCGCTCTCAGAAGTTCTGTTGTGATTCCGTCTTCACCCGGCGCCTTGTTGTTCTTAAGCTGTTTGAGAGCCATTCTAATCTCGTACAAGCTGATGTCTGGGATGTCCTCAGTGTAGTGTCGGGTTAGTTGGGCTCTGGTGTCCTGAGCTGTTCGGGCAATGGGTTTTCGTGTCGAAGTGTACAACTGTCCGTAAAACCTCTCGAGCTCTCTCAATATCTCCGACTTTGATGAGATGACACTGCCGTCGTCGATCTTCAGCTTGGTCACTTGGCTTTGCCCAATAGACGAATTCTTTGCAAACACTTTAGAGCCTTGGTTCCGCTCAATTGCGTCCTTAATACATGCTGTATTATAGGAACGCAAGTCGTGTCGCATGGATTTCGAGATTCGTCTATTGAGTTCAGCATATTCCGACATATCAGCTGAAGATTGCAGTCTCATCTCAGTTCGGGTTTCCATTAACTTAATGGTTTGATTGGAGAGCTTCTGAGGCTTATTACGGCGTGGGGTCTTAAAGAACTTGGACCCCACTGCATGGACAGTTTGCACCAACCCATTGTTTAACTCGTCCGCAGTTTCGCATTCGGCTAGGCACTGTAAGCGATTGTGTAGTTCGAGTTGAAAGTCTTCGGGGTTTTGGATTTGGGCGGTTCCCGGACGGAGCGTGGACTTCATCAGACGGGACCTCTCAAGCTTGATATTGATATTCAATGTGCCTCTAACAATGCGGTGATCGCTACCGGTTTTCACCCTGCCGATCACGGAGACATCATCGAATATATGCTTGTTGGTCGTCATGATGAAGTCGATCTCATTTTTGGTTGAACCATCGGGGCTTATCCACGTCCACTTCCTGGATGGTCGCTTCTTGAAGAAGGAGTTCATCGCAAAGAGTCCCTCCTTCTCCATGAAGTCGACCAGCCGCTGGCCCCTTTGGTTCCGCTGCCCGTACCCATATGACCCCACTTTCAACTCATCGCCATTCCGTGTGCCTACCTTCGCGTTGAAGTCCCCCATAACAACGGTGAAGTGTGTTTTGGAGGTATGTATGGCTTCTGCTATCTCCTCATACATAGCCTCTACTTCATCGTCAGGGTGTGCCGAGGTCGGCGCGTAAACCTGTATAACCTTCAACGAATACCGACTGGTTATTCTGAGTATAAGGTACGCTACCCTGCTCGACACACTATCGACCTTTATAACGTTGTTAATGAGGGACTTACGGACGAGAAACCCAACACCACCCTGAGATTTTCGGTCTCCTTCCCGGAAGAAGAGCAAGTTTCCGGAATCAAGGGTTATCGTATCCTGTCCCTCTCGTCGGATTTCAGATAATTCCAAGATATCCCAACGTAACTTGCTCAATTCTTCCTCCAGCTCGATAATCTTCTCGTCAGTCCTAAGCGTGCGGACATTATGTGTTGCCAGGGCCAAAGTTCGGTGGGGGTGGTAGCGGGGCATCTGCCGGAGATTCTTCGCACCCCCTGCTCGACCGTTACCCCGCCCGCTACCAAGGCGGGGAATAGAGGAGCTGCCGGGGACTGGGGGCCGTAAATGAGCATTGTCAATCATTGGGGGGGGGGGGGGGGGTTTGCCATAATCCCCACGCTTGGCAGGCGTCTTGGGGATCGCAGTTTCGAAAAGATGGATATATTACACAGAAGACGCTGCTGCCCGTCTTCTGGCTTTCCCTCAATCGCCTCTTACGAAACCCACGGGAAGAGAGGGGGGGATGCAAATTCTTAGCCGGCATCCCACGAATAATTACAGCATGGGGTTTTTTAAAAAGGTACGGCAACGCGCTAGTGATCCTACTGGTGTTGCTAGCGACCATAGGATGCGGTGACTGCTTACCATCAGGCGGACCGCATGCTTGTTTGCCACCTTGGTGGTATAAAAAAAATATCAAAGACAGACAGCAGCGTTTTCTATTGGATTACCTACTACATATACTTATACTGCGATCCCCAAGACGCCTGCCAAGCATTGGAATTATAGCAACCTACCCCCCCCCCCCCCCCTCTAAGGAGAAGGCTTTGGTTCTGCAGTGGACGTCTTTCCATATCATCTTACTTGTGGGGTGTGCGGAAAACGCATCCATGAATGGCTTATACCTATTATTATGTTTGCCAGACACTTTAAAAATACAATTCTGGATAATCTTGCAGATTGACCAATCATTCCATTTCGATCGAGAAGATTAGAAAAATAAGACTATATATTATACCAGTATTATTATAAAAAAAACTACCTATAAATATTACATCATTTGTGCGTGAGAAAAAAAAGTATTTGAAACAAATACTGATTAATATCTGATTTTTTTATTCCTTCCCATGTTATGTTCGCTTCCTTAGTAAGGGTTTCAAAAGTAATGCAGCTATCTTTTGCTGGCGTAGATGCCTCTTATCTTATACTGATCTGCCCCATATAGGACGGGGATGGGTCGCATCGTGCCTGTCAGAACCGGAAGCGAACTGGATTGAACCGGATATCCGGTTTGCTGTTCATTTGATTGATAGATTTTAATTTGATAGCTGTCTTGGGCAAAGACGTTGTGTATCTTCTATATACCTAGTACCTAACTTTTTTGTTACATATTAATATTGAGAATGACATATCAAAGGCGCTATCTATCGCGCTATCTATCTACATATATATAAAATTACTTGGCCTGACTGATTGACTGACTGATTCATCAACGCACAGGCTAAACCGCTGGACCTAGGAAGCTTAAATTTGGAGAGAAGGTTTCTCTTATGACCTAAGCATCACTAAGAAAGGGTTTTTGAAAATGCCACTCCTAAAGGGGTTAAATGGGGTGGAAAAAAATAATAGCGGGCGTAGCCGCAGGGAATTGCTAGTTATTCATATTCCTATCTAGAGCTGCTGAAAAATATCGACATCTCGCACTCTTAGTAATGTATGGGCACAATTCAAAATTCAGTGATATTAAGTTTTTGTACTAGATGGGCTCAACATCGATAGCTCTACCAATCTGCCTTTCACAGAAAGAGAAAAATGATAAAATGAACCAATAATTATTGTTGTGTCCCTTTCACACTGTCCTCTCTCGCACTCGTTTCTCCCCGCTAGAGGGGCCCAACTAGTAAGGTGCCCGTACTTGTCGAAGCCGGACTGTTCACACACGGTCCAAATTAGACTTGTGCCTTTTTATCACAAAATCTCGGATGAGTATTGCGAAATTGTTTAGTATTATAAAGAACGATTTATAGAAAATCCTGTTTATTACTAATATGTTTTAAAATATCTAATGTTAAATCAAATTAGTTCTTTCTTAAACAAAAATAAATTAGTGGTTTCGGTATTTATTTCGAAATAATTCTCTGTATCACGAAAACATATTTATTTTTTATGTTTCATTTCAACGTTAGATCTGTACATTATGCAAAACCATTCATAAAATTATAAGTTGTTTCGATAATGCAACGTCTAGTATAATTATTATACAAGCAATAAGTAAATTAACTACGTACTAAATTTTATAATCATGTCTGAAGATCAGGTCAGTTGTCAATGAAGTATATGTATATAAACAAACAAACTATTGTTTCTTTTTCATTCAGAGAAAAATGTCGTGGTCCGCAAAAATTATGAACCTTCTTAACCGCTCTAAACCAATAGCTCCACCAGACAAAGAGCAAATAAAATGGCATAAATGAGTATAAAAATATTACGTTGGGGAAGGTGAAAAAGAGAATAATCCAGGGATGTCATTGCATGATAATCACACAAATCACTCTGGTAACGAAATTTCTGATACCTGCTCTTCCAAAACCCAGAAAAAACCGGGAACATTCAAACACCAGTCTCTTCTTCTCTTACTGAGGGAAACTTTTCTAACGCAATACCATCAAAACATCAATCGAAATCAAGTGCCTCACCTTCAAGTTTTTACACCAATAGTTCCACGAGTTCTACTTCTAATAGTAGCTTACGGCTGTTCACCAAATATTTGGGAACTTCCTAGTTCACAAGACGACGAACAATCTAATGAACAATCCCTGACTTATCAACATCAACAATATACACGGAGTAAATTGACGCCTTCGATTTTAACACCTCAAAATGTTAGAATAACAAGTACATAACAAAGTTCACCATGTCGATCCGACTACAGGACGAAAGTACGAAACCAATCCCATTGCAGCGAGGTGTGAGACAGGGAGACGTTATTTCTCCGAAACTGTTCACAAACGCATTGGAGGACGTTTTCAAGCTCATGGACTGGTACGGATTCGGCATCAACATCAATCTCACCTTCGTTTTGCTGATGATATAGTCATTATGGCAGAGTCGCTGGAGGACCTCAATACGATGCTCAGCGACCTCAGTAGCGTGTCCCAACAGGTGGGTCTTAAAATGAACATGGACAAAACGAAGATCATGTCTAATGTCCATGTTGCACCCGTACCGGTAGTTTTTGGGAACGATACACTCGAAGTTGTGGACCACTACGTATATCTTGGACAAACTAGTTAGGTCGGTCCAACTTCGACAAAGAGGTCGCCCGAAGAATCCAACTCGGATGGGCAGCGTTCGGGAAACTACGCGATATCTTCTCGTCCAAAATACCGCAGTGCCTGAAGACGAAGGTTTTTAACCAGTGTGTGTTGCCAGTGATGCCATATGGTACTGAGACGTGGTCTCTAACGGCTGGCCTTTTAGAGAAGTTCAGAATCACACAGCGAGCCATGGAGAGAGCTATGCTCGGAGTTTCTTTGCGCGACAGAATTCCTACCCGAGAAATGAAGCCATCCTATACTCATACATTTTTGGACTAAAATCCAGCGAAAAACTTGATCATGATAAACTTTAACGTGCTTTGTAAGTATGCTTTAACGTTCATGCAAAGCCCAAACGGAGATACTTCAGCATTTTTACTAATTAAACAGTTATAATTTTACTTGGACGGCTTAGAGATTTGGTTTAATTCTCTAAGTTGGACCGAATTGAAACAATTAAAATATAGTATTAACTCTGGTGATGACTACAAAAGCTATGAAGATATGCAATGCGATTTTTGGGATGAAAGTCAAGGTAAAAGAGAGACCGGACGTTGTGGTGTGTGTGGAAGACGATATTAGAACTAAAAGAGATATCAATCCAAAACGCTTATAGTATAATGCTCCTTTTGAATTAAGCTCAAATAAAAAAGTCTCAAGGAATTTGTTTCGAAGCTAATCCGTAATTGATCCATATCATGCGACCTTGAAAGTACTCGTATGTTAATGTAAACCGTAAATTTTATCGAATATTTTCTAAAAAATATTTTAACTTTGAAATTAAAAGATAGACGACTGAAAACAGCAAGTTAAATTATAAATAATTATATATGAGATAACTGATTATAATTTTTCGAACAGCGGGTAATTAAGAAGACTAACTAACTCAAAAAGATTACCTTAGTTTAATAAGAAAGTTAAAATTGTTTAAAGGTTTAGATTTGTGGTGGTTGATATAATCATGATGATTAGCTAAAGAAATTTTTTATTTAATTTCTAATTTCTAATTTTTAAATTAATAAAGATATTATTATTATTATTATTTATCCTTTATTGTACACAGAAACACATACAAAAACATTCCTTAAAAAAAGTAATACTAAAGTACACACATCAAAAGTGTCTAGGGATCAACATATATTTTTGCAATAACTTTTCTCCTGATTGATATTAATTAAAATTTTCTTTAAGGATTCATCAAATAAAGTGTTTTCGTTTGTCACAGTAACGATAAACCAAGTCACCTTTGCATTAATAAAGAAATTTGCCATTTTCCTAATAAAGGGATTTTTGACATTTGAACCACTAACACAAAAGTTCGAAAAAAAGACTGAAATAACAGTTTTCTTTAAAATTTTATTGGGTAACTTAAACAATTAATAATCCGTGTTTCTACCGCGAACACTAACAACACAAGAACATCGGTTTGGCATACTCAAAATGAGTTCATCCAAATCACGCTGTGGAATGGCCGCCCATGTTCGTTGCAACAACAAAAAAAGGTCTTCTTGCGACTGGATACCCTCCATATTCGGCAGAGCTCTTCTCTGTAGCATATCCCATGCATGCTCAATCGGGTTCAAGTCTGGCGACTGAGCAGGCCAGGGCAGGACATTGATGTTAGCTGCGGCGAGAGTCTGTCTTACAACTCTTGCGGTGTGCGGTCGTGCATTATCATGCATTAACTGAAATAAGGGACCGATTTGCACTTGTAGAGGAACGATGACGTCTGATACAATCGTCTCAGCATAAATTTGAGCGTTGAGGTTGCCTCTGATCCAAATCAACTCAGTTCTTCCGCCGATCCAAATACCCGCCCATACCATGATGGTTCCACCACTATAAGGATGGACTTCCTGGCAGGATTTTAATCGCTGTTGGCGTCCAGGGGTTCTCCAGTGTCGTATACGTCTTGTATCCGGTCTCATACCAAAACGAGACTCATCAGAAAAGCACACGAAACGCCATTGTTCTTCTGCCCAATTTCTGTGTTCAAGAGCCCATTGATATCGAATCCTACGATTGTGCATTGCTATAGGTGGTACCCGTAACGCTCAAATTTATGCTGAGACGATTGTATCAGACGTCATCGTTCCTCTACAAGTGCAAATCGGTCCCTTATTTCAGTTAATGCATGATAATGCACGACCGCACACCGCAAGAGTTGTAAGACAGACTCTCGCCGCAGCTAACATCAATGTCCTGCCCTGGCCTGCTCAGTCGCCAGACTTGAACCCGATTGAGCATGCATGGGATATGCTACAGAGAAGAGCTCTGCCGAATATGGAGGGTATCCAGTCGCAAGAAGACCTTTTTTT
This sequence comes from Furcula furcula, assembly GCA_911728495.1. Taxonomy (NCBI): domain Eukaryota; kingdom Metazoa; phylum Arthropoda; class Insecta; order Lepidoptera; family Notodontidae; genus Furcula; species Furcula furcula. Next base: position 20,307,468 of record OU452262.1, on the reverse strand, counting down.
GTTGTTGCAACGAACATGGGCGGCCATTCCACAGCGTGATTTGGATGAACTCATTTTGAGTATGCCAAACCGATGTTCTTGTGTTGTTAGTGTTCGCGGTAGAAACACGGATTATTAATTGTTTAAGTTACCCAATAAAATTTTAAAGAAAACTGTTATTTCAGTCTATTTTTCGAACTTTTGTGTTAGTGGTTCAAATGTCAAAAATCCCTTTATTAGGAAAATGGCAAATTTCTTTATTAATGCAAAGGTGACTTGGTTTATCGTTACTGTGACAAACGAAAACACTTTATTTGATGAATCCTTAAAGAAAATTTTAATTAATATCAATCAGGAGAAAAGTTATTGCAAAAATATATGTTGATCCCTAGACACTTTTGATGTGTGTACTAGTAAAGTAGTACTTTTTTATAAAGTTCCTTTTTAATTAAGTTTAATTTGTATGCTTATTATCCTAAATACAATAAAAATAATTAAAATTTAGAGTTTTCTTTGGGGTACTTTATTCAAAATAGTTACATTTTGTGTGTGTTAGAAAGCGTTATTTTATAATAAAACTCAATAACTAAACTATCCTTAGTCTAAGAAAGGCATATGACAAATATTGTCCTCAAAATTAAATATACAATTTGTGTGAAAGGGGCCTAACTTGGAACAGATTAAATGAAATTTTTTTTTTGTACATAATTTATACTTTTTGAAACATTAAAAATTGTAATTATGTAGTTCTATTACCCGAGATTACGTATAAATATTTTTATAAATATAAAACTTAATATGATAATGTTATGAATAATTATGTAAACGAATCTGGTTCGTCAAATCTTTCATCGCTCATTCCCAAAAATCGACATTTTTGAGATAGGCCCTTACTTTATTAGGACTGCGATCTGACCTTTTTTTTTTTTTTTTGGGAATGATAGACGCTGCTGGCCGCAGATGGCCATTACAGCTTCACCGGACAATAGGAGGCGAGCGCTTGAAGCGCTCTAGCCTTCCTTTACGGCAGAAGTAGGCTGAGCGGCTCAGGGAGGCACGGCCTCGGATTGGGCTGTCGTTTAAGAGAGGGCTGAGTTTACCACCGGTTCACAACGCGCCCCCACTGAGAAGAACCGGCAAGAAACTCAGTGGGGTGATGCACGTCGTTGCGGTCGCATACGTACGACCCTTCGGCCTCGCCGGCGAGACCGATGTCTGATAGCTAGTGTAGCATACGGTTGTCGGGCTAGCAGAGGGCCTGGTTAATATTTTTAAAGGGGCTTAGCCTAGTGGGAGCCGTAACGCGTACACGTTACTCAGCCTCCTACGATTTGATCAAAATCTTTCTAAAAACAAAATATACGTTTACGATGCGATTAAGCAAATGTGATCTAAACTGCTTCGCAATTTTTTATACCACGAAACAGCTAGTTGGAAATTGCTTGAAAATACTAGTAAAATAAGTCTACACAAACAAGTATTATGATATAATTACTAAGATTAACATATTTTTAAGCTAACCTAGTAAAATCATCATCACCGGAAGATGTCCACTGCCAACATAGGCCTCCCCTTTGGGATGCCACACAACGACAATTGGCTATGTGCATCCACCGGTTGCCTGCGACGCACAATGTCGTCAGTACACCTAGCGCTCCCGCCTATGATACGTCTTCCGATTCGTAGTCGCCACTCGGGGTGAAATGAAATAATGTAGTAGTATAATATGTTTTGATATGACCCGTGGGGTGTCTGGGTAAGAATAGCGCCCACCCCTATCCTCCCGTTGGGTGTCTGTAAGAGGCGACTAAGGGAAAACAAGAAGACGGGCAGCAGCCTCTTTCTGTTGGATTACCTACCATCTATACTACGATCTCCAAGAAGTCTGCCACGTGTGGGGATCATGGCAACACCTCCCTTCTCTAAGGGCCTTTGTTCAGCAGTGGAATAAATTGTCTGCTGATAATAATAATGTTTTGAAATGAATCGCGTTAAAGGGTAAGGGTAAATAAGGCCACCATTTATCCTATGAAAGCCTATTTTATTCCTTTTCGAAGTTCTAAATATAATTTTTATTCGTATCCGAACTAGGGATATCGTTTAATTCAATCAGATGATATTGTCCCCCCGGAGATGTATCGCCGTGATAAATTCCAAACAAACTGACGTTCGTGAATTATTTATAGTTTATTTCGTACGATGGGAGCGACGTTTATATACACATTCGAGTTTATCTTAATACAATATTTATATTGTGGTAAATAAATATTTTATTAATTTTATAGATTTACGGGCTTACACTAAGTTATCAGGTTTAACAGGTTTACACTAAGTTAATAGGTTTACGCGAAGTTACCAGGTTTAACAGGTTTACACTAAGTTACCAGGTGGTAAGTCCCCGTGGGGTGCCGGGTTAGAATTGTATCCTCCCTTCTCTCGTTGGGTGTCGTAAGAGGCGACTAAGCGAGAACAGGAAGACTAGCACCAGCGTCTTTCTTTTGGATTTATCTTCCACCTATATTGCGATCCCCAAGCCGCCTGCCAAGCGTGGGGATTATGGGAATCCCTCCCTTCTAAGGGGGAGGCGTTTGTTCAGCAGTGGACGTCCATCGGCTGCTAATGAATGAATGAATGAAAAGTCCCTTGTTTAAGAGACTGAACAGGTAGGTACGACCACAGTGGCAGATAATATATTCTGGCACCAAGCAGTAGTGTGTAAACATTACTGTGTTCCGGTGTGAAGGCCTGCCCGTGCGTCTAATATAACATGAATTTATCTAAATGCTAGCTGTCCCGCGCAGCTTCGCCCATGTAATTTTCTAATAGTCTGCACAACTGTCTTATTTTTTTCCCCGTCAGACGCTTCTAAGCTTTAAAAAAACCTAGTACAAAGTATTAGAAATTTTTAAAAAAAGATGGACGAAGACGATAAAGTCGTTTTAAGTTATTTCGTGGTGAATTACTATTTCGTTTCTTGAGTGATAAAATAGGTATTCATTTTATTGATTTAAGATCATTTTATAGATTTACTTAGATCTTATTTCAACACCACAAAGTAATCATTTTTCTACGATCTAAGAAATAAATGAAAAAACTTCTCCAAAAATTTCAAATTAAATATTTCAAGAAGAATTGCTACGTATTTATCGTTCGCAAAAATCTTTTGCAACCGAAACAGAATTCACGAAATCCAAAAGCGTCAACAGAAATCAAAACACAAAGAAGTTTATGCCGTAAAGAAGAAAAAGAAACATAGTACTGACGACCAATCTATGCCCACCCCAGCGGGCGTTCCCTGAATTTTTAACGAACGCCCCTCTCGTGCAAATTGAAAAAGAAACTACCCAGCATAAATTCGGGCGAGATTTTGCCCTTTTCCCCTCGCTACCGTAAGAAAAAAAAGAAAACTTTGTTTCTCTTGTTCATTGTGTCTTTTGAAGTTTGTCAAACAAATTAAGTCTTATTTGATAAATTGCCAGCATTGTCCAAGGATCGTTAACATTATTTTTTTCTGAGAATTCGTTTGTTCTTCAATTGTGTTAGTGCCTTTAAGCCCCTGAATCGGCTTAACTGTTGTCTAGGTGACAACAACTGGAATTGACTTTTACGTGCCCTCCGAAGCACGAACACGTTCAGTTCAAATGCCACTAAACGGTCACCCATCTGTGGACTGACCTTTGACCCGACGTTGCTTAATAAACTGATCATTCAAACTCAAACTCAAAATATATTTATTATGCATAGGCCTAACGAGGGCACTTACATATTGTCAACTTTTTTACAATTACCACCAGATCACAACGCGGCCTCTACTGAGAAGATCTGGCAAGAAACTCAGTGGGCTTATCATTTTTTAATATAAGTATGTATTTTTTTTTAATAATTTATACAATAAATATTTCTTAAAGTTAGAGGCTTGCATGAGCATCGCAGTTTAAGCCCACGCAGCTTCATCCTCCAGGTAATCCGAGATTTTATAGTAGCCTTTTTTAGATAACCGGCTTTTAATAGTGCTTTTAAACTTATTTATTGGTAGGTCCCGGATATCCTGTGGCAGTTTATTATAGAAACGGATACCTTGGCCCATGAACGAATTGCTAATTCTGTGGAGACGCGTGGAGTGTATAGCTAGATTGTGTTTGTTCCGGGTGTTTACATTATGATGGTCGCTATTCTTTGCAAAAGCACTTATGTTTTTCTTTACATACAACAAATTTTCATGAATAAATATTCATTTAGTGGTCACCTCTGACTATAAGCACATGTGAGGTTAATAAGAGTGATATCACACTAGCGATTTGTGAGCCTGCTTTCAAAGCATCCCGCCGCGAGTGCATAACGAATTTAAATGTGGGGAAAGTAAGGAATTGTGCCCGGTAAATGACTATAGAAACGTGGGGGAAACCTTGAAAAGGTCCCCATGATTATGCGGGGAATCAACCGGAGGATGTGGGAATCTTAACCATTAAAACACCCGATGTTATCCTAACGGCACATATAAGGGTAGGGTTAGGATCTTTACCAGGTGCCCTTCAGTGCCTTAGCTTTGAGCCCGCCGTATGGTGTTCACGGGGACGTGGATCGCAACGCCGCCGCCGTCCTATTCGGAATCGCCACCATTCTCGATGGGTGCCTAGAGCCCATAGAAATATACTTTTTTCTTGACGCCGGGGAAGTCTTCAAAAAATTTTGAGGGTTTCCTCCCCGTCAAAAAAAAATGTGGCAGGTCCCCGCGCAAGGGACCGTCCAGTTAGGTACAGTGCCGTGTTTCGGTGTGAAGGGCACTGTAGCAGGTAAAATTACTGGAGACTTAGTAACTATTGTATCGGGTGATAGCGGCAGAGCTATGCAGCTGTCTATAGGCAGACGCTTCGCTTCTCTTTACGCAAAGATTAAAAAAATGCCTTTTGTTCCAGGTCAAAGCCCAATTTTATAACGCCACTTTACCTCAAAGGTCACATGTCAAAACAACAAAAAAAAGTTAACTAAACAGTACAGCCGGGTACAAAAGGATGTTCGCCCGAAACCACTGAATCGATTAATAAACTTTCAGATTGGAATAATTGCGAAGCCGGTTTTGGAGTTTTGTTTCAAAACAAACAGTTTACATATCGCTTCAAGGGAATCACTGGAAACTCACCTTGGTTCCTGGAGTCGGCTATATCGTATACTTAGGGTAAGGTGGTGCAAGAGCGCGCAGTGTACAAGAGTGCGCAGAGCCAATAACTAATCACATAATAACGTTACTCGGGTAGCTTCAGTTGACAATTATTCAATAACATGTGGTATGTACCAGCAAAAAATATTTTCGTTTTGAATTCACGTATTGCAGATTTAGTGAAGAAAAAGTGATTTTGCCCCTCTTGATGTAATTTTTATCGATATTCCAAAGACGATTTAAACAAAGATTGAAGAGGTGATCTTTTGTTCTTTGTGTTGTTATATTAGGCTACTATCTAATTTCTTGTCACAGGCGTAGTTTCCTCATTGATTTGTATAGATAGCTGTGGTATCAATTTAAAGGTGTTTAGACTGAGTAGTGCAAGAGTGCGCAATGTCGATATGTGCAAGAGTGCGTGCGCACTCTTGTCCAATATTTTTTTATAACTAAGTTACCATAATTTTTTTAAGGTTATAGTTAGTATAGTTTTTCAGTTCTTTATTTTTTTATCCTGTCAGAATGTCAAGGAGACCGAGAACGACGAAAAGAAAAAACATCAAACCGATAGTAAAGTAAGAAGTTCAAAAGCTTATAGGATAGGAAAGGGACAAGTAGCAGCCCAACTAGGTATGTCTGAGTCTACGTTAAGAAAATGATTGTAAAAAGAAACCATCTCCCAGTCCTTAGGTACACATTCACCAAGGAAATGGAACTAGAGCATCTTCAATAAATTTAAAATCTTGACAACACTTTTTGGAATATCTGCTAAAAATTTAAGGCGTTTGGCTTATGATTTACCTGAAAAGAATATTCAGGCACACAAATATTTGATATGGAGGGGTCTAAATTTTCTACAGTTCCCAAAAAACCACCAAAAGTTTCATCCACTAAGGGAAAATGATGAGTGCGATCAATGACTTTTTGCGCACTCTTGCACACCCGGCTGCGCACTCTTGGCCACACATACTGTGCAAGATTGCGCATTCAAGAGGTTGATTAAAAGTTCTATAGTTTCTAAATTACTGGACTTATGTTAATTAATACCTTGTTTTTTAGTAGATGAACAATTATAGTTAATAAACACATTAAAAAATTATCTTTAAAATGCATTTTATTGGTTTTACAGCCTAAAATATCGAAACCGCGCACTCCTGCACCACCTTACCCTACCTATTGAATTATACATAATTCACTGCGTTTTGTAACTCAATGTTTTTCCTGGATTGGAATCAAATCTACGACTTTAGCCAAGGTGTCTAACCACTAGACCAACATCATCATCAGCATCCGAAAGGTGTCCACAGCTGAACAAAGGCCTACCCTTAAAAGGGAGGAGTTGCCACAACCCCCACCTTGGCAAGTCTTGGGGATCACAGTATACGGGGTGTAAGGGACATCGTATCGAAAACCGATACCAGGGATCCAGTACATGATTCTGAACACTAGTGTTGAAATTTTTCATCGGATTTTTTTACGAATTTCCAAAAAAAAAAAAACACTTTTTTTAAATTAAATTAGTTTAATATCATTATTGGTATAATAATAAAGCATATTTTTAATTTAAAAACAATAAATGACTTATTTGTGGAAAATTTATTTTATTATTTATTCTTTATGCACTAAAACAGTACATAGGCAATTAATTAATAGGTAATTAATTATTATTATTTTAGAAAATTAGTAATGTAATTTGAGAAATAAATATTATTCCGCATATATTCATTACATGCTTTCGAAAATTAATAAGTCAGTCATTTGTCATTTTCCATATAAATGGTTTCCGTAATGTAACGGACATTATTTGACATCTTATAATTTTTTTTTCGGTACGATGTCCCTTACACCCGTTAGATGGTAGGTAATCCAATCATCGCTTCAAAAGCATGTTAGCAAACAGTCACTAATTTCTGATCCAGTCTTCAAGGCCGATGTATGATGTCGGGTAGGCTCGAAAAAGTACTAAATTGTCTTCAAAAGTTTGCTATGTACTCTGCCAAGGGTAACTGGTGACCACTTTTAAGTTCTGGTTGGTGATTTTTATCAGATAGGAACTAGAATGGTGTAAAACTCAGTACGTTATAGATAACTTTAGATTGGATTAATATAGTGAATAAATGCCATACTTCATTGCTGCAAATAGAGGCAGGCTACACTGAACTTTATTCCTTAAAGAATACACACCGCATAATTGTAACACAAGAACGTTCAACATCTCAGTACTCCCGTGACCATAGGTACTGCCAAGCATTCGAAACGTCGGGAAAGTAAAATCTAGAATAAACTGCAATATAACCCGTAAAGGTAGTTTTATTTCAATAGTAAAAAAAACCAATAGAGCGACTTTTTTCATACTGTACCTTCAAGTAATACTATTAAAGTCCTAAACTAATCTTGAACTTCCACACCTAAGATTACGAAAAGAACAGTTACAAACAAACCAAATAAAGGGCACAGACGTTGGAAATAAAAAACAACATTTGTTATTATTGGAAAGTGTACGGAAACTTTAGTTAGCATGTAATTAGCTGGTGGGATAAACGTAGGCACGCAAGTCAGGAGTTTTTGCGAGCGGACGACGATGAAAGAGGGCTTTGCGCATGCGTTAAGTACGGACTCGGTGTAGGCGCATGTGTAAAGACTGTAGCGTTTTGAAAGAATAAGATGCGTTGTTTTATTAAGTTGTAGGTTATTTATTTAATCAAAAATTCACAGCTCTTAGAATAAGTACAACTTACAGACTAATTGTAAATCTATTCTATACTTATAATAAAACTGTAACAGGTCCAATTCTGTACATTAAAGATATTTTGAAAATTATGTTTGGAGGGCATTCTATAACCGATACTAAAGCCAAAAATGTATTTTTTTTTTATTTTTGTCTGTCTGTCTGTCTGTCTGTATCTCGGCTGAGCATCACGCTGAAACTACTGGATGGATTAACCAATAATAATAACTGGATGGAATAACCAAAGCACCTACACTAAACAGTTTCAAGCGTCGCCTTAAACGCTGGCTTATTGAGCACTCGTTCTATAGTTACGAGGAATTTATAACACAAAAAACGTGACTGGTAAAATCCAAATTTATAATTTTGACCTGTATTAGTTAATATTATCTTTCTTGAATCACTTTGACATGAATTTATTTTGATATTATGACTCAATTGTGACATGAAATTAACGACTTATAACATCGATATACTATACCAACTAGATTAGCTGTCACGACCCGAAAAGTGGTCACGAAAATAGAGCTACGGAGATGGCTGTCGCTCTATTTCAAATTAGTACGAGCCGACAACAGGATGTATCGAAATTCCTTATTGCGCGTTTATAAACTGTCCAATTAATATAATACTTATCGTAATACTAAAATTGCAGATGGAGAATTTTTTTTTCGTTTCGTGTTCTTATTACTACTAGTTTAAATAATAAATATAAGTAAGATATCATTATAATACGAAATAAAAATTATTTATTTGATATTTTCTCCGCTAGAGACTGACAAAATTAATGTTGCCGATAGGCGTGTCGCCACTGTCTATACGAAACTGTTAAACTACACGTCATTACCATAATAAAAAAGTTAGTTCTCATTTTTGCCACCAGCACGGATAAGTTTGTAAGTCAGTACACACACAATGGAAACACACCTGTTTTGAACCTTATTTTATAGTGGTTAAGATTTTCTTTTAAATGAGTACATTTTTGTTTAAGTCAAAACAACTACTTTTTTTCGTATAGCTTTGGCGGTTTTATTGATTTTTCTTTGTCTCAGATGTAAAGGTTTTATGTGCCAACATTACTGCATACAGAATTAGACTTTATTACTACATGTGAAGGCTTCTATTAGTCCGACGTTCCGAATTATTTAAAACTATTTTCTACAATTTGTAGCTACGTGTATAGTTGTGTAAGTATATGTAACCGCGACCACATTTTCGATGTCATTTTGTTCGTGACAGCTAATCTAGTTGGTATAGTATATCGATGACTTATAAAGAGACTAGTATTGCTAATTAATGTTTTTCTTATTAAATTAATATGTGATTTGGATTGACTGTATCGAACTGATGTGTAAAATAACTTTACAAATAAATGATTATGATTATGATTGAAACGAAACTTGGCATGATTTGAGTTACTACTCCGAGGTAGGACATAGGATACTTTTTATCCCGACATTCGGCACGGTTTCCTTGGGAGAGGGGACTAAAGTCAAAATGTGTACTTGGTTATACGCTTGCTCCGATTTTAACAATTTTTCATTATTTTTATAATAAATATTTGTAAGGGAACACTCATAGACAGTTGTTAACAATGTTTGGAACGATCGATCAGGTTAAGCAACGTTAGGTAAGGTCATTAAATAGATGGGTGACCGTTTAACGCCATTTGAACTAAACGTCTCCGTGCTTCGGAGGGCAAGTACAAAGTGGGTTCAAGTTTTTAACCGACTTTAAAAAAGGAGGTTTTGTATTCTATGCGAATGTATATTATTGAAAGTTTAGTTAACGTAAACACAGCGCGGGCGGAGCTGCGTGGGTCAGCTAGTACAGCCAATAAAAGGTATTTTTTTTAAATATTTAAAGTCATTTTACTTTATAGACAAGCAAACACTGTTTAAAACTTTTGTGGCGATTTCCTATACTATTTTTCACTCACCCGCATCTTACAGTTAGCCCGTGGTGATGGCTATTGCAACAGCGCTGCAATATCGGAATATGATAATATCCTGGTAGTAAACCCTGGCAGTAAAATTTTGACTCACGCAAAATAGTATTTACAAGTGAACGTTAAATTTTAAAATAAAACCCTTCCCACTTTTTTTAAGTCCATTTATGTAGGATTCTCACCCACTAAAACCCTTCCGATAGTCTTTGCTTTGCTGCTTTGGTGAGGCCCTTGGTACTTTTTCCTTACTGGTCAGAGTCTCTAGCGCATGACTAGTTCGTTCTGGGGGGAGCAGAAGTGTATGTTCCCTCCGACAACCTTTGCATAGTTCACGATAACGCCCACACCGCGACGTCGCTCGCCAAGAGATCGGGGTTTGCCACTTATGTATAGACAATTTACGTCAAGATAAACCGATTGATGCAGACAAATCAGTAGCAGTACTCTTCAGTCTTCTATCCAATGACTAAGGTATACCCAGAGGACCAGATCACTACTAGTTATTAAGTACTAACATAACGTAAGTTTTAGAATAGGTTTTACCAACAGATTGGACTTTGTTGTCCGTTATTTTTAATAAATAACAATAGAATACATAAAACAAATACAGTTTTTAAATAATCACATAACCATTTAAGTTTACCTAGATATGTATTTGTTTTTGTGATATTTTTTTTCAACTGATTCCCGCATCATCGTATAACTTGTACCAGCCGCTAAGGGTAGCTGAACCGTGGGAATTCGGTGCGAAGGCGAGACAGGTAAAGTTTGGGACTAATACTCACATAATAATAATTACACATATAAAAACATTGTGTTACATACATATACGAGTAATACCGCAGAAATTACATCCGTATCCGTTAATCCATGATTAATAATCTAAAAACATTAATTAAGAAATATTGAGGTGCTTATAGCTGGTTTTAATCACTGTTCGGTAAACGATTAGCAGGTTAAGCAGTCAAACTCAAACTCAAAATTCTTTGTTATGCATAGGCCTCATAGGGGCTCTTACATATTGTCATTTTTTACAACTACCACCGGATCGTAACGCGGCCTCCACTGAGATGATCCGGTAAGAAACTCAGCGGGCTTGTCTTTTTTCAATTATATAATAAAAAAAACAATACTACAATATCTTTAACTATAAGCTTGTAAGAGTACAGCAGTTCAAGCCCACGCAGCTTTATCCTCCAGTTAATCCGAGATTTTATATTAGCATTTTTTTAGACAAATGGCTCTTAATGGTAGTTTTAAATTTGTTTATTGGTAGATCTCGTATATCCTGGGGCAGTTTATTATAAAAAACGTATGCCCTGGCCCATAAAGGGATTGCTAATTCTGTGGAGACGCGTGGACACGGAGCGTCTCCGTGTTTCGAAGGGGACGTTAAAAGTCCTTCCTAATTGTTGCCATTTAGAGAACAGTCGTTAAGCCAAGTGAAAGGAAGCTTGAAAAACTTACTGCCGAACCAACAAACGTCAATTATAGTTAATTATCATTATTCCATTATTTTTTAAATCCGATTATTTCGACACTCGAAGCCAATCAATCTATACTTATAATAAAACTGTAACAGGTCAAATTCTGTACATTGAAGATATTTTGAAAATTATATTTGGAGGGCATTCTATTACCGATACTGAGGCCGAAAATGTATTTTTTTTAATTTCTGTCTGTCTGTCTGTCTGTCTGTCTGTATCACGGCTGAGCATCACGCCGAAACTACTGAATGGATTCAAATGAAACTTGGCATGATTTGAGATCTTACTACGTTGTCCTACCTGACATAGGATACTTTTGATTCCGTAATCTAGCACGGTTCTTTTGGGAGAGGGGATTAAAGTCAAAATGGGTACTTGGTTATACGCTTGGTCCGATTTTATCAATTTTTCTTTATAATATAATAAATATTAGTAAGGGACCACTCATAGAGAGTTGTTATCAAGGTTTTGCAATCGATCGGGTTAAGCAACGTTAGGTAAGGTCAATAAATAGATGGGTGACCGTTTAACGCCATTTGTACTAAACGGGTCAGTGCTTCGGAGAGCAAGTAAAAAGTGGGTCCCAGTTTTTAACCGACTATAAAAAAGGAGGTTATGTATTCGATGCGAATGTCTGTTATTAAAAGTTTAGTTAACGTAAAAATAGCGCAGGCGGAGCTGCGTGGGTCAGCTAGTACTTAATACGCAGATAGTGAGTAGAGATATCAATTAGCTCGTGTTTATTAATACAAATTTATCGTATACGGCTCCGACAGTCAGAATTAATAGATTTTAAAAAGTAAGTGCGGGAGTTTGTGAGTGCGGCAGTTTGACACCAACCCCCTGAGTTAAGTTGTCATTATAAAGAGATATGTCATTCCCATAAATTTGTTTTCTATTCTCTAGCGTACCGTATTGTAGAATGCTAGCTTGGCTAAGGGGGCAGGTTGGATACCTGTGGCAGGGCACCCCCTTCCCTCTAATATTGTTGAGGCGAGTGATGGCTGCTGCTCGAATCAACTCGTGCGCGGGTGTTGCTTGGGGGGCCTAGTCCGACTACTATCCCTTTTAGTTTGTTGTAATTTCGCCGTATTTTTTCTTTCAAACGGCAGGACACCATCGCTGATGTTGATCCAATTGCAACAAGACAAACTGTTTAAAAAAGTAAAAAAAAGGCAAGCCCGCTGAGTTTCTTGCCGGATCTTCTCAGTTGAGGCCGCGTTGTGATCAGGTGGTTGCTGTTAAAAAAATGACAATTCAAAAGTTCTAGCATATTTCAAATAAATAATTTTGAATTTAAATTTGACCTAACCATACGACAAAAAAAAAAAGAATCAATGCACATGAGTATCTACGAGTATATCAAGCGAGTTTATATTTTTTACTTTCCACAATAACTTGAGCATCAATGAGACACAGACTTAATATAAAAGTGAGACATACATGCTCAAATCACCTTTAACTCTTTAGTGTACGGTTTCTTTTGAAATGGCATTTTCTTGTACCTCGTATAGAATATATCGGTAATCGGAAAACAAGGAAACACCTAGTTTTATGTTTGTTCCACGCGACGATACGTGTTTGTATTTAATATAATACTTTCTAGAGTGGTACGAGAGAGGAGTTTGAGAGTTTCCGTGGCTTAAACACACATGTTTAAGAGATGTTCTATATTATATATATTATATCTGGAAAGATACATTAGTCATGGGATACTCATCCCAACTTACCTGTCCGGTAGTTGTGGTATAGTATACGGGTATGCGACCCCGGCTTCCCTAGCTATTACTGTCCCATCCCTTGCCCTCCTGGGCGGTAATATCCTAATTTTCCTATTTCCCACTCTAACTTGGCAATCTTCCTTTTCACGACACCTATCCTTCCCTTTCCCTCCTTATTCGTGAGAACGCAATGGTCAATCATATAAATAATTTAATTAACCAAAATGGCGGCGATGTGGTTCGCCACCCATCTCGTTTCTCACGGAGGCGAAAAGCGGCCCTTGGGCTCTGCCTACCCCTACGGGAAAAAGGCGTGATTTTATGTATGTATGTATCTGGAAAGATTCACTCAATATTGGAGCAGACCAGCTGCGGAACGCCGTTGCTAGGTGGTTGATCTATTCTTCGGAGTCACTGGTCGTCCATTGAGTTTAGCGGCGACTCCGAGAAGAACAGCGGTGAGGTTGCGGCCCCTGTCCCCATGAACAGGGGGCTATAATGCACCCCCCAGCGGCGAGCTCAAAGGCAAGACACTGAAGGGCTCCTGGTACAGTGGTGCTGGTGTCCCTCTTATTTGCCAATGCGTCAGCTACAGGGGGTTTAGTGGTGGGACCCCACTGGTCCCGTGGGCTTTTTGTAGGATTCCCCCGCGAAAAAAAGTTGTTAGGTAGCTTTGTGCACCGTCCAGGTAGATACCACCTCAGTGGTCAGTAGTTGATTTTTTCCGGCTGATGGTGATGCCGACAACTGACGGATCATCTTTTGTTTTTTTAGACGACGTGGGATCGCGGTCAACGACTGTTTATATTATAAAAACTAGCTGACCCACGCAGCTCCACCCACGCCGTGTTTACGTTAACTAAACTTTCAATAATATACATTCGCATAGAATACAAAACCTCCTTTTTTAAAGTCGGTTAAAAACTTGGACCCACTTTGTACTTGCCCTCCGAAGCACGGAGGCGTTTAGTTCAAATGGCGTTAAACGGTCACCCATCAAATTAATGACCTTACCTGACGTTGCTTAACCTCATCGATTTCCAAACATTGTTAACAACTGTCTATGAGTGTTCCCTTACAAATAATTATTATAATTATAATGAAAAATTGTTAAAATCGGAGCAAGCGTATAACCAAGTACACATTTTGACTTTAGTCCCCTCTCCTAAGGGAACCGTGCCGAGTGTCGGGATAAAAAGTATCCTATGTCCTACCTCGGAGTATTAACTCAAATCATGCCACGTTTCGTTTCAATCCATCCAGTAGTTTCGGCGTGATGCTCAGCCGAGATACAGACAGACAGACAGACAGACAGACGGACAGACAGACAGACAGACAAAAATAAAAAAAATTACATTTTTGGCTTAAGTATCGGTTATAGAAATTGAATGCCCTCCAAACATAATTTTCAAAATATCTTCAATGTACAGAATTGGACCTGTTACAGTTTTATTATAAGTATAGATATAGATAGCATATTTATCTAACTTTTTCTGAAAAATTAAGGTTATCCGTGGGTTTTCCGGGTAAGAATAGTATTCACCCATCTCCTCCCGTTAGGTGTCTGTAAGAGGCGACTGAGGGAAAACAAGAAGATGGACAGCAGCGTCTTTCTATTGGATTCATCATCATCAGCAGCTGAAAGACGTCAACTGCTGAACGAAGGCCTCCCCCTTGGAAGGGAGGGGTTGCCAGATTCCATACGCTTGGCAGGCATCTGTGGCGTATAGGTAGTAGTCTTCTTATTTTCCCTCAATCACCTCTTACGAACACCCAATGGGAAAAGATTGGGAGGGTGCTGTTCTTACCCGGAAATCCCATGGGTATGGTATCCGGGCACCTCACGGGTCTATTGGATTACGTACTATCTACTGCGATCCCCAAAATCCCTGCCAAGCGTTGCGATTATGGCAACACTTCCCTTCTATGGAAGCCTTTGATCAGCAGTGGCTTAAAATAATGATGTAGGTTGCAAAAAAAATAATATGCTCGCTCCTAAGCTTTGAAGTTTTATATACGGGATATTTTATTGAATACACATACTAAATAATTAATAGCATAAATGTTTTATTGAAAAAAAAAACAGTTTACAATAAATATCTTGCGAGCTACGTCGCTGCTACGCTACGCCTACGAGTGATACAGCGCGGGGCGGGGAATCAGCCAGTCGTAGCCCGCGCGCAGCCCGTAACGGTACGCCACTACGCCGCCTAGCGTCGTTACTCATTTATCCCAATAAAATCGTTATCGTAATTTTATGGTGAATACACAATAGTAATAAACACTACTAAGTGCAAATCCGTGCAACAATTACACGCACACAGTGATGTGATTGTGAACAAGTGATGTGTGAGTGCGGATGAAATCTCCTTTTGAGGTAAATAACATAATATTTTCTATGGTTTAAGGAAAATGTCATCTATATATTATTTTGGATTGAGCGACTCAAGGTTTTGTGTATATATAAAATTGTATAAATACTTGCGCGGTTTTGGGATTAGGGGAGATGTTCGCGCCTTATCGTTAAACAGTTATTTATAGGTCATATTTTTTTTTTAGATCTGGAATAATATTAAAATGATATTTTAGATTTTAATCAAAGTGACTGCTTTAAAATTTACAGAAACGATTAAAATTTCGATTATGGTAATAATATTTAGTAATTTCATCCTCCAACGTCCAATAAATATCTATTGACTTGATAGCTAGTCTTACATCGCTGATACTTCAAAGAAATGAGACAATAATTATACCGTTTTGGTCTTTGACAAGCCATTTACTTTACAGAGAAAGGACTTGTGATTAAGTAAGAATAATTATCAAACTATTTTACCCAACAAAAGGCGTTTTCCCAATGAATGGGCTGGTAATGTTTATGAAAGTATCTTTGAAATATTATAGGTTAAAAATTTAACAGCTTAGATTTAGCTACTTACGGCGTTCTATTACGAGCTAAGTGGTTTCAGTAATAAAAAAATATGTTCGAAGTCTGAAAAAGATACGAAGCTGCCTTTACTTGTTTCCCATTTGTTTACTTTTAGAGATTTTTATACAAATTCATTTATTCTTTTAAGTCTTCATACTTCAAAAGCCTCCAACATTTATCCATTCCTTGTGCGTTTGTATTCGTTGTAGTACATACGATGCTGCGAAATACGATGTTTGAAATGTATATGCATAATGTATACAGTCCTCCATTGCCCTTTGGCAAAACTTGAGCTTTGACTTTTGCATCAAGTCCGAGCACCATAAGTTATAATATGCAGAATACACATAGAACGTCCATTGAGTACAGCGGTGACTCCGAGGAGGACTGCGGCAGGGTTGCGACCTCCGTCCCCTTGAGTACCGTATCTGGTTCCCGGGGGGCTATAATGCGCCCCCCGAAGGCGGGCTCAAAGGCAACGCACTGAGGTGCTCTTGGTGCAGAACCCACTGGAGAGCCCTAGGGACCCCTCTCATGTGCCGATGCAACAGCCGCGGAGGTTTTAGTGGGTAAGAATCCCACATACCCCGGTCGAATCCCACAGCTCCCGGGGATATTTCTTAGATTTCACTCGTGTCAAAAAATAAGGCAGAATACACATCCTTCGGAGTAGCGAGTGGACGTTGGGCGTATGAGCCCCGGGACGTCCATTGAGTACGGTGGCGACTCCAAGGAGGTCAGCGGTGGATTTGCGACTCTCGTCCCCGTGAGTACCGTGTCTGGTTCCCGGAGGGCTATGATGCGCCCCCCGTTTTTAAGGTTTCCTCCACGAAAAAAATGCTGAATACACATGTTGAAATTTTACGTTTTAGGGATATCGGAAGTTTTCTCTATATGATATTCCCCATGGACCAGTAGCTCTTCCAAGCGTTTTCAATCCGTCTTTGGACTTCTTTTTCTTTGCCGGTTATTAAATGGGACTATCTGGCCCTAATACGTACACTCGTATTACTTGCCCATCCACTTCCACTATGTGTTAAAAAAAAGTAAAAAAATGACAAGACCGCTGAGTTTCTTACCGGATCTTCTCAGTTGAGGCTGCGTTGTGAACGGTGGTAGCTTTTTTTTTAAAAAAAAAACATGACCTTTCAAAAGTGCTAGCGTTAAGCCTATTTGAAATAAACTATTTTTGACTTTTTTTGACTTTAGGTCTTGGAGCATTAGTTGGAGTTCTGTCTATTTAAGGTTGTATCATATCATTGAAAGTATAATTAATGTTACTACTGATTGTAATTACTTTAACTGAACTACTTTCTTTTAAAAATGCTGACAAAATCTTAGGTTTTACTAACGAATATTGATTCGTAGTTATTTATACGGTGCCGACAAACTTTTACAATTACGTCGTTCGTTCTTAAAATTTAACACAAGAATCGTTTGAAAACGAGGACAAATGTTTAACGATAACTGTTGGAAAACTAACAAACGCTCAGTTCAGTCATAAGCTGGTCATTGGTAAAGTTGTGAATACTGTTTTCAAGTTTCTTTGAAAGGACCTTCTTCTGTTTGTCTAAATTTTATCGCGAGTATATCGATTCACTTTTGAGAATCGACTTCACTAGGTTGTGGAACCATCTATGTAAGTGCCACCGCAGTGTCAGGTATTCTGCCACCAAGCAGCAGTGGGTAGATATTAATGTGTTCTGGTGTGAAGGGCACTGTAGCTGATGAAATTACCGGACACAAAGACTAAATATCTAATGTCTTAAGGCTGCGGTGAAACACTGCTACAGTTTTCGTTCAGGATATTTCACGTAGAAAAGCCTTTATAAAACTATAATAATAGAAAAAAAAAATATTATAATCAGTGTATTGTGCTTATTAGAATCAGTTTACTTTTACTTAATACGAACCAAAATAAGCGTACAATCTTGTTACCCGCCCAAAAAGTTTTTTGATTTATATCGAGGCATTGTAGCGAAAGATTTACAGGCGAGGTACTTTGTTAGCTCTACTTACCGACTAGTCTATGCCAAATAAATTGTATAACTTTAGCAAATGAAATAGAAAGAAATGTGTAGGTCCCTATAGTAGGTGAATAACTTCAGCCCAAGTTCACGGTGCCAATAACGCTTCAGAAACTAATTTTGTTATATGAATAGTTTACTAGCCACGCAAGTAGCATCAACATAGGCCACCGGATTAGCAAGCTGGTGTGCTGGCCATATCTGCCGTAGAACCGATAAAATTCAAAATTCGAATTCAAAATTCAAAATTTTTATTTCAAATGGATCACAACGCGGCCTCAACTGAGAAGATCCGGCAAGAAACTCAGTGGGCTTGTCATTTTTTCACATTTTTTTTAAACAAAGTTTGTCTTTTTACAATTAGATCAGCACCAGCGACAGTGTGTCCTGCCGTTCAAAATATCAAATAAAATAAAAAATACGACGAAAATACAACAAACTAAAATGCCAAAGGGATAGTAGTCGGTTCAAGCAGCACCCGCGCACGAGTTGACTCGAGCAGCAGCCATAATGAGATGTAGTGACGATATACGATATAAGTAAAGTGGCGGGCAGAAATTGGATGAGGAAATCCGAGAATCGTAGCCAGTGGCGTGATATTGGAGAGGTCTATGTCCAGTAGTGGAGGAATGTAGGCTGATGATGATGAAGTAGCATTCACAGCGTAGGCAGGCCCCCACCAGCCGCCTCCTTAGCCAAATTGTTATTCTACAATACGGAATGCTAGAGAATGGAAAACAAATGTATAGAAATGTCATATCTCCTCGCTAAGTCACGGGACGAGGACGACAATGACTAAGGGAGGTGGACCGTTGATATGGTGCGCATCGCAGGCAACCGGTGGATAGTTGTCGTTCATTGTAGGTCAGTCAACGTCTTCCAGTTTATGATAAAAGGTTTACTAGTTCTATTCTACTACTATCTTTCGCAATGGGGATAGATGGATGCTGCTCGAGTCAACTCGTGCGCGGGTGCTGCTTGGACTGGTCCGACTACTATCCCTTTGGCCTTTTAGTTTGTTGTACTTTTGTCGTATTTTGGTTTTCTCTCATATTAGATCTTTTGAACGGCAACACAGTGTCGCTGATGCTGATCTAATTGTAACAAGACAAACTGTTTGAGTCAGTCAAATTGTTAAATAAAAAATGAAAACAATTACAAGCCCACTGAGTTTCTTGCCGGATCTTCTCAGTTGAGGCCGCGTTGTGACCGTTCAAACGTGCTAGGCGTTAAGGCTAGATAAATGATTTTGACTGACTTTGAATGTCAATATTCTGTTGCCAAGCAGCAGTGTGTATACATTGTTGTTTCCATGTGAAGGGTACTGTAACCGACTGTAACCGACTATAACCGACTATAACCGACTGTAACCGACTGTAACCGGTGAAATTACTAGACTCAGACCTATTATCTCATGTTTTGCGTGATAAGCGGCAGCGTAGTTCAACCTATCATTAGCAGGCATTGCACTTACCATCAGACGAACGATTACAGATTCTTGGTCATGAACAACAGAATTTCTTTGAGCTGGTGTCGCTAGATCGTTACAACGGTACATAATACTTTAATGGTCTAGAATATTACTAACCTCTTTACCTATACACTGCCTAGCGTAGGGCTGACGACTATTAAATACTGTTCCAGACTGTCCGTTCTTATTTCTTTTTGTTTTTGGGAATGATAGACGCTTTTGGCCGCAGATGGCCATTACAGCTTCACCGGACAATAGGAGGCGAGCGCTGGAAGCGCTCTAGCCTTTACGGCAGAAGTAGCGACGAGCTCAAGGGCACCTCAGGGAGGCACGGCCTCGGCTTGGGTTATCGCTTAAGAGAGGGCTGAGTTTATCACCGGTTCACAACGCGCCCCCACTGAGAAGAACCGGCAAGAAACTCAGTGGGGTGATGCACGTCGTTGAGGTCGCATACGTATGTGGTGTCTGATAGCTAGTGTAGCATACGGTTGTCGGGGAGGGTTCGGCGCATCCCGGTCCAATAGGACCGTCATGGGGTCAGGAGGGTCGAGCAGTACGTGCCGTGGTCTGCGGCGCGAGTCAGAAGGACTAGGGGCGTAATCGGCGGCGGCGCGGATTAAACTGTTAGACTGTCCGTTCTAAACGATTACAACGTATATAAAGCAATCTCCATCTCATCTCAAAGATGGGATTTCACCTTTTTTCCTAAAATCATGCCATAAAAATCTTGCGTTGCCTTTATTTATGTTATTTACTTTGTCTTTAAACACAGGGACGCTTCCAATGGATTGGAAAAAGTGTTACGTTGTTCCCATTCATAAGTCAGGTGATAAACATAATGTCCAAAATTACAGGCCGATATCTAAACTAAATAGCATACCAAAATTGTTTGAAAAAATAGTTTATGATTATATATATCCGTTTTTAAGACCCATAATAATAAACCAGCAACATGGTTTCGTGAGCAGAAGATTTACAGAGTCGAATCTTTGCGAATTCACTCATCACATAGTTAATGCCATGGACGGTGCAGGTCAGGCAGATGCAGTGTATACAGACTACTCCAAAGCATTTGATAAAATCTCGCACAATTTGCTAATTAAGAAACTTGGAGCAGTTGGCATTCACGGAGACCTGCTTCGTTGGTTAGAGTCGTACTTAATGGATCGCAGTCTGGCTTTATCTATAAAGGGCTTTTATTCTACGTTTGTTCCAATTATTTCAGGTGTGCCTCAAGGATCTCATCGGTCCTTTGCTATTTAATATATTCATAAATGATATTATAGCTATATTTAAAAATTGTAAATTTTTGCTTTATGCAGACGATATGAAAATCTTCAAAGCTATTAATTCACCTTCCGATTGTACTTTGCTTCAAAATGATTTGGACAGTCTGCATAGTTATTGTGTAAGAAATCAATTAGTATTAAGCATAAATAAATGTAATGTTATAACTTTTACCAGAAAAAAGTGTCCAATATCACATTCTTATTCTAAAGACGGTACTCCTCTTCAAAGACAGATCGTGGTGAAGGACTTAGGTGTATTTATCGATAGCAAGCTTACGTTTTCCTCTCACTTTGACCACATAACAGCAAAAGCTTATCGCATGCTTGGCTTTATTTTACGTGTAGGCAAAGAATTCAGCTTATGCTCTACTTTAATTTTGTTATTTTGTTTTTGTTTGCCTTTGTTCGTTCAATTCTTGAATATGCATCAGTTGTATGGAACCCACAATATAAAATATATATTGATAGCATTGAACACTTGCAGAGAAAATTTTTGAAGCACCTATGTTATAGATGTTCACAGAACCGCCATTCTGAAAATATAATAATTCCCAATATCCCTACATTGCAGAAGCGTCGTTTGGAAAGAGATCAATTATTTTTGTTTAAAATTATTAATAATTTTGTGGGTGAGTCCACAAAATTATTAATAATTCTGATTCTGATTAATCATTTCTGATGAGTAACATATGTTTTAAATGTCCACGTTTTTTCTCACGTAGTCAATCACTATTTTCTGTACCCTCGTGTAAGTCGAAATTTACCAAAAACACATGTGTCATAGTCATAATGATAATTATTCAAACATTGATTTGTTCAATATGAAATTAAAAGAGTTCAAAACCAAAATTAGGTAAGTATAGTATGTTATAATAACTAAGCAGTTCCAAATTTCTGTCACTTTCGCTGTCTACAGATAATATTATTTTGATTTATTTAGTTCTTATTGTTTTAACTTGTAATTTAATACTTTTTTTTTAAAATCTAATATCATGCATACGTACGTGGTTAGCTCTATAGTGTTATGATTTAGTTATTAGTGGAAACTTAACTGATTTTTGTACTATCGGATCATAATTTAGTAATAAGTTGTATTATTTGTATGTTTCCCAAATATAATAAAATAAAAAAAATAAAAAATTAATCTCAAACCACTGAAGTAGTGGGGGTGACATTGTCAGTTTCATTACTCGTTTTACAATATTTTATACAATATCAATAATAAATTATTCTAATTCCATTGGGCTTTCCATAACAATTTTATAACTGTTAATCAATAGTTAAATATCACCAACTAACAAGATATTTAATTAATACAACATATTTCAAAGCATAGTCAATTTCTACTACCCTTAATCGTCGCTGATAAAAGGAATAAGTCAAATTATAATCAAATTACTTATATCTATTTATATAAAAATATCGAAAGAAAGAAAGAAAGAAAGAAAAACATTTATTCAGCGACATCTAAATCTAACTTATCTATTACAATTTTTATTTTAAACAATGCCGCTGAAGGGTTATCCACTCAGCATACCATAATAATATCATATAATATATGCATAATATCGCCGATGCTAACACACGCAAGAACTTTGAACTTTATAGGCAAGACAGTTCATTTTACAGGTGCACTCTCCCTTTGTTTAAACCATGTGGCTGGTTAATTGTATTATTACACGGTGCTAAGTGCTCGATTCTCGACCTAAATATGTAATAGGTAATAAATATTTGCTCCAATTATCAATCAAAAAAGTAAACTCACTCGCATGCGCCTCTAAACAGATTTTTGGTATACAGCGATGTGTTTTAACAACTTTTATTAGAACAACGCTCCGCTCGGCTATATCTTTCATTGCAAAAATCCTCGTGACGATGGAAGACACGTAGTGTAAGGTTGCAGAATATTGTAACTAAGCTTTTCTTTGTTATTTATAGGTTTTTATTTCGTTTACATTTTAGTATGTCTCAGTCAGCTTGTACACGATGGGACGGTGAATATCAGACACGACCGGGAGATTTATTAGGCAAGATCGACTTTTTAGATGCATTCTACGTGACGTATTGATCAGCCTATACTTTTTGTTATCGCGGAGAAACCTTTAAAAGTTCCTCAGTACCCTGTGTAGGCCGTCAGCCGAGGTATGTGGTATTCTTACACAATAAATCAGCCGCGGCTGTCACATCGGCACATGAGGGGCAATTGGGTTCCTTTGCGGGAGCTGCCATGCTGTGCCACCGTCGAAGGCACATTATAGCACCATTGGAAACCTGTCACAGTGCTTACGAGGACGGGGGTAGCAAACCAGTTGCCGTCCTCCTCGGAGATCAGCTTATACTGTTTTGACCAGAAGTAACACGTTTTCCACAGGATTTGGAGTGAAGACTTTTGATTTGTAAGCAAGTGACTTCACGCAATACGATAGAGTCATGGAGGCGGAGGCTGTCTAGACTAATCTAGGCCCAAATCGTTATACATTTAATTGAACTTTTTACTGTTATCATGTTTTACAACAAATATTTTTGTTTGCGCAAATATTTAGATTACGTTGCCTTGTAGCCTCGCGAAGACGTATAATACAGGCATATAAAAAAAGTAATGAAATGTTACACAAAAGAAGATTTCGCGAGCCCCAGGGAATAGTAGAAACAAGTTATAATATTAAGCTCTTGCCAAGTTGAATCGAATTTTATATTTTTGCAGGTAGGCAGAGGAATCAGATCGTATCGTAATCTTGTATATCGTATACCTTATCTAAATGAAGATTATGTACTTTGTTAAAATATTGCGTCCGCAAAATTTATCTGTTTGATGTGTTTTTATTAGTGGAACGTGTACGTACGTTCCACCGTTTTTGCTATGGTACACCTCAAGAACCGCGTTGAACCCAGGAAAATTGTATATTCATTGTAGGTACCTTAAGCAACTTCCAAAAATAGAGGAAATTTTCGCCCACAAGTAAGTTCTATCTAAAAATATGCTAGCGTAAAAATATGGTTCGGCTGTTCTAGGTTGGATAAATATTAAGTATATGATTAGGTATAGCAAATGAAATCTTAGCGATGTTCGCTTAAGTTTACCTCACTGGAATTTCATTGCCAATTGAATTGTGAGTTACCATTTAAAAATAATGTCATTAATCTAAAAACAAGTAATAAGTTTTAAAAACTAAAACCCGACTACGGATTTGTATCCGTTTCTGACTGCGATTGTTCGCGTCTAATAATGTGATATTATATAGCCTATAACCAGCGGACAATCAAGACGCTTCTAACGACACCCTACTTGTCAAATTATGTTAAGTAGATTAGAAGATATCAGGGAACAGATGAATATACATACATACATACATACCTACATACATACCTACATACATACCTACATACATACATACATACATACATACATACATACATACATTCTTGTTAAAATGATAACCCTTCCTCCGTTCCGTAGTCGGGTAATAAAGAAAGTCTCTATTTCCAACTCTGTTTTGGTTTATTACGTAACTTTCATACAGATAATTTCTTGCAAAAGGCTTATGTTAGTTTATATTATTTACAAATACGGTTGTTTGGTTTTAAAACCTGGCCTTTTAGCCAGGCCAAACGGCGAGCGGTAGGTCGGTAGTTGCTAATAAAAATATTAGTTTAACGTGTTTTGTGCCTCGTGAAGTAGCATTTTCACGACCAATTACTAGATCCCGAACGTGGTACGGAGCGTTATTCAATAACGATTCCCCCTGGACATCTTGGAATACGAAATCAGGGGCCTAACTTATTTATAATTCAGTCTACCTAAGCGTTAGACTTTTTTTTCTTTCCTTAACAAACTCGTAAACAACTTTATCCTCCTCGGGGAATACTTAAATTACGGATGCAGAATTTTATGGGGTATCTTAACATAGCCCCATGGGAGGGACCTCAGTTGCTGAGTTTTGACGGCTGGAGAAATTGTTGCGACGAATTTTTGACGGGCTTGTTAACTTGTTGGGGAAAGTTAGTGTTGTTCGGGATAATGTAAGATAGTATTAATATTTATGGTTTCTATGTATGCGCATATTTGATAAGACGTTTTTATGAACGATACCTAGTAAAGTAAACCATATTTTCCTAGAAACGTCCAGGTAGGTACCACCGCAGTGTCAGATATTATGCCGCCAAGCCGCAGTGTGTAAACATTGCTGTGTCCAGGTGTGAAGGGCATTGTAACTGGTGAAATTATCGGACACAAAATACTTTATATCTAATGTCTTGAGGGTCGGCAACGCGCTAGTGATTCTTCTGGTGTTGCTAGCGGACCGCATGCTTGCTTGCCAGGTAGTATAAAAAAAATACAATGTTTATAACATGCGCTGTAAAAACTGATCAAGGAGCAACAGAATTGAGTTCTCCAACAGTACCAAAGTGGGGCTGAGGAAGAGAAGAGTGTGAGATCAAGTAAATTATACAACTAGGCACAGCCTGTACTTTGGTAACCTGACAACTGATACTAATACTTATATACTTTTATTTGTAAATACATACTTAAATAGAGATAAAGACACTTGGTGGGAATTGAACCCGCGACCCATCGGGTAGCAGCCAGGGTCTAACCACTAGACCAAAGGCCTTTAAAAAAATGACAAACCCTCTGAGTTTCTTGCCGGATCTTATCAGTTGAAGCCGCGTAGTGATACGTCGGTAGTTTTAAAAAAATGTCAAGCCCGCTGAGTTTCTTGCCGGATCTTATTAGTTGAAGCCTCGTAGTGATACGTTAGTAGTTTAAAAAAAAAGTACTAGCATTGAATCTATTTGAAATAAATAGTTTGAATTTGTAATTAATAGAAAACCCATCCAATTATAGTTCTCCAATTACAGGCATGATTCCAGAATGTTTTCCTCGGAATATTAGCAAAGTCGGCAGTTACTTCCAATTATTTTCCTTATCTGAAACTATTTATATACCTAGCTGTATGGATTTAGTGGACCTAACGCCAAAGCCAATTCTCGCCGGGACTAATTGGGGCGCGATTCGTCTAATTAACTTAAATCTCGGCTGGGGCTACGTCTCGCTCGTCCAGGTACCGGTAAATAAACCTGCTAATAAATTACTCAAGGTATCTGCTTCATGAAGAATTTCATCATAAGTGTTCAGTCTGTATAGAACGATTACGGGACGGTATTAGTGAAACTGTATGCTGGGGGAAAATGGCTAGAGTCATCATCAGCAGCCAAAATACGTGCACTGCAGAACAAAAGGCACCCCCCTTAGAAGGGAGGGGTTGCCATAATCCCTACGCTTGGCAGGTGGCTTGGTGATCGCAGTATATGTCCAAAAGAAAGACGCTACTGCCCGTCTTCCCGTTCTCGCTTAGTCGCCACTTAGGACACCCAACAAGAGGAGATGGGGGGGGGGGGATGTAATTCTAATCCGTCACCCCACAGGAAAATGGCTAGCGTAAATGTCGAAATATCTAAAGGAAGTCAAAACGCTAGTACACTCATTTTTCTTTTCCTTCTAACTGTACATGGTAGAGTCTTCGAGCGGCTGGTACGAGATGAATTGATGCTTTTTAGACATGGTCATTAACATCGTCGTTATTAGCAGCCGTAACATGTCCACTGGTGAACAAAGGCCACTGGTGAACAAAGGCTACTGGTGAACAAAGGCCACTGGTGAACAAAGGCTACTGGTGAACAAAGGCTACTGGTGAACAAAGGCCACTGGTGAACAAAGGCCACTGGTGAACAAAGGCCACTGGTGAACAAAGGCCACTGGTGAACAAAGGCCACTGGTGAACAAAGGCTACTGGTGAACAAAGGCCACTGGTGAACAAAGGCTACTGGTGAACAAAGGCCACTGGTGAACAAAGGCCACTGGTGAACAAAGGCTACTGGTGAACAAAGGCCACTGGTGAACAAAGGCCACTGGTGAACAAAGGCTACTGGTGAACAAAGGCCACTGGTGAACAAAGGCCACTGGTGAACAAAGGCCACTGGTGAACAAAGGCCACTGGTGAACAAAGGCCACTGGTGAACAAAGGCCACTGGTGAACAAAGGCCACTGGTGAACAAAGGCTACTGGTGAACAAAGGCCACTGGTGAACAAAGGCCACTGGTGAACAAAGGCCACTGGTGAACAAAGGCTACTGGTGAACAAAGGCCACTGGTGAACAAAGGCCACTGGTGAACAAAGGCCACTGGTGAACAAAGGCCACTGGTGAACAAAGGCTACTGGTGAACAAAGGCCACTGGTGAACAAAGGCTACTGGTGAACAAAGGCCACTGGTGAACAAAGACCACTGGTGAACAAAGGCCACTGGTGAACAAAGGCCACTGGTGAACAAAGGCTACTGGTGAACAAAGGCCACTGGTGAACAAAGGCCACTGGTGAACAAAGGCCACTGGTGAACAAAGGCCACTGGTGAACAAAGGCTACTGGTGAACAAAGGCCACTGGTGAACAAAGGCCACTGGTGAACAAAGGCCACTGGTGAACAAAGGCCACTGGTGAACAAAGGCTACTGGTGAACAAAGGCCACTGGTGAACAAAGGCTACTGGTGAACAAAGGCCATTGGTGAACAAAGGCCACTGGTGAACAAAGGCTTAGTAGGGACGGGTTGCCATCATTCTCACGTTTGGCAAGCGTCTTGTATATTATGTATGTAGTAGACTATTAAATAGCGTAGGTATATAGATCTAGGTTCGACCATTTCTTTTTTCGATGTCAGTATTTTTTTTTACTACTTATAAGCTAGTGCTTGACTGCAATCCCACCTGATGGAAAGCGGCGACGCAATCGAGGATGGTAAAGCACACTAGCTTATTAAAAGCCTATTCACTCTAGTCTTAAAGACACTCACATTATACTCGGACGGGAAAACCGACGCAGGCCAACTGTTCCAGTCTTTAGCTGTCCTTATTATAAAAGAAGAAGCAAACCGTTAGGTTTTTGGAAATAGCCCCATCGAAAGGCGGAATAATATATGTTCTTCGGCCGCACTCTGGCCAATCATCTCAAAGAGATCTTGCTAATTGACCAATGTTTCCATTAATAATAATAATATCTTGGGCCATTCCACACACGGTCATCCGATTCCAAACTAGGCAGGGCCTGTACTATGGAAACCAGACAACTGATACTAATTACTTATATACTTTTGTTTTGTAAATTCATACTTAGATAGATAAATAACACCCAGACACTTGTCCATTAAGACATGAATAACCTTATGGCGGAGGATTGAACCTAGCTTATTGTATGTAATACAATCATAATCAGGCTTTTTCAGTTTAACACCATTTAATTTTCAAATTTACTGCAAATATGTATATTTATTTATATTCATTATCATCATCAGCAGTTGAAAGACGTCCACTGCTTAATAAAGGCCTCCCCCTAAGAAGGAAGGGGTTGCCTTAATCCCCACGCTTGACAGGCGTCTTGGGGTAAACAGGTGGTAGGTAATCCAATGGAAAGTCGCTGCTGCCCGTCTTCTTGTTTTCCGGACTCTCAACCGGAGCAGATGGGAGGGTGCTATTCTTACCTAGAAACCCCACGGTTAGTAATTATATTATTACAATGGTAATCAGATTTTATTGAAATCACATCTTAGAATTGTCAATAAGTATAATAATCAAAGAGGCCATAACAGCTCAGTGTGCAAGCGCTTGGAAACAAGCTGCGCAGGTTCGAACCCCGGCTCGCACTTCTGTTCAATGAAAGATCATTGATCATGGGCGAATCATGTTTGTGCGATTGTTACTAGCTTTCGGTGAAAGAAAACATCGTAAGGAGACCTGCATGTTTGAGAAAGCCTAACTGGATTTCCAATGACGTGTGAAGTCCGCCAACCCGCACTAGGCCAGCGTGGTGGACTATGGCCTAAGCCCTTTCATCTTGAGGGGAGACAGTGGGACAAAACATGGGCTGGTATTATTATTATAAAAAGTAAAGTACCCTAACATAATTGAAGGTTAGGCTTAAAACAAATCACACACTACTATTTCGTAAACGAAAATAAATCTGTCAATTCCACTCGAAGAAGTTACGAGTTTAGTGAAGGTTACCTAAAAGTTTTTTCGTTTAGCGCATAAACCTTTTACCTTTTCTAAGAATAGACAGTCAGTCTTCCATCTACTTAAACATGTCATCGTACGGAGCCACTCCAGAACTAATTTTCCGCGTCGGTGCCGAGACTCTGAAAATATTATTATTCCTGTCAATATTATATACGACAAATTTTTCCTTACCATCGTACCTTTCGGAGTCGTTGGACATTCTAGGTGTGGGCCTAGGACGTCCGTTGAGGATGTCGGCGACTCGAACGGCGGAGGAGGACGGCGGCGGGGTTGCGACCCCCTTCCCCGTGAAAACCGTGTCTGCTTCCCGGGGGGCTACTGCGCCCCTTTTTTTTGGGACTAATCCCATCACTAATCCCCACCACTGTGACTCCTGTCAGCCAGGATCTACAGTGGTCACCAGCGAAGACACCGTGTTTTGACCCTCAGCGAGTCTCGGGGAAACGCTAAATTGTCTTGGAACCCGCAACAAATTTAATTAGAAAAGTATATAGTTAGTAGAGTTGGAAAAATAAAAATTCCACTTCTCTCCTTTGCAAAGCGGGAGACAAGTAAAAATCACACAGGTCGATAAAACCTCAGAACGAAAGATTCTTACAGGTGCACCAACTAGAGTTAGTCCACCTGTAAGGCACCCAGTGGCGTGCACAGAAAGTAGGCAAAAATATCTGCGATTTATCTGTACTCTAAGCTATTTGTTAGTGTGCCACCACAAATATCCTTAAAGGAACTAACATTACAGATGTATCCATTACATTTAAAAACACCACGTTAATTCCATGTCAATACAAAATATTTTTAAGTTAAGATTATTTAGAGAAATCGTATGGTAGGCAAAGTCTTTTTGTGTGTATTGACCCTCTGGATACTTTTATTACAGTTTTTAAATGCAAATTATTATGTCTATAGAATCTGCTAGCTTATGGATATTTAAAATGGTATACTAATATACATTTCATAGTTTAAACAAGCCGAATACGCTTTTTTGCCTACCCTCTGTGCACGCCACTGAAGGCACCCCTTGGCGGTGGGCTCAAAGGAAATGCACTGAGGGGCCCCTGGTGCCTAGTTTCCATAGTACAGGCCCTGCTTAGTTTGGGATAGGATGACCGTGTGTGAATTGTCCCAAGATATTATTATTATTATCATCTGACAATGCGGTAATCTCTCGCACAAGGGACCTACCACATTATAAAATCTCAAAGTAGTACCATTTTTCTTTTAAGTTTGTGGGCAGCCGGGTTATGAGACTACCATAGTTACAACAACGTTCATAAAATTTCATAATGCATATTATCATTAAACATAAACACTGTTTAAAACCATGACCATAACTATTAAAGGGGAAACTTCGACAGTGGGCCCCTATTACTGACTTGGGGGTCGTAACGGAAACTTAGTGCTGTAACATTAATTTGGAACCGGATAATGTTTACATCCCGTGGACTGTGGCCGAAATTGTTTCTTAATATATTATCTATGAATAACTTCGTATTATAGATCGGTCACCTACAATCTGGGACAATCCACACTCTGTTATCTGATCCCAAACTAAAAAGAGCTATGGTGACCTGAAAACTGATACAAATACTTTTATACATTTTTTTTGTAAATACATACTTAAATAGATAAATAACATCCAGACACTTGGTGGGGATCGAACCCACGACCCATCGGGTAACAGCCAGGGTGTCTAATCACTAGACCAACGTTCCCGTCAAAATACATATATACTTTTTGTTAATACATACACATACACCCAGACACGAGTTGCGAATTGAACCCAAGATCTATTTTCTGGCGGCCAGGTTGTCTAACTACTAGACTAAGGGGCTCGTCTTATATAAAAAAATAAAAATATAATAATACAACAAAGTGCTATGTGTAGTGCTGTGTGTACCGCTGGCAACGGTAAAAGTCTTTAAATTATTCCAGTCTTCTCAGTTTCGTGATTTTCTGTGCTAAAGCTTGACAGCTACTTGGACTAAGTCGCCGTCCCTTCTTGTCAGCGGTCTGCCCCTTCTGAATTTTTTGTCTCTTTGGGGTCCACTTGGTAACAACATGACTCCACTTATTAAGATTTATCGTTGGTATGTGGCTTGCCCATTTCCATTTCAAACGTAAGCTGAATAAAAATAAATATTTACGAGGATTAACTATGGACATCATCATCTAAGAAAAAAAACCTCTAAAATACTAAGCAAACCGTGACGTGCTTACATTGTGGAATTAACTCGCTGAAAGTATGCTCTACCACCTCTCTTAAATATCGATTAGTATCTTTACTCGGAATCGAGTAACTCAGGATAACTCTTCCAATATCCTACGCACACCCCATAGGGGAATTTACCTTCAATTTACAGAGACAGTATTTGTCAGGGGTGTATTAGGTAATTCCCAGAGCCCCATAAACAGCCTAAACACGTCGTAATTCTTGCAATAAACACATCTCGAGTAATCGAAAACTACTCGCGTACAGTCGACGTCAATTAAATTCCGAGTGGATTGGCGATTGGTCCAATTTACAAGCGCCAGCGGGATATGGTTTCATTTGTAGATGACGCTCTAGAACAACTCGTCGGCTTTCTAATATTCATCATAATCATCAGCCGAAAGACGTCTACTGCCAAACAAAGGCCTCCCCCTTAGAAGGGAGGGGTTATTAAAAATACAATCAGACACATTGTCAAAATTACACATTTTAAAGACTACTTTCTAAATTAAAAACTGATTAACTGAAGATTTTTTAAGGATTTTTGATGAAAAAAAAAAACAAGTTTATTATGACTTTCTGATGTTTTCAGATTGTCAAGTTATACTTGCGACCACTTATTTATGAAACGAGCCGCTATCGCCAATCACTTAAACCTAACGTAAAAAAGGTGTATAGCTTTGTTAACTCGCAATATAAGGTCGATGCTATCTTTTTATTACTCGTGTGTCTCAGCTGCCAAATATCGACACCACTCTCAAGAAACTTTAATATCCTTAATATTAGAGTTTCTTGAGAATAGTGTCTGTAATCTTATATCTTAGGTTGTCACTACGACATGTTTAACCCCTAACCGTCTCTGTGACTTACTTGTCAGTTGAATTCCAGGGAATATACAAGCTTACATATTAGAAGCAGGGAATTGTCGAGCTTCAACTGTTGTTTAGGAAAACTATTAAAATGTTCGTATATAATATTGTAGACTCTTGTCTAGTGTCACAGTATTGTTATATTAAAACTTAAAAAATATTTTTTTTGACTCAAAGTGATATGGAATTTTAATAAACTTAAAAAAAGAAGATTATTATATCAAATCCACGGCATATTGAGTAGCGGTCAGGGTTAGACACCCCTAGACTAATAGGCCCGTGAGGTACATACCTACATATATTATACACATGTATAATAGAGCCAAATGCGTGATGAGGAATAGTTACTTAAACATGTGTGTATGTATACCCACGTCCTTTTAGTATCTTTCAACTTAGAACATATTATTATGTTAAGTCGATATATTTTCTTTTGTTTCTTAGTGTAAATTTATCGAATTCGATTCAGTTATTTGGAAGATAATATGGATTGTAAACGAGTAATACTGATGCTTGAACTGATGTAATATTATCTAATTATTACTAAAAGATATAACGTAAGTGCTTGTGTATTATACAAAATAATAAATTGAGAATTATACCAAGACTGGTGTACGTTTTTTCTTTGGCATGGTCTGTAGACTAATCAGCTTTACAGATCCAAACACATGTTTCGATTCTAACCATAAGATCATATGCAAATATGAGGTGGCGCGCCTTGGCGGATTAAGCCTCAACAAATGTTTGTCTTGTTTGGCCTGTCTAGCTTTAGTGTCTAATAAACTTAGATAACTCGAGGTCAGTAGAGAAACCGCTGTTGTATACATATTTATTTTATTCTCAAAGATAATCCGATCATTTTTTTTTTGCAAGTAAAGTAACCATAAGCATACCTTTATGTATTGTCTAAAGTCCTTGAAAAATAAGTGATACAGTCCTATTTTATGTCACGTACAATCGTCGTCTATAATATTCCGCACTCGAGGGGTTAATTTACAAGCGGAGAGCGTAGCTATGATCTTGTTTGATTCGGTAGCTAATATGTACAAACACTTTTAATATTAGTCAAAAAAACCGTTTGACCGCAAGATACCGTTGACTGTAAGCTCTTTCTGCGTAGATCGGACTAACAATATCAATTAGAAGATCTGAGCTGAGGATCTGAGAGTATTCTGACACAAGTATGACATATGTCCCACCACCTCAGTCCGTCCGTGACCATGAATGTTGTAAAGTATTCGAAATTTCAGAATAGTAATATAAAAAATAAAACGCGATGTGTAATATTCGCGTAAAGATCAGAAATTACTAGATAGTAGCATCTTGAAATATTGCATAGAACCTTTCAGGGGTCTGAAGTAAGTGAGGTAAAATGTGGCAAAAATCTTTTATATTTTTTTTAAGATTTTGCAACAAAAATTACAGCTAGTCTCTATGGATTCTAAATAAGTAGGTATATACTTCTGTTAAGACACCGTACAGAGTATTTATATATAAATTGACTACGCTTATAGACAGCTATTTGCATATCAATCATCATCATCATCAGTCGTGAGAAGCCCACTGCAGAACATAGGCCTTGGCGCGCCACAATGATAGACAGTTGGCTGTTTGCATTCACCGGTTACCTGCGATTCGCACAATATCATCAGTCCACCTAGTGGGAGCCCTGCTTATGGTGCGTCTTCTACGTCACTACTCGATCCTTCCTTCCCCATCGTGGTCGCTACTCGACCCTTTTGTTCCCCATCGGTTATCGGTTTTTCGAGCGATGTGGTCTGCCCATTATCCCTTTAACTTGCAGATTACACAGCAAAACACACAAGGAGACATAAAATAAAACAAAGCAAGAAATGTATATAAACTAATATATATAGCATATATTACTACTTATATACGATATACGGAACAGAGAAAAATTCATTAAATAAATATCTGACGATCACAAATGTAAAACATAGATACAAAAGCGACAATTTTCGGAAGAAGTAATTAAATAGGAAAAATATTATAGAAGGAAACAACAAAAAAAAAAAAAATTATCAACAAACGTACCAACTGTTTAAAGAAACGCACCATGTTTCCCAGACATGTTTAAAAAAAAGGTCCCTGACAGAAGTCAGAGGTTCCACTTTAATCCTTTAAAAAAAAAAAAATCTTGCAGATTATGTGTTTTTTCGGTGGATGTCTTTTCAATGAACTTGCTCATTCCGGATTCTGCCGTGCAAAGAACATAGCTCTCTCCATAGATCGTTGTGTGACTTTGAGCTTCTCTAAGCGATGTAACGCACTAGTGGCTAGGCGCTTTTCCAGTTTTATAATACGCAACGGCCCTAAAATGTCTACGTCTCAGTACTCTCATATTCAATACTCGATTATTTACCGCTCCCCTGAGCAGGTGTTCAATTTTACTGAAAACCTGTAAAACGCACGACACATACACATTCTCTTGTCTCAGTCAGTCACGTACAGTCGTCGTCAATTAAATTCCTAGCTCTCACCTGTCTAATTTATAAGCGACGAGCGGAGTGCGACACGTTCAAATTGTGTGTTTATTGTATGCTATCTGTTTCTTAGAAAGTTATTTGTTGGTATCGTGTTACATCTTGAGATGTGTGGTACGTGGTACAATTTCAAGATTTAAGCGATTGTTGTTTTTTTTTTATGGAATTTGCGATGATGTTTATAAAAACTTCCTTATTATTGAAATAAAATTATCAGATTCACTATCGCGGTTTATTTTAGATTGTGTTGCTCCTGATGTTTTTATAACTTTCCAGTTCTCATGGTTATTAGAAGCGGAGTGTATAGTGTTCTAATTTCATGATTATCACAATGTACAACTTTCAGTTTATTTCAGTTACTATTGTTGGTTCGATCTATCCAGAAAGAGCGTAAAGTATCTTGAGTCCGTGAATTGTTATGTTTGGTTTTGGATTGAACTACATACATTTATTACCTCAAACCCATGCCAAGCTGAAATGATCTTTGCAATTATATTTAAAGTTAATAGTATTTCTTACATTTTACTGAAGGTGTGAGTTATTCCTTATTAGAGTGTGATCTTTTGTGTTGAATTAAATATCCCGCTAAGCAGTTTTTTTTTGGGAATTATTGATATTGATATTATTTTAAATAAAGTTTGATGGCGCAATGTATTACGCAAACATTAAAATTGTACCTTCCATATCGCTGACAGCTCGTGTCTTAATACATCGCTTTTTAGCATTAGGCCTTGTTCAAGTCGCCCCCGTCACGCTCGCAACTTGTTTGCGTCACACTGGAGTGTGACACGTCACCGTACCGTGACGTGGGGCACGATGAGTCG
The DNA here is from genome assembly GCA_911728495.1 of Furcula furcula. Lineage (NCBI taxonomy): Eukaryota > Metazoa > Arthropoda > Insecta > Lepidoptera > Notodontidae > Furcula > Furcula furcula. The sequence goes on along the minus strand of OU452262.1, from coordinate 20,272,261 downwards.
CGACCATTATTTCGTTATGGTGTTGTGTAATATAGTTTCAAGGGTGTTCCTTTTCTTTTGAGGATGTATTGCAGATAATTATAATGATATTAAGTAGTAAAGTTTTTAACGGACATCAGTGAACCCAAGCCAGCCAATACCGACATGTCTAGTAGACACCGTAACGGGCGTGACGCCATGAAAGCCAAGCCAGCCATTCAACTGCGGCGACTTGACATACAACCAGGTGGCGCCACATGTGGTATAGCGACACGAGGAAAAAGCGAGTAGAACTAGATATCACAAAATAGATGGCGGCACCGATTTCTGAATCGTGTAAGCGAAGTTTCTCCAACTCGGAGAATATATATAACATCCCTACAACATCTGTCGGGGACTTCGGCACTGGCCGAGCATCACACCTTGATCGGTCGGAGGATCCTCCCTTTAGCATCGCCATAACATCGCAAAATAACCAATGCCAACACAGCAGGCCACAAGCTCCCTTAAGCTGACCATTCACGTATGACACACAACTTTGTAGAATTCCAGGCCTTTAACGCTCTGGTTTAACTTTACAGGCCGTGCCAAAGCAGTGGGTGCTCATCTTTATAAGCCAGCCAATTATCCAATGCCTATTTGCGATAAATTCTTGATAGAATAAACAACCTTGGCGTAACTCTAGTTTACTTCGACCTTGCTGTGGGTATTTTTTTTTATTAATCAAAAGTCAAAGTCATGTCAAAGACTGTAGATGTAGAAATTAATGGGCACAAGATTTAATAAGTTAATAGTTATTACTTGAAATATTTCTCACGTAACGATTGGCAAAGAAATGCAATTCGTTAATGGAGACGATTGTTGCTTACCTACTATCAGACTATATTTCTCAAATATCGCTACTTCATCAGCAGCCTAAACAAGTCCACTGCTGAACAAAGGGCGTCCCCTTAGAAGGGAGGGGTTGTCATAATCCCCACGCTTAGCAGGCGTCTTGGAGATCGCAGTATAGGTGGTAGGTAATCCAATAGAAAGACGCTGCTGCCCGTCTTCTTGTTTTCCCTTAGTCGCCTCTTACGGACACTCAATGGGAGGAGCTGGGTGGCTACTACTCGTATTCTTACGACACCCCACGTATCGCTATTTAGTTGGTAAATAAAAATATTCTTTTTACACGTGATATTTTACCCACTTTTATATTATTAATAAATTCACAAAATATGATTTTTTTTATTGGATAGTAAATGATCACACTGCTGGTGAAATTACCGGGTACAAGAGACTTAAATCTAATGCCTTAAGGGTCGGCAACGTGCTAGTGATTCTTCTGGTGTTATTAGCGTCTACAGGCTGCGGTGACTGCTTACCATCAGGCGAGCAATATTCTTGTTTGCCACCTTCCTGGTATAAATAATGATATAACTAAAGTTTATAACTAAAGTTTATAACTAACGTTTATAAGTAAAGTTTATAACTAACGTTTATAACTAAAGTTTAATATTCCATCGTGTAGTAGCCCTATTCGAGCTCTTAGTCCCTTAGATAAAATGGATAATGTCAGTGTGTTATGTGTGTGTCACGAAGGAATTGGCGCCCCCATAATAGATATAAAAGTGATATATTTAATTTACCCTCATCCCTTCGGTATAGACGCGTGAAAGCTTAGAATGAAATAAAAATACGTTGATGGGTCGATTAAAGAGTAATAGTAAGAAGAGTGTTCAAGTTCAATTTTATTTATTGGCTCCATTGTTTATTTACTGCCAAACCTACAACCATCAATTATAGTTAATCATCAAAAATCCATTTTTGGATATCAGATTATTTCGAAAGAACTTAGTACGCAGACAGTGAGTAGTGATATCAATTACTTCGTATTCAATGATCGAAAATAATCAAAAAACGGCTCCTACAGTTGAAAAAAATAGATTTTGTAAATTGGTGATTGTGAGTGCGGCAGTAAGAGTATTATTTTATTGTGATAGTGTGTTTTATCCGTGGGGTGTCCGGGAAAGAACAGCACCCTTCCGTCTACTCCCGTTGGGTATCCGAAAGAGGCAACTAAGGGAAAACAAGAAGACGGGCAGCAGCTTCCTTCTATGGTAGGTATACTGCGGTCCCCAAGACGCCTGCCTAGCTTAGGGATTATGGCTACCGCTCTCTTCTAAGGAGAGATCCTTCTTCAGCTGTGTAATTCTTTCAGCTGTTGAGGATTACAAGTTATTATACTAGTATGTTGAGGTTATTGTACTTTATATGAAATACATATACGGGGTGTAAGGGACATCGTACCGAAAACCGATACCAGGGATCCAGTATATGTTTCTGAACATTCTAGTGTTGAAATTTTTCATCGGCTTTATGATGAATTTCCAAAAAAAAAATGCCGCTTTTTTTAATAAAATTAGGATAACATCATTATTGGTATAATAATAAAGCCTAACTTCAATTTAAAAATAATAAATTACTTATTTGTGCAAAATTAACAATCATCAGCAGCCGAAAAGTCCACTGCTGAACAAAGGCCTCACCCTTAGAAGGGAGGGGTTGCCATAATCTCCACGCTTGGCAGGCGGCTAGATTGAAATTAGCAATGTAATTTGAAAAATAAATATTATTTCGCACGTATTCATTACATGCTCAAAAATTAACAAGTTAGTCATTTGTCATTTTCCATATAAATGGTTTCTGTAATGTTGAAAAATATGTGAAATCTTATAAAAAAGTTTTCGGTATAGTCCATTACACCCTGTATAATAAAAAATCTTTATAATTTAACATCTTATTTAGCATTTTATTGCGTTTCATGCCACGCCATATCGTTGAACGCCACATTAAACGAACAAAAATACTGAAATTACTATTTCTTTATGTAATGTAATTATTCATAAACCTCCGAAGTACTGAGCTTTCATAATTTTAAATGAAAACCAGCTATTTACATACTCCTTCTTTTATGCTGATGACTTTTTTATAAAGGCACTTAACTTACAAGAGAAATGAATGTGGGTAATATTATTTCACACAAGGTAAGTTTTTATAAAAGGCAATATGAATATCTAGAGCCCCTAGTCATTATAGTGTAGGTAGTGTTTTATAGTAATTGTATTTTTTATATTACTAAAGTATGTCATCATCATCATTATCATCATCATCAGCAGCCAAAAGGCGCAAAGGCGAGAAAGAAGAAGAGAGAAGAGAGGGGTTCCCGCTTAGTCCCCACGCTTGAGACGCGTCTTGGGGATCGCAGTATAGGTGGTAATCCAATAGAAAGACTCAGCTGCCCATTTTCTTATTATACCTTAGTCGCCTCTTATGTACACCTAACGGGACGAGTTGGGAGGATCCGAATACCCCACAGGTAGCAGGTGGCACGGGACTAAAATATGAAGTAAATAGGATTGCGGCCTATCTGATGGAACGCATTTAACGGAGACTAAATTATCTTAGATTTTTTTAGATAAAACCCTAAGTAACCTCATAATATCATTATGCAACCGTAGTGCAGCGGGAAGCTGGTTGCTTTGAAAACAGGAGGTTGCAGGTTTAAATCTCGTGGGGAACAACATCTTTGTTTATCTGTTCTTGAATGGTTAGGGGAATGTAGGCAGATCTACTCACAATAAAAAAAAAAATCAAAGAATAAATGTAATGCATACACGATTTTTTTTAAATTTTATGATTTTATCTGTGTAAATAAAATTTTAAAACATTTGAAAAATATAATTATATGTAAGTAGGAAATAAAAACTTTACACAATTTTCTGAAAAGTTAAAAAACAATGTGTTACAATATTTAAATGATACTTATTCTGTTGAAGCTAAAGGCATATATTCTTACACACTACTATACAATAAGTTTTAGGATGAATCATTTTTGTGAACACACAGCATTTACCAGCGTCACCCTTTTAGATGCTCAGTGAATTATGTTCAATCCTTGAGAATGATTCGTCAATAAATTAATAGCTAAAATATTCAAGAGTCTAGACTAAGATGACGTGCAAAATAATAAATCGAATATCGCTAGATTTACTTAACAATCTTATAAGAAATTATTGTAGTACCTACTATAATAATTTTAACAAATAAGCCATCACAAAGGAAAGGCACTGAAGGGTTCCTGGCCCACCGGAGAGCCCTGGTTCCCGATATGCCGCGAGGATTTTAATGCGTAAAAATCCCACATTACCCCGGTTGACCCCCCACGGGGACCTGTTGAAGGTTCCCCGCGAGAACAAAGAACAGGTGTAAATCAGCACAAAGTAGACTACTGACCAAGAAAGACTAGCTGTCGCGATCTGAGTCCGTTGATTAATTCTTCTCTTAACTTAACAAAAATTAGTATACAAATTCTTATTCTAAGGCGAGTATCGAAATTATTAATGACCTTTATTATTGATATGATCTTTCTTAGACTTAAATCAACACAGGGTGTGTCCTTTACAATGCGGGGGAAGGAAGAATAGAATGACGGGTAGGAGATCAGGCGTATGGACCCGGACGAGTACGAGGTACGTTTCGGGGCCCGTCGTGGGTTGAGGACACCGTTGTGTTTTAGTCGGTAAGAGTCCGACATAACCCCGCACTGCTACCTCCGTAGCGGTGCGTTTATCCATGAGGATTTCCCCACGTTAAAGAAAAAAAAAGGAGATCAGGCGTATGACTTTTTTACATGCTCATCCTACTGGATCACCTTGGAGACAATCGCCCTGTGTCGTCATAACCAGTTAGCAAAAATGACACAAAGTTGTCACAAACCCGCGATCGCCAGTTTGCAAAGCAAGCGGATTACCGCTTTGCCACAGAGCCTATTTTTTTTTAATCAACGTAAAATATGGCAACGTGTATTAGCTTTTTAACCCAAACCCCAAATAACTGAAAAAAATCCACAGCAAAAATAGTCAGCAAAAGCCAGTTGCAAAAAAGATAACAAAATAGCAACACTTAAACGGAAAAATCCCTTCAAATCGCCGTCAGCAAATTTCACAAAAAATCCTGAATGTTGTCAACACTGACGCAATATGGTTCTGCTTTTTTTTGTATTAAAAATTACCTTATAATTTGCTCGCACGCAAACGAACACCGGTCCATTCTAATTGCGAAAACTTCAACAACGCAATTATAAATGTTGCCATGTAGTTCAGTTGTTACTGGCAAGTTTATAAGTAAATCTTCAAGGGAAAGGGACGGTTGGACGAGCAATGCCTGTGGTCGGCCCCTCTTAAATACAACTTAACTTATTGTTCCTCGCTAACTTCTGTGTTTATCGCTCGAGGGCTTTAACTGGCGTTAAATAAGCCTGGAAGGGTCAGTGCTTAATGCGTTTTTGGTGCAATCTATTGAAGATAATGGATAATTTATGGACAGAGTGTAATATTTTGTTTGAATTCAACCCTTAAATCTTTAAGGGCTGAAACTTATCTAAGTTTAGCTGTTTAAGCATCTTACTTTATGCAGTGGCTAAGTGTTAGAAGTTAGAACGCGCGTGTCTTTTTCTTTAAATCGTTAAACCAATTTTGATGATTCATTTTTCGGTTGCTGGGGTTTAGAGATGTTACCTGAACAAAAAAAAAACTACGGATTAGCTAATTAGTTTACTCCATTTCCCGAATTCGTGCCAAAAGTAATTGTATTTACTCCAATAACATAATTTACGAAATAACTTAGCTTGTAACGTTTTATATACTTTTAGACTTTCGCGTTCCATTATCAAACTTTATTCTAATCTAAATAAATTATTCTAAATAAATTATTAATTATTATTTAATCTAAATAAAATATTTAGTATATTTCTAAATAAATTATTTTTATTGTTTTTTTTTTCTTTTTTTAATTTATATATGGTAAATCGCGTTAATTCCCGATTAGAATAAAGTTTGTAACGTTTTCTTAATATATTTTTATAGAGAAAAACAGTACGTAAAGCCGGATGAACGGATAACTATTTTTAAATCAACATAATTAAATCCACGGATAGTACAGTTAAAACATAGTTAGGAGCAAACATTTGATTCGATAACGGTAGTTAACGGTTAATGAAATAACATGTTTCATAAATCAGTAAGTTTATCGTGTGTGATATCCTAAACGTCATGTTACTATATCTTGCCATGATATGGTGTCTTGTTATGATAGCTGTTATCCGCGTTCTCACTCCCATGTTTGTCGGTGATAAAGTGAAGCCTATGTAATTCCCCGGCTCATAAACCCTTTGCTTGCAACAAATTACGAGGTGATAGGTTACTTCTACATATCGGAGTACGGAAGTGACTCCAAAGAGAACGGTGTCAGCCCTCACAGGTGCCTGAGGGGCTACAATGCGCCCCTAGCGCGGGCATAAAGGCAATGAGGGATGTCTCTATGTGCCAATATGACAGCCGCGGGTGTTTTAGTGGGTAAGAATCCCACATACTCCGGTTGACCCCCCACAGGGTCCTGGGTCACTTATGCAAGAAACCGTTCGTATTGAGCAAAACAGTTTGTTTAATATTTCGCGTAAACTCAGCGTTCGCGTTTTAGCGTAAACTGAGTATAGAAATACCTTACTCAGTATAGAAGTGCCTTTAGATAACAGTTGTGAATGATTATGTGGCAACCATACCATCTTATACTTCTCCATTCAACTGCAGCCTTTTTCTTTCCGCTAGATTATAAATACTATGTGGTAATTATTATTCCCCTATCTGGCATAACTAGATAGTTAAGTAGATCGTGGGTTTAGCAAGATCTTACTTGAAGACTGGCTTGCAAAGTCTTTATAAGCAGAGATGAGTAGAATTAAACCTGGCATTTACCCTATTGTAGGTGGGCAAGAGGGAGAGTGTGAGAGAGAGAGACATAAGGGGAGAGGGAGAGAGAGTAGTGGGCAGAGAGAGATCTCGTTCTTTTTATTTTCAATAACATATAATATGGATCCATTTGGGTCACAATTTTTTATATTTTTATGATTTAACTTACTGGAAATTACTAAGCGACGATTAACCCATTGCATAGCGGGCGCTACCCTATGTAAATCGATTGAGGGCGCTTAAAGCGACCCATTCACCAACCGATTGCTCTGATAAGAAATTATTTATTATGCTAATCCCTTTTCTTACAGATTTCAAAACTTTCAGGGACTATATCTTACGACTTAACTTTCTGAATTGTATTTAAATATCTGAGTTAGAAATACGTAAACGATTTCTTTTATCGGAATACTACGTACATAAAATAAATTTGATATCGTATCATATCGATGTAAAAAATATATTTTATTGTCAATTTATTTGATATCATCTGTTACGTCTGTATAGATATTTTTTTTCTATTTTTCACGAGGTTTTGGATTCAGAATAGTTACCTAGTTCATGAGCAGTTCACATGATGGAAAGTGATACGCCTGCGATGTTCAATACTATAGCATTCCTGATCGACAGCTGAGACATTATTTGATAAGATTTTTAGCGTTAGTAATTATTTCAGCTACAATTTACTGGAATGCAGCGATATTAACGCTATGCTCCTTTTTGCAGCGGCAGTTCTGACAGTATCGGTTGTACCAATCTGTAAGGTCTCTTGCCTACGGAACCTACAGCCTATTTAGTTTACAGTAAACTTTGTTTAAAAGTTACGCTATCCGCACGCAAAATACGCGCTTTGACGTGGAGTTGCGGAAACCAGCCCGTTTTACCTATACCTAAGTTACGCTATCAATAATAATAATATTAAGCCCTTGTTTATGCCCCACTGTTGGACAAGGACCTCCCTTCAAGATGAATGAGCTAAGGCCATTGTCTACCACGGTGGCCCAGTGCGGATTGACGGACTTCACACGTCTTTCGAAAGCTAATTATAGACATGCAGGTTTCCTCACGATGGTTTTTCTTCAGCGAAAGCTAACAATCGCACAAAGACGATTCACATATGATTTATTAAAGAAATCGGAGGTGCGAGCCGGGGTTCTAACCTGTGCACCTTGTTTCCAAGGCAAGCTCTCGCCCACTGAGCTGTTACTGCTAACTATCGATAACAATAATAACCAGTTAAAGCTTACTCTATCACTAACCTTGCTACCACTCAGAGCATGTCTTAAATTCTAAGAACAAACTCAAAAAGTTTATTTGTCACAACAATACGTAATTAGCAACAGCGCCGGCGGCGTTGTCGCAAACTTCCCCGACTTTTTGTCGCAAGAAAAGTATGCCAGTGAACAGAATTACAGTCGAGATGTGTAATTAAAATGGCGTCGTACCGAGGAACAAGGCCGCATTATTTTCGAAGCGCGCAGAAGTTTTAATACGTTTATTTCGATGTTTCACTTGACGTCTGTTTGTCTGTCGTATTATTGTATTAACCGAGTGCTTTTCTTTATGTTGCCTTCATAGAAATTAATGTTATTACCTCGCGGTATGAAATTTAATTGTATGTCAGCAATAATTGCTCTTCGTATTTCTTTGTTCGAGAAGTGCGGTGCGTTGCGCTTTGTTGGCGAGATGAAATTAGTTCAAAGTTATCTCTGAATGAAAACTGTCGGGAATAGTTTCCTAGAATTGCTTTTGTAGCTACCAATGTTTTTCTAACAATATTTTGTATTTGAATGTAGACTCAGCAAGTAAACACGTTTAAAAAAAATGGTTGTATTTTCCGTTTTTTTTATTTATAATGATAATATTCTAGGATACTCCATACACAGTCAACTGATCCAAAACTAGGCAGAGCCATTACTATGGAAACCACACAACTGAGGTGAATACTTATAACTTTTTTTGTTGTTGTAAATATATACATTAATAGTTAAATAACACCCAAATACTTGGTGGGAATCGTACCCACGACCTATTGGGTAGTGGCCAGGTAGTGGCCACCACTAGACCAACAGGTCCGTCTGTATAGGGCTTATCTTTATAGGGCTAGTATTTAACTGAAATCAATCTATTATAATCTTCAAAATCTCTGCAAAAACCTTGTTTTGATCTCATCCCACTTCTGTTACCACCACTTGTGTTCTGTTGTTCGTTGTTTTGATATCCTATCCACTCGTGTAAATTTTAATCAATACCGTATTATCATATGACGCATAATGAATATCAGAATAGGCATTTAGAAAGTTTTATCAGGGTTATGTAATATCACCCATATATCAATCATCTAGCGGCGTTCTGTCTTAAGATTATTCTATCGATAATTGTGTGCTGAGGCAGAAATAAAATCAAGTTTTTTATTGTTACATTATCCTAATTCTCAAGTAAATCAACTATTTTGTAAAGGTGAGTGTACCTACACGCCGTCCATGCAACGGATGTCCTTTTTGTTCAGATGGTTCTTGCCTTCGTAGCTGAAGATAACATGGATCTTCTTGGTACCAGGACCACAGAAGTCTATGCCAGACATGATTTTGTAAGGACACTGGCCGTGCGTGTGGTACAAAGGGTACAGCTCGATCAAAGTATTTTGTTACGTATTTATCATTGAAAATTGTATTAATTGGTTAATGAACTTCAAGGTTTTATCATTGAAAGCAGTATTAAACTACGAAGGTAAAGTAACACAGCAAATACGATTTAATTATTGGGTCCTTGCTTCTGCATTACTAGTCTAGACCGCCACACGAATTAATTGTAAGGTCATGGTCATTTTAAGGTTTGATTTTCGGAATATCGAATATTGCCTTCTAAACTTAAGAAGAATCTTCTTAGTTAGCTACATTTGTTTATATTGGGGTGCCAACGTGGTTGTGTTCTTACTTTCTAAACCTCTGTCCGCGGGAATTACGTGTCACAAAATTCAAGGGGGGGGGGGGGGGTTGCATCCCTGCCACTATCCTCCTCAGAGTCACCGCCGTACAGGTCAAATATTTTGTGCAAGACCTTTATTTGAGGCATAGTATACCTCTTTTATATCGAAGTCCACTGATGGTAGAGACCAGCATACTTGGTATTAAGAGAGAGTTTGTGTTTTGCGAAAATTGTCTTTTATCAATATTCTTCCGAATCTGCAACTTGAAGTGGCAGGCCAAAGAACCGATAACAGATGGGGAAGAAATGTTATCCAGTGGAGATCACGAACCGAAAGACGCAGCGTAGGCAGGCCTCCCACTAGGTAGACTGACGACGACATTGTGCGAGTCGCAGGTAGCCTCTAGATGTAAATAGCCAATTGTCGTTCATTGTTTTATGTATTATTCTTCATGGTTTGGGCAGTGGTTTTCAACCGTTTTGTGGTCTACAAAAAGTGGATATAACTGTGAGGACAACAAATCCAAGCACCAAGGTGTATAACTTATAATTAAACAACCATCAAGAGGATACTAAAGTAATGATGCTACAGAACGGTCTATTAAATAGATGTAAAGCTATGCACGTAAATTTGCATAAACACGCAATCTCGATGCGGGCGCGGTGTATCGCTTAAAATTACCGATTTTACATGTTAAAGATATTAAAATTTGATGGCCGCTCTCAGTGGCGGGATGGTATGATGCAATTATGCACCAATATTGCTGGAGGTTCAAATCCATTAGCCATAATTTCCGCGGCGTCCGGCCTGCGGTACCGTCGACATGGTTGGTGATATGCTATTACAGTACAGTGTATTTTATAGCCTCCGTCGCGGCGTTGTAAACCGGAGGTCGCGGGTTCGTATCCTGCGGAGAGCAACAACTTTGTGAAGTTGTTCCTTACAGGCTAGGACAATGCAGATTGACCTGAGTGTCTGTAAAGTAAGATGATCTATGCGTCGGATGGGCACTTAGAGGAGATACCACTGGAGAGAGCATGATGCGCTAACCCCTCTGCCAAATTTTTGTTCATATGTTCAGGTCATTCTTTATTTGTGTGCGTATCTTTTTGAATGTGTTGCGAGTTTATTATAGTGTGGGTATGCGTGAAATTGTATCTGTGTGTGTTTACTTCGCATCCCGCACCCCGCAAAAGTGCCACGAAAAATTTGTTCGGGGAATCGACGCGAGCTCCATTCTAATTACTCTGAGGATGGGCATGTAAAAGTCGGTCTTGTGCCTGATCACTCCCCGGTAGTGTCGGTTTAGAGAGGTAAAAGGAAGAGAGAATGCACTTCTGTCTACGCAAGCACCCGCTTAGATGGCTGATCTTGCGAAAGATGGGCCGCTGTGGTCGTATCAGCCAGGAGAACATTATTGCCGTATTCTGATGCTGAATTACATTTACCTTTAAGAAACCTCGAACCGAGATTGGTCCTATTTATAGAAACATGTTTTTATTTTCTAAGTTATTATAGATTAACACTGCCGACATATTACACACAGTAGGTATCTGATTCTGTGGTATCGATGTCCGGGAAGCAAGTTTGCACCAGCTCTATTGCATCTAATTGCGGTTGTGGCAACTGCTGTCGACGTAAACCATAATGCATAGTGCAATTCATTTTCTACCGCATGCTTTTAATCAGACATTTGCTACAAAAAGCTTTCTGCTTTTAATAAATTGGTCTGTGTATTAGAAGCATTTATACTTAGTATTTTTAAATTATGAACTATGTTATTTTTGAAGCGAAAGTACTAGTGACTTGATTTTTATGTACCATCTTCATCAACGCCTGAAAGACTTTCACTGCCGAATAAAAGCCTGCCCCTTTGAAGGCAGGGGTTGCCATAATCCCACGTTTGGCAGACGTCTTGAGGATCGCAGTATAGGTGGTAGGTGATCCAATAGAAAGACGCTACTGCCCGTCTTTATGTATTCCCTTAGTCGCCTGTTACGGACACCCAACGGGTGGAGATGGGTGGGTGCTACTCTTACCCGGACACCCCACGGTCGGTTTATGTACCATACATATCTTAATTATGTTGGTCTTGATGACATAATAAGCTATAGAATTTTGTATATAAGTAATTTTGGATAATAATGGAAGTGGAATGACTAAATCTCCTCAAACCACACTAGAATCAAATCACTTGGGATATTTCTGTCCCGAAACAAAGAACCAATCTTCTTTGCAAAGGACTGCTATTCCAAAACTGAAAATGGTTTAAAAATCAAATAAAAGCCAGACTTTTTGAATAAATAAAATACGAATGTTTGAATTATTTTATGAATATTTTTTTTTACTTTTATAACTACTTATTTATCTAGACGACAGGTTCGAAATCAAAGGACTTTTTATGAAAAAAACCAACAAGTTTTGAACTTAAATCGTTCAAAATAGTAGTCTAATGTACTTTAACTTTAAAGCACTCCCAAAACAGTTGTTTTAAGACGAAATCTCATCGTCATGTTAACAATTTCGTACGGTTGCCGGCCATGTGTGGTCCGGACCTGACGCACAGTTGAAATTGAATTCAACTTTTGCGATTTATTCAAAGCCCGCGCCTCCGGGTATTTTGATTGGAAAAAATACTAAAAGTATTGTTTGCCAATTTGGGTATTTCAATTCTATAACAGTTTTAGTGTAATCCAATAGAACAGGTGAGGCATGAAATTAATTGGCACGTTTGGTGCGCGATAGAGTGAGTGGAAGTTTATATGCAAAAAAAAGTATTTTTTTGTTGCATATGTTTATTTATTGGACTTTCTATCAGGTGCATATGTGAATACTTAAATTACAAGGTCTAACGACGTTTGTTTCTATTTACTAAGTGACAGGTCAGTGGGCAAGCGCTCGCCTTGGAAACAAGGTGCGCAGGTTCGAACCCCGGCTCGCACCATTCTTTAATTAATCATGTGCGATTGTTAATAACTTTAATAAATATTGACTGTCAAAATTATTAAAAAACACATATTAAAAAAAATGATAATCCCACTGAGTTTCTTGCCAGATCTTCTCAGTATAGGCCGCGTTGTGATCTGGCGGTAGTTGTAAAAAAGTTGACAATATGTAAGTAAGCCCTCGTTAGGCCTATGCATAATAAAGATATTTTGACTTTATAAGCTGTCGGTGACGGAAATCAACGTAAGGAAACCTGCATGTCTGAAAAAGCCTAACTAGCTTTCGAATGGTCTATTCCACTTTGATCACCTGGGTGATTAAAGTTGACGTGTGAAGTCCTCCAACCCGCACTTGGCCAGCGTGGTGGACTATGGCCTAAGCCCCTTCCTCTTGAGGGTAGGCCCGTGCTCAACAGTGGGACATAAATAAAGAAGGTGATAGGCCCCTTAATGATAGGCAGAGTCAGCAGCAAGTTATTCTTATAGTATTGCTAGTGTATATTGTAGCTGCGGTGAGTGCTTACCATCAGGAAGGCGGCATGTTCGCTTGCCTTCCAGGTAGTGTAAAAAAAAATCCATCGCATCCGGGTCATGGTCAAGCACCAATTTATACTAAGTAAAAAATATACCAAAATATTATTGTACCCCATCTACTATTGTCGATACCTAGTATCCATAGCTGCATGTACTTAACACAGTATTAAACATACATTGCTTATTTACATAACATTAGCGAGCATTAGCCTCAATAATAAAGTGCAATGGAGCCGCGGTAATACCGACGGTAATAATTTCCAATTCATACCTAGCCAGTTATAGATGTTTGAATAAGTTCGATGTATAAAGGGTTATTGACCACGGACAAGCAAGTCCGGGTGGTGGTATTCAGCCTCACTAAAGATAGACCGTTTTGCCACTTGTCATCAGAGCAATTAGTTATTAAGTCTCTTGTGTCCGGTAATTTCACCAGCTACAGTGCCCTTCGTACCGGAACACAGCAATGTTTACAAAATGATGATTTGCGGCAGAATATCTAACACCTACTAATCTGCACAGTCCCTTGTACAAGGTATAAGATGATAGTAATCATTGATTGAGAGAAGAACAGTGGGATATAGTGTACAAGGGATAAGATGGTAGTAATTATTGGTTGAAAGAAGAACAGTGGGACATAGTGTACAAGGGATAAGATGATAGTAATTACTGATTGAGAGAAGAACAGTGGGATATAGTGTACAAGGTATAAGATGATAGTAATTATTGATTGAGAGAAGAACAGTGGGATATAGTGTACAAGGGATAAGATGGTAGTAATTATTGGTTGAAAGAAGAACAGTGGGACATAGTGTACAAGGGATAAGATGATAGTAATTACTGATTGAGAGAAGAACAGTGGGACATAGTGTACAAGGTATAAGATTATAGTAATTATTGATTGAGAGAAGAACAGTGGGACATAGTGTACAAGGGATAAGATGATAGTAATTATTAATTGAGAGAAGAACAGTGAGATATAGTAGTTATATACCTAAGCTAATTTTTCGTCAAGGGTTAAAATATATTCATATTTTTATCCATTCCATTATAATTTAAAAATACCTGTCGTAAACTTTCATCCGTTATATTCAGGGGCAGTTATGAAAAAAGTTACAAAGCAAAATATTCTAAACAAAAAATAATATGAAATTTTAAAAGGTATATCGTGCAGGGTTCGAGGGTGGGCTAAAAAAATCAATTACGATTATCCCAGGGCTGGCATTAATCTCCAAACGATTCCGATGCTGACAACATGTGGGGTCTTGTAATGAGATATGGTTTGAAATGATTTATCAAATCTACGAAATCTCTGAGGACACATTACTCATATACATAGATAACAGAATAAGATAGATAACTACTTACTTGATTAAAATTATGTAAAATTTATGTAACCTCCGTGGCGCAGCGGGAAAGTGCTGGCTTTGCAAACCGAAGGTCGTCGGTTCAAATTCCGCGCGGAGTAACAAATTGTGTAGTAGTCCCTTACTAATTACGATGATGCTGGCCGATCACCGGAATGTATGCATGCGTCCGACATGCTACGCGGGAGATATTATAGTGCACAAGCGCTTGCACTCAAGTTCACTCTCTCTTCCTTTATATCTCTCACAATCCGATGGGACGGAAACCGACACGAACAGGGGAGAGGTTAGGCGCAGGACCAACATTGTTACATGCCCATCCGACGCATGGACCATTTTACTTTACAGACATTCAGGTGATTGGCCTGCGTTTTCCTAGCCAGTAGGGAACAACTACACGAAGTTGTTACCCCCCGCGGGATTACAACCCGCGACTGCCGGTTTGCAAAGCAAGCGGTGCGCCATAGAGCAACATAGATATATACATTTAATCTACTCACTCACACATTGGTACACGAATACAGACTCCTATACCTTCCACTCTCAACTCAAATTAAGTCGTAATGGAGGCGCGAATAAAAAAGAAATTTTACATAACGTGGTAAAAGTAAAACGACTGTACTTACGCTGTCAGAAGACGAACGGGAAAACACATATTTCATTTTCTATTTGAATAATACTTAATAATCACATAAGCAACGCGTATCGAGGTTGACATTAAAAGAACTCCACGAAAAGGCGCGGAGAAATTACCTTTCGCAAGGCATTTAGGGATGGGAAATTTATTTATGGATACTTGATATTTAAGTAACTATGATATTTTCGAGTGTTTTCCTTAGGGATAATATCTGAGTATTGTACAGCGGTTAAAGTAGAGTCATTTAATAGATCACATTTCATCAAAATTTAACATTGTAACCTTGTAACGGCGTGCATAAAATATTATTTTTTTCGAAGCTAGAATTGCAGGATTGCTTAACATTATTTCAATTACGATTACATATTGTAATAATGACAAAAGAAACAGACAGAACAAAGAAACTGACAGATGTCAAATGTGTTCTATTAAATTGGCCCTACATTAGTAAGTTTTTGGTCCTTCGAGCGTATATTCATTGCGTCTTCAACTTAAAAATCATGAGAGCTAGTTGTAAGAGGAATTTCCTCATTCCTAATTATATCAGGCAAAGATACTGCGAGCATAGCTCGAAGTGTGACTCTAAGCTCTATTAAATACCATTCAAACCGTATGTTACCACAACGATGACTTCTGGCATTTTGGAATTTTGGACGAGAAGCTATCGCATAGTTACCCGAACGCTAGTTGAATTGTTCACGAATATTAAAGGACTCGTCTTGTTATATATCGCTAATTTGCATATCGGCTATCCATATATAATTTTACACCATATTAGTAAAGTCTGTTTGCAATTACTTATCCTTAGTCCTTTCTATAACCAAGATATACCAATGCTAATTGTACCAATTACAATATATCAATATGCATCGCTGTGGGTGCTTTGATCTGGAAACTGGGCTCCGAATGTATTATTTAAATGTGTTTAATTGGTGAAGACCGACTGCTGAACTTAGGTGTGTTGAATTACTCAATACTCAATTATCTAGTCCTAAGTGTGGCCTACATAGGTATTCCACTGCTAGGGTATAGCTACGGCTGATCTTACAACGTAACGTAGTTATTAAAACAATTTTAATGACTTTTCTAATTATGATTACTATCTAATTTTGTTCTCCCAACTTCCTCCCTCTTGGAACGCCACAATGAAAGACTATATGCAGTGATATTATAAACCAAAGATATGTTATATCCCTACTAATGCGCGACAAAAATTGTGACACATGTAATAAAAATATTTTCCCTATAGTTAAGGTATGATATCCTTTCCTTATTATTTATTTTTGTACAGTACTTTTCTAAATACGCATGAAGGCGTTTTACTTGATTTTCAAAGGCACACGTCACGAATTTTTCGTTTCTAATGCATATGTATTGTTTATAATATCATCGACTATTTCTATACACCAGTTGCCTGCAGTTCGTACAATGCCGTCATTCGACCTAGTGGAAGGAAAGACGAAATGAGTACTTTTGTACCTTTTTATTTTTTAGCACACACATAAAACCGATATTACTAAACAACACCAACAAGGATCTTTGCCGAAATTATACACATTTCCTTTTAAAATTTACAAAATGCAAATTACATTGTTGACCAAATCCGATATTTTTTAGAATAAATGATATTTGGCAACGGTCACATCACTAGACCGTATCCATTTTGTTATTTTGTAAACACGACTCGAGTAAAATCAAACCGGAGGGTTATTCGCTCAACCGAAATTATTAATGTCGGGGTGTAAATTTTGCACCCCCGCGTGTATGAAAATATATGGCTTGATTCTGGTTCAACATCCGTTGTTTGCTATACTTTTTATTTTGTCCTAATCCTACATTTATAGTATTCTGTACTGAAAGTAAACACGGCGACACTTCGACCTAGACTGTTTGGACTTTGAACTATAAGAAGTTGAACATTACGAATAGAGAATAGAGATTTTACCGTGGGGTGCCGGGTTAGGATTGCATCCCCCCATCTCCTCTCGTTGGGTGTCGTAGGAGGCGACTGGGCGAGAACAGGTAGACGGGCAGCAGTGTCCTGTGGCAGCGTCTTTCTTTTGGATTTATCTTCCACCTATACTGCGAACCGCAAGCCGCCTGCCAAGCGTGAGGATTATGACAATCCCTCCTTTTTTATAATTATTATTATAAAAAAGTCCTCCTGGCCGAAACGACCACAGCGGCCAATTTTTCACAAGATCAGCCATGTACGCAGGAGATATTACAGTGCACAAGCGCTTGCGTAGACACAAGTGCACTCTCTCTTCCTTTATATAATACCTCTCATAATCCGATGGGACGGAAGACCGACACGACCGGGGAAAGGTTAGGCGCAGGACCGACTTTTTACATGCCCATCCGACGCATGGATTATCTTACTTTACAGACAATAAGGTGATCGGCCTGCATTGTCCTAGCCAGTAAGGAACAACTACTCAAATTTGTGCCCCCCGCAGGATTCGACCCCGCGACCTCCGGTTTACAAAGCAAGCGGTTTCCCACTGCGCCACGGAGGCCCTCCTTTTTAAGGGGGAGGCCTTCGTTCAGCAGTAGATGCCTATAGGCTGCTAATGATGATGATGGCTACGAATAGTGCGAGAGGGTGCGATAATGTTGTGTCGTTCGTCCCACTCTTGCAGTCGGCCTGCGCCCGCCGGCCGCCGCATACCCCGTCCGTTTCCAACAATTCTCTGTGTTGTATGTAGCGTAGTTATAATAGGGTGTCGAGCTTCATGTGTAGCTTCGTGTACCTACAGTAGTCTCTACAGCCTACGCCCTGTGGTAAGTTCGCCATTTGTAGTGAGATTGATACGCACACGCGGCAAGCTGGCACGTACGCAGCAACCATTTTAACTGATCCCTTGCTGGAAACTCGTTTGTAAATCACTGTAAGTGTCACTTCCTCAGTAGAACAGCCATTGCCGAGCGTTACCCTGAAACCCTAT
Source organism: Furcula furcula (assembly GCA_911728495.1). NCBI lineage: Eukaryota > Metazoa > Arthropoda > Insecta > Lepidoptera > Notodontidae > Furcula > Furcula furcula. The sequence goes on along the minus strand of OU452262.1, from coordinate 20,254,131 downwards.
TTGCATTATCGCGTAATCGTACCCGTACATCTTTGAACGTACGTACTCGTATCATAATTATCAAGACGTACTATCTACGCCGGGCCTCTCAACAGGGCTATCAATTAGTGCCGCGTCTAATCACCGTATAAGTACACATGAATAGTGTTGTAATAAATCTCTTACTGTATTATGGTATACGAGTACATATTGCTGCATTGAGGGTTGTTAGTAATATAATATTTAGTTATATTATGTATACAGTCATATCGATTTGAAACTGATTAATAAACAAAATGAATAAATAAGGAAACATCTCGGCGGCTAGCAAAGTGTGACTAGGATTTCGTTACTTGAATTATAATGTCTATGACTGTAATCTTCATATTTATCTACTTTGAAAATTATTTGAGATTTAGTTTCATGGCTTATTTTTAATGGGTATTTATATTTCAAACTAGCTGACCCGCGTAGCTCCGCCCGCGCTTTTATTACATTTTGCTCCCCTTTTCTCCCTCCTCCCTAGATTTATCTCTCTCCATATCTCTCTCTCTTATAAAAAAATCTAATTATATGCTCTTTCTCTCCTCTCTCTTTCCCTTTCCGCTTCGGTTTCCGTCACACTCCCCTACTTCCTCTCCCTGTTGTCCCCTCTCTGAACCCTCTCCCCCTCTCTCTTCTACGAACTTGCTCCTACTCACTCCCCCCTTACTCCACCTAACTCCCCGATCCCTCACCCCATCACCCCCTCCTCGAATCCCCTCTCCGTCTTTCTCCTCTCTTGCACCCTCCTCTCGTTCTATATATCCTCGTCAATCATGGTATCAGCGGCATTAAATATACTTTATGACCTATTCTCAGACCTCATGAAATTTTGTGTGCATATCGGCACACAAAATTTCATACATATCGGTTCACCTATCTATTTAATGACCTTGCCTTATGTCACTTAACCTTAACCTAGTGGCATGAAATATACTTTACGGCCTATTCTCAGATCTACCCGATATGCACACAAAATTTCATACAAATCGGTTCACCCATCTATTTAATGACCTTGCCTTATGTTGCTTAACCTTAACCTAGCGGTATGAAATATACTGTATGACCTATTCTCAGACCTACCCGATATGCACACTTTCATACAAATCCGTTCACCCATATATTTAATGACCTTACCTAACGTTGCTTAACCTTAACCTACCGGGATAAAAAGTATCCTATGTCCGTTTCCTGGTTCTTAGCTACCTTCCCACCAATTTTCAGTCGAATCGGTGAGGCCGTTCCTGAGTTATAAATAGTGTAACTAACACGACTTTCTTTTATTTAGCTAGATTAAAGTTCTATAGTGATTGTATGTTCTATTTCACCGATAGATGGCGCTGTTCATAATTGTAAATCACGCTAACATCGTAAATTACTGTCTAATGATATTCGATAATGAAAATTTTTAGTGGTTCGCATCTTTTATTGTTGCGACTGTGATACAATACCTATACACTACTTGGACTTGGGGAGTTTCATTAAAATTTCATGAACGACAGATTTTAACTTTTCAAAGATATAATGAATGTCATATTGCTATCAGCAAAGTACTTAGAACAATACAGAAATCTAATGATAATTTCCTGGGTGTACCGGACCGGCTTACCCCTTGCAAAAATTGGCCCTTCGCCACTGCCATATCTTATGCAAACTAAATGTCTGCTCAGTTCCTATTGTATATAGCGTAATAATACATATCTTAATGATTAACTGATCAGTCTATAATTACTCTATTCACATACAAAGGAAATTACGTGGTAATAAGTGCAAGTAATGTTTCACTGCTTAGCCCCTATGAAACATAGCGTGATGTTTTATATACCAATTTATACCTAGACTTCTACACAACACATCAGTGAAAGTCCTATGAAAATCCATCCACGGGTTTTCAAATGATACCTGGACAAACAGAACGACAGACAGACACAGACAATAATTCCAAAAAAAAATGTTTTTGCCTCTGTGTCGATAGTATAGTATAAATAATTAGAAATTTTGGAAAAATATTCAATGTACAGAAAAAGTGCTCTTTGAATTTTATTATAGTATATAGAAGAATAGAAGATATATTATTTATTGGTTTTCCAAGATACAGGTTTTGCCTAGATTGGGAAATTCTGTTCTTTCCTATAACTGATAACTGTATTTAGTCGCAATGTGATCCATGTAGCATTTTTAGTGTTAATAAAGATAAAGATTTAAATAATAATAATAAACTTTATTGAAAACCAATAAGTATCACTAATTACATAATAGTCCTATCTCCTGAACTAGGGTGTTAACCTGTATCTCAGGCGATAGTTCCTTCCCGAGTACGTGAACCTTATACTATAACTTACAGGTAGGACAATATGAAAGTTTAAAGTAATGATGGAATTTTATACAAAAACAAAATTAGGAACTTATTAATATTAACAGAAACGTAAAAATCTCTTGTCTGTTGGATATAATGAAATGGCATGGCATGGAATATAATAATGTTTGTTTCAATGACGTAATAATGTGTGATGTATATGTGGGTGTATGCTGTGAGGGGGATGTATGATGTGTGTGGGATGTGTGATGTGTGAGGTGTGTGTGGGATGTATGGTGTAAGTCAGTATTGAATAATATGAATTGCGCGCTCAGATTCTGTGTTTGTAAATAAATTAAGTACGAGTATAATATATACGTATACTGTGAAGCTGGTCTAGAGTTATTTTATGCAGGGAGTTTATGTTGAAATTAGATCTTCTGTTTGGTTATAATCAAAATTATTAAGCCACTTCAATATAACTTGTTTGAAGTTGTGATTGCTGACGTTTTGTATTTCTTTGATATTTATTTTATTATACATTTTAGGTGCGGAGTGGTTGTATTGGTGTCGTGCAAAGGTAGATTTTGTTTTGGGTACTGGACATCGAAAGAGTCTTTTGGTAGATGGAAGCAATGACGGTACTGTAATTCTGTGATACCTACGGAGGGAGTGGAATACGTAGAGTCTACGAACTGACAAGACTTGAGCACGTTTATAGACATCGGTTGTTGCATGTCTGTATGGGAGGAATAGGATAACTTTTAAAATGACGCACTGTGCTCGTTCTAGTTCGATCATAAAAGTCTTGGCCGCCGCACCCCACGCATGTATGCAATAGGTTAATATACATTCACATAGCGCTTTATAAGTTTGAATTAGTAACTTAGTAGACGCAACAGCCCTAAGTTGTTTAAAAATGTATATTAAATTCCTGAGCCTAGTACTCAAACTCTTGACGTGTTGGTTCCAGTTTAGGTTGTGGTCCACTACTATTCCAAGGTATTTAATTTGATTGACTCTCATCAAATTAGAAAAGCTTAGAAAAAAGTATAGGTATTGATACAGTGTCAAAGGCTTTTTTAAATCCAGGAAGACACCTACCACCCTATCACCTTTGTCGACGTGCTATGTTATTAATGACGTCAGTTTCAGGGTAGCATCGTTTGTCGATATACCGCTACGAAAACCAAATTGGTTGTCTGATAGAAGGTTATTACTTTCAAGATATCTAACGAGTCTTTTGTTAGCTAATTTCTCGAGAACCTTGGACAAACAGGAAAGCAATAATATTGGTCTATAGTTTGTAAATTCCGACTTATCTTCTGATTTATATACAGGGGTGACTAAGGCAAGTTTAAATATAGTCGGAAAAACACCTTGTTCGAAACTAAGATTGCAGAGATTTACTAGTATATCTTTATTTGCCTTAATTAGCTTACTAGTAATATTATCATGCCCAGGGGCACTCTCTGATTTCATGGACACTAAGATATTCTCAACTTCTATTGGATCCGTCGGTGAGAGTGCCATAGAGTAACTAGGTGTTCGATCTTGTTTTATATTAGCAAGTTCAGTTTCATTCATACTTAATTTGAGTAGAGTAGCACTAGCTAAGTTGCTACCAATTGTTGTAAAATATTTATTTACTAAATTAAGTGATTCTACCGGTGTACTAGCGGTCAGCAAAAGTTCATTCGCGGTATCTTTAGTTTGTTTAATGTTACATATATCTTTTATGATAGTCCAAGTTTTCTTAATATTTTTGTTATTATTTTCAAGTTCCTTATTATAATACTGCTTTTTTAAAGACTTAATTATTTTATTACAAATATTTCTATATTGTATGTACTTAGTGTGTAGTTGTAGATTATCCGGTTGTTTTTTAGATTGTTTGTGTAATCTATCTCTCTTACGAATACATCGTACAATACCTACAGTTATCCATGGTTTTAGAGGAGATTTCCTATTTTTTCGTGTGTTTGTACTAGAACATTTATTTATGACTGATCTAATTGTATTGACTAAATATTCTGCAGCTTGGTTACGTCGTCCAGTGAATAGTAGTAGGACCAATCCACTTGGCAAAGTTCCCTATACGCAGCAGTGTAGTCAATAGTTACCCTTGTGCGATAATTTGTAATTCTAGGTATATATGCCTTCTTTATACATAAAAGAATTGGATTATGGTCGGTTAACTCTGGAAAAACAAGAGTTTGCCATTTCTCACTTATTCTGATCATAAAGTGGTCGAGGCAGTTATTTAGACGTGTCGAGAGCGTTATACCCTGATGTAGACCATGTGAGGCCATAAGCAGGAGGTAATCACTGGCATATTTATTGCACCCTTGATTAGGAAGAATGTTTATATTTATGTCTCCCGTAAAAACGATATCCTTGTTACGAATGTTTTTTAATATACCGTCTAATGATTCTATATATTTGAAGGGATTAGTGTAACAGGGAGGACAATATAAGAATATAATAACGCATTTATTTGTGTCTAATAGTAAAATGTTTCCCTCAGTCATGTCGGGTTCAGATGAGACAACAGATATTTCATTTTGGACGTATGCAATAACACCATCATTCTGGTTTAAGGAATTCATAGTATAAAATGTGTTATAGTTATTTAAATTTGGGGGTGGAACATCTTTTTTGAGCCAGCATTCAGTTAAGACGATGATATCCACCATTATATCAAGAGATGCTAAAAACGCGAGTAACATATCAAAGTTTTGGTATACACTGCGTATATTTAACGAAAGTATACACAACGATTTTGAGTTTTGAGTTTTGAGAGAGTGAAATGGTGTAAATATTGAAACTAAAATACTTTTACGGATTTAATCGCGGTTTAATTGTGACATGTTCAACATCTCAGTCCTCCCGTGACCATGGGTGCTGCAAAGCATTCGAAACGTAAAGATAGTAAAATCTAAAATAAACCGCGATAAAATCCGTAAAAGTAGTTTGCTTCCAATGTTACTTTAATATATTCAAAGAAGTTATGGAACCCTCGGTGCACGAGTCTGACTTGAACTTGACCGGTTTTTTTTTCAATATGGTTATTGTGTTTTTTATAATTTTACAATCAATGTATCTTAAGCTATAAGCTCGTAAGAGTATTGCAGTTCAAGCCCACGCAGCTTTATCCTCAATGTGTAATATTCGCGTAAGTAAAAGACAATATTATGGTGTAAATAATTATGTTAGACTGGTGCAGGTTTCTCACTAGGTAGCCTGGCGACATTGTGCGAATTGCAAGCAACCGGTGGGTGCAAATAGCTGGTTGGTCGTGCTTTGTGGCGTTCTAGGGGAGGTCTATGTTCATCTGTGGACGATATATTATACTACTCTTTGATTGGATGTCGTCCGGCTGATGATGATGATATGAACACATAGTTGTGAAAAACATATTAAAACAAATACCTATTCTATATTTAAACAGGTCTCGCTAAGATCTTCTTTAAATTATTTTTATTATTAAGGGCTTAAGTGGCGGGCGTAAGTGCGTACTTACGATCGGAGTTAAAATGTTTTTGAATTTTTTTATATAAGTAATTTAATCTAATTCGTGTACCACCGTGCTCAATAGATAATCCACTGGTTTTATGTTGTACCCATCGGGACACACGTGTCACATTACTTACGCATTCGGAATTCGGCAGACGTAATGCGGCGTTCACACCTGCGCTGTCGGAATTATTTAATAACCGCGGGTTCCGCGTTCGAGTGACACCCGCGGATTCCGCGTTCGAGTGACACCCGCGGATTCCGCGTTCGAGTGACACCCGCGGAATTAGGTACAGTCACCGTGACAAGCCGCTTAATGTTGATTAATGCGTATTGTTTTCGGTTTGATGTTGTTTGGTTATTTTGTGATGTGTTATTATGATTGAGTATACTCATAAAAAGTGAAAATAAAATTATTTTGGATATCACTTCGCTCTTTAGTTTGGAAGCATTTATGTCAGTAGCAGTTATGAAACCTTTATTGCTATCTGTTAATAGTATAATTCCATATTTATTGATACCCTCTTTTACGGAGAATGTAGTATTTATTTAATTAACTTAGTAATGCAGCTATCTGAACATCCTGGCGCTTATCATTTGACGTACGTACGATGATAAACGCTATGCCTGCCTACATAAAGTATGTCCGAATTAAGAGTTACCGAAAAGCTTTTTTTATTAAAAAAATAAAAATTGTTTGTTGTTTTGTTTAAATATTTGTATAAGCTGCAGCAAAAATGATTTACTAAGTTTAATCAACAAAATTAACAAAATAATGGCTATAGTTTTTTTACCTCCTAACGTTATTACTATTAAACAGTGGCCGTAACTACTCTCACTGTCTCTTTTACGACGGTCTTTTTGACGAATATCCTCAAAAAAAATTGAGATAGTTAGATATAACTATTGCAGTGGTCTATCGGAGTTCATCTACGCTTTGATAGTAAATTATTACGCTTTGATAGTAATATAATTCGTGTAGTATGAGATTTCTCTTCAAATTTCATGCATTTGACGGGCCTGTTGATTTAGTGGTTAGACACCATGGCTGCTACCTAATACGTCGTGGGTTCGATTCCCACCAAGTGTATGGGTGTTATTTATCTATTTAAGTACCATGTATTTTCAAAAAACATGTAGTTCTAATCCCAAACTAGACAGAGCCTGTACTATAGGTAGTACAGGCTCTGCCTAGTTTGGGATTAGATGACCGTTTGTAGATTGTCCCAGAATATTATTATTATTATTATTTTTGATAGATACTGCTAGTGGTGGTAAATGTATGAAGGTTGAAAGGTACATAATCTATTACGGGATGAGAATATAATAACTTATTAATTATCATCATCATCATCATCATCAGCCGGAAGACGTCCACTGCTGAACATAGGCCTCCCCCTTAGAACGCCACAATGAACAATTGGCTATTTGCATCCACCGGTTACCTGCGACGCGCACAATGTCGTCTGTTCACCTAGTGGGAGGCCTGCCAACGCTGCGTCTTCCGGTTCGTGGTCGCCACTCGAGAATCTTTCTTCCCCAACGGTTATCGGTTCTTCGAGCGATGTGGCCTGCCCATTGCCACTTCAACTTGCAGATTATGAGAGCTATGTCGGTGACCTTAGTTCTTCGGCGAATCTCCACATTTCGGATTCTGTCGCGCAAAGAAACATAAAGGACATATTATGTTTCACAGTTCGGTCCTTAGCAACTTATAATGTTTACTTATTGTAGTTATGCGTCCTTACTACTAGCCTTGCACGGAATGATTTAAATTTTTTTTTTTTTTTTTTTTTTCGGGTACTTAAATATTTTGTCACCTCACCGCCTCCTATAAGACGGCCCACCCGCAGTGTGTCTTCAATGTTTGTTTCCGTGCTCAAGCCTTCGCACGTCTCCAATCCAAAGCTCCAATTGTATTTAGTATTAAATAAAAAGTGAAATTCAAGAACCGGACAACTGAGAGGCGACGCCGCGACGTCGGGACAACGGAGAGGTGCCGCCGCGGTGGTGACGTCGGACGACTCTTCGTCTTCGGGAAATGGATCGTCGTGCACTATTTAAATTGTGTTCGTACGAATCGAGCTTCCATACAGGGTCGTCTCACACGTACATAAATAACACATTTACGGTTAACAGCGATACCCCACCAGCGGGTAGTTGTCGCCCCACCAGCGGGTTTGACGTTTTCGCTGTGTTCAGACGATGCGAGCTTCCAATACAACCGGGGTCGTCTCTGTCGTAGTGTTGAACACGTTAACCGTATAGTGCGTTACACAAAAGCGATGCACACTCCTGTAGTTGTTGTTTTCGCTGTGTTCATACGATGCGAGCTTCCAATACAATCGGGGTCGTCTCTGTCGTAGATAATGAACACGTTCACCGTTATAGTGCGATACGTCAGCTCTGCAGATGTAAGTATATATGTGAGTATTTACGGTTCATGCGATGCACACACCCAACATCGGGTAGCTGTTGCTTGCGCTGTGTTCATACGATGCGAGCTTCCAATACAATCTGGGTCGTCTCTGTCGTAAGATAATGAACAACTTTACATCGTTGTGCAATACACAATGTTCATGTGAGTATAGGTCTTGCTGCTGGTATGTCAGTATGACATGTTTCTTTACGGCGCGTGGTGTGTTTCCACACCGTGTCGTCTCATTTGTACAAACAATGTACATCATCATCATCACCAGCCGGAAGACGTCCACTGCTGAATATAGGCCTCCCCCTTACAATGTACATACTCGTATGTACAGATAAATGCGATACGCATTCCTTATTGCGGGTAATTGTTGCAAACACTATTATGAAATGCATGCCGCCAACACATCTGGGAACATATAATCCGATCATTATCATCAGCCAGACAAAATCCACTGTTGAATATACGAAGACGTCCATCTTGGAACGTCACAATTAACTGTAATTTGCTACTACCATCCACCAGTTGCCTGGGATTCGTACAATATCGTCAGATATAATTCAATGTGTAGGTACTCCTAATTATCGGAATACGTCGTGCGCCACTGGACGAGATGAGTAAATAATTAAGAAGATAATAACAATACAAATATTTTTTGACAGTAGAATTAATAAGACTTCAAAACTTCGTAGTTCGTACTGCAAAGTGGTATCTAGCATATCCGAGGCGGACTGGCCGCGGCGGGCTTTACCACAGGCTCGACGAGATCCTGGCCGGCCTACAGCCGGAGCATCCGTGAGCACCACCGTGGAGCTGCAGTAAGTAGCCTCTGAACTTATGGGACAGTACGCCGCGCCGCCGGCCGCCGGCCGCCTCCTACACTTATTATAAATAATTAGTTGAAAATAACTATTGATAAATCTGATCTAGAGAACAAAACAATCGTCATATTATTAATTCGTCGTTAATTTAGCTAAATGTATGACCTTGATAACTATATTTATGGTTTAACTTTATGAACAATATAGTTGCAATATTTGAATACTTATGACAAAATTGAGGACGAATTTTTTGTCATACATAATTCTAGTTTCTAAATTTAATGGTCATAAAATATTGAATACTACATTAAATCTGTGTAGTAAATTCATAAAGTTCGATTTTTCCAAAAATAAATAATAATAATGAAGTAAAAGTATATACAGGTTGTTTCAAAAACCCTGTCCAAACACAGTTACTCTTATTGTATTATCTTAACACGATCATTTCTACGTGATAATTTTTTTAACTAAGGCATATATATAAACCTATAAACAGCGTATTTAAAAAAAAAAAAAGGAACTTTTTTCGAGCTTATCATTGTGTCATAATACAATTATATATTTATATAAATATATCCACAGTAAAAAAAAAAAAAAAAAAAAAAAAAACATCCTGGCTGATCTTTGATGTTATTATTCAGAATCCATACGATTATATTTATGTGATTTTTTGTTGGATATTTCATTTGGATCTTTCCTGATATATTTTATCTACCAGCATTGTGAATATTCCTCTTATAAGTTTGATGTGCTTTTTGATGTGTAATAACAAACAAGCTGTCTTGAGTAAATTATATGCTTTGTCTACAATAAACACAAAACTATCTAGTTTACGCCCTCTATTCAATGTATTTTGGTTCTTAAGACTTTTGAGATTGACAACGACCATATCAGTATTTTTTACTACCTATTAATTTTAGTTGTTACTATATTTTTGGAGATAGGAACTATTCTTGAACTCAAATATATTAGTCGTGTTTACTAGTACTTACTATTACCATTCCTTGCTAATAATAATAATAAAAAAATACAAAATATAAAAACATACCTTGGCGTATTTGTTTGTATAAGGTGATTAATAAACCAAACGGAAGGTCTAAGGTTTTTCTTTGATAAGTCTGTTCTAAACGCTATACATAATTATTTGCTTCATATATTAATATGAACACCAAACAATTATTTAGATATTTGTATTTTCCATGTAAAGTAACATTAAGGTAAAGGAGAAAATATACTTAGATAAGGTGCTTAATGGTAGACAATAAAATACACATTAAGTACACCGGAAATAGATACGTTTGTAATATGGAGACTTTAAGTGTTCTCCCTATATTTTTAACTACCGCAAAAAAAAAAAAATATAATAAAGAACTTAAATCCTTTTTGGAACAGTAATCGAGAACAATGACTAGATACATTCAAAATTACGTACGGTAATAACTGCATTAATTAAAGACTGTGACTGTTGTGTATATACCTACCTACCTATATAGCACCTAAATGTACTAAATAAATAGCGATCACGACCATGATCTGCTTACAATCTTCTTTAAGTTATTAGCGCCTCCTGTACGGGCGGTATAGTTAGTATGAAATAAAGAACTTTAAGTTCGATGTATGACTGTTGTAATATCCTTTTTAAGAGATAAAGTAACGGTCATTGACATTACAATCAGCTGACAGCTGATAAATACATATGAGGGTAGGTGACACAATAAATAACATTTGGAGGGTATATCTCCTCATCTACCCTGAACTTATAAAATGTGACCTATAACCTAATGTGTCTTGACCAATACTTGTTTCCTATAAAAAAAAAAAAAAAAAAAAAAAGAAAGCAATAACTTTCAAAGTGCAATTAATTAATCATAAAGATAACTTTTACTGTTATGAATGAAATACAAGTTTGTTCATGAATTATAAATTATTGCTTACCTATTGTCAAAGTGATATGTTCAGTAATGTTTTCTGTTGTGCACCGTGTTAATTAAATAATTAATTTAAGGTTTTTCTAACTATTATATGTGGCCTGTGTGGCCTTTAGGAACATTTACGTTCACAAACTGATATTTACTTACATTATTTATATATATATTTTATACATAATATACTCGTACATATTTTTCGGTTATTGATTATACAAAATAATTTCGAAAATAGACTTCAATTTCAGTCATCGTCTAATGGTGAGGTTATGCATATTTCCTTTCAATATGTTTTTTATGGTGCATTTGCGCGTTTTTACAAGACAAAGATTTATTGCCACTGTTGACAGGTTTTGAGGAGAGATTTTTCTCGATACGACTTATCTATTCTTAGGTACTTAACCCTAATGTATAATTTTGCTTGCGGTTCCTCTGCAGTATTAATATTACGATTGGTCATTGAAGATAATCTACCATCCTCGACTGCGTCACCGCTTTCCACCAGGTGGGACTGTGGTCAAACACTGGCTTATATTGAATAAAAAAAAAAACTTCTTTATTACGGATTTAATACTTACGTATGGGTTTTACTGTTGGCTAAGTGTAATATTATATTATTAGTGTTATAAGAGTCGTAAGGAGTTAGACTCTCTCTTTTGATATTTAAAACAAAAAGGAAAATCTAGTGCCTAATATTATGTGATGCTTTTACAGAGATTACAGAGATAAATGAATTTGGATTTTTAGGGCATAATTTGTATTATACAATACAATACAAATATTCTTTATTGTACACCAAAAAAGAAGATACAACATAAAATGGAAAAGTAAAATTGCAGTGTGACAATTTAAGGCGGTCTTATCGCTAAAGCGATCATTATATTACCTATTCCCCCAAATCATAATAGCTAACTATTCACATTTTATAGATCTAGACTCTAAACATCCTACAATAAGTAAATATTATAAGTTGCTAAGGACCGAACTGTGAAACATAATTAAGGATCAAACGAACTTACACTTAAGTGAAGTTCGATCATAATTATGTGAACAGTTCGGTCCTTAGCAACTTATATACACCCCTCCCTTTTACACATCACCCGACCCAAGGATAAAATGTGAAACGTTTTTCCTACTCTAAACATAATGAAGACACACTGTGGGTGGGCCGTCTTATAGGAGGCGGTGAGGTGACAAAATATTTAAGTACCCGAAAAAAAAAAAAAAAAAACTTTAAATCATTCCGTGCAAGGCTAGTAGTAAGGACGCATAACTACAATAAGTAAACATTATAAGTTGCTAAGGACCGAACTGTTCACATAATTATGATCGAACTTCACTTAAGTGTAAGTTCGTTTGATCCTTAATTATAATTACTTTATAATATGTCCTATAAGTGCCCAACTAACCTCGGTATCAGAGTTGTTCAAGCTGTTAGGCCTCTGACTTGGTTTAAAGACTGTATAGAAGACAACTGGGACCGATTTTTTACATGCTCTCCGTAGCACAGAGATGATCGATCACCCATCTAAGCACTGATCTTGCCTGACGTTGCTTAACCAACTGATCAATTACCAAAAACAAAAAAAAAGAAAAAAAAAAACAGTGGCTACCACTTCCTATGAGTGCTGAGCCCCTCAAATCACTATGGATAGTAAATGCGTCATATCAAATAGCGGCACTTAAAATGTCCTCGTTTGCCTTTGCCAAATCGGTCAATTATGATTTATGATTGATATACTTATCCATGTTTGCTTGTCTATGTGCCCGTATTCGTGCCATAAAACATCTCACATAGATGATCCATTTTATTTCGCTTTCATTCCTGACATGACAATAAGTCTTCCGCAATAATAATAAATTCGGCACATTCGGAGATTTTTGCTGAAGCCGTGTTTGAACGACAGCAAAGTTGCAAGTTAAGCCACTAAGTCGTACATTCTATTTCTTGTATATCAAGTACACATAGTATTCAAACGTACTTTCAGGTATAATCGTGAAATTAAATATGAGTTATGTGCGTTTAAGAAAAATGAGGTACAAGACAACGACATGAATATTACTTATTGCTTGTCTCTAGCTATGCAAAGGAAGCAAATACTGGGTAACTACTTATACCTTTTTCACTTACTACTACTTTTTTTTTTACTTTCAGTTTTTCTCGTTATTTTTGAATAAAGTGTTTTAACTGAACTTGCTAAGGTTAAAATCCTTGTCATCCATTAAAAAAATATTATCGAATGTCGTCCACCCGCAGCCAGACAAGTAATTCACTTCGCTACTCTACTTACCGACAGCATCTAAACGGGTCATAAGAAGACAATGTATGTCACAAAGTGCAATTTTGGGTGAATAATTCCGACGATTCCCTCCCAACGGAACCGTCGCATTACGCCAACGGCTGGAATATTTAGGTACGTTATCCGTACCTCATCAGGGATACGCGTAATTTTTCGCATGCGTATGATATTGTTCATTTTGGGGTTGGGATGTGAAAAATGGAAGGATTTGAAAGCTTTGTTGAGTGATATGTTTATTTTTTTGTCGTCGTTGTGTACGTGAGAGTTGTAGGGTTAGAAAATCTCGGTTATACGTCTGCTATGTGTTACCGTAATAGTCATACCAAGGTAATGCTGGGTCATTAAATTGTGTCATCATCAGCAGCCAAAAGACGTACTGCTCAACAAAGGCCTCTCCCTTAGAAGGGGGATTGCGGTTAACCTATCCGTACCGATCGTTCGCCGTCCAGGTAGGACGGCGAACAATCACTAACACAAGGGACTTACCATATATTGAGAAAAATTAATGGGCATGTTTTATGTCTATTGGTAGAGTTAGAAATGTTTAGATACCACGGAAAAAATACATAGTTAAACACCTAAAAAACTGATTTTGATAGAAAACGGAAAAAATAAAAAAAGGATATTATATGAAAATTGGTTTCAACTAATTATGTATTTGTGTTGACAGCAATTTGCTAAATCAAGTAATGACCAATTCGAATGATTAGTAATATTATAGTTAGTAATAATAGTAGTAGTGTAGTAGTATTATAGTTAATAATAATCATTATTAGCTGTATATAGTAATATACAACTCTGTTTAAATCAGCCCTAAACCTAAAAAGATATTTTAAATGAAGAAGATGCAGTATTTTTTGAACAATAAATAATATAACACCAACGAACAAACTTACATTACCGCTGGGCGTAATCTTTTAAAAATTCAACGTGTTGTTCGCGACTGTACCATCAAGTTTAACACTAAATTACACAGGGCGGGGGCGAGGAACACGGCGAAACAAGGAACAAGTGCGGAACAAGGAACGGAGTTCTCAACTCTTTCGCGGATTTATCGGTACGGAATGTTAGATTTAGGGTTGATTTTGGCCATATTTAAGGGGTTTATGGGTGAGATAAGAGTGACTCGCTCTGAGCCGTGATATATACCACCGCATTGGATCATTAAGACGGTTCATTTGATTTTACGCCCGTTCTAATAATTGCAATTTGATGGTTGTGACGTGATAAAATGTACAGTCACGGTCAATACATGTAGTTTTTTTAAAGATTTTTTTAAGTCACACTGGTATATTTTTTTAAATGATATATAGTGATATTATTATTATCATCTATTAGGGAAATTCTCTAGAATCTGAAAGTATCTAAAGAAGGATTCTTTAGATACGAGACTACTGGCTCTTTAATATTCAAAATCAAAATTATTTGCCACATATATGATATATTCATATTTCCTGTTACTATATGAGTATATGAGAAAAGAATTAGATATGCACAACTAACTGATACCAAAAAATCTAAAAATAAAAACTAGGTAGGCACCACATTGGAGTACTTGGAGTAGGTTAAAAAAAAAATAAGGTTGTCAATTGAGAGTTTTGACAAATTTATGCGCGTGTATATGTAATTTAATCATCATAATTATAATCTAATTGCTTGCTTCTTCTATAAATATAATATATCAACTAGATAAACATTCACTAACAAAATGACATCTGAAATGTGGTCGCGGGGGTCGCGGACTTATCTCTGCTGGTGGCGGAAACGTGAACTAGCGGTTTTATTATGATGTTGACGTGTAGTTTGACAGTTTTATATAGACAGTAGTGACACTCCTATCGGAAAAAAATATTTTGCCAGCCAGTGGCTGGAAAAGAAATAGCGACACAAGGTCGCTATTACTGTGTGCCACTTTTCGGATCATAACAACTAATCTAGATTAAATATTATATCGTTGGCTTCTACTCTTTGTAATTATGAGGTAGGTTATTGGTAACGAGCGACAATGACAGAAGGTGAAGTGACAGATATAGTCAGACCACTCTAATCAAGTGCCACAAATGCAAATAGTAAGTTGTCAAAAGTGCTAACATTGGGAGCCGGTGTACAGTTCATATTAATTGTTTTGTACACAAACACCGTTGTCGCAGACACATGTTAGAATATTCAAATCAAGCAAACACGAGTTAAACTACGTTATCTAAGTTCGGCGATGCTAACACGGTTTCTCGCTTCATCTAATAGACAAGTTGTTATTCGTGACGCTTAAGTAACTACATAGGTGTCTTACTCCTTAAAAATATATGTGTATTTGAATCTAAAATTGATTCCTATTACTTTTCTTTTTGGGGTTCCGTACCTAAAAGATAAAACGGGCGAACGGAACAGCTTCGTCTGTCTGTCTGTCACACTTTTCAGCAACTACTAATGCTATCGATATGTAATTTGTAGTAGTTTTAAATATGGCTTACCCAACCTCAACGCACATGAAAACAACTACTTCTTGCCCGACTGCCCCAGAAGGAGGGTTATGTTTTTCGAGAATATGTATGTATGTATGTCTGTTTCTTTGGCACGGCCTATTGTCTAAACGGCTTCATGAAGGTTTCCCTCGCTGAGCTGCCATAATAATAATATCGCCTCCGGGATAACAGACCTTAGAAATAGAACTAGTAACAACCTTATTTGGTTTGGACCTAAAATGTCCACTTCGCATAATGTCAACTTGACTTTTTCGCAAATTGTCCACTTCGCAAAACGTCCACTACGCAAAATGTCCACTTCGCAAAACGCCCACTTCGCATTTGTTTACGTTGAAACAGTGCGGTGATACGTAATTCCATTATGATAACATCAAAACCGATGGAAGGAGGATGGCTGTAGGATACATTATTTATGTAGCATACATTATTTAAGTAACATATATGTAACATGTCACATAAATAAGCGAACAACTAACTCTGTGCCGGTCGTGTTCGCAGGTGTCGGGGGGATGGTTTAATTAGTATCATCCCTTAATCGATACGACCGGGACGTGTACATGTGTAGGCGATAAATTATTATTTTAGGGATGTTCGCGTGTGTTGTACAGACGTCAGACCCACAGTCAGTCGTTGAAAAGTTTGCAATTGTTTTTGAGCTTAGATGAAATGTCGGTTGCGAACGGGTTCCTATTTATACAGGATATTTTTTTAATGCGTATACTTCATCACCTAATCAGTATCGTTATTAGATATTATTTAAACAATAAAAAAATATATATTTGTTTGCATTTATTAAATTATCCAATACAAAATTACGGAAAATGAGCAACGGGCAACGGGCAGGTGACCTCGGCAAGCGGTGAACGTCTGTATCTGTGCGATATTTTTGTACCAAGATGGGTGAAACCAAAAAAAATACGCACCTTTATTTTTCAAAAATCTTTAAGTTTAATAGGTGGTAGGTTCCGTGTGCAAGGAACCGTCCAGGTAGGTACCACCGCAGTGTCAGATATTCTGCCGCCAAGCAGCAGTGTGTAAACATTGCTGTGTTCCGGCGTGAAGGGCACTGTAGCTGGTGAAATTACCGGCCACAAAGATTTCATATCTTAAGGGTCGGCAATGCGCTAGTGATTCTTCTGGTGTTGCTAGCGTCTATAGGCTGCGATGACTGCTTACCATCAGGTGGGCCGTACGCATCCTTGCCACCTTGGTAGTATAAAAAAAAGTTTATAAAATTTACGCATTGCAAAAAAGGTTAAGTGATCACATTAAGCAATTCATCTAAAAAGGAAGTCGTCTTCTACATTCTCAGCAGATACTTCGTAAAATGATCACACATATTAGGTGAATCATACTCAATTCATCTATTAGCACTAATGAGAATCATATTATTAATATTATTTTTTATATATATCTTGGGACAATGCACACACGGTCATCCGATCCCAAACTAGGCAGAGCCTGTACTATGGAAAACAGAGAACTGATACTCATACTTATATACATTTTTTTTGTAAATACATACTTGAATAGATAAATAACACCCAGACACATGTGGGAATCGAACCCACGACCCATCGGGTAACAGCCAGGGTGTCTAACCACTAGATCCCGTAAAAATTACACCGTAACTTACTCATTGTATGATTCACTGAAAGTGGCATTTTTAGGGCTCCCACACATAACTGCGAATTCGCATCGCACCGCAAATATCTGCGAGAAACAAATGAATATTTCCATACAAATTCCTGCGATGCGGCGCCACATCGCATGGCATTGCAGTTATGTGTGGGAGCCCTTAGACCCGCTGTATAACATACCTTTTTTTTTTGACGCGGGGGATATCTTCGAAAGATCCTGGGAGCTGTGGGGTTTGACCGGTGTATGTGGGATTCTTACCCACTAAAACCCCGCGGCTGTCGCATCGGCACATGAGAGGGGACCCAGGTCTCTCCGGTGGGATCTACACCAGGGGAAGAAAGAAAAGTAAAGCACCCCGGGATCCAGTCACGGAGCTCATGGGGACGGGGGCCACAACCCCACCGCCGTACTAAATGGTCATTCTAAGTACCCACACCCCGAACTTCCAGTGACTCCGAAGGTATAACAAATACCTACTATTGTAGCATGGTAGAAATACCTAATGTACCAGTTGTTACGTTAATGTTTTTTTTTTCGGTTAGTTGTAACTATTTGTCTGAAGCCAACAGTTAAGTAATATAAGTCGCATCTGTGTCGTGTCAACTCAATTCATATACTTACTCTCGAACGGCAAAAAAGAGAAGTCACAGGAAAAAATAAATATTGCTCTATTAAGGTCCGTACAAAATAGGTCGGCGGTCCAGATTCAGACCGCGGATAGCCATTTGACCTTTGTTCTAGAGTTTTTAAGGGGAGCAGAGTAAAATGGGAATGCTCGTTCAAAAATTAAAAAAAAAACTCGAGCTGTCTGAGGAGCAGAGTAAGGCAGACTTGCAATAGTCTGTGCTCTATAAAGAGGTAGCCCTCTAGACAATGTAACATTCTACAAGCGTTAACATATTGAACATCATTGATATTGAAAAATCACGTGACAAATTATGGGGAATTGATACAGTTAGCGAATGAAGAAATAGAATCGCTATTGAGCGATTCTATCTTGTCTAGGCCTCTGTTGTGTTGGCGTCAAAGACAAGATTTTAATCCACCCATACTGGCAAGTGTGGGTGGATCATTTTAACTAATGCACTACACTATCCACAACTGAATGAATATCAGGTCAGGATTGCAATCAGACACTATCATAACACTATCGTGCTCGATTGCAATCATGTTAAGACAAGACAGGATTGCAATCAGTCACTATCAGAAAGGATTGCAATCGTGCACTATCAAGCTGCATTGCAATGAATAACTAGCTTAAAGGACCATGCCCATTTGTGCCCCAGACATGCCCAGATAAAGTATATTACAAGATTGCTCTAATAAATAAAAACTAGATTAATTATGTTGTTAATTTTAAATCATATGAAGCACTGGATAAAAAAAAAGATGTTCTGTTGATATTGCAGTACCAGTGTATCTAACCAAATTGTTTTCACATACATTATTGACACTATACAATGGAGACAGACTAGATAATTCCAAATAACTGACATGTTTATCTGATAACATACAGATAAGTATATAAAAGAACACTGATCTGGCTTAGCTTATGTGATGATGATCATGAAGTTCCTAGTAAAAAACTAATAGCAATGCTGTCTGTAAACGATAAAATGTATAAAAAACCAGTAGGAGGTTATCATGTTTAATGTCCAATATCTTTTGAACCGGTGCTTTATATGACATTAAATCTAGTAATCATATAAATAATGTTAAATAGTTATCATATGACATAGAGCTGCAATTTGGGCATTGCATGGCATTTCTGACTTTCAGCTCCATACTAATATAGGCATGGTCCTTTATGTTTATTTTAAGCTAGATATTTATTTATACTCTTTATTGTACACACATTATAATAAAATAAAAAGGACTTGAAGAAATTTGTACAAAGGGCCGCCTTATCGCTATCCGCAATTTCTTCCAGGCAGCCTTGGGATGGAAAAAAGATTGCATGGAATAGGAAAAGTGGGTAGATAGTGACGAGACAAGCGCTTTTCTGATAACAAGCAACTCGGGACAGTCGAATTGCACTGCAGCTCGTCACCCTGGCCATTAGTTATTAAGTCTCTTGAGCCCAGTCGTTTCACCGGCTACACTGCCTTTCACTCCGTTACACAGCATAAACATTGCTGCTTGGCGGCAGAACATGACACTGTTTTGGTATCTGCCACCTATCTCCATAAATACTAAAATACTTGTTTTCTCTGTTGCGTCAGGACTTAGCATAGTTATATTCTGTTTTCTTCCTTTACTCATATATCCTTAATAATCAACAATATTCGCTGCATATTGTGGTTCTCGCTCGTCCCTGTTGGCACAGTGCCCGCGTAATGTATGTGAACTACATTTATGTAAGTCCTGCGCCTCTGTGGCCCGGTTTACACTTTTTGTGGCGTTCGTGCTTTTGAGAGATGATTTATCATTAGTAATATTTACGTCTGTATCGTGCTCGTTTATCTGTCTAGGTATTTCTATTTGAAAATCTTGAGCACGTATTATGATAATTTGTAAAATTCTTTCGCTCGATAAATGCTTTCAGACTGCTAGTTCTTTAGGTTTCGAATTACAAAGCAGGCAGTGTACGTGATTTGAGACTTGGGTCGGAGATTAGAATTGAGGTGGCTGTATATTTCTTGGGTGTATCATACTCATATAGTACATATGGTGATGAAATTAAATATGACTATAAAGAAATAATAATACCAGTCCTTGTTTATGTCCCACTGTTGGGCACGGGCCTCCCCTCAAGATGAGGGGGCTTAGGCCATAGTCCACCACGCTGACCAAGTGCGTATTGGCGGACTTCACACGTCATTCGAGAGCTAGTTAGGCTTTATCAGACATGCAGGTTTCCTCACGATGTTTTCCTTCACCGAAAGCTAGTAACAATCGCACAAAGACGATTCGCACATGATTCATTTAAGAAATCAGAGGTGAAAGAAAGAAAGAAAAGAATATTTTTGATTTAGACATGTTCGAAAGTGAAATATTGAAGATTACAGTTTTTGGAGTAGACAAATGCGACTCTGAAAAATTCCTTTGGAATTTGACAAAAAAAAGGTAAGAAAAGTATTAAGGACATGAGATTTTTGAACCGAACACTTTGTTTGTCTTAGTTCATAGATGATACATGCGTCAGATGGGCAGAGTAAAAAATAAAGTTGTTCCTGTGACTGAGCTCTTCCCATTCGTGTCTTCCATCTCAGATTGTGAGGGTAAAAGACAGAGAGTACACCTGTAACTGGGTAATCTCTTAAAAAATAGCCAGAAATAGCAGAGTAGCCAGCCTCTCGGTATTCTACAGCATGCATTTCGGAGAGTGTGCGCAGGAATTACATGACTTAATTCCACCATCCCCCTTCCATCATTGGACAACGAGACGCACAGCGCGCACACAGGGTTTATGTGGTAAACGTGCCTTCAGTCCGAACTAAGCGAAATGCATCGCAAATAAATCGTATGCAAATGCATCGTCATTCATAATAAGGACAGCTAAGAACTGGAACAGTTTTCCTGCGTCAGTTTTGCGTCAGTTGTATTATAATGTGGGTTTCTTCAAAGCTAGAGTGAATAGGCTTTTAATAAGCTAGTGTGGTTTACTATCCTAGATTGCGTTCCATTTCCATCAGGTGGAACTGCAGTCAAGCACTGACTTCCAGGGAGTAAAAAAAAATGATTCAGTTGGCCCGTTGGTTTAGTGATTAGACACCCAGGCCTGGCTACCCAATAGTTCGTTGGTTCGAATCCCGCCTTGCGTCTCATAGAGGTCTCACGACGGATGCGCGTTTATGTCCCGACCCTCATTGAGGTCAGGCAAAATGGTAGGTTATTATTATCATTATTATTGACCGTTGTAGCCGGCTTTGAAAACATTATTATTATCCTTCTTTGTGTTCGAGATATTCAATCAAGTTTCACTTTTATTTGTAGCGTATTTTTATTAAAGCAGTACATCAATCGAACGATCGATGGCCGTCAAGCCGACACTCTACCATGATTGATCACCGGGGTGATATGGCAAACTGATATGAGCTGTCACCTCTGCATTTTGCTTAAACGATTAACACTGAGTCATAGCTCAAGTTAATTTGGTCGATGTCAAGTGATATGTGGAAGCGTAAAGGGAATTAGAGCCTTTAGCGCCGTGCTTTATTAGCTATTTAAAAACTAAGTTATTTGATGGATTGAGCATTGGGTGGAAGCGAAAAAGCTTTTTAATGACTAAAGTAAATTGACCCTATGTCAGAGTTATCGCTATATTAGCAGTGAAAGACACATCAGATGGTCCTTAGCCCCCAACACAAAGATACCACATGGAGCAGTAGCAATCTTATCGAAGGACCATATTGCCACTCCAAGGTGGCGTTGTGTAACTAAGATATCATAAGATGGAGTATATTATTATCCCTAGTCAGGCTAATGATTTTTAGAGGGCTGCTCCTGCTTAATCTTACCACGGCGTAAGAGACCAAGAGAACTCTGCTTGCGGCGGTTTTGGTACATTTCAGATTAAAGACGCAGCATAAACACATGCATGTGCGCTCTTATAGTCTAATCAATAATTCAGTAGAGTAAAATGACGTTTACTTAGTTACCAGTTTCTGTTGAAAAAAAAAAGTTAAGTGACAAAATGATTCTATTGATCACTTAGTCAGTACTTGTGAGCAAAAGAAACATTCGTTCACTCAGACCAGAAGTTAGAATCCTAACGATAAATAAGATGACGGCGTGTCGCGGCGTGTGTAAAGGCAAGGTCAACTTATTCCCACTGACTTGGTGTACGTGTGATGTTTTTAAGATAAAATTATAGCCCATTCAATCTTGTTGTTCGTCAATTTCACTAGATTTATATAAAGTTATCATCTATTGACAACTAAATATAATTTCTGTTTAAAATTATTAATAGTATTAGATGTGTTCTCATTAACTTTGAGCAAGTGATTGAATCACTATAGACTGGAAAAATCACTACTACTATTAATATGGCATTATTATTTTACAAAGTGACATTAGCAAATGTCAGTTTACTCTACTAAATTATTGATTAGACTTTAGTTGTAAATCTTAAACCTAAAAAATTAAATATAATCCTAAAATAAACTAAACTTAACAAATACCAAATGTTTTTTCTTTTGTGCAATTCCGCACAGTTTTAAATGTGCTAAATTACCTCTCTGTATACCACCAAGGGGGTAAACAAGCATGCAGGCCGCCTGATGGTAAGCAGTCACCGCAGTCGATAGACGCTAGCAACGCCAGAGGAATCAATAGCGCGCTTCGCTGACCCTCAAGACATTCGATTTTAAGTATTTTGTGTCCGGTAAGTTTACCAGCTACACTGCCCTTCGCACAGGAATACAGCAATGTTTAAGAAACAGTAGCTGCTTGACTGTACTTACTTCGATGGTCCCTTGCACAAGGCACCTACCACCTAGTAAGACTTGTCTTGACTTGTTGACTTGATATGTAAACGTTATCTATACATATAATAAAATCGTAGAAAAGTAAAAACTGTACATTGAATATTTTTTGAAAATTTTTATTGCTACGTGTTCTAGGAACGATACTGATTCCGAATATATGATTTTTAGAATTTTTGTCTGTCTGTATGTCTGTGGCTTTGTGTAGACTTGACGTCAAAACCGCTGAACAGATTTAGTTGCTATTTGGCAAAAATATTTATTGATAACCTAGAAAAATTATAGGATATAAATTATCTCGCTATTTGTTACGGGGAATGAGCAGTGTCGAAAAATGTACTTTTTCTATTAAAATTTGCCGTGAAATTATTTTGTGTTGAAGATTTGTGCACATACTGTTCAACAGATTTAGTTGATATTTAACGGACATGTTTACTATAGAGCTGATCAGACTTAAATATAAGTAATATCAAGCTATTTGTTACAGGGAATGAGCAATATTGTAATAAGCACTTCTTCATCTTAACTTTTCCGCGAAATTGTAAAAAAACTAGAGTAATGTTACAATATAACAGAATAATTGTGGATTTAAACTCCAAAATTAAAATCATTACGCTATATTAACATAAGGAGCTAAGCAGTAACTATCTATAATGCTACGTAAGGATGGGAATTTCGAGATGTATCTTAACGGCTGATACAGCGTAGCGGTTGAACGGTCTTCCGACATTTTTGTGTTTCCGGGTTCGATCCCGGATGAACTCTTCTTTTTTTTCCTTTTTATTTTACTTTTCATAGTACTATTACGACATATCGGTACATTACGAGGTACTTCTACAACTTAAATCGATAGGTATTGCTTTCAATTTTTAATAAAATAAATTAAAATGTTCATTTTTTGAATAGTCTCAGTTAGATTATAAAATATGAGTTCCCACTGCTGCATCTCGATTTAAAGAAAGTAAGTAACCAAGTAAGGAAATTGTAAGTTATAAGCGATTGGGAACGCTACAGTGAAGCTTGCGCCTGTAACATCTCCTCACAAGGACAAGCACCTTCTGTTTTGCTAAGCGGTACACACTGTGTACCTACTTATCGATTCCTTGGTAACAGTGGCGAGTGTGAAGCTTAACTCAGTTATGATCGAAAGCGCCACGGTCAATAGCATGTCTTAGTGAAAGGAATGGTCAATCACCAAAATATCTTAGATTGTTGGCCAGGTTGCGCCCGTTAAACTGAATATAATATTTTGCCATTTGAAGAGGCTCTTTCCGCGCACTTCAGTTCATAGTTTTCCCTGTCAACGTGAGCACCATAGTGCCGCAGCACTGCATTATTATCGCCATACGCGTGTCAGTCGACGCTACTGGGGTTCTATCTGTTACAAGAACGTGACAATGACGTGTCCAGTTCAAATGGTCTAAGACCCTCTGCGTTATACTCAGTCTAAACAGAATACGTTGCAGATTATATACCTACTGCCAATGTCTATAGTATAGACATAGGCAGTAGTCATCTGATGTGCACAGTATTAGACTCTTTACCGTGGACATCATATGATGAATCCAAGTATCGTCGTTCGGATGGCTAACCTTAGTGAAAGTTGAAGAAGAGAAGTGGTCGAGAAAGTTAGGAGTGGGTTCTTATCTACACACATCAAAAGTGTCTAGGGATCAAGCATTTTTAAGCGGATTTCTTGAGATTGAGATGTGGCTTTGTAATAAATTTATGATTTTATAAATTTATATGGATCCTTTTTGGTGCATTTCATAATTTGAATCAGGAACTGTGAATCAAATTCGAGTAAAAGATGAAAATCAGCTGTCAATATTTTCCCTATAAAAACATACAACGCATTGAAGACATTATTAGTGCTACTGTTTCCCTACTACTGATTAAAACCAACGTTATTATGGAGCGGCGACGTCATTTAAGCAGGGAAGAAATGCTCAGAGCCGTGGGAATGATAGAAGCTGGTTCCCGGCAACGTACTGTGGCTTTAGCTCTGAATACAAGTCAGAGTGTTATCAGTCGACTTTGGACACGTTACCGAAGCACTGGTACCGTGGCTGAGCGCCATGGAGGACGGTATCGCTGCACCACACGGAGACAAGACCGATATATTCAAATCTTAACTCGAAGAGCTCCAACAATAACTGCCATGATGTTAGCCGTGAGGCTTCATCACTCTTCAGGGAACTTAATTAGCGACCAAACAGTCAGAAACCGCTTGCATGAAGTGAACCTTCATTCCCGAAGACCGCTACGGGTACCACCTATAGCAATGCACAATCGTAGGATTCGATATCAATGGGCTCTTGAACACAGAAATTGGGCAGAAGAACAATGGCGTTTCGTGTGCTTTTCTGATGAGTCTCGTTTTGGTATGAGACCGGATACAAGACGTATACGACACTGGAGAACCCCTGGACGCCAACAGCGATTAAAATCCTGCCAGGAAGTCCATCCTTATAGTGGTGGAACCATCATGGTATGGGCGGGTATTTGGATCGGCGGAAGAACTGAGTTGATTTGGATCAGAGGCAACCTCAACGCTCAAATTTATGCTGAGACGATTGTATCAGACGTCATCGTTCCTCTACAAGTGCAAATCGGTCCCTTATTTCAGTTAATGCATGATAATGCACGACCGCACACCGCAAGAGTTGTAAGACAGACTCTCGCCGCAGCTAACATCAATGTCCTGCCCTGGCCTGCTCAGTCGCCAGACTTGAACCCGATTGAGCATGCATGGGATATGCTACAGAGAAGAGCTCTGCCGAATATGGAGGGTATCCAGTCGCAAGAAGACCTTTTTTTGTTGTTGCAACGAACATGGGCGGCCATTCCACAGCGTGATTTGGATGAACTCATTTTGAGTATGCCAAACCGATGTTCTTGTGTTGTTAGTGTTCGCGGTAGAAACACGGATTATTAATTGTTTAAGTTACCCAATAAAATTTTAAAGAAAACTGTTATTTCAGTCTTTTTTTCGAACTTTTGTGTTAGTGGTTCAAATGTCAAAAATCCCTTTATTAGGAAAATGGCAAATTTCTTTATTAATGCAAAGGTGACTTGGTTTATCGTTACTGTGACAAACGAAAACACTTTATTTGATGAATCCTTAAAGAAAATTTTAATTAATATCAATCAGGAGAAAAGTTATTGCAAAAATATATGTTGATCCCTAGACACTTTTGATGTGTGTACATATGTATGTTACTTATTAACTTCACTGACCATGAAAAAAGAGAGAGGAGCCCAAAAGCATGAGTTATACGTTTCGCTAACGTATACAAGAACATTTGGAAATTTCAAAAGTCTGTAGTGTTTTAAGAGGTCAGCATCCCAATTTATTAATTCACCTTTCAAATGACACACACGAGTCAAGCGCAAAGTTTAATTAAAAGTTCAAGCTACCCTTAGGCATCTGACCTGGCTTATCGACTGCTGTCTAGCTGACAACTTGGACTGACTTTTTACTTAGGTACCCGCCGAACCATGAAAATGCTCAGTTCAAATGATACCTTAACGGTCACCCATCTAAGGAATGACGTTTCTTAACCAACTGATCGTTTGCGAACAGTGATAATAACTGGCTACGAACATGCCAATTTTTCTGTAAGCGTATGGTTCTCAAATCAAAAAGTAGCAGGGACAGACACTGAAGGCTGCATGTCGGTCGAACTGAGTCGAGTGGCTCCAGTTACTCTTAGGGGTCGCTGGATGTTTGGGATGTGGACCTTAGACGTTCATCGAGTACGGCGGCGGTGACTCGGAGGACGGCGGCGAGGTTGCGAATCCCGTCCCCGTGAACACTTTGACAGGTACCCGGAGGTAATATGCTCCCCGGTAGCAAGCTCAAAGGTAAGGTACTGAGGGGCACCTTGTACAAATCTCATCGATTGATCCCCCACAGTATCTCAGGGCCTTTTAAAGGTTTGAGGTTTTGAAGGAAAAAAGGCAGCTCGAACTTCATGTAACAGAGCGGATTCGGAACATAGCAAGAGGTCCGGGCGCAGAAGGTGGACCATTTTATTTTTTGACGCGGGTAAACTTTCAAAAGGTTCGCGGGAGCTGTAGGGCTCGACCGGTGTATATGGGATTCTTACCCACTAAAACCCCCGCTGTTGTCGCATCGGTACATGAGAGGGGCCCCAGGGCTCTCCGGTGTGATCTGCTCCAAGGTAACCCCTCAGTGCCTTGCCTTGCACCAGCCCGCCGCCGGGGTCCATTGTAGCCCCCGAGAACCTGTCACGGTGCTCAGGAGGACGAGGGATGCAACCCCGCCGCCTTCCGCCTCGGAGTCGCCGCCGTACTCAATGGACGTCCTGGGGTCCACACCCCAAACGTTCCGCGACTCTGAAGGGCAGAAGGCGGACCAAAGCCAACCTTATGCCCCCGTATCGAGAATGTGCAGAAAGCAGGAACGAGGGGGAACTGCTGTCTGTGCACCACTATATTACACTCTCGCTAATATGGCGTGCTAAAGTATTCCGGCATGCCACCTGATGAGATTCTGCGGGCCTTTTATAGCGACAGGCAGGTCCGTGGGCTTTACTTACACCCACGGAAGATGATGGGCTGGCCAGCCGCTGGTGGGACTCGAAATTGTATACAGATAGACATGTTTCCGGTGCCCATCAACATAGCGGAATTTGGACACGAAGGGTTTGAGTCAGTAGGAGTCATACTGAACCCACACTGTCACTCCCGTGATGGTATGGGCAACCCTTGGGATTTCTCCACGTTAAAAAAAGGAATGGCTTAAGTTGAATCAAGCCAAGGCCTTGGCTCACCCCAAGGTGAGGTTTAAACGAGCGCCTTACGGTGTACCACTTGCTTGCTTGGCAATGACGTTAACATTGCTTGAGCTCATCAAAAATACAGGCTGCGGGCAAAGCCGCGGGTACTGCTAGTTATTAATATATGATACTAATGTATATTTATTGTTGCAGGTAATTACTCTAAAGAAATATAAATAGCTGGTAAGGATACATAGATCAATACGGGCCCGTTGGTCTAGTGGTTAGACAGCCTGTCCGCTAGCCGATGGGTCGTGGGTTCAAATTCCACCAAGTGGCTGGGTGTTATTTATCTATTTAAGTGTGTATT
The DNA here is from genome assembly GCA_911728495.1 of Furcula furcula. Lineage (NCBI taxonomy): Eukaryota > Metazoa > Arthropoda > Insecta > Lepidoptera > Notodontidae > Furcula > Furcula furcula. The sequence goes on along the minus strand of OU452262.1, from coordinate 20,226,159 downwards.
TACAAAAAAATATGTATATAAGTATTAGTATCAGTTGTCTGGGTTCCATAGTACACGATCTGCCTAGTTTGGGATCAGATGACCGTGTGTGAATTGTCCCAAGATATTAAATAGATATTTTCTTCAAATTTTCTTATGACTCATAAGAGAATTTGAAGTAGGTATTACTGAGGTGATTATGATAAGAAAATGTCACACAAAACTTAATTGATGTGTAAAGATAAATACACGTAGAACTGTAATGATTGCCAAATCATCTAGGTTCAGTTAGTAGAACTATGAGCGCGTCTCGCCATCGCACTTAAATTTTCGCGAGATTATTATTTAATAACCTATTTTTTATGCTAATTGCTGAAGAATAAAAAAGATACCAACTTGGAATGAGTCAAAATTTCCTATAGTATAATTTATTTTATTTATAATCTTTACTCTCTCTCTCTCAAAGTCAAAGTCAAAGTCAAAATATCTTTATTATGTATAGGCCCCACGGAGGCACTTACACAAAAATCATTTTTACAAACTACCACCGGATCGTAACGCGGCCGCTACTGAGAAGATCCGGCAAGAAACTCAGCGGGCTTGTCTTTTTTTTGTCATTTTTTTTTTAAAATAGTTTTACAAATTTTACTTATGTCAGCCTTAAGTTTCTAAGCTTGCATGAGTTGAGCAGTTCAAGCCCACGCAGCTTTATCCTCCAGGTAATCCGAGATTTTATAATAAGCCTTTTTTGACAAACGGCTTTTTATCAAAGGTTTAAATTTCTTTATTGGAAGATCTCGGATATCCTGTGGCAGTTTGTTATAAAAGCGTATACTTTGGCCCATAAACGATTTGCCTGTTCTGTGGAGACGCGTGGCATGTACAACAAGATCGTGTTTGTTCCGGGTATTAATATTATGTGTATCACTATACTTTTTAAAAGAACTGATATTTTTTTTAACATAAACTAAATTTTCAAATATGTATTGTGACACAACCGTTAGAATATCTATCTCTTTGAATTTCTCACTAAGTGAATCAATAGGAGCCAGATTGTAAATGGCTCTCACAGCTCTTTTCTGCAGAATAAAAATAGTATTAAGTTCTGCAGAAGATCCCCACAGTAATATGCCATATGACATAACACTGTGAAAATAGCTGAAATAAACAATTCTAGCGGTTTCAACATCAGTTAAACGTCTAATTTTCTTGACTGCATAAGCCGCGGAACTTAGCCTACCCGACAACTTCTTAATTTGTGGGCCCCACTGTAGTTTGGCGTCAATTGTTATACCTAAAAACACAGTCGACGCCTCAAGGTCCAACGCTGCTCCATTTATTTCTACATTGGTTGCCAGCTGTCTCACATTAGGAGTTACAAATTTCATACATTTAGTTTTGGTCTCATTAAGTTTTAAATTGTTAACATTGAACCAATGGACAACCATAGAAAGTACATTGTTCACTTCGTCATAATCATGGAGTTTACGCTTAACTTTAAATAGAAGAGATGTATCATCCGCGAACAATACAATATTAAGTTTGTCCCCCACGAAGTAGGGTAAGTCATTAATATATATTAAAAACAAAAATGGGCCTAATATTGAACCTTGAGGAACGCCCAGGGAGACCACGGAACCTGGAGATCTCGTACCGTTTACATCGACCCTCTAAATTCTATTATTCAAATATGAAGTCAGAAGGTCTAGAGCTTTATTCCTTACACCATAGTGGCGTAATTTCCTGACCATCGTGTCGTGATCTACGCAGTCAAAAGCCTTGGATAAATCACAGAATATACCAAGAGCATCCCGTGATTCCTCCCAAGCCTCGTAGATATATTTCAATAATTCGACTCCCGCGTCTGTAGTTGAGCGATTCTTTCTAAAGCCGAACTGTCTATTGTGAAGAAGATTATTTTTATTAAAATGATCCAGTATTTGACATAGAATAAGCTTTTCAAAAATTTTACTCAAGGCTGGCAACACCGAAATTGGCCTGAAATTTGTAGGCTCAGCGGTGCTGCCAGACTTAAACAAAGGTATAACTTTACTGTGCTTCATGAGGTCAGGAAATACTCCACTCTTGACACAGTTATTAAATATCACTGCTAATTGACTCTGTTTACTCTTACCTTATAACTTTCATCTCGCCACACGGAGTGCGAATACACTCTCTTAACATTACGGCTAAACCAAAGATAAAAAATAACCCAGCATAATTGGCCAATTTCAACTGTCAGATAAATCTAAAAGAATCTGATTATGCCGATGAGAAATTATTCCAAAAATTGTTGGTAAAAAAACGAGATAAAAGAGTAAGCCCCCGTTCGACAGCGCTTCAATTTACAAAAAAGATCAAAGTTATTATTTATTAGGGCATGAGTCGATAAGGTCTGGGATTAATGTAAATCCTCTGCCTTATATTTTTACAGTAAAACTGCGATGTCCATTGACCCCCAAAAAATTACTTTTTTGACATAAATTTACTTTTTAGTTAATAATAGGGCCATAACATAAAATGGCCAAAAATAGGGGGCCCTACCAACAACCAGCTCTTAAGGGAGTCCATTCCATAGGGGCTGTGCAAGTACTACGTAAACAATTTTTTTTTTAATTACTAGGCGAAAAATACAACGCCCGTGCCCCATTTCAGCAAAACTAGGTAAGCAAATCTCTTACATTTGTTTTGTGCTTTTAAAATGATGATGGTGGAACTCACGGTTCTCACTTGAATACAATTGCTCTATAGTCTTACTTATATTATATTCTAAGAAGCACATCCATATCATTCGGGAAATTCCTGAAGATGCCTTTCGTTCGCTATCTTGCAAGTTAAGCAGGTTTGCTATAATGTTTTCAATAAAACATGACTAAAGGAGGCTGATATTTCTGGGCTAACGCCGAATAAGATGAGTTATGGTTTAAAAAAATGGTTATATTTTTATGTAAAAATGTGCACAAATATCAGCCTCCTAATCAATCTTGGGAAAGAAAATAGGAAAAGGTTTAGGTAACAAATACAATAGAATCGATTATCGATTATCGTGGATGTGTTCAAGCAAAAGTATAAAATCACCATTTTGAAGAATGCAGTCATTATAATAAAATAAAAGTAAATTAATCTATCGAAATCAATGAAAATAAGTATACAACATAAAATCTATGAAATATAATCAAGAAAAAATATATATTTATACGTAGAGAAATACATATTTACATATCGATTAATTAATTCGATTTATTGTGTATTTTTAGTCTGTTGAAATCAGACCGTTTTTTACCTTTGTTACAATACGTGACAGATGGCAACTCTATTAATCTATGAAAAATCACTCGTTCATGTCGTATCGTTTTGTGCGTTTGTGTTTTATTGATTTGTTATTCCTCGACTTTATAACTACGGTCTGCTGATCTTGCTTAACTTGATCTAGTATTTATACCGGACACGCGACGACGAAGCTCGCATAGACAACTGAATTGGATTTGTTAACCGGCCGGCTTAACGACTGAATTGTTGTTAAGGATCGATGTGTAAATTGATATAAAAATTATAATACTAGTCGCTACATTAGGCCGACGTGCCTTAGATGACGAAAGAGTACTTTCAGTGATTCGTCAATGGCTTGCACCACAACCTGTAAGTATACACACCTCCGTCATATATTACCTGAAACCAAACCAAACCAAAGACCTACCAAAGAACTACCCGCTTATTTGGCCTATATATTGCATCTCTAAGTTAGATCAGTTTTTATGTGTAATACATATTACTGGTATACTATTTTTAAACTGTAGCTGTACATTTTTATTGTAAAATATTTTACTCACTATGTATTTTTGTTGCAGATAGTAGCAGCAAATCATATATGCTGTACATATGGTCTCTAATCCAAAAACTTCGTCCCGAGTAAGGAGCACTGTAAGCTGCTGCGGCCATATAATGTCTATAATATGGTACCTTAGTTTAGCCAGGTATCAGGTTTTAGGTGATATATTAATCATTAATTCAATAATTAAGAAAAAGATTAATAAAAAAGTTATATATTCTTGTCTTTTACTTAAAACCAGTAAAAATAAAAACTATTTACCTAAAAGCCCGATTGCAAACAAAATAGATTTAAACTTAACGTATGTATATGTATTTATTTGAAGTAGTCTATTTAAACCACAGATATAGATACATATATGTATATCTATATCTGTGATTTAAACCGTGGCTAAGTGGAAGTGGGCGGGCCACATATGCCGTAGACAGGACGAGAGATGGGCAAGAAAGGTACTGGAGTGAATACCGCGCACGGGTCACAGAAGCGTCGGCAGACCACTAGCCAGATAGTCTGATGACCTAGTTATAGTAGCCGGACGAAGCTGGATGAGGAAAGCTCAAGACCGAGAAGGGTGGCATGCATTGGAGGAGGCTTTCACTCAGCATTGGGTGGCAACAGATTGAAGAAAGAAGTCTATTTAGACCCTTATTAGATTTTTTTACTGTATGAGAGGACTTGTTGGTCCAGTGGTTGGTCACTCAGGCCCAATAGGTCGTGGGTTCGCTTCCCACTTTCTGTCTGGGTGTTATTTATCTATATACTTACTTACTTACTTTTTTACTTGGTGGTAGGTTCCTTGTGCAAGGAACCGTCCAGGTAGGTACCACCGCAGTGTCAGATATTCTGCCGCCAAGCAGCAGTGTGTAAGCATTGTTGTGTTCCGGCGTGAAGGGCACTGTAGCTGGTGAAATTACAGGACACAAAGACTTAATATCTAATGTCTTAAGGGTCTGCAATGCGCTAGCGATTCTTCTGGTGTTGCTAGCGTCTATAGGCTGCAGTGACTGCTTACCATCAGGCTTGCTTGCCACCTTGGTGGTATAAAAAAAAAGATTGTATTTGTGCACATCATGTATTGTATCACTTGTCTGGTTACCATTGTACAGGGTCTGTCTGGTCAGTAATCAGATGACCATGTCAATTATGGACATCATTATTATACAGCCATGTCCCTTGCACAATTAAGAGCAATCTAACGACTTAGCATAAGTTAAACCGCTAAGCTTAGTAGGTAGTTCCAAAAAAATAAACATTGCGTGTGTACGCTAGAAAAACATAACCTTCCTTCTGGCGTAGTTGAGTTAAAATCCCTTTATGGCCAATATCTGAAATATCCTACTATTGTATACAATGAAATACATAAAAATATCCACAGCACATAAAATTCAGGTGATAAACTATAAGCTTTTCATATCATAACCTCACTTTTGCTTAGTGGCTTATAACTCTGTTCTCAGATTGTCCAATTCTTCAGAATTTTTAGAGATTGTCTGGTATTATGTTAGCTATAGTTTGACACCATTTTCATCTTTTTCGATGCATGAAACTGTGTAGCCCGAGAATGTATGAAACTGTATCTTTCTCCTTTAGTAGAAAATCCGAAAAAGTAAAAAAAAAGGTGACGTATTCACCATCCACACCCATTCCCCATGTCATGAAAAATAAGCAAAGCAAAGACCCCCATGCCGTTGCTATTTTGACGGGCCCGTTGGTCTAGTGGTCAGACACCCTGCCTGCTAACCGATGGGTCGTGGGTTCGATTCCCGCCAAGTGTCTGGGTGTTGTTTATCTATTTAAGTATGTATTTACAAAAAAAAAAGTATATAAGTATTAGTATCAGTTGTCTGGTTTCCATAGTACAGGCTCTGCCTGGTTTGGGATCGGATGACCGTGTGTGGATTGTCCCAAGATATTATTATTTAGTGCTTACGTTATATTCGAATGGCCCTATAGGCTGCGGTGACTGCTTACCAACAGGCGGGCCACATAGTAATTTTTGGCCTGTGTGTGTTTTTTGGCCTTTGTAGTAAACAAAGGCCAAAAAACACACACAAAAAATAATCCTATACAAAAATTTACGTTTCTGCTGAGCCGCAAATACTTGACAAGACAATAATAATGACGAAAGAAAAATAAAACATAATTTTCCATCGCATCGAACCCGCGACATTACGCTGCGGAAACGACGCGACCGACTCAGTTAATGGTGTTTTTATCATCACCACAATCAATAAAGAATCCTCATGTCCAATAAAAATGATTAATACGTAATACGCCCCATGTTTGATAGATGATCACCGTGTGTGCGCACCCTGAATTTGTGTTTGGACTTTGCAAAATGCTGACTGCGATACGTCTTTGTTGTCGAAACAACAGAAATCCTCCGCCCAAACGAATTGCTCCACCTCTGCAAATGTTTGGAATAAATACTTATCTCTGTGAACCAACTAAGTGGTTCTTTTTTTCTATCTCCTTGTATTTAGAATTCCTATGCCATTGTCATTTTTGAATTCTATTTTCATATTTAGAACATAATTATAATTGTCATTCGCATAGTACGCTAAATGTTATTTAGACATTTCTGTGTTCTGTCAGGTATTTGAGGTTTTTTTAAATCTAGTATTTATCTGCTACTGAACGAGTAAAGCCTAGTTTGAAGCAGTAGCAATTGGACACACCTATATCCAGATGCGGACTGAAAAAATCAGGTGATCACAGTACAAATATCTCATCATACGCCTATGCGTATGATGAGATATTTGTACTGTGATCACCTGATTTTTTAACATAATGATCCGCTTGATTTTAAGCGACATGACAGCTCATCGACAGCAACATTGTTCAGCAGTTCATCAGTAATGATACACCTTATACTCGAGCGGTATTTGGTAAAAATATCAATCAAATATCTCATTATACGCATAGGCGTATGATGAGATATTTGTGCTGTGATCACCTGATTTTTTAACATAATGATGCGCGTGATTTTAAGCGACATGACAGCTCATTGACAGCTACTATGTTCAGCAGTTCATCAGTACTGATACACATTATACTCGAGCGGTGTTTGGTACAAATACCACCCTCCCATCTCTCCCGTTGGGTATCCGTAAGAGGAGCAGTGTCTTTCTATTGGATTACGGACCACCTATGGTCCCCAAGACGCCTGCCTAGCGTGGAAATTATGCCCTCCCTTGTAAGAGGTAGGTCTTTGTTCATCAGAGTCGTCTAGTGGCTACTGATGATGAAGATACTTATTGTCCATGTTGCACTCGTACCGTCGTAGTCGGTGAAAACGATAGATATAAAGTTGTTGGCAACTATGTCTACTTTCGCATAGGTTGGTCCCACTTTGACAAAGAGGTCGCCCGAAGAATCCAACTCGGATAGACAGTGTTTAGGAAACTATGCGATATCTTCTTGCACAAAATACCATAGTGCCTGAAGATGAAAGTTTAACCCGTGTATGTTCCCGTTTCATCCTACTCTCAAATATATTTGACATAGCTAAGTGCGTATGCCTTTATACCAAATAAGGGCCCAAAGACAAAAACACGATAAGATGTCACCTAAGTAACTTGACTTCGTACACGCAGCGCGAATAAAAAAAAAATAGTTCAGCACAAGATCCAATCGACGATAAACTTTCTTCACATCAATCGTATTCGAAAATCGAATGCAAACTTTCAAAACCTATTTCGAATTTCGCGTCACGTAACGTCATAACGTTTAGGTTTCGACGCGAAATCGCGAAGCCGTCACTACAAGACCGATCACGTATGTAGGTCTAGAATTCACAATATTCCGAATAATCTCCTTGCGGCATATACATACATGGTACAAACGTTGGCGGGGCGTAGCGACGTATAAACGGTGGAATAGGAATTTTTAGAATTTCATAAGCGATTTCGTTCAGTGCATTTCAATATTATTGAAATTTTTATTGGTTTTATACCATAACCGTGTTTGCGAATTGTTACCCGTAGGTGTTGTATACGACAGCTCTTAATATTTGTGTACCTCGTTAGTATAGTGGCTAGAGATACTGCCCGCTAGTCAATTGGTCATGGGTTCGATTCCCACCTTATGTGTAACTGAACAGGCTCTGCCTAGGTTGGGATCAGATGACCGTACGTGTATTGTCCCAGGATATAATTTTTATATTTTCTCAGTTATATAAACACTAACTCTATTAATTTATTTTTATTTAAAAACAAATCACAGCTCATAAAAAAACACAGTCACAACTTTTTTAATAGTAAACAAAAAGCCAAATACAGCTAATTAATAATAGCTAGTTAATATAAAACAGTCAAAGAAATGACCTACGTGAAAAGAGAAAAGTATCATTAAATAGATATTTTAGTGTGCACACACACACACGAACGTGTGCACTCGCGCATACACGCAAACAGACACACACACACGAACGTGTGTGTGTGTCTGTTTGCGTGTATGCGCTCTTGTGGGTATATTATAACTTACAGAGATGTACTTTATAACTCACAAACAAGCTATAAATTATATTAAACAAAATCTTTATCACTTATATATTTTTTGACATCACTAACATTGTTTCCAATCAACTATTTCTTAAATTCTAAAAGAAAATATTTGCACCTACTTAAACAAAATTAACAAAGTTTTAACTTTTAATAAAGTAAAGAAAACAATGTGAATAGTGAATAAAAGTCACATTGTTAAACTTTGATTGAGTCGAATTTTTAATTGCACTACTAACTAAGTATTTTTTTTAATTATATCTAGTGACGAGACAAGTAAGATGTTTTTCTAAATTGTAGTGTATAGAGTGTAGTTATAAGATGTATAAACACTGTAACGTCAGACAAACAGGCTCAACAAAGTGTCATACGCCCAATACAGTGTTTCAATAAGAGTCACCTACAGTTTCCAACTGTAACCTATAAATAACTGCACTGTACTGCCACTGGACACCACCATAGATATTAATTATTAAGTTAAGATATTAATTATTTAGTCTATATACGGGGTGTACGGGACATCGTACCGAAAACTGATACCACGGATCCAGTAGATGATTCTGAACATTGTAGTGTTGAAATTTTTCATCGGCTTTTTCATAAATTTCCAAAAAATAAATGTCGCTTTTTTTTAATAAAATTAGCATAACATCATTATTGGTATAATAATAAAGCCTAATTTCAATTTAAAAATAATAAATTACTTATTTGTGCAAAATTAGCAATCATCAGCAACTGAAAAATCCACTGCTGAACAAAGGCCTCTCCCTTAGAAGGGAGGGGTTGCAATAATCTCCACGCTTGGCAGGTGGTTTGATAGCAATATAATTTGAAAAATAAATATTATTCCCCACGTATTCATTACACGCTCAAATATTAACAAGTTAGTCATTTGTCATTTTCCATATATGTAAATGGTTTCTGTAATGTTGTAACGGACAATATGAGAAATCTTATATAAAAGTTTTCGATACGTACGTTTTACACTCTGTATAATATGTTTATAGAAAAGTCAGAAAAATCTTCCTTTACACAAAAATATGAAGAGGTGTTCTTAGTTCGTTGATTGCTTTACTTTTCTGAAGTTCGGTAAGTTGAAATAACATTTGAATTGGAATTATAGAATGAATTTTCATATTCTGTGATATAGGGTATGAAAATTTCTTGACTATTCTTGAAATTTACCTATTTACGTTTTTACTTTTAATAAAAAGGTATTATACTTAGGTCCACTGACCCGAAGTCCTAAAATCGTGATTCAATTTCGCCTTTACCTTAGGTTTTTCGATGTAATAAAATTGATATTGAAATGTATCCATCGCTCAGAATTCTGTAAATTAATTTCATAATTTTATTCATAAATTTCCACGTTAATTTTAGCCCTTGTTTGCCAGCTTGTTATCGATTAAACCCTTTTGTTTGACCTGTGAAATTCACAGATTATTTACAACTCGATCGAACCGGAAGTTCCGGTAATTATTCTGATAATGAGCAAGGTTGAAAAACAAAAGTAGGGTTTGAAATGAAGGTTAATTAAATTTTCAGTTATTATAAGCTGATCCAGTGTTTGAAGATTATAATATTTCATATAGAATATTCATCATAATTATATTATGTAGATGATTTTAATGCCGTTTATTTTGTTCAATATCAACCGGAAAACGTCAACTGCTGAACATGCCTCCCTCTTCCTTCGGAGTCGCTGGACGTTCGGGGTGTGGGCCCTCCATGGAACGTCCATAGAACACGGCGGCGACTCCGAGGAGGACGGCGGCGGGGTTGCGACCCCCGTCCCCGTGAGCACTATGACTGGTTCCCTTGGGTAACAATGCGCCCCCCGGAGGCGGGCACAAAGGCAAGACACTGATGGGCCCTTGGTGCAGATCCCACCGGAGAGACCTGGGTCCCCTCTCATGTGCCGATGCGACAGCCGCGGGGGTTTTAGTCGGTAAGAATCCCACATACCCCGGTCGAGCCCCACAGCTCCCGGGGATATTATGAAGAAATCCCCCTCATCAAAAAACGACCTCTTAGAACGCCACAATGAACGACAATTTAATTACAAGGTTCCAGGTGGATACAAATAGTCAATTTTATTGGCTATTTGCATCCACCTGGAACGCGCACAATGTCGTCTGTACACCAGACATTTTTTTTAATTTATAAGTAAAGCAATTTTAAAGATATCTCTAATTTCTTACAAAAAAAAATACCCAAGCAATAAGTGTCCTGAAAACGCTCACAAGGAAGATGGGACTAATGCGATGACGTCACGTGATAACCGATCACCGGACCTCTTTCGTATCTAAAGGATGGGATGGCAATTATTTTGTCCGGGGAAATTACCGCTGGCCCCAGATGCTCCTAATAGCACTATTGGTCTACCATAATAGGTGTTATTATAGTATAATATGTGGTTATTTATTTTTTATATAAGTACAAATAATAATGTCTTTGTTAGAGGGAAAATTGTAATACATGCGAAAGAGGAAGTACGTAAATCTGAATTATACTTAATAGTGTGTATTATTGCCATGTGAATAAGTATCGGTAAAGGACGTTTATATTATGGTAAGCGCAGTGGCGTCGCTTGCCTAAGATGGGCCCCGTATCAAAATTTGTTGGGGTGCCCAAATTATGGTACGGTCTAAGAGTTTATGTGAGAACATGGATTTTACGAATTGTTGCTTACACGTGTCCGGGGCCCCTGTAGTCCGGGGCCCCCGTATCATTGATACGGCTAATACGGCGGTAGCTACGCCCCTGGGTAAGCGCCACGCCAATCTGTAAACAGTAGCATTGCACTGTCCCTTGTCTTTTAAGCCCGGTAATATCACCCGCTTCTACACACACACACGCAGCTGTGTTGCCACAAATGTGTTGCGGCTTAATATTGGAATATGACCCTCAGTGGTCTACCCTGGAGATGGTCTCCTGAAGAAGGGGACTATCACTAGTAAACTACTTATAGAGGTGTTAAAGCCTAGTGTGTAATATGTGCGAGGCTGATTTGAATTTAGGAAAGTAATAGTTTCAGTAATTACAGTCCAAACCAAATAAGTTTGAAGGCGATTACAACTTTGTTATGCAGTCATAAAACACCCCCGCTGTATAGTTGACCGTTAACGCGGCAGCAAAAAAAAGTTGGTAACACAAAGTTGTTTTTGCTGACGCGCCTAGTTGACAATGTATGCGTTATGTAGTTATTGAGCCGCAAAGGAACTTGTAATCGCCTTCAAACTTATTTGGGATGGAGTATATAATATGTATTTTGATTTATAGTCAAAATTAATGCGGATTATACAGATAAGAATGACAACTGCCTTGCGGAAAAAACTTAAATCATAAATAAGGAAGAGAGCCTTCTAATAATGAGAAATATGAATATACACCAGTTTCAAGCAATGAATTTGCTGGTCTCTAATTGTTAACACAAACATCACTGGCATTAGCATATTGACACTTAATCGAAAAACTGAAGAAGAAAATACCTCCAAATAACAGCAACTGAGGTTGGCGAATTACGCGTTAGTTAAATAGAATCTACCAACATAGCAATTGGGCAACTAGTTTGCTTACACTCGTGTTTTAAACACGAAATTCTAGTAAAGGAACATCGCCGCTGTAATATTATTAAAATTGTAAATCAATTTAAACTTGCCCTTAGATACACGACGCCGCCCGCCCTCCGGACGTTATTCAATTACGTGTGATTTTAGGGCGGCGCGTGTAATATACTGTTATGTAATATATACGAAAAACGGTAGCGTTAAATTCATCCTTAAATTTTACCAAGTTGTCCCCAACGAAAACCGTTATTTTTTCAGGTACCTAATTGTCCAAAAATATTGTTATGGATTAAGATATTATACTCGATACGGCTTCGTATGCCTCTATTCTGTGATAATCCAATATTGACCGTCGGCCTCTGTGTATTTGTATAATTTGTATCTCATAAACTTAAATATCTCTACAAACTTAAGTTAAACATGCTTGCCCTTTGGATGTTCTCATGTAATAAACTTTAAACTTTATTTCACAAAGAGAGAGAGCTTAAAACAAAATTACATAAAAAAATATAATTATAAACTACATAATTATGGGACGTGCATTAGTTATAGGACCTAGTTAGTCCTATAACTGATGCACATCGACTGTGTGAAACAAGGCTACCACTCAGCTAAATGCTGTATTGCGACACTAGCTGCAACACAGCTCTGGTTTTCAGTGGCAAAGCCCCAATAGATATCATGTATGGTACAATAATACGTTCTATTAAAATTTGTAAAAAAATAAAGAGTTTTTGATGTAAATTCCGTTTCAAATGAACTTATATGTGATAATAAATTCTATTACAATTCCATAACCATATAATGCCAACATCGTCAACTTGGCATGTCAGAAAAAAATCGTTGTACATCCAAGCTTATTACTACATATTTCTGCCTGTTTTTGCTCTCGTGTTCCATTGTATTTTGTAGCTAACGTAATTATTAATACCAGAATTACTAGGTTAACAGAGGGGATTAAGAGATCTCATATCTTGCGTCATCAATACTATGTGGTATGGATTATAAGACAGAAATAGTTTTACTTTCCAAATTGTGAAATAAGGATCAGTTTTTCTTAGGCTACACGGGCAAACATAATAAAAACTATTTGGCATATTGTTTTAGTCTGTAAATTTTCCTTGAACCTTTTGTTCTCTTATAAAACCTTTTCTTTTTTGAATTCCATCTTTTATATATATATATTTTTTTAGTCTTGGTTACGACGGACTTTATTTAAAAAACTACAGTAGGTACTTATTTAAACCTGGCTTTGTTCTATCTCCGAGTAATTTTATCAAACTTAGAACATTTTGGAATAAAACTAATTTTACCGATTATATAACGGGTTGATTTTAAATTTTCCCGACGTTTCAAAAACTTTATAGCATTCAGAGGTGGTAGATGTCAAAGTGTCCTAGTTGTCTCAGGATACTTTCAGATATTTTAATGATTATAGTTAGTCCGATCTACTTAGAAAGTTAGGTATTTAAGTGATTTCAATTTGAAATATTGTCGTACCTATGCAGGGTGTAAGGGACTACGTACCGAAAACTTTTATATAAGATTTCTCATATTGTCCGTTACATCATTACAGAAACCATTTATATGGAAAATGACAAATGACTAACTTGTTAATTTTTGAGCATGTAATGAATACGTGCGAAATAATATTTATTTTTCAAATTACATTGCTAATTTCAATCTAGCCGCCTGCCAAGCGTGGAGATTATGGCAACCCCTCCCTTCTAAGGGAGAGGCCTTTGTTCAGCAGTGGACTTTTCGGCTGCTGATGATTGTTAATTTTGCACAAATAAGTAATTTATTATTTTTAAATTGAAATTAGGCTTTATTATTATACCAATAATGATGTTATCCTAATTTTATTAAAAAAAGCGGCAATTTTTTTTTTGGAAATTCATCATAAAGCCGATGAAAAATTTCAACACTAGAATGTTCAGAAACATATACTGGATCCCTGGTATCGGTTTTCGGTACGATATCCCTTACACCCCGTATGTTAAAAATCATCAACTTAGAAGATTTTTATGATTTAAATACTGCACTAGCCAGACTAGAAAATAACAAAAAAACATGCTCACTGTTAATGAATCCCATCAAAATCGAATAATAATTAGAACGTAATTATAAATCACTTCAAATCGGAACTCGCCGGAAACAGCTCGGGCGTGTTTCAGACGGATATTGGATTACTAACAAGTTTGGGAGGGGGTGTAATTTCACACTATTAGCGACCTCGTTATTGCTCATCGAGTAAATGACTATTATTGTTTAGTTATTGCAGTAAATAGATATAAACGCTTCTTGATTTGATTATACTTGATTTCAGTACAATTACTTGGTACAGAAGTTCGGTAAAACTCTGGGTATCAGACATCATTTTCCTCATATATATTTAGTAGTTAGAAACTAACTCATAAATATGACATTCACCTATTCATTATAGAAATAGCTATTATTAAACTTTGATGTTTGTTTTGTAGAACAGTTCTCATATATATAACTAACTGCAGTATATCTGCAGAGACCCTGGACTGCTCGAGGCACAAACATGTCCATATTGAAAGAACTGGGACTGAAAAAACACCACGATTTTCAATAATATGCACGAAGAGAATTCTCCAATACTTCGGCCACATAGCCCGAAAGCAACCTGGCAATCTGGAGAAGCTGCTAGTGAAGATAGAGGGGCTCTTCCCCTCTATCTTTCCGGTCACTAGCAGCTTCGAGGGGCAGAAGCCCTATGAGATGGACAGATCAAGTGTCCGAACATCTGGACATTCCCTTAAGTACGGCGGTCCACACAACCGAAGACCGACAACAGTGGAGAACCTCGACAGAGACGGCAGTCGGTAGTTCGCTATCCTAAGCAATGAGGGACCGACAAATGAGAAGGATATAACTATATAAGATTTCTCATATTGTCCTAAAAGTATTATAGCACACACACATATATGTCTTCATAATAGGAGCACAAATTGTTCGTGTCCAGTTATTGAAATAGTTAACTCTCACAAGTATTTAGGAATTATTATTGATAAAAATTTAAATTGGGGCCTACACATCAGTCACGTGTGTAACAAACTGAGACAGTTTCTGGCAAATATAACAATATTGAAAAAACAGTTTCCGTATAAAATTAAAATAATGTTATTTAATTCATTGGCCGAATCTTACATCCAATATGGTCTTAGTAGCTATGGTCGAACTTTTAAAACATATCTTTATAAAATTTATAAACTACAATTGAGAATTTTAAAAACAATAGTTTCCCCTCAAGTAAAAGTGCAATTTCATAATGATGAATTAGGTCTTTTTAAATATTGTAAAATTCTACCTATCCAACAACGTTTTAAATATGTATTTTTAAAAGAGAACTATTTCAATAAGGATTGTTTATGTAAAAATGTTGAACATACTGTGTATACACGGGCAGTGGCTAACAGCCAGTTACGAACAGTGCGCGCAAATAATATGTATGGTGAAAGAACTACCCGCTATTTGCTACCGGTTTTAATAAATCAGTTACCGTTAGATTTACGCAATACACTGACAACTGAAAACATTAAAAATAAGTTACTAAATTATTTCATAAGTACGCTCAATGTAGATGATATTTAGCATTAAGGACAAACCTTTGTGGTTTTTTGTAATGCGATTAATCTTGTTTGTAACAAAATTGTGAAATGTGAAATAAATGAAAAAAAAAAAAAAATATTACTTTTAATAACTATAATTATGTGACATATATCGATACATGAGACACATACATACATTTATCATAAATACAGACGTGTTGAAATCACTCCGAAATCGTTACTATTACGGGTGAAAAGTTTATCGTCTGTTAACCTTAGATTTTCGAAGAGTGAAAAAATATTTGTTATATGAACTATCTCGATCGGAAAAACGATGGACCGCCATTATCTGAGACTTACCAAAAAAAACTGCGGAATAAATCCGCGTCCACAAATCGGGCGGACCCCCCAACAATTCCCCCCAATTTATAAAGGACGTCATCATAGCAACCGGCTTCACCATCCATTTTATTCGACGTTGATAAATAATTTCATTTCTTTCGTAAAGAGATCGTTTATAAAGCGAGGTGTAGATAATATTTCGTTTTATTTTTGAGTTGTTTATTAAAATCAAATTTGTCATAATTGAAACTGTCCAACGAGGCATCAATTGTTTTTTTTTTTTTATAAAGGGAAGCGTAAATAGTAGTGCCGCAAAAACGAAGCTAGCAGAGCTGCAAAATACACAAAATAAAATAGTTAAAATGATTTTTAATTACCCGTATCTAACATCTACCAACAAGATTTATAAAGATAGTAAAGTTATGAATATAAGACAACTGTATATCTACAACGTATGTATCTTTATTCGTAAAACCCTTAACAAAAACATTCATACACATATAACATTTATTAAAAACAAACAGATTAGTAAACGAAGCAGTCGTCGAGCTAGTTTGTTGGTCTTACCAAAAATTAGAACAAATTACGGTAAAAAATCTATTACATTTGAAGGAGCGCAACTTTACTACAAATTACCTTCAGGTATAAGAAATGTAAACTCACTTAAGGCATTCAAAATTCAACTATCTCAATATCTTACTTCAGATGCTGGAAAAGTAATGCTTTAAGTGAGTACCAATTTTTAGCGAGTGAAATGACGAATATAATTATTATCATACGATTAGCTGTATTCTCAAGTAAGTGACTGTAATTGTCTTATTGAGAATAAATGTCTTAAACATAAACATAAATAATCTGAGTAAAAATCCATAAACGGTGAATTAATTGTTATTTACCGTTATTTGTGATGTATAAAAATCTATTACGAACATGTCATAATTAGTATAATTTATTGTATAGTCCTAGATTAGCATTACATTATATTTCTGTTTGTTTACCGAAATAAATAAAGAAAAGTTTTTCTAAAACATTTCTATTACAAAAAAAAAAATTAGGCTTACTCTACTTCTCTCTACTTACGGTAGTGACTGTAGTCTTTCGAAAGACCTCGGACATGTGATGTGATAAGGAAAGTCCATACTAGTCGTATGAATAAAATGGGACGCCGTTGCCAATGGGGTATCTAGGTAGGACTAGTACCCTCCCATCTCCTCCCCTTTTGTGTCCATAAGAGGCTACTAAGGGAAAAGAAGAAGATGGGCAGCAGCGTCTTTCTATTGGATTACCTACCACCTATACTGCGATCCCCACCCCTGTCAAGCGTGGGAATTATGGCATCTCCTCCCTTCTAAGGGGCCTCCTCCTTGTTCAGTAGTGGTCGTTTTTAGAATGATGATGATGAAAGAAGGACGTCATTACAACAAATCGGCTTCACCATCCATTTAATTCGACGTTGATAAATAATTTTGACAAAAATGACCAAAATATTTTGCTTAAGCTTACAGATGAAAAACCGCATTAATACAATTTTGAATTACGACCGAATGATAATACCAGCCCTTGTTTTTGTCCCACTGCTGGGCACAGGCCTCCCCTCAGGATTAAGGGGCTTAGGCCATAGACCACCACGCTGGCCAAGTGCGGGTTGGCGGCCTTCACACGTCATTCGAGAGCTAGTTAGGCTTTCTCAGACATGCAGGTTTCCTCACGGTGTTTTCCTTCACCGAAAGCTGGTAACAATCGCACAAAGTCGATTCGCACATGAATAATTAAAGAAATCAGAGGTGCAAGCCGGGGTTCGAACCTGCGCACCTTGTTTCCAAGGCAAGCGCTCGCCCAATGAGCTGTTACTGCAATACGACTGATTACAGACGGACAATTTTACTGTTATATATTCCCCTTTTTTGCGTCAGATGTTATGGGGTGTTATGATATTTTACTGGGTGTCAACTACTCTACTTATCAAAAGTCCCTATTATAATAAACTATTTAAAAAAAAAAACCGACTTCAAAGTAAATTATCTAAAAAGCATAAAATAACGAAAATATATTGAAGTCGGTGCTAGCACATCATGTTAACTAAGACTAGCTCGTGCTAGTCTTAGCTGACACCGACTTCAATATATTTTCGTTATTTTATGCTTTTTAGATAATTTACTTTGAAGTCGGTTTTTTTTTTAAAATAGTTTATTTAACACTTTTTAGTGACTTTTATTTTAGCAAAATAGGTATCAGCACTATCACGCAACTCGAAAGACTACATTACAGTAACTTACTAAAACATAAAAAAATTATATCTCTTAAACTACTTGACCGATTTTGATGAAACTTGTACTCTACCCTAAGTTGAAAAATACTCTAACTATTGCAAAAAGAATTTTCGAAATCGGACTTTTAGTTTCTGAGAAATCCGCGGACAAACCTACATACATACATACATATATACATACATACATACATACATACACTCATAAAATTTGGTAAATTTGTTTAGAAGCCCATATAGATTAACATATATTAATATTACGCATTTTTATTAATATTACATACATACGCGTCGAATAGAGAACCTTCTTTTTGAAGCCGGTTAATAATTATTGGTATTTACTCACTGTCAAAACAATTGTAAATTTCCAACAATACCTATTACGAGTAGTTTCCAATCTCACTACGTATCCAACTAATATCAATTTCATAGTACGTAAATAATCAGTTCAGTACGCCGCCGCCGTATTCATGTGTACCTAGTTTCAGAATAATTTTAACTAAATACTATAATTGAATTTATATAACTAATATGGGTATTTCGTGGAATTTAATATGAATATGTAATAATAATTTGATATTATGATGATAGCAGTAACAGCTCAGTGAGGGAGCGTTTGCCTTGCAAACCAGATGCGCAGTTTCGAACCCCGGCTTGCACCTCTGATTTCTTTAATTAATCATGTGCGAATCGTCTTTGTGCGATTGTTACCAGCTTTCGGTGAAGAAAAACATCGTGAGGAAACTTGCATGTCTGAGAAAACCTAACTAGCTTTCGAAAAACGTGTGAAGTGTGCCAACCCGCACTTGGCCAGCGTGTTGGACTGTGGCCTGAGCCCCTTCGTCTTTAGCAGAGGCATGTGCCCAACACTGGGACAGTAAACAAGGCCTGGTATTATTATTATTATAATAATTCGATATTCAAACAAATAAGATAATATTGTGTATATACAGCTCTAAACTTACTAGAAGGTAATTCACTGAATCTATCGATAAACCGCAAGAGTGAACAACGAATTTGAACAAAGAGATTTAGAAAAGCGGATACTTTTTTGACGAAGGCAAACTAATATACTATTTTGTCGCCTAATATTAAAGTAGGTTAAAAGCGTTCGGATACAAGGATATGTTTTCATGAAATAAGTCTTACTGCGCTAGTTATAACGTCGTTAATAGTTTTGTATATTTTAGACTCATTACGGTGAGAATACACGATCTCATAATTGGAGCAGCCGAACTGGTGGTGTGTTCCTACTGCAAGTATAGTTGCCGGCGGTCTAAGAAGAGTCATAAATAACACTTTTTTTCACCATCAGAAAAGTAAAAATAAAAAAGAATAATGATGGGCGGCCTTATCACTAATAGTGATATTAACCAGGCAAGATTGTTGCTGAGAAAATCACCCTATCAACGGCCGGTGGTTCCGATCTGTACCATCTTAAAACGCGAATCGCATATGCGCGATCACGATCGACCGGCGACTCATTAAACGTCTGTAAACCAAACAAGATATTGCATATATTACTACTTTAAGAATACTTTAAGTACCTAGAAATTAAAGGTAAAACCCAAAAGGGTACAAATTGAAAGACCCATGAAAAGCCAACGATTGCAAAGGAGGATATTAGATTTTAACATGATTTTAGTTTAGAATAAATTGACCAATTTGAAGCAATTGCTGGATACTCTGACCAGAATGGGCTCCATTGGCACTTTAAACCAGTGGATAGAAATGTCGTAGCTATTTCAATCCTCGACGTTACAAATATTTTTTCTTTCCTTTTTTTTTCTTTTACTCTATAAGTAGCATTTGTGGGTCTGTTAGTACTGACAACTTGACTATCTAAAGTTAGTTTTGGTTGCAGACTTATATATTATTGGACAGTGAGTAACCAGCTTTACGAACATATTGTTCCCGTCTTACAGATTGATTACATAAATAATATTTTCCCCATCATCGTACCGCGTTTGATTATAACGTAAATAAATGTTCCCATCGACTTTGATGTATCGCAGTCACGGGGATATTGTATTTGCACCGTTCATTTCGTTTTGATTAATTAGTCAGGATATTATTGAATTGCTAATATTTATAGGATTTCCTTTTTATTTGTTTTTTTTTTTTATGGTAACGATGTTGGTGTTGATTGAAAAAAAAATGCTAAAATTATAGTCCGTTTTTTTTTAACCTAGTGGAGAGGCTAGCAGGACTTTATATATAAAAGGCTCAACACCCGAGACATATTTCAAATGAAATACAATTAATTTCACGAGCTACAGTGCCCTTTACACCGGAACAGAGCAATGTATCCACATTTCTGCTTGGCGGCAGAATATCTGACACTGCGTTGGTACCTACTCGGACGGTCCAACCACCTAGTAAAGGCTACCTAGGCTACCTAAACTAGGGGGTCTAGCATGGGTTTTTATAGTAAATGAAATTGACCAAACTGGTACTGGACTAGGTGATAACTACCACCGCAGTGTCAGATATACTGCCGCAAAACAGAAGTGTGTAAACATTGCTCTGTTCCGGTGTGAAGGGCACTGTAGCTGATGAAATTTCCGGACACAAAGGATTTAATATCTAGCGTCTTAAGGGTTGGCAACGCGCTAGTGATTCTTCTGTTGTTGCTAGCGTCTATAGGCTGCGGTGACTGCTTACCATTAAGCGGGCCACACGCTTGCTTGTTACCTTGTTAATATAAAATAAAGCGCCTCTAGCGATAGGGACTATAAAACCTAGTAGAATGTACTAAATAAAACTGACAGTTTGATCGGTTTATTTATTATAGGCTTAACGCTAGCACTTTTGAAAGCTCATGTTTTTTTTTTTAAAAAGCTACCACCGGATCTCAACGCGGCCTCAACTGAGAAGATCCTTCAAGAAACTCAGCGGGCTTGTCGTTAGTTCACTTTTTTTTAAAACAGTGTGTCATGTTACAATTAGATCAGAGCGACAGTGTGTCTTGCCGTTCTAAAGATTAAATATTTTATTTATTTTATTTTATTTATTAGGGTCAACAAACAGTTACAAACTAGGCTATAACATAAAAAAAAATATTTCTATTTTATTAGTAAGTAACCAACACCGTTAACCGCAAATTACTACAAAAAAATAATTGTTGAGAAAGACCTTTTTACATAAGTAAGTATATGATATTGATATGCTGTATACAAGCTCTAACTATTTAATATATTTACGTACTTAATTAACACGTCACACAATGGATTATTCGTTTTAGTGATATGAAAACAGTAAGATGAAATTCAAATTAATTTTAAATACTTAATACTTAAATAAATAAGACAGAAAAAAAAATACGACGAACGTACAACAAACTAAAAAGCCAAAGGGATATGAGTTGGACCAGTCCCCAAGCAGCACCCGCGCACGAGTTGACTCGAGCAGCAGCCATTTAACTATCAAAACCCCTGAATATATCTCTATAAACCTAAAAAGTTAAGATAATTTAGTATTTCATCCGAAAATGTCTAAAATTTGATAACACTGATTGTCAAACATGAATATTTTTAAAAGTTTTTATTCCACCAACTTTTTAATAGTCCAAATAAATCTGTACGCACCGCAAACACACATTTACATTCAAAAGTAGATTAGATATTTTCGCATAAAATAAATATGAAAGGTCGAGTTAATCCCGTAATATTTTTCATATAAAATATGGCACTGAACGGACTTTCATAAGTGCACGAGCGCTTTTCAATATCCACCGATGCTCTATTCTAAAAGTCATCAATACTATCGGTATTCCATATTTCCGATGTTCCGATTAACCATCGATATCTCGGACCTGGCTATTGGTTCGTATCGATTCTGTACACTCGATTATAGAACGCTTAGCGGCAAGCGTTCCACTGACAATGTAATTGACATTAGCCCTCGCACTTACGTCACAAACTTTCCGCCGCGAATTGAACAATTGAAATTGAACTTTATCGCCGTAAAGATAGGAACTAATGAGTGATTAAAAGCATTAACTGTTTGGGGAAGTTCTAAACGATTATAGATATGGTTAAGTTCGGTGATAGGGAGCAGTTAGTTACAAATGTTGAACGCGGCCACGAACTTTGAGCTCGCGATTTGTATTACACTCTTGGTGTATCTTTAAACTTGGATGGTCTTTGTAATTGGTCGTAATTGTCTATGAGATCCGTACTGTGGGAGTGTTGAGTGATCCGAAAGTGTGGGAGGTCCCATAATAATCTCATTTAAATTCGGAATACCTACTGTTGTTTAATTATTTCTTGTGTTGCATGTCTAAGGCCAAAGGTCAACGCCCGATGTCTGACTGATGAAAACCTAAGGATGCTTTGTCGCTTACTATCAGGCGAACATCTTGCTTGTCTCTTCGCCTGGTAGAAAAACATACTATTTCTAAATTAAACCATTTTTCCTTTTTTTTTTGAAAAACGATTAGAATTTTGAAATGAAACTACTTTTACGGATTTTATCGCGGTTTATTTTTGATTTTACTTTCTCGACGTTTCGACATTACGAAAGTAGTTTGATTTCAATGTGTAATATTCGCGTAAGTAAAAGACGATTAGAATTTATTAAAGGAGATTAAATCTCCTTTAATAAATTCTAATTTTCAAAAGGTACGTGAAAGGTAGTACAATATTTTCCAATACAATGGGAGTTATGTAGGAAAACCTTAGACTACTGCTATTGCTGCTTGGGGGGACTGGTCCGACTACTATCCCTTTGGCCTTTTAGTTTGTTGTACTTTCGTCGATTTTAGTTTTTCTCTCTTATTTGATCTTTTGAATAGAAAGATACACAGTCGCTGATGCTGATCTAATTGTAACATGACAAACACTGTTTAAAAAAAGTGAAAAAATAACAAGCCCGCTGAGTTTCTTGCCGGATCTTCTCAGTTGAGGCCGCGTGTGAACCGGTGATAGCTTCTATTTTTTTAAATTGACCGTTCAAAAGTGCTACGCCTAATAAGCCTATTGGAAATAAACGATTTTACTTTGACTAAACTCAAAAAAATATATTAAAACCCTATATTAAAAGCCCTGTCATACTAACTCATTGGTATATTATATCTGATAAGATTACCGACTAATTCAACTTTTTTTAATCAAAAGTTTATGCTATTAACTTTTTAGATTTGTTCTGCATTTTTTACGTATTTTTTATTCATATCTTTATCCATATTATGAATGGTTCAGAAGTCCTTTTCAAAGGCAAAAGGTGACATTGGCAATTCAGAAACACATTTAATTTGGTTGATATAATTAGGTCGAATGTGTATGACGGCTATAGTGTATGAAGTTATTTGATTCATAACATATTGTGATCAAAATTTATTTGGTAACATTTTCTCTCTAACATACATTCAATTGGAATTCGTTTGACTCTATTTTTTATTTATTAACTTAGTTCAGTCTTGTCTAGTTTATTGGAGTAGTGATGTAAATCGTACTAGTAGGTATCATATAATTGTACGAATACACTAGTAGGTATCTAATAGCTATTAGTATTAGATGTATCTATTGTATATGATACTTTATGTATCATTTATATTATGATAGTTTTTCATACAAATTATTATCAAAGCAAAATATATTACCCGAAATATTAAATGTTTGTGCATTTTATGTGTACATCGGTCTGGTGCTTAGACCCTAGCTGCTACCAAGTAGGTCGTGGATTCGATTCCCACCTTGTGACTGGGTGTTATTTATCATATAATATTATATATTACAGTACATTATTTATCATCACATTATTATTTTTTTTATTTATTATTTTTTTTATTTTTTTTGTTCAAGCACAACTGAATATCTTGTAATCATTGATTTGAGAAATAAAGCATTATTGTATTGTATCTATATAAGTGTGTAAAAAGTGCCTATACGAGTATAAGTATTTGTATCATTTGTCTGATTACCATAGTATAGGCTCTGTCTAGTTTGGGATAAGATGACCGTGTGTACAAAGTAGCCGCAGAACTATCAAGCGGTTTCTCGTTGCTACAACGAAAATAATATAGTATTAGCAATTGAAATATAAGAGAGGGTAGAATAGCAGAACGTGAAACTTATTTAAGCCATTGCTCTAGCGGCACAGACATCATTCGTTTGTTAGCTCTTGTACAATGCGGACGTCCCGTCAGCGTTGTAAATTGTGATAGCTGGTTCATTGTGGTTACGATGTATATCTCTTGTGTCTTTTTTTGTATGTGTTGGCCGCAGATGGCCATGACAGCTTGACCGGGCAAGAGAGCGAGCGCTTAAAGCGCTCCAGCCAGAATGTCTTGTCTCTGGTCCCTAGAACTGTTATGCAGTCAGGGGTTGACTATCAGGGATGGTCGAAGTCCCTGAATAGGACCTTTACATTTACAGTTTCCTGATGGAGTGCTAATAATACTTCAGATGTATGTTGAGATATTGTTGTAAAGCTTGTAAAACACGTTTCCTCTTCATTTTTTTTATAATTCTGCTTATGTTTTTTGCAATATATTTTATCAAGCTTATTAGAGTTATGCATTAAAGCCCAAATTACCTATATAATGTCTTTAATTAAATCATATTATCCTTCGGTGTACTAGAAAAAAAAATGGGTGTCAATAAGGTAAAAAAGCGCGGGCGGAACTTCGCGAGTCAGTTAAGGTACATACATATCATCATCATCATTATTAGCAGCTGATAGACGTCCACTGCTGAACAAAGAGAAACCCCCCCCTTCTAAGGGGGAGGCCTCCCTTCGAAGGGAGGGGTTGCCATAATCTCCACGCTTGGCAGGCGGCTTGGAGATCGCAGTATAGGTGGAAAATGAATCCAAAAGAAAGACACTGCTGCCCGTCTTCCTGTTCTCGCTTAGTCACCCAACGAGAGGAGATGGGGGTTGCAATTCTAACCTGGCATCCCACGTGTACACATATAAGTATCTATATCAATGATAGGTATCATGATATATGAGTGACGATATGTAAGAAGCTGTCTTCCTTTTACACTGATTGAAACAAACTTGGTTTGTATTTCAAGAGAATAAGGTTTGAATTTTCTTAAAAATATATATGCTACACGGTTGATATATTATTACATAATAGCATTCAATATATTCTTCTTTAACTGCCGGTCCCAATATCTTATCGATCCCTAACTATAAGTTAAAATCATCGATAATGTCATCGATATCCCGCGATAAACCTCCGAAATGGAGCGATAACTAAAACTTTAACAGACTATCATTTGAACAACCAACAGTAAGCTGCTAATATGTTATTATTGAAACGGAAATATATCATTATAGCTATCGATGGTAACTATTTTAACTTATAGTAAGGGATCGATAGGATATTGGGAACGGCAGTAAGTGATTTGTACGACTCAGCTACCGACTAAAGTCTATGTGAATAACAAATATACTTTACAAACTTAGTTCTTACTGTAGATAGGTATCTAATAAAGTTAAGTGCTTTGTGATTGCTGTCCTACGTTGTTATTAAAGCCATTTCAAATTCATTACATTTACGATTGAAAAAATGATGAATAGATCACTCTGTGTATCATTAACGATATCATATATCAGAAGTAATTACTACAAAATAACTACAACAAAGCCATAGATAAGTGCTTTGTAATGATTAGCGTGCCATCAACGTTAATACTGACAGTAATTTGAATTGCTTTTTTTTTCGATATAAGTGTAGTTTAACCTTCCTATACAGACTTACTTTTTTTTGTAACGCGTAAATTTGACATACCTATTTCTGACTTGATTCATCAGCCTACAGTCGTCCACTTCTGACTTGATTAGATTTTGAAAAATACAGATGCGTCTTTTTTTGGTTTCATCCACCTTGGTACAAAAATATCAAAAAAATCTTCACTTGAAAGTATCCACAAAAAGCGCAATAATCATAGTCACGGGCGTTCGCCGCTTGCCGAGTGCTAGCTAGCTAGTATACGTTAAAAAAATTGTCGAATACACCAAATATCTGCCTAGTGTGGGATCGGATGACCGTGTGTGGATTGTCCCAAGATATTATTATTATTATCTAGTTTATCAACCTCATCATCATCATCATCTGAAAGACGTCCATTACTAAACAAAGGCCGCCTTAGAAGGGAGGAGTTGGTATAATCCCCACGCTTGGCTATTCCGAGGAGAGCGCGCATTGGGACCCCGAATGCGCGCTCTTGGAATTGCCAAGCTTGGCTTGGGGGTACGTGTTCGTGCCCAGAGTCTCTCCATAGCATCGATAAAGGCTACCTGGGAGGTTTTAAGGGGCATTTATACTCTAAGCTGTTGGGCTCAACCGGGATATGTTACCCACTAAAACCCTTCGGCTGGGGCCCGACTCTCCGATGGGGTCTGCCCTCAGTGCCTTGCCTTTGAGCCCGCTGCCGGGGGGTGCATTGTAGCTACCCACGAACTATTCACGGTGCTCACAGTGATGGGGTTTGCAACCCCGCCACCGTCCTCCTTGGAGTCAGGTCCAGTGACTCCGAAGGTACTCCAACCTCCACCTCTGTGGAGACTGGGTATTTTTTGATAACTTCCTTACGGACAGCAAGAAAATGGTTGTAAGTCACTTCTGCATAAGACCGTCGAGGAATGTAGAGCCTCGGAGTTATACCACCGCCAAGCGCCAGTATGAAAGTGTTCCTGCATGAAAACTATACTGGTGAAATTGCTAGATGAACCGTGTCGCTTACATCAGCCGATCGTCTCGTACGTGCGTGTCTCATCACTAGGATGAAAAAAAAACCTATTTCACACACACGGTAGAAAAATAACGAGTTTGTATCGAGTTATTTGAAACGACGCGCGATATCGATTCTTTCAGGCCATTCTAAAGCACGTAGCGTCAACATATCGGATGTGCGAGTCACGGTGTCTATAGCTAGTGATAGATTTTTTTCTTTTTAGTACACGTACATGATTGTGTTCGTGACGATACAGATGATTTTTTTACTATTATTTTGGCTTAGTTAGTGACTAGAGCAAAGAGGTAACCATTAGGTCTAGACATGGTTTAGACTAGACCATGACTAGAGCAGTTTTACAAGCGTTGTTTAAATTATCATAACGTTACAATTGCAAATAACATAATAGGTATTTGTATGTATTGGAGTTAGGCATTATGATCGGTCTAACGGTCTAAAAAGCTATCAAAATATAATATAGCGTGATTTCGATTAAAAAGTATTAAAAAATAATATTCTTAGCAGGGATATTGTGGTTCGGAAATTAAATTCATTCATTCATTTTTACGATACAATCGAATGATTTGAAATCCAACATTATGGTTACCCATACAAATGATAAATATTGAAAAAAAGATATCGATACGACACTGCCTATCGATACGCCACTAAAAATTAAAACACAATTTAGGTCAATTCGAAAGCCGTATAGAAAATTCCAGCACGCATATCTAAGTACGCAATATTTGAAGCACTTCTCGCTATACCAAGGCCCCTCATGTATATTAAGACCTGAAGATTCCGAAGCCTACATTAGCTGGCTGATTCTGCTTACTTTTCACGTGTCTCCATCGGCGCGTGGGCACGTAGTCGTACGCGGCATACATTACACGTTATATTCACGACTCTGTACACATAATATTCATCGTTCATGGAGTCTGTTGCAAAGCGCTCGTGCTACAAAATCGTGGTGCACTGAAGTAGATAAAATTCGATGAAATTAGAGTGGATGTTTACCTGGAAATATTTGAACTAGTGTTAAGTTAATCCATAGGTTTAAAATCGTAAATCATCATCGTCATTATCAATCAGCAGCAGACAAAAGACGTCCACTGTTGAAAAAAGGCCTCTCTCTTAAAAGGGATGTGTTGCCATAATACCCACGCTTCGCAGGTGTCTTGGGGTAATCTAATGTTATTGGGTAATCAAATAGAAAGACGCTGCTGCCCGTCCTCTTGCTGTCCCTTAAGTAGTTGCCTCTCACGGACACCCAACGGGAGGAAATGGGAGGTATTTTTTTTTTTTTGACGCGGGGGAAATCTTCGAAAGATCCCCGGGAGTTGTGGGGCTCGACCGGGGTATGTGGGATTCTTACCCACTAAAACCCCCGCGGCTGTCGCATCGGCACATGAGAGGGGGGACCCCAGGGCTCTCCGGTGGGATGCCCCTCAGTGCCTTGCCTTTGAGCCCGCCGCCGGGGGGCGCATTGCAGCCCCCCGGGAACCAGTCACGGTGCTCACGGGGACGGGGGTCGATAGCCCGCCGCCGTCCTCCTCGGAGTCGCCGCCGTACTCAATGGACGCTCAAAGGGCCCACACCCCTAGGAGGTTGCTATCCTAACCCCACGCGTAAAACATGAATATAAATTCTTGTTAGTCTATACCTTTGTTCTTAGGTTTCGATTTCTTAAGTTACATTTTTAATTACAAACGCTATAAGAGCATATTTTTGTCTTGTCCGGCAATTTAAGTGACCGCGACGACAATCTTTATATATATAATTCTACTGTACGTGTGTATGTCACTGAACTCCTCCTAAACGGCTGGATGGCAAGGGGATTCGAGAATGGTTTAGATTCAATAAAAACGCGGGTGGAGCGGCGCCAGTCAGCTAGTATGATTATATTTATCTAGGATAACCTGCAGTAACCATTTTTATCTTAAATTGTAATTTAATATGGCTCAAATATGTTTCATATATGGGCCTATCAGACGGTGATAGTGGCAAAATTCTCTAGACTACGCACTTAATTAACAATAATGTTCTTGTCTAGACCCAAATTAGTATTTAATTTGGATTCTGAAACCCACACAATACCGTGTTGATGTAATATTACGAGCTCATTAGTGTCTTTATACACGGACCAACCCACATAAGTCCCCAACTCGCACTTAACCCCCTCCCAAATGGGTTAGCATCGCAAAAACCTGAGCTGGACTTAACTAAATACGATTCTAATTGAATATAACTTTAGTATCCGTTTGCAGTAATGGTGATCGCGTACGGATTGTTTGAGTGATTTAGAAAATGGTGGTTTGCGGTATCGATGTTAAATATTGGTTCGGTTTGCGTGGTCCCTAAAATATTTTTTTTAATGAAAACCTCTAAGCTAATGTTTGATCATTAGTGCTCGTGATGGTTACTGGTTAAATTAGTCGTGAATGTGAATGATAGGTCGCACTAATGAACAAGTGATCGCTGGTTAGTCGCCAAGACCAAATCTTATTTTGTAAACAAATGCCAATATAGCGGCTCGTCATCGGTGGCACTTAGCTACAGTCCATGAACATACGGTATGTTCATGGACTGTAGCTAATTCATTCGCAGTTAGTCTTATTATTCAGTGGTCCTTTTTTTAGGAATGTGACTTAAAATATACTACTGACTGATATAAATATATGACGGGCCCGTTGGTCTAGTGGTCAGACACCCTGCCTGCTAACCGATGGGTCGTGGGTTCGATTCCCGCCAAGTGTCTGGGTGTTGTTTATCTATTTAAGTATGTATTTACAAAAAAAAAGTATATAAGTATTAGTATCAGTTGTCTGGTTTCCATAGTACAGGCTCTGCCTAGTTTGGGATCGGATGACCGTGTGTGGATTGTCCCAAGATATTATTATTATTATTAATATGTATATCAAAGGCTAGGTATTGGTCATTAACTGCCGAACCTACAAACATCAATTAAAGTTAATGATAAGTGAATGACATTTTTTTATCAATTATCTCGTGTTTAATAATCGAAATTAATCATAAACTGCTCCGACAGTCGAAATAAATAGAACTTAAAAAGTGACTTAATTAGAATTAAAGTTAATTGGGGTTTGTGAGTGCGGATTTAAGCTATGTTTTACCGTACACTCTTTCTAACTTACACAGTGGCTCTTGCTTATACAAAGTTATTTTTGCAAACTACCACCGGATTGTAAGAAACTAAGCAGACTCAGCAGTTTTGTTATCATAATTTTCAACCATATTACAAATTATAAGCCTAAAAATTCTAAGCTGGCATGAGTAGACCTGTTAAAGCCCCCGTGGCTCTTTCCTCCAGGTAATATAAGCCTGTTCGACAAGCGGCTTTTCATCAAAGTTTCTGTTCATTGAACGATATCGGATGTCCTATCCAGTTTGTTATAAAAGATTTTTACATTGGCCCGTAAACAATTTGCTGGTGCTAAAGAAAGTTATAAATTGTTAGTGATGTAAATAACTTAATGTAACAACATTTTATACAACTACCTAATTACAACATGATATAACAAATTTTAACATATCTTGTATAACATCATCCGAGCGCTAGCGTGACGTTAGCGGAAGCGGAACCGCGTGGGGAGGACGGTGCTCGCGCGCTTCCTTTGCTTAACCACTAAGCACTTCTTCCATTTAGAGCCACAGTTTCCTTTGACAACAGACTCAAACTCAAAATATAACATTCTTAACATGTTGCAGCAAAATGTTTCAGACTGTTATAAAGTGTTATCGTGCTACACAATGTTTTATAATTATATAACTTCTGCAAAATTAGAAGAAGAAGAACAACTACATTTATTCGGCGGATAACGACACACACAAAAATATACAAAATAAAAACTTACAAACTTACTACATAAATCCAAAAAAATTAAACATTAAAAAAAAAACAGATAAATGTGGTGTGTGATTATATTTTCAAATATGAATTGAGAAGCAACCTTTGGAATATCTTTTTATTTGTCTGTATAATTGAAAAGTGTTTCCAAGTACTTGACTACATGTTTGCATTTATAAAGGGTAGAGAAATATTCGAGAGTAACGTTCTAAAGTCAGCTGCACATGCTAGTGACGCGACATATATACAAAGCGACTAAATTGGAAACGTCGCAGCGACACGCCGACGTGTTATTTGTTACCTTAGAAGCGGCGCAAGCGACGAGAAACGAGCGATTGTGATTTTCATTAAATTGTTCTACAGGATCTATTTACCTATTAGGTCTCAGTCTCTATGGGCCATGGAGATCTTTTGGTATATTTCTAGCTCTATTAATACTTTGAGCAATTTCAAATTGTAATACATGAAAATAAAGACAAGGTGTGTAAAAAAAACTGTATCATGAAGTCGATTTTTGTGACAGAACGGTTTTATTACACTGTTAAGTTAAAACATAATTTGAGATTTAAAAAAAATGTAACTTTGTATTACGATCTAGCGTAATCCTATCTAATAGTAAGCTAACTTACTGATAAGCTGCTTTTATACGGAGTATTTATTTACTAGCGTTTATGTACTTGAACGAGCGTTCGTATATAGTCTTCAAAATAATCGTTGCGGTTGCTACTAGTAAGCAAAATAATTATATTTTTATCTTCTAACATAACGATTTCTCACAGAGCAGTGTGCCATTTTCAGTCTTCTAATGTTACAAACCTGAAACAACAACAATAAATTGACTTTCATTTGGGTATAATTTAATGGGACTCCGAAACACTTTAGGTGCTAAACAACTTATTTTGACGTTGCTAAACTTATTTAATTTGATAAATCATGTCTAGACTGTATGAAATATCTTTGATAACAATGTTAGGCCCATTTATCATTTTATGTAATTTTGAAGACGGCACAAAATACGCTTATCACTTAGACCGCACCTCGAGAAGCATTGCTAGCGCTTTCAAACTAGGAGCCAGTGAAAAATGTCCTGCCGTTGTATTCTACTGACAATAGAAATAAAAGCGTTTGTTCTACACATCACTCTTATGAGAATGGTTGTTAAAATATTCACTTACGAAGAAATATGGCTGCCATAATGTGATGCGGGGAAAGTTTTTACGCGAATGTTGCAACGTGCTATGAATATTGAATGGAATTTTTACGTTACTTACGGCCACAGTGTAGAATATAGTATAAGATATACTTATTTGAAATGTGATAGGTAAATTTTGCATATTTTCACTATGTGCTTTGATTTCCACCTATACAATCCACACATGGTCATCTGATCCCAATCTAGGGAGAGTCCGTAATATAGTAACCAGACAACTGATACGATTTTTTTTATTTGAAAATTTATACTGATAAAGACATAATATACAATCACAAACCCACACCTTTTAGGTACCGACCAGTATATTTTGCTAGACTAACGGCTTATTTGTAAATAAAGTTTTTGTTTTTATAAAAGAGAAACTTTAGGTTTTGTTTTATTACAATGTTTTTTTTTCTGAGCACAAAATAGTTACGGTCCTACTATTTTTACTTGGATTGAATGTCCTATTTGTTTTCGGGCTGTACGGCGACGTTGCTTAGCTGGCTTCCCATTGATTCTCTAATTAATTAAAACTCTCACAGTGCTGTAACTTGAAGGGCATAACCACACGTTATATAGATGTTGTGGCTCAAGTCTCATAAGTCAAATTTTAATTAATATTGCAAGAAAATATTATGCTGCGTTCAATTTATAGAACAATGCGAAGGCCCTAAAACACTAAGTGCTAAACAAGGGTCGCCAGCTGTTTAATTTGACAACGATGGTCATAAACACATCATAAACGATCTATCTTAATCTTTTCCACCATACAAAAAAAATCTAATATTTATCCTTCCTAGAAACGTACAGCTGTATATTATGTACCGGACACTTGTATAGCTGTATACCCCGGGGGGTGCCGGGTTGGAATAGCACCCCCTCCCCCCCCCCCCCCGAGAACAGGGAGACGGGCAGCAGCGTCATTCTTTTTTTTTGGATTGATCTTCCTCCTATACTGCGATCCCCAAGCCGCCTGCCAAGTGTGGGGATTATGGCAACCCCTCCCTTCTAAGGGCGAGGCCCTTATTCACTAGTGGATGTTCATCGCCTGCTAATGTATGTATGTATACCGGATTTTTTAACCCTTAAATTTTCATTATAAAATATCAAGCAACAAAATAGAGTATAATACCTTTTTCTGGTCAAGTATTTTATTGCACTCGCGGCATCTCCGTACACGTATCAACTTTCCAAAACAATCGGATTAAAAATATTTAATCAAAATATCTGCGAAGCCACGTTGGTCCCAGTACGTGAGGCAAGAGAAATTTAATTTCTACCAACACTCCAGCGTCACCCGGTACGGGTTGCCGACTAAAAACACCAAAAACTTTAGGGATTTTTGTTTTGTTTTGTAAAAATGTTGCGGCTAAATTATGTGTTGTGCAACACAGCAATGTTTAGGTACACATAGCTGCTTGGCGGCAGAATATCTGACACCGCGGTGATAGGTACCAACTTACCTGAGAAGTTTTAAAGGATTCATGAAATCGATAACAATATGGAGACGGACGGCTATTACGTATTAATAAGGATTTCGTTTTAGTTGTTTGGCTAAAGAATTCAAAAGGTGTGTCAATATTTATTTTTAGACGCTCGGGCTAGACGGGACATCCGCTAGAAAGACGCCGCTGCCCGTCTTTTTGTTTTTCCTTAGATGCCTCCGACGACATCCAGCGGGAGGAGATGGGTGGGTGTTATCTTACTCGGACACCGCACTGAGAATTTAAATTGATTGATACATATCAGATGGATACCATCTAAGCTTTCTAAATCTGGCCGCTCGATCGTTTATTCTAATTACTTATTAAATTATGTCTTCCTGGTTGATGCAATCACAGCACATTATCTTTCATAACATCAGCCATCTACGCGGGAGATAATTATTATAGCGCACAAGTGCTTGGGCAGACACTAGTACACTGTCTCCTTTCTATACTACTCTCCTACTTTCATGATCCGATGGGACCGAAGACCAACACGACCGACAAGTCAGGCGCAGAGCCGACTTTTCATATGCTCATCTTATGCATAGATCATCTTAAATTCGATGCATTGCTCACGTTACTTTCCAGACAATCAAGTGATCGGTCTGCATTACCCCAGGCAGTAAGAAAAGCTACACAAAGCGACCTTCGGTTTGCGCCACGGAAGCTACATTCTGAATATTTTATTTTATTTTTTATTTTATTTATTGATCTACCAGCAACGTACACACTAACACATACTCAAGAAACTATTAACTAATAACAATAATAAAAATGTGTAAATCATTTATAGGTAGATACCACATGCACTTATCGGCAACAGCTAATTTAAACTTTAATAAATAAAGAGAAAAAAAAACAAAACAGAATGCTACTCTAAATATAAATACATAATTGATGAATAGTTAATGATTAACGAGTTCTATTCTGTGGTTTCCCGAACGCATCATTTTGGACCACTCGCGTTGTGAAATTTGGCTATTGTTTCACTTGATTGAATTTGGTAGTTAAATTTCCTAACCCAATGTTTCCAAATTTCTCGTGTAAATTAAGCGGTTCTATCACTACGAATAATGTTTGGGTTTGAGAATTTATCGCTTAATACCTTTTATTATTCAAATTATATGGTACGTTGAATGAGCCTTTTTGTTTCAGTGGAAAGGCTAACGTCCAAAATGATCAATCGTTGAATATTCAAATAACATTGTTTTAGTTACGATTTAACTAATGACAAACATTCTGAGCTAGAATGTTTATCACAACTTATAGTAATAAAATTAAAATATCGGCGGCCTTAGACCGCTCTCCGGCGCGGCAACTCATGATTCTGTAAAACAATTTTGTTGTGTACCCTGAGCCTGTATCGGCCGTGATTATAAAAATAACTGCATAATAACGGGACTCTAATTAATCTTGACACAAAAACCATATTAATATGGTTTTTGTAGCAAACATCATCAACGTCAAGTAAGGTACTTTGAATATATGTGCAACTTTGAATAAAACTGGTTAGAAGATTCATATTTGTCTTTCTCTAAATATTTAGTATAATTACTTGAATAATTATGTGAAACGGAATGTTTAAATGTTCTAAATGTCAAATGTGTCACCAAATTAGCAGCAAGTCTATAAGTTTTCAAAAATATACGCGGTTATCAAGAACATATTTTTTCGAAATCTGTCGTTCAATCTTACCGAAACCAAAAAGGTAGCGAGTTTCAAAGGATTTTAGTTGTCCCAGATAACTCAGCTCAAAGTTACCCTAAAGTCGTGATAACTTTGAATGGTCACTAAAATGTTAATTACTCAGACATGTTTTTCTTCAATCATCCTAATGGTTATATTAAAAAATTGAGTATGCCAGAACACCCACCGTACTGTATACCATTTTTTTTTTTTTTTTTTTTTGTAGCGGGGGAAATCTTCGAAAGATCCCCGGGAGCTGTGGGGCTCGACCGGGGTATGTGGTATTCTTACCCACTAAAACCCCCGCGGCTGTCGCATCGGCACATGAGAGGGGAGACCCCAGGGCTCTCCGGTGGGATCTGCACCAGGGGCCCCTCAGTGCCTTGCCTTTGAGCCCGCCGCCGGGGGGCGCATTGTAGCCCCCCGGGAACCAGTCACGGTACTCACGGGGACGGGGGTCGCAACCCCGCCGCCGTCCTCCTCGGAGTCGCCGCCGTACTCAATGGACGCTCAAGGGGCCCACACCCCGAGCGTCCAGCGACTCCGAAGACCGTACTGTATACCATAGTCCAACCAATATACATTTATTTTTCAGTATCCATATAAATCTGAGAAAATTGTTCAAAGTTACCCAACTTGACTATAATAAAACTTTCCATAAGTATTCAATATTCTACGATATTTACACCAAAGATTCATGTCATGTTAATATAGATCTACACATAAAACCGATCTAGAAACAAACTCTGATTTCAAAAACAGAATTCTAAATAATTCATACGATTTGAATCGTGTCCAATACAAATCTCGAATAAATAGTGTACAAAGTTTAGAAATCACAGTCAGACCTTATTCTTTATGTAGTACGACCCAATTCCCTAGGTTATGTACTAGGGTTCCTATTTATAAATAGATTAAGGATTCTGAGACGAATCTCAGAAGGCTTAGAGCCGTCTAATCTATATTCGATTGAAATTCTCAATCGTTTGCTGTCAATTTGTC
Source organism: Furcula furcula (assembly GCA_911728495.1). Classification (NCBI taxonomy): domain Eukaryota; kingdom Metazoa; phylum Arthropoda; class Insecta; order Lepidoptera; family Notodontidae; genus Furcula; species Furcula furcula. The sequence continues at coordinate 20,190,169 of OU452262.1, read as the reverse complement.
CATATATTTTAATTGCAGTGAATCAGTTTAAAATAAATTGTATACCTACATTTAGGAGGCAGACTCGTGCGGTGTCCGGATAAAAATAGCACTTACCCATCTCCTCCCGTTGGGTGTCCGTAAGAGACGACTAAGGGAAAACAAGAAGATGTGCAGCAGCGTATTACTATTAGATTGACTACTACCTATACTGCAATCCCCAAGGCGGCTGTTAGGCGTGGGAATTATGAAAACGTTTTAGTTGAATCATACTCAATTAGCACTTCATTTATTAGCACTAATTAGCAAACTCATATTTGGTGTTAATGCCACCAAACGAAGAAAAATAAACCGTAAGTTATTCATATTACGATTCACCGATTTTTAGACCCGCAGAATTCCTACTTTTGATAAAACGATCACTCTTAAATTGAATAAGAGATTCTCCTCCAATTTGACACGTAGGAAATGATAATCCCTAGCGCTAAATAGACGTCTGGATCCTCCAAACGATTTCGAGTACACGCGAATGTAAGTATTTACTAAGTAATTCGCAATCTTGAAGTAATGAATCCGTTCTCACCAACAATGAACCAATATTCCTGACTAACGAACCGTGAGCAACAATTTCTGAGCGTTTCCACTCGTTTTGCAGATGGTGACGATTTTCAACTGATTACACGCCAATTTCACCCTTATTGCTTTATGAAAGCAACGTACTGTTATTAATTTTCCATCGAAGAAAAAAATAAACGAAGTATAGACTGTAATCGAAGAATTGATATATTCATTCGTGCTGGTGGTTACCCATAAGGTGTAGCAAATCTGTTTGCAAGAATTATAAGAGGTACATAAATAGGTACATAGTATTATAATAGTAATGCGGTAATAGCTCAGTAGGCGAGCGCTTGCCTTGGAAACAAGGTGCGTAGTTTCGCACCCCGGCTCCCACCTCTGATTTCTTTAATTAATCATGTGCGAATCGTCTTTGTGCGATTTTTATTAGCTTTCGGTGAAGGAAAACATCGTGAGGAAACCTGCATGTCTGAGGAAGCTTAACTAGCTTTCGAATGACGTGTGAAGTCCGCTAATCGGCACTTGGCCAGCGTGGTGGACTACGGCCTAAGCCCCTCCATCTTGAGGGGAGGCCCGTGCCCAACAGTGGGACATAAACAAGGGCTGGTATTATTAACTCTAATTGAAAATAGAAGTGATAATATAATATTCTAAAAAAATCCACACACGGTCTTCTGATCCCAAACTAGGAAGAGCTTGAAATATGGAAACCAGACAACTAATATGGAAACTTGACAACAACAACTATTTATGTACTTTTTTTGTAAATACATACATAAATAGATAAATAACACTGACTCACTTGGTAGGAGTCGAACCCATGAGCTATGGGGTAGCGGCCAGGGTGTCTAACCACTAGACCAACAGGCCCAACGTAGAAAATAGAAGTCTGTGACCACCGCTGGCGCAACCCGGTCGAAACGTCAAGCCAAAATATAAGGTAAATCGCGTTAATTCCCGTCAAGCCAAAATATAAAATTATTTTCGATAATGGAACGTGAAACTCTAAAAGACAAACACACGTACATAATAAATATTAGTAAGGGAACACTCATAGAGAGTTGTTATCAAGGTTTTGTAATCGATCGGGTTAAGCAACGTTAGGTAAGGTCATTAAATAGATGGGTGACCGTTTAACGCCATTTGAACTAAACGTGTCCGTGCTTCGGAGAGTAAGTAAAAAGTGGGTCCCAGTTTTTAACCGACTTTAAAAAAGGGGGTTATGTATTCGATGCGAATATCTGTTATTAAAAGTTTAGTTAATGTAAAAATAGCGCAAGCGAAGCTGCGTGGGTCAGCTAGTATTATATAAAGATAATCAATATTTCAAGTGGCTATTGAAAATTGATGGGTCTGATAGTCTCGTGGCTAGCTGGACACACTGGCTGTTACCCAATTGGTCATGGGTTCGATTCCCAGTGAGTACAAAGATTTGTGAGTATGAACATGGTATGAACACGACTATTTACAAAAATAGTAGGTAAGTATGTATGTATTCGTATCAGTGGTCTGGTAACCTTAGTAACAGTTTAACTCTGCCTAGTTTCGAATCGGATGACCATTGACCAAGCATGGATTATAATAATTTTAAAACAGAGCCTGAAAACAGGTTCGAATTTCGAACCTATTTTTATGGTTTTCGAATTTCAACTGACATTAAAAAACGACAGTTGAAATTCGAAGCCGTGACTTCTTTATTTTTCTCATCGTCATCAGTGCAGTTATTAGTCATAACAAAAGATTACTTTTAGTTAGTCCGCACTATTGACCAATTGCGTCACTCGATTATCGACCAAAATACACTTTTATTTGGGTTTTAGTACGCGTAATTGCATTACACACTCCATTTAGCCGTTGAACGAATCATTAAACACGTATTGTGGAAATATTTTTAATAAATGTTTTCGGTGAAACGAAAATGGAAATTCAAGTTCCCTCTAGCTACGGAAAAAATCTGCTCGACTTCACAAACAATATTTTTGATTCATTCAAAGAGATTAAATTTACATAAATATAAATTATAAAAAACCCGACTGCGAACGAACAAAATGAACTTAAGTTTTATTATAGAGCGTCCAACCGTTTATTTTCTTTTTGACAGCACCAATAGAACGTAACTGCGTCATGTTACGCAAAAGTTCACTTAAACTGAACTTTTAAAAGTGAACTTCACTTTAAGTGAACTTTTGCGTAACATGACGCAGTTACGTTCTGTTGGTGCTGTCAAAAAGAAAATAAACGGTTGGATCTATTATATAGTATCTATATACGTAATACATATACCTATATACACATGTATATATATTTCAACTCATCATTAAGACCTTTCATTTGATTGATTTTGATGTTTTTGAAAGTAAAAAATACAAAATGGCGACAGACGGCCGCCATATTAACTTTATTGAAAAAAAATATATATATAACGTATGTCACTCCCACAATTGAGACGAATCTAAAGACATTATAAATCAAATTCAATCAAGCGGTTTAGGTTGTAGGCCATATCAAATAAATAGACATACATATTACTTACATACGAGTACATACATACTCTCGATAAATATATCCCTCCTTGTGGGCAGTCGGGCAATAAGCTATTTATAAAGTGCTGGAACATTTGAAGATGGTTAAAAATATCATCCATAATATATGAAAAATTAAAAGCGGTAGGTACACAATATAAAATACATACACTAGGTGAGGGGAGTGATGGCTGCTGCTCGAGTCAACTCGTGCGCGGGTGCTGCTTGGGGGGACTGGTCCGACTACTATCCCTTTGGCATTTTAGTTTGTTGTATTTTCGTCGTATTTTTAATTTTTATTTGATATTTTGAACGGCAGGACACACTGTCGCTGGTGCTGATTTAATTGTAAAAAACAAACTTTGTTTAAAAAAAATGTGAAAAAATGACAAGCCCGCTGAGTTTCTTGCCGGATCTTCTCAGTTGAGGCCGCGTTGTGATCCGGTGGTAGCTTTTAAAAAATTGACCGTTCAAAAGTGCTAGCGTTAAACCTATTTGAAAAAAAAAAAAAAAAAATTGGTTCCTTGTGCAAGGAACCGTCTAGGTAGGTACCACCGTGGCATCAAGGAGTCCCGTAGGTTTTGACAGTTTACAAGCTTGACTAAATTGTCACTTTTCTGCCATACGTGTTACTAGTTATTGATAGTTACCGCTAAGGGCGGGCGGACAAGAAGTCGGACAGAAGCGTCGTTCTATTGGATTAACTACCACCTATTCTGCGATACCCAAGCTGCCTGCCAAGCATGGGGATTTATGGCAACACCTCCCGCCTAAGGAGGAGGCCTTTGTTCAGCAGTGGACTTTTTTCGGACGAAAACCGTACTAGAGCCCCAGATATTTTGCCGCCAAGTAGCAGTGTCTATACATTGCCGTTTTCCAGTGTGAAGGGCACTGTAGCTAGCGAAATTACCAGTCACAAAAAACTTAATGTCTAATGTCTTAAGAGACGTCAAAGCGTTTGATACCTTTAGTATTGCTAGCGTTTATATGCTGGATTGCCACCTTGGTCATCATCATTACCAGCCGGAATATGTCCAATGATGAACATAGGCCTCCCCCTTCAATCGCCACAATGAACGACAATTAGCTATTTGCATCCACCGGTTACCTGCGACGCGCACAATGTCGTCTGTCCACCTAGTGTGAGGCCTTTTACCCACGTTATTTTACTAAACCCATTTTTATGACATTGTTTAGCTTCGTAAACGATGTCACATTTAGGACTTTCGTGGTGAGACACAATGAATATGGATCTAATTATAATATAATGTACATATTTATTTACTTTAGTTTTAACTGGACAAACATCAAACGGTTTTTAGTTGTTTATGTTCGGTATTTTTATCATTGAAAAATATTTTCTATTCCGTACGTGACCGCGGGCAAAAACTGTTTTATTTACTTTATTTATACATAATAAATAAAGTAAATAAAACAGTTTTAATATTTGATACTGAATAAAAATACATCAGTATTTGGAAGGAATGTTTGGGAAAACTATTTCTTTGGCAAAACGAGAAAATATTGGAATACATGTGTTCGTCATTTCTAAATGGTTGGGTTACAGAACTAGCGAGAATTCCGGACAAAACGGTTCTACTATTACTAAGTTATAGACAAACGAAATTGAAATTGTTGTAGCGACCTACTACATAACGAAAGTACAAAAATAAAGATGATCCTGAATCGCGCAAGCGAAGTTTCCAAGAACATTGAGCATATATAGAACATCCCAACAACAATATACAAATACTATATTAATGTACAAAGAACCGATTACCGATGGGGAAGAGAAAGGTTCTCGAATGGTGACCATGAACAAAGAAGACGCAGCTTAGGCAGGCCTCCTATTAGAACTGACGACACTGTGCGTGTCGCAGGCAACCGGTAGATGCAAACAAGCTAGTTGTCGTTAAAAGGGGGAGGCCTACGTTTAACAGTGAAAGTCTTTCGGCTGGGGATGATGATGATGATGATATTAATGTATGTGATATAATAAATTCACTGCACATTTACCCGTTCGTTTCAAAGCCTGAACGTTACATTCCAGTTCATTCCACCGAACGCAGCACAACTTTTTAATACATATAAAACATATTTGAAAAGAGTGAAAGGTTTAATATTCGTCGACAGTTGCCGAGTATTGGAAAGCAATTGCAACGAAATGTGGTTGTAGCAAAATATTGCTTAGTGACTTTCGAAGTTTTTTTTCTTTATTGCCGACAAAATAATGGCAGCTTTGAGCGACGTATTCTCAATGCTCTATGAGGAATCTCTTTACTGGTGGCTAAGGGCTAAGGTACCATTTTTCAGTCCTATTGCTGTGCTAAAGGATGTCACTATTTTAGCCATAATACTAAAAACTTAATACTAAAACCCCGTGGGGTGTCCAGGTAAAATAACATCCTCCCATCTCCTCCCATGAGTCCACATAAAACTCTCTAGTCTGTGGGTGTCCGTAAAAGGAGTTCTATTGGATCACCTACCCGATCCCCAAGCCTGACAAGCGTAGAGATTATGGCAATCGATCCCTTCTAAGGAGTAGGCCTTTGTTCAATAGTGGATGACTCGTCTGCTGATGAGAATGATAATGACTTAAACCTACATAATTATACAGGGTGTAAGGGACATCGTACCGAAAACCGATACCAGGGATCCAGTACATGATTCTGAACACTAGTGTTGAAATTTTTCATCGGCTTTTTCATGAATTTCCAAAAAAAGATCCGCTTTTTTTAAATAAAGTTATTATAATATCATTATTGGTATAATAATAAATCATAATTTTAATTTAAAAACAATAAATCACTTATTTGTGGAAAATTTATTTAATTATTTATTTATTTATTCTTTATGCACTAAAACAGTACATAGGCAATTAATTAATAGGCAATTATTTATTATTATTTTAGAAAATTAGCAATGTAATTTGAGAAATAAATATTATTCCGCATATATTCATTACATGCTCGAAAATTAATAAGTCAGTAATTTGTCATTTTCCATATAAATGGTTTCTGTAATGTTGTAACGGACATTATTTGACATCTTATAAAATTTTTTTCGGTACGATGTCCCTTACACCCGTTATAGTCCACCATCATCCGCCGGAAGATGTGCAGTGCAACCAAGGCAAAGGGAATATATTTTACCTCTTAGATTGCGAGAATGAGCAGCAATTTGCTATTTGCATACACCGGTGCTCACAATGTAGTTGGTCAGTCCATTAAGTGTGTTCCGGTTTGTAACCGCCATTCGAAAACCTTTCTTCACTATTGGTTATCGATTTAATGTAGTCTGGCTATAATTGTCAAGTTAAATCCTGAGAGCTATGCGGTTGAGGTTGTCCGCCGAATTTCCTCATTAGAAGCAGAAAGAAGAAACACATTTATTTGACCAACACACAATGATAGTAAAACTACAAAGAAAGTACCTACATAAAAAAAAACAGTTGTGTGGGGCCAAACAGGATGCCGCCTTAGCATACTGTTGTGAACACATCGCTGGTATTCTGGCAGCACCTTAAGAGGTGACGCCACCGACATTAATAAAATACAGTAATATATTAAAAAAAAAAGTACAATTATAAAGTTATCAAAGGAATAGTTAGTTACTACTTATAGGGGAAAATTATCTTATACAAAAAGTGGCAGTACTAGGGTAATCCATCAAACGTTTATACGACTTCATACGAGTACCCACTACCAGTGTTGCCAGCAGACAATTTAAGAATGGGCCGAAATCAGTGCTGGCAGGGGCCGATTTTAGGCAGTAAAGGCCGAAGTACGACTTTTCATTGTCTGCCATCGAATTTAGGGGTTTGGGGAAGGTGTACTATTCCCCCCCCCCATTAAAAGGTTAAGTTCGCCCTTTCAAGTTTTTTTATTCTGAGGAATTTTTCCTCATTTTATGAATTATAATTAGTAACATGCGTAAAAAACAAGGGGGAACTCCTTGGGGGGAAAGGGGGGAGCCCCCTTTATCAGAAACGGCACTAGAGATCAGAAAAAAAGCAATGTAAAATAAAAATTCTTTGAAAATTTTTTTTCGGTTTTACGTTTCGTTCCACGAGCCGGAAATAGACAGTAAACACTCAGCATCATCAGCCGAAAGACGTCCACTGCTGAACAAAGGCCTACCCCTTAGACCGCCACAATGAACGACAATTTGCCATTAGCATCCACCGGTTGCCTGCGACGCGAACAATGTCGTAGATACACTTATTGGGAGGCCTGCCTACGCTGCGTCTTCGGGTTCGTGGTCGTCACTCGAGAACCTTTCTTCCCCAACGGTTATCGGTTCTTCGAGCGATGTAGTCTGCCCACTGCCACACATTTTTTTAATACTCGTAAAATAATGCTGTAATTTAATATATATACAATGACAAATAAAATTAAAATAAATATGTGTGTGCATGAAAACTATTGAAATGAGTACAAAATATAATTATTTACTTACATTTTCATAAAATAAAATGTTACTGAAGGTGTGACAACTTAACTGTAGGTAAAACGAAACTATAAATAGTGAGAATTCTATACAATATGTGGTAGGGATTGGCATTAATATTGCCAAAATAATTGATTTTCAATATTTTTTTTCTTAAAACTACGCGTCTCCGCATGTTAAAATGTTGCATGTGTGCTTATAATAATGTCACCATGCTGTAAAAAAAAAAATATCAACCCCCAACTCGACCGTCAATGGAAAGCTATGCTAAGACCGACATTAAAAAAATATGTTACAAATTTTGTTTTGAACGTATGACTTATGTCTATTTATTTTTATTTAGATACTATGTTTTTACAATAGGAATTGGTCAACCGAACCAATGATTTCGATGGATGGATTGGCTGTCGGAGGCTTAAAGGCCGATAAAGGGCCGATGGCAGCCAAAGGCCGACATAGTTTCAAAAAGGCCGAGAATCGGCCCCCCAGGGGCCGATCTGGCAACACTGCCCACTACAGTAATTTTGTTCTGTACTGTGCACTGTACAACACAGATTACTGATCAATGACAATTACATAAGAACTACGGCACTAAAACTCATCATTACGGATTTCATTATGTAAAGAAACTCCGAGCATAGCTCTCTATTTATCTCGTTATACGACTCCATATTCCATGTTCCACCCTCAACTATCCCTTATTTTTCCTTTAATAAAATTATATTTTAGTATTAACACTATTAACTGTTAACGGATACCCAATACCTATAAAAATTTACTACGACAACGTTTACTTTATCGAAACAAAACCGTCCCATCCGAGCCCATCATTGTCCCAGATAATTTGTACTTCTAAAAGGACAAAACATAACAACCCAATATCCGCAGCCATTCCAGCAACCATTGTATTTGTTTTACACTCTCACTTCCCCTCCATTAAATGGGGTGTCATAACTACTGAACTATAATGAATCAAGCCGTAAAGGTCGCCGTTTATGGGCCCCTAAATTACGTCCGTCGTTAGGACATAACTTAGGGTTCCGTGGCAGGAGATTCAGTAGTTATAAGTACAAAGGTTAATTGCACTGGTTTTATGAAAAATCTTTCATAAAAGAATCTGTATTAAGGCTTGAGTGTTTGAGTAACTTTTAATGTATAGTTGGGTGTTCTGAACATGATAACAGTGATCCATGTATTTTTAGGTTATTTAGTTTAATAAAGAGGTTAGATAGGGTGTTTCGGCATAAAAATATCAATGTTAAATGCGTTTAAGATAAATCTATATTTATAATAAAACTGTAACAGGTCCAATTCTGTACATTGAAGATATTTTGAAAATTATATTTGGAGGGCATTCTATAACCGATACTGAGGCCGAAAATGTATTTTTTTTAATTTTTGTCTGTCTGTCTGTCTGTATCACGGCTGCGCATCACGCCGAAACTACTGAATGGATTCGAATGAAACTTGGCATGATTTGAGATCTTACTACGAGGTAGGACATAGGATACTTTTTATCCCGTAACGGTTCTTTTGGGAGAGGGGATTAAAGACAAAATGGGTACTTGGTTATACGCTTGGTCCGATTTTATCAATTTTTCTTCATAATTATAATAAATGTTAGTAAGGGAACACTCATAGAGAGTTGTTATCAAGGTTTTGTAATCGATCGGGTTAAGCAACGTTAGGTAAGGTCATTAAATAGATGGGTGACCGTTTAACGCCATTTGAACTAAACGGGTCCGTGCTTCGGAGAGCAAGTAAAATGTGGGTCCCAGTTTTTAGCCGACTATAAAAAAGGAGGTTATGTATTCGATGCGAATGTCTGTTATTAAAAGATTAGTTAACGTAAAAATAGCGCAGGCGGAGCTGCGTGGGTCAGCTAGTATTATCTATGTGTGCAACTGCCAGACTTTCTTTCCGGGTTAAAGGCTCGCATCAAATCTATCGTCCCGCAAACATAATGCCGGTGACAGCTGGTGCTGCAGCGGGTTAAATCCAAATTCAGAATATGTTAATTATACATAGGCCTCACGAGGGCACTAACATAGGCGGCGGTGGGTTAGCTGGCTGCTTCCAATCATTGCAGGTAGAAAAAATCTTAGGTCGCACTAGATCTGCCCATGATTACCCGTGGGGTGTCTGGGTAAGAATACCACCCTCCCATCTCCTCCCGTTGGGTGTACGTAAGAGTCGACTAAGGGAAACAAGAAGACGGGCAGCAACGCCTTTCTATTAGACTACCTACCACCTATACTGCGATCCCGAGGCCTGCCAAGCGTGGGGATTATGGCAACCCCTCCCTTCTAAGGGGGAGGCCTTTCGTGTTTCGGCTGCTGATGAAACTTTACGGATATTATAGACCCTAAAAACGTAACTTTGAATAAAATCGCGTAGCACAAAACTCGATAGAATTTTATACTCACATATTTATTAAGACTGTGCTTCGCTTTACATATGCGGTATTTTTTGCTATTTTATAAGAACAGCTGCAGCAAAACGATTTTAGATATTAGTGTAGATAAAATTTGAATTTCACTGCAGTAGTTCGGCTAAAGTTGTAAAATTTTAATCTAATTCGTCCCATTTTAAAACCGCGTACGTGTGGCTTTTGAAGTTGCAAACTTAAGCTCTATTGGTTTAATAGTTTACATATTACATGAAAAGTTCTCTGTACAAAGTTCAAAGCTGTACAATTTTAATATCGTTAAGCGTGGAAGAGTGTAGGAAAACTTTTCTGGAGAATAAAGGTATAACTCATAAATTCAAGGCACCACGCTGTATATGCTATAATTTTATATGGCGTTTACAAGTAAACTCCAATTATATACATAAATTGGTTACAGTATGTCGTGTATTATCTATGGTTACATTGCAGTATATAGAGGCCATTCTCCAATACGGAACACAAGAGAATCGAAAACAAATGTAATGGCATTTTATCTTCGCTAAATTACGTGAAGAGACATGTCATTCCCATACCCATTTAAATTAAATATTTAGGCGATGTAATTACGAGACAAAGCTCATGTGTGTAATCCACAACGTCAGACATGACAGTTTCAAAATTAATATAACAGATTGTGTATAATTAATAATTACAGATAACATTAATTTAAACTGTGATCGATCATAGATAGATCTCTTTGTTCGTGCTTCGGAGGGCACGTAAAAGTCAGTCCCGGTTGTTGTCATTTAGACAGCAGTCGTTAAGCTAAGTCAAGGGCCTAAGGGCAGCTTGAACAGATCTGACTCCAGGTTGGTCACTAACCATACGACAAAAAATTTTTTTTTTTTGTTGTAGATTACAATAAAATGAAACTAATTTTACGGATTATATCGCGGTTTACTTTTTGAGTTTAATATTTGATTAATTTTTTTTTTTATATATAAAAATTGTTTCATTTCAATGTGTCATATTCGGGTTAATATCAGAATTATCAGATTAAGTTCAAATAATGAAGTATGAAACTCTTTTGTTTGAGATAAACAAACTTAATTGTGAGAATAATCTTTGCAGACTATTCGCTAAATCGATGTGCGAAACTGCCTCGCTCTCCACCGAATGTATGGTAATTTATAATAGCGTTCTGGCAACCCTGCGTGCAGTACGTGTAACGTTCACCGCGTCAAATGAAATGCGGTTTGTGCTAGAATTCTAATTTTGAAATTCAAACCTCGAACGTGCTCCGCTATTGGTCTTTGCTAATTTATTTTCTATTCTGGCAATGTTCTAAAATTGTTTACTCTTTTATTATAGAACCAAGTGGACAACTAATAGGGCAATCCCAGAGATAGTAGTTCAGTTTTGGTATTAGTATTGATATTGATTGACCTGATTTCAGCGTTGTTGAAGCTAGTAGTAGTAGGCCTCTGACTAGGCTTAAACACTGTTGTCTAGGTGATAACAACAAAAAAAATCTTTTTGAGTTTTCTGCGATAGTTAACTGGCAACATTTTAAGGACGCAGTATAAATATACTGCAACACTATTTTAGTAGTACTTACCTAATTTATTTATTATTTATTAATCTCCAAAACACACACAATACCTAATATAAATATTTGTTGATTACAAAAACATTGTTACATAATGTGGGTAGACTAACTTTTGTTTACATAAAATGCAGTTGTATGACAAGTTCAACCACTAAACCTAGGAACTTATACAATATTTAGTAATTTCTTATTTGAATAATTTTAAATACTAAAGTGTACATATTGTGTATAACTGATATTCACTAATTACATATTGTGTAATTAGTGAATATCAGTTATCTGAGAACCTTGCTAAGATTTTCGAAAAAGACAGTCTCTTTTTAAATATTCAGAAAAACACACTGCCTGGCTGATAAAAAAAAACGAAAAATAATAGGAATTAATTATACCGATTTAGTATCTACAGTGTGTTTACAAACGCGTGTCCGATCCGTGAGGGTATTATTCGGTATATAAATACAATGATATGTTTAAAACTCATTTGTTGAATATCTATCTTTTTCCTAAATTGTTCCAGAAAAACGAATCCGATCTTGTATTTCTGGTAAAAATTATGCAAAAAAAATGACATATTCAACATATTATGACTGCCGTATGTACTTATATGTCATTTGTATTGATACACTGATTATTAAGACCTCAGATCTGATTAAGAGTCACAGATCGGACACGTGTTTTGTAACATTCTGTATACAACGGGTCCCAAACTGATTGGCACTACCTACAAAATGACGAGAATTGTTTTTTTTTTTTGGATCAACAGCTTTCTAAAACATTTAGAGTATATTTTAAAATAATTAGTTTCATAGATTTAAGTAATTAGGTGCAAGTGACAGAATTATAAACCACACGATGTAAATATTCATCGTATTCTCCTGTAAAGTTGCGTTTTTGCAAAAACGTTCTGTCTGTTCAGTCTGTATTTTAGCTTTGGAATGTCATATATTTTATATTCTGTGAAATTTATTATAAAATAGTAATTAGTTTCAAAAATACAAACACTTATTAGTATACGTAGGACCCGTTGTATAGGTCTGGTATAGGTTAACAATTAGTAGATTGTATCACAAGGGAGCAAAATAATATTTTTACGGGGAGGGTACTATTTTGAATCCACAGTGAAGTGAAGGATTCTAGAATAACAAATTTGTTTATTGTTGACAACTTATTGTACTGTCTAACTTCGCCTCTAGAGATTTTGCTTCTTTTCGCCCAACACTTTTTGTTTAGGTAATGTTAAATGTAAGAATATTATTTGAATCATCTGAACGTGGCAAACGAATTAATAGCAGTTTTTTTATTGATCAAAAAAATTGATCAACTGTGTAAACGACCTCGCATTTTTATTGGTCAAACTGAAATTATACATAACATCTGTTTTTTGCCTGTCCTAAACTGGTAGTACCTCTGTATGACCTTCTCCCTAACGATATCCCCCGCCCTGTTAATATCCCATTCATGCTATCCCTGGCCCATACTCCTTTTATAAATGTTCTATATAAATTTTTAAAAGTGAATAACATCATTCTGTAACTCCCTCTCTCTTACCTCCTTCTACTAACTGTTGTACATATTTGTAATTATTATTGTTGTTATTTCTATATTCATATCTATAACACTGTGCCGTTTTTAGACTAACACTATTTATTTGTTTTGTTTCAGCTTAACTAAACCGACCAATCATTTATTTAAACCGATTATTAGTCAAACATATTTTTTTTTTGTTCTCTTTTTACAACTTGTTTTTGGCAGAATCATCGGTACACGATGGAGCCATAAATTAAAAAATTGAATTGAAATTATACATGTGTGTATAATTTCTCGTCTGCTACGTGCACTACAGAGTTATCATCAGATGACAACCCTGTTTTATCAAGGTTCTATTGTTGATAAATCTGCTTAACTTCCTAACAAATGAAAGATTTTGATTTTTCTTTTTTTGTTTCAGATGCTGTCCGGTGTCAATTATTAATTTGAAAAATAAGTATTTAAAATAACAATTTGATTATCCTTGATGTTGCCGAATGGTTATTTATCGCAGTCGCAGTGTTGTGTAATAGTTAGTGATGTGATAGTGATGGTTGTGTGATCGTGATCATCATGCTGCCGGCGCTGTGTCGGTTGCTGGCCACCGCCGCCGTGTTCGGTGCCACGCTGCTCGCCATGGCTGCTAAAAATGGTAAGTGCTTTTTTTACATATCCATAAATATAGCCATGATAAAGAAAATTGAGATAATTATACTATATAGGTAAAGAAAAATATTTGTTGAAATATAACAAGATTTTCTGATTTGTTTGACATTTACAGTAAGGAGTCAATAATATGTGCCTGGTATAAAAATACGGAGGAATTTGCTAGTCTTTTAAAAATTTAGCATTTCCGTTTAAAATATTTTAATGTAAATTATAAAGGCAATAAAATTGCTACCTATGTTATAAATGTCAACCATATTCGATCGAATGAACACCAGTATGGTTACCCTAGAAACTAGTGTCATTTATTCTGTGCTAGTGTCTATTTGAATGAGATCCGATTTTAAATTCTACCGGTCGAATGGCACTATCATCCTCTTAGGGCTAACACATAACTGCGAATTCGCATCGCATCGCAATTATCTGCGAGAAATAAATGAATTTTTGTATCGAAAATTCATTTGTTTCTCGCAGATATTTGCGATGCGATGCGAATTCGCAGTCATGTGTGGGAGCCCTTAGCACAAAGACAATGCTGTGGGGCTCGACCGGGGTATGTGGGATGCTTACCCACTAAAACCCCCGCGGCTGTCGCATCGGCACATGAGAGGGACCCAGGTCTCTCCGGTGGGATCTGCACGAGGGACCCCTCAGTGAGTTGCCTTTGAGCCCACCGCCAGGGGGCGCATTGTAGCCCCCCGGGAACCAGTCACGGTGCTCACGGGGACGGGGGTCGCGACCCCGCCGCCGTCCTCCTCGGAGTCGCCGCTTTTGATACGGGTGTCGGTGGACGGTGTGAACCTCCGGGATATTATTTAATATTAATTTCCTTTGAATAAGTTATATTAGCTTTAACTTTTTATTGAAATTGTTCCCTTCTACTTAAATAAAAAAAAAAGTCAAAGTCAAAAATTCAAAAATTATTTATTTCAAATTGGCTTAACGCTAGCACTTTTGAACGGACATTTTTTTTTAATAGCTACCACTGGATCACAACGCTGCCTCAACTGAGAAGATCCGGCAAGAAACTCAGCAGGCTTGTCATTTTTTCACTTTATTCTCCTCGGAGTCGCCGCCGTACTCAATGGACGTTCTAAGGGCCCACACCCCGAACGTCTAGCGATTCCGAAGGATGTAAAGATATACCTATATCAACTTATTATTATAAATAATACTTATAATAATAATACTTATTTATAATCTATATTAATAAAAGAGCAGGGTGTTTTCTAGGAATCACGATACAGCAAAAACCATATTACGTACAATCTTGAAATTTGGAACCAACATTATTTAAATAGTCTAGGTGAACAATAAGAACGGATTTTTCGAAATTCCATACCTAAGTGGGTCAAATGGGCTCCCAAAGTTTGTATGGAAAAAAATTTTTTTTTCCTCGCACGGACATTAAACTTTGTCAGTGTACTAAACAAAAGAAATAAAGAAACACGTATATCACACTTTTTGAAAATCGACCCATATTGGGATTTTAACCTGGTTTTTGAGTATGCAACGAGGAAAAAAAAATTCATACTGCATTGCTGAAACTTTGCGAATATATTAATCAAATTATAGCAATCCAAGTGCATATAATCATTTTTTGAAAATCAACTCGTAAAGGGGTCCAATTGGGGTCCAAAAAATGTTTCTCGAGCTACAGTCATAAAACTTAGTTTATATATTGCACACAAGAATCTAAGAAACCTATTTCCAGCATTTTTCAAAAAACTACCCCTAAGGTTTTTTAATGGAGTTTCAAAGTTTGCTCAAAGAAGCATTTCCATTTCATCCTATGATGCAGCTAGACTAACGAAACTCGGTAAATAAACTCAACACAACAATTGAAAAAACTAATTTTGATCATTTTTGTAAAATCAACCCCTAAGTGGGTCAAATGGGCTTCCAAAGTTTGATTAGAAAAAGAAAAATTTCGTCACACGGACATGAAACTTTGTCACTCATCATCATCATCATCAGCCGGAAGACGTCCACTGCTGAACATAGGCCTCCCCCTTAGAACGCCACAATGAACGACAATTGGCTATTTGCATCCACCGGTTACCTGCGACGCGCACAATGTCGTCTGTCCACCTAGTGGGAGGCCTGCCAACGCTGCGTCTTCCGGTTCGTGGTCGCCACTCGAGAACCTTTCTTCCCCAACGGTTATCGGTTCTTCGAGCGATGTGGCCTGCCCATTGCCACTTCAACTTGCAGATTCTGAGAGCTATGTCGGTGATCTTAGTTCTTCGGCGAATCTCCACATTTCGGATTCTGTCGCGCAAAGAAACTCCGAGCATAGCTCTCTCCATGGCTCGTTGTGTGACTCTGAACTTTTCTAAAAGGCCAGCCGTTAGAGACCACGTCTCAGTACCATATGTCATCACTGGCAACACACATTGGTTAAAAACCTTCGTCTTCAGGCACTGCGGTATTTTGGACGAGAAGATATCGCGTAGTTTCCCGAACGCTGCCCATCCGAGTTGGATTCTTCGGGCGACCTCTTTGTCAAAGTTGGACCGACCTAACTGGACAGTTTGTCCTAGGTATACGTAGTGGTCAACAACTTCGAGTGTATCGTTCCCAACAACTACCGGTACGGGTGCAACATGGACATTAGACATGATCTTCGTCTTGTCCATGTTCATTTTAAGACCCACCTGTTGGGAAACGCTACTGAGGTCGCTGAGCATCGTATTGAGGTCCTCCAGCGACTCTGCCATAATGACTATATCGTCGGCAAAACGAAGGTGAGTGATGTATTCGCCATTGATGTTGATGCCGAATCCGTACCAGTCCAAGAGCTTGAAAACGTCCTCCAATGCGTTTGAGAACAGTTTCGGAGAAATAACGTCTCCCTGTCTCACACCTCGCTGCAATGGGATTGGTTTCGTGCTCTCTTCCTGTAGTCGGATCGACATGGTGGCGTTGCTGTACAAACACTTCAACACTTCGATGTACCTATAGTCAATGTGGCACCGCTGGAGGGACTGCAATACCGCCCAGGTCTCGATTGAATCGAAGGCTTTTTCGTAGTCCACAAACGCTAGACATAATGGCCGATTATACTCCTCGGTCTTCTGTATAATCTGGCGGAGCGTATGTATGTGGTCTACGGTGCTAAAGCCTTTTCGGAACCCGGCTTGTTCGGGAGGCTGGAAGTCATCAAACCTGCGTTCGAGACGGTTCGTAATGACTCTCGAAAACAGCTTGTATACATGGCTCAGGAGTGAGATGGGTCTATAATTCTTCAATAAAGTGTTATCACCTTTTTTGAAGAAGAGAACCACCACACTCCTGTGCCATGCTTCTGGCGTAGTACCCTCGAGTAAGACGGAATTAAATAACTTCTGGAGGACTAAAAGTACCGGTTTTCCACCCGCTCTCAGAAGTTCTGTTGTGATTCCGTCTTCACCCGGCGCCTTGTTGTTCTTAAGCTGTTTGAGAGCCATTCTAATCTCGTACAAGCTGATGTCTGGGATGTCCTCAGTGTAGTGTCGGGTTAGTTGGGCTCTGGTGTCCTGAGCTGTTCGGGCAATGGGTTTTCGTGTCGAGGTGTACAACTGTCCGTAGAACCTCTCGAGCTCTCTCAATATCTCCGACTTTGATGAGATGACACTGCCGTCGTCGATCTTCAGCTTGGTCACTTGGCTTTGCCCAATAGACGAATTCTTTGCAAACACTTTAGAGCCTTGGTTCCGCTCAATTGCGTCCTTAATACATGCTGTATTATAGGAACGCAAGTCGTGTCGCATGGATTTCGAGATTCGTCTATTGAGTTCAGCATATTCCGACATATCAGCTGAAGATTGCAGTCTCATCTCAGTTCGGGTTTCCATTAACTTAATGGTTTGATTGGAGAGCTTCTGAGGCTTATTACGGCGTGGGGTCTTAAAGAACTTGGACCCCACTGCATGGACAGTTTGCACCAACCCATTGTTTAACTCGTCCGCAGTTTCGCATTCGGCTAGGCACTGGAAGCGATTGTGTAGTTCGAGTTGAAAGTCTTCGGGGTTTTGGATTTGGGCGGTTCCCGGACGGAGCGTGGACTTCATCAGACGGGACCTCTCAAGCTTGACATTGATATTCAATGTGCCTCTAACAATACGGTGATCGCTACCGGTTTTCACCCTGCCGATCACGGAGACATCATCGAATATATGCTTGTTGGTCGTCATGATGAAGTCGATCTCATTTTTGGTTGAACCATCGGGGCTTATCCACGTCCACTTCCTGGATGGTCGCTTCTTGAAGAAGGAGTTCATCACAAAGAGTCCCTCCTTCTCCATGAAGTCGACCAGCCGCTGGCCCCTTTGGTTCCGCTGCCCGTACCCATATGACCCCACTTTCAACTCATCGCCATTCCGTGTGCCCACCTTCGCGTTGAAGTCCCCCATAACAACGGTGAAGTGTGTTTTGGAGGTATGTATGGCTTCTGCTATCTCCTCATACATAGCCTCTACTTCATCGTCAGGGTGTGCCGAGGTCGGCGCGTAAACCTGTATAACCTTCAACGAATACCGGCTGGTTATTCTGAGTATAAGGTACGCTACCCTGCTCGACACACTATCGACCTTTATAACGTTGTTAATGAGGGACTTACGGACGAGAAACCCAACACCACCCTGAGATTTTCTGTCTCCTTCCCGGAAGAAGAGCAAGTTTCCGGAATCAAGGGTTATCGTATCCTGTCCCTCTCGTCGGATTTCAGATAATCCCAAGATATCCCAACGTAACTTGCTCAATTCTTCCTCCAGCTCGATAATCTTCTCGTCAGTCCTAAGCGTGCGGACATTATGTGTTGCCAGGGCCAAAGTTCGGTGGGGGTGGTAGCGGGGCATCTGCCGGAGATTCTTCGCACCCCCTGCTCGACCGTTACCCCGCCCGCTACCAAGGCGGGGAATAGAGGAGCTGCCGGGGACTGGGGGCCGTAAATTAGCATTGTCAATCATTGGGGGGGGGGGGGGGGGGGGTTTGCCTTAATCCCCACGCTTGGCAGGCGTCTTGGGGATCGCAGTTCCGAAAAGATGGATATATTACACAGAAGACGCTGCTGCCCGTCTTCTGGCTTTCCCTCAATCGCCTCTTACGAAACCCACGGGAAGAGAGGGGGGGATGCAAATTCTTAGCCGGCATCCCACGGCATAACGGCAAACTTTGTCACTATACTAAACAAAAGTAATAAAGAAACACGTGTATTACAACTTTTTGAAAATCTACCCTTAAAGGGGTTTTTGAGTATGAAACGTGAAAAAAAAACATACTGTATTGATGAAATTTACGAATATATTTATCAAATTATAGCAATCCATGTGTAAATATGATGTTTTGAGAATCAACTCCGAAATGGGTTCAATTGGGGTCCAAAACATGTTTTTTGTCCTACAGTCACAGGACTTATTTTATGAATTGCACACAATAATCTAACAAACTTATTTTAGAATTTAAATTTTAAAGCTCAATATATAAACTCAACTGACACTGCGGATGCATTCATGAAATTAAATAAATACATGTGCAATATTTTTTTTAAATTGACCGCCAAAAGGGATTAATTGGGGTCCAAATCATTATGTATTGCACATAACAATCTAAGAAAAGTGTTTCTATAATTAATCGAAATCCAAATGTCAATTAATGGTTTCATAGTTTGCATGCAGAAGGAATTCTATTTAAGTCATAAGGCAGCTACAGTCACGAAACTCGGTAAGTAAACTCAACACAAGAATTTAACAAAATAATTTTCAGCATTTTTAACCGACTCCAAAAAAGGAGGAGATTCTCAATTTGTCTGTAGGTACATATATTTTTTTTCTATGTATGATCGCGCATAACTCTGGCAATAATTGCCATAGTTATAATAAAACGATTTCAAAAAATCTCTCTGGTACGCATAGGCCGCTCCACTGATTGGGTCCCTTAAAAAAATTTTACTTACGAATAAGCAGTTCCTAAAAAAAACAAAAATGCCGACTCAGAAAAAACTGTAGAAATATGATGTTTTTATCGCTTTTACAAAAATGGTCAACTCTGGCAAATATTCACCAATTTTAATGATTCTTTTTTATTCGAAAGAAGGAACCACTGTAATGAATATGTATAAATTTTATCACAACCGGATAAAAACTTCCTGGAGAACCACGATTGATGTGTAGGAATTTATCTGGTAAAAAAGAATGTATACAGACGAATTGAGAACCTCCTCCTTTGAAGTCGTTTAAAAAACCATGAAACTGATGTTCTCCATTACGTTAGGTACTCTGAAAAATATGAACCGATTTCGATGATTCTTTTTTAATTCAAGAGAGTAAACTACTGTAATGATTTCATGCAAATATCATTAGGACCGGATAAAGTGTGCAATATTTTATTCGAAACTCCACCCGTGGGACAAATGAGGTTGGTATCAAAGCTTGTATGTAAAAAAATATTTTTTCAAAGACACGAAAGTTTGTCAGTGTACTCATCAAAAAATTGAGAAACACGTCTAACACATTTGTTTTGAAAATCAACCCTTAACGGTGTTTTAGCACGCTTTTTGAGTATCAAACACGAAAAAAAAATTCATGCTGCACTAATGACACTTTGCGGATACATTTGTCATATTGAAGTAAGCCATGTATTTTTTTTAAATTACCCCCTAAAAGCGTTCAATTGAGTCCCATAAAATATTTTATTCCTCCAGCCACACGACATATTTTATGTATTGCATACAATAATCTAAGAAACCGTTTCCGGCATTCTTCGAAAAATCCCTAAAGTTTGCGTGAAGAATGATCTCCATTTACTAATGCTATAATGAAACTATGGTAACGAACTCAGTGAATGAATTAAACAAAACAATAGAATAAACTAATTTCTAGCATTTTTCGAAAATCAACCGCTAATTCAAGTCTACCAATGGGGTTACCAAATGGTTTCCACTTAACAACCTCATAATGTTTTTAATGGAATTGCAAAATAAGTAGAGTATCTTTATAAATAAAGAAGTAAATATTTAAGAATTCCATTTCTTACACATATAATAGCTTACACAAAAATACAGGCTACATACTTGATACCTAAGATCAGGGTTAATAAAAGTGTGAACAATGTTGTTACATTAGTGTAAACAATATTTTAAAAACTTCGATCCATAATTCAAAACACATTTGAGTAACAAATTAAACGCGAGCGAAGCCGCGGGCTACAGCTAGTATATAATAATTAATATCCCAAATAGGCAGAGTCAAATACCCTTTATTTTTTTTTGACGCGGGGGAAATCTTCTAAAGATCCCCGGGAGCTGTGGGGCTCGACCGGGGTATGTGGGATTCTTACCCACTAAAACCCCCGCGGCTGTCGCATCGGCACATGATAGGGGGGACCCCAGGGCTCTCCGGTGGGATCTGCACCAGGGACCCCTCAGTGCAAAGAAAGAAGAAGAAAGGCAAACCTTTGAAGAGTCAAATACCCAGAGTAACCCTAGGTTACCTAGGTACACCTTTCGCTAACTGGGTACCTACTCAAGTGAGAAACTCTATAATAAAATCCCCAAACGTCATTCCGGAATCTACCTAATGGTCCCTGTATGTGTCCCCCTATAAACAGAGGGTACACACTAAACCCATGTTTTGTGAGTCATTACCTGGATGCCCTTAAACCTTGACACAGCACATTCAAAACTTCACTCACACGTTCTAAGATAAGGCTGAAAATTGAAAGCCATGGTTATAAAACTGAGGTTTTACTGTTGAATTTCGTTGGCGACTCGGTATAAAGACTCCTTCGAGTGATATTTAATTCAGCTCATGGATTTTCAAATTCCAAACGGTGTTACGGCGATGAGGTGTTTTGTTTTATTACGTTTTTGATACGGGTGTCGGTGGACGGTGTGAACCTCCGGGATATTATTTAATATGAATTTCCTTTGAATAAGTTATAACTTAAATTAGATAGATATAGGCCGACCGTTTAACTCGCGTATCGCCTGCGCGGTAAGAAGGGAGCGGGGGCGGGTAACGCTACACACGGAGTCAATAATCCAAAGATTTATCTCGAGATAGACATTGTTGGTAAAGAATAAAATAATAAGTATCTTTTTTTTAAGTATTTATTTTTAAGTTTTACAAATATTTTATAATAGCTTCATAGGTACAAAATCATAAAACAATAATTAACTCCGTTTAAGAAATATTTAACCACAGATAAAAAATTTATAGGACTATTCGTCACTAATATTCATATCGCTTGAATCATCATCACTGTCTGTGTAGCTTGAGGAGTCAGAATCTTGCAAATTAATAATAAATCGGTCCATCTCTGGAAGAGCGATTCATCTTGAGATTTATCTTGGCAGTCGTATACCTTGTGCGTTTATCTTCAAGCGTCCGTAACAAAACACCAACCGCGCGCTGCCAGCACAGCCAGCGCACTGCCGCAGTTGACGTAAGCTCTCTGCTCCGCGCACCCCTTTCACCCATCCGCTAACATGAGGGGTGATGTTAGCTCCCTTCTACCCCCTCAGGCGATACGCGTATTAAATGGTCGGCCTAATACTCTTTATTGTACACAAACTTATCTACACATAAAATAAAGCACATCAAAACACTTAAAACTAAAATATGTACAAAGGGCTAATTAGCTAACTTAAATAACAAAGTCAAAGTTAGCTTTAAATTAAATTCTATTGAAATTCTTCCCTTCTACTTAAGAGTACAATATGTTTTAATAAATACACTTAATGACCCATTACTCTCCATTTTTTTCATTAATTCACTTAATTGACGAACTTAACAGGCCCGGTGGTCTAGTTAGACCACTTGCGTGTAGTACGCAAGTTGTCTAACTAGACCACTGGGCCAAGACTAGACCAATAGGTCGTGTGTTCGACTTCCATTATACGTCTGATGTTGTATATCTCTTTAAGAATAATTATGTACTTACTTATCGTATCGTCGTAATCAGCCGGAAGACGTCCACTGCTAAACATAGGCCTCCCCCCGGGGGAGGGGGGGTGCCATAATTCCCACGTTGGCAAGCGTCTTGGGGATCGCAGTTTCCGAAGAGTTGGATATTATACAGAAGACGCTGCAGCCCGCGGGAAGAGAGGGGGTGATGCAATTCGAAGCCGGCACCCCGCGGCCAAGTATGTGAATTTACAAAGCTCTGTTAGCAACAGTTTTAATATGCAAGTTTACTGAATTTAATTATAAACGACTCTGTAGTATACCCAACACAAACATATTCAACGGTAGGGGTTGAGCGATGACGTCACAAAGCTGTCATCTTAATTTGCTTCATAACCATAACCTACCTATCTTGTGAATAGTTGGCCCAAATTACTTTAGGTAGGTTGGCAAGTTATATTACACAATTCTACCAAATAAAAAAATATACTTTACCATCACCAGTAGGAAGACGTCCACTGCTGAACATAGGCCTCCCCTTCAAACGCCACAATGAAGGGTAATTGGCTATTTGCATCCACCGGTTACCTGCGACGCGCACAATGTCGCCTGTCACCTAGTGGGAGGTCTATCTAACACTTTGTCTTCCGGTCCGTGGTCGCCACTCGACAACTTTTCTTCCCCATCGGTTACCGGTTCTTCGAGGGATATGGCTGATGACAACATTATATTATTACAAAATTATTCAACCGATCTTACAAAGTAGTTCTCATACCTCTGAGGAATTAAAAAAACAAAGAATGGTTTAAAAAATTGTTGGTCTCGCGAGTGTCGTGTCACCGAAGAGCGCTTGAAGCGCTGCTTTGCATATAACTATTACCTACCGCTGATTCCTTAGTTTGCTCTCCCTGGGGTCTACTTAAAATGTTCTGCCCTTTCCTTAAACAGCGCTTTCCTTAAAATTTGCATTTTAAATGCTGGATTGTGTATTGGTCAATCGCTGCATTTTTAGCAAGCTGTTGTTTTGTTTTGTTAGTAATCGATTTTGCTAAAATCGGCAAGCGGTGACGGGGGAATTAGTATTTTTATGTTGTATCTTTGGAAACGCTTGAACTATAAGATTTTAAAGCATAGTATTAAATGTAACAGTTAACAATAAATATTATTATATTGATATGTAAATGACAAATAGTGATGGGTTTGAGCTGTCACAAGCGCAAATGTCGATAAATACATCTGACGGTAGAGTACCTGTTGGCATGTCTATGATATTATGCTTTTCGATGTTCTTACTCGTGCCTACCATTCTTAGTTAAAAATAAGTATTCTATAATACTTGTACATATTCTCAGACTACACACTATCTATCGTGTCCTTTAGTGATAAACGAAATATGGTAACAAAAAATTAGATACATTATAATGCAGCAAAATCTCAAAATACTTACGCATTAAAAAGTACAGTAAGACATGTAAAAATGGGTTAAATACAAAATACTCGCGGGGTGTTTTTGGGAAAGCGGGTTGGATAAAAAATACGTAAGCCTTGAAAAAAGCTCGCATGACCGCAATGCGACACAGCTAAACGTACAGTCCCCTTCATTAATAACTGAATGCAGACGCGTGCGGACATTGTTATTGGTCCAGTTGGTTCATGTGTAGGAAACATTTTAATAACATTTTTTTTATTTATTTGTTTTTTTTTTTGGTATTTTACTTTAGGTCTATTGGTTTAATTGAATTTAATATTTTGTTTAAAGTAAGATATTTCTTGGATACCATAAAACCTGATAATGCATTTCATGTTAAGTTCTGTGCAAGTATGTAAAATATAGAGCCAATTTGGGAACCCAATATTTAAAATGTATTAAAAATTAGAATTATATACGATCATAATACAATACAGATATTCTTTATTGTACACCAAAAGAAAAGATGCAGCTTAAAAGGGATATATATTTAAAGAATATATATTTTAAGAATTTAACCAAACTCACACTTTAAAATATAATTTTGTAATTAATCTTGGCGCCAACTACTTCCAACTACAACTTAAAACTAAAATTATCTCTTGGCTCGAATATAAGAAACTTAAGCGTTTCCACGGGTCGTGTTAAGTGAAATGAAGATAAAAAATGTATAAAAAACTTCTCAGAAGTGGAAAAGTTGGCCAAGAGCTGCAAACGGCGACTGTCGTAATTATGGCGCGGACTGTACAATATTTGTAACAGATTTATTTACGTTTTAAAGTGTAAGTAAGAGATAAATTTTATTTTTATTCTCGCATGATCAGTTAGCCGTAGGGTGTCTGGGTAAGAACAGCACCCACCCATCTCCTTGGGGTTGGGTGTCCGTAAGAGGTGACTACGGGAAAACAAGAAGACGGGCAGCAGGGTCCATCTATACTGCGATCCCCAAGCCGCCTGCCTAACGTGGGAATTATGGCAACACCTCCCTTCTAAGAGGGAGGCCTTTGTTTAGCAGTGAACGACTTTAGGTTGATGATGATGATGGTCAGTTAAGAACAAGGGGTCCAAATAAGTATCAGCACCTCTAATACACACCCTGGCTCATGTGACAGGTCCGGTTTGGCCATATTATATAATTATATAGTAGCGCGGCGGCGCCGCGCATTGCGTGGGGCTCGGCCGTCGGGCTACGTTTATTTTGTTTGTATCGTCACTAGGTGCTCACGGAAGACCAGCGTTGTTGCTTTTTGGAGCAATAACATTAAGCTGAGTGAGCACCACTTCAACGACTATAATGAAGTTTTTTTTTTTTTTTTTTTTTATACTTTCGTTTATTTTAAGATTTTGTGTCTTTGAATATTTTTTTTTTCTTTTCTTTTCTTTTCTTTTAATAGCAGTCTTATTGTAAACTTATTTTCTCAACAGAAAGAAGAGGTAGAGCTATATTAAGGTTGTCTGGAAGAAATCGCAACCACGAATCATCCTTGATAGGTAGCGCTGTTCTTTTGCGAGGATTTTTGGATTTTTTCTTTTTCGTGAGGCTATTGAAATTAAAAAGCATCCAAATTTCAATAGATAAGATGGCTGGATGCTACCACCAGCTTGGAGTCCCGTGATAAACATAGTCAAATCCAAAGACAAGCATTCCACTGCAAGACCTCAAGATACTGTAAGCTCTTTCTGCGTAGATCGGACTAACAATAATAATTACAAGACCTGAGGGTACCCTAAGACAACTATGACAAATGGACAGCTACCACCTCAGTCCGCCCGTGACCATGAATGCTGTAAAGTATTCGAAACGTCGGGAAATTAAAATCAAAACTAAACCGCGATATAATCCGTAAAATTAGTTTCATCTATACTTATAATAAAACTGTAACAGGTCCAATTCTGTACATTGAAGATATTTTGAAAATTATATTTTGAGGGCATTCTATAACCGATACTGAGGCCGAAAATGTATTTTTTTTAATTTTTGTCTGTCTGTCTGTCTGTCTGTCTGTCTGTCTGTCTGTATCTCGGCTGAGCATCACGCCGAAACTACTGGATGGATTGAAACGAAACTTGGCATGATTTGAGATCTTACTACGAGGTAGGACATAGGATACTTTTTATCCCGAAATCTAGCACGGTTCTTTTGGGAGAGAGGACTAAAGTCAAAATGGGTACTTGGTTATACGCTTGGTCCGATTTTATCATTTTTTCTTTATAATTATAATAAATATTTGTAAGGGAACACTCATAGACAGTTGTTAACAATTTTTGGAAATCGGTCAGGTTAAGCAACGTTAGCTAAGGTCATTAAATAGATGGGTGACCGTTTAACGCCATTTGAACTAAACGTTTCTGTGCTTTGGAGGGTAAGTACAAAGTGGGTCCAAGTTTATAACCGACTTTAAAAAAGGAGGTTTTGTATTCTATGCGAATGTATATTATTGAAAGTTTAGTAAACGTAAACACAGCGCGGGCGGAGCTGCGTGGGTCAGCTAGTTTCAATATATAATTCTTTATATATATAATTCTACTGTACGTGTGTATGTCACTGAAATCCTCCTAAACGGCTGGACCGATGTTGATGAAATTTGTGTCTGTTCAAGGGGATTCGAGAATGGTTTGGATTCAATAAAAACGCGGGCGGAACTGCGCCGGTCAGCTAGTCGTATATAAAGATATTAAGTATATCTAATGTCTTAAGGGTAGGCAACGCGCTAGAAATTCTTCTGGTGTTGCTAGCGTCTTTAGGCTGCGGTGGCTGCTCACTATCAGGCGGGCCGCACGCATGCTTGCCACCTTGGTAGTATAAAAAATAAAGAAAAAAGAATGGTTTCGTGAGATCGTTACTTAATACCATATTTATCTTAGCGAAAAGTAACTTTTAAAGGATTATAGTAAATAAAGCAAGCAGCCCTCGCCTTAATCCAAGTTTAACGAGAAACAAATTACTCCTGCCGGGTATAGATCCAATCAATTTCGAATTTCTTATACCAATTCCCGGAAAATAATCTTCCGAACATTACTGCTTTGAATCCCGGTTACGGTCGAGCTAAAAGATAACTAAGGGTTCCGTACTTATGGGCTGATTACACTTGAGCTAAAAAAATAGTGACCTAAAAATAATTTGCGTCAAGGGTGAATAGAATAAATTACTTGTATTCATTATGAAATATAGAAAATTAATGGAATATTTTATTGGCATAAAAAGATTGCTCTATAAAATGCCTGAAACGAACTTATTCGGTACATTATATTTTTGATTTATGTCAAAATCAAAATATCTTTATTATGTATAGGCCCCACGGAGGCAATCACAGAAAATGTTTTTTTTACAAACTACTTACGACCCGGTCGTAACGCGACCGCTACTGACAAAATCTGGCAAGAAACTCAGCGGGCTTGTCATTTTGTCACAATTTAAAAAAAAAAAACTACCATTTAACTATACGCGATGATGGCAAGCGGTCTGATGGTGTCACTTTAGTACCATGGCAACATGGAAAGCCGTTGGTGTGCGACATGGGTTGACACACTTGCTGCGTCCCACATCCCGGCAACTTGCAGGGCGGCTGGAGGGGCTGCGGCGACCGCTAGTGATGCAAAGCAGCTCTAGGTTCGAGCTATATATTTGCGCCCTTTGCGGTGGAGACCATGGGGCCTTGGTCTCATGAGACGCACGGTTTGGTGAAAGAAATTTCATCCAAACTTATCAAAGTCTCAGGAAACCTTTAGCTGGCTGGTAGCTTTTTCTGCCAACTTATAAGCTTGGCTATACAAAGGGGTTATGCCGCCAGTCTTTTAGGTACCCTTCCCTCCCAGTGCGGCGACTTTGAGGAAGTTTTTTACCTAGTTTAAATGTACATGTTTGTAAATAAATTGTAAATTTCAATAAATATTTAATTATTACAAATTATAAATTTCATTATAATTTTTTAACGAAAAAAACTCTAAATGTCGCTCACGTGAGAATTTTCCTTCACACATCACGGAACCCAAAAAAAATCATAAAAAAATATATAAGGTATACGAACCAACAAAAGGTTTTCGATGAAAAGGCGCTACAATCGCAATATATTGGTATCCGGTGCACATAATAAAAAAGTATAAAAGGAAATTAGATGAGGGCCAATATAATGCTATTGAAAGGTAGGCCATTATTGACCGCAATAGATTTACTACCTTAGTAAACCGGGAGTGTGAATAGGGTATCGGTTCATAAACTAGTCTTGGGGGAAAATGTGAAATCGGTTTCCTTCTTATTTATTCTCATGGTTAGGATCAAAGGGGCATTGGAATGTCATGGAGGATGGCACTGAAAACCAGCTCTGCGTCGGGAACTTGTTTTCCGGTCAACCTCATTCAGAAATGCGGCGTACGATTGGCACCTCATTTACCAAGTTCAATTTTTGAAGTGAAAACTTCTTTAGCGGCGCTGTGCACTTTTTTTTCTGTTGGGGAAAAAAAATTAAATTCGCGTCAGAACACGTGACCGTAGGACCTGATCGAAAAATCGTAAGGTAAGACGTAGGCGGCGCAGGGCGCTTGCGCGAATTTTCGTGTACGGTTCGGTTACAGCGTGCCACGCGCATCCATGGATGGTGTAATAGTTCTGAAGTATTAAATTTTTTATATATTACTAGCTGTAGCCCGCGGCTTCGCCCGCGTTGACTTTGTTACTCAAACGTGTTTTGAATTATGGATCGGGGTTTTATAAAATATTGTTTACACTAATATTGTCTTTTATTTACGCGAATGCTACACATTGAAATCAAACTACGTTTATTTTACCTTTTACTATTCCGACGTTTCGAATGCTTTGGAGCACCCATGGTCACGGGAGGACTGAGATGTTGAACGTCCTTATGTCACAATTATACCGGTGTACCCTCAGGTCTTCTTAGTTATTATTGTTGGTCCGATCTTCGGACGATCGATTTCAATATTGTTCACACTTTTATTAACCCTGATCTAATCGGTATCAAGTATACAGCCTGTATTTTTGTGCAAGCTATCATAGCTCCCATTTCTTAAATATTTACTTCTTTAGTTAAAAAGATACAGTACTTATTTTGCAATTCCATTAAAAAACTTTTGAGGTTGTTAAGTGATGCCCTAAGCGGTTGATTTTCGAAAAATGCTGGAAGTTAGTTTAATCTATAGTTTTGTTTAGTTCGTTTCGTTACCATAGTTGCATTATAGCATTAAATGGAGATCTTTCTTCACGCAAACTTTAGGGATTTTTCGAAGAAAGCCAGAAACGATTTTTTTAGAATCTTGTATGCAATACATAAAATATGTCGTATGGCAGTAGGAATAAAATATTTTTTGGAACTGAATTGAACTCTTTTAGGGATTAATTTAAAAAAAAAGACATGGACTGCTTCATTATTACGAATTTATCCGCAAAGTGTCATCAGTGCAGCATGAATTTTTTTTCGCGTTTGATACTCAAAAACCCCGTTGCTTAAAACCCCGTTACGGCTGCCTGTCCACCGGAGTGGAGCGAGGCAGCGTAGCGGAGAAACGGAGAAATATTAACCAATAAGATTGCACAAAATCTCCGCTCCTCTTTTTTGTGCAATCTTATTGGTTAATATTTCTCCGTTTCTCCGCTCCGCTGCCTCGCTCCACTCCGGTGAACAGGCAGCCTAAGGGTTGGTTTTCAAAACAAATGTGTTAGACGTGTTTCTCAATTTATGAATACACTGACAAAGTTTCGTGTCTGAAAAAATATTTTTTAGATACAAACTTTGATACCTCATTTGTCCCACGGGTTGATTTTCGAATAAAACATTGCATACAACACAACAAAAAAAAATGAAACGGCTTCAACAACACAAAAACATAATAATTTAAATGTTATTGAAGTTGGTGTTGACGTAGCTACTGTGTATATTTTCTTCAGGAACACTTTATCCGGTCCTAATGAAATTTGCATGAAATCATTACAGTAGTTTACTCTCTTGAATAAAAAAAGTCATCGAAATCGGTTCATATTTGTCAGAGTAATGTAATGGAGAAAATCAGATTTTTTAACAGACTTCAAAGAAGGAGGAGGTTCTCAATTCGTCTGTATGTATTCTTTTTTTACCGGATAAATTCTTCCAAATCAATCATGATTCTCCAGGAAGTTCTTATCCGGTTGTGTTAAAATTATACATATTCATTACAGTGGTTCCTTCTTGTGGTGTGTGGTGGTGGTGAATCATTGAAATTGGTAAATATTGGCCGGAGTTTGTTCTTAAAAAAAAAACACCATCTTTTAGGCATTCCTACAGTTTTTTCTGAGTCACCATTTTTGTTTTTTCAGGAACTGCTTGTTCGTAAGTAGGTAATATTTTTTTATGGTACCCAGCCAGTGGAACGGCCTATCCGTACCAGAAAGAATTTTTGAAATCGCTTCATAATTGCCAGAGTCATGCGCGAACATATATACATAGAAAAAAAAATATGTACAGACAAATTGAAAACCTCCTCCTATTTTGAAGTCGGATAAAAATGCTGAAAATTAGTTTGTTAAATTGTTGTGTTGAGTTTACTTACAGAGTTTAGTGACTGTAGCTGCATTATAACTTAAATGAAAATCCTTCTTCATGCAAACTTTGCAACCTCATAAAATTACCTTAGGGATTTTTTTTTTGAAGAATGCCTAAAATAAGTTACTTAGATTATTGTGTGCAATGCATAAAATAAGTTTAAAAAGAAACACTTTGTGGACTCAATTGGACCCTATTGGGGGTTGATTTTCAAAATAAATTGCTGAATGAATTTATTCCCAAATTTTCATCAGTGCAGCATGATTTTCTTTCCGCGTTTGATACTCAAAAACCAAGTTAAAACCCCTTTGAGGGCCGATTTTCAAAAAGTTGTAATACACGTGTTTCTTTATTTCTTTTGCTCAGTACTGTAACGAAGTTTCGTTTCCGTGTGACGAAAAAAGTTTTTCTTTCATACAAACTTTAGGAGCCCATTTGACCCACTTAGGGGTTGATTTTACAAAAATGCTCTAAATTAGTTTTTTTAATTGTCGCGTTGAGTTTATTTACTGAGTTTCGTTATTCTAGTTGCATCATAGGATGAAATGGAAATCCTTCTTTGTGTAAACTTTGGAACCCCATTAAATGACCTTAGGGGTAGTTTTTCGAAAAATGCCGGAAATAGGTTTCTTAGATTCTTGTGTGCAATATATAAACGAAGTCTTATGACTGTAGGTCGAGAAACATTTTTTGGACCCCAATTGGACCCCTTTAGGAGTTGATTTTCAAAAAATTATTATTTGCACTTGGATTGCTATAATTTGATTAATGTATTCGCAAAGTTACAGCAATGCAGTATGAAATTTTTTTTCCGAGTTGCATACTCAAAAACCATGATAAAATCCCTATAAGGGTCGATTTTCAAAAAGTGTGATACACGTGTTTCTTTATTTCTTTTGTTGACTACACTGACAAAGTTTCATGTCCGTGTGACGAAAAAATTTTTTTTTTCCATACAAACTTTGGGAGCCCATTTGACCCACTTAGGGGTTGATTTTACAAAAATGCTCAAAATTAGTTTTTTCAATTGTTATGTTGAGTTTATTTACCGAGTTTCGTTACTCTAGCTGCATCATATGATGAAATGGGAAACCTTCTTTGTGAAAAATTTGAAACCCCATTAAATGACCTTAGAGGTAGTTTTTCGAAAAATGCCGAATTTAAGTTTCTTAGATTCTTGTGTGCAATATATAAACTAAGTCTTATGACTGTAGGTCGAGAAACATTTTTTGGACCCCAATTGGACCCCTTTAGGAGTTGATTTTCAAAAAATTATTATTTGCACTTGGATCGCTATAATTAGATTAATGTATTCGCAAAGTTTCAGCAATGCAGTATGAATTTTTTTTTCCGCGTTGCATACTCAAAAACGATGCTAAAACCCCTGTAAGGGTCGATTTTCAAAAAGTGTGATACACGTGTTTCGTTATTTCTTTTGTTTAGTACACTGACTACGTTTCATGTCCGTGTGACGAAAAAAATATTTTTTTCCATACAAACTTTGGGAGCCCATTTGACCCCCTTAAGTATGGAATTTCGAAAAATCCGTTCTTATTGTTCACCTAGACTATTTGAATAATGTTGGTTCCAAATTTCACGATTGTACGTTATATGGTTTTTGCTGTATCGTGATTCCTAGAAAACACCCTGCTCTTTTATTATATATATTATAAATTGTCATGTTTGTGTACGATAGCGCATATTATGAATATTGTATTTTATCACATAAATGATAGTACTTTTATACTGATAACTAGCTGACCCACGCAGCTCCACCCGCGCTGTGTTTATGTTAACTAAACTTTCAATAATATACATTCGCATAGAATACAAAACCTCCTTTTTTAAAGTCTGTTAAAAACTTGGACCCACTTTGTACTTGCCCTCCGAAGCACGGAGACGTTTAGTTCAAATGGCGTTAAACGGTCACCCATCTATTTAATGACCTTACCTAACGTTGCTTAACCTGATCGATATCCAAACATTGTTGACAAATGTCTATGAGTGTTCCCTTACAAATATTTATTATAATAATAATGAAAAATTGTTAAAATCGGAGCAAGCGTATAACCAAGTACACATTTTGACTTTAGTCCCCTCTCCCAAGGGAACCGTGCCGAATGTCGAGATAAAAAGTATCCTATGTCCTACCTCGGAGTATTAACTCAAATCATGCCAAGTTTCGTTCCAATCCATCCAGTAGTTTCGGCGTGATGCTCATCCGAGATACAAACAGACAGACAGACAGACAGACAGACAGACAAAAAAAAAATACATTTTTGGCTTTAGTATCGGTTATAGAATGCCCTCCAAACATAATTTTCAAAATATCTTCAATGTACAGAATTGGACCTGTTACAGTTTTATTATAAGTACTTATAGATTACAGCATTTCGTGCAAAATTATTCCCTAACCATTCCAAAATATCAAAAATGTACAATTAATATTCAAGTTTTCACTTCTGCCGGCACTCCCGGAGTACAATCCGTTTTTTTTCCTTTTTTTTTGTACTTATATAGCTTTTACCCATGGAGATGGTTGATGGGCCTGTTGCTCTAGTGGTTAGACACACTTACCACTAACCAATAGGTCCTGGGGTTCAATTCATAACCAAGTATGTGGGTATTTTATCTAGTAAGAAGAAAAAGGGAAGAAAGTTTCTCGAGTGGCGACCAAGAACTGGAAGACGCAGCTTAGACAGGCCTCCCACCTGGCTGGACCGATGACACTGTGCGCGTCGCAACCGGTGGATCCAAATGGCTAACTGTCGTTCATTGTGGCGGTCTAAGGCCTTTGTTCAGCAGTGGAAACTCTTCCACCTGATGATGATGATTGAAATAAGGAAGGAGTTGAAAAAGAATTAACTTTCTTTTAACTGAACTTCAGTTTGAAATCAAACTACTTTTACGGATTTTATCGCGGTAGTTTGATTTCAATGTGTAATATTCGCGTAAGTAAAAGACAACATTATGTGAACTTCAGTTATTAAAAGGTCATTCTGGTAATTTTACCAGCTACAGTGCCCTTCACACTGAAACTCAGTAATGCAAAATTGTAAGAAAAGGAATTCTTTAGCTTTCGTCTGCAGTTTTTTTTCTATTCGCTTCTAAGAAAATAAATAACTACGCAGCTACTACTAGTAATAATTTAAATGTTTAGCGATATTTATCGCACTACCCATCGAGAGCTTTTTAAGCAACAAATTATATTCGCGTGTATGCTCTAACAGGCTATAATAATTACGAGTTAAGGCCGAAATTTGTCAAGGCTGACTCAACACACACTTTTACGACAAAATTCGCACGAGGCCGTGCGTTTTCGGCTTTAAAAAGGTCGTAATCACACAAAAAGCCTTTACCGTAACGACTAAAGCCCGGGTCACCCTTAAGGGCCTTACTACGCTGTAACAACGTGTAATTACTTTGGTGCCGGTGCGTTAAGGAGATATCACACTTTGCCGCACTCGACCGCTATTGTACGTTTTGTATCGCGGTAATACATAACGTTTGTAGCCTCCGTGGTGCAGCGGGAAATCGCATGCTTTGCGAACGGGAGGTCGCGGGTTTGAATACCGCGGGAGCAACAATTCCTGCCTGCGCCTGATCTCTCCCCAGTCGTGTCTGTTTACAGTCCTGTCGGATTGTGAGAGGTAAAAGGAAGTGTGAATGCACGTGTGCCTACGTAAGCATTTGTGCATTATAATATCTCCCGCGTAGATTGCGAAAGATTAGCCGCTGTGGTCGTATCGGCCAGGAGGACATTATTATTATAAAAATAATATCTTGGGACAATCTACAAACGGTCATCCCATCCCAAACTAAGCACAGCCTGTACTATGGAAACCGGACAACTGATACTAATACTTAAATAAGTATTAGTATCAGTTGTCCGGTTTCCATAGTACAGGCTGACAAAAAAATTTACTTAAATAAATACATTTTTTTTGTAAATACTATTAAAGTATAAATAAAAGTAAAGCATGCTGTAAATTCTCTTGTATATTTCAAAGTCAATCAAATTATGAGAACAATCTTCCAAACACAATGGTTACCTAGCAACCTTAACATTCCCTCCTTTTTATAAGTCTGAACTCATTGCAGAATGTTCTAAGTTTCGGCTTAAATATTGACTTCGTAAGCATGTCCGCTAACTGCTTATCTGTAGGCACATGCTCAATAGTGACTTCGCCTTCAGACACACATTGTCTTACATAGAAATGCTTCAATTTTATGTGTTTGGTCCGACGAATATCATCGTCGTCGGGATATGGATTACTTGCTATTTTTAATGCAGATTCATTATCAATGCGTAGTATTGGAGTAGTATACGAATTACATAAATTTTTAAATAATCTTTTCATCCAAACTATCTCTCGACACGCTTCGCTGGCTGCCACAATCTCAGCTTCAGTGGAAGATAATGCCACCGAGGTTTGCTTGTAACTTCGTCAGGAGACCGCCGACCCTGCGAACATGCAGATGATGCCACTTGTGGAACAACCAGTCTTTGAGTCACCACCATAATCAGCATCACTATAGCATATAAATTGTTTTTCATTTTTCCTATACTCCAATCCCATATCAATAGTTCCTTTCAAATATCTCAATATTCTTCTTACTTGTAGAACATTTTCACTTGAAGGGTTTTCTAATGTTCTAGACACAACACCGACAGCATACGCTATATCAGGTCTCGTACCCACCATCAAGTAAGATAGTGCTCCAACAATTTGTCGGTAAGGAAAATTAGTCGGATTGTTACCCATAGTATAACTGTCCTCTTCCGCCAACTTCTTTTGACAATCATCTTTAACGATTGGCGTACCAGCAGGCTTGCAGTTGCTCATTCCGTATTTTTCCAATAATCTTCTGGTATAGGCGGCTTGATGCACTCTTATTGAATCATCACTGTTTCGCTCAATCTCTAGTCCCAGAAAATAAGATAACGGCTTTGTTGTTATTTTGAAATAACGCTTTAACTCATTTTCAATAAATTTATCAGCCTCTCTCTCGTCTGTGGCAGCAACTAACCCGTCATCGACATACAGAGCTAGCAGTATCTTTGTTCTTCCTCTATGTCTTACATATAAACATGGATCTGCATCGCTTTGTATAAAGTCAGATTCCAATAGAAAGTCGTGGATACGCTCGTTCCAACATTTAGGTGCTTGTTTTAATCCGTACAAACTTCTCTTTAGTTTACAAACTTTGTCAGATTTGTCATAATATCCTACAGGTTGTCGCATATAAATTTCCTCTTTGACTGTACCATAAAGGAAGGCAGTTGATACATCAAATTGTTTTAGCGATAAACCTTCATTTGCAGCAACACTTAACAGTAATCTTATTGTACTAAGTTTGGCAACTGGGCTAAATGTTAGGTCGTAGTCTATCCCTTTCTTTTGTGAATAGCCAACAGCAACTAATCGTGCTTTATATTTATCAATAGAACCATCAGGGTTTCTTTTGATTTTAAATATCCATTTGCAACGTAGTGCTTTCCTATTCGCGGGTAATTTACACAGCTCCCAAGTCTGATTTTCATTTAACGAGTTCATCTCATTATTCATGGCTTCAACCCATTTTTCTTTGTCTGGACTTTCCATGGCTTCTCGATACGACGATGGTTCAAGATTATAAACGACTTGATTGATGAACTGTTCAAAATTAAATCTCTCTGGAGGTTTAATTAGACTCCGATCACGCAACACACGTCTGCCTTCTTCTACATTTGGTATGTTGACGTTTTGTCGTGTTTCATCATTATCATCTGTATCATCGTCTGAAATCGAATGGAAATCATCATCACAAGGAAAATTTGAATTTGGATTTGGTTGTTCAGCCGGTATTTCAGAAGTAGTAGGTAGCTTGTAGGTTCTGCTCATGGATTTAGGCGCATCTGTAACAGGTAAATCGTTATGAAATAAAGGAATTTCTTCAAAGATCACGTCTCTCGACCTCATCAATTTGGAGTTTTCTTTATCATAAAATCGATATCCTTCATCACCATCATATCCAATCAGAATTCCTTTCTGTGCTTTTCTATCTAGCTTCCTTGCTCTTTTTTGCTTAGGTACGTGCACGTAGCATACGCAACCAATGATTCTCAGATGACTTATTCTGGGTTTTTTATTGAACCATAGTTCGTAAGGTGACTTTCCATCTACTGTAGTAGGTCCCGTACGATTTAGTATATAAACTGACGTTTTTGCTATCTCTGCCCATAAGCCTTGAGGAATCTCATCATGAGCGTGCATAAGTGCTCGTATCATCTCCACGACAGTACGATTGTCCCTCTCTGCGCAACCGTTTTGTTCTGGAGTGTAAGGCATGGTCAATCTTTGCCTGATTCCATATTGCCTCAATGTCTTACGTACTTGTTCGTTGTCAAATTCACCTCCATTATCACTCAAAATCTCCTGTACAACGTGTCCGGATGTCCTTGCTCCTGCTAGAAATTCTATCAAGCACGAATGAACTTCTGACTTATGTCGTAGGAAGTATATATAGCGGTAACGGGTGTAATCATCTTTGAACAGAACAAAATATCTACGTTTTGTAATAGAATACATAAATGGTCCACATAAATCTGTGTGTATAAGCTCACCAGGTTTTGTTGCTCTTTTTCTAGTACCAAACTTTAGTCTATGAGCTTTACCAAAAGCACAACCTTGACATACCTCTGAGTTATTGTCCAATTTGAATTGAATTCCCAATTCTCTTTGTACAATATTCTTGACATGTCTTGTTTTGGTGTCCTAGACGTTCGTGATATAATTGAAGTTGATTATTTACAGTCAGCGTATTAATTTCGGTGTAAGGTTTGCTTACTTTTATATTCAATTTATATAAGCCTCCAAATCTTTCACGATATCCAACTAACATAGTTTTTCCATCAACTTTCATTGTGCATGAACGAGCATTTGACTGGAATTCGCTATTTTCACATAGATCTTGTGCGGCTAATACTGAGAACAAATTTCTTTGTATACATGGTACATACCAGTGGCGTGCACAGAGGGTAGGCAAAAAAATGTATTCGGCTTGTTTAACCTATATTAAGTATATTAGTATAACATTTCAAATATCCATAAGGAAGCAAATACTATAGACATATTAATTCGCATTTCAAAACATTAATAAGTTCATTCAGCGGCTCCATACTGACAAAAATACTTTGCCTACCCTAGGATTTCTCTAAACAATCTTAATTTAAAAAAATCTTAATTTGGACATGACTTAACGTAATTTTTTTTATTGTAAATGGATATGTTGGTAATGTTGATTAATTTAAGGATATTTGTGCTGGAACACGAACAATTAGCATAAAGCATAAACAACTCGAAAGTATTTTTGCCTGCTTTCTGTGCACGCCACTGGTACATACCATACATTGGAGAGTGTAATAAGCTCTTTTTGGTCATTTACGTCAGCCTCGACTTGAATTGAGCCTTTTCCTATAGCTTCAACACTTTGTCCATTAGCTGTCACAATGTTATGAGGTTCAACAAAATACTCAAAGGAATGAAATACATCACCCCTATTAGTTACGTGACTGGTCGCTCCGTTGTCTACGTACCATGAGTCTTTATCTATACTCTCACCAAAAGCTAAGGCTATACTTGACAACATTGTTACATTCTTGGATGGCTCCGGTGACTTTTGAGGTCTTCCTGCATCAATCCATTTTTTACAATATTTCAATTTATGGCCTTTTTCTCCACAGTACTTACATACATATAAACGTTTGTTCTTTCTTTTACTTGGTTGACTGTACTGATTTTGCTTTCCTATTTGTGTCACCAACACAGCTGTATTATCTGCGCTTTCAATATCTTTTGCTAGAAGAGATCTTTCGAATGCACACAACTGGGTCGTCAGGTTTTCAACTGTACGATCTTTCGATGAAATCATTGTCCAACTCGATTTAAAATTAAAATATTCTTCAGGAAGCGTATCCAAAATCTTGCATATTAACAATATTTCTGGAAGTTGGTTTCCTTCAGTAGACAATATCTCGTTCATGTTATGCCAAATATTTTTTACTATTGATAGATGTGATCCCATATCATGACTAGGGTCTTTCTTCAATTTAAAAAATTGCATACATATATCATACGTACGGTCCTGAGAGGTTCGTTCATACAGGCGATTGAGTTCGTCCCATATTTCCTTTGCGGTATCAAACCTCATGACTTTAGTTAGCATTTCATCAGTCATATTAGTGGTAAGAAGTAACATTGCACTGCTTTCTACTTTATTGTACGTTTCTAATTCGACTTTGTACCTTTGTATCGCTTCCGATGTGGCTCCATCATCTGGTCGGGTCGGTTTATATAGCGTACCTTGCACCGCATCTAAGGCGCTTGTATGGCTACGCAACAACAACAACACCTTATATTTCCAGGTTGGCCAGTTCTTTCCGTCAAACAGCCCAATTTCCATTTTCATTGTCGTCGACATGATTTTGTAATATTAAGCTTTTGCTTTACCGGAATATACTATATAAGCGATCTGGATCAAATATTTATTGCTCTGCTACCATATTAAAGTATAAATAAAAGTAAAGCATGCTGTAAATTCTCTTGTATATTTCAAAGTCAATCAAATTATGAGAACAATCTTCCAAACACAATGGTTACCTAGCAACCTTAACAAATACATACTTAAATAGATAAATAACACCCAGACACTTGGTGGGAATCGAACCCACGATCCATCGGTCAATGACAATTGACAATTATGACAATGCCAGTCGTGTCGGTCTTCCGATCGATCGGATTGTGAGAGTAAAGGAAGAGAGAGTGCACTCGTGTCTACGCAAGTACCTACCTAGTTATGCACTGTAATATAGTCGGCGTAGATGGCCAATCTTGGGAAAGTTTGGCCGCTGTGGTCGTATCGGACAGGATTATTATTGTTTTTTTTTAGAATAAAATTGTTCCAATCATATTTATGACTACTCGCTTCCTTTACAACAATGTGAAGGAAAAGATCGATGGTAGAACTAAGTATGCATTAGAATTTAAAATCTTTGTTGTAGCTTAAAACTTGACGGGCCTGTTGGTCTAGTGGCTAGCCACCCTGGCCGCTACCCGATAGGTCGTCGGTTCGATTCCCATCAGTTGTCTGGTTTCCATAGCTCTGCCTAGTTTGGGATCAGATGATCGTGTGTGATGACATATGGTACTGAGACGTGGTCTTTAACAGCTGGCCTTTTAGAGAAGCTCAGAGTCACACAACGAGCTATGGAGAGAGCTATGCTTGGAGTTTCTTTGCGCGACAGAATCCGCAATGAGGAGATTCGCTGAAGAACCAACGTTACCGACATAGCTCTCAGAATCTGCAAGTTGAAATGGCAATGGGCAGGCCACATCGCTCGAAGAACCGATAACCGTTGGGGATGAACAGTTCTCGAGTGGCGACCATGAACCGGAAGACGCAGCGTAGGTAGGTCTCCCACTAGGTGGACAGACGACATTGTGCGCATTGCAGGTAACCGGCCAGTTGCCAATTGTCGTTCGTTGTGGCGTTCCAAGGGGGAGGCCTATGTTCAGCAGTGGACGTCTTCCGGCTGGTGATGATGATGATGATGTGTGGATTGAATAAAATTATAGAATATTATTATTATGAAAACATCTCAGTTAATTATGAGCATTTTTACTTCCTTTTATATATTACAACATACTTTTCTTTTTCCTGATGCGGCCAAATGTAGCTCATCTTTAACACGTTAAAATCTCATATTACGATGTACGTTATCCCATTTTTTCCTCGACTAACACAGTTACGTGTGAACTAGTGGGGATTTGGTCCGGTTAAACAAAAAGTATGAGGAAAACCGTGGAAAATGGGGGTTATACAAGTATATCTGACAGTTCTATGTGATTCTTGAGTTGACCATTAATACGTATTAACAAAGGAATATAATTTAAACAGATCTTATCTGTACTTTAAGGTTATTATCTATATATATAAAAGGATAAGTCCTGACTGACTGATTGACAGACAACGCACAGCCTAAACCGCTAACCCTAGAGACTTGAAATTTGGAGAGTGGATTCATCGCAATACGTAACCGCACACTAAGAACGGAATTTTCAAAATTCGCATCGGAAGGGGTCCAAAAAGGAGGTTTTATGGTTTATAAAAACGGGTGGTACCAGAACCTTGAAATTGTACACGTAGATTCCTTAAAGGAAATAAAGAGTTACCTGTTTTAGCATTTTTTTAAAAAAAATATATAGAAGAAGATACAGGACCACAAACTTGCCTAACTGACTAATTGACAGACAGCGCACAACCTAAGCCACTGACCCTAGAGACTTGAAATTTGGAGAGTGGATTCATCACAATACGTAACCACACACTAAGAACGGAATTTTGAAAATTCGCATCGGAAGGGGTCAAAAAAGGTGGTTTTATGGTATATAAAAACTGGTGGTACCAGAACCGTGAAATTGCACACGTAGATTACTTAAAGAAAATAAAGAGTCACGTGTTTTAGCATTTAAAAAAAAATGTATATATAAGAAGATACAGGACCACAAACTTGCTAAAAATATTATTTGATTATTTTTTTTAGCAATTCTCATTGTTTTTCGACACAACATGAAAGAGTGTTATAGGATAAAGTGAGGTTTAAGAAATGATGAGGGTCTTAAAGTCAACATATGACCCCTAAGTTGAAAATCTCGCGAGTGGTGTCTTTTAAAAGGTAATTGAAAACCGTTTTTAGGGTTCCATACATAAAAGGTAAAAAAGGAACCCTTATGATCTGACTTCGTCTGTCTGTCTGTCTGTCTGTCCGTCACACCTATATATTTCAGGAACCGCTGACGCTACCGATTTGAAACTTCGAATAGTTTTAAATCTTTCTTACCCAACGTTATGACAAATTAAATAAATATATTTTTCGTTTATTTTTTTTAGAGTCGAAACGGGTCATCAAAATTTCAAAGTGAGACTACTGTATCTGTATCATATCAAAGTGCTTCATGCGCACATCTCAAAACAGATTTTTATTTTGGTTTATGTTATGCAGTTTTTGGCTGATAATCAAAAACGTAAAAAAAACCGCCCCCCTCCCCGAAGTTCCGATCTCCGAAGTTTGTGGAGGAAAAATTTGAAATAATTATGGGTAATATATCTCTATCTATATTTATAGGAAAAATAAAATGATCTTTCTGAATAGTACAGTTTTTTAGTAATACTAAAAAAACCTCAACAAACAAGCTCAGTTTTGCGACTTGTTTTTTTTTATATCTGAGGTGTTAATTACATTAATAGTAAAATAACTTTAATACGTCCAAGGATGGTATGGAACCCTCGGTGCGCGAGTCCAACTCGCACTTGACTGGTATTTATTTATAATGTAAATGGTAGGTATGCCTTATATCATGGGTTTTAAAACTTAAATAAGACATCGATGTTTAAAATTTGAATTTGATATGATTTTAAAAGTGATGGGAAAAGATTATATTGTGTATACACTATTATGCTAACTGCTGTGTTAGCGCGAGTGTGGTTTCTAAATGCACGCAAGGTTTCAATTCAATACGAGGATGTCGAGTGTTCGCAAACGTGCGTATCCTGCACCGCGCGCACCCGCGTCAAGCTGCCGCCTAAAAAAAAGCTGCCGCCTTGCTCCTCAGCCATAAGCCCGGACAAATAACGGGCAACCTTTAGAGTTGTTGGTTGGAGCGCGTATCCTGCACCGCGCGCACCCGCGTCAAGCAGCCGCCTAAAAAAAAAAGCTGCCGCCTTGCTCCTCAGCCATAAGCCCGGACAAATAACGGGCAACCTTTAGAGTTGTTGGTTGGAGCGCGTATCCTGCACCGCGCGCAACCGCGTCAAGCTGTCGCCTAAAAAAAAGCTGCCGCCTTGCTCCTCAGCCATAAGCCCGGACAAATAGCGGGCAACCTTTG
The DNA here is from genome assembly GCA_911728495.1 of Furcula furcula. Classification (NCBI taxonomy): domain Eukaryota; kingdom Metazoa; phylum Arthropoda; class Insecta; order Lepidoptera; family Notodontidae; genus Furcula; species Furcula furcula. The sequence goes on along the minus strand of OU452262.1, from coordinate 20,147,639 downwards.
GAGTTCTTGGTTGGAGCGCGTATCCTGCACCGCGCGCACCCACGTCAAGCTGCCGCCTAAAAAAAAAAGCTGCCGCCTTGCTCCTCAGCCATAAGCCCGGACAAATAACGGGCAACCTTTAGAGTTGTTGGTTGGAGCGCGTATCCTGCACCGCGCGCAACCGCGTCAAGCTGTCGCCTAAAAAAAAAGCTGCCACCTTGCTCCTCAGCCATAAGCCCGGACAAATAGCGGGCAACCTTTAGAGTTGCTGGTTGGAGCGCGTATCCTGCACCGCGCGCAACCGCGTCAAGCTGTCGCCTAAAAAAAAAAGCTGCCGCCTTGCTCCTCAGCCATAAGCCCGGACAAATAGCGGGCAACCTTTGGAGTTCTTGGTTGGAGCGCGTATCCTGCACCGCGCGCATCCGCGTCAAGCTGCCGCCTAAAAAAAAAGCTGCCGCCTTGCTCCTCAGCCATAAGCCCGGACAAATAACGGGCAACCTTTGGAGTTGTCGGTTAAAGCGCGTATCCTGCACCGCGCGCACCCGCGTCAAGCTGCCGCCTAAAAAAAAAAGCTGCCGCCATGCTCCTCAGCCATAAGCCCGGACAAATAACGCGCAACTTTGGAGTTGTCGGTTGGACGTTTGGGTTGTGGGCCCTACCCTAGATGTCCATTGAGTACGGGGCGTTTTAGTAGGTAAGATACTCCGGTTCGGAGCTAGGTACCGAAACGAACCAAAAAAAAATCCGGTCAAGTGCGAGTCGGACTCGTGCACCGAGGGTTCTATACCTACTTTGCACATATAAATGTTTTTTTTAATATTCTTCTAATACCTCAGATAGTAAAAAACCGAACTGAACCCAACCAAATTTATCCAAATTAACCCTTTAAAAGAGTTTAACAAAAACTAATTTAGGTTATGACGTTGAAGCTAGGTACAGAACCGAACCAAAAAAAAACTAAAAAAAAAACCAGCCAAGTGCGAGTCGGACTCAAGCACCGAGGGTTCTATATCTTCTTCGCACATATTAATGTTATTTTACTATTCCTCTTATACCTCAAATAACACAAAAACCCTACCGCAAAATTAAGTTTGTTTCACGAGGTTTTTATAGGATTACTAAAAAACTGTACTACTTAGAAACGGTGGTATTTTTGTGACATTTTTGGTTATAAGCCAAAAAAACACGAGACATAAACCAAAAAAAAAACTGTTTTGAAATTTGCAAATGAAGCCCTTTCATATGATATCCCACTTGATATAGTAGCCTCTTGAAATTTTGACACCGGCCCCCATTAAAAAGAAAGTAAAGAAATAAAATATTTTTTTAATTTGCGATAAGTATTCTTATCCAAAAAGGAAGATCTAAAACTGTTCTAAATATCAAATCGATAGCGCCAGTAGTTCCTGAAATATATAGATGTGACAGACAAACAGACAAAGTACCGCCATAAGGATTCCTTTTTTACCTTTTAGGTATGGAAACCTAAAAACATAGTGAGTGGGTTATGGTGTCATTCGGCATAGTGTTGGATGCTTTAAACAGACAACTACGTGTATTTTAGTTTATTATTCGGAAAAATATCTATAACAAATTTCACTATTTGATCTCAAGTTCCCTCCCAAGTTTATTGTCATTTAAAAGTTCATGGGAAAATATTTTATATTTAACTAGCGACTCCCTGTGGCTACGCCCGCTATTATTTTACCACCCCATTTAACCCTTTAGGAGTGGAATTTTCAAAAACCCTTTTTTGTGGATGCTTACATCTTAAGAAGAACCTACTGTCCAAATTTCAGCTTTCTAGGTCCAGCGATTTGGCCTGTACGTTGATGAATCAGTCAGTCAGTCAGGACCAGTAATTTTATAAGTAGGTAGCATAGATGTTTAGATTTTACATTTTTATTTGGACTGCCTTAGTGACGATGGGCGCAAGTACGACCATTGCTCGCTTGGACCTGATTTAGATTCCCAAGTCGTGCAACATGTTATCGGGTTGAGTGTCTTTTGACAGCACATTATCAGTAGGTATTAGTCCAATTCTTAGGAATGTGGTCGGTATTTCTTCATTAACTACCTTTGCGCGAACGAAGTCGCGGGGGACTGCTAGTATGTTGATAAAATAAATAAACCTTGCAAGGAAAGGGAATAACTGCCGAACCTACAAACGTCAATTAAAGTTAGTGATTATTAATCCATTTTTTGAAATCGTATTGTTTCGTCGAAGACGAAGGTTTTTAACCAGTGTGTGTTGCCAGTGATGACAGATAAAGAGGAGAATTAAGATTGTTAAGTATACAATTTAGAAAAAAATATACTAGTCTCATCGCTGACGACTGGTACTGAGACGTGGTCTCTAACGGCTGGCCTTTTAGAGAAGTTCAGAGTCACACAGCGAGCCATGGAGAGAGCTATGCTTGGAGTTTTTTTGCGCGACAGAATCCGAAATGTGGAGATTCGCCAAAGAACTAAGGTCACATAGCTCTCAGAATCTGCAAGTTGAAGTGGCAATGGGCAGGCCACATCGCTCGAAGAACCGATAACCGTTGGGGAAGAAAGGTTCTCGAGTGGCGACCACGAACCGGAAGACGCAGCGTTGGCAGGCCTCACACTAGGTGGACAGACGACATTGTGTGCGTCGCAGGTAACCGGTGGATGCAAATAGCCAATTGTCGTTCATTGTGGCGTTCTAAGGGGGAGACCTATGTTCAGCAGTGGACGTCTTCCGGCTGATGATGATTGCTTCGTCACTCGAAGCCCATTAATACTTAATACGCAGCTAGTGAGTAGAAATATCAATTATCTCGTGTTCAGTAATCGAAATTAATCATAAACTGCTCCGACAGTTGAAATAAATAGATTTTAAAAAGTGACTTAATTAGAATTAAAGTTAATTGGGGTTTGTGAGTGCGGCAGTAAGAGAACTCTTATAGCGTGGCGTGAGGCTACGTTTATCGACATAATATGCGTTTGTTGTTTCTTTTTTGGTTAATGGCCAACCTGTTATCAGAGTTTTTTAAGTTGCCTCTAGGCCTCAGACCGAATAGTGATTATTACTAGCTATAAGCGCCTTATAAGGCATAGCATTTGCGCAGTAAAACAAGATTGGTTTTACTTGCGTTTCATTCAAAAACTTATTACATTTTGCACCATCGCTATAATTATATCAATATTTTTCACAGCATAATTTAGAGTTTCCGTTCCGTGTCAAAAGTTTCAAAGTTCTTGGGAATTAATTAATCGTTATAAAATCGTATTTACCTTTTATATACTTACTTAAGTTTACACTGCTCTCATTGTATAATAGAATGAAAAAGATATTATCCCTAATTGTGGTCTAGCGTAAACCTATTACTTATAAAAAAATTGGGGTTCTATTTAAAACATACCTATTCTCTGTATTTCTTTTTTATACTACCAAGGTGGTAAGCAAGCATGCGGCCTGTAGGTGATGGTGAGCAGTGACGGTAGCAACACTATGTGAATCACCAGCGCGTTGATGACCCTTAAGACCGGTAATTTTACCAGCTGCAGTGCCCTTCACACCGCAACACAGCTATGCTTACACACTGCTGCTTGGCGGCAGAATATCTGACACTGCGGTGGTATCTACCTGGACGGTTCCTTGCACAAGGAACCTACCACCTACTAAATTTCCCCCTTCATTCTACCGACTTGTCGACTGGCATGCTTAGCACGATTTGCCAAGACTTCGTAATCTTGACAGTTCGGTGTGGAGTATGACGTAGTTATCGACGTAGAAACGTCATTTTCGGTATTAGCTAGGTCGATAACTACGTCATACTCCACACCGAACTGTCAAGATTACGAAGTCTTGGCAAATCGTGCTAAGCCTGTTTTTGTTCCTTTCGCTTTGAACTTATACAATATTATCTCAATAACCTGTTATTCCAAGAAAATATTACAAGTGTTAACACTGATTGGAAAACATTTCTTACAAATTCTTTTACAAAGTAGCACTAAAAACTTCTGTTTCCAATTGACAAAATAATGTAGACTTGTTACTCTATTCACGGAGTACAGTGAACTTTTTCACAAACAAAGGACTGTGTAAAATTGACAAAAGCTATTGCGCCGCCCACTCGTGACGAGATAGCTGCGAAACAGATACGGCATAACTGAAAAATCGATAGTCAATCTGCGGATTTAAAGGAATTAGAAACATTGAGCCAGAATACACATAAACTAGATCATTTTGTATCACATCAACCAGATAGGTACATGCATGAGTGTGCATGTTTTGTATACCTAAGTATTTTTTCATTGGGACGCGAGACACGTCCGCGTCCCTGGGACCATATGTGGGTCAAACTAAAACCCCCGCAGCTGTCAGATCGGCACATGAAAGGACGGATCTGGGTTCTCTGGTGGGATCTGCACCTTGTGGGGTACAAGGTACAGCTCAGTGTCTTGCTTTTGAGCCTCTGTCGATGCTCACGGGAACGAGGTCGCAACCCCGCCGCCGTCCTCCTCGGAGTCACCGCTATACTCGATGGACGTTCTGTGGCTCCAGCAACTTCGGAATCTACTGCCACGAATGTTGCATGAAGCAAGCTATGAGGTCGAGGGACCTGCGTTTTATCTCTAGTGCTGCTAAAGTGGGATTCCTATAGTATTGATAAGTTAACCCTCTTCACCATTTAGGCAGGAGCGTAGCTACCGCTGTATCAGCCGTAGCAATAGGGATGATGACTGGGAAAAAATATCTAATTAGTCCGTCAGTTAGATTATCAAAAAATATTGGACACGTATTTTTTTATTTAAAAATTCAATGATAATTGGCAAAGATATAGAGCGTCAAAGTTCGGGAGTGGGGGCTTTTGACGTCACTACTCAGTAAACATTGTGTACCGGTGTGACGTCACACGGCATTTCAAAGCACTATATCTTCGTCATTTTTTGTTTAATCGACAAAAGAAAAAAATACGTGTCCAATATTTTTTGATTATCTAAATGACTGACTAAACTTTTGTTATATAGGGCCCGTCTATGGAAGGCTACGCCACTGCATTTAGGACTATATTGCCGCTTACCATCAGGTCTAAATGCATTAACTCATACTTAATATTAAAAAAAAAACTATTACTTTTTTATAAGCAAACTTTAGTCAGTCTAACCCGTTCGTTCCATTTACGTTCTAATTCCAAAAGAACAGCGTGTAACACAAACGCGGGTTAACTTTATTAATCTGTTACGGAACACTGACGTTCAAAAGAACCAATCATCAATCAGGCAACGCAGCCGACAAACGGAAAGAGTGGTGTTACGTCACGTCACTTCCGTAAAGTCAGTGAGTTCCTGGCGTGCTCTGATGTTAGTATGTTATTGATTCAATTTTGTTACAGCTACATATATTTATTTAGCTACATATATATTTTATTTCGTGTTTAAACAGTATAAATTTACTTTCTTTTTAATCGTTTGGTTTGTGGTCAACCTGGGGTCAGAGGTTTTTAAGCCGCCTCTGACTTGGCTTCTAGATGACAACATCCCGGGTTAACTTAACGCGTGTACACGCTAAGAAAAGTCATCGGGCTTATGCAAGAATTCGTGTCTTTTCTACACACGAACTGTATACACTGGTACTGTTTTTATTTGTTTCTTTTTAGTTTTAATTATTATTATAATATAGATATGGGATACGCACATTGATAAATGTAATTTTTATAATAACTTTTGTGTTCACTCAGGAGGGAAGACGCTGACAGCTGTAACACAGTTTATACTAGTACGGCTGTCATCGATACTTATTCATGTATAACGATGTTATTATGAATTTTGTGATTCTTTAGTATTTAAGGAATTGTTATATTTTGGTTGGTTGAATAAATTTTTATTATATTATATGCTGGTTCGGGGCTGATAAAAAAAACTTGTCTGTGCTAAACCCGACGCGCGATGATTGTGACGCGCACAAAATTTGGCCTTTTCTGCAGCAGACACAGTAAAATTTCTTAGCGGGTACACGAGGCCTAACGGTCTCAGACAATAACAAAAAGATCTACGGAAAGCAAAAGAAATAAATCGAAAAATCGTGTATCAGTGCTTTACATATAAGTGAAAATCACTTTGTTACCAGTTAAATTCAGACTTTAGAATCTATTTGAGTAAGCATCAAAATACCAGTACTATATGAGGCCATATGTAAAAGTGGGTAAAGTCCGCAACTGGCCGGATGTGGCGCTTGGGAGTCAAGTAGCGGAATATTTTCTCCGGAGAACTCTCGCTGTGGATTCTTCAAGTGGGTTACGTTGAGTCGTCTTGAAGAGACCTTATGTAACATTCTAATGTACCTTAAGTGCCTTTTAACTCTCATAGAAAGTTTAGCAAAATAAGTTTGCATTTAAACTATATTAAAATAAAAACAAATAAACGAGGTCTTCACCTTGCGTAAGGCGCTGTCCTATTGCTATCGATCGCGCGATGATGCGATGCGATTTCAGCGTGCGAAGAAACCGCATTCGGTTGCATCGCATGATCGCACGACCTTCAATAGGACATTCATTTGTTACCAGTATGATTGAACGCACGGTCGCACGATCATTTTCGTGGGACGCAACGCATCATCGCGCGAGCGATGGTAAGAGGACAACGCCTCAAGGTTGCTCATAAATATATTTGTGGCCTTTGCTTTAGCTCTAATTATCTTAACTTAGGAATACTATATTGACATACTGCGGCTTTATGGCCATATATTACTGACAATACGGTGGTGCCTACTTCAACGATCCCCAACATAAGATAGTCCGATACAATTTGCATTGTTTAAATGTTTTTTTTTTCAGTTTTTATAGTTCCTTAAGACTGTAATTATTTTCCGAACGATACTATTTACTTCTTTATCTTTAGTATTTAAGCTTCAAAAAAGAGGTTCTGTATTCACTAAAATGTGTGAAATAAACTATTTTCAGAAAAATTAAAAACCTACTTCAAAGAAAATTGCATAAAAAGCTAACGAAAATATTTTGAAATCGGTGCCAGTCAGTGCTGATGTTAGTTCTTCTTGCGGTGCCTCTTCACTACTGAAGGTTGAACTTTTTGCCAAAGATAATAAATTATTTTTGCTATTTTGCATCATAACCGCGTGTATGCGTGTGTTTGCATCTATGAATGAAGTCAACCATGGGAATTGTTGGCATGTGGCTTGCTTTGATTATTCTACCTACTGTTTAATAATCAATGGGCTTTATAGCATTTCTAATTTAGGCTAGCTTAGGAAACTATATCTAGCTTCAAATCTAATTGATATTAATTTCGCGGTTTTCGGGATCTACCGTCGCTTAACCACATGCCGTCGCCGTGTGCGTTCAAGCACAACCATATCCCACGTCAAATACGCTTCCTACATAATCTAGTTTTACACTATTGCCTTCTACAAACATCAATAAATTAGTTAACGATCGTAATGATCACTTTGCGGGCTGTCAAAAATGGTCGCAAAGTTATGAATAATCGTAAAGTTTGCTATAAGATACCGAAAAAATCGATAGCTTTGACAGTAGAGACTAGCAAATATCGTTAAAATCGGATCGATAAGAGGTAACGACAAATCTATGTTGAGACTGCAGCCCCTGGTCGCTACCCAATGGGTCGTGAGTTCGATTCCCACCAAGTGTCCGGGTGTTATTTATCTAATTAAGTACGTATTTAAAATAAAAAGATATAAGTATTTGTATCAGTTGTCTGGTTTACATAGTTGTAAACCAGACAACTATGTAAACCGGCTCTGTCTAGTTTGGTATCAGATGACCGTGTGTGAATTGTCCCAAGATATTATTATTATAGAACATCTATCTATCACCCTATATTTTAAGGCATAATACTTTAAAAAAATACTGCAGTAACTTAAGTTAAGATATGGTTTATGGATGTCTTTATCCATAAACCATATCTTAACTTAAGTTAAAAACTTCCATTATACTTATTTGTTGCTGCGTCGAAGAGCTTAGTTAAAAGTTGCTTAACGAGGCCCTACCGGAGTCCCTGTCATTTTGTTTATGCTAGAATAAACATCGCTGCATTTTAACAACCTTATAGTCTGGGAACTTTATAAATTTAGTTTTTGATATTGGATGCAAAGATTTATACGAGACATATACGAGAAATTATGCTGTCAATATCAGTTTGTATGACGAGAAGACTACGCGTGTGCTTCTAAATAAAAAAAGATCAATATTCACGATAAGGGTCAAAAATGTTGGATAAAATTTTGATTTAAATTGTGTTACAGAAAACATTATAATTATGATAACCTTACTATTTTTTTTTTCCTAGGCCTAATTAATTTACCATATTAATATTTCCATTACGCAAGAGGCAGGTAGCACTGCACATTCAAGCATTGCGAAGACATTGCCATTTTCCAGTGTCAAGGATATTGCAGCCCGTAAATAACTGTGGACTTAGTAGGTGAGGGAACATTCCTTGGACAGACGTATTGCATAAAATCAGGCCAACGTCCGGTATGTTTCCCCATAAAATGTATTAAAAGAGTGAAATCTTGTAGGTACAGTCCTTTGTTTGGAATATCACTGAGAAACTCAACGAATTTAAACAAGGAGATTGACAGTATAACGGAAGGATGTATCGTAAAAAGTACTATACAAGGAACTTATGTGTATTTACTCAAAAACTTTTCTACTAAAGAGTGTCAGCTGAACTGTCGGGCTTTTGTTGCGTTGGCTTAATATACATAGGCTGCCGTTACACCGTACACTATTCCGATGATTTAAAATTATTAAACAATAAATAAACCGACTAAATAAATATTAGTAAAATTTTACTAATTTAAGTAAAATTTAAGGGTAAATGAATAATGGGATTATTTTAATTGTAGCGGGTAAAATAATTATTTTATTTACCTCACGTGATTTTGGCTTCAGTAAGGTATAATAGGGTGATACTATGTACTAATAATTTATTACAAATATTGCTACCCTTAGTACGCAATATACAGTGTTGAGTTTGTAGTTTTCAAACTACAACACGGTTATTTCAAAAAAAAATATTTTTGTTTATTTAAGCATGAAAAATATTTACAATAAAAGCAATCACGCCATAAAAACCCGTTACGGTTTGTCGTTGACGCGAGTGATACAATCTTCGTAACTAAAATGCAGTGTTGTATAGTACATAAAAATGAGAACTTTGAATAAAAAAACAATGAAAAACGTCTTCTCATTAAAGAAGAATGAACATAGAATTTATTAAAATAATAAACAGAATAAATTATTAAGGCAATTAAACTCACGGTATAAATTCTAACGAGCACTGATCTCACCCATTGCTCAACCAGAACACAAACAAACAACACTAATTCAAGACACAAGAACATTTTAATTAGTGCTACTCGTATGTTTGCGAACTCTCCCGGTACCTAATTATCAATGCAAGTAATTACAGTGCGGTGTAAGAGGGTGCCGCGCGCCGAACTTCATAGCCTACTTTATAAAGGAGAGACATGTTTATGAGGAAAGTTTTCAGCTGAAGACTACTATCTGTTACAGGGAGACTTGACACTTCGCGCTGAAAATGGACCGCCCTGAATATTGCAGTACGTTTTAGCGGTAATAGATTCTGTGGAGTCTTGATATATTGGCCGTTTTGTACTGATATCTTGGTTTGTTGTTGTGGTATGTGTAGGTACACACATACTGCTACTGATAGTTAAAATATTTAAAAAAACATAAATCTCGTTATGAGTAGTCGTGATACGGGCTTCATAGAGAAAAATAAAAAAAACTTTTCTTTTTACAATTTAGATAGTAAGATGTTGCGAAGCGGGCTGGTTATGTCAACCCCGCCCTTGTGAAAAGGAGGCCATTGTTTAGCAATGCAGGTCTTTCAGTTGCTAAATAATCCTTTCGGGTGCTCTTACATATTACTGAGATTGTTTATAAAAACAACTTTTTAGTTATTTAGGTATAAGTACCAAAATATCGTTACAAGCTACCGCCATCTAGCCAGTAGACTACTACTAAGTCACATCAAATGCCATCATTGGCTATTAGACCAACCGTTTACACCCCCAATTACGTCACAATTCTGACATTATACGAAAATAAACCAAATAACATAGAGAAAATAGAAAGGCCGACATACATATTTTGTGGTGCCTTTGACAGGAAAAATAATACAAAGCTTACTGGGACTGACCTCATTACATAGGGGTAGGGATGAGCGTATTTTTTCTTATATTAGATGTTATATAGTTGGGAATCGATTTTTGATCGATGAATGTTGGGAGTCGATTTTTGATCGACTAATGCTATTACGATAGTGTTAAGAAGCGTGGTTACTGTGATTGTAATAACGGTTGAAAGTTTTTTGGATAATTTCCACCACGCATTTCCACCACGGTGACTCCTGACAGCCAAGATTTGCAGTGGTCATCACTGGGACACCGAGGTTTGATCCTCGACAAGTCTCGGGGTAACGCTATGACTTAGAACAATTGATTAGCAAAGTATATACAAGAAGTTAGAAATAATATAAATTCCACTTCAGCTTTTGCAAAATGGGAGACCAGTAAAGATCACACGGTTTGATATAACCTTAAAAATAAATTATTACAAGTGCATCAACTAATGCTAGACCTGCATAGACCTATATTTAGATTTCCACTATTGTACTTGTTTCCAATAGTAGGTATAGCAAAAACTCTTGAAAGCATTTTTTTTTGTCACTAAAACCAGATCTGAAATACGTAAAACTTCGGGTGTTATTTCCATTCAGTCTTACATTGCACCTACTGTGGTAGTAAGGCGGTACTGAAAAGTATCAGTGTGTTCTTGAATTTTATGGCCATGTAAAATTTTGCGATCACGAACGCTATACCAGTTTTCAATCAAAATCATTTGAACAGTGTTACCACACCCACACGTATTTTGGGCTGGCTCATGAGAGATTATCGATAAAAAAGATCAAGCGTTCATGATTGCGACCGTATATGCTGTGTAAACAAAAATTTTTCTATTGTTATTTTTAAAAATATATTACACATTCTGTAATTAATTTACTCTTACGGATTATATCCCAAATTATAACAGTATAAATAGAGCGCAGGGACGTTCGAAATCTTAGTCCGCCCGTGACCATGGGTGCTACAAAGCATTCGAAACGTCTGGAAATTAAAATCTAAAATAAACCGCGATATAATCCGTAAGATTAAATTAATTACAATGTGCAGTATCCCGAATACTTAAATAAAAGATAACATTATTACACATTCTGTATTGAAAATATTTTTTGTTTTTATTATTATTTAGATTTAAAGAAATCTTAAAACAAGATACAATTGAAATTATAATTCTTATACGAAAGACAACGTTCAGTAATCCGAAGTTAGAACCTTGAAATCTCACATACCTACAAGTTTTGTATCAATTGTTATTTACGATTCGCAATCAATCGATTATAACATCGCTTCGCGCATCACTAGATACAAACTGTCCTCAATATGAGAGAACTGGGTCCATACAGGTAAAGCCGCCTTCCATTCAGCAGGTACCTCCAATAAGAGAATTTTCGGCTTTATCAACATAATAACTAGGTCGGTTTTGTATACGAGTATATTGTATACTGACATTTTAAGGGACGCTGGGACCGTTCAATAATGCCTGTTTGATAAATATTTTTTGGTGGAATTGGCTTTACTGAAAGATATAGTAGGTATGGCTTTTATTAAAGCTGCCAGTATTTTCCTATATCTCTGAATGAAAGCAGCAAATTCTGCTCACTAAATCATAAAAATAATATTGTATTAACTTCTTAAAGTGAAGGCCTTTGAAGTGCTTTATAATAGGTTTATCTTTCAAGATGTTTATTTGATGTTTCCTTTAGCAAAATGAAATGTTAGAGAAGGTTTATAATTATTGTTCGTAGCACTTCGAAATTCGTAAAAATATATAATTCAAGGTATGTACATAAACCTTGAATTTTATATTTTTACGAATTATAAATCTACTCAACTATAAACTATATCCAGGTCATAATGAAAATTTTCCCATCCGATTATAATGTGGGTGTCTTCAAGGCTAGAGTGAATAGACTTAATTATCTAGTGTGCTTTACCACCCTTGATTACATCGCTGCTTTCCATCAGGTGGCATTGCAGTCAATCACTAGCCTATAATGACTAAAAACACTGTCTTGGCTTTCGCTTAGTTGTTGAAGTGTTCGCAACAAATTTCCTGTTTGCCTATCTTACCTTTCTTAGCTTAGCTTCGCCACAGCTTAGCTCTCTCGCGTCAACTAAATGTGTCTTGTTGTGTATACATTTCAGATACGATAGACACGATACAATATACGATTATTGCGACCATTCCGCTTAAAGGCAAAACAAAAACAGTTACATTACTCATTCGCGTCGTTTTCCTTATAGTCCACCTTCCATATCCTGGATTGCTGAGTGATATTCTGGGTTGTTGGATTAACTACGTGACTAACGTAACCTTATAGAAGAAGGCTCAATAGTGGCGGTGGCGTGGCGGTAGCAGACCGAAGGTCACGGGGTCAAATGCCGCAGGGAACAACAACTTTGTGTAATTGTTCCTGGCTAGGACAATGCAGGACGTGATTACCTGATTGTCTGTAAAGTAAGATAATCCAAGCGTCTGATCAGAATGAGCATTTAAAAAGTCGGTTCTGTGCCTGAACTTGGTCGTGTCGATCGTCCCATCGGATTGCGAGAGTGAAGGAAGAGAGAGTGCACTTGTGTCTACGCAAGCACGCATCTTGTAAAGTAATGAGGATGATATTATTGTTATACAAGAACGAAGCTATATAACACCACCTTCGATTGTCGTTGTTACTGCGATGATTTTAAGGTTGCTATTGCTTTGTAAGGGATTGCTGTATATCTAAGGAATCATTGTTCATTCCATTTACTGAGAAATACCTTTGACATAATGGTATTTTCTTTGTGTTCGTAATAAGCTAGTACCTACGCTTCAATCATCACTATTACCGCATACTATGAGCTGGGTTATTTCCTAACTTTAGCCACCGAAATAACGATCGAGAATCGGTTTCACACCGACTTTGATGTCAATCGTGTACAGCATTATTATTGCTATAAAAAAATCTAAATCTATGGGTAGGTATTGCGTATAAACTTTCAGTGGATATTGAGGGCCTTTCCCAGGGTTAAGAATTCTACATACCCCAGTCGACACCCCACAGGATCCTGGGGATCTATTGAAGGTTATCCCGCAAAAAAAAAATCTCGTGATGAATCACTAAGTCTTAATAAGTAAAAAATTATTCAACTTATGTGTTCATTATTTATACATTGACTGGCCTTCTTTATACGAAAGAAACTTATTCTTTCCAAACTATAGACACCAATAGCCGGTAGAATTTACGAGTAAACTTGCTTTTTAGTATCTGCCAAAGTGAGTTGGGCCAGTGAACAAAATAGATCAGCCAAGTTTGTCATTCTAACTTTTTTTGTGATTGCGACGTATCCTGTGACTCGTAAGAGATATTTTTTTATAAACTAGTGTCTTCCATTCCACTTTTGAGATTAGTCACTTAGTTACGTAAAACATGAAAGGAATGTAAAATACTTTTCTGAAAAATCGTGCCCGTTGCTCTCTTAAGTTTAGAATTCATATACGACCTTACTGATATAAGGTCGTGCAGATATTATGTAATGAAAAACAATAAAAAGGTACAACAGCAAGGTAACATGAGAGCAATATCAATTTCGTGTTCACCTATCACCATTCCCCCCTTCTAACGATCTCAGTACACCCGAGGTTCCATTGTGCGCGTTTCGCGTGCTACACCGCTATACAAGTATTGCATGGATAAAATGTAATATAATATCCAAGTTTCTATAAGTTTTATGTTTACATAGCTCTAATAGGAAATCTATAGAAATTGTATGTATACAAGAAAGAAATAAGAAGAAATAAAGTGGAAAAATTCAAACGATTTTGAATGGTACTGGCAAAGTTAAACCTTTTATTATATGAGATACCGGAGTTATTAAAAATACACTGGCTATAAAATTTGTACTTCCAGGGAAGACGTGACTCTTGAATTACATACATAATGATGCTAAAACTTTAGGTTACCATGCAAATAATAAAGTCTGATAATAATATTTGAAAAATGAAAATAAAAATTTCTTTAAATAGGAAAAAAAATATAATAATTACAATTTATTAGGTCACTTATGAGCTGCGTAATGTCTCAGTGGCTGTGTGCGTGTTGTGTGTGTGTTTGTGAGTAAATTTGTCTTTAATACATTCGTCTGGCGTTTAGTAAGCTAATTGTGTTGATATACCTACAAATTATAACTGACTAATCTAAACAAAAACATCGTCAAGAATATAAAGCTGTGTTGGTTGATATAGTATCTCTAGATCATTTCTTGCAAGGGCCCGCCAGCTGAGCCAATAATTCGAATAAATTGCACCGTACGAGATCAAGAGATCATTCTTACGATTGTTTGATTACATAGGTTTATTATTTTAATCAGACATCAGCCTGTACGAGATTAGAATGGCTCTCAAACAGCTCAAGACTAACAAGGCGCTGGGTGAAGACGGAATTACATCAGAACTTCTGAGAGCGGGTGGAAAACCGGTACTTTTAGTCCTCCAGAAGTTATTTAATTCCGTCTTACGCGAGGGTACAACGCCAGAAGCATGGCACAGGAGTGTGGTGGTTCTTTTCTTCAAAAAAGGTGATAACACTTTATTGAAGAATTATAGACCTATCTCACTCCTGAGCCATGTATACAAGCTGTTTTCGAGAGTCATTACGAACCGTCTCGAACGCAGGTTTGATGACTTCCAGCCTCCCGAACAAGCCGGGTTCCGAAAAGGCTTTAGCACCGTAGACCACATACATACGCTCCGCCAGATTATACAGAAGACCGAGGAGTATAATCGGCCATTATGTCTAGCGTTTGTGGACTACGAGAAAGCCTTTGATTCAATCGAGACCTGGGCAGTATTGCAATCTCTCCAGCGGTGCCACATTGACTATAGGTACATCGAAGTGTTGAAGTGTTTGTACAGCAACGCCACCATGTCGATCCGACTACAGGACGAGAGCACGAAACCAATCCCATTGCAGCGTGGTGTGAGACAGGGAGACGTCATTTCTCCGAAACTGTTCACAAACGCATTGGAGGACGTTTTCAAGCTCTTGGACTGGAACGGATTCGGCATCAATATCAATGGCGAATACATCACTCACCTTCGTTTTGCCGATGATATTGTCATTATGGCAGAGTCGCTGGAGGACCTCAATACGATGCTCAGCGACCTCAGTAGCGTTTCCCAACAGGTGGGTCTTAAAATGAACATGGACAAGACGAAGATCATGTCTAATGTCCATGTTGCACCCGTACCGGTAATTGTTGGGAACGATACACTCGAAGTTGTTGACCACTATGTATACCTAGGACAAACTATCCAGGTAGGTCGGTCCAACTTCGACAAAGAGGTCGCCCGAAGAATCCAACTCGGATGGACAGCGTTCGGGAAACTATGCGAAATCTTCTCGTCCAAAATACCGCAGTGCCTAAAGACGAAGGTTTTTAACCAGTGTGTGTTGCCAGTGATGACATATGGTACAGAGACGTGGTCCCTAACTGTTGGCTTTTTGGATAAGCTCAGATTCACACAACGAGCTATGGAGAGAGCTATGCTCGGAGTTTCTTTGCGCGACAGAATCCGAAATGAGGAGATTCGCCGAAGAACCAAGGTCACCGACATAGCTCTTAAAATCTGCAAGTTGAAGTGGCAATGGGCAGGCCACATCGCTCGGCGAACCGATAACCGCTGGGGAAGAAAGGTTCTCGAGTGGCGACCACGAACCGGAAGACGCAGCGTAGGTAGGCCTCCCACTAGGTGGACAGACGACATTGTGCGCGTCGCAGGTAACCGGTGGATGCAAATAGCCAATTGTCGGTCATTGTGGCGTTCGAAGGGGGAGGCCTATGTTCAGCAGTGGACGTCTTCCGGCTGGTGATGATGATGATTATTTTAATGCTTCAGCGTCATTCGAACCTTTAATAGACATGTGTGATCCCAATGAGTAATATGGTATAGAAAAAAAATATAAGATCTACCGCAACTAACTTATATTGATCTTCGAGGCTTGCTGTCTTTTTTTTTTTTTTGTATGAGTAGTACTGTTGGCCGCAGATGGCCATTACAGCTTCACCGGACAAGAGAGGCTTGCTGTCGATTAGCCTAAAACATAATCGCTCAGCCAACAGTGGGACCCCTACCCATACCGGGGCTTGATTAAATTCGCCCTTTATGTGCATAGAAGCACGCTCCAAATTAACTGCAGCCGTGTATTTTAATCGTGAGAGTGGGGATCTTTTTAACCTTCAATGAAAGAAAAAAAAGAATTATTGAAGCTATCGAATCTAAATATAGGTTACCCGCCCAACCCGACCTGAAACAATAAAAAGGACAAAGAAGATAAAATTACTCTTTCACAAAGATTGGTTTAGGTTCTCAATGTATTGAAACATTAGATTTTAAGTGTTTCACCAACACACATATAATCTACTGTTTAAAGATGTAATGAGTTAAATATTTGTAGTTTCAATAACTTTTGCCTATCCTATAAAAGCAACACTGACTTCGAAAAAATGTGCTAGTAGGTATCGATATATAATTTGCAGAGCTGACTTAAAACTATTTTTACGGATTATATCGCGATTTATTTTAGATATTACTTTACCGTCCTTAAAAAAAAAACATAAGTACCAACTCTAATTATTGCAAGTGTTGCAAGTATCTTTGTCTTCCTGTGACCATAGGTGCAGCAAAGCATTCGAAATGTCGGGAAAGTAAAATCTAAAATAATCCGCGATATAATCCATACAAGTAGTTTAATTTCAATGTATGTAAATAAAAGACAACATTATGAAAATACATGATTTTAAATTTATATTTATAAATCAAATCTAAGACTACATTTTTAAATTAATATTTTACTGTTATTATCATTCTTACACGACACGACAACCCCTAATTTGTTTTACTTAATGGGATTATAATTTAGATTAATTTGCATAATGGATGGCTTTGGGAGTTCCATTTTGGTTTTTAAGCTTGGTTGCCACTTTTGTGTTACAGATATTAAGTGTATCATTGTATATAATGGATACTATATGCATAATTATGTATTCCAAGAATTATACAGAATTTATTTTTTAGTTTACAATTTCCATAACATAAACTAGATCTAAACACAAACATAAAGTAGATCTCCTTATGGGGTGTCCGGGTTAGAATAACACCCAGTCATCCCCTCGCAGCAGCCAGCAGCAGCAGCATAGCAGTCATTGTGTGGTCCCCCCTCTCATGTGCCGATGCGACAGCCGCGGGGGTTTTAGTGGGTAAGAATCCCACATACCCCGGTCGAGCTCCACAGCTCCCGGGGATCTTTGGAAGATTTCTCCCTTGTCAAAAAAAAAAAGCACCCAGTCATGTCCTCCCGTTAGGTGTCCGTAAAAGGCGACAAAGGGAAAAAAGAAGACGTGAAACAGCGTATTTATATTGGATTACCTACCACCCATACTGCGATCCCAAGACGCCTGCTAAGTATGGGTATTATGATAATTGGCCCTCCCATTACAGGGAGAGGCCTTTGTTTAGCCGTGGACAACTTTCGACTGCTGATGATGATGATAAAACTTGATCTAGAAATAATTAAATACTCGAAGATATATTATATTATACGGCTATTTAATTTCCTAATATTTAAAAGATATTTGCTAATGACATAATCTGTAAGAAACACTACGACGTTTCTCTTTAAATAAAACGACAATCTGAGGTACTAAAATCTCATCTACAGTGCTTGGAACAATGCCAAGGGTTTATTTTATAAGGATATCCAAGACATTTTCTTCAAGGAAAACGGTCAAGGGTGGATTGACATTTTTGTAGGAGCGAGGTAACTTTTTGCAATATTAATATATTTACGAATTGAAAAAAAAACTTTGGACTGCACTTTTGTTTTTAAAAGTACCAAGACGTAGGCAGTAAAGAAACAACAAATCCAGACAGTGAATTGGTCAAAGATTTGGAACCCTAGTATATTTACCAATACCCTTCATTGTAATGAGATGTCTACCAGTAAGTCGTTTTTTGTACTAATTCCGTAACTCGATCATAAAAAATATGAAAAATGAATTTAAGAACACACGGAAGCTACTTCAACTAAAACGGAACTAAACAAAATGAAGGAAACCAGACTAATGAGGACTGAAATAGCCATTTATTTAACTATTCTATAATAAATTTTAATTTAGTAACTAACCTAATAGATAGATAGATAATGCTTTATTACTCCGCCATTATAAAACACATAGAAAATAAGAAATTTCATTCAAGAAACATGTTTATTAAATAAGGCCAAAAGGACGTCTACAACTAGAAATAAATTATATACTTTTAGACTTTCGCGTTCCATTGTTAAACTTTATTTTTATCGGGAATTAATCGCGTTAATTCCCGATAAAAATAAAGTTTAGAAATAAATTTGTAGCTAAAATGATTTTAGAAGGCTAGATGGCCAGAAACTGATATTCTCCGATATTCTTAGAAACTGGACAATATTTCTTGTATAAATTCTACAAAATCGAGTTAAAAAACCGTACCGCAAATACTTTTGCATGTTTAGATACTCAAATTATTAAGTATTTAAAAGCCTCTATGAGTATGCTTATCGTCTGACAAGCACTCTGCTTCATATTGATCGCTTGCTTCCAAAGGAACTCCCTCAAAATGTTCCTTTATCCTCGACCACGTAATCTTTTACCTTCTAAAAATCTTCTCATTTTCCTTATCACGGTAAAGCAAGGTTCAATTTCGAATGTACATGGTTTGCTATGCCTGCAAAATAAATGGCGAGATGTATCGTGTTTTTTCGTCGCAAACCGGTATAGGAAGAGTACGTTATTATATATGTACTTAATCTGAGAGGAACGCTTCATGACCCGTAAATATCGCTCGAGTCGAGGTGAATTGTTAATACGCTGCCGTGAGCTTAAATGTTATGAAATAAGCTGTTTTCATGCAGGTTTTACGGGTTAAGGTTTATACGGATTTGTGTGATACGGTCTGGATATTCAAGCAAAATAGCAGAGTATAAAATGCAGCAGTGAGTTTTTGCTAGGATGACTTTTAAGGGCATAAAGTCTAGACTGATTCCAATTTAGTTTCTTTGTTTACTAACTCTTGATTAAAATATATCGAAATATTTTCTAAGAATAAGTAATACTAGCTAAATAAATTAAAGATCATCCTCTGGCATCTCAGCGTCTCCGTTAATTAAGAATTTTAAAATTAAAATGATTATTTTGTTCATGTAAATTGGAAAGTGTCTGAATTCCCTCTTATCGTGTATAATTGCACCTTTTAGAATATTATACAAAAAAGAATCGTTTGATTGAGAATTTTGTTTTAAGTCATTGTATGACCGAAACTCAACTGTCGATTTTTTAATTATGACGTTTTTTTTTTCTAAAGGTGTAATATAATTTATCTATATACATATATATAAATTATTTTTTGTCTGTCTCTATGACCCTTTATAGAATCGTAAACTATGCATTTGATCATGACATGATGTTCAGCAAAGTGAAAGAGCGCGAGTGGAGCTGCGCCGGTCAGCTAGTATACTATATTTTTTTTATAGTACGGGTATAGATTATTTTTTTCTTATTCCTACCGGGATATCTCAATTTTCAATTCATAAACCCACCTCTGGATCTCTTGGTACACAAAGCATCGATGTGCGCAGATCCTTACAGCTCCTGCGAACGGCACCGGATTTATTATAAGGCGCTTTATTCCGTGCAGTTGCAATGTAAACTGTTGAATGATTCATACAAGCATCTCTATTTCGCTTTGTGGATGCGAATTCAATGGCGATTCTCTGACTATAACCTTTTGAACGAATATCAGTATATTTTCGCGTTGTAAGGAAATTGTTTGTTCATTGGTTAGAAATTGTTTGTGCATTGGACGCTGAAAAAGCGTTTTTATATAATTTATTTTATGTATGTCACTGAGCTATAACTGCGTTTGTTTCGTATCCAAAAAGGGAAAAAAGGGATCCTGATGATGCAACTTCGTCTTTATGTACCTACATCTGGTTATTACAACGACATTTTCAGCAACTACTCATGATATCGATTCGATGATGTAATAGGTTTATACGGGGAGTAAGGTACATCGTACCGAAAACCGATACCAGGGATCCAGTACATGATTCTGAACATTCTAGTGTTGAATTTTTTGATCGGATTTTTCATGATTTCCAAAAAAAGTGCCCTATTTTGAATAAAAATTAGTATTCCATAATTATTGGTATAACAATAAAGCCTAATTCAATTTAAAAATAATAAATTACTTATTTTGAAAAATAAATATTATTCCGTACGTATTCATTACATGCTCGAAAATTAACAATTAAGTAATTTGTCGTTTTCCATATAAATGGTTTCTGTAATATTGTAACGGACATTATTTGAAATCATATACCAACGTTATCGGTACGTGGTCGTATACTCTGTATTGTAAAAAAAAAAAAAATGTGTTTTCTTTATTTCTTTTAATAGGGTAAGAAATGGGCCAAAGTCACTACAGATTGGGCCCCTGGGGAATTTCGACGTCGAGGTAGACCAAAGAAACGATGGTGCGATGAGCTG
Source organism: Furcula furcula (assembly GCA_911728495.1). Classification (NCBI taxonomy): domain Eukaryota; kingdom Metazoa; phylum Arthropoda; class Insecta; order Lepidoptera; family Notodontidae; genus Furcula; species Furcula furcula. The sequence goes on along the minus strand of OU452262.1, from coordinate 20,126,941 downwards.
CGGGCGTTTTGTGGGGATTGGAAAATCAATGCCAGAAATAGGAGTGAATGGAAGAACGGAAGGGAGGCCTTTGCCCAGCAGTGGGACAGTGTAGGCTGATAAGATAAGGGTAAGAGATGAAGTGTTTCAATTTGAAAGGGAGACTAGGTATACCAGGTCATGTGGAGTATCATACGAAATGGCTAATAATTAAAACTTTAGCGATGAGACGGCGGTGCTGCTAAAGGGAGGATCCTCCGACCGAGCGAGGTGTGTTGTGTGTCGGGATGTTGTATATATTCTCCGAGTTGGAGAAACTTCGCTTGCACGATTCAGAAATCGGTGGCGCCATCTGTTTTCTTGTATGTAGTACTATTCGCTTCTTCCTCGCGTCGCTGTACCACATGTGGCGTCATCTTGTGTCGAGTCGCCACAAAACTAAAAAACACTCAAATCTTGAAATTTTTGAGACATCTGAAATCATCATCAGCAGCTAATAGATGTCCACTATTGAACAAAGACCTCCTCTTAGAAGGGAGGGGTAACCATAATCCCCACGTTTGGCAGGCGTTTTGGGTTGCAATTTTTTAAATGAGTCCTTATGTATTATACATAATCATAACAAGCTAGGCTTTTTATTTCAAATTGGATCCCTGAAGTTATAATAAAATAACATAAAATGACTTTAAAACGATGGCAATAAAGTAAGAAATTTAATTTTCGCCGAGACAACGTTTGTAAAAATCGTATCCTCAACTCCGGCTTCTCGAGCGAAATGAATATTTGATACGGGCCTCTACTTTATGATTTTGATTTTAACAGCTGGATTTTAAAAATAACGACGATGAGATGCTGCTATACTCAGAAAGTATTTAGAGTACACGTTCTAAAATGTTTGAAAAATAATTTGATTTTATTTCTTTTTTATTAAGAAATGAAAAGAAAAGAAAAGGAACTTTATTGTTCGTAGCAAATCAATACATGAGTTAAACCAATATATAATTCTATTTCAAAAAATAGTTTACCACTGAAACAAAAGGGTCTCAACTCAGAGTAAAGCGCCTTGTATGCAAGTCGCACTAGACTTCCGTTGGGTACCCGGGTGACATTACGAACGAAGGCTCGCGAGCGAAACAGCCAAACGTGCGCTTGGTGTGGACGCAGCTAATTACACACCATTTGACGAAAGACGCAAGATAGTATGTAGACTAAATTGTTTTTTAACACATTAAAACACAAACACAAACATTAGATTTTAAACATTAGATTTTAAACATTAGGTTAGGTTTAGCGTGGTCACATTCACAAAGATTTATTATCACTCAAAAACTAACTTTTTAAATGGATAATATACATCTTGCACCATTTACTTTAGAGCCTTTGTTGCTTTGTTACAAGAGTAAACAACTACAGAACTATTATACCTATGTTTGTTTGTACTGAAAGCAATCACTTAACCTAACCGATCGCAGAGTTACAGAGAAATTGCACTTAACTACACCATCTGCACACCTTATTTGTTGTATGATCGTAAGATTTTTATTAAGAGCAGGGTAGTATTTGAAATTCTTTTTTAAGTATTGCCACTCCAGGTCTGTAATTAATAAGTTTAGAAACTATTCAAAATGAAAAAAATATGAAAATGAAATAATTTTTTCGAATAGGCCGGAATTGGCACTTTGGAATTGTCATTTTTATAGAAAAAAAAACTTCCAGCGGATCACAACACTGTCTCGACTGAGAAGATCCAGAAAGAAATTTAGTGAGCTTGTCATTTTTTAGTCTATTTCATGTATATATTTGTACTGTTTTATTATATTTGTATGCGACTGTTTTTTGCCCAATAAATAAAATAATCTACATCAATGTCATTTGTTATTAAGTTGTGGTAGAGAACTGATAACCGATGGGGAGAAAAGGTTCTCGAGTGGCGACCACGGACCGCAAGACGCAGCGTATACTCGTAGGCTTCCCACTAGGTGGACAGACGACATTGTGCGCGTCGCAGGTAACCGGTGGATGCAAATAGCCAATTGTCGTTCATTGTGGCGTTCGTAGGGGGAGGCCTATGTTCAGCAGTGGACGTCTTCCGGCTGGTGATTATGATGATGAATAAGTAGCGATGCAGTCGTGGAACTGCAGGTTTCATGTAGGCCCTTATACTGGGTGTCCCGGAAAGGGTATATCAAGCCAAAAGGTTTGTATAGTAAGAACCCCAAATAACATGTCAAATATGGCAAAAGTTGATATTTTGAATGACATCCAAAATTTATTTATACCCTCTTAAAACTTAACTCTTAACTTTCTTAGTAACGTAGTGTCATCGTGCCTACTCCTATGGAGCCACTACTTTGTATTGATTGTGTGTCTTCCTTGTTTAATTAGAAATTCATCCATATTGAGTTAAATTACGAACAAAATTTTGCTCACTCTTCTAATACTGTTGATTTTTTTCATTATTTTCTTTCACAAATTGATTGCTTGTGGATTACACAACGCGTTATTACCGGCTTGATACCCCATTGCTGGGTCACCCTGTATAGACTAGGTAATACCGCACTGGAAGATATTCTACCTCAACGCAATGTGTAAACATTGTAGCATTCCTGTATATAAGGCACCAAATCTGGAAAATTTACTGGTCTCCAAAGACTGAATAATATTTATTAGTAAGAAGCGAGTGGCAATGGTATTCAACTTTCTATTCTATATTCTTTCTATTCTATTTCAAACTAACGTCTTGTTATATTGTTGCACTCAACTTGACAGGCCTGTTGGTCTAGTCATTAGACACCGTGGCTGCTACCCAATAGGTCGTAGGATCGATTCCCGCCAAGTGCCTGGCTGATATTTATCTATTTAAGTAAGTATTTACAAAAATAAAGATATAATTTTTAGTATCAGTCATCTGGTTTCTATAGTACAGGCTCTGCCTAGTTTGGGACCAGATGACCGTGTGTGGATTGTTCCAGATTTTATTATTATAATTGAGTGACAATTTATCCTTTTGATAATATGCGAATAATTAAAAATAGTGTTTATTTGTGCTAGCGAAATTACAAATTTATATTTTAGAAAGTATTGTAAATAAAATCTTTTAAAAAAAAAATTGAACCGACTTCAATATCACTGAAAAGTATAAAATAATTTAAATATTATTGAAGTTGGTGTTAGCTACCTGCTGTGTATATTTGGCACCAACTTCAATAATATTTAAATTATTTTATACTTTTCAGTGATATTGAAGTCGGTTCAATTTTTTTTTAAAAAGATTTTATTTTAAACTTTTGAGTGATATTTTCTTAAATAAAGATTGAACCATCGAAAACCGTAAAATTATCTAGGTAGGTTATGATCACATTATCGTCTACATAGTTTTACATAATTCATGTTTCTTCAGAAAAAAATATCCGGTCGTAATCAAATTTGCACGGAAACATCATAGTAGTTTACTCTCTCGAATAAAAAAAGAATCATCGAAATCGGTTCATAATTGTCAGAGCAATGTAATGGAGAACATCAGTTTTATGGTTTTTACGAGATAAATTCCTCCACATCGTTCATGGTTCTCCAGGAAGTTCTTATCCGGTTGTAATAAAATTCATACAGATTCAATACAGTGGTTTCTTCTTTCGAATAAAAAAAGAATCATTGAAATTGGTAAATATTTGCCAGAGTTATGACCATTTTTGTCCGACCGAGCGAGTCCGAGCGACTAAAACGTCATCTATATAGGCTTTCTTGCAACTCTCAGTGCGCAGTCACCATTCTTGTTTTTTTAGGAACTACTTATTACTAAGCAATAATTTTTTTATGGGACCCAATCAATGGATTGAAGAATGGATGGAAGAAAGATTTTTTCAAATCGGTTAATAATTGGCAGAGTTATGCGCGAACATACATAAAAAAAAAAAAAAAAAAATATATATACAGACGAATTGAGAACCTCCTCCTTTTTTGAAGTTGGTTAAAAATATACTATGCGTTTCAACTAAGAATGTGACTGCCATGATGATCGCGACTGCGAAACTTCACTCGATTTTTGTACCGGCAGTAGAGTAAACACAAAATGAAAAATTTGCCCCGGTTTTGATTATTTATTGTAATGTCTTATTTTGCGATCTATTTTTGTTAAAACATCATTTTTAGCAATTAAATATTTGAAATGGCAAGTACATACTTTGTAACATCTAAAAAAATATGTGAATATTTTTACTTCTTTAGACTACATCATATATTTTATAATTTATGAAATGAGTAATCTACTTGTGAAAATGTCTCAGTAAAACCATATGACTTACCCAAAATTTATGTTCCAACCATAAATTTAATGCAGCAGAACTTGCAATCCGCTTAAGTGTTCCACTAAAGAGGTGGATATCTACATTGACCAGTTAAAGTTGAGTTATGTGGCCATTCTGGCTGGCCCGGCCTCGATGGCCAGTCCCATGCCATTATTTTGACTTACAACTTATGGTGAGGTAGCAGTTTGACCACTGGCTTTGCACAAACGACTCAAATGGATTTATTGTTTTTGCCAAAGCAGGATTGGTAAACTATTTCCTCGCGTCATAGAAATATAAATGTATTTTATTTTTAAGTTGTTTTAAACATTGTTTAGACAGTTTTCCTACACAGTTTGTTAGCCAGCTGCAATCACTGTTTAGTAAACGATGAGTTTGTTAAGCAATGTCAGGCAAGGTCAGTCTTCAGATGGCCTGTCATTTGATCTAAGCGTCTCCGAGTTTCGGAGAGCACGTAAAAAGTGAGGCCTGGTTATTGTCACCTAAACAACAGTCGTTAAGCTAAGTCAGAAGCCTAAGAGTAACTTAATCAACTCTGACACCAGGTTAGCCAGGTTAGCGTAAAATTAAAAGTATAGTAACTTTCCCATATCCCATATCCAACACTGAAGACCTACATTATAACGCGCTCACCTTAATGTCTCAAATATAGCTTCCCCCTTAGAACGCCACAACGAACGTCATTTGGCTATTTGCATCCACCGGTTACCTGCGACGCGCACAATGTCATCTGTCCACCTAGTGGGAGACCTGCCGACGCTGCATTTTCCGGTTCGTGGTCGCCACTCAAGAACCTTCCTTCCCTAATGGTTATTGGTTCTTCGAGCGATGTGTCCTGCCCATTGCCACTTCAACTTGCAGATTCTGAACACTATGTCGGTGACGTTAGTTCTTCGGTGAATCTCCACATTTCGGATTCTGTCGCGCAAAGAAACTAAGAGCATAGCTATCTCCATGGCTCGTTGTGTGACTCTGAACTTTAAATAGAGCTTAAGTGCATTCAATTAAAAACTTTAACGAAATATGCTTCTACAACTTCTAACAAAGCAGCATTATTCATGAATATTATATCACTGACTATAATTAGTTTTTTACAACTATACTTACACCTGTTAAAGTTGGTAGTTCGCGTTCGTTACAAGAGCATAAGCGAAAAGTTTCGCGACCGAATACACGCCCCGGCAACTCTTGACAATTTCCAAACAAAGTGAAATGCGGCAGGTGCCATTTGGACCTCAACTTTGCTCGTAAGTCTCCCTTGACATCGCGTGAATGCTAATACATTTAAACGTGTAGCGAATTTTCCGATACATTTTTCGTCATGTGTGATGGGTTATGGTAAGAAGGTCTGGTGGGACAATTTGGAACTTTTTTTACGCGAAAATGAAAGGCTTATAATTTTACCAATCTCACGAAATTATTATACTAGTTTTACGTAGTAAAATAATATGTTGGATAAAAAGCGTGTACGTTATCTTTGTGGAAGTTTGTAAGACTCGCATTCTTTCTCTCCTTTTCAATATTTTGAATAATCCCAGTTCCCCTTCTTATCTACAGGAGTGATTCTCATTTGTACATTCAGTTGATTCTCCCTGTAGATCTCATATCCGTACTGTTCTTAAATTTCCTTTACATACTCGTAAAACTAATTTTTAATCTTATTCCTTCACTGTACATGCTGTCAGGCTGTGGAACTCGTTGCCATCTGATATACGTGATTGTAAACCCATTTCCTCATTTAAAAATAGTGTTAAAGAATACTATCTATTTACAGTATAGATTGTTGTTGTCAGTGTATTTACCCATTTATATGGTATTTTTTTGTTGTATATAATATGTAGCTTTTGTATCTATATGTTTTAAGATTGTTCTTTGTATCCTATGTTTTTAGTTATTCCCACACACGGCGTCTTATTTCCTTGTTTTATGTTTCTCTCTTGGGCCTACTGGAAGAGATTTCTTATGAAATAAGTAGTGCCTTTGTACTTTTATTATCGTAAGGTTTATTTCTCTGTCCGGTTTTTTTATGTACATAAATTGTTAATTAAATTAAATAAGATATTTTTCTCTTTTATTCTGGACCCTAATGTTAAAAAAATCATAGGGATCCTTATACAATATTTGGTAATTAGGTCGACAATCTCTTTTTTAGAGAAGCTCAGAGGCACACCGAGCTATGGAGAGAGATATACTCTGAGTTTCTTTGCGCGACATATCCGTAATAAGGAAATTGGGCGAAGAACCAAAGTTAACGATATAGCCTTCTAACCGGGCCACGAACATTTCGCTACGAGCGAAGTCTATCTGCAAGTCAAAGAGGAAATGGGCAGGCAGAAAAACAGTCACTTTATATCGTAAGACTTCGAAGACTTATCTATCCTATAACTATCTTTGCACCAACAGTTTTTCTGTTTTGCATTTCATGAATTTCGTTTTATTTTTCTCTAAGCGGATTGGCAATTTAAATCAATTACAAATTTAAAATTTAAATGTCTTTGTCCTCTATAACTGGGTAAACGAGATAGCTTACGTCGGCACACAATAAAGCTTTAGAGGGATTTTGCGATTGACTGGGTAGATAAAATCTATGGTCGTAAATTGCAGTGCCTTTTGGAGGCTGCGTCTACATGCCGAAATGTATGGTCGGTGGTTTCTTTTACTACTGATGGTGATTTATACAGACAATTGTATTTTATTCTTTCTATACTGGTATTAGAAATATCAGTAAGTGGACCGGCACCTTTGTATTTCGCTTGGCATCCCTTGCCAAGCGAAATAGGTGCTCCACGCTGGCAATGTCCAGGTTTGACGAGTTGATGTTAAAGATTCAGTAGTGAAGAGGTACCGTAAGAAGAAGAAGAAGAAGAACAAGAAGAAGCTATTGATTTTGACGAATCCTCGATTTGACTATTATAAAACTTGAACTGTATCGTGTAATATACATACATGTGCCGTTTTTAGATACATTAGAGTTTCTTTATGTGTGGCTTAAACTTTTTAGATAATATATGTATATGTGTGTATGTACGTATGTATGTTTATATATAGTTGGCTAGCCTAGTATGTTTTGAGTATACGTACATCTTACATATATTTTGATTATAATATCCGAGGGAAATCCGGATCTGCAAGTTGAAGTGGCAGTGGGCAGGCTATATTGCTCGAAGAACCAATAACCGATGGCAAAGAAAGGTTCTCGAGTGGCGACCACGAACCGTAAGACGCAGTGAAGGCAGGCCTCCCACTATAGGTGGACTCAAACTCAAAAATCTTTATTTCATAAAGGCTAGCACTTTGAATGGTAATTTTTTAAAAGCTACCACCGGATCACAACGCGGCCTCAACTGAGAAGATCCGGCAAGAAACTCAGCGAGCTTGTCATTTTTTTCACTTTTTTTTAAACATTATTTTGTTACAAATTAATCGACGACTAAGGGAAAACAAGAAGACGGGCAGCAGCGTCTCTTTATTTGGTTTACCTACCACTTATACTGCGATTCCCAAGCCGCCTGCCAAGCGCGGGGATTATGACAACCCTTCCCTTCTAAGGTGGTGGCCTTTGTTCAGCAGTGGAAGTTTCGGCTACTGATGATACTGATTTCGGCTACTACTTGCCTTATGTTGCTTAACCTAGCGGTATGAAATATACTTTATAAAAAGTATCCTATGTCCGTCTCCTGTTTCTAAGCTACCTCCCCACCAATTTTCAGCCAAATCGGTTCAGCCGTTCTTGAGTTATAAATAGTGTAAATAACACGACTTTATTTTATATACCTATATATAGAATATAGATTATAATTCGTTTGTAATAGGTACAACATCTTAACACAAGAAACTAAAAATATTCAAAACTTTTAACAAAATACCTCGAAAATTACGATAAAATATCCCAACCTTCAAACTAGCTTCGCTCCGGTCCATTTATATGAAGATCCAACTTTAGCAGAAGACATCAAAACTTTTCTAACCTTAGATCAACCAAATCAATAACCGAAAATGATATAAAACGATCCAAAAATCCAGACCAATCTGCGGTTAATCGCGTCTTGACGGAGCTTCAAACTGATAGAGGGGGGAAGTACCCTGCGCCACCGAACGAATGTTCGATGGAGGCAACTTTGAATTACTTTTCCCAACTCAAAGACGTATAATGAACCGGGTCCGTTGGGATATTTGTTCCCAACTCGGCGGAGACAAAATTCTCGAGCGAAAAGCAAAAGTTGTCGGACAAAATGATTCCTTCTGAGATCTGTGCACGGCAAACAGCGCTTTGCTTAACACTTCAGTGTCTCTATTGTTTCTTGGATATTTTCTCGAGATTAAAATCGACTCTTGCTTCGTAGGGTCGATGTGATTTCGTGGTGCACTGAAACTTCGATTTTGTATAAGATTGGATAGTTTCAATGTGCTACGAATACTGTAGGATATTTTGTTAGTTGGATTTGAGAATATTAGAAGTAAGCTAAGGATGACAATGAAATAATACCTACATGTATATAGGTTTAATACCTACATGTACCTAGTCTTGCCGTAAATACTGAAACAAAAAAAAAAATATATGGGCCAGATCTTTTTCTGTCACAAACAGAGGAGGTCTCATTGTACCTAATAATAGCCCGGTACACAAACATTTTACTAATACCAAGCGTATGGAGAGTTTTAAAAATTGCATTTGGCTCCATACCTACTTTGTGTAATGCAATCACAGTGATTCGGTTCTCTTTATCACCCCACTTCATTTTAATATCGCAAAATAATGTACAATGTATTGGCGCCAAAATGAGAAAACTCAATGAACAATCATATAAAAATGACAGATTCCAAATTCAAATGTAATATTTTGTTTATTTTTAATTGTAACAGTATTTATGACCAGACTAAGTATATATCACTAGACTAGTGGTAAGACACACTGGCCACTACTCTATAGGTCGTGGGTTCGATTCCCACCAAGTGTCTGGGTGTATTTATCTATTTAAATATGTATTTACAAAAAAAATATATAAGTATTAGTATCAGTTGTCTGGTGTCCATAGTAAAGGCTCTGCCTAGTTTGGGATCAGATGACCATGTGTGGATTGTCCCAGAAAATTATTATTATTATGTATTAAAAACAGGTCTTCCAGACTGTCTCTGGGCAGTCTATGTAATCCAAACAATTGACAACCTGAAATAAGCCGCGATTTAATCCGTAAAAGTAGTTTCATTTAAATCCAGACAAAATAAAAATACAAGTACTTAATTTTGGTAGCTTTGCTAGGGTTTAACCCGGTCTTTTTAGTGGCTTACGTGGGGACGGATCGAACACGTAGAGGCCTTTTTAAGAAATATTTGGTGTGTAAAACCCCTCCCGGGATCAACTGGTATAATGTTGAAAAAATAACAGTTGACAATAAGTTCATGGCAAGATTATAAGTCTATTTTATTTTTTACATATGTATTTAACTTCTTATATTATAACCTTCGATTTGCAGGCTTATAGTCTGAACATACTAAATTCATTATGATTTTTTCACCTGATGATAAGCGATACCTGAGATATTTCATGAGACCGTCAATTTCTTCATCCACACACAGAACACAGCAATGTTCATACACTTCCATATACATATTTCTTGATATAAGTTCTTATTAAGTATATTTTAAATTTTAATTTAATACTGTGTGTTTTTTTTTATTATAGAGTCATTCATGTGGTTAGCATCTTATTATTGTTGTGTACTACTTATTAGTGAAAACTTAATTGTTTTTTGTATAATTAGTTTATATATTAGAAATATATGTAATAATTTCTTTGTTTTCCAAATATAATAATGTTAGACATTTAAAAATGATAATAAAATAATATGGAGGGTAGAATGGTACAGTGGGACATTCGTCCCAGTAGTTGTTAGAGTATAGAGCGGTCATTGTCATTCGCTCTCTAGATTTGTTACAATGCGTTTGTGCTGTTAATTTGCGTCGAATTATTTATTTATTTATTTATTTATACTCTTTATTGTACACACATAAAAATAAAATAAAAAGGACTTGAAGAAATTTGTACAAAGGGCGGCCTTATCGCTATCCGCAATTTCTTACAGGCAACCTTGGGATGGAAAAAAGATTGCATGGAATACGAAAAGTGGGGTAGTTAATATGTGAGACAATATACACTAATAAAAATACATATAATAAGTTTACCTATTTACATATAATACACACATCAAAAGTGTCTAGGGATCAACATATATTTTTGCAATAACTTTTCTCCTGATTGATATTAATTAAAATTTTCTTTAAGGATTCATCAAATAAAGTGTTTTCGTTTGTCACAGTAACGATAAACCAAGTCACCTTTGCATTAATAAAGAAATTTGCCATTTTCCTAATAAAGGGATTTTTGACATTTGAACCACTAACACAAAAGTTCGAAAAAAAGACTGAAATAACAGTTTTCTTTAAAATTTTATTGGGTAACTTAAACAATTAATAATCCGTGTTTCTACCGCGAACACTAACAACACAAGAACATCGGTTTGGCATACTCAAAATGAGTTCATCCAAATCACGCTGTGGAATGGCCGCCCATGTTCGTTGCAACAACAAAAAAAGGTCTTCTTGCGACTGGATACCCTCCATATTCGGCAGAGCTCTTCTCTGTAGCATATCCCATGCATGCTCAATCGGGTTCAAGTCTGGCGACTGAGCAGGCCAGGGCAGGACATTGATGTTAGCTGCGGCGAGAGTCTGTCTTACAACTCTTGCGGTGTGCGGTCGTGCATTATCATGCATTAACTGAAATAAGGGACCGATTTGCACTTGTAGAGGAACGATGACGTCTGATACAATCGTCTCAGCATAAATTTGAGCGTTGAGGTTGCCTCTGATCCAAATCAACTCAGTTCTTCCGCCGATCCAAATACCCGCCCATACCATGATGGTTCCACCACTATAAGGATGGACTTCCTGGCAGGATTTTAATCGCTGTTGGCGTCCAGGGGTTCTCCAGTGTCGTATACGTCTTGTATCCGGTCTCATACCAAAACGAGACTCATCAGAAAAGCACACGAAACGCCATTGTTCTTCTGCCCAATTTCTGTGTTCAAGAGCCCATTGATATCGAATCCTACGATTGTGCATTGCTATAGGTGGTACCCGTAGCGGTCTTCGGGAATGAAGGTTCACTTCATGCAAGCGGTTTCTGACTGTTTGGTCGCTAATTAAGTTCCCTGAAGAGTGATGAAGCCTCACGGCTAACATCATGGCAGTTATTGTTGGAGCTCTTCGAGTTAAGATTTGAATATATCGGTCTTGTCTCCGTGTGGTGCAGCGATACCATCCTCCATGGCGCTCAGCCACGGTACCAGTGCTTCGGTAACGTGTCCAAAGTCGACTGATAACACTCTGACTTGTATTCAGAGCTAAAGCCACAGTACGTTGCCGGGAACCAGCTTCTATCATTCCCACGGCTCTGAGCATTTCTTCCCTGCTTAAATGACGTCGCCGCTCCATAATAACGTTGGTTTTAATCAGTAGTAGGGAAACAGTAGCACTAATAATGTCTTCAATGCGTTGTATGTTTTTATAGGGAAAATATTGACAGCTGATTTTCATCTTTTACTCGAATTTGATTCACAGTTCCTGATTCAAATTATGAAATGCACCAAAAAGGATCCATATAAATTTATAAAATCATAAATTTATTACAAAGCCACATCTCAATCTCAAGAAATCCGCTTAAAAATGCTTGATCCCTAGACACTTTTGATGTGTGTATATTAATATACATACAGATATATATAAATATTTCTTACATACCAACATATATTCAATATACTTATATATATATATACGAAGAGAACTATAAATATATGTATTATACACACATCAAAAGTGTCTAGGGATCAACATATATTTTTGCAATAACTTTTCTCCTGATTGATATTAATTAAAATTTTCTTTAAGGATTCATCAAATAAAGTGTTTTCGTTTGTCACAGTAACGATAAACCAAGTCACCTTTGCATTAATAAAGAAATTTGCCATTTTCCTAATAAAGGGATTTTTGACATTTGAACCACTAACACAAAAGTTCGAAAAAAAGACTGAAATAACAGTTTTCTTTAAAATTTTATTGGGTAACTTAAACAATTAATAATCCGTGTTTCTACCGCGAACACTAACAACACAAGAACATCGGTTTGGCATACTCAAAATGAGTTCATCCAAATCACGCTGTGGAATGGCCGCCCATGTTCGTTGCAACAACAAAAAAAGGTCTTCTTGCGACTGGATACCCTCCATATTCGGCAGAGCTCTTCTCTGTAGCATATCCCATGCATGCTCAATCGGGTTCAAGTCTGGCGACTGAGCAGGCCAGGGCAGGACATTGATGTTAGCTGCGGCGAGAGTCTGTCTTACAACTCTTGCGGTGTGCGGTCGTGCATTATCATGCATTAACTGAAATAAGGGACCGATTTGCACTTGTAGAGGAACGATGACGTCTGATACAATCGTCTCAGCATAAATTTGAGCGTTGAGGTTGCCTCTGATCCAAATCAACTCAGTTCTTCCGCCGATCCAAATACCCGCCCATACCATGATGGTTCCACCACTATAAGGATGGACTTCCTGGCAGGATTTTAATCGCTGTTGGCGTCCAGGGGTTCTCCAGTGTCGTATACGTCTTGTATCCGGTCTCATACCAAAACGAGACTCATCAGAAAAGCACACGAAACGCCATTGTTCTTCTGCCCAATTTCTGTGTTCAAGAGCCCATTGATATCGAATCCTACGATTGTGCATTGCTATAGGTGGTACCCGTAGCGGTCTTCGGGAATGAAGGTTCACTTCATGCAAGCGGTTTCTGACTGTTTGGTCGCTAATTAAGTTCCCTGAAGAGTGATGAAGCCTCACGGCTAACATCATGGCAGTTATTGTTGGAGCTCTTCGAGTTAAGATTTGAATATATCGGTCTTGTCTCCGTGTGGTGCAGCGATACCGTCCTCCATGGCACTCAGCCACGGTACCAGTGCTTCGGTAACGTGTCCAAAGTCGACTGATAACACTGACTTGTATTCAGAGCTAAAGCCACAGTACGTTGCCGGGAACCAGCTTCTATCATTCCCACGGCTCTGAGCATTTCTTCCCTGCTTAAATGACGTCGCCGCTCCATAATAACGTTGGTTTTAATCAGTAGTAGGGAAACAGTAGCACTAATAATGTCTTCAATGCGTTGTATGTTTTTATAGGGAAAATATTGACAGCTGATTTTCATCTTTTACTCGAATTTGATTCACAGTTCCTGATTCAAATTATGAAATGCACCAAAAAGGATCCATATAAATTTATAAAATCATAAATTTATTACAAAGCCACATCTCAATCTCAAGAAATCCGCTTAAAAATGCTTGATCCCTAGACACTTTTGATGTGTGTATATATAAAAATTAATTCTGATAAATATACAGATAGCACTCCGAAATCATAATAACGACCAGCAAAATACCAATGCGCTACAAACTAAGGCAATGAGCTTTTTCAAGATTTTTTTCAAGATTTTGCTTTTTGATTATCTCTTTTTGTAATTTTGAGACCAAAGAATTGGCATTGGGGTGGTTTTAGTGGCTGGCGGAGACACTTGGTGGAGTCCCCATAATTTTATAGTTTCATAGATATAGGAAACGGGCATTAAAGAGTTTTGGTTAGTGAAAATTGTTCTCCTTTTTTTAATATATCTACATAATAATAAAAATATAATGTAATAAGTACAGCTTTGCAGATTTTCTTTTTTCTATGTTAACCACCTAAATAAGTATAATAAAATAATACCCACGATATCATATCAGACAATACACCAATAAATTATTCTTCATAACATAAATAAACGTGGCAAAATATTATCAATCCCACAGCAAAATTATCCCTGTCTGATAATTCTTGAGCTAAATCCGGAATAGTCAACTCCAACCACCTGTATCTCGGCTATAATCTAGTGAACTCATTTAGATAATAACAAACAGAACGGCAATACCCGGAGGACAAGGCCTGAACTAATCTGGGTATCTTTGTAGCAAACCTGTGATCGTAAGCCGGATAAAACCGGCAGCTTTCACCTTAGCTTGTGTACGAGAATTCAAGATATCGGTACGGTAATTATGCTACAGCCAACGATATTGTATACAATAGATATGCCATTAGCGCACGAAAACAGAAACATAGAAAGTCACCCAAATTGGGTGAACTAGCAGCAAGGTAAAATGTAACTAACGTGACGAGTGCCTTTAAAAATCTAATAAAATGCCGTCATGCGTATTTAGAAAATACACAAAGTACTGTACAAAAGTAAATATTAAGGAAAGGATATAATATATATGAGAAAATATTTTAATTACATGAGTCACAATTTTTGACGCACAGTAGTAAATAAATGTTTTTCTTCTTTCTTCTTTCTTTTTTCTTCTTTCTTCTTTCTTCTTTCTTCTTTCTTCTTTCTTCTTTCTTCTTTCTTCTAGTAGGGATATAAAATATCTATGATTTATAATATCATTGGCCACAGTTGTATATTCCTGATCGAGTATAAAACATTATAGACAGAGTGTGATTTCCCATCCCCTAACTTATCACCTCTTACCAACAGGTGGAATTGCTGTCAACTTGTCAAGCATAGGTAGTACTTGGCTGAATGATTACTAAATATACCACTACAGATTCTTTAAGATGAATGATCTAAGTTGTACTTCCTGTTTTTATTGACAAGATCAAAATGAATATGCCTTATTGAACCCTACCTATTGCCTTTGGCTGGCCACTGGTCAGCCATCACTCCTGGTTTCATACATTTATTGCTACAATTTTGATCCTGAAAGGACCATGCCCATTTGTGCTCCAGAAATGCCCAGATAAAGTATATTGCAAGATTGCTCTAATAAATAAAAACTAGAATTATGTTGTTAATTTTAAATCATATGAAGCACTGGATAAAAAATAAAAAGAAATAAGACGTTCTGTTGACATTGCAGTACCAGTGTATCTAATCAAATTGTTTTCACATACATATTGGCACTATACAATGGAGACAGACTAGATAATTCCAAATAACTGACATGTTTATGTGATAACATACAGATATGTATATAAAAGAACACTGATCTTATGTGATGCTGATCGTGAAGTTCCTAGTGAAAAACTAAGGGTGCTATTCTTACCCGGACACCCCATGGGTTACTAGAAATTTATGGGAATGACATATATCTCCGCTAAGTCACGTGAAGAGTGATGTCATTCCCATACATTTGTTTTCTATTCGTATTGTAGAATGGCAACTGGGCTACAGCTCTAGGAGCAACGAAAAGCTAATTTTGTTCGTAGCTCGTAGCAGGCGCGTAGTTACTCGTAGCAGACCCGTAGTTACTCGTAGCAGGCGCGTAGTTACTCGTAGCAGGCGCGTAGTTACTCGTACCAGAGGGCCTAGACAAGATGCAATCGCTACATAGCGAATCTATTTCTTCATTCGCTAACGGTGTCAATTCCCTACAATTTGTCACGTGATTTTTCGATGACTTATGTCATTCTCATACATTTTTATACTTTCTATTAGCGATAGCGCTTGTAGAATGTTACATTGTCTAGGGGGGCAGGCACGTAGTTACTCGTAGTAGGCGCGTATTTACTCGTAGTACCATTTTATCGGAATTAAAACAGTTTATTGGTGGTCCCTTGAACAACACGCACACCAAACACTGAAACAGAACGCTGTTCGTTAGACATTGTGCATGATATCTATACTTATAATAAAACTGTAACAGGTCCAATTCTGTACATTGAAGATATTTTGAAAATTATATTTTGAGGGCATTCTATAACCGATACCGAGGCCGAAAATGTAATTTTATTAATTTTTGTCTGTCTGTCTGTCTGTCTGTATCACGGCTGCGCATCACACCGAAACTACTGAATGGATTCAAATGAAACTTGGCATGATTTGAGATGTTACTACGAAGTAGGACATAGGATACTTTTTATCCCGTAATCTAGCACGGTTCTATTGGGAGAGGTGATTAAAGTCAAAATGGGTACTTGGTTATACGCTTGGTCCGATTTTATCAATATTAGTAAGGGAACACTCAAAGTGAGTTATCAAGGTTTTGTAATCGATCGGGTTAAGCAACGTTAGGTAAGGTCATTAAATAGATGGGTGACCGTTTAACGCCATTTGAACTAAACATCTCCGTGCTTCGGAGGGCAAGTACAAAGTGGGTCCATGTTTTTAACCGACTTTAAAAAAGGAGGTTTTGTATTCTATGCGAATGTATATTATTGAAAGTTTAGTTAACGTAAACACAGCGCGGGCGGAGCTGCGTGGGTCAGCTAGTCTCATATATAACCATTGCATCATCACTTAAAACCTGGTAGGATTGCTCTAACTTTTACATCCGCACTCATAAACGCCAATTAACTCCTAATTCACTATTTAAAATCTATTTATTTCGACTGTCGAAGCCGTTTATGATTATTTTCGGTTATTGTATACGAGATAGGTAATTGATGTATGGTATTGAGTAGATATTATCTACTCAGTATCTGCGTATAAAGTATTAAATGGCTTGCAATGTCAAAAAAATCTGATTTCAAAAAATGTATTAATGATCATTAACGATTATTAAACTTTATAGGTTCAGCAGTTACTGTGTATACAAAAAATACCGGCAAGTGCGAGTCGGACTCGCTCACCGAGAGTTCCATACCATATTTGGATGAATTAATGTAATTTTATTCAGAAAGATCGTTTTATTTTTCCTGAAAATATAAATAGACATGTATTACACATAATTATTTCAGATATTTCCGTCCACAAACTTCGGAGTATTTTATGACATTTTTGATTATCAGCCAAAAACTATGTGACATAAACCAAAATAAAAATCTGTTTTGAGATGTACAAATGAAGCCCTTTCATATGATACCCCACTCGATATAGTAGTCTAACTATGAAATTTAGTTGACCCGACGCTCATTAAAAAAAAAAAAATTCGATGAAATTGGGTAAAAACGTCAGCGGTTCCTGAAAAATATATAGGTGTAACAGGCAGACAGCCAGACAGACGAAGTCTCATCATAAGGGTTCCTTTTTTACCTTTTAGGTATGGAAACCTAAAAACTAAACTCCAATGTTACTTTCGTGTTTTCAACCGTTGTATGTGAGCGATATTTACAATAAACCCACACTACATTTAACTTAATTGTGTTAGTAATAAAGTGCAGATTCGTCTATGTTCCGATGAACAAGGATCGATGAGGTTTAGAAACAGCTAACCGCTAATCCGCGAAACCTCGGTAGTTTACGTGAAACTCAACGAAGATTACCTTTGGCGCCAAGTTCGATGTTGCCGTCCCCTGGCCGCTCTCTGTAATCGTTGTTTACTAACTTGGACCGCTTTTATTTAAGTACAGAGGCTCTCGTATTAGGTTTGACAGAATTTATTGAAACTTAACATTGAATTATAGGAGAGTGCAAGATACAAATTCTATAGGACTACTAACGTTTTTACACTTGAGATTGTTAGTTAGAGTCGGCGATGATGAATAATAAGACATTTGATGTCAAATTAAGCTCAGATATAAAAGTGAAAAACAGTTATATAAACGCGATTACTACCTACCTTTTTCAAAGGGCGAAATATTACAACTTTGATGTTCTGAAACCACTACTACTTACCTATATCAAAAGCATAGCATTCTTATTCACGATCATTTTTACCCGACTACGGAACGGAGGGAGGGTTATGATTTTAACAAGAATGTTTGTATGTGTATGTTCATCTGTTCCCGCATAATATCTTCTAATCTACTTAACATAATTTTACAAGTAGGGTGTCGTTAGAAGCGTCTTGATTGTCCGCTGGTTAAAGGCTATATGTATAATATCATATTATTAGGCTGCGATTTTATCCGTAGTAAGGGTTTTAGTTTTTAAAACTAATTACTTGTTATGTAAAATATGCATCAGACTAAACAATAATCTCACGTAGATAACATAACAACACATATTTACGCCGCCGACGCATACACACGGATAGCTACTCGTATACTTATATGTCAAACTTTGTCAATTTAAATGGAATGGGATGCTTAAAGCATTAATATATTTATCGTAGGTACAATTTTTTTTATTTTTTTGGTGTTACTGGTATCGGATATTCTATTATACGAGTTCGGACTCGTCTTAGGATAATAGAATATCCGAAGGTGGACAACACGCCATTGAGCCACGATACTGTCGTATCCCCGGACGGGCCAGAGGTTATATCTCGAAAAGATAAGATGTCGTTTTCCAGCAATCGCCTATAACTGTACATACAGGGAGCATGCTAAATAAATCACAATCAAGCTACAATAGGATGAAAAAGCCCACAGTACAAAAACCAAATCCCTTAAAGCTAAGATGCTCTTTGCGTAATTTTTTTAATACATGATCATCAGCAGGGGAAAGACGTCTACTGCCATAATAACCACGCTTAGCAAGCATCTTGGGATCGCAGTATTGGTGTTAGGTAATCCAATAGAAAGACGCTGCTGCCTGTCTTCCTGTTTTCACTTAGTCGCCTTTGACGGACTCCGAACAGGAGGAGACGGGAGGGTACTATTCTTACCCATCACCACGGGTTTTTTTAATATAAGCTTGTGCTTATTATCCCACGTAATGAGAATTATTATCGGTAATGCAGCCGTAAATGGACGGTATCCGATGACCTACATACTTCGTCGATTGTATGATCAAAGGCGCGTGCTATCGCATGCGCCAATAACGACGCAGGCTATTAACAATTCCTCCTGCAAACGCCACCCTAGTTACTAAAATAAATTACATTTTTTTCCCGACTGCCCCAGAAGGAGGGTTATTTTTTAAGAATATGTTTTTGATTTTTTGGCAGCCTAAACGGCTTTATGGATTTTGACTTTTGGTATACAATTAGATTCATCTTAGTTGTGGGAGTAAGACAGGCATAACATTTGTATAAAAATTTAATGCGGTAACAAATTTAGAATACAAGATACGATAAGATCGAATACATTTATATGTGTATCAAATGAAAGGCCAAAATGAAAGGACAAAGAGACAAGTTGAAATATATATATTATGCTTGTGTATAAGTTTTATATATGTACTATCGCGGACGTGAACGGTGTACGGTTTCAATCTAAATCATTTGAACGACGCGACGTTACGTGCTTACCCCGTCCCGTCCACCCGTTTTTTGGGCCGACTCGTGCAAGTGATTATCGACATAAAAGTGATACACCACTTGTTACCGCGAGATAATGTAATTTAGGTACTTCTTTTTATTCACTGTCGTGCTTTTTGGGCTTTGCTTGCTAGTTTGTTTCTGGTTACGACTTTAGAATCTCTCTATATCTTTTGTAGTTAATACACAACCCGACCGAAGGCTTACTTAATTATGGGTAAAACGTGTTCATAAATTAATAAATCTAAATAATTAAACATTCAAAATACACCTCTCAACTTTTATCATTTTATTATAGTCTATTCACCCAGAAATATATTATTTCAAGCAACAATACACAACGGGTGAGAAACATTCGGTATATATAAAGTTGGTGTTGTGCGTTCGATGAATCCTTAAACCTGACTGACTTTCACTGATCTGATTTAGAAGGCTGGCGTTTGAATAAGGTAACAAAAAAGTATAAAAAGGTTCCATTGTAGTGAAAACTATTGTGGTAATAATAGATATTGTGGGGTAGAATGTTGGTTTATTTTAACATTGAATGTTATTTTCATATAATATATAATATGTATATACTACTACGCTATATTGGGTTACACGATATTGTTCAAGTTGTATATTAGTCAAATCAGTTCACTTCATCTTTTGCCCGACTGCCCCAGAAGGAGGGTTATGTTTTTGAGAGTATGTATGTATATATATTGTATTTAAGTATGTATTCCAGTTATCGAGAGTCAGCCTGCTTATTAGGCTGGTGATTGTCCGCTAAATCTCCATTCTATGGGCAAAATTTGCAATATTGCCTGCACTACAAGCCATAGTCCCTTAGTCATAGGGCTTATTGCTAAAAAAAAACTATTACTGCCTTAACAACAAGACATAACTTGTTTCAAAATAGCCAGCCTATAAATAAAAACTTCTTGAAACAAACTAAGAAACAGAATTACTTTTAAAATGAAGAAATAAGTAGAACAATTCGCTCATTGTAAAATTTAACCGAGATAACAAGATGGGGATGTTGTGTAAAACGTCTCTGGAGAGCCATTTGTCTTCTGGAAGTATATAACAGATGGTAAAAACACGCGAAGGTGCGATTAACTGGCCATTGTAGAAATCTCAGAAAATATTATGGAATTTAAAAGAAACAGTTTTGCAGGAACTACACGGCTGCTTTTCTTGTAAATGTACAATTTCCTTGGTTTTGAGATGATTTAAAAACATTACTTTTCAAAAAGGTGATATACAGGGTGTCTGGTAAATAATGGATAACACTGCAGGCCAGGTACCCCCGACACTGACAAAAAAAATAAGTTAGGTTATTCTTTTTAACCGGCTTCAAAAAGAAGGTTCTCTATTCGACGCGTATGTATGTAATATTGATAAAAATGCGTAATATTAATATATGTTAGTCTATGTGGGCTTCTAAACAAATTTACCCAATTTTATGAGTGTATGTATGTATGTGTGTGTGTATGTAGGTATGTATGTACATACATACATACCTACATACAAGAGAAATCCGTGGACAAAACTACATAGGTTTGTCCACGGATTTCTCAGAAACTACAAGTCCGATTTTGAAAATTCTTTTTGCAATAGTTAGAGTATTTTTCAACTTAGGGTAGAGTACAAGTTTCATCAAAATCGGTCCAGTAGTTTAAGAGATATAAACTTTTTATGTTTTCAGTAAGTTACTGTAACGTAGACGTTCGAGTTGCGTGATAGTGCTGATACCTATTTTGGTAAAATAAGTCACTAAAAAGTGTTAAATAAACTATTTAAAAAAAAAACCGACTTCAAAGTAAATTATCTAAAAAGCATAAAATAACGAAAATATATTGAAGTCGGTGTCAGCTGGTGCTAGTGTTAGTTAACATGATGTGCTAGCACCGACTTCAATATATTTTCGTTATTAAACCACAGTACCGTTATTCGAAGCTTATAATGAGAGCGGCACTTCCGGTTTCCCGTCATATTTCTTCCTATTGGTCTACTTCACTGTGATTTGATCGGACGTGACGTCATATTGCCAGGCGGGTGGGGGGAGCTGTTGTAAAACACGCTCACTCCATTCGTGTTCATTGGCGTCTTGTTTCCCGTCACGGACACCCGTCCGAGGCTACAATATACAACTGTTTGTGGAATTTAAATCAAATTCTAAATAATTCCAAAAGTATACAATGTTGAACAACAATATTTGCTACAAATAGTTGAAGCCGAACAAAATGCACGTAAGTACAAAACATTTTAACGGTGTTTGCCGTTCGTTTTGTTTGTGTGTTCCTAATGAAATGTTTTATACTATTAAATAGTAGTGTGTGGTTTGAATATAGTGCAAGTAAATTGGGCTATGTTGGTCATAAATTTGTAAATAATCAATTTTCATTTAGACCACTGACAGTAATTTGTATATTTAAAAACTTTAAAAAATATTATTTAATACTTGTGCTGAATTGATATTTTTATTAAAGTTTAATGTGGGTAAGCTTTATGTGCGAGTTTTCCAAGTGGATAAAAAGTAACGGACACATAAACATGTAATATTACAAATTGTAATCTACCTGCAGTTTAAAACATTTGCAGAACTATTTCGTAGCCAAGTCTTACGATAATATAGTACATCTACCTGCAGTTTTAAGCATTTGCAGAATTATTTTGTAGGCGAGTTCTACGATAATAATACATCTCTTACAGTTAGTTCTAAGCTTTTTTTCAGAATGGATGGTCAATTTACAATAATACAATCTGAACAGTGAAACAGTGACATTAGTTGTACTTAAAGAAAAGGGGCTCAGGCGTTATCAATGTGGTGTGATAATTGGATAAATTCAGTAAACAAGTGAGTTTTGTTAATATATTATTTTTGATTGTGCGGTATCTGTAAGTTCGTGTGCTGACAAGTAGAACTATACTCATAGGGTAACCTAGGATTGGGAATTAAAAGCCTAGATACAGTACAAATGGAGTATTTAAGTCTTATAATTGTGGCCGCCACCACAATTTTACAGACAAACCATTTGCGACCATATTTTTTGTAATAACAAAAAAAAAAAGAAATGCAGCTAAAATAGCAGGCAATGATATTATATACAATATCATTGTATCATTGCTTGCATGACAATATTTCGTACTCTTCTTGTGTGGGCTATGTAGGTTAATTACTATTATAGTCTGTGAGCAGGTGGAAATATAACTGTTTCAAAATTAATTGAAATACAATCACGGTTTTCTTTAAAATCTCAGAACTTTTTCTATAAGTTTGTGCGACGCGTTATTGAGTATTGAGAAACGTAGAGATGCTATTATATTAACAAATCTGTTTGTCTTGGAGAAATCCAGTGCATGCGTACGCAACGCAGTAACTTTTAGTGTGTAATACACAAAATTCACGTATATATATGGCAAGCCTCGTATGGTTACAATCAATATAAAGTACTATCTCATGGCACAAGTTGCCATCCATCGTTGCAGGATGGGTGCACAAATTATAAACCTCCCATCTCGGGGGCAGTACATGTACAATTGCTCGTCGTAAGGCAAGCTCCTAGTTTCCAGATTTAATTTTGATAATCTTGTCAAAGCCTAAAAGTTGTTGGCTGAAGTCTACTTCACCAGCATAGAGTACCATCGCGTGGTACGAGGTCTAATTTCTATTCTCCTTTGCATAACGTTTGCAAATATTATCGCCCACCCTCGCAGGATGGGTACACAAATAATTAACCTCTCTCGCAGGATGGTATGTATCATCTTATGTATGTTGATCATGACCACGCACCTGATTCAGAATCAATTTTGACGATGTTGTCAGTCTGACCGTTGTTGGCTGACTTCTACTTCACCATCAGCATTAAGTACCATCACGTGGCATATTTTCTAGATACATTTTAAATTGCATGGAGTTGCACAAACCACCACCCTCGCAGGGTGGTGCAGGGGCATATATGTATATATATATATATATATATATATAGAAATATAAATAATAAAGCTCCATCCCGTGATGGTACATATGTATATAAGTATAGTTATTTATTTTATTTCTTAGTTACTCGTAAAAAGAGCATGTATCCGGTTTTTAAAATAAATTTTGATATGTCAATTTGGAAGTAGTTTGGCTGAAGTCTATTTCACCATCAGTATATTGTCCTTCGCAAGGACTGCACATTTTTTTTACTCACCCTCGCAGGGTCGATACACAAAGATTTAACCTCCCTCGCAGGGACAGTAACATGTATAGCTCGTGGAGAGAGCACGTACAGTGTATCCGGTTTTTAGAATCAATTTTGATTTGTCAATTTGGAAGTGGTTGGCTGAAGTCTATTTCACCATCAGTATATTGTCCTTCGCAAGGACTGCACATTTTATTACTCACCCTCGCAGGGTGGATACACAAAGATTTAACCTCCCTCGCATGGACAGTAACATGTATAGCTCGTGGAGAGAGCACGTACCTAATTTTCAAAATCAATTTTGGCATTCTTGTCAGTCTGAAAGTTATTTTCTGAAGTCCATTTCATTATAATAATTTGACTGGCCCGTCGTTCTCATAGACACCCTGACTCCTACTCAGTGGTCGTGGGTTCGATTCCCACCAAGTTTCTGTTACTATTTATCGATATAATAGTTGTATGGTTGCCGTTGTGCAGACTGTATCTGGTTTGGGATCGGATGGCCGTGTGTAGGTTGTCCCAGGATATTATTATTATAAGCATAGTGACATTGACAGGGTGTTTTTAGCAATTATGTACCTCCGCAGGGTACCCCAATACGTAACAGTTCCCTACAGATAACTGCATATTGCTCTTCGAGAGAGCCCGTTTTTCTGTTAAATTAAGACATTAACAGTGTGTGTGTGCCTGGCACATCATCTTATTAATAACCTTTTTCTGGGGAGTTTGTTCTGACTATCACGCGCTCTCGCGGGGAGAGAATACAGAGATTTACCTTTCAGAAGAAGGTTGCAGTTGCTTTACAAAATTGCACGTACGTGATTCTATGAATCGATTATATATAAATATATAATTTTCATAACCCTGGCTTGCAGTCACGTCTTGGATCCTAATCATGGTCCCATATTTTTACTGTCTTAAAATATCAGGACCAGTCGAGCGTAAACTGCTAATAGTTTATCAAAGTTTTGGATACAACATTTTAAGAAAGTTCTTCAAACAATGAATGGATATGATGTGGGGTCAACATATCCTTTACTTGAAGACCACCATTACTTTTTCTATACTATATCCCATATCAAAGTTAAAAGGTATGTTCTCTTATAATTGGGAATTCTGGGGATCCATAATGATGGAATCATTCACGAGTTTCTATAAAAATATCAAACTCGATTCTGTGGGTGTAACTGGGTGTAAGTAACCAAGTTATGGCAAAAATGCATCGCCTGCATTATTAGCCAAAAGTAATGCAGTCCTCATTCACAATTGCGGAGAACAGGCGTATAATTGTACGAACTGTAATTGTTCTAATGAGAATAAAGATTTTTTAACCCCATAATTTAACTTCCGATCAATGTCGGGAGTAAGAAAATATAAAGAAAGCAGTTGCATTGCAACCAAAAGAAATATTTGCAATCCTGCTTACTATCTCTTGTAATTTCGCATTTATTACAAAGTGACAACACAAGTTTCCTTTACAGAGGTAAGGGAAACTAGTATGCAGACAGGGGGTGGGACCAACCATTCACAGATGCTTATGAATATTATATTTTTGAATTAGTTCTTCAATACAAATCAAATTTCATTGATAATATTTTATACAATATCCTTCTAGAGACAGATAGTAGGATATATGGGGTACATAATATGTCCATAAATATTTGAGGTACTTTGGAGCAGAAAGACTACTCATCCTCCATGTATGATTATTCGAGTATTCAGTGAACATATACTAACTCGTATTGGCTCTGAAGTATTCTGGTATAGATTAAATATATATTTAATCGTATTGGCCCTGAATTATTTCGGAGAGCAGACTCTGTTCTTGAACGAGTTTTGAGTCAACTATTCATATGACACAACTTTTAAAGAGTCCTAGTTTTCGCATACAGACAATATTCTTTCGTTCTGAAACTTAAAAATGTGAGTTTTGGTGATCCAGACTTGACCTTTCATATCGAACCAAATATTACATTAAAAAATAACGAAGAAGTTTGGAATCATGAGCTGGTCTTGATTTTCCAAACTAAATAAAAATAACTCGAAATATTGCCACATTTTTTGCTAGTTTATAGCGGATTCGAGCATCAATCATTGTTGTTTGGTATTATTATGCCTAACTCTGACAATGTACAATACTGATCAGTCCAGTTACTTGCTTGTCAATTCTTAGCAACGTGTTCTTAAATCGATTTTACTTATTAATCCTTTACTCATCTATTTAGGATATGATTTAGTGAGCAATTTTCAAAGTAGCTTACTTCACATGTAGAACACATACTTGCATATATAGCAATGTATAGACGTTTTAATATTTATAAAAAAAAAGACCCTGACTAATGACTAGAGTAATGCCTTAATAGAGTTTAGATAAAAATCCCATATAATTTATCTATTACTACACAAAGGGAAGTCTACCCTTCACACTGTTGCTTGCTGGATGCTAAAGATTATAACACTGCATAATATTAATATTATTACTGCATAATAATTAGAGGTAAACATTGTAACATCACCTAGTACTCTGTAAAGCATAGTCGTGTCCAAGAAGTGCGTTAATCGGAAGGCCACGTACTGCAAAGTATACAACATCGCAGTACCTGGCGTTGTTTAAAAACAAATTGTATATGTATTCAGTTATCTTATCTTTATTGATGGGTCAAAAAGACTAAAATCACGAACATAATTTAGCTTAATTAATTACCTATCATGCGTCACAGGCATAGTGGTTTTTAATAATAGCTAGCACATTGAAATTGGAGATTTTTAATACATTTTAAACTGTATTATAAAGGCGAAGTCAAAAACACATTGTACTGGATTGTTTAACAAAACACAATGAATAATTGCCATAATATTGATTTTAATGGCTGATACAGTTCTATTCTCCTTCTCTTCTCTTTCTCTGCTACTCGTTTCTAAAAGAAATAATTAGCATATACAAATATATATAAGAATGCAAACTATTGAATTTTTATTTAAAATTCATACTTGGATATTTAAAATACATCCGTAAATCACATTGGCGTCATTAATCTACTGATATTACCAGGCGATAACAAACACGTCTCATTATAAGCTTCGAATAACGGTACTGTGGTTTAATAGCAGCGTTTTCCCTGAAAGAAAACGCATATTAAACTACTTACCTTATTCGAAGCTTACTTTTTAAACCTGCCTGGTATTTCTTCGACACAATGAACACGAATGGAGTGAGCGTGTTTTACAACAGCTCCCCCCACCCGCCTGGCAATATGACGTCACGTCCGATCAAATCACAGTGAAGTAGACCAATAGGAAGAAATATGACGGGAAACCGGAAGTGCCGCTCTCATTATAAGCTTCGAATAAGGTAAGTAGTTTAATATGCGTTTTCTTTCAGGGAAAACGCTGCTATTTTATGCTTTTTAGATAATTTACTTTGAAGTCGGTTTTTATTTTTTAATTAATAGTTTATAACGTACGAAATTTGATACTTTGGTTCATATTATTGGGGTACTACGGCTCCGAACTAATAATATCGAAAAAAACAATTGGCTATTATTTAATTTCGGAGCCGTAATACCCAATAATATAAACGAAAGTATCAAATTTCATACTTTAAAACAAAACAAAAAACCAGCCTGCTGCAGATATACTTTTGTTTGAATACTGCGGATGCAGTGGGAAGTCATTTGCTTTGAAAACAAGAGGTCGTGAGTTTGAATACCTACTGCAGAGAGCCACAACATTGTGTAGGACAGTTAAACAAAAATGGTTGCCTTAACAGTTACGTATCATTACTTTTCTATATTACCAAGGTGACAAGCAGGCGTGCGGCCCGCCTGATGGTAAGCAGTCACCGCAGCCTATAGACGCTAGCAACACCAGAAGAATCACTAGTGCGTTGCTAACCTGACCTTCGACCTTCTTTGTGTCCGGTAATTTCACCAGTGCCCTTCACGCCGGAAAACAGGAACGCTTAGTGCTGCTAGGCAGCAAAATATCTAATTAGCGAAAAAACTAAATTATATGGTCAAGTACTTCGTATAGATATCCCTATTCCGAAACTTACCGTATAAGTTAGTTCTACGAAGTACTCGCAAACAACTCTCACTCTAGACTGCTGAATACAAGTATGCTTCTACATACTCGTAAAAACGGCGACACGGCAGCCATCTTGGACTTCATTCGGCTTAAAATAGGCCCGGGCTATTTTCAATTTGGCGTTCCCTGATGAAATAGTTTTAAGCCACCCCACGTCCACTCGCCTAGTGGTTTCTTTTATAAACTGCGAAGATAAAAGTTGACCTCAACTTTTTCATCGGAGGTTATAAGTTAAACGGTTATGTTTTTCTGTGTAAATGTTTGCCTATATGTGATATCACAGCTCCTAAATGTATGGACAGATTTATATGAGTGTTATTCTGTATGTGGTGTAAAAATCTGTTTCGCCGTTTAGTGTTCTTTTTCTTTGTATTAATTTTAATACATATTTAGTTAACTTGTTAGTAAAATCAGTCTCAAAGATTCAGTAATTTAAAGGACACCAGTATTAGTGAGTTTCTTTAAGCACTGCTGAACAAAGGCTATTTGCATCTTGCGGTTGCCCGTGACTTTTAGAATGTCTTCAATCCACCTAGTCGGAGGCCTGCTTACGCTGCGTCTTCCGGTTCGTGTTCGCCACACAAGTTCTTACTTTAAAAAAAAAGCTAAAAAAATTTTTTTATGACTTTACGGTATATTATACGGTCTGTTACGGTCAGTGGCAGCACCGCATGAAGTGGTTGCGTTCCGTGATGCCAGTTTTAGTTACTTCCAGAATACCAGCTCTGCTCTGTATACACTATAGTGCAGCAATATGCTGAGGCAGAGCCCTGTTTGTCCACACACAACTAAAGCTTTTCTTCTGAAATAAATGCTTTTCTTCTTTTTCCTTATGTCCCATACGGCTTAGATTATTTGATGAAATTTAATATATTATTTTTGCACTTAATCCTAAAATAATCAGTGCATTTTATTATATTTTAAACTTCGACGACTTTATAAAAAATATTTTCATACGCAGATTGAAAGATATCGTAAAACTCGTCCATTTATTAAAATGTATATAAAAACGAAGCAAGAATATTATAATGATGAAATTAATTTATGTAAAATGCTTGATATAAAAAACTCATTGTCTACTAACTGGCGCAGTGAAAATACTCCACCCAGGTTACTGTTTTAAAAGCACGTTCCCTGTCCCGGGAACTGAGCTTTTCTATTATTTTTTTCTCCCTTGTATTTTTTACAGTTCAGCCATCCTTTTTACCTGAACGTAGCAGACGGCGCGGCGTTGGCCTTTTAGTCCCACAAAGAGAATTGCGTGTTTCTTGTGTTAATTCTGGATCTAATTTATAATAAAGCTAAAAATGTTACATGATTGAACCTACTGAGTCTACAGGGATTTCTTTTGAGATTCAGTTTAATTTGAATTTAGTATAATTCGCCGGGGGTATCCAGGTAAAAATACCCTCCCATTTTCTCCCTTTGGGTGATCTTTAGAGGCGTCTAAGGGAAAACAAGAAGAGGGGTAGCAGCGTCTTTCCATTGGATTTCTTACCACCTATACTCCGATCCCCAAGATGCTTGCCAAACTTGGAGATTATGGCAAAGCCCTTCTAAGGGGAGGCCTTCGTTCAGTGAAAATCTTTCGGCTGTTGTTGATGCTGAGTATAATTGCGAAGCAAATTAATATAATATCGGCAGAGGAATCGTCGTGCATTGCTGTCTCCTTTCCGTGCTGTCTCCTTGCCGCGGAGAGGGATAGGGAGAAGGCCGATCCCGTTCGGCGAAGACACAATTTCGAGCTTGTAGCGCTTATTATTCTCGCCTTTCGACCCCATTATCAGGTGTCTAATAAATAAGGGCACTCACGTCTTTGAGTTACGATGCCGCGTAGAATAGAAAGGCCATGCGTCATCGCGTGCACCGCGAGGGTATCAGGAGAAGCGTGCATTTTTTGCTCCAGACGTCATGGCTAGAGGAATCTGGCGATATCCGAACGGAATGCCCAGAGGTTTAAGTAGGTAAGAAACTAACATAATCCGGCTTCCACACCTACGGAGACCGGGTTCCTTTTGAAGTAATTGAATTGAACTATTCTGCCAATATCTGCTACGTGGAGATAAGTATTTCCCCAGTGGAGGGCATTCAATTCGGATCCGGTATTCCTTCTTGGGTATTACCCGTAGCCGGGTTAGAATTGCATCCCACATCTCTTCCCGTTGGGTGTAAGGCGAAAGAAGATGGGCAGCAACGTCTTTATATTGGATCACCTACCAGTGGCGTGCACTGAAAGCAGGCAAAAATATCTGCGAGTTGTTTATGCTAAAAGCCATTTGTTCGTGTTCCGGCACAAATATCCTTAAATTAACCAATATTACCAACACATCCATTTACATTAAGAAAAATTACGTTAATTCATGTCTAAACTAAGATTTTTTTTAAATTAAGTCTATTTAGAGAAATCCTAGGGTAGGCAAAGTATTTTTGTCAGTATGGAGCCGCTGAATAAACTTATTATTGTTCTCAAATGCAAATTAATATGTCTATAGTATTTGCTTGCCTATGGATATTAGAAATGGTGTAATAACTTACTTAAAATATCTGAATCAAGCCGAAAAAATTTTTTGCCTACCCTCTGTGCACGCCACTGTCACCTACCAGCTATACTGGGATCCCCAAGCCGTCTGCCAAGCGTGGGGATTATGGCAACCCTTCCCTTCTAAAGGGGACGCCTTGGTTCAGCGGTGGACGCGTTTCGGCTGCTGATGTACTGCAAACATATAGGGTGGAGGCACTTCCTCAATGAAGCTGATTTATCTTTGAACTAGTATCCCTTTTTAACCGGCTTCAAAAAGAAGGTTCTCTATTCGACGCGTATGTATGCAATATTGATAAAAAAACGTAATATTAATATATGTTAGTCTATGTGGGCTTCTAAACAAATTTCCCAAATTGTATGAGTGTATGTATGTATGTATGTATGTATATATGTATGTATGTAGGTTTGTCCGCCGATTTCTCAGAAACTACTGGTCCGATTTCTAAAATTCTTTCTGAAATAGTTAGAGTATTTTTCAACTTAGGGTAGAGTAATTTAAGAGATATAGACTTTTTATGTTTTCAGCAAGTCACTGTAATGTAGACGTTCGAGTTGCGTGATAGTGTTGATACCTTTTTGTTAAAATATGTCACTAAAAAGTGCTAAATAAACTATTTTGTAAAAAATAAAAACCGACTTCAAAGTTAATTATCTAAAAAACATAAAATAACGAAAATATATTTAAGTCGGTGTCAGCTCGAGCTAGTCTTAGTTGAACATGGTGTGCTAGCACCGACTTCAATATATTTCCGTTATTTTACGTTTTTTAGATAATTAATTTTGAAGTCGGTTTTTATAATTTACAAAATAGTTTATTTATACTATATTTCTTGGCGAGTCTCTGTCTGTGAAACAATATCCCTTACGCCAAGAACAACCGCTACATACTAAAACAGCTCTATCTTTGCGAACCACTGACATCAAGCACTTTTGTCAACAGAATACATTAAAGCGTGATCACGCGGCGCATCTCAATATTTAATGTTCGCAGTGTGCACACCGCCGTTGCTGATGCGTCGTAAAAATTCACGTTACGTTGGTCATTCGGTTTTACGGGTCGGTTAGGGCGTGTTTAGATGGCGCGCACGGTTAAGTTGACGGTGTCACGGTGTTAGTGTTTGCATGTCAGCTTTATATTGGTGTTACCAGAATCGGAGGTTTATGAGTATTGTTTCTATAGGGTCTTGATTGAATTGATGATTCTCTTTGGTGCTGGGTGAAGAGGTGGATCATAGCCTTAACGTCCGTGCAAATCGGAGCGGATTGATTTTTGACTGAGAGAGTACAGCTAATTTACAGGAAAG
This sequence comes from Furcula furcula, assembly GCA_911728495.1. NCBI lineage: Eukaryota > Metazoa > Arthropoda > Insecta > Lepidoptera > Notodontidae > Furcula > Furcula furcula. The sequence continues at coordinate 20,095,328 of OU452262.1, read as the reverse complement.
GATCAGTTAGGTAAGCAACGTCGGGCAAGGTCAGTCCTTAGATCTGTGACTACTTAGTGGCATTTGCCGGCTATTGTGATCTAGACAGCAACCGTTAAGCTGAGTCAGAGGCCTAAGAGCAGCTTGAAAACTCTGACATCAGGTTGGCCACTAACCAAGCGACAAAAAAAACACAACGACACTAAAGACAGCACACACACACCCACAAACAAACACACACACACACATACACACCCATACACACACACACACACCACCATATACCACACACACCCACAAAGGTCCCACAGGTTGCCACCTGTCCCCAGAAATTATTAAAACAAAAGATGATCGGGACCTCGAGATCCTCAGCAATGAACAGCTAATGACTGGTTGACGAGGATATCGTCAAAAAAGTCAAAATTACAAAATGAGTATACTTTATTATTTCATTCTTCATTGTACACATAAAAACTTATATATCAAGTACCTATAAATAGATAAATTTAATGTACAAAGGTGACAGAAGGTAGGATTTCAATCAAACCATATGATCGCGCCTTTACAATGAGAGAAGGCTTGAATTTTTGACTAAGTCACGTGTTTTTTTCTTCATGTTTTACGGCGCTGTAGTAGGTACGTTTATGTTTTATGCGCCGAAGTGAGGGTTACGGGTAGCTCATGGGCTCGGCTAAGTTTTAATCGAGTTGAGAATTTGGACGGACGAACGTGTGGAAAGTTTGGCAAGAGGTCGGGTAATATTCGTTGAAAACTTTTATTTGGTTGAAGTGATTTTCAGCTAGCTAATAGATTATATAAGAAAGGTTCTAATAATCCTTTGAGATATAGAAAATTAAAAAAAATATTTTTTCTCGAATGGCCTCTGACTTGGCTTAAAGACAGATATTTTTAGCTGACAACAAAATCTTTTAAAGAATAGTGATTACAGTTGATTGGTTATGTAGGTAATAAGAACTATCATCATACTCTATTTTCATACATAACATAAATCTCATTGTACCATAATTATTATCATGCAGATGCACCAAATCTATGAGATTTGGTGCCAAGAAAGTACTATAGTAACTTATCATAATTCTAGCCACGTGCTGAATGGAATTAACCATCAGCAGGCCCAAGAGACCAGTGTTCCTGATGGGAAATTCCAGAGTAGAAATCTTCAAACATCGCTTTAGATTATATATGTTATAGAACGCCTGTGCAAATAGTTATTCTGATCCACTGATTTTAGATAAGCGTTTACTGTCAGTGTTTATAAGATATATACATATAAACGTAAAATAACATAAATGAAATTGTATTTCTTTTTACCTAAGTACAATAGCATCAAACCTTTAAATGTAGATCACTTGAAGTCATGGTTCAGTAGTTTTTTGCTAAAATTTCAAACATTTTTTTAAAGATTATTAAGTAAATAAGTACTTAATTTTGATTGGTAAAATAACAGTAATTTTTACACAATATCATATATATTAAACCTTTAAACTATTGGTAGCTTGAAATCATGGTACAGTCATTTTTGAAAAAAATCACTGATAATTTTCTTTCTTTATGAAATTGTTTAAAATATTTTGTTATTTACCTATTGGCCAATAGTTAATAGATCTTGCAACCAATATTTTGAGCCAGCCAAGCATGCAATGAGATACTATAAATCATTACTTTAAAGTTTTCGACAGGCTACTAAACTTACGAGTTACACAAATATGTCCAACTTGACTGCCAAACAAAACTGCTCATGTGAGCGCTTTAGGGGAAAGTTCCGCTGAATCGAACAGACCCGTAGCTGCACGGGTCTCCGGTGATTTTCTATAGAGAAGTAATTCAAACTTTGACGGCAGCGGGATTTATTATGATATGTTAGAGTTGTCGATGTTTCGTGACGGGAAAACTGTCTCGCAACTTTCCGGTTGGACTGTTTATGCAAGGACACGGAATTAGCTTTATGCTTATAACTTCGTGAAGACAGAATTTTGCAGTGGATACATGTTAGCATTAAAATCCTTTTGTTGTTAATGTTAATAAGATGGTTCCCTTCCAATCCACCTATTGTTAGATAATATAACAAGTCAAAGTCAAAATATCTATTATGCTTAGGCCCCACGGATGCACTTCTAATCTAAGATGTACTTACTATTATGCAACTAGCACTAGAGCGTAACGCGGCCGCTACTGAGAAGATCCGGCAAGAAACTCAGCGGGCTTGTCTTGTTTTATCATATTTTCTAAACATTCTCAAGCAACTTAACTCTCAAGCACTAGTTAATATTGAGTTTAAAAAATATCACTTTCGGTGATATAATACTTGGTTCACTTTTGTTGCCCTTTTAGAGAAGCTCAAAATCACACAACGAGCTATGCAGAGAGCTGTGCTTGAAGATTCTTTGTGCAATAAATTCCGGAACGAGGAGATTTGCCGAATTGAACTAAAGTTACCCACATAGCTCTCAGCATCCGCAAATTGAAGTGGCAATGGGCAGGCCACATCGCTTGACGAACCGACCACCGATGGGCAAGAAAGATTCTTCAATGGTAACCACGAATTAAACGACGAAGCGTCGGCAAGCTTCTCAGTAGATGTACTGACTGAAGAAGTTCCTATCCTCTCCATCCAAAGGTTGCCCGGTAGAGATCAATATTAAGTTCGCCTATTGTGACATTTAATTCAACTGTTATATATATTTTTGATTTTTTATATTGATGGAGTTATAAAACATTATCTATCTATTTATCTACGACAGTATAAGGATAGTATTATGTGTGTTTTATGACGACTAGTCCACTAGAATGGAATCTAGGACGAGTGTGGAATACCTAGTAGGCTTTTCTGAATTTATTGCTCATAAACACTGAACTAAATGGAGGTCCTGCTGGGTACGTTGACGCAGAGAGCTGGAAATAATCTAGTGTTATATAAGTTTATGTATTTAACCTTTTAGGGAGAAAGTGACAAAATGTTCTCAATATTTGGAGAAGGTGTTAAGTGGATATAAATGTGTTTTCAAGATACAGGAACATTTTTCAAACCTTAACTTTTTATGAAAAAATATTTGAACTATATTTGTCAAATTTTTTGGCGTACATGGCTATGGTTTATAATATTATTGGTCGAATTACACAAATACTACCTTACTAAGATTCATACATACATACATAAAATCACGCCTTTTTCCCGTAGGGGTAGGCAGAGTCCAAGGGCCGCTTTTCGCCTCCGTGAGAAACGAGACGAGATGGATGGCGAACCACATCGCCGCCATTCTGGTTAATTAAATTATTTATATGATTGACCATTGCGTTCTCACGAATAAGGAGGGAAAGGGAAGGATAGGTGTTGTGAAAAGGAAGATTGGCAAGCAAGAGTGGGAAATAGAAAAAGTAGGATATTACCGCCCAGGAGGGCACGGGATGGGACAGTAATAGTTAGGGAAGCCGGGGTCGCATACCCGTATACTATACCACAACTACCGGACAGGTAAGTTTGGATGAGTATCCCATAACTAAGATTCGGCCTCATGAAATTCTTGAGGGAAATATGAAATAGGCTAACACTCGTTGTGGTGATAAGCATAAAATATACTTACTTTGTGTTTACTTACTTTTCATATCTACGACAGCGATGTACAACATCGGACGTGTTTGCGGAGAATAATCCTTTGCTTATGATATATTGGCTACACTAAGTACTCTTTAGGGTCGAGATGAGTTTGGCTCGTCTCCAGCATAAGATGAGCCGTTTCAAGTGCTACGTGGAGAGCATTAAGCAGCTCTTCGGAGCCCATAAAGTCGGTTGCAGAAATATTTTTTATATCTACTTTCTTTTAGGTGTAAGTGCAATGCGAGTTTGTTGAATTGCTTTCTGGATTTTTTTTTGTAACTTAAAAATAGAATGTAAATATTTGTAACTTAATGCAAAGTCTTTTTTTTTTTGCTACGGTCGTAACATCTCTTACACTAAAAATTAAAGAAACAACGAATCAATTTAGGTGTAGAATCACAATTCTACAACTTTATACTGATTTTACCTATTTTTAGTTATACACTAAACAGCACAATGAAATTTGATGCGGCTTCATACAGGTCAATTTTTTAAGTGAGCGTGGTTGGCCAAATCCGAAAAAAAATACCCAAAGGAGTTAGGGACTCGATTTTAATGAAAACTATAACTGCAATGGATTAAAAAAAAATAAACCTGGGCCGATGATTTTGAAAAAAAAACATCAGCCTGTATACTAACTACTATAAGTTATATCAAAGATACTAAAGAGCTTCCAAAGTTGTTGGCCACCATTTGTTACCTAGACGTATATTAAACCTAGTTCTTAACCAGCACAACGTTGACGCTACGAAATTATTAATGGAGTTTGGGCAAACTTTCAACTTGGGGGCAACTTGAGCGCAATCAAATTATGCGCAGTACACCGTCGGCACACCGCCACCATCCTGTGTGGCTCGGCCACACTTAGATCCGCGTTCATTAGTCGACGCTCATTTGGAGAACACACTGTGACCTACATATGCGGATTTATGGGGGACGTGATGTATGAGCGGGAAAGTGTTTTATTTTTACTTTCCATTACAACTTTTTTTTTTAATTTTAAGTAATGTTGTTTTTTAACTCCTAACGTAAAAAACGAGTTGTGTTCTATATTTCACGCTTATGTTTGTATCTGTGGCATTGTAGCTTTGGTACGAAATTGAATGCGTCTTTTATTATATAAAAACTGGATTAATCGAAATAGTGAAATGTTTGATAGAACCCTGTTAAAATTTAAAAGCATTTTATGCCTCTTATTTTTTACATATTTTACTGCACTACTTAACTTAGGTCTATCTTTGTAATTTTAGAATAGGTACTTAAAATTTTAAAACAAAGTGGCATAAGGCTCTTAGCTCTTTTAGGGTTTTACGGTAAATTGTAAAATTTTGTGGAGGTGAATATCATTAAAACCGTTAAGCCACTTTATTATCAGCCAAGACTTTATTAGGCGTTAGGGAATAGTCTCTTGATACCAATACACTGTTAGATATTCCGCCGTAACTCACTCGGTACTCACACACAACTATATTCATACACTGCGTACCTAAACATTTGTGTGGCCTCCGTGGCGCAGTGGAAAACCACTTGCTTTGCAAACCGGTGGTGGCGGGTTCGAATCCCGTGGGGAGCAACAACTTTGTGTCGTTGTTAGGCAGGCTAGGATAATGCAGACCACCTGATTGTCTGTAAAGTAAGGTGATCCATGCATAGGATGAGCATGTAAAAAGTCGGTCCTGCACCTGGTCATGTCGGTTTTTCGTCCTTTCGGATTGTGAGAGGTAAAGGGAAGAAAGATACTACTTACTTACTTACTTACTTACTTATGTTACTTTTTTCTTTATATGTTAATATTTCTATTGTATTTCTTCTTTTTTTGTGTACATAATAAAGAATAATAATAATAATAATAATAAAGAGTGCACTTGTCTGCACAAGCACTTGTGCACTATAATATCTCCCGCGTAGATGGCTGATCTTACGAAAGATTACCCGCTATGGTCATATCGGTCAGGAGGATTAATATTATTACCTAAACATTTCTGTGTTCGCTAATGTAAATTAAAAAAAATCTCTCGTATCTTATAACATGCGCCGCGTTTTTAGAGCACTATGCAAGAGTTGCATTTTAGCCACAGTACAGTTTTTAGTAGGCCGAGCAGTTTGCGGGCGTTGTGCACTCGTTGTGCGGTTGTTGTGCGGTTGTTGTGCGATCGTTGTGTGGTCGTTGTGCGTCGTGCGGCTCGCAACTATCCTGAACACACAATTTGGCATACAGACGCCCACTCCATTCGAATAGTAACAGTTTTTGACGCCTTTGTGCTCTAACCCATTGGTTTCAATGTAAAAACCTAGTACTACCGTATTCAGAGCAGCTTTTTGACCAAAATCTAGCGTGGTTCTTCCCATTTCATTCAATGCCGCATTCTCTTCAATGTCGAGCGCCCACTTCGCTGAAGAATACGTCTTGTCCTCCCCATCGAATTTGAAAATGCTTCCTTCCACCAGCCCGAGTAATGCGCCGGCGTTTTTCTTTTCTTCCGCCATGGTGTAATAATGCGTCGTTTGGATTCCACGCCGCGCCGGGCACACTTCGTCGTCGTAGTCGTGTTATTCTTAAACAATGTTTAGGAACAATCCCGGGCGAACCCACACTGTAGGATTGAGTAATGAGTTCCAAATAAAACCGTCTTCAATATAATTAATTGTTTTATTCTTAGCTTCGTCCGTCGTTACCAGTCGTTCGTTACACCTTGCCTCGTTGGCTCGTTCCTTCTCGTATCCAATCGGTCCCACCCTTCCCTCTCTCTCTCACTCCTCACATTCATCTCGCTCGCACACAACGTTACTTTTCATGCATCACACTTACGTTCCATTCCCACATGTATGTATGTCTATTTCTTTGGCACAGTCTACAGTATAAATGGCTTGATGGTTTTTTTTATTTACAAGTGTATTATATGTTTAATGAAGTTTAAGTCCATTTTATTTGGATTTTTATACTTTTATAATTTATACTTGTTTGTAACGTACGTTACGATACATATAAATAACATGTTGATGTTCATGCACACAAACTTTTGTTCTGACCGGGAATCAAACCCAAAAGCTGTTTTATGACCTCAGTAGCAACAGACCTGCTTTTTAATTTATAATGTAAAAGCCTATTTTTTTTAACATTATTTACATTTATTTTATTCCATCCCAGGTTTTGCTAACGTCTAAGAAATGTACAATGAGATATAAAAGTTATTAAATGACAGTTTATTGGCTCAGTATCCAGCCGAAATGTAGAAAGTGTAAATCAAACCGTCGGCCATATTATTTTAAGTTCATTCCCAAACTCGAAACTTTTGAACAACTTCATTACTTTACGACACTGATTTTGCACTTTAAGTAAAAACAAGTTCACTTTGTCGCAATGAAAATTTGTTCCAAATATTGTTCCGTTCCAGTTTCTGTTCGAACTTTTCACTTACAATGTTGTTGTTTTGCCTTTATTAATGACATTTCTTTGGCTGTTTGCCTAATATTAGTATATGAGTTTATTCGGTAAATGTGCGTAAAAAACGTGCGCTCAAAAAAGACTGATTAAAAAAAAACGCATCCGAAGTACACAAAGCTGCACATGAAGCTGGACACCCTATATAACGATAACTAGGCTACAGGCGCTGTCCTAATTGCCATCACTCGCGCGATCATGCGATGCGATTTCATCGTGCGATGTAACCGCATTCGGTCCCATCGCATGATCGCACGACCTTCAATAGGACATTCATTTGTTACCAGTATTATTGAACGCACGGTCGCACCATTTTCTGCGGACGCAACGCATCATCCCGCGAGCGATGCCGCCACATACAATACAGACGTAGACAGAATATAACAAGACATCTAGCTAGCGTGCCGCCGATAAGGACAGAAAATAATCATTCAATTTAAAACTCCAAAGCTACATCGTGAACGAGAATATTTCATGAGTATTCGAAGAAAACCGCACCGGCGGTGCGCCCGGTGCTGAACACACGCTGAAGGACAAAAATCATATGCTCTGTTTCTATCTATATATACGCATATAATATATATAAATGCATTATTTTCTTGCGCGAATGAGAAAGAAAGTGCCAGCTCTCTATTGGTTTCTTTCTTTAAGAATACAGACAATGGTTGGAAAGGGACGGAGCATGCGGCGGCCGGCGGGGACAGGCCGCTCGCTCGCCACACGCGGTCACGGCACCACGGTCTTGTCCGGTGAAGCTGTAATGGCCATCTGCGGCCAACAGTACTACTCATACAAAAAAAAAAAAATCGCCACACGCGTCGAGTGAGACGACATAACAACAAAAAAACATATCGCACCCTCTCGCACGATTCGTAGCGTTCAACGTCTAATACCTCGATATGGACACAGCGATCAACAACCCAGGTGAATTTCCGTAGACACAGGTGCACTCTCTCTTCCTTTACTATCACAATCCAATTGGACGAAAGACTGGCACAAAACTTAGGCCCAAATGCACCGACAAAAAAACGTCCGTTAATTTTAGCAAAGAATCGATTATCTGTTAATAACTACTTAAGATTTCTTTACGGTGACCGGAGGTGTCAAGCTAGGTTAAGATAATGGCTTCGGAGTCGCTGGACGTTCGAGGTGTGGGCCCTTAGAACGTCCATTGAGTACGGCGGCGACTCCGAGGAGGACGGTGGCGGGGTTGCCACCCCTGTCCCCGTGAGCACCGTGACTGGTTCCCGGGGGGCTACAATGCGCCCCCGGCGGCGGGCTAAAAGGCAAGGCACTGAGGGCCCCTGGTGCAGATCCCACCGCAGAGCCCTGGGGAACCCTCTCATGTGCCGATTCGACAGCCACGGGGGTTTTAGTGGGTAAGAATCCCACATACCCCGGTCGAGCCCCACAGGTCCTGGGAATCTTTCGAAGATTTCCCCCGCGTCAAAAAAAAAGTTAAGATAATGGACTGTTAAAGGTCCATAACCGGGGTTATGGTGGTAGTAAAAAAATATTTTTAAAAAAAAATTGAACCGCCTTCAATATCACTGAAAAGTATAAAATAATTTAAATATTATTGAAGTTGGTGTTAGCGTACCTGCTGTGTATATTTGGCACCAACTTCAATAATATTTAAATTATTTTATACTTTTCAGTGATATTGAAGTCGGTTCAATTTTTTTTTAAAAATATTTTATTTTAAACTTTTTAGTGATATTTTCATATATAAAGATTGAACCATCGAAAACCGTAAAATTATCTAGGTAGGTTATGATCACATTATCGTCTACATAGTTTTACATAATTCATGTTTCTTCAGAAAAAAATATCCGGTCGTAATGAAATTTGCATGAAAACATCATAGTAGTTTACTCTCTCGAATAAAAAAAGAATCATCGAAATCGGTTCATAATTGTCAGAGCAATGTAATGGAGAACATCAGTTTTATGGTTTTTACCAGATAAATTCCTCCACATCGTTCATGGTCCTCCAGGAAGTTCTTATCCGGTTGTAATAAAATTCATACAGATTCAATACAGTGGTTTCTTCATTCGAATAAAAAAAGAATCATTGAAATTGGTAAATATTTGCCAGAGTTATGACTATTTTTGTCCGACCGAGCGAGTCCGAGCGACTAAAACGTCATCTATATAGGCTTTCTTGCAAGTCTCAGTGCGCAGTCACCATTCTTGTTTTTTCAGGAACTACTTATTACTAAGCAATAATTTTTTTATGGGACCCAATTAACGGATTAAAGAATGGATGGAAGAAAGATTTTTTCAGATCGGTTCATAATTGCCAGAGTTATGCGCGAACATACATAGAAAAAAAAAAAAAAAATATATATATACAGACGAATTGAGAACCTCCTCCTTTTTTTGAAGTCGGTTAAAAATAGATAACCGATTGTTAGAAATAGATAACAAGACGACTTTTTATCAGTGCACTTGGGCATTAAACTATATTCTAAAGCTCATCTATGTTGGCTACATAAATGGTGCATTATGGGATAGTCGAACGGATCTGCAATGACTTTAATGTATTATGGGATTATTTGTATAAAATAAATGCAAAAATATTTTTTCTACCAACAAGAAAAGCTTGCGCACACTTCACTTAATCTTTCCTATACTTCTTGATGGCCGGCCGTAATAAAACGGGCCCCAGTTAAAGTAAATTTTATTATGTCGTATAGACGGACCATATCCTTTCATGTTTATGCAATATGAGAGGACATCAAATTGTACGCTTATAATGCATTTATGGGCCCGAATTAATTATAATATATTATGTTTGTTTACCGTAACGTTCGAAAAGGGGTCAGATCGAACATATTTCTTGTGGTCAACAATCCCTGAAGTAGCTAGCTTCTAGCTTACCTACAGCTAGATTATCACTCATATAAGTGCCTATTAAATGAACTGAAGCAATAGTAATAATAATATCCAGGGACAATCAACAAACGGACATTTGATCTTTATTATCAGAGCCACTACATTATATATTATATTAACCAGACAGCTGATACGAGTATAAATGCTGAAAAAAATGGTCCGAGACCACCTATTACAGTCACTTAGATAGATTATTAGTTTAATAATAGGTATGTACCTTATATTTTCTTATCTATAGGTGTGAATTTAATAATACTTGCGTAGGATAGTTTATGTACAAATATTTATACTTAAACTAGGTAAAAAACTTCCTCCAAGTTGTCGCCGCACTGGGAGGGAAGGGTATTTAAAACCTCTTTATATAGCCCAGCTTATACGTTGGCAGAAAAAGCTACCATCCCAGCGGTCTCCTGAGACCGTAGGATATAAATTATATACATTGATTGGTACACCCCCATCTGCCCGTATTTTAGAAATGGTTTGGTCCATATAATTATGGTAGTCTGGAAGAAATCGCTATTAGCGATAAGACCGGAATTTGTACTACTGTATATTAAGTTGTACCATTTCCATGTTCATTTGTTTGGTGTACGAATAAAGATACATTGATATCTACAACGTATTGTTAAATTTACATGTAACTTTTGGTGTACAATAAAGTGTATTTATTATTATTATTATTAAAGAGTATTCTAAAATAACACCTAGACAAAGGGTGGAAATAGGATCCACGCACTATTGGGTACTGGCTAGCGGCCAGGGTGTCTAACCAATACACCAACGGGCTGGTCAAATCAGCCATATGTCCAGGATTTTACATTTATGATGGTGCTTGAAATCATTTTTATTCTTTAACTTTGTTTGACGCTTCTTGGTTTGACGCCTAAATCTATCTATAGTGTTTCTGTGGCATTATAGATCCCAAACGAATGGAGGATTTTTTTTTATTGAAAGCTGGTTGTTAGAGGACTGAGAGTTGTTGCTGAATCCAAAAGCTCTAAATACAAACCGGTCATGCTACGGTCTTCTATCATATGTCGCTGTGATACGTGTCGTTGTTGCCTGTCGTGCGTTGTTGTCGTTTGCCGTGCGTCGTTATTTCTTTCACGCATGCCTAATCCTACTTTGACGATTCCCATTTCATTTCATATTCATACACATGTGTAACCCTTTCCCGCAATATAGGCGTAATATTATGTTTATTTACGAAAATTATCACAAACTTCTACGCAATATTAGGCGCACGCACAATTACACCTGCGTATTATTAAATTCGCGTATACACCCATATTGCGCTACCAAACAGGGCCATTCTATTACAACGAATTTTGTCTCTAACTGCTGTTAAAATAACGTCGGAAACTGTATGAAAGTTCCCGTAACGTTTTATTGTACAGCTCACAATTAGGGGACTAAATATAAGGCATCGTTTACATAGCTGCGGGGCGTAGCGAGAGGCGTGGTGCAGAGCGGAATTCCGAAAATCAAACGTATTCTGATCTATATAACCATTTATGGAGACACGTATCTTTTGAGTTTAGGTGAATTCCTACACGTGTATATATTTGGCAGCGGTTAGAATATTGGAGAGTACCGCGGATAGCATAGCGGATTCCGCAATGGGTTACGCTCGGTTTACGCGGTATGTCATATCTTGATATTGCTTTAAGGTTTTAGTAGGTAGTCGTATACTAGTAAGGAAAATAAATAAGTACATCATTTTCTTTAGGAAAATATAACTTATCTAGCGTTACATTAAGACATGGTTTAACATGCCATTTTGATAATTCGTCATAATTTTGTTGTTATGCTATTCATTTAATTAACTTAAATACTTATTCACAGTTCTGGCTATATAGTATAACTTTTTAAATCTTAAAAATAGTCTTACGAGTCATAGTAATATGACTGTAAATTAGTAAAAAAAAAATACAGGGTCTTCAAATTCTACATCTGGCTTTCACGAATAATAAAATGCGTCAGTTGAATGTTACGCGGCGGATTCCGCTATGCGATCCGCTGCTGATACTGATGCGGATTCCGCACGCGAGTTACGCCCCACGGTCAAACTCGCGCATAGCTCCGCACCACGCGTCGCTTGCTACCCGCTTCTCCATAAACGAGCCCTAATAAGTCTGTCTAAAGTCTAGTCACGTATGGTTTTGGTTTGTCGTCTAATGAGACTATTCAGGCTTTGCGGGTTTAGATTCTAATAACAGAGCTCTGATTGCTGTTAGTTAGCGTGTATTGAGTGAGCTTTTTAATGTATGATGTAACATTAATTTGTGTAATATAAACTGTTACAAATTTTCTTCCTGATTGTAATTAAAAATTAAATACTTTAGAATTATTTTATAGTAGCGTGGTGTAGCGATTAATTAAATAATCTCTCACAGAAATAAGTTAAAAGGTTATTACACTCTACATAGACAACTATTTAATTATGATCTATGTTATGTAGTATGTAGATATCTATACTTATAATAAAACTGTAACAGGTCCATTTCTGTACATTGAAGATATTTTGAAAATTATGTTTGGAGGGCATTCTATAACCGATACTAAAGCCAATTTTTTTTTTCTGTCTGTCTGTCTGTATCTCGGCTGAGCATCACGCCGAAACTCCTGGTTGGATTGAAACGAAACTTGGCATGATTTGAGATAATACACCGAGGTAGGACATAGGATACTTTTTATCCCGACATTCGGCACGGTTCCCTTGGGAGAGGGGACTAAAGTCAAAATGTGTACTTGCTCCGATTTTAACATTAATAAATATTAATTATAATAAATATTTGTAAGGGAACACTCATAGACAGTGGTTAACAATGTTTGGAAATCGATCAGGTTAAGCAACGTTAGGTAAGGTAATTAAATAGATGGGTGACCGTTTAACGCCATTTGAACTAAACGTCTCCGTGCTTCGGAGGGCAAGTACAAAGTGAGTAGAAGTTTTTAACCGACTTTAAAAAAGGAGGTTTTGTATTCTATGCGACTGTATATTATTGAAGTTAACGTAAACACAGCGCGGGCGGAGCTGCGTGGGTCAGCTAGTTTTTATATAATACTAAATTTAACCGATAACCGATGGGGAAGAAATGTTCTCTAGTGGCTACTACGAAACGGAAGACGCGGCGTAGGCAGGCCTTCCACTCGGTGGACTGACGACATCGTGCGCGTCGCTGGTAACCGGTGGATGCAAATAGCCAATTGTCGTTCATTGTAGCATTCGAAGTTCAGCAGTGGACGACTATCAGCTAGTGGTGGAATTGAAATAGTTATTATTAACGTTAAATTATTATATCAACGTGTTTGGGTGAAAAACCTGTTTAAAAACCTATTGGTGACTTTGCCTACTTGGATGACCAAGCTAGAAGATTAACTGATCTAAAACTTCATTAATGTGGATCAAGTTGAAAAAACACTGTGTCTGATGTATCGTTGTACGGCAGAAAAAGAGTGGAAAGATGGTCCTGATGGTACCAGTACATATGCCTCGTAAAACATCATATTTTACAATAAGGATAATATGCCACTTTGGAAGAGACATTATTTAACTTTATTCTAATCCGGAATTAACGCGATTTACCTTATATTTTGGCTTGACATTTCGGCCGGGTTGCACCAGCCGTGGTCACAAGCCAGATAATGGAGGAGTGGTTAGATAATGGAACGCGAAAGTCTAAAAGTATATGAGACATTATTTATTTGACTGTTTGATCTCCAGACCAGAACAGCCTAAGTAGGAAGTGCTTGCCTCCACCTACCTACACTTCCCAGATAGGCTATTCAAAATAAAACGAGGGGTGTTCTCACCTTTTATCTCCTTAACGCATTTCTCCGAAATAATTTTCGACTTAATTGCTAATATAAATCAAATCAAAAATCTTTATTTTCACGCTAGCACTTTTGCATGGTAATTTTTTTAAAAGCTACGACCGGATCACAAGACGGCCTCAACTGAGAAGATCCGGCAAGAAACGCAGCGGGCTTGTAATTTTTTCACTTTTTTTTAAGCATTGCTTTGTTATAATTAAATCGACATTAGCGATAGTGTGTCGTGCCTTTCTAAACATAAAACAAGGGAGAAAAGAAGCAAATAATAAACTACAACAAAAATTAAAACAAACTAAAAGGCCAAAGGGATAGTAGTCGGACCAGTCCCCCCAAGCAGCACCCGCGCACGAGTTGACTCGATATGTTCCATATTTCTTATTACGAAAGCTATGACTTTGTAATGCAAAAAGTGGTTTCAGGATTAGGATAAGATTTTATTTTACTGTTAAAGTACTTTTGAAAATATATTTAGTGGACCAAAGAGAGTCCTTTTTTTAATTACCAGAAAATTCATAAATCTAATTTAAATAAAATTAATATACTCGCGCAAATGAAACTCTGCCAACGCCGTGCCACACGAGGGATTTCGTTGGCTTATATAGCGGTAATGAGTGACGTGCAAAGCTGCGCTAATTGGAAAGCCTGTCTACGATCAAAACGACGCGACGCGATTTCGTGTCGCGCCTGTAACGGGCTTCACGCTTATTTTAATGACGCCACGTATTTTTGGAGCCGTATTATGGTTATTTAAATATTGCTTTGACTTTAATTTTGTGTATACTTTAAGATCATGTTAATTACGAATTTGTGGGAGCACGGACAGCCACTTTGAACGACATAATAAAATATGTCGGATGGCACGTCCTTGATAATATTTTTTTTTATACATATGTGGCAAGCAAGCGTGCAGCCCACCTGACACTAGACGCTAGCACGCCTTTCCGTAGGGGCAGAGCTATCAGCTATCTAGCGGCTATCTCTATTGTTGATAACTATGAATTGGACCCGGTTGCAATCAGAACGCGATTCAACCCAGTAAGATCCATCGGTCTTATACAAGCTCATATTTTTCTTATTTATTTATTTAGATAAGAGAAACAAACAGCATAAATACCTCATTATATCGAACATACAATTAAAACATCTAGCCAACAAAGTTTCTACTAATAATTACATTTAGGTACATGGAGTGAACATAGAGAGTTAATCAAACAAACATTTGTGAAATTTAGAAAAAAGTTAAATGGGTATATACGAATTAGGAATGTGTTAAGTAATTAATTAAGAATTGGGTGGGTGAACCGACTTGAACCTTTTTATGTAGCAGTTATGCACGAAGAAGTCTAAGTGGTTGAAAGAAATATTATGATTACGGCATGATCTTACAATGAAACGATTCTTAGAATAATTTGTTTTACACGGATGAGTAAAAAATGTAGGCTTGTACCGGGAACCAGAACGTGGACAGTTTTTTTTTTAACACTTATAAGCTAGTGCTTGACTGCAGTCCCACCTGATGGAAAGCGGCGACGCAATCGAGGATGGCAAAACACACTAGCTTATTAATAGCCTATTCACTCTAGTCTTAAAGACACCCACATTATAATCGGGCGGGAAAACCGACGCAGGCAAACTGTTCCAGTCCTTAGCTGTCCTTATTATAAATGAAGAAGCAAACCGCTTAGTCCGGACTGAAGGCACTTTCACCACATAAGGGTGTGTACGTGCCGTGCGTCTCGTCGTCCGATGATGAAAGGGAGATGGTGAAATCAAGTCATGCAATTCCTGTGCAAAGAACAAACTAACTTAAAGAAAATAACACGCAACACTAAAAGGTTAATGAAATGGAAAGGTTACACTAGTAGCAAGGTGTTCTAAAGATAACTACTATAAGTTTACTAGTTAGCAGGTTCCTTGCACAACAAGAATATCAGATATTCTTCCGCCTAGCAGCAGTGTGAAAGCATTGTTGTATTCCGGTGTAAAGGGCACTGTAGCTGGTAATATTACCGGACACAAAGACTTAATATCTAATGTCTTTAGGGTCGGCAACGCGCTAGTGATTCTTCTGATGTTGCTAGCGTATATAGGTTGCGGTGACTGCTTACCATCAGGCGGGCCGCACGCTTGCTTGCCACCTTGTTAGTAGGTATAAAAAAATCGGATTATTTTGAGAACCGAAGCCAATTAATACGCAGATACTGAGTATATACACGTATACAATTATAATACTAGCCCTTGTTATTCTCCCACTGCTGGGCACGGGCCTCCCCTCAAGATGAAGGGGCTTAGGCCATAGTCCACCGCGCTGGCCAATAGCGGGTTGGCGGACTTCACTTCACGTCATCCGAAAGCTAGTTAGGCTTTCTCAGACATGCAGGTTTCCTCACGATGTTTTCCTTCACCAAAAGCTAGTACCAACCGCACAAAGACGATTCGCACATGATTAATTAAAGAAATCACAGGTGCAAGCCGGGGTTCGAACCTCGAGTTTCCAAGGCAAGCGCTCGCCCACTGAGCTGTTACTGCATTAAACAATAATCGAAAATAATCATAAACTGTATAAACTGTATCAGACAGTCGAAATAACTGGATATTACAGTGACTTAATTAGAATTAAAGTTAGTTTTTGTCTGTGAGTGCGGCAGTTAGTCAGTTATGAGTTTCCTGACAGGATCCAAGTATTAAATATAAATTCTGCTTATCTTTTCTTAAAGAAACTACCAATTTTCGTTAACATGATGCTTATGTACTCGTAAGTACCACTTACGAGTACATAAGCAGCATCATCAAGCGGTATGTTTTTTTTTATAATTAAAGAAATTTTATTGATCTTTTTGATATCACCAGACTGCCACGTTCTTTAACTTTATAACATTTATCAGTTTGGTACTGCTAGCCACTGAAAAATATTTAACCTACAAAAAATCTCATTACATTAATGTTTCGAAACTTATCTCAAACTTACCTCGAATAAATTTATCTTTATAGATAATATTTAAAGTTAAAGTAAAAATGACACTAAAGAATAAACTCCCTAAGTGATAACGAAAACACTTTTTAAAATGTGATTGGTCCAACTAGGAAAGAAGAAGCAGAAGAAATAAATTTTATTTTTTCGCAACATGTGACGCTACAGAAATATATATATATATGTATATAATTAACAAAAGTAGATAAAAGTAAAGGATTGTTGCTACATACAATAGCAAATAACATTTCTTAAAACTAGTCTTAGTAATCTCATAGGCCCCTAAGCCCCTTGCCATTTCATATTTATGAGCAAAGAGAATGTCACCAAATCAATCGCACTTTCTATTTTTGATAGGTGGTGGGGTATATGTGTTCTGTGGTTGGTGGTGCCATACTCTTTGTGATGAAAACAAACAAGTAAAATCTCAAACTAAACATAACAAAGAGGTTTTAACTTATAAATAAAGGTACCAACCAAACTTGGGAAAAGCCTTGACAGACCCTAGGTGGCTAGTTGACCTGGCCAATACGTCGTGGGTGCGATTACCACCCAGTGTCTGGGTGTTATTTATTTTAATAAGTATGTATTCACTAAAAAAAAATATTTTCTTCACCCCTATTAAGTCCATCTCTGTACATAGGCCTCTCTCAGTCTCCTCCACAAACTCCGTTACCTCGCCTTTGTTATTCAGTCGTAACCCGCTAGTCCTTTCAGGTCATCAATCCATCGTTTAAGTATGGGACCCCGTGGTCTATTGTATCAGTTGTTTGGTTATCATAGTACAGATTTTTTGGGACCATTGTGTCTGGATTGTCCCAGAATTATTATCGGATTTGTCCCATTTGGTTCTGTAATTTCTCCGATTAAGAGTTTTCGAAGTAATTTACAAGCTAATGAGCTGCGCCATATGACTTCACTTCAACATCAGGTTGAAGTACAGTCAAGTTCAAAAATGGAAGCGACTGTCGGACTGATATAATGTACTTAACCTTTCTTGCTAAAGTTTTTTTGTTATATGGTTTGGTGTATGAGAGAGTACTTTCTTTAAGCTCTGTTGATAGATTGCCTTAATATCTTAGATCTATCTTGAGTGAATAGTCTCCTCCATGACTCAAAATCCTGCAAAATATTTCAATAATAATCATCGGTAGCACATACGACGCAATCAAATATGAGTCTTAGTACTATAGTCTTAGTAAACACTTTTCTTTAAACATGACTGCGATATCAATTCAGACTATTTCCGTGTCATAAAAAAATCTCGTATGACAAAACTTTTAGTGTGAAAGTTTAACGTCCGCAGATATTAAAAGAGCGATTATTTAGTCGCAGTCGCGGTTTACAGCGCACCGCAATGATAGACCTAATTTATGGGGACGTAAAAATCTTTTGTCTTGTCGTAAAAAAACATGCAAGGGTTTTATTCACTATAATATACTTATTGGGTTGTATGTGGATGTATGTAACTACATACATAATACAACATTACTTACTTAAAACCCATACACCTAAAAAATCCATATACTATCTTAAAACATAGTATGTGGGTTATCTTTTTTTAAGACCTTTTTAAATGTCAAAATATATGAAATCAATATAATGTACAAAAACTCATATGGCCACCAGCTACGAAAGGTGAAGATCGCAAGGCCCACGGAGGTTGGGTACTAAAATGGGTTTGGGAAAGCGCGGGCGGAGGAAAAGTAATTAATCGTCCGAGGCGCCTACCCAGGTTGGGTAGCAAAGCAGGCTGGGCAGCAATAATAAACATTCTTCGTTCTTCAAATAATCGTCTTCCTCTATGTCCCTCACACAGTACTGATTTTATTCATTCATCTTTTTTCGTCCAGTCCATTCTCTTCTGGAATGCGCTCCCCCTAGAACTCAGGATGGCAACAACACGTTAATCATTTAAAATAAATTTGCAGAAATACTTGCACAATAAAATGGCAGATTCTTCTATGTATGTATGTATATAATATATATATATATATATTGACGACCTTATCATCAAAGACCGTTCAAATTGATCTCAGTCTAAATTCAATAGTTTTATGTATTATTTATTCGCTAGTAAAATGTTTTATGGTCAAATAGTGCTGTCATAAATGCGAAAATGTGAATCGCTCCTTTTTACAATATGCCGAATATCGAATACCGAAAATGCTTGCTTCTTTTTATGTCTACATTTTGTTTATAAATAGAAATAACGATAAAATTAAATGATTGGATAGTTTCACCTATATTTTCATTTAGAGGAATAAACTCGCCCCATAATTAAGTAGCCACAATGTTACTAACTTTGCAGTTGTAGACTCTTTAAACTAGGTACCCGAAAGCTAAAAACGATTTCTAAATTCAACTTAATTGCATTGATAAAATTGAGTTGTTTCCATAAATATTTGATGAGCACATTGAAACTTTACTATAGTTAGCATCAAACTAAACCTTGAGTCTTAGTGGATCCTTGTACGCACCCGTACCGTCTCAACGTCGAGAACACTGGAGTCATGGAACTTGTTAGTAAGTCTACGTCTTGAAATAAGGAATATGTGTATGCAAAAACTGTGATACTTTTAAGAAACGTGTTACGTACGCCCATATACTTGCCCACAGACAGATGCAGAGAGACTGTCTATGGTACAATTATTTTACATTTAAACTCTATTTCGGAACACTATCTATATTTTATTTTATTTACTACTTTAGCCATGGGATACTCATCCCAACTTACCTGTCCGGTAGTTGTGGTATAGTATACGGGTATGCGACCCCGGCTTCCCTAGCTATTACTGTCCCATTCCTTGCCCTCCTGGGCGGTAATATCCTATTTTTCCTATTTCCCACTATAAATTGCCAATCTTCCTTTTCACAACACCTATCCTTCCCTTTCCCTCCTTATTCGTGAGAACGCAATGGTCAATCATTTAATTAACCAAAATGGCGGCGATTTATTTCGCCACCCATCACGTCTCGTTTCTCACGGAGGCGAAAAGCGGCTCATGGGCTCTGCCTACCCCTACGGGAAAAAGGCGTGATTTTTACTACTTTAGGTAAACCTATTTGTGAGTAGGTAAGTACCTGTAAGTGGTTTTCCAAAAAAACAATAAAATAAAGGTATGATTCAATAGCGCCAAATATAAAAGCACATAATACATTGGATCAAATGTCGTAACTCATAACGGTTGGGAAAAAATCCATTTTTACGGAACTTCAGCAGTCTATCACGATTCAAAGAATTTATAGGGTAACGACTGATTTTAATGGGGACCGGCAATCGATGGCTGCCATACATCATGGCGTTATTGAAGTCTAATGTTTGGGTTTAAAAACAACGAGCTGACGGCGAAGAGATAGAGGATTTATTTGCTGTTTATGTGTAGGTACTTATAAAAAAGAAAGAATATAAGTCTAGTTAAGAGATATAAGTTTATCTAGTATAAACTAAGGCTTCATTATCATATGAATGTCGAAGCTATCCAGCTCATCGACAAAACGGACATAGTGAGAAGACTGAAAAGAACAAAACCTTTTGAGTTAGTTTAAGTGTTAAATTTGTATAGTGTATTGCAGTGTAGAACACAATAACAAAGTGTCTTCGATATTTTATGTTTAACTTCCGGATATTTTTCGCAGATATTTACTATTTCGGTATGTCTTTCGATCGACTTACTTGATATTTTATGTCGATATAAAAATTATAACGGGTGTAAGGGACATCGTACCGAAAACCGATACCAGGGATCAAGAACACGATTCTGAACATCCTAGTGTTGAAATTTTTCATCGGCATTTTCATGATTTTCCAAAAAAAAAATCACTTGTTTTAAATAAAATTAGTATATCATCATTATTGGTATAATAATAAAGCCTAATTTTAATTTAAAAACAATTAATTAATTATTTGTGTTTTTATTTTATTTTTATTTATTTATTTATTCTTTATTCACAAAAACAGTGCATAGGCAATTAATTAATAGGCAACTAACTATTATTATTTTAGAAAATTAGCAATGTAATTTGAAAAATAAACATTATTCCGCATATATTCATTACATGCTCGAAAGTTAATAAGTTAGTCATTTGTCATTTACCATATAAATGGTTTCTGTAATGTTGTTACGGACATTATTTGACGTCTTATAAATTTTTTTTCGGTACGATGTCCCTTACACCCTGTATATTAAAAAAAAAATATTGAAACCTGTATTTTTTTGCTAAATTGCAATATCTGTCTTCAGAGAGCGGTATAAAGAATATAGCACCCATCACCAAAGTGTCTGGTTTATTTTGACAATGTTTTGACCATCGATATACTATCTATATATCGATGGTTTTGACGGTGAAAATTAAGGTCCTCTTGATACTTAGGTAAAATACTATTACTTAAAAACTGACAATATTCTTAAATAAAAGAAATAATGATGACATTGTTCATTCAATACATCTCAACCGATAAATATTTTAAAAATATCGATACGATATTATATCGATACCTTACTTTTGCTCTTGCTACAAATCTAATTCTTACTTGACCTTGGTCGGATCGCTTGTTGGCAACCGTGTAGCCAGTCATTTACCCTAGATATTTAAAACTACATTTAATAATGCAATATTCATTGATAGCCTAGGTACCCTAAAGGTACGCGTCCATTGGCCGGCACCGGACGCACCACACGCACGGCACGCAACGGATTTTAGTTTCCGTGCGTGCGGTGCGTCCGGCGCGGGCCAATGGACGTGTACCTTTAAGAAGTTGAAATAAACGTTTATTTGACATATATATGTCAAATAAACAAAATAAATAATACATTTGAGGAATTGTACAAAGCTAGCGGAAAAGAAATACTAAAAAAATAAAAGATACAAAAGAAAAGAAAAAATAGACACACAATAAAACATAACCTCCTTGCACATGCCGAAGGGTTCACCAACTCAGCATGGGCTACTAGGCGGAATGCATACAGAGCTGATTTCCTATTGGCAACCTGGTTCAGTGACTCACGGACGACATTCGAGTTAAGTACAAGTCATTGAAGTTGTTGTTGAAGGTATCCAAGCAGTTGTACCTTAGAATTTCCGTTGAATTTGCTAACAATTATTGTATCTATTGTGGTTTTACCATCATACATATTAAAATTTGTCACAATACATCTTGTAATAAAAAACATATCCAATTCCACCGCTCACATTTCGCCATCTTCAAATAGACTATAATAAAGTTTTCTAATCTGTCGAAAGCTATTCAGTGCACAATCCGCCAGCAATAAGGACCACAAACTCGTTCTGAATAGCAATTCCTTTGAAATTGGCTCGTTCGGGAGCCGAGTACGTCCCACGTTGATTTGTATCGCGAATGTTAAGATGAGTGTGATTGAAAATTTCGGGTCTTGTAATGGCATCCAGAGGAATACGGGTTTAAGAATTTATTTAATTCACTAAATAGACCAGAATACGAATATACCAATAAGAATTTTAAATTTTAGTTCTGAAAATTACTACTAAGGTAGCAAGCAAGTGTACGGCCCACCTGATGTCGCCGCAGCCTATAGACGCTAGCAACTACAGAAGAATCACTAGTGCGTTGCCGACCTTTAAGACATTAGTTATTAAATCTTTGTGTCCCGTAATATCACCAGCTACAGTGCCCTTCACGCCGGAAGACAGCAATGCTTACACACTGCTGCTTGGCGGCAGCATATCTGACAATGCGGTGGTACCTACCTGGACGGTGGCGTTCTCTTGGTGTCCCATTTTCCTGTATGTATATTTCCCAAAAAATAATATATGCCACAATAATTGCCACAAAAACTGATAATGTAGCAAAAAAACCCTTATGTAATTAAAAACCTAATAATAAATGTGGAGATTTTCCCATAACCATTTTATTGCTGCTAAAGCCTTTATAGATCTGGCACCGGCATCAGATCCTCTTTAGTCAATTCTAAATTTGAATCGGATGGACGCCAAATCGATTGGTTGGAACGGGGATACCTCTCGAAATATTGAATGAATCGAATGTTGATTCCATTTATAGATAATAATATCCCTCATTCTTTCATACCGTATTCGTAGTTTCTGATTTCCTTCGTCGATTTCAGAATAGAACTCTATTCTGTAGGAAATAAATAATAGCTACTTAAATATTAATGGACCGTTTACTTTAATGACATTTACAATTTATTGTTTTAGAAATATAGTAGGGCTATTTCTGATGTTTGATAACTTCATATTTCCATTTCATAACCTACTTAAAATGTATAATATTACCTAATTGTAATTGTATCTAACATGTACCAAATAATATTAAAAACTGGTACACCGTTTGTGTCCGCGATAGTACATTGTACGTTAAATAAAATATTTTTATAAAAGCATATTTTTTTTTACTCAAGAGAACTGTATAACCGTATTCCGGAACTGTATTCCGGAAACAAATTAAAAATCCACATAAACTGATAAATCTGAAACCGATACAATGGTTAATTACCAATGAAAAATGATTAGGGTTAACCAACGGTTGAAGTACGAAATGACCTGACCCGGGCCGCAGCCTCACAATCTTGTTGGAAACTAAATTAATATCCGTGTTAAACTCATTAAAACTAAAGAAACGTCAATATTTCATGATCAGCAGCAAAACTAATTTGTCAGGTGTAATCCCAGTTTAATTGGAACACCTAAAATTGATTTATTGAGTTAAGGTCTGGATTACATTATAGTATTAAATTCTTATTAAGATCCGATTTGCATGTTAACGATGATTTGTGAGTAATAAATTAGTTAGAAAATTCGTCTGCACGCCTAATAAATTAGGAATTCTAAAATTCTCTGACACTTATCACTATGTTTTACTAGCTAGTAGGTCCCTTGTAATAGTAACAGTCTAAATGAGTACTGTGTTCTGTTGCTGGGATTATTAGATTTCAGTATCACCATCAGCAGCCGGTAGACGTCCACTGCTGAACAAAGGCCTCCCCTTTAGAAGGGAGGGGTTGCTATAAACCCCACGCTTGGCAGGTGTCTTGGGGATCGCAGTATAGGTGGTAGGTAATCCAAAAGAAAGACGCAGTGGCCTGTTTTGTTGTTTTCCCTTAGACGGCTCTTACGGACACCCAATGGGAGGAGATGGGGGGGGGTGCTATTCTTACCCGGACACCCCACGGGTTTAGAGATTTAGCAGCTGATATATCAGGTAACGAGAGCCAATCTAATGACAGTATAGCAATGTTAAAAAAATATCGCGCTTTATCATAAATAAACCTCTGTTATTTTTTGATAAATCACTGTCTATTCCGCAAAATAAGTTTCACTTGAATAAAATATTCTAGTTAGGGTTTAGTTGTTTATTGTTGACATGACGGTGCCTTCGAACAAGAAGGTGCCATCAGTCTAAAGAGGCTGTTCACAGTTAGCCGTAGTACGGTCTGTAATTTTAAGTAGAAGTTTTTTTTTTTTTGTCATCTTTCTCTGCTATAGGAAATGGGAACACTGAACTGGATTACATTTTACAACAACTTGCCATGTACAGTCCGACAGTTCAATAATGTGGCCGCCGTGAAATTTGAGACGTTTCATTTATCTCAACCTCACGTATTTTCTTTTTCATAACACTGTGTAGTAGGGAAGCCACGTTTCAATTAAATTTATTAAAAAAAAAAATTTAATAATGAGAATACTGTGTTCTGGAAAATCGAAATCGTTATAAGTATCCAAGGCTTCTTAAACTAATTGCAGTTATTAAATTAAATAAAAAAAAATAAAAAAAAGTTAAGCTTCAGAATTAATGTCCCGGACATAAAAGTAGATAATCGTTTAAATAAATAAAGAAAGAAACAACGAACATGCAGGCTTCCTTTATGATTCAAATGTACACCCTGCTGCCGTCTAGCTCGTGAGTAAATGGTAGCACTTTATAATATATATCCTAAAGAATATTGATGCATGGCTACCCCACACATGACTAGCACTCTACTCCCTACGTAGCTTATTAAATTTAAGCCCCTCACTGATGGCGAGACCTGAAAACGCAATTATTGCTCATGTATTTTTCAGTAAAGACGTAAGGTTATTGAGTTTGTGTGTTGCTGAAAACATAGCCTGTAATATTTACTTTTAATGGTTCGAGAGCTCTTTTGTTAGTGAAGTTGAATGGTGGGATGTTTGAAAGATGTTTGTTCGTGAAAGGTATATTATAAATAAATATTGTTACATGGTTTCATTGATATTATGTATGAGGCAAAGTAAGTTTTATTAACTTTTTAGGGTTCGTTTGAAAACAGATTTTTAATATCTCGTGGTTTTAGACTTATAATTGAAAATGTTGAAAATAATACCATTTTCCCGTCACCCCCGAAATTTGTGGTGGTAAAAATGGAAAAATAATTAAGTTAAGGAAAAATAAAATTATTGTTGCAGAGTATAAAACCTTTGAAAACTTAGTATTGTATTTTGATGGTTTTGCTACCTGAGATGTTAAAAGCACAACAATAAATTTTATCTACCCAACCCTGTGGTGACACGTGGGGGCCAGGGTTAGCACCCTCCAATTTGCTTCCGTTGGGTAGCGTTAAGAGGCGACTAAGGTAGAACAAGAAGACGGGCAGCAGCGTCTTTCTATTAGATTACGTCTAAGGCCTTTGTTCAGCAGTGGACGATGATGACCCAAAGAAGGTAATTAGCCCTCGGTGAGCGAGTTTTTTGTTTAGATTTATATCTCACACCTCAACAAATCAAATCTCCCATCTAGCCCAAGATTACAACTATGACTTTTTCTAAAGCAATTCTTCAAAAATACAATTTTGTTGATGGTTAAGTTATATACGAGTATAATGTAACAAATGGAGCAACTATGCTGTTGTACGGGAACCCAGCAAGACAATAAATTGTGTCTCAACTGCAACCAGTAGTTATTTTTTACTTTGTTCCTTTTGCCGCGTGCCTTTTACGAGGCTCCAAATCGAATTCTTAGAGATTTACCGCTCTCAATTTTTGATATCTTGCTCGATGTATGAAGGAAGATAAATTTTAAGTTTAATAGCTAGGTCCAGTTCCATTGTACAAGTAGACTGTCCAGGTGCCACCACGCTGGTAGTTGTATTGTATTTTTGCTTTCATTTTCTTTTTGTTACTGTGCAAATTTTAATCCAACGTTCAGCTTCATTCCACCATTTTTTTTGTGTTTAATATAAAAATAGCGTCGAGATTTAGTACTAAGGTAATATGTCGATGCTGACCATTTCGGCTTACCTCTTTTTATTTATTTATCAATATGTATTTTTTTTAAGTCGAAAAAAAACTTTCCTGCTGAGGCAGATATTTTTCCACTGTTCAAAATCTGTAACATTGCGTCTTTATTTAAAACTAGCTGACCCACGCAGCTCCGCCTGCGCTATTTTTATGTTAACTAAACTTTGAATAACAGACATTCGCATCGAATACATAACCTCATTTTTTATAGTCGGTTAAAAACTGGGACCCAATTTTAACTTGCTCTCCGAAGCACGGACCCGTTTAGTTCAAATGGCGTTAAACGGTCACCCATCTATTTAATGACCTTACCTAACGTTGCTTAACCCGATCGATTACAAAACCTTGATAACAACTCTCTATGAATGTTCCATTACTAATATTTATTATAATTGATAGAAACATTGATAAAATCGGACCAAGCGTATAACCAAGTACCCGTTTTGACTTTAATCCCCTCTCCCAAAAGAACCGTGCTAGATTACGGGATAAAAAGTATCCTATGTCCTACCTCGTAGTAAGATCTCAAATCATGCCAAGTTGCATTTGAATCGATTCAGTAGTTTCGGCGTGATGCTCAGCCGTGATACAGACAGACAGACAGACAAACATTAAAAAAAATACTGTTTCGGCCTCAGTATCGGTTATAGAATGCCCTCCAAATATAATTTTCAAAATATATTCAATGTACAGAATTGGACCTGTTACAGTTTTATTATAAGTATAGATCATTCATTATTTTTCTTCTAATTTAAAATCCTAATATCTGATATTTGGGGCAAGTGATATATGTAAATTTTATGCTTATTACTGGAATCTATTCTAAACAATCTTCTTTAATTTTCCTTATGTTATATGCATGACACGTATTTTTTTCAGTGGCACCTATCTTATTGGCTTATGTAACTTTACATCGGTCTCTCTTCTTCCTTTCTGTCTTTAAATTTATGCAGCAATTAGTCAAAAACCTTATTTTCTCTGTATTCTGATAATTACTTGACGGTTAAAATTTAGTAAACATTTCTCTCGAATCCGTCACCTATATGTCGTAGGTTTATATGCAAGGGAAGTCGAGACACCCGGCGCGGTGTTTCTGTTTCGCTCCGCGAAGCAGAATGTTCCTCGTGTTGGCTGCACTGACAGTCTGATGTATTGACTGAGATTGGCCAGAGAGAACTGACTTCGCCTTTTGTTGTTTTATTTGAACAATGTATGGTGTGAGCCAAAGATAAAGTATGTGCTGTTTACAGCTGCAGCTGTATATAAATGCAATAGTGTGTTCTAAGTTTAAATTTGAAACAGATTGGAACGAAATAAAAAAAATTGCAGACTTGCTAATGTTTTGTTAGGGATGCTATTTACCTATCAAAAAGAAATGTCACTTTCAATCCTATAACACATACCACAGGTAAAGTAGTGAATGATAGATGATATCTCAATTGTTTAAATTTGTCAGTATGATACATACACAATTGGAATACAATGGTGCCGATTCTGTTGTCACACACTAGACTAAACTAGACTAAATTTTAGTTTAGTCCTCTCCTTCCTATTCAGAGACAATGAATTAAACTAAATTAGGTATAGTTTGATAGAATATAAATGGTTTTAGTTACTCAACTTAGTTTTAAATGTATTTTGCTATTCTGTTGTGCACAGTTTATATGTCATTTATGCCTAATATTAGAAACTTCAAACTAAAATTAGATCAAAATAGTCGGCATCTAAAAGATGCCCACTAAAAAAAAATAGAATAGACTAAAATAAAATAAATATTAAAATAAAATAGAATAAATATTAATAAATATTAAAATAAATATTAAGATAAATATTTATAGAATATTAAAATAAAATAAATAATAAAATCCTAAATATTAAATATTTTTTAATATTAAAATTAATATAAGTATCGTAACTGGAGAATTATTTTAGTTTAGTTTAGTGTAATCAGATGAACATGAGAATTGTTTTCTCTTAACATAACTTGTCCAATTAAAACCTCACTATCAACTCAATTTAGTAGCTGTCGAAATCAAATTAAGCTCTTAATCATCGCTTGACACCATATTCGTAAGCAATAATTTTTTTATGGGACCCAATTAACGGATTAAAGAATGGATGGAAGAAAGATTTTTTCAAATCGGTTCATAATTGCCAGAGTTATGCGCGAACATACATAGAAAAAAAAATATACAGATGAATTGAGAACCTCCTCCTTTTTTGAAGTCGGTTAAGAACCACATCCACCATTTCTATTCCTGCACTGGACTTTTGGCTCTTGACCTAAGTAAACGTGTCTGATCGACGAATCACAAGAGGAAGACTAATGTATTTGCTAACAGGTTGGGTGAATCGACAGATCAGTCTTTTTGTTTAGAATGTCCTCGGACTGGGGGCGGGGTATTAACCCCACACAAACGTGTGTTGAGAGAGAACGGAACTCAATAATTAATTAGGCTTTTCTTCCTTCCTTTGCCTTTATAAAAAGAGATATAGTTTTCTTGTTAGGTTACGGGATTAACCTGTTGCAAGTGATCTAATTAATCTGTTATACTCTTTTTCTAATGATCAGTTAAGTCGTTTATTTAACAAACGCGGGGTAAATTTTCCTTGTCGAGGAAATTTTCGTAACCAATTTTTTTTTTTAATGAATGAACAAAGAAATCTTTTGTTGATTATTCAGTCAGCTGTGATAATAAAAGTAACAGAAACAAAGAACTCATTTTTTTTTCTATTTATCTTTCCTTTGATGCCAACGCTTAATTTTTTAATATTATTTCCAATTTTTGTACTTACCAGTATCTTCTTACTATTGTAATGAAGTCGAAGTAAGAGTTTTGACAATTTTTTTTGCGAGTGTAAGTATAATGTTGTCTTTTATTTACGCGAATACTACACATTGAAATCAAACTACTTTTACGGATTTTATCGCGGTGTATTTTAGATTTTCGACCGAATGCTCCAAGAAAACGGTTATGTTTTTCGCGAATACGTATGTATGTTATGTATGTACTTACATTGTATGTCTGTAGGTATGTACGTATGTCTATTTCTTTGGCACAGCCTATAGTCTAAACAGCTTAATGGAGTGCTAGTAATAATGTGTCGTTGGATTTGTCTTATTTGAGATAGTGACATGGGCTATATTATTTTTTTTCCAAAAAAATAATAATATGGCGGTCGTTAGCCGCCATTATAGCTTCGCCGGGCAAGAGGGCGAGCGCTTAAGCGCTGAAACCAGAAAGCAGGAGGCACGGCCTCGGCTTGGGCTGTCGCTTAGAGAACGTGAGTTTACCGCACAAAATTGCACACATAGCACTAGCTTGGAATGAATAAAAAAAGCACGGAGTGGTACCTAGTGCAGAGTCCAGGCCCTCCCTTTCATGTGTCTTAGTTTTAGTGGGAATCCCACTTGCGCGGTTAACCTACCCACAAGTTCTCGGGGATCTTTTGAATGTTTCCCCGCGTCACCAAAAAGACGTAGTAAACCACCTACCACCACAGTGTTTTTCTGCCGTATAGCAGCAGTGAGTTGAGATTGCCGTATTTCAGTGTGAAAGTATTGAACTTCAAAACCTATAGAGCCTAGAATTATTTAAGGAAGTCATACTGAATACCAGAGAACATCCTACACTAACACCACTATGTTTCTAAAACAATCTCACACAGCACCTCTAAAATTACTTGCACTAACGCTGACCCAAATAGCCTACAGTCGGCCAATACGACCCCCGTAGTATGTTATGATTAGTAAAACAAGAACTTTATAGCACTCAAGCGATATATAAAAGTGTCGATGCGCACACAAGTAATTCGTACCTCACATAAAAATATGCAATAAACAGAGACTAATAAAACCCTTGAGAGAACATCAAAAAACTTTCGAGTTTTTACGATACATGGGGCCATGCAGGGCTATGTATGGCAGCCGAGCTGGTTTATAGCCTGATTGACGTAAATGAAATATCCTTAACGTTTATGTTTTAGGGATTCGTGTTGTCAGTACTTACGACGTTACTTCGCAGTATCCATGTCGTAGTGGAAAATCGCTTGCTGTGCAAACCAAAGGTTGGACACAAATGCACTCTGTATTTGTGTCTGCAAAAGCCCTTGTGTACATTAACCGTGTCGGTCTTCTGTCCCATCAACTGGATTTAGTAAAGGAAGAGAGAGTGCATTTGTGTCTGAAAAAGCACTTGTGTACATCTTCCGCGCTGGTCGTTTCGGTCTTGTGTCCCATCAACTGGATTTAGTAAAGGAAGAGAGAGTGCATTTGCGTCTGCAAAAGCTCTTGTGTACCTACATCTTCCGTGTCGGTCGTTCGGTCTTCTGTCCAGTCGACTGTATTCAGTAAAGAAAGAGAGAGTGCATTTGTGTCTGCAAAAGCACTTGTGTACATTGTGCGTGTCGGTCTTCTGTCCCGTCAACTGGATTTAGTAAAGGAAGAGAGTGCATTTGTGTCTGATAAAGCACTTGTGTACATCTTTCGCGCTGGTCGTTTCTGTCTTCTGTCCCATCAACTAGATTTAGTAAAGCAAGAGAGAGTGCATTTATGTCTGCAAAATCACTTGATTTTGTGAAAGATTCGGTTGGTCGGTCAATAGGATATTGTTTCGGTGCCTTGCATAAGAGTGTTACAATACATACAAATATACGTACAAACATACATACGGTACCATGCAAGTATTACATAAAGTTTACTTATATTCGAATACATTCCGTTATTATAAGCCTATGGCAGTTATTTAAAGCTCTTTTCTGTCATAATAAAATGAAATAGTGATCTACTTGTATACCATTATCTAATAATTAATGTCTAAAAACGGTAACTCTATTCCACCACTGTTCAACGCAAACGCAAACAATTCTTTTGTTTATCTGTGTTTAATAAAACATTTGAATGCATAACTTTGGACGTATGTCCACACATCAGCATAATTAGGGCACCGCAGAAAAAGCTTCTAAAACTATACAAACAAAACTTTGTTTTCATCCTCAAAACTTTTATAAAAGCATTTCAGCACACATTTTAAACGAAAGCCATTCTATTAGTCTACCTAAACTTCTAGCTCCTCAACATTTTCCTGCGCATTCAAAAATAGACTTTATAGACAACACATAAGACCGACAGTAACATATGACGACGACGTGTGCGAAAAAGCTTGATATTTTCAAAGAATATATGCATGGCGATCGTTTCCTAAAAAACAGCATCTGTCAAGGGAAATCGTACTAAATTTTCATGGGTATACGGTTGAGGTTATATTGTATCGGTGTTACTAATCTTCGAGTCAGCCTCTCTGACGTCCGCAAACTCCTTAAAGTGTTATCTGAGAGGCTTCTAGCTAAATGGAACACAACTTTTTCATTCAGGCGCGTGGAAATTCCTCAGAGATCTTGCATCTGAACGAACTGAGTTTTGTTGGTAATGTTTTGTCATTTTAAAGGCTTTTTTGATACTCGTTGTAATTGCCTGAGATTTTGATGGTGTATTCAAAATTCAACCCAATTGGTCGTTGGTTTGTTGTATTTACAAAAATATATAAGTATCAGTATCAGTTGTCTGGTTTCCACAGTACGGGCTCTGCTTAGTTTGGGATCGGATGACCGTGTGTAGATTGTCCTAGAATATTATTTTTAATATACAAAAAAGAGACTAAAGTCTTTAATCAGTGCATCCTACCCATGATGATCAGCTGGCTGAAGTGGCAGTGGACTGGTCATATTTTCCGTAGAACCGATGATCCTTGGGATAAACTGGTTCCATAGTGGAGACCACGAATCGGGAAGCGTAGCGTAGCACCCTGTGACCAGGTGTATTTTTTTTTATGGGACTAATCCCACCACTCATTCCCACCACTGTGACTCCTGTCAGCCAGGATCTACAGTGGTCACTAGTGAAGACACCGAGTTTTGATCCTCGGCGAGTCCCGGGGAAATGCTAAATTGTCTTGGACCCGCAACAAATTTAATTAAAAAAGTATATAGGAGGCGTTAGAAAAATATAAATTCCACTTCCCTCCTATGCAAAGCGGGAGACAAGTAAAAATCGCACAGGTCGATAAAACCTCAGAACGAGAGATTCTTACAGGTGCACCAACTAGATTCAGTCCAGCTGTAAGGCACCACGGAAGTTACTGAATTTAAAGGGACCTAGATTTAGATTTCTACTGTTAAACTTGTTTCCAATAATAGGTGACCAGGTGTAGTGACGATATTCGCAGAGTCGTTGGTAGTAACTGGAAGAGGGTGCCTTGTGTGAGGTATGGGACTAATCCCACCACTCATTCCCACCACTGTGACTCCTGTAAGCCAGGATCTACAGTGGCCACCAGTGAAGACACCGAGGTTTGACCCTCGGCGAGTCCCGGGGAAACGCTAAATTGTCTTGAAACCCGCATCGAATTTAATCAGAAAAGTGAACAGGAGGAGTAGGAAAGACAAATTTCACTTCCCTCCGTGACAAAGCGGGAGACAGACAACAAATTTATAAGCCGGGGGAGAGGTATGTCCAACAGTGGACAGATGTAGGCTGATTATGATGATGTCCAGATAGCTAAAACACTCTCTAGGCTGCAACAGCGACATCTAAAAGCCAAGAAGATACTATACTTCTAAAGAGGGGCTATAATAAAATCATCAAACACTATACAACCCTTGTGGTTTGTAGTAAAACTCTTACGTTTGTATGAGCAGTATAACACACTCTTGAACGCTCTTTCGATGGCAAAGCAACGGAAACATCTTTATTACTACTTCGCATTTTGAAATTCGAGCAATTTTTAAGCTCGAAAGATCCAACACAACAGCGCTATATAAATTTCAAAAACGGAACACCGCTGCTTCCAAATCAGCTGTTACCGGCGGTTGGCGGAGCGCGTCCGCTCGGGTGTTTCCGCCGCCCGTCGGACCGACGACATCCGGTCTGAACGTTTCATGATTCGTGAATTGTCCGCACGGATCTTGGCAATCGTCACTGATCGCATGTGTTGATCGGATGCGGGCTTACGCTTGCTCTGGCGATATGTACGAGTTTGAAGGGAAAAATCTTCTTTCTTGTAGATTATTCGTTCTTTTCTCATGATTTCGCCGATGCCTATGAAGGAATAATATATCTGATGGGCCTGAAAAGTGACTCCCGATAAAGCTTTTACACAATTACTAACACAGTGGCCATTCTTCAAAATATCAATCATCTACGCGGAATATATAGTGCACAAGTATTTGTAGACACGAGTGCACTTTCTCTTCCTTTCCTCTCACTCTCCAATGAAATGGTGACGGAAGACCGACACGATCGGGAAGATGTCCGGCGCGAAGTCGACTTTTTACATGCCTATCCGAAGCATGGATCATCTCAGCCTAGGTAACAAGGGACAAATAAATAAAGTGGGTCACCGCTGCGGATTCGAACCCGCGACCTCTAGTTTGCAAAGCACCACGGAGGCTTCACGTCGGCGCCGCTACTTACACACAAGTTTCGCCAAGAACTGGCTATTTTATTTGGTAGACAAGTTTCCTAAATTAGACTTTCTAAGTACCGGCAATATTCGTTCTTGACACTTTTATTAGCCTCATCTTTCAGCTCTTCTTCATACGATTATAATATACGTAGGTAACTAAAAATATGTTCATAAAACATCACATAGGGGCACATTCCAAATTATCATGTGACTGATTAAAATTTCAACTCGGTTTTACACGATAGTGTTGATTTGATTGCCTGAATTTAAATAATAAATGCTCACATCAGAGTCTATGAAATTCAGCATTAATTTTAAACTCGCGCTAACACAATTTAAAACAATAACGCTGATTGTATTGTTATTAAAATTTACAATATTACTTTCCATAAAATATGTATTTGCTATGTATTATCGTTCATTGTGGCGTTCCAACAGGGATAGGCCTCCCAGGATAGGGCTCAGCAGTGGACGTCTTCCATATGATGGTCTGTTCTTTTTAAAGTAGTTCAAGTTATATCGCGTAAATGATATAAAAACAATTAGTCACTAACTAGTTGTGTAGTATTCGCGTAAATATCAGAAATCACAATTAGTCACTATATATTTTTTTTTATTTAATTTAACTCTTATTTTTTAAATAAATCTAAATTAAATTACTTTTTGAATCGTCAAATTTACCACTAGATCGCAACGCGCAACGCGGCCTCAACTGAGAAGAACCGGCAAGAAACTCAGCGGGCTTGTTAGTTTTTACATTTTTTTTAATAGTTGTTGTCTTGTTATAATTTGATCCGCATCAGTGACA
Source organism: Furcula furcula (assembly GCA_911728495.1). Taxonomy (NCBI): domain Eukaryota; kingdom Metazoa; phylum Arthropoda; class Insecta; order Lepidoptera; family Notodontidae; genus Furcula; species Furcula furcula. Next base: position 20,061,063 of record OU452262.1, on the reverse strand, counting down.
ATGTGTCCTGCCGTACGAAAAATACAACAATAGAAAGAAACAAACGACGAAAATACAACAAACTAAAAGGCCAAACATAATGACGAGACACAAAGTCTAACGACTTTACTTACTGATGGTAAGCGATACGGCTGCCTATTCTCCGCACTGCACTACCGTAGGTCACCCACTAATTTCACCTACTACTGTGCTCTTCACACAAGCTGCATGCTGCTTGGCGGCTGAAATATCTGACACTACAGCGGTAATTGCCATTTCTTTTTTTTACTACTCAAAGGCTAGCGCTTGACTGCCCACTTGATGGAAAGCGGCGACGCAATCGAGGATGGTAAAGCACACTAGCTTATTAAAAGCCTATTCATTCTAGTCTTGAAGACACCCACATTATAATCGGGCGGGAAAAACGACGCAGGCAAACTGTTCCAGTCCTTAGCTGTCCTTATTATAAATGATGAAGCAAATCGCTTAGTTCGGACTGAAGGCACGTTCACCACCTAAGTCACCATCTCGACGTCCGATGATAGAAGGTCTCCAAAATGCATCCTGTAAAATACCTAGAGTCAGCCAGCCTCTACTCCTTTGCAAAAGGGACTCAATTTTAAAGGTTCTTACATTGTATGTTATATTTTTTATCCAACCTAGAGATACTAACCAACACGCCGCCCATGGAATTGTCTAGCACTGCCACTCTATGATGACTGATTAATTTAAACGCATTCGATAAATTAAACCAATAATTGAAAGTTTAATTATTGATGTCATAATAGAATTACACGCAATCGCAACTCAGAATTTCATCATTGAATGTGAATGTTTATTAATTAATGACATTTCGAATCAATTATTTTGTAATTTTTTTGAAATAGCTGCTGGCTTTAAGAGCTATGCTCGAAGTTTCATTTTGCTATAGAATCCGGAATGAAGAGATTCGCCGAAGAACTAAGGTCACCGACGTAGCTCTCAGAATGACCTTGAAGTGATCTTCAACTTGGAGATTCTGAGAGCTTGATTATTTCATTGTCAAATGGGCAGGCCAAATCGCTGGAAGGACCAATAACCGATGGGTAAGAAAGATTCTCGAATGGCCACCACGAACCGGAAGACTCTGCACAGGCAGGGCCCTAGGCACTGGGTAGACTGACGAAATTGTAAAAGTCGCGGGCAACCGATAGATGCAAATGGCTAACTTTCATTCATTGTGCCCTTCTAAGGGGGAGGCCTTTGTTTAGTAGTGGACGTCTTCTGGCTATAATAAAAGTCAAACTACAAATTAGTTATATATTATCCAATTATTTACAACCATTTTAATGATATGTGTTGTATTGTACTAATGTGTCTAAAAGTCCACATATTTTAAAATCCACAACTGTAGAGATATAAGTACTAAAGACTGTAGTAAATGTCCTGTAATTAGCAAAGTATCGACTTATAAATATCTAGGAGTTATGTTAGATCAGAGACTTTCATGGCATGCGCACATTGAAATAATTACAAAAAGGATTAGAAAACTTATCTGGATATTTAAAATTTTGAGGCATGTTGCAACAAAAAAGCTTTTAAATATTGTCTACCTAGCCCTTGCTCAGTCTATTTTAGTTTATTGCATACCGATTTGGGGGGCTGCCACAAAAACCAAATTTTTGGAAGTAGAAAGATCTCAGCGATTCCTATTGAAGGTTATGTATCAAAAACCGTATCGCTTCCCAACTCATAGGCGTTATCGGTCAGAAAATTGTATATTCTACATATCACATTAAAAATGCATAGATCTTTGGAATATAACTCTGGGCGGCTGAACAGAAGAAGAAAAGATATTGTAGCTAAAAATGTATTAACAAAAACTGCCTTTTCCAATCATCAGTATTTAAGACAGTCCATACACATTTATAATACACTTAACAGAAAGCTAAACATATATCAGTTAAATAATAGGGATTGTAAAAAAAAGGTATATGAGATGTGTGAAACGTTATCGGTCAGAAAATTGTATATTCTACATATCACATTAAAAATGCATAGATCTTTGGAATATAACTCTGGGCGGCTGAACAGAAGAAGAAAAGATATTGTAGCTAAAAATGTATTAACAAAAACTGCCTTTTCCAATCATCAGTATTTAAGACAGTCCATACACATTTATAATACACTTAACAGAAAGCTAAACATATATCAGTTAAATAATAGGGATTGTAAAAAAAAGGTGAATGACTGGCTTGAAACCATTTCCTACGAGGAAACAGAGTCAATTCTACAATTTATTAAATAAAAATGGACTCAATAAAATTAATATCATACATTCGCATACATACATACACATACACAAACACACACACACAAACACTGACACACACAAACACACCCGCACTCGCATATTATTACTACCATTTTTAAAGTTGTTTTCTTTTTATTTATTTTTTTCTAACTGTATATATATATTTTTTTTTTCATTTAACTGTTAAATAGAGCTTATATAGCTATAGAAGAGCGGATCCTTCAAACACAAGTATTATTATGCTTAACTGAGGGACCCAACCTTGTATGTAATTATTTTAAAGTAAGTTAGTGAAATAAACATTTTTGTTTTTTTTTTGATTTTGATTTTTTTTTTGAAAATTTAATTTAAAAAATTTAGTTTAGTCAAACAAAATATTGCGTTATTCGATTTAACATCGCTGAAAAAAAAAACACAAACGTACTGAAGAATCTCCAACAAAGAAAAGAAACTATTTCAAAGACAAAGAGCCACTAAGCAAAATATTAATAGCCCACGCCATAAACAACTGTAACCATTCACAAGCTATCCATCTCTTTATAACACTAGCAACGTGACAGGGAAGGCACCACAGAACTGTAAGCATCACACCACAAAGATAGCCTGAGCAGATAGATGGGTACAAGAAGCGACGAGGGTATAATATTGTCCTGGAGATGGGCCATAAAACTGGCGTTAAAAAAAAAACACTAAAATAAATAATGATTGACCAAGTTATTTTTGCTACTGTTTATATAAAACTTTCAAAATTCACGTTTTTTCTTTTGTATAAGTATACAATTTTAGTTCTACATTTCACAACTGGTACTTGTAAATTGGCAGTTTTTATATTATGTTGAAATGGAAGATAAAATTCATATCTTCTAAAAATTAATCACCAAAATTTATGTACGCGGATAACTTTCGAACGAAACACACATTGGATAAGAATTTTTGTGTGTTCATTATTGTCAGGAGAAGGTTCTTACGGAAAAGAAAGCTGCGCAGAAAATTTGAAAATTACGCAGGTGGAGCTGCGTGGGCCTGGTAGTATGAAACAAAATTAACTACTAAATTCAGGTCTCATCTGTCAGGCTATTAAAATAATTACAATAAGAGGCTTTGAAAATTTGAAATTGCTGAGCACAGTAATTAGTAACAGGCTTTGTCTTTCCCCTTTTATTCAAATATAGTGGATATTTGTAATTGATTTAAGTAAAACATCACCATCCATATCCATTTAAAATTTATTGAGCGCTTGTTTTTTGACGTAGGTATTTTTTTTATTCAAACTAGTGACGAGACAAGCAAAAGATTCGCTTGAGGGTAAGCGACTCGCTGCACTGCACTGCCGCTCGTCACGCGAGACATTAGTTATTAAGTCTCTTGTGTCTGATAATTTCACCAGCTGCCTTTCACTACCTAGTAAACTTGTATACTTACTTACTTACTCCGCTGGCGCGACCCAAAGTGGGTCTTGGCCTCCGGCAATATAGAATGCCATCTGTGTGGATCTTGCGCTCCTTCACGCCACGGCGACTTGTAGTTCGCTCAAGTCCGACTCCACAGCGTCAATCCAGCAGTATCTAGGCCGCCCAACAGGTCGGCGGCCGTTTGGAATTCCAAGATATGCCTTCTTGACCTTCCGATACTCCCCCATTCTTAACAAGTAGGCCCAGCAGTCTCAGGGCTTTTGTCTCTCCCGTGATATTGGGATCGGCGATAAACTCTTCTATTTTTCCTGGCTAACCAACTTCCTTCATGTCTTTGGTCTAGGCCCAAGATTTTTCCCTCGGCCTCTAGTCGTTTATTTTCTTTCTTAAGGGTTAGCGTCCAGGCTTCACTTGCGTATAGTAAACCTGTAAACTTGTTTTAAAATTACTTTGCGCTCGCTTGTTCTGTGGCCCGACGGGGCAGGCTATACGCTGTCCGTAGGCATTTGTTTCCCATCACCCCGGCATTTCCCCCCTTCCATTAAGCTATATTAAAGGACACGGTACGGTATCGGAGCAGGTTTTTTTTTTCATCAAGCCCCGTTATACGTGCAAGTGATTCGCTCGTGAATATTTATATGGGTTTTTAGCATTTGAAATTGAGTAAGGCCCACCGTTAAACGGTTATGGGTTTTATATTGAAACTATTTCGGTGTCTGTAAGCAAAAGGATTTTCTAAAAGTAGTAGTAGAAAAAGTGGGAGGAGTGTCGTATCAGGAGGATTGGAAATTGCATCACTGACAAGATCACAGCTCTTAAAATGGAGAAAAATTAGAGAGAGAAGCTAAAAGCCGTATCATAAGCTAGAGCTAACTAGCACAATTTTGAGTTCTCAAATAAAAGTTTTCTTCTAACGATAATTCTCATTTAGCAATTTTTTTTACTAATTATTCTGACTTTCGGAGCCGTTCTTGCATATGGTCCATTAATTTTAATCCAATAATTAGTTGCCATGGGATATCGAATTTTTTTTTATACTACCAAGGTGGCAAGCAAGCATACGACCGCCTGATGTTAACCAGTCACCGCAGCCTATAGATAGACGAACAAAAAAACAACACCAGAAGAATCACTAGCGCGTTGCTGACCCTTAAACCATTGAGGTGTACACTGTACACCATACCTTGATTGCTATATCATACATGATTGTTCAGATAATTGAATCTGTAGTGCGCTTGTAACATACCAAACCCTCACTACTTGTCACTTACATAACAATATAACTTTAAATAGTTCACCTGCCTATTGGAGGAAGGTCTATAGAAACCTGCCTAGGCTGCCTACGATTAATTTAAGGGTACCAAAGACAAACACGTACTCTATTCTTTATATATAAACTCTATTCTGGAAAAGCTGGATACTAAAAGCAGTTTAAAATTCTGTAATAAATATACTGAGGTGCGGAACTCATAGCCATATAGTTACGTAATCAATACGGATGGCGTATAGAGAACCGTCTCGATCCACTTTGCAAGGCTAAGTAATCCTTGCTGAACGGATTTGCGTTCTATCTTCATTCATAAATATACCCAAGGAATTCATACTTTAGAACGTCTGCGATAGATGTAGGATAGATTCCATCAAATGAAAGGCAAAGGAATGCAACTGAAAAGCTTTTATATAAGTTTTGAGTATGTATGTGTGAAATTTCTGTTTATCAATCCCTTAATTTAATATATAATATCTTGGGACAATCCACACACGGTCATCTGATCCCAAACTAGGCAAAGCCTGTACTATGGAAACCAGACAGCTGATACTAATACTACTATACATTTTTTTTGTAAATACATACTTAAATAGATAAATAACACCCAGACACATGGTGGGAATCGAACCCACGACCCATCGGTTAGCGGACAGGGTGTCTAACCACTAGACCAACGGGCCCGTCACGTCAAAATTTGGTATGCTACGAATATTAAAGAGGTTGGAAATTAAAGTTGTCGGTATTTTTGTTATTTTTGCCCGACTGCCTAAGAAAGAGAACCCATGTTTTCGAAAACAAATGTCTATTTCTTCAGCATGGCTGACAGCCTAAATGGCTTAATGGTGCAGTCAGTTGCCATTTTGTTTTTTTTTTTACTTCGATCACTACGGGTATCAATTGAAAAGTAGCTTGTAAACTTTACAAGACAAGTAGAAAACGTAAAAATATAAAACATATATGTGGATACGTTTTATATATATTTTTGGAGACTTTGTGCTTTTATACTCCTATACTTATATAATTTAAGTTTAAATATCTCAGTCATCTGACTGTCTTTGTAGATGGTGTATAGATTATACCAGTATTCTTTGACCTATAGATAAAGAGTACCAAACAAATTTTAGCCCATTTTTTCTATTATTATTTGCTGATAAGCCGACACTTCAGCCAACTGACCATCGATACGTCAACTAATACCGGTGTCAGTGTAACGCAGTGTGCAGGGCAAAGTCGATAGTCCCCACTGATCCCGTCTACCAACTACGATGGGATAAACTGGGGACTAAAAGTTTTAAAAATTGAAACCATTGAAACGTGAAGTATAGTGGTTTTACTGTGATTTGTATCAGAATAATTGGAAAAAAGATAAAGAGTAACGACTACATAGACACCATGATGTATGATCCTTAGCAAGTACTAGCCTATGTTTACTTCCCGTAATTTGATCCTTACCTAACGACACCATCGGATGGTGTAATAATACTGTGTGTTTTATTTTTCAAAATCATTCAATTCCAGGAAAGGATTTTTTTTTAAATCTTATGATAGTTTTAGTTTTTATCAAAATCGAGCCCGTATCTCCTATATGCATTGTTCGCTATTCAAGCCTACTTAAAAAATCACCCCGTATACCTGGGAACAATGTAGTTATAATATTTCATTAAAAAAACACAATATAAATAATTACGGACGAAAAAGAACAATTTAAAAAGTATTCCTAGTTGACTAAATATAGTAATGTGATTTTGCAATTTAAATATGTAAAAGTGAATAAAATTATAATATTTTCTAGAATGTTTGAATAAAATGATAATTAAATTGTTATTTGTTTCAGGTAATTTGCATTTTGCTGCATCTACTGTATCTACAACGAAAGGTATTTTAAATAAATTTTATTTTATTTAATATTAATTTATGAATGCTGCATATTTAAAGTTACCCAATTTTTTTACTAGCACAATGACTACAAAAAATTGCTGACAATACAACTTTCACGTACAGTTTTTTCACGTGCATCACTAATATTGTGGCAGTTCCACTTGACCAGTCGACGAAACGATAACAGCAGAGAAAAAATAAGCTGCGCACTTTATTTTACATGTTGTATTAGATGATTCTCGGAGTTCTGTGAGACACCGCTTTTGATGACTAAACAAGTCAAGAGGAAAGCGACATAATCTGAAAGAAGTTTGTAGGGATGCTTGCCAAATTACCTTAACGACCTTACCTTAAATTAGTTTAAGGCGTTAACCATTATATTGTTTAATTTACAGGTCAATTTAAAAGGTTTTTTTGTATATGTACTGAAATTGTGTAATTTTGTGTTCTAATTCAGATACAAGTTTGTTGTTTTTGAATAAATGACTAATGACTAACGACGTTTAAGTCTCGTACTAACCAAACTTCACCGTAAAACTTATGACCCACAACTACTGTGCCATTCAGCCCGATTCCCAGCGAGAATTTCCCAACCTTGTACACTACTCACTAGGAATCTATGAAATCGTCATAATAAGGTTATCAACCATAGTAAGAGCGGAGCGGAGAGCGAGATCCGTGAGCGTATATCTAGGTGGTAGGTTCCTTGCACAACCGTCCAGGTAGGTTCCACCGCAGTGTCAGATATTATGCCGCCAAGTAAAAGCGTGTAAATGTTGCTGTGTTACGGTGTGAAGGGCACTGTAGCTGGTGAAATTACCGGACACAAAGGCTTAATATTTAATTTCTTAAGGGTCGGCAATGCGCTAGTGATTCTTCTGGTGTTGCTAGCGTCTATAGGCTGCGGTTACTGCTTACCATCGGCGGGCTGCACGTATAAAAAAAAAGATAATTTTAGTATTAAAATATCTTTGGTTGCTAGCATAACATACACAGAATAAGTAAACATTCCAACAATCGTAGTAACAAAGAAATTTTCATATTACTAAAAAAAAAACTAGTTTCCTCTCCACGATTTACATAAATGTAACCCCGCTCCTAACAGAACAAAAAGTTAGATTCCATTTGCATTGTAACCGTATCTTTTTGAGTACAAATGAGAAAACCCTGGTAAGAAACTGGGACTGTTGTAACCAATTCTGTGTGTGGTTTAATGCATTTGAATTTTGTACGCGATAATATGAAAGATGACCTCTTTTCTACCGAGAACTGGGGGTCTTACCATGAACCCGTATAGCAGGTTAGCAGGGCAGTATAACAGGAAAAGTGACCTGTCGTACAAATTTGTACCTTGAGCGCACTAATTAGAGGTGACAATAATATTGTCACGTGACCACTCACCTGTTTAGGTGAAGTAATAGTAAGTAGTAGTAGTAGCTGGATGGCCTGCTAATTAGTGCGCTCATTGTAAGTACACAGGTCAGTGTTCATGTTAACCTGCTATAAGAGTTCAGGGTAAGACCATGGTAAAAAAACGTGGCCACTAATACTCACGCTGATATTTTGCTGGCATATGTCCTTATGTAATTAATTTTATATAAAATATATAATTATAGAAAAAAACATATAAATAACAAACAAGGTGGCCAGACAAACCTTGTGCACGTCGCAGGCAACCGGTGGATGTAAATAGCCAATTGTAGTTCATTGTGGCGTTCTAAGGGGGATGCCTATGTTCAGCAGTGGACGTCTTCCGGCTTATGATGATAACATACAATATAATATGTATACAAAAAGTAATAACCGACTACAAGTAAAATGATCTAAGAATCATTAAATAACTAAAATTAAAGTTGGTGCTATGCCTACTTAATACTAGCATCGGCTGGCACCAACTTCAATTTTTTTTTTTAACACTTATAAGCTAGTGCTTGACTGCAGTCCCACCTGATGGAAAGCGGCGACGCAATCGAGGATGGTAAAACACACTAGCTTATTAAAAGCCTATTCACTCTTGTCTTAAAGACACCCACATTATAATCGGGCGGGAAAACCGACGCAGGCAAACTGTTCCAGTCCTTAGCTGCCCTTATTATAAATGAAGAAGCAAACCGCTTAGTCCGGACTGAAGGCACTTTCACCACATAAGGGTGTGTATGTGCCGTGCGTCTCGTCGTCCGATGATGAAAGGGAGATGGTGGAATCAAGTCATGCAATTCCTGTGTACACTCTCCAAAATGCATCCTGTAGAATACCGAGAGGCTGGCTACTCTGCGCCTGTGCTCTAGGCTTTGTAAATTGGCCGCTACTAACTCTGCGTCACCAATAAGCCTCTTAGCACGCCTCTCCACTGAGTCCAAAGCTGCAAGATGACATTTAGCAGCACCAGCCCATATGTGACTACAGTACTCCACACACGACCGGACTTGTGCTTTACATAGCATCAAAAGTTGCCCCGGTGTGAAGTACCGGCGGACCTTTGAAAGGACACCTAGCTTCCTTGCAGCTACCTTGGCTTTGGACTCAATGAACCGCCCAAAGTTGAGGTTTGAGGAAATTTCAACTCCCAACAACTGAAGGCGGTCGGTGTATTCCAAGGATACATTCTGAAAAGTAGGAGCCAAGGTGAACGGACTCCTTTTCGCGGTGAATAGACACGCTTGAGTTTTGGTGGCATTGAATCTCACAAGATTGGCATGACCCCATTCGGAGACTGCCTGAAGTGTGAGATTCGCGCGCTCCACCATGGCTACTCTTTCAGACTGGATAACATCCTTACTGGCCCGAGCACTCGGCATATATCTCTCCACAATAGTGCTGTCATCTGCATACCCATAGATACCGGGCAACAGCAGATCGTTAATATGCAGCAGGAAGAGAGTTGCGGAGAGAACGGACCCCTGTGGAACTCCGGCATTAGTCGTCAACGGCTCCGATGTGCAACCGTCAACAACCACTCGGAGAGACCGTTCACTCAGGAAGTCCTTTATCCAGCCGATCAGACCAGGGGATATGCCGTACGATGGCAGCTTGTTTAAAAGGCTAGCGTGCCAGACCCTGTCGAAGGCCTTCGAGACATCCAGGGAAACAGCGAGCGCTTCCCCATTTTTCTCGAGGGCCTCGCCCCATAAGTGAGTGACATACACTAGAAGGTCTCCCGTCGACCGATTTCGGCGAAATCCGTACTGTCGTTCGTTGAGGAGATCATTCTGTTCTAGGTATGCCAAGAGGCGCGAGTTCAATATACGCTCCATAGTCTTACAGAGTATGGAGGTTATTGAAATCGGCCGATAGTTGGCTGGATCGGCACGACTGCCCTTTTTGGGCACGGGTTGCACGTTAGCGAGCTTCCAGGACTTGGGCACTAGTCCAGTCTTAAATGAGAGACGGTACAAACGTGTCAATACCGGAGACAACTCGGGTGCACATGCCTTAAGTACTATTGCTGGAATACCGTCAGGTCCACGAGCTTTATTCACATCTAGACGACACAGTGCTCTCATTACCTCCTTATTTGTAATGCGGACTTCCGCCATTGACGAACCGCAATATGTCATATACAACTCTACCATTCATCTTTGGCTGGCCACCAATCAGCCATCATTCCTGTATTTATACATTTATTACTACGATTTTGATCTTGTAAAGAAAAGTGGAGTTCCTATATGTATTCGCATAATTAATGTTTTTGTCTTTTATTTACGTGAATACTACACATTATAATAAAACTACTCTTACCGAATACTTATATCGCGGTTCACTCTAGGTTTTACTCTACCAAAAATAAACCGGGAGAGTAAAACCTAAAATAAACCGCGACGTATTGCGTAAGAGCAGTTTTATTACAATATTCATGTAATTATTTTCGTGACATACTGTATTGGCAATTTAAAAAGTTCAGTTACAAATATAGTAGTTAATGATTGCAGTAGCTCCTTACAACAAAAGACGTAATAGCCAGTGGTTTTCAACCGTATCTAAGAGGTCATCGTTCTGCAAATTGGACGCAGGGGCGTTGCGAGCAGCAACAAAGTAGACACTCGCCTTTATATCGTTACCGTATCTTGTAATTTACGGCCGAACCGAAGGAATAATTTGCAAGTAATCTTATAAAGGAAAAAATGGTCAGATAGTCTTTATCGTACTTGCTGTTATGAAAAATACTTTAATACGTTACTTGGTCGGAAATTGATGTGATAACTGTAAGGGTCGACTTTTAAAGATCGACGGGTTTTTTGTCTAGCTAGTGGTGAGAGACCTTGGTACCTACACAATAGATCATGGTTTCGATTGCCACCAAGTGTCTTGGCCTTATTTATCTATTTGTAAGTATGTATTTACAAAAAAAAAGTATTAGTATCAGTTTTCTAGTTACCAGAGTACAGGCACTGCCAAGTTTGGGATCAGATGAGCGTGTGTGGATTATATTAAATATATTTTTGTTTAATTCATACATAGTTAGGTAAAACCCAGATTCAAAAGAAACAGATAACTTTTCCACGCACGGAAATTGAACCCACGAGCTATTAGATAGCAGTCAAGGTATTTAACCACTAGACCTACGAAACCCTTAATGTGAAATACGTATAGTTTAAAACCATAAAATGTCAGTCAAAACTGTTTTTATTTCATATGATACGAAATGAATAAAATATGCAATCAAAACGATACTCCAACAATAACATATGTATACCTACGTAGTCTTATAAAAATACGAAATATCTTAAAAAAATATTACCTACCCGGAATGAAATTCTCAAAGGCACTTATTTTCCTCAAGACCCTTCGTTTGAAACACTCTGACAGACAATAAATATGAATACCGGATTCAATTCCGTCAAAGATTTGTTTTGCAATAACGGCACAACTCGGCAACTTGAGAATCTATCGGCAATTGATATCGCTCAATTGATTGAACAATAACATAACGATATTGTAATACTGCTGTACAAATATCGCAATGAAAACAAGTCGCTTATGACAGTATTTTGACGGTATGTATTTTGTTAGATTATTCATCATTTACAAAAGCTTTCTGTGAATTGCAGAAATACACTACCTACAAGATAAACCGGGTCTTAAAAACAGTTACGCCTTGTTTTATTTTTTTTACATTTTTGATAATAAGTAAACAACTACGTGACTTAAAAAAAAACCTTCTGAAATGTCTAAATGAACCCCTTCTCTTGATACCTTTGATTATATATACGTCGTAATCAAAGCTTGATACGCCACTTGATCTTGACGCCCCATTTCGATTTTTAACCGACTTCAAAAAAGGAAGAGGTTCTCAATTCGACTATAATTATTTTTTATTGTCATTTGCGATGAGGTCCATCAGCAGCCGAAAGATGTCCAAGGTCTCCGCCTTAAAAGGGTGGGGTTGCCATAATTCCCACGCTTGGCAGGCATCTTGGGGATTGCAGTATAGGTGGAAGATAAATCCAAAAGAAAGTCGTTGCTCTCCGTCTTCTTGTTCTCGCTTAGTGGTTGGCCACAGTGAACGCGCGGTGACTTGAGCCTAGCGCGGGCGCGGCGGCCGGCGGGCGCGCAGGGTGGCCACAGTGACGCGCGGGCTGTTGTGGCGATAACACTTATTGCAGGTGTCGCAAACCTTTTATGAGGATTCTGTATTTTTTACTAGATAGGCCAATCCTGAGATGGGAGGCGTTGATCCATCGATATACTATACTAACTAGATTAGCTGTCACGACCCGAAAAGTGGTCACGAAAATAGAGCTACGGAGACGGATGTCGCTCTATTTCAAATTAGTACGAGCCGACAACAGGACGTAAGGACGTATCGAAATTCCTTATTGCGCGTTTATAAACTGTCCAAATACTTATCGTAATACTAAAATTGCAGATGGACAATTTTTTTTCGTTTCGTGTTCTTATTACTACTAGTTTAAATAATAAATATAAGTAAGATATCATTATAATACGAAATAAAAATTATTTATTTGATATTTTCTCCGCTAGTAGTTCGCAACTGCCATGCCGAGACTGACAAAATTAATGTTTCCGATAGGCGTGTCGCCATTGTCTATACGAAACTGTCAAACTACACGTCCTTACCATACTAAAAAAGTTAGTTCTCATTTTTGCCACCGGCACGGATAAGTTTGTAAGTCAGTACACACACAATGGAAACACACCTGTTTTGAACCTTATTTTATAGTGGTTAAGATTTCCTTTTAAATGAGTACATTTTTGATTAAGTCAAAACAACTACTTTTTTTGGCGATTTTATTGATTTTTCTTTGTCAACTTGTTTTATGTGCCAACATTACTGCATACAGAATTAGACTTTATTACTACATGTGAAGGCTTCTATTAGTCCGACGTTCCGAATTATTTAAAACTATTTTCTACAATTTCTAGCTACGTGTATAGTTGTGTAAGTATATGTAACCGCGACCACATTTTCGATGTCATTCTGTTCGTGACAGCTAATCTAGTTAGTATAGTATATCGATGCGTTGATCATAAGAGATGGTGTGCTGGGTGCGCACGAAATTACTAAAAACAGTTAAATGAATGGAGATTAAAAAAATATATATATTAAGAATTGAAATTGTAGTCAAAAATATTATTTTATTTATTAAGGAACATCAACAATATACATATTATGACACTTACAATTTCAAATTTCCAAAAAAACCTTTTTTATACATGTATTTAAAGTTATTTAATAATAAAAAAATACTTAAAACGAGCGACAAGACCGAAATGGTTTGATACCCCGCCAGCCGCGCGATCGGTCGCTTGTTGACTAGGCCCGCAGTGTGGCCAGAACGAGCGGATAGGAACGTTTGAAAAGTACGCCCGCTAACTCGCTCAAGCCGGTCGCGCTAGGCTCCCGCCTAAGTCAATTCAGTGTGGCCGCAAGCGGTGGTTTCATATGTTTGATATTTCGCGCCCGCCGCCGCCGCCGCGCTAGGCCTGCAGTGTGGCCGACCACTTAGTCGCCTCGTACGACACCCAAAGAGAGGGAGATGGGGGATGCAATTCTAACCCGGCACCCCACGGGGTCGATGAGGTTGGGTAAGCGATATTTATATAAATCCAAATTTCGAATCAAACGCATAAGTATGCACCTACTAAAATAGGTCTGTGTGACAATCACCTTACCTACCTTACCTTTACCTTATTTACCTTTTTGTTATGGAACACTAAAAATGCTATTTGGTTCAACAGTTCGGAGCCCAGAATCTTAAAATAGTCATAAAGACTTACACCTCATATGGCTTTATCATCATATAATATTGTGTCTTCTAGAAGATAACCAGCAGAATTCTTCACATTATTATAACGATATCAAAATCTCTAACGACAGGGCGTTGGAAGATGGTAACACAATGAAAATTGTTCAAGAAAAATGACATGGCAGCTCATATTCTTATGCTAATATCGAGGATAAGCTTCGTTGTGGTGGCGGCGTGCCTTTTAACCCAGTGAATTTCGGCAGTAGTGCAGATTTAGAGCGTGTTTTCTCTGAAAATATTCCACGGGCAAAAAACCTCGAGCAGCGGAGAAATAGTTTTATGTTGATGGAGTGGATACATTCAAACTTATAAGATTATCATTTTTTATTAGGTGTTCAATTTCGTCTAATCCACTTTGGCCCTTTTTCGAAACTGTAATAAACTATTTTTTTAAAAATAAAAACCGACTTCAAAGTAAATTATCTAAAAAGCATAAAATAATGAAAATATATTGAAGTCGGTGCTAGCACATCATGTTAACTAACACTAGCACCAGCTGACACCGACTTCAATATATTTTCATTATTTTATGCTTTTTAGATAATTTACTTTGAAGTCGGTTTTTTTTTTTAAATAGTTTATTTAACACTTTTTAGTGACTTTTATTTTAGCAAAATAGGTATCAGTACTATCACGCAACTCGAAAGACTACGTTACAGTAACTTACTAAAACATAAAATATATCTCTTAAACTACTTGACCGATTTTGATGAAACTTGTACTCTACCCTAAGTTGAAAAATACTCTAACTATTGCAAAAAGAATTTTCGAAATCGGGCTTGTAGTTTCTGAGAAATCCGCGGACAAACCTACATACATACATACATACATATATATATACATACATACATACATACACTCATAAAATTTGGTAAATTTGTTTAGAAGCCCATATAGATTAACATATATTAATATTACGCATTTTTATTAATATTACATACATACGCGTCGAATAGAGAACCTTCTTTTTGAAGCCGGTTAAAAAATAGGTGTGCGTCAATATAGGCCGCAAGATCGACAGTAATTTCTTTAATGCATCATCATCATTCATCATCATCATTAGCAGCCGATAGACGTCCACTGCTGAACAAAGGCCTCTCCCTTAGAAGGGAGGGGTTGCCATAATCCCCACGCTTGGCAAGCGGCTTGGGGATCGCGGTGTAGGTGGAAGATAAATCCAAAAGAAAGGCGCTGCTCCCCGTCTTCCTGTTCTTGCTTAGTCACCTCTTACGACACCCAACGAGAGGAGATGGGGGATTCTATTCTAACCCACCCCACGGGGACGGGGTTTTTTTTAATGCATCGATATAATATTAATATATCGATGTTTGTTGTAATGTGTAGACAAACGCTTAAACGGCCACCATGTTGTACCACTGCGGTATAAATTAAGATTAAATACAAATACAAATAATTTATTCGATGAACAAAATTGTACAGCTTGCATTATAACATTAGATTGCGTCACAAATCCGTCAGCAAGATTTTCTAATATTGACTGTTGAAATCTTCTTGAGGTTCCACTTCTCCTCTGAAGGTTAGCAGTAAGCCCAAGCCGAGGTCAGTACCTTACCAAGCAAAAGTACTCTTAAATCTTCAATGCTGACAACGCTTGTCCACTGTCTGACATTTTTAATACATAGAGCCACGATAGGGATGATGACTGGAAAAAAAATCCAATTAGTCAGTCCGTTACACTATCAAAAAATATTGGACACGTATTTTTTTATTTAACAAATCAATAAAAATTGTTAAAGATATAGAGCGTCTAAGTTCGGGAGTGGGGGCTTTTGACGTCACTCCTCAGTAAAAATTGTATACCGGTGTGACATCACGCGGCATTTCAAAGCACTATATCTTCTTCATTTTTGTTTAATCGACAAAAGGAAAAATACGTGTCCTATATTTTTTGATAATCAAAATTAATAAAAAAAAATTTTGTCATGTAGCCTATTGCCTACATAGAGTGCATAAATTAATTCAATCTCTCATTTCGTAAACACGAGGTGTAGGTATCCTAGTTCGTTAGAATCAGAGTAGATTTTTGCTTGTTTTGCCGTTGATCACAATCGCTGCTATTTGGAATTACAACAGTATTACAGCGAGCTTATTTTATTACAGGAAGGATGTAATTATGGCGCAGTTAATGAGCCGCGGGCGCAAATTGCCCGAAAACAATATAGTTTCATGAAATAATCATCGCCGAACATTGGCTGAAGTGTATTCAGCCATTTACGTGATTATCTGGAACAGGCAGTTAAAGGTTATGCTTATTCCCCCTCGCAATCTTGGGAAAAGTGTAATAAGGAGAAGAAAAAGAAACATTCATTTTTAGAGCACTTTTTTTCCACAGTTTGCTTCATCAGCCGGGATACATACACTTTTGAACATAGGGCTCCCCCTCAAGGGGAGGGGTTAACCATAATCCCCACGCTTGGAAGAAGTCTAATAACAATAGGCCTTTCCCTTGGCCTTTAAGTAACATCGTTATTATACTATATAGAGAATAAAAAGGGCTCTCTGTCTGCTGAGCTTTAAAAAAACTATAATCAAATGTACATAAGTCTGTCCTACTGGAAGTCTGGTTATAAATCAATTGGGGACGTTCACGCGTCGTTAGTTCAACGTTTACGATTTGAATCTGAATTTGATAGTCACGGTATAAATACAATGAGACGTCATTTTGTAGCTAATCTTGAAACGATTGAGCTCAGCTGCCGAGTACTGCTGTTGGGTGGGTGCGGCTATATCGGTACCATAGTTTTTTTTTTCCACTTTATATTGCAAAAGCATGTTTAATAATTGCTCATGCAGCAATCGATCGACCTTTTTTATTATATAATTTTTAAGCTAATCACTTCAATCGTAGCACTTCCGTATTTTTTCAGCATAATACAGTATTATGCTGAAAAAATACTGAAGTGAATCTGTACTTGTCACAGATCTGTGGTATCTGCTGTTGCTATGGTATGTATGGTTCTGTGGTATGCTGTTCGTTGTCTCTTTATACCACTGTTTTGATATTCTGCCTGTCCCTTTTCGATGAAGTTTACTAAACTATACACATCATCATCATCGTCCCCAGCCTGAAGACATCCACTCCTGAACATAGGCCTCCCCTTCGAACGCCAAAATGAACGACTATTGGCTATGTGCACTCACCGGTTTACATGTGACGCGCACAATGTCGTCTGTCCACCTAGTGTGAGGCCTGCCTATGCTGCGTCTTCCGGTTCCTCATCGCCACTCGGGAACCTTTCTTCCCCATTGGTTATCGGTTCTTCGAGCGATATGGCCTGCCCTTTCTCACTTCATGATAGCCATGTACATTTCGGATTCTGTTTTGTTCTGGTCATTTCGGAAACTCCGAGCATAGCTCACTCTATAGCTCTGTGTGTGACTCTGAGAAAGGCCAGCATTTCAGGGACAACGTCTTAGTACCATTAGTCATCACTGGCAACACACATTGGTTAAAAATCTTCGTCTTCAGGCTCTGCGGTATTTCGAACGAAAAGATATCGCGTGTCCCAAACGCTGCCCATTCGAGTTGGATTCTTACACATAATGCAAACAAACTGGAACTATACACATAATGAAAAACAAATATAAAATCATAATCTGCTTCTTAATTACCAGAAACCAATTAAACTGACCCAACCATCATGACATAAATCATACAATTTGAATTTGGAATCATGACGTTTTTACACACCTACCACCATGTCCAACCCGGCCGCGTTCACCCGAACACCGCCCGAAGCAAGTTTAATAGGGTCTGACAGATTTCGAACGCACTTTACCCGGTTTTGGCCAAGATTAATGACGCGAGGTGCCACTGTATCCATTACGGCCGCGGCATGTTAAGCTAACACTTGGTCTGCCGCATATATACTCAGCTCAATTTATAAAACATTGATTACTTTGCCCCTCGGAAGTGAAAGGATATGGAAATTCTTGATTTGAAAATCGAATAATAGAATTTTGTCAAAATTAAAGCTTTTTTTATCTAGTCTTCGGCCTCTGGTCGAAATTCGACCACATTCATATTGTGAGTTTGTCAGACGCATAGTAGTGTGTGTAAAGTCTTTTTTAAATTATATTTATTTTTTGGTATTGAGAAAGCATATTCGTTACTCTTCTAACCCAAAACAATTGGAAGAGCACCTACGACTGTTCCGAACTTGAAACAGTTATGGCAGTTAACTAATTTGATAAATACAACTTACTACATAATAGCTATACACTATTAGGTCCCCTTAAATTTCGTAACTGCCATGATGCCTTACAGGTGAAGGTAACTAATTGGTAAACTTATAACAGTCCTTCTTTCTTAGGTTATAGCGACCTGCGTGATTTTTACATGTCTCCTGCTTTACAAAGGAGGGAAGTGTAATTTATATTTTTCTGACTTCTATTTTGCTAGTTAAATTTGATGCGGGTCCCAATATAATTTAGCATTTCCCCGCGACTCGAGGGTCAAATCTCGGTGTCTTCAGATGACCACTGTAGATCCTGACTGACAGGAGTTACAGTGGTGGGAATGAGTGGTGGATTTATTACCAATAAATAAGACACTTACAAGGTTACGACAAGGTTACGTTGTTAAATTTTGATGAAGTATCAAATGTGATCTTTCAAATTGGCCCTGTTTCAGTGCACACACATTGAGCAAATGTCCTGATCATAAGCGTAGAAATACCGTAAAGAAAGCCTCGCTACATATAAAATTAAAAATGGCGTCGTATTTAACATTATCCGGTTAGCTCAACGTCGACGCGTCCAGGCCAGTAAGCTTGGCAGTTAGCTCCGTAGCCTGCCAGCCGTCACGGTTAGACTGTCTGACGTCACTGCAGTGGCTGGATTTATGGACAACGGATCGGTTGGTTTATATGGCGGCAAAGAGCATGGATTTATTTGCCGTTGCTTGGTACTGGGAACGCGGTTACTTGATAGTTTATAAAGTTTTGCTTGGGGCAAGTTTTAAAAGGAAAAATTTATGTGTCGAAAACAATGGGAATATTAATTTTGATGAAGTTAGTCTACGAGATCGATGGCCGAAATGGCAGATATCATATCTAATGTAAGACCTATGTCTTACATTAATTTTTAATTTAAACAAAATATAACAAATAACAAAATATAATAAAATATAATTGGTCGCCACCAAGGAATTTGCGCAATACCTATGTATTGCGCAAATTCCTTGGTGGCGACCAATTATATTTTATACAATAGATATGCCTAGTGAAACAAAGAAATTCACCCAATTGGGTGAACTAGCAGTGAGTCACACATCGATAAAATGTAATAAACGTGACGGATGCCTTTGAAAATCAAGTAAAATGCCTTAGTGCGTATTTCGACAATGCGCAAAGTACTGTACAAAAGTAAATAATAAGGAAAGGATATTATTATCATCACCTTAATAAAATATTATTATTATTAATTGTCTTTCTATCTATATTTTAATTACACGAGTCATAATATTTGGCGTGAATTAGTAGGAACATAACATATCTATGGTTTATAATATCATTGGTACCGACATTAAAAATGCTCACAAGAATTTAAAGGAATGCCCGTGTGTTCTTATTTAAAAAACAATATAAAAAATTAATTTATTTCAAAAAATGTAAGTATATAAGTATTAGTATCGGTTTCCATAGTACAGGCGCTGCCTAGTTTGGGATCAGATGACCGTGTGTGGATTGTCCCAAGATATTTATTTTTATTTTTTTTATTTTTCAAATAGTCTGCAACTATTTTGAACCTTATTGTTATTATAAACAAAGTCGCAAGTTAGAATGCCACAATGAAGCTCATTGTAGTGTATAAACACTACAATGAGCTTCATTGTGGCAAGTACTATACTACTGGTTGTACTGGTTGGTATGGTTGGTACTATAAAGTGAAACGCGCAGTGTTTAAGTTTTGTTATCATAAATTATACTTCGGTATGATAACGGTTGCTCCGTTACCATGTATTGGAGTTCACTTTGTTAATGAATGTTTGATAATAAATCTAGTAGTGCTAACAGAACTGTTGAAATTGATAAAGCGATTCTTGAACTAACTGAACCCACCTTTTTTGCTGTTTTGGAAGGAACCTTCAAAGGTAATAAAAACAAAATAAACTCAAATGCAAGCAATCACGAGTCCAATTAGATACAATATGGCCTAACACCGCATCTGAATGCAGACTGCATATAAATTTGTTGAGTTTTCTTTTATCACGGCTTTGTCTACGATGCCTATTTGCGAAGAAGCGCGAATATTCTCCATCTCAGCAGTACTGTCACGTTCCCTCGCCAATTCAACACTTATCTGAACCTTTAGAGCGTATGATTTCTTATATTTTAGACACATGGTGCCATGCTGATCCGCGTTAGGATTCTGTCAATATTAGGATATATGGCTATCCATAATGAGATTTTCGCGAGTAAATTTATTGATGTTATAAGAATCTAATATGGCAGCTATAGTAGGATATTACAATAAATTTACTTTAAATGAAAATTCCCTTTAAATAAGGCAGTTCACAGCCACAAGCAATAAGTATAATTTAAAGAAGTAAATGTAAGAGTTTGTTATGAAACACAAGCTTTGTAACGTAACCATTACTACCGTCAAAATATAGACAAATTAACTGTTTTACATATACACTCTGTTTTTCTTTACAAAATCAAATAAAAATAATTTTTACAAAAAAAAGAACCGCCTTCAAAATGCAAGAAGCAGAAGGCGGTTCTTTTTTTTGTAAAAATTATTTTTATTTTATTCTTTTTAGTGGTTCCCTTGGTGTATTATTGGGTTAACTTTTAACAACTTATATTTTATTCTGACAAACAGCCAGTTTAATATTTATTTTAAAAACACCCACTACATAACACAACTATGGACCATCACTAAAATATAAGCTTAAGCAAAAATTTTAAAAAATTTAGATGTGACAATATCTTAATAAAGCTAACCAATTGCCATAAACCGAAGATATCTAGGTGTTATACTCGTAGTTCTCGACAACCATGGACTGCAAGCTCGGTGGGTCTACATTTATTTGTGCCGAGAACCCGTGTCCACCTTCTTGCTCCATCGTCAGACCCTGATCACCATTTTTCTAGCAACTACTCATCGAGAGCTACCCAACGAGCCCAAACTCGGCGGATCTACGTTTATTGGTGCAGTGATCCCGTAACGACCTTCCTGCTCCATCGTCAGACCCTGATCTCCATTATTCTAGCAACTACTCGTCGAGACCTATCCAACGAGTCCAAATTCGGTAGATCTACGTTTGTTGGTGCCGAGATACCGTGACGACCTTCTTGCTCCATCATCAGACGCTGATCACCATTTTTCTAGCAACTACTCATCGAGAGTTACCCAACGAGCCCAAACTCGGCGGATCTACGTTTATTGGTGCAGAGATCCCGTGACAACCTTCCTGCTCCACCATCAGACCCTGATCTCCATTATTCTAGCAACTACTCATCGAGAGCTACCCAACGAGCCCAAACTCGGCGGATCTACGTTTATTGGTGCAGTGATCCCGTAACGACCTTCCTGCTCCATCGTCAGACCCTGATCTCCATTTTTCTAGCAACTACTCGTCGAGACCTATCCAACGAGTCCAAATTCGGTAGATCTACGTTTGTTGGTGCCGAGATCCCGTGACGACCTTCTTGCTCCATCATCAGACGCTGATCACCATTTTTCTAGCAACTACTCATCGAGAGTTACCCAACGAGCCCAAACTCGGCGGATCTACGTTTATTGGTGCAGAGATCCCGTGACAACCTTCCTGCTCCACCATCAGATCCTGATCTCCATTTTTCTAGCAACTACTCGTCGAGAACTATCCATCGAGTCCAAATTCGGTAGTTCTACGTTTAGTAGGCACGACTAGGATAGGATGGCTTGTTAATTTTATTACAGAGTTCCGATGGCCATCTATGGCCTTCTTCATCAGATCCACTTCACCAAATGATACTTTCTGAATGAAAATGCTTGACTAGTTTCTAAATATACCAAAAACGCTATATGTATGCCTATAATATTTAAGGAGTTCCCTCAGTTACTCATGGTTCTCATCATCAAAACTTGATTTTGAAAAAAATGGGACCAATCTGGAACAATACCCTTTCAATTAAAAAAATAATTTTCCAAATCGGTTCGTAAACGACAGAGTTCTGAGGTAACAAACATAAAAAAAAAAAAAAAAAACATACAACCGAATTGATAACCTCCTCCTTTTTTTTTGAAGTCGGTTAAAAATTAAGATCAGGCGTGATTGAAAGACAATTAGGTAGGTTTGAATATATCGTATTCGACTCCTAGCTATAGTATTCCTACTGGCCCTATATGGCTGGTCAACGGTTAGGCATCACGCCTCCAATCAGACTGTTCCATATTTGATCTTGTAAAGAAAATCAGGAGAATATCTGAAAAAGTGACCGTCCAATCAAAGTCAGTGATAATCCCAAACGCGGTATACACAATGAAAAATATATTGTTAAAACATTTAACAGTAACCTTTAGGTATATAAGAACTAACTTATCCAAAATACTGTCATCATCAGCAGCCGACGTTCACTGCTGAACGGACTTCCCCTTTGAAGATAGGGGCTGCACTAATCCTCTCCCTTGCCAGGCATCTTGATGGTCGCAGAAGGTATAGGTGATAGATAATCCAATAGAAGGACGAAGCCGTCTTTTTAAGTTTTCCCTTAGACGGCTCTTACGGACACCCAACGGGAGGAGATGGGAGGGTACTATTCATACCCGGACACCCCACGGGTAAACAAAACCAGTACATAGTGGTATGCCACTCAGTCCTGCAAGTATTAAACATAATCTGAACTGTATATGCATAAATCAGTGTTGAGAATATAACAAGCTTCATATAAAACTTATATTAACCGCATATATGGATCCTGCGTCACCGGCAAGCTACAATTTCTCTGTCAACACTTGTCTATATCTCGTGGCGGCAGAGGCGTTCGCTCCCGCAAACTAGGGTGACCCAAGTTATTGCATATGAGCGATGGAAGATTGTATTCTACGTATTTCTCACAAGCTATACACTAAGGAAATTTAATCACCGACAAGATGCATTTAAGCTGCATGGGGTTCTAGAGTGGGAACTATTTAGCTAATGTAACGAAATGAACTTTTAATATTGAATGATCAATAGTATTAAGATTGACGAGGTTTTTCATCGATGCTATCGGTTATTAAAATGATTTTGAATAAAGAAAATAATAATAATGGTTCTATTTTTGGGTGATCCGCAGCTCAGTCTACTACCCCGTTAGCCTAGTTACAAGTGCGTCCATTGTGTATGTGTGGCGACTCTGGTGCAGATCCCACCGGAGAGACCTGGGCCGATCTCGTGTGCCAATGCGACAGCCGCGGGGGTTTGAGTGAGTAAGACTCCCACATACCCCGGTCGATCCCCACAGCTGCCGGGGATCTTGCAAAGATTTCTATCGCGTCAAAATAAAAAAGTAGTTACAAGTAAGATCACTAAACTAATCATTATTAATGTGCTGCTTTAGATTGTTGGGCAGGCAAAGCATTGCTGTATTTTACTCAGGAACTTCGTAGTCATCGTGGAAAGCAGTTAACCCGCCCTCTATTATCTATATAACGGGAGAAATTCAAGTTCGGCACAAATGCGAGAAAATACGTGATACTATGTTATAGTTTTATTATATCACCGCTAACTTCTCGTAACTTGTACCACACGCCAATTCTCGTTCAGTATCAGCAGGCAGCAGCGACTCCCGGTCAATTTGCAGTATCGCCGCTCCACACGCGGCGCGATGCGCTATTGAAATAGAAATGTTTGTGGAGACCTGCTGCCGAAATACAGGCTGAATTTCACGGGAGGGACGAGAGAGTGCTCTACAGAAGGGTGTTCACAGTGTATGTTACTCTATGTCTAATGTCCAATATAATAATGTGTATTTTTTTCTGTGAACGATTTTTAATAAATTTTTTTATATTTATTGCCGTGTGGTCTTGGTCCCTTTTCTTCTTATCTGTGCTCAGATATATGATATTAAACATGTTTAGCTCAATGTAAAATACTAAGGAATACTCGGGTCACCTTGTATAGCTAAGGAAGGGTAAGAATACTGAGTAAGTTAGAGAAAAAGTAGCAGTGTAGTATACATCGCGTATATCACGTTCACTGCGGCGCTGATGTATCTGTACTTTCCATTCCTGCTGTATAGGACGTTTTAGACCCCGTACTAACACTATCAATATGGCAACACGGGCTTTATTGAGCCCCGTATTAAAAACCGTTTAAAAAACTAAAATCTTTAATCTAGATTTTATTTGGCAGAATAAGTTAATCGGTTTTGTGTAATTTTCTTGTTATATTAGTACGTACTGATTTATCTTCTATCTTCTATCTATCTATATCTATACTATAATAAAACTCAAAGAGCACTTTTTCTGTACATTGAATATTTTTCCAAAATTTCTATGTGGGGATACTATACTATCGACATAGAGGCCAAAACAATTTTTTTTGGAATTATTGTCTGTCTGTCTGTCTGTCTGTCTGTCTGTCGTTCTGTTTGTCCAGGTATCATTTGAAAACCCGTGAATGGATTTTGATAGGACTTTCACTGATGTGTTGTGTAGAAGTCGAGGTATAAATTGGTATATAAAACATCACGCTATGTTTCATAGGGGCTAAGCAGTGAATCATTACTTGCACATATCACCACGTAATTTCCTTTGTATGTGAATAGGATAATTATAAACTGATCAGTTAATCATTAAGATATCTATTATTACGCTATGTACAATAGGGACTGAGCAGACAATTAGTTTGCATAAGATATGGCAGTGGCGGAGGGTCAATTTTTGTAAGGGGTAAGCCGGTCCGGTACACCCAGGACATTTTCATTAGATTTCTGTATTGTTCTAAGTACTTTGCTGATAGCAATATGACATTATATCTTTGAAAAGTTAAAATCTGTAAATCCCGAGCGGATCCAAACTAGATTATGTATGTATTACAGTCGCAACAATAAAAGATGCGGAAAACTTAAAACTTTCATTATCGAATATCATTAGACAGTAATTTACGATGTTAGCGTGATTTACATTATGAACAGCGCCATCTATCGGTGAAATTGAACATACAATAACTATAGAACTTTAATCTATTTAATATTATATCAAAGAAAGTCGTGTTAGTTACACTATTTATAACTCAAGAACCGCCTAACCCATTCGGCTGAAAATTGGTGGGGAGGTAGCTTAGAATCAGTAAACGGACATAGGATACTTTTTATCCCGGTAGGTTAAGGTTAAGCAACATTAGGTAAGTGTGCAGGACGGGCGGACTCGAATGC
Source organism: Furcula furcula (assembly GCA_911728495.1). Lineage (NCBI taxonomy): Eukaryota > Metazoa > Arthropoda > Insecta > Lepidoptera > Notodontidae > Furcula > Furcula furcula. The sequence goes on along the minus strand of OU452262.1, from coordinate 20,035,591 downwards.
ACGAGCCACTGACGTCCTGTGTGTCTGTAGCTATCGCTGGTACGGTATGAACCCGCCGAAGAGTGTTGACGCTGTTGGTTACAATGTAGGTTGGTTACAAGGTGTCCGTGAAATAAGAACTCCCAATTTGATAGCAAGCTTGATAGTGGCTTCGACGGTGGCGCTCTTCGTACTGAATATTCTTTTCTTCTATTTATATCTTGCTTTTAGTTCCCGCGTCGACCGCTTGCTTGTTCACCGACAGTGGCGCCGAATGCGCATTTACTATCCTTCCAGGGAACTTTACCGTAACGAGAGCCCCACCGAGGCAGCCAGTAACGTTTAATTTTTATTATCAAAACTGTACATTTTCACTTATTCTACTTAGGCTATTCTAGACACATACATGATACCTATACCGTTAGAAAGTGCGTGTAAGCAGCTTTCTAACGGTGTACATAGGGTTTATCTATCTATTTCTGTTAGGGAACTACAGGCCGATAAATACTGTAATAGGGGCGCGACGACTATGCTTTGGCCGCTTGTCACTTCGCCTGCGCCCTGCCCGTAGCATCCACATGCCCACAAATAGTATCGATAGGTAGCCTGCGATGTGTACTATCTGTATATCTATGATCTAGACCACCTAGGGGCCTAGGTCATAGCAAAAACCCTAGAAAACATTATATGCGATAGAACAACTGCCTATAACTATGGAAATATGTACATCAGTGCTGTTTAGGCACTTAGACCCACCAAGGCGGACCCAGATCTAGGTCCTGAGTTGGTTCCTAGATTTGGGACCTAGCTGCAAATAGCTATTTGCCGTTCATATATGTGCTTAGCACATCTAGGGCATGTGGGTACTTCTATTATACTATTACCCTACGCTAATTACAAATAGCAAGTACTATTAAGGATCAAACGAACTTACCCTTACGTGAAGTTCGATCATAATTATGTGAACAGTTCGGTCCTTAGCAACTTATAATGTTTACTTATTGTAGTTATGCGTCCTTACTACTAGCCTTGCACGGAATGATTTAAAGTTTCTTTTTTTTTTTTTTTTCGGGTACTTACATATTTTGTCACCTCACCGCCTCCTATAAGACGGCCCACCCGCAGTGTGTCTTCATTATGTTTAGAGTAGGAAGAACGTTTCACATTTTATCCTTGGGTCGGGTGATGTGTAAAAGGGAGGGGAGTATATAAGTTGCTAAGGACCGAACTGTTCACATAATTATGATCGAACTTCACGTAAGGGTAAGTTCGTTTGATCCTTAATTATGTTTCACAGTTCGGTCCTTAGCAACTTATAATGTTTACTTATTGTAGGATGTTTAGAGTCTAGATCTATAAAATGTGAATAGTTAGCTATTATGATTTGGGGGAATAGGTAATATAATACAAGTTATGCCCTAAAAATCCAAATTCATTTATTCATGTAATCTCTGTAAAAGCATCACATAACATTAGGCACTAGATTTTCCTTTTTGTTTTAAATATCAAAAGAGAGAGTCTAACTCCTTACGACTCTTATAATATAATATTACACTTAGCCAACAGTAAAACCCATACGTAAGTATTAAGTCCGTAATAAAGAAGTTTTTTTTTTTTTTTTTTTATTCAATATAAGCCAGTGTTTGACCACAGTCCCACCTGGTGGAAAGCGGTGACGCAGTCGAGGATGGTATCTTCAATGACCAATCGTAATATTAATACTGCAGAGGAACCGCAAGCAAAATTATACATTAGGGTTAAATACCTAAGAATAGATAAGTCGTATCAAGAAAAATCTCTCCTCAAAACCTGTCAACAGTGGCAATAAATCAGTCTTGTAAAAACGCGCAAATGCACCTTATAAAACATATTTGAAAGGAAATATGCATAACCTCACCATTAGACAATGACTGAAATTTAAGTCTATTTTCGTAATTATTTTGTATAGTCAATAACCGAAAAATATATACGAGTATATGTATAAAATATATATATAAATAATGTAAGTAAATATCAGTTTGTGAACGTAAATGTTCCTAAAGGCCACACAGGCCACATAGAATAGTTAGAAAAACCTTAAATTAATTATTTAATTAACACGGTGCACAACAGAAAACATTACTGAACATATCACCTTGACAATAGGTAAGCAATAATTTGTAATTCATGAACAAACTTGTATTTCATTCATAACAGTAAAAGTTATCTTTATGATTAATTAATTGCACTTTGAAAGTTATTGCTTTCTTTTTTGTTTTTTTTTTTATAGGAAATAAGTATTGGTCAAGACACATTAGGTTATAGGTCACATTTTATAAGTTGAGGGTAGATGAGGAGATATACCCTCCAAATGTTATTTATTGTGTCACCTACCCTCATATGTATCTATCAGCTGTCAGCTGATTGTTATGTCAATGACCGTTACTTTATCTCTTAAGAAGGATATTACAACAGTCATACATCGAACTTAAAGTTCTTTATTTCATACTAACTATACCGCCCGTACAGGAGGCGCTAATAACTTAAAAAAGATTGTAAGCAGATCATGGTCGTGATCGCTATTTATTTAGTACATTTAGGTGCTATAAAGGTAGGTAGGTATATACACAACAGTCACAGTCTTTAATTAATGCAGTCATTACCGTACGTAATTTTAAATGTATCTAGTCATTGTTCTCGATTACTGTTCCAAAAAGGATTTAAGTACTTTATTAATATTATGTTTTTTTTTTTTTTTTTGCAGTAGTTTTAAAAGTATAGGGAAAACACTTAAAGTCTCCATATTACAAACATATCTATTTCCGGTGTACTTAATGCGTATTTTATTTTCTACCATTAAGTACCTTATCTAAGTATATTTTCTCCTTTAGCTTAATGTTACTTTACATGGAAAATACAAATATCTAAATAATTGTTTGGTGTTCATATAAATATATGAAGCAAATGATTATGTATAGCGTTTAGAACAGACTTATCAAAGAAAAACCTTAGACCTTCCGTTTGGTTTATTAATCACGGTTAAAATCAGAGGTAAGATACTCATATCTGGACCTTATACAAACAAATACGCCAAGGTATGTTTTTATAGTTTGTATAGACAAATAACGCTGAAGATATTTTCACGCAGACAAATCTGTTTTGCATGTGAATCGAACCCGCAACCAGGGCATAAAAAAAACAATGAAAATTACCCAACAGTTTTTTTTTTATTTTTTTTTTTATTTTTTTATTTTTTTTTATTATTACCAAGGGATGGTAATAGTAAGTACTAGTAAACACGACTAATATATTTGAGTTCAAGAATAGTTCCTATCTACAAAAATATAGTAACAACTAAAATTAATAGGTAGTAAAAAATACTGATATTGTCGTTGTCAATCTCAAAAATCTTAAGAAGCAAAATGTATTTTGCTCAATTCAATGTATGAATAGAGGGCGTAAACTAGATAGTTTTGTGTTTATTGTAGACAAAGCATATAAGTTACTCAAGACAGCTTGTTTGTGCTTTATTACACATTAAAAGGCACATCAAACTTATAAGAGGAATATTCACAACGCTGGTAGATAAAATATATCAGGAAAGATCCAAATGAAATATCCAACAAAAAATTACATAAATATAATCGTATGCATTCTGAATAATAACATCAAAGATCAGCCAGGACGTCCTTTTTTTTTTTTTTAACTGTGTGGATTATACAAAATATATAATTGTATTATGACACAGTGATAAGCTCGAACAGAGTTCCCTGTTTTTTTTTTTTTTAACATGCTGTTTATTGGTTTATATATATATATGCCTTAGTTAAAAAAATTATCACGTAAAAATGATCGTGTTAAGATAATACAATAAGACTAACTGTGTTTGGACAGGGTTTTTGAAACACCCTGTATATACTTTTACTTCATTATTATTATTTATTTTTGGAAGAATCGAACTTTATGAGTTTACTACACAGATTTAATGTAGTATTCAATATTTTATGACCATTAAATTTAGAAACTAGAATTATGTATGACAAAAAATTCGTCCTCAATTTTGTCATAAGTATTCAAATATTGCAACTATATTGTTCATAAAGTTAAACCATAAATATAGTCATCAAGGTCATACATTTAGCTAAATTAACGACGAATTAATAATATGACGATTGTTTTGTTCTCTAGATCAGATTTATCAATAGTTATTTTCAACTAAGTATTTACAATAAGTGTAGGAGGCGGCCGGCGGCCGGCGGCGCGGCGTACTGTCCCATAAGTTCAGAGGCTACTTACTGCAGCTCCACGGTGGTGCTCACGGATGCTCCGGCTGTAGGCCGGCCAGGATCTCGTCGAGCCTGTGGTAAAGCCCGCCGCGGCCAGTCCGCCTCGGATCTGCTAGATACCACTTTGCAGTACGAACTACGAAGTTTTGAAGTCTTATTAATTCTACTGTGAAAAAATATTGGTATTGTTATTATAACTTCTTAATTATTTACTCATCTCGTCCAGTGGCGCACGACGTATTCCGATAATTAGGAATACCTACAGATCGAATTATATCTGTCGATATTGTACGAATCCCAGGCAACTGGTGGATGGTAGTAGCAAATTACAGTTAATTGTGACGTTCCAAGATGGACGTCTTCGTATATTCAACAGTGGATTTTGTCTGGCTGATGATAATGATCGGATTATATGTTCCCAGATGTGTTGGCGGCATGCATTTCATAATAGTGTTTGCAACAATTACCCGCAATAAGGAATGCGTATCGCATTTATCTATACACATGTACATTGTAAGGGGGAGGCCTATATTCAGCAGTGGACGTCTTCCGGCTGGTGATGATGATGATGATGATGTACATTGTTTGTACAAATGAGACGACACGGTGTGGAAACACGCACCGTAAAGAAACATGTCATACTGACATACCAGCAGCAAGACCTATACTCACATGAACATTGTGTATTGCACAATGACTGTAAAGTTGTTCATTATCTTACGACAGAGACGACCCAGATTTAATTGGAAGCTCGCATCGTATGAACACAGCGCAAGCAACAGCTACCCGATGTTGGGTGTGTGCATCGCATGAACCGTAAATACTCACATATATACTCACATCTGCAGAGCTGACGTATCGCACTATAACGGTGAACGTGTTCATTATCTACGACAGAGACGACCCCGATTGTATTGGAAGCTCGCATCGTATGAACACAGCGAAAACAACAACTACAGGAGTGTGCATCGCTTTTGTGTAACGCACTATACGGTTAACGTGTTCAACACTACGACAGAGACGACCCCGGTTGTATTGGAAGCTCGCATCGTCTGAACACAGCGAAAACGTCAAACCCGCTGGTGGGGCGACAACTACCCGCTGGTGGGGTATCGCTGTTAACCGTAAATGTGTTCTTTATGTACGTGTGAGACGACCCTGTATGGAAGCTCGATTCGTACGAACACAATTTAAATAGTGCACGACGATCCATTTCCCGAAGACGAAGATTCGTCCGACGTCACCACCGCGGCGGCACCTCTCCGTTGTCCCGACGTCGCGGCGTCGCCTCTCAGTTGTCCGGTTCTTGACTTTCACTTTTTCTTTAATACTAATTTAATTATTTTTATTTAATACTAAATACACTTGGAGCTTTGGATTGGAGACGTGCGAAGGCTTGAGCACGGAAACAAACATTGAAGACACACTGCGGGTGGGCCGTCTTATAGGAGGCGGTGAGGTGACAAAATATGTAAGTACCCGAAAAAAAAAAAAAAAAGAAACTTTAAATCATTCCGTGCAAGGCTAGTAGTAAGGACGCATAACTACAATAAGTAAACATTATAAGTTGCTAAGGACCGAACTGTGAAACATAATGAGACCTAGGCTAGGCTATCTATAACTGATTCAGCTCACCCCTCCTCGGGATAGTGAGCTTATACACAAAACTATATTATAATTTATTAGAAAATTAAATCTAGGCTCTTAACTATCGCACAGTTATAAAACTTAACTATATATTACTATAAAACACAACACTCTGTAACACAAACACTATTTTGTCCTTTCTTCCTATTGTAGTCGTCCTGAACATCTCTCCCGCCGTGCTGCAGCGCGACGGGCCGGAGCGATGCTGCATCCTCTTCCGGTGAAGGGCGACGCTTCCGGCGCTCTCGACGCTTCTATTTCGGTAGTGGCACGATCTTCTTCGTGGGGCGTTTTAAGATGCCCCCCGCAGTGCGCACCTCCACAGTGCGGACTTCTCCGTCGGCTCCGGGGTAGATTGCCTCGACCCTCCCGCGCGGCCAAGTGTTGCGCGGCAGCTGTCCGTCGGCGATCAGGACGGGATCGCCCACCTGGAGACTGGGACCCCTCCCGTGGGGCTCCTGCCGGTACTGTAGCTCGGGCAGGTACTCGCGCACCCAGCGTCGCCAGAACATGTCGGCGAGCGCTTGCGAGCGTCGCCATTGCTTCTTGCTGTCTAGGTCGCTCTCGTCGAACGTCCCGGGTGTCGGCAGCCGCGCCGACCCCCCGAGCAGCAGGTGATTGGGCGTGATGGCTTCGTCGTCCCCGGTGTCCACTGATACGTGCGTCAGTGGTCTGCTGTTGACTGTGTATTCGGCCTCGCAGAGCAGCGTGGCCAGAACCTCTTCTTGCGGGTGCTTCTCCTGTAGTACTGTGCTCAGTGTGGTCTTGACACAGCGAACGAGACGCTCCCAGGCGCCTCCCATGAAGGGCGCTGAGGGCGTTATGAAGCGCCACGCCATCCCACGACGGCCGGCTTCCTCGGCGAGTGCGTCGCGCAGCTCCCTGTCCGCGCCGTGCATGTTGGTGCCATTGTCGGAGTAGATCTCCGCGGGGCACCCGCGGCGCGCCGCGAACCTTCGCAGCGCGAGCACGGCGGAGTCCGCGCTGAGGCTGGCCGCGACTTCGAGGTGCACGGCCCGTGTGGTGAGGCAGGTGAAGAGGGCCACGTATCTCTTCTGGTGTTGACGACCGACGGTGACGGAGAACGGTCCGAAGTAATCCAGACCGGTGAATGTGAACGGTCTCTGGTGATGCGCCAGTCGTGTCTTCGGGTGGTCGCCGGTGGACGGCACTGGAGGTTGTGCTCGTCGTATGCGACATCTCAAGCAACGGTTCACGATGCTTTTCGTGACGGGCCGAAGTCGCACTATCCAATAGTGCTGGCGCACCTCGTTCACGATCATTTCTGTTCCACTGTGGTGTAGATCGCGGTGCGTCCAGTCGATGTAGAGCTGCGTGATGTAGTGATCGCCGTCTAGCACGGGCGGTCTTTTCGTCTCTTCTGTTACATCTTCAGCAGCGGCGATGCGACTTCTGAGCGTGATGATGCCGTCGTTGCGGAGTTCTATCGGCAGCGATCTCAGGCGACTGTCGATGGCGATACTGTTGCCCTTCCGGAGGTCATTGATTTCCCGTCCGAAGGACTCTTCTTGTACTACGCGGATCAGTAGTACTTCTGCTTCCCTTAGGAATTCGGCCGGTAACGTGACGAATCTTCGAGTGGTGACTGTCTTCTGTGGAGGTCTGCAGGTCTTCTGAGTCCTCTTCTGTCGTCTCCAGTCGGGATCTTGTTCCGGATTCTTTCTGGTCCTTTTGTAGCACGTTTTCGCTGTGGTTTTTCGACACAGTGCTATAAATTGAAGCACTCTTGCCGTGGCCCGCAGTAATCGTTCCCACTTCGAAAATCTGTGCGGATCGGGAACGACTTCTCTGTGTTTCGGTGCGCTGCGAGCTTCTGTTACTGTCAGAGTCTTCTCTTCTCCCGTTGGTTCGTTGATGCTCGGTCTCTCGTTCGGCCATTGTGACGGATCGCTGTACGGGCTTCGATGCTGTCTGTTTCCGTCGTTGGCGTCCGGCGTTACGTCGCGAGCGGCGACGCTTACGGCGTTTTTCTGTTTTTACACCAGGCGCCAGTCCGTCACCTTCCTGTGCTTCTTCACGGTGGCCGGGTGAGCGACGAACGGGTTGTAAGGCCGGGCGCCGCTCCTGTTTCTTGAGAGGTGTATCCACGGTCTTTACCGCGTGGACACGCTGTGGTGGTCGCGTTCGGATGTACGTGCCGTGTAGCACCCAGCCCAGTGGAGTGAGCGATGCTACCGGCTGATGTCGCGGGCCTCTTCTCACGTTGCTGGCGAGAAGCAGGTGCCAGTTGTCTTGCCCGATGAGTATTCGTGGCACCGCTCCCTCGTAGGCGAGCTTCTCGCGCAGATCTTCCAAGTGTTCGCAGCCCGTGACGTCGTTCCGGTCCACGGTTTGCGGCGACAGGTGCAGTCCTGGTACGGTGCGCGCGTGTAGGTTAACGCGCTGTCCTTGCGGCCCCGTGAGCGAGACCGCAACGCGACGAGACTCTGGCGTGTCGACGATAATGTCCCCGATGGCTTCCATCTTGAGCGGGTCCAGACGTCCTTCGGCTCCCACTTGCTTGGCGATTTCTTCGTCGATGAGAGACACCGTAGACCCGTCGTCCAGCAGGGCGTACGTCGAGGTCTCTCCCGCCGGTCCGATGACTCGTACCGGAACTATCTTCAGATAGGCTTGAGGCTTCTGCGACATCCATGCGTTGGCGACTGTCTCCCTGGCTTCCTCCGCATTCCTCTCTTCGGTGGACGCTACCAACGCCGCCTTTTCGTGATGGAGAAGGCGGTGGTGCGTCCTCTTGCATCCCTTGATCTCGCACCTTCTGATCTTGCAGTGATGCTTCGCGTATCTTGGCTTCAGACAGCGAAAGCATAGGCTGTGCTTCTTCGCGAGATCCCACCTTCCATCTGAATCGGCTTCCTTGAACTTGGCACAATCTGTAATGGCGTGCCCCTCCTTGTTGCAGACCCTGCACCGCGGCGTCTGCTTCTCTGTTGCGGTGTGCGCTCTGTGCGTCGGCGTCGTCCGTAGGCTGGCCCGTGGTTCCGTGATCAGCTCCGGCGGTGCGAAGGCGCTGCAGTAGCGGGCTTGCTCGGTGACGAAGTCGCTGTATCTTGCTAAGTCCGGAACTGAATTATACTTCTCGGTGAACATCTTGTACCACTGGACGCGCAGAGAGTTCGGTAGCTTCTCGGTGAGACACCGCAGTAGCTCGGCGTTGATGAGATAATATTCAATCTTCAACGCGCGAAGTGTGACCACGCTGCTTCTGACCCTGCTTGCAAAGGTGCAGATGTCCTTCGGCGATTCTGTGCAGCGCGGCAAAGTTCGGAGTTTTTCTGTTTCCGCTTGAGCGATGGAGTCCGGACGGCCAAACTGTAGTTCCAATTCCTTCATAATGTCGTCCGGCTTCGCGTGCCCGATGAGTTCCGAACTAACTGTTTCCAAGGCTCTTCCCTTGAGACTTCTTCTTAGTCTTGCTGTATTTTCAACGTCGTTGAAGTAGCTGCGAGTGGTGTCATATATGGCGCGAAACGATAACCACTCGGTGTGTGCTCCACTGAAGATTGGCAGGTCCATGATGACCTTCGATGCGGCGGCAACCGGCGTGACTGCGTAAGTCTCGAACGGTTTGCTTCGGTCGGCGAGCGCGGCGATAGCGGACGTTAGTTCGCTGATGAACGGACGGAGTGCGTCGCCTTCCTTCGGGATCTTCACTGGATCAGCACACTTCTGTTCTTCTGTATCCGGAACCCCAGTCTTCTGTGCGGCGTCGGGATCCGGTCGATGCTCGTGAAGTCTTCTGTCTTGAGCCGGCGCGATGTCCTCCGGGCAGAGCGGCAGTGTCTGAACGGGCTGCGCGGCGTCGGCGGCGTCGGCATCCCTCCCGGCGGTCTCGTCCTCTTCTGGGCGTGGCTGTGACTCTGGTTCCGGTGCTTCTTCCAGCCAGGAACGTACGAATTCCGTCTTGGAGTGACCGTCGTCATCGTAGTCGTCCTCCGATGAGTCCTCTTCAGCCTTCTGTAGCGCTAGCTCGGCTAATTCCAACTTGAGTTTCAGTATTTCTTCACGGGCTTTCAGTATCCTCTTCTGGGATCGATGAGTCCTGTGGGACTTCGGTGGGCCGGTCGGCCTCTTCGATTCTTCGGTCCGGGTTTCTTCTTCCCGGCTAACGGTCGCTGCGTCCGGTCGGTGTGCTTCGTCGGCGGGGCGCAGCGTCGCATCTGAATGTTTTCCTGTATGTTTCCCCTTCCTCTGGCTCGGCGGCTCTGGTCTCTCTGGAACAGTCCTCGGGGCCGGCGGAGGGGACCGCCGCGGGGTCGCGGGCCGCGGCGGGTCGGTGCTGACGGTCGACGGGGAACGCGGCGGCAGCTCGTGGCGAACGGACGGTTCTTCTCTGGGGGTGGGGGCCCCCCCACCTCAATCATCCACGCCTCGGGAGCCCGTCCTTTTGAACGCGTTATGGGCATCTTGTAAGTCTTCAGTCCAAATTTTCAGCTCTTCAGCCGGTTCTTCGATTATCCGGCTCCGTAGGACCAGCGAATGCTGGTTAATACTCTTCAGCCGATTCTTCGGTAATCCGGCTCGATGCGACCAGCGAATGTGCAGGACGGGCGGACCCGAATGCACGAGCCACTGACGTCCTGTGTGTCTGTAGCTATCGCTGGTACGGTATGAACCCGCCGAAGAGTGTTGACGCTGTTGGTTACAATATAGGTTGGTTACAAGGTGTCCGTGAAATAAGAACTCCCAATTTGATAGCAAGCTTGATAGTGGCTTCGACGGTGGCGCTCTTCGTACTGAATATTCTTTTCTTCTATTTATATCTTGCTTTTAGTTCCCGCGTCGACCGCTTGCTTGTTCACCGACAGTGGCGCCGAATGCGCATTTACTATCCTTCCAGGGAACTTTACCGTAACGAGAGCCCCACCGAGGCAGCCACTAACGTTTAATTTTTATTATCAAAACTGTACATTTTCACTTATTCTACTTAGGCTATTCTAGACACATACATGATACCTATACCGTTAGAAAGTGCGTGTAAGCAGCTTTCTAACGGTGTACATAGGGTTTATCTATCTATTTCTGTTAGGGAACTACAGGCCGATAAATACTGTAATAGGGGCGCGACGACTATGCTTTGGCCGCTTGTCACTTCGCCTGCGCCCTGCCCGTAGCATCCACATGCCCACAAATAGTATCGATAGGTAGCCTGCGATGTGTACTATCTGTATATCTATGATCTAGACCACCTAGGGGCCTAGGTCATAGCAAAAACCCTAGAAAACATGATATGCGATAGAACAACTGCCTATAACTATGGAAATATGTACATCAGTGCTGTTTAGGCACTTAGACCCACCAAGGCGGACCCAGATCTAGGTCCTGAGTTGGTTCCTAGATTTGGGACCTAGCTGCAAATAGCTATTTGCCGTTCATATATGTGCTTAGCACATCTAGGGCATGTGGGTACTTCTATTATACTATTACCCTACGCTAATTACAAATAGCAAGTACTATGAGACCTAGGCTAGGCTATCTATAACTGATTCAGCTCACCCCTCCTCGGGATAGTGAGCTTATACACAAAACTATATTATAATTTATTAGGAAATTAAATCTAGGCTCTTAACTATCGCAGAGTTATAAAACTTAACTATATATTACTATAAAACACAACACTCTGTAACACAAACACTATTTTGTCCTTTCTTCCTATTGTAGTCGTCCTGAACAGTAAGGTCATTAATTAGATGGGTGAACCGATTTGTATGAAAGTGTGCATATCGGGTAGGTCTGAGAATAGGTCATACAGTATATTTCATACCGCTAGGTTAAGGTTAAGCCACATAAGGCAAGGTCATTAAATAGATGGGTGAACCGATATGTATGAAATTATGTGTGCATATCGGGGAGGTCTGAGAATAGGTCATAAAGTATATTTAATGCCGCTGATACCATGATTGACGAGGATATATAGAACGAGAGGAGGGTGCACGAGAGGAGAAAGAGGGAGAGGGGATTCGAGAAGGGGGCGATGGGGTGAGGGATCGGGGGAGTTAGGTGGAGTAAGGGGGGAGTGAGAAGGAGCAAGTTCGTAGAAGAGAGAGGGGGAGAGGGTTCAGAGAGGGGATAACAGGGTAGGAAGAGGGGGAGTGTGACGGAAACCGAAGCGGGAGGGGGAAAGAGAGAGGTGAGAAAGAGCATATAATTAGATTTTTTATATAAGAGAGAGAAATATGGAGAGAGATAAATCTAGGGAGGAGGGAGAAAAGGGGAGCAAAATGTAATAAAAGCGCGGGCGGAGCTGCACGGGTCAGCTAGTGTATGTATATAATAGTATTATTTGATGTATGTTTATATATTATACTTATATGAATATATATTATTATAGTTTACAACATATGTGTTTTATGTGTCTTTGTGTTAATGTTACCTATGCATATCTAGTGCGCGCACCCTCTGCTCTTTGTTACTTCTTTATTTTCCTCTCCATCCATAGGTTGCTTGGAAGAGATCGCTTTTAGCGATAAGGCCGCCCATTGTTGCATGTTTTATTAATTTGTGTCTTATTCTTCTAGTATCTGTTTATTTGTGCGCAATAAAGAATTGTCTATCTATCTATCTATCTTTTTTGGCTTATATATAAATCTAGCTGACCCACGCAGCTCCGCCCGCGCTATTTTTACGTTAACTTTTAATAACAGACATTCGCATCGAATACATAACCTCCTTTTTTATAGTTGGTTAAAAATTGGACACACTTTTTACTTGCTCTCCGAAGCACGGACCCGTTTATTTCAAATGGCTTTAAACGGTCACCCATCTATTTAATGACCTTACCTAACGTTGCTTAACCCGATCGATTATAAAACCTTGATAACAACTCTCTATGAGTGTTCCCTTACTAATATTTATTATAATTAAGACGAAAAATTGATAAAATCGGACCAAGCGTATAACCAAGTACCCATTTTGACTTTAATCCCCTCTCCCAAAAGAACTAGATTACGGGATCAAAAGTATCCTATGTCCTACCTCGTAGTAAGAGCTCAAATCATGCCAAGTTTTATTTGAATCCATTCAGTAGTTTCGGCGTGATGCGCAGCCGTGATACAGACAGACAGACAGACAGACAAAAATTAAAAAAAATACATTTTCGGCCTCAGTATCGGTTATAGAATGCCCTCCAAATATAATTTTCAAAATATCTTCAATGTACAGAATTGGACCTGTTACAGTTTTATTATAAGTATAGATAGTGTATGGATTCCTTATATCTTCAGTGCGGTACTAAGTGACACAGTGTAAGGTAGATAACACGGTTTAATAGCACTTCTTTGATATATTTGCATGTTTTTCTACACTGAGTCGAATTTAAGTTGAGCCTTCCGAAAGACGGAGAAGTTTAAGTTTTTCTTAGCTCACGACAAGTAACATGCATACGGGGTGACTTAGACCCCGTTTCGCACTAAACGTGATATTCCGTTAATATACTGATAAAAAATAAAAATAATGTAGCTCGCCAAAGTTTCAGTATCTTCTTGATATTTGAAATTTAATTACCTTACACATTTTTCTCCATTGTACTCAATCAAGAAACGTCACTAAAATATCAGTTAAACAATAGGAAGTGTCGTGCAATTAACTGTGTCCAATCAAATCGGCGATGATAGCTGTTACAGCTCAGTGGGCGAGCGCTTGCCTTGGAAACGAGGTGCGCAGGTTCGATCTCCGGCTCGCACCTCTGATTTCTTTATTTAATCATGTGCGAATCGTCTTTGTGCGATTGTTACTAGCTTTCGGTGAAGGAAAACATCGTGAGGAAACCTGCATGTCTGAGAAAGCCTAACTAGCTTTCGAATGACGTGTGAAGTCCGCCAACCCGCACTTGGCCAGCGTGGTAGACTATGGCCTAAGCCCCTTCATCTTGAAGGGAGGCCCGTGCCCAGTAGTGGGACATAAATAATAATAATAATAATATCTTGGGACAATCCACACACGGTCATCCGATCCCAAACTAGGCAGAGCCTGTACTATGGAAACCAGACAACTGATACTAATACTTACATACTTTTTTTTTGTAAATACATACTTAAATTAAGCACGTCGTAAAATGGTTACAATTAAATCAACTTACTTTAAACATAAACAAAACAAATTATATAACTTTCTCTATTAAAAATAACACCCAGCCCGATAACGACCTTACTATAACGCCACACTCTTGCACTCCTAATTTAACACAACCATGTGACTGTCTCAAATTAAACAGAGTAAACTCCGTTAAATACCTCGGCATTACGCTTGATAGAAACCTGTCTTGGTACCCCCAGCTAGAAACCACTATAAATCGTGCCCGAAAATTAATTTGGTTATTTAAATGGCTAAGACATATCTGTGACAAACAACTTATTACATATATCTACAAAACACTTGTCCAATCCATTCTACTTTACTGTGTATCTGTATGGGGAGGAACTTTTAAAACTAAATTCATCAGTATTGAACGTGCCCAACGAACCATATTAAAAATTATGTTGAATAAACAGAAAATCTATAGCACATCTCAATTGTATAGTGATGCTAACGTACTCACAGTTCGTAAATTATATATCTTACAATGTGTTCTTAAAGTGCATAAGAGTAAAACCATAAAACCTGAAATAGCGAAAAAACGTAATCCGTATTCTGTAATCAAGCAGAAAATTGTAAAATCAGTATTTGCGTCTAGACAATACACCACACAATCTATACACTTGTATAACAAAATAAATAGGACCCTTAACATCTACAGCATGACGTATCAAAAATGTAAATTAGCGATCACTACTTGGTTGAAAACCTTATCATACGAACAAACAGAAAACCTTCTTGTATAAACGTTATTACACTTTTTAAAGGATACTTAGGTACTTATATTGGCAAGCACCGGAACATTGTGTAAATCAATTGTAATTTTTGTATATTGTTTGTTGCCAGACTCTTTGGCTAATTACTCTAATTTTTCACTTATTTGTGTAGTAGAAGTAAAAAAATAATAATTTAGTTTTTATTTCCTGTCTATACCTACCTACTAAGTACTAATAACTTAACTTTTATATTTATTTTGCTATTTGTATAAAACCTATTGTAGAAAGAGCGGGGCTGCCCTAATACAGGTTATCTTTAACTTAAAAGGGGAGCTCCAACAAATTGTAATTATGTAACCTGTAGTACAATAAATAAATTTTGAATTTTGAATTTGAATTTTAAATAGATTAACAACACCCGGACACTTGGCGGGAATCGAACCCACGACCCATTGGTTAGCAGGCAGGGTGTCTGACCACTAGACCAACGGGCCCGTCAAACAAGGGCTGGTATTATTAATTAAATCGGAACAGCCAAGAAACATCAAACGTTCTGAAGGACGATGTCGGCCCGACATCAGAAACTAATTTTGGGGCCCGACTCACTCGGTGCGATTCTATTGTGTAAAAGCAATTTGCCACCTGCCGCTTTATTTGATTGAATTAAAGCTTAAAACAATGCTCAATTTTAAAGTTACAGTGTCAGTGCTTTATCGCTAACTGTAGGGTTGTAGCCCTTCGGAGTTGCTGCACGTTTAGGGTGTGGGCCATAGGACGTCCATTGAGTACGGCGGCGACACCGAGGAGGACGGCGGTGGGGTTGCGACTCTCGTCCCCGTGAGCACCGCGACTGGTTCCGGGGGGCTAAAATGCGCCCCCCGGCGGCAGGCTGAAAGGCAAGGCACTGAGGAGCCCCTGGTGCAGATCCCCCTGCCGATTCAACAGCCGCGGGGGTAAGAATCCCACATACCCCGGAAAAACTAGCAATAATTAATAATAATAATAATAATATCCCGGGACAATTCACACACGGTCATCTGATCCCAAACTAGGCAGAGCCTGTACTATGGAAACCAGACAACTGATACTGTTGGATCTCGTTATTGAAAACTTATTATTTACCAAAATGCACTTGTAGCAGGCTGGATTTCCTTATCCTTCATCCTTTCCCTAGTGCGCCTTATATAGAAAAAAGAAGAAATGTGACGTGAATTTGTCACCGCCGGAAAAAAATATTTTCTTATGGCGTGATCGCTATGTTATATATAAATAATAGATACATAAAATAATTAATTCCGCCCATTCAATAATTAATTAAACGCAAAAGAAGTGACAATAGCAGCAGATACAGTCATCTAATCTGTGGAGCAGCAGACGCCGCCATCATCGCATCGCAGCCGGTCAAAGGTAGGGCGCACGTTCCGTTCCTTACAGCAACTGCGATTTATTCCCTTTGTGTTCCCTGCAGTTGCTAACTTCCTGTGTCCCTGCAATCCAGTGTGCTGCGAGTGTAGTATAGCTTCTTTTGTCCGCGTTTTTTTTAATATATAATTATACATTTATATTTATATACAGTCCATTCGAAAATTGCTTGTAGGAAAATTTTGAAATTCCTTAACCCGCCACTTTTTGGTCACTTCGGCCCTGATAATGAATCTTAGATTTTTCCGAATATAATTTGTGCTTATACTATTATAGTAAAGCAAATGATATGGTTATTCTTAGCCACCGCTTACAACTTACGTACTACGTATAATTTAACGTAATTGGTATTGAAATAATTATCAAATTTATTATTTTAACCCTTTCAGACCTGTTTTTTTTTATTTTCGCTAATCGATCTGAAAAAAATGCCTGCAGCTAGGCTATTGTAAATAGATCTGAAGAAAAATAAATAAATAAATCCTTATTACAAGCTTTTCAAGAAAAACAGCTTTTTCTTTTTGTGTACAAGTGTACACATCCGTCCAACATAATGAAAATATTAGTGTTAAGGGATGTTTATCTATAATGATAAAAACATTTATTTTACAACTTTTTATTAAGAAATACGAAGCAATATGAAATAACAAATATAAATAATAGTATTCTTTTTATAAAAATTAAAAAAAAATGGCTTTTTCTTTGGGTAGATTTAACAAATTGCACTTAAATCGCAGTCTAAATTAAAATTAAAATCAAAGGCATCAATATAGCATCCTATGTATTATGTATGAAATGCTAAGAAGCAATTCTTATCCTTAGTTAGGCATAAGTGAACCTTGCATTTTATGCATTTGATTCGGGTTCTACCCTTACATCCCATCATTTTACACCGTGTCCCAAGCCCCTCATCGTGTGCAGGAAAATGCCCAATACCATCTCGAGTTATTTCAGATTCTGGGCGTGTCTCTCCTGGTCTCCTAGGTACAATTTGAAGAGTTGGGCTACTGCCACTTGGACGGCCTCTTTTACCCACAGAAATTTTATTTTGCAACACCAGACTTTCAGCCAACCGACGCCGAAAGTGAAGCAATGTCATTTGTTTGTTTTTAGGTATGCTAAGCGCCTCGTTGTCGATTTGGTATTCTCGGTATGCTTGAACTACTGCTAAATCTGATGCATGGAATATCATGCGTAAGGTCCATTTTTTTGATTTTATAAACGTCCTATAGTAACTCATGAGTTGATCTAGCAAATCTACTCCTCCCATCGCATGATTGTACTTCCTTACAACTTCGGGACGTTCTACTTCAATAAAGTGCTTATCTTTTTTACACCACCTCTTCACTGAATCTTTTTCACCAATTCCAACAAAATTAGATGCTAAATGGGTAATCTTATTATCCAACCATTTGACCACAGTTACATCTTCATCATAGCTAGTCATTTCTTGAGCAAAGCCTCGCGGTTTTTTGTTCATTTCTTTGTCGCTTAGCAATGGTGGCTTTACAAACCTGTTGATACGGATAGTGCCAGCAGCCATAATTCCTTTCTGTTTTAAAATTTGTAGCAGATGGTAGGACGAAAAATAATTGTCGAAGTAAAGCTGGTGACCTTTGCTTTCTCTAATTCTCTTTGTAAGATGAAGGACTACAGCTGCACCGTATCCAATTTTTTTTGTCAAATTATTATCTAATTCTGGACAGGAACTCTGATAAAGGATAAAATCGTAAGCTTGACCATGTTTACCACATAAGAAAAAGATTTTCAGACCCCATGGACAAGGCTTGCCCTTTATATACTGTTTGGCAACATGTTTTCCGGTGAAAGGAACAATCTGTTCGTCAACACAAAGGTTTTTCTCGAGTGGTAAATCTAAACACCTCTTTCTAACAGCATCAAAGATCGGGCGCACTTTGATAAACGCATCTTTAGAATTACCTGGTATTGCTGTATTATCAACTAGATGTAAATTGTTACGCAGCTCAAAAAATCGGTCCCTTGCCATGTTTTCAGTGAACAAGGGAATGCTGATATTTGTTTCCCAATACATTTTCAAACAAGGGTACCCAAATATTCCAGTGGCCAAATGCAATCCAAACAATATTTCTATTTCCTTGGCAGTAGTAGGTTTAAACCTTACTTTATTGGAATATGTAGCGTATAAGTTTGTCATTTCAGCCATAACCTGAAATAATTGTTTAGGCACGTATCTGTTATAATAATCTACTGGGCTTTCAACTCTGGGATCAATAGCAATGGGTGGAAACCAAGCTGGTGAAATTGTGTTTACTATTTCCTTGTGTCTCCACCTAATACTATGCTTCGGCGTAATATTCTGTAAAAGCGTATCTTCAGAGGCGGAAGGCACTTCTGGTAAAAAGTTATCACTCATTTCAACCCACGATGAGCCAGCGTCTTCATCTTCGTCTTCATCATCATCATCCAAAGCTGAGGGGAATATTTCTCGTTGGTTCCGGCTGATGACATCTGCTCCCACTCGGACACATCGTAGCTCCCGTTCAGACGCAGGTCCAACTGGTCCTTCGTCATCAGAAGATAATTCTAAATCAGAAAGGCAACCTTCTTCTAGTGCTCTAATAGCGTCATGCGAAAACATATTTTTAATTTCTTATCTGAAAATAGTACCTATAAACACAATTTGTAACATCAGAAACAACAAAATTACACCATTCAATAACAATTATAATTTATTTTAGTAATACCTACGATGTACAACAACAAATCAGAAATACATCGTATGCCCCTGATGTGTACATTTGTGTACAAATATAAAAATCACGAAAATTTGTACAAAAATAAACTAAAACCAACAACATGTATGTAAAATGTGACGACAACAATATAACACATCGACCTATAAATATTACATTACATAAACTTTGATATTTTCTACTTTTTAGAAATAAAATAATGAACTTACCTGCACAATGTAAACTTCGGTCGGCTACTGGTCATAACTTGCCAAAAACTGTCATTAAACGCTAAGAGATGGCGTTGGGAGTATCGTTTTCGGTAGTTTATTATGTGAACTAATGAACACAACCGTTTTTAGTTGCAAATAATGTGAAATTAATACTTAAATTTATTTTTATATTATATGTGTACAATTGTGTACACCTGGTCTGAAAGGGTTAAGTCGTATTCTTACGCATCCCGCATTGATAATTGTTTCATTCCATTACATAATCGCATTAGAATACTCTTATTCTACCTATTATACCCATTCATATTTTCTATTGAGAGTGATTTCGCATATATTTATTATAGTGCAAAATTAATTGCAACCGCATCAGCTGTCAACGCAGTGCGCGTGTGTAGCTTTTGTTTTAAGGTCACGCCTGAGCGATCCCTCAATACTCGCAAAAAGGATTTATTATAACGCGTTCGGAGTAATTAAGGTTACTTCATATATGCGTTCAGATGTATTAAGGCAACTTCACACATGCCTTTGAAAATTCATATTTATCTTAATTTTTAATTTCTTGTATTTACCAACTGATTGAACATTGTTATAGTTCAACGGTGTTTTATGACTGATTTAACAGTGACATAAAATATATTTTATTTGTGTACCCATTTTTAATTATCTAAATATTAATAATGGGGAAGGGTAAGAAGGCAGATAGTGAGGAAGAGTTTGAAATATCTAACGAGGATCATGTCCAGTTGACTATCCTGCGCTCTAAGCGCGATGTATTATTTGCCAGGCTGCAGTCTATATATGATTTATCTAAGTCTGCTGCTACCAATGAATCCCAACGTGAAGTTTTCCTGTGTAATGTGAGTAATATTGATACTTTGCGTAGTGAGTTCGAACAAGCGACAGATAAATATAACACATTTAAATTGCAAATAAACCCAGAGGATAAAATTGATTATCAGGCATGGCTTTCATTTGAAGAAATGTACTGTTACATAAAGCGAGTTATGTCACAAGTAGACGCCGCTAGTAGTAAAAGTCACAATCAAAACTTTTCTTCAGCATCGAAATCCAAGCCTAAGTTGCCTCCTATTGAGTTAATGTCCTTTAATGGAAACGCTCGCAATTGGCCACTATTCTTCCAGCAATTTAAAAGTGTTATACATGACAATGCGGATTTAACTGATGGTGATCGTGTTTACTATTTAGTTGGCAAGTTGACTGACAGCGCAAAGTCTGTGTGCGCTAGTTTGCCACCAACCGCCGAGAATTATAATATAATTTGGAATGCACTTATTGATAAATATGATGACCCTCGCGTATTGGCTGGTAGTTATTTAAACCAGTTGTTAGAATTTAAACCGCTGAATATTAACAGTGCTTCAGCTTTTGAAAGTTTCATTAATAATTTTAATTCGTCTGTAGAAGCACTTAAACAACTAAAAATTACTGATTTATCGGATTTTATATTCTTACACCTTGCGTTACAAAAATTGGATTTAAATACGATCAAATTATTTGAAACAATGTATCGTAAGCAAAAAATTCCATCATACGCTAATCTAATTGAATTTGTAAAAGAGCAAAGCAAGATTATGTCTCGTTCTATTGGGCAAAGATTTTCAGTTCCAGATTTCGATAAATCACGTAATAAAGTTCCAACGCCAAAACCAACTAAGTCTTTTATTAACACTGATGCTAACCTTACAAATAAAGTGAATAAAGTTTCTTGTACCCTGTGCAAGAATAGCGCTCATGAGCATCTGTATCAGTGTCCTGTCTTTATGTCAAAAACACCATATGATAGGTTTATTTACGTAAAAAATAATTCATTTTGTAATAACTGTTTAAGTTGCAAACATAGAACTTTTAAATGCACTTCGCAAAAATATTGTTCCCACTGTTCCGCTAAACACCATTCATTATTACATTTTGGTGAATTAAATAATTTTAATAATTGCACTTCCAATAGAAGTGTGTCCGCTCCACCTCTACATGTGACTCGCGGTGTATCTCAATCGGATCATATATCCGCAACACCTGCAAATAGCGACTCTATGTCTAATAAGAATAAGGTCGACAATCAAGTGAATGTTGCACCTACCGCTATACACACTTCTGTGTGTAATGTTTCTCGCGATCATTCTGATCGTTCTTTATCTACTACTTTATTAGGAACCGCAAAAATAATTATTATTGATAACAATAACCAGCATCATATTGTAAGATGTTTGATTGACCCAGGTTCGCAAAGCGATTATATTGCATCTGCTTGTTGTAAGCGTTTATCCCTTCAAGTATCGACACAAAACCGGTTTACTGAAGTACAGGGTATCGGTGGAAGTTCACAGCGTATTCTTGGCGTAACTGATATCAAATTTAGCTCGCGTTTTGGTAACTCCACTGTGTATTCTATCAAACCGTTAGTAGTGGACAATATTACAACACACTTGCCAGACTCTTACGTTGATACTTCAAGCTTAGATTACTTGAAAAATATTCCACTCAGTGACGATTCCTATGGCGTACCTGGACCGATTGAAATATTGTTGGGAGTAAATATTTACTGTCAAATTTTATTATTTGATCGCATTATGCGTAATAATAATATGCCTTCTGCTATTGAAACTACATTAGGGTATATCGTAATGGGTAATACGCCTGTTGTTATGACACCCAACTTATCCCGCACTTTTTGTTCATTCACTCAAGACTCGCTTGACAAAGTTTTAGAAAAATTTTGGACCCTTGAGGAATTACCCGCTAATAAATTTTTAAGTCCTGAAGAGGAAGAATGTGAAAATATTTTTATTTCCACAACTACCCGCAATAGCACTGGCAGTTATTCTGTAGTGTTGCCTTTTAAAGAAAGTCCTGATAAATTAGGTAACTCTTACATTACAGCTAAGAAGAGGTACTTGTCTCTGGAAAATAAGCTAGACAAGTCACCTGAGTTACACACTCGATATAATGATGTCATTCGTGACTATCTGGATAAGGGTATAATTTCGCGTACTCCACCAGAGGAGTGCATACAGCCAGGTTTTTATCTACCGCACCATCCTGTTATCCGCGAAGATAAAGACACTACGAAGTTACGTATTGTGCTCGATGGTAATGCCAAAACGGATGCTGGGGTTTCTTTAAACGATATCTTACATACTGGTTGTAATCTTCAGGCTGATATATTCCGTATTCTTCTTAATGTTCGTATGTTTAGTGTAGCATTTTTTGCTAACATACGGCAGATGTACTTATGTATTGAAGTACATGCTGCATACCGCAGATACCAAAGAATTTTGTACCGGTTCTCTTCCGATGAACCGCTAGATACTTTCGAATATAATAGAGTCACGTTTGGTTTATGTTCTTCACCCTTTTTAGCGATGAGAACTTTGCGAATGTTGGCTAAGGATGAGGGTCCCAAATACCCACTTGCCGTGGATGTGTTGGAAAGGGATACGTACATGGATGATGTATGTTCTTCGGCATCTTCTGTATCTTTGGCGGCTGATATAGCCTATCAGCTCATCCATATGCTTAAGGCCGGGGGGTTTGAGTTGGCGAAGTGGGCTAGCAATTCTTCAGAATTTCTAGAACACATACCAGTGTCTCAACGTAAGTCTGAGTCAATCTCTTTTGACAGTGACAGTGGCTTAAAGATTTTAGGTCTACGTTGGCTTCCTGCTTTTGATAAATTTGTTTTCTCCACTTCACCTCCTCAACCAGTAGGCACAAAGCGTGCAATTTTATCGGCTACTGCCCGTCTTTATGACGTCTTAGGTTTGGTTGGTCCCGTAATTTTATATTCCAAATTATTAATCAAAGAGCTATGGCTTCTCAAATTGGGATGGGATGACATACCTCCCCCGCATATTTTAAGCTTATGGCATCACTTTATTAGTGAGTTGCATCTAATATCTGAATTAGACTTCCCGCGACATATGGGAATTGAACCTGGTTGTAAATTGTCGTTGATAGCATTTTCTGACGCCAGTGAGAAGGCGTATGGATGCGTCATTTATACTCATGTTACTATAGGTGATCGAGAACCAATCGTTCGTCTTATTTGCTCAAAATCACGCGTTGCTCTAATTAAAACTGTCACAGTTGCTCGATTGGAACTGTGTGGTATCGTTCTTATGACGAAGTTATTGCGTATGGTGTGTGACAAATTATCGCAACGATATCCTGTTGATAGCATTTATGCTTTTTCTGACTCTGAAGTCTCACTGTGTTGGGTGAAATCATCTCCGCACAGATTTAACACATTTGTTGCTAACAGAATAGCACAATGTCAATCTTATATTGACCCTGAAAATTTATATTATATTCCGGGTGTGCAAACCCCGCAGATGCTTTGTCGAGAGGCCTTTTGCCTTCCCAATTAAAGGACCATCATCTATGGTTCAATGGCCCTTCATGGTGCACTTTACCTATTAGCGAATGGCCTATTTCAACTTTCTCTCCAAGTTCGGTAGCACCACTAGAATCAAAAATTGTCACTTGTGTAACCGCTAGTGTAAAGGAAGATCCAATATTATTGTTGAGTGATAGGTGCTCTTCATGGAGTAAACTGCTCCATTGTGTGGTTTATGTTTTAAGATTTTTGAAACAACTGCCTCGCAACGATGTAATTACCGCTAATGATTTAAATACCGCTGAGATATATTTAATAAAACATATCCAGCATTTTTATTTTTCTAACGACATTAAGAATTTACAAACTGGGAAAGCTGTTTCATCCGCTTTGCGTAAGCTTAGTCCATTCATATCTTCCGATAACTTATTAAGAGTTGGAGGACGTTTAAGCTATTCTTCACTTAAGTATTCTCATAAGCATCCTGCTCTCTTGCCGAGAAAGGGACATGTGATTGATCTTTTAGTTGATTATTATCACCGCACTTATTTACATGCTGGGCCTCAATTATTGCTCTCAATAATAAGGCAAAGGTTCTGGATTCTGTCGGCCAGACGCATTGTAAAACAACGCATACATAAATGCAATGCTTGCTTTCGTATGAACCCAAGGCCAACTTTCCCTATAATGTCTGATTTACCTGAGTGCCGTTTAGAACAATGCAACGCATTTACTCATACAGGGGTAGATTATGCTGGCCCTTTGTATATTACAATGGCTAGGAAGCGTGGGATTCGCAGTCAAAAGGCATATCTTTGTCTTTTTATATGTCTGGTGACGAAAGCTGTTCACATCGAATTAGCTTCTGATTTAAGCTCTGCCACATTTTTAGACGCGTTTAAACGCTTTTTGTCAAGACGTGGTCCATGTAAATTTTTATATAGCGACAACGGAAAAAACTTCATAGCTTCAAAATCGTATTTAAACGAGTTGCATGACTTCTTAAAGTCTGATAATTATTATAAAACTTTTCAAAATGAGCTTACTAAAAACCGCATTATTTGGCGTTTTAATCCTCCCACCGCCCCACATTTTGGAGGGATCTGGGAGGCAAATATAAAAAGTGCCAAGGCTTTACTTTTTCGAGTAATAGGTAAACAAATCCTTACTTATGAGGAGATGCTTACGATTCTTAATCAGATAGAATGTGTTCTTAATAGCAGGCCACTTTATCTCCTAAGTTCTGATCCATCAGAACCCACAGCTCTTACTCCTTCACATTTTTTACATACCGCTCCTTTGGCATTCTTACCAGCAGCGGATGTAACCAATGAGAGAGCTAATTTACTGTCTAGGTTTTCTTTGATGGACTCGATTGTCCAGTCTTTTTGGAAGAGGTTTCGTTCTGAATATCTTCATAACTTACAAATGCGGGAAAAATGGAACACTCTTTCCAACCCTGTAGCTGTAGGTACGATTGTCATAATTAATGATGATAATGCGCCTCCTCTGCAATGGCCATTGGGAGTTATAACACGATTATTTCCTGGTAAAGATGGAATTGCTCGTGTTGCAGAAATGCAAACTAATTGTGGTACCTACGAGCGACCTATAGCACGGTTGTGCCCGTTACCAACGCAGTAGCATTTTTACTAATTATTTTATTTATTATTTAAGTTTAGTAATTTATGTTAGCGACACACAGGTTATAAGCGGTGGTAACCAACCAGTTTTTTGTTATTTATTTTAATTGAAGACTGATATAGTCAATTTAATATAGATTTTATTAGTCTATATTTTTTGAAGGGATTCCTTCAAGGCCGGGGGGATGTTGGATCTCGTTATTGAAAACTTATTATTTACCAAAATGCACTTGTAGCAGGCTGGATTTCCTTATCCTTCATCCTTTCCCTAGTGCGCCTTATATAGAAAAAAGAAGAAATGTGACGTGAATTTGTCACCGCCGGAAAAAAATATTTTCTTATGGCGTGATCGCTATGTTATATATAAATAATAGATACATAAAATAATTAATTCCGCCCATTCAATAATTAATTAAACGCAAAAGAAGTGACAATAGCAGCAGATACAGTCATCTAATCTGTGGAGCAGCAGACGCCGCCATCATCGCATCGCAGCCGGTCAAAGGTAGGGCGCACGTTCCGTTCCTTACAGCAACTGCGATTTATTCCCTTTGTGTTCCCTGCAGTTGCTAACTTCCTGTGTCCCTGCAATCCAGTGTGCTGCGAGTGTAGTATAGCTTCTTTTGTCCGCGTTTTTTTTAATATATAATTATACATTTATATTTATATACAGTCCATTCGAAAATTGCTTGTAGGAAAATTTTGAAATTCCTTAACCCGCCACTTTTTGGTCACTTCGGCCCTGATAATGAATCTTAGATTTTTCCGAATATAATTTGTGCTTATACTATTATAGTAAAGCAAATGATATGGTTATTCTTAGCCACCGCTTACAACTTACGTACTACGTATAATTTAACGTAATTGGTATTGAAATAATTATCAAATTTATTATTTTAAGTCGTATTCTTACGCATCCCGCATTGATAATTGTTTCATTCCATTACATAATCGCATTAGAATACTCTTATTCTACCTATTATACCCATTCATATTTTCTATTGAGAGTGATTTCGCATATATTTATTATAGTGCAAAATTAATTGCAACCGCATCAGCTGTCAACGCAGTGCGCGTGTGTAGCTTTTGTTTTAAGGTCACGCCTGAGCGATCCCTCAATACTCGCAAAAAGGATTTATTATAACGCGTTCGGAGTAATTAAGGTTACTTCATATATGCGTTCAGATGTATTAAGGCAACTTCACACATGCCTTTGAAAATTCATATTTATCTTAATTTTTAATTTCTTGTATTTACCAACTGATTGAACATTGTTATAGTTCAACGGTGTTTTATGACTGATTTAACAGTGACATAAAATATATTTTATTTGTGTACCCATTTTTAATTATCTAAATATTAATAATGGGGAAGGGTAAGAAGGCAGATAGTGAGGAAGAGTTTGAAATATCTAACGAGGATCATGTCCAGTTGACTATCCTGCGCTCTAAGCGCGATGTATTATTTGCCAGGCTGCAGTCTATATATGATTTATCTAAGTCTGCTGCTACCAATGAATCCCAACGTGAAGTTTTCCTGTGTAATGTGAGTAATATTGATACTTTGCGTAGTGAGTTCGAACAAGCGACAGATAAATATAACACATTTAAATTGCAAATAAACCCAGAGGATAAAATTGATTATCAGGCATGGCTTTCATTTGAAGAAATGTACTGTTACATAAAGCGAGTTATGTCACAAGTAGACGCCGCTAGTAGTAAAAGTCACAATCAAAACTTTTCTTCAGCATCGAAATCCAAGCCTAAGTTGCCTCCTATTGAGTTAATGTCCTTTAATGGAAACGCTCGCAATTGGCCACTATTCTTCCAGCAATTTAAAAGTGTTATACATGACAATGCGGATTTAACTGATGGTGATCGTGTTTACTATTTAGTTGGCAAGTTGACTGACAGCGCAAAGTCTGTGTGCGCTAGTTTGCCACCAACCGCCGAGAATTATAATATAATTTGGAATGCACTTATTGATAAATATGATGACCCTCGCGTATTGGCTGGTAGTTATTTAAACCAGTTGTTAGAATTTAAACCGCTGAATATTAACAGTGCTTCAGCTTTTGAAAGTTTCATTAATAATTTTAATTCGTCTGTAGAAGCACTTAAACAACTAAAAATTACTGATTTATCGGATTTTATATTCTTACACCTTGCGTTACAAAAATTGGATTTAAATACGATCAAATTATTTGAAACAATGTATCGTAAGCAAAAAATTCCATCATACGCTAATCTAATTGAATTTGTAAAAGAGCAAAGCAAGATTATGTCTCGTTCTATTGGGCAAAGATTTTCAGTTCCAGATTTCGATAAATCACGTAATAAAGTTCCAACGCCAAAACCAACTAAGTCTTTTATTAACACTGATGCTAACCTTACAAATAAAGTGAATAAAGTTTCTTGTACCCTGTGCAAGAATAGCGCTCATGAGCATCTGTATCAGTGTCCTGTCTTTATGTCAAAAACACCATATGATAGGTTTATTTACGTAAAAAATAATTCATTTTGTAATAACTGTTTAAGTTGCAAACATAGAACTTTTAAATGCACTTCGCAAAAATATTGTTCCCACTGTTCCGCTAAACACCATTCATTATTACATTTTGGTGAATTAAATAATTTTAATAATTGCACTTCCAATAGAAGTGTGTCCGCTCCACCTCTACATGTGACTCGCGGTGTATCTCAATCGGATCATATATCCGCAACACCTGCAAATAGCGACTCTATGTCTAATAAGAATAAGGTCGACAATCAAGTGAATGTTGCACCTACCGCTATACACACTTCTGTGTGTAATGTTTCTCGCGATCATTCTGATCGTTCTTTATCTACTACTTTATTAGGAACCGCAAAAATAATTATTATTGATAACAATAACCAGCATCATATTGTAAGATGTTTGATTGACCCAGGTTCGCAAAGCGATTATATTGCATCTGCTTGTTGTAAGCGTTTATCCCTTCAAGTATCGACACAAAACCGGTTTACTGAAGTACAGGGTATCGGTGGAAGTTCACAGCGTATTCTTGGCGTAACTGATATCAAATTTAGCTCGCGTTTTGGTAACTCCACTGTGTATTCTATCAAACCGTTAGTAGTGGACAATATTACAACACACTTGCCAGACTCTTACGTTGATACTTCAAGCTTAGATTACTTGAAAAATATTCCACTCAGTGACGATTCCTATGGCGTACCTGGACCGATTGAAATATTGTTGGGAGTAAATATTTACTGTCAAATTTTATTATTTGATCGCATTATGCGTAATAATAATATGCCTTCTGCTATTGAAACTACATTAGGGTATATCGTAATGGGTAATACGCCTGTTGTTATGACACCCAACTTATCCCGCACTTTTTGTTCATTCACTCAAGACTCGCTTGACAAAGTTTTAGAAAAATTTTGGACCCTTGAGGAATTACCCGCTAATAAATTTTTAAGTCCTGAAGAGGAAGAATGTGAAAATATTTTTATTTCCACAACTACCCGCAATAGCACTGGCAGTTATTCTGTAGTGTTGCCTTTTAAAGAAAGTCCTGATAAATTAGGTAACTCTTACATTACAGCTAAGAAGAGGTACTTGTCTCTGGAAAATAAGCTAGACAAGTCACCTGAGTTACACACTCGATATAATGATGTCATTCGTGACTATCTGGATAAGGGTATAATTTCGCGTACTCCACCAGAGGAGTGCATACAGCCAGGTTTTTATCTACCGCACCATCCTGTTATCCGCGAAGATAAAGACACTACGAAGTTACGTATTGTGCTCGATGGTAATGCCAAAACGGATGCTGGGGTTTCTTTAAACGATATCTTACATACTGGTTGTAATCTTCAGGCTGATATATTCCGTATTCTTCTTAATGTTCGTATGTTTAGTGTAGCATTTTTTGCTAACATACGGCAGATGTACTTATGTATTGAAGTACATGCTGCATACCGCAGATACCAAAGAATTTTGTACCGGTTCTCTTCCGATGAACCGCTAGATACTTTCGAATATAATAGAGTCACGTTTGGTTTATGTTCTTCACCCTTTTTAGCGATGAGAACTTTGCGAATGTTGGCTAAGGATGAGGGTCCCAAATACCCACTTGCCGTGGATGTGTTGGAAAGGGATACGTACATGGATGATGTATGTTCTTCGGCATCTTCTGTATCTTTGGCGGCTGATATAGCCTATCAGCTCATCCATATGCTTAAGGCCGGGGGGTTTGAGTTGGCGAAGTGGGCTAGCAATTCTTCAGAATTTCTAGAACACATACCAGTGTCTCAACGTAAGTCTGAGTCAATCTCTTTTGACAGTGACAGTGGCTTAAAGATTTTAGGTCTACGTTGGCTTCCTGCTTTTGATAAATTTGTTTTCTCCACTTCACCTCCTCAACCAGTAGGCACAAAGCGTGCAATTTTATCGGCTACTGCCCGTCTTTATGACGTCTTAGGTTTGGTTGGTCCCGTAATTTTATATTCCAAATTATTAATCAAAGAGCTATGGCTTCTCAAATTGGGATGGGATGACATACCTCCCCCGCATATTTTAAGCTTATGGCATCACTTTATTAGTGAGTTGCATCTAATATCTGAATTAGACTTCCCGCGACATATGGGAATTGAACCTGGTTGTAAATTGTCGTTGATAGCATTTTCTGACGCCAGTGAGAAGGCGTATGGATGCGTCATTTATACTCATGTTACTATAGGTGATCGAGAACCAATCGTTCGTCTTATTTGCTCAAAATCACGCGTTGCTCTAATTAAAACTGTCACAGTTGCTCGATTGGAACTGTGTGGTATCGTTCTTATGACGAAGTTATTGCGTATGGTGTGTGACAAATTATCGCAACGATATCCTGTTGATAGCATTTATGCTTTTTCTGACTCTGAAGTCTCACTGTGTTGGGTGAAATCATCTCCGCACAGATTTAACACATTTGTTGCTAACAGAATAGCACAATGTCAATCTTATATTGACCCTGAAAATTTATATTATATTCCGGGTGTGCAAACCCCGCAGATGCTTTGTCGAGAGGCCTTTTGCCTTCCCAATTAAAGGACCATCATCTATGGTTCAATGGCCCTTCATGGTGCACTTTACCTATTAGCGAATGGCCTATTTCAACTTTCTCTCCAAGTTCGGTAGCACCACTAGAATCAAAAATTGTCACTTGTGTAACCGCTAGTGTAAAGGAAGATCCAATATTATTGTTGAGTGATAGGTGCTCTTCATGGAGTAAACTGCTCCATTGTGTGGTTTATGTTTTAAGATTTTTGAAACAACTGCCTCGCAACGATGTAATTACCGCTAATGATTTAAATACCGCTGAGATATATTTAATAAAACATATCCAGCATTTTTATTTTTCTAACGACATTAAGAATTTACAAACTGGGAAAGCTGTTTCATCCGCTTTGCGTAAGCTTAGTCCATTCATATCTTCCGATAACTTATTAAGAGTTGGAGGACGTTTAAGTTATTCTTCACTTAAGTATTCTCATAAGCATCCTGCTCTCTTGCCGAGAAAGGGACATGTGATTGATCTTTTAGTTGATTATTATCACCGCACTTATTTACATGCTGGGCCTCAATTATTGCTCTCAATAATAAGGCAAAGGTTCTGGATTCTGTCGGCCAGACGCATTGTAAAACAACGCATACATAAATGCAATGCTTGCTTTCGTATGAACCCAAGGCCAACTTTCCCTATAATGTCTGATTTACCTGAGTGCCGTTTAGAACAATGCAACGCATTTACTCATACAGGGGTAGATTATGCTGGCCCTTTGTATATTACAATGGCTAGGAAGCGTGGGATTCGCAGTCAAAAGGCATATCTTTGTCTTTTTATATGTCTGGTGACGAAAGCTGTTCACATCGAATTAGCTTCTGATTTAAGCTCTG
Source organism: Furcula furcula (assembly GCA_911728495.1). Taxonomy (NCBI): domain Eukaryota; kingdom Metazoa; phylum Arthropoda; class Insecta; order Lepidoptera; family Notodontidae; genus Furcula; species Furcula furcula. The sequence continues at coordinate 20,004,596 of OU452262.1, read as the reverse complement.
CCACATTTTTAGACGCGTTTAAACGCTTTTTGTCAAGACGTGGTCCATGTAAATTTTTATATAGCGACAACGGAAAAAACTTCATAGCTTCAAAATCGTATTTAAACGAGTTGCATGACTTCTTAAAGTCTGATAATTATTATAAAACTTTTCAAAATGAGCTTACTAAAAACCGCATTATTTGGCGTTTTAATCCTCCCACCGCCCCACATTTTGGAGGGATCTGGGAGGCAAATATAAAAAGTGCCAAGGCTTTACTTTTTCGAGTAATAGGTAAACAAATCCTTACTTATGAGGAGATGCTTACGATTCTTAATCAGATAGAATGTGTTCTTAATAGCAGGCCACTTTATCTCCTAAGTTCTGATCCATCAGAACCCACAGCTCTTACTCCTTCACATTTTTTACATACCGCTCCTTTGGCATTCTTACCAGCAGCGGATGTAACCAATGAGAGAGCTAATTTACTGTCTAGGTTTTCTTTGATGGACTCGATTGTCCAGTCTTTTTGGAAGAGGTTTCGTTCTGAATATCTTCATAACTTACAAATGCGGGAAAAATGGAACACTCTTTCCAACCCTGTAGCTGTAGGTACGATTGTCATAATTAATGATGATAATGCGCCTCCTCTGCAATGGCCATTGGGAGTTATAACACGATTATTTCCTGGTAAAGATGGAATTGCTCGTGTTGCAGAAATGCAAACTAATTGTGGTACCTACGAGCGACCTATAGCACGGTTGTGCCCGTTACCAACGCAGTAGCATTTTTACTAATTATTTTATTTATTATTTAAGTTTAGTAATTTATGTTAGCGACACACAGGTTATAAGCGGTGGTAACCAACCAGTTTTTTGTTATTTATTTTAATTGAAGACTGATATAGTCAATTTAATATAGATTTTATTGGTCTATATTTTTTGAAGGGATTCCTTCAAGGCCGGGGGGATGTTGGATCTCGTTATTGAAAACTTATTATTTACCAAAATGCACTTGTAGCAGGCTGGATTTCCTTATCCTTCATCCTTTCCCTAGTGCGCCTTATATAGAAAAAAGAAGAAATGTGACGTGAATTTGTCACCGCCGGAAAAAAATATTTTCTTATGGCGTGATCGCTATGTTATATATAAATAATAGATACATAAAATAATTAATTCCGCCCATTCAATAATTAATTAAACGCAAAAGAAGTGACAATAGCAGCAGATACAGTCATCTAATCTGTGGAGCAGCAGACGCCGCCATCATCGCATCGCAGCCGGTCAAAGGTAGGGCGCACGTTCCGTTCCTTACAGCAACTGCGATTTATTCCCTTTGTGTTCCCTGCAGTTGCTAACTTCCTGTGTCCCTGCAATCCAGTGTGCTGCGAGTGTAGTATAGCTTCTTTTCTCTTTTAATTATACATTTATATTTATATACAGTCCATTCGAAAATTGCTTGTAGGAAAATTTTGAAATTCCTTAACCCGCCAGATACTAATACATATATACTTTTTTTTTTTTGTAAATACATACTTATATAGATAAAACACCCAGACACTTGGTGGGAATCGAACCCACGACCTGTTGGGTAGCAGACAGGGTCACTAACCACTAGACCAACGGGCCAAAAGAAACACCAAATATTTGAACGTCAGCAAACGAAGCTCCATTCAAATTTTACTGACAATACATAAATTTAGAATTAATTAAATTGGTTGACGGCGTCGGATGACGAATCGATCCAACCGAGGTCCCGACAATTAGACCGTTTTCATAGCGGCCATAGTACTACTGAATTAATTGCATTTGTCGAGTCGACTGTTCGCGTTCAATTGTAATTCCAAGTCGCGTTTTAAATTTGAGAAACTTAGGTACCTTTAATAAAGATAAATAATTACAATACATAAATAAAGATAACGAATATGTTTAAATAATAATACCCCCTAGCCCTTGTTTATGTCCCACTGTTGGGCACGGGCCTCCCCTCAAGATGAGGGGGCTTAGGCCGTAGTCCAACACGCTGGCCAAGTGCGGGTTGGCAGACTTCACACGTCATTCGAATGCTAGTTAGGCTTTCTCGGATATGCAGGTTTCCTCATGATGTTTTCCTTCACCGAAAGCTATTAGCAATCGCACACGTATGCTGGCTGTAGGCTGTATGCTTAAAATCACTTCGTAAATAAGCCAAGTAAAGGATAAAAAGTGGTTACCGTGGGTTATCCCTTAGAGATAAACATATACCATCCCGGACCTTTTTGTAGACCTTGTTAAGGTGTACAATACTGTAGTACATTCATTTGACCTATCTCGTAGGGTTCAGTCAGCGTTTGCAATGTAAGCGCAAAAAAATATGTTTATTTACGACATCACATTAGAAAACTCTAAAATTATCAGTGTTTTTTACTATATTATGCATTATACATGATAAACAATTCCTCTTGAATCGCTCTAACTATTAAGAAAAACCGCATCAAAATCCGTTGCGTAGTTTTAAAGATCTAAGCATACATAGGGACAGATAGACAGCGGGAAGCGACTTTGTTTTTTTTTTTTTTTTATTCAACATAAGCAAGTACTTGACTGCAGACCCACCTGATGGAAAGTGGCGACGCAATCGAAGATGGTAAGGCGCACTAGCTTATTAAAAGCCTATTCACTCTAGCCTTGAAGACACCCACATTATAATCGGCCGGGAAAACCGACGCAGGCAAACTGTTCCAATCCTTAGCTGTCCTCAATATAAACGAAGAGGCAAATCGTTTATCGTTTTATACTATGTAGTGATTAACAATGTATCGATTCCCTGGCTGGTGTTGACATTATGAAAATATGAAAAGATTAGAGCTTCGTGGAAAATTTGATTCTCCAACAAAATTCTTGATCGTTGCATTTTTAGTATTTTAGCATTATTTTGAATGACAATGATTTCGATATACATAGTATGTTTGTGCAATACTAATGAATCATCTTTTATTTAATGTTTATTTATAGTATTCATAAATAGTGATTAAAGAAACTAAAAATTTGCTTCCGATAAATGCTCAAATTTTTTATAGTTGTTCTCGTGACGTGCTCGTGATTAATGATGTGTTTGAGTCACAACTAAGTCGTTAGCAATCCTTCTCTATTTAATTCTATATGTGGCATTGGAAGCGATTCTGTTATAAGACATTACATTACATGACGTTATTCAAACAGTTATGTTCTCTATACTACGTCCACGTCCAGGAAAATAAAATGGAGGATAGAACGGCCGAGCGTGTATTGTATCAACACTAGCTGCTGCTTGGCGGCAGAATACCTGATACTGCAGTGGTTCCTTACACAATGGTCTTACCACCTAGTAAGTTTGTTCCACATTTGCCTCAATACAAATTCCAATTTGTACAGCAAAGTAAGGTTTGCTCTATACCTCTTAAAAGGTGTAAATAATCCAAGCTCGTTTCAGATTTACATTTCAGTTGACTTTGTATCCAATTTGTACCATTAGAACAGCTAATTTGTCAACGATTCGGTAGCTTTTTCCACCGTTTCAGTGTGTGGCAAAAAAATACGATTTAACATTAAAGGGAACGGTAGCTTTGATTCCCGACAGCGCACCAGATTCGAACAGCCCTCGAATGAAGATAAATATTTCCTTTTTTTTTCAAAAGCATTATGCTGACTAACATTACTCAATGTCTGTTGTTAATTGACTCGGCTATATATCATTTCGTGCGAGGTATTTGCGTGCTGTGGGTTCGATGCATGGGGGCGGCCTTTTGTTGATATATATGTGATTATGGAGTAAGGCTGAATAGACAATAGCTTGCTTGAAGTTTGGCGAAGTGTTGATCTGTTATATCGCTATCTTTGATATTGTAGGGAACTTTTAGGTTCTTTTTTCGTTTGTTTATATTATTATGCTAATTGCATTTTTATAACGATCTTTTTTATTGTGTTGCCTACATGTGTAAGTTAAATTCAAGGTCTCACTCTTGGCAGACCCATTTGTAAACATGATAGGTAAGAATGTTCCAAGATTTTGCAGTTTTACAAACATCATGGATTCTTTTAATCCTAGTATAAGTACATAAACTTAGTCTGGCCATAAATACTGTTACAATTAAAAATAAACTAAATATTACATTTGAATTTGGAATCTGTCATTTTTATATGATTGTTCATTGAGATTCAATACATTATACACTATTTTTCGATATTAAAATGGAGTGGAGTGATAACTTAGAGGAAGGATCTATATAGAGTACGCGTTTGTCTATGGCTCCATTAAACAAAGCGTAGGCAGATTTTCCTCTACGAGGCCGGTAAATTGAACTATTTAAAGTTATATTCATCATCATCATCAGCCGGAAGACGTCCACTGCTGAACATAGGCCTCCCCCTTAGAACGCCACAATGAACGACAATTGGCTATTTGCATCCACCGGTTACCTGCGACGCGCACAATGTCGTCTGTCCACCTAGTGGGAGGCCTGCCAACGCTGCGTCTTCTGGTTCGTGGTCGCCACTCGAGAACCTTTCTTCCCCAACGGTTATCGGTTCTTCGAGCGATGTGGCCTGCCCACTGCCACTTCAACTTGCAGATTCTGAGAGCTATGTCGGTGACCTTAGTTCTTCGGCGAATCTCCACATTTCGGATTCTGTCGCGCAAAGAAACTCCGAGCATAGCTCCCTCCATGGCTCGTTGTGTGACTCTGAACTTTTCTAAAAGGCCAGCCGTTAGAGACCACGTTTCAGTACCATATGTCATAGTACAAAGTTATATTACAAGAGTTATATTGATATTTATGTGATAAGTAGTAATAGGTTTGATCTGTCACAAGCGCAAATGTCGATAAATACAGCTGACGGTATAGTACCTATTGTCGTGTACCTGATATGTATGTATTTGTATGTTCTTACCCGTGCCTACGGTTCTTACTTGCATTTAAGCATTCTATAGTACTTGTACTGATTTTTGTTCTGTGGGTGATAAAGAGAACCGAATCGCTTTGATTGCATTACACAAAGTAGGTATGGAGACAATTTCAATTTTTAAAACTCTCCATACGCTTGGTATTAGTAAAATGTTTATGTGCCGGACTATTAATAGGTACAATGAGATCTCCTCTGTTTATGACAGAAAAAGATTTGGCCGTCCACGTAGTGTTCGTACGAAAAAGGTGGTCAAAGCAGTAAAAAAAGAATTCGAAGAAATCCTGCCCGAAAGCAAAAGATTTTATCTCGGGAGATGAAGATAACACCTAGAACCATGTCGCGTATTTTAAAAGATGACTTAGGACTTAAAAAAGAGATTTAAAAAATAATAGGGTGGTAAAATCGAAACAACTGCTGAAGCGGTACGCAAAGGTTAGTGACAGAAAAAATTTGTTTACAGATGAGATTTTTTTTACAATTGAGCAACATTTTAACAAACAAAATGACCGTATTTATGCTCAAAGCTCTAAGGAAGCTTACCAATTAATCGACAGAGTGCAACGTGGGCATTATCTGTCTTCAGTGATGGTTTGGTGGAGTATTAGCTATGAAGGAGTGACTGAGCCATACAATGATATTATATACAATAGATATGCCATTAGCGCTCGCCAGACGTTCAGCGAGTATCCCCCAACTGGGTTTTGTAGCAGTTAGTCGCACGCCGCGTCCCGCGTAGTCAATGCGACATCGTGACGTCTATCATTAAAAATTGAAAATGCCGTCCTGCGTATTTAATATGTGCACAAATTACCAGGCAAAAGTAAATAAACAGTCAGGGATAATATAGCACATGTAACTTTGAAAAAATAATTTGATTTTGTAAAGTATTTCAATTTTCTTAAAAAATATTGTAAGAAATAATTGTAAAATTGAATGTGTCAGTTGACAAGATGACACTGACAAGCGTTTAACCAACGCTGACAACGGAATGCACAAAATATAGCCATCTCGTATTCTCTTACTTTTCTCGTTATGCATCTGTCCTTGTCAGACTATAGGTAGGAAAATGTATAGCTAGGTATAGCTAACTACAAGTGACACAACTTTTATCGTGCGTTAGTAGGGATATAACATATCTTTAGTAAAATATCATTGGAGCCATACTTTTGTGAAAAAGGTATCAAAACATCGGCACAAGTGTATCAAGATACCATTCTTGAGAAGGTAGTGAAGCCCCTTAACAACGCCATGTTCAATAACCAAGAATAGTCCTTCCAGCAAGACTCCGCGCCGGGTCATAAAGCTCGGTTTACGCAGTCTTGGTTGGAAATGAACGTTTCGGACTTCATCAGACCTGAAGACTGGCCGTCGCCTAGATCCGATCTTAACTCGTTGGATTATGATTTACGGTCAGTTTTAGAGAGTACGGCTTGCTCTAAATGCCATAATATTTTGGAGTCCCTAAAACAATCCGTACGATTGGCAGTGAAGAATTTTCCCATGGAAAGAGTGCGTGCTTCTATTGATGACTGGCCTCAACGTTTAAAGGACTGTATTGCAGCCAATGGAGACCACTTCGAATAAGCTTTTTATATTTTAATTTTTTTTTATATTTATGTATTAAACTAACACACTGTAAAAGTAATAAATGTTATTTGCAATAGAAATTAAATTTCTTAAAATAAGTCTTTGAATAATCAAACGATAAAACGTACCCAAATACCACTTGGCCAGCGTGGTGGACTATGGCTTAGGGCATGGTTCTTAGTTCGGACAAGAATTAACGTATTTTTTTTTCATGTAAATGGATATCTTGGTAATGTTGATTAATTTAAGGATATTTGTGCTGGAACACGAACAGTTAGGATAAAGCATAAACAACTCGGAAGATATTTTTGCCTGCTTTCTGTGCACGCCACTGCCCTAAGCCCCTTCATCTTGCCCTTGCTCAGCAGTGGGACAAAAACAAAGGCTGGTATTATTATTTATTTACAATATTTTAATAGTAAAACGGTTACGATTATTGGTAAACATTACACCGTTAACATCAAAGTAAGTAAACCAAAGCAAAACAAAAGGCAATGATTACTAAACAGTTTCGGAAGACAGCGGCCAATAAATAAACCGTCGAAAGTGTTCGCATAGAATATTTGAAGGCGTACGGCGAGAAATAATAATGACCTGATGAATATGCGGCAACAGTGCTCCAGACGTTCCGGATTCAGGCGCCAACGGTACGCCAGCGTATAACTACGAGTGTATTGATTAAACTTGTTAAAGTTTTACTCTTGAGTGAGATGGAAATGGCTTGTAATTAGTGGTTTTAGCTGGCCCGTCACGTCGCGAGGGAGTGTCCCGGAATATTGAACAGTGGTTGGATTGCTGAGCGGCCGTTTATAGCCGCTGTAAGCAGCGAGACAATTATTATTTAGCGGCAACGAGGGATTATTTTGTTGTTTTAATTTAAAACAAAACTTAGTGTAGGTTTAGTAGCGCTTAACATTTATTTATATCAACTAAAATATTTTGAGACACGCCCGTTGGTCTAGTGGTTAGACACCCTGTCCGCTAACCGATGGGTCGTGGGTTCGATTCCCGCCAAGTGTCTGGGTGTTATTTATCTATTTAAGTATGTATTTACAAAAAAAAATGTATATAAGTATTAGTATCAGTTGTCTGGTTTCCATAGTACAGGCTCTGCCTAGTTTGGGATCAGATGACCGTGTGTGAATTGTCCCAAGATATTATTATTATATTATAAAAATATTTTGTTTAAAAACAAATAATTTAGTAAAATAGAATAAGCTAGATGACTAAAAAAAATGTTTTAGACTGTCATTTAGATTATCAAAAAATATAGGACACGTATTTTTTCTTTTATCGATTAAACAAAAAATGACGAAGATATAGTGGTTTGAAATGCCGCGTGACGTCACGCCGGTATACAATTGTTACTGAGGCTGACGTCACGGGCCCCCACTCCCGAACTTGACGTTCCATATCTTTGGCAATTTTGATTGATTTGTTAAATAAAAAAATACGTGTCCAATATTTTTTGATAATCTAACTGACGGACTAATTAGTTTTTTTTAACGCAGTCATCATCCCCATTTGGAAGCTGTGATTAACATTAGCTTTGCTACGATGTCTATAGCTAAGTACTACGTCTGCTACGAGCTGCGTAGCAGCGTAGTACGATTGCTACAAATTGCGTAGCATTGTATTAAGTTTTCTGCTATATAATATCTATTATACACGTAACTGCCATATCTGTATACAGGGTGTAAGGGACATCGTACCGAAAAAAAATTTATAAGACGTCAAATAATATCCGTTACAACATTACAGTAACCATTTATATGGAAAATGACAAATTACTAACTTATTAATGTTCGAGCATGTAATGAATATATGCGGAATAATGTTTATTTTTCAAATTACATTGCTAATTTTCTAAAATAATAATAGTTAATTGCCTATTAATTAATTGCCTATGCACTGTTTTTGTGAATAAAGAATAAATAAATAAATAAAAATAAATTAAAAACACAATTAATTAATTAATTGTTTTTAAATTAAAATTAGACTTTATTATTATACCAATAATGATGTCGTACTAATTTTATTTAAAAAAAAATGAATATTTTTTTTGGAAATTCATGAATAAGCCGATGGAAAATTTCAACACTAGGATGTTCAGAATCGTGTTCTGGATCCCTGGTATCGGTTTTCGGTACGATGTCCCTTACACCCGTTATATATTAACATAACAACAGTAATGTTGTCTTTTACTTACGCGAATATTACACATTAAAATCAATCTACATTTACGGATTATATCTCGGTTTATTTAGATATTACTATCCCGACGTTTCGAATGCTTTGCAGCACCCATGGTCACGGGAGGACTGAGATAGACGTTGATAAGGACGTTCAACATGACGTTCACGTGGGTTCGATTCCCACCAAGTGTCTGGGTGTTATCTATCTATTAAAGTATGTATTTACAAAAAAATAAAATGTATATAAGTATTAGTATCAGTTGTCTGGTTTCCATAGTACAGGCTCTGCCTAGTTTGGGATCAGATGACCGTGTGTGGATTGTCCTAAGATATTATTATTATTATTCGAAACGTCGGGATAGTAATATCTAAATAAACCGCGATATATATATCATTTCAATAACAACAGTATTTGGTGCCACGGACAATTAGCGCAGGTTTCCCGATCCCCTTTACTTTTTCTATTAAGAATGTGACACTTATATCAACGACATCGATCCTTACGAGTTGCTACAGAGTTATAGAGCAGCCTATTCTTATACAGAGTCGAAACTGCTTATATTACGAGTTACAACATAAAAACAACGCTCTCCGAGTTTTTAAGTAAAAGTCGGATTACTAGTTATCTACTTTTGTTGTTATGAGCAATAAAATTGCTTACATATTATGTAACTTTGTATTAAGAAGAGGTAGAATACAGAGAGTCGCCTGCTAAATAGTTATTTCAGGACCCAGGAAGTCTATACCTTATAAAAATAAGATCTAAACCAAACATAAAAAAAATAAATTAACCAAAATGGCGGCGATGTGCTTCGCCACCCATCACGTCTCGTTTCTCACGGGGGCGAAAAGCGGCCCATGGGCTCTGCCTACCCCTTCGGGAAAAAGGCGTGAATATATGTATGTATGTGTAAATCAAACATTGACGCCTTCCACTGGCGTTGTATTTTTATGTAGTGAATAAGGTTATCAGGTTAACCCGTGGTGTGCCCGGGTAAGAATAGCACCCTCCCATAGGGTTGCCAACTTTTTTTGACAAAAAAAAAGTATAAAATGGTTTGGATAGGAAAAAAATAAAGTATTTGGAAGAAAAAAAGTATTTTTCAAATTTCATGTTTTTATTGCTTTAAAAACGTATTTTTGTGTGCTTTTAGCACATGCTATCAATTTTTTTATATCTTTAAATGTTTCAAAGCTGGTTTGACAATTAATATTTAAATTTAAATAAATAAACAATTCCTTTTTAATTAAATTTATTGACGCTCTATTTCTATCTTCTCGCCACTTTAGATTCATTACTGAAAAAACTCTTACTTACTTAACTATTTAACGGTACACTGTGTACGGTTAAATAGTTAAGTACCCATAATGAGTAGGTATTTTGTTTTACGCATCACAGTAAAGGTTGAAAATAAAGTATATTCACATACTTTATTTGTATGTAAAAGTATAAAGTATAATTACCAAAAATAAAGTAGGATACGTTATTATAAAGTATGGTTGGCAACCCTACCCTCCCATCACCTCCAGTTGGGTGTCTGTAAGAGGCGACTAAGAGAAAACAAGAAGTCAGGCAGCAGCGTCTTTCTATTAGATTACCAACCACCTATACTGCAATCCCCATGATGCCTGCCAAGCGAGGGGATTATGCAACCAAAAATCAAATACCACGAAACGGCGACCCATCTTAGAACTCACTTTGCTTGACGTTACTTCACCGACTGATTGTTTACTGATCGGTGATTACAACTGGTGAATGTGGGCGCTAGTTAATATCAATGTAAAAAAAAATTACGCTTATATTATGTTTCACAGTTCGGTCCTTAGCAACTTATAATGTTTACTTATTGTAGTTATGCGTCCTTACTACTAGCCTTGCACGGAATGATTTAAAGTTTTTTTTTTTTTTTCGGGTACTTTAATATTTTGTCACCTCACCGCCTCATATAAGACGGCCCACCCGCAGTGTGTCTTCAATGTTTGTTTCCGTGCTCAAGCCTTCGCACGTCTCCAATCCAAAGCTCCAAGTGTATTTAGTATTAAATAAAAATAATTAAATTAGTATTAAAGAAAAAGTGAAAGTCAAGAACCGGACAACTGAGAGGCGACGCCGTGACGTCGGGACAACGGAGAGGTGCCGCCGCGGTGGTGACGTCGGACGACTCTTCGTCTTCGGGAAATGGATCGTCGTGCACTATTGGACAACGGAGAGGTGCCGCCGCGGTGGTGACGTCGGACGACTCTTCGTCTTCGGGAAATGGATCGTCGTGCACTATTTAAATTGTGTTCGTACGAATCGAGCTTCCATACAGGGTCGTCTCACACGTACATAAAGAACACATTTACGGTTAACAGCGATACCCCACCAGCGGGTAGTTGTCGCCCCACCAGCGGGTTTGACGTTTTCGCTGTGTTCAGACGATGCGAGCTTCCAATACAACCGGGGTCGTCTCTGTCGTAGTGTTGAACACGTTAACCGTATAGTGCGTTACACAAAAGCGATGCACACTCCTGTAGTTGTTGTTTTCGCTGTGTTCATACGATGCGAGCTTCCAATACAATCGTGGTCGTCTCTGTCGTAGATAATGAACACGTTCACCGTTATAGTGCGATACGTCAGCTCTGCAGATGTGAGTATATATGTGAGTATTTACGGTTCATGCGATGCACACACCCAACATCGGGTAGCTGTTGCTTGCGCTGTGTTCATACGATGCGAGCTTCCAATACAATCTGGGTCGTCTCTGTCGTAAGATAATGAACAACTTTACAGTCATTGTGCAATACACAATGTTCATGTGAGTATAGGTCTTGCTGCTGGTATGTCAGTATGACATGTTTCTTTACGGTGCGTGTTTCCACACCGTGTCGTCTCATTTGTACAAACAATGTACATCATCATCATCATCACCAGCCGGAAGACGTCCACTGCTGAATATAGGCCTCCCCCTTACAATGTACATATGTACAGATAAACGCGATACGCATTCCTTATTGCGGGTAATTGTTGCAAACACTATTATGAAATGCATGCCGCCTACACATCTGGGAACATATAATCCGATCATAATCATCAGCCAGACAAAATCCACTGTTGAATATACGAAGACGTCCATCTTGGAACGTCACAATTAACTGTAATTTGCTACTACCATCCACCAGTTGCCTGGGATTCGTACAATATCGTCAGATATAATTCGATCTGTAGGTACTCCTAATTATCGGAATACGTCGTGCGACACTGGACGAGATGAGTAAATAATTAAGAAGTTATAATAACAATACTAATATTTTTTCACAGTAGAATTAATAAGACTTCAAAACTTCGTAGTTCGTACTGCAAAGTGGTATCTAGCAGATCCGAGGCGGACTGGCCGCGGCGGGCTTTACCACAGGCTCGACGAGATCCTGGCCGGCCTACAGCCGGAGCATCCGTGAGCACCACCGTGGAGCTGCAGTAAGTAGCCTCTGAACTTATGGGACAGTACGCCGCGCCGCCGGCCGCCGGCCGCCTCCTACACTTATTGTAAATACTTAGTTGAAAATAACTATTGATAAATCTGATCTAGAGAACAAAACAATCGTCATATTATTAATTCGTCGTTAATTTAGCTAAATGTATGACCTTGATGACTATATTTATGGTTTAACTTTATGAACAATATAGTTGCAATATTTGAATACTTATGACAAAATTGAGGACGAATTTTTTGTCATACATAATTCTAGTTTCTAAATTTAATGGTCATAAAATATTGAATACTACATTAAATCTGTGTAGTAAATTCATAAAGTTCTATTTTTCCAAAAATAAATAATAATAATGAAGTAAAAGTATATACAGGGTGTTTCAAAAACCCTGTCCAAACACAGTTAGTCTTATTGTATTATCTTAACACGATCATTTTTACGTGATAATTTTTTTAACTAAGGCATATATATATATAAACCTATCAACAAAAAAAAAAAAAAGTGAACTCTGTTCGAGCTTATCACTGTGTCATAATACAATTATATATTTATATAATACAAACAGTTAAAAAAAGAAAAAAAATCCTGGCTGATCTTTGATGTTATTATTCAGAATCTATACGATTATATTCTTGTAATTTTTTGTTGGATATTTCATTTGGATCTTTCCTGATATATTTTATCTACCAGCGTTGTGAATATTCCTCTTATAAGTTTGATGTGCCTTTTAATGTGTAATAAACCACAAACAAGCTGTCTTGAGTAACTTATATGCTTTGTCTACAATAAACACAAAACTATCTAGTTTACGCCCTCTATTCAATGTATTTTGCTTCTTAAGATTTTTGAGATTGACAACGACCATATCAGTATTTTTTACTACCTATTAATTTTAGTTGTTACTATATTTTTGGAGATAGGAACTATTCTTGAACTCAAATATATTAGTCGTGTTTACTAGTACTTACTATTACCATCCCTTGGTAATAATAATAATTAAAAATAATTAAAAAAAAACTGTTGGGTAATTTTCATTGTTTTTTTTATGCCCTGGTTGCGGGTTCGATTCACATGCAAAACAGATTTGTCTGCGTGAAAATGTCTTCAGCGTTATTTGTCTATACAAAATATAAAAACATACCTTGGCGTATTTGTTTGTATAAGGTCCAGATATGAGTATCTTACCTCTGATTTTAACCGTGATTAATAAACCAAACGGAAGGTCTAAGGTTTTTCTTTGATAAGTCTGTTCTAAACGCTATACATAATTATTTGCTTCATATATTTATATGAACACCAAACAATTATTTAGATATTTGTTTTTTCCATGTTTGTAATATGGAGACTTTAAGTGTTTTCCCTATATTTTTAAAACTACTGCAAAAAAAAAAGATTAATATAAAGAACTTAAATCCTTTTTGTAACAGTAATCGAGAACAATGACTAGATACATTTAAAATTACGTACGGTAATGACTGCATTAATTAAAGACTGACTGTTGTGTATATACCTACCTACCTATATAGCACCTAAATGTACTAAATAAATAGCGATCACGACCATGATCTGCTTACAATCTTCTTTAAGTTATTAGCGCCTCCTGTACGGGCGGTATAGTTAGTATGAAATAAAGAACTTTAAGTTCGATGTATGACTGTTGTAATATCCTTTTTAAGAGATAAAGTAACGGTCATTGACATTACAATCAGCTGACAGCTGATAGATACATATGAGGGTAGGTGACACAATACACAATAAATAACATTTGGAGGGTATATCTCCTCATCTACCCTCAACTTATAAAATGTGCAACAACCTACAAAATAAAAAAAAAAATAAAAAAAAGGAATAACTTTCAAAGTGCAGTTAATTAATCATAAAGATAACTTTTACTGTTATGAATGAAATACAAGTTTGTTCATGAATTACAAATTATTGCGTACCTATTGTCAAGGTGATATGTTCAGTAATGTTTTCTGTTGTGCACCGTGTTAATTAAATAATTAATTTAAGGTTTTTCTAACTATTCTATGTGGCCTGTGTGGCCTTTAAGAACATTTACGTTCACAAACTGATATTTACATACATTATTGATATATATATTTTATACATACATATATTTTTCGGTTATTGATTATACAAAATAATTACGAAAATAGACTTCAATTTCAGTCATTGTCTAATGGTGAGGTTATGCATATTTCCTTTGAAATATGTTTTATAAAGTGCATTTGCGCGTTTTTACAAGACAATGATTTATTGCCACTGTTGACAGGTTTTGAGGAGAGATTTTTCTCGATACGACTTATCTATTCTTAGGTGCTTAACCCTAATGTATAATTTTGCTTGCGGTTCCTCTGCAGTATTAATATTACGATAGGTCATTGAAGATAATCTACCATCCTCGACTGCGTCACCGCTTTCCACCGGGTGGGACTGAGGTCAAACACTAGCTTATATTGAATAAAAAAAACTAAAAAATAAAAAACTTCTTTATTACGGACTTAATAAGTACTACGTATGGATTTTACTGTTGGCTAAGTGTAATATTGTATTATTAGTGTTATAAAAGTCGTAAGGAGTTAGACTCTCTCTTTTGATATTTAAAACAAAAAGGAAAATCTAGTGCCTAATATTATGTGATGCTTTTACAGAGATTACAGAGATAAATGAATTTGGATTTTTAGGGCATAACTTGTATTACCTATTCCCCCAAATCATAATAGCTAACTATTCACATTTTATAGAACTAGACTCTAAACATCCTACAATAAGTAAACATTATAAGTTGCTAAGGACCGAACTGTGAAACATAATTAAGGATCAAACGAACTTACCCTTACGTGAAGTTCGATCATAATTATGTGAACAGTTCGGTCCTTAGCAACTTATATACTCCCCTCCCTTTTACACATCACCCGACCCAAGGATAAAATGTGAAACGTTTTTCCTACTCTAAACATAATGAAGACACACTGCGGGTGGGCCGTCTTATATGAGGCGGTGAGGTGACAAAATATTAAAGTACCCGAAAAAAAAAAAAAAAACTTTAAATCATTCCGTGCAAGGCTAGTAGTAAGGACGCATAACTACAATAAGTAAACATTATAAGTTGCTAAGGACCGAACTGTTCACATAATTATGATCGAACTTCACGTAAGGGTAAGTTCGTTTGATCCTTAACTATAAGTTTCATATGGCAAATTATACAGGCTGTGGTTCTGCATTCTTGCCATATTTACGGAGGTTGATATATACCTTGTAAAGAACATAAATCAATCATTAAATTATAGACTTTACATTAATTTACATTACATTAATTATAAAATTATGAATTATTTTTATGTTAGGTACAAAAAGAAATTCCGTGTGCAACCGTCACTATAAAATAACCCTGTCTGGCACCGCTCTTCGCGCAAAGTAGATAAACAAGAGTACGCGCGGTTTGTCAACCTTGGGACCGATTCTGAGCCCTCGAGACCTCATATTCTGGTTGAACGTTAATCGTTAATCATTAATTATCTTTTAGTTATTAACCACTGAATTATTAAACTATTTTTAATCAATTAACATAATCCTTAACTGTTAGATCTACAAATATGGCAAAAATGCAAAACCACACCTGTGTATATGGCAAATTTTCATCAAAAACTTAATTCAGTACTTAATTTTAAATTATCTTAAACATATTTGCATGCCATTTATATGGTAAATGTGCTGCGCTCTTATTAAATACTGTGACATCTTATTGTACCCACATTTTAGCAAATAAATTGATATGATATGAAAATAATTGCGGTATACAAGTATTAAACCAAACCGTAAACGCTCCCGTACAAATAAACTCTAACAAAAACACTATAGTTTACTACCCTATTTTGATACCCTCATCACCATACTCGCCAACTACCACTCCGAGGTCAAACGATCAACTAATTTTACTTTCATAAGGCGCAAAATGTCGCGCGCTTTAAGAACTTTTAACACCGGCACATAAATAACACCACGTCCAGTAATTAAATACATACATTAGCATTTTGTTGTGTTTTTGATATTATAATCGAGTTACGGACGCGCCGCAGGGTATTGCAACTCATAAATAAAAGAAAAAGAAAAGTAATGAAAAGAAAATACATTTATTTCGCACACAGACCCAGCAAGGGTACAAAACAGTAAATAGAAAAAAAAACATACGACAAAAAAAAACATAACAAATAAAAAAAATATATAAACTTCAGACTATACATGTTATGTCAGGACGAAATTGGCACATGTCTCAGCTTGTGCCGCACCAATAAAATTGGTGCCACCGCTGATCGTCCGACAGAGGCAAGGCAACATCCCGATCAGTCCATCATCGTCATCTTTTTATTAATGTCCCATAAAAATAATGGAAATGAAGAGTTAAACCTAGTTTGTTATAAGATAAAAACCAGTCAAGAGCTGAAACCGTTTTTTTTTTTATTGTGTGGCTCGTGGCCAACCTGGGCCTGTACCATCACCTCTACGTATATCGACGTCTCAAGCTCATGTCAAGTATGATGATAATAATTCTGCTAATATAGGTGGTGGTAGGGCCCCTGGGGTCTGCCCGTGGAGTGCCGGGTTACAATTGCATCCCCCCATCTCCTCGCGTTGGGTGTCGTAAGAGGCGA
Organism: Furcula furcula; assembly: GCA_911728495.1. NCBI lineage: Eukaryota > Metazoa > Arthropoda > Insecta > Lepidoptera > Notodontidae > Furcula > Furcula furcula. The sequence goes on along the minus strand of OU452262.1, from coordinate 19,987,787 downwards.
CTAAGCGAGAACAGGAAGACGGGCAGCAGCGCCTTTCTTTTGGATTTATCTTACTGCGATTCCCAAGCCGCCTGCCAAGCGTGGGGATTATGGCAACCCCTCTCTTTTAATAGGGAGGCCTTTGTTCAGAAGTGGACGTCTGTCGGCTAATGATTTTATTTATTTATTTATTTCAGCATCTACAAACTATCTTGACAGGATTAAACCTAATGCGATAGCTGCAATTTCATAATTTCGTATATTATTAATATACATACTTATAAAACATGTAACTACTATATATTATCATAGCCATAACATATTACATATAATGCTATTCTTGTGAATTCACTCAGAGTACAATTGAATACATCTATTTCATTCGCAATAGAGTTGAGAGTGCGAAGTGCACGCGTCAGCGGTGCCTGCGCCAGCAGGTTGGTACGCGCCCGCGGCAACGCCAACAGGGGCGGTCGTCGGCGACGCCGCACATACCCATCCGGAACGCACAGGCACAGTTGACACAAAACATCCATATTCTCTATAAGACCCCTTAACACGTTAAAAATATACAAGACCAACGAGAAACTTCTCCTAACTCTTAATTCATTATATCCAACCATACCTAAAATAAATAACGTTGGATACATCAAAGGGTAAAACGGATATACCCCATATTGCTTTAAATAAATATATCTTAAAAATTTATTTTGTACCCGCTCCAACATTAAACCATATTTGATTTCATGTGGATCCCAGATAACTGCATTGCATTCCATATGACTTCTAACTAAAGCGTTATACAATACAATGAGCATTTTTACATTTGTAAAGTTACGAACGGTACGAAGTACAAACCCCAAATTTCTGTATGCTTTTTTACATATGTTAATTATGTGATTACGGAATGTTAGACCGGAGGTAAAGTAAACCCCTAAGTCCCTAACTTCCGTAACCCGCTTTGTCGATATCCCATCAATTTTATAGACATACGAAACAGGAGATAGCGCACGAGTGAAAGAGATAGTTACACACTTGGAAACATTAAATTGCAACAAATTGGCCTTGCTCCAAGTAACCACCCTATCTATATCCCTTTGCAATCGCTCACAATCGGATTCGTTTCTAACAGTGATAAACAGCTTAAAATCGTCAGCAAACAATAAACATTTAGCATCTTTAACAACCAGAGGCAAGTCATTTACCATTAAGATGAACAGCAGAGGTCCTAGGTTACTGCCCTGATTAACTCCAGACCTGGTAAAATATGGTTCAGAAGTATATCCTGCATATTCCACATATTGCTGCCTATCTCCCATATAACTTGCAAAAAAGGTAAGTAAGTGTGGAGTAAAACCAAGGCTTGCTAACTTCGTAAGCAGTATGTCGTTATTAACTAAGTCAAACGCTTTCTCGAAGTCAAAGTATGCGGCGTCGACTTGACTTCCACTATCTACTGTAGGCACAATATTAGTTACATAACTAATTAGATTACTAGTGGTGCTCCTTTTTGGACGAAACCCGTGTTGCTCCTCGCAGAGTTGGGCTTTCACCTGTGCGTATATACTTTTGTGTATTGCGGACTCTAGCACTTTCGCTGGTGTTGATAGCACTGCAACCGGTCTGTACCCATCGATATTCTCCCCTGAACTACTCTTTGGCACAGGCACTACCCGAGTTAATTTCCACCGTTCCGGAAATAAAGCTTTGCCTAGGCATAGATTAAATATATAACGCAGTGGCTCGGCCAACACTGATCTACAATCTTTAAATATGTAAGGTGGAATACCGTCTGGCCCTACAGATTTTTTTGGCTTAAGGTTTTGTAGAGCAAGTTCAACTTCGTTAACTTCCAAACGATCCAGGTGAACCCTTGCAGCTCCATTCTCAATGCCAGCGTTCTTTATCGCCGTACTTACGTTTCATTCCGCCCGCTGTCTACTATAGACTGAAAGAAAATACTGAGCAAATTCTTTGGTACACTGCTCACCACTTAACACTGTCCCGTTTACTAAAATTTTCCGCGGATTTCTACTACCCCTTTTAGATTTTGCATAACTCCAGAAAGATTTTGGATCCTTTATAAATTGACATTGTATACAATGTTCATACTGTTCCTGTGCACGCTCAATCATGACTTTAACCTTTGTTCTATACTGGGTGAATGCTTCATAATCTGTAAGCGATTTACTCTTTTTGTACCGCTTGTGCAAAACTGCTTTCAGCTTAATGCTGCGGATAATTTCACGAGAGTACCACTCGGGATATTGGTAACCCGTGCATACACTAGTGCGCTTTTTCCTTGGAACACAGTTATCCATGATTGTATTTATATGATTGTAAAAATAATCCAAAGCCATTTCTAAATCTAACATATTGTATAAAGGTGACCAATCTATTAAACCTATAGACGAGTATAAAAAGGAAAAATCTGCTTTATTTTATTTGCTTTCCAGTCTGTTTTTGCGTGTATGTCCCGGTCCGACATTTGTGTGGTTTCATAGCGGTGGCCAGGCCGTTAGATGCTTACCTCTAGTGGTGGATGGTATGCGTCTACTGGCACAAGTGGAGCCGCGGACGCACACACGTTCACACTCTCTCTCCCTACGAACGTACTTAAGACTAGATCCAATTGACGGTCATTGCAATTATTTATGCTGTTACTCTGAGTGAACCCACAATAGGATACAAAATATTCAAAATAATTTGTTATATTAGTTGAACAAGAAAATAAATTAAAATCTCCTAAAACCACCATGTCACTATAGTTATTGAAATACTGTTCTATTAACCTAAAAAGAAGCAAATATTCATCTTCATTACTGCTAGGTGGTATGTAAACTACAATTATTAAAAACAAATGCTTATTTTTAAAGTATACAGTAGAACCAATTAATTCAAATGTATGATTATCAATATTGATCCCGCACGGTGTAGGTACTCGTCGTAACTCGAAGCGCGGTGTAGCCATTAAAGACACACCACCTTGCTTACGTCCATCCGCTCTATCGCACCGTAGAATTGTATATCCTGGCGGAACCATTTCTGCGTCATGTATTGATTGAGAGCAGCCAGTTTCCGAAATGGCAAATAAGTCAGAACATGAATGAGAAATACTTGCGTAGAAGTCCCGTAGCTTTGTTCGAAGGCCTCTCACGTTCTGATAGTATATTTCTACAGACTTACTTGGTATTTTTCTGCTGGTTGGCTGGGCGACGAAACCATATCCATTCACAAAATTCAATATTGATTGCCCAATTTTTAGGTTCACATAGTTTATTATATTTACTTTCTGGGACTCCGATGATAAATGAGGCGTAATCTCGTTCAGTCTTATGCAATATTTTATCCACTTTGACTGGGACGTCATTTCCACATACAGCCTTTACATGTTTTTCTAAATTTTCTATTGTGGTATTCTTTTGAAGACGCCATACATGCAAGTATTTCTTCTTTTCTGCCCCCTGAATTTCATTCACACTTGTGCTATCTCCTCTTTTTACTTCATTACTGAAGTATCTATTTTTCTTTCTATTGACAGTTGTCCAGATTCCTACCTCTTCCGGCTCAGTATTTTTGCTCTCCGGTACTACTGTACAATTCTCATTCATATTTGTTGGCTCTTTTACTAAGTTTATACCTGTGTTTGATGATGTTGTAGGCATACATTCTATTATTAATGATTTGCTCACTGCTCTTTTAGGAACATGTTTGACGACTTCTACAAAAGACTTAACGGGTTCTATAGGTTCCGAAGTTGTTACCTTTATTCCTATCATGTGGCTTCTTAAAGTAAGAGAACCTTCCAATCGTTCAGTTTTTTCAATAAGCATTTCAATTTTTGTTTCTAACATCTCAATTTTACTATTTTTTTCAGAAACTATTTCCATCATTTTGTTAAATTTATCTTGTAGCAACGCATACTCCTCACTTTTTTCCTGAAGCAGAGTTCTCATCTCTATTCTAAATTCCTGTATCTCCTCCAGAACCCTGTTGTTATTACGACTATTGGATTCGTTTTTATTGAGGCGGTTCCCACGCTCTGCGTTTACATAGCTGCATTGTGTAAACGTTTTATCCAATATTAAACCACCTCGAGCTGGAGTGTTAACGTTATTCTTTCGTGGCACATTGCACATACATTCTGGACACACCCAATTAGTCTTGTATTCTTCAGAGAATGATTCAAATTGCTCCGTTGTTAAGGTCAAACACTTCAAATGGTATAACTTTTTACATGATTCACTTGAACACTCCATGTATAAAATATCATATATCTGGGCATTACAGCCCGTACATTTCGTATTCATTTACTGCAGCAATAATATTTAAAATATATTAATATTAAAGAATTTTCAATTTATTTTGTCACCTTTTTTTTTTTGATGATGATGATGGCCCCTAGAGTTGTACAAGCAGCATCTGACATGGCATAACGACTGCCGTCTGACAACAATTGGGACCATCTTTTTACGAGGCAATAGACCTATGGCTCTTTAACAGGCCCTGTTTTGTCCCACCGTTGGGCATGGGCCTCCCCTCAAGATAAACCAAGTGCAGGTTGGTAGACTTCACACGTCATTCGAAAGCTAGTTAAGTTTTCTTAGACATGCAGGTGTACTAACGACGACGGTTTACAAGTAGATTCGCATATGATTAAAAAAATCAAAAGTGCGAGCCGGGGTTCGAACCTGCGCACCTTGTTTTCCAAGGCAAGCGCTCGCCCATTGTGCTGTCACCGCTTACAAAAGGGTTTGTTTCAAAAAACGTTATAAAAGTAACAGCAGCCCTTAGAATATTTATAGTATCATAATTGCTCAAAATTTTTGCTATATTCATAACCTTGAAATGAACATAATCAGAAATTACTAATGAATAAACTCAAACTTATACGGAACAAATGATTTCGCACACGGAACATCGGCACGGAACATAATTCACAGTCAAAATATTTACCTCCGCTAACAAGGATTTGGTAATTACTTGATAGAATAATTAAACATAAACAATAAAGCTTACAATTGTTCACACAAACGGAATGTTTCCACGGTTTGTTTGTAATTTATGCGCATCAAGTATGTCGAATCTTTTGGGGTGCCCGCCTTTGAAATGGTGTGTTATTTTATCACCATACTGTATATTTTCCTTTCGTTAGCAAATACTTAGAGTTATTCTTTGCATTTCTTAGAACTGGTGGTAAAGTTGAACTTAAATAAGCTGGAAGAAGCTGTTCACTTGGAATTTTTAATTAAAAACATTTTAACTAATTTAAATAGGTACTACACAGACCTCATACTAATATTGTGTAATGATGACGCTGCTATTTTATATCAGTTGGGATTTCGGTCGAGATCTAGATAATGTAATCTAGATCTAGATATAGAAATTGAGACAATGTGTAGTAAGCATGGACTTTATGGTATGTCTTATCCGTCCAGGTGGGAACTGTTATGCTCCCTCTTGGAGCACCTAGATCCAGGCTAGTGTTAGGCAATGTCAGTATGTAAAACACGTTGTTTATATTATTTTAGTCTCGACTGTAAGATTTTTTAGGGTTCCATTCCTAAAAGGTAAGAAAGGTGAAAGGTGAACCCTTATGGTAAAACTTCGTCTCTCTCTCTCTCTCTCACTGTCTATTTGTCACACCTATATATTTCAGGAACCACTGACGCTATCGATTTGAAACCTGGAATAGTTTTATATATTCATTGAAAATGAAAAAAAAAATATATATTTTCTGTTTAATGGGGGCCGAAATTGGGTGTTAAAATTTCAAAGTAAGACTACTATAACGAGGAATCACGATATCATTATGAAAGGACTTTATTTACAAATTTCAAAAAAGATTTTAATTTTTGTTTATGTCACGTAGTTTTTGGCTTATAATCAAAAAATTCAAAAAAATACCAAACATTTTAAATTTACATAAACATGTATTTTAAGATCATGTGATTTCAAATAATTTCGTTTATGAGACCAAGGATCCAATTTAACTTTATAAACGAGTTGTTGCGATTTTTATTGCAGGATTTAATATTCTCGGCATCGTTTAGGTGCCCAACAATCAGTTTAGTTCCATAAATTGAGCCAGAATGGCAGAACCAAAACTTTCTAACGATGCCAGTATTTCCAAATAACTTAGTTAAACTATGCAAAATCTAACCTTTAACAATTTCGAAAATTGCCATGTGCGTATCGTTGAATCTCGAGACAGCTAAATTTCTGCGAGTCTTGACTTTTAGTACATAGTTGTTATTAAATCTCACAAGTCAAAGTCCACTTGTGACTAACTTAAGCAGAAAACATCGAACTAAGCTTCTTTGATAACTTAAAGATCAAAGGTCCACTCGTTTTGTTCAAATTCAAGTTGCTTGTAAAATTATTTTATGTTCCAGGAGCTTTCAAGTATCAACTAAGATTTCACAAAAATGTTTTATTGAATAAGAACATTTAAAATGTTTTTGGCGATATATAAATAATCTTATTTAATATGTAAATTCTTGTCGTCTTTTAAGTCAGTAACTTAAATTTAATTTAAGTTTATTTTTGAGCACACATCAGTAGTCACATCGATATTAATTTGTATTGAATAATAATAATACCAGCCCTTGTTATTGTCCCACTGCTGGGCACGGGCCTCCTCTCAAGATGAAGGGGCTAAGGCCATAGTCCACCACGCTGGCCAAGTGCGGATTGGCGGACTTCACACGTCATTCGAAAGCTAGTCAGGCTTTCTCAGACATGCATATTTCCTCACGATGTTTTCTTTCACCGAAAGCTAGTAACAATCTCAGAAAGACGATTCGCACATGATTTTAAAGAAATCAGAGGTGCAAGCCGGGGTTCGAACCTGCGCACCTTGTTTCCAAGGCAAGTGCTCGCCCACTGAGCAGTTACTGTTAAATGTTGTTGCTGTTAATTTGTATTTATTTACTAGATAGTATATCGATGTTATTTACTTTATTTTTATACACACAAACACAGATAGACCTTATGTTGAGTGGCGAAATAAGCAATGTCTTACTTGGCATGGGCATCCAGCGCTGGCTCAGGACCGGTGCCGTGTCAGTTCACTTTCCACTATGAAGTCTAGAGTTAAGCACGGATGGACACCGATTTTCTTTAGTGATCACAATTAGATATTTACGCGGCAACGACTTTCTTGGTACTGTCCTCTCGCGGTGGTTTACAGGAGGGCCAACCGCACACACGGGCAAGCCCAACCAATAGCGACAAAGCAAACACACCACCAACATACAAAAAAATGATCTAACTGTATCACGTTCGGAAAACTACACTAATTATTTGTTTCGGCACGAAACATGCCGCTCACCTTAAAAGAATGCTATATTCTTTTAACAATAATACTAGATGCAAATTGATGCTATTATGATTGTAAACTAAAACTAAATTATAATGGGAAAACAAAAAACTAAAACTAGATACTAAGTTCGATGAACAATCATTCAAATGGAAGTTTACAGACCTTAACAACCGCTCGTTTGAAGAGACTTTTCCCCGATTGCAAGGTCACAACTCTAATTTTGTTATCAACGGGACTCGGATGAAGCGCATGCACACGAGCAAGTTTCCACTGGAGTGGAGGGAGATTGTCCTCTACCACCACAACAATATCACCCACATTAATTGGGGACCCACGGTCACTGTACCATTTACTACGTTGTTGTATTTCGTGAAGATATTCACGATGCCATCGCTTCCAAAAATGTTGGACGCTTTGTTGTACTAAGCGCCACCTGGTTAATCTGCCAGGTTTCGATTCTATTAGGGACACATCCGGAATTGCCGTTAAGGGACCACCAATAAGAAAATGCGCGGGAGTTAATGGTAACGGATCCGCCGCATCAGCACTAAGTACACATAAAGGTCGGCTATTGAGAACTGATTCGGTTTGACATAACAAAGTGTGTACCTCATCGTAAGTTAATACTTGATTACCGACAACGCGACGTAAGCAATGTTTAAAACTTCGCACTCCTGCCTCGAATAGGCCACCGAAATGAGAAGCATAAGGTGGTTGGAAATGCCATGTTATACCACTCTGTAATGTTTGAACATTCAAAGCTGCTTGAACGGAATCATTCTTTAGAAAAGCGTAAAGTTCTTTTAAATAATTATTGCAACCAATGAAGTTTGTACCACAATCCGAATAAATATCCGTAATTAATCCTCGACGGGATGTAAAACGACGCAACGCCGCTAAGAAAGCATCGGTGGATAAGTCCGAAACAATTTCTAAATGTATGGCCTTCACGCTCATACATACAAACACGGCTACATAACATTTAATAATTTTAGCATTTCGCACTTTATTTGCCCGCACGTAGATTGGGCCCGCGTAGTCTACAGCGGTTTTGAGGAAAGGCTGCTCGGGTTGCAGTCGAGACGCCGGGAGCGGTGCCATAGCTGGCTGTGGACGCACTGGACGCGCACGAAAGCAACGCACACAACGATAGATTTGTTTACGTATAGTATCACGGCCAGATAAAATCCAGTAATTTTGCATAAGTAAGTATTGTACCGATTGCGTGCCCGCATGAAGATGCGTAATATGGGCATTATCAATTATCAAACTAGTCAAACGATGTTTCTTTGGTAAAATTAACTGATGTTTAGATTCGAACGGTAACAACGATTTATGAAGACGACCACCCACTCGTAAAAATGTATGTTCATCAACAAAAGGATTAAGACGCTTCAACTTATTTGAAGGAGACTTTCCTTGCGAAATATTTTTAATGTCTTCGTAAAATACTTGATGCTGTACTAAATGAATTAACCTATTTAAAGTTGAATTATACTCAGGGACTGTAATATATTGCGGAAAAGATTCAAGTTTTTGTTTATTTATTTTTAATTTAAGTTGTTTATAGAAACGAAATATATATGATGTCACTCTTACTAGTTTATTTAATGTTGAAAATCTATTTATAATTTCAATATCTTCGCTCAGTGTAACTGACGCGGAAGCAACAGGTGGATTCCGTTTTTCTTCTACGGTAGACGGAACGTTTTTTTGAACTGGCCATGCCGTAGGATTCTCACGAAGCCAGGGGGCGCCGTGAAACCACAATTGATTTTGTAACAACGCTGACGGCAGAAGACCCCGAGAAGGTGCATCTGCTGGATTAGTTGACGACGGAACATGTCTCCATTTACAACTCGGTACACGGGAAAGAATCTCACTTGTTCTATTGGATACGAACGTTTTCCACTCGTAAGGGGGAGCACGAAGCCAGGCTAATACAATAGAAGAATCGGACCACGCATAAATTTCATCAATAGAAACGCGATCCCGATAGGTGTGCAACACCTTTTCAATAAGTTTGGACAACATAACGGCTGCCATGAGCTCGAGCCGCGGTATAGACAAGCACGGGGAAATTGGTGCAACTCGTGTTTTTGCTAAAAGTAGAAACGTCCGGATTTCCTCGTTTTCATCGATAAGCCTAATGTATACTGCTGCGGCCATCGCCCTCTCACTAGCGTCACAAAAGCCATGAAGTTCGATTCTACATGACCTTGGAAAAACAAAACGAGGTATGACAACTTGTGACAAGAGTGGCAGCTCTTGCGTAAACCTAGTCCAAGCATTGACAATATCAACAGGCGGACGTTCGTCCCATTGAACGCCTGAGATCCACAACAATTGCATTAAGTGCTTAGCAAATAAGGTAACGGGTGATAACCATCCCATGGGATCGTAAATCTTAGCTATTTGCGAAAGAATAGTTCTTTTTGTAACATTATCAACCACACCCCTAACATTGAACGAGAATTGGTCTGTCTGAGGGTTCCATTGCAACCCTAGAACCTTTATTTGGTTATCTTTTTCCATGGGTGCGAAGCACACTTCTTCCCGCCGCTCACCATGAACAGGTGACGGCTGACTAGCGGAAACTATAGCGGGCAAGTTACTATGCCACTTGCGCAGCTCGAAACCGGCGGAACTACAAATACCTATTAGTTCCTCTTGTAACGCGAGCGCTGCAGACTCGTCGTCAGCGCCAGCGACGACGTCGTCGACAAATACTTGGTCTAACAACACTTTAGACGCAAGTGGAAAATTACATTTTTCGTCATAAGCCAACTGCTTGATGACGCGTAGAGCTAAATACGGAGACGCATTTACCCCAAAAGTAACTGTTCGAAGGCGGTACTCATGTATCGGCTCATCGACCGAAGCACGCCACAAAATACGTTGGAGGTCCCTGTCCGATTCGTGAACTAAGATGTTCCTATACATTTGTTTAATATCGGCAGTGAACGCAATACGAGGTATTCGAAATTTTAGAATAATTTCAACTATGTCCTGGTGTAACTTGGGACCTGTCAAAAGAATGTCATTGAGACTAGTACCGCTCGAACTTGGCGAGTTCGCATCGAAAACAACTCGTACTCTTGTCGTTTCAGACGACTCCTTAACGACGCAATGATGTGGGATATAGTACGAACACGAATTATCTAACAAGGGCCGATCGCAAACCGGTTCCATGTGATTTAAATCTATATATTCCTGTAAACACGAACGATATTCAACACCCAGATTTGGGTTACGTTTCAAACGGTTCTCCAACTTGAGTAACCGAGCGAGAGCAAGTTCTCGAGAATCACCAAGAGGCTTGGCATCAGGCTTACGTGGTAAGGCTACCGAATACCGGCCGGTGACGTCACGACAATGTGTTTCTTCAAATATTTTTTCGCAGAGACGTTCCTCCGGGGTGAGTACCTTCACTTCCGGCACCGACTCTAATTCCCAAAATCGTTTCAAGTCACTGTCATCGGATAATGAGCTAAAGCAAGCTTGAACCGGGGACGAAATCGATGTATTGAACGCTAGCTTCCCTAACAACAAATAACCAAAAATACTATTCATAGCCATTGGCGTTCCAGGCGGACCTGTTATCACGTCACCCAATAGAATATGGGGTAGTGTATCTGACCCTAACAATATTTCTACGTTTTGTGGAGTATGATATAATGGGTCTCCTAATTTCAAATCTTTAATATGTGACCATCCTGTATATGGCAACTGAGTACTCGGCATGCGCGGTACAAGTTTCGGCAAAACAAATGCATCAATCGGTACAATAGGTTTAAGCGCGTCAGTTGGCGTGATACTAAACGAAACTACGCCCCGAGGGCGCACCGGTTTGCTATCACCTATCCCGCAAATAGGCACGTTTGTATAACTACGTTTTAAACCTAATCTCTGTGCGCACGCTTCTGTTATAAACGACACCTGACTGCCAGTATCAATGAGGCAACGAATAGCACACAACCTCTGCGCACCTGCGTATACATCGACGCGCGCAGTAGATAGCAACACCGTGTACGTCCTAGCACACGGATCATTGGATAACTCGCCCGTGCGCGGTGTCGCATGGCTCGTTGATGTCATAACAAGCTGAGTACTAGAAGTCGTACCGCAATCCTCCGTAAGAGGGTGCGATATCTCTTTTTCGGTCGAAACATTAACGCTATGTTCCGTGGGAAAATGTAACAAGCTATGATGCCGCCGTTGACAAGCACGGCAACTAAATGTCGATTTGCAATCTACAACACTATGACCTCTACTCAAACAATTATAACAAACATCTTTAGATTTTAATAACAAGTATCTATCGTTAGGTGCCAAACTCAGAAACTTAGAACATTTCGCAAGAAAATGTTGACTACCACAACACGCGCAACTTTTATCTTTATTATCAAAGCCTGAAGGGCGAGAATCGGTTGTATTCGAATTTGAATAATTCACCGAGTTGGCGGCAAACGACCGGCCGTAGGCCGGCTTGGGGGTACTACCTACATTACCGCTGCGCGACGGATTTTTTGAAGTACCCACATTATGTATTTTTTGATCACCGGAATCAATAATTTCACAGGTGATCACTTCTTTTTCAAGAAATTCGACTAGTAATTTAACACAAGGTATTTCGGATGGTTTACATAATGATAATTCGAATCGTTTACGGATCGAGGTTGGTATTTTACGTAGTAAAATGTGCAACAGTATAAAACTCCACTGAGTAACGGGAAAGTTCATGGCTTCTAGCGCTTTTATATTTTCTTGATATGTATTTAACAAGATACGTAAACTGTGATTACTTTTTTCTGAAAAAGGCTCAATATCCATAATACGGTCAAGATGTTTGGAAGCGATGACTCGTTTGTTTTCATACCGCGAAACTAAAATATCCAATGCGATAGAATAGTTTTCGTCGGTAATAGGTAAAGACTTTATTAAGTTATGTGGTTCGTTTTTTAGTGTTAAAAGTAGGTATCTAAATTTCTCTGCATCCGTGTATGCGTCGTTGTCGTGGACAACAGACCTAAACAAATCGTAGTACGATGTCCAGTCCGTGGATTCACCAGAAAATGAAGGGAGTGGCAAAGTTGGCAACTTTTTTATACTACAATGACTATGGTTGAATTGTATACTACTATTTAAATTAATACGACTCATGCGCCTGCTTTCCTCTTCATTTTTCTTCATTTCATCCACATGACTCAAAATCTCATAGTAAATATCATTGAATTGGTTTCTAATGCGTAATTGTTCATCTCGATTGAAAGTATCTAATTTTATTAACGACTTTTCTATTTTATTTTGTACTTTTATGAATTTTCTCTGAACACTTTGGATATCTTTAGCTCGCAAGCGAAATTGTTGTGGATTACTTTCAAAAAGGTCTAATGTTTGATTTCGTCAAGAATAACATCTCGTTCGAATAAATCTTGTTCCGCCATTTCGAACGATGCGTAACACCGGTTACAAAACGGGCAAAAAACAAGTGAAAATCTATTGAAACTTGTCGGGACACGTAATGTCGCTACGACAAAACAAAATATGCTCGAAACTAACGAAATATGTACGAAATATACACAACTAGGAAATCAGCGAACGTGACACAGCACAGAAAGATCCGGATCGAACGGATCAAAACAAATGTTGAGTGGCGAAATAAGCAATGTCTTACTTGGCATGGGCATCCAGCGCTGGCTCAGGACCGGTGCCGTGTCAGTTCACTTTCCACTATGAAGTCTAGAGTTAAGCACGGATGGACACCGATTTTCTTTAGTGATCACAATTAGATATTTACGCGGCAACGACTTTCTTGGTACTGTCCTCTCGCGGTGGTTTACAGGAGGGCCAACCGCACACACGGGCAAGCCCAACCAATAGCGACAAAGCAAACACACCACCAACATACAAAAAAATTATCTAACTGTATCACGTTCGGAAAACTACACTAATTATTTGTTTCGGCACGAAACACCTTAAGATAATTGATTTAGTAAGTACCTACAAAGTCTCTGTTAATTGAAAAAAAAAACGCTTTCAAAAGGACTCGTTAAACTATTACAACTTTACCATCTTATGCAATACATTAATATTTATTTGTTTAGATTAGTTAGGTACTAGAAAACCCTAGATTGCAGATCTCTTCTACAAGGGACCATCCAGGTAGGGACCACCGCAGTGTAAACAATGCCGTGTTGGGCACTGTAGGTGGTGAAAATACCGGACACAAGAGACTTAATAATTCGGGTGACTATCGGCAGCGCAATGGAGCAGTCTACAGGCAAGCGTGTCGCTTTCCACAAGACAAACATCTTACTTGTCTTGTCTCTAGGTTGAATAAAAATAACCATTAATTCAATGCTAAACAATAATATTGATATCAATTATCAATTATTTTATTGTCATGGGACGTAGCTAGCGTGTCTAGTTCTCAATCGACCATCGATCGTGCTGTGTTCTCGATTCAATAAAAAATTTAGTTTAAATATTTTACAAAGGCAGAAATTCCCTATTATCGTAAAATATTTTCTGTAAAAAGATTGTAAGACCGTAACAAATAATATAACATAGTCCATTGAAATAAACGCGTTGAAAACCAAAGCAAACACCGAGAAAACCGCGAACATTAGCCGCACAGATAATTCAAAAACACCAATAAAACTGTCATAAAAATAATCTTGTTAAACAATACACCGGTCGTGTCGAGGGCCAAATCTGGAGAGCTTATTATCGCAGGCTTTTATCGAAAGTGGGGAACGACTTTTTCATAATAATTGTTATGTGGCACGAGTAACGCGAACGATGTTGATAGAACAGATTGGAAACACGCGACGGGTCACTGCAGTTGGTTACTTAAATGGGTCGGAAGGGAATCCAGTTGTAATTGAGGCTAAATGTTAGACGATAACCACTGAAGTGCTAGTTATTTTGTTTGTTGATTGTACACGTGAAGGAAATGAACTTAGTGGTGTAGCTTTTATGGTTATTAAAGTATTGGAATTTATAAACTTAATTGCGTGTGTGTTTTGTATGGGTTTGTTCATATCCAATGTTTATAATAACACACCCACAGAGCTATTACAGAAATATGATAAAGAGAATGAGAATCTATAAATTTATTAGATAAATAGTATTTAAATCAAAATGAATATATACTTAAAGAATATAAAGAGAGAAATTAATATATAATATATTTATTTGTAAGCTTGAGTTATGAATTTATCGTTCTTAGTTTTTCTTTAACAATGTATTTATTCCTTATAAGTATAGTTTTGTTTTAAAAACAATATAAATCTAAAATTGAAGACATGAACTCCATAATTATACAAAAATTCTATTCAATTCTCACGTTACGATACATGCAAGCAAGTTAATATATTGTTACATTGAAAAATTAAGCAAAGCTGGAACAACCACGAGGGTTGTTCCGTTCAAGTTAAAAATGGAAAATACACTCTTAAAGTATAATTTAACACAAATTAAGCGCGCACATTTATAATTCATGAGTGAATTTGAGGCTGTATGTTGAACACGGAATTTCCTCAATTTTATGTACATATAAATTAAAAAGGCGGTCTCAGTACAGTACCCTGCGGTATCCACGTTTAACTGTAAGTACCTAAACTGCTTTATATAAGTAAACAAAAATGAATCTCGCATGATTTATTATATGAGATAGAAATAAAGATAACTGAAACTCCATGTCTATCTAAATAATTCCACCTCGTCTTAGCTACAATTGCATCACGGCTTACCAGATAGGTCAGCACTTTAGCACTAAAATAAATATTTAAAAAAAAACTGATGACCTAAATCTTAATTGAATTTTAAAACTTAGGAACACAACTTTAGCAGGTTCGATTATTAAATTCATTAAGCTCAGGTTTCAAAAGCAGCGGACCTTTAATTAAGTTAGCCTTACGTATTATGTCTTTCCAAACAAATGCTCGCAGCCGACCGCCCTGTCCCCAAAACAAAATGTAAAACACTTAATTTGAAATTCAAAAATGGCTGGTTATTGCCCTGAAAAGTTTAATGTGGCCCGTCATGAATTTATTTTTTCCGGCGGTTGTGTATAGAAGTTTTCAAGTAAAAAAGTTAAATATCTTAATGAAGACACATTTTTTGGTAGTAGCAAACCAAAATAAATATAGTTATACACCATTTTTTTATGGAAAAACAAAATGAGTTAGAAATGAGTTTCGCGTTTACGTGAGTGGAATTATGCAATGAGCCATTATTTGTACAATTGATTGTTTTTGATTGACTGGGTTAGGAAAAAGTGGTTATCGAGGGAATTAGTATGCAATATTGTATAAGCGAAAGTAAACAATTCCTGCCAGTTTTTAATGGTATTACTGTCTGAGCATTTATTTATGATATGACTGAGTTTTTAAGCAACAGAGGTTCGCGCCCCACGTGGTTTTCTTTTAACGAGTGGTTTGTTAGGTTTACAATAACTGTGATGAAAGTGTATATCTGTAAAAGAAGTTGTGACGATGTTAGAGAGTGAGAGGTATTACCCGGTGTACATTTGTGCTCTTTTCCGATGTGAAATTCCGAAATGAGTTCAGTACCTGTTAGATTTATGACTCAACCAATATGGTCTGAATCAATCTGGCCGATCATCATAATAACTCATAAAACTTGCTAGAAATAAATTATTAAATTGTTTATTACTTACGGTAAGCCCAATCATGAATAGACATAATACATTTAATTGCTATTGTAAATTATTATTCTTCCAATAAACAACATTCTGATCTATCCAATTTGTATTTATCATATTTATGATAAAAAAGCGCCAGTGGTCCCGCCCTTTCAGTGTCGGTCAGGGGTGATGGGAAGCCTCAAGCTGTCCCATAGCGCTACATCGATTGTTATTTCGCACTGCGGACATGTTGGGAGGAAACCCAAACATTAATGAATTAGAACGATGTCCTTAATTGATTCAGAGATTGTCATAACTTGAAATAGGTATACAGAAAAAAGCTTAAAATTATAAAATAAAACTAAGTTTTTTGTACAAATAAACTCGAATTTGTAAAAATTTAAATTGACAACATGATCATAATAAGAACCCCAAGCCTGTAGTAGAGATTATGGCAACCTCTCCCTTCTAAGGGGGAGGCCTTTGTTCAGTAGTGGACGTCTTTCGGCTGCTAATGATGATGATGATGATGATGATGATCATACAATGATTGCATTAGCAATATAATATACATAACAATCTAAGATATAATGGCGAAGAAATAACTTCGGAAATAAAACATTAACATTTTTATTCGTATTATAATAAACATTATTGACAGCAAGAATGAAGCTAGAAACTTAATATCACTTATATGGACAAAACAATACGTAGTAATATTGGTTCCATGAAGTCACAACAATCTCCCACATAAGAATGTATTATCAAATAAATTAGTAAGTGGCAGTAGAGAGCCAATTTTTCTGTCTATTGTGTCCAGGATAGCTGATAAAGAACAAAGCTATGCGAACAATACCAGGGACACAATACAGCGTAGAAATGAAATACGAACATCGACGATTGTAAAGTCATTTTGTTCATTTCTGAACTGCCTGCAATGATTATACTATCGAATTCGAAATATAAAAATTTCGTATTCGAATATAATATCCATGATATCTCCGATATCATGGATATTATATATCTATTATGATATCTAATCATATTCTGTTCGAGCCGTTTGAGAAAGAAAAAAGCTATAAACGGCGTATATCTGCGTTTTTTATACGTTAAAGTAAAATTACTATAACATTGCCATTATAGCTGGTGGTAGGGCTCCAGGGAGGACTTCAATAAGTTTTACCATTATCTCTGTTGGCAGACGAAACATTTTTTTATTTTACAAAGTGTTGATCCTATATATTTTTAAACAAAAGCTGTCTTTTGAGATATAATATATGTAATGGTTTAAGTGCATACTTAGTGGTAGGTTCCTTGTACAAGGATCCATCCAGGTAGGTACCAGTACAGTGTCAGATATTCTGCCGCCAAGCAACAGTCTGTAAACATTGCTGTATTCCGGTCTGAAGGGCACTTTAGCTGGTGAAATTACCGGACACAAAATGTCTCAAGGGTCGGCAACGCGCGAGTGATTTTTCTGGTATTACTAGCGTCTATAGGCTTCGGGTGACTGCTTATGAGCAAGCAGGCCGCATGCTTGCTTGCCACCTTCATACTAAAATCTGTGATACAGAAAGATAAAGCTGAACAACAAAATATTTAACTGCTAAGTCTCAGAAATTGCATGTTACAGTATTATTGAACAATATTGAAAACATCTGAAACGAACTCTATTAAATTACTGGAGCACCTACAATAAAATTTCTTAGTAATAAAATAAAGGGCAAAGAAGGTAAAACGAAAATTGTTTGAGAGAACAAAGAACATAAAATTAATTTCATTCCGTACGCCCACTGGGCCGAAAACAGTTTGACTGAAAATAATTTGATACCAACAATATGGCTAAGTGTAAATTTAAGTGCTAACTTAATTTGACGGGACAAACGGTGTAGCGGGTGGATGCTCTGACTGTCATTCAAATGTCACGGATTGGATAATACAGTATAAACAATGGCAATGGGCAGGCTACATCGCTCAAAGAACTGATAACTGATGGGGAAGAAAGGTTCTCGAGTGGCGACCGCGAACCGGAAGACGCAGCGTAGGTAGGCCTCCCACTAGCTGGACAAACAGACGACATTGTGCGCGTCGCAGGTAACCATTGGATGCAAATAGATAGTCGTCGTTCATTGTGGCGTTCAAAGGAAGAGGCCTAAGTTCAGCAGTGGACGTCTTCCGGCTGGTAATGATGACATGATTAACATATTCATGAACATGTCTATTTTTCTTGTGTCTAATTATCTAAGTAACACCATCTTCGATTGGTTTATTCGTACGGTAAGTTTACCACGGCTGTATTTATACTAGCTGATGCGCAGCTTCACCTGCGCTTTTCCGACACTTCCAACAAGGATCGTTATATTTCAACCAATTTATACAAAACCTTAACAAATATAATATCTAAATCTTATATCTCTCATAAAATATATCTATACATATAAAATTACTTGTCCTGACTGACTGACTGATTCATCAACGCACAGGCCAAACCGCTGGACCTAGAAAGCTGAAATTTGGACAGTTATGTGTTCTTCTTATGACGTAAGCATCCACTAAGAAAGGATTTTTGAAAATTCGACTCCTAAAGGGGTTAAATGTGGTGTTTTCTTTTGTATGAAACTTTTTATTGTATAGTTCGATTGACTTGAAATTTACTGAAAAGATTCTCTAAATAAAATAAATCAATACGTGTTTCACGAATTTTCAGAAACAACCTTTGGGGGTGTGTTAGGGGTTGGTAAACTCTGTAAAAACATTAGCGGGCGAACCTGCAGGAAATTGCTAGTATTAGATAAAAATAAAATTATTATTTTTACGAATTTATTTGATGTCTTACTATTTTGTAAATAATAATTTAGTCAAAGTCAAAATATCTTCATTATGTTATAGGCCCTGCGGAGGCAATTACACAAATGTCATTTTTACAAACTACCACCGGGTCGTAACGCGGCCTCTACTGAGAAGATCCGGCAAGATACACAACGGGCTTATCTTTTTTGTAATACTGTTATTTTTTTTAAATTTAATACTAATTAACTATTACAAATTAAAAGTCATAAAATTCCAAACTTGCATGAGTTGGGTTGTTCAAGTCCACGCAGCTTTATAGCATTATATACTCGTATCAATAACTTGGTTGCCATAGTACCGACTGCCTGCTTTGATATTAGAAGGCCGCGCGTGGGTTGTCCCAAGATATTATTTAATGAATTTATCTGAAGATTATATCGGGATTTTATATTTATACGCCCGAAACCTTAGAGACTTGCGAACGAACGGATCAAACACGTAGAGCCTCTTACTATAATTAGTACACTTCGTAGCTAACATAAAATATTAGTAAGTGATTTCGGATATAGACGTGAACAAGTGACACGAAAGGGTTTTTTTTATACTACCAAGGTGGCAAGCAAGCATGCGGCCCGCCTGATGATAAGCAGTCACCGCAGCCTATAGACGCTAGCAACACCAGAAGAATCACTAGCGCGTTGCCGACCCTTAAGGCATTAGATATAAAGTACTTGTGTCCGGTAATTTCACCAGCTACGGTACACATCTGACACTGCGGTGATACCTAGCTGGACGGTTCCTTGCAGAAGGACGAGCCACCTTGTGAGCAACAATTAAAAATAAACTGAGATATTATCGGTGATAAAGAATAGTTTTGAAGTCTTCTAGTATCTTTTTCTAAAGCTTTAGAATATTTAAGGCAATATTTATAAATTGATCAAGACTACTCATCTCAACCCAGGAGAGATATTTACATTTGTTGTACTTATTCTTTTCCTCAAACAACTTTTAGTTAAAATAAACAATTGAAAATACCCTGACACAAGTAAAGGGTTATATCATATCAATCTTCAACAGCCTTTAAATTCCAAAAAAGGCCTCTACGTGTTGGATCCATCCTCATGTAACCCTCTAAAAAGACCGGGCAAAGCATGTGAAAGCAAAAAAAAATATTGACAGTTAAAAATATCTGTAAGTTTTGGATCTGTCCTCACACAGGGCTCTAAAAAGACCGGGTAACGCTCTTGAGAATACTAAAATAAAATGATTGAAAATCCATAGAACAAGATAAGTGATATCAATATCCTATTTTTTTTCGGAGTCCCTATTAACGATCTTAATAGAGACCGATGGTCTTTAGTAAAAATGAAAGTTGTAAATAAAATAAACTTTAATAATATTTATTGAAACTAAATATTTACAGTTATTTACACACATGTACACTTAAACAAGGTAAAAATCTTCCCAAAAGTTGTCGCCGCACTGGGAGGGAAGGGTAAGACTGGCGGCATTATCCCTTTGTATAGCCAAGCTTATACGTTGGCAGAAAAAGCTACCAGTCCGGCGGTCTCCTGAGACTTCGATAAGTTTGGATGAAATTTATTTCACCAAACCATGCGTCTCATGAGACCAAGGCCCATGGTCTCCACCGCAAAGGGCGCAAATATATAGCTCGAACCTAGAGCTGCATGCTTGCGTCGCTTTGCCTTACTAGCGGTCGCCGCAGCTCCTCCAGCCGCCCTCCAAGTTGCCGGGGTGTAGGCCGCAGCAAGTGTGTCGACACATGTCGCATCCCACACCAACGGCTTTCCATATTGCCATGGTACTAAAGTGACACCATCAGGCCTCTTGCCATCATCTCGTGTAATACCGACTGGTTCCAGTACGGCAGGGACACCGGCAGTGACAAGCCCCCTGCGAATAATATCATTAATAAAATAAATTTATAAACATCCACGCTTTGGTAAAATTCTCTTTTTCAGAAAAATAAGATTAGATTAGATAATTGGAATTGTTTGAATTGAAAAAATACTGGTTGTACTTTATTAAGAATTCTAACAAGGTTCTGCTTGTTTGCCTCCAACAACATTTTAAGCAATTTTATTTCGTAACGTAGCGAAATTGTTTTATTTATAAGTACAATGATCTGCGGGCGTTTTAGAAGTTGAATTATTTCAGTGGGCTCATTTCAAAGAAAATACATTATTAGATCCAGTTTTTTTTATTGTTCATAAGTTTCTGTGAATTATGAGCAATGTCGCGTAATATATCGTTAGCTATTGGTGAATTTTAAAATAATGTTGTAATAAGGCATGCTCTAGATTTTTTTTTATACTACCAAGATGGCAAGCAAGCGTACGGCCCGCCTGACCGCAGCCACCGTAGCCTATAGACGCTAGCAACACCAGAAGAATCACTAGCGCGTTGCCGACCCTTAAGACATTAGATTTTAAGTCTTTGTGTCGGTTAATTTCACCAGCTACAGTGCCCTTCACACCGGAACACAGGAATGCTTACACACTGCTGCTTGGCGACAGAATATCTGACACTGCAGTGGTACCTACCTGGACGGTTCCTTGCACAAGGAACCTACCACCTAGTAAAAAACGGCAAATGTATATCTTACTAGCAATTCCTTGCAGCTACGCCCGCTTTTATTTTTTTCCATCCCATCTAACCCCTTTAGGAGTGGAATTTTCAAAAACCCTTTCTTAGTGGATGCTTACATCATAAGAAGAACCTACTGCCCAAATTTCAGCTTTCTAGGTTCAGCGGTTTGGCCTGTGCGTTGATGAATCAGTCAGTCAGGACAAGTAATTTTATATGTTTAGATTTACTGATCTGTCATTGACCCAAAGTGGCGAAGTCCTCTGAATTCCCATTAAAAACCATAGGTGCTGCAAAGCATTCGAAACGTCGTGAAAGTAAAACCTAAAGTAAAGCGCGATATATTCCATAAAAGTAGTTTTATTTCAATGAGTAGTATTCGCATAAATAAAAGACAACATTATTTTTCTCATTATAGAGGTTATGGGAAACTTTACTAAGGCCTTAAACAGTTATTAGTGAGGTATAACTTACTTAAGATAGTATAATATCTTCATTTTCTGTAAATACGGGCCTCCTTTCTTCTACGACTTGTGTTCTGATCCGTGCTTCAGACAAGGTTTGACAAAAATTTAATCAGCTCTTGAGATCATTTATCTATTTCTAACGAAGGCTCTTCATCATCGTTTTCTATTTAGCCTACATTGATTGAAAAATTATTAGGTTAGTTGAATTTTATATACTTATATTTCATGTTGTCAGTAGTGTGTAAATTATAATGGAGTACTCTAAGATACTTCTCAGTAAGTACGAGTACATCTCACAAACGGCTGGATTCAAGAAGATCTATTGTCAGAATATCCAACAGTTTTTATGTAAGAATTCTCGAGGTATATTTTTTGTACAAAATAATTACACATCAAGATGAAAGCTCTCAATAAAAGCAAGATACTTATTTTCTGAGGGCACCCATAATCGTTTCCACTTACCGCTGTCATTATCTTCCCAAGTAAATTGATGCTTATCATCTTTAGGGTAAATGTTGCAAATATAGACTCGACCTTTATGGTTTTGGTGATGTTTGATGCTAGTTCACTGGTAAATCGATTTGAGTAAACTTATACATATACAGGGTGTAAGGGACTACGTACCGAAAACTTTTTTAAAAGATTTCCCATATTGTTCGTTACAACATTACAGAAACCATTTATGGAATATGACAAATTACTAATTTGTTAATTTTAGAGCATGTAATGAATACGTGCGGAATAATATTTCTTTTTCAAATTATATTACTAATTTCAATCAAGCCGCCTGCCATGCGTGGAGATTATGGCAACCCCTCCCTTCTAAGAGACACGCAGTTCAGCAGTGGACTTTTCGGCTGCTGATGATTGCTAATTAAGAAATTAGTAATTTTTAAATTTAAATTAGGCTTTATTATTATACCAATAATGATTTTATCCTAATTTTATTTAAAAAAAGCGGCATTTTTTTAAATCATGAAAAAGCCGACGAATATTTTCAACACTAGAATGTTCAGAATCATGTAGTGGATCCCTGGTATCGGTTTTTGGTACCATGTCCCTTACACCCCGTATATCTATGTCAATACATGAAAAATAAATATGTATTTCAATCAACTAGATAATATAGATTTCGTCAAAGTAATAGAAAAATGCGATATCAGGATAATAGAATGCATGCTTTTTTACTTAGTGTAAAACCAATGTATGACGGGCCCGTTGGTCTAGTGGTTAAACACCCTGTCCGCTAACCGATGGCTCGTGGGTTCGATTCCCACCAAGTGTCTGGGTGTTATTTATCTATTTAAGTATGTATTTACAAAAAAAAATGTATATAAGTATTAGTATCAGTTGTCTTGTTTCCATAGTACAGGCTCTGCCTAGTTTGGGATCAGATGACCGTGTGTGGATTGTCCCAAAAAAAAAAAAAAGATTCCATTTAATTATACAAGACAACTGGCTATTTGCATTCACAACGGTTGCTTGCGGTTCGCACAATGTCGTTTATCCACCTGGGATTCCTGTCTACGCTGCGTCTTCAGGTTTGTGGTCGCCACTCGAGCACCTTTCTTCCCCATCAGTTATCGGTTCTCCGAGCGACGTGGCCTGCATACAGGCACAGTGTCTGCTCATAGAGAACTTCTCTTCACATGATCACAGCTCTAATTACAAATTGGCGTTAGGAATGATGAAATGAATAAAATTACTTTTGTTGGTATGATATTTTTGAAATACCTATATCAATATTTTTTTGCATTCCTTGAAGAAAAAATATCAAAATCTATAAAAAAATATGTCGTTTTTGATACGATTTCAATGCTTGCTATTATTTATATCGAATTATTAAATATCGCCAAAAATACACAAGCATAATCGGCGTGGTTTGTCCATTATATGTAAGGGAGATCACTAGCTCTTCCTAACTAACTTCCCTAATATTTATATAAGTACAGCTTTTTATGTTAGTCTTGTCAGAAACTCATATTGCTCTATTTTCAGATGACAAAATAGTCCTAGAATATAGTATTTATTTGTATAGTATATTGCTTATCTATCTCATTTCTATTTTTATGAAAATTACAAAGTACAAAGGATTCCTTTAAGCAATTTAAGAATAAAACTAATATCAAGCTTGGAGCAGGATAGATATTGGGTTTATAAAAGACTAGCGACCCACCCCGGCTTCGCTGGGGTGTATATATATAATCCATCAGTGAAAAATTATCTAATTAATAAAGAAAACCGCTTGAAAAGCCATTTCTTGGTTTAGGATAAGTTAGCTAATATATAGACAGACAGACGCAGGCTATGTAATGTAATAAATATTGGTCATGCGTTGTTTAGGTACCTAATGTTCATGTATTGCGCTATTTAGTATCAAAGTTTGTAGAATTTATGAAATATACGGTACGTGCTCCAAATTCTAATTGTGTTAGATAAAGGACTTCTAGTATTATCGTACATAGAAGAAACAACACACTGTCTAAACCTATGAGTACATAGGTCACACTTAAAGTTCTGCGTTCCTGGCCTCTCATAAATATTTGAATTTCGAATTTTATATGTTTTTAAACCTTAGAGGAGATACCACTGGAGAGAGCATGATGCGCTAACCCCTCTGCCAAATTTTTGTTCATATGTTCAGGTCATTCTTTATTTGTGTGCGTATCTTTTTGAATGTGTTGCGAGTTTATTATAGTGTAGGTTCATAGAAACATGAAGAGTTTGCATTAGACATTTGCAAGAGCATGCGTGAAATTGTATCTGTGTGTGTTTACTTCGCCTCCCGCACCCCACAAAAGTGCCACGAAAAATTTGTTCGGGGAATCGACGCGATACTAGCTCCATTCTAATTACTCTGAGTTTTAAACAGAAGAAACTCAATCATTGATTAAAAAAGCAATTCATTAGAGCAAATACTTATATCGTTGAGCTACTGCCCGTTTCATTACTGTGACACACACTCTGTTGAGTTATATATCCCCTCATTTGTCGCGGCAACTATGAAACCAGACAACTAATACTTATATTTTTTTTGTTATTACATACTTAAACAGATAAAACACCTAGACACTTGATGACGTGTTGGATAGCGGCCAAGGTGTCAACTGTTAGACCAACAGGCATTGGTTTATGTTTTATAAAAGAAGGATTTTTGCCTTTCATAAAGTCTATGATTTGACTAAGCTGTTGATTGACATTCAATTCAGGTTTTTATTTCCTTAATTCCTTCCTCCAAAGTTTTTATATCTATCAAAAATCAAAAGTATCCTTTTAAAAATGTCTATCAAATCTGAGTAAATATCATCGGTATTATACTTTACTAATGGCTCAAAAGTTTTTAATTTGTAGAAATCCATTTTCCTTTACAATCGGCGTGCCCGATCAATATCAGAAATATCTAAAAATATCTGAAACAAATATGTAATGACAGCCCCAAGTTGTATTGTAATTCAGAGTCCATTTGTAATAATTATATCGTAGTTTGTATTGGATATTAATCTGACTGAAAGTACTGTAACTATATAACTATTCGGTGTTCCAAAGATGTTTTTTTTTAAATATAATCATTATTCTTATTTTCACTTCTATTGAGAATACTACTAATCGTAATCCTGTCTATATCGATACATGGTATAAATTAAGCTCTAGTTCGCGTCTGTTTGTATGTTAGTTTTCTTTTTCTAAACTGTTCAATGAAATTCTCATAGCATTGCTGAAACTTTCCTCCAAGTTTAATGCTGTTTGTTGGTGTCACAAAAAATCTAGGTACTAAACGTGTATCTTTTAATGTTGTCTTTTACTTACGAAAAAAAATTCAATAGAGAATATGGTTGGGTGCTACCACCGGTTTGGGATCCTGTGATAAATATTATAATTAAATCCAATACCAAGCAAAACACTGCACGGCCTCAAGATACTGTAAGCTCTTACTGCGTAGATCGTACCAACAATAATAACTAAGACGACCTGAAGGTACACCGGGAAAATTGTGACATAAGGACGTTCAACATCTCAGTCCTCCCGTGACCATGGGTGCTGCAAAGCATTCGAAACGTTGGGATAGTAAAATCTAAAATAAACCGCGATATAATCCGTAAAAGTAGTTTGATTTAAACGTGTATCTTTTATTGTACATCTTAACTAATCTTCTTAATACACTTTACTTAGAGGTACTTTAGTTTGGACTTTAGTTAACTAAATAACGAAAAAATATTTTTTATATGTAGGTATATAATTTTACCTATTACGTGTTTTCTGCTCATCCGAAATCCAAACATTGGATTAATTTGATAAATTATAAAATCTTTTTAAAATAAATTGAACCGACTTCAATATCACTGAAAAGTATAAAATAATTTAAATATTATAGAAGTTGGTTTTAGCGTACCTGCTGTGTATAATTGGCACCAACTTCAATAATATTTAAATTATTTTATACTTTTCAGGGATATTGAAGTCGGTTCAATTATTTTTTTAAAAAGATTTTATTTTATACTTTTTAGTGATATTTTCATAAATAATGATTGAACCATCGAAAACGGTAAAATGATCTAGGTAGGTTATGATCACATTATCGTCTACATAGTTTTACATAATTCATGTTTCTTCAGAAAAAAAATCCGGTCGTAATGAAATTTGCATGGAATCATCGAAATCGGTTTATATTTGTCAGAGTAATGTAATGGAGAATATCAGTTTTATGGTTTTTACCAGATAAATTCGCCCACATCGTTCATGGTCCTCCAGTAAGTTCTTAGCCGGTTGTGATAAAATTCATACATATTGATTACAGTGGTTCAATCTTTCGAATAATAAAATAATCATTGAAATTGGTAAATATTTGCCAGAGTTATGACCATTTTTGTCCGTAAAAAGCGACATAAAGTCATATATATAAGCATTCCTGCAGTTCTCCTACGCAGTCACCGTTCTTGTTTTTTCAGGAACTACTTACTTATTCGTATGCAATAATTTTTTTATGGGACCCAATTAACAGATTTTTTCAAATCGGTTCATAATTGCCAGAGTTATGCGCGAACAATGTATATATATATATATATACAGACGAATTGAGAACCTCCTTCTTTTTTGAAGTCGGTTAAAAAGGATTTATTCCGCTATTTTCATACTTATATTAATTTTATTATTTCTCATTTTGTAAAGTATTTTTTCAGCTGAAATCTATTGAACGCTATTCAAAATATAAGTACAAAGTTTATAATATCTTGTACAATTCCATCACTCATTAACCATCCCGCCTCGAGTATTTATTTACAACTTCCTCCAAGATTTACAATTAGCTGACAATACCATTCTCGGATTCTATGACTGGGTGCGCTAAGAAATTTGGTACATTTCATTTGCACCCGATCATCATTTCTATGATTTTTCTTATTATTTATTGCACACAATAATAATTATTATACAATATTATAAAAATACTGAAAATTAGTGCACAAAGGTGTGCTTAACCCAAACATTGAGTTTTACGTCGGCTCACCTTTGAGTGATGGAGGAAAACGTTTAAATACTGTTGAGGATAGAAACAAGTGCACAACAAATTACAAATAAATCACTGCATACAAAAACTCAAAGTAAATTACGTAATAAATATTATCTTGACGTCTCCAAACTATATATTTATCGTCAAGCGTGAGCGATATATGAATATTGTTTCATTGAAATGGCTGGGTGCTACCACCAGCTTGGGATCCCGTGATAAACATAGTCAAATCCAAAGACAAGCATTCCACTGCAAGACCTCAAGATACTGTAAGCTCTTTCTGCGTAGATCGGACTAACAATAATAATTGGAAGACCTGAGGGTACCCTAAGACAACTATGACATATGGACAGCTACCACCTCAGTCCGCCCGTGACCATGAATGCTGTAAAGTATTCGAAACGTCGGGAAATTAAAATCAAAAATAAACCGCGATATAATCCGTAAAATTAGTTTCATTTCAATGTGTAATATTCGCGTAAGTATCAGAAATCATTATAATATTGTTTCAATTAAACATTTTATGATTATATACCCAAAGCATAGAAGGCGCCGCAGTCTTCACATCGTAAAGGTAAGATACCGAGTGCAGGGTTTAATATCCGGCTTGGCAGCCTCGAGACGGTGGTTTACTTTAATCTTGATGGTAGCACCATCTTGACTGTTTGCGTTTGTTTATTTGCCGTAGTAGGCTTCGTGGCCGCGGGGCGTTCTTTGCAAGCCGGAGGTCACAGGTTCAACAATTAGAGGGATCAAGTTTGTGTAGTTGTTCATTACTGGATAGGATAATGCACGCCGATCACGTTTTTGTCGGAAAAAATGATTCATGCAACGGATGAGAATGTAAAAATTCAGTCTTATGCCTGACCTCTCACCGGTCGTGTGTAGAGAGTGTACTTATGTCTACGTAAGATTTGGTGAACTTCATAATATATATTCTACGTAGTGAACGATTGGCCGTTGTGTATCGGCCAGGAGGAAATTATTTTAGTTATTGTTATAGTCATAAGGAAAGGGGCCTATGTTGGAGGTATTTCTGACTAGGCTTAGAGCTTTTAAATGGTTAGTTTTTTATAAAGCTACCACCAAACCACTACGCAGCCTCAACTGAGAAGACTGACAGGAAACTTCTTCACAACATGTACTAATTACTAAAAGAATTGATTCCGGACCCTGTCTAAAACTAACTATTCCTTTTCCTTTTTAGTACATCATTAATTTCGATTCATTTAGTCCTACTTTGTCTTTCGCTCGTGATTTGTTTGTAGTGTCTGGTTTTGTAAGAACTGGTCCGATCAGTCGAACAAACAAACTCAGAACGGGTCTGAACAATCGGGAATGATATGTACTAAAGATACTAAAACAGTGAGTTAGTACATTTGAAAGATTATACTTGTATGAAGCGCTCCGATCAGTGTCCGAGTAAGAACAAGCCTAAAAATGACCAGCCTTGAAATTTTATAGGGCTGTTGCCGTCCAAAAGATAAAACTTTTATTTTATTAAAAAGAGTATACGAGGAGAATAAAACAAACAAAACAGTCAAAGGGATAGTAAGATGGGCGTTTTTGCTATACATGGACGGTAGCGTCCATTACGACAAAATCTCTTTGCAATATAAATCACTCTGTCTGTCTATTCCTATGTATGCTTAGATCTTTAAAACTACGCAACGGATTTTGATGCGGTTTTTCTTAATAGATAAATTGATTTAAGAAGAAGGTTTATATGTGTAAAACATGCATAATATAGTAGAGAAACACTGATAATTTTAGATATTTCTAATGTGATGTAAATAAACACATTTTTTACGCGCTTACATTGCAAACGCTGGCTGAACCCTACGAGACAGATCAAAATAATGTACTACAGTATTGTACACCTTAACTAGATCTACAAAAAGTACGTGACAGTATATATTTATCTCTTTGGGATAACCCACAATAACCATTTATTATCCTTTACTTTGCACCCGTGCGAAGCCGGGGCGGGTCGCTAGTTAATTACAAGACAACTTCACATCTATAATGTAACATTGAAATCCGTTTGTTTGTGTTGAACGGTCTGCTAATATCGTCACCATACCACACAAACGTTTAATGAAGAAGCTCGGTGCTCAAACAAAAGGGCGCAAATGAATCGCTCGCGGCGATGTGGCGTTGCTTTTTACATCTTTTTCCACCGGCAGCCCCCTTCCACCCTTTGTTAGCTGTTGTAAGCTCGTTTTAGTACAAATACAGAGTCGTTTGATTGCGATCTACCTCCGCAATGTTGGTATTAACGTGGGCTAATACGGATTTGTACGTGCGCTACGGTATTTTTGAAGTGGATTTGGCGTGATTACGTCGAGTTATTTTTAATGAGAGCTGGTATATTTTAGTATAAAATCTGATCGGTAATAAGGTACTATTGAGGTTAAGCTATTATAATGTTTTGAGTGTAACTAAACAAAGGTTATGGCAATGGTTTACAATTGTATACATAATGTACAGAGTGCATTTATAATTATTTTTTCGGAAACAAACGATATTTTCGCTTTTACAAATAATAGGATGAAATAATTGTAACTATAAGGATTACTAGATAGCTATTAATCCATAGAAATGGTGCATATCTCCTGACCGATTAGGCCAAAGCGGTTAAACTTTGAAAATATCAGCCAACTAGGTAGAAGATATTAGGTATAGTGAACAAGTGTCAACGAACAAGAACGCAACGAAACGCAAGGCTATCTAAAGAAACAAAGCAAAAAAAATACATTTATTCAGCAAAAAAGAAAGCAAAATTATCAAGCACAGCTAAACACAACTACGTGATATATTAAGATTCAGACCAAAAGCCCTACAAAATACTAACGGTATACCTACATATTAGGTATACCTATGTTAAATTTAGACCGTATTAACACCTCAAGAGATATGATCTGCAAACTTACGTGATATAGGGTTACGTAAAACCATAGTAAAAACCTAATTAGCAAATTCTGAATAGAAATCTAGCTAAGTCGTATAACCCCGAGGTTAATACTGTGATATACTGAAATTACAAATCCCACCTTTAATTAAACCGACTAAAGCATTATATTGTTTTTCAATTAAATTAAAATACTCATTTACATACAACCGCAGTTAACGAGAGCGCGGCTGGTTTATATGTTAATATTTAAATAAACGTAATGTGTTTGTTTATTCAATTAGGTATTACTGGAACCAGTCGGCATTACACGAGATGGCGGCAAGAGGCCTGATGGTGTCACTTTAATACCATGGCAGCATGGAAAGCCGCTGGTGTGGGATGCGACATGTGTCGACACACTTGCTGAGTCCCACACCCCGGCAACTTGCAGGGCGGCTGGAGGGGCTGCGGCGACCGCTAGTGTTGCAAAGCGACGCAAGGTTCGAGCTATATATTTGCGCCCTTTGCGGTGGAGACCATGGGGCCTTGGTCTCATGAGACGCACGCTTTGGTGAAAGAAAGTTCATCCAAACTTATCGAAGTCTCAGGAGACCGCCGGGCTGGTAGCTTTTTCTGCCAACGTATAAGCTTGGCCTTACAAAGGGGTAATGCCGCCAGTCTTTTAGGTACCCTTCCCTCCCAGTACGGCGACAACTCCGAGCAAGTTTTTTACCTAGTTTAAGTGTACATGTTTGTAAATAAACTGTAAATATTTTGTTTCAATAAATATTGTTTATTAGGTATTTAAATAATTATGACTACATAAGCTGAGAGCAGACGCAGCGTAGGTAGGCCTCCCACTAGGTGAACTGACGTCATTGTGCGCGTCGCAGGTAACCGGTGGATGCAAAATAGCCAATTGTCGTTCATTGTGGCGTTTGAATGGGGAAGCCTATGTTCAGCAGTGGACGTCTTCCGGCTGGTGATGATGTTGATGAGGCTGGGAGCAACTGACGTCAGGGGTTGTAAACCTATTGATAGGTGATCGTTTAGTGGCATTTGAACGCACAGTCTAGGTGTATAACTAGTGCATCATATAGGTATAACTGCAACCACACTTACCACCATTCCCTCCATTCATTAGTCTGTGGACTTACAGCGCTTAAAATTCATACCCTACTATTAAATTTTCTTAATGCCTAACTGTAATTTGCAGGTACATAACATTTTTATTCTGCGTTCAAAAATATGATGAATCTTTGTTTTTTAATGAATCCAGCAACCCTTTGCTGGATTCATTAAAAATAAATTTAATGGATTTGTAGTTTCTTTTTAATGAAATTAAATTCCATATTTGTAATTATACCCACCGCGTTATTTGAGACAAATGATTGTGCTCTTGTTACATAGTTATTTGAAATATCATGTAGCCTTTAGATGATGTATTAAGCTATATTTCAGTCTAGACAAAAATATGAACCATCTCAATATATATCTACTCAAAGTGTCAGACAAGTGATAAAGTTCGTAAATTTTTCATGAGAATGAATTTATTTAATATTTCATAAGTTAAGCAAACTGTTGACGAGCTCTGTTCCGAGAATGGACTGACTCTTTCTACTTATTTTTTATATTCAAAGTTTGTAGGCATCGATATAATGTAGGCTTCATGTACGGAGGACGTTCATAGGTACCACCGTGGGTACTTATAAGTGAAGTAACGATCACTGTCTAAATTAAATATTTTAACATATCTTGAGACAAACCATCAAGCACGGTGTTCTGATGAAATAAAACAAAGCACTAGAAAAAAAGGTTGTTCATGTGTGTCATCCATCCCCCTTGGAACGCCACAAATGTACGACAGTTATTGGCTATGTGCTTCTACCGGTTACCTGCGACACGCACAATGTCCATCTAGTGGGAGGCCTGCCTACGCTGCGTCTTCCGGTTCGTGGTTGCCACGCCAGAATTGCAGATTCTGAGAGCTATATCATGTAGATGCAAAGGCAGAAATTATTTCAGACTTTTAGATTATTTAAAAAAAAAATTATAGAACGATTTTATATTCATCACATTGTAATCTCGAAACAAACTCGTTACAGAAAAATTAATGCAATCTACATACATACACATTTAATGTGGCTTATACTAATTGGACATTCCGTCGTTGGTCTTTAATTAGCTTAAAATATTTCGCTCCATTGGTAAACGTGACCGCTGTCGAATTAACTATTAAAGTGCCATTGAAATTGGTAAATTTCACCTTGGAATATTTTATATGAAACACGCAAGCGTAAAGTAGTTTACTGGCAAATATATTTAGGTTTTAAGAGATATATATTGAGGTAAATGGGAGGAGGTATGGTGGTACCATTTCTCATAATTGAAGTAGCTGAACTGGGAAATTTGGAGCTTAAAGAAGATCGCATCCAAATTATTACAGCTGTCAAGGCTTTCACTTAAAAGACGCAGGTCTTTTAAGTGAAACTAAAAAGACGTACGCTCAAAACACGTGAACCAACAGGGTGACATTTTTGGTCATAATTTACCCTTTTTGGTCCAGACCATGGGTGATCCGTGAATGTACAATCAAAACGCACTCTTGAAAAATAGCAGCATTACTGCTCTATATAAAGAAACCCTGTATACACTGGCCAATAGGAAGCCAAGATCGACTCGCTCGACGATCTTACTAAGTTTGAACTAGTAAGTAAACTAAAAATACTATTTTGAA
This sequence comes from Furcula furcula, assembly GCA_911728495.1. NCBI lineage: Eukaryota > Metazoa > Arthropoda > Insecta > Lepidoptera > Notodontidae > Furcula > Furcula furcula. The sequence continues at coordinate 19,954,831 of OU452262.1, read as the reverse complement.
AGGCATAGTTTATATAAACTATACGATCGGTTCATATTTAGAATGCATATAACTGTCACCATTCCGATGATTAGTTAAAATGACCAAATAATTGTTTCAAATCTTTCTCATAATATCTGGGCATCAAGTCTGTTAATTTTAATAAAACGAAATAATATTGCCTTTCCAGCGACACACTATTAAGACTCCATTACGATTGTATTCAAATAAATGTAAATTCGGTACAACAATGTAAATTCGGTATTCTTTTAAAATAACCATGGTTATGGTTATTTTTTATTTTATGGTGGTCACACCAGAGTTTTATGTCATAATATTGTGTCGCTGGAATGGCAATTGTATGTCATTTTATAAAAATAAGCTGCCTTGGAGCCCTGGTCAATGACAAGCCACTGAAAAGCCAACGGTCTAATTAGTAGACTACCAAATGTGTAAAAAAACATCCAACTGAAATACAATCGACACTCAATTGAATGGCTTGTAAAATAATTTACTTGCACGTTAACCAACTAACCACGGATATGGAGCCCAACAAAATGCTAAGAGAAAATGCTAGATTAAAAATATTGGCAAAGTTTAGCAAATATAGAAACTGCAATATATCAAACCTACATCCAACACGTTTTCGCCACAATAATATCGGGTCCTCATAAAATATATCGGACTATACCACAATAAGTATTCAAAGTATTTCCCTTTCAATAATCCCGGACGATGTTTTTCCATTACCACAATGAGACGGCGCGTTGTCGTACACAGACCCCCGGTGTTAGCCCCCCGGCGACCCTTTAGCCCCCCGTTGTCCCCGCCAGTAACCACTGAAGCATAAGGAAACTATGAAACGGACAGTTTTAATAAGGCTTGATTATGGAATGTCGGAAACTTGAAGTGTAATTAATTTATACTAATTTTGTGTTGAATATTCGGCCGTCAAGCATCAGTGTGTAAACATAAGTCAACTTTGTGTGCATTATTTTAGTGTATATCAAGGTAAAGACTACGGTGACGAGTGGTAGTTCAACTATCTATATGGTTGAGAGGAGTGATGGCTGCTGCTCCAGTCAACTCGTGCGCGGGTGCTCCTTGGGGGGACTGGTCCGGCATTTCAGTTTGTTGTATTTTCCTCTCATTATTTTTCTCTCTCTTGTTTTATCTTTCGAAAGACAGGGCACACTGTCGCTGTCTTATCTAATGTTTAAGAAAAAATTACAAGACCGCTGAGTTTCTTGCCAGATCTTCAGATGTTGAGGCCGCGTTGTGTTTCGGTGGTAGATTAAAAAAAAAAACTCTTTTCAAAAAATTTTATAATTTGAATTTGAACATAGGCCGATATGTCGCTTACCATTAGGCAAATTATAGCTCATCTCATCACTACGCTAGATATATTAGAAATAAGGTTATCTATTGGAATTACAACAGTATTTTTCTTTCTCTAAATACATGTGTACTACTAATATTATGATTTTGATACAAGTTGTTGATGCTTCTTCTTCAGCTACATCATAAAATTTCTATGAGTATTGTTCATTTGAAATAATAAGTAGTTAACTTGAGTACAGGTTTCATGTTACTTAAACACTAACTGCCACAATCACAAACATCAATTAGCGTTAATTTACATTAAGCAATTTTTTTTATCTTATTATTTCGATTCTCGGTGCAGTTTATGCTTATTTTCCACTATTTAAGACGGGATAGTCGATATCTCTCCCCACTTACAGTGTATCAAGTGCTGTTAACTTTAATCGACGTTTGTGTGTGCGGCAGTAAAATATTCCTAAAATATCGGTAATATTTCACTAGCTTGTCATCTGAAACAATAGTTATAAGCCTCCTGAGCCTAATAATGTTTCCACCTTCAGTGCCCTTCACAAATACAGCATCCGTATAAAATAATATAATATTTTATGTACTCAGACGTTAAACATAATGGACTCTTAACGCAAATAGGTGAGTCCTGTTGTAACTATCGTTAAAAGTGGTTAATTCCCGTTAACCAGTCTGTTATAAACTTCGCATAACTGTGACCCTAGCCGACGTCAGGTTTACGTCGGTAAATAGTTAGACGCTTAAAGTGTTGTTATGCACAGTAGGTACAGTTGCTTAAACAAAAGTTATTTTATTTATTTTTACTCTATAAATCATCAGCCGGAAGACGTTCACTGCTAAATAAAGGACTCCTCAGTGAAAAACAGCCATTTGCATCCATCGGTTCCTGAGACTTTTACAATGTTGTCGGTCCACGTAGTGGGAGGCCTGCCTACGCTGCGTCTTCCGGTTCGTGGTCGCCACTTGAGAATCTTTCTTCCACATCGGTTTTCGGTTCTACAATTGATGTAGCCTACACCTTGCTACTTCAACTTCCAGATTCATAATATACATATCGTAAACTGTGAAAGCCAAGAATGGAATGGAATTGGTTTTTTTTTTATTATTATTAAATATTTAGTATCCCTATCTGAATAGAGTGCTGAGAATTTGACTGACGTGCTTGTTTTGATGCTTTAGGAAAAATACAAGTCCACCAACCAAAAAATATAAGTTATGTTTTTCTTTTAATCCTATTTGAAATTTTCGTGTTCAGCTAACCTCATTATTTGGCCAAATTAAAATGTCTATATGGACAACTTTCTAGGTTGACTGTACCTAAGCACTCAAACGCTGAGCTCATAAACGGCTTAGTTTTACGCTTTAATTAAAATGTTAATGAGTACACAAAATAGGCGTTGTATGAATAACTTTAACACAATATGCTTGTCACGTTTTAGAAAAAAAAATATATAAAAAAACATAGTTAGGTTAAAATCTGATATTGTTGTGTCTGCGAACAAGAATAAAATGGGGCGTAATAATATTTCTTTCTTGAATTCTTTTTAGAAAAAAAAAGAAAGGTGCAACATTTCTCAAATCTTAATGCTTATGTCTGTCTCTGTGCCTTATTATTATTATTCTTTGCTGTCGAAGAGGAAACCTTTAAAATGTCTTGTAGAGTCGAAGGCTGACTTATTTCACGGTGGCCTTTACAGACGCTTTTGTGAGACTGAGCACTCCGTTGGGGCATAGTTCGGACCATGAAGCTGTCGGATAAAAATGAAGACAAGACACCAAATATATATTTGAAGCAAACGCCACAGAGTACATTTACTAGAGATAGAGCCATCACTCGCGTTATTTTGCGGGATGTATGGCGCATAGCGCCATCTGGAGTTTTGTGCAATGCACTAATGCACTAGTCCCTTACTTGCTTTATTTTAAATTATTGCGATAAAAGGGGAAATTAAATAACACGAATTTGTTATGTACTAAAAAAGTTTTTATTATTTAATAATACATCTTTTTTGCATTCTAAATTACAAATATAATTATTATTATGTCTAATATCTTAAATTTCCAGAGGGTATTTAGAAAATGTGGTTATATTTTCTAAATACCGTCTAGAAATTTAAAAAAGTATATTTCACCTTCATCAACGATTGACAATGTATTTTTAAAACATTTTAAATAAAGGGATGGACTATTGCTAAATAGATTAATGAAATGTATAAGTTATAGAAACACTAAAGCAAATAAACAAGTCTTTCTCTTTAATCAACCTAGCGCTGAGACTAGAGGTTCTCCTGATGGTAAGCGAACACCTGCCTATAGACAGCTGCATTGCACTGCCATCGTCACCCGAGAAATTGGTTATTAAGTCTATTGTGTCCGGTAGGTTCAAAAGCCACAGTGCCCTGCATGCCAGAACAGCCAACACTAGTTCAGTCCAGAACACATCGATGTTTATATACTGCGGCTTGTCAACAGAATATCTGACACTTTGGTGCTTCGTACCTGGACAGTCTGTTGCAAAAGGAACCTACCATCTAGTTAAATGCATTCATACATGCATAAAACTTATAATCATGTATAGATATACATATGTTTTAACATACCTCTTAATTACCATGATACAACACAGCATTGTGTCATAAATACCTGCGATGGACATTACTTTGTGGAAACTTAAAAATGAATACAGATTCAAACATTAAGAGGATAAGCTACGGAAATTAATTAACACACGCGAGCGAGCATATCCCATGTTCAGGTATGGTCCTTTTCATAAAAATGAGAGTGGCACACTCGATAATAGTGAAAAATAGTTTGATGTTCTATAACATGCAGATCACCAATCGCATTAACCCATAATTTAAATCTGTTCGGTTCCGTCTCTGGGTTGGGAAATAAATGCAGGCTAACATTATATGCCCCTGTAAAGATAAAATTGTACATTTAGCATCAATCAATAGGTACCTGTTTGATGTATGTGTTTTATTATTAAATTGAATCCCATAATAGATATACTTACGAGTTTTATTGCAGGCTCAACGCCTTTTCATAGGCATTGTCAAAAAATTCCAACTCGCAGAGCAAAATATAGTCCTAATTCTCAGCCACAGGTTAGTCGATGATAGCGTTATTATAGGAATCCGGTTAATACCCAGGTCAGTTGGAGATATCGGAGTATTAATGTAATACGCCAGGTCGTCTTTGATAATCCACAAAACTCGATAAACGAATCTATTCACCTCGGAAGAAAATAAACGGATGGAAAGAAATTGAAAAATAAAAATGTCGCAGTTAGGGATGTACGTTACGATTCGATTTTTATGAAGATCGATTCAATTGAATACGATCTAGCGATTTTTTGAATCGATTCACTTCAATACGATCTTCATTCGAATCGATTCATAAGTTAAGTGAATCGAATCCTTTAGATCGTAGGTATTATAAAGACATTAACGATAGATTAACAAGAAAGATAGATTACAAACGAATGCCGACACTATAATTATTTACATTATTAGTTTGCAATGTTTATGACGGTACAAAGCGAAGCAAGTCCATAGGCAAAAATAATGAAAAATGATGCAGGTAGTTCTAAAAAGTCCTCGTTGATTTTATTTTGCTTTGGTCGTTTGTGCCGTACGTATCACCGTGTTTTAATAATTGTGGCTATTGTGATTTTACCGATGGCTCCACCTATTAAGTCCAATCAAATGTGTGGTCCAATTTCATAAAGACTGATAGATATGATACATAAAAAAGAATGGAGGAAAATGGAAAATATGTCATTGTATCGTAAAAACAAAAGGTTACAACACAAACCTTTCTTTCCATATGAAAATACATCATCCTTTGTTTTCGTAAAGTAATGAAACGAAAAATCAAGATGAAAATGCATTGGATAATTTGGATACTACATTAACGGATCATGTAAATGTAAGTAACATAAAAATATGTTTTATTATACTAACGTAAATCGTAACTTGTTGTCTTTATCATCGTTCTATAGATTGAAAAAAAAGTCAATTTTTCAAGGACAATGTTTTTCCCTAATTTCTTTAGTAAATTTCATTAAAGTTTGTATGCTGTAAAAATAAATGTTTTATTTGTTCAAATTATTGCAAATTTTGATTTGATTTTTGAATCGATTTTTAAGAGATCGATTCAACAGAATACGATCCGATCCAAGAATCCATTCAGAGGCCTACGATCCATTACAATTCAAAGAGAAAAATCGTGCATCCCTAGTCGCAGTGTCAGTGTCACGTCAGTGTGCTGTCAGTCACCCCACATACCACAAAAAAAATTAATTAACTAGAAAAATCATAAATAGCTCCATCTACTGCGCTTGGCAATGAACTTTTCAACGTTTATACGAAGTTCTTTGAAGTTATAACACCATGGCAAACGCTTCCCTAAAGCTGAGGTCGTTCAGACCTTGCCAGAGTCTCTCCGGGCTCTGTCCTGTTCTTTTCGTTTTGTATAACAGAAATTCACGTGTAACGTAATTTAGCTATTACTTTCGCCAGGAATAAGTTTGACAGATGTCACGATCGGCTCGCGAAGTCTTTAGTTAATATTGTAAACTTTATTTTCTTCCGAAAGTTATTTTAATAACTTCGGTAATTTACATCGTGGGTTAGTTAACATTTTTAATTTTATACACAACTGCACAGCCACCCGGAAAAATCCTCGAAAAAAGGTTTAATTTACAAAAACCGTGGTTTTTGCTCAACCCAACGCATCCAGTTATAATTTATCATGCTATCTCCGCACCTCGCCAAGGGATGACGACGTGAGAATGTTTAATTAAAATAAAATACGTGGCATTTATTAAAACGAAGTACCTACAAGAAGGGATTATCTTTTCCTTGGAGATGCCTTTTACCTTAATTAGTAGCGAGGCCGGCATCCGCCATTGAGGTGTGGAATTTTTATATATTTTTTTGCTCTCCCCTTACGTGGATTTTCCTGTAATATGCTACGAGTTTTGCATGCCAACCATATAGAGGATATTATTAAATATTTCCTTTGAGGAATATTACTGTTCTGATATTACTTTTCTTATTTAAACAGTGTAATATCATAAATATCTTATATATTTTGTGTTTGGTCTTATTCACGCGATAAGAAGGTAAGGCTTCAGCAGATTTAGTTTGATGAGTCAACAACACTTTTAGTTCTAGAATTGGTCTTAGTTTCATCAAGAATCTCTTTTGTCTTAGAATTAAAATAAGTACTTCCCTGACTAGGAATGTACCTAGTAACTTCTTCCTCAACTGAAATTGTCTTATTATAATGTTGTCTTTTACTTACGTGAATATTACACATTGAAATCAAACTACTTTTACCGATTTTATCGTGGTTTATTTTTGATTTTATTATCCCTATGTTTCTTTCGACGTTTCTTCGTTGTCTTATTATGGCGAGAAATGTTAGCAGTGTTTTTCCTTGAGTCACTTTGCGGGCTAAGGGACAATCGTTCGTCCATTGTTCTGGCAGAAAAGACATACTTCCAATACAGTGTAATTTTTCTTTTATTAATTTTCAGTGTAGGTAACTTTCTACGTCTTTGGCATGAACACCCTTGAAGGTAAGGGTAAGAACGGAGTCAAAAGTCAAAGTCAAATATCTATAATACATTTTTGTTTGCAAACTACTACTAAATAGTAATGATACCGCTCCTGATAAGATCTGTCAAGAAAAACGATAGTTCGTCTTCTTCGTTTTTACCCTCATAATTGATAAAGAAAATATTATAACTATCATAATATGTAACCATCAGGATTTAGAGATTCTCTGGTGAATCGAGTTTGAGCTTGGTATATAAATCATCCATTTTAACGGCTAAATCTCTATCGCTGATGCTAAAAGCGACCTGGGCTTAGTGCTTAGTTGCTGTATCAAGCTTACAAGTATCGTCTAAATTAAGTTTAAACTGTGATCAAACAACAAATTTCATTACTCGTTTTAAGAAAACTTCAATCGGCCATTCCTTAATCGAGTGACAAGGCAGAAATCAAAATTCGAATAACCAACTTCTGAAAATTAATTTCGCCGATTCGAACTCTCCATCTGACGACAGTTATTATTAATTAAAAATGTTTTCATAGCTATTAATTACAAACGATATTAATTTGTAAGAATTTATTAGTTAGAAGACAGATAATCATGAATTAATAGTAAATGGTAAATTTATTTCCGCAGAACTCCTTGGACTAAACCCCGAACAGACTAAAGTTATTAATTTTCAAATGGTTCTAAAATCATCAGGGACGTATCAGTTTTTGACTGCAGTATCACCTGATGGAAAGCAGTGACGCAATCTATGATTTAACCATCTTCAGCACTAGTTTATTATAAGCCTTGAAGTCACCCACCTTATAATAAGGCGGAAAAACCAACGCAGGAAAAAAGTTTTAGTTCTTAGCTGTCCTTATTATAAATGAAAAAGCAAATCACTTAGTCCGGACTGAAGACACGTTCATCACATAGGGGTGTCTGCGTACGGTGCTTTTCGTCTTCCGATGATAGAAGGGGGATGGCAAAATCAACTGATGCAATTCCTGCGCACACTCTTCAAAATGCATTCTTTAGGGAAAGGCTGGCCACATTGCGTCTTTCCTCTAGACTTCATAAAGTGGCCTTTACTAACCCAAGGTTACCAATTAACCTCTCAGCACGCCTCTCCACTAAATTCAAACCTGTTTGATAGCATTTATCATCACCAGCCCATATATGACTACAGTACTCCTAACAAGATCCGACTTGCGCTTTATACAACACCAGAAGCTGTGCCAATGAAAAGTACCGTTGGACTTTTACAATAAAACTTAGCTCCCTTCTCCCTACCTGGCTCTGTGCTTAATGAACCACCCAAAGTTAAGGTTTAAGGAAATTTCAACTCCCGACAACTGAAGGCAGTCGGTGTATTCCAACTGACTGAGACTTCCTGAAAACTAGAGCCACAAGTCTGTTAATTTACAAACTCTTCAATTGAGTGTCGATAGAGTGTCAGTTGGACGGTGTTACACATTTTGTCGTCTACTAATTTTATATGAACTACTCGGAGAACTGATAACCGTTGGGGAAGAAAGGTTCTCGAGTGGCGACCACGAACCGGAAGACGCAGCGTAGGTAGGCCTCCCACTAAGTGGACAGACGACATTGTGCACCTCGCAGGTAACTGGTGGCGTTCGAAGGGGGAGACCTATGGTCAGCAGTGGACTTCTTCCGGCTGGTGATGATGATTATGATGAATTTTATAAGAACAGTGGTGTGTCGATACGAACAGTCGTCACTGACCTGGAACCCAAGGCTGCTAGTTAATAAAATGATATACAATTGTCATTCTAGCGGCACGCTATTGAACGTAATGGAGTATCAATAATGTGTTGCTGGAATGATAATTGTATGTCATATTACTAGCAGACCCTGGTGGGTTAATCGGTTGTAAGCTGCTGTTGTATTTATGTAGGTATGTTAAGGCAATACTTTGCTTCTTGGATTTTTAATTAACAGCGGTTTCATTTTACGAATAAAGAATATTAGTCCAGAGGACTAATTTGTATACATAGAATTTATAGCTCAGCGAAACGTGTATGCTAAAGTTACTTTTTTATAAATAAACTAGCTGACCCACGCAGCTCCGCCTGCGCTATTTTTACGTTAACTAAACTTTTAATAACAGACATTAACATCGAATACATAACCTCCTTTTTTATAGTCGGTTAAAAACTGGGACCTACTTTTACTTGCTCTCCGAAGCACGGACCCGTTTAGTTCAAATGGCGTTAAACGGTCACCCATCTATTTAATGACCTTACCTAACGTTGCTTAACCCGATCGATTACAAAACCTTGATAATAACTCTCTATGAGTGTTCCCTTACTAATATTTATTATATTATAAAGAAAAATTGATAAAATCTGACCAAGCGTATAACCAAGTACCCATTTTGACTTTAATCCTCTCTCCCAAAAGAACCGTGCTAGATTACGGGATAAAAAGTATCCTATGTCCTACCTCGTAGTAAGATCTCAAATCGTGCCAAGTTTCATTTGAATCCATTCAGTAGTTTCGGCGTGATGCTCAGCCGTGATACAGACAGACAGACAGACAGACAGACAGACAGACCGACAGACAGACAGACAAAAATTAAAAAAAAAAACATTTTCGGCCTCAGTATCGGTTATAGAATGACCTCCAAAAATAATTTTCAAAATATCTTCAATGTACAGAATTGGACCTGTTACAGTTTTATTATAAGTATAGATATAGATAATCTCAATGAAAAATAGTCGGTACCTAAATTACAATTAACATGTTTTGCCTCTATTTCATTAGCATTTTTCAGTAATCCAATACCGAAACGCTAAACATTTTAATTAGAAGACCCAGTACCTAGCTTTAATTAAAAAATATTAAGTCAGAACTGCTAACGACGTTAAGTTTGCGTGAATGACTTTTTGTGTCTCCCCAATTTTATTTGATCAAAATGTTTTTTAAAGACGTTTTTTTTGGTATCATCATCATTAGCTAAAACACTTGAACTGCTAAACAAGGCGCTTGGCAGGCTGCTTCGGAATCGCAGTATAGCTGGCAGGTAACCCAATAAAAATACACTGCTGCCCGTCTTCAGGTATTCCCTTAGTCGTCTCTGACACCCAATGGGAGGAAAATGGGGGAGTACCCGGACTCCCCGCGGGATATTTTATTTGTAACAATTTCGAAACTATGGAGTCTTGTGAAACTGACTATTATAAAGGCACTAGCTGATCCGCGCAGCTCAGCCCGCGCTTTTATTTTTCTTTCGCCGAGGACGGCCTTGATTTATTTCTCTCTCCATCTTGTGCTCTCTCTTCTATCTTCCTCCCTCCGGCTTTGGTCCCCGTCACACTCCCCCTCTTCCTCTCCCCCTTGTCACGGAACCCCCCTCTACCTCTCTCTCTCGCCCCTCTCAGTTTACTCTCTATCACCTTGCTCTCTCTCACTCCTCCATCTTTCTCACTATCCTTCCCATTGTTTCATTCTATTTTACTGTTTTTTTTTTGTATTTTTATGTTTTCCTATAATGGTGGAACAATAAAGTATCTATCTATCTATCTTCACCCCTTCACCCCCTTTTTTCACTTGCCCTTCGAAACAGGGAGATTATTAATTTAAATGCCCCTTAACGATCACCCATCTATTTATTGACCACACCTGACGTTGCTTTACCTGTACGTTTTTCGAACAGTGATTACAGACTGTCTATGAGAGTTTCCTTCTTTCAAGTATTTCCAGTAAGTTTAAATTGTTGACATGTCGACAGCAGCGCCACCTATCGGGTCCAATTATATTTAAAAAACCATCCAGGAACCCATTGTATACACAAAATTTCATGTAAATCGGTCCAGCCACTTACGATTTTATAAAAGAGTCACAGACAAACATTCATTTTGTATACAGGGTGTAAGGGACTACGTACCGAAAACTTTTATATAAGATTTCTCATATTGTCCGTTACAACATTACAGCAACCATTTTTAAGGAAATAAGTAGCACAAATAAGTAATTTATTGTTATTAAATTGAAATTAGGCTTTATTATTACACCAATAATGTTATCCTAATTTTATTAAAAATGCGGCATTTTTTTTTTGGAAATTCATGAAAAATCCGATGCAAAATTTCAACACAAGTTTCAGAATCATGTACTGGATCCCTGATATCGGTTATCGTTACGATGTCCCTTACACCCCGTATATACCTATACTATAGATAGATAATGAAAATAATATTTTTATTCGAATTGATTTTTGTTCTGATATTGTGGAAGACTAGCTTATTTACAAATCAAGGACCCATGGGAGGGAAAGTTGTTCTGGCAATAAAGGATATGATCCCTCAGTCTACCACAGGGAACTCCAAAAGCATTGACAACACACTACACATTGACTTAGGCCAACTATAATTACTACTAATTACTTACATATTTCAGATTTAATTCGATAATTACTTTTGTTATTAAACTGCACGCTTAAACACCTAAACATACTTCAATTATATCAAACTTAAACAATAACCGGGCCAATAATACACTTAATTCCTCCGCACCCTAATTTAACGTTGAGCTTTATCCGATCGACAGATGGCGCGCGATCAGCCCCCGCCGTATTTACGCGCCATATTGGCGGCCATATTGTTTTATTAGTAATGCGATTATTGCGTGATCGCATCAAGCTGGCTGGTATGCGTAGGAAGAGATCAATCTTGGATTAAAAGGGTTTATGTACTTGCTAATCATGGTGATTCATTTAAGCGCGAATAGAGAATACAAAAAAAAAAAGAAAAAAATATATAAATCACAGAACAATAATCAGTACAAGTACTATAGAATGCTCAAATGCAAGTAAGAACCGTAGGCACAGGTAAGAACATCAAAATACATAAATATCAGGTACACGACAATAGGTACTATACCGTTAGCTGTATTTATCGACATTTGCGCTCGTAACAGATCAAACCTATTACCATGGATAAATGAACTAAAGGATAAACAACCTCTATACATTCGAGCGTACCTCGAAGTTTTGCAAAAAAAATCCTTAGATTCAGGGTGCGCCACTGTGCATTGATCCTTAGAATTTGCCCATAATTTCCGCAAGCGCTAGTATAGCAGATAAATTATAAAGAATACCAGTTTTATCAAGATTAACAATAGATGGCGATATTTTAAAAATAGCGTTTACACCCAAGGTCACATCATATAAAATGTACTTGTAATCAAACACTCAATCGGCGGATATACGCGCATCATTTGCGCGCGAGTGGAGAGTGCATCGGGTGGACTTATCAGTCATACCTACGTCTATAAACGCACAGGCCAAACGGCTGAACCGAGAAACATGAAATTTGGACAGTAGATTCCAGTTATGATGTATGGACTCCAGAAAGGATTTTTGGAAATTCTAATTTATCATATTTTTCTAATGTATCATATTTTTTCGAATGTATTTTTTTGAAGTGAAACTTCTTAGGCGACTTCCAAAAATGTTATCACTTAACGCGTTAGACGTGTGGTTCGGTGTGGTTCGTTGTGGTTCGGTGTGATTCTTCGTTGACTTCGTGTTGACTTCGTGTTGACTTCGTGTTGACTTCGTGTTGACTTCGTGTTGACTTCGTGTTGACTTCGTGTTGACTTCGTGTTGACTTCGTGTTGACTTCGTGTTGACTTCGTGTCGATCAGTGTCGATCAGTGTCGATCAGTGTCGATCAGTGTCGATCAGTGTCGATCAGTGTCGATCAGTGTCGTTCAGTGTCACCATTTTTCTAGCAACTACTCATCGAGACCTACCTATCAAGCCCAAACTCGGTGGGCCTACCTTTATTGGTGAAGAGATCCCGTGACCACCTTCTTACTCCATCATCAGACCCTGATCACCATTTTTTTAGCAACTACTCGTCAAGACCTATTGAACGAGCCCAAACTCGACGGGTCTACGCTTATCGGGGTGGAGATCCTGTTACCACCTTCCTGCTCCATAATCAGACCCTGATCACCATTTTTCTAGCAACTGCTCATCGAGACCTACCTATCAAGCCCAAACTCGGTGGGTCTACCTTTATTGGTGAAAAGATCCCGTGACCACCTTCTTACTCCATCATCAGACCCTGATCACCATTTTTTTAGCAACTCATCGTCAAGACCTATTCAACGAGCCCAAACTCGACGGGTCTACGTTTATCGGGGCCGAGATCCTGTTACCACCTTCTTACTGATCATCATCAGACCCTGGTGAAGGTTACCATTTTATTTAGTATCATCGGATTTACAAATTAAGTTCTAAATTTCAGATCTCTCGGACTAATAGAAGTAATGGAAAATGTCTATTGTATACAAAATATCCCTACCTCGAGTCGGAAAAGAGTAACCACACTACATCGATATACTATCTAAACGTTTAGATAGTATATCGATGGACCACTAGGTCACTCACTCACCCATAAGAAAATATAGCGCGACCGCCGAGCGCAGGTATGAAAAGCGAGGTACTGGTATAACGAGGTATGAGCTTGCCTTCTGTACGCACCGCCGGCCGGCCGGCCGCCGCCGTCGGTCGCGTCGCCGGTCGCCCGGCGAAATTCACGCGCATTTCCGCTGTGAGTGGCAGGCAGATCGTGACATGCTTCATACATTTTTGTTTGTACATTTGTTCCATTGGTCCGGAGCGCTTCGCTCGTAGCGAAATTTTCGTGGCCGGGCAGTCATGTGCCGATGCGACAGCCGCTTAGTTTTAATTTGGCGGGCCTCTTGGTCTAGTGGTTGGTCACCCTGGCTGCTACCGATAGGTCTTGGGTTCGATTACCGACCACCATATGTCTGGGTGTTTTATCTAGTTCATCATCATCATCAGCAGCCGAAACTTCCACGAGGCGAGACCTTTGTTTAGCACAAAGGCCTCGCCCTTAGAAGGGAGGGGTTGTCATAATCCCCACGCTTTGCAGGCGGCTTGGGGATCGCAGTATAGGTGGTAGGTAATCTAATAAAAAGACGCTGCTGCCCATTTTCTTATTTTCCCTTAGTCACCTTTTACGGACACAAAACGGTTTTTTCAAGTATCAGAAACATTAAATTAAATACATATGTATATAATTTTACAAGATTATGAATAGTTCCGCAAACTCGATCTCAAGTTTTAGTCAATTAGTATTTTAGTTATTTGTAAATAAATGTACTAGATGGCGCTGATTTTCCAATATAAATGTAAAATTTGTGTAAATTCTATAAAATTGAGACTCTTAGTGCCATCTATGCACAAATTGAGAACTAAAAAACGTGGTACGCTGTTTTCTATGGAGGTTGTTTATCCTTTAGTTCATTTATCCATGCTATTACTAATTATCATTTACATATCAATATAACTTGTAATATAACTTTATATAGTTCAATTCACCTGCCCCGTAGAGGAAAATCTGCCTACGCTTTGTGTAATGGGACCATAGACAAACGCGTACTCTATTCCTAATACTTAACTCTATGATATAAATGCTTTCAATAATTTTATTGTTCAACCGTCATTTTTATTGTCTATGGCTATTTATGTTTAAGTAAGTATTTAGTCATAATGTAAATTATACCAAAATGAATTGAGATATATTTAAAAATGTATTCTTCTGACAACCTGGGGAAATATCAAAAAGCCGTGATAAAAACGGCTCGTTGTGATTTGTACATGTCTCAACAAGTGTCGGGAAAAACACAACCCGACTTTATATAAGTACCTAGTCGGGCTAAAAAAAGCTCCTTTTCAAAGGAGCCTTTTTTTTCGCATGTGAAACCCCCGGGAGCTGTGGGGCTCGACCGGAGTATGTGGGATTCTTACCAAAACCCCCAGTTGCTGTCGCATCGGCACCCGGGGCTTTCCGAAGGGGGCGCATTATAGCCCCCGGGAACCAGTCACGGTGCTCACGGGGACGGGGGTCGCAACCCCGCCGCCTTCCTCCTCGGAGTCACCGCCGTACTCAATGGACATCCTAGGGTCCACACCCGTACCGAACGTCCAGCGACTACGAAAGGATTTTGCTTGACCAAAATTAGCTTGATAAGGTTTTTTTGTTAGGATTAAGCGTGGGTCGCGGACGCATGGGGTGGGGGCTCTGTGCGTCCTTACTAAATGCGGCCCCGAGGCGGGCGACGACGCGGTGTAGGCCCTGCGTCGTCGCGAGCACCGAGCGAGGGTGCCGGGGGGAGCGTGCATCTCAGCTCCCCCCCGGGCGTGCTCTAGCGAGCGTCTGGCGCTGGAGAGACTTTGGCGAAGGTCCGAACGGAGTGCCCAGAGTCTCCCATATAAGCGTCGATGAAGGCCACCGGGGAGGTTTTGGTGGGTAAAAATACCACGTAACCTGGCCTCCGCCCCCTCGGAGACCGGGTACCTTTGGAAGGTTTCCTCCTCGATAACAAAAAAAAAAAGGATTAAGTAATGAAACAAACTCAACCCGATGTTAAGCGACGAGCCTACACTGCCAATAGTCACCGGAACCTGGTAATTTCACCAAATACCCTGTTCTTCACACCGAAAACCGAACGATAAGTGTCGTCTCCGCGTGAAGTTGCTAGTCACAAACTAACATACGCCGAATAAATCAAATAATTTTTGGTTAATAATAATAATAATATCCTGGGACAATTCACACACGGTCATCTGATCCCAAACTAGGCAGAACCTGTACTATGGAAACCAGACAACTGATACTAATACTTATATACTTTTTTTTTTGTAAATACATACTTATATAGATAAAACACCCAGACACTTGGTGGGGAATCGAACCCACGACCTGTTGGTTAGCAGACAGGGTCACTAACCACTAGACCAACGGGCCCGTCAAGACTCATTATCATCATGCACAGCCGAAAGATGTCCACTGTTGAAAAAATGCCTTCCCCTTAAAAGGGAGGGGTTGCCATAATCCCCACGCTTGGAAAACGGGTTGGGGATCGCAGTATAGGTGGTAGGTAATCCAATAGAAAGACGCTGCTGCCCGTCTTCTTGTTTTCCCTTAGTCGCCTCTTACGGACACTCAACGGGAGGAGATGGGAGGGTGCTATTCTTACCCGGATACCTCACGGGTATTATGACTAGAGGCACTTTATTTTGACAAGCTAAGTAATAACTGTACTACGGTAAGTATAGGGTGCTTGCATAAACCGGTCGTAATATTATGCGAGCAGTTTGGAACGCGGCCTAATAGCTTGAACCTTGATACGCTTACTTACTGGAAATTTTAATATTTAAATTATTTTTTACCCCAATACTTAATTAATGATTTTATTTTGTTGCCCATATGCTCATGATGCAGCTCTGTATGAATGTCTCTCTGTGACAAATGGATGGATTGAATACCTACATAAATACCTATTTTGTGATAAATTAAACAAAAAAAGGCTTTCAAAGAAAAATATAATAAAAAAAAATTATAATAATATATATAACTAGCTGACCCACGCAGCTCCGCCTGCGCTATTTTTACGTTAACTAAACTTTGATTAACAGACATTCGCATCGAATACATAACCTCATTTTTTATAGTCGGTTAAAAACTGGGACCCACTTTTTACTTGCTCTCCGAAGCACGGACCCGTTTAGTTCAAATGGCGTTAAACGGTCACCCATCTATTTAATGACCTTACCTAACGTTGCTTAACCCGATCGATTACAAAACCTTGATAACAACTCTCTATGAGTGTTCCCTTACTAATATTTATTATATTTTATAGAAAAATTGATAAAATCGGACCAAGCGTATAACCAAGTACCCGTTTTGACTTTAATCCCCTCTCCCAAAAGAACCGTGCTAGATTACGGGACAAAAAGTATCCTATGTCCTACCTCGTAGTAAGATCTCAAATCATGCCAAGTTTCATTTGAATCCATTCAGTAGTTTCGGCGTGATGCTCAGCCGTGATACAGACAGACAGACAGACAGACAGACAGACAGACAGACAGACAAAAATTAAAAAAAATACATTTTCGGCCTCAGTATCGGTTATAGAATGCCCTCCAAATATAATTTTCAAAATATCTTCAATGTACAGAATTGGACCTGTTACAGTTTTATTATAAGTATAGATGTATATAACGGGTGTAAGGGACATCGTACCGAAAACCGATACCAGGGATCCAGAACATGATTCTGAACATCCTAGTATTAAAATTTTTCATCGGCTGTTTCATGAATTTTCGAAAAAAAATTCACTTTTTTAAAATAAAATTAGTATAACATCATTTTTGGTATAATAATAAAGCCCAATTTTAATTTCAAAACATTTAATTAATTATTTGTGTTATTATTTTATTTTTATTTATTTATTTATGCACAAAAGCAGTGCATAGGCAATTAATTAATAGGCAATTAACTATTATTATTTTAGAAAATTAGCAATGTAATTTGAAAAATAAACATTATTCCGCATATATTCATTACATGCTCGAAAATTAATAAGTTATTCATTTGTCATTTACGATATAAATGGTTACTGTAATGTTGTAACGGACATTATTTGACGTCTTGTAATTTTTTTTTCGGTACGATGTCCCTTACACCCTGTATGTGTGTATGTGTTTTATTTATATAATGTATTTAAATGAATTATTTTGTTAGTTATTTATATTTTATAAACACACTAAGTACGTCCCGTTTCTTTTTATTTCAACGTCCCACTCGCAGGCCTGCTGGAAGAAATTTCTTTAGAAATAAGCTGTGCCTTTGCACCATTCTTTCCTATATTTCCGTGTTTCCAGTAATACTATTGTGTGTACAAAAATTATAAAATACATAAATAAAATAAAACCGCATTTAAATCTGTCTAGCCTTTAGGTTAGACAGATTTAAATGCGGTTTTATTTTATTTATTTATTTATGGCATCGTAGCTCTAAGGAACTACGATGCCATAAACATATATACAAGCAGACAATCAGACATACATAGGTGTCTAACTTATAACACCCCTCATGTATGGTTGGGAGTTATAATATCTATAAACGTTATTGCTGATCTCATGTCAAGTTCTTGCTCTGTACGTCTCAATACTTATTGTTATCCTATCAAGCTACTGAATAACAGAGATAAATAGATAACAAAATTAATAAATTCTCCAGTTGCTGGAAGAGTATATTCATTTTTCCATTAGATCTTGAATTTTCGCACCTCAAGCCCGACTTAACCATTTCCCCACGGAAATTTAAAGGGTAAACAATAAAGCACTTTTTCATCAGAAGCCCGATCGCCGTTCAAATAAAACGAACCCAAGTACCATCAAAACATTTATATAACAAATGGCCACCGAAACTCAGCAAAATAATTTCTTACCAAAGGAATATCCTATAAAATTGTACGCCATCTGAGTGTAAGAGCTTCCGTGCAGTGTTTTAGCATAAAATGATAATAAAATTATGTTTTGGCACCATGGTTATGTTGCCTTCGCCTCGGAACCGCAATATGGAGCTAAATTAAATTCTTGGACAGGTTCTGTTGTGATGGGTTTAACCAGGGCGAGGGTAAGATAGGATTTCGGGGACTAAAATAGGCGAGGATAACACGTGACGTGTGACATCAAACTGCGATAAGCCTTTTATATAGAGCTGTATAACAATTAACAAGCATGTATTGTAAAACATAAAGGAAAATTTAGACTTCTTCACGCATCTTCAGCTTTTTTGTCATATGGCTAGTAGCCAGCCTGGAATCACATTTGTTGAAGCTTAGGCCTTTAGCTTGATTTAGCGACTGATATCTCGACGAATCTCATGATTCCCCGTGGGGTGTCCGGGTAAGAATAGCACCTACCCATCTCCTCTCGTTGGGTGTTCGTATGAGGCGACTAAGGGAAAACAAGAAGACGGGCAGCGGTGTCTTTCTATTGGATTAACCTATCACCTATACTGCGATCCCGAAGCCGCCTGCCAAGCGTGGGGATTATGGCAATCCCTGCCATCTATGGGAGAGGCCTTTGTTCAGCAGTGGAAGTATTTTGGCTGATGATGATGATCTAGATGAAAAAAACAGGGACGAACTTTTTACCTCCGAAGCACGGAGACACCCAGTTCAAACGCCACTAAACCGGCTATGAGAATATGTATTGAGTGACTGACAGATTTTCTTGAGGTTACGTTCCCGAAATCATTTCTTTGAAGTGACCACTTAAGAGTTCTATCTTTAATTCTTCTTCTTCAGCCCTATCTGGTCCATCTCTGGATATAGGCCTTTCCCAATTTCTTCCATAAAATACGGTCCCACGCCTTCGTCATCTGACCGTGGCCCGCATGCCCGCACGCATCTCAGGTCGTCAACCCATCGTTTAGGTGGGTAACTTTTGTCCGTCCATTGTCTCCATTCAAAGACTCATCTGGTCCACCGTTCTCTGTCCATGCGCGCAATATGATAACCCAACTCCACTTCCGCTCACCTTTCCTGCACCAATTTGTCTTTAATTCAGTTTACCATTTTTGGTTGATTGTAAATTTGTACACAAAAAAATCCTAGGCAGTCTCTGATAATACGGTCTCGGCCAAACAAAATTAGATACTCAATATCGATCATAGACTATTAAATGACCCACCATAAAGTTTTTAAAATTATATCCGGATCGAAAATTCTATTCATTGTACAAACACAATAAAACTTCATCTAAAAATTCGTTTTACGACCGTTTTCCCTTATCCTCACGCGCCATTTAAGGGTGGAATCGTAAAAAATAGGGCGAATTTCCAATAACAATGTTTAAGTATTAATAAATATAAAGTTATCTAAAATGTTTGTGCGTGCACCGTGAATACAGGACGTCTATATTATCTAATAACTAACTCCCGCACTTATATAAGTTAGTATAGGTAACCCGATATGCTGCTGCCAGTCTTCTTGTTTTCCCTTAGTCGCCACTTACAGACACCCAACGGGAGGAAATGGGTGATTACTATTCTTATCCGGACACCCTAAGTGGAGACGTCTCGTTGGTCTAGTGGTCAGACACCCTGCCTGCTAACCGATGGGTCGTGGGTTCGATTCCCGCCAAGTGTCTGGGTGTTGTTTATCTATTTAAGTATGTATTTACAAAAAAAAAAAAGTATATAAGTTTTAGTATCAGTTGTCTGGTTTCCATAGTACAGGCTCTGCCTAGTTTGGGATCGGATGACCGTGTGTGGATTGTCCCTAGATATTATTATTATTATTATGTCTATGCTTATGTACTATTTCAGTCTGAGATAATCTTATAATTAACAGAATGTAGTAGTATAATTGGGAGTGTCACAATAAACTGATTTCAAGAACTGCATTAACACTAATTGACGTATGTGAGTGCGGCAGTGTATTTTAATTTTATTATTTACTAGCGACCCATGGATGCAATTTGTTTTTCTTGCAGTAATAGCCTATGTTACTCAGGGATAATGTAGCATTAAAATGGTGAACGATTTTTTGAAATCAGTCCAAAAATTTTTGAATTGATTTGTAACTAACATCCAAAAATACAAAGATAAAAGTCTTTCCGCTTCATAATATTAGTGTAGTTTCTTGTATAGCTTCCGTGGCGCAGCGGGAAACTGCTCGCTTTGCAAGCTGGGGGTTGCGGGTTCGAATCCCGCCGTCAGCAACAACTTTGTGTTAGTTGTTCCTTACTGGTTAGGGCAGTACAGGCTCGTCAATGTCTGAAAGGTAAGGTGCTAGTTGGGCATGCAAATATTTGATTAATATCAACCTTACCTCTTGATGGTCATACGAATGCACCATTGGATAGAACAAGTATAAATTTAAAATTTTTAATGAACCCCCGACATAAGTAAACAAACCGACTTTCTTGCGTCATTATTAGACCCTGATTGATCCTGACTACTCGTCAAGATAGACCATGGATTTAAAATTCGGTGGGTCCTAAATTTATTGGAGTCGAGTTCCTGTTATCGCCTTCCTGCTTGCTCCCATCACCAGACTCATAATTTTTCTACCTACTAATTTTATAGCAAATACTCATCGAGACCTATCCAACGAGCTCAAACTCGATGGGTCTATGTTTATTGGGGCCTGAGATCCTGTTACCACCTTCTCACTGCTCATCATCAGATCCTGGTGAAAGTTACCGTTTAATTTAGTATCATTGAATTTATATATGTTGTAAATTTCAGTTCATTGGGACTAATAGAAGTAATGAAATATGTCTATTGTGTATGAAATATCCCTACCTCATCTCGGAAAAAAGCTGATGGTCTTCAAACAGCTGGACCAATTTTCATGAAACATAGCTAAGAACCATCTCGCTTAAACTAGCTTTCAAATAAAGAAAAACCTCATTCAAATCCGTTCACTGGTTGTAGCGCTACGATTCCACAGACAGACATACATACAGACAGACAGACAGACAGACTTCCGGACATAGGCGTCAAACTTATAACTCCCCTCGTTTTTAGTCGGGGGTTAAAAAGAGAGTGCACCTGTGTCTAAGTAAGCACTTTTGTACTATATCTTTACTTTAGAAAAAAACTCATTTAAGTTTTTCTATTACTATCTTAATTAGCTTTAATGGAACTAAACTATTGACGAATAGACATAAAAGCTAGCACAAGACGCTTTCTCTCTGTACACATTATTAACAACTTAGACACTTTCTCTCTATAAATATTTTTACCAACAAAAAAAAACTTTTTTCCTTTAATATACATATTTTCAAGGAATACACGATAAAAGGCTAGCTATAACTAAAGATAAAAAAACATAATCACAGTTCCCTCGACGTAGTCGACGTACAGACAGAAAAAAAAGAAAAAAAAAGGGTTCGGTCTATCTCGTATTCCCGACGTTAATTTTAAAACCATTTTTCTTGAGTAAAAAAGGTAACTCGCTCAAAGGAAATTCTATATTCTAGTGCTGTCTCCGAATCAAATTTCCAGAGGGAGGGCCGACCACGGAGGGAAAACTAACGAAAATATTTTCGTTCCATTTACTGTGACTTGTGGTATGAAATTGTATATTTGCTGTAGTGATGGGCGGCCGGAATTGAGCTGCAGTTGAGACCAACGAACTAAGATAAGATTTTTTCCATTATTTTTTACATTTTCTATGTTTTATAATAATTGTGTAGGCACGGTAAATGTTATTTTTATTTTGAGTGACTCATCATTTCATATCACGATTGTTTTGTTTCTTTTTATTGTCGTATGGTTACGATTACTTACTAGAGACAGCAACCAGCGCCGATTTTTCACAGCACAAATACGCTCAGCTCAAATGCCACTAAACGGTCACCCATCTAAGAACTGACCGTGTCTGACGTTGCTTAACCAACGGATCATTTACACTTTACCGAACAGTAATTATTACAACTACCCCGTGGGGTGTTCGGGTAAGAATAACACCCTCCCATCTCTTCCCGTTGCGTGTCCGTAAGAGCCGACTCGGTGAAAACAAGAAGACAGGTAGCAGCGTCGCTCTATTGGATTACCTACCGCCTATACTGCGATCCCCAAGCCACCTGCCAAGCGTGGGGATTATGGCAACCCCTCCCGTCTAAGGGGGAGGCCTTTGTTCAGCATTGGACGTATTTTGGCTGTTGATGATGGAGATGAACAGTAATTATTACAACTGGCACCTCAATCAATATCAGTACATACATACATACATAAAATCACGCCTTTTTCCCGTAGGGGTAGGCAGAGCCCAAGGGCCGCTTTTCGCTTCCGTGAGAAACGACACGTGATGGGCGGCGAACCACATCGCCGCCATTTTGGTTAATTAATTTATTTAAATTATTGACCATTGCGTTCTCACGAATAAGGAGGGAAAGGGAAGGATAGGTGTTGTGAAAAGGAAAATTGGCAAGTTAGAGTTACGCTTGTTGCATTTTTGTACTGCTCCTTTTTTTATGTTCAGTGTTTATTATTAGTTCTTTATTTTACAATTTGTGTGCGTCATCGCTTTTTTTCCGCCGAATAAATGTTGATTGATTGATTGATTGATAGAGTGGGAATAGGAAAAGTAGGATATTACCGCCCAGGTGGGCAAGGGATGGGACAGTAATATCGGTACACCTTGCAAGAAAGATCACTTATTGCTTCCCCGCCGTTTTGTTCAACAAAATATTTTCGTTTTAAAACTGCATTAAAACAAATAGGTTATAAACCGTATTGTACAGAAAATAATGGCACCGCACCCACGCCAAATATTCGCTCATTCATAATGTGGTGCTGATATTATCAAGTCTCTCCTCTCTCTCTAATACAGGTGAAATGCCGGTGTAAACCGGTTTATACCGGGGAGGAGCGGTTTATAGCGGTTTTCGGTGTTTAAGATTTTAGTCCCGGTAATAAGACGTATATTTTTTATGTCTCTGGGGAAATGGTATAATCATACAGATGTAATAATTTAGCTGAAGTGTGTTACCGGTGCGGTTGTTTTTCTTTATATATATACTTACGTACTATATATAGCCTTGATTATATACCCTGGTAATTAAATTCGTATCTAACATGCATTGTTAACTCATCGCGTGTATGTAATTGTTTTAATATAGGTTGAAAAGAATACTGATTTAGACCCAGTGTAAGAAATAATAGAAACATTACATTTATTCCGTGTTCAAAATTAAATAACTAATGAAAATAATTGGTAACGGCCAAAAAAGAAGTATATAAAGCCAAGACTTACTTAAACTAGCAAGTTTTAATAGTAGTATAAGAAACTATTGCATGTTGGAGGTTATTAAAGCACCAGTATTTTGTTACCTAATTATGAGCAGTTTCATACACTGCTTTATCTAAACTCATGTAATAGGTAAAAATAACAAAGATTTAACCACCAAACTACATTACAAAACAGATCAACATAAAAATATAAGTAATATTTTGGTGCTCAATTAATTTAAATAACTCCTATGCGCAAGCGTTCAACTGCGTCATAATATATCGCGACCTACTAGATCGCGGCCTAAATTCCATTTGTAATGTCTTCGGTTGGTAAAATAATAAATAACTGAAGACTTGACAGAATGGTCCCATAGTGATTTCTGATATTTACTTAGTTCCATTTCAAGAATGGTCCCAGATAAAAAAATACTAAGGTGTTTTATAAAAAAGTTATTTTAAAGCAACGTTTTGTTCAGGAGACCCGTACCCTGTACTTTAAAAATATAATATAAAAAACTTAGATAATAGTCTAAGATAAAAAAATAATATAAATAGAGGCATATGAATAAAGTTATAAGTTCGTAATTTGAATATTACGATATGAGTGTAGATAAATAAAATTATAAAGGCACAAAAAAGCCGCTCGTGAATAATATAGACACAAATTTACCTAGCAATACGAATCCGATCCTGGATTCATCATCATACCGCTAGGTTAAGGTTAAGCAACATAAGGCAAGGTCATTAAATAGATGGGTGAACCGATTTGTATGAAATTTTGTGTGCATATCGGGTAGGTCTGAGAATAGGTCGTAAAGTATATTACATGCCGCTTGGTTAAGGTTAAACAACATAAGGCGAACTCATTAACTAGATGGGTGAACCGATCGATATGTATGAAATTTTGTGTGCATATCGGGTAGGTCTAAGAATAGGTCATAAAGTATATTTTATGCCGCTGATAACATGATTGACGAGGATATATAGAACGAGAGGAGGGTGCAAGAGAGGGGAGAGACTGAGAGGAGATTTGAGGAGGGGGTGATGGGGTGAGGGATCAGGGGGTTATAAAAAAAAACAAATAAATTTCGTTTCACGGTATTCTCCAAAATTAACGCTTGACATTGTATTAGCACTCAGGCTTTATTCGCTTTCACTCTTCATTTATGTGTTCCTGGGTTATTGTCCGTGGAGGGAACGGGTGGATTATACTTTATTTATTGCTTTGTATATTGAGTTAATCAAGTTTAATTAATTAAAAGACAAGACAGAGTAAGTACTATCGCCATCGTTGACTAGCACCCAAAAATAAAACATCTCGACTGTGCGGAAGTAATGAAACTTACAGAATACCGACGCTCAAAGACATTTAACTACAAAAGTATAGACATGACATGGCGAGTAAAACTTTTTCCACTAAAGTTGTTACCGCTGGTGATTAGTCTCTAAACTGATAAAAATACTTTTGAAGGAAATATGAAATCATATTGCCAATCTTACTATAATGAAATAAATGAATGACTGAATCAGATACTTCTAGTCTGTACCTACCATCCGCGCCTCTTTTTTTTTTTTGACGCCGTCCTCCTCGCAGTCGCCGCCGTACTCAATGGACGCTCAAAGGGCCCACACCCTGAGCGTCCAGCGACTCCGAAGGTTGCCCGTTGTTTATAGCCCCGGGCTCAGGGCTGGGGAGCGAGACGTTGGGCGGCCGCTTGACGCGGCCTGCGCCTTCGTCGCCGACCGGGATCAGCGCTTTCGCGTTCCCGCTCACCGGCCTCCTTCTGGGACATGACTGTCTCGCAGAAGGCGGCCATCGCTCCCCACGCCACATCCCCGGACAGCATAGCCGACACTACGCTGCCCAGGGAGAGGTCCGATCCGATGACCATCCGCGCCTGCGTCAACGCTTACCACCAGTTGATATCACGGTCAACCTTAAAGTAATTAAAAAAGAAAAAAATAAGAATATTATTACGCGTAACGACACCACGGACCCGAGTACTCCAGAGAGTCGGTCAGGGCCCCCACCTAGCAGGACTCTCAGCTCTAGCTGGCATTAATTGGACCTTCAGAGAGGAGCTGTTAAAGCTATATTCTCTAGAGTTGGAAAGGTGTAAAGGGTTAAAAGTAACTACGTAGAAAGCGCAGCTCACCTCTCGACACCCCTGAACCACTCATGCCGGTGTTGCACTCCGTCGTCTTCTGACGGCCATAAGGAGATCCCATCTAGTGGGTGGCGAGTTACTGCTTGCCCAAATATAATTAGTATACCTACTATTTATGGCAAGTGATCCCGGGCTTTTACAATAACCCAGTGTTCAGTCCCCCAAATGCCCACTCAAAAACATCTAAAAATCTTTCCACATACTTATAATAGTCCCTACACCTGCCAGAGTCAACTGCTGTTCATATCTTATTTCCAGCAATTTACCTGACAGGTGTCTTCCATATCATTAATTTCTCCCAACAGTCCTCAACGTATTGGATTCGTCTCCACGCAAGCCTTTTAAAAATCCGGGTGTGAATACCCGAGAAAATAAAAATAAAAGAATAATAATAATAAGTGGGAGTGGGCAGGGCACGTAAACCGCATGAATTCAAATATATGGATAAAAATTGTTACACAGTGGACTCCTGCAAATGGGCGCCGGGGCAGGGTACGTTAAAAATGGTGTGACCACACCACATCAAAGTCGGGCGGAATCACATTAAAGTCGGGCAAGAAAACCCACGCATGAAAACTGTTCCAGCCCTTAGGCGGACTTACACGTTCACCACGGAATTGTGTAAGGTGGCTTCCATTGTACGTGAACCCGTCTAGGTCACAGAAATCTAAGTCCAGGTAGGTCACACCGAAATGACAATCATCATCATCATCATCATTGTCCACTATTGAACAAAGGCCTCCCCCTTAGCCTTCCTTCTAAGGTTACCATAATCCCCACGCTTGGCAGGCGACTTAGGGATCGCAGTATAGGTGGTAGGTAGGTAATCCAATAGAAAGACGTGGCTGCCCGTCTTCTTGTTTTCCCTTAGTCGCCTCTTACGGACACTCAACGGGAAGAGGTGGAAGGTTGCTATTCTTACCCGGACCCCCCACGGGGACATAACAATGCTGCAAAGCAATGATGTTTAAACATTGCTGTTTCTCAGTGTAAAGGGCCCTGAAACTAGGGAAATTATACTTACTTACTTACTTAAAAAACAAGGTGACGAGAAAATCCATGTTCAGGCGTTATACCAACCATCAGACGAACGAAAAAAAAACTTTCCTCGATATTGTTTCAGCGTAAATGATCTTTAAGATCGAGACGTCGGAAAAAGTTAATTACTGAACAGATGCCAGTCGTCTTTTAATTATAAAACCCTTTTAATAATTCACGAAATAATAAACTTGAGATGAAAGTGGATATTAGAAAGTTGTATTAAACATAAAAGAACGATTACTTGTAATTATTACTTAGTAATGATACTGTTTTAGACAAAGGGGTATTTTTGATGGCTACCCGTCCACTGAAACAGGGCGCGTAAGCGGTGTTGAGCGAGATAGTAATTCAAATTCAATAAATATTTATTTCAAACCGGCTTAACGCTAGCACTTTTGAATGGTCAGTATCTTAAAAGCTGCCACCGGATCACAACGCGGCCTCAACTGAGAAGATCCGGCAAGAAACTCAGCGGACTTGTCATTTTTTCACATTTTTTAAACAGTGTTTGTCTTGTTACAATTATAATTAGCATCAGCGATAGTGTGTCCCGCCGTTCGAATGATAAAACAAGAGAGAAAAAGTAATACGACGAAATTACAACAAACTAAGAAGCCAAAGGGATAGTAGTCGGACCAGACCCCCCAAGCAGCACCCGCGCACGAGTTGACTCGAGCAGCAGCCATCACTCCCCTCAACCATATTATTGGGAAGGGGTGACTGAATGCGGAACGTAGTTTGGATCTGTGTTTGGACATTGACGTGGAGCGAGGGAACGGAGCGGAGTGACGGAAGTAGGTGGAGCGGGGTTGGATACTGTGTGGAGCTAGGCTACGAGTCCTATGAAGCGGTGTGGAGAGGAGCTTAAAGGCTACTATGAGGCACTTTTGACCTCATACTGCAATGAACGTGTAAAAAAATTGTTATGGGCTGGTGCTGCAAAATGCCATCTAGCAGCTTTGGACTCAGTGGAGTGCTAAAGGCACTAGGTGACATTAGGTTAGTGGAGGCCAATCTACAAAGCCTAGAGCACAGGTGCAGAGTAGCCAGCCTCTCGGTTGTCTACAGGCTGCATTTTGGAGAGTGTGCGCAGGAATTACCTACATGACTTGATCCCACCATCACCCTTCTATCATCGGACGACGAGACGCACAAGCGATTTGCTTTTTCATTTATAATAAGGACAGCTAAGGACTGAAATAGTTTGCCTGCGTTGGTTTTCCCGCCTGATTATAATGTACATGTCTTTAAGGCTAGAGTTAATAGGCTAGTGCTTTAAGCTAGTGTTCTTTACCATCCTCAACTGCGTCGCCGCTTGCCATCTTCCATCCACATATTGAATTAAAAGAAAATTATGTATATTTTTCTGGTTATTCCAATAAAATACTTCTCTTCTGGAGAATATACTGGTAAACATAAAAAGATATCGAAATAATTCTCTTCAAAGCTTAATAAATTGCTTCGTCCTTTAAGCAGTGAATTCTTCCTCCTTTCTCGAAGATTCCCCGGAATGAAGGATACATTTCAGATTCCGTAAACAACAACAGCTAAATTCAGCATATTTAAAATTCAGATTTTTGTTTAGGATGCTGTACATTTTTTTAACTGAGATAAAAAAAAATAACCAACACAAGTTTAAATATGTTTTTGGACTTTTTGGGTACTAATAAACGTAATTTCATATCTGCGCTCGGAAAACCATAAGAAGATGGAGTGAGTTTCTTCGCAATGTGAAGTCATTTTAAATTAATCTATCTATACTTATAATAAAACTGTAACAGGTCCAATTCTGTACATTGAAGATATTTTGAAAATTATGTTTGGAGGGCATTCTATAACCGATACTAAAGCCAAAAATGTATTTTTTTAAACCGGCTTCAAAAAGAAGGTTCTCTATTCGACGCGTATGTATGTAATATTAATAAAAATGCGTAATATTAATATATGTTAATCTATATGGGCTTCTAAACAAATTTACCAAATTTTATGAGTGTATGTATATATGTATATCTGTATGTATGTATGTATGTAGGTTTGTCCGCAGATTTCTCAGAAACTACAAGTCCGATTTCCAAAATCCTTTTTGCAATAGTTAGAGTATTTTTCAACTTAGGGTAGAGTACAAGTTTCATCGAAATCGGTCAAGTAGTTTAAGAGATATTTTTTTTATGTATTAGTAAGTTACTGTAACGTAGTCTACTACGAACTAAACGTCTCCGTGCTTCGGAAGGCAAGTACAAAGTGGGTCCAAGTTTTTAACCGACTTTAAAAAAGGAGGATTTTTATTCTATGCGAATGTATTTATTATTTAAAGTTTAGTTAACGTAAACACAGCGCGGGCGGAGCTGCGTGGGTCAGCTAGTCAATAATAAATCCAGCCTGATACAGGGCAGTACTACTGCCTGTATCAGGCAGTAGCATCTTTTGTTAAAAATCTATTTTCACCTATACTGACGGGGACTACCCCACGAAGCCTAACAAGCTTGGAGAATATGGCACACCATTACCACTTTATTCTCGACGGGAAAGTGTATGATCAGCCTTGGATGTCTTCCTTCTGATGAAAATAAATAGTGTTCTCCTGGTCGATAGGACCACAGCGGCCAATCTTTCACAAGATCAGCCATCTACGCGAGAGATATTATAGTGCACAAGCGCTTGCTGCCAGAATACCAGCGCTGCTCTATATAGACTACTAGCAGTCCCCCGCGACTTCGTTCGCGCAAAGGTATTTAATGAAGAAATACCGACCACATTTCTAAGAAGTGGACTAATACCTACTGATAATGTCCTGACAAAAGAAACTCAACCCGATAACATTTTGCACGACTTGGGAATCAAAATCAGGGCCAAGCGATCAAAGGTCGTGCTCACGCCCATCGTCACCGAGGCAGTCAAAATAAAAATATAAAATTAAATATAAAATATTTTTCCATTAACTTTTAAATGACAATAAACTTGGGAGGAAACTTGAGGTCAAACAGTGAAATTTGTTAATAAAAAATTAAGAAAATGTTTTATTTTCAGGCGCTGGGCCCATATTTTGTTAGAAGTACAATTTCTTATATGAGTATGTTAGTCAAATCTAATATAATGGTGGGTGCGATCCTGAACGTGTTCACATACTGCAGAACATAGGTACTGCAAAGCATTCGAAACGTCGGGATAGTAAAATCAAAAAATAAACCGCGATAAAATCCGTAAAAGTAGTTTGATTTCAATGTGTAATATTCGCGTAAGTAAAAGACAACATTATATTTTATTTCTTTTACTGTTATTTTAATGGGGGCCGGTGTCAAAATTTCAAAGTGGCTACTATATCAAGTGGGGTATCATATGAAAGAGCTTCATTTGCAATTTTCAAAACAGTTTTTTTCTTGTGTTTTTTTGGCTTATAACCAAAAATGAATCTCCGATCTCCGGATTTTGTGAAGGGAAAAATCTGAAATAATTATAGGAAATAGAGGTCTATCTATATTTTAAAGAAAAAATGAAATGAAAGAAAAAATAAAAAATGATGTTTCCAAGTTTTTAGCAATTTTAAAAAACCTCGAGAAACAATCTTAGTTTTGCGGTTGGGTGTTTTGCTATTTGAGGTATTAGAGGAATAGTAAAATAACAATAATATGTGCAAAGAAGATATAGAACCCTCGGTGCGTGAGTCCGACTCGCACTTGACCGATTTTTTTAGTTCTTTTTGGTTCGATTCTGTACCTATATTCAAAGTGATAAACTAAATTAGTTTCTGATAAACTCTTTTAAAGGGTTAATTTGGATAAATTTGGTTGGGTTCAGTTCCGTTCTGTTTCGGTTCTGTTTCGGTTCCGTTCTATTGCCAATCCAATCTTTTTTTATTTCTCGCGGGGGAAACCTTCAAAAGGTCTCCGGGACGTGTGGGAGTCAACCGGAGTATCTTACCCACTAAAACGCCCGCGGCTGGCGCACGAAATAATTATAGGTATTTTAGGTCTATCTATATTTTACAGGGAAAATAAAATGAGGCTTCTAAGTAGTACAGTTATTATATATATAAAAAAAGCGAGAGCTCCTGGCTGACATGAGTGACAGGAGTCACAGTTGTGAGAATGAGTGGTGGTATTAGTCCCATTAAAAATAATCCTAAAAAAACCTCGACAAACAAACTTAGTTTTGCGGTTGGGTTTTTTGCTATCTGAGGTATCAGAGGAATATTAAAATAACTTTGCAACGTGCAAAGAAGGTATGGAACCCTCGATGCGCGAGTCAGACTCGCACTTGACCGGTTTTTTTTTTGTTTGATTCGGTACCTAGCTCCGAACCGGAGTATCTTACCTACTAAAACGCCCCGTACTCAATGGACATCTAGGGCCCTCAACCCAAACGTCCAACCGACAACTCCGAAGGTTGCTCGTTATTTGTCTGAGCTTATGGCTGAGGAGCGAGGCGGCAGCTTTTTTTTTTTTAGGCGGCAGCTTGACGCGTGTGCGCGCAGTGCAGGATACACGCGTTTGCTAACGCTCGACAGCCTCGTATTGAATTGAAACCTTGCGTGCATCTAGTAGCCACACTCGAGCTAACGCAGCAGTTAGTAAAATGGTTTAAATAAACAATATAATCACTTTAAAAATCATATCAAATTCAAATTTGAAACATCGATGTCGTATTTTAGTTTTAAAACCCATGATATAACTCATACCTACCGCTTATATCATAAAAAAACTGTTTTCAATTACCTTTTAAAAGACACCACACGCAAGATTTTTAACTTAGGGGTCCCATTTTGACCTTAAAACACTCATAATTTCTTAAACCTGACTTCGTCCTAATCCTGTCTATCATATTGTATCGGAAGACAGTGAAATGTGTTAAGAAATGGTAAAATATTTATTTCTTACAAAAATTAAGTTCCTGTAACTCCTACTTAGAAAATTTGGAGAAATTCAAAAACACGTAATTGTTTATTTTCATTGAGGCGTCTGCGTGTGAAAATTCAAGGCTCTAGTACCAACCGTTCATGAAATATAACACTTTTTTATAAAAAATAAAACCCCCTATTTGGACCCTTTAGGATGTGAGTTTTGAAAATACCGTTCTTAGTGTGCGTCTACGTATTGTGAAGAATACCCCTGCCAAAGGAGATGTTCCATTTTGGGCCAACACTATGTACACTACATGGAAAAATAGGAAAAACATAGGAGGGCTTCATAAAAATACTTTTAAATTAATTTGAAGCAGAGTACAATTGTACAAAAATGATTACTTTTGCAGTTATTTAGTATGTCCACCCTGTTTTTAGGGCAGCCATGACAGTTGCGTTTGACGTTGGTTTACTATTTGACAGTTAATGCTATAGTTGACGTTTCGTAATAGATTGTTTACGCGTGGAGTACATAATGTATTTCGGAGTTTTTAGTGATTATTTATGTTTGCGGACATTCATTGACTGTTTCTTTCTTGACCCGGGGCTTTATTGTATTGATTATCGCCTGTGATTTGGATTGGAATCCGCAACAAGTTCAATCGCAGGTATAGTCAGTTGTCAAATTGACATTTTAGTTACGTATTTCCGATCCATCATATTATTGTGGGGTGTTGCTACCAGTTGCTACAGTGGTATTATATTCTCTTTGGTGTTGCTCTCCTTGACCAAGATATCTTAAATGTACAATAAAACGAAGCAATATTAAAAAAATATAACATTACAAAACAGTTACTATATTGAATAGTTATATATACATATAGTGTACATGGTGTTGGCCCAGGCTCCATACATTTCTGGAACAACTCCTTTCAAGTCTCTAGGACCAGCGGTTTAGGCTGTGCGTTGTCTGTCAGTCAGTCAATCAGTCAATCAGTCAGGACATCTCCTTTTATATATATTGATTGATGATGATTGATTACTTGTCCTGACTGACTGACTGACTGACTGATTCATCAACGCACAGGCCAAACCGCTGGACTTAGAAAGCTGAAATTTGGACAGTGGGTTCTTTTTATGACGTAAGCATCCACTAAGAAAGGATTTTTGAAAATTCGACTCCTAAAGGGGTTAAATGGGGTGTTTTCTTTTGTATGAAACTTTTTATTGCATAGTTCGATTGACTTGAAATTTACTGGAAAGATTTTTTGAATAAAATAAATAAGTACGTGTTTCGGGATTTTTCAAAAACAACCATTGGGGGTACGTTAGGGGTTGTTATACTTTGTATGGGAAATCTTATTACTTAATTCAATTGATTTGAAAGTTGGTGAAAATACCCTTAAAATAAAAAGATTGAACACGTATCATTTATTTTTCAAAAAATCTATCCCTAAAGTGGGATAAGAGGGTTTTTTTTTAATCTATATTATTAAAAGAACAGGTTTTTTTTCTAGAAATCACCATACAGTCAAAACCATTTAAAGTAGAATCATGAAATTTGGAACCAACATTATTCAATAGTTTAGGTGAACAATAAGAACGAACTCTACATTTCACACCTAAATGGGTCACATGTCAAATGGGCTCCCAAAGTGTGTATGGATTAAAAAAATCATCACACAGACACGAAACTTTGCCAGTATACTGAGCAAAAGAAATAAAGAAACACGTATTTCATAAGTTTTTTAAAAAAACGACCATTAAAGGGGTATTAGCATGGTTTTTGAGTATGAAATACGCATAAAAATATTCATGTTGCATTGATGAAACTTTGCGAATACATTTATCACCGCAAATGCAAATCCATGTGCCATTAATATTGTTTTGATTAGCAACCCCTAAGAGGTTCTAATTGGGGTCCAAAAAATGTTTTTTGAACTACAGCCTATACTTAATTTATGTATTGCACACAAGAATCTAACATACCTATTCCGGCAAAAACAACCCCTAAGTTAATTTCATGGGGTTTAAAATTTGCACAAAGAAGGATTTCTATTTAATGCTATAATGCAGGTAGAGTAACGCAACTCGGTAAATAAACTCAACACAACAATAGAAGAAACAAATTTTTGGAGGTTTTTCTAAACCTTTTTTCTTTGACGCGGGTGAAATCTTCCAAAGATCCCCGGGAGCTGTGGGGCTCCACCGGGGTATGTGAGATTCTTACCCACTAAAACCCCAGCGGATGTCGCATCGGCACATGAGAGGGGGGACCCCAGGGCTCTCCGGTGGGATCTGCACCAGGGGCCCCTCAATGCCTTGCCTTTGAGCCCGCCGCCGGGGGGCGCGTTGTAGCCCCCCGGGAACCTGACACGGTACTCATGGGGATGGGGGTCGCAACCCCGCCGCCGTCCTCCTCGGAGTCGCCACCGTACTCAATGGACGTTCAAAGGGTCCACATGCAGAACGTCCAGCGACTCCTAAGTTGATGATCCAGCTTGGCTCAACTCAATCCACTTTATTCCAACTTGACCCACTTCAAACCACCTTGACTTATCTCGATCCACCTCGGTCTATCTCGATCCATATCAATCATCCTTGATCCAACTCGAACCAGTTCAATGCAGTTTGATAGTCCAGCTTGACTCATCTCGATTCACTTTGTATCACCTTGACTCACATCGACCCACCCAGACTTAACTATATCGATCCACCTCGGTGCATCTCGATTCACATCGATCCACCTCGATTTACCTCGCTTTAGCTCGATCCAGCTTGATCCTGCTTGATCCAGTTTGAACCAGCTCAAACCAGTTTTATTCAGTTCAATCCGGTATTATCCGGTCCAATCGAGTTTGATGCAGTTTGATGATCCAGCTTGACGCAACTCAATCCATTTTATTCCAACTTGACCCACTTCAAACCACCTTGACTTATCTCGATCCCATCGGTTCGTCTTGATTCACATTGATCCACCTCGATCCAATTCGAACAAGTTCGATACAGATTGATAATCTGGCTTGACTCATTTTGATACATTTTGTTTCATATTGACCCACTTCGACCCACCTTGACTTATATTGATACACGTTTGATTCGGTACCTAGCTCCGAACCGGAGTATCTTACCTACTAAAACGCCCCGTACTCAATGGACATCTAGGGCCCTCAACCCAAACGTCCAACCGACAACTCCGAAGGTTGCTCGTTATTTGTCTGAGCTTATGGCTGAGGAGCGAGGCGGCAGCTTTTTTTTTTTTAGGCGGCAGCTTGACGCGTGTGCGCGCAGTGCAGGATACACGCGTTTGCGAACACTCGACAGCCTCGTATTGAATTGAAACCTTGCGTGCATTTAGTAGCCACACTCGAGCTAACGCAGCAGTTAGCAGAATAGTTTAAATAAACAATATAATCACTTTAAAAATCATATCAAATTCAAATTTGAAACATCGATGTCGTATTTTAGTTTTAAAACCCATGATATAACTCATACCTACCGCTTATATCATAAAAAAACTGTTTTCAATTACCTTTTAAAAGACACCACACGCAAGATTTTTAACTTAGGGGTCCCATTTTGACCTTAAAACACTCATAATTTCTTAAACCTGACTTCGTCCTAATCCTGTCTATCATATTGTATCGGAAGACAGTGAAGTGTGTTAAGAAATGGTAAAATATTTATTTCTTACAAAAATTAAGGTCCTGTAACTCCCACTTAGAAAATTTGGAGAAATGCAAAAACACGTAATTGTTTATTTTCATTGAGGCGTCTGCGTGTGAAAATTCAAGGCTCTAGTACCAACCGTTCATGAAATATAACACTTTTTTATAAAACATAAAACCCCCTATTTGGACCCTTTAGGATGTGAATTTTGAAAATTCCGTTCTTAGTGTGCGTTTACGTATTGTGAAGAATAACCCTGCCAAATTTCAAGTCTCTAGGACCAGCGGTTTAGGCTGTGCGTTGTCTGTCAGTCAGTCAATCAGTCAGTCAGTCAATCAGTCAATCAGTCAGGACATCTCCTTTTATATATATTGATAGGGCAGCAATATGCTGAGGCAAAGCCCTGTTTGTCCACACACAATTATTGAAGATCCGTTATTATTTTTCTTCTTCTTCTTCTTGCGTAAACACAAGTGTACTCTCTCTTCCTTTATACATCTCACAATGTGAAATCCGTCTAATGAAGATAATGATTTCCACTGTAACCTACTTTCAGGGATTGAAATAACACTCGAACATTCTTCATATGTAGGTACGTATTTTCGGATCTCCATTTCCATACGGAGTTTCAATAAGCAAACGTTTATAACACGCTTTTTCACTTCGCTTTTTTAAGGAATTCTAAATAAAGGTGGGTTCCGTAAGATTTAATAAAACCCTGATGGCTCATGGCTTAAGTGTCACTCGCGTTATGAGCCTGCTTTTATTACCGTCTGTAACAACTAAGATCTTAATATTAATATAAAACCTCATTTTCTTTCGCTTAAATTATAACCTGTTTTGGAATGGGATGTTTAAAAGATGGCTTTGAGCATATTTTCGTGAGAAATTGTTTTATAGGGTTATTAAAAAATCGCTGTAACTGCCGCTTGCTGAAGTCATTTAATGAATCGTTAACTCGTCACTGAGTGTAGATTTTAATTCAAAATCTGTAGCCTCTGTTGCACAGTGGAAAACTGCTTGCTTTGCAAACCACAGGTCGTGGTTTCAAATCCTAAGGGAAGCAAAATCTTTGCATTGATGTATTCTCTTCTTTTACTCTCATAATCCGATGGAATGGAAGAGTAACAAGACCGGGGAGAGGTTAGGCGCAGGACTGACTTCTTACATGCCTATTCCACGCATGGATCATCTTTCTTATCCAATCAGGTGATCAGCCACATTTTCCTAACCAGTACGGAATAATTACACAAAGTGGTTGCTTCCAAGGATTTGAAACCGCGAACTCCAATGCCACAAACTCCATATCTAATGCGCCATAGAGGTCACGCGTCTGTCTCTATGGCGCAAGAATGTGTTATACCCTGATAGCTGTACTCCTCAAGTGTGTCACCTCAAGAATGTGTTATACCCTGATAGCTGTACTCTGGAAGATCTTTGGAATGCCACAGACAATGCACGAATGTGGCTGCTCATACGATTTAGTTTTTTGCCGAATCGATGACAAGAATGTGTTAGATAGAGGCACCTACTAAAAGTTTGAAAACTAACGCCCACGCAAGTAACATGGAAGAGGTCACAAGTAAAGGTATATGAGGGTAATAAAGTCATTTCACACTGAAGCGACAGGTTCAGACAGAAAAAGAACCGTTGAAAAAACACCCTTCGGTATCGCATTTCGCGGTAGAACAATCCAATCGGCGTAAAACTCGCGGGGTCTCTAGAGAGGCGTTGCCATGGCGACGAGCCCGGGCAAGCGCAGCGCCCGGCTGAAAGGGGTCACAAAATCCAAACTTATCTCATAAATTTACACGGCAGGTTGATCTCGTTTCGACACCGCGCGGTGCGGCAGCGGCGCGGCTATGTTTCAGCAAATTTCATTAAATGTTTTGAATCTCATCAGATCCTTTTGATTGGTGTAAATATTAGTACTGTGAGAACCAACAGGTTGATGTGAGCACGATTAATAATAAAAATATCTCTCTATCACGTAAATTAACCGCCGCACTTGATGCCGCACCGAAAAATTGATGTTTACTAACTATTGTAGGGGAAATTTAATAGATCACATTTGACTTCTGTCTGTTTCTTTGTTCGTACCTCCTTGTTTCGCCCCTGAGCTGTTACTGCTTATTGTCTCTATTATATACGTAGTAATAGCAGCGGTATTATATAACAACTAGCTGACCCGGCAAACGTTGTTTTGCCATATAAATAAAAAAAAAATTAGGGGTGGACTACCCCTAACATTTAGGGGGATGAAAAATAGATGTTGGCCGATTCTCATAGATACCGGATAAGCACAAAAAATTTCATCAAAATCGGTCAAGCCGTTTCGGAGGAGTATGGCAACGAAAACTGTGACACGAGAATTTTATATATTAGAAGAAGATATAATACCAGTGAGCTGTTATTACTACGTTTTGGTTAAATTTTGTTAATAGATTTTTTTTTCTCAATGCAGAATATACTTTGTGATCGGTGGCGTGCCCAAATTATTGTGTCGTATGCCAGCGTGCCATTGGTTCGCCATCCCTGCTATAGGACAATCAAAATTAAAAAAAAAAAACTATTTTCACATACCGTTTGTACGCTACTCCGTTATTTGCACTCAAAATAAAAAACAGAATAGCAAGCAAAATAAAATTTTAAATGTTCTTAAAATGCGTATTTTAATTTCGTCGTATTCCCATTTAATTGTAGTCCATTTCATTTTATTCCGGTAACCCAGCGCGGTATCGAATAACGGCCGAGTTGAAACTGTCCGATTAAAATATCCGATTGTTCAATCGATTTGGGAAATCGGAATCGCTTGTGCATCGGTTACGGTGTAAAACGCTGAATTTCCCGTATTCGTGATTGACGTCACTGATTTCAATTCCGGATAATGTGCCTTTGTAAATATGAAACGTTGCGGTCTGCTATATTATATTGATAGGTAAAATAATTTAAAAATTGCAAAACGATAATTTTTGGAACTAAATATACCCTTTTTTAGTAAAATCTAACGCTACTTTGTAACTAACGGTAACGTTGCAGTTGCTTATCAGCCCCGGATCTACGGTTTTTTCGAACCGGGGCAGAATCTTGATAGAGGGAGGATCAGATGACCGTGTGTGGATGGTCACAAAGGAAAAAAAACTGTCGCATTCACAAACGCGAATTAGCTTTAATTCTAATTAAGTCGCTTTTTAAAATTTATTTCGACCGACGGATTCGTTTATGATGATTTTTGATTAGATATTGAATACTAATGATATTCCTACTCACTATCTACGTATTAAGTATTAATTGGTTTCGGGTGTCGAAATTCCTAATCCGATTCAATAAAATTAAGATTAATTATAATTAACTATTGCTGACATTTGTACACATAAAGGGCTCATGTGTATCTCTTGGCGGGAAGTAGTTATAACACCAGTGATATCCTATCACAAAGTAGCACTGTGCAAAGATTGCAGTTTTTTAATGTAAAGAACACTGTAGCTGTAAATACTACCAGGCTCTCGAAACAACTGTCTTTGGGCATGCACGTCGCTTACCATCAGACGAACAGCATACTCATCTCGTCACTGAGTTACATTAAAAAACAGTAATTAAAATATACAAACAAACATAAATACATGCAAGATACGCGCGACACATAACCCTTCTATGGCGGTCGGGTAAAAATTAAAATATAAAGTTGTCTTTTACTTACCTTACACGAATATTACACATTGTAATCAAACTACTTTTAAGGTTTTCATCGCGGTTTATTTCAAATTTTACTATCCCGACGTTTTAATGAAAATACATGTATCTACATTCAAACCTCAAACTAAAGCATCAGCTTTTATACTCAGCTTTCACTCTTTAGCACAAAGCCGGTGCACTTTAAAACAGAATTGTTTCTGACTTACCCGAGCCGAGAGCAGGTGCGGCGAACATAGGATTAGGTGGATGACAAACGAGGTGGAATAACGAGGTTAATAATTAGGTATGTTCACATAGTATGGTAACGTCGTACCACAGTCTATAAACCAATACAGTCGTCCGACGAAGCCGTCTAGACAGGGCAATCGTGCGGGGTGTGAGGGGTGAGACGCGGGTAGGTGCGCCCGAGCTGCGTACGCTGCTGCCGCCCGAATTAGTTAGTAGCTCGGGACATAACTTTCAGGGCTTACGCGTATTTGTTTTAATTAACCGACTTCAAAAAAGGAGGAGGTTCTCAATTCGTCATGTATGTATTTTTTTTTGTAATCAGTTATAGTGGTTTATACTACCTGTGTTGTGTGAGAGAAATATTATTTTACACATTTTCAATTCCAAAACGACGTTTTTTTTTTTAATGTTATTGGTGTCATTTTCGAGGTTTCTCGGGGTGCTGATTACGAAAATGACATCCATTTTCAAATACAAAATGGCGAATTTTTTATTTTTTTTAAATGTTATTGGTGTCATTTTTAAGGTTTCTCGGGGTGCTGGTAATGAAAATGATTTCCATTTTCAAATCGAAAATGACTGACATATTTTATACATTTCATTAACAGAAATTTGAAATCCAGTAAATATACAAACCGACAATATTTTTCAGTTGGCCAATGGTGTTTTAAACGATTTGGAAATTTATTAATTAATTACAATATATTACACAACATTGTAAAACTCTGTTTGAATTTGTCTCCAAGAAATGCCTGTTTGTATTTCTTACTATGAAGAACATAAACAAAGAATCTCAATGAATGAATAAAGTAAATATAAACAAAGAAATCATTACCATCCGCTAATAGAAATATACTTTACTTACTTTACTAATTAAGTCATTTTTTGAAATTGTATTATTTCGACACTTGAAGCCAATTAATACTATATACGCTGATTGTGAGTAGAGATATCAATAATTTTGTAATTACTAATAAAAAATAATCATAAGTGGCTCGGCGAGTCGAAGTAAATAGATTTCAAAAATACTTAATTGTAATTAAAGTTAATTGACGTTTGTGAGTGCGGCAGTTAGTATTTTACTATGACCAAATAAATAATAACATAATATTTTAAGTAAATTATAAAAACAAACTGTGACAACCCTACGTGCTACGGAGTGCGCCATGCGGTGTCGGCTTTTACTCAAACATCAAAGGCGTCGAACTACTGTACTAGTTTATATACTGTGGTCGTACTATGTTGGCATACTCAGGTGACGGACAGTAATTTTGTTATAAGTCGTCCGTATTTTATCACTATTTTGGAAAAAAATATTTGTGATAGTGATTAGTGAAAATGCCGTTTGGTTTGTGAAGATGTTTTATTTCCTTACACTTCAGGGTACAGCAACTTAGCAGTCCAGATTGTAGATAAATCACTCGGTGTCCGTTATCACAAGCTAGATTTGTTTACGGTTATCACTACTCTATATGTATATCAATATAATTCCGGGATCGCAGCGTAGATTACACTAACTATTAGTCGGCTCGGCGGAGTATTTTATACGGGAATCGTGGTTTTTAGGACGTTCGAAAATTGTAAACAGAGTCGCAAAAGTAGAGGAATAATACACAAGAAACAAGAATGAAACAATTGGCTTACGTTCACCCTCATAAAAGAAACAATAAAAATAGCGCGTAAAAGAAACAATAGCGAGGTTCACGGAAACGATCACACAAATTTTAACGAAATAGGCTATTGGATATATACAGTACTTACTTATTAAGTTGTTCTTGAAGCAGTATTTGTGAAAAAACATAAATTATGTAGTATATACGCTATTGTCTCCTCTCTGCTGCCCAAAAAATTCTACAACACAAAAAGAAGATGAAACCATGAAAGCATGATACTGCAAACCTTCAAACAGACATCTGATAGTGTGCCACAGTATAGCTAAGATAGTCATAGTGTACTGCTCGAGTCAACTCGTGCGCGGGTGCAGCTTGGTGGGACTGGTCCGACTACTATCCCTTTTGGCCTTTTAGTTTGTTGTAATTTTTGTCGTAATTTATTGTTTTCTTCTTTCCTCCCTTGCTTTATGTTTCGAACGGTAGGACACACTATCGCTAATGTCGATTCATTTGTAACAAAACAAAAAAAGTGAAAAAATGACAAGCCCGCTGAGTTTCTTGCCGGATCTTCTCAGTTGAGGCCGCGTTGTGATCCGGTGGTAGCTTTTAAAAAATGACCATTCAAAAGTGCTAGCGTTAAGCCTATTTGAAATAAAGATTTTTGAGTTTGAGTTTAAGACTTATTCTATACTAGCTGACCCACGCAGCTCCGCCTGCGCTCTTTTTACGTTAACTAAACTTTGAATAACAGACATTCGCATCGAATACATAACCTCATTTTTACGGTTAAAAACTGGGACCCACTTTTTACTTGCTCTCCGAAGCACGGACCCGTTTAGTTCAAATGGCGTTAAACGGTCACCCATCTATTTAATGACCTTACCTAACGTTGCTTAACCCGATCGATTACAAAACCTTGATAACAACTCTCTATGAGTGTTCCCTTACTAATATTTATTATATTTTATAGAAAAATTGATAAAATCGGACCAAGCGTATAACCAAGTACCCGTTTTGACTTTAATCCCCTCTCCCAAAAGAACCGTGCTAGATTACGGGATAAAAAGTATCCTATGTCCTACCTCGTAGTAAGATCTCAAATCATGCCAAGTTTCATTTGAATCCATTCAGTAGTTTCGGCGTGATGCTCAGCCGTGATACAGACAGACAGACAGACAGACAGACAGACAAAAATTAAAAAAATTACATTTTCGGCCTCAGTGTCGGTTATAGAATGCCCTCCAAATATAATTTTCAAAATATCTTCAATGTACAGAATTGGACCTGTTACAGTTTTATTATAAGTATAGATAGTGAGTAAAAATTAATTTGCGATCTAAAAAATGAGAAAGCGTTGCGAAACTTCAAAATTGGATACGAAACTTAAACACGAACGGTATTAAGTAAACAAATATTACCAAAACAAAAGAACTTGATGAAAAAATAGCCGGGAGACATTTGCCAACGGAATCACATGAAAGTCATAATAATTATACTTTATCATAAATGTAACATGCAAAAAAGGTTAACATTGCCTGCAGCGACATCGAGAAGGACAGCGGCCGGGTTGTGACCCTGTGAGCACTCTGACAGGTTCCCGGGGACTACAATGCGACCCCCGGCGGCGGGTTCAAAGGCTCACTGACAGGTACCTAGTGTAAATCCCGCCGGAAAACCCAGGACTCACTATAATGTGCCGATGCGACAGCCACATATTCCTCTGCGTGAACAAAAAAAAAGTAAACGTCGCCTGGTAGCAATATGGCTGGCCAATGATAAACCTGATTAAAATTTTAATTCTATTGGAAATGTTTGTACACATAAAATCCGAATAGAGTAAATTAGAGAAGGTTGCATGAAAATAATTATTATTATGAAAATTAGTAATATGATAAATGACAATATATTATTAATACTATTATTTATTTTATATAACTATTAAAATAATATCCTTCCTATCTGGAAGAAAGGAATGAAATAAGAAGCCGAGAAGCAGTTACATTATAACAAGGTAAAAAGAAAGAAAGGTGTCATGTCGTTTAAGAAATACCTACTGAACGAGATGGTATCTCTTTAAGATTAATAAAAGAAGAAATATATTTTGATCCACAGTAGTGCAGTAAAGTATTAAAATACTTACTATATTGTATATTGAAATTGGATCGAGGTTCTAAGTATTGCCTTGCGCCTTAGATATTAAAGCGTGTGCAGACAAGGAGAGGCTCAAAGGAAATTAAAGTGACTTAATATGCTTTGGTGTGGGTTATGATAGATTACAGGATGGAACATAATTACGGGGTTTCAATTGCATCGGATTGGAGATGTATGTACATTTTCTTGTATAGTCTATTTTTAGACATGAAGAGAATCGTAAGTATATTTTTTGTACTAACAGCTGTTTTAAATATTATTAGGTACGTCTTTCTAGAGTCAAGGTGGTCAAGATTTCTTATTAAAAAAATATATATATTATGGTGTTCTATTGGGCAAATCTCATTAGTAACAATATCTATTGCAGGTAATAAATCAATTTCAGACCTTTAACCGTTCGACCAAATTTTTCTATAGTCTTAGTTATGAAATTAGATTTTTATCGTTCATTCTAGTTAAGTTTATAAAATAAATCTGATATTTAGATTTACGATGAGCCTGCCAATTTTTTATTTCCTAATCATCATCAGCAGTCCAAAGTCGTCCACTGCTGTACATAGGCCTCCCCCTTAGAAGGGAGGGGTTGCCATAATCCCCACACCTGGCAGGCGTTTTGGGGATCGCAGTATACGTTACCTACCGGTAATCCAGTAGAAAGACGCTGTTGCCCGTCTTCTTGTTTTCCCTTAGTCACCCCTTACGGACACCCTGCGGGAGGAGATGGGAAGGTGTAATTCTGATCAGGACATTAGCTTAAACGTCAATCCAATTAAGATGAAGCACGTTAATTCCAAATT
Organism: Furcula furcula; assembly: GCA_911728495.1. NCBI lineage: Eukaryota > Metazoa > Arthropoda > Insecta > Lepidoptera > Notodontidae > Furcula > Furcula furcula. The sequence goes on along the minus strand of OU452262.1, from coordinate 19,911,151 downwards.
TAAATAATGACCGACAAACACGTCTCAAAGTATACCAACATGTATTTTATGTCATATCTTCATATCATGTAGAAGGTCCCTTGTATCAGTCAACGCACAGGGTATAGTGCTCCAGAGGCCCACAGTAGGGACTGATTGTACCCTTATCATTGTTGATGTACCCCGGGGGATTTGGGCCACCGTACATAATGTCCCAGTTATGTGTGTCGTTCTATGTAGGTAGATACTCAAATAAATAATGTTGGCAAAAGAATAAAACGGTACGTATATTATTGAGATTCATTTTGAAATTGAGATAAGGAAAAAACGCAGGTCTAATAACCACTAAATATTAGTTAGGTAGAACCGTAGCGTGTCCAGGTAAGAATAGCACCCTCCCATCTCCTCTCGTTGGGTGTCTGTGAGAGGCGACTAAGTGAAAATAAGAAGACGGGCAGCAGCGTCTTTCTATTGGATTACCTACCGCCTATAGCTACTGCGATCCCAAAGACGCCTGCCAAGCGTAGGGGTAATGGCAACCCCTCCATTCTAAGGTGGAGGCCTTTGTTTAGCAGTGGATGAGCTTCGGCTGCTCATGATGATAATCAGAGAGGTATCACTTTATATGTGAGAGACAGTGGGGTTGAACCCCACTCATACAAACTTAGAACTTTTTGTTGTATGTTTATCTGTTTGCAGTTAAAAAAAGAGTTAAAAAAAATATGACAAAAAAAGACAAGCCCCCATAAGTTACTTTCCGGATCTTCTCAGTAGCAGCCGCGTTACGATTCAGTGGCAGTTTGTAAAAAAAAGTATTTTGTGTAAAGTGCCCCCGTGGGGCAAATACATAATAAAGAAATAAAACTATGTACTTTTACGGATTCTCGGGTTATCGATAACGTCGGGAAAGTAAAATTTAAAATTAACCGCGTTAAAATCCGTAAAAGTAAATTTGCGTCAATAAAAGACATCATCATCATCACCACCAGCCAGAAGACGTCCACTGCTGAACATAGGCCTTCCCCTTCCCCGGTGTGGGCCCTCTGAACGTCCATTGAGTACGGCGGCGACTCCGAGGAGGACGGCGGCGGGGTTGCGACCCCCGTCCGCGTGAGCACCGTGACTGGTTCCCGGGGGGCTACAATGCGCCCCCGGTGGCGGGCTCAAAGGCAAGGCACTGAGGGGCTCCTGGTGCAGACCCCACCGGAGAGCCCTGGGGTCCCCCCTTTCATGTGCCGATGCGACAGCCGCGGGAGTTTTAGTAGGTGAGAATCCCACAGACCCCGGTCGAGCCCCACAGCTCCCGGGGATCTTTGGAATATTTCCCCCGCGTCAAAAAAAAATCCTTCCCCTTAGAACGCCACAATGAACGACAATTAGCTATTTCCATCCACCGGTTACCTGCGACGCGCACAAAGTCGTTTGTCCACCTAGTGGAAGGCTTACCAACGTTCGTGATTGCCACTCGAGAACCTTTCTTCCCTATTGATAGTCAGTTCTTCGAGCGATGTGGCCTGCCCATTGCCGCTTCAACTTGCAGATTCTGAGAGCTATGTCGGTGACCGTGGTTCTTCGGCAAATCTCCTCATTACAGATTCTGTCGCGCAAAGAAACTCTCCATAGCTCGTTGTGTGATTGAGTTTCTCTAAAAAGCCAGCAGGACCTCGTCTTCAGACACTGCGGAATTTGAGATGAAAAGATGTCACAATATTTCCCGAACGTTATCCATTCGAGTTGCATTCAATCCGAGCTGAATAAAAGACATCACTTAATAATTTTTGACTTTGGCTTTGAGACAGGATATAAACAAATTTTCTAACACACTGACCTTAATCATGTTCAAGATTAAAACATACAACAGTAGCGCATTAAATCGATCACTTGGGACACCTCTTTATAAATATTTATCAAGCTCGGGTACATAAATATGTATGGGAGCGTTAAGCGCAGACCTCTCGCATAATACACAGTACCCAGCAAATTAATACAGGGCGGGCGGAGGCGAGGGCGGTGCGTCGTTACGGAAAATGATATGATATGTGAAATTCAAATTAAATAGCCAATTTATACGGGTGAAGAAAAAATACTATAAATTCTGTTACACGGCTACGGTTGTTTGGTATTCGAAATTGCTATTTTTTTCTAGGTGGCAAATCCCTTGGATATTTGAAATTGCAACACGGCTGCATTAATGGCTTGTTGATATCAAGTCATTTCTGCTGCCTTTTTTATTCAACATAAGCTAGTGCTTGACTGCAGACCTACCTGATGGAAAGCGGCGACGCAATCGAAGATGGTAAAGCACACTAATTTATTAAAAGCCTATTCACTCTAGCCTTGAAGACACCCAGATTATAATAGGGCGGGAAAACCGACGCACGCAAAATGTTCCAATCCTTAGCTGTCCTTATAATAAACGAAGAGGCAAAACGTTTAGTCTGGACTGAAGGCACTTTCACCACATAAGGGTGTGTATGCGCAGTGCGTCTCGACGTCCGATGATAGAAGGGGGATGGTGGAATCAAGTCATGCAATTCCTGCGCACACTCTCCAAAATGCATCCTGTAGAATACCGAGGCTGGCTACTTTGTGCCTGTGCTCTAGACTTTGTAGATTGGCTTGCTACGTTAAATTAACAATATATGAACATGAATACTACAGAATGAAGTACTACAGAATGCTTGATTCAAGTAAGAACATGTAGCCACGAGTACATATCAGGTACACGTCAATGGGTATTATACCGACAGCTATAGGTATTTGTCAACATTTGCGCTTGTGACAAATCAAACCCATCACTACATATCAATATAACGCGTACTCTATCTATACTTATAATAAAACTGTAACTGGTCCAATTCTGTACATTGAAAATATTTTGAAAATTATGTTTGGAGGGCATTCTATAACCGATACTGAGGCCGAAAATGTATTTTTTTAATTTTTGTCTGTCTGTCTGTCTGTCTGTCTGTCTGTCTGTCTGTATCACGGCTGAGCATCACGCCGAAACTACTGAATGGATTCAAATGAAACTTGGCATGAGTTGAGATCTTACTACGAGGTAGCACATAGGATACTTTTCATCCCATAATCTAGCCCGGTTCTTTTGGGAGAGGGGATTAAAGTCAAAATGGGTACTTGGTTATACGCTTGGTCCGATTTTATCAATTTTTCTTTTTTATAATATAATAAATATTAGAAAGGGAACACTCATAGAGAGTTGTTATCAAGGTTTTGTAATCGATCGGGTTAAGCAACGTTAGGTAAGGTCAATAAATAGATGGGTGACAGTTTAACGCCATTTGAACTAAACGGGTCCGTGCTTCGGAGAGCAAGTAAAAAGTGGGTCCCAGATTTTAACCGACTATAAAAAAGGAGGTTATGTATTCAATGCGAATATCTGTTATTAAAAGTTTAGTTAACGTAAAAATAGCGCAGGCGGAGCTGCGTGGGTCAGCTAGTATAACAATATAATACCAGTGAGCCGTTATTACTACGTTTTGGTTAAATTTTGTTAATAGATTTTCTGCTGCCTGGGTCAGCTAGTTGTTAATATAAAGTCTATGGCGTTATGTAGCCGAAGACGATTCGCACATGATTTATTTAAGAAATCAGAGGCCGGGGTTTGAACCTGCGCACCTCGTTTCCAAGGCAAGCGCTCGCCCACTGACCCGTTACTGCTGCATAAATATGTATAAGGATAATTTATTTTAAGTGGATCGGTAATTTGAATTACCTACAATGGTAACGCTATTTGAAAATGCTTTGTTTTTAGACCCAAAAACAAGTTAAAGCTACGAATGCTCATTTTGATCTAAACTAATGACAATTACAATAAAACAAAAATATTGACTCGTTACTATAGAAGCCAGAACTGAAAATTAAATATTCAACGGTGTAATCTAAAGGTGAAGAGATCCGTAAAAATTCAATTTCGAATAAAGAAAATAAAAGAGAAATTACTTTTACAGACTTTAAAAAGAAAAAAAAAGAACCATATTACATTCTTAAAATAATACAAATTCATAATTTGAAATGGATTAAAAAGAATTCCATCTCGCAGAGTACATTATTCTAACGGAGCGTCAGACGAGAATTAGCATTGCAAAGAAATACAGAATGGAAACATCTTCGCTCTGTAAAAATATCCAATGATTCAGAAAATTAATCTCGGATGCAGTTCTCGGGGAATGACGGAATGGGCTGCCTGTTACACCGTAGCGTAATAAAGAAAATATTCTAAAAAGCGGTCTGTTCTTATTAAACTTTATGGTATAATCATATTTTCACATTATTCGTCTTATTACAAAAAGCAGTTTAACGACGAACCTAGGTTTAACGACTACTTTGACGGTTTGGCTATACAATTCTAGTCCAATTATCGTGTTTATTTTTATGCGTGCGTATATTTTTATCTACACTCATATCATAATAATATTCAAATTATGAACACAAAACTAGCATTCTATTGACAATCTTTTATTTATTCACATGCCTCTTTTAGAACAAGAAGAAGAAAGAGACGCATATATACGTTAGTAGCTCCGTTTCCGTCGCAGAAATAAGACTTATTAACACTGCCTTAAGAGCTGGTGGTACACTTAATTCTTTTAAACATAATGGATTTTGATGCTTTTTTTACAGAAGATATAATGTTAAATTATGATGGGAACTATAACGATATAAGAATGCCGAATAATAAAGGTCATACCTACTTGATAACCTAATAATTTTCACATAATTCTTTTTTTCATAAATATTAATCTCATTATGCCTATTAGAACGAAACTTAACGAAAATATTGCCTGTTCATGATTTCACCCTGTATATGAACTCAGGGCTTAAGGGCTATAGAGAGAGCTGCTGGGTGTTTCTCTGAGGGACCGAATACGGAATGAAGTAATTCACCAGAGAACCAAAGTAACCGGCATAGCTTAAAGCCAACTGAAGTAGCGGTGGGTTGGTCATATCTGCCGAAGAACCGAAGACCGTTGGGGTAAACTGGTTCTGGAGTGAAGGCCGCAAATCGTGAAGCATAAGGTAGGACACCCTGTGACTAGGTGGAGCGATAATATCCGCAGAGTGGTTGGCAGACACTGGATGAGGAGAGCCGAAGATCGGGCTCAGTGGCGTGCCTTGGGCATATTTTGGCCTATGTCAAAAATGACTGATGTGGGCTGATGATGATATGAAATTAGGCTTAGCAAACATAAAATGGAAGGGTAAACAATACCCATCTATTCACCATTAAAAAAGACACACAAGACGACATTAACAGACCAAATAAGTAAACGTAGGTACAAACACAGCTGCCCGAACCGTAATTACAATTCCCAGAATGGAAACTTCGGTCCACAGCGTCCATATAGAAATAAATTGGCCAAAAACACAAAATTCACTTAATACCCCACAGGGGGACAACTAGGCCTAAACTAAACGAAACTCTGAACTACTTTGGTGCCAGTCTGTATTAACGAGAGGGCTGGCTCACAAATTTACGTGCGTACGATATTTCAAGCTCAGTCTTATTGAGCGTTAGTCAATCGTAAAAAATGTCCGATTTGGTAAGTTTCGTTATTCAAATTTTTTCTTTGCTTTAGTCTCGAGAACCGTTTTTTTACGAAATGAGTTTCAGGCATCATTAGGAGTGGATTAGTCAAACAGTGGACTATTTTCCACTGTTTGTTACTCTGCATAACAGAGTAATATGCTTTATTGATATGTCTATAATAATATGTTAACAATTTTCACTATTCGCTGTTAGTTAATCTTTATTGCTCGCCTGCGATACAGATATGCCTAGTGCAGGGACCGTTGTACAGGGGCCTTTTGAAGAAGCTCAGAGTCACACAACGAGTTATGAGATAGCTATGCTCGATGTATCTTTGCGCGACAGAATCCGTAATGAGGAGATTCGCCGAAGACCAAGGTCACTGACACACCTCTTAAAATCTGCAAGTTGAAGTGGCAATGGGTAGGCTACATCGCTCGAAGAACCGATATTCGTTGGGGAAGAAAAGTTCTCGAGTGGTGACCACGAACCGGGAGAAAAAGCGCAGGTAGGCCTCCCACTAGGTGGACAGACGACATTGTGCGCGTCGCAGGTAACCGGTGGATGCAAATAGCCAATTGTCGTTCATTGTGGCGTTCGAAGGGGGAGGTCTATTTTCAGCAGTGGACGTCTTACGGCTGGTGATGATGATACATAATCCACTGGTTGACTGCTTTTTTGTTGATTATTGCCTTCAAAATGTGGTGTGATTACCAGGGGTGTGTGATTACTTGTAAATATTATTTGTCTGCTTAGGCCACGTTCCGACAATGTCGTAACGGTTAATTTATCGTGGTACGACTATAGCCTCTAGCTGTTCCCTTAAATTAACAGTTGGTCGTCATTGTGTAAATAAGTTTGCTCATATCGGCCAGGAGAACATTATTTAATTATTATTTATAATTTTTGAAAATACATACTTGCATAGATAAATAACCTATTGGGTAGCGGCCAACACTAGACCAACGGGCCTGTGTAAATTAATCGTAATGATTTCTAATAATGTTAAGTGATAATAAAGAGTGTACTTACCATTTTATTATACTTCACCTATCCATCAACCAGTTTCATGGTTTGAATTTCGTTATGTTACATACTGTATACCTATACAAATCAATACATATAAAATTATTTGTCCTGACTGACTGACTGACTGATTCATCAACGCACAGGCCAAACCGCTGGACCTAGAAAGCTGAAATTTGGACAGTGGGTTCTTCTTATGACGTAAGCATCCACTAAGAAAGGATTTTGAAAATTCCACTCCTAAATTGGTTAAATGGGGTGGGAAAAATAATAGCGGGCGTAGCCGCAGGGAATTGCTAGTCTGATATAAATTTACACATTGAAATGAAACTAATTTTACGGATTATATAGAATCTTTATTTCATACAACTAACTAACCAATAGATCAAAACCGTGTTGTATGAAACAGGCATGATTTTCAGTATTCAGACCTCCCGACGGTTTCGCTGAATAAATGAATAACATTTCACGCGTATACGAGACGCGTATTATTCGCGATGATATCGCACAATTGAATTTTGTTCACTGAGAGACAGAAAGTGTTTGGGATTCATTAAGGAATTAGTGCTAGCGTCATCGATATAATATATAAACTAGGTAAACAATCACTATTAAAATAACATCTAAAATGTGGTCACGGGGCTCGCGAGCTTATCTGTGCTGGTAGCGGAAACGTGAACTAACGGTTTTATTATGATAATGACGTGTAGTTTGACAGTTTCATATAGAGAGTAGCGACACTCCTGTCGGCAAAAATAATTTTGTCAGCCTGTAGCTTGGAAAGAAACAACGGCACAAGGGGCTATTCTTATGTGCCACTTTTCGGACCGTGACACCTAATCTAGTTACTATATCGATGACTAGCATAGACGCCCGCGACGAGCTTGCTACCCTGGCCGCTACCCAGTAAGTTGTGGGTTTTATTCCCACCATATGTTAATGTATAATTTATATACTTAAGTATGTATTTACAAAAGAAGTATAGATGTTGGTATCAGTTGTTTGGTTAGCATATTTTATTATAGGCTCTGACTAGTTTGGGATCAGATGACCGTGTGTGCATTGTATCAGGATATTATTACTATTTACCCCCAATGAACTATCCCCCCTTAACAGAAGACCATGGGCTCAGACTCAGCAAGTCTACCGGCTGATTTTGATGATTCCTTCTTGTTATTAATATAATTCTATAATACTTAAACCGATTTGTTCTAAAAGTAAAACCCATTTGGGTTTTCCTTCCCTTAATAGTTTTTTTTTCGCGGGGGTAATATTTGGCTATGGAAACGAATCTTTTTGCCCCATAACTGTTCAGTATTTTCTTAGGATATTATTGTCACTCTATATACCAGCGTTTCAACTTTAGAAAAATAAATTGAAAGACCCAATATGCTTGCACATGATGCTTTCAAGATTTTCTGTACAAACTAAGAGCCTGGGCGAGTACTTCCGTTCATATAAAGGTAGGAACATAAATAAGGCTTAGCCCCCATCGTCGACTAGTGCCTCGACGGTGACAAGGCAAAACCCCCTTTAATGCCACACCTTTCATTGTTAAAAGGGGTGAACAGTTTGATAAACGGGAGTACTTAAAAGTGTTTTATATGCTAAACTCTATGTAATCTATGTTCGAGTGTTTTAAATGATTTAAAACACATTTGCATGAATGAATTATTTTATTAAACAATAGTTTCGCTTAAGAAGAAATTGAATTTCAAATTAATCTGAATTTCGTTACTCTAAACATAATTGAACGAGTTGTAAGTTATTTAAATTCAGTTATTAACATATAATGAAATATTCACGTATAACAATACTATGATAATATAAATATCATAATCTAGGCAATTTAACAACGAAAATAAATAAACGAAAATACATTAAGTGAATTGATTAGAACCATTTAAAAAAGTAATAATTTTAATGTTTTTGTAATAACGCTAAGAACGAGATTTCAATATATTTTCGTTAATTAATGCATTTTAGATCATTTTGATGTCTGTTTTTATTTTTTCTGAAAACATTTTATTTGTCACTTTTTAGTGAATTTGTTCCCAAAATATCAGCAGTAGGTACGTGGGCTACATCAAATCAGTTAATATAAAATGTAGGTATAATATATTAATAGCGGTTTAGAAACTTAAACCGCTATTAATATCGTGTATATATTGATATAAAAATATACGTTCTTGTATCATTTATACCTACATAGTATATAACACGTTTGTCTTAATAGGGTCCCAATATATTTTGTGAAACGTGCAAAACAACCAGTAATGTGCTATTTTCGGTTCGCTGGTCGGGGTGAATCCCTTGCGACGTGCCTAAAATATGTCATTATAATGTTACCGCACATTTCGACCAAGTTAACACACATGACTGTTATGCCATGCATTACAAATTACATTTACTTTGTTTGATCAAACTAAATGTTCTTACTTGAAGCATAAAAAGTATAAATTGTAAAAGCATAATAAGCCCGACTGCGAACAAACAAAATGGTTCTAAATCATTTTTTTTATTTATTTATATCTTGGGACAATCCACACACGGTCATCCGATCCCAAACTAGGCAGAGCCTGTACTATGGAAACCAGACAACTGATACTAATACTTATATACTTTTTTTTTGTAAATACATACTTAAATAGATAAACAACACCCAGACACTTGGCGGGAATCGAACCCACGACCCATCGGTTAGCAGGCAGGGTGTCTGACCACTAGACCAACGGGCCCGTAATTATACATACATAATACGTATATAATGTAATTCAACTCGTCTCGATAAGACCTTACATTTGATACCCATATTGATGTTTTTGAACAATTAAAAACTACAAAATGACGGTCGTCATTTTTTTTTTAATATATAGCATATTATAAGTCACTGTCATCACGCCATTTAGGCTATAGGCCGTGCCAAAGAAATAGGCATACATACATACGTATGTACATACTCTCGAAAACCATAACCCTCCATCTGGGGCATTCGGGCAAAAAGTTACTTAATTTTATCACATCGGTTGTTAGTCTTATAATGCCACTCACAAATGTCAATTAGCGATAATTCTCATTTCGGTATTTTCATTTTGATATTTCAACTCTCGGAGTCAGAATAATCGATATCTCAATTCTCAACTGACTAACAGACTGCATTAATTGGCTTCGAGTGTTGAAATATTCCGATTGCAAGTAGGTACTGGGTTAGTGCTAATTACCACTAATTTGCCGTTTATGAGTAGGTACTGCAGATAATTCAATTTTCATAGCTTCCCCTCAACGTTAACCTATGCTGTTTGGAGAGACTGATCTTATTATTTATTGCCTGATCTCTTAAGTTCTCATAAATAAGAAAAATACTTAATAATTTCTTGAGTAATATCCGAAATATTAATTAAATTTATAATACTCTAGCAAGTACTAATTTTACTAACAAGATTTAACAAATTGAGTCTCAATGAACAGCTTGCGTAAGCCTAACCAAAAACAAACACACATAAATAACGATATAAACATTTTACTACAGCACACAACAGTATTTGCATAATGCCATCCATCAAGTGCCGTTGACCGCTAGGGCCGGATTGCGAACGGCAATAAATACAACCGAAGGTTCGATCCGTACATCACAATATACGACCGATTTTAGATCGATGGCCAATGTGTGGGGATTTTTCATTTTCATAGCGCGAGTGTAGCGAAAAAAGGTTTGTGACAACTGTCTTTTATGGTTTAAGGCAACGTTTTGTCTTGGAGGCTTTTTATGGACCAATTTTTTGTCACACTTGACGATTCCGATTCAAATGTCAAGATGGCATGTGAGCATATGCTTTTGTTAAAGACTGGGTGCAAGCTGTCGGTATTTCTATTTTTAGGGTTTTATACCTAAAAGTAAAAAAGACAAGCCCGCTGAGTTTCTTGTTGGATTTTCTCGATTCTGTCCGCGTTCCGATCCGATGTTAGTTAATTGTTATCTAAGAAGCCGAATGCATACTAAAGATTTTGGCATTAACTATGCATTAACTTTACCTGCAGATGTCTCCGAGGTTTGTGGAGTGAAAAAACTAACTATTCATAGTCAATGCGTCAAGCGGCAGGATAGTGTGTTTAAGTTAAAACTGGTTTTGATGATAAAACTTATTCTATAGCGATAAGGTGTAAAACAAAAATATCGTTCTATTTATTAGATTAAGTCAGGACAATGACCGATCAACAATTAATTGCATCACACACATGATTGTTGGCAAACGACTAAGCCATACGGAGCCAAAGTATCGCGGTTTTATTGGCTTCTTGGCCTAGTTCGTTGATTTTTTTTACACATTTGTCACATGTTTCTGATTTAGGAAGTATCTCTTATGGTATCGGTATAAGACAGTACAGAACACCGTAGTTAAGAGTTTTGAGTGGAGTAGGGAGTGTGTAGTCCGTCCGTCCGAGTAAAAATAAAGCCGAAAGACCACTACTGAACAAAGGCCCTTACAAGTGAGTGGTTGCCATATCCCCACGCTTTCCAAGCGCCTTGGGGATTTGGGGTTCAAAGTATAGTTGGAAGGCAATCCAATAGAAAAACGCCGCTGGCAGTCTTCTTGTTTTATTTTTGGGAGGAAATGGGTATTTGCTAGGCTTTGCCTTTTTCCTTAGGTGTCGCTGGACGGACTGTGGGCTCTAGCACGTCCATTGAGAACGGCGGCGACTCCGAGGAGGACGGCGGCGGGGTTGCGACCCCCTTCCCCATTAGCACCGTCACAGGTTCCTGGGGGCTACAATGCGCCCCCCCGTCGGCGGGCTCAAAGGCAAGGCACTGAGGTGGCCCTGGTGCAGACCCCACCAGAGAGCCCTGGGGTCCCCTCTCAAGTGCCGATACGACAGCCGCGGGGCTCCCGGGGACCTTTTGAAGGGTTCCCCGGCTTTGCCTCTGCCAGCCTGCGCCCTTAGACCGCCCAATATTATATATTTAGGTAAATCTAGGATGTTTTAGCGTCAAACCTGCCTTCGATGTTTCATAAATATCACTGGTTTTCCTAGCGTTGGCTGATGGAAGGTTTTGGATGCGCGCCCACGTCGCCCCATAGATTCTGACGAGCCAATGTGTGCCAGGACGATGTAGCAACTATAAAACTAATGGAGAGTGAAGCCGTTCGTTTTCTATTTTGTACGTTTAAAATATATTGCAAACATTCCTTACTGTATTGGAGCCAAAATCTGTTTAACAAAATAGTTATTTAGATTTATGTGTGGTATTAGGTATTATATTTTTTGAATGGGTTTGATCCGCCTTTCATTCCCATCACTGTGACTCCTGTCAGCCAGAATCTACAGTGGTCGCCAGCGAAGACACCGAGATTTGACCCTCGGCGAGTCCCCAGGGAGCGCTCTTCGAATCCGCAACAAATTTAACAAAAACAGTTCATAGGAGGGAGGAGTTTAAAAAATATAAATTCCTCTATATTTTAAAATATTGGATAAAAAAACATTACAATAAAATAAAACATAGCGTAGGTAAGCCTCCGACTAGGTGGAGGGACGACATTGTGCGCGTCGCAGGTAAAAGGAGGACGCAAATAGCCAATTGTTGTTCATTGTGGCGTTCGAAGGGGGAGGCCTATGTTCAGCAGTGGACGTCTTCTGGCTGGTGATGATGACGATGATGATGTTGACAGTAAAATATCTTGTGTTCTATTTTTTAGGATATTAAATACGTTCTATTATAAAATTGACGCTGTATTGGAAATATCTAAAATATACCATTATTTATGCAATAAACAGTTATAAAGTTGTATGATGATTGATGATCATGCTGGCTGATAGTATGGGATTTGAAACAAGGAAAATCTTTGTATCGGATTTTTTGTTTCCATTTCCATTAAAATTACTACTAGGTACGTATCTACAAACGACTTCTTATAAGAATTAAACCGCAACTGTATACGGTTTTGGACTCACAAAGTACGCCAAAGACGGCGCTGGAAGTATTTGCGAGATCAAAATCGTAAAACACGGTGTTTAAGCTTTGTGTAACGGCTGGCCTTTTAGAAAAGTTCAGAGTCACACAACGAGCCATGGAGAGAGCTATGCTCGGTGTTTCTTTGCGCGACAGAATCCGAAATGTGGAGATTCGCCGAAGAACTAAGGTCACCGACATAGCTCTCAGAATCTGCAAGTTGAAGTGGCAATGGGCAGGCCACATCGCTCGAAGAACCGATAACCGTTGGGGAAGAAAGGTTCTCGAGTGGCGACCACGAACCGGAAGACGCAGCGTTGGCAGGCCTCCCACTAGGTGGACAGACGACATTGTGCGCGTCGCAGGTAACCGGTGGATGCAAATAGCCAATTGTCGTTCATTGTGGCGTTCTAAGGGGGAGGCCTATGTTCAGCAGTGGACGTCTTCCGGCTGATGATGATGAAGCTTTGTATAGATTCCACTAATTTTAGGAACAAAATTACTTTTTTTATACAACAACTAATGCAATTTTCAAAGCAGTTACACTCCTAAAACTGATTATAACTATTACAAGAACCTTCCTTGCTTCGGAAAACCTTTTGTAGCCTGAATATTTCTTTCTCTCGATAGGGGTCTATCGGGGTTCGCATCCAGCGAGAGTAACAATTCGAAAGTCGATTAAACTTGGGCCTTTTGCGAGCAATCTCAGTCGAAGGCCCGGGGCGTAAATTCTCATCGCATATCCTGTAAACAAAATGCTGCCAGTTTGGACCCGATTGGGAATTTTGTGAGCAACTGCGCTCAGAAAGTTCCTATTATTTTGAATTAAGTGAATTCGCTTGCCTGTCTACATTTTTTTCGCCCATTGTATCCCGTAATTCGCTTTTCATGTTGTTTTCCTTTGTTAGATTTGTGTGGGTATTTTATTGGTAAACAAACCGTTGGTGTTAAGTTGACGTTGGTCTAATGGATTTGTAAGGCAGCCCGTGATTCAACGCAATCCATAAAGCCGAACTAGTGTAATATTTTTTTTTACTTTAAATATTTCTAAGGGACTTTTAGCCAGTTCTAAAACTTTTAGTCAGTACAATCGATATTTATCGTTTTCTACAAAAAGGATCTCAGTCTGAGATAAAATAATTACGAAGAAAAAAAGGACAATGTTTAATTTGAATATTTGAACCATTGATAGCTCTACGAATTTACCAATCTTAATACTCGTAACCTATGATCATTATCAGTTAAAAGACGTTCACTGCCAAACAAAGGCCACCCCTTTAAAAGGGTGGGAGGTTGTCATAATCCCTATGCTTGGCAGGTGTCTTAGGGTTCACAGTATAGGTGCTAGGTAATCTAATAGAAAGAAGCTGCTGCCCGTCTTCTTGTTTTCCCTCAGTCGCCTCGTACGATACTAAACGGGAGGTGATGTGGGTGTTATCCTTACCTGGACACCTTCCAGGATAATTGATAACCTGACTGACATAGGTCAGTCAGGTTATCAGTTCAGTCAGTTCAGTCAGCTTTGTAAATTGGCCTCCATTATCATAGCATAATGGAGGCCAATTTACAAAGCTTAGAGCACAATAGCCAGCTTCTCAGCATTTTATAGGTTAGGAAACTTGGAGAATGTATGCATGAATCATATGACTTCATTCCACCATCCCTTTTCTATCATCGGATGACAAGACGCACGGCTCGTACGCACCCTTATGTACGTGGTGAACGTCGATTTGTCTTTCGTCTGCTGATGATGATGGAACTACACATATCTTATGTAGGTTACCATAATCGACACACTACTCCATGTACCACTGGCCTATAATTTACGACCAATCGATTAGTTAGTGCAAGCCCGTGTTTAATTAGTGATCGATTCAATTACTGGTAGTTATGTACTACATACCAACCTAGTTCTACCTCATAGGTGGCGATGATTGTCATACGTGAGAACTAGGTCTTCGGGGTTTTTTTGGAGGAAGCATTTAAAAGTAACCGGCCCGAGTTATGTGGGATCATGGTAAGGTATCTTAGAATAAATGCAAAAAGCTACCAGTAGCACCCTCACGCGGCGGGTTTTGTAACTTTTCTGTAACTCCAATTCATATGAAGCCAGACTAGATTAGACTAGTTTATTTCTTCGTCTGCGATAAAAAAAAACAGTCTTAAAATATTTTGCTTATTTAACCCCTACTGCATAATAAAGTTGTAATCGTTTTTAAGTTAGCTCGTCAACTATTTGCATGTGACTCGCACAATGTAGTCAGTCAACCTATGGGTAGCCTGCCGTCTACGTCTTCCGGTTCGTGGTCGCCACTCGAGAAGCTTTCTGCGGTTATCGGTTCCTCAGGCGATGTGACCTGCTTTGCTACTTCAACTTGCAGAATCTGAGTTACAGTGACTTTAGTTCTTCAGCGAATCTGCTCATTCCGAATTTTATTGCGCAGAGAAATTTCAAGCATAGCCATTGTGTGACTTTTGACTTCTTCTTCTTCTAAAATAATAGGATGGTTCCAATAATAAATAGACTTCATTTTCGATATTTCTGTTCAATGTTAGATACAAAATTATACGGCTCAATTGGTAATTGCAATTTGTCAAACGCATTAATCGGTTTCTAAATGTCCAATTCACTTGGTCGCAATAATTATCACCTAAATTTGAATATTAATTTATGTCTTTGTGCATATTAAACACGGACAGCAGTGGCTTGCTATTGAATTACCTATCACCTACACTGCGATCCCCAAGAAGCGTGGGCATTATGGCAACCCCTCTCATCTAAGGAGGAGACCTTTGTTCAACAGTGGCCGTCTTTTGGCTGATGATGATGACTTGTACGTGTTGTTGAAACCTCCCTTGGTTTTGTATTTCCATATTTTTACTCTAGCTCTTGCACAGAAGAAATTCAAAATATCATCCTCAAAAAGCATTTCATTTCAGTAGTAGTTATCCTACCATTTTCTCATAATCACGACAAAAGGAAAATTAATACCGATGTTAAATTAGAGTGTTGCTAAGTGACTACTTATTCAGACAATGAGATTGGCTACCAAGCAATTTTCTCGGTAAATACACAAATATTAAAATAGAAACACGAGATTCTTTGCACAAAGATTCGTGAGTCGTTGAATAATATAGGGCTGGGTGGGTCCATCCATAATGGAATTACACAGGGGACCAGCGCGTGTTTGCCCGAAGGAATAAGTGGCACAAAAACATTTGCTATATCTGTACAGAGTCGCTTATACGACGGTTCTATGATTGTAGTTGATGTTTAATAAACCACAGATAGCATTTCATGTCTAGTTGGATATGGCATTGGCAGTAAAAAAGTTACTGGTCTGATTTCTGCTCTGACATTTTCAATTCGACATGGACTTTCTGTAGGTTAACTTTACTTAACTACTTTGTACCCGCAACATTTATGTGTTTGACTCGTTATAGTTATTTAAATATTTAATTCTGTATCAAAGAGTTCTCACTTTGTTCAATTAAATAGTCATAAGACTGAGCACGACCCGACACGAAACTGGGAGGGCTTATCTTTCTATAATATGTTTTGCAATATTGTATCATAGATGATATTGGGTAATTATATCCTTGTATTTCAGTTTAAGCCCATAAGGTATCTCCAGATATCTATTATTAACAAGTATAATCCGAATCTTTAGGTCCATTGCTGTACGTCAATGCCGCTTCACCCTCGCTTCTGTATAAACATGACTACCTCATAAGTTATTTACAATTGCCTCGCTCGGTGAGACTCCTGACTGATAGGTGTATGTAGATACTAAATTGACTGGAATTCTTTCATTTACGTTTTGTTCTGTGTACTTACAGTCAGATTGCAGGATTGGAATATTTTATCTGCCGGTCTTCCCGGCTTATGAAATGAGTTCAAGGCCATAAGCATATAATAAGCTGGGATGCTTTTGTGTCCGTTCACTTAATTACTTCTTCAGTCTTCAGTTATGATTAAAAATTGGTGACTTACCACGATATTTTAGAGCTAATTATCCATTCTAGGCTACGGCTGGACACCATGAGTCATACTACCTTTCGAGAAAATTTCATATCGCGTTATTTCCAATTACCTTTTTCTTCCCTATTGCTCCCAAATTTGACATTCATCACTTTCTTAATCTTCTACTTTTGTTTTTTTTCTTGCTATAGAGTCAACTTCGTAATACTTTTGAGCAGCCGAAAGGCCCACTGCTGAACAGAGGCCTCACCCTTAGAAGGGAGAGGTTGCCATAATCCCCACGCTTGGCAGGCGTCTCGGGGATCGCAGTACATATAGGTAGTAGGTAATCCAATAGAAAGACGCTGCTGCCCGTTTTCTTGTTTCCCTTAGTCGGCTCTTACGGACACCCGACGGGAGCAGATGGGTGGGTGCTATTCTTACCCGTTCACCCCACGGGTTAATAACAATGTATCATGCCAAATATTCCTTTTGTTTTATCAGTGAAACATTCGATATCGGCGGTATTTAATAGCTTGACATATGTAGTACATACAATTTTATTCCACTTAATAAATTACATTACACTTTTGCTCAAGCTCCTAAATCCAAAGTAAATATTTCAAGAGCCGTATTCCGAATGAGAGCACGAAATTTTCCCTCGCGAATAAAATAGAAGGTCGCTTTTAACAACAATAGCTCGTCACACCCTATGCGAGCTCTCCACCTCCGTAACTAATGCCCCACATAAATATTTAATACCAAATTAAGTGGAATGACAAAACTTCCGACGCCAGACGCGACGTCGCGAACGCAATAACGTGACGTTACTCCAGCTTGTTAATCCGGGCAATCCTTGGGCGCATCTAGAGCCCGTATTACTCACCGTCAAGTCGTTCATATCTCACGCGTGGGCCGCGGGCGGGACAACTCCAGATTTCCCAAAGGACACGTCGGTACAAGGTCACGTCATGCAGTCTCCTTTTTGGCAGAGATTATGATCTGTATGGGGTTAGTATAAAATACGCTACAACATCCGTTTTCTGAAATATATTTTTCTCTTTCATTCCTTGGTAGTATATATATATAGTGAAAGTGCACGGGGGACTCAAATTGTAAGTGGAACTCATCTCACACAAACACACACTATACACTGGCGGTTCTAAAATAGAGTCAGGTGTCAGGGATTTATTTCAAAGACCACAGAGATAATCAATGCAAGAGGCATTATGCATTGTCGAGGAGGCAATGTTAAGGAGAAACAGTTTGTTTTCTTAATGACAGTCCGGCAGCTATGCAGGCTTTAAATTCCTTTATATTTGTGTGCGAATTGTTAAAAGGAGATGTAGGCTTCTAGACTTGAATAACCTGGGAAGATACAACCACCTAGGCCTTTTCTGGGTACCTGGACATGAAGGATTTTAAACTGTAGATAGTGCCGATAAAATATTTTATGTGTACATTATATACATACATACACTCAAAAAACATAACCCTACTTTTAGGGCAGATAGTAAAGCTCTGAGGGTAAATAATGAAAAATCTATAGGATAAAGTGTATTTTTTTTTCCCACTTCTAAAAGATTGGTTGAATAATTGTATCGTCTGTGTCACGTTGTTAGTCTGTGTTTTAACATCACGACATGTCTTATGACATGTCCTGATGTTAAAATCCATCAAGCCGTTTAGGGATTTGGTTCGCGGCCGCCATCTTGGCGGTAGTGATCGCGAACGAAAATCTTCCGGTTTTCGTTTTCTCACTAATACTTGATAATATAATTTACTTTGCAATTGCTATTTAACAACTTGACACTAGCAAAATCATCAATAATTGATGGAAGCTTTATTTTTATAAAAGATGAAGAAGAAGCAGTTTAGACACTCCTTCCTCCAAGGTTTAAACCGTTCGTTAATTTTGAGTAAATATAAGACCACGTTTTAATTATATTTTCCAATACTTATAACCAGCCAATATTTTCTTATATAAAGTCCAGTTATGAATAGTTTACACTTCGTGATCAAACACGTTGGTTTGTCTGAACCAATGCTGAAATACGTGCATCCATTTTAGATTCAGCTCCCACCCGTGGTTACATGAACGAGATACCTATCTTGGTGAAATGTACGAACACATTTGTTTCAATTTCTATTTGGTGTACATCGTCATCTTTAAAAATTGAATCTAACTCCAACAATATCATGACATATTGATGACATGTTGTGATCAGTATTGTGTGCTTTTTAATTTTATTTATTGATTCCTTGTTCTTGTATTGTAATTGTATTGCTATAGATTACCAAACTTTGAACAATCAAAATTATTTTTTATAATCTACATTGGGAAGATCGTGAAGCTCCCTTTGATTGGATTCTTGTTGTGTTTCAGCCAAATACGATGTGCGTGGGACAGATTCACCAGATTCGGATTCATAAAAATCGGCCGCTTCGTCCACGTTACCTACTCCTTAATTTGGACTGCCTGCATAAACGGATTGAAGGATTTTTAATTATGTCATTAGATACGTCTTAGTTGTTGCAATGACACCAGATCATAATTAATAGAGCGGGTTTAAACATAACATTGTGTGTGATATATGTACGGCTCACCTAATATTATTAAGTTATTTACTGTATAACCTGTATTACAGAGAAATCTCTGCGCTCTGGCAGTAGGTGCGATGTAAGACCGACAAAGACCTGTTTATCCAAGAATCCTCAAAAATGATGATGATGAATGATTTAATGTAAACAAAAAAAAAAACATATTTTTAGAAACTGTCCAGTCATGAGCCAGAAATAAAAACAATCAGTCTGACGTTTTCAAAAGCCTCTTCAGCCAAAAGTGCTCGAATTTTAATCGCGAATTTCGGTGCTTTGTTCCCAATCTTTCAAGTTCACTTGTAGATTGTATTGGACTCAATTGCACTGCAATACAGTTGAGGATCTGAAAATAAAGGATGGCGGCATAACATTAAATCACAGATCTTTATGAAACTAGTATATGTACTGAAGATAGTCATCAAAATATTGTTCCTATTTGATTTTTGCTATTTTGGTAATAGTATTAGTCATGCCAGTTATCATGGAAATAATGACAGTAATGGGAATTTAGTTCTCTCGCCGCTTAAGATTTCATAGATTACTAACACAGATTTTGGTCTTATTGGCTAGTATATATGGAGTGAGAATATTCAGAACATAGACAAAGATATTTCATTTATTTTATATCATATCAATGTTTTCATTTTAGAAACCCTGTAATTTTAGCTTTGAATTAAAGTCAGTATAACAAGAGTGCATATTTTAATTCTCTGACCGAAAGAGCCAGTTTAATACAGGGAACTCTTTACTGATAAGCAGTTAAAGGCCAATGAAATAATGTTGTCTTTTATTTACTCGAATACTATACATTGTAACCAAATGAAATCTTTAAAAAAATTACTGCGATAGGTGTCAAGAAGATGTCAATATGTAAAAACTTCCTTGAGACATATGCTTAGTAAAAAATATTGAAACTTGAACACAATTTTTTTGAAAGGTTTTATAAAGCTACAAATATTTCAATAGACTTTAAACCTGCATTATAATTCTTTAAATTACAATGAATACAGTGTCAGTAAGAATAAAAGTATAGAATTGAACAGGACATTAAAAGAAAATGTTAATACAATCTCAACCACATTAATTCCAAGGACATTTACAACGGCTCATTTGTGTCCTGCATTCCCGCCCATACTAACCCTTGGTAAAACTGAATAAACAGATAAAGCCGCTTTTTAATTATTCAAATGATGTCCCACTTCCATCCTGAAATCGAGGCTTCGATCTTTAATAAACGGAGCGAAACAAACTTTGTGTCCTATTAGCCAAAGTTCAATTTTGTTCGCTGAGTGTTTTGTATAGAAGCGGAACCGTTTTCGTATCTCTGATATTGGTACTTTATTAAGCTTTTTGCCGGTTTGAGCTTGCAGTTTGGGAGTAATAACGCTTTGAGCGACTCTGTGCAAGGACAAAAAGATTGGATTACGTGTTGATTACCACATTTGCATAGCTGATAACGTTTTCAGCGGAAAACTATTTTGGTATTATTCTCAACTGTTGAGTGGATAGCTAAAGGGAAATTTGTCGTTCATTATTAAGTTCGTTCCAAATTTTGATGATGCAAGTTGTAAGACTGCAAAACTGGTTTGGAGTAAATTGTTATCGTTAAAGTAGTCACTTTAATGACACTTATTTACAGATTTAGTCAACATAATACACATATCTTGAATTTGCGCTACGCAACAAACGCAAGCAAATGCGTCAGATAGGTAATGGTCATCGTCCATATGAAACTTTAGTTTCAGGTTAACCCATCGGGAATAAATATGGAAAATCTATACTACCAAACCAATGCTACAAAAGATGTGCTCCCTGTTTTCTTATAAGAGAGACAATAATTATTAGTATAACTTATATTGTCTCCGTAAATTTTGATAATGCATAAAAAACAACATCTTCTTAATGTCTTAATAATGATCTTTTTGTCATATTCCTCAATAGTTTTTTAAGAAACGAGCCAATTTTGCACATAGACAAGATGGTTGACGATACCGAACTTTATCGTTGGTATCCATAAATGTACTTTTCGTATTATTTGGCATCAAACGTCCATAGAACCATTTTCATCTCAAAATATTTATTAAATACCTACTACGGAAATTCTGAATAACATTGACATGGTCCACGTTTAAACATCAAAGCCAAATAAATTAAAACAGCTTAACTCAATTCCCCCGTGTCTGAATAGTCAAATTTGTGGATGCCAACGTTACGAAACAGGATTCATTGGAATATGTTCGCGCCCGGAAGGTTTCTAAACACGATTATGGGATTCTCGATCTGACAGGAGTTCCGTACTGTGACTTTGTTTCCGGGGTCCTATATTAGGAGAAGGGATGCCTTTGCCAATTTTCTTTTCAAATTTGGAAGCTTCCAGATTTGAAAAGAAAATTGGCAAAGGCCATTTATTTTTAATATGGAGTTAATGCGTTCTATTATTTAAAATTCTTCTTAGGTTTAAATTAGACTTTAAGTTAAAGGCTTGAATTGATTTTAACTTACTGTTGAAAATCTCAGAATCATTGGTTACACGGTAAGTAATCTAATGTTCGGGTTACTATTATGTGTAGGTTGCCTTATACAAAAGAAAGTCTATTAAATTGCCATGGTCAAAATATTAGAACCCATCTAAATGATAAGTAATGTAGGTATCTGCTGACTCACTGCTGATAGTGACACCTACAAATATATATTTATTTACCTCCTTTGGTAGATACTAATTTATACCACTCAATTAGACCTTATTTCTGATTTTAAGATTTTGAAGTGAAACTTCTTATGCGACTTCCAAAAATGTTATCATTTAACGCGTTAGTCGTTATTCGTTAGATGATAAGCGTTGAATGATAGGTGTTAAACGATAGGCGATAGGCGTTAAATTTTTCAACTTCGTTGACTTCGTTGACTTCGTTGACTTCGTGGACTTCGTTGACTTCGTTGACTTCGTTGACTTCGTTGACTTCGTTGACTTCGTTGACTTCGTTGACTTCGTTGACTTCGTTGACTTCGTTGACTTCGTTGACTTCGTTGACTTCGTTGACTTCGTTGACTTCGTTGACTTCGTTGACTTCGTTGACTTCGTTGACTTCGTTGACTTCGTTGACTTCGTTGACTTCGTTGACTTCGTTGACTTCGTTGACTTCGTTGACTTCGTTGACTTCGTTGACTTCGTTGACTTCGTTGACTTCGTTGACTTCGTTGACTTCGTTGACTTCGTTGACTTCGTTGACTTCGTTGACTTCGTTGACTTCGTTGACTTCGTTGACTTCGTTGACTTCGTTGACTTCGTTGACTTCGTTGACTTCGTTGACTTCGTTGACTTCGTTGACTTCGTTGACTTCGTTGACTTCGTTGACTTCGTTGACTTCGTTGACTTCGTTGACTTCGTTGACTTCGTTGACTTCGTTGACTTCGTTGACTTCGTTGACTTCGTTGACTTCGTTGACTTCGTTGACTTCGTTGACTTCGTTGACTTCGTTGACTTCGTTGACTTCGTTGACTTCGTTGACTTCGTTGACTTCGTTGACTTCGTTGCGCGGGGAGGTGGAATAGAAAGAGACAGAGCGAGAATGAAGTTTCACTTCTTCCGCGCGGAGGGACTCCACGCACGCATTTTTTTTTTCGTCTCCAAGTTTTAGGCGCTGTCGCGCTGTCCTATTGCCATCGCTCACGCGATGATGCATTGCGTCCGACAAAAAATATCGTGCGTTGAGTCATACTGGTAACAAATTACTGGTATTGAAGGTCATGCGATCATGCGATGTGACCAAATGCGGTTTCATCGCACGATGAAATCGCACCGCATCATCGCGCGAGCGATGGCAATAGGACAACGCCTTACACTTTTATATTTGTATTCAAAATTGTCAAGGGGATAAAAGCATACCTAATCACCTTTTACTATCCGAAATGCACTACTTGCTGTACCCTTCAAAGAAATAGAGGTCAGAACGAATCTTTGCAAACTGGGTCACCGCTGTCCTCAGACACTTACTGTATGTAGCTTAACTGCTTTCTTTCTTCACTAGTTAAGACCCCGTCTAATCTTTTCCTCGATCATGAGTCTTTGTTTTATCAATCATAAATCACCAGTGTATTCTAAGTATTTACCAATATAACGACGAAATAAGTGTACAATGAGAAAACTGGGTCATTAAAAATAAATAATTATTTCAATAAATGATTTTAGTTTTATTTTCTGAACAATGGCATTAATTTCTTCAGGTTTGAAATTAATAGCTGTGTCTTGCTAACACTACTGCTATTTCTTGTAATGAAAACAGTGACTTGTATTGTAATTTAATATTATGTATACCTACAGTTTTGTAATATGACCATTTGATGCCTTAAATAAATGAAACAAAAATGAAAATGTTAAATACCAAGGGAACATTGAAATGAACTACGTTAAATCTGATCGATCATGTGGCTTTTAATCTTTTATAATAATAATAATAGCCTATAGCGTTTATTTAGTATAAACTCAATTAAATGTTTATTTAATTGAATTTGCCTCCTAAACCCCCACCTGTATATAGTTCAAGGAAAAGTCCTCTAAATTTCTCCACAGTTCTCTGTGCCTTGCTTATCTCCAAGTAAGGGATAGGTAAATGATTAGTGTAACTAGGCTACCATACTTCTTCCAACAAACAAAAGGTCCCCGACACTTACATTCCGAAACTGTGCTCTGTAACATTACAGGCTGCAAAACCCGACACGGAGGCGACATTCGGAAATTAATAGCGTTTCCGCGACACTGCGCCGCTTGAGGACCGATTTCCATTGAAACCGTATCAAATGCGAGGATATTCAATAATGTCCAATGGTCGATACATGGTTGTGGGTAGTCCATTTGCAGCAGGATATTGGTGAAGCGATTAATGGTTTGAGATTTTGAGACGTATTTAGGTAAATATCCAAATAGTCCCAAGGTTGTTGACGCCTGTAACACTTTCTTTGAGTAATTTGGAGATAAGTCTGAAGGAGTTTAAAGCCTTCAGAGCTGCAGCCTAGTAAGGTCCCTTTTAAGTTGCGTTGTGTATAAATTTAAAAAAAAAACACTTGGACTAGCCATGGTAAGAATCTCGATGCCTAACTTTCTTGAGAGTTACTGTAATGAAAATTTCATTACGATTACTACGATTTCATTTATTACGATTTCATTTAATGAAATCGTTTAGTTTATGTAGGCCAAAATTAGCACTTTCGAATTATTTTATCTTAAATACTACAAATAAGGATCACAACGCGGCCTCAACTGAGAAGATCTGGCAAGAAACTTGCGAGCGAGCTTGTCATTTTATAATCTATGTGTTAGAATTAGTCTTGTTAATTTTTTTTCCACTTTAAATAAGTCCCAAAGCAGGAGACAGATTGAAGTAATAAAGAGAGATAAAAAAAAATACCTTAAATAAATGTATCTTATCTACCTGAAATGGTATACGTCCCATGTCCTTTCGATTTCATTAATAATAACATGAAAATAAAAAAAAAACCTTAAAATTAATCCTTAAAATTGATAAGAAATATTGAAAAAATTGATACAAATAAAGTTAACAGTGCGAGTGCACATGAGCCGGATAAGTAACGCGTCTGGAAAACCGGATGAACCGGACGTCCGGGCGTTCCTTACTCTGTCCGGATACAATGAGACAATATACGGGGAAAAGCGCACTGTATTTGTGTTAACCCGGACATAGTTTACCAGTGGCTCTCTTAGCTCACTATTTTCTTTTAAGTGATTTAAAATTTCCTTTGGCTCTGTCTTTTAGCTTTGTCTTGTTTTGTTCGAGATTCTTCTTATTTTATTAAATACACCTGTACCATTGGTGTTTTATCGCTAGTCCCATTTATATAAATAGAGAATGATCTTTTTTATATCGTTTTAGTTTATTCCTTATCTGATTTGTATTATTTAGAAATATGTCTTCAAAGAAGACTACAACAAAATTCTACTTTTCAGGTCATCGTTCGTCAAATATTTCTTGGTCATTTACTGAAATATGATTACCTAGATTATTTTTTTCTATGTAAATAACTTCGTAACATAAAGTCACTTCAGAATCAACAGCGAAGCTCGTGTTACCTACAAAACCAATATTATATTTCCCACTCACACTGATCCGGATAAACCGACAAAAATATGATTGGCAGCTCCAATAATATTCAAATTCAAATCCCGCCGATATCGACGAAATCCCAGCAGATGTGAAACAATAACAGACCGTAATCGTCTTGCAGAAATTCGAGCTTAAAATACATTCAATGTGAGGAAATGAATTGATAAGACTAGCTTTTGGCGTCTTCTAGTAGGTATTTAATGGAGCAATCTCTGAATTATCAGAACCACTGGATTGTGGGGCAGCATATTTATGTAGGACGAGCCGTCAAACGGTTAGTCAAGCACGCGCAGGTCACCAGTTTTATTGTTTGTTATATACAGTCAAATACCGGTCTGGTCATAGATAAAATGGTTGCAATGCCAAATAATATGTCAGCATCAGTCTATAACCGCCCACAACGCATAGGCCTCTTTACCTGCACAGTTTTGGCTTCGATATCCGGATTTTCTCATCTGAGCGACTTTTAAGTGGCCACCCCTACCGTGATACGTTACCTACACGTTTGGACTCTGTTTATCACGGCAGATAAGACGCATTTAGTAAAAAAAATCTCCATTAAGCTTTAAGCGAAAGGTGATGCAGGCAAAACCTATTATAGGTATTATTCTACTCTTAGTAACGTTATCCTAGTCCATGAGTTGATATCTGTGGCAGCATGCGACTAATAAAAACTGGAACTTAGTTCGTGGTTTTACTAGTCCACGTTCACTAACCAATTGACTTCTATTAATCCAATGGTGAATATAAAAATTGCGATACCAAATCCTGTTTTAATTTTTTTAGTTCCTCGGTGCCCTACCTCTCACGTCTATCCTAGCTCTGTCTTTCTATGTCTCAGTACTTTTTTTGTGTCATAAAGTTGGCAAAAATGTAGCTTACCTAAGGGCAAGCGCTTAAAGCTAAAAGTTACCGCAGCCTATCGAAACTGACACAGAGAAAGATTACTGTCGCGTAAAAAACCTGTAAAAAATTGAATTTCCTGTATTGAGAAGCATATACTGTTATCATTCGGGAAAACCTTGAGATGTAGTTTATTGCACAGTCTAATAATATTCTTTCTTTGTCCACAGTGCCTATGACGCAAGTGGTGGCGGTGGCGGGGGAGCCGGTGTACCTGCCCTGTGATATAGCAACGCAGGATGAAGATGACGCAGTACTGCTGGTGCTGTGGTATCGGGAAGACCTGGGAACTCCTATTTACAGGTATTTACTTATAAATAGAAACAAACCGAATACTTACTTACCTTATGCATGATGACCAGGAAGGTAAAACTTGTAGTAACCATATTATATTTTGTCTTAGAGTATAAGCGTGCAAACGTAGCTGTATTAGTCGCTATATTTTTTTAAGATCACGAGTTTCTTCATGCGCGATCAGGCACCATCATCAGACCCCGGACACCAGTTGTCTACTAAACTTTTTGAAGTCTTCACCAACCTTCCAGCTCTGTTATGAGATCAGCTCCATAGTACCATATTATGGCATGATAACAGAAATTACATAGAAATTCCGAATCTCAGTTCAATTAGCTGTAGGAAAGTGCTTCAAAATTGGATCGCAAATGTTGAACCAGGAAGCTATAGATAAGAACGAAGCAAGTTAAATTAAAGCTGTTAAAATTACTAGGTAGCTTTAGGCGCAGTTGGTGATTTTTTAAACCGACTTATTTTTCAAATTGATGGTCTGGTACATAGTAATTGTGTTAATGGAGCTGTTTGTACTCATTTTGCCATATAAAAAGTGCTTTATAGGGCAATAATGAAGCAAATGCTAGTCATAACCACAGAAATTAGGGTACGAGGTTATTCAGGGCTTAAAACTAGGAATGTTTTTATATTTTATGATGCTTCATTTCGTATGTGTAAAAGTAAATATGGGTAAAAAAAGTATCAGAACAGAACTGAAGTTCAAATCGTTAGCATTGGAACTAATTTTGAAGTTGTTGAATTTATGGATTTGATTTCGGATTTTGCAATAAATCTACATATTATCATCTTGATAAGTAATATTTTAATATAAATTTAATAGCAAGGTCTGTACTGGGCATGCCCTTACAAGCGTAGGTATTATGGCAAGCCCTCTCTTCTATGAGGGGATGCCATGGTCCAACAGTAGATATCTTTTGGCTGATGACGATGATCTGTTACTGGCATTAGATCAAAGATATAGTTTATAAATTAGGTTACAGAACCTTTTTTCTGTTGTTGTCTATGATTAGAAAAAGATAATGAAATCACATTTAAATCAAACATTATAATCAATTAATTGTAGCTGGATACGCCAATATTTTTATTTTGTCATCTATTTAAAAAAAAAAATGATATAACTGCAAACCCAAAACACCAATTTTGTTTATTCAATAACAGTTCTCCAGCAAGGATTTCCAAAACGAATTGCGAATGCGCTTTGCTTTTTCCATCTCTGCTCTTTCAGCTGCACACGAAAAACTTTCGAGTGCACAGCGAACGTATTGGCGCAAAAAGTATCGTATATTTCAGAAGCCTTTGACGTTCCGTCGACGGAGTCTACATAAGTCGTTTTCAACGTAAAAGTGTCTCTTTGGGCATCACTTTTACGAGTGTAGTTGAGTGAAACGTTACTAACAATATTCCAATTTGGTGATGCAAAGATTCGTAGTGCCTTTGTTGTAGATTGAAGCCATCAGCTTTTCCATCTTTCCTCAGCATTTTTTCCATGTGGCAAACCAGTATCCGTAGCTTATGCATACATTATAATAGATAAACTCTTGAAATCAAACTACTTTTACGGATTTTATCGCGGTTTATTTTTGA
This sequence comes from Furcula furcula, assembly GCA_911728495.1. Lineage (NCBI taxonomy): Eukaryota > Metazoa > Arthropoda > Insecta > Lepidoptera > Notodontidae > Furcula > Furcula furcula. The sequence continues at coordinate 19,883,171 of OU452262.1, read as the reverse complement.
TTTTACTATCCCAACGTTTCGAATGCTTTGCAGCACCCATGGTCACAGGAGGACTGAGATGTTGAACGTCCTTATGTCACAATTATTTTATGTGTCAAACTAATTATTGAAGCGCTAAAATAATGATCGTACTCATCTTAAGTGCCATTAATTTGAACATAGCTATATTAGTCTTGGTCACCATTTATTTTGGCACTAATCTGTTTAGTACAATATTTAGCTTACAGTATAGCCACTAATAAAGGTGTCGTACAATGAAAAGCAATCTTTAACAACGTTCATCATAGCTAAGAAGATCCATGAACACAGTTTAATAAAATTGTTATATAATTATACGCTAATTTTGCTGCTTCATATGCAAAAGAACTTTAGTAACTATTTTATAACAAACACAAGCGCTTTGTATAAAAAAGTAGTATGCTACTGGATGCAAAAGAAACAAAGAACTTAAAAAGTGTACCAGATAAAAGAATTTACAAACATTGCAGCTTAACTTTCTTGTACTAGCAGCAAAAATATTCCACAACAGATTTCAAACATTCCCACTATGCACTCGTTCTACAAAACTGAATATAGGAAACATTTGAAAGTTTCTACCGATTATTGATTCTATTTTACATTCTTGACAAGTACTTACTACTTACTGTCAGATCGTCGTTGGCACGTGGCGTCGTTTACATTACACCCAATGCCAAAAAACTTAACAAATACAAAACGAATACAAGTTTGTAGTTGGTTATAATTTTGAACTTAAATAAAATTATAAATCTGCATACATGGAAATTTTACGCCTCCATTTAACGAAAGCAAAAATACTTAAGTTTAAAATGAGTACTTTGAAAGCAGAGACAGCTGATTTCTAATGGATTTCCATCCAATATTTTCCTTTTTCATATTTTTATACTAAAACTCTTCGATCTTAATTATTTGAAACATGGAGAATTATTAATCCAAAACACTAACTAGTGTCAGATCTTGTGTATCTAGATCTTAGATATCATCTAAATCTTCCTGAGTTACACGTAACACACTTATAGTTCCGGAGCAAACTCCGGTAGTAATCAAAATTACTATATATCTAAGTGTTGATCACATAAGCGAGCTTGGCCATCACTCATTCATTACATGCGAGGCATTAATAAAAAAAGACAAACCAAAGCCACCTCTAGTCACGTATCGTCCGTTCAAAAATATATTATTAAACTTCTTTAATCGTGATCTTGGGCTTATACCATGGGTTGATATTTGCTCAAAGGATGATGTTGATGATATGGTTCAATTGTTCAACTATTATGTGAGGGACTTGTTTGATAGCCACGCCCCAATAAAAAATAAGGGCTTTAAAGCCCCTCAGACACCCTGGATCACAGACAATATTAAGTTGATGTTTAGGTTAAGGGACGAGGCTAGGAGTAGGTTTCATAAAACTAAGATTGGGACTCACAAACAATATTACTTAGATCTTAAGCATCAGGCTTCCATGGCACTATACAACGAGAAGAAGGCGTTTTTCACCCAGCTTATTAATGAAAAACTACACGACTCTAAGCAGTTATGGAAAAATCTAAAATCCAAAGTCTTGCCAACACATACAGATAACTTGCTTCCAACACACTTTAAAGACCCAAATGAAATAAACATTTTTAGATTTACCTGGCAGTAGCACTGTGAGCATACAGCAACTGACATAATTATTTAGAGTACCATAGGCACAACCAATTAAGTTTTTCCTTGCAGCTAGTAACTGAACTGCACTAGGTGATATTGTTGGAAACATGCTTGAGGCTCGTGATGCAGGAAAGGGTACGCTGCTTGTGCTCTTGGATTACTCAAGGGCATTTGATACTATCAATATAACGTTATTACTATCAAAGTTGTCTTTCTATGGTTTCGATACAGATACTGTCAAATGGTTCCAGAGTTATTTAATGAACAGACAGCAAGTGGTTGAGTTACGTGCAAGTGATGGCAAGACGAGCATGTCATCCCCATTAAATTTGGAACGTGGAGTGCCACAGGGCTCTATTCTTGGCCCCCTGCTGTTTGTGTTATATAGTGCCGATGTTGTGCATTGCATACGTAACTGCAAATATCATATCTATGCAGATGACATTCAGTTGTATATTTCCTGTAGCCCAAAGGATATTGATACAGCTCTAGATAGTATAAATGATGATCTGCATAGACTGGCTGACTGGTCTGACCAAAACTCGTTAGTACTAAATCCCTTAAAATCTAAGTTTATGATAATTGGAAGTAAGCAGCAAGTAAAAAAAATCAAGGAAACAACCAGTAATTAAAATAAGAGATCAGGTGATTAATATGGTATATACAGCTTGCAGCTTAGGACTTATTATTGACCCTGAACTTCGGTTCGAAAAACATATAAATAATATTTTAAAAAACTGCTTCTATCGACTTAAGATTTTGTATTCAATTCGAGATTATATTAGCGTGGAGGTCAGAAAGAAGTTGGTAGAAACCTTAGTCTTGTCTAAACTAAATTACTGTGACACTGTGTATGGTCCCTGCTTACTTTCAAGGACAGTGCAGTTAATACAGCGCATACATAGAATGCATGTGCCCGGTACTGTTTCCACATTCCTAGACGAAGTCATGTTACGCCATATTTGAATGATAATGACATGTTGAAAATGGCTGCTAGGAGGAGACTGCATTTATCTTGCTTGTTATTTGGAGTAATTGCCACAGGGAAGCCTAAATACCTGTTTAATAAGCTTAAATGGAGACATGGCAGATCTATGGAGCATTCCATTCGGTCTTGTACCGATCCCTTGGGAAGCCATAGGCATGGGACAGCTGCTTTTAGGGGATGTTTTAAGTATGCCGCCACTCACTGCTGGAATAATCTTCCACCACCAATGAGAGACCTATAATCAATAACATCATTTAAATATCAACTTAAACAGTACTTGTTACAAGAACAGAAAAATGACCCCACCTATTCTTAGTCATTTAATTAGTGTTGTTTAAGTCAGGTTTAAGATCATTTATTTCTCATAAGAATAATATTCACTTACATGAGAATATAATTAAATTAAAAATATAATATTTGTTGGGTACATGCCTTGACATTCACTCGATTGAGGGTACAAAATAATAGTTAGTTCGACTCAGACTCGGGCGCAGATAGCAAGTAACAAAGATGTATCGTATCTAGAAGTGGCTCATACTTGTATACTTTTCATTACGTGATACTTAAGAAGTTTTTTAAACATTGCCATAGATTTGGATTCTTTAATATCCTTAGGTAATTTATTGTACAATTGGGAACCCTCATACATAATGCTTTTTTTTCCGTAGTTAGTTCTTGGTGAGTATAACCATATGTCATTTACGCGCCTTAGTTTCATTTTGTGTTTCTGTGGTTTTTTGGAAAAGAAAATTTTAGTGTTTATATCTTTGTGTAATATTTTACGTATAAGTATACATGTCCGGTATACATAGGTTTGTGATATACTCATTAGCTTGCAATTTATGTAAAGTTCTTTTGTCGGTGTGAAAAAGTCATAGTGAAATAATACTTTTATTAGTTTATTTTGTGCTGTTTGTAGTAATGCCAAATTAGTCTTAGCTGCTGAGCCCCATATCTCAACTAGGTAGTCTATATGCGGTTTAATGAGTGCATTGTAAATGTTATAACGCACTTGAGGCGGAAAACAGCGTACGATACCTCGCAATACCCCTGTAAGAGAAGTAAGCTTGGACTTAATTTTTTTAATGTGTGGAGTCCACGTCATCCGCGTATCTAAGATTAATCCTAAGTATTTTTCTTGCTCTACTTTACTAATTGGATTATTATTTATCATAAGAGGAGCGTAATTACTATCTATTTTCTTGTTTTTCGCTGCAAATATCGTGTAGTTAGTTTTAGAAGTGTTTATTGTAAGAAGATTAGATTGTAACCAGGCATTAAGCAAATTTAAGTCATACTGTGCTTGATCTATGATAGTAGTGATCGAATGTCCAAAGTAAAATAGGCACGTGTCGTCAGCATATAACGTTATATCACCTCTGAGTCCAATCTTGTGTACATCATTAATATATATAAGGAATAATAAAGGACCCAAAATGGACCCTTGAGGGACTCCAAACTCAACAAATTTCGGGTTACTTTGAAATTCCCCTATCTTTGTGATTTGACACCGATTTGTTAAATAGGACTTTAAAATATCATGTGCCATCCCTGTAATCCCCAATTTCGTTAGTTTAGCAAGCAGCAGTTCATGACTGATGGTGTCAAATGCTTTTTTAAGATCGATAAAGATACCGAGAGCTATTTGTTTTTTATCTATGCTTAATTTAATTTTTGTTATTAGATCTATAGTTGCGGCAAGCGTATTAGATTTAGGTCTGAAACCATACTGTTTGTCATAGAGAAAATTTATAGAGTGTAGATATGCTTCAAGACGACTATATAATACTCTCTCAAATACCTTGGACAAAATTGGGAGAACAGAAATCGGTCGATAGTTTCCTGGCTCTGTTTTAGGTCCAGATTTATGAATTGGGGTAACCTTTGCGATTTTTAAGTGGTCAGGAAATATGCCCGAGGCTAAACATTGATTTACACAACAGGTAAGTTCGTATATGATTAGGTTTTTAATACATTTTATTGTTTTAGTGGTGATACCATCTAGGCCAGAGCTAGTATTAGAATCTAAATTATCTATTATTTTTGATATTTCATCCATGGTTGCCAAAGTAAAATGATCAAGTGAACTATTAATACTACTGGTGTTTGTTTCGGGTATGGCCTTTAATAAATGTATTTTTGGGATTTGCGCAGCCAGTGTCGAACCAACATTGATAAAGAAGTTGTTAAAACATTCGCACATTTCTTTCACATCCGTTGTATAGCCATTTTCTGTTATTAGCTTCTTTATAATAATACATTTTTTTTGTTTATTTTTCGAAAGGCTATTTATCAACTCCCACATCTTTGCTGGTTTCCTCTTACATATTGAAAATGCTTGTAGATAATAATTACTCTTTGTGTTTTGGATATATTCTGTGACTTCGTTTCTTTCCTTCGTAAATATTAGTTTTTTATTCTCATCTTCTGGGTTTTGTTTGTATTGATTCCATAAAATATTTCTATTATTTATTTCACTAATAATTGATTTATTTATCCAGTCTTGTCGAGGAGGGTTAAGTATTTTGGTTTTAACAGTTTTACTTGCTTCAATGCATGGTTTTAATTTATCTTCCAAAACATTGTATGCATAATTCAAGTTGCTCTCATCCAGTTCCATAACAGTCCTATATAGTTTAATATAATTTATCGCTTCATATTCAACCTTTGCGGGTGTTTTCGAACCATAAATATTAACCTCACAATATATCTGTTTATGATCCGACATTGTTGAGTTTATAATAGTTATATGGAAAAAGTTTTCTTTAAGATTTGAACATACGTGGTCGATAATAGTTTTAGTTGTGTTTAATTCTCGGGTGCAGTAATTTTCATCAATTTTATTTAAGATTCGGTATCCATTTTCTTCAATTACCTCTTTATATTGTTCAGTGGCGCGTTCTGATGTCAATACGTTGTAATTAAAGTCACCAAATATAATTGCTCTTTTTCTTGAACTTAACTGTTCAGAGTAAGTTTCTAAAAACATTTTAGTATTTGACAGCTCTGGTTTCCTATATATTCCACCTATATCTAATGCATAATTTTCTATATTAATCCAAAGATAATGATTATCGTTTTGGCATTTTTCTTCACTTAAACTATGTCTAAGATTATTATGGACAAAAATAGATACGCCGCCACCTCTGGAATGGGTCCGAATATTAAAATAATGTGTATATCCCGGTATCTGAAAAGTCTTTCCTTCGTCTTCTGATTTGATCCACGTCTCGGTTAGAACTACGACATGTATCGCCGAATGAAATGCATTGACTACACATCTTAACTCGTCGAATTTTCCCGGATTTACTAAACTGCGGATATTAGCATACAATATTTTAAGGTTCTTTTTAACGGTTGAAATACTGTCATAGCTATTTACTATTTGATAGGTAATATCTTCACTTACATACTTGGTTGGATTGCTGATCGCTTTTGCGTAAATTAAGGGTTCTCGTTTTTTGGCGGCAGTTCGATGATTTTTGGCACTCCTTTGATAAATTTAATGGTCAAATTCTTTTCTCCCTGCTGATTTCGGCGGCTTAGTTCGTCTTTCAGATTTCTCATGAATTTCTGTTGTTGAGGGGTTTGGTCGGAAAAAAATTTAATGTTCTCAGCTTTCAGATTGTTGCGATTACGTAATATGGATTTAGCAACATCCTGTGATTTAAAGCATACTTTAACCCAGCGTGACTTTGTGGCAGTATATTTTCCAATACGCATTATTTTCTCAGGTATGGCGAAATTCACGTCAATGGAATTCAATATTTTAGACACTTCAGATCTATCAAGTTCCCTTCGATCATCCATGTTTGGTGCTATTGGTTCTGGAATGCCACTTATTATGACATTATTGGCCCTCATGTTACGGTCATTGATCTCCGCAATAACAGATTCAGGTATTTGATTAGAAGGAATAGAGGAGGTGGATTGATCAGCACTGAGTGTCTTGACTACTTCTTGTAGATTTTCAACACTTTTCTTCGTGGCAGCATGGTCGTTGCGCAAGGTTAAAAGATCCGATTTGATGGTGTTTTGCTCTTTTGAGAGGTTATCAGTTGTACATTTTATGGTGTTTAAATTATCTTTGATGTTAGAAATGTCTTCAGAAATCTTATCTGTAAGTTCTTTTTGGCTAGTAGTAAATGTGGTGAGCATTTCCATCATTTGAGACATTTGGTTTCTCATTTCGCTCAGTTGGCTCATAACATGTCCGATGCATCGGTTTGCTTCCGTTTGATACGCTGAGTAGTTTTTGGTAGATGGGTAGAATCTAACGGTAAGTCAGTACCGCTTATGTTAGGTAGGCCACTTCCAGTTGAACGTACCACATTCATATTGATCCGTGTTATTGTTTACCAGTTAGCGTAGTAACAAGCAATATGATGTCCACTCTTGCATGAGCGAGTTAAAAAATAATGAGCCCGTCTCTTTCACCCGAGGGGGTGAGGAGCGGTTACCTTGTTATATCGTAGGTTTGAAGCTGATCGGTCTCAGACACAATACGTTACATCCGCTACGCACACGTTATTCCGGTTTGCTATTTAGGTTGGGTCCGTATTAGTGCGAATATCCTTTAACGGTAACTTAAATATTCGAAAACTAAATTAGCGACACATCTGCTTCGTAGGGCACCCAACGGTGTAAGTCTAATATTCATTATAATCTTTATTTTATGTAGTTTAAAACCTGTTAATTAAGTAGGTATATTTATTTACTCAAGTTAAGTGTTAATAATTTCTAATAGTAGAATAATAGATTTCTTCTTTCTTCATATATTCATTTATAATAAAGGGGTGGTATGTACAATTAGTGCAATTATGAAAATAAAAATATATTATTATTGGTACTTAACACAAATGAATCATTATTATTATATTAAGATTTACAGACTAAGTCATTACATTCTGTCATATAATACATGAATTATATACATTTAGGGATTATTATATTATTTATACTATGACAATCATATAATGAATCTAAATCTTACAAGAGGGGTCATCTCTTCTAGGTTCGGTGGTGTGAGGACTAAAGTGAAGCAGTCGGTTGGTAGTATCTGTGTTGGTTGACTGGATATTATATTATTGGTTGATTGTATGCAGGTACCAATACTAGGAGAGGTAAACTGTGCATCTGTTGCCCTGTAATGTGGATTTAATGTTAATTTGTCAGTGCATGCAGGTAAGGTTTCATATTTTTGTAGGTTATGTTTTAGCTACTAGTCCGGTTTGTTTTTTCTCTTACCTATACTATACCCAATGATATTTATCATTGCCTATACCTGTAAATCGCAGTAAAATTCAGAATATTCTGCAATTCTATAGTAACAGAATGTATTCAGATTTGTTCCAGGCATAATTACAGAAATTTATGTAACTCTTAGCGCTGCCTACGCTGCCCATTGACAATGGTTTGTATTTTAACACAATGTATTGTTTACACTCCACTCTGGGCAGGCGTATGGAAAATTATGCAACATACTTTTTATCTAGTACCTATTATTGTTATTCTTGTTTTTATTCGTATTATTTTAAATGTATTAATTTAATAAGTGATGCGGCATGCAAATGTCAATGAGGTTGACACTGAAAAACAGCGCTGCGCCGGGAATCTGGATTTCCGGTGCAGCATATCGCTGAGTTGCCAGCCTCGTTTGGCGGAAGCGCGACGCACAGTTGCCACATTTATCTCTTATGTTTTTAGTTTAAGTTTTTTGTTTTATGTAGTAAGTTTGTAAGTTTTTATTTTGTATATTTTTGTGTGTGTCGTTGTCCGCCGAATAAATGTACTTCTTCTCTTCTTCTTCTTCTTCTATGTAAAAATACTAGAAAAATAACTTCGCGTTGCTTCAAACAAAAAACAAGAACTCTCGTTGTAAACAGGAACTAACAATTTTATTTCCGTATCGTTTATTGGTAAAATTTTGACAACAGTTGAACTAGTTACAGGATCATTTGGCACAGGCAATGTATATGGGTTAACTTCTTTTTTGGGATGGGTTAAACGAGCTACGTATAAGACATATAAATGTCAACGAATGTAGTAGGTCTTGCTGAAAATCATGTCCAAATTCAGTGTGCAGTTTAGAAGCACACTCATAGGAGGGGTTATTAAACCTTTTTTTATATACCGCTATGGAAGCAGGCAAGAGTACGGTCCGCCTCATGGTAAGCAGTCACCGCAGCCAATAGACGCTAGCAACACCAGAAATATTAAAATATTAATTAAGAGTATTGTACCCTTCCCTCCCAGTGCGGCGACTTTGAGGAAGTTTTTTACCTAGTTTAAGTGTACATGTTTGTAAATAAACTGTAAATATTTAGTTTCAATAAATAATTAAGATTATTTAATAGTATTTAAATACTCATGATGGTCATGATTCACTGCTTAACGTAAATTTGTCTTTTCATTCAACTCTTACATTATTCATAGGTAATTTTTCACATCTTTGCTATTACAGAAAATATGTATCTACTAGCTGACCCGCGTAGCTCCGCCCGCGCTTTTATTACATTTTGCTCCCCTTTTCTCCCTCCTCCCTAGATTTATCTCTCTCCATATCTATCTAATTATATGCTCTTTCTCTCCTCTCTCTTTCCCCTCCCGCTTCGGTTTCCGTCACACTCCCCCACTTCCTCTCCCGATTGCCCCCCTCTGAACCCTCTCCCCCTCTCTCTTCTACGAACTTGCTCCTTCTTACTCCCCCTTACTCCACCTAACTCCCCCGATCCCTCACCCCATCACCCCCTCCTCGAATCCCCTCTCCCTCTTTCTCCTCTCTTGCACCCTCCTCTCTATCTATATATCCTCGTCAATCATGGTATCAGCGGCATTAAATATACTTTATGACCTATTCTCAGACCTCCCCGATATGCACACAAAATTTCATACATATCGGTTCACCCATCTATTTAATGACCTTGCCTTATGTTGCTTAACCTTAACCTAGTGGCATGAAATATACTTTACGGCCTATTCTCAGACCTACCCGATATGCACACAAAATTTCATACAAATCAGTTCACCCATCTATTTAATGACCTTGCCTTATGTTGCTTAACCTTAACCTAGCGGTATGAAATATACTGTATGACCTATTCTCAGACCTACCCGATATGCACACTTTCATACAAATCGGTTCACCCATCTATTTAATGACCGTACCTAACGTTGCTTAACCTTAACCTACCGGGATAAAAAGTATCCTATGTCCGTTTCCTGGTTCTAAGCTACCTCCCCACCAATTTTCAGCCGAATCGGTTAGGCCGTTCCTGAGTTATAAATAGTGTAACTAACACGACTTTCTTTTATTTAGCTAGATTAAAGTTCTATAGTGATTGTATGTTCAATTTCACCGATAGATGGCGCTGTTCATAATTGTAAATCACGCTAACATCGTAAATTACTGTCTAATGATATTCGATAATGAAAGTACTTAGTTTTTCGCATCTTTTATTGTTGCGACTGTGATACAATACCTATACACTACCTGGACTTGGGGAGTTTCATTAAAATTTCATGAACGACAGATTTTAAAGATTTTAACTTTTCAAAGATATAATGTCATATTGCTGTCAGCAAAGTACTTAGAACAATACAGAAATCCAATGAAAATTTCCTGGGTGTACCGGACCGGCTTACCCCTTACAAAAATTGACCCTTCACCACTGCCATATCTTATGCAAACTAAATGTCTGCTCAGTCCCTATTGTATATAGCGTAATAATACATATCTTAATGATTAACTGATCAGTCTATAATTACCCTATTCACATACAAAGGAAATTACGTGGTAATATGTGCAAGTAATGTTTCACTGCTTAGCCCCTATGAAACATAGCGTGATGTTTTATATACCAATTTATACCTAGACTTCTACACAACACATCAGTGAAAGTCCTATCAAAATCCATCCATGGGTTTTCAAATTATACCTGGACAAACAGAACGACAGACAGACAGACAGACAGACAACAATTCTAAAAAAAATTGTTTTGGCCTCTATGTCGATAGTATAGTATCCCCACATAGAAATTTTGGAAAAATATTCAATGTACAGAAAAAGTGCTCTTTGAGTTTTATTATAGTATAGATAGAAGATATTAAATCTTAAATACTTATCCTTGTAACTAGTAATATTATGTTACCAGATGTATTACACGAACTATTCTTAGTTTATGTAGTCCGAACTCTGTACGAGTTCTCTACTAAGTTCGGATCATCTTACTACAAGTCTCAAACGAAACAAGTTGAAACTTGGCAAGGCTGAAGATAAATTAATTAATTTCATTACATCTGATATCTACTTCCAGCAATATTTATAGGATAGCAAAACTGTGTTTTATTTTCGAATACTATCTGATGTTTCACTCAATGTACAAAACTATTAATTATTTTGGCGACTGCTGATGTAATTGCTTTAACGTTAACTTTAATATACAGCTTATCACTAAGACTTCCAATATGTATATATTTTTTCGAATCACATGGGATAGTACGCTTTGCTGAATTCTCACTAATGATCTTTTCTTCTTCTAATTTCGACATAAGTACTAGGCAGTTATTCATGTCAGGAAAATATTTCATAATTACAAGTTGACTGTGGCGTGCTTTCTAATCCAGGTACAATTTTTTTACTCCAAAAAAGAGATTCTATCAACCATTTATGAGGGAATTTTTAAGCCATAGATGACTAGCTGGTCATCATTTCATATTTGGGAGTTACAAATTTTAGGGATTACTTATCTGATATGGATTATTCCATATACACCTTCTAAAATGTACTATTATTGCAGTGTCGACGCCCGTGAACGTGACTTCGGAGTAGCAGAACGCTGGTCAGATGAGAGCGTCTTCGCTTCAAGAGCTTACTTTCTACCAGAAAGGAGGCCAGCAGAGCTTGGTGTAGATAGAGTTAGGGCATCTGATCAAGGGATCTACCGATGTCGGGTGGACTTCAAGCAGGCTCAAACTAGGAATTCGAGGGTTAATCTTACTGTTATTGGTAAGTTCTGTAAACTATTATTTTTGTTACTTTGCTGAGTGCTTGTTTTGTGAATAATTGCCACACCACACTGTTTTTAATGTAAGTCGAATAGCAAACTAAACACTGCAAGTATTTACTTGTCGTACTAAAGAAATTTTCCGTTACGTCCCAGAGTTGTTTTGTAATCGTGAAGTACTGGGTTTGATACTGCAGGTCGAAATATATTAATCGGGGTTTACCGTCTTGAAATTTGCTTTAGCGGCTTAAAGCTTAGAACTATAAGTAAGTATCACGGCTACACCTGACACATTATGATCTGAAAAATCTGGTAGCTCAGCTAAATTCTCTGAGCCTAAAGCATGCAGAATTTGCAAGTTATTCTGACAACGACTCGATAGTAGTTTTGTCGTTGAAATATTCTCTCTTAAAGGCAATTAGCGTGAAATAAATGCAAATTTCAACGCTCCCCTCATGTTGTACACTACAAGTTTGTATATCTATCTGGTGCTAAATAATATGCAGGATACTGTTTGACATCTCAAAAGGAATGCACTCTGCCACTGTGTGAGACTGTAAGATTATTCGTAGAACATAGAGTGAACTCTCGGACGACACAAAGGCAACGTTATTGCGATACACTTGGGGCGAAAGTGGAGTGTACAAATTGATATTATTAAAACGTCTCTTTGAGAGAACGGTGCGGAATTTCAGGATTGCTTTTACATGTATTTTATGTTGCTTTAGGAAAGTAAATCTTAATGTCTGACTTTATATTTTTTTTAGGTAATATTTGATATCATTGAATAATTCTCCTTAAGAAACTAATTCAATCTAATTTTTAAATCAAAGTGACTGTATAATTGATAAAGTAGCACTACAAGGATACTTGTATACCTAAGTCCTCTCGCGGTCACAAGCGGTGTACCACCTTTAGGACGATCACTTGCACGAGCCGGCCCAAAATACATGCGCGCGTAAGCGAGCGTAACGTCGTTCAAACGATTTTGATTGAAAACTGGTACACCGTTCGTGTCCGCGATAGTACATTGTTAGTACTTTACTAGTGTCACTTGTATTTATATTTCTTTTCTTGTATTATATTAATATTTCAGTACCTAAATATTATAATAGTATGAATTTGATATTGTGGAATGTCATGTTAAGTTTATTAATATTAAGAGTTTAGATAGATGGATATGTACAATTTACATAAAACATGTCAAAACTAGAAAAAAAAATACAATAATACAGCAAATGTATGTACAATTGGCGGCCTTATCACAAGTAGTGATCTCTTCCAGGCAACCTTTATTTTATTCAAGTTTTAAGGGATAACATCAATGGCGATTTTATTCTTCTATATCCAATATATTAGTATTGAAATTAATAGCATGGTATACTTTATATTGCAACTGCACAAACAAAACAAAAAAAAACGTAATATAATATATGAGAGCACGCGCAGTGCACATACATAATTATTTTACTATGCTGGTGGGAGATGTGAATTCTTAGAAGCTCACTCTCAGTGAAGAGCTCAGCAAGAAATTATTAATGCATTCTGCAGAATATTATTACGGTGAAATATGCATTTGACATTAGAACCGAATGCGTTTGACAAATTTCAATTACCAATTGAGCCGTATAATTTCGCATACAACACTGAACTGAATTACGGGGAATGAAATACTGAATGCTGGAGGCATTATTTAGACAACAGATTTTAATATGCATGTTATAAGTAGTAAAAAGAAGAGATCTTATAGAGTTATCAGGATGTAATCAGTTTGATTAACATTAGCAACCCATTAACATATACATATACCCTGACATAAATATAACCTGACACACAATAGGAGTGGAGTTAACAACGTATTAATAAGATAATTTTATCAACTACCGGTACAATATCAAAGGTATGGTCGATCACATTTCCAAACTTTAGGTGGCATAAAAATCCAAAAATATTTTGCGTTATCCGGTAATATAATATAGTTACTAGCGACTGGGCCAGCAGCACAGTTATTTTTTCTTGTCATAAATATTCTAGAATGAATAGAAGCTGATGTAGCATATCAGATTCTATTTATTCTAGAATATAATATTAATACATTTATATTGTAATTATTAATTGGACTGTAAAGGAATATTTCTTTTCATAAATATTGTGTTTCGTTAACTTAGCAGCTTGCCGCATTTACTTCCTTTTTATTTTAAAAACATTAATATTTACATCAATAATATTTCACTTATATTGAAATTTAGGTCCATTTTATTTTTTATTTTTAATGATGCTCTTTCCAACAGTACCACCAAACAAGATGGTGATCGTCGACGACAAAGGTGACGTGAAGCAAGCCATTGTTGGTCCTTATATTGAAGGCGACACCTTTACGCTCAAATGTGACGTGACTGGAGGTAAAAATTTGACTAAACCCTAGTTCAGTTCTAAAAAATCAACTACATCCTAGTTCAGTTCTCTCTCTTTAAAATGTGAGTCCTACATTATCAATATATTTCTAGGTCGTCCGAGACCCTGGGTGAAGTGGTTTCGAGACGAGGTTGAGATAGACACGCCAGCGACACCTCTATCAGGGAATGGCGTCCGTGGCGTCCTACGAGTGGGGCCCCTGACTCGTGGTGACGTCCGCGCAGCTTTCACCTGCCGGGCGTCCAATCACCCACGAGCGCATCCAATTGAAACTACACTTACTTTGGATATGAATTGTAAGTACCATACTGAAATTCATAAGAAAATCAATCTTCCAACTGTCCTTGTGAATATTCGAATACAAAGTTTTCTTTGAAGAGTTCCGGAAAAAGTAACAAGCCTCAGAGTCCTCTACAGCCTCAATCGGTTGTATCATATTCCAAAATAAACACATAATTACCACGCAATTTGATCATTGTTTATATTAATCTTTCTTATATTACTCATTACCATTCCATAGGGTCGACAAGAAAGCATCTAACTTATCCCAACATGTCTTACACAGACAGGCATCTTGTCTTAGAGCTTGTCAAAAAAAAATCATTGCGTCTAGAAGAAGTCATTGCAAAAAGAAAAAAAAATATGAAAGGATTCAATGACTCCGTATACATACAAAGGCGTCCACGGGGACGTCCCTTTGACTCGTGCGCGGACGTGCGTGGGGTGTTCACGTACCGAGCGGCTGGTCACGATCCCACGCGAGATCACGCGACTTGGATGTCAACTGAAAAATGACAATTTAGCATCCCTTTCATAGTGGGCCTGCTGGAGTCAAATTGAGATATATCTTTAAATTCTTTCAAGTATCGTCTGCAAAAATTTGTTTTTTTAAGTATTTGATGTTGTAAATTTTTTTTGTGTAGTCCACCTATTTGCTACCAATTTTAAACAATTTGATACTTTTTTAAACTTGCGTAACTAATAAATGTAACCTTTATTTTGAAAATCAATGAAGGAAATATTTGATAATTTATATTCTTCTATAAAATGCACCATTTAAATGTAAAAAACGATCTGGTATTTAATAATGGTTTATTTACAGTTCCACCTCTAACGGTCCACATTCTTGGCTCAAACCAACCTCTGTCAGCGAGCAGGAGGTATGATCTACTGTGCCAAAGCTCAGGGTCTAGGCCTCCAGCGTCCATAACTTGGTGGAAAAATGGACATAGGATAAACAATGCTAAAGAGACGGTAAGAAATTATTTCTAATTGTATTGTTTTGTCATAGCTGTAAAGCAGTTTATATAATAGTCCACTATATCAGTCCAAGGTTTATTGGTGGATGAAATGCCTCTAAATTGAGGTAAATTTACTAGATGGTAAACCCTTTCTGCAATAGACCATCTAGGTCCAACTACCGCAGTGTCAGATTTTCACCACAAATAACAGTGAGTGTGTATAGGTACATTGCTATGTTATGTGTGTAAAAGAAAACTGTAGCTGTAGACCTTTAGGCATACATCTCGTCTCTAAGTTGCATAAAAAAATATTCATAAGCCATAATGATGAAGACTTTTCATTTTTAAAAATAACCTTGGTAGACTTTCTTCTGCATGATAAAGAAGAATAGTATTTTAAAGGTTTACGAGTATCTTAGCCATCCAATGGCTTTTGGAACACAACACAATGTTGACATGGAATCGTAGCAATAAGCATAATTTTCAGTTAAACCTGAGAGGTCGATGGGAATAGTAACAGTAGTTTATTCCACCATATCAATTTGCAGTTCTGTTACTTGTTAAAATAATTGTGACATTACATTTCTTAATTTGTCGTTGTAGGCATGTTAATTCTTGTTACAAATTATATGAGAATCAGCAGCAGTATGTCCTGCCTTCCAAAGATAAAACGTTCGAAAAAAAATACGTGGAAAATACAACAAACTAAAAACTATAAGGCCAGAAAGATAGTAGTCGGTTCCCTTTGTACAAATGCCTTATTCATTCCATAACATTTACTTTAAGTATCTGAAACCATTGGATATAAACTTCAGGTTTCAAACATAAAGGGCCCAAAGTCAACAACTTACAAAGAGTAACAGGCTCTAAGCCAACTGAATAACCATTTATCCCTTTTGATATCGCAATAAATACCTTCTATTTCTAGTTATTGCAATGTTACGAGCTCCAATCTATTTCTATACCTTCAAAGCAAATTTCTATCAACGCTTGCGGTTATCGGGATTGTCAACAAACAACAACAGATAGGGATCCAACCTCATCAATTTCGCAACTTTCAGAAGCGGAGCTAATTTTGAGAAACTTTATCAAAGTGGCCAATCTTTGAACGTCGCTTTACCTACCATCTTAAAATAAGGGCACGTAAAAGTAATAAATGTAGATTGAATGGGCCAGAGAATGCTTCCAGTTTGCACAAATCGCTCGTAAGGGACCAGCCTCGAGGAGTCCCGTTGTGGATGCTCGAAGCAAGTGAAAGTTGACGCTTATGTTCCATTGGGTCTAATTTGTCAGCACAATGTTCAAACGGCCAGTGATTATTTTCCTTTTTACAGAAATTCATCCATAACACACTAGGTTTTATTCTAAGTGGCTGACATGAACTAATTTCAATTATCATAATTCAAGAAAAGCATTGTCATTTTTTTCTTTATTTTATTATTCATTCATTTTAATTAATGTTTAACAAAATTTGGTCATTTAAATGGACCTGATTTTTTAATACTCTATGATATATTTCTCTATGATTTTAATAGGCATTCTGATATATAAGGTATCTTTGTTATTATTTTTTAATTTAGATCGAATATCTAACAAGTCACTATAAGTAGGTAGGTACCTATATATTTTTCATAATATTGAATGATAAATTTGAAATTTATATTTTCAGTTACCTATTTATTTTATAACCATTAGGGTAACCACATGATGAATGATTTTTTGATTAAGGCTTTATCGCTCGCTTTTGTGTATTAAGATTTCTATAAAATATTTCTCGTAATAGCAATACTAATCTAATTCTTAAGGCATTAAAGCTGAGTTTAATTTACCAGAACATAGCACATTGCTGCTTCCACTTATATGGCCCTCGTTATACTTCTCAGTCAGATTACATCAGATTTACGCTCCAAACAAGCAATTCCCAACATCCATCTGTCGACGATTGCAGTCACGCATCCGTACACAAAAGTGACTGTGTAACAAGATTACGCTACTTGAGGGCCAAAATATATTTGAGTTTCTTGATTACGCGATATGTGACGTCAATCTCACACTCACAGGGTACACCATCTCGGTTTGATTGTCGTACGTAATTTAATTAAACCATACAGCCAACATGCCAACTAGAAATTAATATTAACAAGGCTTAATTAAAATCAATCCCGAGCTAGCATTTCGAACTGAATTGACGATTCATGCCAAATGTTTGTTGACCCTGGTTCAGTTATTTCTGTATTCACTGAATTTAGTGAAACTTTGAATTTTAGTGGTTCTAGTAGTTGAACTAATATGTGTTATTTCCAAGATTATTTCATGTATTTGTTTCCGCGACATCGTTGAAAGTATTAGTAAAGATACTGTAGATTTAATAATAGTCCTTTATAAAAAAATATCTGAATCATCATTAATATGTGATGAAGATGTATAAAAAAATATTGAAACTTTTATTTTAAAATTTAACCTATGTAAATATAGATTTTCCGAGTGTTAAGATGTAATGTAAATGTTTATTATTCGCGTAAATAAGAAACAACATTATTAGATTTTCCGATTCCGATTTAGAACGGAAAATACGTCTACTCTGCTCTAATACATACGTTTCATACTTTTCGAAAACTCTTAAAACCACCAAATATAATATAATACTTCAGAACGCTCCAACACCTCCAATTCAATATAAGCGTAAATTCGCAGTATTTCGCAAAGCGTTTTCCTCAAAACACAAAATTGCCATTGTTTAGGAAAACAATGGCAATTTTCACATTAATGTGCGGCTCAGTCTATGGGATGTTCATAAGATATAGAGCTCAATAACAATAGATACATATGAGAGAATAATAAATTATCGCGGTGGGTCTGGTAAACAATTTCCACTTCTTCAGAAAATTAGGTTTTGAAGTCGGGGTGTAATGTGGTAGTTAAGGCAGTTTATGGTGATCCTACCTTAATTTTTATGCGTGGAAAAAATGTGTGTCATGGTGATCGAAGCAAGACCTGGTATTGCAGTCAAGAAATTACTAATTTAGGTAAAACAATATCATGCATACACATAAACATTTCTAAAGAATATTTAAATACAGGTCTAAAATTCATTAAAATCATTTAGATGTAACAAATGTTTCTGTAAAATAATAAACCTTAAGTCGGCCTTGATAACTGTAATACATTAATTAATTATTAGTAGTATTAATTACTATGGATATAGCTATTAATATACAAAAGTTAACGTGATGTAGCAACGACGTCTCAAATGAAGGATAACAGAAAATATAATTTTAATTTTACATCTTCAAAATTAAAATTCTAAGAAGTAATAAATTTCCAAAGAAAATAAACTTAGAGAACATTTACGCAGCACCAAGATCGTCTAACTTTATGATCCTTCAAAGAGTTTTGATTTGATCATTCCAAATAACTGTAATTGGGTCGAAATTTTCGATTTCCAGTGTAGGCTTAAAGGATTTTGTTTGAATCCAAGTCAATATTATTTTTGATCAGAAAATTATGTTCAATTTCTATTTAATAAAGTCAGGTTTCAATGAAACCTATTCTAACATTACAAAATTAACAAATTGTTTTTGGAAGATGAAACCGTTGTAAATTAAATAACTAATTAACAAGAAGACAGACAAATTCAAAATCTTTGGACTTGATGAAAATTAAACTCTATTGTTGGCGGTAATAGCCGCCTATATTTGGTCTGTAACCACCAGAACGCACTTTGACCCAGCTGAATCCATTGTGCCTTTTTTTTCTAACTAATGATTAAGTTAGAGTTTGTAGAACTGAAATTGTCATCATAATTAACAAACGGAAATAAATAGTTTTGTTTGAATAACTATCAAACAATGAAGACAGTAAAGCACTCCTTCCAGTACTAAAATAATGTGTATTTCTATCAGCTCTCGACTGACGGAAACACAACAACGTCAACAGTGTCCCTGCAGTTGACGAAGGCTGATGCCGGAGCCAAGCTAGCCTGCAGAGCCTCAAACCCTCAGATGCCATCAGTACCGGCTTTAGAAGACGACTGGACGTTGGATATACAATGTAGGTCTTGAATAAATTTACCAAAATTTGGGGCATAATTTATTCTAGATGAATATTTTAATTTATTGATGGAATATTTGATGCTCATATTATTTTTAATATTATGTGTGCGTTTAGACACACACATTCCGCCATAAAATCAAACATAGCGGTTTTTTTTTAGCAAATAAGTATATAATTTATCAAATTTAATGCTGATTTGTTAAACTTTGTAAACTTTAAATTGTACTCGTAACCACCGCAATCTTTAGAATCAGGCACCTTTTAAATTATAAACGTATACTGAAATATATTTGAAAATTTATCCATTTCGCTTTTACTTATAAGAGACATAAGTCTTCAGAGACTCAAATACCGTAGGTTGTAAAAATTCTAATGAAATATTTATAATACCCAAAAGATTGCTTGCCGATTTTATTGGGATGTAGCCTTGGAACTTTCCATAACTAAGTTTGTTTTTCCCGAATTCTAGATTTTACGACCAGAAATAAAATTCTGCGAATATACCAATAAGCTGGTTTGGGAATACGATACTTATTTTGATTTAAGTAAAGCTTACATTAAAGACAAAATCACAATTACAGTTTAAATTGAACGAATAATATAATATCTTCTTATGGAATATACAATTATGACTAAAACACTATCAAATTTACAAATATCATTGCAACAGCTAACAAGTTTTACAATCAAATCTTGTATATTTACAAGTTACATTGTTTTAGTCATGTTCTCCGCAAATAGTAATTGTAAATATACAACAAGCAAAACCATAAAAATATTAATTTTATTATACTACATACACACTTGTATTTTTGGTTTAATAATATTATCGACTAGCTTCAATTTTGTTTCCTATGACAGATGTCCCGGAGACAACGGTCCTGTTAGGAACCAACCTGGTATCATCCAACATCAGAGAAGGCACTGACGTCTACTTCGATTGCATTATCAAAGCTCATCCGTACGTTTACAAAGTTGAATGGAGACATAATGTAAGTTAGGTATATGAATCTTTACTTTTCCAGCCCCGTGTCATAGGATTTGAGATGTATCTCCATAGATATCTATAAGTAATATTACTTATGAATTATTTCCATATTTTATACTACTCAATGGGCATGCCTCGTGATTGGTACTTGATATAGTATAAGGATACATATCAATAAGCTCGTCATATCTTACTTGCTGTACAGAAATTTCTTGTTTTCCGAAAATTTGCAGGATAATTATATTGCATAGGACACCACAAATGATATTAATCAATTGTTACTTGTTTCATTGCATTGTTAAATGTTTTTATCTTAGTTGTTCATTGTAGTGTATTGTTAATTCCTTTTTCAATTATGACAAATTTGTTATTGTTCAGGGGAAAACACTTCTCCACAACGTCGGTCACGGTGTGATTATCAGCAATCAGTCTCTAGTCTTACAAGGAGTCGGAAGAAGAACAGCCGGCAACTACACTTGCGTTGGCTTCAATGCAGAAGGCGATGGGGAGAGCAAACCTTTCACACTTAACGTTTTATGTAAGTGAATAACTCAGATTGTGTGTTAGATTAAGAAAATTAAATCTTCACGAGGTGGAGTTAGAGTTTCTTATACTAGCATATAACTCGAGAAGCAGAAAAATAAAGTAATTATAGTATTGAACTTTCTTATAAGAAATATTAAGAACAATAGGAAAACGTTGATAAAAAATAATCATAATAGTTATAATCTCGTCTGTGAATTAAATAGTATTATAAAGAAAATATAAAGAATAATATGGGTTTTTCGATGCTTAATTGAAAAGAATACTTTCCTAATGCTATATTGATACCAATCAATATTTTTTTTCTCTTTTTTTAATATTTCCGCGATCTCTGATACCTAACACAGCTTTCATGTAATGTAAATAGAAAGATAACTTTTCCAGTTACTAACTCATATTCCCAATGTTACAAGTTCGTCTATTGTGATCCTCTTGTAACTTTATCTTGTCCTAGTTCTGTAGTTTCACCATATAATATCTGAACAATATACATTATGATAGATTGTTCTGTAGTTTCAAAGGGCGCTTCAAATTAATTAAGGTAGCGTCCGTCTTCTAATCAATCACAATATTTGGTTATGAATGCAGTATACAGTGATATAGTAGCAGCGGGTAAACCTCTTGCCTCTTGCTTTGTAAACAGTAGGTTGGGGGTTCAATTCCCGAGAGGAGCTACAATTTTGTGTCATCATCATCATGCCAGCCACAAGACGTCCACCACTGAACATAGGCCTCCCCCATATACTTCCTTTGCGACCGATGTTGTGCTGCCTGCATCCAATGGTTCCCTGCCACCTTGACGAGGTCGTTTGTCCATCTAGTGGGGGCCTTGCCACACTGCGCTTCCCAGTCCTTGGTCGCCACTCGAGAACCTTTCTTCCCCACCGGTTTTCAGATCTCCGGACTATATGACCTGCCCATTGCCACTTTATTTTACTAACTACTAGAGCTGTCAGTGACTTTAGTTCTTCTACGGATTTCCTCGATCCGGATTTTATCATGTAGACACTCCGAGCGTAGCCGATTTTGTGTACAACAATGTGTATGTGTAATTATTTACCACAATGCATCTGACGGACAAATAAGATGAATCATGCGTTGGATGGGCGTAGTATCGCCATCTTATACAGAGGTATTCTAGGTCTTCAGACACTGTAAGCTCTAACGTAGATCGGACCAACAATAATAACTCACAAGACCTGAGGGTACACCGGCATAATTGTGACCTAAGGACGTTCAACATCTCAGTCCTCCCGTGACCATGGGTGCTGTAAAGCATTCTACACGTCGGAATAGTAAAATCTAAAATAATAAATTTAGAATTAAATATTAATCCGCATTATTCATTACATGCTCGAAAATTAATAAGTTACATTTGTCATTTTTCATATATGTAAATGGTTTCTGTAATATTATAACGGACATTATTTGACATCTTATATTTTTTTTTCGGTACGATGTCCCTTACACCCCGTATGTTTTAATTTCGCAACTTTCACAAATAGATCACCAGTGTGGCCAATACGTTTGCTTTCATCAGGCAAAGGCAAATTTAACCGCATAACGCTATACGTTACCGATCTCTCAACTAGCAAATTTAAATAGCGAGGGATGGAGCACTTACGAGTCAAATGTAGTGCATATGATTATTTCTGGTTAAATATTTTCAAACATTCCAATAATTCCGGGTAAGTGCCCTGAATAAGCATAAAGACCCAATTCTGAGGAAACCATCAAGGCTTTTAGGGTAGCAATCTTAAACATAAATGGTGATATAGTGATTGAACTTCAAATGAAGCTAATTCACAATCATAATGTACATGTGCCAATCTTGATCAAGTAGCTCAAGATTTCTTGCACAAAATACCACTGATATTTTCTTTTAGTCAGGAAGAGTAATGATTATGTAGGTCAAGTGGTAATACCTACTGTTCGTCATTACGTTCATCAACTACATTTGGTCTACGCATTAAACTTACCAAACACTGGATTCTTTGTCAACAGACGCACCTACTTGTAGAAGTTCTCAGCAGAGGGTCCACGGTGTGGCCAAACAGGAGCGAGCTCATATCACTTGTCATGTCGATGCCAATCCACCTGAAGTTACAGTAAGTATATCTGAGCGAGTGAACATTAAAACTAGAATTGAACACAAAAAAGAAAGGATATTTAAAAAGAAGTACTGAGGGCCTAGAATGACAACTTGTCTAGGCCCTCTGGGATAAATCCGAGCAATTGCTTCCAAATCAAAAATCTTGTGTACGCATGCATGCGCAGATTTGAGTATTGGCAACCATTATTACGCATACGTTAACCTTAAGGAAAGCACATGAAGGGCTGTAGCTGGTTAAATTCGAGAGCTCAAGAGACTTGATACTTAACTACTTAAAACTCTTTACTAGGTGGTAGGTCCCTTGTGTAAGGAACTGTCCAGGTACCAGCGCAGTGACAGATATTCTGCCGCCAAGCAGCAGTGTGTAAACATTCATGTGTTCCGCTGTAAAGGGCACTGTAGCTGGTGAAATTACCAGACACAAAAGACTTAAGGGTCGGCAACGCGCCTGTGATTTTTTTGGTGTTGTTAGCGTCTATAGGCTGCGGTAACTGCTAACCAATAAACAGCTTGCCTGCTTGCTACCTTGATAGTATAAAAAAAAATGTCTCGGGTGACGAGGGTAGTAAATTGCTATTATATTAGGTATTTGGTTTGTTATCTAAAACTTATTAACGGCTCACAAACTATAAATGTTTCTTTCGTACAGTGCCATTTATACCAGAACACGGTAACTGTTTACTTATATAGCTGAATGGCGGCAGAATATCCGACAACTCCGTGGTACCTATTTTACCTGGACAGGTCCCTCCAGAGGGGACCTACTATCTAATAGCAAGTATCATGGGACAGTGGACATGATTGAAATAGAAACTAATGCAATGTACATAGATAAGGCAGCATCCAACGTGCACTAAAATAGTTTCGGACAAGTGAAATATTTATAAAACGGTTTTGGAATAGGTACTGAGGCAAAGGTAAAGGCGAGACTATTGTTAGCAAAATAGGATTTTGAATGATTAAAAACAGCAGTACAACTTATATCAGTTGACTTTCACACACTGGTTGGGTTGTATTTAAGTATATCTGTATCGACATATTTTATGGGACTTAGGCGTTATTAACCATAAACCTGTTATTCTGTAAGTATATTTAAACATATCGGATTTTTTAATAAATTATGTAAATCTTCTAAGGAATTTAAATGGAATTTGATTAATTTAATGATACCGCGTGTTTTCTAAGATTATAATGTTTCTTGAGAGTTTCTGGGGATTTTTTGACAAATAATTCAGAAAAATAATTTGCATTTCTTAATTAGTTGTTCAAGAAATTACAGTTCAACGCAACTTAGTAAATTTATATAGTTAACTTATGCTTAACTTAGTTATGCGACTTTAAAAATGATTCAAAATTTTCGTAACACGTTCAATACGAGCTCGTCAACGGTTCTATTATTAAACTTATAGATTCGATCCAAATCTAATCTCTGTATGGCTTTGGGCCAAAAACGTAGAGTACATTATGTTTCCATACTAGCCAAATAGAGGAATAAATTCAGAATTCGTAGGTTGTCCTATTCTACCTTGTTTATGTGTTCATATTTAATTTATTCTTTTCCATTGTGAAACAAATTCTTTTGAAATGATATGGATTCCTATTTGCATAACATATTATTTCTTAGTAAAATAAAATAACCGTTGAATACCTTAGTCTCAAATAAATTGTATTCATACATGTATTTATTGCCTCCAATTCTCGTTATATTAAGAGTAGATTCGTGTTTAATATTTTATGTAAAAAGTTTATTTACTGTGGTATTTACATGAGAAAAACACCTGTCTAACTAAATCACAAATTTAATTAAACTGAATGTAAAAAAGTATGTAGTACTGTGTCTTTCGAATTCAGTATGACGATGTTTTATAATTGTGATTTTATTTTCTGTACAACCTGTTTGTTCAACAAAAAGGAAGTGTCTTAAAACTGTATAATTTTCTATGTGTTCTGTGTAACATTTGTCGTTAAGGTCTGATTTTGTATCTGGAAACGGTGACTTTACAGGGAACGCTAATGAGAGAATTTGCATGTAGAATATTTTCGTGATATATGTATTTTATCTACTGCCACTCACTAAAACGAATAAAACCATATCTTCTCTTTATCGCCGTCTAGTTCCGATGGACCTTCAACAACACTGCCAACAGCAATGAGGTCAGTGACACGTACGTCTCCAGAGCTGGTACCAGTTCCACTGTCACATACACCCCTCACACCGAGATGGACTATGGGACACTGCTGTGCTGGGCTCACAATCGGATCGGAAAGCAGAGGGTTCCATGCGTTTACCACATCATTGCTGCAGGTGAGAATAAAGTAGATAATACTAAAATAATATTACTTCAGTCTTTATCTTCGTATATTTTTTTTACATTCTTGGCAGTTTGCTGTTCATTGCGTTTTCTCATGAACTCAAAGGTGGAATCAGGTGGACTGATAGAGAATGATTTGAGGCATGAAGTCCACCTTGTACATTAAGTTGAAACTATTAAATGCAATTTATGTAGTTTAGTACTGTCTTTAGTTAGTAGTTAGTTAGATAGTAGTGACTTTAGTACTGTCATAATTATATTGTTAAAGTGAACCTTATTATTACAAAACTATTTAAAAAAAAACGACTTTAGTAGACCTAGTTTATTTAACACTTGTTAGTGACTTTTCTAGTCACTATCATGCAACTCGAACGTCTACGTTACAGTAACTTACTGAACACATAAAAAGTGTATATCTCTTAAACTACTAGACCGATTTTGATGAAACTTATACTGTAGAGTATAAGTAAGACCTAAGCCTAACCTAAGTTGAAAAATACTCTAACTATTGCAAAAAGAATTTTTGTAATCGGACCTGTAGTTTCTGAGAAATCCGTGGACAAACCTACATACATACATATATACATACATACATAAATACACTCATAAAATTTGGTAAATTTGTTTAGAAGCCCACATAGACTAACATATATTAATATTACGCATTTTTATTAATATTACATACATACGCGTCGAATAGAGAACCTTCTTTTTGAAGCCGGTTAAAAACAAGCACATAACCACTAAGAAACTTTTCAGACATGAGCATAATCGGTAACTGGAAATAATTATCAATGGGTTCTTCTATTTAGATAGTATCTAGATATTTTATGTATCATTCTTTTAAGTAGCGCTGTTTCCATTTTAAAAACTTCCATATTCCTTAATTCTTGTATTGAACAGTGATTACCAACAACAGGCTAAATGACAAAATTTTTTTTTAGTCCGTCAGTTAAATAATAAAAAAATACTTTTTCTTTTGTCGATTAAACAAAAAAATTACGAAGATATACTTAGTACTTTGAAATGTCGCGTGACCTCACGCCAGGCTGGTTTACAATTTTTATTGAGGCATAACGTCACGAGCCCCCACTCCCGAACTTAGAAGTTCCATATTTTTGCCAATTTTTATTGATTTGTTAAATTAAGAAATACGTGCCCAATATTTTTTGATAATCTAACTGACGGACTAATTAGATTTTTTACCTAGTCATCATCCTGATTATTGTTTTTATATATAAATTGACATTAACCGACTTCAATAAGAAAGACGTTCTGTATTCGTCACGTATGTATAAATGCATTAATTGTTATTTGTATCCATAGGTCGTCCTGATCAAGTCCATAACTGTACAGTGGTGAATGCATCTTTGACTTCGTTTGGTGTTCGATGCTCTGAAGGTTTCAATGGTGGAATGCCACAGTCATTCCTTTTGGAAGTCCGGGAGATCGTAACACAGGTAAAGACAAACAACGATATGGTAACCGATATAGATTTAAGTATATAGATAGCTGTTAGAGAAGCTCAGAGTCACACAACGAGCCTTTGCGTGACCGAATCCGAAATGTGGAAATTCGCCGAAGAACTAAGATCACTGGCATAGCTCTCAGAATCTGCAAGTTCAAGTGGCAATGGGCAGGCCACATCGCTCGAAGAACCGATAACCATTAGGGAAGAAAGGTTCTCGAGTAGAAACCACGATCCGGAAGACGCAGCGTAGGCAGGCTTCCCAATAGTATGACAGACAACATTGTGCGCGTCGCAGGCAACCGGTGGATGCAAATAGCCAATTGTCGTTCATTGTGGCGTTCTAAGGGGGATGCCTATGTTCAGCAATGGACGTCTTCCGACTAATGATGATAGCTTCAGTAACAAGCGAAATCACTAGATTTGTGGTTTTTTTATGCCACGCTAACTTTTTCGAAAAAACACGAATAACTATCTTCCGCTCTCTCCATTATCACAGCAGTTTAACTAGATTTTACAGTTTTAACGAGTTCAGAAAAAAATAAAACAGGTCACTAGGTTGCCATTTGTCACTGTTCAAGAATTTAAAATTGTTTGCCACTGCACTGGCTGTTCGTTACACTTTGAATATTTTATCAACTGCATTCACTATAAACTTATTATTGTTGTACGGTATTGAAGTAAAATGTAACAGTATTATCATTTGTATTGATGCATTAAATATGTAATTTAAACCAAACCAAATCTGTAAAATATAACTATATTGCAGTACATGATTACTATATAAATCAATGCAACTTTTCGTTGTAATTTTATAACTCAAGAACGGGCTCACCTATCCAAACCAAATGTTTAGGCTATGTTCGGACTATTTAGTATTTATTTTGGTTTATGTGAAGTTTGCACAAAATCGGTAGAGCGGTTCTTCATTTATCACATTTTTTGTAACAAATGACTTCAATAAATGGCGGATCATTTTGTAAATGGGGATTTTGTATTGTGTGAGGGATCGGGGGAGTTAGGTGGAGCAAGGTAGAGAGGGGGAGAGGATTCAGAGAAGGGATAACGGGGAGAGGAAGGGGTGTGACGCGGGAGGGGGAAAGAGAGAGGAGACAAAGAGCATAGAATTAGATTTTTCTTATAAGAGAGAGATGGAGAGAGATAAATCAAGGGAGGAGGGAGAAAAGGGGAGGAAAATATAATAAAAGCGGTTACGGAGCTGCGCGGGTCAGCTAGTACCTCATAAATATATTGTGTAGGCAAATTGTCTAATGACTAAATATATTTTACTCATAACAGTAGACTTTTCCGATTCCTATATATGTAATACTAATTTCAATAAAAGTTGAGTTCCGCTGCTTTTTCATTCCTGATATCATTGCATATAAAATCTTTTTTAA
This sequence comes from Furcula furcula, assembly GCA_911728495.1. Taxonomy (NCBI): domain Eukaryota; kingdom Metazoa; phylum Arthropoda; class Insecta; order Lepidoptera; family Notodontidae; genus Furcula; species Furcula furcula. Next base: position 19,854,977 of record OU452262.1, on the reverse strand, counting down.
AAAAAATTGAACCGACTTCAATATCATTGAAAAGTATAAAATAATTTAAATATTATTGAAGTTGGTGTTAGCTTACCGGCTGTGTATATTTGGCACCAAATTCAATAATATTTAAATTATTTTATACTTTTCAGTGATATTGAAGCCGGTTCAATTTTTTTTTTAAAAGATTTTATTTTAAACTTTTTAGTGATATTTTCGTATATAAAGATTGAACCATCGAAAACCGTAAAATTATCTAGGTAGGTTATGATCACATTATCGTCTACATAGTTTTACATAATTCATGTTTCTTCAGAAAATAATATCCGGTCGTAATGAAATTTGCATGGAATCATCATAGTAGTTTACTCTCTCGAATAAAAAAAGAATCATCGAAATCGGTTCATAATTGTCAGAGCAATGTAATGGAGAACATCAGTTTTATGGTTTTTACCAGATAAATTCCTCCACATCGTTCATGGTCCTCCGGGAAGTTCTTATCCGGTTGTAATAAAATTCATACAGATTCAATACAGTGGTTTCTACTTTCGAATAAAAAAAGAATCATTGAAATCGGTAAATATTTGCTAGAGTTATGACCATTTTTGTCCTTAAAAAGCGACATAAAGTCATCTATATAGGCTTTCCTGCAGCTCTCAGTGCGCAGTCACCATTCTTGTTTTTTCAGGAACTACTTATTACTAAGCAATATTTTTTTTATGGGACACAATCAATGGATTGAAGAATGGATGGAAGAAAGATTTTTTCAATTCGGTTCATAATTGCCAGAGTTATGCGCGAACATACATAAAAAATATATATATATATATATATATATACTAGCTGACCCGTGCAGCTCCGCCCGCGGGTTTATTACATTTTGCTCCCCTTTTCTCCCTCCTCCCTAGATTTATCTCTCTCCATATCTCTCTCTCTCTTATAAAAAAAATCTAATTATATGCTCTTTCTCTCCTCTCTCTTTCCCCCTCCCGCTTCGGTTTCCGTCACACTCCCCCTCTTCCTACCCTGTTATCCCCTCTCTGAACCCTCTCCCCCTCTCTCTTCTACGAACTTGCTCCTTCTCACTCCCCCCTTACTCCACCTAACTCCCCCGATCCCTCACCCCATCGCCCCCTTCTCGAATCCCCTCTCCCTTTTTCTCCTCTCGTGCACCCTCCTCTCGTTCTATATATCCTCGTCAATCATGGTATCAGCGGCATTAAATATACTTTATGACCTATTCTCAGACCTCCCCGATATGCACACATAATTTCATACATATCGGTTCACCCATCTATTTAATGACCTTGCCTTATGTAGCTTAACCTTAACCTAGCGGTATGAAATATACTGTATGACCTATTCTCAGACCTACCCGATATGCACACTTTCATACAAATCGGTTCACCCATCTATTTAATGACCTTACCTAACGTTGCTTAACCTTAACCTACCGGGATAAAAAGTATCCTATGTCCGTTTACTGGTTCTAAGCTACCTCCCCACCAATTTTCAGCCGAATCGGTTAGGCCGTTCTTGAGTTATAAATAGTGTAACTAACACGACTTTCTTTGATATAATTTATAGATTAAAGTTCTATAGTTATTGTATGTTCAATTTCACCGATAGATGGCGCTGTTCATAATGTAAATCACGCTAACATCGTAACTTACTGTCTAATGATATTCGATAGTGAAAGTTTTAAGTTTTCCGCATCTTTTACTGTTGCGACTGTAATACATACATAATCTAGTTTGGATCCGCTCGGGATTTACAGATTTTAACTTTTCAAAGATATAATGTCATATTGCTATCAGCAAAGTACTTAGAACAATATAGAAATCTAATGAAATTGTCCTGGGTGTACCGGACCGGCTTACCCCTTACAAAAATTGACCCTTCGCCAATGCCATATCTTATGCAAACTAAATGTCTGCTCAGTCCCTATTGTATATAGCGTAATAATACATATCTTAATGATTAACTGATCAGTCTATAATTACCCTATTCACATACAAAGGAAATTACGTGGTAATATGTGCAAGTAATGTTTCACTGCTTAGCCCCTATGAAACATAGCGTGATGTTTTATATACCAACTTACACCTTGACTTCTACACAACACATCAGTGAAAGTCCTATCAAAATCCATCCACGGGTTTTCAAATGATACCTGGACGAACAGAACGACAGACAGACAGACAGACAGACAGACAGACAGACAGACAGACAGACAGACAGACATCCAGACAGCCAGACAGACAGACAATAATTCCAAAAAAAATTGTTTTGGCCTCTGTGTCGATAGTATAGTACCCCCACATAGAAATTTTGGAAAAATATTCAATGTACAGAAAAAGTGCTCTTTGAATTTTATTATAGTATAGATAGATATAGATACAGACGAATTGAGAACCTCCTCCTTTATTGAAGTCGGTTAAAAATGAATTGGATTGGATGAAAAAGCAGCGCCACAATGTTTAGAATTGGTTTGGATTGCCATTCATATTCAATCAGTTCTTACTTGTACCACTATGGCTTCCGTACCTATAGTAGTGCGTTAGCAGTACCTTATTTTTTTTTTCTGCAGCGGGATAGATCGAGCAAACAAAACTTTCTTTTTCAAAATTACTTAATTTGTCTACACAATTTGTCTACAGGAGATAGTAGCAAATGTATCCAGCGCGGTGCCACGGTTTACTGCAGTGGGCTTGGCTCCAGGCAGAACTTATGCTGCTGCAGTATTGGCCTACAATGGCAAGGGAAAAGGAGATCCTTATCCTTTGAGAGCTAGCACCTTGAGGCCACCAGAGAAACACCATGTCCATGACAAAAGTTTGGGTTAGTGGTTGAACAATTATTGGAATCTTAGGTATTATCTTCTTCAGTATTTATATCATTATTATTTTCATCAGATTTACCACGAACAGCCTTCCAAATGTCCGGAGCGATGTCTGCTGCGGTCGGAGGCGGTGGCGTCTTAATGGTTGTTTTGGTACTCTTCATGATAGCTGTGAGGCAGAAGTGTGCTAAACGAAAGCCCAGGTCTGCCCCTCCGCCATCTTCACAACCAGCTTCTCCAGACAAATTGAGGGAAAAGGACGACAGTGAGAGCGATGACAGGAACCCTGATATAATACCTTCAGATACTGATCAGATGCAGGTTAGAATCATTCAGATATTATCTTCTTAAGTAATATATATATATTACTAGCTGATAGGTTTCTTGTGCAAGGAACGGTCCAGGTAGGGTACCACCGCAGTGTCAGATATTCTGCCGCCAAGCAGCAGTGTGTAAACATTGCTGTGTTCTGGTGTGAAGGGCTATGATGATAGCTGATAAAATTACTGGACACAAAATATAATGTCTGTAAGGTCGGCAACGCGGGCCACATGCTTGCATGCCACCTTGGTAGTATAGAAATAAAACATATTTCTCTTCTGCGTCCAACGAGTCTATATAGTTAGACTATAGAGCTTGGATGTTTTAAAAATTGGTATAGCAAGCATTTTTGACAATTATAGTTAGTAGCATAGCATAGTTTTTAACGTACATAAGGTTTTTATTTCACACATGCAGTGGTTATTATGGTACGACGTTTCTATTTGACACAAATCTGCCAAAACCACTTCGGAGTCGCTGGACGTTCGGGATGTGGGCCCTAAGAACTCCATTGAGTACGGCGGCAACTATGAGGGATGGCGGCAGGGTTGAGAGTAAGCACCCGTCCCCGTAAGCACCGTGACTGTTTTCCGGGGGGCTATAATGCGCCCCCTGTCGGCGGGCTCAAATGCAAAGCACTGAGGGGCTCCTGATGCAGATCCCACCAGAGAGATCGGGGTCTCATGTGCCGATGCGACAGTTGCGGGGGTTTTAGTGGGTAAGAATCCCACATACTCCGGTTGACTGGAGCTATTTTTACTGGAGCTATTTATTATTCGGACCTTGTGTCGTCGGAGGAAAATTTCCGTGCTTTCAAGCAATTCTGCCATACCTATTATCATAACCAAGTATAAAGCTCAAATAGGTCCCTTAAGTTTAGTACAATTCGTGGTGCCTTACAGATGGACAATGAATTTTCCAATACAAGTTCCTGCAACCTGCATCGAAAATTCATTTGTTTCTCGCCGCATCGCATCGCAGTTATGTGTGGGAGCCCTAAATCGTTAGTCAGTCTGTAAGAGTCTTCATTTCTGCGGTTAAACCGGCTTATAAATTTGTTGTTTGTCTCCCGCTTTGCCAAGGAGGGAAGTGGAATTTGTCTTTCCTACTCCTCCTGTTCACTTTTCTGATTAAATTCGATGCGGGTTCCAAGACAATTTAGCGTTTCCCCGGGACTCGCCGAGGGTCAAACCTCGGTGTCTTCAGTGGTGACCACTGTAGATCCTGGCTTACAGGAGTAACAGTGGTGGAAATGAGTGGTGGGATTAGTCGCATTTTTAGCCCCGTAGCTCCCGGGGGCTGTTTGAAGACTTCCCCTGCGAAAAAAAAAGATCTGCCAAAACCTGCAAAACTGCCGGTATCTTGAAATTCGTGAAGTACCTAACCAATGCTTGTCAGCAGATGGACTACTACCGGCAACAGCAAGTGTCAACGATATCCCCTCCACTAGGCAGCAGAGGGCCGCGGGGCAGTGTCGCGGGGGTGCGCGGGGGGCTTCCCGGCTACTGTCCCCTGCGCACTGCGCCGCCGCCGATGCATGAACCTACAGTAAGTAATCTATAGTTTTCCAAATAGAGAATCCAAGGTAGTGCTAACAGAGATCATCTAAGAATTTTTCGGTGCAAACTAATTTCTGCTACTAGTGTACCTACACCGCAGTGTCAGATCTTCTGCGGCAAAGTAGCAGTCATAGTCAAAGAGATCAAATTAAGCTTTAGACTGGCCTTTGGGGAACATTTTCATACAAAAAGTGTCAAAAGTCAAAAAAGTCAAAAATAGTTTATTTCAAATAGGCTTAACGCTAGCACTTTTGAAAGGTCATGTATTTTTTTTTTTTTTTAAAAAGCTACCACCGGATCACAACGCGGCCTCAACTGAGAAGATCCGGCAAGAAACTCAGCGGGCTTGTCATTTTATCACTTTTTTTTTTTTAAACAGTGTGTCATGTTACAGTTAGATCAGAGCGACAGTGTGTCTTGCCGTTCAAAAGATCAAATAATACAGGGAAAAAAAATAATAAAATACGACGAAAGTAGGAACAACAAACTAAAAAGCCAAAGGGATAGTAGTCGGACCAGTCCCCCCAAGCAGCACCCGCGCACGAGTTGACTCGAGCAGCAGCCATCACTCCCCTCAACCATATTGGAGGGAAGGGGGTGACCCGCCACCGGTGTATCTCGCTTCATGATTATCCTGCAGTAAATATTATACAATATACATAGAAGAGCTAAAGTTCCGAACTACCTCTCAGAATCTGCAAATTGAAGTCACAATGGGCAGGCCACATCGCTTTAAGAACCGAATCCACTAGGTGGTCAGACGACATTGCGCGCGTCGCAGGTAACCGGTGGATGCAAATAGCCAACTGTCGTTCATCGTGGCGTTCGAAGGGGGAGGCCTATGTTCAGCAGTGGACGTCTTCCGGTTGTACGTATAACTCCATCAAGCTAACGTCCAGTCAATCTCGTCAATTATCTTTTTCGTCGTCAATTATTTTTTTTATATAACGGATTTAGTTCTGTGTCCAACAGAACGGAACATCCGGCATCCCGCCGCCCGCGCGGTTCGCGACCGGCTCGTGCACCTTACCTCGAGGCGCGTCGCTAGCGGGCGGCATCCCGCTGCAACACCTGCGCACGCTACCGCGGCCGCTGCCCGCGCCCGCGCCCGCTTCCGCTTCCGCGCCCGCCTCCGCGCCGCGCGTACCACCGCGCGACACCCCGCTCTGACAGACCACCCAACTTTAGGACATGTGTAAATAAACGGTACCCCAGTGCTCAAGACAATTTTAAGTGGTATAGTGGATTGGATATTGTTTTCTGTTCGGTGTTGGGTTCTTGCTAGGTGTGTGTGTTTCAACACTTTAAAAAAGGATTCTTATGCAGGGCTAATTTAATAGATCACATTTGACATTTGTCAGTTTCTTTGTTCGGTCTGTTTCTTTTGTAATTAATAGAATAAATATGTAATCGTCATTGAAAAAAGTTAGGCAATTGTGCAGTTCTAACTTCAAAAAGAATAATAATATTTTATGTCTGCCGCCGTTAAAAGGTTACGTTGTTAAGTTTTGACGAAGTGTCAAATATGATCTTTTAAATTGGGCCTACTTTAATTCGTTACGTATGTATTTTTTTTTGTAATTTTTATTATGCTAACACAGGTTTAGTAATAAACGTCTCGATGAAACGATTATTTTTTCAATGATTTTTTTGTATCACCAACCAATTTAGCAAGCACCTGATATCTTTCTGTTGAATTCACATTAGGTAGGAAAAAATGAAATTCTGTTAAAATATATGTTTGTAAATCATAATGTAAATAAACACTTATAAACACTAATTAAAAATTCGAAAATCAATATGTATACTCGAAAAAATGTTACAACAGTATAAGATGGCAGTTATTGTTGTTTTTAAAACATCTTTTTTTGTTATAAATGGTTGTGAGGATAAAAAAAACAGTTTTGTAAACTAGTATTATAATTATATCAATACACGGATTAATCTTCGAACGTAAATGTGTTGGGATCGGATTAACTCTTTCCTAATGTATTATAGTTACTGTTAGAACAAGATAATTCTAGTTAATAACATAATCACAGGAATACGATAACTATGTCTTAAGTCTTTTGTTCATTTTTCTGTTTTAGGGAAACACCGAAAGTTGCAGGTAAAGTTGTGGTGCAAATGACAGCGGAAATGTATATTTCAATGAAAATAATATTCACATAAGTACTTACTTTATTTTATGCAGTAAGCAATTAAATGTATGTTTTGTTAGTATTCATTTTTATTTACATTATTTATTTTCTTACAACAATAGAATGAACTTAGGACTTAAGGTGTTAAGAATATAATATTACTTGGTCCATTAAGCGTTTGTACATACAGTATAACGTGTAAATATGTTTTGTATTACAATGGTTAAAATCCTGCGCGTGTCTCGAGCGATGCCCATGACATTGTAAAACCAAGCTAAGAGAATTACCTTAAATAATTACATGTCTAAAGTAATTGTTTGGAAGTGACACATGACATCGCTTTGTCGTCTGTGAAGTTTGGAACCGTTAAATTAGAATGTACATCAAACTTTTCAAAAGCCCTTTATTGTAACGAGAGTAAATAAGTTATGTATAATATTATGTTGCCAATTAAAGTATGTGTTAATGATTACTCAAATAAGTTTGGTAGCCGATGATGACAAACAACAAAATATAATCAAAATCTGTAAAAATTTAATTTAATTTTATACAGGCACATGTCCAAAGAATGTTTTTTAACTTCTATTTCTAAAAGAAAGACACTAAAATGGATGTCTATTGAAGCTAGAAAAACGGTTGATTACACTAACGGCCGAATTGATAGACGACTGTTAGAAGTTATTTTTAAATGGAGACTTTCATTTATATTTCTTTTGTTACAGAAATTATTAGGAAAAAATTATAAAACTGAAGAGTAACGAATCGTGAAGGTGGGCCTGAAATGTTGACGAATATAGAAATATTTTCAGAGTCCTTTTGTTCGTAAGCTTTTATTCTTAGATATAAAATAGACATGAATATTGATTAACACATTTTGTTATTTAAACATTTAAAATACAATTTGAAGTATATTTAAATAGAATTTTGTAATGCATTTAGATAAATATAGGTTCTGAATATGGTTTAAAAACCTCCCACTGTATAGGAAACGGTTCTAAGTCGAGACACAATGTTATTTTTTAAAATATTATAAAAGCGATGCATTTTTCTCTTAGTTTGGTTCAACACTGTCATAACATTAATTGATGCAGGAATCGAACAGTTTGCCCACGGGTTTATACTCCGTAAAGAAATTATACATTAGTTAAAATTACTAAATTTGCAATTTAATTTTAGCGGATATTAAATATCCAGTTTTGTTGCTAGCTAATAATTTTATTATTATAAATACATTAAGTTTGTACGTTAAATAATTGTAAATAGTTTAAAATGAAGTCTTTCTAACTGTCGAAATGTTTTCACTAAACTATTGGGAAAAGAAAATAAATGGAAAAATTCGCAAATGTTCGCTTCTGATGTTTCATTTTATCCGTAAAGTTTAGAGTTATAATCAATTATTTTCTGATAAAAACATAAGATAAAACCATATTATAACAGGAATAATCCACACAAGGCCAAATCATCCCAAACCAGACAGAGCCTGTACTAAGCTGTGCTGTAAGCATAAAATAGGTAATTTTGATGATACTTCTAAACATTTTACATCATACCAAATTCTATCAACTGCCAAAAAAAGATTAAAAGTGTTGTGAACAGGAGTGCTTCTATTTGGCATATTAATCCATCACCATATACATTAAATTAAGTCGCTCGCATAGGCACCACACATGACCGACCTTACGAGCGGCCACGGAAATATCACGATTCTACGAAAGGCCACTACTAATCCGGGATTAAGGTTTTTGTTCCACATACCCGGACAGAGCGAGTCGGCTACCGGGCTTCCCTTGGATGTGCATTTGAGTACCGGATTTAGTACGGACTAGTTTCATTATATGGATATACTTCCAGGATTTTATTTCTTTTCGGGATATTCTGATGCATTATTCTTTTAATGAAGAAAATGTACTGCTTTTCGCATTGTTGAACCATTTGTTTTTACAAATGTCGTAGATTTTACTATTATAAGCAAGTACCCAATCACGATAACTTATGGTAAGTGGTAATGTGGACGAAGAAAGTATTGGATTCTTTACAGTGGCGTAGCTTGCCTTAGATGGGCCCTTTATCAAAATTTGTTGGGGAACCCAAATGGAGGTACGGCCGGCCCAAGTGTTTAACTGAGATCAAGGATTTTACGAATCTTTGCTACAAAGACAAACGTTCGGGGCCTCCGTAGGCCGGGGGCCCCGTATCATTGATACCGCTGATAAGGCGGTAGTTACGCCTCTGTTCCTTTACCTACGGTCTCTCCATTACCCTAAGGTCGACTAGCAAAGAATGCCTTAGGCATTAAGGAAGTTTGCCTTCGGACTAATAGTACGTTAAGAAAAAATAAATAGCCTCTTCGAATGACAAAACATTCACCTAGGCGATCAGCTGATCTTTTAGATGATCTTCTAGATGATCTTATAGATGATCTTATAGATGATCTTATAGATGATCTTATAGATGATCTTATAGATGATTTTATAGATGATTTTATAGATGATCTTATAGATGATCTTATAGATGATCTTATAGATGATCTTATAGATTGACCGATTTCTATATATCACGACTGGAAACATCATCATCAGCAGCCGCCGAAAGACGTACACTGCTAAAGAAAGGCAATTATAAGGGAGTGGTTGCCATAATCCCCACACTTGTCAGGCGTCTTGGGGGTCGCAGTATAGGTGGTAGATACTAGTACCACTAGGTAGATATAGGTTACTAGGTGGTAGGTTCCTTGTGCAAGGAACCGTCCAGGTAGGTACCACCGCAGATATTCTTCCGCCAAGCAGCAGTGTGTAAGCATTGCTGTGTTCCGGCGTGAAGGGCACTGTAGCTGGTGAAATTACCGGACACAAAGACTTAATATATAATGTCTTAAGGGTCGGCAACACGGTAGTGATTCTTCTGGTGCTGCTAGCGTCACCGTCACGCGCTGCGGTGACTGCTTACCATAAGGTAGGCCGTATGCTTGCTTGGCACCTCTCATGTAATCTTTGCGACGATTTTCACATTCGTTAGGTCTGCTCATTGACCCCTGTCAATGAGCGACCTGTCGACGGCGGCACATCATAAATAAAGAGATAATTCAGTTGGTTGGAATAAACGGGATCTGCCCGACTTCTTGTTCTTATTTCCTTAGTCGCCTCTTACAACACCCAACGGGGGGGAGATGGGTGGTGCTACTCTTACCCAGATACCGCATGGGGTAACCATGACAGGCATAATCTCAGAGTATTCAACTATTCAAGAAGAAGAATGAGAACCAATATTGTTGGTTGGGATTGAACGAGAAGAAGGGGACTCCACACCTGATGATTATGCTGATTTCGTGAGCTTACGCAAACTTGGAGAGGTTGCAGCGATTCCCTTTTAGGTAGTCGGGAAGAGTGAAGAACACACATGACGAACTCCGCCACACGCAATTGTCTGCCCTTTCTGGGGGGTGAGAAAGTATTTACATGACTGTGATTTAAAAAAGTGGCCCATCCGGGTGTCCAGGTAAGAATAACACCAGCCCACCTCCTCTCGATGGGTATCCGTAAGAGGCGACTAAGGGAAAACAAGAAGACGGGCAGCAGCGTCTTTCTATTGGATTACCTACCACCTATACTGCGATCCCCAAGAGGCTTGCTAAGCGTGCGGATTATGGCAAACCCTCCTTTCTAAGGGGGAGCTTTATTCAGCAGTGGATTTTTTTCGGCTACTGATCATCTGATCATATCACGACCCTGTATCAGTTCTGTACCGGCTGTGATTTAAAAATGCTAAATTAAAATTAATGCTGGTGAAATGAACTTGTTCAGGAGACTTAATAACTAATGTCCCAAGTGACGAGTGGCAGTGTACGGCACCGCAGTGCTATTCCAAGCGACGTTATTCATCTGCATGACGTAAGTATGGTGAAGATGAAGGTACTCCTTCCCAAGCCGGGGTGCTACAATCTATAGCATTACAAGCATCTACTAAAACAGTAGAATTATAATCTCACGAGGTATATATTTAGAAGGTCACTTTCTATCAAGAAAATGAGATTACAATAATTAGGGACCGGATTTATATGTACTAAATACATATTTTAATTTCAATAGTTATTGCCCAGTATGTTGTTTTCTACACGAATCATTACATTTGGAACGAAAAATGCTATTTTATTTTCCATATTTTTCAATATTTATATATATTTCAAAGATAAGTCCATATTTTTAGAAAAATTATTATATTTCTGTAAAAAGAGTAGCAAATGGATGTATACGAAACAAAGTACTTACGATACCGCGTAGGTAAATCACAAAAAAATGCTCATATGGGGTAGCAACTATTTGCGAATGAGCAAAATATTCCTTTTTCTGTAAACTTGGCACATCGCTGTCGCGGCCATAGATAAGAGTATATTACTTAGAAAGTCGCGGCTCGTTATAGTAAGCTATCGCCGCTGAAATTATTGTGTATTCCCCGTATTTACCTTATCAATAGGTACATCAATCAAAAATGAATGTCACGGATACCGGTCCGTCAGTTCGGTGTGCAGGTATGTTCCAGTCACATGCTGTGATGTTAAAATATTGTTCAGCCAGTACAAAGCCTTATTTTTAACAAACAGAACGATTTTGAATTTTGATAAATCAATCAACAATCCATTCATTAATTTGGGAGCTACGATGCCACATAAAGACACACATACAGACAGACAGACATAGGCGACAAACTTAAACATGCCTTTTTTGCATTGGGGTTTACAAAACATGAGATCCGTGTACTACAATAATAGAAATACTACATATAAATCCGGTCCCTAACAATAACACTAAGTACTATTAAAGATGAATCCTCATCTGGATATTGTAGAAACGACTGGGGGTATCCACCCCCAGTCGTTTCTACAATATCCAACCATTCCCAAAATAACGTCTATTTATTCAGTACCTACATTCAGATAGTTTATTAACTTATTTTTATTTTCAAGCTCGCTGGACCTTGAAATGAAGATAGTCCAATCCCCGACAACTAATGACAAATACAGTTAGCGAACTTCCATGGCCGAAACTACCTTTCATTTCCGTAAACAAGACAAAAATATATTTTTTACATCGAAAATATGGTATTGGCTTGATTTATGTAACACATTTGGTTACTTTTTTATAAGAGATTTGTTATTTATTCCAAATATGAAAATATCCATATTTTAGGCAGTTAGTGCAAAAATGAGAGCCTTTTTTCGCGGGGCAAAACCTTCAACCTTCATGGCATTTGAACCGAGAATTTCCGTGCCAAGTTAGTAGCCTTCTTTTTTTTTAACGCGGGGGAAATCTTCCAAAGATCCCCGGGAGCTGTGGGGCTCGACCGGGGTATGTGGGATTCTTACCCACAAAAACCCCCGCGGCTGTCGCATCAGCACAAGAGATGGGGACACCCGAGCTCGCTGGTGGGATCTGCACCACGAGCCCCACAGTGCCTTGCCATTGATCCCGCCGCCGCAAGGCATATTGTAGTCCCCCGGGAATCAGTCACGGTGCTCACAGGGACGGGGGGTCGCAACCCCGCCGCCGTTCTCCTTGGAAACGCAGCCGTACTCAATGGACGTCCTGGGGCCCGCACCCCGGACGTCCAGCCACTCCGAAGAAATCTCGGAACTTGGAGAGTGAAGACGCTCCGAAGCAAGGAAATTGTCGGTCCAAATGCCACTAAAAGTTCACCCATTTATGGACTGACTTTGCCTCATGATGCTTAACTAACTGATCGTTTACCTAACATCAATTAAAACTGACTATAGAGTCTTTAGGTTCGTTTCTGGAGACAGTAAACAGTGACGTTATATTTTAATAGAATAGAATAACAATTTGAACACCGCTAAACAATGAAGCACAATTGTACCAAAGTAGAGAAAATAAAAATAACAATTGACAAAATATCATATAAGTATAAAAAAAATATTACATATTAGGTACTATGTGCCCCAAAGAGGCAGGTTCAAATGGGTCCCAGATCAGCTTATTGTCAAGCAAATGCCTGATATTGGTTTTCATCTGGGCCTTGTGTTCCACGGATGTCATCCAGTGGTGATACAAAGATTTAAAATACACGCGATTTATTTAATACTAGCTGACCCGCGCAGCTCCGCCCGCGCTTTAATTACATTTTGCTCCCCTTTGCTCCCTACTCCCTTGATTTATCTCTCTCCATCTCTCTCTCTTATAAGAAAAATCTAATTCTATGCTCTTTCTCTCCCCTCCCGCTTCGGTCCCCGTCATACTTCCCCTCTTCCACTCCCCGTTGTCCTCTCTGAACCCTCTCCCTCCTCTCTCTTCTCCCAACTTGCTCCCTCTCACTCCCCCCCCCCCCCCCTTGCTCCACCTGTAAGAGGCACGACGATTATTTAAATCTTTAGCATGATATTATATCATATCGTCAAATACAAAAAGTAAAAGATCACCATAACTAGACAGTAAAGAGAATAATAAATCACTTACAAGTTTAATTCTTCAAACCGTACTGTTATCCTGATGAGCGTAGACTGTTGACTGTCCCGTGACCGCTGTATGAATGTACTCGTCTCAGCTTGCACCGCGTTTATATAGGCACACCGGCTGGGGTGCTAACACGGCCCTCCTGCACAGGTGCCTGCCCTCAGGCACCATGAGCGTGAGTGAGCCAGATACAGTGCAAATCAACTTTCTGTAAAACATAATTTTGCATTACAACATTATCCAGACATTACTAGGACACTGTAGTTTCCTCTAGCCATTGTGCTCACATTGTCACAATGTAGCTACAAGACTACATGCCCTAATCAAATGACACAGTATATGTCACCAAGACACTATAGCATTCTCCGCCATTACGCTCCCACTTGTAATGCAGATACACAACTACATTGTCTTAAATGACAGCACACGTCACCAAGACACTATAGCATTCTCCGCCATTGCGCTTGCAATGCAGATACGCGACTACATTGTCTTAATGAAATGTTGCAGTACCTATATATCACCAAGACACTGTAGCTATCCCTGCTATTGCGCTTACACATTGTCGCAATACAGACATACACTACATTGTCCCGATGGGATGTTACAGTATATATCACCAAGACACTATAGCCTTCTCCGCCATTGCGCTCCCACTTGCAATGCAGATACTCGACTACATTGTCTTAATGAAATGTAACAATATATATATATATCCACAAAATATTAAAAACTCTTAATTAATAAAATTAACAAGGATTTAACTCTACTGAGATTCTTATTTATTATCATTAATAACTTTTAGTTATAATTGAAAACTATTACCGCTTATCAACCGTTCGGCCGTCCCCTAAACATAACCAGTAAAGTATTTTATAATGGTAAAGGTAGGTGCCGTCATTATACAAGTTATTATACCATTTCGTAAAACTAGTAGGTAGATATTTGACGAAAATGCACATAATATAAATATTACCACGAAGAACCATTCTTTTCTAGTTCAAACGTAAATATTTTCAACACAATTTGCTTTCTACCTGCAAACTTTATAATTTTCTTTTTATCATGACAAATTACCAGGTTAATTTTAAAGCACTTCAATTATTTAAACAATAATTAATTATAGAAATTACGTGGATACATCACTACAACATGCGGTAAGTATATTTGTAGTTATGAATACTCACAGTTTCCGTATCACAAACAATTACGATTATTAGATATCTACCAGATGTAGGTAGTAGATTCCTTCATTAAGCACTTAATTATTCACTTTTTGTATTAACTTTAAAATGCTTTTAACACGGTCAAAAATATCAAAATTATATCAAAGGATAGACAAACACAAATATAGTAGTGCCTTAACGTGTTACAGTTTACACTTCACAAAAACAACAATCGCCGGTATTCGATATCTATTATATGTGGGAAGTAGATTCTATCATTAGGCACTTCTGCAACTATTCACTTTCTTTCTATACTATACATTAAAATACTTTTAGCACGGTCATAAATATCAAAATTAAATCAAAAGATAGATAAACACATCTATAGTAGTGGGTTAACGTGATACAGTTCACATTTCATAAAAACAACAATCGCCGATATTCGTGGGTAGTAGATTTTGCAATTAATCAGTTTCTATGTACTAACCATAAAAAATACTTTTAACCATTTAACATAAAATCAAAAGTATATTATATATAAGACAAATAAAAACAGCTATAGTTTGTGGGCTAGCGAGTTACTTATCACACTTCTGATGTATGAGGCACGACGATTATTTAAATCTTTAGCATGATATTATATCATATCGTCAAATACACAAAGTAAA
Organism: Furcula furcula; assembly: GCA_911728495.1. Taxonomy (NCBI): domain Eukaryota; kingdom Metazoa; phylum Arthropoda; class Insecta; order Lepidoptera; family Notodontidae; genus Furcula; species Furcula furcula. The sequence continues at coordinate 19,839,837 of OU452262.1, read as the reverse complement.
AGATCACCATAACTAGACAGTAAAGAGAATAATAAATCACTTACAAGTTTAATTCTTCAAACCGTACTGTTATCCTGATGAGCGTAGACTGTTGACTGTCCCGTGACCGCTGTATGAATGTACTCGGGTTTTTTTTTTTTTTTTTTTTTTTTTTTTTTTGAATGAGTAGTACTGTTGGCCGCAGATGGCCATTACAGCTTCACCGGACAAGAGGGGCGAGCGCTTTGAGCGCTCCAGCCCGGAAAGATAGGTAGCGACTAGCTCAAGGGCACCTCAGGGAGGCACGGCCTCGGCTTGGGCTGCCGCTTAGAGAGTGTGTGAGTTTACCACCGGTTCACAACGCGCCCCCGCTGAGAAGAACCGGCAAGAAACTCAGCGAGGGGATGCATGTCGAGGTCGCATGTGTACGATCCTTCGGCCTCGCCGGCGAGACCGGTGTCTGTGTGTAGGTGTGTGTACGACTCGTGACGTCGTTGTCGGTGTAGGTGTTGGTGTTGTGTCAAGGTCCAGGAGGACGGACATCGGGTCGGGTGGGTCGAGCAGTACATGCCGCGGACGGCGGCGATGTACGGTAGGTCGACGATCTGAGGGACCAGGACCAGGGTCGGGGTCGGGGATATAGTCGGCAGCGGCGCCGATGAGCGGGTTCGGGTGGACGCAAGCTTTTTCAAAGTAATGTTCGGACATTTCTTTGAAAAATTTGCGGATAGGGACTAGACCGAAGTCGGAATGAAGGTCGACATTCCGCATGTACCACGGGGCACCGACGGCATGTCAAAGAAATCGGTTTTGAATAACCTGGAGGCTATTGATGTGGACGGGAGCCGCGTGTGCGAATACGGCACTGGCGTAAGATAGGATGGGACGGATGCAGGTTTTGTAAAGTGTCAACTTATTCCTAAGCGACAGTTTACTCCGCCTGCAGATCATGGGGTAGAGCCGGCCGAGGACGAAGGCCGCTCGGTTGCGTACTGACCGTATATGCGGTCCAAATGTCATGCGGGAGTCTAGGGTGACGCCTAGATATTTGACCTTTTTGGTCCAAGGGATGGGACGCCCATAGAGGGTGATCTGACCTAAACGACTCCTGGGATGGCCCGCAGTGTGGGATCTGGTGCTCCGGGAGAAGAGCACCGCGGCGCTCTTTTCCGGGTTCACCGCGATCAGCCACTTTTGGAACCATTCGCCTAGGGCGTTGACGGCGACTTGAAGAGTGCGCGTCAGAAAAGCCTTATTTCTGTGTGAGAAATATAGTGCGGTGTCGTCCGCATATAGGGCTAGTTGCACCCTGTCCGAACGAGGGATGTCGTTCGTGAACAGGCTGAACAGGAGTGGAGAGAGCACGGAGCCTTGAGGGACTCCGGCCTGAATAGGGTGGGAAGTGGATCGCGCACCTTCGACTCGATATCGAAAGGTGCGATTCCTGAGAAAATCTCGTATGATGAGGACCAGACGGTCTGGCACGCCCATGAGGTAGAGCTTGTGAAGCAAGTCATTGTGCCAGACCTTATCGAATGCCTTGGCGACATCGAAGAATAAGGCTCCGGTGTATATGGGTCTGGGCTGGTTGAGCCCGGAGAGGACGTGCTCCGTGATGCGGTGCACTTGATGGACGCAGGAGTGTCCGGCTCGAAAGCCGAACTGCTCGTGTATGAGTATGCCCTTCGAGATGACAAACTCTTTGAGTCTTGCGAAAAGCAAGCGCTCGTAGAGTTTGCCCAGGGCGCTAAGGAGACTAATGGGACGGTAGCTCGTGGGATCGTCACGTGGCTTACCGGGTTTGTGAATGCCGATGACGTCTGCTTCTTTCCACTCCGAAGGGAATATAGCGTGCGTCATGGCGGCATTGAAGATGGCTACCAAGAGGTAGATCAAGTGGTAGGGAAGGATTTTTAGTACGCGGTTCGAGATGCCGTCAGGGCCGGGGGATTTCTTAGGCTTAAGGCCTTTGATGAGGTCTTCCACCTCGGAATGGGTGACCGGGGTGAGAGTGTCGGATGGCGGGACAGAAGCCCTGCGCTCTACTTCCCTATCTACGTGATCGCGATGGGGTGGGTCGGAAACTGAGACACTAGGAGAGCATTGTCTCTCTAGAGAGTCTGCGAGGACCTCGGCTTTTTCCTCGTCGTCAAAAGCTGGAGGGGCGCCTGAAGGGCGGGTCAGCGGAGGCATGGTGGCTACCGTGTCAGACTTGAGAGCCCTCGCTAGCCGCCAGTAGGCTTGGTGAGAGGGAGTGATACCCTCGAGAAAACCGTCCCACCGGTCCCCCCGGAGTTCCGCGATGCGGTTCTTTACGTCCCTCTGTAAAGCGCGCATGCGGATCCGGTTGGCTTCGGTGGGGTAGGAGTCGTGAGCGCGGATAGCCGCGTTTTTGGCTCGGACCAATTCTTTGACGTCGGCCGGCAGTTTGAAGCGTTGGACATAAGGGTCCACCGCTTCAACCTGCCGGGAAGATTGGCTGATGGCCGATTGGAGGTTGTCAGTGAAAGCACTGACGGCTTGTTCGGTGTCCTGAGGGGACGAGAGGTGGACTGGGATACGAGAGAGCTGTGGCGTGTCGGCATTGGCCAAGCAGGTGCTCAGCCGCTGCCAGTCCACCACGCTCTTCATGACCGGTTCCGGTGAGGGAGGTGGTCCGAGCTCCATGAGAACGGGACGGTGGTCGGAGTCTAGTTCATGGAGCACTTCTAAGGAGCGCAACCGAAGCGTTACGCTCTTTAGAAGTGCCATGTCTAGGACATCGGGACGGTGGCCGATGATAACGGGAAAATGGGTGGGGCGCATTGGTGCAATGACGTCAAAGTCGAGAGTATCGACTAGAGCGTCGAGGCGCACGCCGTTATAATTGGTGGTGTGACAGTTCCACCTGACGTGTTTGCAATTAAAGTCACCGCCAAGGATGACGGCGCTATCCATGTCAAGAAGTGCTTCGATGTCACTTCTGAGAAGTTGCTTGTCAGGTGGAAGGTACACCGAGACGAGAGTGACAGGGGGATGACCCGAGAGAGAGAGGCGGCAAGCCGAGGCCTCGATATTGGTGAGCGCAGGGGCATCGAGTGGGATGCAGTGCAAGGATTTCCTATAGTAGATGACAGTGCCGCCTCCGCGGGAGGCAGTTCTGTCATTTCGCACGAGATGGTAGTTGGCGATGTTGGGACTCCTATGAGCGGGTTTGAGGAATGTCTCTTGCACTAGCATGACGTCAACTTGGTGATCCCTAAGGAATTCACCAACTTGATCGCGTTGAGGAGAGAGGCCATGGGCGTTGAAAAACGCCAGGCACAAGGAGCGGGGCTTAATCCGTTTTGGGTGTGAATCCATTGATTAAGGGTAAGATTGGGTGGTGGGAACCACTGACAGGGAACTGAGCACACTCTCGTGCTCGACAAGGGCCATGGTGCGTTCGAAGTCGTTTTTAGCGACTCGAAGCTTGTGCGCGAGGGCGCGGATGGCGGCAATGTTGAAATTGCTCATGGTGTTGCGGATCAGTTGGATGTCCGACACCAGGGTGTTTTGTGCTGAGGGCACTGGGGTGAACCCGGCGTGAGGCGCCGGGGCGCTAGTCGCAGGGTGCATGGGCGCGCTGGGAACATGGGTGTTCCATGCGTTGGGACGGTTGAGCCGTGGGTCGCGGAGCGCAGAAGGCGCGACGCCTTGTGGGCCTGGGTGCAGGCCAGGAGGAGCCTGCGGCACGGAGGGTGCCGAACTTGTCGGGACTACTTTTTGCGCAGAAGGCGCAGGAGGAGTAGGGGGTCCGGGCACAATGGGTGCCGAAAAGATGGGCGCTGAAGGCGCTGGATTCCTGGGCGCACGGAGACCGTTGCGCCTCGCCACTCGGCGATTCCTCTTTGGGGCCTTCGAACATCCGCGATAATTCGCGGGGTGTCCGACGGTCCCGCAGAGGACACAGCCGGGAGGCTCGGTCGCGGTCTCCTGCTTGCGAGAGCAGGTGGATGTCGGGTGGTCCCCGATGCATTTAACGCATCGGGGAGTGGCGTGACAGTTTCGGGCCGAATGGCCGTACAATTGGCAATTGTGGCACTGACCGGGAGTGCCACGTTTGTGGGGGGGTTCGACATAGAAACCCCCGGTAAGGTCTAAAAGATGAGAAAAGTCGAAAATACGCTTGCCTTCGGGGGTACGGTCGAGAATGACAGTCACCATACTGTATGGGACCTTGGGACCGCGGCCACTCGCCATGCGGTGGACTTCGTGGGCGGGGAATCCTTGGGACTGAAGGTCCTCAAGGATGAGAGAGGGCTCGAATTCCTTCGGAACTCCCCTGATGACCACTCGAAGGGTACGGTCCTCTTCGAGGGTGGAGGTATGGAAGGAGATCTTCTCCTTCCTCAAGTGGGACGTGAGTTGACGGTGGTCGTCAGTCGTCATGGCGGACACACTGATGTCGTTGGCCGTGTTCGAGGCCTTAGTATACCGGATATTTTTCGCTTTAAGAGCGTTAGTGACGCGCGGCCATGCGGCTTTGTCCTGTATGATTACAGGAGGAGGTGGGCGGGGCTTGCGGCCTTCGGGTTGGCTCACCGGGGCGGCTGATGCGCGCGGAGTGGGTGAGGTGCGAGGGGACGGAGAGGCACTCAGGGAGTTTGGGGAGGACGCACAGGCCTCCTCCTCAACGCACTGGTGCTTGGACGGGCGCTGGTCCCGGGGTTGACGCGCCCGTTTCTTATCGCGGACTAGCGTCCATTCGTCCTCCGAGGAGGAGATGGGGCGCTTGGCGGACTCTACTTCGACCTCCATGTCCGAGGCTGACTGAGGGTCGGCCTCGAACCCCGGTGGAGGGAACTGGGTTGGCGCATCCAGGTGCGCCGGGGTGGGTTGCGGCGAGATAATCGCGGCGGAAGGTGGCAGGGTAAGCGCCGCTGGGGTCGGTGCGGTAAACGCGTCGGTGGGCTGCGACTGAAGGTCGGGCGGGGTCGGCGAAAGGGTTTCGCTCGAGGTGGCGGCGGCGTTCATGGCCGAGATTAACTCCGTCAAGATCGTCGGATACTTGACGGAGATAATCTCCACCAGTCTCACCGCAAATTCGGGAGGCACTTGGGAGAGTGCGGGGGACGACATTTTTCCGTCCGAAGGGAAACTCTCCGGACGGAACACGGGTGAGTGATCCTCCCCGCCGGCAAGGCGGGGAGTGGGTGAGTGCCTAACGTGTGGCCCTAGTGTATGTGGGTGTGTAGGGTGTGTAGCCTAACAGCCCCGGGGCAGAGGAGACGAGACCGGCAAGCCGGCTCGAAACCAAACAGCACCCAAGGAATAGGAAATAGGAGGCGGAAGGGTTGGGAGGGCGACGATCAAGATCGACTAGGGGGTCACTCCCAGGGCCGGTTGCCTTGATCCCGTCCGAGTTGCCGTTTCCTGAAGGGAACCGGCGAGCGCTCGGGTCACGCTCCGCCTAGGTGCGTTAACACCGCAAGGATCCCCTAGGCGACCACTAAAAAACACGTGGTTTTTAAAACGCGGAATGACTGCTTTGTTATTTGGAAACAGTGACCTGTTTTCAAGTAACAAAGAGTCACTCACGGGCGGGTGCGCGCGACGCAGGTGTGCGGCGCGCGGGTGGCCGGCGAGCAGGTAGCCAGCGGCGCAAGCCGCGGCAGTCCAAACACGCGGCGGGTCGGTGGGCCGTCACGAAGCGACGGCGGTGACGCCTGGCGGCGAATCTGTGAACACACAAACACACGGAGCGTGAGAGAGCGTAGCGAGTGCGCACGTCCGATCGGGACCGGAGCGCGCAGCGGAATGCTGGGTTGAATGGGGTACTCGTCTCAGCTTGCACCGCGTTTATATAGGCACACCGGCTGGGGTGCTAACACACCTAACTCCTCCGATCACTCACTCCATCACCCTCCCCTCTCCTTCTCTTACACCCTCCTCTCGTTCTATATATCCTCGTCAATCATGGTATCAGCGTCATAAAATATACTTTATAACCTATTCTCGGACCTACCCGCAAAATTTCATACATATCGGTTCACCCATCTATTTAAAGACTTTGCCTTATGTTACTTAACCTTAACCTAGCAGCATGAAATATACTTTATTACCTATTCTGAGACCTACCCGAAATGCACACAAAATTTCATACAAATCAGTTCACCCATCTATTTAATGACCTTACCTAACGTTGCTTAACCTTAACCTACCGGGATAAAAAGTATCCTATGTTCGTTTCCTGGTTCTAAGCTACCTCCTCACCAATTTTCAGCCAAATCGGTTCAGCCGTTCTTGAGTTATAAATAGTGTAACTAGTACGACTTTCTTTTATATATATAGACCAGCTGACCCGCGCAGCTCCGCCCGCGCTTTAATTACATTTTGCTCCACTTTTCTCCCTACTTCCTTGATTTATCTCTCTCCATCTCTCTCTCTCTTATAATAAAAATCTAATTCTATGCTATTTCTCTCCCTTCCCGCTTCGGTCCCCGTCACACTTCCCCTCTTCCTCTCCCCGTTGTCCTCTCTGAACCCTCTCCCTCCTCTCTCGTCTCCCAACTTGCTCCCTCTCACTCCCCCACCCCCCTCTTGGTCCACCTAACTCATCCGATCACTCACTCCATCACCCTCCCCTCTCCCTCTCTTGCACTCTCCTCTCGTTCTATATATCCTCGTCAATCATGGTATCAGCGGCATAAAATATACTTTATAACCTATTCTCAGACCTACCCGCAAAATTTCATACATATCGGTTCACCAGACTCTCGTGCACGTAACTCAGAGGTTCTCAGATTTTGTTGTGCAAGGCGTTGCGAACGTTCGACACTCGACTCTCGTGCGCGTACCTGAGAGTTTCTCTGATTTTGTTCAGCAAGGCGTTGTGCACGTTCAGGTGAAGATTCTCCCATACGACGTATTCTTGCTGCCCGTGCTTGAGAACTATGTTTAGAAAGTTGAGACCTGGCTCTCTTAGGCATTTTCAAATGTTTAAGAAAATGCTAATAGCGTGTAATATTCTAGCTCTGTAAAGAACTGTTGTTTAGCCCTGAAAAGAACTGTTGTTTAGCCCTGAAAAGAACTGTTGGTTACCCCTGAAAAAATCTGTTGGTTAGCCCTGAAAATAACTGTTGATTAGCTCTGAGAAGAACTGTTGTTTAGCTCTGAGAAGAACTTTTGCGTAGGTGTAGTTTTAAGAAAGAAATCTAAAAAAACCGCACGAAAATTATTAGAATTCGCGCACGACCGCTGCGTAGGGAGCCGACCTCGCGTCCATAGATGATACATAACTCGCGTCTGAGCCGCGCGGGTTCCTTACTCATAGATCTAAACTCCCCTCAAGCATTCGCACACCAAGGCGGGGGCCTTGGTGGCGCTCACTTCGCAACGGGCCGTGCAGCAGAAATCTTTTAATTTATATGCAGTAATATTTTAATTTCGCCATAACTTCAAAACCAAATGTCCTATTTTAATCATTCACAGACTAAATATTATCTACATAAACTGTACTTAATGATGAAATAATTTATTTTAATAAGGATTAATAGCATGAGTAAAATAAATGCGTTTAAATGTAGTCCAAACAAAATTCAAGATTTTTAAATAAAAAAATGGTTGTTGGGCCTCACTCGACATAGATACGCGCGTGTGCCGCGGATTATTTTGTAGATATTTATAAGATCTACAATTAATTAGAACATTTTATGGTTCTATCTTTTATAGTTTAGGCAGCGTACGCAAAATAAGTAACTTTTCTGGTTGATTTTTTACACCTTGTGTCCGAAAAAACCCAAATATCTTACGGAACCCTATTTTTTTCCAAAATAAAATTTAGCCTATGTTACTCGTGGATAATGTAGCTTTCGAATGGTGAAAGAATTTTTTAAAACGGTCCAGTAGTTTTTGAGCCTATTCATTACAACCAAACAAACAAAGTTTGGCGCAGCGTTGGCAGGCCTCCCACTAGGTGGACAGACGACATTGTGCGCGTCGCAGGTAACCGGTGGATGCAAATAGCCAATTGTCGTTCATTGTGGCGTTCTAAGGGGGAGGCCTATGTTCAGCAGTGGACGTCTTCCGGCTGATGATGATGATGATGATGAAACAAAGTTTTCCTCTTTATAATATTAGTGTAGATTAGTGTAGATGTAAGTACACACATTTAGCATCCAAGAATCAAAGTTCGTCAAAGTGAATAGTTGAGCAACAATGGCACAGAGCGTTTGATTTCAAACAATGCGGAGAGGAATCTCCCAAAAAGGGAGGGTGCACAAAACTTGAGGAATGTCGCAACTTGACATGCGCCAAGTTGCGACTATGCAAGTTTTAAGATCTAGAACAGTTATGTAGTAGCACTTATAAAGCTTAATTTAATCATTTATTCTACTATACTTGCGCTGCAGACGGTGAGGGCTTGGATTAACGGCGTGGTAACTAAACTAGTAAAACCGTTCCTTTTTTACTTTTGTATGGTTCCGCGACCGTTACAATAAAGAGTATTACGGTTGTACCTTTAATAACACAGTTTTAAAATATTGAATCAGTGATATCTGTAGTAGATTAAAGCGAACCCAGCCAAAATGTTATTGTCTACAAACAAAATCAAATTGAAGAAATAAGCTCAGCAGTTCTCACCAACCCAATACCGCAGCGCAAATAGTGGAGTCAGTCAAGCCACTGCAGCTATTTTTTTTTAAAAAGATTATTCAATTACGCAGAAGGTATAACAGTGCCTCTGCCTTATTTGTAGCTTCCGTGGAGTAATGACACAGGTTCAAATCCTGCTTAACTTTCTAAATAAAAACAACACAGACAGATTATTTGATGTAAGTAAGATGATATTCGTTCGATAGACACATCGATATATAAACTAGATAAACATTCACGAACAAAATGACATCTAAAATGTGGTCGCGGAGGTTGCAAACTTATCTGTGCTGGTGGCGGAAACGTGAACTAACGATTTTATAATGATAATGACTTGTAGTTTGACCTTATACTTTTTTTTAGAAATGTTTCAAACTGATGCGGTCGAAAATTTGAAAAAAATCTATACTTATAATAAAACTGTAACAGGTCCAATTCTGTACATTGAAGATATTTTGAAAATTATATTTGGAGGGCATTCTATAACCGATACTGAGGCCGAAAATGTAATTTTTTTAATTTTTGTCTGTCTGTCTGTCTGTCTGTCTGTCTGTCTGTCTGTCTGTATCTCGGCTGAGCATCACGCCAAAACTACTGGATGGATTGAAACGAAACTTGGCATGATTTGAGTTAATACTCCGAGGTAGGACATAGGATACTTTTTATCCCGTAATCTAGCACGGTTTTTTTGGGAGAAGGGATTAAAGTCAAAATGGGTACTTGGTTATACGCTTGGTCCAATTTTATCAATTTTTCTTCATAATTATAATAAATATTAGTAAGGGAACATGCATAGAGAGTTGTTATCAAGGTTTTGTAATCGATCGGGTTAAGCAACGTTTGGTAAGGTCATTAAATAGATGGGTGACCGTTTAACGCCATTTGAACTAAATGGGTCCGTGCTTCGGAGAGCAAGTAAAAAGTGGGTCCACGTTTTTAACAATAAAACTGTAACAGGTCCAATTCTGTACATTGAAGATATTTTGAAAATTATATTTGGAGGGCATTCTATAACCGATACTGAGGCCGAAAATGTAATTTTTTTAATTTTTGTCTGTCTGTCTGTCTGTCTGTCTGTCTGTCTGTCTGTCTGTATCTCGGCTGAGCATCACGCCAAAACTACTGGATGGATTGAAACGAAACTTGGCATGATTTGAGTTAATACTCCGAGGTAGGACCTAGGATACTTTTTATCCCGTAATCTAGCACGGTTTTTTTGGGAGAAGGGATTAAAGTCAAAATGGGTACTTGGTTATACGCTTGGTCCAATTTTATCAATTTTTCTTCATAATTATAATAAATATTAGTAAGGGAACAGGCATAGAGAGTTGTTATCAAGGTTTTGTAATCGATCGGGTTAAGCAACGTTTGGTAAGGTCATTAAATAGATGGGTGACCGTTTAACGCCATTTGAACTAAATGGGTCCGTGCTTCGGAGAGCAAGTAAAAAGTGGGTCCACGTTTTTAACCGACTATAAAAAGGAGGTTATGTATTCGATGCGAATGTCTGTTATTAAAAGTTTAGTTAACGTAAAAATAGCGCAGGCGGAGCTGCGTGGGTCAGCTAGTCATTAATAAAATCGTAACTCGAAAACTACGAAAAATCGTAGAACATACATGGGGGTGATTCAGAAACCTCTCAACACGAGGCACCTAAAATAAATTTTATGACGTCACCGTTCTGGCCACCCTGTAGACAGTAGCGACACTCCTATCGGCAAAAATAAATTTGTCAGGATGTGGCTTGTAAAGAAATAGCGACACAAGGGCGCTATTTCTCGCTACCACTTTTTGAACCGGGACACCAAATCTAGTTTATATATTACTAGCTGACCCAAGCAGCTCCGCCCGCGCTGTGTTTACGTTAACTAAACTTTCAATAATATACATTCGCATAGAATACAAAACCTCCTTTTTAAAGTCGGTTTAAAACTTGGACCCACTTTGTATTTGCCCTCCAAAGCACGAAGACGTTTAGTTCAAATGGACCTCCAAAACAACTGACGTCACGGATGTCAAGTTACTTACATCTCTGTTAATAGTTTTGCGATAGAAAATAATAAAAGTGTATTGATTGCAATCATATACTAAATTGTACAAAGTTTGTGTTGTTATATACTACATACATTGTAGTCCGGAGTGTGTGTGCAGTGAAAGTCGATTAAAAATCCAATTACCAATTGGTAACTGCATTTGTGTACCAAATCCAAGTGCCTACCCTTCAGTTACCTAAATAAAAATAAAATTAACTAAACTGTGTTATATAGTTCTCATAAGACTGTGACTATTTTGTGTGTGCACACCCTATAGCTGAGTGACCCATGCATGGTGTTTACATTCCATTGATTTCGTACCATAATTAGAACAAGGATTTGTTGCCGTAGCGCCATCTATTTTAATTTGCCATACACAGAATCATCTGGGTTCTGCTACCCAACGTAACCCTTTATAGCCACCGGAGCCATCTAGCGTTAAAGTTAATAATCAATAAGATCGAATCAATTAGGTTCTGGCATACAACTAAAATGGCAAAGTGTGGAGCGTGTGGGAAATTTCTATCGCCAACAGGTGCCGCCACTTGCAGCGTTTGCTCCACTATTTTTCATAAGGCTTGTGTGTTGGTCTCCGATACATCAGTGGTCAGCAAGGCTTGGACCTGTCCGGAATGTAAGAATAAGATACGCAGGGGCGATAACAGTTGCACTCCTGTCAGAAGCGTATGTGGAAGCTCCGTGCAGGATGTACCAGTGACTTTGAGCGAACCGACAGCGGATCTTACAGGTCCTGTAGGTCGAGGTGATGTACAAGCGGCTGGTGACGGCGCCGTACTAGCTATACGTGAACTTCGTCAAGAACTTGCTCAGTACATGGACGAAATACGCTCTGAGGTCCGCGAGTTTCGAACGGAAATGGCGGAACTTCGAGCGTCCGTCCTTGGCGTTTCCGAGCGGGTCGATAGCTTAGAACGCAGGTTGGAGGCGGTCGAACAACGACAGGTGGAGCCCGACCGTGGCGATGCCGTCGATCTTGCGGAACAAGTAACTCAGCTTAAGCTCGAATTGAATGAACGCGATCAAGAGGCCTTGCTGTCGGACCTCGAGATAGGCCATTTGCCGGAGGAGCGTGGCGAGAACATCCTGCATGCTGTATCCGTTCTTGCTGTGAGACTGGGTGTGCAGCTGGACGAACGCGACATAGTATTCGCGGAGCGAGTCGGTGCTGCTACGGGGACGGAGGCTGCCGGCGGCGGCGACGGCGCTGCGCGGCCGCGTCGCGTGCATGTGCGGTTGGCGCGGCGCCAGCTGCGCGACGAGCTGCTGCGCGCGGCGCGCGTGCGGCGTAACCTCACGGCCGGAGACGCCGGCCGCGCGGACCCAGCGCCTCGCATATATATAAACGAGAGGCTGACGCGCCACAACCGCCAGCTATTTCACCGCGTCCGCGAGGAGTGTCGTAGACTTCAATGGCGCTACTCGTGGACGAGGCGAGGCCGCATTTTTGCGAGGCAGGGCGATGGCCGGCCGGTACACCATTTCAAGTCGGATGCTGATCTTCGTGTTTTTGCGTCGAGCACATTTTGATTTCTCTGTCTGTAGAGACCACTGCTACATAGTTTTCATTTGTTCATGTTATTTACCTGTTTCACTGTATGTACCTACCTATGACATTTACGGTATTTCTCTTTTTCATGTGTATTGTGTGGGGATAAATAGGGCCCGTCTTAAACACTGCTTCTATTTTAGATTTTACAATATTTTTTATGCTATTTATAGCACTGCATATTACACTTTACGTTCCGAAATATCACGTTACATAAAATGTTTCCCCTCGGTGCATATTTCTATTTATTTATTTTGTCACTATTACATTGGTGCGCTTTGCTTGTTTTGCAGACAATCAGATATTTTGATTCTGCTAAAACATTTTTTACACATACTCTTAATTAATTTTATTCTCAAACTTATGTCTATACACTATATCTTCAATTTAGATTTAATATACAATATTTATAAGCATGCATATAAACTGATTATTCCACATAATAATATTTACAAATATATAGTATCTGTTACTAATGATTAATACCTTACACTTAAAAGTTGGTCTTTTCAATGCTGGTTCCCTCAACACAGGCCACGAGGAGTTCTATGCAGCTATGCTAAACCTAAAGCCTGATATAATGGCGATAAATGAGACTTGGCTAAGACCAGGTGAGGATGATAAAGCTCCGAAAATACCTGGCTTTCGTCTATGCCATTTCCCGCGCCCTGAGCAGGTTCGCAGAGGAAGAGGAGGCGGCGTAGGTTTCTATTTACGAAAGGGTATCAGAGTCCATATTCTACCGCATCCATCATCATCGTCGATAGAGCAAATGTGGCTTCGTTTAAATGCTAAAGGTCTGGACCTTCTCATCGGGACTGCATACAGGCCACCGTGGCTTGATGTCAACAGTTTTCTTGATGCAATAACTGACACTATTTCTTCCTTCTCTGGGTATGACAGGATGATATTGGTTGGCGATTTTAATATTGATATCCTTAACCCACATTGTAACAAATTTATTCTTTTGCAACAATTCTTAGAGTGTTTTAATCTGAAGCAAATTGTGTCTGAGCCTACACATTTCACTGAGCACAGTCAGTCGCTGATCGACATTGTTTGCTCAGATGCTAAAGCTCGTAAAGTATTTGTTGGCCATTCTCCTGATTTAGGAAGTCATGCTATGGTTGTTGTTGAATTTGACATTAAAAAAGATAAGTCATGCCCGCGCACAGTGACGTATAGGCCACTGAAAAGCATTGTACCAAGCTTATTTCATAGCGATCTTGATACGATTGATTGGGGCTATTTGAGGTTAATGAGTTCTGAAGTTAATGAACTTGCGCAAATCTTTGCTGATGTGCTTATCACACTTTTCGATCTACACGCACCTCTTAAGTCTACTAGATTTAGGGAACCGCAGCATCCATGGATAACCGATACTGTCAGAACAATGATGCAGATTCGGGATGATTTGCATGTAAAGTACAATCAATATAAAACTGAGGCTCGCAAAGAATGTTACAAAACCATGAAACATCTTGTGATAGCAGCCATGTATAATGAAAAAAAAGTTTATTTCACCCAGCATATAAACATGAATATAAAAAGTCCGAAAAAGTTATGGAAAAATTTAAAAGACATTTGCATTCCAAATAAAAACCAGAGCACAGAGCTCCCACCACATTTTGACGACCCTGAGCTCATTAACTCTCATTTTCTTAATATTCCCGGAGATACATCTGTAACAATATCACAGCTTACGTTTTTGGAATTTCATAAATATGGCTCAGCATCTTTTTCACTTAGGCCAGTAAACAGCAGTACAGTTGCCAAAGTTATTAATAGTCTTAAGTCTAACGCGCAAGGAATTGATGGTATCTCATTGGACATGCTAACGATGACGCTGCCAAATTCTCTAGATACAATAACGAGCTTGATTAATTCTTCCATAGAAAGTGGAGTTTTTCCTGATAGTTGGAAGGTGGCTGTTGTTAAGCCAATACCGAAAACTAGTAATCCATCTTCTTTGAAAGATTTGCGCCCAATCAGCTTGCTCCCGTGCATATCTAAGGTTCTCGAGCGCATAGTGTGTATGCAGCTTACCGAATTTCTTGAGACGAACGACATATTTCCTCAAGTACAGTCTGGCTTTCGGAAGGGTCATAGCACCACCACTGCTCTACTTGATGTTATTGATAGTCTTTTAGCGGCACAAGATCAAGGAATGTGTAGCATTTTAGTACTTCTTGATTTCACACGGGCGTTCGACTCTATAAATTTAACTCTGCTCCTGTCTAAGCTTAGCTATTATGGATTTGACTCGAAAACAGTTAAGTGGTTTCAAAGCTACCTTGAACAACGTAAACAGTGTGTAGAGCTAACTAAATCTGATGGGTCTAAAGTGCGGTCTACTCTACAGTCTGTATCTCGTGGTGTGCCGCAGGGTTCTATTCTTGGGCCTATACTGTTTACCTTATACAGTGCCGATATAATAAATGGAATCAATAACTGTCGCTATCATCATCTGTATGCGGATGATCTACAGTTATACTATTCTTTTCCCTCTACAAATTGTATGGATGCTGTAGATAAAGTTAATAGTGACTTGATCCAAGTATCTAACTGGTGTAGATTTAATTCTTTAAATTTAAATCCTACTAAATCAAAATATATGCTCATTGGATCCAAGCACAATTTACAAAAGCTTAAAGACACAACACTGAATATCTCGGTAGACGGTCAAGTTATGGAACGGGTCTATGAGGCTAGGAATTTAGGTTTGATTATGGACAGCAGTCTGCACTTCGAAAAGCATATTAGTGAAGCTGTACGTAATTGTTTTTATCGCTTAAAATTATTATACAAAATACGACCTTATATTAGTGAAGAAGTCAGAATACAGCTGTGTGAGTCTTTAGTTCTTTCCAAGCTCAATTATTGTGACGTTGTGTATAGTCCTTGTCTACTTAAAAGAACTGAAAGGCTAATACAACGGGTCCAAAACGCATGTGCTCGCTACTGTTTCCACGTTCCTCCTCGCTCGCATGTCACACCATATTTAAATGCCTCAAATCTTTTAAAAATGGCAGCACGCAGAAAGCTACATCTGGCAACTCTTCTCTTTGGAATAATTAATACGAAAACTCCAAAATACCTACATGTAAGACTAGATTGGGCAGAAGCACACTCTAAACAGCCGAGAAGAGCTTGTACCTTTGTGTTATCCACTCCCACCCACCGATCCATGGCTTTCAGAGGCTCTTTCAGGTTTGCTGCGTCCCGATGCTGGAATGATTTGCCACCGCCAATCCGTGCAATCAAATCTATAAAAACCTTTAAAAATACACTAAAAAAACATTACTTGCTTTCGCAGCAAAACTCACTATAGGTATTTATTTATTTTTACTTCATGCCTATAAAAGATAGTCAGTTAGTTCATTGGTTTATCTGATCATGACCATCTACCATTTCAGTACTATTCGTATTCTCGCATAGCGTAGCACCATTTTTCATTTAAAATTGTATGTTTTGGTTATATGTGTATAGTAGTTAGTGTATAGTAGTTAGTGTATAGGTTATGCTTAAAATTATTACCTAACCCAATATATCATAAAACATAGATATGTTATCCCTACTAATATATGCCAACAATTGTGACCCATAATTAAAATATATTTATTTATTTATTATCTCTTATTGATCTTTCTTTTTATTTTTCTTTTATTTTTTTTTGTTTATTATTATTAGTACTTGGCATGCCGTGATGCCAGTTTTAGGTGCTGCCAGAATACCAGCGCTGCTCTATATACAATATAGAGCAGCAATATGCTGAGGCAGAGCCCTGTTTGTCCACACACAATTATTGATATCTGTTATTATTTTGTTATTTTCATATGCGTTAAATTACTAAGTGTTGGGCAAATAAATGCTTTTCTTCTTCTTCTTCTTCTTCTTCAAATGGCGTCACACGGTCACCCATCTATTTTTTGACCTTACCTAACGTTGCTTAACCTGATCGATTTCCAAACATTGTTAACAACTGTCTATGAGTGTTCCCTTACAAATATTTATTATAATTATAATGAATAATTGTTAAAATCGAAGCAAGCGTATAACCAAGTACACATTTTGACTTTTGTCCCCTCTCCCAAGGGAACCGTGCCGAATGTCGGGATAAAAAGTATCCTATGTCCTACCTCGGAGTATTAACTCAAATCATGCCAAGTTTCGTTTCAATCCATCCAGTAGTTTCGGCGTGATACTCAGCCGAGATACAGACAGACAGACAGACAGACAGACAAAAATAAAAAAATACAATTTTGGCTTTAGTATCGGTTATAGAATGCCCTCCAAACATAATTTTCAAAATATCTTCAATGTACAGAATTGGACCTGTTACAGTTTTATTATATAGATAGATATCGATGGATAGACATTTAAAAAGTCACTTCTGCGCCTGGTCCGTCTCCGGTTATATTGCTTTTTTGCTCCATGGTATTGTGAGAGTAGGTAGGTAACGGATCCCAGCCCTGAGCCCGGGGCTATAAACAATGGGCAACCTTCGGAGTCACTGGACGCTCGGGGTGTGGGCCCTTTGAGCGTCCATTGAGTACGGCGGCGACTCCGAGGAGGACGGCGGCGGGGTTGCGACCCCCGTCCCCGTGAGCACCGTGACTGGTTCCCGGGGGGCTACAATGCGCCCCCCGGCGGCGGGCTCAAAGGCAAGGCACTGAGGGGCCCCTGGAGCAGATCCCACCGGAGAGCCCTGGGGTCCCCCCTCTCATGTGCCGATGCGACAGCCGCGGGGGTTTTAGTGGGTAAGAATCCCACATACCCCGGTCGAGCCTAAAAAAAAAAAAAAGGTAGGTAACGGATTGTTGCGCCACGGAGAGGGCCGCGGTGATACGAATACACGTTACCTACAGGATGTCTGAATATCTGCACCGCCTGTGGCTAAATGCGTTTAAGAATAACTATATAAATGTAGGAGCATACAAGAGACACTAAATATAATGGAATGTGCATGAAGGCACGGCCAGATAGTGACTGGGGTCAGTCAGGCCAATCGGAAAATCACTCGAGGGATTTGCCACTGACAATTTAATATGGTCGTTATTTCATTGATATAGAATTGAAAACCGTATGGATTATTGTAGTCAGCTATTATGGCCCTGAAAGATAAGCCCGTTATCGTTTGTCCATTGTTTAAATTTGACCGAATGGTGATAAGACAAGTAATGGATTACTTTCTCTAAATATAACTGTTGGCTATGGACTCTTTCAATATCTAGTGGCATTTGTTCATGGTTTCTAAGTATAACTGCTACGTGCATTGGACTCTTCCAACATCTAATGTTATGTTATAGACTTTACACTAACAACCATAATTGTTTTGTTTTCATGTGAGGCTAATCCCACCACTCATTCCCACCACTGTTACTGCGGTAAGCCAGAATCTACAGTGGTCAGTTCTGAAGACACCGAGGTTTGATCTTCAGCGAGCCCCAAGGAACGCTAAATTGTCTTGGAACCCGCAACAAATTAGTAGCCTAGTGTTTGTATAGCTATCTTAAAGTTTTGTTTGCGTACTTGGGATAGCGGGCCCTCAGCTCGGTCCACACTACTGATTTTGTAGGCGACACATACGGTCATAAGAAACATCACTTTAGTAACAGAAAAAAAAATATAATTTCACACACAAGTGATGGGCAACCAACGTTGGCCATCACTTGTAGACCCAACACGAAAACTGCACGCTAAACAAGCGCGTTGGCCAACTAACAACTGTTGTTAGGCCCAAAAAAATCTACTGGGGCAAAACAGTAAGGTAGCAGTATTTCACACACCTTTTATAATAGATCATGTGATGATACGGACCTAAAATAGCTCTTACTCTATTTGTTCTCGCTCGGTTTTTTCCCCAGCGAGCTTTTCAATACAGCTCGCGCGAATGGCCACACGCTGGTCAGAATTTACGAGCGCGCGCGAACACCCTTCAAACGCACTCGAGCTAATGTCATCGCATTAGCGCCGCTGTCTCGTTGATTGTTTTGTTCGCAAAAACGCTACCCAATTACCTTGAGTGTGCTTGGAAAAATAGGAGTTTAGATTGGAACTATTTAATTCTAGTGCAGAAAGCTATAAATGGCATATGAATGAGAATAAAAAATATTCTTACTTCAATTTTGAATTATTATTATTGCATCGCTTGTGGGTTTTATTTTCTTTATGAACAAACAAGTTAGAATTAAGTAATTAAAATGGCCTCAGATTTTCAAAAAGATTACAATATATAAAATCTACCAATGAACAACTCTTCATTATTATAATCCCAAAGGTATAAATTTTTTTAAATAACACTTTATTAAAATGTATCGCCTTCACGGTCAACGAGTCTGCAGATTTGATATTTTTTTAAATTAAAATTGGTGACGAGACAAGCAAGGGTTTCGCTTGATGTTAAGCGAGCTGCCTATGAACAGCCGTCAAATCACCGCCTTTCAAGTGGGAAACAAACTTAGCCTATTAGGTAGCGGCTAGGGTGTCTAACCACTAGACTAACAGGCCCGTCAACATTTGTTAATAAGCCTCTGGGCCTGGTAATTTCACCAGCTACAGTGCCCTTCACACCGGAACACAGCAATGTTTACACACTGCTGTTTAGCGGCATAATATCTGACACCTGTATCATTAATAAGCTAGTGCATCTTGCAACTGTATCAAACGTGGTCGCTTGTTATATTAAGTAAAAAATTATATCTGTATGTTGAAATGAAACTAAATTTACGGATTATATCACGGTTTATTTATGTTTATAACATCCTGTCTTTTCGAACACTTTACACCATTCATGGTCACGGGTGGACCCGGTAAAAGTAGTTTCATTTCAATGTATGTATAATATTCGCGTTAATATCAGAAATCATTATTTATGTGTTAACAGTATTTAATGTAATGGTCACTTTGTTATGAAGGTACTTAAATTAATCAGTTACGTGTTTGTGATATAGAACAAACATTTAAATTATCTACTACAAGGCATAACGATAATAGTCAATTAATGGATTTCTATCTCTGCAGTTGGTTGATAGTCATTATTGGTACCGAATGCTAAAACATTTATGGGAGTGAACGGCCCTCATTGGTCCGAAAGGAGGGCAGCGTGTCGGGGGGTGGGGAGCCAAAGAGAGTGCTTCTAGCAATTTGCATTTATTTACTGCTTTTCACAGGTACGGCATGCGCAAAACAAAGGTGCTAGGGCAGGTTTTGTGTAGTCAATTTAGTCATTTATTTTCGAACGTAAATATTGTTTTTTAGGGGCGGTATCGAATGATGGAATCCGATACGGAGTTTATTGTGAGCTTTAGATTAGGTGATTATTTATTTAATTACATTTGTTTACATATACCCCACAATACAATTATTTAAAATAGAAATATAAATCTTATAGAAATGTACGATATGTACCAGATTTCGTAAAAGGAACGTAGATAATATTAATAAGTTTTAAAAACTAAAACACGACTACGGATAAAATCGCAGTTTAATAATGTGATATTATTATAACCTATAACCAGCGGACAATCAAGACGCTTCTAACGACACCCTACTTGTCAAATGATGTTAAGTAGATTAGAATATATGCGGGAACAGATGAACATACATACATAATATATACATTCTTGTTAAAATCATAACCCTCCCTCCGTTTCGTAGTCGGGTAAAAATGGATGGATGAATGGATGGTGGATGCAAATAGCAAATTGTCGTTCATTTTCTTTGCGCGACAGAATCCGAAATGTGGAGATTCGCCGAAGAACCAAGGTCACCGACATAGCTCTCAGAATCGGCAAGTTGAAGTGGCAATGGGCAGGCCACATCACTCGAAGAACCGATAACCGTTGGGGAAGAAAGGTTCTCGAGTGGCGACCACGAACCGGAAGACGCAGCGTAGGCAGGCCTCCCACTAGGTGGACAGACGACATTGTGCGCGTCGCAGGTAACCGGTGAATGCAAATAGCCAACTGTCGTTCATTGTGGCGTTCAAAGGGGGTGGCCTGTGTTCAGCAGTAGTCATCTTCCGACTGGTGATGATGATGATGATGAATATATAAAAAACTATTTACGTATTTTCTTCACAAAGTTCTAGTGCCCCTTTTTAGTTTAGGTTTTGTTTTTTAGTAAGAAAGCGTGGTGATAACCGTACTATTTAAAAAAGATTAAGAAGATACTAATCTAAAACAAAACGGAAGTTACCTAGCGTGAGCAAGCTTTTTGTGTTTTAACACAAAAGCGTAGTAACCTTTTAGGTGGAGAGTTAACATTAATTAATTAGCTTAACTGGCTTTAGCGCTTAGGTCGTGTTCACATTATCGTTAAATCCACTCGCAAGAAAACACTCTTATCAGATAAAGCCTTGATCAAGGCTTAAGCTTTTATTCTTTAATCGAGCAAAGCCATTTTTGCTGTTTAAAAATGAGGAACTGTTCAGGGCTCTTCTGCGAACGACCACCTGGCCACCTAAGTAAGATGTACGAGCACCTTGATATTCTAAGGTTAGAGCTAACGCCATCTTCAAAAAGCTGAAGCTGGATCATTCGTATCCAGAGACGGTTGACGACGCGTTGTAGGTCCTGCGTCGTCACAACCACTGCATCCGCCGCTGCAGAGACTTTAACGAGGTCCGAATTTACTGCTCAGTCTCTTCGTGCGTCGATGAAGGGGGGTTTTCATCATCATCATCAGCCGAAAAGACGTCCACTGCAGAACAAGTACCTCCCCTTAGAAGAGGGAGTTTGCCATAATCCCCACGATTGGCAGGCGTCTTGGGAATCGCGGTATAGGTGGTAGGTAATCCAATAGAAAGACTCTGCTGCCCGTATTCTTGTTTTCCCTTAGTCGCCTTTTACGGACACCTAACAGGATGGAAGGGTGCTATTCTTACCCGTACACCCCACGGGTCACGGGTGGGGAGGTTTTAGTGAGAAGGAATCCCACATTACCCGCCTCCAACCTTACGGAGACAGGTTACCTTTTGAAGGTATACTCTCCGACAGCAAAAAACAACGCCATCATTCGCACCTTTAAGCTGCCTCTGAAACAGGCTCCTTGGTGCATCATTTATTTGAATTTTAATTAATTAATACTCGCAATTTACTTGATGTGTTGAGTTGGTCTGAGGTATCAAATAAATTGGATAGGTCAAATAGGTTCGGTTATATTTGCGTGCAACGTATGCCCAGCCCGCGGCACCACACGTATATACAGATCGGCATGTATGAAATGTATGTTGTTTAGATTATTTCATCAGACTGTACTCGCGGTAACGGCATTGGATTAGATACTATAGGTCTTTGTACGAGCATACACGTACATTGGCATTGTCAGCGTTTTGTGTGTTACGCGCAGTAATCAGTATTCCAGTTTTATATATAGAAATCAGTTCGTCACCGGTAATCGCAAGTACACCGCACGTTCTCACAACCCATCAGTCATTCATTAGTATATCAGTAGCTTAATTATACAGAATTCTATCAGTCTATCAGTCTTTCAGTTTATCAGTCACTATAGTACGGGAACCCCCGTACATTGGTCCTTCGAGCTTTTTGGAAAAAGCGGGATCATAGTACACGCGTCGCGTTGGGGTGGAATTTAATAACCTAAGTTCAACACGTGTCCGTGATTTCGCTTACCTTAGGTAAACCAGTTTGAGTGCATACATACGTACTATATTATGTGCTAACTCTGACTCTATTACTGTGCTATCAAGTGATACAGTGATTTATCAGACAGTAATTTATCAGACAGTAATTTATCAGACAGTATTTTATCAGACAGTGATTTATCAGACAGTGATTTGCTCTACAATCAAGGAGTACAGCAAATCTTGCCCGAGCAACAAGGTTTGGGATCAGACAGCAGCAGAGGGGAGATTATCAAGTAAGATCTTTCCTTTTTACATCTCGTAAAACTTTAATAATATCAGAAGAATGGCACAGGCAAGTGGTAGCAAAGCATCTCATATGTCGAGTAAAACAGAAGAGATGTTGCGAAAGCAGACCAGTAATTTTAAGGCTTTTCATCATGAATTAGTAGGTATCGACCTGGAGTCTATCAGTGAGAAGTGGGAACTCCAAGACCTACTTCAGACTGTGCAGCGTCGATGGGCCGCCATTGACTCTTTGCATTGGGACCTGGACAGCCAAATGGACAGTTCTGATGCGGAGTACGAGGCTACTTTCGCTACATATAAACGAAAGTATCAGGCTATCAAGAAAGCCATTAACAAGAAAATGTGGTCAGCAGCTCACATGGAGAAAGCCACGCCTCAAATGGAGATCCCTACATTTTCCGGGAATTTTCATACTTGGGTTTCATTCAAGGACTTGTTTAACGAAACCATCCACAGCAATTATTCGATGTCTAATGCACAGAAAATGCAGTATCTCAAGTCCAAAGTAACAGGAGAGGCAGCGAGATTAATACAGCATTTGCACGTCAGTACAGATAATTATCAGGTTTGCTGGGATATATTGAATCAACGATTTAACAACAAGAACCTCATCTTTATCTCGCATATGGATATTTTATATAGTCTCCCAGTCATGCAACAACAATCAGTCGTACTTTTAAAACGCATTCATGACACTACACAAGAGTGTCTTAATGCAATAAAGAATTTAGGGGCCGACATCAGTTCATGGGGTCCTATAATAGTGTTTCTTTTAACGAAGAAATTGGACGCTGCCACGCACATGGAGTATACGGGGACTGTAAAAAACCCCCGTGAATTGCCAAATATACAGGAATTTCTTCAATTCTTAGAAGCCAAGTTTACAGCACTTGAAGCCTCACGCAGAAAACAAGATAATCCTACACCTACACAGAAATATCAAGCCAAAAATCAGAATATCAGTCATCAGAAACCAATTTTTTACCTTTACAAGCTGCAAAAATATTGCGAAACCGACAGCTAACAACAGCAAGAATGAGTTGTCATCAAAATATTATTGCACATTATGCCACAGTGAAGACCACGGTATATATTTTTGCAAACAGTTTTTAGAAATGCCTCCTTACAACAGGCTTAAGACAGTAACTAAATTAAATCTTTGTCCTAATTGCCTTTTCGATCACCATGGAAAACCATGCCTATCAGCTAAACTGTGTCGTGAATGCAATAAGGACCATAATCGTTTGCTACATGGAGCATTTGTGCAATCTGAATCGCAATACGCGCGCCCCGCGATACACGCGGGCCGCGGGGAGAGCTTGAGCACGCGCAGGTGCAGTGAACTCGACCCGAGCGAAAATGCTAACGCAGGGAAAACCATCCGGACTAGCTGGCACGCGTCACAGCAAGAGGACTGTCAGGAGGTTTTGTTGCCAACCGCGTTAATTACAGTTCAAGCAGAAGACGGGACACACCATGTCATGCGCGCACTTCTGGATCAGGGTTCGCAGACGTCCCTGATAACAGAACGCGCTGCCCAACTCCTCAAAATACCTAGGAAAAGGTGTATGGGAGTTATCACAGGTATTGGAGACAAGGAAAGTAATATCAGGGGCAGAATCAGTATCAAATGTTCATCAATGGTTAGTGATTTCAACTTTGAAACAGACGTGATTATTATGAAAATACTAATCAAGAATTTGCCAAGTCAGTCCTTTTCTAAACCCGATTGGCCGTACTTGGATCAAATTAATTTATCCGACAAAGAATGCTACAGAAGCCGTGGTGTAGATTTAGTTTTAGACGCCGGAATATATTCAAACATTTTAATGGATGGTATATGCAGAACAGACTCGACCTTGCCGACTGCACAACAGACACGCCTGGGGTGGATTTTAAGCGGCAATGTAAAGTCGTATCAATGCAACGTCGTATTACTTAAACAACTGGCACAAGACGAAAAACGTAACTATCCCACTAGTTCGGCACCTAGTCTACTCCCGGAAGCATTTTACTTTGATGATTTGGAGCATGGTCAATCGATCCAGTCAGTGAAACAGCTACAGTCAGACTCAATCAGTCTCCTCAAGGCGGGACGATTTAATTCAAGAAAATGGAAGTCCAACTCCTCAGAGCTACTGGAAAATGTTACAGATTATAAAAATCAGCAAACCCTCGATTTCAAGCAAATGGAATCGACGACTGCCTTGGGTCTTAAGTGGAACCCTCGGCAGGAATACTTTACTTTACACGTAGATATTCCGTTATCAGAAAGACCGACGAAGTGGTCACTTTTATCAGATACATCTAAGATCTTTGATCCCCTTGGGTGGCTCTCCCCACTTACCACGAGGTTCAAAATATTATATCAGGATATTGGGAGGTCAAAGTTACAGTGGGACGAGTTTGAACCTCAGCAAGTACAGG
The DNA here is from genome assembly GCA_911728495.1 of Furcula furcula. Taxonomy (NCBI): domain Eukaryota; kingdom Metazoa; phylum Arthropoda; class Insecta; order Lepidoptera; family Notodontidae; genus Furcula; species Furcula furcula. The sequence continues at coordinate 19,815,320 of OU452262.1, read as the reverse complement.
AGGTGTGGGTCAGTACTCAGCAGGAATATTTCGCAGAACAAACAAATCAGTTAAAAGCAGAAACAGTAAAATAAGTAATTTAAATCCAATATTAGATGAGCAAGGTATTTTAAGGGTCGACGGAATGCTCAGGCACGCGCACATCGATCCTGAAATGAAGCAACCTATTATCATCCCCAGTAATACAAGATTGGTGGATCTCGTCATTGATCAGGCGCACGAATACCCAACCCTGCTTACATCAAGGAGTAAGTGGCAAAATCCTCAGCCGAACACCAAGTTCAATGATGTTGTCTTTATCAAGGATGACAGCTTTCCACCAGAGAAATGGGCTCTCGGTCGCGTCGTGGAGCGGAACCCCGGCAGCGACGGTTATATGAGCGTCGTCTCTTTAAAAACCAAGAATGGTCTAATGCCGCGACCGGTTGTAAAGTTATCAGTCCTATCAGTTTATCAGAATAAGAAACAAGGAATTAAGGAAGCCGAAGAAAGGCCAAAAATAAACAGAAAGCATAAACCTTTTAATTTCCTTACAATGGCCATTTCTTTATTGTTTTTACTTTTTCTATCAGTCCCACAAGCATATTGCCGTTATAATATTACGCAATTACAAGGCAACAACAGTATTTACTTCGATCGCGTTAAAGACATGCAAATAATTCGCGACGACTGGAAACTAGTATATTACGACACGCAACCTTATCAAGAAGGCAATAAGGCTCTCACAAAAAATATCAAGTATTTAGAACACTTATGCGATAAAATTGTCATACGATCACAGTGCGACGGGATCATGTGGCAAATACGACATGAGGTTAATGAGCTACAGTATTATAATGATATATTAATGAATCATAACGTAAACAAACAGGTGCGTCGCCGGCGTGGACTAATCAATGGGGTAGGATACCTAGCCAACAGTTTATTTGGTGTCCTGGATGACCGCTTCGCTGAAAAGTATGAATCAGATTTATAGTTGATCAGGGAAAATCAGAACCATTTAGCTTCACTCTGGAAAAACCAAACATCAGTGGTCGAGGCGGAATTGAACCTGTTAAAACGCACAGAAATACTTATGGATAAGCATCACAAGTTAATTAACCAGAAAATGATTACCTTACAGAATGCAGTAAATCAAGTCAAGGCTGAAATTCTAAACGGATCAGACATCAGCGAGTTTCTTACTACAGCAATCATTACAAATAACCTTTTATTTAAACTAAAAGATATACAGCAGACTCTGCTCGATGCTGTCACTAATATTTATAACGGAAAATTCGATTTTCACCTTCTCTCTCCAGAGCAGTTGAGACAAGAACTAAGACGTATATCAGAAGAGCTACCTAAAGATTTGTCGCTTCCTATCCAGAAAACAGACAGTTTATCCGCCATATATAACTTACTCACAGTCCGAGCAAGAGTGACTGACAGATATGTTATATTGGAACTCAGGATTCCGTTGATTGCCGAAGATACATATGAGATATTGAGAGTAATTCCGATACCTCGATTAATACGCGACAGTTACGAGATAGTCGTAGTGCCTATTGCACAATACGTCGCCGTCAATTTGAAACATGATATGTTTTTAGAAGTCACACAAGAAGACTTATTATACAGCTGCTTTCCAAGAAGCCCACAGTTAAGTTTATGTCACATAAAGAGGCCTATTAAATTCATACAGGATAATCAGAGCTTTTGTGAGACAATGGCTAACCCTAGAAGATGCAAAACTAGCGTTAACTTATGCAGTAACAGATGGATAGAACTAAGTAAATTGAATACATATTTCTATTTTTGCTGCGAGACATGTCAGCTAAAACTCATGTGCAACGATCAGATTTCTCCTTTACAATTACCAAATTCAGGCTTTCTACACGTCGATCAAGGATGTACGATCAAGTTAGGAGATTCCATTATTTATTCACACAGACAGGAGACCAGTCAGATGAACGTGAGCTCAATTATCCCGTTGCCAGAAATTTCGCAGATAAATCATATTGTTAACATCTCGTTACCAAATATCTCTCTTAACAGTAGTGAAGACTTATCAAACCATAATGTTCAGCTCCAAGATTTTGAGAGAAAGCTACAGATACTGAAGCAGAGCGAGCCGTTATTCAGTACGGCTTCTAGCAACGACATCCATCAGTACGCGGCGATATACATTTTATACGCGCTAGCAGTACTTTGTGTGTTAGTTTGGGTATGGAGGAGTATCCGAAGGATGCTGGCGGCCGGGGCAACGACGGGCGTCTCCGGTCCGCCGACGCAGCAGGTGCAGGTGCCCGCTGACGCAGCAGCGCGCCGCCCGGCAGCGGACTTAGCAGACCCTTCTACCAGTGTTCAGTGCAGTGAATTAAATGAGTTATCTAATAAAAGTGCGCGAGTGTCACTCAGACATAAGATTTTTAAAGAACAGAATACGTGAGTGTTAATAAAAGAGACTGGGTCTTCCCCAATAGTATTTAGATCGGGATTGAGACCACCCGATGAAGAGATAGACTCTACTACAGTTTAAGAATAGTTTTAAAATAATAATGCCAATCATTTTGTTATTATCAGGGGGCTACTAACCAATAGGTTTACATTAGATTTAAGCATTATTGTTCAATCACCTTATAGCATCCACAGCATCTCATCTTCTCTACTAACCTCATCTTTCCCGCCCGGGAATATGTACGAGCATACACGTACATTGGCATTGTCAGCGTTTTGTGTGTTACGCGCAGTAATCAGTATTCCAGTTTTATATATAGAAATCAGTTCGTCACCGGTAATCAAGTACACCGCACGTTCTCACAACCCATCAGTCATTCATTAGTATATCAGTAGCTTAATTATACAGAATTCTATCAGTCTATCAGTCTTTCAGTTTATCAGTCACTATAGTACGGGAACCCCCGTACAGTCTTATTACTACTAGATTAATAATAAACAAAGTGAACTATTTTGGTTGCATATTATATTTCTTTTTAATTTAATTTTTTTTATATACAGGATGTGGTTCTGCATTCTTGCCATATTTACGGAGGTTTTAAAGAACATAAATCAATCATTAAATGTTAGACGTAAAATTATGAATTATGAAATGAAATGTTTGGTACGAAAAGAAATCCCGTGTGCAACCGTCACTATAAAATAACCCCACCCCGTCTGGCACTGCTCTTCGCGCAAAGTAGATAAACAAAAGTACGCGCGGTTTGCCAACCTTGGGACCGATTCTGAGCCCTCGAGAGCTCTTATTCTGGTTGAACGTTAATCGTGAATCATTAATTATCTTTTAGTTATAAACCACTGAATTATTAAACTATTTTTAATCAATTAACATAGTCCTTAACTGTTAGGTCTACAAATATGGCAAAAATGCAAAACCACATCCTGTATACAACTTCTTTTTTATTTAAATAAAAATAACTACAATTTAAACTGAATAACACTAAAAAAAACTTTGCCATTAGGCTAAAAACAATCTCAAACAATTTCAAATAAGAATACAAAATAATAACACGTTTTCAAGCCATCGCAATGACCTAATACAAATAATTATATCAGAAGTATTTTACTTCTAATGCCATTGCATCCAAATAATAGTGTGTTAGATAAATGCTATCCTCATTAGTGTTATAAAATCAACACAATAACTCCGTAAGTCCTTTTGGAGTCTACCGGGGTTTGTGGGGTTGTTACCCACTAAAACCCCCGCGGCTCTCGCATCGGCCGAGACCTCTCCGGTGGGATTTGCACCAGGTACCCCTCACTGAGGGGCACTCAATGCCTTGCCTTTGAGCCTACCGCTATATATCTCTGAAAAATAATGTTTTATATTTATTAGGTCATTAACATAAATAACCTACTTATTTTGGTTTAGAATTAAAAAAGCTGTATGTAGTCTGTCATCGGGTAAATATAATATCGCTTATCTCGTCCGAAAGTCATTAGTTGCCGCCGTGGATCAAATGCACTGTATAGAGCAGGAACACATTTTACCTGCATTGATTAAAACAGAGTTAGGGGTGGTTAGGGCCCGCGAGCGTGATACCGAATAATGACTGTTAGTGACCCCTGCATGTAACCACAAACAAGATTAGTAGCCACGTGATCATGATTTCAACGTGATATTAGAGTATCAAACATTATCTATTGCCGTAACGCATGCCAAAGAAAAATGGTTTCAATTGTATTATATTCGTGTTCGTCGTCGAGAAAAATCCATTTTAAGAAATCTCTTGCCCAGATCAAAACATCCTATGTATAACGCCGTGCCTAATCATTTCAGAACTATTAATTTATCATAGAAATATAATATGGACAGTGTTTATACACATATAATAGAGTTTCGTCTTCAAAAAAGACAAAAACTAAATACACACATTGACATATTGTCAACTTTTTTACAACTACCACCGGATCACAACGCGGCCTCTACTGAGAAGATTCGGCAAGAAACTCAGTGGGCTTATCATTTTTTTATTTAAGTATGTATTTTATAAATCATTTTGACAGTAAATGAAGCTTGCATGAGCATCGCAGTTTAAGCCCACGCAGCTTTATCCTCCAGGTAATCCGAGAGTCCAATTGTTTAGGAATTCAGATAAAAATTTCAAAACAATTCGATGTTTTGTCTAGCTAACATTAGAGTAGACATTTACAGTTATCATTTAACTTAATAAAAATGAAGATATTTTTACTCTTAGTCTTTCAGTACCATATGTCATCACTGGCAACACACACTAGTTAAACACTATTCGTCTTCAGAAATTATTCACTACAGAAACAAAACTTCCCTGGAAAATGACGGCATTGGTATTATTTAAAATCACAACCACAAAAAATCACAATGCTATCAGATTTTAAAAAGCCCCACTCCTATCAGATCTCTCAATTCAATAAACTCCAAACGATTTAACTCGCCTATCTCCCAAAAAGTGCTTCAACTTCCAAAACTGCGGCTCTAGTTGGCAAGGGTGTAAAAGTTTTACGTCGTGAATCGACTGTTCGAGCCAATTTGCATTTATTACAGTTACGTGCTTTTGTCTGTGGCCCGTGGGACCGGGGCTATTAGATGAACGGATGTGGGGCACATTTAGTACGCGTTAAGTGAAATAGAATATTTGGTTACTTTTTTATATTTTATTCGATTTTGTGATGTCCAAGTCAAAGTCAAAAATAGTTTATTTCAAATAGGCTTAACGTAGCACTAAGGAAAGGTCATGTTTTAAAAAAAAAAAAACTACCACCGGATCACAACGCGGCCTCAACTGAGAAGATCCGGCAAGAAACTCAGCGGGCTTGTCATTTTTTCACTTTTTTTTTTCTAAACAGTGTGTCATGTTAAAATTAGATCAGAGCGACAGTGTGTCTTGCCGTTCAAAAGATCAAATAAGACAAAAAAAATACGACAATAGTACAACAAACTAAAAGGCCATGTATGAAGGGGATATAAGTAAGATGGTCACGTAAGCGATACACCTGTCGTGAAACATGAGAAATATCTTTTGAGCCCATTAATTTCATCAACCTAAAGCGTCCTTCGCACCGGAACACAGCAATGTTTATTTATTGCTGCTTTGCAGAATAACATCTCACACTGCGGTGTTACCCTATCAATCTGGACGGGTTTTTTTAATATATCAAGAGCATTTATTATTTCTTTACCAAAATAGCATTCTATAAGGTTTATCTTCAGTGGCAGGGTCGGAGGAAAATTTCCTTTTGAGAACCTCACAAAACTTTAATACGAGAATGTCTTCTAAAAACAAGTTGTCCCTTTATCTACGTCCCGGGCATACTTTGGCCTTTAAGAAAAATATTTTATTCGTTGTATTTTACAAATGGCGGGGCAACAAAGGCGCTTGGACGGGCCATGCGCATTTCTCAGGGCTGCTTTTATTAAACGTCTCATGTAGTTTGTCACTAGCACAATAAAGGCCGAGTTCCGCAGGTATAGGCCGCTGTGAGGTAAGATACTGATAGTGCTTTTATACCAAGTAATTGAAATTGATTTTCTGTGAAAAAAGAATGACATTTTTTTGATCAGGCCCATAAGAAATCTCTTTATTGTGGCTCTATAACTAGCTCGGTAGTGATAAGGAAATCTTACTCTTACGTGGGAAAAGGCGCAGATATACGCAGTCAAAATCATTTATTTCAAATAGGCGCGCATTTCAATCATTTATTTCATGTTAGCACTTTTGAACGGTCAATTTTTTTTAAAAAAAGCTACCACCGGTTCACAACGCGGCCTCAACTGAGAAGATCCAGCAAGAAACTCGGCGGGCTTGTAATATATTCACTTTTTTTAAACAGTGTTTGTTTTGTTGCAATTAGATCAGCATCGGCGACAGTGTGTCCTGCTGTTCAAAAGATCAAATAAGAGAGAGAAAAAAAATACGACGAAAATACAACAAACTGAAAGGCCAAAGGGATAGTAGTCAGTTTTTATCCCCGTTTCTATCTTTCGCAAAAATAAGTTTACAATAAAATACCACTCGGATGTTGGTAGAACCCCTGGTGGATACGGGACCACTCTATCCCCTGACCACTGATTTATTTTTCGTATAACGACTTAAAAATGTTCAAAGTAAGGTGTTCTTATTTCGAAATCTTATTTCAAATTATCTTAAAATAAATCTTCCAAATGCTTGGAACCTTATTTTGTAGTGTTTAAGTTTTTTATGTAAATGCCTATGTAACTACATATAACTACGTACTACCTCATCTTGGATGTCGCGTGTATTTAATTTTGCGAACAGCCATGTTCTTTTCCCGAATGCATCAGGCGTACGGTTATGTTTTTCGAGGGTATGTATGTATTAAGGTTGCCTAGAAGAGATCGCTTTTAGCGATAAGGCCGCCCATTGTTACATGTCTTATTAATTTGTATCTTATTCTTCTAGTATCTATTTGTTTGTACGCAATAAAGAATTGTCTATCTATCTATATGTATGTTTCTTGTCGGATCTTCTCAGTTGAGGCCGCGTTGAGATCAGGTGGCAGCTTATTAAAAGGAAATTTGACCGTTCAATATACATTGCATATTTAAAATAAATAATTTTGAATTTGAATTTATGTTTGTATGTATGTAAGTACATATGTATGTATACCTTTTTCAATAAGAACCTCAGCACAAAATCATGGCATAGAGGCGACAATTGTTAAATGGATTAGCACTATGCTGCAGGAACGTGTTATTAAAAGTAGTTTATTAGGTGATATGGTTACCGTAAAGGCAACTAAAGGATGTCCACAGGGAGGCGTACTATCCCCATTACTGTGGAGTCTAGTGGTGGATTCGTTGTTAGTGGAACTTAACAATGGACCATTTCAAGCCGTAGGCTATGCAGATGATATAGTCATACAAGTAAATGGCAAATTTCCAAACGTAGTAACGGATTTGCTGCAGGGTGCTTTGGTTAGGGTGGAAAGATGGTGTAAAGACAATAACCTTTCCATAAATCCAAGCAAAACGGTTATAGTGCCTTTCACGAGGAAAAGACATTTAGAGGGCCTTAGAGACCCAGAAATGTACGGCACCAGACTAAAATGGGCTACGGAAGTGAAATATCTTGGGGTAACTCTCGATAGTAAACTAACGTGGCATAGTCATGTTGAAAACATAACAAGAAAGGCCTTACGTGTCTTCAATATGTGCCGTTCTGCGTATGGCAAAACCTGGGGACTCAAACCAAAGCAAAGGTAATGTATTGGTTATATACCACGATGGTGAGACCTATTCTCACATACGGCAGCGCTGTATGGTGGCCTAGGACCAAACTAAAGATCTGCAAGGATTCTCTTAGGAAGGTACAAAGAGTAGTTTGCATGGCAATTACAGGTGCCTTCAAAACAACGCCTACATTGGCTCTTGAGTGGATACTGGGACTAACCCCACTACACACTTACATACAAACAGAGGCAAGGAAGTCGCTATACAGACTTGCAAAAGCAGGAGTTTGGAATCGTAACAAGCCCTGTACAAAACACACTTTATTGGATCCCGTGAAAGAACTGGACGATCTAATGGACATGCCCTGTGATAGGATAAATCCAGTGTACATGTTTAACAAGAGGTACCGAGTACATATACCATCCAGGGAAGAGTGGACGAGGGGACTCAAACCGGTTGGTGGAACTCACCTCATATGGTACACTGACGGTTCTAAAATGGAGTCAGGTACAGGGGCAGGGATTTATTCCAAGGACTGTAGTGTCAGTCACAGCATGGGGCATTATGCATCGGTATTCCAAGCGGAAACCTATGCCATAATTGCCAGCATTAAAGAAATGCAAAGGAGAAACGTCAAAGGTAAAACCATTTGCATTCTCAGTGACAGTCAGGCAGCTCTGAAGGCTCTGAATTCCTTCCGAGTTGCTTCTAAACTAGTCAAAGAAGGTGTTACAGGTTTGAACAACCTGGGAAGACACAACAATGTCAGCCTTATCTGGGTACCTGGACACGAAGGCGTCGAGGGCAATGAGAAGGCAGATAGACTAGCGAGGGCCGGCTCACAGAGTCATTTGGTTGGCCCCGAACCATTTGTGGGGATTCCGTATGGAACATATCACCAAGCATTATATGCACATGCTAGGAACGAACACATGAAGGAATGGAGGGCAGCGTCAGGCCTAAACCACTCCAAAGCGTTCTCTAGCGGAAGGGTGGACTGTGGGGTTAAATTATTAAGCCTTAACAGATCACAAATAAGGCACCTAATAGGTGCACTCACGGGACATTTTGGCACACATCTACACAGAATGAGGCTAAGTACTGGTGACATTTGCAGATTCTGCGAAGATGAAAAAGAGTCAATGCGACACATATTGTGTAGCTGCGACGCTCTTGCGAGACGTAGGTTAAGTCATTTGGGAGTAGCCTATCCTACGCCAAATGATTATGTACAGCTCCAAGCTGGCGCGATCGTTGCGTACCTGAGGGAGCTCTTCGATACGCCAGCAACAGAGTAAGGGCTAGGGCATGCACAATGGATCCAACTGGGTCGAAGTGCGTTCCGGGGATACCGGGCCCAAATTTATAGCCACCAAGAATAGAATAGAATGTATACCTACGGCGCGATGGACAGATGATGTGTGACTTATAATAATGTCGATATACTCCATCCCAAATAAGCTTGGAGGCGATTACAAGTTCGTTTGCGGCTCAATAACTACATAAGACATAATGATATTGTCAAATAGGCGCGTCAGCAAAAACAACTTTGTATTACCAACCTTTTTTTGCTGCCGCGTTAACGGTCAACTATACAGCGGGGGTGTTTTATGACTGCATAATGAAGTTGTAATCGCCTTCAAGCTTATTTGGTTTGGAGTGTAGATTCGTTCTAGTTGTGGAAGTGACATAGGCTATTAGGCTATATATTGCTACAAAAAAAAAATGGTATTTAATATTTTATTTACTTCCAAAAACATAAATGTGGGTATGAAAGGTTAACAAGACGAGTTGAAATATATAAACATATGTATACGTTTAATGTATGTGGAAGGATAATATAGCAGTTGATTTAAGATTTTTACTTTCTCTTTTACTTTTCATAAAGTCTTCCGTAAAAGTTTTTACAGTAGTAACTAAAATACAAAGGACGATTTCCAATCGCCATAGATGGCTCGACTTTCGTAGTGTGCTCAATCGAGTGAACTATCACTGTTAAACCAGTACCCGGTCTGAAGTTCCAGACAGTTACTTACCTCACCCAGTCGGGGTAAGATAAAGTGGTTTTATGCTGCTGTTCGTGTACTTTGTCTTATTATATTTGTTTTTCTTATTGTTTTACTGCAGCCACTGTGACATAGGGAGTAATCGCTTGTTTCACAAAACTACGGGTTACGGGTTCAAATCTCGTGTGGACCAATGTTGCAATACTTTTGCAACATTGGTCCATAAATTACTCACTTGTCTAAAATCCGAATTTAGTACCTTCTCCATTTTATGATTCACTCTAGTGACGAGGCAAGCAGGGTATATGCTTGATGGTAAGTGTTACCATATGATGTTGATGGTAAGTGGTATATCATCATCATCATCACCAGCCGGAAGACGTCCACTGCTGAACATAGGCCTCCCCCTTCGAACGCCACAATTAACGACAATTGGCTATTTGCATCCATCGGTTACCTGCAACGCGCACAATGTCGTCTGTCTGTAGTGGGAGGACTACCTATGCTGCGTCTTCCGGTTCGTGGTCGCCACTCGAGAACCATTCTTCCCCAGCGGTTATCGGTTCGCCAAGCGATGTGGCCTGCCCATTGCCACTTCAACTTGCATATTTTAATAGCTATGTCGGTGACTTTGGTTCTTCGGCGAATCTCCTCATTCCGGATTCTGTCGCGCAAAGAAACTCCGAGCATAGCTCACTCCATAGCTCGTTGTGTAACTCTGAGCTTATCTAGAAGGCCAACAGTTAGGGACCATGTCTCAGTACCATATGTCATCACTGGCAACACACACTGGTTAAAAACCTTCGTCTTCAGGCACTGCGGTATTTCGGACGAGAAGATTTCGCGTAGTTTCCCGAACGCTGCCCATCCGAGTTGGATTCTTCGGGCGACCTCTTTGTCGAAGTTGGACCGAGCTAACAGGATAGTTTGTCCTAGGTATACGTAGCGGTCAACAACTTCGAGTGTATCGTTCCCAACAACTACCGGTACGGGTGCAACATGGACATTAGACATGATCTTCGTCCATATATGCTTGGTGGTAATATCATCCACCCATATCTTCCCGTTGGGAGTCTGTAAGAGGCGACTAAGGGAAAACAAGAAGACGGGCAGCAGCGTCTTTCTATTGGATTACCTACCTGCGATCCCCAAGCCGCCTGCCAAGCGTGGGGATTATGGCAACCCCTCCAATTTAAGGGGGAGGCCTTTGTTCAGCAGTGGACGTTTTTTGGCTGCTGATGGTAAGTGCAACGCCCACCTATTCACACCTCCATTGTCACCCGAGACTTTGGTAATTGAGTCTTTTGAGTCCGCGAACTTCACCAGCTACAGTATCCGGTCAACCGGAATACAAAAAATTGAAACACTGCTGCTAGCCTTCATTAGTCCGCTGGTAAGAGGTGCTGGTGGTTCCTTTTTGAGGTTGTATCGACCTTGTGTTAATTCTTTGCTTGTCTCCCGCTTTGCAAAGGAGGGAAGTGGAATTTATGTATTTCCAACTCCTCCTATCTACCTTTTTAGTTAAATTTGTGGCGGGTTCCAAGACATGGCCCTGGGACTCGCCGAGGGTCAAACCTCGGTGTCTTCAGTGGTGATCCTGGCTTACAGGAGTAACAGTGGTGGGAATGAGTGGTGGAGTTAGTCCCAATTTAAAAAAAAAAACGCTGCGGTTTGGCGGCAGAATATATGACGATGTGGTGGTATCTAGATAGACGATCCCTTGCGTAAGGCCTTGTAAACTTACCTAACATTGCCATAGTCTATGAGGTAGTATTTAGAACCTTCTCCATTTTATAATTATGTGTAAAAAAGACACGATGGTTATATAGAACGAATGTACAGGTTACATATTTTCCTTGAAAATTTGAACAAGGACAAAATCGTGAACACAGCATCATCTGTCCGTAAAACTTCGAAATTTACGACGTAGGTAATTTACTTGCATGAATTTCTTTTATGCGCTCTCCATTTTTAGCTCCAGGCATAATGGAATAATCTCCTTGGATACAAGAACACACAGTTTTAATTAAGTCTTATAGCTAAGGGCCCGTAGTTGGGTTGATGCTTGAGCATTTAAATTATATGCGTAAACTTCTGGTAGTAAACCATGTAACGTGCTTTATGGTAGCTTATTTAAAAGAAAGACTACAATAACAATTATAAATTATAAAAGCATAAACAGCCCGACTACGAATAAACAAAATGTACCTCATCATCATCATCATCAGCCGGAAGACGTCCACTGCTGAACATAGGCCTCTGCCTTAGAACGCCACAATGAACGACAATTGGCTATTTGCATCCACCGGTTACCTGCGACGCGCACAATGTCGTCTGTCCACCTAGTGGGAGGCCTGCCTACGCTGTGTCTTCCGGTTCGTGGCCGCCACTCGAGAACCATTCTTCCCCAACGGTTATCGGTTCTTCGAGCGATGTGGCCTGCCCATTGCCACTTCAACTTGCATATTTTAAGAGCTATGTCGGTGACTTTGGTTCTTCGGCGAATCTCCACATTTCGGATTCTGTCACGTAGAGAAACTCCGAGCATAGCTCTCTCCATGGAAAATGTACCTACGTAAATTTTATTATACGTACGTAATAGATACATGTATATTTATTTCAACTCGTCTAGTTAAGACCTTTCATTTTATATCCATATTGATTGATGTTTTTGGAAGTAAAAAAAAATAAACAGTGACTGACGGCCGCCATCTTAACTTTTTTTTTAATATATGCCCTATCCCACATGTGTATGTACTGTATGTCACTCCCGAAACTGAGACGAATCTAAAAACATATTATAAGTCAAACTCCATCCAGCCGTTTAGGGTGTAGGTCGTGCCAATGAAATAGACATACAATCATACAAACTTACATACATTATTATACTCTTGAAGAACATAACCCTACTTCTGGGGCAGTCGGGCAATAATTGATAGCTAGCTTATTTATAGAAAATTCGAGTACAACGATAAATGATAGCCAGGTTAAGCAACGTCGGGCAAGGTCAGTCCATAGATGGGTGATCGTTTAATGGCATTTGAAATGAGCGTCTCCGTACTTCGGAGGGCTCGTAAAAACTCTGCCTCGGTTGTTGTCACCTAGAAATCAGTCATTAAGCGAAATCATCTACCTAATATTTTTAGATATATCGGTACATTGATATAAAATATCAAGTATCGAAATTGTATCTAAAACCTATATTTTTTCTGAAAGCCGATTTAAAAAAAAAACAATCTTCCAAACAAACGTCCTACCGATATACTTATCGATATTTTTTACTTCGATATATCTAAATCTACATTGATATATTTTAAAAATATCGATGGTTGCGATACATTATATCGATATTTTTGGTAAATTCTAACTTCCCTATGCCTAAGTGCAGTTTGAACAACTCTGACGTCACCGAATTGGCCACTAAGCGAACGACAAACAAAATTTTAATACTTATTCTTGTAGTCTTACTTCTTGTAGCATGCATCATAATCAAATTGAAATATAATAGTAGATGTACCACATATTAATTGAATGGCTGAAGTCATTTGACTATGAGAGCAGTGAGAAACTATTAATTTAATTACCGTTATTTTATCTCCACAGTGGTAGTCGCATTATATTCTCACAAAAATACCAATATTTGTTTTTTTTTTTATTATACACGTATACATACATTACATACATTACTATTACATTATTATTATTATTTTAGTGTATTTGAACCTTTGAGTATTAAACCAACCGGAGAGGCCACTATCAGGCGTTCCCCTCTGTCAAAGTACGAGACCACCGGTCATACCCGTTATATAAAACTAGTTGACCCGCGTTCCACGCCATTCAACAAATCCCGGTGCGCGCGGAACGACGTAAGCTAAAAATGCCGAATGCCAGCGCGTTTTCGTGTAAAAAAATATAAGACTTATCTAGTGTACCCAAGGATAACGTTACTTTCCATCTGTAAATATTATTTCGTTTATAAATTGTCAAATAATGCACTAAATTTGCAAAAAACTAAAAAATATTATTAATCATTAAGTGTTGCCACTAAATCGTACAAAAGCGTACCTAGCTTAATTTTAAAAGTTGAATGTTAATTACATTAGTTTAAGACTTCTATTTCACGTAAATTATTGTTAATACCATTTATTTCTGTAGATGCATAATTAATTAATTAAAGATTACTGTTTGAAATTCAGTATCTTTACTTGAATTTTCTACATATTTTTTTACTAAACACTTTAAAAATTATCGATTCTATGAAACTGTATGTTTATGTTTGGGTGTACTTAATTATTATAAGATATTTACGGTCGTCACTTTTATTCCGAATACTTTTATTTATTTTTAAATACATTGGCCACACCGCAGCAAAGTTAGCGCTGGGACAGCTCATAATCAAATATCGATATCGACTGTCAGTATGTTATTCTGACTATTTATTAATCAGATATCCAAAAGAGTTTATGTAGTGTACCGCATGCCGTGTCACTTTTTAGCCGACTTCAAAAAAAGAGGAGGTTTTCAATTCGACTATATATATATTTACATTTACGCATGTTCGCGCATAACTCTGGCAATTATAGACCGATATGAAAAATTATTTTTTGTACGGATAGGCCGATCCCCTGATCGGGTCCCCAAAACGATTGCGATTTACGAATAAGTAGGTAGTTCCTAAAAAAAACAAGAATGTCGCGTCAGAAAAAATTATAATATATTGTAATAACGCCTTAAGGATGAGACTCGTCGTTTTTAAGGAAAAAATGGTCATAACTCTGGCAAATGTCTTTCTTTCACACTGAAAGTGCGCTGTCGGCCGCTGCCATCTTGGTGTGAATTGAGCCTAACTTCAAATATGAACCTATTTCGATGATTCTTTCTTTATTCGAGAAAGTTAACTACTATAATGATTCCATGCAAATTTCATTACGTCCTGATAAATTGTTCCTGAAGAAACATGAATTATGTAAAAAAATGCAAATAAATATACTCTGTAGGTACGCTAACACCAATTTCAATAATATTAAAATTATTTTATGCATTTTAGTGTTATTGAAGTCGATTCAATCTTTTTATATATTTTATAAAATGATCATACAATACATCTATACATACAATACATAAAATACATCTATACTCCTGCTTTTTGTGGTGTATCTATACCGACATCCAATCCTCTAGATTTGTTAGGTCTCAATTTATCCTCCGACCTTAATTTCGGATGATCCATTGAGTCAAAAGCTAAAATCTGTGCTAAAAAACTTGGTATCTTGAATAAGGTGAGGCGGTATTTCACAAAGGAACAACTGTTGAATCTTTACAAAGCTCAGGTTCGACCCTGCATGGAGTACTGTTCTCACCTGTGGGATGGCTCTGCCAAATATCAACTTGACTCTTTGGATTCGCTAGACAGACGCGCTCGCAGGATAATTGACGATAATGACCTAACAAATGAAAAACTGCAACAATTGGATCATCGTCACCTAGTTGCATGCTTATCGGTTTTTTACAGATTGTTCCACGGTGAATGCGCTCAAGCACTTTTTGACCTTGTACCACCATCCCCATGGGCGCTGGCAGCAGGGTGCAAGGGGGTGCACTTGCACCCCCCTGTCACGGAAGAATATACATAGAAAAAATACATAAGTACGCTTTTGATTAGCGAAACATACTCAATCAAATACCCGCGTGTTTTGAATTTGACATTACATTTATTTACATCATATACATGTATAATTCTATAGTTTAAGTTAATAGTAAAATGTGTAGATGCAGATGCACCCCCCTGAAAGTAACTCTGGCGGCACTCATGACCATCCCCTTTCTTTTACCGGACTGCCAGGCGGCGGCAGGGTCTTCACCGCTTTAACGTTGACACTCAACTTGCCGAACTAAGCGTTTCGCTTCTTCTTTCCTCATGCGCACGGCCAAGCTGTGGAATACCCTCCCGGACAACGTTTTCCCTGATAAATATAACTTGGGAGTTTTCGAGTCTAGATTGAACAGGCATCTTATGGGTAAGCGCGGTCCATCCTAGACCACATCTTATCTTCACTTACCATTATGTGTGTGAGATTGTGGTCAAGCGCAAGTAAACCTATCGCATCGCTGTCGCATCGGCACATGAAAGGAGACACCCGGGCTCTCCAGTGGGATCTGCACCAGCAGCCCGTCAGTACCTTGCCTTTGAGCCCGCCACCGGGGGATGCATTATAGCCCCCGTGGAACCAGACACGGTGTTCACGGGGATAGGGTCCCCGCCGCCGCACAGTGGACGGAAAAACGAGGTTCCCTTTCATAGGATTATTTAAAAATGAAATATTTTATTTGATACTTTCAAGTATACAGTTTTGTCAAGTACATTAAAAAATTGAATAAATGAGTAGTTACCGGTTTTTTTATCGAGTCTATACCATCAAAGAATGACTTTATATATTTCAAATGTATGAAAATGGAATTAGTTTTCCTCATAACTTTTTTCTGTCTAGGATTGTAAAGCTGAAACTTTTAGGTATTGTTGCCGAGCCTATTAAAAAACCATTTGACATTTGACCTTGACCCCGAACTTCCCCGTTCAAAAGATATGAATCAATTAAAAATGCATATTTGGACGATGTTTTAACACGCGTTAATGTACTTCAAAAATAAGTTTTGTTTTATTTTTTTTACCCTTTATTGATCCCTGATAGACAACAAACCTATATGACTATCGATCTTGACGAAAAGCGTACATATTCATAACGTATGCACAACACAATAAATAATGCGATATGAATGACTGATATTTTATATTTATTTGCAAGAATATAGGTAGCTAACACAAGTTCTTAAAATATATGGGTTTCACGTAAATATTTGTACGGCTGAAATGCCGAATATAGTGAACTGGCATTTCAGCCGTAAAAATATTTAGGTTTTACATATATATAGACTAAAAAAAAAAACGGTAGCTACTAATTTATTCAATGTTTTTAATGTACTCGACAAAACTGTATACTTGAAACTATCAAATAAAATATTTTATTTTTAAAAAATCCTATGAAATCCCTTTCATAGGTTTTTTGATAGCATAAGGTTCCCACCTTGTTTATCCGTCCATAGTGCGCCGTCCTCCTCGGAGTCACCGCCGTACTTAATGGATGTCCTAGGGCCCACGCCCCGAACGTCCAGCGACTCCGAAGGTAACGCCTACTGTCTACAACAACCGAGACCGAAGCACAGGGAAGCTCAGTTCAAGTGTTCAAGAAAATCCAGACGACGGCTATCTATGTATTGGCCTTACTTGACATTGATTAACCAACGCTAGCTTATGTCAAAAATACAACATATTTAGCAACATTGTTGTAGCGGGACTGTAATGCGCTAATTTCGATAATTTCTACGTGAATGACGAAACAATAATGGATGGTTGCTAGACGAAATGGGGCAATTAATTAAGTAGATAAAACGAACAAATATACGATTGGTACACTAATACTGGTAGGAAAATAGAACCATTTGGATATTCCACGGGAAATATCAGGTTCTATTATGTATGGAATGGATTGCACATACCTTATATCACACGCGGCGTCTGCGCATGACTTGATACCTCTGCCTCCTCGATGTGGGGTCCGATAATAGTTCAATCGGCACTTCACAGCACTGTATTAATGTCCAAAGGTAGAAACAAAACGATATTTGTCGGTTCACGATAATTTAATGATAGTCCACCATTATTGTTGAAAATGAATTACGAGACACGGTGCACGCGACGAGCACAGTTCGAATCGACGAGGTGACAACGACGACTGGGGCGGATGCATAATCGCTCGACGCAATACGTGGGTATTCTTCTCTCACCCACGCAAACGAAAGATATGTGCGTAGGAAAAGGATAGGTGTAGGATATTAGTGTACCAATAAAAAAATGCATAGAAACAACTACAAATGAATAATGCGAAATTAAACTATTCC
Organism: Furcula furcula; assembly: GCA_911728495.1. Taxonomy (NCBI): domain Eukaryota; kingdom Metazoa; phylum Arthropoda; class Insecta; order Lepidoptera; family Notodontidae; genus Furcula; species Furcula furcula. The sequence goes on along the minus strand of OU452262.1, from coordinate 19,797,689 downwards.
GCGCAACCAAACATGTTTTTCCCTTTTTAGCCGTTAAAATTTTATCATAGGAATGAGTAAATATATTTATTTCTTTTTATTGCACAAAGTTGTATATAGGCAGACTTTTCATAATATAAGAGTAAGAATGCCGCTTAGGTATTTCTTGAAGTATCAGACTTAACCATACTGACTTATCCTAATTAATCGGATTTTGACGACAACCCAAGGTTCTTTTCCTATGATCCTAAATTTAAAAATACCTTATACCTATTTAACTTTCACCAAAAATATTATCGGAACTCATCGACAATAAAATATCGATAGTGTCATGCACTATCCTCGTTTACTTAAAATTGACGTCATCTCGTGTACAGACAGTGTTGTCACTGTGTGTGAATTTACTTGTGTGCGTATAGATTATGTTAGTGTTTGATAATATTGTCGTGTGCCTGCGTAGCGACGTGGCGAAGAATGCATTAGTAGTAGATAGTATTTGTGTGAGTTACCTCGTCCCCCGCGCAGAAAGTGACAGACTTTTTCTCATAGCGAATAGTGCGCGTGTCGTCTCCTTTTGGTTTAATACTCAAAGATTTGAACATACATTACGCGCGCACGCACAACCGTGCACGCACACACACTCACACACGCATATACACACACACGCATTTACACACGCATAGAATAAAATTAAATAAACATACTCCATGAGCATATATCTTAGAAATAAGCCTGAAATGAACACCTGTATCAATTGTTTTTGGGAAGAACTGTCTTCTGACATACATGATGATCCTAGATTAGGAGACAGGGCTACATCAAACTGTGACAATTTTGTGATAAATAAAGATATGTATATTATATTATATTATCCAAAATACAAATATCTAGGAAAAATATTTTCCATTGCTAAAAATAAAAGCAAAGTTGATACAAAATCATTCTGGTTATTTCGTCTGCATTCGTTTCATACATATTTAAATATCCGTACGAAATTACATTTTTATTAATGTTTGCGTTTGGTTTGCATATTTGCATAGTTCAGGATTACTTTTACGTACATATCATCCCCCAGATTTTATTTATTATATTTTTTTTTGTAATTTTATATTTATGGATAAAATGGTATTTTATTATTTAGGATTCCGTTAATTAATAGTTTAAACTAAAAAATACACGCTTTTATAACTATTACACTAACAAGCAATAAATAATGCTATCAATTTGAAATTTAACCCGACCTCAGCAAAAATGAAAGCCCAGCCCTCTCCTGTGCTTGCGGGAGGGTAAAATAACTATAATAATATAAAAATCTTAAATAAATAAAAAATATTTTTTATATTACCTACCTAAGTTGTTAGAAAACCGATAAACTAACTTTTTATACTTACGTCTAAATGAAACGAATTAGACTCGCACTTGATCGAATTTTCTATTCATATTACGATACTAGCTGACCCACGCAGCTCCGCCCGCGCTGTGTTTACGTTTACTAAACTTTCAATAATATACATTCGCATAGAATACAAAACCTCCTTTTTTAAAGTCGGTTAAAAACTTGGACCCACTTTGCACTTGCCCTCCGAAGCACGGAAACGTTTAGTTCAAATGGCGTTAAACAGTCACCCATCTATTAAATTAACTTACCTAACGTTGCTTAACCTGGTCGATTTCCAAACATTGTTAACAACTGTCTATGAGTGTCCCCTTACAAATATTTATTATAATTATAAAGAAAAAATGATAAAATCGGACCAGTGTTGCCACCTCGCAGAAGAAAATATCACTAGTTTTGGTTTGAAAACTCCCTAGATTTCAGGATATTTTTAACTATAAAAATCTCTAGAATTCACTAAATAATCTATACTATAATAAAACTCAAAGAGCACTTTTTCTGTACATTGAATATTTTTCCAAAATTTCTATGTGGGGATACTATACTATCGACATAGAGGCCAAAACAATTTTTTTTGGAATTATTGTCTGTCTGTCTGTCTGTCTGTCTGTCGTTCTGTTTGTCCAGGCATCATTCGAAAACCCGTGGATGGATTTTGATAGGACTTTCACTGATGTGTTGTGTAGAAGTAGGGGTATAAATTGGTATATAAAACATCACGCTATGTTTCATAGGGGCTAAGCAGTGAAACATTACTTGCACATATTACCACGTAATTTCCTTTGTATGTGAATAGGGTAATTATAGACTGATCAGTTAATCATTAAGATATGTATTATTACGTTAAATACAATAGGGACTGAGCAGACATTTAGTTTGCATAAGATATGGCAGTGGCGAAGGGTCAATTTTTGTAAGGGGTAAGCCGTTCCGGTACACCCAGGAAATTTTCATTAGATTTCTGTATTGTTCTAAGTACTTTGCTGATAGCAATATGACATTATATCTTTGAAAAGTTAAAATCTGTAATTCCCGAGCGAGTCCAAACTAGATTAGGAAAGAAATAGGCAAGGGAAAAATAACATTTCACATTATTTAAAAGCCAGTTCATGAAATGTTAATGAAACTCCCCAAGTCCAAGTAGTGTATAGGTATTGTATCACAGTCGCAACAATAAAAGATGCGAAACACTAAGAACTTTCATTATCGAATATGATTAGACAGTAATTTACGATGTTAGCGTGATTTACATTATGAACAGCGCCATCTATCGGCGGAATTGGACATACAATCACTATAGAACTTTTATAACTCAAGAACAGCCTATCCGATTCGGCTGAAAATTGGTGGGGAGGTAGCTTAGAACCAGGAAACGGACATAGGACTTTTTATCCCGGTAGGTTAAGGTTAAGCAACGTTAGGTAAGGTCATTAAATAAATGGGTGAACCGATTTGTATGAAAGTGTGCATATCGGGTAGGTCTGAGAATAGGTCATACAGTATATTTCATACCGCTAGGTTAAGGTTAAGCAACATAAGGCAAGGTCATTAAATAGATGGGTGACCCGATTTGTATGAAATTTTGTGTGCATATCGGGGAGGTCTGAGAATAGGTCATAAAGTATATTTAATGCCGCTGATAATGGTATCAATCATGGGATTGACGAGGATATATAGAACGAGAGGAGGGTGCAAGAGAGGAGAAAGAGGGAGAGGGGATTAGAGGAGGGGGTGATGGGGTGAGGGATAGGGGGAGGGAGGTGGAGTAAGGGGGGAGTGAGAAGGAGCAAGTTCGTAGAAGAGAGAGGGAAGAGGGTTCAGAGAGGGTACAACAGGGAGAGGAAGAGGGGGAGTGTGACGGAAACCGAAGCGGGAGGGGGAAAGAGAGAGGAGAGAAAGAGCATATAATTAGATTTTTTTTATAAGAGAGAGAGATATGGATAGAGATTAATCTAGGGAGGAGGGAGAAAAGGGGAGCAAAATGTAATAAAAGCGAGGGCGGAGCTGCGCGGGTCAGCTAGTTTAAAATAAAATCAAAAGGGTTGGTACAACTAAAAATGTAATTGTGAAAATAGCATAGAAAATAACATAACATAATAATTTGTTAAAGCTAAAAATCAACATCAAATGCTTCTACTGGAATTTCTTCGATTTGTCCGGTGAAGCTGTCATGTCCATCTGCGGCCAACAGTACCTACTACTCCTACCTACTCCTACAAAAAAAAATGGAATTTCTTCATTCAGGATATTTTTAACTATGAAAATATATTTCCTTTTTTAATAGGCTAGCTTCGTTGTAAAGAAAGGACAATGATCGTGTGTGATGAAGGTGCAGTGGCGTCTCTTTATCGCTAGAAATAAAATTATAAAATAATAAAAAACAGATCTGATTGATATATTCCCAAAAAAAAAATCGTTTGATACGTTTTCGAGACCTAATATTTTATATCGATGTATCTATATTTTGAAAAAAAAAATATTTGATGAAAATATCGATATATCGAAAGAAAAAATATCGTTTTTTTTTCAACATGCTTATTAAAGACGCCTAATTAATAACATTTTTATTGTGTGAGAAAGGGATAGTGATACTTTGCATAGAGTTTGTATTAGGTACTTATACGTATTATAAGGCTTACGAGTATTTAGCATAAACTGGGAAAATAATGAATAGACAAATAAGGTATTTGCCTTGCCTGTATGTACGAGTATATTCTAAATTCTTTGAAATTCGATCAATATCAACAATCACTAAAAATCACCAAATAATTTTTTAGTGATTTTTTTTGTTGAATATCACTACTTTACCCCAAAAAATCACTAAATCTAGTGATAAAATCACTAAGGTGGCAACACTGAATCGGACCAAGCGTATAACCAAGTACCCATTTTGACTTTAATCCCCTCTCCCAAAAGAACCGTGTTAGATTACGGGATAAAAAGTATCCTATGTCCTACCTCGTAGTAAGATCTCAAATCATGCCAAGTTTCGTTTCAATCCATCCAGTAGTTTCGGCGTGATGCTCAGCCGAGATACAGACAGACAGACAGACAAAAATTAAAAAAATTACATTTTCGGCCTCAGTATCGGTTATAGAATGCCTGGACCTGTTACAGTTTTATTATAAGTATAGATACCGCTTATGAGAATATTAATTTCAACTTCGTTGGATTTATAGTGGCTTTGTAAATTACGAATGTCTACAACTCGTTTAGCTAAAGAAAACGAAGCAGAAAAAACTCCTAAATCCTTCACTGAAACCGCTTTAGAAATACCGAACAAATTAATTCATTCGTACCCACTGTGACTAGGGGTGGAAATCACTAGCAAACTTAGATCCTTTATATGCACTTTAGTGCATGAGTTTAAGGTCAATTTTTCTGTGACTGCGTGCCACCTACTGTTGTGTTTGGTCTCCCTTTGGGTAGAGATACATAGGTGTTAATTAGACACAGCGAGATAAGGCCAATGGTTAGTTTGGGTTTTCTGCTAGATTTGTGAACATTAGAAATTAGTTTACGTATCATTAAGCAAGTGCAATTAATATTCCATTTTGAAGCTACTCTAGTCTATAAATTTGATGATCAAATAACAAGGATCCAAACTCGCAAATTTAGGTCCTAGATCTGGCAATGTATTTTAATGTTAGGGAGATCTGTCGTAATTGCATAACCATTAGCTTTTTTATGATGATCCCTTCAAGGTGGCAAACATGTGGCTCGCCCTTTTCTTTTTTTTTATCACTTATATGCTAGTGCTTGACTGCAGTCCCACCTGATGGAAAGCGGCGACGCAATCGAGGATGGCAAAACACACTAGCTTATTAAAAGCCTATTCACTCTAGTCTTAAAGACACCCACATTATGATCAGGCGGGAAAACCGACGCAGGCAAACTGTTCCAGTCCTTAGCTGTCCTTATTATAAATGAAGAAGCAAACCGCTTAGTCCGGACTGAAGGCACTTTCACCACATAAGGGTGTGTACGTGCCGTGCGTCTCGTTGTCCGATGATGAAAGGGAGATGGTGGAATCAAGTCATGCAATTCCTGTGCACACTCTCCAAAATGCATCCTGTAGAATACCGAGAGGCTGGCTACTCTGCGCCTGTGCTCTAGGCTTTGTAAATTGGCCGCTACTAACTCTGCTAAGAACACCAGAAGAATCACTAGCACGTTGCCGACCCAAAAGTCTATGGTGCCCGGTAATTTAACCAGCTACAGTGCCCTTCACACCGGAACACAGTAATGTTTACACACTGCTGCTTGGGGGCAGAATATCTGACACTGCGGTGGTACACCTGGGCAGTTACACCACCTAGTTAAAATGAGTGAATAAAGATGGAGTATAATTCGTTTTCCGCCATTCTTCCATTAACATTATCATTCTTTTAGTGTCCATACAATTCCAATCACTCACATACCTTGAAATAAGCAATCATACTCAAAATAAAGTTTTGAAGTTACTTTTTTCTTGTAAGGTCATTTCGTACCCCAAACCATATCAGGCCATCTCGTAGAAAAAGGCTCCGTTTGGTATGTCACCATTAGGTAGCCCGCACACTGCCAATAATATTGGCAATATTCTACAACCCGCCCGACTTATATATGGACCTTCCTGGAATGAGATGCCACAGCGCACAGTTAAGTCGCACGGGTTGTAGAATATTGAAATAAAACAACTTTTAGTGTCGCCGCCCACGGGCCACCGGTCACATAATAATAATAATAATAATAAAAAAATTGCGTGCGTGGAGTCCCTCCGCGCGGAACATCGATGCGCGGAAGAAGTGAAACTTCATTGTCGCTGTGTCTCTTTCTATTCCATCTCCCCGCGTCTGAAGTCAACGAATTCAACGAAGTCAACGAAGTCAACTCACTCACTCAAACACTCACTCAAACACTCAAACACTCAACACTCAAACACTCAAACACTCAAACACTCAAACACTCAAACACACAAACACTCAAACACTCAAACACTCAAACACGCAAACACTCAAACACCAAACACTCAACCACACAAACACTCAAACACTCACTCACTCACTCAGTGACGGCGTCACATGAGCGCTTTCATAACCTTAACAAATTTAACGCTTAACGTTTAACGCGTTAAGTGATAACATTTTTGGAAGAAGTTTCACTTCAAAAATCTTTATTTGGAACAAAATTTACATGCATTTAAATTGTGTATGATAATGTCTGCATTAGTTAAAAAACTGTGTCGCAGCCATTAACGCCCACCTCTTTATTTGAGGTAATATAGTTCCTATAAACTTAAATCTAACTTAACTATAATTCTCTATTAATAAGTAATTTACTATGTATGCCTGTGTGCGTGTGTGTGCGTGTATATGCGAGTACTTTTCTAGTAGGTACATTATTATCTCATTATTTTAAGAAAATTCTCCGTTTCTTCATACGTGAGAGCTTGCAACCATTTAACGGTTAGGGTTTTACATTGCATTAAGGTACATGGACAAAATTTTATTGACTTTATTATATAGTCGTGGGGCAAGAAAATAGTAGTGTTGTCCAGCTAGTACAGTATTCTCAGGCTTACAGACCATATAATGCCTGCGGCTTTTTATTTTATTATAGAAAGGAAGTTCTGCGTGTTTGCGTAGGATAAGTTGAAGAAGGAATAATTGCCTTACTGTTAGAACATTCATTAAAGCGAATGATTCCGACGTTGGAAAGCGTATAGGTTTGAAAGACATTACTTTTAATATACCTCGTCGTGCTCTCTCCAATGCCAGCATTTTGGTTTCACTAGTACCCCCCACGTTGTGATACAGTAGGATAATACTGACTGAGCGAGCGCTAGATATGTCATCTTTAGAGTAGGGACATCAAGTACAGATCTAAGACGAAGATTCTTAAAGAGAAACATTAATTTACTGACTGTGAAAGTGGTGACTTTAACATGTTCATTCCAAGATAAAGTATTATCAACCCAGACACCTAGATATTTAATCTTAGTTGTTTGCAAAATTTCTGGACATGTACAATTTGAATTAATATTACAAGACTTTTGTGTGTAGACAGTGTAAGAGAGGTATGAGGCAATGATTGATTATTAGGCAAAAATGGAATGAATTTAGTTTTATCAGTATTCAGGCTGAGAAGGTTAGATGACAGCCAATCTATTACAGTAGATAGAACAGAATCAGCATGTGACTGTGCTTCTGACCAGTTACACCCACTCACAAGTAAAACAGTGTCATCAGCGTACGCTGTGATTGTGCAATTAGGTAGTGAGAGGTTGCACAGGTCATTAATGTATATCAAAAACAGAGTACGTCCCAGTACGCTACCCTGAGGCACTCCAAACTCAACGTTCGCATCATCACTCAGTACACTATCGATCATGACACACTGAGTGCGGTTACTAAGGTAACTCTTAAAAATATCAAGCACCAGGCCTCTTACTCCTATGCGTTCAAGCTTTAATAATAGTTTGGGTACAGAAATAGTATCAAAAGCTTTAGATAAGTCTAAAAATATTCCTATAGTTTTAAGGTTAATCGCAAAATTTTTAGTTACAGTGTTTGTTAAATTTAGCACAGCATCTTCAGTTGATTTACCAGTTCTGAAGCTATACTTTGGTTTGCTGCAAGTAAATTATTTTTATTAAGAAAATTTGTAAGTCTCTTATTAATAATTTTTTCAAACATTTTTGACAGTGCGGTGAGGATTGAAATAGGTCTGTAGTTACGGATACTGTTCCTATCACCACTTTTGTATATAGGGTGTAAAAGTCCTTTTTTAAAAACTTTGGGAAATATACCAGATGCTAAACATAAATTAAAAAGACCGACAAGTATTGGTGTAAGCGTGTGTCTTTGTGTGTCTCAGATTTTATTATAGAAGTTGGTATGCCATCCCATCCAGTTGCTGAAGTGTTTTTTAGACTGAGGATAACATGCTCAACTTCGTGATTATCAGTGTCATAAAGGCAAAGTGAATTAACTGGTGGCTCAATTGTATTTGTTAAACGTGGTGTTATTGTCATCACATCCACAATCGCCACCATTTGAAGCTAGAAGCGGCTACAAAAGAAGCTGACGCGCGTGACAGTCACTTGTGGTCGATGTTGGACACTTGTGGTCGGTGGCCGCTACTTTTTATAACTCGTGCTTGCAGTGAAACGAAGGAAACTCGCGCGATTCCCCACCCCTCTGGTGGGGAATCGCGCGAGTGGCTTGTGTCGGCGTTTTGTGGCGGCATTTTGTTGGCCGAGCCGACCACTAGTGGCTTGTGTCGGCGTTTTGTGGCGTGTGGCAACCACCGGCGTTTACAGTGTGCGGCGAGTCCATGCAAAATGTATGAAAACAACAGGAAATAGGTTGGTGGCTGCGTTTTGTGGTTGTGGTCGGTGGCCCGTATGCGGCGATACTTAGGGATGTTATCGCTTGGTTGTATTTGCTCACTTATTTGCTGGTTATTTTAGTTTTTTTTATTTATTTATAAATTTATTTATTTATAAATTTATTTATAAATTTATGTACACACAAACATGGTTAGAGAAGTATTAGGAGAATACAGGTACAAAGGCAGATCTTATTTCTATAGAAATCTCTTCCAGCACGCCCAGGAGAGAAACGGTGAAAGAAAGAGATAGGGCGCAGTGTGTATAAAAATACATATTTATATAACAAGATGAAAAAAAAACAGAGCTACAATCAATATAATAAATACATAATTAAATAAAAATAAATACCTATGTATACATACATAAATGTAAATATATATATATATATAAATAACTAAATATATACCAATAGTATAAACAAATATGAAAGCATTGTATTTATAGGAAAATAGACAGAGACTACAAAACAGAGGAAAGATAGTGCTCTTTAACGCGATTCTTAAATATGGATAGAGATTGACAGCCACGTACATCATGAGGCAAAGAGTTCCACAGTCTAACTGCATGCACGGTGAAAGAGTTAGAGTAGAAGCCAGTGCGATGCTGAGGAACTTTTAAAAGGGTACGAAGATGGGATCTACAAAGAACGTCAGGTGAATAAGCAAAGGAGAAACGTTCTTGTAGATAGGAAGGGGATTTGGGATTATGTAAAATGTTGAAGAGTAGACAAAGTATGCGAGTGTTCCTGCGAAGACAATTTTTTTGTAGTATTCGCGTAATTAAAGACAAAATTTTGTAGAATATTGACAATATTATTGACCGTGTGCGGCGAGCCTTATTGTAATTTTTATTTTATTTACTGCTCCTCTAATCAGTGACCCTGTTCTTAAAGCAATAATATGTTTATTAATGATTGCTGCAAATCGTTAACTGCTGCTGTTCTAAAATCATTAGAGATACTTACTACAGGCCATTTAGCTGCAACATTATGTACATTTAGCTATAAAATGCTTAAGAAAATAACATAAAATGTTCCCCGTCAACATATTTATTTATAAAACGCAACACGAAAATCTCGAGTTTCATCTGAAGCTTTGGTAAGGCCACACGAGCCGGGAGCGTTCGGTTAACGAGCATTTTTTGTTGAGAATATTATATTTCAGAAAGCTTCAGTGATGCAGGTGCGCGGTGGGGAACCGCTCGAGTTTGCTGACGACCTAAAATATGTTAGTTATGCAACTGAAACTGTTCAACGGGGTGTCGTTTATATTTTGCACTAACTATATGTCAAACGCCTTTTTTGTCTTTTTGCAGTGGAAACCTATAGCAGAGATCTATAGGTTATAGAATCTAGGAGGGTAGGATTCTTACCCCCCCAGCTGTCGCATCGGCACATAGGATACCACAAAATACAATAACTGCTTTTGAAGTACGATGTTGCGCGTTACTAAGCTATATGCAACTATCTAAGTACATGTATTTAAAAAAATAATAATATAAGTATTAGTATCGGTCATCTGGTTTCCATAGTACAGGCTCTGCCTAGTTTGAGATAAGATGACCGTGTGTGGGTTGTCGAGAATATTATAATTATTAATATCTCCGCAGAAAATTTGAATTACAAGTGTGTTTGACATAATTTATTTCATGCTTGTTACTTATGACAGCTTTTTTTCTTAGTTCCATGAAAGAATGAAGTGAAGCAAATAAATTAGATTCTACTTCATTGCATTTCTGTTTATTTGAAGCTTAAATAACAAAAAAAATCTGTGGAACATCAGAGGAACATTTTCCCTCTCGCCCACAGCTCCGGGCTGCAGGCTCCTTTCACCCGTCTCAGTAACGATGAGTAAACGGGCTCTTTTAATACACAGTTTCCACGAGTCACGGTGTCGAAAGGACGAGAAAAATGGTAGACTTTACGTGGAAATGCTACCGTGTTGTACGAGAGTTCTCAATTGCTTATTAAAATTCTGTGAAATAATTTTGCAGGAATGGGTCATGCAATCATGGCGTGATTGGAATAAATACTATGTACTCTTCTTTATCGTTTCCTCCATTCTGGGGATCGAGTCTTATTTGTATATTATCAAATAAAACTTTCAAAATTTTATGATATAGCTCCATGATAAAGTATTTGTAGTTTCTGAGACACCTACCCGAGTAGGCTTATATTAGAAAACCTAGTCCAAGCTTGTCAGAAATATACGCCCCCCCCCGCACCCTCGCTAGGCTTGCAACGATGCAGGGCCTATACCGCGTCGTCACATTTAGTAGAGACTCTTGACGACCCACGAGGCTTTAAGGCTGGGGACACCAGCACATGCAGAAGGAACTTTAACCACCTAGTAAAAATAACATATATATTCCTCGAGCGCAGTCGTAACGAACAAATATTCTAGGCCACCTTGTAACACTACGTCTACTCAAAAAATTTAAAACGCTATTTTGCTCGAATGTTTTTTTTTATTTAAGCACAAAATACAATACAAGAACTCATTTTCTGACACTCCAAACGATTCCTTCATATTTTATATAATTTAAAAGTCAAAACGCGAGATAACGAAGAAATTGTAACCACAGCAGAATTTAAAAAGCTGACACAAATTCTAAAGTCGCAAGCAACCCTGTGGAGGAAAAAGGCACTCCCCTAAATGACAGTATATTTTTTACAAAGAAAAAAGTAATAGGAGGGGTGGAAATGATAGATAGAGTGGAGGATATTTTGATAAAGACAAGAATTTTAATATTGTTGAGTAATTTTTAAATATCAGGTCCACATGAATCCAAGCTTGATTTCCTATCGAAATATGTGAATGTATTAAATGCCTTTTAAATGTCCATCGATTGACAATTGTATTTAGCTGTAACGAATCCAATGTCTTTAGATTTTACAGATAGAATCAAATGCATGTTACTTTGTTAGTAGGAACTTCTTATGAATACGAAAAAAACTAAGAATTTTACTGAAGAGAAATATTTTTCAGGATGCCGATGCAATAATTCTGTACTTTAATGATTTTAACTTTACAAAAAAATGAATACTCCTAGCCTCCAGCCCTTCGGTTTGGCTAGGTTTTTAAGAAAAGTCGTAATATGCATAGTCTTGCATGAAATTCTCAAAATTAAGGTAAAATTGCATCAAAATCCATAGTGTAGTTTGAGGAAATAAGGAGATAAACAATGGGACATACAGCGATGAATAGAGACTTTGATTTATACTATTTAGAGAGAGAGAGAGAGAAAAATAGAGTAAATATAATTGAAATGTTTAATTGGAAATCTTTTAAGTTCCTATTCATTAAAATAATGTGGTTTAAATCTAAATCCTAATTGAATGCCTACGATAACATTACTAAAATATACCTATATAACTTTTGTAAATAAACACATAAACTAACAGCTGTATTTTAATTGAAGACAAAGGAACACAATAGAAGTTTTCCTCGTTGTGTTCTAATAAAATACGGGTATATGCACCACATCACGGCACATTAAAAGCTCATTGCACGCGGTGGGACTGTCGCCTAGCGCAAATTTATGCAACCGCGTGCCGCCCGCTAGACCTGTCGGGGCCATGATTTCCAACGACGAGCGGAGTCGTATTGATAAGAAGAGCTACGCAATACATAGGTTTTTAAATAGTTTTGTGAACTAGCAGATCGTTCGTATAATGGTAAATACTACGCCAGCTCAGCTCAGTTCAACTGAGTTGAACTGGGACATGTTAGTGTGATAAAGTTTTTCGTGATCAGTAATTTCACCAGCTACGGTGTAGTTTACGTGATCATGGTACATACTGGGTAGTCCCTTGCATAATAAACTTACGATCTATAAAATAAATTGTAGGCCCCAAAGTAAATGTGCTAAGATAATATACTTTTATTATTTCTATAACGTTTATAGAATAGAAAAAACTTAACTTTAATCCGGCTCGAAGGACCAATTTTTGCTCTACTCTGAGACTATAGGTACTACCTTATATATTTCTTGCACCTCTATCAGCTGTAAAAATTTGTTTCACAGCGTGCAGCGTGCGTTCAGAATTCATACATAATTTCTTCCTGCATTTTCTTTTATAGCGGTATACAGCCGCTTTTCGCTGAAAGGTTGTGGCCCAATGTTTAATACGAGACAAATTACTGCGACTGCACGCGGCTTACGGAGCTCGGCCGCGCGCTTTAATTGTTAGAAAGCCTTTATTTTCTGAATGTATGTACGTGGTATGAAAATTAGACGGAATGGTAGCTGGTATACCAGATCAATAGTCCCATTGTTTGTTATGCATTGTTAAGAGGATGCTCTTGAGGATAAATCTACCGTTTGTGACTCTCTTACCCTAATCACTTGAGATCTCTTTACACTATCGTAAATACACATTTTAGCTTATTGCGTATTGACTTTAACTTAAGAGGTATAAACTTGTGGCTTCTACACTAATGTAACATTTTATTAGATACAATACTCTGTAAGACATGCACTTCTTTAGTAGCTGGTTTACGTAATATTGCGCGGACTCCGGATGTTCTAACTCTGCCTATAAAGTTTAGGAGAGGCTGCTAGTCGTTTTAATTATGCTTGACTCTTTGACGGGGCAACAACAGCCCCAATACAGACGGATCATGGTTCGGCGAGATGTATACGTGGAAGTAGATAAAGAAAAGCCTTAAATGAATTAAGTTGTCGAGTTGTTGAATTCCTTAAGTGAAGTAAGAGTCGATTTGCTGGTGGCGACTTTTGCTGCTGGCCCAGTGATTCCTAAACTCACGATCGATCTCTTATTGATATTTCAAACTAGCTTCCTATGTTTAGGCTTTTATTACCGACGTAAAGATACTTTTATGAAGCAAGCTAGACCGCTTGTTGCCCTAATCACCGAAAGTACTTGATACAGAAACGATCCTTTATTTGCTAAATTACTTTCGAACTGCTACGATGGCACTAACTGCGGTAATACGTACCTACGATATACACAAGCAGACATTGGTATGTCGATTATTAATAAATCTTAGGATTATATCAACCGAATGAACCCACTTACCACTTAACCTTCTATTTACTGATAATCTCAGACTGTTATACAAATTTTAAATGGATCGTCGTTTACTAAAATCCTCTCCAAAATGTAATAAGTATCGTAACCCTCGCCTTTATAACCATTACGAAATTAATGGCCGAATAAATCATGGTACCTCCTGACCGAGGGGGTATTACGTGTCGATAAGTCATTAATTTTACGCGTTTAATTTAGGGCAACAAAACTCTGGAGTGAACAGGTTTTGATTTTACGTTGGCGGTACGATTTGTCAGTACCATTCACGCGAGGTTCTATCGTAAATTTGCGGTCCATCCGGTTTAATTTCGGAATGAATTGTTATTTAGAGTACTGTAAAAACTTCCGGTGTACCGTAAGAACAAATTTCTATAATTGTTCACAACTTCTAGAAAATTTTCAGTACCTAGGTTTTTGTTGACTATCTGCTATAAAGTACACCACGATTTTACATTGTACAAAACAAAATTTGTATTCAAGATTATTTACCATCATCATTATCCTTTTAGGCGTACTTCAATTGCATGCCACTCCTTTCGGGTTTCTTGGAGATTTGTTGCAAAATATTGCCGCTCCACTAATCCTGTTGGAGTCATTATACTACGTTTTCAAACTAAGTCTCTGTTCAAGAACGTTGAGTAATGTCAGTGTGATGTAGTTGGTTATACGGATAGTCCACCGCCAACTCTTAACTAATCTATTTCTCAACTCAAAGTAGAATTTAGACAAATAGCACCCGTCGGCTCGATCGTGCGGACCGAACGAGCCAATTCAGCCCGTATTCAAAATCTTTGTCTCAATAACGCCGTCCCAACAATTATTACTGTTTCTAAACATGATAAATTGCCACAAATCCACTATCCGAATGGCTGATGACTGATAATTATACCGTTTGATAATTTCACGTAGAATTGTATTTCTGTTTTGCTAATTTATGTCTGGCTTTGTTGAGGTTATCGCTGTATTAATCACGAATGTGTATATTTCGGTTGTTTTGTTTGTTAGTTTGTGTGCTTGTGTTGTTTTTGATTTGTTATCCTATGAAATAGAAGCAATGATACACGATGGAATTGAAGCAAAGCAAAGTATAATATCTGTTTAGCAGTTTCGAAATTATGGATCGCATGAGCTTTCATTAGATAATATAAATCGAAGCCGGTTTCACATTTAAAAATAAATGTAGCATAATTTTTGAACATGAATCCGCTCTGAAAAGCCATTGGTGCTACTGAAACAGTAGAAAACGAACTTAACCACAGGATTACTATCATCTACATTACTATGTAGATGATAGTAATCCTGTGGTATAAGTTACTACTTATACTTACGTAGATGAGAGATAGAAATAGAGGTTTACGTTATTCACTCTAAAAATTATTAAGAAGTAAAAATTTATAAGTATAATTGATAATAACCGCCCCGAAAAGATATAAAAAACAGTGATACAGGTTGGACCGATCGCTGTATTTTCTCCACATTATGGACTCCTTGATTGTAAGTTGAGTTTTTGCTAAAAATTATGGCAACATTTGTGTAATCCAAAAATATTTAATTCCATCGATAACGTGAACTACTGTCTGGAAAACTATAACATTTTACATGGACAAAAAAAAACAAAATGTTGTCTTTTACTTACGCGAATATTACACATTGAAATCAAACTACTTTAATAAAAAAATAAAAAATAGTAAAAACAAAAAATAAACCGCGAAAAAATCCGTAAAAGTAGTTTGATTTCAAAAAAAAAAACAAGTTTAAATAATCTGTGGTAGACATTTTTAGCTTACAAACGTTTTTTTTTCTAAGCTCTTTCGGAAATGTTTTCTTGTTAAGGATTCCTATGGCAACGAAATTCAGATTCGCGAAAATAACAACTGTGTTTATATACCGTAATAATTTCCAGCGTTATCTACATTAATGAACCAACCACACACAGCAAAGGAGTGCTCTATAAAAAAAATCATTACATGACACAAAGCCCCGTTCAGACGCGCGCCGCCTTTCAAAGGGTCTTTCAGACCTGGCATTATGCTCGCGTTTTCGAGGGAGAAAAATGCTTTCTAATTTTTTTTGTAGATTGCCAGTACGGTAGTTTAATTTGGCCTTGTGTGGTACACGACAGATGAATTATGTTCCGGGATTTATATTTGAATTTGGAATGAAGAATTTAATGACATCGTGGTTATATGTACTCGTATCCTCTTTGAATAATATTCTTAAAAGAAGATTTTATTAGAAGCTTTTTCAAAAATATAACTGTAAATTTTGCTGACAACAGCAAAATTATAAAACATGTGGACGGGGTAAAAGACATCACCTTTGTAATTTAAAAAAAAAATTAATTTAAAATATACGGGAACCATTTTACTGTATATTTTGATTCCCGACACAGCTGAATGACCAATAACAAAATAATCTTACTAGTAATAGGTACTAGAGCCAATAACCCTGAGAGAAGTTTAATGAATATTTCCATTTACAGTGGCAATCGGTACTGCAATATGTAGACCGGGAGAGTGGGCACACAAATATTATGATTGATCACTGTAAACAACAGAAAAAGATAGATTATAGAAATTGTTTTAAGATGACATAAAATAAATAATGTCTACAAATATAATTTAATGTGGCTAAGAAAATGTTTGGAATATAATAATAAAGAGATCAAGAAACAAATTTTTTTTTATACTACCAAGGTGGCAAGCAAGCATACGGCCCGCCTGATGGTAAGCAGTTACCGCAGCCTATAGACACTAGCAAAACCAGAAGAATCACTAGCGCGTTGCCGACCCTTAAGACATTAGATATTAAGTCTTTGTGTCCAGTAATTTCACCAGCTACAGTGCCCTTCACGCCGGAACGCAGTAATGCTTACACACTGCTGCTTGGCGGCAGAATATCTGACACTGTGGTGGTACCTACCTGGACGGTTCCTTGCACAAGGCACCTACCACCTAGTAAATAGTAATTTAAATTTATACAACGAATCAGTCACACACAATGTACATCCCATTCTATTGTTTTCTTTATTTTTTTTTAGCCTTTTATTTTGTAAAATGGGCCTGGTGATCACTGAAAAGAACTTCGAATTATTTGGATCCATCGTACACAGCCCTTAGGTATTCTGTTGCTGACACATCATAGAGTTCACGTAGGTCACCATTACGCCAGTATGAAGCTGTTCAATATCATCTGGTGTACAATAGGCTACTCCCAAACAACTTAGCCTAAGTCTTGGACACCATAGCAGCCACACACTATTTGTAGCATTGACTAATTTTTTTACAGAATCTGCGAGTATACCTATATACAGTAGGTACTTAAAATAATTATGTGTAGGTGACGTGCATTCAAAGCGAATTTTCTAATTAATTTAATAATTGGTAGTAATTAATAAGTCAGTTTATCTTATCGCTTACATCCTTTGATGAATTGAGGACATTATAACAAACTTACAACAAAATATCATATACACAACATGTAACTTTTGGTTGCACACCAATAAAGTGTATTTATTTATTATTATTATCACATTTTGATTTATATTCGATTTAGAAAATTTACCCGCCAGCTCCCGGTGTACGGAAGCAGTGTTATTGCTTTACTTATTGCGAACCACCGCAGCTTAATTAAGTGCACAAACTTAATTACTTACTGCTAGTTCCAAGTGCACATAAATATAAAATATAAGTGAATGTCTGTGAGATAGAAACTGTACCCAATTATGTAAGTGGATGGGACGGATGGTGTAGATCCATACTGTCCCATCCATATCGTGGAAGAATTGTGCAATCTCTCGTCATTGGCAGCCGAATGATTTCCACTGAATGGACAGGTTTAGAAGGGAGAGATTGCCATAACACCCACGCTTATCAGGCGTCTTAGGGATCGCAGTATAGGTGAAATCTAATAGAAAGACGCTGCTGCCCGTCATCTTGTTTTTCCTTAGTGCTACCAGAATACCAGCGCTGTGTTGTAGTTTATTACGGCACAGCAATATGCTGAGGCAGCATCTTGTTTGGCCCCACACAAATAGCTGTTTTTTTATTTGTTTTTTTTTTATTTGTTTTTTTTTTATTTGTTTTTTTTTTTTAACCTGTGTGTTGGTCTGATAAATGTATTTCTTCTTCTTCTTCTTCTTAGTCGCCTCCGACACTCAAATCTGGTTTCCAATATTCAACAACCCGTTTTTTGTCATGGTAATCAAGTAACTACTAACGAGGCGTTATGTTCCACGAAATTTTACGTCAACTACGTTAATAGGAACAGTTTTAGCTAACATCTGGTAAAAAGTGTTACAGTTCGTTACTAAAACGACTCGTTATACAGGGTGTAAGGGACATCGTACCGAAAACCGATACCAGGGATCCAGTACATGATTCTGAACACTCTAGTGTTGAAATTTTTCATCGGGTTATTCATGAATTTCCAAAAAAAAACCACTTTTTTAAAATAAGATTAGTATAATATCATTATTGGTATAATAATAAAGCATAATTTTTATTTAAAAACAATCAATTACCTGCTTATTTGTGAAAAATTTATTTAATTATTTATTTATTTATTCTTTATGCACTAAAAAAGTACATAGGCAATTAATTATTATTATATTAGAAAATTAGGAATGTAATTTGAGAAATAAATATTATTCCGCATATATTTATTACATGCTCGAAAATTAATAAGTCAGTCATTTGTCATTTTCCATATAAATGGTTTCTGTAATGTTGTAACGGACATTATTTGACATCTTATAAATTTTTTTCGGTACGATGTCCCTTACACCCGTTATAGATATAGGAACCGGGCAAAGTATCAGAAAAGCAATAGTAAATCCTTTGGAGACAAAACAAAAGGCTAAAACAGTCCATTACAACTAAAAGACGTCAGATACTCCATTTGTTCGGCACTTGTCGAAGTTGGGCGGGCCGGAGGCGGTCGGCCGGAAAGGCTACATATTTCTCGGAGCAGGTGTTCGACTTGTACCTATGTGTGTATATTGTACACGAAATGAATTTAAGAAAAGTAAGCTAATAGTATTAGGTTCTAATAGAGTATCAGACTTGCGTTTTTGTTGGCCAAGAAAGGTTCTAGGTACCGTAGTTTTTGATCGCGGCCAAAGAAATTTAACTACTACGGACTAGATCAATATCAGCGAGCATAATTGTCATCAAAAACATGGTACACGTGTAATAAATAAATGAATGGAAAACCTAACCGACAAATAATATTTCTGAAGAAAATATATCTAATTTCTGTGATAAAACGACTAATTGAGACTACATATATCATCGCCGATCTTCATATATCATCATCATCATCAAAAGCCACAAGATGTCCACTGCTGGGAAAAGGCCTCCTCCTTAGAAGGGAAGGGTTGCCATATTCCCCTCGCTTCTCAGACGTCTTGGGGATCGCAGTATAAATGGTAGGTAAACCAATAGAAAGATGCTGCTGCCCGTCTTCTTGTTTTCCCTTAGTCGCCTCTTACGGACACCTAACGGAAGGAGATGGGTGGGTGTTATTCTTACCCGGTTACCCCCACGGCTAAAATAGAAAGGTACTGGGCTATAAACTTACAAGCAAGGTTACTTTAACACTACCACAAGAGTTAGTTGTAGAGCCAGTAGAAAGAAGGGGTTGCCATATTCCCCTCGCTTGGCAGGCGTCTTGGGAATCACAGTAAGTATATTATATGGTAGGTAGACGCAGCTGCTCGTCTTTTTGTTTTTCCTAAGGCGCAGGCCAGACACAAGTGGCGCGGGCGCGGGCGTGCCATAAGCGCACCTCTTCTATCTGTTTTGCACCACGTCCTTCTACATTTGAAATGTATAAAAGAACATTGGAAAGGCGTCGAGACGGCACGCCACGGTTGCGCCGCAGGCGCACCGAAGGCGTACCGCAGGCGCGCACCCTTGTCAGATCAAAATTAAAAACTTGAATACCACCGATACACTGTTCCGTCGTGAGCGTGCCACGGGCGCGCCCGATGCGCACCGGTAGCGCACCCGATGCGCGCCGGTAGTGCGCCCGGTAGCGTGCCCAATGCGCGCCGGCAGTGCGCCCGGTAGCGTGCCCGATGCGCGCCGGCAGTGCGCCCGGTAGCGTGCCCGATGCGCGCCGGCAGTGCGCCCGGTAGCGTGCCCGATGCGCGCCGGCAGTGCGCCCGGTAGCGTGCCCGATGCGCGCCGGCAGTGCGCCCGGTAGCGTGCCCGATGCGCGCCGGCAGTGCGCACGGTAGCGTGCCCGATGCGCGCCGGCAGTGCGCCCGGTAGCGTGCCCGATGCGCGCCGGCAGTGCGCCCGGTAGCGTGCCCGATGCGCGCCGGCAGTGCGCCCGGTAGCGTGCCCGATGCGCGCCGGCAGTGCGCCCGGTAGCGTGCCCGATGCGCGCCGGCAGTGCGCCCGGTAGCGTGCCCGATGCGCGCCGGCAGTGCGCCCGGTAGCGTGCCCGATGCGCGCCGGCAGTGCGCCCGGTAGCGTGCCCGATGCGCGCCGGCAGTGCGCCCGGTAGCGTGCCCGATGCGCGCCGGCAGTGCGCCCGGTAGCGTGCCCGATGCGCGCCGCGCCGCTTGTGTCTGGCCTGCGCCTTAGTTGCCTCTTACGACACCCAACTTGCTATTCTTATCTGGTGACCCTACAGTACTATCTCCATTATACGTACATTATATTGTTTTACTGATGAAAAATATAAAATCTGCAATTTCTGTATAAAATAATTCCTCTCTAATAAGGCCGCTTTATCTCTATGGCTTATATAATATATCTCCCTCAATTAGTATATATGTGGGCCTTAATAAAATAAACCATAGTCAACTAAAATCAGTAATCGATTACCAGAGCGAATGATGTGTGAATGTTGGCTATGATTAAAAAAGTCTATGTTCTCTTTGATTTGGCATGGCGAACGAAGCGCTGCAAAAATTGTGTAAAGACTGTGAAAAAATCAATAAAACGACGTTATTAAGCAGAAGAAGTTTAATTTTGTATCCTCTGGACACCACAAGACGCCAACGAGTCGCCCCCCGGCTCCACATATATATATATTAATTTAGGGAGATATAATAATGTCCTCCTGGCCGATACGACCACAGCGGCCAATTATAGTGCACAAGCGTTTGTGTAGACACAAGTGCACTCTCTCTTCCTTTATTTTCTACCTCTCATAATCCATTGGGACGAGAGACGGACGCGATCGGGGACAGGTTAGGCGCAGTACCGACTATTTACATGCCCATCCGACGCATGGATCATCTTACTTTACAGACAATCAGGTGATCGGCCTGCATTGTCCTAGCCAGTAAGGAACAACTACACAAAGTTCTTGCCCCCCGCAGGATTCGAACCCACGACCTCCGGTTTACAAAGCAAGTGGTTTCCCACTGCGCCATGGGGGCTACAGGGATAGAGAGATATAATATGGTTATTAATCCTGTTCGCGGGTTAAAAAATTAAGGATGTGTCAATGGGATGCACTGTAGATAATGAAATGACCTCTAAATATCAAGAACCAGTTTCAAAACGTAATATTGATATTTTTAACGATAACTTTAAAACTTTTAAAAATAAATTGTCTAAATCTTACATGATATAGTCAATTTACTCAAATTATATATGTAAGTACATATTAAGTACCATAAAATACTATGAAAATACGAATGTTGAGGACGTATGTTATAAGATACAGTAACTAGCCTATAATTATCTTTAAGACTAATATTATACGAATGCTATGTACTGTACTGTTTACGTTCCAAAAAAAATAAAAAAAAAAAAAAAAAAAAAACAAACCATATCAAATACCACTAATTGTTCCATCTCCCTGAGTCCCGCCCAATGTAATCGTTGACTTGCCAAAGTACACAATACTTGTGAAACAATAACAAGGTATCCCACCCTATGGGGGTAGAATGTAGTCCTCGATCCGGGGCACAGACAACAATTGGGTTAATTAAAAGGTCCAACATTAATTTGCGCTGTAAACAAGTTGTATCCGAAATCTAACTTGATTTGTGTAAAGCGCCCAGTCCATTGGTGTCTATTAATAATAATATCCTAGGTAGAGCTTGTACTTGTACGGAGTGTGGGGCCTGGGGTCCATTGAGTACGGCGGCGACTCCGAGGAGGACGACGGCGGGGTTGCGTCCCTCGTCCCTGCAAGCACTGTGCCTGGTTCCCGGGCGGCTAAAATGCAGATCCTACCGGAGAGCCCGGGGGTCCCCTCTCATGTGCCGATGCGACGGCTGCGGGGGTTTTAGTGGGCAACAATCCCACATACCGCAGTTGACCTCTAGGGGCGACCCTTAGGTTTCTTTCGGGTTTCCAGTAGTACCTGCACCAAGTACCCCTTAGTGTCCGCCGCCAGGGACGCAGCCCCGCCGCGCCATCCTGCTCGGAGCGAATGAACGTCTAGCGCCCACAACCCAAATGTCCAGCTCCGAAAGTACCTATATGCGTCTAATCTAAGTAAAACTTATTCTTCACATAAAAATAAAAAGATGATTATTTCGAGTATTTTTCCGAACCGGTTGTCGAAATAGGCATTATTATTATGAAATCTCGGATTCCTGGAAGAATTCTGGCTGCGTGGGCTGAAACGGCCCAACTCACGCAAACTTTAAATTTTAAGGCTTAAAAGATGGCTTACAATTTGTAACACTATATAAACTTTCTTAAAAAATAAACAACATAAACTATTTAAAAAAAAAAAAAACCGATTTATAAGTAAATTATCTAAAAAGCATAAAATAACGAAAATATATTGAAGTCGGTGCTAGCACATCATGTTTACTAACACTAGCAACAGCTGACACCGACTGCAATATATTTTCGTTATTTTATGCTTTTTAGATAATTTACTTTGAAGTCGGTTTTTATTTTTTTTAACACTTTTTAATGACTTATTTTACCAAAATAGGTATCAGCACTATCACGCAACTCGAACGTCTACGTTACAGTAACTTACTGAAAACATAAAAAGTTTATTATTATCTCTTAAACTACTAGACCGATTTTGATGAAACTTGTACTCTACCCTAAGTTGAAAAATATTCTAACTATTGCAAAAAGAATTTTTAAAATCGGACTCGTAGTTTCTGAGAAATCCGTGGACAAACCTACATACACACATACATACATACATACACTCATAAAATTTGATAAATTTGTTTAGAAGCCCACATAGACTAACATAATTATTAATATTACGCATTTTTATCAACATTACATACATACGCGTCGAATAGAGAACCTTCTTTTTGAAGCCGGTTAAAAAAGACAAGCCTGCTGAGTTTCTTGCCGGATCTTTTCAGTAGTGGACGCGTTACGATCTGGTGGTAGTATGTAAAAAAAAGTGCTTCCGTGAGGCATAAACATAATAAATATATTTTGACTTTGAATACTGCCTATCTCAATTGGATTCTTCGTGTGACCATGACTGGTTGCTATAAACTATGACTATTTTAAGGTTAGATGGCTGTGTGATTTGTCCTAAAATTATTCTTATTCTTCTTTATTATTATTGATAGCCTCCGTGGCGCAGTGCGAAACAGCCTAGCTTGCTTTGTAAACCGGAGGTCGCGGGTTCGATTCCTGCGGGGGGCAACAAATTTGTGTAGTTGTTCCTTAATGGCTAGGACAATGCAGGCCGATCACTTGATTGTAAAGTAAGATGATCCATGCGTCGGATGGGCATGTAAAAAGTCGGTCCTGCGCCTAACCTCTCCCCGGCCATGTCGGTCTCCCGTCCCATCGGATTATGAGAGGTATAAAGGAAGAGAGAGTGCACTTGTGTCTACGCAAACACTTATGCACTATAATATCTCCTGCGTACATGGTTGATCTTGTCAAAGATTGGCTGCTGTGGTTGTATCGGCTAGGAGGACAATATTATTATTCCTATTCCATCTTTTAATTACCAAGAATATTCATAATGTAAAGCCATTATTCAGTCGGTATTCGTTTAATATTCAAGCATAAATCGAATTGAAAATCAATGAATCTTCGCTCCCAGGATTGACGATAGGTACTAAATAAATAGACAATAATATACTCCCCCAAGTTTGAAAGTCGTCGACCATGCAAATTTGTAGCGTAATCACCGACGAAACTGTTTAGAAGGGTTCACCAATTAAGAATACCAGTTCGAAATTTAAATTTCAAATTAACAAATTAATTCGACCGCTCCAAGTTTTATTTCGGAAATTTTCTTAGGGCGGTTACAAGTTCGTATTTTGGTTCATTTTTGGCTACATGACAATTGTACCAGTGTTACTAAGATTAGGCTAATATAGGTACCTTAGTAGCTATATTAGCCTAATCTTTGTAATACTTGTACACTTGAACTTGTAACCGCCCTAAGAAAATTTCCGAAATAAAACTTGGAGCGGTCGAATTAATTTGTTAATTTGAAATTTAAATTTCGAAATGAAAAAAAAAAAAAGGTACCTTAGGAGCTGGACATTTGGGGTGTGGGCGGCGGCGGACTCGAAGGCAAGGCACTAAGGGATACCTGGTGCAGATTCCACTGGAGAGCCCTTTTTTTCTAGGAGGAAACATTTAAAAGGTCTTCGGGACCTGCGGGGGTCAACCGGGGTATGTTGGATTCTTCGAGTTTACGGGGACAGGGATCGCAACCCCGCCGCCGTCCTCCTCGGAGTCATCGCCGTACTCAATGGATGTCTTAGGGCCTGAACGTCCAGCGACTCCGAAGGTTGCCCGTTGTTTATAGCCCGGGGCTCAGGGCCGGGGAGCGATACGCTGGGCGGCCGCTTGACGCGACCTGCACCTTCGTCGCCAAGCACTCAATGGACGCTCAAAGGGCCCACACCCCGAGCGTCCAGCGACTCCGAAGGTTGCCCATTGTTTATAGCCCCGGGCTCAGGGCTGGGGAGCGAGACGTTGGGCGGCCTGCGCCTTCGTCGCCGAGCAGGATCAGCGCGTTCGCGTTCCCGCTCGGCGGCCTCCTTCTGGGACATGACAGTCTCACAGAAGGCGGCCATCGCTCCGCACGTCGCATCCCCGGACAGCATAGCCGACACTACGCTGTTCAGGGAGAGGTCCGATCCGATAACTGCGTCCAGGTCTCGACGCTTCAACGACTACGCGAGACAAGCCTCTAGCGTGTGTTGGGCAGAGTCAGACTGGTCGCAGTGGAAGCATCTCGTCGTCACTTCACGTCCGATCTTATGCAGATAATCACCGAAACAACCGTGACCGGCGATTATCTGCGTAAGTCTATAGGTGAGTCGTCCACTTCGTCGCTGTATCCAGGCTTCGAGATGCGGCAGGAATGCCTCAACGACGCGTTTGCAAGCTATGTGCTCCGGCTGGAGCCGCTCGCACCACATCGCGAGAGCGATGTGTCGTTCCTGCCGCTTGATGGATTCGACCGCCACCAGCTCGCCTCCGTCGCCCTGGCGGTGGACTGGAGATCCAAAGTCAACCATCTCATTACTTCATATTTTTAGCATAAGGTTTTTTGAAATCGTGTAAATCGCTTTTAAAAAGTTAGGCGGGAATAATATAAAGTGTCGAAAGGTGAACTTAGATTGGGTGAACTAATACTACGGGTAATCTTTCGTAGTCCTATTAGTAAAGAAAGAATACGCAAAGGTTATTCGAAATTCAAACGTTAATTTAAAAAAAGAAACATAATTCTAAGTTTATACAGGTATCGATTTTTTCATTGCTTTTACACCGAACGTCCGAAAACAGTTTGCGATGTCGTAAAATCCAGTTAAGCGAAACAAATCTACGGAAGGCCCCGATGGAGGAAACTTTACATTGAATTTTATACCCTTCCAGAAGCGTTTTTAGACACAAAACTTTTACTATATATAATTTGTAACAATATTAAACTGTACGTATGTGCCTAGACATTTTTAATATCGTGGGGATAATCTCACGACCAGCTGAACCCATCCGGATACAAAGTAAATATAATAATTTTTGCCCGACTGCTTCAGAAGGAGGTGTGTTTTTCGAGAGTATGTACCTATGCATGTCTATCTCTTTGGCACGGCCTACAACCTAACCGGCGTGATGGAAATTGACTCATAATATGTCTTTAGATTCGTCTCAGTTGTGGGACAATGACATATATATATATTGTCCGGACTAAACGATTTGCCTCTTCGTTTATAATATGGACAGCTAAGGATTGGAACAGTTTGCCTGCGTCGGTTTTCCCGCCCGATTATAATGTGGGTGGGTGTCTTCAAGGCTAGAATGAACAGGCTTTTAATAAGCTAGTTTGCTTTACCATCTTCGATTGCGTCGCCACTTTCCATCAGGTGGGTCTGCAGTCAAGCACTAGCTTATCTTGAATAAAAAAAAAATAAAAAAAATAAAAAATTGTCTGAGAAAATAATATAATTATGGTGGGCGTCAGTCACCATTTTGTATTTTATTAACTTTCAAAAACATCAATATGGGTATCAAATGAAATGTCTTAACGAGTTAAGTTAAAGTATATTTATACACTAGCTGACCCGCGCAGCTCCGCCCTCGCTTTTATTACATTTTGCTCCCCTTTTCTCCCTCCTCCCTAGATTAATCTCTATCCATATCTCTCTCTCTTATAAAAAAAATCTAATTATATGCTCTTTCTCTCCTCTCTCTTTCCCCCTCCCGCTTCGGTTTCCGTCACACTCCCCCTCTTCCTCTCCCTGTTGTCCCCTCTCTGAACCCTCTCCCCTCTCTCTTCTACGAACTTGCTCCTTCTCACTCCCCCCTTACTCCACCTAACTCCCTCGATCCCTCACCCCATCACCCCCTCCTCGAATCCCCTCTCCATCTTTCTCCTCTCTTGCACCCTCCTCGGTATCAGCGGCATTAAATATACTTTATGACCTATTCTCAGACCTCCCCGATATGCACACAAAATTTCATACAAATCGGGTCACCCATCTGTTTAATGACCTTGCCTTATGTTGCTTAACCTTAACCTAGCGGTATGAAATATACTGTATGACCTATTCGCAGACCTACCCGATATGCACACTTTCATACAAATCGGTTCACCCATCTATTTAATGACCTTACCTAACGTTGCTTAACCTTAACCTACCGGGATAAAAAGTCCTATGTCCTATGTCCGTTTCCTGGTTCTAAGCTACCTCCCCACCAATTTTCAGCCGAATCGGATAGGCCGTTCTTGAGTTATAAAAGTTCTATAGTGATTGTATGTCCAATTCCGCCGATAGATGGCGCTGTTCATAATGTAAATCACGCTAACATCGTAAATTACTGTCTAATGATATTCGATAATGAAAGTTCTTAGTGTTTCGCATCTTTTATTGTTGCGACTGTGATACAATACCTATACACTACCTGGACTTGGGGAGTTTCATTAAAATTTCATGAACTGGCTTTTAAATAAAATGAAATGTTATTTCTCCCTTGCCTATTTCTTTCCTAATCTAGTTTGGACTCGCTCGGGAATTACAAATTGTAACTTTTCAAAGATATAATGTCATATTGCTATCAGCAAAGTACTTAGAACAATACAGAAATCTAATGAAAATTTCCTGGGTGTACCGGAACGGCTTACCCCTTACAAAAATTGACCCTTCGCCACTGCCATATCTTATGCAAACTAAATGTCTGCTCAGTCCCTATTGTATATAGCGTAATAATACATATCTTAATGATTAACTGATCAGTCTATAATTACCCTATTCACATACAAAGGAAATTACGTGGTAATATGTGCAAGTAATGTTTCACTGCTTAGCCCCTATGAAACATAGCGTGATGTTTTATATACCAATTTATACCCCTACTTCTACACAACACATCAGTGAAAGTCCTATCAAAATCCATCCACGGGTTTTCGAATGATGCCTGGACAAACAGAACGACAGACAGACAGACAGACAGACAGACAGACAGACAGACAATAATTCCAAAAAAATTTGTTTTGGCCTCTATGTCGATAGTATAGTATCCCCACATAGAAATTTTGGAAAAATATTCAATGTACAGAAAAAGTGCTCTTTGAGTTTTATTATAGTATAGATGTGTATATGTATTATGTATGTACTTATACTGTTTACAATGTTGTCTGTTCGCAGTCCGGCTTTTTATGCTTTTATAATTTATACTTGTTATAATATGGTACGGTTAGTATAGCCTCCGCAGTGGAAAACAGCTAGCTTTGCAATTAGGAGGTGACGGGTTCGAATGTCGTGAGGAGCAACCTTGTGTAGTTGTTCCTTACTGGCTAGGAGAATGCTGGCCGATCACCTGATTGTCTTCACAGTAAGATGATTCACGCGTCGGATGGGCATGTAAAAAGTCAGTCCCGCGCCTGATTTCTCCCCGGTCGTGTCGGTTTTCCGTCCCATAGGATTGTGAGAGGTAAAGGGAGTGAGAGTGCACTTTTATCTACGCAAGCACTTGTGCACGCGAATGATTGGTCGTTTATAAATTTATAGTGGGCAACCTGGCCTTGAGGCCATTTTGAAACTTTGAAGTGGTCCAAGCTGTATGTATCCCCCTTAGGGGCTTTGACTTAGCTAAACGACTTCTGACTAGATGACAACAACCAGGGCCAAGTACATGTCTTCGAAGAACAGAGGCGCTCAGCTCAAATATCACTTAATGGTCACCCATCCAAGAACTGACCTTGTCTGACGTTGCTTACCCAATTGATTCATCATTTACCTTTCATAGGATAGTGATTATTACAACTGGCTAGAAGTACCTCAATCAATACCGGTACATCTTGCGTGAAAGAAATGAGAATGATCACGTATAATTTTGTCTGTTATATACGCGAATACAAAATTGAACAACTGGTTCATTGAAATCGAACAACTTTTACGGATTTTATCGCTGTATATTTTAGTTTTTTACTATCCCGACGTTTCGAATGCTTTGCAGCACCCATGGTCACGGGAGGACTGAGATGTTGAACGTCCTTATGTCACAATTATGCCGGTGTACCCTCAAGTCTTCTTAGTTATTATTGTTGGTCCGCACACACACATTTATCGGTAAAACAACACACTATATCCACAATCTAAACGCAAGGTCGTAACAATAAATTTGTTCCGCATCGGTTGCCGCGTCCGCGGGCAATTTATGCCGGGCCTGCAGTCTCTACGCGGAGATGTATCGCATCCGATCGCTGTACCGACGTGTTCATTTGCGCTGAAGATTTACTGCTCGTATTCACGTGGCTGATTTGATGGGTTCTGGGTGCGATTTTATTTCTCTTTCTACAGCTCTTAAATTGAAGAAGAGAGAGAGAATAATATCTTGGGACAATCCAGACAATCCACATACGGACATTCGATCCCAAACTAGGCAGGGCCTGTGTTTTTTTTTTGTAAATACATACTTAAATAGATAAATAACACCCAGTCAGACACTTGGTGGGAAGCGAACCCACGACCAATCGGGTAGCAGCCAGGGTATCTAACCACAACCGCAGTTCTTTATTTGTTATACAATAACAGAAAGCTCAAACTCATACTAGATACGGAGTACCTACCGTTTAGGAACAAAAAGGTCTTCTTAAAAACACAAATTATTGAAACGAAACTAATTTTACGGATTATATCGCGGTTTATTTTTGATTTTAACTACCCGACGTTTCTTTACGTAATCCGTAAAAGTAGTTTCATTTCAATGTGTAGTATTCGCGTAAATATCGAAAAATAAATTATTATTGAAAATTAGAAAGAAAGAACAGAAAAAGTACCATGCGTATAATTAAATTGGACCAAGTTTCGCTGTACGCTTGGGAGTCGCTGGACATTCGGGGTGTGGGCCCTTAGAACGTCCATTGAGTAAGGCGGCGACCCCGAGGAGGACGGCGGCGTGGTTGCGACTCCCGTCCCCGTGAGCAGTGTGTCACGTTCCCGGGGGGCTATAATGTGCCCCTCGGCGGCGGGCTCAAAGGCAAGGTACAGAGAGGCCCCTGTGCAGATCCCACCAGACGGACCTGGGTCACCGGATGTGCCAATGCGACCGCCGCGGGGGTTTTAGTGGGTAAGAATCCCACATACCACGGTCGAGCCCCACAGCTCTCGGGGATCTTTTGAAGATAGCCCCCCGCGTCAAAAAAAAAGTTGCGCTGTACAGAATTTTTCCTCTAATATAATATGTATAGAATATAGGTAAATAAAACCGAATTAACAAAAAAAAACACCTTTTTCGTATATTTTTACTCACACTTGAACAAAATAAAATGTAGGTAATTTATTTCACGAAATAAAATCATAATTTCCTTTCATACAATACGCGGGTAACTGCAAGGTTGCGTGCTTGGTTGAGACCTTTTCATTTGCCGATTGATAATTAATAATTTGCCCATGGATTGTCCGAGTAAAAATAGCATCCCCATCTCCTGTTGGATGTTGTAAGAGGCAACTACGGAAAAACAAGAAGACGGGTAGCAGCGTCGTTCTATTGGATTACATACCACCTATACTGCGACCCTAACACGCCTGCCAAGCGTGGGGGATTATTCTAAGGGGAGCCCTTGTTCAACAGTTGACGTTTTTCGGCTGATGATGATGCTATTGAAGAAATAATTTTAAAAGTATTAGTGCATTACCTATACATTTCCATTAATAATATCAACTTATTAAAACAAACTTTCACGCTTCTTCCATGCAAGATAACCGCGTGCATTTTTAAACTTTTCAAACTAAAACTTTATAATTAAAGTTGAACTTATTAAGTCGCTACTCTTTAATAATAGCCTTGACTTAAATACGTTCCCGGGGAGTGCATGAAACTTAGGCATTGCGAGAATACTCTGCTTCGATAAATAATGCGAGAAATTCGCGCGCTTTATGCTTTTAGTGCATTACTGTGTACTCGAAATGGAGCTATGAAAGTGACTTCTATAGCTGTTTATTTTGGATACGGTATATATATCAAATAGGGATTAAACTGTCTTCTTATATACATAAACCTGAAATCGCAGTGTAACACGGGCGGTTTCTCTTTCAAATATGCCAAAATAAGCACTTTTGAACTGTTCAAAAAACTACCATCGGTTTCACACGGCCTTAACTGAGAAGATCCGGCAAGCAACTTATAATTTTTTTCCTCTATTTTATGTCTTCATCACTATAGTTTGCAAGATAGTATATACGTACATCTTGTTCTCACAAAGTGTGAGTACATAATGCAGAACTTTCGCTATATGTTTAGGCAGAGTTTAATTTGAATCAGATATTGTTTTTTTTAATAACTTCGACTTTATTATTCGTATCTATCTTGCCAAACATTAGTTTCACATCTATGAATCACTGGACCATAGTTACATACTAAGTC
This sequence comes from Furcula furcula, assembly GCA_911728495.1. NCBI lineage: Eukaryota > Metazoa > Arthropoda > Insecta > Lepidoptera > Notodontidae > Furcula > Furcula furcula. Next base: position 19,766,592 of record OU452262.1, on the reverse strand, counting down.
TTATAATCACGTGAAGTTCCTTGCGCCATAGGCAGATACAACTGACGTCCAGTATAGAATAAATCCTCGGAACATATTAAATACTCGAATATATTTTATGAATATCCAAATTATTAACCAATTATCGCACATCGTGAACGTATAACATGCGTATAACATAGGTATGTCTCAAGTGGATCCGTAGAGTACGCTTGAATACACATTAACCTAATTTTCATCTTCTACCGCACCAAAAATATGTTTCTACTTATGTAAGTACTCTTTATTTCCTTGAGGGGGAAAACTTCAATAGGTCTTCGGGACCTTACCAAAGATCCACTATTTACGCTGGTGATATTATAGTGCACGAGTGCTTGCGTAAACACAAGTGCACTCTCGTTTTCCTTTACTCCCGCATTCCGATGGGACAGAAGACCGACAGGACCGGGGAGAGGTCAGACTTCTTACATGCCCATCCGACTCATGGATCATCTTAGTTTACAGACAATCAGGTAATCGGCCTGTACATATTTTCCTAGCCAGTAAAGAACAACTACCAACATAAAGTATTTGTTCCCCGCGGGATTTGACCTCGCGACCTCCGAATTGTTAAGCAAGTGGTTTAACGATGCGCCACGGAGGCTACAAGAGGAGCTAGTTTTTGCTCCTCTTGTAGCCTCCGTGGCACATTCCAAGTACCGCTCAAAAAGTAAAAGTAACTTCGTGGTGTAATGGTGTTCCAAGTTTTGTAAATAGATTTTAATAAAAACTAATTAAAAAGATGCTTGTTAATACTAATTAGTAAAAGTGTTCCCCGTTAAAAAAGACTTAGAAATTAAGCCTCTAGTCCATACAAAAAATCTAAACTTAAACAAAGCCTCCAGTCATTGTATCAAAAACGCGAAAAGAAATTTTAACAAAGGAACTTTTAATGTTACCATAAAGTTTTTTATAAGTACATCTTTTTTATAGACAAGACTTATTTATTTTAATTGGAATAGTATATTTTATTTTAGAAGATTTCTAAGTTAATTTTCTTTGAGCTATTTATATACTTTTCTCGAACTAGAATGAATTATTACGTTTACAACAAGCTTCAGTAATTTTTAATTGGTAATTAATATTCCACGACCTTTTCTTTGCGCGACAGAATCCAAAATGTTGAGATTCGCCGAAGAACTAAGGTCACCGCCATAGCTCTCAGAATCTGCAAGTTGAAGTGGCAATGGGCAGGCCACATCGCTCGAAGAACTATACCAATGGGCATCGATATAATATATGAACTAGATAAACATTCACGAACAAAATGACATCTAAAATGTGGTCGCGGAGGTTGCAAACTTGCCTGTGCTGGTGGCGGAAACGTGAACTAACGAGTTTATTATGACAACGACGTGTAGTTTGACAGTTTCATATAGACAGTAGCGACACTCCTATCGGAAAAAATAATTTTGTCAGGCTGTGGCTTGTAAAGAAATAGCGACACAAGGGCGCTATTTCTCGCTACCACTTTCTGGACCGTGACACCAAATCTAGTTTAAATATTATATTGATGACAATGGGGAAGAAAGGTTCTCGAGTGGCGACCACGACCCGAAAGACGCAGCCTAAGCAGGCCTCCTACTAGGTGGACAGATATAGTGCGCGTCGCGTCGTTCATTGTGGCGTTCTAAGGGGGAGGCCTATGTTTAGCAGTGGACGTCTTCTGGTGGTGATGATAATTGATTGATTGATTGATTAACAAAGTCTTTATTTAAACATACATTGTCACTGCTGCATTACAAATGCTCTTATTCTATTTGCATGCAATAAGATAAATCACAATCGTTATTTAGGCTACAGCGCCTTTACAAACATTTGATACGTGAAAAAACATTACTGTATAACATATGTTTAGAAAAAGTTATGAAAGCGTAGTATTAATGTGTATCTCAGGAGTGACCCACATTATATAAACAGGTAACCGGTACACAAATGTACAATATTTGGTAAACAAAATTAAAGGAAAAGAATATGCAGGTAGTTCTGCGCTAAATGGCTCACAAGATACCGAATGCGGCGTCGGCCGGTAAGCGAGCTGACGTCATGACTCGTGTAAGAAATAGTGATGTGGAAGTCGATATCGATGGTATGTTCGTGAGTATGTTATCGTACTAATTCTACTTTTACCTATATTGCGAACAAGAGGGTTTGGATGATGCCGATTTTTATATAAAAAGAATTTACGAGATAATTTAAATATATAATCTTTTATTAATGGGTATTTTAAACGGTTATGCAATCTTTTAAGATTGGTACGAAAAGGGGTATTATACGATATTTTTAACGCTTTGTTTTGAATAACTTGGAGTTTATTATAATTAGTTTCAGTTAAACTACACCAAGCCGGTGCGGCATACGTTAAACATGGTCTAATAAGTGTTGAGTAAATAAGTAATTTGGTAGATGGGCTAAGATGCGACTTACGATTCATAAAGCGTTTCAGGGAGTTCATAGCCTTGGTAGATTTTTGTATAGTAGTTGACGGGCCCGTTGGTCTAGTGGTCAGACACCCTGCCTGCTAACCGATGGGTCGTGGGGTCGATTCCCGCCAAGTGTCTGGGTGTTGTTTATCTATTTAAGTATGTATTTACAAAAAAAAAGTATATAAGTACTAGTATCAGTTGTCTGGTTTCCATAGTACAGGCTCTGCCTAGTTTGGGATCGGATGACCGTGTGTGGATTGTCCCAAGATATTATTATTATTATTATTCTGAAGAATTGCTAAATGAGTTTTTTACTATGTGGAAACTTAAAGTTAACATCACTAAGACAGATGCTATTCTCTTTACCACAAAACGTAAATTACCAACTAGACGAGTTAGAATAGATCAAGTCCATATCCCCTGGTGCCATACTGTGAAGTATTTAGGCGTCATTCTAGATAAAAAATTAAACTGGGACAAAAATACAGAAAATACTATACAAAAATCTACCAAGGCTATGAACTCCCTGAAACGCGTTATGAATCGTAAGTCGCATCTTAGCCCATCTACCAAATTACTTATTTACTCAACACTTATTAGACCATGTTTAACGTATGCCGCACCGGCTTGGTGTAGTTTAACTGAAACTAATTATAATAAACTTCAAGTTATTCAAAACAAAGCGTTAAAAATCTCGTATAATACCCCTTTTCGTACCAATCTTAAAAGATTGCATAACCGTTTAAAATACCCATTAATAAAAGATTATATATTTAAATTATCTCGTAAATTCTTTTTATATAAAAATCGGCATCATCCAACCCCTCTTGTTCGCAATATAGGTAAAAGTAGAATTAGTATGATAACATACTCACGAACATACCATCGATATCGACTTCCACATCACTATTTCTTACACGAGTCATGACGTCAGCTCGCTTACCGGCCGACGCCGCATTCGGTATCTTGTGAGCCATTTAGCGCAGAACTACCTGCATATTCTTTTCCTTTAATTTTGTTTACCAAATATTGTACATTTGTGTACCGGTTACCTGTTTATATAATGTGGGTCACTCCTGAGACATACACATTAATACTACGCTTTCATAACTTTTTCTAAACATATGTTATACAGTCATGTTTTTTCACGTATCAAATGTTTGTAAAGGCGCTGTAGCCTAAATAACGATTGTGATTTATCTTATTGCATGCAAATAGAATAAGATCATTTGTAATGCAGCAGTGACAATGTATGTTTAAATAAAGACTTTGTTAATCAATCAATCAATCAATTATCATCACCACCAGAAGACGTCCACTGCTAAACATAGGCCTCCCCCTTAGAACGCCACAATGAACGACGCGACGCGCACTATGTCTGTCCACCTAGTAGGAGGCCTGCTTATGCTGCGTCTTTCGGTTCGTGGTCGCCACTCGAGAACCTTTCTTCCCCATTGTCATCAATATAATATTTAAACTAGATTTGGTGTCACGGTCCAGAAAGTGGTAGCGAGAAATAGCGCCCTTGTGTCGCTATTTCTTTACAAGCCACAGCCTGACAAAATTATTTTTTCCGATAGGAGTGTCGCTACTGTCTATATGAAACTGTCAAACTACACGTCGTTGTCATAATAAACTCGTTAGTTCACGTTTCCGCCACCAGCACAGGCAAGTTTGCAACCTCCGCGACCACATTTTAGATGTCATTTTGTTCGTGAATGTTTATCTAGTTCATATATTATATCGATGCCCATTGGTATAGTTCTTCGAGCGATGTGGCCTGCCCATTGCCACTTCAACTTGCAGATTCTGAGAGCTATGGCGGTGACCTTAGTTCTTCAGCGAATCTCAACATTTCGGATTCTGTCGCGACTACTGAAGCTTGTTGTAAATGTAATAATTAATTCTAGTTCGAGAATAGTAATACAGAATTACCTACTAGATCGTTCCTTTTCTGTTTTCATAAAAGACGAGTCTTCTCATCCCAAGTTCATCCTTGCTGGCGTGCCTCAAGGGTCAATTCTTGGTCCGTACCTATTTATCATCTACCTAAATGATATACCTAAACAAGCTCACACTCATCTTGCTATCTATGCTGATGATGCGACAACATATACCACTGACAGTGATATCAACTTAGTTATTGGATGACTCCAACTTTAGCCAATTGTTGTGTGGTAGAATGAGAGCGTCTAAATCCAAACTCTTCGGGAATAAGTAACGGATCTGTGATTTTGGACATATTGGACAAAATAATTGATTCGAAGAGTTTTTCGATAATGTTGTCTTGTTGTTGTTGTAGTTTTTCGATGCTTGGCAGTAAGCTAATTGGTCTGTAACTAGAAGGCAAATTATCTTCTTTCCCAGGCTTTTTGATTGGGATTACTTTAGCATGTTTAAATGTTGAAGGAAAGTAACCTAAGCATAAACAACCATCAGGTGGGACTGCAGTCAAGCACTGGCTTATAGGGAGTAAAAAAAAAAAATTCACTAGGAGAACAATACTTTTCTGGGGAAGGTTTTTCAATAATCCGTTACCGATACCATCGACACCAGGAGCCTTATACGGTTTTAGTTTCCTTATTAGATTACGGATTTCGTTGGGTCGGACGAGTGAACAGCAATCCTGAATCTGATAACAATTCAATAATTGGATAGAATCGCTGACACTATTATCAGCATTACTACTCCAATCTGACGTGAGTTTGGTGTTCTCCAAGAAAACATCTGCCAGAGTCTCACACTGCTCAAGAGTTGAATTGGTAAAACATCCGTCTGTCATCTTTAGAGGTGGAATTGTGTCATTTTGACGATTAAAAGATTTGACAACTCACCACAGATCCGAGTTAGGATTGCTGATATTGGCTAATTTTTTATTCCAGTTACTGTCATGAAGAGCATTTATTTCAGACTTTATAATTGCTCGCATACTATTGACTTGATAGAATAACTGCTTTCTCGTAACAGGATTGCGTTCTTTTAAGGCCAATTTACGATAACAATTTTTAATTTTAATAAGAGTTTTGATACGACGTGGGAGTTTGTAGTCCTGAATACTTGAAATTCTTGGAATAAATCTATCACGTGCATCAGTGATGGTACTCGTAAGGTCCTAAATGACATTATCAATGGCCTCAGAGTTTTCGAAGGTTGTGCTTGAAAGTTGAACCTTGTCATTTAAATAAGATCTGTAGCCTTGCCAGTTAGCCTTACTGTAATTATAAATGATGCGTTCATGTCTAGTGACCTGACCACCAACTGAGAATATAACAGGCAAGTGGTTAGAGGATAACCGTGTTAGCACCTGAGGCTCTGAAATGTCGTATATTATACTGGAAATAACAATGTCAGTGTAAGAGCTATGATAGTGTACAAGAGTAGGGCTAGATGGATCCCCCCCCCCCCCATTCTAAGGGGGAGGCCTTTGTTCAGCATTGGACGTTTCAGCTGCTGATGATGATATCCGCTAATTACCTACCTACCACCACCTATACTGCGATCCCCAAACCGCCTGCCAAGCCTGGGAAGCATTTGCTCAGCAGTGGACTTTCGACTGCTGATTATCATGATTATTGTTCTTATGAACTGATCTCACATGACGAGCAGCATAAAACTCACTATCCTATTGGCAGGCGTATTACCATTAGCCGAACATCACGCTGGTCTCAATACTATTCTAAAAAGTAGTATTAATACCAGCCCTTGTTTATCTCCAAATGTTGGGCGCGGGACGTTGAGGGAGCTTAGGCCATAGTCCACCACGCTGGCCAAGTGCGGCTTGGCGGACTTCACACGTCATTCGAAAACAAGTTACCTAGGCTTTCTCAGACGTGCAGGTTTCCTCACGATGTTTTCCTTCACCGAGTGCTAGTAACAATCGCACAAAGATGATTCGCATATGATTCATTAAAGAAATCAGAGATGTGAGCCGGGTTTGAACCGGCGCACCTTGTATCCAAAGCAAGCGCTCGTCCACTGAGCTGTTACTGCAAAAACTAGTATAGTAAGTAAATTTAAAGGCAAATGAGGAAACAGTAAAAAGGCCCTCAAAGAGAAAATCGACAAAGATCGAAGTATCAATCGTAAAAAGTCCTCCCAAAATATTCTTGGAACAAGGAGGCTATCCGTCAATTCGGATATCACTCCCCTAAATCCAATTACGTGAAATCGCAGGTGGAAAGTCAATCTCTCACAGATGGTAATGACCAGCATTTAACACTGGATGTGTCCCGGCGACTCTTTCAATATTGCCCAGTTGGTTCTGTTAAGGGTTGGCCATTATATCAGATTACCTACATTTTTTTAATTTACCAAGCGTGCGGCCCGCCTGATGCTAAGCAGTCACCGCAGCCTATAGTCGCTAGCTACTCCAGGAGAATCACTGGCGCGTTGCCGACCCTTAAGACATTAGATATTAAGTATTTGTGCCCCACGATTTCACCAGCTACAGTGGCATTCATGCCGGAACACAGCAATGCTTACACACTGCTGCTTGGCGGCAGAATAGCTGACACTGCGGTTGTGATCCTGTTAGGGCATGCCACTTATTTTAATGTAGAACCAATTTAATAGATCGCATTTGACCTCTGTCAGTTTCTTTGTTCTGTCTTTTATTGTAATAAATATGTACTTAATCGTAATAAAAATAAAAATATATATATATATTTTATGCTCGCCGATAGAAGGTTTCGTTGTTAAATTTTGATGTAGTGTCAATGCGATCTATTAAATTGGCCCTACTTTAAAAGTTAAAGCGTTCACATGGTTGCGCAACCTACGTCTACAATTTATAACTTTCGCGCGACGTTAGCGTTTGAGATTGCACTGCACTGGCTCTAACCTAGGATCATGTTCTGTATACAAAGCTATTTCTGGCGTTACAAGCGTCCATAGGCTGAGGTAAACGCTTACCATTAGCTTGCTACATGCTGATTAAACACTTATTATTCACATGTTGTTTATGCTAAAATAAAAATGATCTCATCTTATGTTATAAAAAAATGCGTGCGTGTAGTACCTCCGCGTGGAAGAAGTGAAACTTCACTCTCGCTCTGTCTCTTTCTATTCCCTCTCCCCGCGACCGAACGACACTGAACGACGCTGAATGACACTGAACCACGCTGAACGACACTCAATGACGCTGAACGACACTCAATGATGATGAACGACACTCAATGACGCTGAACGACACTGAACGACGCTGAACGACACTGAATGACGGAATAACACTGAATGACGGAATGACTGAAGACTGAATGCCTGCATCACGTGTATGAAAGCTCATACCCCCTCCATGGTAGCGTTAAGCGTTAAACTTGTTGGAAGTCGCATAAGAAGTTTCGCTTCAAAAAGAACCAGAGCCAACTAGTTAGCATGAACTTCTATAATATTTCTGCTTTTATTGGTAGTTATTTTTATCTTTTACTTTCTACGAGGCGTCTTTTAGCCTTACCTGTGACCTTTATCTATCGTAATTTAATTTGAGAAATAATTAATTATTGCGTCGAATTGATCACTTCAAATATTTCCTGGAGGACGTCCCCTTAACACTCCAACTAGGAATTAATAATGAAACGATCCAGCTTTTACAATATTCCCCATGATTCATTACCATATATTGAAATTTTAATTGAAATCAGAAATTGCAGGGTACAATGCTCCGGACAATCTCCTATAAATTTGATATCCAATTTTTCATAACGTAAATATAATTGCTTTACACATTTAAAAGAAATTTTGTATTGTTTAATGAATATCTCTGTCACATCCGCCTGTTCTTGTTTTAATTATGATCGCTTTTAAATGTGTTAAGGAAAAAATATTGAGGAAATGTTTAATTTTTGTTTGTAACTAAAGAAAAATATTTATTCGAACTATTTAAACTCAAATCAACAAGTCACAAACCACTGAATATCGAATCATTTATATGTAAACTAGCGACCCGCCCCGGCTTCGCACGGGTCATCACGGGTGTAATTATTATTGAGAAAAAAAAGAAGTGAACAATTTAAAGTTACTGCCTTTGATTATAGAATTTCTTCATAAATAATGTTTGTTTAGAAGTGACGCGTGAAAGGGCTACGTATAGCTGTCTGTCCATGGGCGCTTAGGTTTAAGCCTGCAAAGTTGAATCTCTGAGCTTGTGATTTGTTAATTGTATTTATAATTTTATTAGAAAGTGCAGACGTGTACCGGTGCACAATTTGGGTGAATTAAGGACAGGAACAGGACACCATTTCTTTAAAACCAATTTAAGGAAGCAACACGGGCTTCCTTATTCAGTTTCATCGTAAAGACGTAAACGGGGGTCAAACGGGAAATTCTTGCCCACCAAAACCCCCGCGGTTATCACGTCGGCACATTAGATGGCGGACCTGGGCTAACTGTCGGGATCTGCACCAGCTGATACCACTCAGAGCCTTGACTTTGGACACGCCACCGGGGGGCACAATAAAGCCACCCGGGAACCTGTCACCGTGCTCACGGTTACAGGGGTCACTGGGGAAGCCTTCAATAGGTCCCCGGGACCCTGTTGGTGGTCAACCGGGTTATGTAGGATTCTTATACACTAAACCCCCAACGGCCGTTAAATCAGTACATAAGAAAGAGATCTGGGCTATCCGGTGGGATCTGCACCAAGATCCCTCAGTGGCTTGCCTTTGAGCCCGCTACCGGGGGTCACAATAAAGCCACCTGAGAAACTATCATCGTGCTCAAAGATACGGGGATCGTGGGGAAAACTTCCAATAGGTCCCCAGGATCCTGTGGGCGATCGACTGCGGTATGTGTCCCCCACAGCTGTCCAAACAAAAGACGGAGAATTCCACACGGCTGCACCGTGTACCCCTCAGTGCAAGGCAAAAAATACTTATCAAAAATAAAAAGTTTAAAAGTACACAAAAAAATCCCAAAGAGAGATTTGAACCCGGACCCTGCTGTGCTTAGAAGACGCTTCCGTAACCTCCATACCATGGCTACTCTTATTTATTCTATTATTCGATTTACTTGATCATAATCTTGTTATATGTCTGCTCAGTCCCTAATGCATATAGCGTGATATTTTACCTTATGTATTAAAGTTATCCGTGTACAGTACCTAATTTACGTACTAAGCAAATCTAAGTGAGAATATTTGTACCGCCATCGGTTGAGTAATAATACTGCTTTTTAACCCTGTTAAGGGATAAATTTAATAAAGATCCCCTCAGTGGCTTGCCTTTGAGCCCGCCACCGGGGGGCACAATTAAAAAAATTACCTGTCACCGTGCTCAAAGTTTCGGGGATCACGGTTAGACCTCCAATAGGCTCCCAGGATCCTGCGGGCGGTCGACCGCGGTGTATAGGATTCTTACCCTCTAAACCCCCCACGGCTGTCCGCACAAAATATGGGGCTGCATCGGGTACCCCTCAGTGCAAGGCAAGGGCCTTTGAAGCCGTTGCCGGGGGCGCATTATAGCCCCCCGGGAATCTGTCACCGTTGTCACAGTTAAAGGGGTGGCGGGGGACACGTTTAATGTCCCCGGGATCATGTGGGGGATTCTTACCCACTAAAACTCCCGTGGCTGTCACATCGGCACATGAGAGGGGTTCTCCGGTGGGCATGAGCTGTCCCTCAGTGCATTGCCTTTGAGTCTGCCGCCGGGGGGGCAGGTATATTATATCCCGGATATTTACCTACCTTATAATATATGGAATTCATGAAATTCTCTAGTAGTTGATTGTTAACTATGTATCTCTTTAGGTTTAGTCAACGTAAGCTATGTAAGTTTATTTACTTAGATAAAACTTAAAACCTTCAAGAAAGATTATCTAACCGATAGTGAAAACCGCTGCGTGATGTAGGAGGTGCTATCGCATAAAGACAGACTCGGATAGCGACTTTGTTTCACACTATGTAAAGATACTTTGACGTCGATAGGGAACAGCACCAGCCAATCTGTAGAAAAAACCCTGACTGACAGACAGACAATAATTCCAATAAAGTTTTGGCTTTTATATCATACGTACAATACATGCATATTGTATTCCTACCCAAACAGACATTTTGGAAATATATTTTCATTATCTTATTTTTATTTTATTATATTTGGGAAACAAACAAATGATACCACTATTACTAATATAAGATGCAATAGTACAAAAATCAATTAACTTTCCACTAATAACTAAATCGTAACATTAGAGAGAAACTAACCACATAAGCATGATTTTAAATTTTAAAAAAAAGCATTAAATATAAAAAATATATTAGAGATAAAAAGTGCTGGAGTTAATTTGATTTAAATATTTAAAACATCGAATCTTAATATAAATAAAAAAATCAAAAACAAAGTTTAAAAATACAAAAAGAAAATCCGCACACGGGTAGCGAACCCGGACAGTGCGTGCTTAGAAGACGCTTCCGTAACCATTTGGCTAAGGAACTTTTGTTTTGTCTTTCGAATTACCGTATGTTATTCTTGTTATATATTTGTACCGCATCGGTTGAGTAATAATACTCCTTTTTTACCCTGTTAAGGGATAAATTTAAAAAAAGATGAAATACTAATTCAATTAATTTTCTTAACGAATGTCTGTGCAAAATTTTAAGTCAATAGGACCAAGGAATCGCGTTCTCCCATACAAACTTTGCCCCCCTGTTTCACCCCCTTAGAGGTTGAATTTCGCAAAATCCCGTCTTAGTGAGCACCTACGTCCTAAAAGGAACCATGTAAAGTTTGAGACTCCTAGCACTTGTAGTTTCTGAGATTTCGTGATGAGTGGGTTTTTGTCTACTCTTTTATTTAATAAGATAAAAAAATAATTTATTTTAGAAAAAAATGTTTTATTTCAATGTGTAATATTCGCGTAAATATCAGTAATCATTAATTTATTTTAGGTTAAAAACATTGCAATTTAAAAAACTTTAACGGGCCTGTTGGCCTAGTGGTTAGAGACCCAGAACGTTACAACACAACATGGACGAACAATATAACGTGGGTTCGATTCCCACCCTGTATCTGCGTGCCTACCTATATACGTTTTTTTTTATACCACCAAGGTGGCAAACAAGCATGCGACCCGCCTGATGGTAAGCAGTCACCGCATCCTATGGACGCTAGCAACACCAGTAGGATCACTAGCGCGTTGCCGACCCCGTAAAAATTTGTTAAATCCCTTTTTTAAAAACCCCATGCTGTAATTATTCGGGAAAACCTCGGCAGGCAATTCATTCCACAACTTCAAAGTGCGGGGATGAAAACTTCTTTGAAACCGCAAAGTGCGGGATGACATTGTTTTTAAGATGTGAGGATGAACAGGGAGTTGGCTGATGGCGAGAGGTGCGATGGTAAAAAGTGGCCGTAAGCATCATGTCAAACAATTCTTCAGAGCACTGTCCGTTTTACAATCGGTAGAAAACACACAGGGAAGCAAAATCTCTTCTCACTCGTAGTGATTCTAGACCGTTTGAGAGTTCAGGTTCATCGACAATCCTGATGGCTCGTCTCTGCACCGAGTCAAGTGGTCCAAGTTGGTATTCAGGCGCTCCCGCCCTTAGGTGACAGCAGTACTCCATATGCGGCCGAACTAGCGACTTATAAAGTAACAACCTATTGCGCGAGGTGAAGAACTTCTTCGCCCTATTAAGCACACCTAGCTTTCTAGACGCCAGCTTGACCTTGTCCTCAAGGTGCTCTCGGAACTGGACATCAAAGGATATATTGACACCTAAGATCCCGATGCTCTTTGACATGCTAAGGGCTGTGTTCTGGAATTGAGGTATTACAGCGAACGGGGTTTTCTTAGTGGTGAACGCACAGACTTGCGTCTTAGTGGGGTTAAACTGGACTAAATTAAGTCGTCCCCAATCAGAGATCTTGAGTACTCTCGGTACTCTCGATTTCAGACACAAGGTGTCCACGGCTTTCCTCCACAACAGAACGAGGGATATTGGCATGGCCCGAGTAATTGGTATCAACGGTACTGTCATCTGCATAGCAAAGAACGCCATCGATGGATAGCATATCATTAATATGCAAAAGGAACAGCGTCGGAGACAGCACGGATCCTTGTGGGACGCCAGCGTTAATCTCCATGCTATCGGAGCAACTGCCATCGACTACGGCTCTAATGCATCTGTTAGACAAAAAGCTGGCAATCCATTTGCACAAACCCTCGGGAAGTCCGTAAGACGATAGATGGCCATGGTGCAAGACCCTATCAAACGCCTATGCCACATCCAGGCCGACGGCCAAGGCCTCGCCTTGACTCTCTACTGCAAGAGCCCATCGGTGAGTAAGGTACACAAGAAGGTCACCAGTCGAACGGCCGAGTCGAAAACCATATTGACGGTCACTCAACAAGTCGTGATTCTCTAGGTAACCAAGGAGCTGCGTGTATATCACCCGCTCCATCACCTTAGAGAGCAGGGAGGTAATAGCGATCGGCCTGTAGTTTGATGGGTCCGATCTATCGCCCTTTTTAGGCACAGGGTGAACATAGGCAGTCTTCCAAGAAGACGGAACTTGGCCTGTGGAGTACGAAAGCGCAAATAAACGAGTCAATACGGGACATAGCTCAGGAGCACACTGCTTTAACACCACTGCCGGTATGCCATCGGACCCAATCGACTTATGGACGTCCAGAGAGAGTAATTCCCGCCGGACTTCTCGCTGCGTTATACGAATTTCAGGCATGAAATTGCCGCATAGCGGGTTAACAGGCGGCACAGCGCCTCCGTCGTCCAAAGTCGAGTCGTAAAAGTAGGTACGTCTTTACAAAGATAAACTATATCAGTATTCGTATCAGTTATTTGATACGGGCTCTGCCTAGTTTGGGCTCAGATGACCGTGTGACGATCCTCAGGAAATTATTATTATAGTGTCGCAAAATAGTGTTTACGAATGAAACATAATAATAATTCTCGTACAAAACTAGTATAAATATTATATCAACACAGAGTACAAATAACATGCGGTATATTGCGCACTCACCCTGGCGGGTGTCTGAGAGTGGTGTCTCAGTAATATTTGCCCATATCTCAAGTTTATTGCTTCAATATCGATGCGGTTTGCACAAACAACCGTCCCCATATCCTATTACATACGTAATTTAATATGACTAAGTTATATTAAAAGGATTAGTAATATTTTCATACTTTTTTTGCAATTGCAAAACAAATAAGATGTTTACTTGATGGTTGCGACACCTCGTCACCCAAGTTATCAATTTTTCAGTACCAAGCATCTAGCTTATAATTATGATAATATCCTGGGACAATCAATCTGATCTAATCCCAAACTATGGACTAATTAAACAAATGATACAAATACCTACACTTACAAACAATATACAGATAAACTTTTTTTGTAATGTATTTTGCATAATGACAAAGTTATTTATTGAAACAAAATATTTGCAGTTTATTTAATTGAAACAAAATATTTACAGTTTATTTTGCATTGTATAGATTGTTAATAAATAAAGATGTCTTTTTTGTTTTACCCACCTTGGTACAAAAATATTAAAATAACTTCACTTGAAAGGATCCACAACAAGCGCAATGATCATGGTCACGGCTGATAACCGCTTTCCGAAGTCATGTGCAGTCACCCTGCGCGTGACCTCACCTGCCACCGTGCGCATGGTGAATACATTTTCTGTAATTCCGTAATTATCCCGGAAAGGGTATATCAAGCCAAAGGGTATATATAGTATTGATAGTAAAGACCCCGAAAAATATGTCAAATATGGCAAAAATTGATATTTTGAATTACATAAAAAAAATTGTATCGTCTTATAACCATTTTTAAGCAACCCTGTGCCATCGTGCCTACTGCTTTTTATTGATTGCGTGCCTACCCGGTATAATAAGAAATTCATGCATTTTTCGGGTAAATAACGAAAAAAATGTTTAACCCACTGCAATAAAACTGTTGACTTTTTTATTATTTTCTTTCACAAATGGATTGCTTGTGGGTTACAATGCGTCATGATCGGCTTGATACCCCCTTTCTGGGACACCCTGTATGGTGTATAATTTAAAAAGGCAAAAATAATTTTTGTTATTGTTTATAAAATATCTAATAACGAAACTGATTACGTGATTACAATGTACACACTGCATAAAATAATAACTTGTATAAATTACACCCGGACACTAGATGGGAATCAAACCGGTGACCTATGGAATAGCGTCCCGTGTATCTACCAGTGTATCCACTAGCCAACAGGCCCGTCAAATATGAAGGTACACACTACCATCCAGTAAGTATATGTATATATACGTTGTAAGGGACTACGTACCGAAAATGTTTTTATAAGATTTCTCATATTGTCTGTTACAACATTACAGAAACCATTTATATGGAAAATGACAAATGACCAACTTGTTAATTTTTGAGCATGTAATGAATACGTGCGGAATAATATTTATTTTCCAAATTACATTGCTAATTTCAATCAAGCTGCCTGCCAAACGTGAAGATTAAGGCAACCCCTTCCTTCTAAGGGAGAGGCCTTTGTTCAGCAGTGGACTTTTCGGCTGCTGATGATTGCTAATTTTGCACAAATAAGTAATTTATTGTTTTTAAATTGAAATTAGGCTTTATTATACCAATAATGATGTTATCGAAAAATTTCAACACTACAATGTTCAGAATCATGTACTGGATTCCTGGTATCGGTTTTCGGTACGATGTCCCTTACACCCTGAATGCGTATATATAGTGTCTATCTATTCAATAGCTGCGAGGTTGCTCTATATTCATAAG
This sequence comes from Furcula furcula, assembly GCA_911728495.1. Lineage (NCBI taxonomy): Eukaryota > Metazoa > Arthropoda > Insecta > Lepidoptera > Notodontidae > Furcula > Furcula furcula. The sequence goes on along the minus strand of OU452262.1, from coordinate 19,751,396 downwards.
CAAATAGGGTATCGGGCACAATAGACGGCCGTCGCCGCATATCTGTTGATTGTGTTTGTGCAACACGGTCAATATTAAGTCATTGTTCCCTAAACTTTTGTTATTCGATGGCTTATTAAGGATTAGTTTCTACCAGCGGCCGATATGAACACCCAGACACAAGATAAATATATGCACACAAATGCTTGTCTTGCATGGAATCGAACCACTGACCTATTAAGCAGCAGCTAGGGTCCGCATCATCATCATCATCAGCTGAAAGCACCCTTATAAGGGAGCGATAATCCCCACGCTTGACAGGCGTCTTGGGGATCGCAGTATAGATAGGTGATAGGCAATTCAACAGAAAGACGCTGCTGCCCGTCTTCTTCTTTTCCCTGAGTCGTCTCTACGTCTACAAGGAAATCCGTAGAAGAACTAAAGTAACATAGCTCTAGTAGTTAGTAGATTGAAGTATCAATGCTCCGGTCATATAGTTAGGAAAACTGACAACCAATGGGGAAGAAAGGTTCTCGAGTGGCAACCAAGTATTGGAAAGCGCAGTGTATAAAATATTTTTAAAAAAAATTGAACCGACTTCAATAACACTAAAAAGTATAAAATAATTTAAATATTAAAGAAGTTGGTGTTAGCGTACCTGCTGTGTATATTTGGCACCAACTTCAATAATATTTAAATTATTTTATACTTTTTAGTGTTATTGAAGTCGGTTCAATTTTTTTAAAAATATTTTATTTTATACTTTTTACTGATATGTTCATACATAAATATTGAACCATCGAAGACGGTAAAATGATCTAGGTAGGTTATGATATCATTATGATTTCACATTATCGTCTACATACTTTTACATAAATCATGTTTCTTCAGAAACTCAGAAACATTTTATCCGATCGTAATGAAATTTGCATGGAATCATCATAGTAGTTTACTCTCTCGGATAAAAAAAGAATCATCGAAATCGGTTCATATTTGTCAGAGAAATGTAAAGGAGAACATCAGTTTTATGGTTTTTACCAGATAAATTCCTCCATATCATTCATGGTCCTCCAGGAAGTTCTTATCCGGTTGTGATAAAATTCGTACAGGTTCATTACAGTGGTCTCTTCTTTCGAATAAAAAAAGAATCATTGAAATTGGTAAATATTGGTATATAAGAGTTATGACCATTTTTGTCCTTAAAAAGCACCATAAAGTCATCTATATAGGCTTTCTTGCAACTTTCCTGCGCAGTCAACATTCTTGTTTTTTCAGGAACTACTTATTACTAAGCAATAATTTTTTTATGGGACCCAATTAACGGATTAAAGAATGGATGGAAGAAAGATTTTTTCAAATCGGTTCATAATTGCCTGAGTTATGCGCGAACATACATAGAAAAATATACATATATATACAGACGAATTGAGAACCTCCTCCTTTTTTGAAGTCAGTTAAAAACGGCCCCTACTAGATGGGCAGACGGCCTCGTCGCTTAGGGCAAAACATTGGTCACAATGGAAGTGTATGGCAGGCTTATGTTCAACAGTGGACGAGTTATGGCCGACGTGATGATGATGATAAACAGTTAAATATTTAATAGAGATCCTCTCATGACAATACACGTAATGCCCTAAATGTCCGAACAAATCTCTGAACGAGTCTTGCAAGTCGATAGCCAACATGCAGCTTAAATGGTTATAACTCAGACTATCTACACAAACTTCTTTGCGCAAGAACTTAGATGTTACAACTTGAAAAAGTCTGAACAAGTTATAAGCTTTTGCAGAGTGTATCGGATTTACAGAACGCGATCATATCGGATATAGTATCGGTACCTACTTATTTTATGTGTCTGGAACATCTTACTTTCCAGACAAACAGATGATCACCCTGTATTGTCCTAGCCAGTAAACTTTACACATTTGTTGCTCCTCGCAGAATCTGAACTCACGACCTCTAGTTTACAAACCCGCCACAGAGCAGGTAGCTAGCAGGTGCTAGTACTGTTACTTGGAATAGTTTTACCTATTTTCTGTTAGAACTCTGGCAAAATGCTCAATCTTAATTACGCAAATAAATGTTTACATCAATACGATAAAATATACCTACCACGCAAACGACTCGGAAAAATCTAATTTGCATAAACTAAATTTACCCAAGAGCTTTCGAAATATTTGCTCATGTAAGTAAACATTTGCGCAAAAACACCGAGCGCCGTCATTTTTGCACAATTTTTTTGCGCACTCAAATCTACAGCGTGCAGTTCGCATAGTCATAGGTTTTTATGCTTTGGTGAAATTATATGTTACTGTATTTGATCCCAACAAAGCAAATACAAGACTCGATAGCTTTACAGTAGCAATAGGTACATTCGGGTAGAAAGACCCACCGGGGCCTTTCAGCACCAATACAGTTACTCTGAGTATCTCGACTCGCGCGCACCACGCGCGTACTCTTATCTATGGCGCGTACAGCGAGCGAGTCGAGATTCCGACGTATGACACGCATATTACGCGCGAGTGATATCTCTCGCGCGTATCATGTGAACGGAATCACCGTATTTTAGATAATATCTACGCGTGTATGCACTCGCGCGTAATTCGCCCAATCTGAACATGGTCTCACCGTTTTTGGAAATTAATTTTCTTAGTTTATGCTACTTGGAATTGAATATTTTTCATAATTAAATATTCGGAAATTTTGAACATTTTCAGAACCGTCTTATTACATCGAAAAGACTTTAGTATGGACCTGCCATAAAATGAACTCAACTATACACGTGAAAAATTACCTCCGACACTATTGTCCACCCCTACGCGGGAGATTTTTATTTTTATGACCGGCTTTTAAAGGCCCTGAATGACAGGATGAAATGGCATTGCGAGCCAGCGATAGGAATTTTTAGATCGAAAAAATTTAGTCACATTCCCATATATAAACTTTTATTAACTCTGTTAACCTACCTTTACTTAGTATGTTTTTCTGGTAGGGTTCCGGGTAAGAATAGCACCCAACCATCTCCTCCCGTTGGCTGTCGCAAGAAACGGGCAGCAGTGTCTTTCTATTGAATTACCTACCAACTTTACTGCGATCCGCAAGACGCTTGCCAAGCGCGGGGATTATTGTAGCCCCTCCCTTCTAAGGGGGAGGCATTTTTTCAACAGTCGTTTTTCGGCTGCTGATAATGAGTCTATGAACACCAAACTGTGACTGATAGAAATTGGCATTATAACTTTGAAGTATGGGACTTTCTGAATATTTAGTACAAGTTTTGATACTGAAAACGACCGAACTAACAGTTTTTCCTTATAAATATCACAACAACGCCTCTACCTTTAACTCTCAATAAACAGTAAAATGTCCGGAAGAATACTGACTTATTGATAGTTTTCGTTAACTATTAAAATTCTTATTAAACACACCTAATAAAAAAATGTGACGAGGTATCCCCTTGCCCTAAAGGGCTAGTGTTCGTGGACGTATAGGATGGGGGCTCTAGGCGTCCGTTCCTGAATTGGACCCCAAGGCGAGCGACAACGCGGTGTAGGCCCTGCGTCATCGCGAGCACTGCGACGGTGCCGGGGGGAGTGAGTCCCCCGGAACTTGCTAGAGCAAGAGTCTATCCAACGCCAGACGCTTACTAGATGAGCGTCTGGCGTTGGATAGACTCTGGCCAGTTTCGAGCAGACTGCTCGGAGTCGGTGGCGTCATAACTTCTCCGCCCCGACAGCAAAAAGAAGGTGATAGGTCCTTCGTGCAAGGGCCTGTGCAGGTACCACAACATTCTCAGATATTCTGCTGCCAAGCAGCAATGGATAAACGTTGCTGTACTCCGGTATGAAGAGCAATGTAGCTGGTGATATTACCGGACACAAGAGACTTAATAACTAATGTCTCGGGTGATGAGCGGCAGTGCAATGCAGCTGTATGTAGGCAGGGTGTCGCTCACCATCCGACGAGCATTTTGCTAATCTCGTAGTTAGGCGGAGAAAAAAAAATACAATAGACTTTATTAATTACAAAAATATCTTGAAATAAAACGACTTTTACGGATTAAACCTGAGAATAATCGAGACATAAGGACGTTCAACGTCTCAGTCCTACCGTGACCACGGGTGCTGCAAAGCATTCGAATCGTCGCGGCGTCGGTCAGGTAAAATCTAAATAAACCGCGATACCGTAAAAGTATTTTTTAACCGACTTCAAAAAAAGGAGGAGGTTATCAATTCGGTTGTATGTTTTTTTTTTTTTTTTATGATTGTTACCTCAGAACTCTGTTGTTTACGAACCGATTTGGAAAATTATTTTTTTTATTGAAAGGATATGCTTCCAGATTGGTCCCATTTTTTTCAAAATCAAGTTCTGACGATGGGAACCATGAGTAACTGAGGGAACTCCTTAAATATTATAGGCATACATATAGCGTTTTTGGTATTTTTAGAAACTAGTCGAGCATTTTCATTCAGAAAGAATCATTTGGTGAAGTGGATCTTATGAAGAAGGTCATAGATGGCCACCGGAACTCTGTAATAAAATTAACAATCCATCCTATCCTAGCCGTGCCTACTAAACGTAGAACTACTGAATTTGGACTTGATGGATAGTTCTCGACGAGTAGTTGCTAGAAAAATGGAGATCAGGGTCTGATGGTGGAGCAGGAAGGTTGTCACGGGATCTCTGCACCAATAAACGTAGATCCGCCGAGTTTGGGCTCGTTGGGTAGCTCTCGATGAGTAGTTGCTAGAAAAATGGTGATCAGCGTCTGATGTGGAGCAAGAAGGTCGTCACGGGATCTCGGCACCAATAAACATAGACCCCCCACCGAGTTTGGGTTCGTTGGGTAGCTCTCGACGAGTAGTTGCTAGAACAATGGTGATCAAGGTCTGATAATGGAGCAGGAAGGTCGTCACGGTATCTCGGCACCAACAAACGTAGACCTACCGAATTTGGACTCGTTGGATAGGTCTCGACGAGTAGTTGCTAGAAAAATGGAGATCAGGGACTGATGATGGAGCAGGAAGGTCGTCATGGGATCACTGCACCATTAAACGTAGATCTGCCGAGTTTGGGCTCGTGGGGTAGCTCTCGATGAGTAGTTGCTAGAAAAACTTAATCTAATAATACACCAAGGGAACCACTAAAAAGAATAAAATTAAAATAATTTTTACAAAAAAAAAGAACCGCCTTCAAAATGCAACTAAAAAGCCTGAAATAATTTCTAAGAATTAGTGGTTTTTACATCTACATTGTTGGACTTGGACTACAACATATTATAAATACATATTACTATCGAAGTCGGCGCCTAACGTCTAGCAAATACTTACAAGGGCAGTAGGTACCTAACTGTTTTCCAGTTTGGCGCCGTCTTTGATAGTAATGTGTATTTATAATATGTTGTAGTCCAAGTCCAACAATGTAGATGTAAAAACCACTAATTCTTAGAAATTATTTCAGGCTTTTTAGTTGCATTTTGAAGGCGGTTCTTTTTTTTTGTAAAAAATATTTTTTAATTAAAAGACAACATTATACAAAAATGTATATTTTGAAATGTTTGTTCTGTGCAGGTATTGAATCCGCCTCGTTGAAGGTTTACTAGCCTACGTTTGAAGAGGCTGACATATAATCATCTAGCTAGACCTTTAGACAGCGCGTTTCGGTAACGCAAAATATACACTTCAACTAATAAATAGATGAGCTCAGAGAATCGTTTAAAGCTTCTGGAATGTACGTCTTCAGTTCCAAGAAATTTTACTCCAATTTCACACTTGTATGATATTCGTTGTAAATAAAAGATGTGTTATTGTTAAGTTCGTATTGTATATCTATACTTATAATAAAACTGTAACAGGTCCAATTCTGTACATTGAAGATATTTTGAAAATTATATTTGGAGGTCATTCTATAACCGATACTGAGGCCGAAAATGTAGTGTTTTTAATTTTTGTCTGTCTGTCTGTCTGTATCACGGCTGCGCATCACGCCGAAACTACTGAATGGATTCAAATGAAACTTGGCATGATTTGAGATCTTACTACGAGGTAGGACATAGGATACTTTTTATCCTGTAATCTAGCACGGTTCTTTTGGGAGAGGGGATTAAAGTCAAAATGGGTACTTGGTTATACGCTTGATCCGATTTTATCAATTTTTCTTTATAATATAGTAAATATTAGTAAGGGAACACTCATAGAGAGTTGTTATCAAGGTTTTGTAATCGATCGGGTTAAGCAACGTTAGGTAAGGTCATTAAATAGATGGGTGACCGTTTAACGCCATTTGAACTAAACGGGTTCGTGCTTCGGAGAGCAAGTAAAAAGTGGGTCCCAGTTTTTACCCGACTATAAAAAATGAGGTTATGTATTCGATGCGAATGTCTGTTATTAAAAGTTTAGTTAACGTAAAAATAGCGCAGGCGGAGCTGCGTGGGTCAGCTAGTCTCTAATAAAACTATTTTCTCCTATAAAAGATTTTGTACTAAAAAGTAAATTCAGTTATTATTATAGGCATAGAAACATCGATATACTGTTTTGATCATAGATATAGGATTTTTCACTACGGTTTAGATAGTATAAAGATGCATAGAAAGGAGTGTAGAAATGACAGATGTTTTTTTTTGTAGGAGTAATACTGTTGGCCGCATATGGCCATGACAGCTTCACTGGACAAGTCAATGACAGATGTGATCAACAATGTGTTCTGTGACAATTGTCAGCGCAATTTCGCAAGGGGGATAGAATAAAGATACATTAAAATCTACTCAAAGAATTGTAGTAACACCAGAGAATATTTTAGTAGATGTGTAGCAATTTAGTGCCGTAACAGTAGCGACATCTAAGAGCGCCGGATATCCGGAGCGGCCATCTTGGAACCGGATGTTGCTAGATATTACACGGGCTGGGTATACCCGGGTGGCCCAGTTGGCGACTGTAATAATCATTAAACATAGGTACTTTTAGTAATGGTAATGTTAGGAATTAATTAAAATAGACATTTATTTAGAAGACTGTTTTCTAAGCAGATTGCATGGCTCATCATCATATCATCATCATCACCAACCAAAAGTGTCGTCCACAGCTATGAACGACTATTAGCTGTTTGCATCCACCGGTTACCTGCGATGTGCACAATGTCGTCAGACCACCTAGGGAGGGCCTACGTACGCTGCGTCTTCCAGTTCGTGGTTGCCACACGAGAGCCTTTTTCACATGACTGTAATTTTAAATTATTTCAGTAAAAGAGCCTGATTGCGAACAAATAAATGGTACAATCAAACAAAAAACGTATTCATATTTGTATATTATATTTCAAAATGTCTCGTTAATACTTCATTTCATAGGCATTGCCGTATTTCACATTAAAAAAAATGGTTTGACAGCTGGCTTATTTTTTACTATATTTATCATACATACATACTTACGTACATACCTACTCTCGAAAAGCATAGATTTGCTTTTTAAAAATTGTTATTAGACCCATAATTTGATACCTATATTAATGTTTATTTATTTCCCAATCCGATTGCATTCCATGACACATCATTTTTGTATAGGCGTACAAAAAATTACACATTTTTTAAAGCTTAATAATTTTTAAAATTCGTTTTCTTGATTTGACTAAACATACTAAAAATATTTTTAACGTGGTTTGAGTTTTTAAAATTATCTATGATCCTTTTTTCTTTCGTTGCATGAAACGGTTATTCTTTACCCGGCTTTGTTAGCCCTGTAATGCGGATGCACGGATGTAAACAATGCCCGGCCATGTGCGGGTTTGTTCTTACAAAATATACGGGTAACATGTACTTAGCCGGTTTAATCTGGAGTTAGTGAATATCCTGTCAGTTTTTTATCTAATTTTCTTTTATTTACGCGAATATGAACTACTTTTGCAGTTTATATCGCGGTTTAGGTATTTTAGATTTTAATGTCCCTACGCTTCAAATGCTTTGCAGCACCCATGGTCACGGGAGAGCTAAGACATTAAAGTCTAAAAGAATTACAATTATTCATTTTGCTTTAATTTAAAATTCAAAGTATATCACAAAATGTAATATTTAGATATGACTTTTCAATTGTTTTTTTTTATCGAATGCCCCAGAAGTAGGGTGATATTTTTTGAGAGTATGTATGTATGTTTATAAGTATGTATGTATGTTTGTATGTATTTATGTTCATCAAATCGAAATTCATCGAGCCGTTTAGGCTACAGCCATGAATTTCGATTTATAATATATCGTTAGATTCGTCTAAGTCGTGGTATTGACATAGGCTATTGTGTTGAAAAAAAATATTGTATTGCGTCCGTTAGCCGTCATTTTGTATTGTTTTTACTTCCAAAAACTTTAAAATCAAATTATAAGATCTTAATGAGACAAGTTGAAATATATATTTTTATATTCTGTATAATGTAATACAAGATCATCTTCATTTGTTCGCAGTTGGGCTTTTTGTGCTTTTATAATTTATCATCGTTTACAGAGTACAGTATTATCACAGTATATAAACTAGTACAGTAGTTCGACGCCTTTGATGTTTGAGAAAAAGCCGACACCGCATGGCGTACTCCGTAGCACGTAGGGTTGTCACAGTTTGTTTTTATAATTTACTTAAAATATTATACTAAAATACTAAATAATTATATTTCTATTAGCGCACATGGTAATGATTTCTTTGTTTATAATTATTTACTTTTTTTATTGAAGTTCTTTATAGTAAGAAATACAAAAAGGCATTTCGTGGAGACAAATACAAATAGAGTTTTACAATGTTATGTAATATATTGTAATTAATTAATAAATTTCCAAATCGTTTATTATAAATAGCCAACTGAAAAATATTTTCAGATTGTATATTTACTGGATATGAAATTTCTGTTAATGAAATGTATAAAATATGTCAGTCATTTTTGATTTGAAAATGGATGTCCTTTTCGTAATCAGCACCCCGAGAAACCTCAAAAAACACCAAAAATTTTTTTTCTTAAAAAATGAAATAATCGCCTGTTTGGATTTGAAAATGGATGCCATTTTCGTAATCAGCACCCCGAGAAACCCCGAAAATGACACCAATAACATTTTTTTGAAAAAAGAACATATTCGCCATTTTGGATTTGAAAATGGATGCCATTTTCGTAATCAGCACCCCGAGAAACCTCAAAAATTACACCAATAACATTTTTTTGAAAAAAGAACATATTCGCCATTTTGGATTTGAAAATGGATGCCATTTTCGTAATTAGCACCCCGAGAAACCTCAAAAATTACACCAATAACATTTTTATGAAAAAAGAAAATATCCGCCATTTTGGATTTGAAAATGGATGCCATTTTCGTAATCAGCACCCCGACAAACCTCGAAAATGACACCAATAACATTTTTTTGAAAAAAAGAAAATATTCGCCATTTTAGATTTAACTATGGATGCCATTTTCGTAATCAGCACCCCGAGAAACCTCGAAAACGAGACCAAAAACATTTTTTTGAAAAAAGAAAAAATCCGCCATTTTGGATTTGAAAATGGATGCCATTTTCGTAATCCGCACCCAGAGAAACCTCGAAAAAGAACACCAATAATATTTTTTTGAAATAAAGAAATATCCGTCGTTTTGGAATTGAAAATGTGTAAAATAATATCCCTCTCACACAGCACAGGTAGTAATAAACCATTATAACTGCTTACAAAAAATACATACAACACGATTTTTTTTTTGTAAGTCGGTTAATTAAAACAAATACGAGTCAGCCCTGAAACTTATGTCCCGAGCTACCAACTAATTCGGGCGGCAGCAGCGTACGGAGCTCGGGCGCGCCTACCCGCGTCTCACCCCTCACACCCCGCACGATTGCCCTGTCTAGACGGCTTCGTTGGACGACTGTATTGGTTTATAGACTGTGGTATTATCTTCGTATTCTCAAATTGTTATAAAAACACAAAAAAAAACCATTTAAAAAAGTACACATCCAAACATTTATATATTCCATATTTTGTTCTTGTTTTGTTAGACTACATAGATTTTTCGACGACGACAGTACACACTAGTATTTTATTGTTCAACCCATATCCATGGCTTGTTTGTATTATATTTCTTTTTTGTTTCAGATACAAATCCACACAGTATGTTTTTTCCTCGCTAGCTTTTTTCCATTTTGTTCCATATTTTTATATACTTACTTATTTCCATTCCGTTTCATATTTCTGTTGATGAGACTGCCATGTTGCCAATTATGTTTTGCGAGTTAAAATTCTCTGTGAATGGAACGTTTTTAGGAATATGGTTGTTTTGAATTTTTATGGTTGTTTTAACGGTTGTTCCATTTTTCATAGACAGCGACTCGTTATGCGGGAGAATACAATTTTGTTGGATTGTTATAATTTTAGGATTAACGTCAATAAACATGTGAATGTTTGGAAATGTTTTTAATTTGTTGTTGTTTATTCCGTTAATTTTTTTTTTAATTTTCCGCATTCAAATTTAATGTTCTTTTCATAAAGGTATTTATGTGTGGCACTTATCTTGTTATACTTGTTTTGAGATTACTTTGATTTATAAACCTGTATTACCATAAATACTGATGGAAATTCATGACTTCAGCGTTGATATGAGTTTCGAATTAGCTTAAAACTAACTATATAAACATAGTTGCGAACAGGCTCGAGCCCCATGATGCGGCACTGGGTGACGACGCATTGTCCGTCACTCAGGTGCTGTTTCATAATTTAATTGATATACTTACCTAATAATATTGTATAATTGTGCATGCTTCAGAATTATTTTAAAAATCATCTTGTTTTATGGACCAAATGTCTGAGAATAAATTATTATTTATTTATTTTTATTTATTTTAAATATTATAATGTTGATTTAAAAGGACAATAGCTAACAGTAACTAATGAGAATAACTTTTAAATAGACTTGGGTAATATCAATCAGTTTTTATATTTGTTTGTATTATTTTCTAATGCCTCAAAAATTGCTGAAAGTCAACAACAAAAAAAGTGCAATGAGTCCTTAATACCGAACAACAATAAAAAAGTTTAAAGCAAACATTAAAAGAGTGGCTACACGGTTATAAACCAGCCTCCAACCAAGGTCAAGAGGTTGGGACGTCCACCGTTGGCGTGCTGGCTACACGGTTATAATCCACAGGCACTAACTTGATAGAGTGGGTATGATTCCAGGAAAAATATCGATATGTCGATATTTTATGTTTAGTAGTCTTGTTTACTACAAGAACGGTGAACGGTGGCGTCTTCAATTCGAACAATGATGATGGTGATGATTATGATGATAGTTGTGTGATAAACGTGATGAAGATGAGAATGATGATGATGACTGGTGATGATGTATTATGATGAATGGTGATGAAGATGTTAATGATGATGATGAAGATGATGAATGGTGATGAAGATGTGAATGGTGATAATGGTGTGAAAGATGTGAATGATGATGAATGGTGATCATGTATTATAATGGTGATGAAGATGATAAATGGTGATGAGGATGTGAATGATGATGATGAATAGTGAAAATGTGATAAACATGTGAATAGCGTTGATGATGATGAATGGTGATGATGGTGTTTAGTGATGCTGATGAATGGTGATGATAATGATGAAGATGTGAATAATGATGATGATGAATGATGATGATGTGTGATGATGGTGATGAAGATGTGAAAAATGATGATTATGATGAATGGTGATGATGGTGTGAAAGATGTGAATGATGATGAATGGTGATGAAGTTGATAAATGGTGACGAGGATGTCAATGATGATGATGATGAATGGTAATGAAGATGTGAATGGTAATGATGGTGATGTTGGTGTGAAAGATGTGAATGATGATGAATGGTGATAATGTGTTATAATGGTTATGAAGATGATAACTGGTGATGAGGATTTCAATGATGATGATGAATGGTGAAAATGTGTGATGATGGTGATGAAGATGTGAATAATGATGATGATGATGAAGTCTGATGATGTGTGATGATGGTGATTACGATGTGAATATTGATGATGAGGAATGGTGATGGTGATATTCATAATTTAATTACACATGAAAAAATACACGATAATATACTTATTTCAATTTGTAATTAAAATTCGTTGATTTTAAATATCGATACGATGTTATATCGATACCTTATCTTTGCCTTTGCTACATCTCGTATTGGTTAGAGCTGCGGTTGCCAACGAAGCTCCCCAACCAAGACCGTTACAGCTATGAAGGTCAAACGAAATCCAAGGGTGTTAGAACTACAACGGCCTTGGTTGGACGCCAACGGCACGTGTAACGTTAGAGATGTGCAAGAGCAAAAATAAGGTGTCGACATAATATCATTGTATCGACATTTTTATAACATATGTCGGGTAACATTATATTAAATGTAAAATGTCGTTATTATTTTAAAGAATATTGGCTTTTCAAGTTTTAGTTATCTACCTAAGTATCACAAGAATATTAATTTTAACTGTCCTAATATTGCCAAAATGGACAAGACACTTAGGTGGTGGGTGCTAAACTCTTTATACCCCTCTCTGAAGACAAGGTATTGTAATCTAGACAAAAAATATTTATTTTAATATTATTTTTCGATAATTCATTTTTTATATCGATATATCTAGGTAAAATATCAAGTATGTCGATCGAAGGAGATATCGAAATATTAAATATCTCGGAAAAATATCCCTCTATCTAAACATAAAATATCGACAAATCGATATTTTTCCTGGAATCATAGCCACTCTATCAAGTTAGTGCCTGTGGTTTATAACCGTGTAGCCAGACACGCCAACGGCGGACGTCCCAGCCACTTGCCCTTGGTTGGAGGCTGGTTACTAACCGTGTAGCCACCCAGTAACACAATAGGGTAGTGATTTAACCCTCCAACGTCTACGGGTTGGACAAATCGGTGCGAGATTGCGGCGCAAACAGTGCAACGGCGAGAGAGGTCCGCAAACTACCCCCAGACCACGTTGTACAAATAAACTGCGGGATGTAGCATCGAGGGGTTAGCTCGGGCGTCTTGTATTTCTAAACTTTATACTTTAAGAAAATCTGAGACATGTTTACCTTTCAACAGACATGTGAAATATTATTTTCCAAGAATATTATGAAAAGGAAAATATTTTTTTAAAAAGAAAAATATTAATTGCTGCGAGCGTATGAGATATGATATGATTCACCGATAATTCATTTTCTTTTTTAATTTTTCTCAAACTTATTACCTACTGGTTAATCGTGATCACTCCTGATGGTAAGTTGTGCTGCCGCCGTAGATACTAGCATACTAACTAATTAAGAATAAAAATATATACTTACTTAGTGGTTGGCCACAGTGAACGCGCGGTGACTTGAGCCTAGCGCGGGCGCGGCGGCGGGCGCGCCGGGTGGCCACAGTGACACGCGGGCTGTTGTGGCGATAACACTTATTGCAGGTGTCGCAAACCTTTTATGAGGATTCTGTATTTTTTACTGGATAGGCCAATCCTGAGATGGGAGGCGTTGATCATAAGAGATGGTGTGCTGGGTAAGCACGAAATAACTAAAAACAGCTAAATGAATTTAGATTTAAAAAAAAAATATTAAGAATTGAAATTGTAGTCAAAAAAGTTTATTTTATTTATTAAGGAACATTAACAATAAACATATTATACACTTACAATTTCAAATGTCCAAAAAAACCTTTTTTATACATGTATTTAAAGTTATTTAATAATAAAAAAATACTTAAAACGAGCGACAAGACCGAAATGGTTTGATACCCCGCCAGCCGCGCGATCGGTCGCTTGTTGACTAGGCCCGCAGTGTGGCCAGAACGAGCGGATAGGAACGTTTGAAAAGTACGCCCGCAAACTCGCGCAAGCCGGTCGCGCTAGGCTCCCGCGCAAGTCACTTCAGTGTGGCCGCAAGCGGCGTTTTCATATGTTTGATGTTTCGCGCCCGCCGCCGCCGCCGCGCTAGGCCTGCAGTGTGGCCGACCACTTACACTTATACTACTATATTAATACGTATTCAAAAAGAAGTCTATATGCAGGTAAAAATGGGGGAGGCCCCTTTTTGCCTGCATAAAGATTAGCTGTATCTTTTTTAACGTGGAGGTATTTTGTCAGGCGTTTACAATTTTGAACCGAGTTTCCGCTTTACCTTTCCTCTCTTAGGTATGTCTTATTAAAGTTGAAAATACTAAAATTAACTAAATTGCAGTTCGCGGTTGCGATTGCCAAAATGGCGTCCTAAAACGAAATCCGCCATTTTATTCAAATTCAACGCCGTAGCCTTGTACTTTTAAATATAAAAAAGTCACTGTCGAAAATCTACTTATCCAATTGGACAGGCCAAGACAGTGCCAAGTTTTGCCGTCCTGTTACGGAAAATTAACAAAAAATGCGGAAAAAATGGCCGCTACATTATCACAAATTCCTTTCCGACTTGATCCCCACTTTTAATTAATTAAAAACGGTCATCTAGTTGATAAGGGCGGGTCCGTTCTGGAAATTTTTGCACGGGGACGATGTCAAGTTAGTGTTGTTTATATTTGTGGGTTCTTTTAACGATGTAGTGTGAACACTAAATGTTTGTATACTTACCTATGTAATGTGTGCGTAATATATAATCATGATGATTAGCAATAAATACTCAGTTATTATCCAGCAGTCAGATCGTTTTATTCCATCTCAGCTTCTAACCTTTACAACGAGTATACAGTAGAAAATGATTTGGTACAATGTACATCAAAGAGGATCTAATATAATATAATTAAAATAAGGACACTTTATGGACTTTTTTCAATGAACGGCTTTTTTTTCGCGAGGGATACATTCAAAAGGTCCCTGAGAACTGTGGGCACAAAAACACCCGCGGCTGTCGCATCGGCACATGAGATGGGACCCCCGGGCTCTCCAGTGGGATTTGCACTAGGAGGGGTAGCTCGGGCTCAGTGCCTGGCCTTTGAGTCCGTCACCGGAGGCGCATTGTAGCCTCTCGGGAACATGTCACGGTGTTCACGGGGATGGGGGTCGCAGCCCCGCTGCCGTCCTCCTCGGAGTCGCTGCCGTGCTCAATGTACGTCAGGCCCACACCCCAAACGTCCAGCGACTCAAAACATTTACTGTGGTTAATTAATTCGAAAATTATATATAAGTTAAATCTCCTTTTGGTAATGTGGCGACTCGACATAACCAGATGGCGCCACATGTGGTACAGCGACGCGATGAGAAGCGAGTAGTACCACATACAACGCGATAGATGGCGACACCTCCGAATTCTGAATCTCGCAAGCGAAGTTTCCCAAACGTTGAGAATATATACAACATCCCGACAACGACTGTCGGGGGCTTCAGCACTGATCAAGCATCACACCTCGCTCGGTCGGAGGATCCTCCCTGTAGCACCACCGTCGCTCATTGTCTAAAGTACGAATGATTGTTGGAAACTGTAAGCCCTTGCTTATGTAGCATTTTAAGCTATAATTTACAAATAATAAACTTATTCTTTTATAAAATTTAAATTACGAAAGTCTTTTTTATATGTCAAAATAACCCTATCATTATTTGAATTTAACAGTATTTGTCGATGTACTTAATAAAGAAATCATCACAAGAATTTCACAAACTTGACCAACTTGGCTGAAGATTTATACTTCAGTTTTGTATACAAAATAGATTCGTTTACCTTTTTCCAGTCAACGCTAAAAGGGTTAGGGCTACGATTACTACGAAAGAACAGGTAAATAGCCAGATAAAATAAGGCATTCATGAAAACGGAACCCTAAAGAAAGGTGATAAACTGAGTGTGAAATGAGTCTCATAGCGTTTGTGTAGTCCTATGTCAGGTTTATGAGGACTTGGGATGGGACGAAAACGTTCCATGCGAATTTGTACTGTAATATAATTGTGGCTAGCGTTCCTTTTTGGCTGATTTACGGTAAAACTTTTTATGGAGAAAGCAAAAAGTAAAGTTACAAGATTTTCTGTTTTGTTTCTTTGTTGTTACGGTTATCCAATACATACATTATTACGCTCGTTTTCACTGAAGAAGTAACAAGAGTTGTTGAAAATATCCATCGGTTGGCTGGGATCAGTGTTTTCGGGTTCCAGTTTAAAAGCCAGTGAGCCAATCGCAATGCTTTAGAAATTTGATATTCGAAACTCGATTTTGACTTCTCTAACTTTGAAGTTCGTCTAATTAGGTGGGACAAGTTATTCAGAAATTGACTATGATCTACAGAATTATTGGCTTTGTCTCGATTATCCTTACCAAGAAATCACAGATATCTTGTTTATCAACTCTTCCTGTTGAGTCCGTTAATTTCACCAGTTACCGTCTAGGTAGTGTCAGATATCAGAATATCTGACACTATGGTACAATAGACGGTCAAAATTCGAGGCAGAAGCTAGCTCGAAATACAAGACAGGTGGGTCGCTTGTACAATTCCTTGCACAAGCGACCCACCTGTCTTGTATTTCGCGCTAGCCTCTGCCTCGAACTTTGCGGGCAGCGGGGCGGCGGCGGCGGTGGCGCGGGCGGACAACGGCTGCGCCACTGCCGCGTCGCTTTTTTCGAGAACCGGTCCATTTGATTTTACGCACAAGATCCTGCCGCTCCCGCGCCGCCGCCGCCGCCGCCCCGCTGCCCGCAAGATTCGAGGCAGAGGCCTTATACCGATTTATGTAATTTATTGCTTTTCTGTCACTCCGCTGGGAACTAATATCTATCCCACTCCTCTTATCTCTTTACTCACTTCTTGGCTATATGTTCCACGTGGTAGTGAGATCAGGAGTACACGTCTCTCTCCCTTTGCTGTATCCTGTACTAAAGTGAAGAGAGAAAACATCGGGTTTCAAGGCTTAATAATGTTTTCTGGGGTTTAACTAAGCTCTCTATTTGTTGTCCACTAGAAGCCATTAATAACTACGAAAAGTAGTGGATGTGAAGGGCGGAGACGTAAAGTAGTATTGTGTTTACATTGCTGTGTTTCCAAAAGGACATTGTAGCTATTATATATGAACAGACATTAATATAATATCCTGGGCCAATCCACATACGCGGGTGCTGCTTGGGGGACTGGTCCGACTACTATCCCTTTGGCCTTTTAGTTTGTTGTAATTTTTGTCGTAATTTACATATTGTTTTATTCTTTTTTCCCTTGCTTTATGTTTCGAACGTGTGTGCCTGCCGCACACACTATCGCTAATGTCGATTCATTTTTAACAAAACAATGTTTATAAAAAGTGAAAAAATGACAAGCCCGCTGAGTTTCTTGCCGGATCTTCTCAGTTGAGGCCGCGTTGTGATCCGGTGGTAGATTTTAAAGAAAATGACCATTCAAAAGTGCTAGCGTTAAGCCTATTTGGAATAAAGATTTTTGACTTTGACTTTGAAACACTGTCATCTGATTCTAAACAGGGCAGAGCCAGTTGTATGGTACTATATATACTTTTTATGTAAATAAATACATAAATAGATAAGTTAACAAGGTGGGCATCGAACCCACGACCTATTAGGTAACGGCCATGGTGTCTAGCCAATAGAGCAACCGTCAAGAAGAAGACGTGTAGCTAAGGTGAATGTTTTAACTACTTATCTCACCACCAAACTGTTTAACGATGTGTTCTTAAATGCGATATCAATATTGCAAATCCCAAAGTCTGCCAATTTCTACAATACGCCAATTACATAGTTTCGAAACGTGTGCAATAGTGAAGCGAACTAATTCCGCATCTCCGCAGCATGAGAATAAAATTAACCGTTGCATAAATTTGCTCCAACTCCACCGTTTCTCAACCATAAGGCGTCCAACAAATTTAACAACCCATTACTACGTACCGCCTATTACACCGTTACGTAATATGCTCAAACTATGCTAAGAAAACAAATGAATGGAAATTTCTGCACAGAATTTCTGTATCACTTTAAAACGAAAAAGCGAGGTGTCTATATTCGCGTCACAATGCAGGGGTAGGAACTGAGAGTATTTCTAAATTTGTATTACAGAAAGAAAGAAAAAAGATAAAATATGGATATTAAAGGAGCTCAAATTGATAAACAAAAGGTAAATAATCGTGCACACTGTCAGAAAATAAATAATCCTGAATACTATAGAAGCTAAACAAACAAATTACATTCTCGAATGCCGTAAGTACGTATTTGAAGACAGGAATTATTGTCTCCGAACACGGCTATTTTGTCCAAATAACTATTACACACACTAACAACAATCAGGCTTGAACATAATAATAAAGTCTATTGGCAACTTTTCTACCTTACAAGAGATTTAGCGAGTTGATATTCATTTATGGTCGAAGCAATACATTATTAAAAAAAACACATATTAGGTATAGAAAAGCATTCGCACGTTACGAACATTTGCTTATACCGTTATTCTGTAAGTGAGAGAATTTCCGCAAGTG
The DNA here is from genome assembly GCA_911728495.1 of Furcula furcula. Taxonomy (NCBI): domain Eukaryota; kingdom Metazoa; phylum Arthropoda; class Insecta; order Lepidoptera; family Notodontidae; genus Furcula; species Furcula furcula. The sequence goes on along the minus strand of OU452262.1, from coordinate 19,732,998 downwards.
CTAATATTTTTCGAGAACCAAACTGAGCAAACTAAAAGATTTGACAGACTGGTAACCATAAGAGCACAGTTTTAAAAAAACTTTGAGGTCGTGAGCTTGGCTTAGCGCTTGTCACTGAAGAAATGCACATAGTAGTCATAATGTTTATTAATTGTAAATATTCACTTGCACTTGCACTTGGACTGCTCCGATTAGTATTAAATTTCAGATTTTTTTATTTCATATTTTTATGGAAAAGTGAATCATGCATATACATCTACTATCGCTAATATACCTGCATAAGAATTCATTTGCATTTTTTGCGCAATAAATAATGTTTTTGAATCAACATGAAACTACGGTGTAATAGCCGGCCGTCTTAAACCTCTTTTAACTTAGTTTCCACTAGATTAACCAATGGATTACTTGTCTTAATTTGTTAGTATTAAGAGTGAAAGTTGCTTGTTGGGGATAATTGCATAGGATTCGCTTTACGTTATACGGGAAGGTAATTAATGTTTTTATTACGTCATTGTAGAATTTTCAATGAGACTGCTAATTCAGACCGCATTTTTAGCGCGTGATACGACTAGTCAACTACATTAGTTTTAATTTGCTCTACTATTAGAAAAATGTGTTTAACTATAAACCGCTTTCAGGATAGTATTAATTTATTATTATTTTTTTATGTGTAGCCTCCGTGGTGCAGTGGGAAACCGCTTGCTTAGTAAACCGGAGTTCGCGAATTTGAATCCTGCGGGGGGCAACAAATTTGTGTAGTTATTCCTTACTGGCTAGGACAATGCAGGCCGATCACCTGATTGTCTGTAAAGTAAGATTATCCATGCGTCGGATGGGCATGTAAAAAGTCGGTCTTGCGCCTAACCTCTGCCCCGGTCGTGTCGGTCTTCTTCCGTCCCACCGGATTATGAGAGGTATAAAGGAAGAGAGAGTGCGCTTGTGCACTATAATATCTCGCGCGTAGATGGCTGATCTTGTAAAAGATTGGCCGCTGTGGTCGTATCGGCCAGGAGGACATTATTATTATTTAATTAGTATTTTGAATTATAATTTAGCTTCCGTGGCGCAGCGGAAAGCAACTCGCTATACAAACTACAGATCTCGGGTTCATATTCAGAGGGGAGCAACGACAGTATTAGTATCAGTTGTCTGGTTACCATGGTACAGACCTACCTTAGACCTATACCTTATTTGTGTGTGGATTGTCCTAAGATATTATTTTTTTCGTTTTATCTTTAATTTTCAAGCTGTCACACGCGGACTTTTCAAAGGCTTGCGTGGGGACGAATCCAACACGTAGAGACCTGGAAAGAAGAATTAATGACATGGAACACACCTGTCAGGATCAACTGTTGGAAACTTAGAGCAGGAAATGAGATATAAATTCAAATTCAAAATCATTTATTTCAAATAGGCTTAACGCTAGCACTTTTAAACGGTAATTTTTTTAAAGCTTCTACCGAATCACAAGATCCGGCAAGAAACTCAGCGGGCTTGTCATTTTTTCACTTTTCTATAAAACAGTGTTTGTCTTGTTACAATTAGATCAGCATCAGCGACCGTGTGTCTTGCCGTTCAAAAGATCAATTATGAAGAGAGAAAAAAATCGACGAAAATACAACAAACTAATAGGCCGAAGGGATTAGTCGGACTCCAAAGCAGCACCCGCGCACGAGTTGACTCAAGCAGTAGCCATCACTCCCCTCAACCATATTGAAGGGAAGGGGGTGACCCGCCACACGAAGCCGCCACAAGCAAAGACTTTTCGATGGCGAGCATGACCGATCCAAAATCACAGTGGCTCACGTTTAACATTTAACTTCTGCTGTCAGGCAAGACACAAAGCGCTTTAACATATTATTCATATCATCAATAAGGGTCGCCGCACACGGGCCACCAGCCACAACCACAAAACGCAGCCACCGACCTATTTCCTGTTGTTTGCATACATTTTGCATGGACTCGCCGCACACTGTAGACGTCGGTGGTCGCCACACGCAACAAATCGCCATTGCTCGCCTCTAGTGGTCGGCTCGGCCACTAAACGCTGCCACAAAACGCCGACACAAGCCACTCGCGTGACTCCCCACCCCTCTCCCTTCATTTCACTGCGAGCACGCGTTAAAAAAAGTAGCTGTCGCGACAGCTTCTTTTGTAGCCGCTTCTAGCTTCAAGTGGCGGCTATTGTGGATGTGGCTAGTGTCCCGTGTGCGGCGCCACTTAATTGACTTGGGCAGCAGCCATCAGTTATCCACCAGTTTATAAGGTGTTATAAATTGTAAGTCTTAAAATTCTAAGCTTGCATGAGTTGTTGTTGTTGTTGCAGTTCAAGCCCACGCAGCTTTATGCTCTAGCTAGATAATCCGAGATTTTATAATAAGCCTTTTTCAACAATCGGCTTACTATAAACAGCAGTTAACTCTAGCGGGTGTAGGAACTATTGTGAGACGAAGAAAGATTTTGATTTATTTTTTCTGAGTGGGCATTTGGTGCTTTGGGGCTTTGGACTTAACTCTGGTCTTTAAAAGGCCGGTAACGCTTGTCACAATTATTATTTTTGGCAAGTGATGTCGCCACCCACTTTTATATTATTATTAGAATTGCATCCCCCATCTCCTCTCATTGAGTTTCGTAAGCGCGTCTAAGTCCGCGACTAAATCTTTCTTTTGGATTTACCTTCCACCTATACTTTGCTTTGAATGTTTGCTTCGGCAGCCTCTTTAAAAAGGCTTCGTAATTTTCTACCCACTGCCACTAAAGTTGCGCTTGCACAATCACTTCTTCTCCCTATACTAGATTATGCTGACGTTTGTTATCTGGACGTGACAGAGGATCAATTGAATAAGCTAGAGCGATTGCAAAATTTGTCCATTAGGATTATATTTGGCTTGCGTAAATTTGACCATATTTCCCAATTCCGTGCAAAACTCAAATGGTTACCCATTCGTCTTCGACGAAATCTTCACATTTTATCTCTTCTGTATAATATATTGTTTAACCCGTCCACCCCCTCTTATCTTAGGGAACGTTTCGATTATTTGTCGAATTCTAGCACCTATAGTCTTAGGTCCTCGGAACCCCTTTGTCTTACGATGCCCTTACATAGCAATCCTTCTATGACAAATCCTTCACGGGGCAGGCGGTTCGCCTGTGGAATTCCTTGTCCGTTTCTATAAGACGTGCTTCGTCACTGCCAATTTTCAAAGATCTAGTGAAGAAGTTTTATTTGGCGGAATAAGTTAATCGGTATTTATGTAATTTTCTTGTTATATTAGTACGTACTGATTTATGTATGTTTATAATAGTATTATTTGATGTATGTTTATATATTATACTCATATGAATATATATTATTATAGTTTACAACATATGTGTATTTATGTGTCTTTGTGTTAATGTTACCTATTCATGTCGAGTGCGCGCACCCTCTGCTCTTTGTAACTTCTTTATTTTCCTCTCCATCCAAAGGTTGCCTGGAAGAGATCGTTGCCTTCGTTGGTTGCCTTTTAGCGATAAGGCCGCCCATTGTTGCATTTTTTATTAATTTGTGTCTTATTCTTTTTGTATTTGTTTGTTTGTGCGCAATAAAGAATTGTCTATCTGTCTATCTATACTGCGATCCCCAAGCCGCCTGGCAAGCGTGGGGAGTATGGAAACCCCTCCCTTCTAAGGGGGGGGGGGGGTTTCAGCAGTGGACGCCTTACGGCTGCTAATGATAATGATGAATGATAGCCACAAATAGCAATAGATGTTCTCTGTTTCTATAAACAATACTGACACGATTCTATCTATTTCTATAGCCACTTGGAAACAATAAATTATGCAACAATACGCAAGCTTGAATGCACCATCTTCAGTATCTCGTGCCCCCACATCGCGGTTCCCCTCACCAAGCGTTCCGCACTCCAATTAGACTGGCTCGGCTTACACTCGTACCGTATTTCAACTATCAAATAGCGAACATCAAGAGCCACTCGCTACCATGCGGTTAGTACTTTTGAAAAGCCATTGTTTTAAAAAGTATTTGGAGTTGGAAGTATTGTAACTGGGTATAGAAAGTACAGTTTTGTCTATACTTATAATAAAACTGTAACAGGTCCAATTATGTACATTGAAGATATTTTGAAAATTATATTTGGAGGGCATTCTATAACCGATACTGAGGCCGAAAATGTATTTTTTTTAATTTTTGTCTGTCTGTCTGTCTGTCTGTCTGTCTGTATCACGGCTGAGCATCACGCCGAAACTACTGAATGGATTCAAATGAAACTTGACATGATTTGAGATCTTACTACGAGGCCTACCTCGTAGCTTACCTGCTAGATTACGGGATAAAAAGTATCCTATGTCCTAACATAGGATACTTTTTATCCCGTAATCTAGCACGGTTCTTTTGGGAGAGGGGATTAAAGTCAAAATGGGTACTTGGTTATACGCTTGGTCCGATTTTATCAATTTTTCTTTATAATATAATAAATATTAGTAAGGGAACACTCATAGAGAGCTGTTATCAAGGTTTTGTAATCGATCGGGTTAAGCAACGTTAGGTAAGGTCATTAAATAGATGGGTGATCGTTTAACGCCATTTGAACTAAACGGGTCCGTGCTTCGGAGAGCAAGTAAAAAGAGGGTCCCATTTTTACCCGACTATAAAAAAGGAGGTTATGTATTCGATGCGAATGTCTGTTATTAAAAGTTTAGTTAAAGTAAAAATAGCGCAGGCGGAGCTGCGTGGGTCAGCTAGTTACTTAATAAAAGCTAGCCTTAGTAGCATTTTCCGTTGGCTCCCTTTCGCCAACATTGAGGAATATGTTGGCAAATAAAAATAATAATCTAAGAGGTCATCGGATCCCAAACTAGGCAGAGCCTGTACTATGGAAAACAGACAACTGATACTTTTTTTTTCTGTAAATAGGTACATACATTTTAAATGTAATCGCTTTTTTATAACCGACTCGATTTGTTGCGCCCCGGTGTATTTTAAACGCGAAATGTGCAACACCTAAATAAGCCTTAACAAAATCAGTAAACTAAATATCGTGACAAAATTCAATTTGAGCAAAGATTGAGATGCGACAAAAGAGACGGTCATGCTCGCCATCGAAAAGTCTTTGCTTGTGGCGGCTTCGTGTGGCGGGTCACCCCCTTCCCTCCAATATGGTTGAGGGGAGTGATGGCTGCTGCTCGAGTCAACTCGTGCGCGGGTGCTGCGCGCGGGGGACTGGTCCAACTACTATCCCATTGGCTTTTTAGTTTGTTGTACTTTCGTCGCATTTTATTATTTTTTTCTGTCTTATTTGATCTTTTGAACGGCAAGACACACAGTCGCTCTGATCTAATTGTAACATGACACACTATTTTAAAAAAAGTGAAAAAATGACAAGCCCGCTGAGTTTCTTGCCGGATCTTCTCAGTTGAGGCCACGTTGTGATCCGGTGGTAGCTTTTTTTTTAAAAAATATGACCTTTCAAAAGTGCTAGCGTTAAGCCTATTTGAAATAAACTATTTTTGAGTTTGAGTTTGAGACCAACGAGTTATAACGAGCGGGTATACCTATTCTAAATTGATTTAAAAGCGGATTGGATTATCTAAATTGATTAGAGTTAAACAGAATTTTACGCTAACGAGCAACATAATAATAATTAATTATGTAAATAATAATTAATAATCATATACTTACATATTTAATAATCTATTATTATAATGATTTCTGATATTTACGCGAATACTACACATTGAAATGAAACTAATTTTACGGATTATATCGCGGTTTATTCTTGATTTTAATTACCCGACGTTTCGAATACTTTACAGCATTCATGGTCACGGGCGGACTGAGGTGGTAGCTGTCTAAATGTCATAGTTGTCATAGGTGTTATTAAAATCAAGAATAAACCGCGATATAATCCGTAAAATTAGTTTCATTTCAATCTATTATTATTTCCAAAGATAGATTGTTGGGGATTTTTAAAAAATCCTTAGGTACTCCTCCATCCAGCTTTACATAATAATTTTCATACCCAGTTTCTTGAGAGTTCAAAAGAAAAAAATCCGATACGCAGTGTCCTTATACATATTTGTTGCCTGCTTATTATTCATAATTCGACTCATGCATTTCGTCGGATTCGGATTCCCCCTCACTTCCTACAATATTGTGATTGGTTTCTTCTAAAATTTTTATCATGAAGCCTACATTTTCTGTATCTATATGTGATAGCTACCGAACTATATCATTTGACACTTCATCAAAATTTAACAACGTAAAACGGTTACGTTGTAAAGGTTACGGCTTAGTTACAAGGGCAGGCATAAAATATTATTAATTTCTTCAAAGTTAGAACTACACAAGTGCTTAAGTTTTTTCAATTACGATTACATACTTATTGTAAGAATGACAAGAAAAAACAGACAGAGCAAAGAAACTGACATATTTAAAATGCATTACCTCTTTGAGTCTTCAAAGCTAGAGAAAATAGACTTTCTTCACTCTAGTCTTGAAGACACCCACATTATAATCGGGCGGGAAAAACGACGCAAGCAAACTGTTCCAGTCCTTATTATAAATGAAGAAGCAATTCGTTTAGTCCGGGCTTTAGGCATATTCACCACATAAGGCTATGTCCACCACGTCTCATCTGAGTTTAGACTTCCTGGCCAGTATCGGATAGGTCATTAATTCGATTCCCATCCAAAAAAAGCATTTGTGTGCTTATAGATGTCTGTTTATTTTGAATCTGGGTGTTATTTGTCAATATATATTTTTAAAAAAACCGTGAGTGTCCGGGTTAGAATAGCACCCTCCTATCTCCTCCCGTTGGGTGTCTGTAAGAGGCGACTAAGGGAAAACAAGAAGACGGGCAGCAGCGTCCTTCCATTGGATTACCTACCACCTATACTGCGATCCCCAAGACGCCTGAAAAACGTGGGGATTATGGCAACCCCTCCCTTCTAAGGTAGAGGCCTTCCTTCAGCAGTGATCGTCTGACGGCTGCTGATGATGATGATAATGATGATTTAAAAAAAAAGGTATATGCGTATTTTTGTACTTATATTGAAAACTAGCTGACACACGCAGCTCCGCCCGCGCTGTTTTTACGTTAACTAAACTTTCAATAATATACATTCGCATATAATACAAAACCTCCTTTTTTAAAGTCGGTTAAAAACTTGGACCCACTTTGTACTTGCCCTCCGAAACACGGAGACGTTTAGTTCAAATGACGTTAAACGGTCACCCATCTATTTGATGACCTTACCTAACGTTGCTTAACCTGATCGATTTCCAAACATTGTTAACAACTGTCTATGAGTGTTTTCTTACAAATATTTATTATAATTATAATGAAAAATTGTTAAAATCAGAGCAAGCGTATAACCAAGTACACGTTTTGACTTTAGTCCCCTCTCCCAAGAGAACCGTGCCGAATGTCGGGATAAAAAATATCCTATGTCCTACCTCAGAGTATTAACTCAAATCATGCCAAGTTTCGTTTCAATCCATCCAGTAGTTTCAGCGTGATGCGCAGCCGAGATACAGACAGACAGACAAAAAAAAAAACATTTTTGGGTTTAGTATCGGTTATATAATGCCCTCCAAACATAATTTTCAAAATATCGTCAATGTACAGAATTGGACCTTTTACAGTTTTATTATAAGTAGTATAGATAGATAATACGGGCTTCACCTACATAGTTTTGGGTTCAGAAATGATAGTGTGTGGATTGTCCTAGGATAACACGATCGACTGGCTTCGCCAAAAACTCTCGGAAACCAGCCATTATGGCTGGCTAATAATTTAGGTCAAAGCGAAACAGCTAGGAACCGGAAACAAACATATTACACTGCGAACTGCAACCGTACAAAGGCTAGCCCTAACTACGAACACCGAACGCCTCAAGGCACCACTAATAGGAATTAGAACGGCCAGTCCAACCCTAATTGAACCTAGGTACCTATTTCTAGTGTCGAATGTGTCTCACACATACTCTAGTGATCAAACAGAGTCGAGCAATTAGGTCGTTTAATATGCTGTAATAATAAAGTATATGATTAATATTCTAGGACACACAGTAATTTGATCCCAAACTAAGCAGAGCTTCTTCTGTGGATAACCAGACAACTGACAAATAGGTAATTATACTTATTAGAGTTCCATACTTAAAAGGTAAAAATAAGGGTTCTTTAGGTGAGACTTCGTCTGTCTGTCTGTCCGTCACACTATATATATATATATCTCAGGAACCATGCAGCACCCATGGTCACGGGCAGGTTTTTAGTAATCCTAAAAAAAACTCGATAAACAAACTTAGTTTTGCGTTTTTTTTTTGTGGAATAAGGAAACTACTTAAAAGTCAACTGAAAACATAAGACATTAAGGTAGACTGCAGGCGAGTAAAAAAATAAAATGAAGCTCCAAGAAGCGCTAGTTCAAATAAGTATGAAACTAATCTTACAGCTACAATAAAAGTACTTTGTGCTACGCGTTTAATAAAACTAGGCTTCTTTGATGCCGTTGGACTATTGTGAGAGGATAATAATAACATTGAATGAAAAACACGTTTTAAATTTGATTATTTTATTTTGCCAAGACTCAATATTAAGAAGTACTTGTCCGGGAGCCTAACAGACAATACGTGTAATAATAATGAGTACTTGTCCGCGATTCTAATGGAATAAGTGTAATACCTAGTATTTTCTCTAGGACACCATGCAGAAGATAATATAGTGCACAAGTGCTTGCACAGTCACATGTGCATTCTCTCTCTACCTTTACTCTCACAGTTCCATTGGATGGAAGACTGACACCACCGGGCAGAGATCAGGTGCAGCAGGACCGATCTTTAACATGCCCGTCCGACGCATGGATCATCTTACTTTTCGGACAATCAGGTGATCGGCCTGTATTGTCCTAGCCAGTAAAGAACAACTAACATAAAGTTGTTGTTTCCCGCGGGATTTATACCCGCGACTTTCAATTCGATTGAGGCTACGATAATAGGTGTATTGTATAGTTATACCTACCTTGATTTTCTATGGCTATTAGGTAAGCCTGGAGTAAGCATTACTGATAACTGATAGATAACCTATCAAAGCTTGTAATAAGTAGCCGTATCATAAGTTAGAAAACATGATATTCCGCCTTAACTTTTCTATTTTTCGTTATTTTTCCCAACTTCGCAACTACCTCCAGTAAGTTATAGTTAAGTTACAATAAACACGACTGTTACGTTGATTCACGCCCGCCCCCGCACCCCCGCGTAATTTCCTGCGCCCCTCAACAGCTTACAGCCTTCCTGTGTACGACTAGAAAGTCTGTTCAAGGCCTAAGCGACAGCGGAAGAAATTTTCAAATAAAGAATGATGATGTTTTTTTTTATTAATATTATTCTATGACAATCAATCTACATACTTACGGTATGCTTACGGTCATCTGATCCCAAACTAGGCAGAGCCTGTAGTATGGAAACCAGACAACAAATACTAATACTTGTATTATTGTTTTGTAAATACATTACATTTATACCTAGATAAAATACCCAGGCAATTGGTGGGAGTTGAACCTACGGTTAGACACCTTGGCGCCCCATTGGGTAGACCGACCGACCCAAGATCATACAGACAGTTAGTTATTAACTAGCTGACCCACGCAGCTCCGCCTGCGCAATTTTTACGCTAACTAAACTTTGAATAACAGACATTCGCATCGAATACATAACCTCATTTTTTATAGTCGGTTAAAAACTGAGACTCACTTTTTACTTGCTCTCCGAAGCACGGACCCGTTTAGTTCAAATGGCGTTAAACGGTCACCCATCTATTTAATGACCTTGCCTAACGTTGCTTAACCCGATCGATTACAAAACCTTGATAACAACTCTCTATGAGTGTTCCCTTACTAATATTTATTATATTATAAAGAAAAATTGATAAAATCGGACCAAGCGTATACGCTTGGTCCGATTTTATCAATTTTTCTAACCGATTTTTTCAATTTTTTTTGGTTATAACCAAGTACCCGTTTTGACTTTAATCCCCTCTCCCAAAAGAACCGTGCTAGATTACGGGATAAAAAGTATCCTATGTCCTACCTCGTAGTAAGATCTCAAATCATGCCAAGTTTCATTTGAATCCATTCAGTAGTTTCGGCGTGATACTCAGCCGTGATACAGACAGACAGACAGACAGACAAAAATTAAAAAAAATACATTTTCGGCCTCAGTATCGGTTATAGAATGCCCTCCAAATATAATTATCAAAATATCTTCAATGTACAGAATTGGACCTGTTACAGTTTTATTATAAGTATAGATTTGGCGGGCCTGTTGTTCAAGTGGTTAGACACCCTGGCTGCTACCCAATAGATTGTGGAATCGATTCCCATTTTGTGTTTGGATGTTATTTTATCGAGATAAGTATGAATTTTTAAAAGTAAAAAGAAATTGCCGGCTGTCGGCCGCCATTAAAATAAAAAAGGCATAGCCGATGTCACTCCCACAACTAAGACGAATGTAACGACAACAGTTAAAATGCATCGAGCTGTTTCGACTGTAGGCCGTGCCAAAGAAATAGATACATACATACATACTTACTTACATACCTACCCTCATTCTGGAGCATTCGGGCAATACCTCTCATGTCTTACACCACACCTCGGCTTGCCATTTGCCGAGCGCTGTCCGCCCCGCAATTTGGCCTATTGAATTTGGTCACCATACAAACGTCGTTTGCTTTGCACACTACTGCACTGTAAGCCATCACAAGTGGCCTTTATGCGTTGATAATGACTGCGTATCTTGTGTGCAAATATTTGTTATTTAAATGCCATTGGCGTGGGGTGTCCGGCTAAGAGTAGCACCCCACCATCTCCCCGTTGGGTATCGTTACAGACGACTAAGTCAAAAACCAGAAGACGGGCAGTAGCGTCATCCGTTTAACATCCATCTCTACATAAACTGCGATTCCCAAGACGCCTGCCAAGCATGGCAACCCCCCCCCCCCCCCCATATTCAGCAATAGACGTCTTCCAACTGGTAATGATGATGTAGCAGCTATGGTTAAGTGGTCACTCTGGCCAGTATATACAGAGTTCGAATCAGATTGCAACCCAAAAAAGAGTTAAGGCTTACGTTACGGCTACACCAGCCGATGTCTAAGAACAACCAACTACACAGGCAATACAGTGAAAAAGTGTTTGTATCTATGACCCAGACGCAATCACTCTTCCTTTAAATTTTACAAACTGATGTGACGAGTATAAGGCGATCAATATCAAAAGTTGTATAAGCTATTGGTGGCTGACGCGTGAACGCATTGATCGGTTAAAACAGCTAACAGTTACTTGCATTTATCGTAAAAAATCTGCATACCTACCGTAGCCTCGTGAATTTGTACGTTACAATAATTAAAATATTTTTAAAGCTACCACGGGATCACCATGACACGTCTACAACTGAGAAGCTCCGGTAAGATCTGGTGTTTTTTTATTTATTTAGTGTGATTTTATTATCAGAACGAAAATAATAAACAAAAATAAATATCAAATGTTTTTGGTCTTCGATGCCTTCAATAATGCCATAATTCATAAAATAACACTGATATAACTAGTATTTTGCTAATTATTTATTTCATGAGCGACGTCTGATAAGGTTATTATTTAATCATTAATACATTTCATTTGTGTTAAGCCGATTTATGGTCACGCGAATCGTTATATAAATAGTAGCTCTCAATGCCTGTACATTATATTCACGGATTTTTATATAAAATATTTTTTTGTATTCTGCGATCGAATTAACCTAATGCATTCCAATGTTCTATGAGAAAAAAACTAGTAACGTTTTGTCTGAACTGGAAATTGAACTCTTGCTGATGACCCAATAGGTGTTAGCATAGGCATAGATACGCCTACTTCGGAGTCGCTGGACGCTCGGGGTGTGGGCCCCTTGAGCGTCCATTGAGTACGGCGGCGACTCCGAGGAGGACGGCGGCGGGGTTGCGACCCCCGTCCCCGTGAGTACCGTGTCAGGTTCCCGGGGGGCTACAATGCGCCCCCCGGCGGCGGGCTCAAAGGCAAGGCACTGAGGGGCCCCTGGTGCAGATCCCACCGGAGAGCCCTGGGGTTCCCCCTCTCATGTGCCGATGCGACAGCCGCGGGGGTTTTAGTGGGTAAGAATCCCACATACCCCGGTCGAGCCCCACAGCTCCCGGGGATCTTTCGAAGATTTCCCCCGCGTCAAAAAAAAAAAAACAAAAAAAAAAAAAAAAAAAAAAAAAAAGGCATAGATACGCCTAAACAAATAATTTAGTAAGCAATCTATCCGAAACATAGGCCTCTGTCCATCTTCCATTTAATAACCTCTTACATATAAATAAACCATAATCCAATGTTACGCTAGCGTCACGCCACGTTCCCCTTTCATTACACTTCAAGTGCTACGCGAGAATTATAAAGTTACTTGCAAAGTGGCACTTTTGTGCTACGAAATCGCTACGGCGTTAAGCGCTACGCGAGTCCGTGCTACGGCATTGTAATACTCGCTACAATGTTGTTTAGTGGGGAGGTGTTAGCACTGATTGTTTTACGTCGTTCTGTAAAAGAAGAAATTCTTAACAAATGTTTATTTTATGTGATTGAATACGTGCACCGAGCTCGGGAATTCCGTTGTCTATCTAACTACGTAGTGATGAACTTATCTATCAAGGAATTAAATTCCTTGGTATAAATCTTTAGATACTTAATGTTGTCTTTTACTTACGCGAATATTACACATTGAAATCAAACTACTTTTACGGATTTTATCCCGGTTTATTTTTGATTTTACTATCCCGACGTTTCGAATGCTTTGCGGCACCCATGGTCTTCTTAGTTATTATTGTTGGTCCAATCTATGCAGTAAGAGCTTACAGTATCTTGAGGTCGTACAGTGTTTTGATTGATATTGGATTGAATTATATTTATCACAGGATCCCATGCCGGTGGTAACACCCAACCATCTTCTCTATTGAAATTAGGATGTTTTTTGATTTCAATAGCCTCACGAATCATCCTAGGTAGGAATCGGTGTTCTTTTGCGAGGATTTGAGCTTTATCAAATCTAATATAATGGTGGGTGTGATCCTGAACGTGTTCACATACTGCAGACTTTGAAAAAAATCCGTAAAAATAGTTTGATTTCAATCTTTAGAGACTTGTAATAAATGATAAATTAATATAAATGAAATGCTCATTGCCATTCACGCACTGTTCGGTAAACGGGCAGTTAGTAAAGCAACGTCAGCCCAGGCAGGTCATTATTTAGATTGGCATTGCATTTAGATTTTGTTCATTTGAATCATGCGCAGTTGTTGTTCATTTAGACTGCAGTCGTTTGCCAAATCAGAGGCCTAAGGGCAGCTTGAACGAATCTGACAACAGCTTGACCATACGACAATAGAAGAAAACATAAATGCAAATTTAAGCTAGTAAAAGAAATGAAGGTTTTTAACCAGTGTCTGTTGCCTGTGATGACATTTGGTACCTTGGGCCTTTTAGAGAAGCTCAGAGTCACACAACGAGCAATGGAGAGAACTATGCTCGGAGTTTCTTTGCGCGATAGAATCCGAAATGAGGAGATTCACCGAAGATCTAAGGTCACCGACATAGTTCACAGAATCTGCAAGTTGAAGTGGCAATGGGCAGGCTACATCGCTCGAAGAACCGATAACCGTTGGGGAAAAAGGTTCTCGAGTGGCGACCACGAACCGGAAGACGCAGCGTTGGCAGGCCTCCCACTAGGTGGACAGACGACATTGTGCGCGTCGCAGGTAACCGGTGGATGCAAATAGCCAATTGTCGTTCATTGTGGCGTTCTAAGGGGGAGGCCTATGTTCAGCAGTGGACGTCTTCCGGCTGATGATGATGATGATGAAGAGAAAAAACATTATCATTTGACACAAGTAACACAAGATTGCTCACGGTCGTACTCAATTTGAGTATGGTGATAAAAACTTTCAATCTACTACAACCAATGATATTATATACAATAGATATGCCATTAGCGCTCGCCAAACGTTCAGCGAGTATCCCCCAACTGGGTTTTGTAGCAGTTAGTCGCACGCCGTCCCGCGTAGTCAATGCGACATCGTGACTTCTATCATTAAAAATTGAAAATGCCGTCCTGCGTATTTAATATGTGCACAAATTACCAGGCAAAAGTAAATAAACAGTCAGGGATAATACAGCACATATAACTTTGAACAAATAATTTGATTTTGTAAATAATATTGTAAGAAATAATTGTAAAATTGAATGTATCAGTTGACAAGATGACACTGACAAGCGTTTAACCAACGCTAACAACGGAACGCACAAAATATAGCCATCTCGTATTTTCTTTTCGTTATGCATCTGTCCTTGTCAGACTATAGGTAAGAAAATGTATAGCTAATTACAAGTGACACAACTTTTATCGTGCGTTACTAGGGATATAACATATCTTTGGTAAAATATCATTGACTACAACATTTGGTGAAATTACTGAACACAAAATACTAATATCTAATGTGTTAAGGGTCGGCAACGCGATAGTGATTCTTCTGATGTTGATAGTCTATAGGCTGCGGTGACTGATAACCATCAGGCGGGCTGTACGCTTGCTTGCTACCTTGGTAGTATAAAAAAATACATTCAAACATAACAGACGTGTAGTATAATAAGTATTATACTAACTGCCGAACCTACAAACGTCAATTAAAGTTAATGATGATTAATCCATTTTTTAAATCGGATTATTTCAATACTCGAAGCCCATTAATACTTAATACGCAGATAGTGAGTAGAGATATCAATTATCTCGTGTTCAATAATCGGATTAAATCATAAATGGCTCCGAAAGTCAAAATAAATAGATTGAAATTAAACTACTTTTACGGATTTTATCGCGGTTTATTTATTGATTTTACTATCCCGACGTTTCGAATGCTTTGCAGCACCCATGGTCACGGGAGGACTGAGATGTTGAACGTCCTTATGTCACAATTATGCCGGTGTACCCTCAGGTCTTCTTAGTTATTATTGTTGGTCCGATCTACGCAGTAAGAGCTTACAGTATCTTGAGGCCGTGCAGTGTTTTGCTTGATATTGGATTTCATTATATTTATCACAGGATCCCAAGCCGATGGTAACACCCAACCATCTCTATTGAAATTTGGATGTTTTTTGATTTCATTAGCCTCACGAAAAAAACCGCGATAAAATCCGTAAAAGTAGTTTGATTTCAGTATTGCTGTGTTCGGGTAGCTGGTGAAATTACCGGACACAAGGACTTAATAATGGCTTAAGGGGATAATGGCTTGTGGTGTTGCTAGCATCTATAGGCTGCGGTGACTGCTTTCCATCCATGCGGGCTGCACGCTTGCTTGCCACCTTGGTAGTATGATGTAAAAGATGTAGAATTGAGGAAAAATAGTGTTTCTTCTTTGATCGTCACGCTCCTTAGTTCGTGCAAAATATTCTGATTTCTGTTTATTTGTAACAACAATTTATTATTTTTATGGAAACTTGTACAGTAATTGAACTCTTAAACACTGCACGCTTCTAGCATCAGAACTTTGAGATTTCAATCGCGAAAACGAATTATCTTGTAGGTCGTTTTTCGGCGTATCTAGTACATCTGTCTGGGTATGGTATTGTAGTTTCTTTTAACGAATTTAAACGTGTTTTTTTTTTAAATTGAATGCTGATCTAATCTGTATAGGTCTTGGCTACACACTTTTTGATGAAAATCTATTCAGTCGTTGATTAAGATGTCGTTTCATTGTGCTAGGATTTTTATTTAATTTACTTGAAGAATTCGACATCTCAATCATCAGTATAATCAGTATTCATTCATTCATTAGGAGCCGATAGACGTCCACTGCTGAACAAAGGCCTCATCCTTAGAATGGAAGGGTTGTCATAATTGCATCCCCCATCTGCTCTCGTTGGGTGTCGTAAGAGACGACTAAGGGAAAACAAGAAGACGGGCAGTAGCGTCTTTCTTTTGGATTTATCTTCCACCTATACTGCGATCCCCGAGCCGCCTGCCAAGCGTGGGGATTATAGAAACCCTTTCCTTCTAAGGGGGGGCGGGGGGCGGGCTTTATTCAACAGTGGACTTATTTCGGCTGCTGATGATGATGATATTTATCTTTTGACTAGCTGACCCGGCAAACGTTGTTTTGCCATATAAATAATTAAAAAATAAGGGTTGATCGTAGAAGGGTGAAAATTGAGGATTGTATGTATTTTTGTATGTTGTATCATAAAAAAATAGAAATTAAAAATTTTGTCTAAAAAATAAAAAATAAAATTTAGGGGTGGACTACCCCTAACATTTAGGGGGATGAAAAATAGATGTTGGCCGATTCTCATAGATACCGGATAAGCACAAAAAATTTCATCAAAATCGGTCAAGCCGTTTCGGAGGAGTATGGCAACGAAAACTGTGACACGAGAATTTTATATATTAGAAGAAAGAAGAAGATTTCGGACATACATAAGAAGAGATCGCTTTTAGCGATAAGGCCGCCCATTTTTGCATGTCTTATTAATTTATATTTTTTTCTATTAGTATCTTTTTTTTGTGTGCAATAGAGAATTGTCTTTCTAACTATCTAATGTCTCAGACAGACAGGCGGACATCTTATAGGACTCCCCTCACCTCCTTTTTTGCGGCAGTGTTAACTATTCCACAGTTTAACATACACCCCACGTTAACTCAAGTAGGTATGTGCTGTACTTTGTCCTGAAACATACGACTCGTGAAATGCTATCAAAGTAACATAAAGTGCTAAGAGCGGATACGTTTATTTTCATTTTACTATGTTGCGGCTTTTATTTAGAAGCAGTAAAAAGGAGTTTTGTGAGATGTGTTAGTTTGAGAATATGCCGGAATTATATGCCGATATAATCTTTCTTTTTCTTCTTTCTATTCTTATATAAAATCTCGTGTTACGATGTTTGTGGTCGCACTCCTCCGAAACGGCTCGACTGATGTTAATAATATTTATGAAAAATCAGTGAAATCGTTTATTTCAAATAGGCCAAAACTAGCACTTTCGAATTGTCACATTTTATAGGAAATAAACTACCACCGGATCACAACGCGGCCTCAACTAAGAAGATCCGGCAAAAAACTCAATGGCCTTGTCATTTTTTTATCTATTTCATGTATTTTTTTTATTTTCAACATAGTATATACATCCAGTTCTCACCAAGATAATTTTATCGGAACAAAAAAAAACGAATGAAAAGAAAATAAATAAAAAAAAAGAAAGAAAAGGACAGTGGCCGGACCAGTACAAGCGCACGAGTTGACTTGAGCAGCAGTCATCACTCCACTCAACCATATTAGAGGGAAGTGGGTATATATTTGGAGGAGAACAGGTCCTAAAGTAGATATTGGATACCGCCAGGTGATACTGAAGCATTTTTAATGTAAAATTAGTGCGGGCGGAGCTTCGCGGGTCAGCTAGCCATAACAATGGGACGATAAACACACGGTTCTCCCAAACTAATCAGAACCTGTACTATGGAAACCAGGCAACTTATATATATGTATGTTAGTCTTTAAGGTATTTTTTTCTATGGGCCATAGTTGCCTGCAATAAAGGTTTAATAATAATAACAAAAAAGTACTTGGTAGGATTCACGACGACCTATTGATTTGTGACCAAGGTTATCTAACCACTTGATCAACCGTCGATATAAAAAATATAAATTATATAGTTTTAGATATTCCGAAACAGTTATAAAAAAAGAATGTAAGGTAGGATGCTAGAATGACCGAACGCGTACATGTGCAGGGACATTCATTTATTAGATCTCGTGCTGAAAGGTTGTTCCAGTAGTCGTATAGAGCGGTCACTCTGTCATTTTGTCACTAGATTTGTTAAAATGCGGTCGTGATATGTAATTGTATTTCTTGATTTGTAATGGGTAATAGAGCGGCCCGCCTGATGGTAAGCAGTCTATAGACGCTAGCAACACCAGAAGAATCACTAGCGCATTGCCGACCCTTAAGACATTAGATATTAAGTCTTTGTGTCCGCTAATTTCACCAGCTACAGTGCCCTTTACGCCGGAACACAGCAATTCTTACACACTGCTGCTTGGCGGCAGAATATCTGACACTGCGGTGGTACCTACCTGAACGGTTCCTTGCACAAGGAACCTACAACCTAGTAAAAAACCTGACCTTGACCTTAAAGTGGACCTCGTCGCTACAGTTATTAAGAAATACGCCGAAGCTCATGAATGTCGGCTTCATCACCATGTGAATGTCGAGGCTATCCAGCTCCTCGACAACACGGACATAGTGAGAAGACTGAAAAGGACAAAACCGTTTGAGTTAGTTTAAGTGATAAAATAAGTGCAGTGTAACGCAGTGTAGAACACAACAACAAAGTGTCTTCGCCATAATAGAGACAATAAGAAAAGTGCCATTGGACACATTCTTAATTTAATTTAATTTATTCGTTTAGGTATAACTAATATTACTGATTAGCCTAGCCTGGCTATATTGTAATTTATATGGTGCAACCTCATAAGGGAGCAGCATTACATTAAAAAAACCTAGTAAAAAACGAGAAGATTAGCAGCAGCGTGTTTCTATTGAATTACCTACCAACTATACTGCGATCCCCTAGCCGCCTGCCAAGCTTGGGGATTATGGCAACCTCCCTTCTAAGGGGGAGGCCTTTGTTCAGCAGTGGAAGTCTTTAGGCTGCTGATGATGATGATTAACATACATAATTGATCTTAGTTTATTTGGATGGAGTTATCACATTTCATACTTAGTTCAACGATATCAATATTGATACATTTCAATATAATTATAACTAGGTTAAGGGAAATTCCTATCGAAATGTAACATTTCTGTACCGCCAAGTTTTTTTTATCCCATTCCTGAGACGATAAATCTCATAACTTATTTATTCCACCCCCAAAAAAACCTTAAGGGACTGTCAAAATTAAAACATAAATCTTTTGCTGCGGCCATTTTTGTGGTGCGATTTGCAATTTAGTCAAGAATCGAAGATTGTTTTTTTTTGTATGTACATATATTGAAAATGGGAAAGTTTAGTCATTTGCGGAGAGGAATGTTGCATTGTTAGCTCCCCTGTTCAAAAGTTTACCAACCGAATTTAAAAAAAAAGAACGTTCTTTATTCAATACATATCTCTATTCTCACACAACACACACAAAGTATCTTTATTCTTTTTAATGTTTGACGGGCCTGTTGGTCTAGTGGTTCTAATTTAATAATTTTCATTTTCTCATTATTACTTGATGTTCTAATTTATTTTGCAATTGATATTTAATTACTTAACACTGGCGAAATTATCAATAATTGATGGAAGCCATATTTTTGTAAAAAAAGGTCTCTTTTGCAAGGAACCATCCAGGTAGGTACCGGTAATATTTTGTCACCAATCACCAGTGTATAAACATTGCTGTGTGCCAGTGTAAAGAGCACTGTAGCTATTAACTAATGCTAATAAATGTCTTGCATGTTAGAGATCAAATACTATTGTATAAAGTGATTCATAATTCTGTTGACTCAATGTTATTGCTCAGCAAAATTAATTTTAAGTGTCAAAGACTCAGTGCAAGGAATAAATTACTTTAACAATAATTTTATATTGCGCGTATGTAAATGCTGCAAATATATATTTTCCAATATTGATATTTTTAGTTTAACTCCTAAACAATTTAAAAAGGCGGATTCTGGAAGTATCATTTTTTTAAATAGGTTATGATTTTCACTAGGTCCACTACCGTTTTTTTTTATTGACGCGGGGGAAATCTTCCAAAGATCCCCGGGAGCTGTGGGGCTCGACCGGGGTATGTGGGATTCTTACCCACTAAAACCCCCGCGGCTGTCGCATCGGCACATGAAGAGGGGCGAACCTGGGGCCTTCGTTGGGATCTGCGCCAAGAGCCCCTCAGTACCTTGCCTATGAGCCCACCGCCGGGGGACGCATTGTAGTCCCCCGGGTGCCATCACGGTACTCACGGGGACGGGGGTCGCAACCCCGCCGCCGTCCTCCACGGAGTCGCCGCCGAACTCAATGGACGTCCTAAGGGCCCACACCCCGAACGTCCAGCGACTCCGAAGTAGCTCCACTACCTATTTTAAGTGCTTGGTATTATGTAGTTGTAGTTTTGTAAGTGTAAGTTATCTGTGGAAACTTTATTGGTTTATGTATTACCTACCATATTTAATTGTATATAAGTACAATGGTTTGCATGTTACCCTAGAAAAAAAAATGTCTCGTCATCAATTTAAGTCAAATTAATATTTTCCTGAAAATATAACAGATTTCACAAACACTTGGAGATTAATGTATTTCGTTATTTTACCACACAAATCATCGTTGGTAGAAATCAGTTAACATTTCGTCCAAGTAGGTACCACCGTAATGTCAGACTGCCGCATGCCGCCAAGAAGCAATGTGTAAATATTACTATGTTCCGGCGTGTAGGGCACTGTAGCTCTTGAGATTACCGGACACAAATTATGTTTTAAGGGTTGGCAACGCTCTAATGATTCTTCTGACGTGGCTAGCGCCTACAGGCTGCAGTAACTACTTACTATCAGGCGGACTTGCCACCTTGGTTGTATAAAACTCAAACTCACGCAGGAAACAAAAGATCGGCGGCTTGGAGATCGCAGTATAGGTGGAAGATAAATACAAAAGAAAGACGCTATTGCCCGTCTTCCCGTTCTCGCTTAGTCGCCTCTTACCACCGCCCCGCCCCGTTGGGTATAAGAGGAGACGAGTACAGCGGTTAATATTAAAGTCGTCGATTTACTGATAAAATTCTGTAAGTAACTAAATATTTCAAAGAATATCATATTTCAAAAACTAACAAAGAATATCATAATTCACAAATAATAAACAAACATTACAGATTAATCAAGAACGGTATTATATTTCATGTTTTTAATCAATTACAAAAATCGCTCTAGGGGTTTATCGATATTGATGCCCCGTTATTAAATATTTTATTTTATATAGTAGTTGAAAATATTTGTTTGTTTGTTTTGATATAATTTAAAATATTTTGTTTTATATAGTTGTAGTCTATCCGTATTACCCGTGGGGTGTCCTGATAAGAATAGGACCCCCCCATCTCCTCCCTTTGGGTGTCCGTAAGAGCCAGAGGAAACAAGAAAACAAGCAGCGTATTTCTATTGGATTACCTATTGTAACGAATTGGTATAGGAGGAGATGTGATGGTAAGAGCCCGGAGACGGGTTTTTTTCGCGGGGGAACCTTCAAAAGGTCCCCGGGAGCTTTGGGGCTCGACCGGGGTATGTGGGATTTTTACCCACTAAAACTCCCGCAACTGTCACATCGGCACATTAGAGGGGATCCCACGGCTCTACGGTGGGATCTGTACCAGGCGCATTGTAGCCCCCCGAGAACCAGTCACGGTACTCACAGGCACGGGTGTCGCAGCCCCGCCACCGTCCTCCTCGGAGTTGCCGCCGTACTCAATGAACGTCCTAGGGCCCTCATCCCGAACGTCCAACAACTCCGAAGCATGGTATGGTATCTTAGAAGAAATGGAAAAAGCTACCAGAGGCACCCTCATGCGGCGTGATTTGCAACTTTACTCTGTTTGGAATGAAACTAAGATAGTAGATCAGTATTTTGCAACTGACGTCATAAGACTTACAGCAGTAGCGGTAAATAGGTTGAAATCAAATTAATACGAAGTCTAGGGGGCGCGGGTTAAAATCCCAGCCCGAATGAAATCATTTTTGTTTTATTTTTATTTTATTTCTATATTACTTATGCTTAAACTATTGACGTCCGCGTACTTTATATCGAATACTACAAAGTATTAGCAATTTTTTATTAAAAATGCTCGAGGCTATTTAGAGTTTCAAATCACACCGCTGGAGGCGCTGGTGTTAGGGGGGCACGTTTTGACGTGGGAGTTACCTATCTATTTCTAAGTAATATACTCTTATCTATGCTCCGAAGAACCGGAGACTGCTAGTCTTAACTGTTTCTTAAGGGGAAGTGCTTAGGCTAACCTTAGGAATTATAAGATTTTTTTTTACAGGGTCATCGGTTCCGAATATATTTTTATGCCCTTCGGAGTCGAGACCCTGGGTCCATGGGGTCCTTCTGCCGATTGTTTGTTTAATTTACTATCAAAACGGCTGGTCAACATCACAGGGGATCCAGGAGCTGGCCATTTTCTCGCTCAGCGAGTTTCTATTTCCATACAGCGAGGAAATGCTGCCAGCATTTTGGGTACCATGCCACACGGGCCTAATTTTCTACATTTATTGCAAGTATGTATTTATTAATATTTATTGTAAGTATTTGTTTTAGGCAGTTATAGTTATTCATTGTATTTTGTAATTTTGTATTTCACCAATAAATCTAGTATGTAATGTTGTCTTTTACTTACGCGAATATTACACATTGAAATCAAACTACTTTTACGGATTTTATCGCGGTTTATTTTTTGATTTTACTATCCCGACGTTTCGAATGCTTTGCAGCACCCATGGTCACGGGAGGACTGAGATGTTGAACGTCCTTATGTCACAATTATGCCGGTGTACCCTCAGGTCTTCTTAGTTATTATTGTTGGTCCGATCTACGCAGTAAGAGCTTACAGTATCTTGAGGCCGTGCAGTGTTTTGATTGATATTGGATTTTTATATTTATCACAGGATCCCAAGCCGGTGGTAACACCCAACCATCTTCTCTATTGAAATTAGGATGTTTTTCGATTTCAATAGCCTCACGAATCATCCTAGGTAGGAATCGGTGTTCTTTTGCGAGGTTTTGTGGTTTAACAAATCCAATATAATGGTGGGTGTGATCCTGAACGTGTGTCCTGATACTGCAGACTTCGTACAGCGTCGGTGTTTCACATCAGCTATGTGTTCTTTAACGCGAGTTTCTCAACAATTTGCAAAAGGTTTCCTCCAACTCTGCCCGCCGTAGACTGACGCAGACTGAAGACTCTTGTGTCTTGACACTTCGCCTTCCCTTCTGTTAGGTAGCCCGCACACTTGTTACAAGTCTAGGGTTACTATACATACATCATATATTAATATTATCAATGTACACCCTAAAAAGACAGACAACTCATACTAAATAATAATACTAAATAGTAAATAATAATATTCTTCTGTAAAATTTATGATTAATATGTAAGTAATTACTAAAATATATGACAGTTATAGTAGCATTACCACTGTTTATAACGAATTCTTTGCGAGATTTTTATGCTGATAAATATGGCGGGACCATGAAGAATAAAAACATATCAACAAACACTTATCCTGTTTTATTTTACGCCACGAATCTACGTGTAACTTCCAGCAAGGCATTCTGCCTGGGACAGAGCCACTGCTACACACTGTCATTAATATTGTCAATATTCTACAACCCATACGTTTTAACTGTGAACCTGGCGCTGGGAGCTGTGAAAATAATGAAACGTATGCATGGAGGTTTAATGTGAAAAAGGTTAGATGAATGGAGGTGATGTATTTCGGCTGCTAATGGTAATGATTCTATAATCTTAAACACTTACACAAGTGAATTCGGTTTCTATTTGTATAGTATTGAAGCTAGCAGACTTGGACTATATTTCGAACTATCTAAAGCTTATAAAACAGCAATCTGGCTACAAAATCAAACGATACATAAAGTACATGTCGAACGTCCTCCGCTTCCGCTCGAAGCCTGCAAAGGTTGTCTCAGACTTTTGTTGTTTACGATACTGATATTGGGACACGTTCACAATGAATACAGCTCACTTTATAAACAATCTAACCTACTATACGCCTACATAATGGCGGTTATGTGAAAGTATGTAGGTATGTACTATTCCACACACAACCAAAAAACATCTAATGTTGAACAAAGGCGGAAATAACATCTACTGTTGAAGAAGGATGGGGTTACCATTATCCCCTCGCTTGGCAGGCGGCTTGGGTATCGCAGTATAGGTAATATGGTAATTCAATAAAAAGACTCAGCTGACCGTCTTCTTGTTTTCCCTTAGACGGACACCCAACCGGAGGAGAAAGGTGGGTGCTAATCTTACCCAGACACCCCCATTGTTAGATATTCTGCCGTAAAAACAGCAATGTTTGTTAAACAATGCTGTGTTTTGATACTGTAGCTGGTTGTTCCCGCTACTGGCAGCAACTTTTCCAGCCAAGATCTCTGTGTTAGCAGCTTATAGTTATATGTATGAAAATTTTGGATTTAGTGGATAAATCTTTTCTATTTTATTAACAGCAAGCAGTTACAGCTCACTGGGCGAGCGCTTGCCTTGGATATAATGTGCGCAGGTGCGAACCCCGGCTCGCACCTCTGATTTCTTTAATTAATAATGTGCGAATCGTCTTTGTGAATCGTTGTTACTAGCTTTTGTTGAAGAAAAACATCGTGTAGAAACTTGCATGTCTGCGAAAGTCCGCCAACCCGCACTTGGCTAGCGTGGTGGACTATGACATAAGCCCCTTCAACTTTAGGGGCGGCACGTGCCCAACAGTGGGACATAAACAAGGGCTGGTATTATTATTATTATATTTTATTATATTAATATTCTTATTGTATTTGTTTTGTTGTCATAGTACAGTGGCTTAGGATCCGCGTGGCCGTGTGCGTCTGTCTTACTCCCAAGATATAATTATTTTCTATTGTAAAGTATTCAATTTAAATATTTTTTACTACCAATATAAACAGACCCTTTACCGAGTGGCAGTATTAAGTCTTGTTGGTGTGATGCCAGCATTATCTCTAGCACACGCTTCACAGATTTTAATCACTCAGCCGCTTTGCCAAAACACCGCGCGGCGAGACGGCCAACTCGTTATAGCTGTTCTAAGTTGCCTGACACAAAACACAAAGGAGACAGAGATGATTCTATACAATTTTGGGTCCAGGTTGTAAAAAGATGAAAGCTGTGTCTGTTGATAGCTAGTATATTCTTAAATAAATACTGAACATTTTGCGGATTTTGGCAGTCTGAGAGATAAGTTATAAGATATTTATGAAAAGTGAGGTTATGTAACAACCGGTACCTTAATGGGTGATTTTAAGTACAATTAATATTTTTATAAATATATAATTATATGATACACTATCTTGGCTGTAGTTATCTATAAGTAAGGCAAGGGTATACCCTGTTTTTCGTTACAAGATCGAAATCGTAGCATAAAATGTTTGCATAAAACTAAATATTCAACCCTAGCAAATGTCTTTGGCTGGCCACTGATCAACCATCACTCCTGTATTCATACATTTATTGCTATGATTTTGATCTTGTAAAGAAAAACGGGGCATATCTATATTAATAAAAGAGCAGGGTGTTTTCTAGGAATCACGATACAGCAAAAATCATATTACGTACAATCTTGAAATTTGGAACCAATATTATTCAAATAGTCTAGGTGAACAATAAGAACGGATTTTTCGAAATATCATACCTAAGTGGGTCAAATGGGCTCCCAAAGTTTGTATGGAAAAAAAAAACTTATTCGTCACACGGACATGAAACTTTGTCAGTGTACTAAACAAAAGAAATAAAGAAACACGTATATCACACTTTTTGAAAATCGACCCATATTGGGATTTTAGCCTGGTTTTTGAGTATGCAACGCGGAAAAAAAATGCCGTACTGCATTGCTGAAAATTTGCGAATACATTAATCAAATTATAGCAATCCAAGTGCAAATAATCATTTTTTGAAAATCAACTCGTAAAGGGGTCAAATTGGGGTCCAAAAAATGATTCTCGACCTACAGTCATAAAACTTAGTTTATATATTGCACACAAGAATCTAAGAAACCTATTTCCAGCATTTTTCGAAAAACTACCCCTAAGGTTTTTTAATGGGGTTTCATAGTTTGCACAAAGAAGGATTTCCATTTCATCCTATGATGCAGCTAGAGTAACGAAACTCGGTAAATAAACTCAACACAACAATTGAAAAAACTAATTTTGAGCAATTTTGTAAAATCAACCCCTAAGTGGGTCAAATGGGCTCCCAAAGTTTGTATGAAAAAAAATTTTTTTTTCGTCACACCTAAACGAAACTATGTTAAAGTACTGAGCAAAACAAAGAAACACGGTATTACAACTTTTTGAAAATCGACCCTTAAAGGGGTTTTAACATGGTTTTTGAGTATGAAATGTGAAAAAGAAACATACGTACTGCATTGATGAAACTTTGCGAATATATTTATCAAATTAAAGCAATCCATGTGTAAATAATCATGTTTTGAGAATCAACTCCGAAATGGGTCCAATTGGGGTCCAAAAAATGTTTTTCGACCTACAGTCATAAGACTTAGTTTATATATTGTACACAATAATCTAAGAAATCTATTTCCAACATTTTTTGTTAAACAACCCCTAAGGTCATATCAAGGGGTTGCAAAGTTTGCACAAAGAAGGATTTTCATTTCATGCTATGATGCAGTTAGAGTAATGAAACTCAGTAAATATACTCAACACAACAATTGAACAAACTTATTTTGAGCATTTTTGTAAAATCAACCCCTAAATGGGTCAACTGGGCTCCCAAAGTTAGTATGGAAAAAAAAAATATTTCATCACACGGATATGAAATTTAGTCAATGTACTAAGCCAAAGAAATTAAGATAAACGTGTATCACATCTTTTTAAAATTCGACCCGTAAAGCATGGTTTTTGAGTATGAAACGCGGAAAAAAGAATATGCTGCATTGATGAAACTTTGCGAATACATTTATCAAACTAAACCAATGATTGTATAAATAATCATTTTTTGAAAATCAACTCTTAAAGGGGTCCAATGGGGGCCCAAAAATTATTTTCGACCTACAGTCATAAGACTTAATTTATGTATTGCACACAAGAATCTAAGAAATCCATTTCCGGCATTTAGCTAAAAACAGCCCCTAAGGTCATATAACGGGGTTGGAAAGTTTACACGTAGAACGATTTCCATTTAATGCTATAATAAAGCTAGAGTAACGAAACTCTGTACATAATCTCAATACAAAAATTGAATAAACAAATTTTCAGCATTTTTCGATAATCAACCCCTAAGTGGGTCAAATGGGGTCTCAAAGTTTGTATGGAAAACATTTTTTTTCACCACACATACACAAAATTTTGTCAACGTACTAAACAAAAGAAATTAAGAAACACGTCTATCACAACTTTTTGAAAATCGGCCGTTAAAGGGGCTTTAGCATGGTTTGGTGATGGTGAACCACGGAAAAATATTATGCTGCATTGATTAAACATTGCGAATACATTAATCAAACTACAGCAATCCATGTGCAAATAGTTTTTGAAAATCAACTCCTAAAGGGGTCCAATTGGGGTCCAAAAATGTTTTTCGCTCTGCAGTCATAAGACTTAATTTATGTACTGCACACAAGAATCTAAGAAAACCATTTCCGGCATTTAACGAAAAACAACCCCTAAGGTCATATAATGGGGTTGGAAAGTTTACACGTAGAACTATTTCCATTGAATGTTATAATGCAGCTAGAGTAACGAAACTCGGTACATAGACTCAAAAAAACAATTTAACAAACTTATTTTCACCATTTTTCAAAAATCAACCCTAACTACTACAACTAAGTGGGCCAAATGGGGTATCAAAGTTACCATGGGAAAAAAAATATTCATCGCATGGACACGAAACTTTATCAGTGTATATCAAAGTTACCATGGAAAAAAATAATAATCGCATGGACACGAAACTTTACCAGTGTACTGATAAAAAACATATTTTTTTTTAAATCATCCCTTGAAGGGGTTTTAGCATGGTTTTTGAGAATCAAGCGCGGAAAGAAAATCATGCTGCACTGATGAAACTTAGTAAATAAATTGAACAAGTTAAAGCAATTTAATTATTTTGAATATCAACCCTTAAAAGGGTCTAATTGGGTCCAAAAAATATTTTTGTGTCCTAGAGTCACATGACTTATTTTATGCATTGCACACAATAATCTAAGAAACTTACTTCAGGCATTCGTCAAAAAACAATCCCTAAGGTCATTTTATGAGTAGTTGCAAAGTTTGCATGAAGAAGGGTTTTAATTTTAGCTATAATGTTGCTACAGTCACAAAACTCATAAAATAAACTCAACATAACAACAAACAAATTCTCTGCATTTTTCGGAAATCAACCCCTAACTGGGTCGAACAGGGTATCAAAGTTTGCAAAAAAAAAACATCACATGGACACAAAACTTAGTCATCAAAAGAAGTTGAGAAACACGTCTGACACATTTGTTTTGAAAATCAACCCTCGACGGGGTTTTAGCACGGTTATTGAGTATGAATTAGAAAAAAAAAATCATGCTGCACTGATGACACTGCGGATGCATAAAATAATTAAAGAAATCATTTTTTTTTAAATTTGATTACCAAAACGGATTAATTGGGGTCCAAATCCTGTTGTTTTACCCAACGGTCACAAGACTTATTTTATGTATTGCACATAAGAATCTAAGAAACCTGTTTCCTGCATTCATCGAAAAATAAAACCCCTAAGATCAATTAATGGTTTCACAGTTTGCATGCAGAAGACTTTCCATTTAAGTTATAAGTAAACTCAACACAACAATTTAACAAACTAATTTTCAGCATTTTTAACGGACTTCAAAAAAGGAGGAGGTTCTTAATTTGTCTGTACATTTTGTTTTTTCTATGTATGATCGCGCATGACTGGCAATTATGAACCGATTTCAAAAAATCTTTCTGGTACGGATAGGCTACTCTACTGATTGTGTCCCATTAAAAAAAAACTTACAAATAAGCAATTCCTGAAAAAACAAAAATGGTGACTCAGAAAAAACTGTAGGAATGGCTAAAAGATTATGTTTTTATCGCTTTTTAAGGATGAAAATGGTCAGTCAAACTCTGGCAAATATTTACCAATTTCAAATTCTTTTTTATGCGAAAGAAGGAACCACTGTAATGAATATGTATAAATTTTATTACAGCTGGATAAGAACTTCCTGGAGAACCATGATTGATGTGGAGGAATTTATCTGGTAAAAAAAAAGAATATATACAGACGATTTGAGAACCTCCTCCTTCTTTGAAGTCGGTAAAAAAACCATGAAACTGATGTTCTCCATTACATTACTCTGACAAATATGAACCGATTTCGTATATTTTTATTCAAGGGAGTAAACTACTGTAATGATTTCATGCAAATTTCATTAGGACCGGATAAAGTGGTCCTGAAGAAAATATACACAGTAGGTACGTCAACCATCAACTTCAATAACATTTAAATTATTTTATACTTTTTAGTGTTGTTGAAATCGCTTCATTTTTTTTGTTGTGTCGTGTGCAATGTTTTATTTGAAAATCAACCCGTGGGACAAATAAGGTACCAAATTTTGTAAGAAAATATTTCTTCAAAGACTCGAAACTTTGTCAGTCAGTGTACTCATCAAAAAATTGAGAAACGTCTAACACATTTATTTTGAAAATCACCCTTAACGGGGCTTTAGCACGGTTTTTGAGTATCAAACGTGAAAATAAAATTCATGCTGCATTGATGACACTGCGGATACATTCGTCATATTGAAGCAATCCATGTCATTTTTTTTAAATTAACCCCTAAAAGTGTTCAATTGAATTCCAAAAAATATTTCATTCCTACAGCCACATGACATATTTTATGTACTGCATACAAGAAACCCTAAAGTTTGCGTGATGAAAGATTTCCATTTAATGCTTTAATGCAACTATGGTAACGAAACTCAGTGAATGAACTAAAGAAAGAAAACTGTTGAATAAACTTATTTCTAGCATTTTTCGAAAATCGACCGCTAAGGGCATCTCATCACCAATGGGGTTACCAAATGGTATCCACTTAACCGACCGACGACATTGTTCGCGTCGCAGGCAACCGGTGGATGCAAATAGCAAATTGTCGTTCATTGTGGCGGTCTAAGGGGGAGGTCTTTGTTCAGCAGTGGACGTCTTCCGGATGGTGATGATAATGATGATGATGATCCACTTAACACCCTCATATGGATTTTAATAGAATTGCAAAATAAGTACCAACAGTATCTTTTTAAATAAAGAAGTAAATATTTAAAAAAATGGAGCTATGATAGCTTACACAAAAATACAGGCTACATACTTGATTACATCAGGGTTAATAAAAGTGTGAAAATATTGAAATCGATCGTCCGAAGATCGGACCAACAATAATAACTAAGAAGATCTGAGGGTACACCGGCATAATTGTGACATAAGGACGTTCAACATCTCAGTTCTCCCGTGACCATGGGCATGGGTGCTGCAAAGCATTCGAAACGTCGGGATAGTAGAAAAGCTAAAATAAGCCGCGATTAAAGCCGTAAAAAATAGTTTGATTTTAATGTGTAATATTCGCGTAAGTAAAAGACAATAAGCTTATTATTTATTATGAAGCTGGCTTCAAAATACAGAAACGGTTAATATTGTCCTTGAAAACTGGGAATGCACGACATCAAAAAGATTATCAATGCCTAAAGGATTAATGGAAATCCACAAATACATGGACGATAGATTGGTAAGTAACAATTTATTACGAACGTTTTAACTAACACGAATGCTACACATTGAAATTAAACTATGATTTCAATGTGTAGCATTCGCGTAAATAAAAGACTACATTAGTGTAAACAATATTTTAAAAAACTTCGATCCATAATTCAAAACACGTTTGAGTTACAAAGTAAACGCGGGCGAAGCCGCGGGCTACAGCTAGTATTGTTATATAACCACAGTTTGCCTGATATGTTTAGTTCGCCTAAGGTAGGATTGAGGCTTTTGCCATTAAATCAATTGCAACCCTGAGCCAGCACCCAGAATTTCATAGAGAAACCCAATACTTAGACACAAGATAGACAAAATAAACCTTTAGATAATACAGCTCTCGTAGCAGGCTGCTGCTGACCTCTCTGCACACCTATAGGTATTACAAAACCATCATTACCCCGTACATATTCACCAAAATAAGATCCACTCCTGTATAATATTAGAATACTTGATTGAGGAGTTAAGCTATTATATAGTAAATCGCTCGTGATGAAAGCGAACATCCACAGCGGAGACAAACATTGGGGTGCCCAAGTTATCTCGAATCATTTGCAGTTGGTCATCGAGCTAGGTCCTAGTAAGCTTGACAAACATGAAAGCTGCTGTTTATCTGAAAGATGGGAACAGATTTTTATGTAATATTATAAATATCGTAAAGGTAATGTAACCAGCATGGTAGTCGCTGGTAAGCTAACAAAAGGAAGTATGAACTTACAGGCTGTAGTGCATGCTATTCACGAATCACTGACAGCATCAACTCATCATCCAAAGGTCGTTGGCCTAGTGTACCACAGCGACTAGTCGCTATGCCGCAATTCACACAGCGATCCATAGTAAAATCCAAAACAATGAGTTGAAGTCAGAAGCGAGTTTCTCCGTGTCCGGCGATATCATAGTGTGGTTAGTACATATAAAGCAAGCTCAGAGGTCCGTAGAAAGCAGTACTTGAGGGATAAAATCAATTAAATATTGAAAAAACCCTGAGGAAAAAACTAGATAACAGTCAAAACGTACGAAACGAGTGAGTGTTGTAGAGACGCTCGATCCGCATCGACAATTATTAACAAAAAGTATTTATTTCATGCATTTTAAACTAATATCTTATTTCTAGTTTTCTATTATTAATATAAAATCTTATTACTAATGGCAGCTCGGGTGCTCCTCCCTTCCGGCAGTTTTGTGAAGGTAGGTACTTGTGGAAGCACAGTTCCCCGATAGGACCTGAACAAACCTGAAGGTGTGCGTGTTGTGTTTTCGGTGCACCCAGTCGTTTAGCACCTTTAGTCGGTATGATCAAGTAGTCGGTGCTTGGCTCCGCCACTCGCTTCTGCGACCACACAAGGACGTCGTCTTGTGCCTTCCTTCGCTATCGCTGAACTTCAACAGGAGGTGCTCCGCCCCGGCTCCGCACTTCTGTATTCTGCCAGTGTAAGTCGATATATCCGCCTCCAAGTGTCAGGGTAGGACAACAATGGATGGGCCTTGGTTTGGGCTGTCAGAATGTCCACCCACACTGGCGCACCATAGAGGGATATCGTTATATAAGCGATGGCAACTATCACTGGCTACCCAGATTCGACAGGTGCCGCAACAGAGCACCGGCGCGGCGCTAGACCCTTGAAATGTTCGTCATTGGCTTTCGCTGAAACATAGGAAACCTATACTGCCGTCATAAAACGAAAGGACGTATCTACCTAAAGTTCGAAACGGAGAAATAAAATAAAAAGTATTTTTGAAAGTAAAAAATTCGCTGTGCTCAAGAAAATAATAAAAATAATATTTTTTCTGTGAAAAAGTATGAATTAAAGTTTGGTCTATTGAATTAAAGATGCAAATATTATTAAAATAGATTTTATATATTAAATAAATTACATTTTCCCTTTTTGCTTAGTAAAAAAATTACAAGAATATACATGATACTGCAATGAAAAGACGTTTCTGGCTAGATACTTCCTTTCAACTTAGTAATTTATGAAACGTCTTTTTTACTTAGCGATAATGGGTAACTAGGTTGTCGTTACCTAAATAAAATAGACGTATTTAGCCATTTACTGCTGTTCAACTTAGTGATTCTTACCTACAGTCGGTGAACTTACAATAATACCTGTAGAAACGCCAATGTAACATAATTAACTGTCAGATAATTAACAGCCCATATATAAACTGAAATAAATTTAATCATAAAATAAAAATGAAATATAAAACTACTTTTGATGGTACTCATTCATACCACCAAGGCAACAACAAACGTGAAATGTTAAGGTTCTGGGCGGAAAATTGTAGTATACTTCTTAATATTGATCGCTCAGCTGATTTTGATTACAATAAAACAAATATCTGAATTTCCTATAGATATAGCTCTAGACAAACCAATTTCTATCAGCGAAATTACTGCCGCCATTCAGCTACAAAAACTTTTTAAGCAAATGTGGCATGTTGAACTAGTTACCAAAGACTTCACAGAGTTAAAAATCTTTGCACTGTATGAAAATAAAGGTAACTCGGCTGATTGACATTCTTATAGAGGTACCTCACTTCCCACGGCTTTCGGAAAAACCTTGGCCAGAGTACTCCCCAACCGTCTCATAAATGATAAAAGAAAATATTCTTCCCCAACCTCAATTTGGCTTTCGTCTAAATAGAGGCAATATTTCGATTGGTCAATTACAAGAGAAAAGAACAATATCGAGCAGTATTTCTTTGTTTGGTAGACCTCGAGACTTTTGATAGTGTGCGTCGTGTCACTTTTTGGATTCTGCTACTCAAACTTGGTTGTACAGAAAAGTTTGCACGGATGTTAAGACTGTTACATGATAACATAACCTGTGTTTATGTAAACGGTGAGCGGACAGATTTTTTCCCCGTGAGTTGTGGAGTGAAGCAGGGTTGCGTTTTGGCACTAATACTATTTGCAGTGTACTTTTTAGTGGTAGTGGTAGATACATTAAAAACAGCCAACAATACCGACATTTGATATCTTGCTTACTAATGGCAAACTTTTTTATTTATCCCTGCTAAAACCTCAAAGAATGGTCTCCCATGATATATTCACAGACACAGAGATTTGGTATGCGGATGATCATTGTTTTGTGGCGGAAACTTCGAATGCCTTTCAAGATTTGATGGAAAAACGAAATCTCTCGACTCGTAGATTTGGCTTAAAAGTAGGTAAGTATAACAAAGATAGAATTTATGTCTATGGACACAGAAGTTCCTACTCCATAGCCGTATATACGGCTCAACGCCACAATTCTTAATTTTTTCAACTTACCCTCGTCGGAGACGTGGATACTTTATTGCAGACATACGAACATTGGATAGATTTCATCTCAAGTGCCTCCGTGAAATCATGAACTTTCATTGGTCTTATCGTTTGAGACACCAATGTTTTGCGTCGAGGTAAATTTTACGGGATTAGGCATATCTAATGAAACGTCATTTACGCTGGAGTGGCCACGTAGTTAAGATGTTGAACGATAGAGTAGGAGTAGTAAAACGCATCATTTATTCTGAACTAGAGGAAGGCTAACTTCTCAGGTATAAAGATGGTCTGAAAAGACATGAAGGGATGTATAGTGAATCACCTTCACTAGGAAAATTTGGCTAAGCAACGAAGTACATGAAGACAAAAAGTACATGACCTGGTACAGGTGTTCGAGGAGCAAAGGAGGCATGTATTGGATGCTAAGTGGGATGCGATTTAGAGCAGGCCAGGGTGGCCTGCTCCTAAATGCAATACAATTATGTAACTGGTACTCTTATGTCCACATTGCACTCGTATATATAGTACCAAAACAGGCTATAACATTAATGTTAGAATTCATAGTGTAATCACATGATTTGTAGAGTTTTTAATATAGACCGTAGATAAAATAGATGCAGTAACGTCTTTTCATTTTATGATTAAATAAATTATTGTGCAAACAAATAAGACGGTTCCACGTAAATGCGTCTTTTCAACTTATTATATGTCAGAAATGACTTTCTTACTTCGTAAACATTATGATTTGCAGCAGAAGCGTCTTAATTAATAGTGAGATTTATATGGTTCTGATTGTTAAAGCCAGAATAAAAAAATACTGGTAGATGCGTCATTTTTTTCTGATCCCGATGGCGTTTTAGCGATGCGTCGGCGGCGGTGCTAAAGGGAGGATCCTCCGACCGAGCGAGGTGTGATGCTCGGCCAGGGCCGAAGCCCCCGACAGTTGTTGTCGGGATGTTGTATATATTCTCCGAGTTGGAGAAACTTCGCTTGCACGATTCAGAAATCGGTGGCGCCATCTGTCTTGTTGTATGTAGTACTATTTGCTTCTCATCGCTTTATTGTACCACATGTGGCACCATCGGGTTATGTTGAGTCGCCACATCGTATTTAACTCAATTATGAAAAAAATGTCAGATACGTCTTTTTTCCTTATGACGGCAGTATACGTTAGGTCGTTTGACTAGTCTGTCTGTATGCAACAAAACCTAAAGAGCAATCATGGGATTTCTCTGAAACGTCCAACATACGGGATGGTAAATGTGTCAGGATTGTTTATTTTATTTTTATTTTATTTTATTCAGGAAACAAACAGTCATGCAAGTAAATAGTAATACAATAAATGGTAGTAAACAAAGACTAACGAGTTCCATAAAATGTTACTGTGTGTATACAATTACAAAAACAAGACATTAGTTAACTAAGTAAAACAACTTGCTTAAACAATGAAATAAGCTGAGTATTACAAAATTAGGTACTAGGCATTAAGGTTAATTGCTTCTTACGCATTTTTGCCTTAAATATATTCATACTGTTACAAAATATATCAATATCATTAAACTTATGATTATAACTTATCATTAACACTACGTCTAAAAAAGTTGTTACTTGTATAAACTGTACTATATAATGGGACAAAAAATAGGTCTTTTAAACGAGAATTTGGTCTTGGTATTCGAATATTAATTTTTTGTAAAATGTGAGGAGAGTCAACATAATTATTTAAAATTTTGTAAAGAAACATTTGGTCAAACAATTTACGCCGATCCTCAAGTGAAGTCAAAGAAAAGCGGGTCAGTGAATTTTCATATGATATATGGTCAAAATTACCACGATAATATAAGGATTTTATGAATTTTTTTTGAACTTTCTCAATACGAGCAATATGGCAGGCATAAAAAGGACTCCAAATGATACAGGCGAAATCTAAAATTGACCGAACAAAGCTGAAATATAAAAGTTTTAATGTATAGAGGTGCTTAAAAGGTTTACATATCCTAAGGATAAAGCCAAGTTGACGAAAGGCTTTGTTAACTATATGATCAATGTGTAAATTGTAGGATAAATTAGAGTCCATGATGATACCTAAATCGCGTATTGACCTAACTCTCTCAAGACATTCAAAGGACTATGTTTACGAGTATAGGTTATCACTGAACATTTATCAAGATTTAGAAACAATTGATTTATAGAACAGTATTCAGATAGTCGTGTTAAGTCATCTTGTAACTGCAAACAATCGTCAATATTATTAATCGTTTTAGAAAATTTGATTGTTGCCACCTTACATGAGATGTTGCACCGCACCTTCTTGCGACCCGGATTAAGCACTGGATCATAATAATGTAATTGAATGAACCGATAATTGAATCAATACAGTGAGATGCTTTCAATTGAGATTCAAAATATCGATACAACGCGACTGGGAAGAACAACCCTAAAATGATTATGACTTCTTTAGTCTTTCCTCCAAGATTATGACAAATAGCCATAAACTCAGAAAAAAAAAATGACTTGTCAATGCAGATACCACAGATTAAAAATACATAATTGATTTAACGCGACTAATGAGGCGATTCGTGAACTTAAATCGATTTGAAGATTACTCTTGTAAATATTTTTAGATCTGTTAAAATATCGCAATGATTATTCATAACATATAATTAATTAACTAAACACACAGTTTGGTATTAACGATTTTCAATAATTAATACGTTTAAGGGCACATTAATCGATTATAGTTTAATAGATAATCGATTTATGAACTGCCTAAACTTCTTGTTAAGATTCCTCTGTTTCCAGCTTGATTTAATGGACTGGTTTTTTACATTTTTAAATAGAAATATATAACCATTTTTTAGGCCGTAACTCATCTTTTTACAAGTTGGACCCAATAATCCCAGTCTCCTTTAGCGAGTGTTTTTAAAGCAAAAAGAACATACAATCGAATTGAGAACCTAAGGTACTTGATACAAATAAGGCCTATGTTCTAATACCGCCTACACACCAGAAAACTCGGAAGAATAAACCCAACTTCGAAAATACTTCAAGCACACACACATACCCGCCCTATAACCCTACCAAGTGCGCGAGCGTCGCGCTCCGTGTTCCCCGCGTCAGTCGGCACGCGTTCTTTGAACGAGGTGTGTGATTTTGTGCTGCGTTATAACAAAGTTGTGATTTCGTGGTAAGTTTTCATTTAAAATTACGATGTTTTAGTTTAAGCTACTTTAAGTAGTTGTTTCTTAATATTCTAATTAGCTATTCGTGACTTTAAACTGTACCATTGTCTAGAGATGCATTAATTGTAAATTTATAAAGATAAATTGAGCTTGATATCGAATAAAGCCTAGGCCTTATTTATGCACGGTAGGCCATATTAGTGACTGTAGGCCTTAATGGGTATCCCGCAATTTATATATATTATTTCATTACAGATATGTATCTGTGTCATCTAACAGTCGACGATGTCTCTTTCAAAACAAAAACGTGCAACTTGGTCGGAAGACAGCTTGGCAGCGGCAGTACGTGCGGTACGTAATGGATGGTCGACTTACAAAGCATCGGCTAAACATGGCATTCCGCGAAGAACCCTTAGAAACCACATAGAAAATGGGAAAATAGTCAAAAGACTAGGAAGACACACAATATTCACTCCAGATCAAGAGAAGGATTTTGTCAGACGTATTATAAATTTTTCTGACCTAGGCATACCTATGACGCCCAAAATGATTAGAATACAGGCATTTGCTTTTTGTCAGAAATTTAGTATACCTCATAACTTCAACAACGAATCGGGACTTGCTGGGAAAGGATGGCTACGATTGTTTTTAAAGAGAAACTCGGAGTTGGCAAAGCGCAAGGCACAGTTTTTAAATCCAGCTCGAGCTCAAAAATTGAATAAGCCAATCTCACCATTTCCAAGAAATCAGAAAACTCTACGATGAACTACATCTACATGACCATCCCGAAAAGATTTACAACATGGATGAAAAAGGTTGTAGGCTTACCCTGCATCACCAACAAACAGTGGTCTCACAGAAAGGTGCAAAAAGGGTGCATATGCAAGTGGCAGAACATGGAGAAAACGTAACAGTTGTTGGTTGCGCCAATGCGCTTGGGAATCCTATACCTCCTATGATTCTGTTTAAAGGGAAAAGAAAGAAGCCAGAGTTTGACGAAAATCTACCACCAGGATCAGTTGTCCATATGGCTACAAAAGGAAGTATGACGACTGAATTATTCATCATCTTCATTCAACACTTGGCCAAATATAAAACGTTTGGTAAATGTCTGCTCATTTTTGATGGCGCAAAATGCCATCTGGATTTCCGCATCGCGGAGGAAGCGGAAAAAAGCGACATAGTGCTTTATTGCCTGCCATCAAATACAACCCACGAGCTGCAGCCCATGGATAAGTCTTGTTTCAAGCCATTTGAAACTTTTTGGGATCAAGAAGTTTTGCAATTTCTTTATGAAAATCGTGCAAAAGCAATCTCAAAACGACATTTCAATGAAATTTTAACACGGGTATGGTCCAAGTGTATGACAACTGCAAATATTACGAGCGGATTCAGGGCTACTGGCCTTTACCCACTAAATCCTAATGCAATACCCGAAACTGCCTATGCTCCATCCATTCTAACCCAACGTCCAATTAATTCCATAACACCAAATAATAATGAAGAATCTGTACAGCCGTCACCAAATTTTATTTCAATGACATGCTCTGACACTGCTCCAGACACAGACGATGACTCTCACTCCTCGTCACAAATTGCCACCTTACAAGAACTTCGAAATTTGATTTCGACGGAATCTTTACCAACGACACCTGCTACACCAGATATTCAAGTATTGCAACATTATTCTTCTGCGTGTCATACGCCAACAAACGCGGGTACTAGGGATCAAGATAATGGTGAAAATCATCCTGGAACTATTGGCTTATTCAATACTCAGCCTCTTGTAGATTACAGCGATACTGATGAATCATTAGAATCTGAAATAATGAATAAATTTATAAGAAAATCTGTTCCTGCACGACGTATAAGAATTTATTCTTCTTCCGATTCAGAGACGGATGTGGTGAAAGAAAGCTTTAAAAACATGTCTCAGCCTCGGAATTCAGAAACAGACCATGTGAGCACTAGTTCCAAAATGTTATGTCTACCTCAACGTCAGCGTATGTCTACAAGCCCAAAAAATCAATCTCAGGATTCATCAGATGAAGATAAACCTTTAGCACAAATAAGTACGAAATCTCCCTTCCAGAAATTCATGCCAACACCTGATTATGAAGATATTAAAACTCGACCTCGAAGAAAAGCCTTAAACTACATAGGTCAAAGAGTGACAAAAGACTTATTT
Source organism: Furcula furcula (assembly GCA_911728495.1). Classification (NCBI taxonomy): domain Eukaryota; kingdom Metazoa; phylum Arthropoda; class Insecta; order Lepidoptera; family Notodontidae; genus Furcula; species Furcula furcula. The sequence continues at coordinate 19,693,747 of OU452262.1, read as the reverse complement.
AATAAGAAAGATACAAAAATCACAGAGAAGAAAAAGAAAACGGTATCGAAAAAAATAACAAAACCTGTGAGAAAAGAAACAGATAATATAATAAATAAAAAGAATAAAAGTAAACCTAATAAGAAGAACAAAAAGGCAGGAAATCATTCTAAAGAGAAGAAGAAAGAAAGCTGGTATTGTCATGCTTGTCATGAAGACAAAGTAGCAGACATGAGACCTTGTAAAGACTGCTCTAGGTGGTATCACGAGGACTGCATCGGACTTACAACAAATGATTTAGACGCCTTTTTATGCCCTGATTGTGATGAAAATTGAGATCTCTTTTTGTTTATTAGATATTAAGACTGATTTAAGTTCCTAAACTAAATATAACATTGTTTTTGTATAGGGGCCTTATTCGAGCACGGTGTTTTAATAAGGCCTACCAAAATAATACAAATTTGTTTGTTTTTGTTTTTTTTGTTTAGAATTTATTATAGTAAGCGTTGGTTTGTTACAATGAATATTTATATTTATTGATAATTAATATATTTTTCTTAATAAGAGAACACAAAGTCTGACTAGAAATTTAAAAGGCAAAATATTTTAATTTGTTTGGAAATCTTTTCATAACGCAAAGAAACGGAGCCATTTAATGTTATAAGAGCGTATTTTGTTTCACGTAAGCTTAATTTTAGGGTATTTCTTAGTTTGTAGTGCACAGGCCTTATTACATGTACGCGATTTATTATGGCCAAAGTTTATGTTTTTGAATCTCAATTATTTTTCTTAGAATTTGTTAGAAAGTATTAAACTTTTTCTTAGATTCCTGCAATTAATGAATAAAAGATGCTAAATAACCATGGTTTTATTCATTAACCTTAATATTAATTAAAATATAACCATTTAAAATTAGGTAGGCCTTATTTGTATCAAGTACCTTAGTTAAAAAGGAAGGGTCTAAGTGCCACACCTTCAAACGCCAATTATAGTTAATTGATTGAATTGATATTAACCGATTTCTTGAAATCAGCTTATTTGACCATCAATATCTATATGAAAATAAAATGAATGTTTGTCTGTATTTCCTTTATAGAATCGTAAACTATGCATTTGATCATCATTCAGCAAAGTGTTTCTGAGTAAAACGAGCGCGAACGGAGCTGCGCGGGTCAGCTAGCAATAATATAAACAAGATAAACATATACTAACAAAATGACATCTAAAATATGGTCGCGGAGGTTAGGACCTTATCTGTGCTGGTGGCGGAAACGTGAACTAACGGTTTTATCATGATAATGACGTGTAGTTTGACAGTTTCATATAGACAGTAGCGACACTGCTATCGGCAAAAATAATTTTGTCAGACTGTGGCTTGAAAAGAAATAGCGACACAATGGCGCTATTTCTGTGTGCCACTTTTCGGACCATAACACCTAATCTACTTTAAATATTAAAGTCAATTAACACTTAATACGGTGACAGTGAGTATGATATCAATTATCTCGTCCTCAATAATCATAAATAAACATAAACGGCTCCGAGGGTCGGGCGGGCCTGTTGGTCTAGTGGTTAGACACCATCTTCGGAGTCGCTGGACGCTCGGGGTGTGGGCCCTTTGAGCGTCCGTTGAGTACGGCGGCGACGCCGAGGAGGACGGCGGCGGGGTTGCGACCCCCGTCCCCGTGAGTACCGTGTCAGGTTCCCGGGGGGCTACAATGCGCCCCCCAGCGGCGGGCTCAAAGGCAAGGCACTGAGGGGCCCCTGGTGCAGATCCCACCGGAGAGCCCTGGGGTCTCCCCTCTCATGTGCCGATGCGATAGAGGCGAGGGGTTTAGTGGGTAAGAATCCCACATACCCCGGTCGAGCCCCACAGCTCCCGTGGATCTTTGGAAGATTTCCCCCGCGTCAAAAAAAAAAAAGAATATTATTATTATAACTAGATTTAAAAATGGCCCAATTACAATTAACATTAATTGACTTTTGTGAGTGCGATAGAAATTCTTACATCCGTACGTGTATTCGGAGTCCCTGGACGTTTAGGGCAGTTTAGGGTGTGGGTGACTGAAAATCCATCGATTGACCAACATGACATAATAAACCCCACCAATTGTCTTTGGACGGCCACCGATCAGCCACAGATATAGATTTACATAGATAACGCAAATGCATGTACTTCGCATGTCCGAACCCCGACCAAACGTCAAGGTTGGTCGCCACTAACTTAAGGTACGCGTCCATTGGCCCGCGCTGGACGCACCGCACGCACGGCATGCATCGGATTTTAGTTTGCTTTCTATGATTTTGACAGCCCGCATCGGAAATAGACGACGCGGATAATGGACGCAGCGCTATGTAAAATCATACAAAGCAAACTAAAATCCGTTGCGTGCCGTGCGTGCGATGCGTCCGACGCGGGCCAATGGACGCGTACCTTTACAGTCCGCGCGCGTCTGTTGCAGCCTTGCACCCAGTCGGCCTCAAAAACTAAAAAAAAAATCAGCGGGGCATCGGCGGCATCGGTGTCTTTGAATCGGTTTGGATTTCCCGTCACTAAATATCGGCCGTGACGTCACAAAAGGTGTTAAAAAGTCGACACGCTTGGTTTCAATACAAATCGGGATACTTGCGTTATCTATGTAAATCTATAGCTTTGCGTTCATACATTTATTGTTCCGGTATTGATCTTGTAAAGGAAAACACGGCATATAGGCATATCGCCAGACGAACGACTTACTTGTCTCCTCACTGGTTTGAATAAAAAAAAATACCCTAGACTAATGTCTGGCACGCCATTATTCACGTAAAGACTTAATCTTATTGGCATCTGATATGACTCCGATAGATATGTATCACGCTTCCGTCTCCCCGATAATTTTCGGAGTGCTAAGCATCGCGACCCCGTCACCCGGTATTATCCTGGCTTAACACGCTTCGAAACAGCCTGAGCTCTGGAATATTCTGCTTCAAAGTCATTTGCATATCGTTTCTGAGACAATATTACGAAAGAAGATTTAATAAACACCGTGCCGATAGTTAAGTAATCTTTATAACTCTCCTTAAGGTCTACTTACGGACACATATGCCTCTAATGATTGAAAAGAAACAGGATGAGTTACATATTAAGAGCGTGAGATAGTTATGCTAAGGTTGTAGCTGTTTTAGCTCTAACAGCTCAGTGGGCGATCGCTTGCCTTGGAAACAAGGTGCGCAGGTTCGAACCCCGGCTCGCACCTCTGATTTCTGTAATTAATCATGTGTGAATCGTCATTGTGCGATTGTTACTAGCTTTCGGTGAAGGAAAACATCGTGAGGAAACCTGCATGTCTTAGAAACCCTAACTAGCTTGAATGACGTGTGAAGTCCGCCAACCCGCACTTGGCCAGCGTGGTGATGTCCTAAGCCCCTGCACCTTGAATGGAGGCCCGTGCCAAGCAGTGGGACATAAACAAGGGCTGGTATTATTATTATTATATTAAATAGTTTTAGTATTTTTATTATACTGTCAGGAAACTCTGACAAAAAACATAAAACCGAATTGAGAACCTCCTCCTTTTTTTTAAGTCAGATAAAAAGGATACTTACGAGGCGGTGGCCTCCTACCACCCTTTATACCACGCCGTCACCAACCGACACATGGTCAATTATAAACAACACCGACAATAAATAAATAAAATGGGTAATGTTGTAGGTTGTCCGGAAGAGATTGCTTTTTAGCCTTTGTAAACACTGATATCTTCAACGTATTGTTCAATTTAAATGTAACTTTTAGTGTACAATAAAGTGTATTTATTATTATTAATGTTTCATATCATAACTTTCTCTTTAAGTATACCAAACCACACTATAGCTAGCCAACAGCCTCCTATCATCCGGTACTCCGTGGCGCAGCGGGAAAATGCTTGAGTTGCAAACCAGGGGTCGCGGGTCGCGGGTTCTAATCCCGCAGGAGAAGCAACTACTTTGTGTAGTTTTTTCTTATTGACTAGGTCAATGTAGGCTGATCACCTGATTAGTTGGAAAGTAAGATAATCCATGGATGGGTTATGTATAAAAGCGGTCATGCGTCAGACCTCTCCTCGGTTGTGTCGGTCTTCCGTCCCATCGGATTGTAAGAATAATGTATAGAGGGTGTACTTCTATCTACGCACTTGTGCATCTTCCGCGAAAATGGTAAATGGCCCGCGGGATGTCCGGATAAGGACAGCACCCTCCCATCTGTTCCCGTCGGGTGTCCGTAAGAGGCGACTAAGGGAAAACAAGAAGACGGGCAGCAGCGTCTTTCTGCGATCACGAAGATGCCTGCCAAGCGTGGAGATTATAGCCCTCCCTTCTAAGGGGGTGGCCTTTTTTTAGCAGTGGACGTGATTTGGCTTATGTTGATGATAAAATGGTGGATCTTGTGAAAGATTACCCGCTGTGCTTGTATTCATCAGGATATCATTAATATATTATAAACTAGCTGACCCACGCAGCTCCTCCCGCGCTGTGTTTACGTTAACTAAACTTTTAATAACAGACACTCGCATCGAATACATAACCTCCTTTTTTATAGTCGGTTAAAAACTGGGACCCACTTTTTACTTGCTCTCCGAAGCACGGTCCCGTTTAGTTCAAATGGCGTTAAACGGTCACCCATCTATTTAATGACCTTACCTAACGTTGCTTATCCCGATCGATTACAAAACCTTGATAAATACTCTCTATGAGTGTTCCCTTACTAATATTTATTATATTTTATAGAAAAATTGATAAAATCGGACCAAGCGTATAACCAAGTACCCGTTTTGACTTTAATCCCGTCTCCCAAAAGAACCGTGCTAGATTACGGGATAAAAAGTATCCTATGTCCTACCTCGTAGCAAGATCTCAAATCATGCCAAGTTTCATTTGAATCCATTCAGTAGTTTCGGCGTGATGCTCAGCCGTGATACAGACAGACAGACAGACAGACAGACAGACAAAAATTAAAAAAATTACATTTTCGGCCTCAGTATCGGTTATAGATTGCCCTCCAAATATAATTTTCAAAATATCTTCAATGTACAGAATTGGACCTGTTACAGTTTTATTATAAGTATAGATAGATAACAAGAGGTATCCCGTTATTATTAAAATAAAATTTCTAGGCCTCTAAAACCAATTTTAAACTTACAGCAGGTAAACTTCGCGATACAAAATTGAACAAGACAAAGTCTAGAAACTCCACTGTCGCTTCCGCAGCGGACAACTCTTGAAATTAATTCTCTTTTGTAATACTATGAAAAAGCAATGAAAGTTTCACCTCGCCGACTGTTACCTTTGCCTTTGACTTGAAACTGTTTATACTTTTATTTATATCATAGCGTGACTGTTAAACGGTACACTTTACTATTATCAAAATTGTTTTTCTTGATTCTCGTTGAAAATGTTTTTTTTTTGCGAGGGCGACAGATTTCAGGTAAAAAGTTCCGTTTTTCATAAGAGACTTCAAAGAATATTTCAAAGGAGACCTAGCAATTATCCGGGTATTTATAAAATACACTTCAATCTCAGTCTGTGTAATCCTTAAAATTCCTAACTTTTGTTACTGGACTCCTACTTAACGGCTACGCCGATTTCAATGATTTTTCTTATTCGTATGAGTTGTTCCCTGGATGGTTTAGGTTCACAATTAGACCTAGCAGGTGGCGCGTCAGTTGGCTATTTGCGTCCACCGATTAACTGCAGCAGTGCGTCTTCTGGTTCGTGGTCGCCTCTCGAAAACCCCATCGGTTATCGGTTCATTGAGCGATGTGGATCATTGCCACTTCAACTTGCAGATTCTGATAGCTATATCAGTGACTCTAGTTCTTCGGCAAATCTCATCAGTCCGGACTTTATTGCGCAATGAAACTCCGAGCTTAGCTCTCTCCATAGCTCGTTGTGTGACTCTAAGCTTCTTTAAAAGGACTGCTGGTCAAAGACCACATTTCAGTACCGTATGTCGTCACTGGCAACACGTACTGGTTAAAAACCTTCGTCTTAATGCACTCGGTATTTCGGACGACAAGATATCGCGTAGTTTCCCGAAAGCTGCTGATTATATCTTAAGTGATATTAAATCATACTAGTTACATGCATGGGCAGGCCAAATCGCTCGAAGAACCGATAACCGTTGGGGATGAACGGTTCTCGAGTGGCGACTACGAACCGGAAGACGCAGCGTAGGTAGGCCTCCCACTAGGTGGACAGACGACATTGTGCGCGTCGCAGGTAACCGGTGGATGCAAATCGCCAATTGTCGTTCATTGTCGCATTCCAAGGGGGAGGCCTATGTTCAGCAGTGGACATCTTCCGGCTGATGATGATGATGATGATGATGATGACTAGTTACACATGTAATGATTAAGCTTATTAACTTTAGACTGCAAAAAAATCGTATTATCGTATTATACTGGATGTGGTTCTGCATTCTTTCCATATTTACAGAGGTTGATATATACCTTATAAAGAACATTACATTACTTTTTTTTTTTTTTTCCTGTGGCATCCCTGTGGTCAACAGCTCATTCTTATTCTCTTGTTTTCTTTTGTAATTAAAATTAATTTTGAATAGTTAATTAATGTCCTACTACATTTTTTTCACTAAATAAACTCGGTGTTATTGTGTTTCCTAGTTTTCAAGACATATATTTAGTGCTATAAACTTAAACAACTTGATAGTTGGACTGGCCGCTGACAGTTACATTGTGCCGTGTTATTTAAATTGTGAAGCTAGTTCATAATTATATATTATCTTATTTAGGTACCTAATTCACTTTGGAGATGTGCGTTGTTGTATTATTTTCTACACTGTGCTAGTTTCTAAGACCATACAGTATTTTCATATCGAATTACAAACGCAAGTTGCCAATCGTAAACAACATATTATTCCTTGTTTGTTTGATACCACAACAGGTCCTATTGCTTCTTATTATTTAAATTCTTACGATTTATTGTAATTATGACGACCCGCAGGGCTTTTGCTCGCCAAGAAGAGGCTAAACTCCAACTGGCTTTGAGCGAATTGAAAGTGGCTAAAGGACTGTGTTGTCAAATGGAAAAGGAAAGGGAGGACAATGAAACGGAGTTCATTAAATTATTAGATGAGAATAAAAAGCTTAAAGCGGAAATGTCACAGTTGCATGGACATTGTGTTGATGCTATAGATGCTCGGGACAGGCTCCAAGTCATTGTGGATGGGTTCGATCAGTGTTCTCAGGAATATACGGCGGCGCTGAGCCGTATTACTTCGTTAGAGGAACAGCTACGTGATGCCTACACACATATATCACAACTAGAGTCATCTAAATCAAATCTCACTGCCTCGTTAAACCAAAGCCTGTACGATGAGTTGGTTGTCAGTGCCCCGAGCATGGTTCCTCCCGCTGCTCTTAATCTAAACCCCATATTACCAATAGATTTGACACATGATACAAATGTCCAAGTAAATGAATTCAAGGGTATGATGATTGGGTGCAGTAATAAAAAACTAAAGAAATATATTAAAATCAATAGATATATAAGGAAAACAAAAAAACTTGTAAAAAAACATAAATTTTTTATTAAAAATGTAAAATTAAACCGTGAAAGACTTCATTTAATTGATAAATTAGATATATATGCATCAAGGTTAGATATGTGCACATTAAAATACAAAAAAAATACCGAGCACTTGCAAGTAGAAATTTTAAATTTACAAGAAAAATTAATATCATTATCAGATAAGTATGCAAGTTCACAAAAAGTATTGAAAGAGTACACACTGGCTATGAATGAGCTTATTATAAGTGACACAGTGAAATGCAATCATAACCAGACATTATGCTCCTCATCTCCAGCTAGGACTACATGTCCTAAACTTTTGCAATCTTGTAATAAATCATTAACACAACCTTCCCTCCATGTTGTTGGTGAACATCCATCTACATGTGACCTTTCTGTTAATTGTGAGACATTAAATTCCACCAAAATTGTGATATTTAGTGATGAATTTGGTAAGGACATGAGCCAAATGTTGACAGATATTTATTCGGGTCATCCTATAATTAATTATTGTATGCCTGGCATAACATATGCCAGTATAATAGACAAAATATTAACACATAATTTTAGTCAGGATACCATATTGATAATATTGGTAGGCAATAGAGGGAATGTGTCCAAACAACAGTTACATAAGTACTATGAGTTACTGTCAAAGATTACTGTTAAAAGTATTGTAATGTTCACATTTCCCTACAGTAATGGTTTGCCACAGGATGAAAATACCAATAGACATAAGTTGAACATGACATTACATACCTTGACATACTGCAATGGTTATGATATACATAACAAATTTAATTTAATTGACATAAATAACCTAAGTAATGTTAATTTTAATTTGACGATAGATAAATACTATCTTAAAAAATATTGTAAACGACAGATAGCAATGTCGCTATCCTTTTATTTATATACATTAGCCAGGAATCTGGCTACAAAAGTTGCTTCTATTGAGCAACATAATTTTGACATACAAATTAATGCAGCCAAGCACTTGGCTATCAATAATGACATAATATGTAATTTAAATTAGACTCTAAGACAACAGAGACTAACTCTGGCATGGATAAATTAAATGATAATTTTATTATAAATTCACATCAAAGCCCATGTAATAATGACCTTAAATTAAATGTAAATAAAATACCCTGTACCCGCTTGGTACATCAGAATATACAAGGTATGTTGGGCAAAGACTTAGAAATTGAATTGTTCTTGAACGGTCACAATATAGATATTTTTTGTGTAACTGAACATTGGCTAAAGAGTGACCAGTTCATGTTCAATTTTAATAACTACCAGGTTGCCAGCTCGTTCAGCAGAGTGAACATAATTCGTGGGGGCTCCCTAATTATTACTAAAAAGAATATTAAATACAAAGAACGTACTGATCTGGTGAGCCTTTCTGTTGAACGAGTTATTGAATTAGCTTGCATTGAGACTGAGCAGTTTTTAGTTTTGAGCGTATACAGGCCCCCGTGTTCACCATATGATGATTTTGAACGAATATTAGAAACTGTTTTGCACAAAACGTCCTACACGAATAAAACAATTATTGTCTGTGGAGACTTTAACATAAATCTACTGGAAAATACCACTGTGACCAGTAAATTTATAACATTATTTAGATCACACAATCTGTACAACATGTTCTTGGAGCCCACTAGGATAACCTCTTTTAGCGCAACATGTATCGATAACATATTTACAAGTATCAAACCGATACACAAAGAAGTAATAAATAAACTTGATTCTGACCATTGTGGACAGCTTGCTGTGTTTCCTAGTAAAATCATGAAAACTAAAAGAAATGTTATGTTTGTTCCGATAACAGAACGTCGCTTATGTCATTTCAAAGTCACCCTGACTGACAGCTTGCCTGTGTTGCCCTGTCATGAAGATCCAAATATTTTGTATAACTCGTTATTCCAATGTATCGATAATCGCTTTGGAAAAATATTTAAACCTAAAACTTTATCGATTAATCATAATGTATCGTTTAATGATTGGGCGACGGTAGGTATCTATACGAGTCGGAGAAAATTGTACGAACTTTATAATGAAAGATGTATTAATTCCTCGCCGCTATTTAAAGAATATGTAAAACAATACTCTAAGGTATTTAAACGAGCTTGTTCCATAGCTAAAGCTAATTATTTAAAACAAAAAATCAGTAACTCTGAAAACAAAATTAAAATGACATGGAATATTATAAATAGTGAAACTGGTAGGTCATCAGTACGCAATAATGAATTTTGTTTACATGTGAATAATAAAGATGTAACAGCGGATTTAGATGTGGCGACAGAGTTTGAACGATTTTTTACTGATGTTCCCATTAATATAACGAAAACTCTGAATTCGTCGTCCATTTCCGCTGAAATTTTATTAAAAGAAAACATACCAGAGTGTGGCACAGCCTTTCAATTCTGTTTTGTTACTGCTAATGATATTATAAATACTTTCAAACAGCTTAATCAGAAAAAGACAGCTGATATATGGGGACTTTCTGTACAAGTAATAGCATCAATAATTGAAGTAATTGCCCCTCAATTAGCAGTGATATTTAATAGCTGTGTTATGAGTGGAGAGTTTCCTGACCTTATGAAGCACAGCAAAATTGTACCTATATTTAAGTCTGGCAGTACCGCTGAGCCTACGAATTTCAGGCCTATTTCGGTGTTGCCAGCCTTAAGTAAAATTTATGAAAAACTTATATTAAATCAAATATTAGATCATTTTAATAAAAACAATTTTATTCATGATAAACAGTTCGGCTTTAGAAAAAATCGATCAACTACTGACGCGGGAGTCGAATTATTAAAATATATTTACCAGGCTTGGGAGGAATCACATGATGCTCTTGGTGTATTCTGTGATTTATCCAAAGCTTTTGATTGCGTAGATCACGACACGATGGTCAGGAAATTACGCCACTATGGTTTGAGGAACAGAGCTTTAGACCTTCTGACTTCATATTTGAATAATAGAATTCAGAAGGTTGATATAAATGGAAAGAGATCCCCAGGATCTGTGGTTTCCTTAGGCGTCCCTCAAGGTTCAATATTAGGCCCATTTCTGTTTTTAATATACATTAATGATTTACCCTACTTCGTGGGGGATAAACTTAATGTTGTATTGTTCGCGGATGATACCTCTCTTTTATTTAAAGTTAAGCGTAAACTCCATGATTATGACGAAGTGAACAACGTCCTCTCTAAAGTCGTCCACTGGTTCAATATTAACAATTTAAAACTGAATGAGAGCAAAACTAAGTGTATAAAATTTGTAACACCTAATGTAAGACCGGTGGCTACCAATGTGGAAATTAATGGAGCATCGTTGGACCTTGAGGTTTCGACTGTGTTTCTTGGTATAACAATAGACGCTAAGCTACAATGGGGCCCACAAATTGAGAAACTGTCAGGTAGACTAAGCTCCGCGGCTTATGCAGTGAAAAAAATTAGACGCTTAACTGATGTTGAAACCGCTAGAATTGTCTATTTCAGCTATTTCCACAGTATTATGTCTTATGGTATATTACTGTGGGGATCTTCTGCAGAACTTAATGCCATTTTTATTCTGCAGAAAAGAGCTGTGAGAGCCATTTATAATCTGGCTCCTACCGATTCACTTAGAGAAAAATTCAAAGAAATAGATATTCTAACGGTTGTTTCACAATTCATATTTGAAAATTTAGTTTATGTACAGAAAAATATTGGATCTTTTAAAAAATATAGTGATATTCATGGTGTTAATACCCGGAACAAACACGATCTTGTTTTGCATTCCACGCGTCTCCACAGAACAGGCAAATCTTTTATGGGTCAAAGTATACGCTTCTATAACAAACTGCCACAGGATATCCGAGATCTTCCACTGAATAAATTTAAACCTTTGATAAAAAGCCGATTGTCGAAAAAGGCTTATTATAAAATCTCGGATTACCTAGAGGATAAAGCTGCGTGGGCTTGAACTGCCTGACTCATGCAAGCTTTGAATTTTAAGGCTTACAATTTGTAACACCATATAAAGTGTTGGATAACTGATGGCTGCTGCACTAGTCAATTAATTGATGACATCAATAATATGTTAAAGTGCTTTGTGTCTTGCCTGACGAGGCACTGCTTAACAGCAGAAGTTAAATGTTAGACGTGTGCCACTGTGATATTAGATTGGTCATGCTCGCCATCGAAAGGTCTTTGCTTGTGGCGGCTTCGTGTGGCGGGTCACCCCCTTCCCTCCAATATGGTTGAGGGGAGTGATGGCTGCTGCTCGAGTCAACTCGTGCGCGGGTGCTGCTTGGGGGGACTGGTCCGACTACTATCCCTTTGGCTTTTTAGTTTGTTGTACCTACTTTCGTCGTATTTTTTTTTTCCCTGTATTATTTGATCTTTTGAACGGCAAGACACACTGTCGCTCTGATCTAACTGTAACATGACACACTGTTTAAAAAAAAAAGTGATAAAATGACAAGCCCGCTGAGTTTCTTGCCGGATCTTCTCAGTTGAGGCCGCGTTGTGATCCGGTGGTAGCTTTTAAAAAAAAAAAAAAAAATACATGACCTTTCAAAAGTGCTAGCGTTAAGCCTATTTGAAATAAACTATTTTTGACTTTTTGACTTTTGACTTTTGATTAAATCAATCATTAAATGATAGACTTAAAATTATGAAATATTTTTAATGTTTGGTACGTAAAGAAATCCCGTGTGCAATCGTCACTATAAAAAAAAAAAATATATATACAGACGAATTGAGAACCTCCTCCTTTTTTGAAGTCGGTTAAAAATAACCCCGTCTGGCACCGCTCTTCGCGCAAAGTAGGTAAACAAGAGTACGCGCGGAATTGCCAACCTTGGGACCTATTCTGAGCACTCAAGAGCTCTTATTCTGGTTGAACGTTAATCATGAATCGTTAATTATCTTTTAGTTACTAACCACTGAATTATTAATCTATTTTTAATCAATTAACATAATCCATAACTGTTAGGTCTACAAATATGGCAAAAATGCAAAACCACACCCTGTATTTATCTTCATAATTAAGTTGATACATGTGGATATCTGGATGGTGTCTATCACAAAGGAGTTATCCAGAGATATGAGTGCGTGTGTATTTGTGTGCATGTACATGCGGGAAATATCTCATAAAAAAAAGCTTTTTTTTTAGATTTCATGGTGATTTAACTATTTTGACTTTATTGACTTACTACTACTATATCAAAAAATAATCCAGACAGTAACCCAAGTCAATTGACTTGGGTTTACTGTCTGGATTATTTTTGGTTATCCAATATTTTGGCATTGTTGCAAACGCCATAATCCCGGTATTATTTGCGGAATGGCTCGGAAAACCAAATGTTATTCTGACAGTAAACCATCTATTTAATACAATAAACAAACTAAACAATACAGTCACATTTATGTTTAATAGATGCGTTCGAACACATGTTTCAGACTCGTGACAACCCACAGTTTATACCTCGCTAGCACAAATACCACAGACTATCTTTATTATATAAAATAAAAACATAATTTGAAAAGGAATAACAGCACTATAAAATTACGGGCAATAAGTGCACGGGCCCGCGTTCGATTCCAGGAAACAATTATCTGATAGTGGCCGGTGGGCCATACTTGCGGTTATCGCATTAATTTATTGCCTCTGCCGACCCCAGCCCGGGCAGTAATGCTTGAACAGGGAATTGTTCTAATAATGCGATGCAATTTTTGTTCTTGATGGCATTTTGGTATTTACTAAACGAGCATAGGTATGACTTTTGGGAGTCAATTTAAAATGGGCAAAAATAAGTTTTGCTAGGATAACCTATGTTTTGCTAGGATGTACATAACCTCGAAAAATATAAATTTTTCGAGGTTATGTACATGTGATTGTTTGTTTGTATCTGTGTATGTCTATTTCTTTGGCATGGCCTACAGCCTAAACGAGGTGACTTAGTATGTCGTTAGATTCGTCTTAGTTGTGTGAGTGACATAGGTTCTATATTTTACCCCAAAATCGACATTTTGTAATTGTTTTTAATTCCAAAAACATAAATAGAATATAATATTTATAGAATAGAATATTTATTTACTCAAGAATCAGAGACTCATTATAAATAGGTAGGTAAATAAAAAATAAAATATAAACTAAGATTATGACTAATATTAACAATAATATACACACATATTTGCATACGTGAATCACCGCTGCAATATTCCATGAGAAATTTTGCAGCAGTGATTCACATAAGAACAGTCTAGTCTGCTTGCAATTAGCGATAGGATACTGTTGGGGCTGGCCCACACTCTGCGCACCAGGGACGCACATCTTTTTCGCATTGTGGTGTAAAAACAATCTACTACTGCTTCTGCGAACATCCCTGATGCGCTACAGAATCGAGGCAGCCGCAACAGTATCCTAAACGCGTTATTGTATTGTATGCGGAGGGCATTGTAAGCTCTTTGAGTGAATCTGGCCCACAGGCTACACGTGTAGAAAGAAGTGCAGTATGCCCTGAACAGGGTAATTTTAACGTTATGTGAGCAACGTGCAAACCTGCGAGCCAGCATGTTCACTCTTATACACATTGCCCTCCGCTCCCTTTCGATGTCATCATCATCCTTGAGGTTGGGGTTTAATATATGACCCACACGGAAAAAAAAAATTAGCTGCAGCTACTAAATTTTAGGTGCTATTGCAAATTTTCTTACGAACTATAGGAACAGCGAAGTTTGTAGCAGTCGTTGCAAAGTGTTTTTAGCTACCAGAATTTAGCCAAGGTAGCGAATTATATTAGTTAAAATTACTACATGTCATAGCTAAGATTAGCGGTAGCGGCGAATATTATTTGCTATATTTAGCTGTGGCTGCTAACAATATTAGCAATATTTAGCTGTGGCTGCGAATTGTTTTTGTGACTCCACCAAAGGATTTTAGTTGCGATACCAAATAAATTTATGTGTGTCAGCTAATATAATTCGTAGTATTGTAGGTTTGTTTTAGCAGTATTAGCTAAGTTAATTTGATACTGTATCGTATCACCTTAGCTACAATTGCCAATATGTTAGCTGTGGCTACGAATTGTGTTTGTAACTCCACCCAAGGATTTTAGTTGCGACACCAAATACATTTATGAGTGTCAGCTAATATAATTAGTAGTATGATAGGTTTGTTTTAGCAGCATTAACTAACTTAATTTGTTACTGTATCGTATCACCTTAGCTGCAATTGCCAGTATGTTAGCTGTGGCTACGAATTGTGTTTGTAACCCCACCGAAAGATTTTAGTTGCGACACCAAATACATTTAACAGTGTCAGCTAAAATAATTAGTAGTATGATAGGTTTGTTTTAGCAGCATTAGCTAACTTAATTTGTTACTGTATCGTATAACCTTAGCTGCAATTGACAATGTGTTAGCTGTGGCTACGAATTGTGTTTGTGACTCCACCAAAGGATATTAGTTGCGATACCAAATAAATTTATGAGTGTCAGCTAATATAATTCGTAGTATTGTAGGTTTGTTTTAGCAGTATTAGCTAAGTTAATTTGATACTGTATCGTATCACCTTAGCTGCAATTGTTAATATGTTAGCTGTGGCTACGAATTGTGTTTGTGACTCCACCCAAGGATTTTAGTTGCGACACCAAATACATTTATGAGTGTCAGCTAATATAATTAGTAGTATGATAGGTTTGTTTTAGCAGCATTAGCTAACTTAATTTGTTATTGTATCGTATCATCTTAGCTGTAATTGCCAATGTGTTAGCTGTGGCTACGAATTGTGTTTGTGACTCCACCAAAGGATATTAGTTGCGATACCAAATAAATTTATGAGTGTCAGCTAATATAATTCGTAGTATTGTAGGTTTGTTTTAGCAGTATTAGCTAAGTTAATTTGATACTGTATCGTATCACCTTAGCTGCAATTGACAATCTTTTAGCTGTGGCTACGAATTGTGTTTGTGACTATACATAATGATTTTATTTTAGTTGCGATATCTAATTAATTTATGAGAGGTAGCTTATATAATTCGTAGTAGCATGTAAAGTAATTTTAACAGTACAAGCAAAGTTAATCTGATACTGTATAGTATTAATGCAGCTACAATTCCTACGATGACATGAATATAATATGATAAAAAAATATATCACATAAAATTTTTATAAAAAAAAATAAACCGACTTCAATGGACACCACACTAAAAAGTGAAAAATAACTTCAATATTATTGAAGTTGGTGCTGGTCAGTTGATTCTGGTGTTGGGGTAAGTATCGTGTTTATTTTAGCACCAACTTCAAGAATATTGAAGTTATTTTTCACTTTTTAGTGTGGTGTCCATTGAAGTCGGTTTATTTTTTTTTATAAAAATTTTATTTTATTCTTTTTAGTCATGTTCTCTTGAAAAGTCTTTATTCAACTATATACCGATTTGGATATAAAGCTTTAATACCAACAGGTATAAATTTATTTTAATTAAAATCTCCCAACCCAACCACAGATCTAAAATTCGGTGGGTCCTACATTTCATGTTGTTCATGTTCACCTGTTAACATCATACTGTTTGCTCCCATCACCAGACTCTGAACATCATAGTATCTGCTAATACTCGTCGAGACCTACACAACGAGCCCAAACTCAGTGGGTCTACGTTTATTGGTGCAGAAATCCTGTGACCACCTTCCTGCTCCATCATCAGACCCTGGTGAAGGTTACCATTTTCTTAGTACTAGTTTTTTAGTATCAACGGATTTACATATGTTCTAAATTTCAGATCTTTCGGAGTAATAGAAGTAATTAAAAATGTCTACGAAATATGTATACGAAAATGTATACGAAATATCCCTATCTCGACTTGGAAAAGAGCTGATGGTTTTCAAAGCTAAACCGATTTTCAAGAAACATCGCTAAGAACCATCTCCAATAAACCAGCATACGCCAATCTGTCCACTCGTTTGAGCGCTGCGATGCCACAGACAGTTATCAGACAGACAGACACGACCCCCCCCCCCCCCCCCCAAACTAATAACACCTCGTTTTTGGTCGGGGGTTAAAAAGAAACCATCGAATTCGGTACGATGATCTGGATGGCGTATGACCATTTTGTAGACGAAGACATCATCTATTTTATGGTTTCTCCCAGTTATATCTCCTTCCCATCACTCATGTTCTTCGAAAAAGTTCTTATCCGGTCTTGATGAAATTCATACCGAACCATCCTTATGGTTCATGCTTTCGAATAAAAAAAGAATCACTGAAATTGGTAAATATTTGTATGAGATATAACCATTATTGATTAGAACATCATCTATATTTAGGCGTTTTACCAGATAATTCTAACATTCCATTCATGTTTTCTCAGGAACTACTGGTTCATAAGGAATAAAAAATTTATGGGACCAACTTGATGGAATGTCCATTAGGTACAAAAAAGAATCATCCAAATCGGTACATATTTGGCGGAATTATGAGTGAACATACATTAAAAAAAAAAAATAAAAAAAAAATACATACACGATGAATTGAGAACCTCCTCCTTTTTTGAAGTCGGTTAAAAATATGAATTAACACTATCTCATGTTGCTAGAAGTATGTTTGATACGATAGATTGTCCTTATTAAACTTGATGGCAACAAAACAAATCTTCAGAAGACGAATAATGAGATCATTTACATATTTAATTAAAGCAATTCAACATCTTTAACTATTAAAAAGAATGTGTAAATGGTTACCGGTTACATAGCTTTAAATATGTTACGGTTATGTTATTCGTTTTCTAATAAATTGTTATGTTGTTGCCATCAAGTGCGTAAATACATTTTTTTGTATTGAAATACTTATAGCAACTCAGGATTATTAGATATTTTGTGATACTTTATTTATCATATTCTATTCATGTCGTCATATCAATTGTAGCTACGATGATACGATACAGTATCATATTAACTTTGCCTCGACTGCTAAAATTATTTTCCATGCTACTACGGATTATATTAGCTACCTCTCATAAATTTATTAGATATTGCAACTATAATCATTATGTGTAGTCACAAACACAATTCGTAGCCACAGCTAAAACATTGTCAATTGCAGCTAAGGTGATACGATACAGTATCAAATTAACTTAGCTAATACTGCTAAAATACTGTCAGTTCTAGCTAAGGTGAAACGATACAGAATCAAATTAACTTAGCTTTAACAGCTAAAATGACCTTCCATGTTACTGTACATTAGCTTTTTCAAATAAATGTAATACATAACTGAAACGAAATCCTTAGGTGAGCAAACAAACACAACTAACATTTACACTTAAAACACTGTCAAGTGCAGCTACAGTGATACGATAGAGTAATAAATTACCTTAGTTACTAGGTACTGCTTAAACTACCTAACATGCTACGAATTATGATAAATTAATCACCATTCTCAATTGTTACATGAAGTCAATACAAAACAAAATTAAAGAAAGTATCTATTTATTGAAATCACAAAGTTACTCCTAAAACAAACATTAGTTTGGATAATTGAAAAGAAAAGTTATATACATAATATTTTTTACTAACAATTTTATGTAACACTGGTATAAGACAGTAATTCCAACATATCAACTTTTATAAGTACAAGTGTTAACTGACTTGATCATAAAATCACTATCTGATAAAGTGACAATAAGGGCAAAGTCAATTTCAATTTTTTTCAATACTATACTATATATAATCGGAACAACAAAGAAATACTATACTATAATCGGAACATTAAGCTTATACAGGGTTACAGGAAAAGTCGTGCTAGATCCGTTAAGGGCGTAAAGTACCCATCATTTTTGACTTATTTCACTATGAAACACCCCACCCTAAACTTAACCCTTTTCGAGATTTTCGACTTTAATTTTTTTTATTGAAAATTGCCGATTTTTAGGCTATTAAATTTTATTTTGTTTATTTTGTGTGTATTATTATTATTATTATTGAATTTTGACATGTGTAATAAGATGCTTTAGGACGTCAATCATTAAAATAGTGCACAAGTTAATTGAATAGGCCGTAGTAGACAAGTGAAAGTAAAGAAATTACAAAAATAATTAGCAGGTTTATTTTTCTCTAAGGAATATCTAAAAAAAATATTATGGCAGTTGTTCGGCAGATGTGTTTTAAAATATCTTCGTTTCATCAGCTTTCTAACGAGGTATAACTATCTAGGGTTCGTATTAAATTTCGTGGAAAAAAAACTTAGTTTCATAGGCGACAGTGGTGAAGAAAGTTAATACTTAGCCCTAAAAAGTAAAGTAAAACAAAAATAGGTAAGCATGATATGTCATTTACTAAATCAGGTTTTCACACAACTTTTTCTTACTCTACACTCTCTACAGTTCATGTTCAACATGGCCACCTCTATTTCTAACACATTGTCGCATCCTTCTACGGAGACCAGTCTTCACTACTCCAGTGGTCAACGTTGTCCTTATTTGATTTGCTGCATCAACAATCCTTTCTCTTAATTCTTCCACAGACGAAACTGGATTTGGCTCGCTGTATACAAGACTTTTCATGCGCCCCCATACATGAAAATCCATGGGGGTTAGGTCCGGACTTCTTGCTGGCCATGGCAACGGCCCACCTCGTCCTATCCATTTGTTTGGATAATTTGTGTCCAGCCAGTCTCTGACACTTCTCTTGAAATGGGCAGGGCAGCCATCATGTTGGAACCACATGTCCCTTATTAAGTTGAGTGGCAGATCATCCAGCAAGTCATTCAAGTCTCCTCTCAGAAAGTTTTCGTAGTTTTCCCCATTTAGATTGTCCGGGAGAAAGTAAGGTCCGATCAAATGATTGGAGATAATACCCATCCACACGCTAAATCTTCGTTGGGACCCCGTCACTCTTTTCTTATTGGGATTCCTTAGTTCTTTTGGGGCCCAGTAGTGAGCGTTGTGATAATTAGTTATGCCATCTTTATCAAATTTGGATTCATCTGTCAACAAGATATTTCTTAGAAAATCTGGGTCTTCTACGTCAGCATTTAGCATGAATCTGCAAAAGTCCAACCTTCTCGCGGAGTCTCCTTCTTCAATAACGTGTACCGGCGTGTAATGGTACGGGTATAGGCCAGCAGTATGCACTGTAAACTACACACTCCATTGCGAAAGTCCCACATCCGGCACTCGACGACCGGGATAGCGAGTTATGTATTCGTTGCGAGCTTGCACAGACACACAATCGCAGTATCCATAACAAATAAGCATATCAGCATATTCCTCAGGTGTGTAGGACGTCATCTTCAACACTTCCGTATCACAAGTACAAATCAGAGTCCGGTTAATAAGCACAGTAGTCACAAATCAGAAGAAATAGTCCAGAATCACAGCCAAGTCGAGAAAAAGAGCAAAACGATATCACATCTACTATGTACGAAGCACAAAAGCAGACTGCCAACCAAAACAATATCCTGTGTTGTATTACCAGCCCTTATCAGTCTCTACACATTTTTTCTTTCATTCACACCTGCATAAATCGTCACTTGTCTCGCTCGCACGGTGTGTCCCAACTTGAAAGACAATAGATGCGGGACCGTTAGAACTGCTACCTGAAGCGTCCCAACTACTTTTTTTCCACGAAATGTAATACGAACCCTAGATAGTTATACCTCGTTAGAAAGCTGATGAAACGAAGATATTTTAAAACACATCTGTCGAACAACTGCCATAATATTTTTTTTAGATATCCCTTAGAGAAAAATAAACCTACTAATTATTTTTGTAATTTATTTACTTTCACTTGTCTACTACGGCCTATTCAATTAACTTGTGCACTATTTTAATGATTGACGTCCTAAAGCATCTTATTACACATGTCAAAATGCAATAATAATAATAATAATACACACAAAATAAACAAAATAAAATTTAATAGCCTAAACATCGGCAATTTTCAATAAAAAAATTTAAAGTCGAAAATCTCGAAAAGGGTTAAGTTTAGGGTGGGGTGTTTCATAGTGAAATAAGTCAGAAATGATGGGTACTCCACGCCCTTAACGGATCTAGCACGACTTTTCCCGTAACCCTGTATATTAATTTAAAATATGCAATACTTAACCCCCTATTAGGGTAAATGCACATGATCTGCATTTAAACTGCAAGCTAGTTATACAATTGCAGTTTTGGTGCAGTTGAAATAACTACATCGAAACTGTTGACCGACTATCCCACTGTCCGTATAGTGAGATAAGTCAACTAAACCACATACCCCGACTAAACCACAATTCTGCAGCTAACTTGCAGCATCTACAAATTGAGACTAACAATAATTTATAGCCTATACATTATACTTAATATAAATAACGATTACACATAAGGGTACAAAAACACTTATACACTACTACAGGGAGCATTGGAAAATGTTGGCAATATTTTAACCTTTGCTTCTACATAACATTAAAATGATAATAGGTACAACATTTAATGAATCACTACAGATAAATTCTCGTATTTCAGAATGATAGTCATCATATTTTATACGCAAGTCAAGTCCTCACAAAAATCCCTGACATTTATCTTAATTAAACTTTTTTATTCCTAAAATGATTGTACTATGGATGTAATTCACATGCAGAAGCATAGTCTTAAGTATTGCCGATGATTTCAAATCCATCTTGTATACAACATCGATACACTAGGCATACATGTAATATGTATTTACTAGAACCTTTACAGAATATGGTTATAATATAAATACTGAGTAAAATCATATAATATGGGATTCATAAATCAGTACCACTTACAAAATACATACACAATATTTGCTGGAGTCGTCTCCATGCAGTTGCATTTCAGCATCAGTAGAGAAATTTTTAAAATCGATTTCCAGCTGTGGACAAATGAAAAAAAAATGAATGATATAGATTGGGTAAGTATTATTTGATATAATTACAAAATTTCTAATATTTACAAGATATAATAACTGAATCTATAATTTTATTTCATATCAGTTGATATAATAAACGATTGATATAATTTTAAAATAACTATTTTTATTAAGCATAACATACATTGATTACAAAACCATTTGATATCATTTACAAGATATAAAACCTATTTAGCCTAATATAATAAAAATAATAATAATATCATGTTTTTTTGTAATTTCGCGAGCCCTGCTTTGCGGGGCTCCTAATTCTGGGTGGTCATAAGACAATAACCACGAAGGCTAAGGCGGGAGCTCCGCTTCTAGCCTAACATATCCGAGTCGGATTGTTCTGAATCGAGGTGTTAACTATGTTGGTACCTATAAATATACATTTTAAACTATAGACCTAATGATTTTCGATTAGATAAACATTATATCCAATAACATTATACGAAATAAGTTTTAGAATATATAAATGTATATGTAAAGAAATTATAGCAACAGTTGGTATATCTCACGTTTATTAGATCTTGTGAACGTTATTGAAATGAAAATAGACCAAATAAATTTATATGAAATGGGACGCACCCATATAGATTGAGCTTCGTAGAAGTTAGTTAAAACGTTCATAATAAATTGTTACTTACCAATCTATCGTCCATGTATTTGTGGATTTCCATTAATCCTTTAGACATTGATAATCTTTTTGATGTCGTGCATTCCCAGTTCTCAAGGACAACATTTACCGTTTCTGTATTTTGAAGCCAGCTTCATAATAAATAATAGGCTTATTGTTTCTATGGGCCATAGTTGCCTGCAATAAAGGTTTTATTATTATTTTTCATTTTTGGTTACTCGGGCTTTTACACCCGGACTTTTAAAAAGCTTGCATGGGGACGAATCCAACACATAGGCCTGTTAGGACAAATTAATGAAATGGAACATACCTGCCAGAATCAACTGCTGGAAATAAGATATAAACAGCAGTTGACTCTGGCAGGTGTAGGGACTATTGAAGTATATGGAAAGATTTCTTGATTTCCTTAAGTGGGCATTTGGTGGACTGAACACTGGGCTATTGTAAAAGGCCGGGGTCATTTGCCATAATTAGAAGATACACTAATTATATTTTGTCAAGCGGTGACTTGCCACCAACTAGATGGGCTCTTCATATGGCCGTCAGAAGACGACGGAGTGCAACACCGGTGTGGGTGGCTCAGGTGTCGAGAGGTGTGCTACCCTTTCTCCGAAGTTACTCGCGGCATTATACCCTTTAACACTTTCACCCCTGGAGCATATAGCTTTAACAGCTCCTCTCTGGACTAGCCAATTAAGGCTAGCCAGAGCTGAGAGTCCTGCGTGCCCCCTTCGGTTTCCGGCCGACGAAGTCACGCCAAGGTGGGGGCCCTGACCGACTCTCTAGAGCACTCGGGTCCGTGGTGACCTTACGCACCAACAGCTCGCCACAAGCTTATGTAAAATGGAAGATACCTTTTTTTTGACGTGGGGGAAATCTTCGAAAGATCCCCGGGCGCTGTGGGGCTCGATCGGGGTATGTGGGATTCTTACCCACTAAAACCCGCGCACCGGATCTGCACCAGGGACCCTCAGTGCCTTGCCTTTGAGCCCGCCGACGGGGGGTGCATTATAGCCCCCCGGGACCCAGTCACGGTGCTCACGGGGACGGGGGTCGCAACCCCGCCGCTGTCCTCCTCGGAGTCGCCGCCGTACTCAATGAACGTTCTAAGGGTTCCACACCCCGGACGTCCAGCGACTCCGAAGAGCTTATGTAAAATGGAAGGTTTAGTATAAGTGGCCGAAAAATTCTTTGTGAAATATTAGCACATTTTCATATAATAAGGCTGTATATGTAGGACCGCTATTCTGTTCAATTAATTACAGGCAATTATAATTTATTATATTGTACTAACCTTTGAATGTATCAATGACTGGTTGGTCATAAACCCAGATTTCCAATAATTTTGTAACGTCCTCCCTTGCACAATAACTTCAATAACTTCACCGTCTATCCTATCAATCACCTCAGCTTATCACAGATCATGACTATGATCACGCGTCTGTCAGCATTCGAAAAACTAACAACCAAGCAATGTTGCCAGTGCTGTCAAAAAAATACAGATGAAACTTTTCTATTAAAAATGTAATTTCTATCAAATAATATATTTAACATTTTAACATTAAAATGTAAAAAATAAAGGTTAGTAATGTACATGCGGAAATCGACATCAAGCCAGGACCGGGTGATAGGCTAAGTCATAACTGTTAACAAAAATATATGAAAAAAATCTTTATTAAGAACTAACTGTACCCGCGACTTCACACGCAGCCAGTAGGTAGGTAATTTTCGCGTTATACTGATAAAATAAAACTCGATATAACACGATCCATCTCCATTGAACTTGATCACCTTCGGCCCGATTCGATCCGGCCCTTTTATTTTTCGCGGAGAAACCTTCAAAAGGTCCTTGGGATCTGTGGAGGTCAACCAGGGTATGTGGGATTCTTACCCACTAAAGCCCACGAGGTTGTTGCATTGGCACATGAGTGGGGACACCAAAGTTCTCCGGTGGGATCTGCACCAGTGTGATTAGTGCCTTGCATTTTAGCGTTCACGGTGTCAAGGTGCTCACATGGATGGGGGTCACAACACCGCTGCCGTCCTCCTAAGAGTCGCCACCGTACTGGATGGACATCCTAAGTAAGGGCCACACCCCGAACGTCCAGCGACTCTGAAGGAACTCAATCCGACTCCATCCAACCCAGTCTGACCACCCGATTCGACTCGATCGATTTACATAAAATATATCAAAATCATCCTATATATTTTGCGCGTTACCCTTATATTTTGATGCCCCGTCCTGCAGGAACCCTTCAATTTTTCGGGATAAAGAGTCTCTTAGTTAAGCGGTCAGCGGAGCACCACTTACTTTGCAAACCGGAGGTCACGGGTTCCATTCCCGCAGGGAGCAACAACTTTGTGTAGGTAATTGTTTCTTACTGGTTAGGACAATGACGGATCTTTTTGTCTAGAAAGTAAGATGATCCATACGTCGCATAGGTACTGAGGGGCTTGGATTACATTATTATTATTATGATGACAGCTACGATGGCGATTATGTGTAGGTATGCCACATACAAAATAGTACTATTTTGACATTACCTAAATTCATTTTTCCATTTTACTACTAAGTACCCGTACATCCGTAAATCTATTGTTCAAGTAACCCTGATCTTGTTTGTAAGCTGTCTACACGATAAGTGTCAAGCTGCATATCGTGATCTACTTGCTTTTTGTTCTCGCGGGGGACACATGCAATAGGTCCCGGGACCTATGGGGTCAACCGGGGTATGTGGGATTCTTACCCACGGCTGTCGCACGGCACATGAGACGGGAGGCGTGGACGCTCCGGTGGGATCTGCACCAGAAAACTGAGGGTTTTTTGGTCTTGCCTTTAAGCCCGCCGCTGGAGACACTTTATACATCCACCAAGCAAGCTGTCGTACTTGTTAGACATCTAGGGCCACACACCTCAAACTTTCTGAAGGAGCTTTATTCTTATATATTGAAGAATGTTATTGTAAGTGGTCAATAACATCTTATATTTTTTTATTAAGTACTTCTACTATCTTATGTATTTCAAGATCAATGATTCAATGATTTCGATATCTATCACATCAACGTATTTTACAGAGGTTTAGTTTGAGATTTCATGGAACCATTATATTTTTTAACACTGTGACTCAAAGTTGATAACTTTGTTGAGATTTCAAAAATAAAAATGTAAATTCAAAAACTATAACCCAACTAGCGAAAAATCACCCTATGAAAAGTATAAAACCATATTTATTATAATTTTCAATATTTATCGCCTATTAAATAAACAACTAACACGTTATATTATAGCGTTTCATCGAGTCGTAAAGCGAGCTGCAAAGTCTTAGTGAATTGATGTGATTATGTGAATCGTCACTCTGGCAACATTTGTCCGCGCAAAACGCGAATAAATTTGCTACCATCCCAAATTATTGTATGCTACTGCAGCGAATACTATATTTGCAACAGTCGTTAAAATATTCGGGCTCGTTTTAAAACGTTTCTTTTGTACCTATTAACTCGCTTTCTTGTCTTACGAAGAACATACCTACTTACTAATATTGGACCATAGGAACATTAGGAATGGTGACCATTGGAACTACTGAAATACCCAAAATAACCCCGTCGTGTTTAGGCTAGATGTATTTGTCTTGACAAGTACTAAGCCTGTATCTGCTGTCTGTGTGTTCGCCATAATATGAGCAGCTAGCTTAAACGCCTTTTAAACGCGCTTTTATTAGTTTCACCTGTAATAAGTACGTAGGTATATATGATGGTAATAGAATATTGCCACTCCATTTTCACCCACTTCTACACGTTCAAATCGTTTGGAATTTTGCACATGTGTCAAAGACCCGTGACAATATATTAATATAGTATTATCGAGCTGATCTCATGATAAAACTCGAATTTGGATAAGGGGGAACCCTTAGATGGCTACTAGTAAACTCATCAAGTTTGGACTCATTTGTTTTGTTTTAAAGAATTCTATTTACTTTGACCACTAATGAGGATCTGATGATGGAACTGGAAGGTGGGTAAAGGAACCCTTGAGTGGGTACTAGTAATCACATCGTGTTTAGGCTCGCTTGATTCGGCTTTAAGAGTTCCATTGACTTTTCCCAATATGAGGATCTGATGATGGAGCTGGAAGGTAACCCTTGAATGCGCGAAAGTTTGGAGAGCCTAAAGCAATATCTCAATGAACTAAAGCCTAATGCATAATAATCCATCGGACGTACCTACTGTAAGCAGTTGCGCATTATTGAGGAAAGTCTGTCTAATAACCACAGATCTTGGATTCGTATATCAACTCTCAAAATTGACAACGATACATTCGAAACGATATACTTACGATATTATTCCGAATGTATCATACCTACTCTAACAAATATTCGAACTCCTCATCGTTTATCGTACCTATCTATAGAATTTTTGGTCCTCGGTACGATTCATTTGGTCCTTTTTTATTTTCTTCATTATTTACAATGAACTAAAGACCACGCGTACAAGTCGTGGGCACTGCTGATGTTATCCCGGTTTTACTCACTGTGGGACATATCAATGTTTAAAACCCATCTCAGAGACCGAGTGAATACAGTCAAATCCATTTGTTCACTATTTTGGCGGATTCCATAAACCAATATGGTATATCTGGTAATACTTTTAAAGGCCCGTTATCTGAGTTAAACACTAATCTTGTTAGCTGTACTGGCAAATTATTCTATGGTATTGTTACAAATATAATATTTGCAAAAGTCGCAAAAAAATTCGGGCTCGTTTTATAATTCAAACTAAAACGCAAGTATTTAATAGGTAGTAAATGCCTATTACTACATAAGATTGAGTAACCGTAAACAGTGTTTTATTATTATCTTAGGTATTATATCCATAATAATCGGCAACAAGTAGATATGTATACTTAAATATATAAAACCATCCACGAAATGTATGATCATCAGCAGCCTAAAGTAGTCCACTGCTGAACAAAGGCCCTTAGAAGGGAGGGGTTGCCATAATTCCCTCGCTTGGCAGGCGTCTTGGGGACCGCAGTATAGATGGTAGGTAATCCAATAGAAAGACGCTGCTGCCCGTCTTCTTATTTTCCCTTAGTCACCTCTTACAGAGTCCCAACGAGAGAAGATGGGAGGATGTTGTTCTTAGCCGGACACCCCACGGATTAGATGCATGTATGAAGTACATACGTGTAAAATCGAGATATTTATTTTAGTCAACAGAAGTCAAGAAAATTTGTCAAAAAGCATGCCTTGAACACAAGAGTCCCATGTTCAAACAACGCCTTGCACCTCGGAGATTTTCTTATTTCATGTCATCTTAATTTCAATATTGATTATCACTTGTGTTATGGTGCAGTGTACGATGTAAGTACACATCGTGTGGAAACCTGCACATCATTCAAAAATAGACGTGTGTAATTTGCCAACCCGCACAAGGCCAGCTGGTGGGCTATGTCCAGAACCCCCTCCATATAGAGGGGTGTGTCGATATAATGGCTCACCCCTTACACTATGCCTTGATCGCTTGGGTTCGTAATGGAAACCGTCAGTGAAACCGTTAGTTTTGAAAATTTTGATATACATTTAACTTTACGAGACTGCATAAAGAACACTGGCCGTTGTGCGTTGTTGTAACTTGCTGTAAAAAAATAGTTGTAAAATTTAGAACAATTAGATAAAGTTCCAAAATGATCTTATAAAACTCACGCAACTCTAGTTTGCTACCCCTGACAAGGTATTATTATGGTTCACTGTTAAGTTAATTTGAAAGTATTAATAAGATATTTCGCTATATAAAGACATTAGCGACCAGAGCTCGAAATATTAGTTGTGGTGTTTAAAATAATGTGTAAGGCTTACTAAGATTTAGAAACCAAATTTAGTACTTGTTGCAAAATCATTTGCAGTGATTGCAAAGACCATTTAGCTATATGAAGACATTATAATTAGCTAACAGAGCTTAAAATATTACTTGTGGTGTTTAAAATAATTTGGAAGGGTTACTAAGATTTTGAACAATATTAACAAATGAAACTTAACAGATTCATCTGCAAAAACATTTAGTACTTGTTGCAAAATTATTTGCAGGGATTGCAAAGAACATTTAGCTGTAGGAAGACATTAAAATTAGCCACCACAGCTAAAAATATTAGTCGTGTTGTCTAAAATAATTTGGAAGGGTTACTAAGACTTTGAACAATATTACTAAGATATTAACAAATGAAACTTAACAGATTTATCAGCAAACTAATTTAGTACTTGTTGCCAAATCATTTGCAGTGATTGCAAAGACTATTAGCAGGACCGATACAGACATGTCTTTGCTGCTTAAGGCATCTATCTTTTTGCAATAGTGACGAAGTATTTATCCATAAATGGTAATAATGATTTGTAGCCACAGCTAAGGGCAACCCCTAATGCTGTTTTGATGATATAGCGAAAAAAGTTTGCGATACTTGTTAAACAATTTGTAACACCTGTTAATTTTTTGTAGTTCTTATAGCTAAATGTCGTTATCAATAATAGCTAAGTGGTCTTAGTTGTAATACACAATGCTTTGCTGATGTACCTAAGATATTATACAGAGCAGCAAATGAATTGGCAGCAAAACCAATTTAGCGACCACAGCTAAACCATTTTTTTCCGTGCAGATATTTCACTTTATATACCCTCTGTAAGGGCGTCCCACCGATTAAAACAGAAGGTGTAGCTTCAGTACATTTCCCCCCAGTCTCAAAGACCATGACTTCACTTTTGGCGCAGTTATATTGGAGTCCGTGTTTTTTAACGTACTCCTCACACTGCACCATTAGTTTCCTCAAACCACAGACTGATGCACTCAGCAGCACCATGTCATCTGCATAACTGATATTATTTACACAGACTCCATCAATGTGGCAACCAACCCTGGTGCTGCTGAGCTCACGGATAAGCTCATTTATGTAGAGGTTGAACAACGTAGGCGAGCTCAAACCACCTTGTCTAACTCCACACTCTAAGTTGTACGGACAAGACCACGCACCAGCCCATCGTACATTGTTGATCTGGTACCTATACCAGAATTTAAGTATATTTATTAGTTCTTGAGGCAAGCAAACATCCTTTAACTTGTTCCATAGAATGTCATAAGAAACCAGGTCAAACGCCTTCGATAGGTCGAGAAAGCAGGCATAGACAGGAGTTTCACGTTCAACGTAGTAAGAGACCGTATGCTTGACACACAATACAGCGCTTTCTGTTGACAGTCCAGGACGAAACCCGAACTGATTGTCATGTGGTACTATGTAAATAAGAGTATCAAATAAAAAAGTGTTAACGAGGTGTTGAAATATATGTATATACATTATGTATACATTTTGTTTGTTCGCAGTTGGGCTTTTTATGCTTTTTTATTGTATACTTGTTATCTATACCTACTGTGCGTTTCAACTAAGAATATGGCCGCCATGATGATCGCGCCTGCGGAACTTCACTCGTTTTTTTACGATTTTTGTACCGGCAGCAGAGTAAACACAAAATCAAAAATTCGCCCCGGTTTTGATTATTTATTGTAATGTCTTATTTTGCTATCTATTTTTGTTAAAACATCATTTTTAGTCATTATATATTTGAAATGGCAAGATGGCGGCCACATTCTTAGTTGAAACGCATAGTACCTACGACGACACAAAGTTAAACAAAGTTAGGACGCCAAATGCTTTTTTGACTTTTTTTCACGCAGCTCTAAATCAGCAGATTTATAATATTGATTTCAATCAGTTTATCAGTGTTTTAGTTTATCAGTCTCTACATCAGTCACTTAGTACGGGAACGCCCTTACAGTGACTGTTAAAAAAAGGGATTTTAGTTTTTAGGATTTATAGTTGAGATAAAACGGTCTTTTTAAGTTTTATTCATAGATTTCTTATAAGTCTTCGTTTTTGATTGATTTGATTTTAAAATCGAAAAGTTTTATACTTAACTAGCTGACCGGCGCAGCTCCGCCCGCGTTGTTATTGCATCTAAACCATTCTCAAATAAACAACAACAAACCCCTTGAACACACACAAAAAATTTCATCAACATCGGTCCAGCCGTTTAGGAGGAGTTCAGTGACATACACACGTACAATAGAATTATATATATAAAGATTTAAAATTGTGTTTTACCAGACATTAAGCGAAGGTATTCGCATTTGGGAATCTTTTCGTAATTTAATTAAAATTGCTTTTCGGTAATTTTGCAAACACTTTTAAATATACCGATTAATATAAGGTTACTACGAAATGCAGAAGAAGAACAAAAGCTTACAAAGCTGATTCACTTTAATTTTGCTCTTCATTATAATCTAATACCAATATCATCGTATTTAAAATATCCCAGAATTGTTTGCAAGGATCTCCCTGGTAACTAAATTCTATTTTAATTTTGAAGTATAAAGTCTCGAGTGCATGGTGGTATGGTACCTTTTTTATTAGGTAACGTTGTTAGATATCTATTATTTTGTAAGAAACGCGAGCCGTATTTCGTTGTAAACGCTCGCAATTAATACTGCTCGCTCAAAATAATTAATATTAAATTCCGTTTGGGAGTTGGTCCAAGTGATACGCTTAGAGCGATATCCGAATAGCGGTTTGAAAGCATTTCCAGCGAGGCGAACGGTAATAATTCGCGTAAATAAAAGACAACATTATACTTCTACGATTTATTTATATTTCTGGGAGAAGATTTACATTTTTTTAATAATCGTATATTATCAATCGCAATGAATGATGTTCCCTCGAACGAATACGGCACAGCACGTCATGTTAACTTCATTATATAAGACCAAGAATGTGCCAACAACAATGTCAAATGTGACGTGTATATTTATGTGTAAGTCTAGATTCGCTTGTGCAAATCAAATCGAAATCACATAACCGCCACTTTCTCATCGATTAGGCCACCAACTAATCTGTCGAAGATACCCACCAAGAGCCAGGCTTATGTGCTGCTAACATGTTTTCGTAAGGAAAATAAACGAGTCGGGCTTACTCGTATTTTGCAGTTCACTACGGACAATTAATTTGGATCACGTCATGTGTTAAACACTGCTTATATCGCGGAGGTGTGATATTGGAAGGGGGTGAAACAAGAGGGATGGATGGAGGGGTAACAATTTCTAACGCGCACGCTCTTGTTAGCGGTTAGGCAATGGCAGCGTGTTTCGTTAAGGGAATGAAAGGTTAACTTGCAAGACTACCTAAGTCCTGAGTCGTACAATAACACTGTCAGCTATTTTTAAGCTATTATAAAAATACATACATACATAAAATCACGCCTTTTTCCCGTAGGGGTAGGCAGAGCCCAAGGGCCGCTTTTCGCCTCCGTGAGAAACGAGACGTGATGGGTGGCGAACCACATCGCCGCTATTTTGGTTAATTTCATTTTGGTTAATTTGTTTTGGTTATATATTGACCATTGCGTTCTCGCGAATAAGGAGGGAAAGGGAAGGATAGGTGTTGTGAAAAGGAAGATTGGCAAGTTAGAGTGGGAAATAGGAAATGTAGGATATTACCGCACAAAAGGCCAACGGATGGGACAGTATTAGCAAGGGAAGCCGGGGTCGCATACCCGTATACTATAACACAAATACCGGACAGGTAAGTTGGGATGAGTATCCCATGGCTAAATAAACTATTTAAAAAAAAATAAAAACCGACTTCAAAGTAAATTATCTAAAAAGCATAAAATAACGAAAATATATTGAAGTCGGTGCTAGCACATCATGTTAACTAACACTAGCACTAGCTGACACCGACTTCAATATATTTTCGTTATTTTATGCTTTTTAGATAATTTACTTTGAAGTCGGTTTTTATTTTTTTAAAAATAGTTTATTTAACACTTTTTAGTGACTTATTTTACCAAAATAGGTATCAGCACTATCACGCAACTCGAACGTCTACGTTACAATAACTTACTGAAAACATAAAAAGTTTATATCTCTTAAACTACTGGCCCGATTTTGATGAAACTTGTACTGTACCCTAAGTTGGAAAATACTCTAACTATGGCAAAAAGAATTTTCAAAATCGGACTTGTAGTTTGTGAGAAATCCGTGGACAAACCTACATACATACATACATACCTACATACATACATACATACATACACTCATAAAATTTGGTAAATTTGTTTAGAAGCCCACATAGACTAACATATATTAATATTACGCATTTTTATCAATATTACATACATACGCGTCGAATAGAGAACCTTCTTTTTGAAGCCGGTTAAAAAAGCAACATAAAAATAACATAATAATATTCTGGTCTTTGTGCGATTGTTAGCTTTCGGTGAAGGAAAACATCGTGAACAAACCTGCATGTCTGAGAAAGCCTAACTAGCTTTCAATTGAAGTGTGAAGTCCGCCAACCCGCACTTGGCTAGCGTGGTGGACTAAAGCCTAAGCCCCTTCATCTTGAGGGGAGGCCCAACAGTGGAACATAAATAAGGGCTGGTATTATTAATATTCTGGGATAATCCACACACGGTCGTCTGATCTCAAACTAGGCAGAGGCTTACGTCCAGTGAGGTGAAGTGTGAGTCCAAAATGCATTTCTTCCACATTGGGTATCAGAATCAGGGATCCTTTTTTTGTTATCCAGGAATGAAACTGCAGAGGGTACCTACCCGGTCTCCATACCGGTGGAGGCCGGGTTATGTGACATTTTTTTCCAAAACCTCCCTTCGGGCCTTCATCGATGCTATAGATAGATTGAGCACTCCGTTCGGACCACGCTAGAGGCTCTTTAGCGCCAGACCCTCGCTGGAGTACGTCTCAGGCGGAGAAGAAGTGCTCGCTCCCCCTGGCGCCCGTGTCCTCGCGTTGCTTGCGATGATGCAGGGCCTATACTGCTGCAGTGGTGACTTCGAGGAGGATGGCGGCGGGGTTACGAGCACCGTCCCCGGGAACCAGAAACAGTGCTCACGACCGTTTCTGGTTCCCGGGGGGGTCTATAATGCGACCCCTGGTAGTAGGCTCAAAGGCAAGGCACTGAGGGGGTCCTGGTGCAGATCCCACCGGACAGCCCGGGGGTCTCATGTGCCGATGTGATAGCCGTGGAGGTTTTAGTGGGTAGGGATCCAACATACCTCGGTCGAGCCCCACAGCTACCGGGGACCTTTTGAAGGTTTCCCCCGCAAACAAAGGACCAGAGGATCTATTGGGTAGCAATAATAAAATTCTAGTTTTTACAGCAAAAAATCACCTAAATTAATTGATAAATGTGCAGAAGCGAATTTCTTCATAATATACCTATTAGGTAACACAATATATATACATAATGTGAAATAAAAGCAGAACAATAAGAGAAATTTAATATTATTCAATTAAATATTTTCGCCCGTTCAAAATTGGTCCGAAACGCGTAGCGGTGTCGTCACAGTTAGAAAAAAAATCTTTAGCATTCAGCCTTTGATGTCAGAGGGAAGTTAAAAAAGGTCCAATATTTGGCCGCCGGCAACGGCGCGCCAAACGGCGCAAACGAAAATTTCAATTCGCGAATTTGTTATTCAAATTGGTTAACTCTGCTCCCAGTAATTACTTATTCTTTTACTTGAGAAATAACTCTTGGACCGTTACCTTAATCACGCCAATTTTCTACGAAATACGTTCATGCTGGTCGAAAAAAATCGTCAAATCTTGTTGTGAATGGAAAGGAAAATTATTATTTTTTTATACTACCAAAGTGGCAAGCATAAGGTCCACCAGATGGTAAGCAGTCACCGCAGCCTACAGACGCTAGCAACACCAGAAGAATCACCAGCGCGTTGCCAACCCTTAAGACGTTCATAAGATAGGTACCTATTATGTCTTTGTGTCCGGTAATTTCACAAAAATTCTTTGACATTTAATGAAAATTAATTGATGGTTACAATACTTTTAAATATGTTGTACCGAATGAACAGATAAGGGAGGGAAGAATAAATTAAAAGTAAATTAATATGATGAAAAAACATAAAAAAATTTGAAGTGCCTGAGGTAATAATTTGATTCGAAAATATTTTCCTTTGTAGAAAGTATTTCATGCTTCCTGGAATAAATAAAGTATCTGTAATTGAAATGGATATTTTTAATATTTTTTGATTTCTAAAAAGGTATTTCTTATATTCACGAGCGTATTATTAATTTTTGTTTTAGCGATTCGTGGCGTAACAACAACAGATAGATAGTAACAACAACTGTGTGTAGTTGTCCCTTACCATGGATTAATGAAGTAATTCATCCATGCCCTTACTGATTTGGACATTGCAAGCCGATCACCTACTTCAAGCTTAGCAGGACTAGCAAGTCTTGACAGATTAGTGTGTGTATGACATCACAATGACGTAATATTTCAAATCTGTATAGATAGTGACATTTTAGCGTCAAAAACTACGTCATCCTACACACCGAGCTGTCTAGACATATTGCCTGCAAAGTAGGATGATATATGCATCGATATATGATTTAAACTAGATAAACATTCACTAACAAAATGTGGTCACGGGGGTCGCGGACTTACCTGTGTTGGTGGCGGAAACGTAAACTATCAATTTAATCATGATAATAGCGTGTAGTTTGACGCATCTCCCCCTGTTGGGTGTCTGTAAGAGGCGACTAAGGGAAAATAAGAAGACGGGCAGCAGCGTCTTTCTATTGGATTAACCTACCATCTATACCGCGATCCCCAAGCCGCCTGTTAAGCGTGGGGATTATGGCAAACCCACTCTTCTTCTTTGTTCAGCAGTGGACGTGTATCGGCTGCTGATGATGATGATGTGTAGTTTCACAGTATATAATTAAGGATCAAACGAACTTACCCTTACGTGAAGTTCGATCATAATTATGTTAACAGTTCGGTCCTTAGCAACTTATAATGTTTACTTATTGTAGTTATGCGTCCATACTACTAGCCTTGCACGGTGTTATTAAGTTTTTTTTTTTTCGGGTATTTTATTATTTTATCACTTTGCCTACCACCACCACACTGAAACTCCTATAAGACAGCCCACCCGCAGTTTATCTTCATTATGTTTAGAGTAGGAAAAACATTTCACATTTTATACTTGGGACGGGTGATATGTAAAAGGGAGGGGAGTATATAAGTTGCTAAGGACCGAACTGTTAACATAATTATGATCGAACTTCACGTAAGGGTAAGTTCGTTTGATCCTTAATTATGTTTCACAGTTCGGTCCTTAGCAACTT
This sequence comes from Furcula furcula, assembly GCA_911728495.1. Classification (NCBI taxonomy): domain Eukaryota; kingdom Metazoa; phylum Arthropoda; class Insecta; order Lepidoptera; family Notodontidae; genus Furcula; species Furcula furcula. The sequence goes on along the minus strand of OU452262.1, from coordinate 19,658,470 downwards.
ATAATGTTTACTTATTGTAGGATGTTTAGAGTGATGATCTATAAAATGTGAATATTAGCCATTATGATTTGGGGAATGTTGTTGGTTGTACATTTGGCTATACTACGCATGCATATTGTGTACTGATACTAAAATGTATAACTGTTTGTTTTCCCCAATAAAATAAAATAGAATAGGTAATACAAGATATGCCCTAAAAATCCAAATTCATTTATCTCTGCAATTATTATAATCAAAAAACAACATTACATAATATTATGCACTAGTTTTTTTTTCGTTTTTGTTTTAAATATCAAATGAGTTTTCTAACAACAACCTTGATACGAGTCTTAGAACACTAATATTATATTACACGTAGCCAACAGTAAATTCAGACGTAAGTATTAAGCCCGTAATAAAGTAGATTATCTTCCCTGACCAATCGTAATTTATACTGCGGAGGAACCGCAAGCAAAATTATCCATTATTAAGATTAAGTATGTAAGAATAGAAAGGTCGAATCGAGAAAAATCTCGCTTCAAAACCTGTCAACAGTGGCAATAAATCATTGTCTTGTAAAAACGCGCAAATGCACCAAGCTTACAAAAACAATTTTAAAGGAAATATGCAAAACCTCACCATTAGACAATGACTGAAATTGAAGTCTATTTTCGTAATTATTTTATATAATCAATAACTGAACATTATAATAAGGGTAACATGTAAGTAAATATCAGTTTGTGAACGTAAATGTTCCCAAATGCCACACAGGCCACATAGAATAGATAGAAAAAACCTTAAATTAATTATTTAATTAACATGATGCATAACCGAAACATTATTGAACTTTGACAATAGGTAAGCAATAAATTGTAATTTCTGAACAATCCTGTATTAATTTCATCCATAATAGTAAAAGTATCTTTATGATTAAATAGTTGCACTTCAAAGTTACTGCGTCATTTTTTTTTTTTTGGAAAACTAGTATTGGGTCAAGACTTTATGTCACATTTTATAAGTTGAGGGTAGATAAGGAGATATACCCTCCAAATATTATTTATTGTGTCACCTACCCTCATATGTATCTACCAGCTGTCAGCTGATTGTAATGTCAATGACCGTTAGCTTATCTCATAAAGGGTATTGTACAACAGTCATATATTGAACTTAAAGTTTTTTATTTTATTTTATAATATCTATACAGCCCGTATGGCGCCAATAACCCTAACGTTATTGCTGATTACTGGTGATAACCACAACCTGAAATTGCGTGAATGTCTTTTCAGTCAAGAAGTATAACTTATTTACCAATTTCGCAGTCAGACAAATAAAGAAGATTGTTAGCAGATCATGGTCGTGATCGCTATTTATTTAGTACATTTAGGTGCTATAGAGGTAGGTAGGTATATACACAACTGTCACAATCTTTAATTAATGCACTCATTAGATACCGAACGTAATTTTAAATGTATCTAGTCATTGTTCCAAAAAGGATTTAAGTTCTGTGTTACAATTTTTTTTTTTTTAAATATAGGAAGAACTCTTAAAGCCTCCAAATTACAAATATATCTATTTCTGGTGTACTTAATGTGTTTTTTTTTAACAAATACGCCAAGGTATGCTTTATATTCTGTATAGACAAATAACGCTCAAAATAAGCATGTTCACGCAGACAAATGTGTTTTGCGTGTGAATCGAACCCGCAACCAGGGCATAAAAAAAAAAAAAATTCCCAACAATATTTCTTTTAAATTATTAATACTAAGGGATGGTAATAGTGACGTACTAGTAAACACAACTAATATATTTGAACTCAAGAATATAGTTCCTATCTCCAAAAATATTGTAACAATCAAAATTAATAGGTAGTAAAAACTAATAATATGGTCGGTGTAAAATTATTTTGTCAATCTCAAAAATCTTAAGAAGCAAAGAAATTGAATAGAGAGTGTAAACTACATAGTTTTGTGTATATTGTAGAAAAAACATATAAGTTACTCAAACCAGCTTGAATGTGGTGTATTACACATTAAAAGGCACATCAAACTTATAAGAGGAATATTCGCAACGCTGATAGATATAATATCAGAAAAAATCCAATGAAATATTCAACAAAAAATTACATAAGTATAATCGTATGAATTCTGAATAATAATATCAAAGATCAGACAGGATGATTTTTCTTTTTTTAAACTGTGTAGGTATACTAAGATCATGTGTATTATTTTTATGATATATTTAGCAAAGGATTATATAATATAATTATAATCGTATTTTGACACTGAGTGATAACCTCGGTAAACAAACAGGGGTTTTTTTTTTTTAGACGCTGTTTATAGGGTTTTATTTATCTAAGTATATATAATATATGCCTTAGATAAAAAAATATTACGTAAATATGATCGTGTTAAGATATTTTATAACACTCACTGTGATTGGACAGGGTTCTTCAAACACCCTGAATATATATATATATATATTTTAGAAACTATTGAACTTTATAAATTTACTACACAGATTTAAATGTAGTATTCAAACTTATATAGCAATAAATGTAGAAATTAGAATTATGTATGACAAAAATTCGTCCTTAATATTGTCACATTCAAATATTGCAACTTTACTGTTCATAAAGTTATACCATAAATATAGTCATAAAGGTAATTAATTTAGCTAAATTCGTCATATTGTTATGTTCTCTAGAACAGATTTATTGATGATTAAACGAACTTACCTGAAGTGAAGTTCTATCCCAATTACACGAAGGTCTGTCCGAAGAGATCAAAATAGGTACACACAGGTAGTACACGCTAAGTACTACGGTATCCGACCACTATTTGAAAGAGTTAATACTCAAAAAACATAAACATTACGCGTTGACGGCGGCGTCCTCTCATGATAATCTCATTTAGTTGCAAGTCTGGAAAAGGATCTAAAAAACCTACATACACACAACGCACAAGGGTAATTTGGTTCTTATCCATAGGGATGGGTGGGTATTGATCTCTTCGGACAGACCTTCGTGTAATTGGGATAGAACTTCACTTCAGGTAAGTTCGTTTAATCATCAATTACACTTAGGTCTGTCCTCTAGATCAAAATAGGTACACACAGGTAGAATTTGAAAGCTCTAGTTGCGTTGTGTGTATGTATATACACATATATGTAAATATTTAATATGTTGTTGATATCCTTAAACTCTGTCGAAATTAAGCAAAAAAAATATAGTCAACTGATTTGTTTTACTTAGCAAATGTGATATTCTTATAGCTAACGTAGCAAATACTAATGACGACCCACTTCAGATTTTATAACTTAATCTATGCCAGATTCAAAAACAGTAGAATTAGATGCATCTCTGGTGGAATGTGTCGTAAATATGCTGGTGTCAACCGCACAATCACATAGAATATTCTTTACCAACAGATAAACGTCTGTGAGTTCACGGTTCCGTGAGGTCCATTAAAGCCTATGAAAAGGTATTTTTGTTCCCTTCTAATCAATGACTGTAAACCACAGTTGTACTTAAATATGCTAACAGTTCATTTGGTTGGGCAAATCTTGGGGCACTAAGTAAAAAAGAAGATATACTTCTTTTTTACAGGGACAGGATTATGTGGTACCAACTTGCGAAGCTTTTCATATCAGACATTCTTATAGACATACAAGTTGGAAAAACAAAAATGTTTGTTTAAAATAGTCTGAATTGTCTGGCTGTCACTAAAGTAACCAGTGCCATTTAAGTAACCAGTGACATTTTACATAATTTCATTAGATAATTTAATATAATGGAATATTATGTCCCACATTAAGCTCATTGTTTTTTTTTTTTTTTTTTAATTATTTTATATTCGGAACAGACGCTTTATATAAGTCGATGTTTTGCGACTGAAAGGAAAAGTATCAGTTTTTAAATCCTGTTTATTATTACTACAACGATTTCTTTTTTTTTTTTTTTAAGTGGATCACTGATCACTCATAGTATCGATAGAAGTATACCTCCCTTTAATAATGGCGTCCGAAAAATCTGCCAACAGCCATGGTAAATCGTGGTGGGGTTATGTGGGAACACGATACAAGAGGATGGTTAATTGGCTCAAACAATACAGTTTTATATACTAATAAACTTTCAAACCACGAGTGTGTTGGCCAAATCAATCTATACTTATAATAAAACTGTAACAGATCCAATTCTGTACATTGAAGATATTTTGAAAATTATATTTGGAGGGCATTCTATAACCGATACTGAGGCCGAAAATGTAATTTTTTTAACTTTTGTCTGTCTGTCTGTCTGTCTGTCTGTCTGTCTGTCTGTATCACGGCTGAGCATCACGCCGAAACTACTGAATGGATTCAAATGAAACTTGGCATGATTTGAGATCTTACTACGAGGTAGGACATAGGATACTTTTTATCCCGTAATCTAGCACGGTTCTTTTGGGAGAGGGGATTAAAGTCAAAACGGGTACTTGGTTATACGCTTGGTCCGATTTTATCAATTTTTCTATAAAATATAATAAATATTAGTAAGGGAACACTCATAGAGAGTTGTTATCAAGGTTTTGTAATCGATCGGGTTAAGCAACGTTAGGTAAGGTCATTAAATAGATGGGTGACCGTTTAACGCCATTTGAACTAAACGGGTCCGTGCTTCGGAGAGCAAGTAAAAAGTGGGTCCCAGTTTTTAACCGACTATAAAAAATGAGGTTATGTATTCGATGCGAATGTCTGTTATTCAAAGTTTAGTTAACGTAAAAATAGCGCAGGCGGAGCTGCGTGGGTCAGCTAGTTTAATATAAAAACATATATCGTATAAGCATCGGTGTCTTTTTTCCATGACACGTATACATCATATTTTTATTTAATCTGAATGTAAATAGATCAATAAAGGAAATGTCGAGTGTATGGTTAATTCACGCAGAAGAGTTCCCACTTAACGTCAGGGCTCTGCGTATTTAATTCTTCTTTGCAATAGAAAACTGCTATCAGTTCTAATAAATTAATATATAAAAAAATCTCTGCATAAAGAATATTTATTCATCACTCTAAGGTCCGTTGGCGGTCTTATCGCCGCATGATATCCCCCCCTGTTTTGTTGTAAATAATTGTATTCTTTATGTAAAAACTAGACAGCAGAAACAGTTTTACAATAGAACACAAAACATATATTCAATAGCCTGATTAACCCAATATGGGTAAATATTTTACGTATGCTTATATTGTTCTTTATGGCGTCTAACCACCATAATAGATCTGCATGAATATGTGAAGGTACGTTCATATAGTTTTCATAGTTATCAAATTTCAGCCAGATATTTATACCTCTCGAAGCCCTTACCAGTATCTTACTGCTGGGCAGGCAGACACAAGCAGTCCCATTAGACGTGCTAGTGATCTTATTTTACATAGCTTATACATCTGGACTTTTGCGTCTATGAAATATATATATATATTTTTTTTATTACAAGGCGCAAAGACTTAAAACTCTTTTTTGTAATGATAACATTGTTTAAGCATTCTTTATACGATTTTCCTATATAGCTAGATAAATAGCATAAAATCTTAATAATGCCATCGCGGGTTTAAGCAGTTTTGTGAAACTGAAGGAGCTGTGCATTTGTGGGAATTAAAAATAAGCATCCTTTGGAGAAGGAGGAATATCTGGTAAAATACATCTATATTAAGAGGTAATCTTTATCCTACGATTGCTAGTGACAAGACGCCACTTATGAATTAAGTATGATACCGGATGACTCGCCAGCTTTGAGCACGGCGCGATTGGCGCTTGTAGTCCGTTCTGTTGAACTGAGCATGCATTGTTAGGCGGCGCGCCGGTACTCCCATCTGTCTGCATGCCCGCTGACAGAGGTGGGCGCTTCAAGTTTAAATTTTGTGAATGGTTTGATTGTTTTTGATGTATAGATCCTTACTTTTTTTATTTTTTATTTATTGCTTTAGCCGCTTTTAACTATTAGCTTAGCTGGTAGCCAAACAAGTGACCCCTGAGTCACCTCATGTGAGATACCTGTTTCATACAAGTGCATCTCGTTTTATCGATCGGAAATTTTCCGGAATATGTATATATATGAAAAAAACTTATATATATATATTTTTTTTTTATTCCCTTGGTCAGTCCACAAAATGCTGTAAACTTGTTCCCAACTTAGAGCAATTTTAAGATATAGTGCGCCCTTTTTTTTTTTTTTTTTCCATGTGTATCTGGCAGCGTGCCAATCATTTCCTCGGGAAGAACTTCAGCAATAGGTTCTATTCTCATTCCTTAAAGAAAAAGGATCTATTTGATCTCCAGATGCTGGCCAAGGCCAAAGGGTCTGCTGGTCTTTATCTGCCCACTGAAATTTCCGGGGGAATTTTTTCACCAAAGGTGTCGTGTATGGCATGTTTAAGACACCTGTTTCTGTATCAGGTGGTATTCTTATGGAGATGATATAGTTGTACTTAAGTATTATTAGCTTAGGGACAGTCCTAAAAAATAACTGACCTCAATTTTAAGTTACGTAAGATATTTGTTTTTTAGTAGGCATAAGTACATATCTTTCTTTATGTGCAAAATATGATGAATACATTTCGTTGTGAGTCGTAATCATTGAGATTTACGCGTAATATAAGGTCCTTCGTTCTGCATGCACAAAATTTGAAGGATGCATTCCGTAGCAATGCTCAATCATTGACATTTACTCGTAATTTATGGTACCTCGTTCTGTATGTACAAAATTTGAAGGAAGCATTCCGTTGCAATGCCCACAATCATTGACATTTACTCGTAATATAAGGTACTTCGTTCTGTATGTACTAAATGTGACGGAAGCATTCCGTTGCAATGCTCAAAATCATTGACATTTACTCGTAATATAAGGTACTTCGTTCTGTATGTACAAAACACTTGAAGGAAGCATTCCGTTGCTATGCTCACAATCATTGATATTTACTCGTAATTCATGATACTTCGTTCTGTATGTACAAAATTTGAAGGAAGCATTCCGTTGCAATACTCACAATCATTGGCATTTACTCGTAATATAAGATAGTTCATTGTGAATGTACAAAATTTGAAGGAAGCATTTCGTAGCAATGCTCACAATCAAATACAATAAGGAACAAATACGTTATGGACAGTCCCAACGAACTGGCCACATCTTATGCATCTTTTTGAAGGAAGCATTCTGTTGCACTGCTCACAATTTGTTAATTTTTTTTTTTTTTTTAGGGATTATTCGACCACATGCTATACATTTTTTTTTTTTTTTTAGATAAGCATCCATTGCAATGCTCACAATCTTTAACATTTATTCATATGTAAGGCACTCACAAGTGAGGGACAGTCCCAAGAAACTGACCACATCATATGCATTTATTTTTAAGGAAGCATTCCATTGCAATGCTCACAATAATTAACATTTACTCATAATGTAAGGCACACACACGTTAGGGACAGTCCTAAAAGACTGACCACATCGTGTTTTTTTTTTTTTTTTTTAAGGATGCATTCCTTTATAATGTTCACAATCATTAACATTTACTCATAATGTAAGGCGCACACACGTTAGGGGCAGTCCTAAAAGACTGACCACATCCTAAGCACTTTTTTTTTTTTTTTTGTGAAGTAGGCATTCTGTTGTAATGCTCACAATCATTAACATTTACTCGTAATATAAGGTGCACATACGTTAGGGACAGTACTAAAAAACCGAGCACATACTATACATTATAAATATATATATATTTTTGGAAGCTTTCCTTTGCATTGTTCACGATCATTTAGATTTACTCGTACCTAATATATGGTACACATACGTTAGGGTCAGTCCCAAAAACTAACCACTTCTTTTATTTTGTTTTTAAACGTATAGGTACGCTCTTAGTCACGAACGGCATACCACCTTTAGGACGATAATCGCTTGCACGAGCCGGCTCAAAATACATGCGGGCAGGGTGAGCCCACCTAACATCGTTCAAATGATTTTGATGTAAAACTGGTAACTGGTACGCGGGTACAGCATTCGTGTCCGCGATAGTATATAGATACCTATTCTGAAGCACGCAATATATAAGTTTTGTTTATAAAACGAATACAGACGTCTCGTTTGCACGGTTTGTAACTATTGTTTATTAAACAAATACACTCGAGCCTCAGATAACAGTTCCTATGAACTGTAGGCCGAATATTAATAATCATAATGGCGGGTTCATTCCACATAAATGACCACAGCCTAATAATATTTAATATTTTATCTTGAATGTATGTGGATTTTGTACCTATATCCTTTACTAAAATTCTTATAATTTTTAGGTACTTACCCACTGGTTGTGACGAAGCCGCGCGATGTGTTCATTTTACTTTTAACACTATAGTTAATTTATTCCCTTTCCTTCTAAAGCATAGATTGTAGCTTCAGTTATTATTTTATATTATTTCCCTATTCACAAAAATAAACTTATTTGGGTTATACACTTATTTTTATTTATTTTTATTGACAAAATAAACAGCGTGGTGGATAGCGTAAGCACTGAAACGTGAATGAGATTATCATGAGAGGACGCCGCCGTCAACGCGTAATGTTTATGTTTTTTGAGTATTAACTCTTTCAAATAGTGGTCGGATACCGTAGTACTTAGCGTGTACTACCTGTGTGTACCTATTTTGATCTAGAGGACAGACCTAAGTGTAATCAATAGTTACTTTCCACTAAGTACTTAGGTATTTATAATAAGTGTAGGAGGCGGCCGGCGCGGTGTACTGTCCCATAAGTTCAGAGGCTACTTACTGCAGCTCCACGGTGGCACTCACGGATGCTCCGGCTGTAGGCCGGCCAGGATCTCGTCGAGCGTCAAGCCCGCGGCGGCCAGTCCGCCTCGGCTCTGCTAGATACCACTTTGCAGTACGAACTATGAAGTCTTGAATTCATTCTACTGTGAATTATTATTACAATTATTATTACAAGTTTTTAATTATTTACTCATCTCGTCGAGTGGCGCACGACGTATTCCGATAATTAGGAGTACCTACACATCGAATTATATCTGACGATATTGTAAGAATCCCAGGCAACCGGTGGATGATAATAGCAAATTATCGTTAATTGTGACGTTCCAAGATGGACGTCTTCGTATATTCAACAGTGGAATTTTTCTGGCTAATGTTCGGATATGTTCCCAGTTGTATTGGCAGCTTGCATTTACTAAACACAGCCTTCAGTCATAAGTCATAAAAATTACCCGCAATAAGGAATGCGCAACGCATTTAGTACAAATGAGACGACACGGCGTGGAAACAGGTATCGTAAAGATAACATCGTAAACATGTCATACTGACATACCAGCAGCAAGACCTATACTCAAGACCTATACATGAGCATTGTGTATCGCACAATGACGGTAAAGGTGTTCATTATCTACGACAGAGACGACCCTGGTTGTATTGGAAACTCGCATCGTATGAACACAGCGAAAGCAACAATTACCCGCTGTTGGGTGTGCATCGCAATTAACCGTAAATACTCATATATATATATATATATATGTATACTCACATCAGCAGAGCGGACGTATCGCACTATACGGTTAACATGTTCAACACTACGACAGAGACGACCCTGGTATTGGAAGCTCGCATCGTCTGAACACAGCGATAACGTCAATACCCGCTGATGGGGTGACAACTACCCGCTGGTGGGGCATCGCTGTTAACCGTAAATGTGTTCTTTATGTACGTGTGAGACGACCCGGTATGGAAGCTCGATTCGTACGAACACAATAGTGCACGACGATCCATTTCCCGAAGCACGAAGAGACGTCCGACGTCACCACCGCGGCGGCACCTCTCCGTTGTCCCGACATCGCGGCGTCGCCTCTCAGTTGTCCGGTTCTTGATTTTCACTTTTTATTTAATACTGAATACACTTGCAGCTTTGGATTGGAGACGTGCGAAGGCTTGCACGGAAACAAACAATGAAGATAAACTGCGGGTGGGCTGTCTTATAGGAGTGTCAGTGTGGTGGTGGTAGGCAAAGTGATAAAATAATAAAATACCCGAAAAAAAAAAAAACTTAATAACACCGTGCAAGGCTAGTAGTATGGACGCATAACTACAATAAGTAAACATTATAAGTTGCTAAGGACCGAACTGTGAAACATAATAGACAGTAGCGACACTCCTATCGGCAAAAATAATTTTGTCAGCCTGTGGCTTAACATAAATAGCGACACAAAGGCACTATATAAGTACATATGTGCGCCACTTTGTGGACCGTAACACCTAATCTAGTTTATATATCGATGGATCCTTGCATCGGATGAGCATATAAAAAGTCGGTCCTGTGTCTAAACACTCCCCGGTCGTGTCGGTCTTCCCTCTCAATGAGCTGAGACAGTAAAAGAAAAGTTAGTGCACTTGTGTGTACGCAAGCACTTGCACCGTTTAGTATGTTCCGTAAAAATTTTGCTAATGTGGTCGGTCGTAGCCGAGGACATTATTATTGAATTGTGAGAGATAAAAGGAAGAGAGAGTACACTTGTGTCAACGCAAGCACTTCTGCACTACAATATCTCCCGTGTAAATGTCTGATCTTGCGAAAGATTGGTCTATGTGGTCGTATCGGCCAAGAGAACGTTACTATAATTATTATATATTTGATGTACTCAACTCTATAACAATCTGATGAGTATCGAAGCAAAATGCACCAAAGAATTTCTTTCTTTTCAATTTTTCTCTAAATGGTTGCACAAACTTTTTTCCACGTCAGAAACCACACATTTGTTTGGAATATTATGTAAAAACATCTTCTAGAAAGATCTTTATTACGATAAAAGAAGAACCGTTGAAAAATATCCATTAACTATTAAAATTAAACTCACAGCATATCCGAAAGCAATGGTGACATTTGCCAAATTTGTAAAAGCTATCTCCGAACCAGAAGCACCAGACAATAAACATGGCAGAACGCTTCCGAACACATCTTCCTACTATGATATAATGATATTGTCTTTGGCAACACTGTAGTCCCCACAACTTGGAGATGTCGCCATGTTTATTCGAATTTTGAAAAGAAAATAACCAAGTGCTCTCAACAGACGCTTTCTAAAAAATATTGTGTACTCAAATTATGATATTGCATTTGGCTGAGATTTTTTCTCTTCATATCAAGTAAAGTTATTTTTCTTTTTTCTTCATTGCGAAGTGTTTGAATGTAGTCTTCTTTGCGCCACAAGTCTTTTTTTGGTAGACAAAAATAAGAACGCTTTCTTTCAAGAGGGGTTTAAAACGAGGAGTTGATTATTTTATAAACGGGTCATCATCATTATCATCAGAAGCAATTGAATGACGTCCACAGGTAAATAAAGTCCTTCCCCTTAAAAAGGAAGGCTTTCCATAATTCCCACGCTTAGCAGGCGTCTGTGGATCGCAGTAAAGATAGCAGGTAATCCAATAGTATGACGCTGCTGCCCGTCTTCCTGTTTTCACTTAGTCGCCTCTTACGACACCTAACAAGAGGAGATGAGTAGACGCTATTCTTATCCGACCCCACGGGTCATAAACGGGTTACTCTCGCTTAATTATCTTCTTAATCTAATAAGTTTAAGTTAATAGAAGATTAGCTAGCGTTACCTTTAAACATAAAATCTCGATACCAAACCTTTTCCTCTACAGAGGCGAACATAATTTTATTTTGATATCATTATCAAAAGGGGGATGTAATTTATTAATTTAATGAGTGAGAAACGCAATTACACTAACACAGATAAATCACTCTGTGGAGATTGATAGGAGAGGCGAGGGATTGATCGCGCCCCTGTGGCCACAGCTTGAAGTTTAGTTACAATATTTTGTTTTATTCCAAATATTCGAATTGATATGACATAAGTAATGCAACAAACAATGAAGGTCACATTACACATGACGATAACATGCAGGCCATGCATGCCATGATCGTGTTACAGTGTTACAGACACTCATCGAAAATGAAAAAAAAAACCCTCACTTTTTTTTATTAGGGGTCATCAAAATTTCAAAGTGAGACTACTATATTGAGGGGGTATAATATGAAAGGGTTTCATTTGCACAACTCAAAACAGATTTTTATTTTGGTTTATGCCACGTAGTTATTGGGTGATAATCAAAATAGTCAAAAAAAAATACGTTCCCTTATCTCCGAAGTTTGTGGAGGGAAAAATCTGCAATAACTATGAAAAATACATGTATTTCTATATTTTACAACAAAAATAAAATTATCTTTCTAAGTAGTACAGATTTTTATTAATCCTAAGAAAACGTCGACAAACAAACTTAGTTTGCGGTTTTTTTTTTGCTATTCTGAAGTTTTACATGAGTAGTAAATACTTTAATACGTCAAAGATTGTATAGAACACTCGGTGCGCGAGTCCGACTCGCCCTTGACCGGTATTTTTTAACTATACAGTATCTGTTAGTTATGTTTTTAATAAAGAACTTATTATTATTTATTATAATAATTACTAATAAAAATTCAAGCTCATTCACAATCACATTACGGGAAATGTTAGGTGCTTGGTAAATTGCATGTACTCATTAAACTCAGTACGTTAATGCCCCTCGATAGCGCGAATAACCCTTAGTTTATAGCAACCCGGCAACTACCGGCAATTAACCGTTGAAACTCAATTACATGAAATCAACAACTTTGAAGAAAACTTGGGATGTACCAATGATATGCAATCGAGAATGATTCGACTTGAAGAATTACGAATCACCTGTAATCAATAATAAGAAACTAGCAGTATCCTACAGCTTCATAAAAGACCATCCTTATTTTGTTTTCATCTCCGTTTATTTCATTGCCTCTTGTGTATATTTTCGTACCTCCAACATTGCCTTTTTCTTCAAACTATTGAGTTATATGGGACTAATCCCACCACTCATTCCCACCACTGTGACTCCTGTCAGCCAGGATCTACAGTAGTCACCAGTGAAGACACCGAGGTTTGATCTTCGGCGAGTCCCGGGGAAATGCTAAATTGTCCTGGAACCCGCAACAAATTTAATTAGAAATGTATATAGGAGGAGTTAAAAATATATAAATTCCACTTCCCTCCTTTGCAAAGCGGGAGACAAGTAAAAATCGCACAGATCGATATAACCTCAGAACGCGAGACTCTTACAGGTGCACCAACTAGATTCAGTATAGAGTTAGCGAAAATATCGAGTTAGTGAAAATGCACAAAAAGAATGTTGCTAAAACTTCAAAGTAATATTCAATCTCTTTGAGAAAGTGGTGTAAAAAGTTGGTTCTGCGCTTGACCGCTCCCCGGTCGCATCAATCTTCTATCCCATCGGTCTATAGAAGAGAGAGCACCTTTGTCTACGTAAGCAATTTTGCACTATATTTTGTGAATAATTGGCTGGTGCTATATCGACCAGAAGGACATTATTATTATCTCCTTAAAGTATTTGGCGCATACTGCAATAAATGATGATGAAAATGTTGTTAATTGTACATTTGTCTGTACATTGCATGCATGTTGTGTAACTGTTTGTTTTCTAATATAAAATATAATAACCTGTCCACATAACTCAACAAGCAATGTATATATTATGTAGTAATATCATTAGCACACTTCCATTCTACCTAAATTATTGCGGGTGTCAAAATCTTGATGAAACACCTAACTTCATCTGCACTAAAGAATAGTCATATCGAATATACTGCGAATTGCTTTCGAGAAATGTCTCGTGACTATCAAACCAATAGTTGGCCCCACTCTTAGGTCTCATTCTCGCCGCGCAGACCATAAAGTGGTATGATGAAGGAAAAGTATCGAGTTATCGTTAGTTTCGAATTGATGTAACGTTTATGGGCATTTTAAATTGATGTGCTGTTAAGTGCAGAGCGCAGACCGCTGCATGTAACGTTTTATTTGCGATTTAACGGTTTTCTACGCCATTGTGGTTAGAGAAAAATAAAAGACTATGTTCGTGCACAATTGTGGAAGCAATTCAGAATTTGTAAAGGAATGTAATAAGCAGTGGCAGCTCAGTGGGCGAGCTTGTCTAGGAAACAAGATGCGTAGGTTTGAACCCGCTTCTTCACCTCTGATTTCATTAATAACTCATGTGCGAATCGTCTTTATACGATTGTTACAAGGAAAACATCGTGAAGAAACATGCATATCTGAGAAAAAACTTGCCTTCGAATGATATGTAAAGTCCTGTAAGTAGCGAAACCCTACTCTTAAAGGTTGGACTGCGTACAGTCTTCTGTTTGATATTGAACTAAATACACGTATACTACTGCGATCCCTAAGGCCAAGCGCGGTGGTTATGGCACCCTCTCTATATGTAAGTCCAATATAGCCATATTCAGCGTGCCTGATTATTATAATACCTTACAGACTAAAACATTAAATGACACGTAAAACTGCCGACGTGTCGAGTGCTCAGAGTAATTAGAATGGAGCTAGTATCGCGTCGATTCCCCGAACAATTTTTTCGTGGCACTTTTGGGGGGTGTGGGAGGCGAAGTAAACACACACAGATACAATTTCACGCATACTCTTGCAAATGTCTAATGCAAACTCTTCATGTTTCTATGAACCTACACTATAATAAACTCGCAATACAGTCAAAAAGATACGCACACAAATAAAGAATGACCTGATCATATGAACAAAAATTTGGCAGAGGGATTAGCGCATCATGCTCTCTCCAGTGGTATCTCCTCTAAGGTCGTGTGACGTGACGTGATTATTGGAGGCTATGATCAGTAGTGGACGTCTTCTGGCCGATTATGATCACGATGATAATATTATAAGGTTATTACTATTACACAATTTAGTAATGAATGAGACCTTTACCAGGTAGGACACGTCTGCCAATTGACATTTTCATTGTACCTACTGTTGCTATTCACCTTTTAAAATTGTTACTAAGTCTTTTGAATCCATTAACTTCATGTGCAGTGGCAACCTGTAGGGCGGCCGGAGGTGCTGCGGCAACCGCTAGTGATGCAAAGCGGCGCAAGTTTTTTTTTTTTTTTTTTTGTAGGAATAGTACTGTTGGCCGCAGATGGCCATTACAGCTTCACCGGACAAGAGGGCGAGCGCTTTGAGCGCTCCAGCCAAACAAGTAAGTATTATATTAGTGTCCTAGCTTCCTAGCCTAGCTTCTATATATTTGCGCCCTTTACGGTGGAGACCATGGGGGCCTTGGTCTCATGATGTGCACGGTTTGGTGAAAGATATTTCATCCAAACTTATCGAAGTCTCAGTGGACCGTCGGGCTGGTAGCCTTTTCTGCCAACGTATAAGCTTGGTGATACAAAGAGGAAATGCCGCCAGTCTTTTAGGTTTCCCTCCCAGTGCAGCGACAACTTGGAGGAAGTTTTTTACTTAGTTTATTTATTATTTATTTATTTATTTATACTCTTTATTGTACACACATAAAAATAAAATAAAAAGGACTTGAAGAAATTTGTACAAAGGGCGGCCTTATCGCTATCCGCAATTTCTTACAGGCAACCTTGGGATGGAAAAAAGATTGCATGGAATACGAAAAGTGGGGTAGTTAATATGTGAGACAATATACACTAATAAAAATACATATAATAAGTTTAAGTATCATTATAAATAAACGGTGGTTTTAAATCAGTGTATTCTGAAATCCTCATAAGTTTCTAATCATAATTAACTGTCAGCGTGCACCATTCCGTATCTTCACCCGGATATACTGAAACCGGTAAAAACTCTAAACTAACCGGACAGAACATCCCGGACCGGGCAGTCGTACGAATTCAATTTGCCACGCGATATTAGCTCGACAAAGTTTGCCACCGGTCGGGTCGTACGAGTATGTTATCCGCGATTACCGCTTGCTTATTTTTTTTAATGCAACACAACATTTTGGACCAATAACCCATTTCTTTTTTTTATGTTGCAAGCAATAAATTTCGTTCAAATATCATCATCATCAGCCGGAAGACGTCCACTGCTGAACAAAGGCCTCCCCCTTAGAACGCCGCAATAAACGATAATTTGCCATTTGCTTCCACCGGTTGCCTGCGACGTGAACAATGTCGTCAGTCCACCTAGTGGGAGGCCTGCCTACACTGCGTCTTCCGGTTCGTGGTCGCCACTCGTGAACCTGTCTTCCCCAACGGTTATCAGTTCTTCGAGCGATGTGGCCTGCTCACTGCCACTTCAATTTGCATATTCTTCGAGCTATGTCGGTGACCTTGGTTCTTCGGCGAATCTCCTCATTCCGGATTCTGTCGCGCAAAGAAACTCCGAGCATAGCTCTCTCCATAGCTCGTTGTGCGACTCTGAGCTTCTCCAAAATGCCAGCTGTTAAAGACCACGTCTCAGTACCATATGTCATCACTGGCAACACACACTGGTTAAAAACCTTTGTCTTCAGGCACTGCGGAATTTCTGATGAGAAGATGTCACGAAGTTTCCCGAACGCTGCCCATCCGAGTTGGATTCTTCGGGCGACCTTTTTGTCGAAGTTGGACCGACCTAACTGCATATACCGTTCAAATATGATACCTAGTAATTATGGCCGGTCTAGTCTACATCATAATTTTAACAGGATTGCGGGTCTAGTGGTTAGACACCCTGGCCGCTACCCAATAGATCGTGGGTTCGATTCCCACCAAGTGTCCGAGTGTTTTATCAATTTAAGTATGTAATTACAAAAAAAGTATATAACTATTAGTATCATTTGTCTGGTTTCCATAGTACAGGCTCTGTCTAGTTTGGGATTAGATGACTGTGTATGGATTGTTCCAGAATATTATTATCGTTTATGTATTTATCTTCACGGGTTATACCCGGACATTTTAGAGGCTTGCGTGGGGACGGTTAATGTGGGTGGGTTAGGAATGTAAAGAGGTGCAGTGCGCTTTCTCCGAAGTTACTCGTGACTTTATGCCCTTTAACACTTCCACCGCTTGAGCATTTCTGGACGGCCAATTAAGGCAAGACAGAGAGACTAAGACTCCTGCGCGCTTCCATTCGACAGATGAAGAAACACCGAGGTGGAGTCCCAAACCGACTCTCTGGGGCATTCTGCTCGGATTGTTAGTATTACGATAGAAAATTGTACAACATTTGAGTGCCTTTGTGTTCCCGCAAAGAGTAAGATTGCCAGTAGTCAGTCTCTATACTAGCAGCTTGGTGAGGGAACATCGTATGTCCATTTCGTCAGCACAGTGATACTTCACATACAAAGTCATTTGTTTGTGTTCCTAATAAGCTAGTTAGATCGCTACCTTCCAACGCTATTGCAGTATTTACCATTTAGGAGACTGCCAAGAAAACAACATTTTATTTTAAACTAGCTGACCCGTGCAGCTCCGCCCGCGCTTTTATTACATTTTGCTCCCCTTTTCTCCCTCCTCCCTAGATTTATCTCTCTCCATATCTCTCTCTCTTATAAAAAAAATCTAATTATATGCTCTTTCTCTCCTCTCTCTTTCCCCCTCCCGCTTCGGTTTCCGTCACACTCCCCCTCTTCCTACCCTGTTATCCCCTCTCTGAACCCTCTCCCCCTCTCTCTTCTACGAACTTGCTCCTTCTCACTCCCCCTTTACTCCACCTAACTCCCCCGATCCCTCACCCCATCGCCCCCTTCTCGAATCCCCTCTCCCTCTTTCTCCTCTCGTGCACCCTCCTCTCGTTCTATATATCCTCGTCAATCATGGTATCAGCGGCATTAAATATACTTTATGACCTATTCTCAGACCTCTCCGATATGCACACATAATTTCATACATATCGGTTCACCCATCTATTTAATGACCTTGCCTTATGTAGCTTAACCTTAACCTAGCGGTATGAAATATACTGTATGACCTATTCTCAGACCTACCCGATATGCACACTTTCATACAAATCGGTTCACCCATCTATTTAATGACCTTACCTAACGTTGCTTAACCTTAACCTACCGGGATAAAAAGTATCCTATGTCCGTTTACTGGTTCTAAGCTACCTCCCCACCAATTTTCAGCCGAATCGGTTAGGCCGTTCTTGAGTTATAAATAGTGTAACTAACACGACTTTCTTTGATATAATATATAGATTAAAGTTCTATAGTTATTGTATGTTCAATTTCACCGATAGATGGCGCTGTTCATAATGTAAATCACGCTAACATCGTAAATTACTGTCTAATGATATTCGATAGTGAAAGTTTTAAGTTTTCCGCATCTCTTATTGTTGCGACTGTAATACATACATAATCTAGTTTGGCTCCGCTCGGGATTTACAGATTTTAACTTTTCAAAGATATAATGTCATATTGCTATCAGCAAAGTACTTAGAACAATACAGAAATCTAATGAAAATGTCCTGGGTGTACCGGACCGGCTTACCCCTTACAAAAATTGACCCTTCGCCAATGCCATATCTTATGCAAACTAAATGTCTGCTCAGTCCCTATTGTATATAGCGTAATAATACATATCTTAATGATTAACTGATCAGTCTATAATTACCCTATTCACATACAAAGGAAATTACGTGGTAATATGTGCAAGTAATGTTTCACTGCTTAGCCCCTATGAAACATAGCGTGATGTTTTATATACCAACTTACACCTTGACTTCTACACAGTCATCAGTGAAAGTCCTATCAAAATCCATCCACGGGTTTTCAAATGATACCTGGACGAACAGAACGACAGACAGACAGACAGACAGACAGACAGACAGACAGACAGACAGACAGACAGACAGACAGACTGACAGACAGACAGACAGACAGACAATAATTCCAAAAAAAATTGTTTTGGCCTCTATGTCGATAGTATAGTACCCCCCACATAGAAATTTTGGAAAAATATTCAATGTACAGAAAAAGTGCTCTTTGAGTTTTATTATAGTATAGAAAATGTTCTATGTAATTTATAGACTAACTGTAGGCATAAAATTCTTAACAAAAGCCTAATTAAACACAATATCTAAAGAACCGTTTAATGATCATGAAACTTTACTGAAGCTATAAAAGGAACTGTTTTAAAAAAGGGCCAAAGAAAAACTTTTAATTTTCCGTTTTCGTTCGTTTTGTACTAATTAAAAACTAAAATGACATTTTCTCTTATCATGGAAATAAATAGAAGTTAAAATGATAGTTTGCTTGATAAAATAATTGTCTAAGGTCGTAGATTTGATTCCCGCACATCAACTTACTCAGGAATATAATATGATCGCTCGTAGAGTAATAAAGATTAAGATACTTACTAAATAAATCCCATAATTGAATACACGGAAAGGCTTGTACACTAAGTGATGAGTTTTTGTACTAAAGACTGTCTATGTATGTTTCCCAATTGCAAAAAAGAGTTGTTCAAGCTGCTCTTAGGTCTCTGACTAGACTTAACAACTGATGTCTAGATCACAACACCCGGTACCGACTTTTTACGTGCTCTTCGAAGCATGGAGACTCTCAGCTCAAATGCCACTTCATATGGCTACTGATCTTGCCTGACATTGATTAACCTGGCTATGCGCCCCAGGCGTCCTTAGTGACTAATATTCTGCAGCATTTCAGTATTTTTTTGGAACTAATCCCACCATTCATTCCCACCACTGTTACTACTGTAAGCCAGGATCTACAGTGGTTACCACTGAAGATACCGAGGTTTGACCCTCGGTGGATCCCAGGGAACGCTAAATTGTCTTGGAACCCGCAACAAATTTAATTAAAAAGGGTGATAGGAGGAGTTGGAAATACATAAATTCCACTCCACACAGCAATTCAGTAATGTGTAACATTGCTGAGTTTTTGTGTGACTGAAGGTCTTAGTAGCTCATTACCTCAAGAGCCCAAGACTCTCTCCTCCAACCGTCTACAGGCTGGTATGTCGCTTACCATTAGGACCACGTCTTGCTCGTCTTTTTCTTAGTATTTTAATATTTAAGATTATCCAATACTTCTTGCTTAATAAAGTGTAGCTTACACCCAGACTTTAATTACAAATTAAGACTGACAAGCAAAGAAAGATGTTCATTTATTAAAGTAAAAAAAAAACAAAGCACTTTTTTACATCCAGTGACCGCCGGAAAATTAATAATTTCCATTTACAAACGCGCCTTTAATTCCACCTTAGTAACGGTTACAGTATAGAAAAATACAGGAAAACAACTTTGTGTAAACTTAACTATAGACAATGTTTAAAGCATTAAAGCCTGCTTATGACTGCTTCAATTGTTACAAGCGCTGTGCTTAGTTCTTTTTTATTTTGGTCCAAAGTGGTGACACCGTTACCCATACTAACAAGGCTTCATTTGCTTAAAATCAAACTTTGCTTTTGAAAAGTGTCTACTATTCTTGGGATATGTTGTTATCTTCGTTGTTCAAGCAAGAAGTTAGAGCATGATTATGTACTGAAACACTGGATAATGTCCGTAAGAGGCGACTAAGGGAAAACAAGAAGACGGGCAGCAGCGTCTGGATTACCTACCACCTATACTGCGATCCCCGAGGCGCCTGTCAAGATATTATGGCAACCCCTCCTTTCTAAGGGAAGGCCATTGTTCAACAGAGGACGTCTTTCGATGATGATGAAATATAAAACATTATTACATTTCTGTGGACGTAGTTAAATCTTAGAAATGCTTGTATTACTGTCTACGATTTCACATGGCGACTTTGCCAGCCTCGCTATATTGTGCGCAAGAAATTAACTACTTCTAACAACTCGGTGTAAAATGGCTACCTCTCACAACGACGTCCTTTATCGCCGCTCCTCAAAAGCGTCCAGACGTTGGCCTTTCATAGCGATTCATTTTACCTCGAAACCGTCGGCGACATGTTGAAAGACCTAAAATTACGTGCGCTGCACTTACAGCTTTATATATGTTGCGGTGCAGGTTGTTAGCTTTTTCGCTTTAGATTGAATTTTTACGCTATATTTATTTCTTTAGTAAATAGATTGTGTTGGAAATAAAGAACAGATTTTTCTTGTTGATTACTTTTTTAGGATTACGATTTTAAAGGCAAAGGTAAGTGAAGCAAGAGTAAATGTACATAAAAATATACCTACTGTTTTGTGTTTATTGACTTGGTGGCAAAGTTATGTAAACATTACCAATTAAAGGACTCCAACTATAAGGATTCCTGCAGGTTTCCTGCGCAGTCGCCATTCTTCGCGACAAATTACAAATAGGAACGGCGTATTGTTCTTATGTGAGTTTGGGTGCCAATAACAACAAAAGTAATGGTAAGATTACCATTCTGCTTTTAAAATAATCATCACCATCATCACCTGCCGGAAGACATCGACAGCGCGCTACGGGCCTGTTGGTCTAGTGGTTAGACCACCGAGACTGACCGCTACCGAATAGATCGTGGGTTCGATACACACCAAGTGTCTGGGTATTTTATCTTTTTAATATGATGATTTTTTTCTTTCTTTTGTATTTAACACCTATAATTAACTACTCATATTTTGTAATCAATAAATTGGATTGAATTAAGTATAATAAAATATATAAGTATTTATATCAGTTGTCTGATTTCATATCAGGCTCTGCCGTGTTTGGAATCGGATGACCGTGTGTGGATTGTCGTAGAATATTATTATTAAACTTAGGTCGAGGTGACGGTACGTTTTAAAAAATATCATGTAGGTGCAGTGACATGTAGGTATAATTTAGCTAGACGTTGCTGGGCTCAAAAGACTTATTAACTAATCTCATGTGACAAGTGGCATTGCAATACGACCATCCATGGGAGTGCGTGTCGCGTACCATCAGATGGAGATTTCACTCATTACCAATAACTTTAACTAGATAACTAACTAGCTTTCGAATGTCGTGTGAAGTCCGCCAACCCGCACTTGGCCAGCGTGGTGGACTATGGCCTAAGCCCCTTCATCTTGAAGGGAGGCCCGTGCCCAGCAGTGGGACATAAACAAGGGCTGGTATTATTATTACCAATAACTTCCATTAATTCTTACTGCCGCTAAATTTAATTTAATCTCATAATCTCTAAATTTAATCGCAATTAAGACATTTTTTGTAATCTATTTATTTCGACTCTTCGAGTATCTTATGATTATCTTTTAGTATTAATTACGAGATTATTGATATATCTACTCACTATTCGCGTATTAAGTATTATTTGGCTTTGAAAGTCGAAATAATCCATCACGAAATATGACTTAACCACAATTAACTATAATTGACGTTTGTAGGTGCGGCAGTTAGACCCGTGGGGTGTCGGGTTAATAATAGTAACATCCTATCTCCTCCCCTTGGGTGCGATCCCCAAGCCGCCTGCCAAGCCTGGGTATTATAGCAACCCCTCCATTCTAAGGGGGAGGCCTTTGTTCAGCAGTGGACGTCTTTCGGCTGTTGTTGATGATGATGATGATGATGATGATGATGATGATGAAGTCTTACCAGATACAAGATCGTACATGAAATGCCTGGACAACACGCATGTTATTTATCTTCATTCCTATTCATCTGCCCAGGATATTATTATATTAATAGCCAGTAATCATTTTTATCAAGTTGAACAAAATAAGGAGTGTTATTTTAGTCAATACTATAATATTCAGTTGAAAAGACTTGCCAAAAATACGTACTACGATTTCCTTTAAGGTATTGGATGTTATTATTATGCTGGTCGCTTACTGACTGCGATAGAGAAACGATACACGCGCTATAATGGCATAAATATAAAAATAATGAATATTCGAACAATTATTTTTAAAAATTTTATGATGAAGTGGACCAGTAGATTTGACCAGTAGATGGCAAATCACACACTGTCGTCTCTTAACCCAAAAAATTCATTTTTTTGTTATTTTTATTATTTAACCAGCTTCATATGCTGGGGCTCCCTCCCCCACTGCTTTATAGCGGAATATTTGTCAATGCGGTTATACCTACCTGTTTGAGCAAGAGCACAAGGAATCCCAGTACATTAAAGTATACTTTTTTAATATTTTATGGATATAATGTACAAAACAGGAAGCCGAAAAATATAATGACAGGAATACTAGACTGTAGTAACATCATCATTAGTAGCCGTAAGATGTCCACTGCTAAACAAAGGTATCCACCTTAGAAGGGAGGGGTAATCCCCACGTTTGGCAGGCGTCTTGGGAATCGCTGTTTAGGTGGTAGGTAATCCAATGGAAAGACGCTGCTACCCGTCTTCCTGTTCTCCCTTAGTCACCTCTTACGGACACTCAATGCGAGGAGACGGGAAGATTCTATTTTTACCCGAACACCCCGCGGGTAAATGGAAATGCTATAACGCTGTAGTGTATACATATTGTCGGATATTTCAAAACTGGAGGGTAGAATGGTAGAATGACCGAACGCACCAAAGTTCACCAAACGCGTATCATTCTTCTTTTTTATTATTTCTACTTAG
Organism: Furcula furcula; assembly: GCA_911728495.1. Lineage (NCBI taxonomy): Eukaryota > Metazoa > Arthropoda > Insecta > Lepidoptera > Notodontidae > Furcula > Furcula furcula. The sequence continues at coordinate 19,635,105 of OU452262.1, read as the reverse complement.
GGTTTCTAAAAATAATTATGTTAATATAATGTACTAGCGGCCCAACCCACGCCGGGTTGGACCGCTAGTACATTATATTAACACGGGTGCAATTTTTTAAATATTAATATAGCCTATGGATAATGTAGCATTCTAATGGTGAAATAAGTTTTAAAATCGGTCCAATAGTTTTTTAATTTATTCGTTACAAACATCCAAAAATACAAATCTTTAATATTTATAATATTAATGAAGATATACAGCGTTACTATTATTAAATCTATTTCTATACATCATAGAATTTTTATTCGACGTAGCAGCAGCTTATCTATACTTATAATAAAACTGTAACAGGTCCAATTCTGTACATCTATCTATACTTATAATAAAACTGTAACAGGTCCAATTCTGTACATTGAAAATATTTTGAATATTATAATTGGAGGGCATTTTATAACCGATACTGAGGCCGAAAATGTAATTTTTTTAATTTTTGTCTGTCTGTCTGTCTGTCTGTCTGTCTGTCTGTCTGTATCACGGCTGAGCATCACGCCGAAACTACTGAATGGATTCAAATGAAACTTGGCATGATTTGAGATCTTACTACGAGGTAGGACATAGGATACTTTTTATCCCGTAATCTAGCACGGTTCTTTTGGGAGAGGGGATTAAAGTCAAAACGGGTACTTGGTTATACGCTTGGTCCGATTTTATCAATTTTTCTTTATAATATAATAAATATTAGTAAGGGAACACTCATAGAGAGTTGTTATCAAGGTTTTGTAATCGATCGGGTTAAGCAACGTTAGGTAAGGTCATTAAATAGATGGGTGACCGTTTAACGCTATTTGAACTAAACGGGTCCGTGCTTCGGAGAGCAAGTAAAAAGTGGGTCCCAGTTTTTAACCGACTATAAAAAATGAGGTTATGTATTCGATGCGAATGTCTGTTATTCAAAGTTTAGTTAGCGTAAAAATTGCGCAGGTGGAGCTGCGTGGGTCAGCTAGTACTTATAATAAAACTGTAACAGGTCCAATTCTGTACATTGAAGATATTTTGAAAATTATATTTGGAGGGCATTCTATAACCGATACTGAGGCCGAAAATGTAATTTTTTTAATTTTTGTCTGTCTGTCTGTCTGTCTGTCTGTCTGTCTGTCTGTCTGTCTGTCTGTATCACGGCTGAGCATCACGCCGAAACTACTGAATGGATTCAAATGAAACTTGGCATGATTTGAGATTTTACTACGAGGTAGGACATAGGATACTTTTTATCCCGTAATCTAGCACAGTTCTTTTGGGAGAGGGTATTAAAGTCAAAATGGGTAGTTGGTTATACGCTTGGTCCGATTTTATCAATTTTTCTTTATAATATAATAAATATCAGTAAGGTAACACTCATAGAGAGTTTGTTATCAAGGTTTTGTAATCGATCGGGTTAAGCAACGTTAGGTAAGGTCATTAAATAGATGGGTGACCGTTTAACGCCATTTGAACTAAACGGGTCCGTGCTTCGGAGAGCAAGGAAAAAGTGGGTCCCAGTTTTTAACCGACTATAAAAAAGGAGGTTATGTATTCGATGCGAATGTATGTTATTAAAAGTTTAGTTAACGTAAAAATAGCGCAGGCGGAGCTGCGTGGGTCAGCTAGTTATGTAGTAATTTTCTATTCTATTCTATTTTATTATAATTTTAAAAAAAGCGTGACGTGCAAATGGAATGACTTCAAAACAGGATTTGTTTTCTTTGTTGTTCAATATTTTATAGCTTTAAGTGTGTGACAAGGTTTATATATGAATCATAGCGTTTATTTGGTGGTCCCTTGAGGTGCGGGTGTTTCCCATTGAAAATAAAATTATATACTTTTATCTGAACTTTCCAATATTTACTGAGGATTGAGCTCGTATTTTGTTGTTGATATTATTTTTGTAAGATTCATAAGATACTAGCTAACCCGCGCAACTCCGCTCGCGCTCTTTTTACTCAGAAACCTTCTTGGGCTCATGCACAACACTTTGCTGAAGATCACGACATAATCAAATGCATAGTTTACGATTCTATAAAGGACATACAGACAAACATTCATTTTTATATATATATATAGATGTGATAATTTAAGGCTTATATATTCAAAAGAAGTTATGGTATAGCAAGTAATTTAACATTTTTTAATTTTATATTATATATATCTATGTGTAATATTGGTGTGTTAAGGTTAAGGAAGAGACGTGCACTTGTGTCTACGCAAGCACTTGTGCACTATAGTATCTCCCGCATAGATGGCTGATCTTGCGAAAGAATGGCTGCTGTAGTCGTATCGGGCAGGAGGACATTATTTTATTATCTGTGAATATTAAATTTAGATTTCTGTAACCAAAAGTCATAAACGGAATCCTTGTTAGTCATGCCCATCTGTTTAATCATCTATACGTACACTTCGATCTTTATCATCGTGTGAACCGCGATAAAAATTTGGTACTTTTAACTTCTTACTTGTATTTCATATGTAGAATCTGTCTATAAAGACGTTTCGAGAACATCAGAAACAAAATAAGGAAAGAGGAACTTTATTTCAAGTCTCAAAGTTACAAAACTTTAATGAAATCTTGCCTATAGTTAAATTGAAACTTTACGCACTTGTACTTAGATTAAAATTTAAGTTGTACTTCAATTTAGGATATTCCTGGCATACTTATATTATGTAAAACCAAATCCTAATTCCGAGTATTAAGGTCCAAAATAGATTGTACTTTATCCATCTTTTATGAAAATTTCGCCTGTATTTCAGCAGCATACTATTCGTCTGTCTGTTAGTTTAACATATCACAGAGGATTTATTTTATGTCGATTTGTCTACTGTTTGATTTGGTTAACCGGCCAGAATAATTTATTTGGAGCAAATAAAATTAATTTGATTACGGATTGTATTAAACCATTACCAGATGGACGTTACACAAATTAATCACAAAAACATTAATTTTATGTTTCTAATATTTAGTTCAAAAATTATCATCATCAGCCGGAAAACGTTCACAGCTGAACATAGGCCTCCTCCTAGGAACGCTATAATGAACGACAATTAGCTATTCGTATTCATGGGTTGCTTGCGATTCACAAAATGTCAGTGTTTACCTGTGGGGGGCCTGCCTGCCTACGCTGCTTCTTCCAGTTCGTCGCCACTCAAAAACCTATCCTCCCCAATTGTCTATTGGTTCTTCGATGTGACCTGCCCATCGCTACTTCAACTTGCAGATTCTGAGAGCTATTTCGGTGCCCTTATCTCTTCAGCGGATGTCCTCATTCTGGATTTTGAAAGAAACTCCGACCCTCTCCATAGGTAAAAAAATACACAACGTTAACAAATTCACCAAAAAAGTCCTCCGCTTTTGTTTTTTCGATATTATTAAGTACCTTCTTGTCTTAGACTTATACACAAAACAATAAATTGAATTGTATTACATGATAGTTCAGTCAGCCATATTTGCCGAAGTAAGCCTTCGTCTACTTTTCCATTGTAAACTACCATAAATACATAACTCACCAACAAAATCTTCATAAGCCCATTGACAGATCATAAAATACATCTACATAGCGTTGACTAATAACTTGTTTGCACTGTAAGTGATATTAATTAATGCGACCTATTTTCTCAGCAAATAATCAAGCAGTCCTACACACACACATACACACACACACACACACACACACACATACACACGGGATATTGGGAATGGGGTCTACCATTTGTTGCGAGTTAATTAAGAAAGAACTCGTTTAGTTGTCGCTTAGATCTCATCGCCTTCGAAATTCAAAATAATTTTCACCACGGCTGAAATCCATCATCCCTGCTGCATCATCCGACCGCCCAGCGCGCGTCAGCTTTAAAAATCAAACATCTCTTTAGTGAAATTTCTATTTTAAACCATATCGAACGCTTAATTCAAGATGAATCCGTGAATGTCTATTAATATTAATGAGTACCACTATGTAGATTTCCAATTTTAAATTTAGTTCTAGATCGAAACTGAGGTTTTCGAGTGAAGTACCTACTTGATGGTGTGACTCAAAGAGGATTTAACACTACGTATAAGAGTCGGCACTCCCATACAAGCCCCTGAATCGAATCATGAACGTACTTTTCCTAACTTAACAAACATAAAATTTAATGGCTACCAGTTGGCCAACCTGCCCTTTTTTTTTAATATTGTATACCACTAGTGCTTGCCACCCCATAGTATGTTTGTCTATCGATGAAAATGAAAGAACACAATATACGAGTGTGTTTATTGTTAAGTTTAATTCACGCAAAGTTGCCTATGTACAATAACTATGTTTTCAAAATAAAATTAAGCAATTATTACAAATAAAATAAAGAAATATTTATGATTTTTGAATACTTTACGATCATTAATCTCAAAATTCGATTCACAATGGAGTCGTCATACTAGATATGCTTATTTATATGCTGTATTAGTTATTCTTAATCCTGATAACACGTTGTGCCATATCTTTGTATGGATAAATACAACAAGTCTTCATTTCCAATTAACTTCACCCATCTGAAGAAAAAAGCATAATATTATAAAAGCACAAAAAACAACTACAAATAAAAACATACATACACACACTCGAAAAATTTAGCCCTCCTTCTGGGCTAGTCAGGCAAAAATATCGATATTTATGAACTTATCAGTACATAATATGTACATCACTATTTATTTTGTTCAACAACTAAGTTTTATGAATAAATTCATAATTCCATTACAAAACTTGCGATCGACTACTAAATAGGATTCAAAAGTAATGTAACTGCTACACCACAAGAAATATTTACATTTTTATATTAATTTGTCATAAAATTTTACCTTGCCGGGTCATGTGGAAATCTGGCCAAAAATATCTCAGAAAACCTTTTTGTGACTCGCCTAACACCACATATTTCACATTTTCTTAACGATTTACCACCCATAATAATAACACAACGCCCATTAGGGCTTAAATAAATGTAAATAATATAATAACTTATTAGCCGCAAAAATTCAAACCAGAATAAAATTTTCAAATGTCAAGTTACATCCACAGGTTAGACAACAAAAAAAATAACAACAGTATAATACGTCCAAATTAAAAGAGAACTTCATACAGTTGAAGCCAATATGTATTAGCAGTCATTTTAATTTGGTAACTTTATATTGCCTACCTAATTAGTGCCATTATTTCTAATAAGTACGTTCATAACTCCATACAAATATCGGTTTCTAGGCAGTGTCGACGGCCTGGTGTGACTCTGAGCTTCTCAAGGTGAAAGAGTACCTACTCTTTCACCTTGAGAAGCTCAGAGTCACACAACGAGCTATGGAGAGTGTTTTGCTTGTAATTTCTTTGCATTCAAAATGCGCAATAAGGAAATTCGCCGAAGAACTAAAGTCATGATATAGCTCTGAGAATTTGCAAGTTGAAGTGGCAATAGGCAGGCCTTATCACTCGAAGAACCGGTAACGGATGGGGGTAGAAAAGTTCTCAAGTGGCGACCACGAACCGGAAGAAGCAGTGTTGGCAAGGCTCCCACCAGGTGGACTTATGACATTGAGCGTATCACAAGCGACTGGTGAATGCAAAAACCTATGTTCAGCACTGGACATCTTCCGGCTGGTGGTGATTCTGTCATCTTAAGCCTTCGTTGGTCCCCCTGTAAGAGTCTTCCTTTTTGAGGTTCTATTGATCTTGTGTTAATTCATCGCTTGTCTCCTGCTTTCCAAAGGATGGAAGTGGAATTTCTGTTTTACCACCTCCTGATATCTACCTTTTTAATTAAATTTGTTGCGGGTTCCAAGACAATTTAGCGTTCCCCTGGAAATCGCCGAGGATCAAGACTCGTTGTCTTCAGTGGTGACCACTGTAGATCCTAGCTTACAGGAGTAACAGTGGTTGGTTTAGTTTTACATCTTAAAGAAAATTGCGTAGCGTTGTGATCTTACTATGAGTTTCCAGTCCTAAGTTGGTGCTGTGCTGACTCCACATCGTCCTTTCCTCTACCAGACTCACACAGGATCCTAGTGCGCTTATTGAAAATTAGAATAAATGAGTAACTTATACTGAGATAAAATCTCATATACTTGTCACCTAAAAATGAAAACAAATGGTATCCCCAGAACAAATATTCGCCAAGAAGAAGTTGGCGAATCAATTTGAAAGTTGAGCCGCTTGCGCGCACTTACGCGCGTAATTTACTCCCAAACGCGTAGGCTTTGTTTACGCGGCGCGGGTCGTGTCATGGCAACCCGTGAATGCTGCCATATGAGATTAAAATCTCTAAACTATTGATTGAGCATGGCCTGAAGACATGCCTACATATTTAAAATTTGACAAACTATTCTGCAACTGCTACTTAAAAAATCATTTAGCTAAAATTAAATTTACTTACTATGAAAAGTTTTAAAATTCCCTGAAAAATAAATTGTCGTCTAAATACTTAAGAAGTTATTTGCAATATCTTTTTCGTAATTTTTCTTTCATCTGTATGAAAGTACAATAGGACTTAGAATAAAAAAAACTTTTTGAAACTAGACTAGACTAGGAGTTTTAGATAACTGAATGACGATACAAGGTTATGTACACACATCAAAAGTGTCTAGGGATCAACATATATTTTTGCAATAACTTTTCTCCTGATTGATATTAATTAAAATTTTCTTTAAGGATTCATCAAATAAAGTGTTTTCGTTTGTCACAGTAACGATAAACCAAGTCACCTTTGCATTAATAAAGAAATTTGCCATTTTCCTAATAAAGGGATTTTTGACATTTGAACCACTAACACAAAAGTTCGAAAAAAAGACTGAAATAACAGTTTTCTTTAAAATTTTATTGGGTAACTTAAACAATTAATAATCCGTGTTTCTACCGCGAACACTAACAACACAAGAACATCGGTTTGGCATACTCAAAATGAGTTCATCCAAATCACGCTGTGGAATGGCCGCCCATGTTCGTTGCAACAACAAAAAAAGGTCTTCTTGCGACTGGATACCCTCCATATTCGGCAGAGCTCTTCTCTGTAGCATATCCCATGCATGCTCAATCGGGTTCAAGTCTGGCGACTGAGCAGGCCAGGGCAGGACATTGATGTTAGCTGCGGCGAGAGTCTGTCTTACAACTCTTGCGGTGTGCGGTCGTGCATTATCATGCATTAACTGAAATAAGGGACCGATTTGCACTTGTAGAGGAACGATGACGTCTGATACAATCGTCTCAGCATAAATTTGAGCGTTGAGGTTGCCTCTGATCCAAATCAACTCAGTTCTTCCGCCGATCCAAATACCCGCCCATACCATGATGGTTCCACCACTATAAGGATGGACTTCCTGGCAGGATTTTAATCGCTGTTGGCGTCCAGGGGTTCTCCAGTGTCGTATACGTCTTGTATCCGGTCTCATACCAAAACGAGACTCATCAGAAAAGCACACGAAACGCCATTGTTCTTCTGCCCAATTTCTGTGTTCAAGAGCCCATTGATATCGAATCCTACGATTGTGCATTGCTATAGGTGGTACCCGTAGCGGTCTTCGGGAATGAAGGTTCACTTCATGCAAGCGGTTTCTGACTGTTTGGTCGCTAATTAAGTTCCCTAAAGAGTGATGAAGCCTCACGGCTAACATCATGGCAGTTATTGTTGGAGCTCTTCGAGTTAAGATTTGAATATATCGGTCTTGTCTCCGTGTGGTGCAGCGATACCGTCCTCCATGGCGCTCAGCCACGGTACCAGTGCTTCGGTAACGTGTCCAAAGTCGACTGATAACACTCTGACTTGTATTCAGAGCTAAAGCCACAGTACGTTGCCGGGAACCAGCTTCTATCATTCCCACGGCTCTGAGCATTTCTTCCCTGCTTAAATGACGTCGCCGCTCCATAATAACGTTGGTTTTAATCAGTAGTAGGGAAACAGTAGCACTAATAATGTCTTCAATGCGTTGTATGTTTTTATAGGGAAAATATTGACAGCTGATTTTCATCTTTTACTCGAATTTGATTCACAGTTCCTGATTCAAATTATGAAATGCACCAAAAAGGATCCATATAAATTTATAAAATCATAAATTTATTACAAAGCCACATCTCAATCTCAAGAAATCCGCTTAAAAATGCTTGATCCCTAGACACTTTTGATGTGTGTATATTGATTAGTTAAAATGCGTCACGCCCTTCAAACTTCATCCTCACACTATTGGTGGTAACCAAGGTCTAAAGACCTTGTCAAGACAATTTTAATGAGCCCAGACACAATTTCATTATGGTTTGTAGTTGAGGAGTTCCTATATCTTCCTCCCGGCTCCATCATCATATTAACTCTATTGGTAAAGGTATGCGCATATTTATCGAATGCAACTAACTGCTGTTAAAATAAAGCCTGCTGGCCGTCTTCCTGTTTTCCCTTAGTCGCCTCTTACGGACACCCAACGGGAGGAGACGGGAGAGAGAGAGAGAGAGATTGCTGTTTAGTGGCAGAATAATCTAACACTGCGGTGGTACCAGGGGCGTAGCTACCGCCGTATCAGCCGTATCAATGATATGGGGCCCCCAGGCTACAGGGGCCCCGAACATGTGTGAGCAACAATTCGTAAAATCCATGATCTCACATAATCTCTTAGGCCGTATCATCATTTGGGCCCCCCAACAAATTTTGATACGGGGCCCATCTAAGCCATGCTACGCCACTGGGTGGTACCTATCTAACCTACCTGAGCGGCCCTTGACCTGGACGCCACAAGGGATAAACCATCTATTTAAAAAAAAAACATTCTTTAAAGCGTAAGCGTTTAGAAGTTGATTCATATCTTGATGCTAAAATCACTTATATTTTATAAATGAAAAAACCTTCAGATAACCTACGTCTAGCAAATTAACTTTTCATATTATAAGTACAACAAGAATTTTGGCATTCAAAACGATCGCTATCAAATCCAACTGCGAAATCACTTGTAAAACAAATATCATCAAAAGTTCTTTTATTTTTTCAATCTGGTATGAAATACTAAGAAAATATTTCTCTAAGATTAAATAACTTTACTTTATAAATTCAAATCTTTTATTCTAGAGATTTTTCAAACATACTAAAGGCCTAGGACGGTTTTCCATGCAGTGAAATTCGGGAATAAATAGTTTTGCGAATCCTATTATCAGATCCTAGCAGTAGGAAAAATAGGATTAAAAATGTAAGTCAAAATCAAATGGATTATTCCCAGTAGTACCATGGAACTAGTAAGAGTAATTTTATTCTGTGACGAAGCAAAATAACGAAGCTGTAGAGATGACGCCACAATACAAGTGGTGTAACAACGTAGTAAAGTACCACATACAACAAGACAGATGGCTCCACCGATTTCTGAATCGTGCAAGCAAAGTTTCTCCAAGTTGGAGAATATATTATACAACATCCCAACGACAACAGTAACTGTCGTGGGATTCGGCCCTGCCCGAGCATCATACCTCGCTCGGTCGGAGGATCCTCCCTTTAGTAGTACCGCCGTCGCATCGCCAAAATTCCCACTTCCATTCCTGCGAAAAACAGAACAACTGGGAATGATGCTTTAAATTGTATAAAATGATTTGTATGAAGTACATACATTAACTCAATGGTATATATATGGCTATTTCATTGACGCGTCCTACTGCCTAAACAGCTTATGATATCATATGTAGATATTTAAAAAATATATGACGGCTATCAGTCACCATTTTGTATTTCATTTTCCTTTCTAAGACATCATCATGACTATCATAGGTCTAAACCAGACAAGGGGAAATATATATACATGTACCTACTCTCGCGGTCACGGACGGTGTATTGCCTTTAGGACAATAATCATAGTAAAAACGTGCGGGCGGAGTAAGCGCATGTAACGTCATTCAAACGATGTTGATTGAATACTGGTACAGCGTTCATAACTGCGATAGTACATATGATTTTGACCATTTTCTCTCTTCACAGTTGGGCTTCTTATGTTTTGATAATATTCTTATACTTATTTGGTATTGTCCTCTTTATGAGCTGTTTAATTTGTATTATACTTTGGATTACCTACATTCTTCAAACTTTCAAAAATATTCTCAGAATATGGTGTTTCTTAAGTGACGAATCGAATCACATCCCTAGGTCTTCGCGATACGCATATTATATACTTGAACAATAGAAAAACGGATGTGCCTTGATAATATCCTTTAAGGGTACATGCCAGGGTAAAAGAATTGGCGTTATCCATTGATATAACAATAATACATACACATACATAAAGTCACGCCTTTTTCCCGTAGGGGTAGGCAGAGCCCAAGGGCCGCTTTTCGCCTCCGTGAGAGACGAGACGTGATGGGTGGCGAACCACATCGCCGCCATTTTGGTTAATTAATTTATTTATATTATTGACCATTGCGTTCTCACGAATAAGGAGGGAAAGGGAGGATAGGTGTTGTGAAAAGGAAGATTGGCAAGTTAGAGTGAGAAATAGGAAAAGTAGGATATTACCGCCCAGGAGGGCAAGGGTTGGGACAGTAATAGCTAGGGAAGCCGGGGTCGCATACCCGTATACTATACCACAACTACCGGACAGGTAAGTTGGGATGAGTATCCACCACACCAACCAACATATATTATTGTTATATTATTGGTAATTATTATTACAATAAGTAATTATATTATTATTAATTGGTAATTATTCTCTCAACATGAGTTTTGATAGTAGCCTATTTTCGATGTCGGGGTGGAAACTTTCAAAAGGTACCTGGTTCTGTAAGGGTGGAGGCTGGGTTATGTGGGATTTATACCCACAAAAAGCCTCCCTGTGGCCTTAATCGAGGCTCAGAAGAGACTCTGGGCTTTCCATTCAGACCTCGCTAAAAATTCCCCAACGCAATGCTCGTCTCGGGGAACGCAGAAATGTACCGCATTTTAGAAAGTTCACTGACCTTCGGCAAGTTCCTATCGCTTGTCTATATAACACTTTTTTATAACCGTCTCGAATGATCGCGTGGAATCGTGTATGTACAGGAAGCATCTAGTCGGTTCTAGATGGTTCCTTCTACTACATCAGCCCGTGTGCCGAGTTGTGGAACAGAGTTTTAAATTAGAAACAACAGCGAATATATCTCAGACAGCGATCGATGTTTATTTATTTATTAATAAGGCACACAAAACAGAACATAGTTAATGTAGACAGGTTATATATTCGGTGGATAACTTTTAGTGCTAAACCATGCTCCTAAATATGTGTACACAGCATGATCAAAACTTATTCAACAGGTAGGACACTGTAATCTGAACTTTTAACTCATCGAACTATAATTATACTACAATTATTTTATCTTTAATCTTGAAGTGAAGCATATCGGCGGCCTCAAGTTTAGACATCTGTGAAGTATTGCGTGAACAAAATTACAGTGTCATGTGAACTAGTGTGTATGTACGTGTGAATATTCTTCGACATTACCATCGGCGTTTAAGTACCCACCCTCACGTTACAATATCGGTGGGCCTTTTATAGATTTAGTGAGGAAAAAATTTTCAATTAAAGCGAAAAACTGCTTCTGTTTATAACTTAGAACAATCACCAAGAAACCCTTTGACATATTAGATGATTAAACCGTTTTGCGAGCGACCCCAACTTTTTTCAGCTCGAGTAATTGAACAAAGATATGGGGCTTCTTTTGAATTTCATGAGGCTTTGTTCGGGCGATATCTCTGTGTTTTATAATGGGAACGAGGAAGCTTTGGGGTTTCTGCAGCTGTTTAGCGATGAATGATTTGTAGATACAAGAATAATTAGGTATAGATATATTTACAGGTTGATTGAATCACCTGATGCAAGATTCTACAAAGTTAATCAGCCCTATGAAAATGCTTTTTTAGCGTAAGTAAATGCTTTTCATTTGATAACTGCGACGACTAACCAGTTTTTAGCATGTGACTGTGCACCTTCAGTAGTATAAGCGAACAGAGCACTGTATTAGTCATTGTGCTGGCAACTGAGAGGGTCCACCTTTCGTCCCTTTTACTGCTGGTATACCTTGCGCTGATAACTTTTCCTTGTGTTTTAAATAAGCTAAGTATTACGTTTCCGGAACGCAGTCAATAACTTGCATATTGTGTACAACAACCTACTTTTCTACCCCTGTTAAGATAATCAATAGCGTGATAGAAAGTTACATGTCATGTTTCTTATTAAAATATTCCATGGGTCTACCAAGTTTAGGACGATAATTGCTCGCACGTGCTGGCCCAAAATACATGTGGGCAAGGCACATAACGTCTTTCAAACAATTTTGATTGTAAATTGGTACAGCGTTCATGTCCGCGATAGTACAACACTCATTTCCAGGAAATCAATTTACCCACAAAACAAATGAAATGCGAAAAGAAAAAAGGAAAATAAGTCAGCATTTTTCGAAACGATATCAATTACGCCAAACGGCTACCACGCAAAGCGTTTTTTTTTCTCTGCTCGGGAATAGACAATTATTTTCTTACGCCCGGGTCAAATTCACAAAATTTGCCTCCCCTGTAACAGGTAGACATAATCTGTGCACGGAATCGCCGATCTGGGTCTTAACACTGGTACTTTTTGATCTCGATTGTATTTCGAACAATAATTAAAACCTTTAAAAATCACGTAGACCAACCAAACAGCCTCGTTGGATAGATTTTGACGAGTGGTTAGTAGTTATTATGGTCTAATCAGGGGCATGTTGATTGGGTAGGAAAGTTGTCGCAGCAAGTCGTGCGTTTCTTAAAGTACTGTTTTTTCTTTCTGGATTCTGGCTTCATACGTACATTGCCAAAGAGTTTTGTTTTGCGTTACAAATCAATTCAAGAGTTCTCGCGCTTTCCACAACTGCTTCTTTTATATTAAAACAAAAATCATGCGAAATCATTGATAATTTATGGCTTCCGTCAATTATGCGAAATCATTGTTTCGCAAGTGTCAAGTAGTTAAATAGCAATTGCAAAATAAATTACAGTATCAAGGAATTAGAAAGAAAACGAAAATAGGAATATTTGTACTGGTGGTCGTTACCACAAGATGTCGGCAGCGAACGAACCACATCCTAAAGTACGTTTAGCAGTTCGTTCTCATTTTGATTTTTTTTACCAACTTTAAAAAGAAGATTCTATTTTAATTTTTAATTTTACGTTTGTGGAACAGGTGTAATAAGAAACACTAAGCGAATATTAATCGAGAACAACTAGTACCGCCAACATGTAAAATGACACTGGAAGGTCGGAAGCCAATTTTCTTGGTGCCTTATCGTAGAAATTAGGTTTTTTAAGACACCACTTACTATACGAACAATTTGTGTAGTCCTATTATTATATTGTAGTTATTACTAACGATAATAAAAACATGGATTTCTCTAGCAGATATTATTTTTGTATTGGCTATGCAAAATAATATGTATAAATTACACATTGGGTGATTTTTATCTTTTCCCAAAATCAGGTAAGTTTCTGCTCCCGGGACGTCTGGCGCTATAGGAACTACTGGTTACTGGTACTGGTCCGAGCGGTGAACCCATAGTCTCTCCAGAGTGTCAATTAAGACCACCAGGGAGATTGTAGTGGGTATTCTCTATTCTATTCTTGGTGGCTATAAATTTGGGCCCGGTATCCCCGGAACGCACTTCAACCCAGTTGGATCCATTGTGCATGCCCTAGCCCTTACTCTGTTGCTGGCGTATCGAAGAGCTCCTTCAGGTACGCAACGATCGCGCCAGCTTGGAGCTGTACATAATCATTTGGCGTAGGATAGGCTACTCCTAAATGATTCAACCTACGTCTCGCAAGAGCGTCGCAGCTACACAATATGTGTCACATTGACTCTTTTTCATCTTCGCAGAATCTGCAAATGTCCTTAGCCTCATTCTGTGTAGATGCTCGTTGGTGCCAAAATGTCCCGTGAGTGCACCTATTAGGTGCCTTATTTGTGATCTGTTAAGGTTTAATAATTTAACCCCACAGTCCACCCTTCTGCTAGAGAACGCTTTGGAGTGGTTTAGGCCTGACGCTGCCCTCCATTCCTTTATGTGTTCGTTCCTAGCATGTGCATATAATGCTAGGTGATATGTTCCATTCCATACGGAATCCCCACAAATGGTTCGGGGCCAACCAAATGACTGTGAGCCGGCCCTCGCTAGTCTATCTGCCTTCTCATTGCCTTCGACGCCTTCGTGTCCAGGTACCCAGATAAGGCTGACATTGCTGTGTCTTCCCAGGTTGTTCAAACCTGTAACACCTTATTTGACTAGTTTAGAAGCAACTCGGAAGGAATTCAGAGCCTTCAGAGCTGCCTGACTGTCGCTGAGAATGCAAATGGTTTTACCTTTGCCGTTTCTCCTTTGCATTTCTTTAAAGCTGGCAATTATGGCATAGGTTTCCGCTTGGAATACCGATGCATAATGCCTCATGCTGTGACTGATACTACAGTCCTTGGAATAAATCCCTGCCCCTGTACCTGACTCCATTTTAGAACCGTCAGTGTACCAAATGAGGTGAGTTCCACCAACCGGTTTGAGTCCCCTCGTCCACTCTTCCCTGGATGGTATATGTACTCGGTACCTCTTGTTAAACATGTACACTGGATTTATCCTATCACAGGGCATGTCCATTAGATCGTCCAGTTCTTTCACGGGATCCAATAAAGTGTGTTTTGTACAGGGCTTGTTACGATTCCAAACTCTGCTTTTGTAAGTCTGTATAGCGACTTTCTTGCCTCTGTTTGTATGTAAGTGTGTAGTGGGGTTAGTCCCAGTATCCACTCAAGAGATAATGTAGGCGTTGATTTGAAGGCACCTGTAATTGTACATAAGTGGATAAAATTGCATTACCTCAATCACACGATTGCATGATACCATCCAATGTACCAACGCAAGGTTTACGTTGTCGGATCTAACGAAAGAAAATAATACCTGTGTGCCATCAACGCACCGAATGAGTTTACCCTTTTTTTACTACTTTTAGCTTATTTTTCAGATATTTATCTATTTATTCCTAGGCGGAATAAAAAAAAAGAAAGTGGACCATCACGAATTTTTTTTAATTTATTGCGGAGTTGAATGGGTTAATATATTAAGTGTTGTTATTTTTATGTTCATGTGGTATTATTTTCTTACAAATGTAAGTTTTAAGAAACCTGTAAACGTTAATTATCAAAATTTTTGATTTTCATAATAAAACTGATTGAAAATAACATGAAAATCTCATTTATCTGCATGGTACTAATTAATATGACAGCAAAGTCTAATTTATCTGCCTTTATCATCATTCATGTGGCCGGTTAATTCATCAGCAAGCTCTAAATCATAAACTACTAAGAGTAAACCAGGGCCTTCAATATTATATTATTACATGTAACGACCTAGACAGACCAATTAATATTAGATTTTATTACTAAATGCAAAATAAATATTGAGCCAGACCAATTAGTCAAAAACACTTGATCTCGAAGAATCGCCCTTATGTCACGTAGTTTTAGGCTGATAATAAAAAATGTCAAAAAAATATACTGTTACCGTATCTGTATCTCCGAACTTTGTGGAGGAAAACATCTGAAATAATTATGGGTAGTACATGTTTATTTATATTTTGCAGGGAAAATAAAATGATTTTTCTAAGTAGGTAGTAGGTACAGTTTATTAGTAATCCTAAAAAAACCTCGATAAACAGACTTGGTTTTGCGGTTTGTTTTTTTTTGCTATCTGAGGTATTACATGAATAGTAAAATAAAAAATAAGTTTTAAAAACTAAAACCCGACTACGGATAAAATCGCAGTCTAAAAAGTAGAAAACAAGAAAATATTTCTTGTCAGATATACTTATCTACCAACGCCTTAAGCAATTAATTATCGTCTAGTAAGTAGATAATTTTTATATTTCAATTTAACGTATTATAAGTATAAATAAGTCAATCAACCAGGACATCTCCTTTTATATATATTGATGATGATTATTATTTACTTTACACGATCATGCTTGGGCAACAGAAATACACACGTGTACCTAATTTCAACTTAATCAAAAAATATTTTTGTTTTACTTCAGAAGTTTTTGTCCTGTAGATGGCGCCACATTGACTTTAATGTAATATTATATAGCCTATAACCAGCGGACAATCAAGACGCTTCTAACGACACCCTTCTTGTCTAATTATGTTAAGTAGATTAGAAGATATTCGGGAACAGATGAACATACATACATACATACATACATACATACATTCTTGTTAAAATCATAACCCTCCCTCCGTTCCGTAGTCGGGTAATTACTTTAATACGTCCAAAAATGGTATGGAACCCTCGGTGCGCGAGTCCGACTCGCACTTGTCTGGTATTTGTTTAAATAATTTGAGTTTGTTAAGACCTTTATGTAAAATACCTATGTTTAACAAATAAACTAATTTGATTTGATTTGATTTGGATTTAGAGTGAACCTAATATCATTCAACATTAAGTTTTTTTTTTATTCATAGCACTGCTTTTAATGTGCAGTGCTCAGATAATATCAGGGCAAAGGTTGCACCGCATTCGTGCCTTGTCAGATAAGTGTTGGCTGAAATACGTGGGGCGAATAGTGCCAAGGTGGGGTGCATAGATTTACTGGTCATAATAAATTCTCTATGCAAAATCTAGATCTTAATCCCAGTTAATGTGTGTTTCATGTTTCCTGCTTCTAGGTTTATCGTTTTGATAATGGTTTATCCGTGGTGGCTTCGGTGGAAAGGAAACAGCTTGCTTTGCAAATCGGAAGTCTCGGGATCAAATCCCGCGGGTAGAGGTCGTGTCGGTCTTCCGTCCCAACGGATTGTCAGAGTAAAGAAAGAGAGAGTGCACCTGTGTATGCGCTATACATACTTCTCCTGCGTCCAGTTGGCGAAACATCTTAGAAAACTAGCCCGCCCCGGAATTGCCGGCCGGACAATTTATATCGTGCACTTTGTCATATTTTTTGGTATTCTGAATGACAATTCTGTACAGTTAATATTTTCCTTAACTGCCTTTTATATCCACTGTATATTATTGTCGCATTATGGTATACTCGGCACCCGAAGATTATATTTGTTTTTCTTATAAAATTAAGGCTGTCCCTAAACTGGTTTTATCGCTTTTCACTTCAACATATCCCTGAATGTAATACGTTTTTCTAGGTGTAAAAACTGAAAATCCCTACGAGTCACGTTAAGGCCACATTCTCAGCTGTATATTGCTGAAAAGTAAATAAATATTAAAATAAACGAACCAAACAATACGAGTTTAAATTTGCAACATAATTAACCAACCGTCATTCGTAATAAAGGCTATTATTAACGTATTTGTATAGTACGTGTGTAATTATACGCACACGTATCTTGGCTGTATTGCATAAATAACAACTGGTTGATAATTAGTTGCCTATTAATTGCTTATCGTACCTATTCAAAACAACATAAAGATTGGTAACTATAAATTGGTAAATTTATCGATAAAAAGCCTAACTACAAATAAAGGAGATGTTCCATTTTGGCCCACCACTATGTACACTACATGGAAAAATAGGAAAAACATAGGAGAGTTTCATAAAAATACTTGTAAATTAATTTGAAGCAGAGTACAATTGTACATAAATGATTACTTATGGAGTTATTTAGTATGTCCACCCTGTTTTAGGGCAGCCATGACAGTTGCGCTTGACATTAGCTTACTATTTGACAGTTTATGCTATAGGTATGACGTTTCGTAATAGATTGTTTACGCGAGTACATATGAATTTTCGGTGTTTTAGTGATTATTTAAGGTTACGAACATTAATTGATTGCTTCTTTCTTGGCCCGGGGCTTTACTGTATTGATTATTGGCTGTAATTTGGATTGGAATCCGTCGTATGAGTCCTATTTCACAACAAGTTCAATTGCAGATATGTTCACTCAGTCAGTTGTTGTCAAAATTACATTTATGTTACGTGTTTCCGGTCCATCATATTATGTGTGGTATTACTACAGTAGTATTATATTCTCTTTCGTGTTGCTCTCCTTGACCAAGATATCTTAAATGTACAAGAAAACGAAGCAATATTAAAAAAGAGAACATTACAAAACTGTTACTATATTATTATTGCATAGTTATTTAATCATATAGTGCACATGGTGCTGGCCCAGGCTCCATACATTTCTGGATCAACTCCTTTACTTTAATAATACGTATGTATGAGGCTGTATGAGCTTTACAACTGGGGTAAACTTAGGTGAAAAAAATCTTATTATGCAGAATGTTAAAAACACCCTGACCGATCCCTGATAGTATTATTCAGTGTCGAAAATTCGCAATACAAACATTCGTATATAACTCATTTAAAGAATATCACATAAATATTTTCCCTGACCCTGACCTATACCATTAATCCGAATATTTCCCATACAAATCGGACAGGCTTTTTTCAACACCGTGTTTATTACGACTTTTTTCCTTAAGTTTACCCCAGTTGGGAAGGCAAAGGGTTGTAGCCCTTACAGCCTCGTCGTACGTATTAATTTATTTACCGATTTAAAATAAATTTATTTTGGATGGATGGAAACACATTATACAATTTTGTACAGTGATCATTTACTAACCGCAAGTGCGCTTTAATATCTAAGGCGACGAGCAGCTGTGTAGGCAGACTTATCATCAGACAACTTTTCGGCTCGCTACATCTCTAAGTTACTTAAAGAAACAACATCAGAAGTGTGACAAATCTCACGACTGTGACTCATTGACTGCAGTCAAACAATGGGCTTGCGATTGATTTGTATTGTAAACAAGTGATTGCAATACCGCGGTCCATGATCAGCCCGTGGGATATCCGCTCGCTTGTCTCGCTCAAACTCCCGTTGCCCGGCCCCCGTAGCGTTACCTGACACCGTTGCCCGGCAACAAACACTTATGCACCCCGCCGTTGTTTACAGCTGCGGCGCGCGAGTTGGATTTCACGCAATCGGTCCTTGTGAGTCAATTTGTTTAGAAAGATGGTCAAGTGTTATATTTTTTATGTTTACTATGAAACTACTTATACAATGTTATCTTTTGTTCCTCATATTACGACTCTGGTGCAGAGTTATGCTGTGTTGAAATTGTGATTGCGCGTTTTAAAGCTCGTCTTGTATTTAAAAGCTCATAACTCAAAAATTAAAGCGATGATACGTGGTTTTTAATCTTTGATTACGTTACTTATATAATAGATAATAGAATAAGAAATAAAAACGCATTCTTGTCCATACATATTTATTAATTTACAGGCCTCTGATCCCATACCATTATCTGGCGCCGCGCGGCGTAAAACTTGACAAGGCATATCATGCACAAATATCATTTTTGGGCATAGAATGAAAGTAACAGTAAATAAGTAGTTTTATATTCATTTAAAACAAACAAAAATCATTGGGATAGCATTCACCACTTCTGATAAATATGAACATTTCTGAAACAGTTCCCATGCTCTCAGTAAAATCACTTTAGTTTTTCGGATTTTTTTTATTCTACATACTTTTACTTTTCATGCTGGATTTTTATATCTACGTGTTAGTTATTTATACACCTTGATAAACACAATCGATCTTGAAGAACAAAACTAAATTTAACAAGAAAATCAGCAAAAATATCGCACACATCCCGCACCGAATCAACACTCAATGACAAGAAAGAGAAAGAACGTTTTATTTTTTTGTATTTTTTTTCTCTATGGCTTGGATATTCGACTGAGATTAATAGGACGGGAAATTTAACGGAGAAACGAGATAAATAATACAAACTAAGCTCTAGAGCGATAAAGACAAGTATATTTACTTTTTTTCAATCGCGGTAGCATGGCGGCGCCATGTTAACTACTAGTTGACACGGGCATAGTAGACTGAATCGCGATGTTAACTACCAGCTAACATGGACGTTTTAGCGAGTGCGTTTTGTTAACTACCCGTTAACACGGGCAAGCAAGCGGATATGGGAATTGATTCAATTCATGTCAACGTCCCCGCGAGAGGAGTCTGCTTCGGCTTTATTGATAGTCCGAATTGTACGAACTAGTGATTTTAATGCCTTTGTTTATTTTGTTTTTTTTTCTCAATATAAATTTAATCGTGACTTTTGGTCCAGATTGAATCGAAAATTCGTTTTTGACGTTTATCGGCTGCTGCTGATGATGAAACTTACGACTTTGTAAACTGGACTGGAAACCTACGGCTCTGACAAAGTGTTGCGATTGTGAAGTATTTTACATCTACGCAGATAAATTTAAATAACTGCATAACTAATTATTGTCTGATCTTCTTGCACGACTACATCCTTTGAACATTTGGGAATAATTAAAACAGTAGATAGTAGATTTCGGCCAATGGGGTGTCCGGATAAGAATACGCACCCATCTCCTCCTGTTAGGTTAGCTTAGTCGTGAGATGCGCCTAAGGAAAATCAAGAAGACGGGCAGCAGACTCTTTCTATTGGAATAGGTACCCACCTACCTGCGATCCTCAGGACGCCTGCCAAGCATGGGGATTATGGAACACCTCCCTTGTTCAGCAATGGATGATGCTGCTCGTTTTTAGATAAAGACGTAAGACACGGAACTTTAATACCAGGTTAGGTTTTAAATAAATCGTCCTTATCCATTTTTTAATAAGATGAGACATGATTACGTTGTCGTCTAAAGTTAATAAAATCCCTGTCATGATGCTGTCAGGTAATAAGATCTAGTGCCTAATATACCACTCGTACTCTTCCAAGGAGGATTCTGTACAGTATTTTAATATTTCACTAAGCGTATAGCGTATAGGATAGCACAATATTTTTTGTGGAAAGTAAAAAAAAATCGCGATTTTTATCGCATTTTTTTATACAACCAAGGTAGCAAGCAAGTATGCGACCCGCCTGATGGTAAGCAGTCACCGCAGCATATAGACGCTAGCAACACCAGAAAAATCATTAGCGCGTTGCCGACCCTTAAGACATTAGATGTTAAGTCTTTATGTCCAGTAATTTCACCAGCTAAAGTGCCCGTCACACCGGAACACAGAAATGTTTTCACACTGCTGCTTGGCGGCAGAATATCTGACATTGCGGTGGTACCTACCTGGACGGCTCCTTGCACAAGGAACCAACCACTTAGCTGTTTTTATTTACTTTACCTAGTGACGGGACAAGCAGGACGTTCGTCTGATAATAAATAAGCAACACGCTAGCCTATAGACAGTTGCATTGCACTGCCGCTCGTCACCACTTAGTTTTTAAGTCTCTTAGAACTAGAAATTCCTAAGCGCGTCGTGTCCTCGACTGGAAATCTACCTCTAAGTGACCCATCGTTTTTCTTACCACAGTCTATTGACGCCTTACAAGTAAGGCGTCAATAGACTGGTCATACATCCGCACCAAGGTGCGGATGTATGACCCCTGCGGATGGATGGCTCCTGTTGTGTTTAAGGCCAATTCATTTATCCGGCATCTGTGGTTGTCTGGTCTCACCTGGGACCAACCTTTGGACAACGCCCTCGCTGCGGAATGGGAATCATTTACGCAAGACCTTAGTCGTGTTAGCGAACTATCTATTCCCCGACATATAATTCCCCGTGACTCCACCTCACTTTCCCTTCATGGGTTTTGTGATGCTTCTGAATCTGGTTGTGCCGCTGCAGTATATCTGCGTGCAGCACACTCTTCTGGATGCTGCTCTGTCCATCTTGTTATGGCTAAAACTAGAGTTGCCCCTGTTCGGACCCGTTTAACAGTTCCTAAACTGGAGTTGCTAGGAGCTACGCTCCTTTCCAAATTACTCCATCACGTTGCCTTCTGCCTTCGGAAAGCGATGGTGCTGCAATCTATACATGCCTGGACAGATGGCAGAATAGTACTTACATAGATAAGTACTCCTATCCATCACCTTCAAACTTTCGAAGCTAACCGTGTTTCCCAAATTATTAATTCAGGAATCCCTACCCAGTGGAGACATGTTCCTGGACATATTAACCCTAGCGACTGTGCATCCCGTGGTCTTATAATGTCTCGATTAATAAATCACCCCCTCTGGTTGTCACCTGATTGGTTGAAGCAGCCCCCAGCCTGTTGGCCTCCTACCCTGAATAATGCGACTCCTTCCAACCTCCCCGGGCTTCGTTGCTATTTAACAACATCTTCCGTACCTACTGTAGATGCCTCCTTCCTAACTGACCGGTATAGTTCGTTTAGTAAATTAGTTAATGTAACTGCCTTCATTCTTCGATTCGTCTATAACTCGCGGAACCGGGACTCCCCTAGAAATTCCCCTTTTATAACGCCCGATGAACGACGAGATGCTCTCCTATTTCTAGTGAAGCGTGTACAGTTCCAATCCTTCTCCGACGAATTGGATCGTCTGCATTGTGGTGAACGTATCAACAATTCCCTTAGACGACTAAATTTATTTTTGGACGACCAAGGCCTTATTAGAGTAGGTGGTCGCCTGCGAAATTCCGATCTATCCTTTGATGCACGCCATCCTCTCCTTCTACCTAAAAGTGGTAATTTTGTTTACCTCCTTATATCCCACTATCATCGAGAAAATACTCACGCCGGCGCCAACGCCCTTCTTGCACTATTAAATCGTGAGTTTTGGATCTTGTCCGCTCGCAGAGCTATACAATATGTTATTTTTAAATGCCTGCCTTATTACCGGCTGAAAGCAGCTGTTTCACAGCCTCCTATGGGTGACCTACCCAAGGATCGCGTCACCGCTGCGCGACCAATTGCCCGTGTGGGTACCGATTTCACCGGTCCCTTTTATACTAAAATCCAAGCCTTTCGTAATCGAAAAATAGTAAAGAGTTACCTATGTGTATTTGTGTGCCTTTCAACTAAAGCTGTACACCTCGAAGTTGTATCTGATTTAACTACTGAAGCATTTATCGCGACCTTTACCCGTTTCGTTTCCCGCCGTGGTTTACCTAGTCTTATTCGTTCTGATTGCGGTAGAAATTACATCGGGGCGAGTAATTACCTAAAGGACCTCGAATCCTTCCTTCAGTTGAATTCCTCGGCTATCGGCTCAGAGTTATCAAAACGTAATATCAATTGGGTTTTCGATCCCCCCGTATGCCCACATTGGGGTGGCATATTTGAAGCTGCAGTTAAGTCAGCGAAATCACACCTTAAGCGTGTTGTCGTGAAACTCCCCTTACCTTTGAACAACTAACAACAATTTTCGCGAAGATCGAATCCGTTTTGAATTCCCGTCCCTTGTGCCCTGTTTCCCCGGATCCGAATGACTTTGAAATTCTGACCCCTGGGCATTTTCTAATAGGTCAACCACTCACAGCCCTTCCTGAGTACCCATATAAGGACGTGAAAATGAATCGTCTCTCCCAGTTCCAGTTGCTACAGCAAATCACCCAACACTTTTGGTCCCGTTGGCACTTAGAATACCTAAATACCTTGCAGATAAGACAAAAGTGGACCTCCCCTATGAACCCTCGTAGTGTCGGCGAATTAGTGCTTATCAAGGAGGATAATCTACCTCCTTTGGAGTGGCGTCGTGGACGGATTGCCTGTTTGTACCCTGGAAAGGATAGTGTTGTCCGCGTAGTAGATGTCCAGACTCCTACTGGCATTCTCAAGCGATCCATTACCAAACTGGTGCGTCTCCCCATCGACAATCCCTCTACGTAAACATTAGACCATGTTTAGAGCGGGCAATGTGTTTTTTTTATAATTTAGTATGTAGGTAGAAAATGCAACGGCCTGCCAGATAGTTTTCTCCGTACCCTCAAATATTCATATTTAACCGGTGCTGTCCCTTTTTTCCCCTTGCCCCGTACTGTTGACTGACCATTGCGTGGATCGGACGTGTCCGCCGCACCTTAATAAGCTAATTCGTGTGTGCCTCCGAAAAGACTATTACTGTTGTGACCTAGTGAACTTTGTGAAGTGCTTTTAGTTTAGTGTGCCTGAAGACCAGCAGAGCCACCCATCCAGTGAAGAGGAATTTACCTACACCAAGTGCCGTTAATGTACCACGCATGACCTTGACTTGACCCTTTTTCTTTGTTTCCCCTCTCGCAATTTTATTTTGTATTTACACCCTTTTTACGCCCAGCACACTTCCCCGCGACATCTTGTGTCCGCCATTTACACCAGTTACAGTGCCATTCACGCCGGAAACCAACAATTTTACACACTGCTGCTTGGCGGCACAATATCTGACACTGCGGTACCTACCTGGATGGACCTAGTGGACTACTATCTAGTAAACAAGAGATAGATGTACCGTAGTACATCATCATCATCAGCCGGAAGACGTCTTCTGCTGAACAAAGGCCTCCCCCCTTAGACCGCCATAATGACCGACAGTTAGCCATTTGCATCCACCGGTTGCCTGGACGCGAACATTGTCGTCGGTCCACCTAGAGGGATGCCTGCCTACGCTGCGTCTTCCGGTTCGTGGTCGCCACTCGAGAACCTTTCTTGCCCATCGGTTATCGGTTCTTTGAGCGATGTGGCCTGCCCACTGCCACTTCAAATTGCAGAATCTAAGTGCTATGTCGGTGACCTTGGTTCTTCGCTGAATCTCCTCATTATGGATTCAGTCCGAGAAAAGCTCTTTCCATAGCTTGTTGTGTGACTCTGAGCTTCTCTAAAAGAACGTCTCAGTACCATAACTCATCACTAGCAACACACACTGGTTAAAAACCTTTGTCTTCATCATAGTACATTAATTAATTGACGGGCCCGTTGGTCTAGTGGTTAGTGACCCTGTCTGCTACCCAACAGGTCGTGGGTTCGATTCCCACAAAGTGTCTGCGTGTTTTATCTATATAAGTATGTATTTACAAAATAAAAAGTATATATGTATTAGTATCAGTTGTCTGGTTTCCATAGAACAGGCTCTGCCTAGTTTGGGATCAGATGACCGTGTGTGAATTGTCCCAGGATATTATTATTATTATTAATATTATATATAATAAGTTACGTAGAAATAGGATGAATCGGACGAGAAAACCATCAAACGATTGCGTTCAAAAAGTCAAAATTCGAACCAAAACTTTCGTAATTCATGTTTCAACACATTGAGAATTGATAGTAACTCTTTCTTTGAGATATATCGTACTATTGTGCTAAGGTTTAATCAAATATAATTCAAAGTGGCAGCCCAAGGCCTCAGCTGACAGGGACTGTCTTCGTATCTGACTGGGCGGTCATTAATCACCCACTGCCTGTGTGGATACTATCATCGCTACCCTTGAAAGAATACAATTTATTTTACTAACCTATTACTTGTTAATGTTAGTAAAGTTAGAGTACTTAGTTGGTTATTTTTTAGTATTTTATTTTATAGTTCCTACCAAAGATGATTAGAGAAGAGAGTCAAATTTCAATAGAGAAGACGGTTGGGTGGTACCACCGGCTTGAGATCCTGTGATAAAGCAAAACACTGCAAAGCCTTCAGATATTGTACCTAAGCTCTTACCGCGTAGATCGGACCAGCAATAATAACTTAGAAGACCTGAGGGTACACCAGCATAATTGCCACATAAAGATGTTCAAAATCTCAGTCCTCCAGTGACCATAGGTGCTGCAAAGCATTCGAAACATCGGGATGGCAAAATCTAAAATAAACCGCGATATAATCCGTAAAAGTAATTTTATTTCAATGTGTAGTATTCGCGTAAATAAATGACCAACCAACTTCAAAAAGGGAAAAGGTTATCAATTTGTCTGTATTTTTGAATACGTATACATATCTGTTTAAATTATGTACAAATTGGAATATTTTTTACCGATTCAGAAGGACCAAAGGAGAATGTTCCCGCGTGGTGCCTGGGTATGAATAGCATTCTCTCCTCCCGTTGGGTGTCTGTCAGAGGCAACTAAGGTAAAACAAGAAGACAGGC
Organism: Furcula furcula; assembly: GCA_911728495.1. Classification (NCBI taxonomy): domain Eukaryota; kingdom Metazoa; phylum Arthropoda; class Insecta; order Lepidoptera; family Notodontidae; genus Furcula; species Furcula furcula. The sequence goes on along the minus strand of OU452262.1, from coordinate 19,609,226 downwards.
AGCAGCGTCTTTCTATTGGATTACCTACCACCTATACTGCGATCCCCAAGACGCCTGCCAAGCGTGGGGATTATGGCAATCCTTCCCTTCTAAGTCCTTTGTTGAGCAGTGGATTGTCTTTCGGCTGCTGACGATTACTGCTGAGAATTCATCAAGATAGAATTGAAAAAAAAAATATCTTCCAGTGATTACATCACTATCTTTCAAAACAAACATTGATAAAACATCAAAATCCTTAAAATGTTGGCAACATAGTCATAAATCCTCAATTCGTACACTCCAAATAATAGTTTCAGTTGATTCGGCTCTGCACATCACTACTAGAATCCATCCAATCATTCAAACCTAAGCGAACTTTGTTCCGAAAACTCGATTGAGCGCGGAGACAAAAGTTACGGTTGAACAGAAATATCAAAGGAACTTCAACAAATGGTTTGGTGTCAGATTAAGATTGGTTTGAAAATTTAATCTTCGTTTAATGCATGTACAGTGAGACATTTCCGTTTGATAACCTTTAAGGAGATAATCGCTTGCACGTGGCGGCCCAAAATACATGTGGGCGGGGTAAGCGCACGTAACGTCGATAAAACAATTTTGTTTGAAAAGTGGTCAAGCGTTCATGATCACGACCGTACGTCAAAGCTAATGCTTTTCTTAGATCTAAAAACAAAACGGAGTTTTTGACTGGAATATTATCATAATCAGCCAATATCATTCCACTACTGGAATGCACGCCACTGCGCTTGATCTTCGGCTTTCCTCTTACAGTTACTAGCAACCGCTTTGCGAATCTCGTTGATCCACCAGGTCACAGGGCATACTATGCTACGCGTCTCTATTCGTAGAGAGAGAGACACAGACCAGAGACAATTACCCAACATATTCAATTCTGTAGCAAATATGACCAGCCCACTGCCATTTCAGCTGGCTGGCTTTGAGCTATGTCGGTCTCTTTGGTTCTTGGCGATTAACTTAAAAGATCTTTCAAGAAACACCGAGTATAGTTCCCTCCATAGCCCGCTAAACGAGCTTGGACAAGTGGACTAATCGTATCAAGAGTGGCAACGTCTCAGCTCCGTCTCGGACCTAGATATTGATATTTGATCTACTCACTATAAACACATTACAATTTTACTAAAACCGAAGTTGGGACCTCAAGATAGTCGATGTTGTGCACCATCATCTTATATTATTACTAGCAGTCCCCCGCGACTTCGTTCGCGCAAAGGTAGTTAATGAAGAAATACCGACCACATTTCTAAGAAGTGGACTAATACCTACTGATAATGTCCTGACAAAAGAAGCTGAACCCGATAACATTTTGCACGACTTGGGAATCAAAATCAGGTCCAAGCGATCAAAGGTCGTACTCACGCCCATCGTCACCGAGGCAGTCAAAATAAAAGTATAAAATTAAATATAAAATATTTTTCCTGAACATGAACTTTTAAATGACAATAAACTTGGGAGAAAACTTGAGGTTATAATAATATTTTTGCAAATAATAAACTAAAATACACGTAGTTGTCTTTTTAAAGCATCCAACAACACTATGCCGAAGGACACCATAATCCACTCAGTATGTTTTAAGGTATCCTAAAAGGTTCAGTGTTTGTTCAGCATCCGCGAAGAACGGCTGCGTTGCCTTCGCCCTAGTCCGCACTCGGGTAAAGCGCTGACGCAGTAAAAACACTGTCGCGAGTAATCGTCACCGGTCGCCGCGATGACCCAGATTTCTACAATATGTGGTGAATCACAAGAATATGTTTAAATATAGTTAAGGCGGAGTTACATTTTAATATTTGATTAAAAATGGCTTTGCAAAATACAGTGAGGCTTCAAACAGAAACGGAACATCTTTTGTATGAACGTTTCGTTGAGGAACAAGCTGAATGTAAGAAACTACAAAGTTTAGTGAAGGACTTACATTGCAAAATTGAAGCGCTTCAGCAACAACTGGAGCACTACCAAGACAAGAACAATGTATCTCAAGCCAAAGATACCACGACTACCGAGAAAACCTCCGAAGAAGTCCAATATGAGACCGATGAAGAGGAGCTAGCAAAAGAAACTGAGTGCATTCGTCAGCAGAGTCGGAAGAAAAGGAAGCTGAACCAATCGCTATCACCACTGCAACAACAAGGAGCCAGCTCCACCGAAAAAGAAAAAAAGACACAGAAAGAGAAAAAGGCTCCCCAGCCACCTCCTATAATCGTAGAACAGGTTAAAAACTACCAAAAGTTCTACGACTTTCTAACAGCGTCTATATCCAGTGACACATTTTTAATTAAAATGCAAAAAGGGGACAGCGTTAAAGTAAACGCAAATAACGAGGACACGTACAGGGCTATTACAAAACTACTCTTGGAAAGCGAATGCCACTGGTATTCTTACGAGAATAAACAGGATAGACCAGTCAGAGTGATGGCGAAAAACTTACACTTTTCTTGCGATCCCGTCAGAATAATTGAAGACCTAACATCGAAAGGCTACAATATCCAAGAGGTAACTAATAAACTTAATTGGAGGACTAAAGAACCTCTAAACATGTTTATGCTTGCATTCAACAAAGGTGAAGACATTAACAAAATTTATACCATAAAGTCTATTCTCGGATGTAAAGTAGACATTCAACCTATCAAAGCATCTAAATTGATACCCCAATGCAAAAGGTGTCAAGCGTACGGACACACTCAGAGATATTGCTCTAGAGAGCCTAGGTGTGTGAAATGTACCGGAAAGCACCTGACAAAAGCCTGCAAAAAACCTGCAGAAACTAAACCAAAATGTGTCCACTGTGGCGAAGCACACCCCGCTAGCTACCGCGGATGCATAGTAGCTAAGGAACTGCAGCAGTTAAAAAATAAAGCAGTAAATAAGCATAAAGCCCCTACTCATGAGGCCCCACGCATTAACACCGGCAAAAAGATACAGAGCAAACCTGTTACCAAAAACCTGTCTTTTGCTCAGATAACAAAAGGCATACAGGCCACGCGGCCACAGCAAGAGGCACAGACACAGCATACATCTCATTTAGATGAAAAACTAAACAAGATCTTAAACGTCATTACATCATTCGATGAAAGGCTCAAAAAACTGGAACATAGCACCAAAGTAGCTATTACTAAACAAACATTATGGATACGTCTCTAAAAATTATGGCATGGAATGCTAACGGATTACGTCAGCATCAACATGAATTAGAAGTCATCCTAAAAACAGAAGATATCGATGTGTGCCTTATATCCGAGTCACACTTCACAAACGAAACCTATATACAAATCAAAGGATATAAAATCTATCACGCACTGCACCCGGACAATAAAGCTAGAGGAGGCAGCGCCGTCATAATAAAGGAAGGTATCTATCATTATGAGATGTATAAACACGAAAAACGTGAAATTCAAGCTGTGGCCGTTTGTGTCAAGACAAAACGGTATCCGGTCACCATATCATCTATATACTGTCCACCACGGTACTCAATAAAAGTAGCGCAGTATGAATACCTTTTAAAACAACTTGGCAACAGGTTCGTCCTTGGAGGTGATTTTAATGCGAAGAATACCCATTGGGGATCTAGACTTACTACAACTAAAGGTAAAGAACTATTGCATGCAATTAGAAATACGAAATGTGACACAATATCAACGGGGAAGCCAACCTACTGGCCAACAGATCTACAGAAAATTCCTGATTTAATCGATTTTTTCATTTATAAAAACATCTCGTTAAGCTATCTTTCTATTGAAGAGGGTTACGATATGAATTCAGACCATTCACCTATTATAGTAACTATTCATGAGAACATTATATATAGAGAAAACCATGCCACTTTAGTTAATAAATATACCGACTGGCAGAGCTTCAAGCACGATTTAGATTCTGCAGTGATCCTAAAAGTGCCCCTGAAAACCCCACAACAATTAGAATTAGAAGTAAGGACTTTTGTAACAAATATCCAACAGTGTGCTTAGAAAAACACACCTGATTTAAAAAAGAAATCCGGAATCATAAATTACCCAATAGAAATCCGAAACCTTATAATTGAAAAAAGAAGACAAAGGCAGAGGTGGCAACGGACTAGATATCCACTCGACAAAACAGTCTTAAACAAACTAACAAAGCAGTTAAGTAGGGAAATTAAGAAATTTCGCGATGAATCCACTCATACGTACCTTACTCAGCTAACGAGTGATCGTACAACAGACTATTCACTGTGGAAAGCCACTAAAAGTTTAAAAAAACCCATCACGCAAATTCCCCCAGTTAAGGAAAGGAACGGGCAGTGGGCTATAAATAATGAGCAAAAAGCAATTACATTTGCAAATCATTTAGAAGAAATTTTTCAACCAAATCAGCCTGAAAATGAGATCACTCTTGATGCAATAATAGAAGACGTTGATACCGATTTGAGATTCACTACACCAAAAGAAGTACACAAGGAAATTCAACTTCTAAACAAGAAAAAATCCCCAGGTTATGACCTCATCACCGGGGAAGTCCTCAGTAATCTTCCTCGAAAAGCAATAGTAAAACTCACTACACTTATGAATGCTTCGTATAGATTAAAATACGTACCAGATATGTGGAAAGTGGCTGAAGTTATTATGATACCAAAACCTGGTAAACCACCAAATGAAGCAACTTCATACAGGCCGATTTCGCTGTTGCCAATAATGTCAAAATTGTTCGAAAAGCTCTTATTAAGACGCTTAAAACCATTTATAGAAGAAAAAGATCTTATTCCTGACTATCAATTTGGCTTCAGGGCAAAGCACTCCACTATAGACCAAGTTCATAGAATTACTAATATTATTGAAAAATCGTTAGAAGAAAAAAAAGTATGCTCTACAGTTTTCCTGGATGTAGCCCAAGCATTCGATAAGGTGTGGCATCAAGGTCTTATATATAAATTAAGAAAGATGTTACCAAAGAATTTCTCCGACATCTTGGAATCTTACATATCAGAAAGAATGTTCAGAGTAAGACAGGAAGATTCTTATTCTGATCTTAAGCAGATCAAAGCAGGAGTACCACAAGGAAGTGTGTTAGGTCCGGTCCTGTACTTACTATACACCTGTGATATTCCAAAGCTAGAAAAGAACACCATTGCAACCTTTGCTGACGACACGGCCATTATGGCTACAGGTGTTACACACGCGGAAGCAGTGGAAAATGTTCAAATTGCCGTAAACAAAATATGTAACTGGACAAAAAAGTGGCGAATACAACTCAACGAATCCAAGTCAGTTCATATTGATTTCACCAATAAAAAAACAATCTATCATCCGGTATACATAGACAATCGTGTTATACCCTATGAGAATACCGCCAAATACCTGGGCATGACCCTCGACACAAAGCTTCGCTGGAAGGCTCATGTCAAAAAGAAACGCGAAGAGTTAGGCCTTCGCTACAAGAAGATGCACTGGCTTCTCGGTAAAAATTCCGTGCTGTCAGTGCAAAACAAAATACTCCTGTACAAACAAGTCCTAATGCCAGTATGGACTTATGGTATACAGCTATGGGGCTGTACCAAACAAACCAATATAAACACAATACAACGCTTCCAGAATAAAGTACTCAGAGGAATTGTAAATGCGCCCTGGTACATTAGAACAAACGACCTCCATCGGGACCTCAAATTGGACTTCGTGGCCAAAGTTATCAAGGACTACGCTGAAGCTCATGAACATCGGCTTCATCATCATGTGAATGTCGAGGCTATCCAGCTCCTCGACAACACGGACATAGTGAGAAGACTGAATAGAACAAAACCTTTTGAGTTAGTTTAAGTGTTAAATTAGTGCAGTATAGTGCAGTGTAGAACACAAGAACAAAGTGTCTTCGCCTTAATAAAGACAATAAGAAAAGTGCCATTGGACACATTCTTAATCTAATATAATTTATTCGTTTAGGATAGAGTAAAATTGCTGATTAGCCATTAAGCTAGATTGTAATTTATATGGTGTTATCACACAAGGGAACATCATTAAGAAAAAAAAAAAAATGGCGGTACTTCGTCTGTCTGTATGTCTGTCACATCTATATATTTCAGGAACCACTGGCGCTATGGATTTGATATTTGGAACAGTTTTAGATCTTACTTGTTGGGTAAGAATAATAATCGCAAATTAAAACATATTTAATTTCATTTACTTTCTTTTTAACGGTGTCAAAATTTCAAAGAGGCTACTATATCAAGTGGGGTATCATATAAAAGGGCTTCATTTGCAATTTTCAAGACAGTTTTTTGTCTTGTATTTTTTGGCGTATAACCAAAATAGTCACAAAAATCACCGTTCCCCTTATCTCCGAAGTATGTGAAGGGAAAATCTATTACTTATAATAAAACTGTGACAGGTCCAATTCTGTACATTGAAGATATTTTGAAAATTATATTTGGAGGGCATTCTATAACCGATACTGAGGCCGAAAATGTATTTTTTTTTAATTTCTGTCTGTCTGTCTGTCTGTCTGTTTGTATCACGGCTGAGCATCACGCCGAAACTACTGAATGGATTCAAATGAAACTTGGCATGATTTGAGATCTTACTACGAGGTAGGACATAGGATACTTTTTATCCCGTAATCTAGCACGGTTCTTTTGGGAGAGGGGATTAAAGTCAAAACGGGTACTTGGTTATACGCTTGGTCCGATTTTATCAATTTTTCTTTATAATAAGTAAGGCAACACTCATAGAGAGTTGATATCAAGGTTTTGTAATCGATCTGGTTAAGCAACGTTAGGTAAGGTCATTAAATAGATGGGTGACCGCTTAACGCCATTTGAACTAAACGGGTCCGTGCTTCGGAGAGCAAGTAAAATGTGGGTCCCAGTTTTTAACCGACTATAAAAAATGAGGTTATGTATTCGATGCGAATGTCTGTTATTCAAAGTTTAGTTAACGTAAAAATAGCGCAGGCGGAGCTGCGTGGGTCAGCTAGTCTGAAATAATCATGGGTAATAGAGATCTATATTTTAAAGAAAATAATAAAATGATGTTTCTAAGTAGTACAGCTTTTTAGCAATTTTAAAAACCTCGAGAAACAAACATAGTTTTGCGGTTGGGTATTTTGCTATTTGAGGTATTAGAGGAATAGTTAAATAACATTAATAAGAAGATATAGAACCCTCGGTGCGCGAGTCAGACTCGCACTTGACCGGTTTCTTTTTTAGATTTTTTTTTTGGTTCGATTCGGTACTTTTTTTTCGCGGGGGAAAGCTTCAAAAGTTTCCGGGAGCTGTGGGGCTCGACTGGGGTATGTGGGATTCTTACCCATTAAAACCCCCGCGGCTTTCGCATCGGCACATGACCCCGGGCTCTCTGGTGGTATATCGATTCGGTACCTAGCATCAGCGTCATAAAATAAATTAGTTTTTGTTAAACTCTTTAAAAGGGTTAATTTGGATAAATTCGATGGGTTCAGTTCGGTTTATTATTATCTGAGGTATTAGAAGAATAGTAAAATAACATTTATATGCGCAAAGTAGCTATCGAACCATCGGTGCGCGAGTTCGACTCGCACTTGCCGGCTTTATTTATTTTTATTTGATTCGGTACCTAGCTCCGAACCGGAGTATCTTACCTACTAAAACGCCCCGTACTCAATAGACATCTAGGGCCCACAACCCAAACATTCAACCGACAACTACGAAGGTTGCCCGTTATTTGCCCAGGCTTATGGCTGAGGAGCGAGGCGGCACCTTTTTTTTTTAGGCGGCAGCTTGACGGCAGCGGGTGCGCGCGGTGCAGGATACACGCGTTTGTGAACACTCTCCACAGCCTCGTATTGAATTGAAACCTTGCGTGCATTCAGTAGCCACACTCGAGCTAACGCAGCAGTTATCAAAATAGTTTAAATAAACAATATAATCAGTTCCCATCACTTTTAAAATTATATCAAATTCAAATTTTAAACATCGATGTCGTATTTTAGTTTTAAAACCCATGATATAACTCAAACCTACCGCTTATGTCATAAAAAAAAACGGTTTTCAATTACCTTTTAAAAGACATCACACGCGAGATTTTTAAGTTAGGGATCCTATTTTGACCTTAAAACCCTCGTAATTTCTTAAACCTGACTTCTTCCTAAACCTGTCTATCATATTGTATCGGAAGACAGTGAAATGTGTTAAGAAATGGTAATATATTTATTTTTTTACAAAAATTAAGGTCCCGTGACTTCTACTTAAAAAATTTCAAGAAATGCAAAAACATGTAATTGTTTATTTTCTTTGAGGCGTCTGCGTGTGAAAATTCAAGGCTCTAGTACCAACTATTCATGTATTATAACGCTTTTTATAAAACACTAGCTAACCCGCGCAGCTCCGCCCGCTCTTTAATTACATTTTGCTCCCCTTTTCTCCCTACTTCCTTGATTTATCTCTCTCCATTTCTCTCTCTTATAATAAAAATCTAATTCTATGCTATTTCACTCCCCTCCCGCTTCGGTCCCCGTCACACTTCCCCTCTTCCTCTCCCCGTTGTCCTGTCTGAACCCTCTCCCTCCTCTCTCTTCTCGGGGGCGTTTTAGTAGGTAAGTCTAACCTTGATATAAATGACCTTGTACAGTCTTTCACTGATCTTATTTTGACTTTGTTTAATTTACACGCACCTCTTAAGACTGTTAAGTTTAAGGAGGCTCAGCACCAGTGGCTCACAGACACCGTTAAAACAATGATACAAATTCGGGACAATTACCACAATAAATTTAAGGAAGATAAAACTGAAGCTCTTAAAAACTGTTATAAAACTATGAAGTACTTGGTAATAGCGGCTATCGAAAATGAAAAAACAAGCTTTTTCACACAACATATTAACAAAAACATAAAAAATCCCAAAAAAATATTATTATATATTTAGGAAAAACTTAAAAAATACTTGTAGTCCTGGTAAAAGCAATAGTACGGACCTCCCACCACAATTGGATGATCCTGATCTTCTTAATTCCCATTTCCTTAAGGTTCTCGGTGATATTTATGTATCTATCTCTGAACTTACTTACTGGGAATATCATCGATACAGTTCTGCTACATTTTCACTTGCCCCAGTAAGCAAAGATACAATTAGCAAGGTTATACATAGTCTGAAGTCCAATGCACTAGGAACTGATGGTGTTTCTTTGGATATGTTATTGATGACCTTGCCTGATTCACTAGAAGCTATCACTAACATTATCAATGTTTCTATAGTCACGGGAACCTTTCCTAACAGCTGGAAATCTGCCATTGTGAAGCCAATTCCTAAAAATAGCAATCCTTCATCCTTGGAAGATCTGCGGCCTATTAGTTTGCTTCCCTGCTTGTCAAAGGTGCTTGAGAAGGTAGTATGTATGCAACTCACTGAATATCTCGAGGTAAATAACATTCTTCCTCAAAAACAATCAGGTTTCCGTAAATCCCACAGTACCACCACAGCCCTGCTAGATGTTGTTGACAACCTACTGGTGAGCCAAGACCAAGGGATGAATAGTATACTAGTGCTTTTAGACTTCTCTCGTGCCTTTGATTCCATAAATACATCCTTGCTCTTGTCCAAGCTTGCCTTCTATGGATTTGATGCCAATGCTGTGAAATGGTTCCATAGCTATCTTGACGGTCGGCAGCAACTTGTTGAAGTTGTTAAGTCTGATGGTTCCAAATCACAATCTTCTTCAAAGCCCGTTCTTCGTGGTGTCCCCCAAGGGTCTATTTTAGGGCCAATCTTATTTATTTTATACAGTGCAGATATTATATGCGGATGACTTACAATTATATTACTCCTTCCTCTCTCCAGATTTAGTAGATGCTGATACTAAAATCAACCATGACTTAAGGCATGTATCAGATTCTCTTATTCTGAACCCTAATAAAACAAAATATATGCTCATTGGCACAAAAAATAATGTTAAAAAATTTCAGTATATTCCTATAGATATTGTTGTGGATGGTCAGGCTGTAGAGCGTGTCTATGAGGCAAGGAACCTTGGTCTGATTCTTGATAGTAACCTTAATTTTGAAAAACATGTTGCTGAGGGTGCTCGAAACTGTTTTTACCGCTTAAAGTAGTTATGAAAAATACGACCTTATCTTAGTGAAGCTGTCAGACTCCAGTTGTGCGAATCACTGGTTCTATCGAAGCTAAATTATTGTGATGTTGTCTATGGTCCCTGTTTACTCAGTAGAACAGAAAGGTTGATACAGCGGGTTCAAAATGCATGTGCTCGTTTCGTTTCGTTTAGATTTTCGGTCTCCTTCCCGGAAGAAGAGCAAGTTTCCGGAATCAAGGGTTATCGTATCCTGTCCCTCTCGTCGGACTTCAGATAATCCCAAGATATCCCAACGTAACTTGCTCAATTCTTCCTCCAGCTCGATAATCTTCTCGTCAGGCCGACGTGCGGACATTATGTGTGCCAGGGCCAAATTTCGGTGGGGGTGGTAGCGGGGCATCTGCCGGAGATTCTTCGCACCCCCTGCTCGACCGTTACCCCGCCCGCTACCAAGGCGGGGAATAGCCATAATCCTCACGCTTGGCAGGCGTCTTGGGGATCGCAGTTTCGAAGAGATGGATATGTTATACAGAAGACGCTGCTGCCCGTCTCTTTCCCTCAATCGCTTCTTACGAAACCCACGGGAAGAGAGGGGGGGATGCAAATTATTAGCCGGCATCCCACGGCAAGGAAGCCGGCATCCCAGGAATATTTACACAAAATTAATTTCCTAACAGTTCGATCGCGGAAGCCAGTAGGACAGACGGGAATTTTGACAGAAAAAAAATTCCCGTTTGTCCGATGATCGGACTACCAATCGAACTACGACGAATAAACCCCTTCATCGAGTCTGCCTCCATCGCGACGCCCAGTTTATCTAACATATGTAACGCTCAGCTTCCGAACGTAGAGAACGTTCGGAAACTGGGCGTTACATATGCAGCAACCTTAACTAATTCCCCGTGGAACGCGTATCCAGTTCCATTAAACGTTCAAGTTAGATTAGAACAGGCAAATTATGATTGGTGCAACTAATGTACGTGCGACTCCCATATCCAGTTTATCGCATTTCGAATGAATTTATGGGAAAATAACTTTAGACCGCGGTTCCGTCTGGATTAAAAAAAAATGTGTTTAAATCCGCCCGGGTGGTGGATTATAGTCTAAATCTGTTCTCATAATGAGGAGAAGCGAAGACCCTTGTCCAGAAGTGGGAACAGGATAAAATATTATACAGGATAAAATCATTATTTTACTTTATAATACCAGCCCTTGTTTTTGTTGGTTTGTTGGACACTGGCCTCTCCTCAAGACGAAGGGCTGAGGCCATAGTCCACCACGCTGGCCAAGTGTGGATTGGCCTTCACATGTCATTGGAAAGCTAGTTAGGCTTTCTCAGTAATGCATTTCCTCACGATGTTTTCCTTCACCAAAAGCTAGTAACAACCGCACAAAGACGATTCGCACATGATTAATTAAAGAAATCAGAGGTGCGAGCCGGGGTTCGAACCTGCGCACCATGTTTCCAAGGCAAGCTCTCGCCTATTGTTTGCGTAACCCTATTTTGATCGCTTGTTAATTCTATTGTGTGGACTCATAAATGTACTAGATATAAGCAGGTACTTACTAGCAAGTTATCGATGTTTCCATCCCTCTATTAATTTAAATAATAGTTACGCATCGAGGCGTCTGGATACAGTTACAGTTTGTGTTTACAGGCGACAGCGAAAACATCTCAAGGAAGCGATCGAAGAGAATTGTACCGGCGACCTTTGCGACGACTTCGGACTACTGTAAAGTACTGTGCGACTTGAACTACTGTAAGTGCTTTGTGAGCTAGTGTGAGTGTACGTGGAATAAAATATTTTTTTACATTGATTGGCATTTTAATACCCATCCGCACGTTACACTGTAATGAATTGGATACACAAAGAACCACTACTACAGGGGCTCCATATAGAAAGAACCGTTACCTTACTTACCGGTGAATAATTTTATACTTGCAATCTTCAGTAAGGTGGAAAATTTCCAAAAAGGTGGCTGGTACAATTTTAGGTATTTCCACTTCGCTCTACATCACTCTTGTGTCTCGTAGATGTAAGACACCCCAAAAAAACAGTACAATTTTCATAATTTCAAGTTAGTTTACAACTTTTCGTCTTTGATGTATTGTGTCTTCTTGTAGTAAGTACGTCGCGAACATCGTCACGAAGTTTCGCCATCAACTCCGCACTTTCACTACAAATAAACATCTTGTTTGTTCGAGCTTTTGCTCAGATTACACGAGCAACGTGAGTATCAGGAAATAAGAGCGACTCCACACTGGCCGCTAAATACCGGCACAAAACATGACATGTGCTTGCCTGCTTAAAATAATGAGATTAGGATTTTATTTGGAATTCGCAGCGTCCAGAACCCCTGCTATGAGAAGGGTTAAGATTGGACTTGGAATTCTTGGATTAGTTGTATTCTAGTAGTTAATCTATGAGGTAATTATCTTATTATATAAAAGAGTAGGCAAAAACCCACTCATCACGAAATCTCAGAAACTACAAGTGCTAGGAGTCTCAAACTTTTCATGGGGTTCCTTTTAAGACGTAGGTGCTCACTAAGACGCGATTTTGCGAAATTCAACCTCTAAGGGGGTCAAATAGGGGGGCAAAGTTTGTATGGGAGAACGCGATTCCTTGGTCCTATTGACTTGAAATTTTGCACAGACATTCGTTAAGAAAATTAATTGAATTAGTATTTCATATTTTTTATAATTTATCCCTTTACAGGGTAAAAAAGAAGTATTATTACTTAACCGATGGTGGTACAAATATATTACCACAATGAGATACGATAATTCGAAAGGTAAAATAAAAGTTCCTTGGCCAAGTGGTTACGGAAGCGTCCTCTAAGTGTGGACTGTCCGGGTTCGCTACCCGTGTGCGGATTTTTTTTTTGTATTTTTAAACTTTGTTTTGTTTTTTTTATTTATATTAAGATTCGATGTTTTAAATATTTAACTCATATTGACTCCGGCACTTTTTATCTCTAATATATTTTTATATTTAATACTTTTTTTAAATTTAAAATCATGCATACGTAGTTAACTTCTCTCTAATGTTATGATTTAGTTATTAGTGGAAACTGAATTGATTTTTGTACTATTGGATCTTATATTTAGTAATAAGTGGTATCATTTGTTTGTTTCGCAAATATAACAAACTAAAAATAAAATAATGAAAATATATTTTCAAAGTGTCTGTTTGGGTAGGAATACAATATGCAAGCACCTATTGTACGTATGAAATAAAAAAAGCCAAAACTTTATTGGAATTATTGTCTGTCTGTCAGTCAGGGTTTTTTCTATAGGTTGGCTGGTGTTGGGGACCAACGACATCAAAGTATCTTTAAATAGTGTGAAACAAAGTCGCTATCCGAGTCTGTCAATATCGGATAGCACCTCCTAAACCACGCAGTGATTTTCACCATCGGTTAGATAATTTTTCATTGAAGGTTTTAAGTTTTATATAAGTAAATAAACTTACATAGCTTACATTGACTAAACCTAAAGAGATACATAGTTAACAATCAAGTACTAGAGGATTTCATTAATTCCATATATTATAAAGTAGGTAAATATCCGGGATATAATATACCCGCCCTTCGGTGGCGGACTCAAAGGCAATGCACTGAGGGACAGCTGATGCAGATGCCACCGGAGGGAGAACCCCCTCTCATGTGCCGATGTGACAGCCACGAGAGTTTTAGTGGGTAAGAATCCCCCACAGGATCCCAGGGACATATTAAACGTGCCACCACCCCTTTAACTGTGACAACGGTGACAGATTCCCGGGGGGCTATAATGCGCCGCCGGCAGCGGCTTCACAGGCCCTTGCCTTGCACTGAGGGGTACCCGGTGCAGCCCCATATTTTTTGCGGACAGCCGTGGGGGGTTTAGAGGGTAAGAATCCCACACACCGCGGTCGACCGCCTGCAGGATCCTGGAAGCCTATTGGAGGTCTACCCGTGGTCCCCGAAACTTTGAGCACGGTGACAGGTTTTTGAAGTGAAACTTCTTATGCGACTTCCTATGCCGTCCGTGAGTGAGTGAGTGGGTGAGTGGGCGAGTGGGCGAGTGGGCGAGGGGGCGAGTGGGCGAGCGGGCGAGAGGGCGAGTGGGTGAGTGTGTGAGTGGTTCTGTGTGGTTCGGTGTGGTTCGGTGTGGTTCGGTGTGGTATGGTGTGGTACGGCGTGGTACGGTGTGGTACGGTGTGGTACGGTGTGGTACGGTGTGGTACGGTGTGGTACGGTGTGGTACGGTGTGGTACGGCGTGGTACGGTGTGGTACGGTGTGGTACGGTGTGGTACGGTGTGGTACGGTGAGGTACGGTGTGGTACGGTGTGGTACGGTGTGGTACGGTGTGGTACGGTGTGGTACGCGGACTGACCGGGACTGAGTGGGACTGAGCGGGACTGAGCGGGACTGAGCGGGACTGATCGAGACTCAGCGGGACTGACCGAGACTGAGCGGGACTGGGCGGGACTGACCAGGACTGAGCGGGACTGAGAAGGACTGAGCGGGACTGACTGGGACTGAGCGGGACTGACTGGGACTGACCGGGACTGAGCGGGACAGACCGGGACTGACCGGGACTGAGCGGGACTGAGCGGGATTGACCGGGACTGAGTGGGACTGACCGGGACTGACTGGGACTGAGCGGGACTGAGCGGGACTGACCGGGACTGACAGGGACTGACGGGACTGACCGGGACTGATTCGGATTCAGCCAGTCCGAGTCAGTCAGTCAGGGACACCTGGTGCAGATCCCACCCGAGAACCCAGGTTTCCCTCTCATGTTCCGATGTGATAGCCACGGGAGTTTTAGTGGGTAAGAATCCCAAATACCCAGTTTAAATTCCCCACGGGATCCCGGGGACATATTGGATGTTTCCCCCGCTACACCCTTAAACTGTGACAACGGTGACAGATTCCCGGAGGGCTATAATGCGCCCCCGGCAGCGGCTTCAAAGGCCCTTGCCTTGCACTGAGGGGTACACGGTGCACACTCTTTTGTGTGGACAGCCGTGGGGGACACATACTGCAGTCGATCGCCCGCAGGATCCTGGGGCCTATTGGAGGTTTCTCCCGCGATCTCCGTATCTTTGAGCATGATGATAGTTTCCCGGGTGGCTTTATTGTGCCCCCCGGTGGCGGGCTCAAAGGCAAGCCACTGAGGGATCTTGGTGCAGATCCCACTGGATGGCCCAGGTCTCCTACTTATGTACTAATTTAACAGCCGTTGGGGGTTTAGTGTATAAGAATCCTACATAACCCGGTTGACCGCCAACAGGGTCCCGGGGACCAATTGAAGGCTTCCCCCGTGACCCCTGTAACCGTGAGCACGGTGAAAAGTTCCCAGGTGGCTTTATTGTGCTCCCCGGTGGTGGGGTCAAAGGCAAGCTACTGAGGGTATAATGTTGCAGATCCCACCGGATAGCTTAAGAAGGGGTTCTTATGTGCTGATTGCACGGCGGTTGGGGCTTTAGTTTATAAGAAATTTACATACCCGGTTGACCATCAACAGGGTCCCGTAAATCCCATTAAAAGCTTCCCCGTGACCCCTGTAACCGTGAACACCATGACAGGTTCTCGAGGAACTATAATGTGCCTCTCCGGCGGCGGGTTCAAAGTCAAGGCACTGAGTGGTATCAGCTGGTGCAGATCCCGACAGATAGCCCAGGTCCGCCCTCTAATGTGCCGACGTGATAGCCGCGGGGGTTTTAGTGGGTAAGAATTCCCCGGTTGACCCCCGTTTACGTCTTAACGATGAAACCGAACAAGGAAGCCCGTATTGCTTCCATAAATTGGTTTCAAAGAAATTGTGTCCTTAATCCACCCAAATTGTGCACCCGTACACGTCTGCAGTTTCTAAAATTATAAATACAATTAACAAATCACAAGCTCAGAGATTCAACGTTGCAGGCTTAAACCTAAGCGTTGAGTACTTTGCCCATGGACAGGCAGCTATACGTAGCCCTTTCACGAGTCACTTCTATACAAAATTTGTTCATATTGCGTTACGAAAAGTCAGCTACAAACTGATAAATAATTCCAAGAAATTCTATAATCAAAGGCAGTAGCTTTAAATTATTCACTTCTTTTTATTCTTAATTACACCCGTGCGGAGCCGGGGCGGGTCGCTAGTATCATATATTTTGCTGTTAAGCAGTAATGTGGAGATAGTCGAACATACTACATGTACTGTAATGCTTACCCCGTCACTAAATTACTTAAATTCTGTACAATATTCTTATGACAAATAAATGATTAAAAAAAAAATCTCCGCTCCCATTATTGAATCAATAATGATACCTACTTTATCGCATCCACAATCTGAAGCTCATACAGTTCGTTGTTTTAATTAAAACGAAATGTATAATTTGACTTATTAGTAAAAGTCTAAATTTTCCAGGTCAAATATTTAATGTTACTCTAGGTACACATAATTTCCATGAAACAACCCAGACAGAAAATAATACGCCTACGTCTCTGTTAATTTAATATAATAAGAGCCTTATCTACGAAATTCTTTCTCAGTATGAGAGCACTCACTCATAATCACAAAATAATCAGTATAAACAAGTCAAGTTCATGTTTGTACCTCACGTTTCATACCTACGCTCGGTTGTCGCGCTAGCGTTATCAACTCTGGCTTATGCGAAAAAACTATAATCTCGTATCTAGTTGTTTGATTGATTGTTGAGATTAAAACAGGAAAAACGTAAATAAAAACCAATACTAACTCAAATAATTCAATCTTTGCAAAAAACATCACAAGGCGTGTCTGAAGCGGAAGGCAATCGTGCTCGCACTATTTCCAACACCCTTACGATATACTCGTATTGTGTGTGTCCGTGAGCGAAGTCTATGTGTGCGTTGCTCGAACGCGCGTAGAACGTAGCTTGAGTTCTGAAAAATAATTATTTTGTGTAAAATATATCACTACAGACGTACCTATTGATAAACATTGCGAGGACTTTTTGTAAACAAAGAGTCTTACTGAAAAGTTTGTTTTGGACCATCATTAGACACTTGTGAGATCAAAGAGCGAAACTTTGGAGACGAGTAGGGATGGGATTACATCGCGAACGACGGAAAATAATAAATTGGAACTGTACTGGGAGGAATAGAAAGATATAAGTTTCTGTTGGCAACGTTATGTTTGGTTTTATTATGTTGGCAATACAGACAAGTTTTTTTCCTTTTTGCTATCAATCAATTACCGATATATGTTTTAAGTTATGTGACATTGTTTAAGGATTATTTAACGTATTTTATCTAACGTGGAGTGTTTCCTCGAGATGATATACCTATAGCTTATACCCGTACCCGAATCTTCAACTTTTTTTATTGAACTTGGAGACACCTGATAGCGACACACGTGCCATAGGCAGCGTTCTTTAAGTCTCTCGTTCTCAGTAATAGGCAAAAAAAATATTAAGTCAGTCATTTACCTTATCAAAAAATATTGGATAAGTATTTTTTTTTTGTCAATTATACAAAAAATTACCACGATACTGTGCGTTCAAATTCCGCGTGACGTCACGACCGCATACATTTTTTACTGAGACGTGACTTCACAAGCCCTTTCACTGCCGAACTTAGACGCTCTATATCTTTGGCAATTTCTATTAATTTGTTAATAATTACGTGTCCAATATTTTTTGATAATCTTACTGACGGACTAATCAGAATATTTTTTTTTACCCCGTCATCATCCCCATTTCACCAGCTACAGTGCATTTTATGTCAAAACACAGCAATGTTTATACATTGGCTGCTAGGCGGTATATCTGACGCTACGAGTACCTCGACGGCCTCTTGCAAAAAAAGCTTGCAACTTAGTATATTAGCATCACAGAGTATTGGGGCACTGACGCACTTGACACAGGCCGCACTGAAGTGTCCGTTTTGACTGCTTGCTTATCGTAGAAGAAAAAGAACTACGACTACGGAATTCCTTCCTAATGTTGAATCACGAAGGAATTAAAAAAAAAAGAATGTTGCAAATTCGTAGACCCAATATTCAGAAAGTTTAACCTTTAACCATGGTCGTGCGGAAGAATCATGGAGAACCGCCCGGCCACTCATTTCTCTTAAACGGGGCTTAGTAGAGGTCCCATATTTTTTAAATATGCCTATGCCAGTGCGGTACGGTTTAAGTTCTCTAAGTTGTAAAGTTCAAGCGTTAGGGGTTTTTCATACTGTCTACATTTTCTTCGAAATCGTATCAGCAATAATTAGCAGAAACAGTGGGACCTCTACTAAGCTTCGTTTAAGAAAACGACGTGGCCTCGAGGTTGAAACATGAAGAACCGCGCGGCCATCGATATACTATGCGGCCATTGAACCATTACAACTTTCTGAATATTTTATTCTATTTCTGTATTTCTAAAATTTACGGATATGCGACTTAGATTTTTTTTTATACTACCAAGTTGGCAAGCAAGCGTGCGGCCCGCCTGATGGTAAGCAGTCACCGCAGCCTATAGATAGTAGCAACACCAGAAGAATTACTAGCGCGTTGCCGACCCTTAAGACATTAGATATTAAGACTTTGTGTCCGGTAATTTCACCAGCTAAAGTGTCCTTCACACCGGAACACAGCAATGGTTACACAATGCTGCTTTGCGGCAGAATATCTGGCACTGCGCTGGTGGCTGCAGTGGTTCTTTGCACAAGGAACCTACCACCTAGTATTCCACAATTCAATACTCATTGTTAGTATTATACAAATTTCTTCGACGTAGTCATTTTTCTTCTACGACACTGTGTCCGAGCACTCGAAACGGACACGTACTGGCAACCTCACAGCAGGAAACCTAGCTTTATTTGGTATTTTTGTAATATTCTTTCACACTCGACCTACTCTAGTATCAACCAGCTACTTACCCAGACCTCAATTCCCATAGAACATCACGGTAAAATCAACCTTATTTAACGAACAACAAGGTACATACCCTGTCAGACGCTGTTTATTAAACATTCCGTTTGTAGCCGATTTTATAAATAAACTTGTGTACGAGACGCGGATAAGTTACCTCGGTACTTTGGGGACCTTAATTGCTGTCCTTTGGACCTCGGCGGTGATCCGTTCATTGCTTTTGGTTCTTGAATAAATTATTGGGGTAAAATGGTTGGATACTACAACTTCGGATAGCAATGATAGTGAATCTTTATAGAGTATCGAACCGGTACTCACAAACGTTTATTTTGATATCCATCCATACCTAAAGCATTTGTAAGCAACAAGAATCCCGTGGGGTTTCCGTTTAAGAATAGCACCCTCCCATCTCCTACCGTAGGGTGTCCGTAAGAGGCGACTAAGAGAAAACAAAAATAAAGAGGAGGTCCAGAAGAAGAAATTTCACAAGAATTAAGTCAATACTATAAATACGAAGTCTACTCGTACATGGAGTAAATCGACAAGCAGTAAGTCCTTAAAGAGCAGGTATATATATAGTAAGTCCACAAAGAGTAGGTCCCCATATAAAGTAAGTCCACTAGAAATAGGTCCACATAGAGTAAATCCTCAAAGAGTAGGTGCATATAGAGTAATTTCAAAAGCAGTAAATCTACAAGAAGTAAGTATATAAGGAAGAAGTGCACAAGAAGTAAGTCAAATCAAATGAAATGCCAAACCAAGTGTGTACAACGATTATTTTTTAAATGTTTTGTGTGCTTTGAATT
Organism: Furcula furcula; assembly: GCA_911728495.1. Classification (NCBI taxonomy): domain Eukaryota; kingdom Metazoa; phylum Arthropoda; class Insecta; order Lepidoptera; family Notodontidae; genus Furcula; species Furcula furcula. The sequence continues at coordinate 19,589,509 of OU452262.1, read as the reverse complement.
TGGTAGCCTGACACCATATGTGCCAAATTATCTTTGTGTAACACAATCTTCTGTGGAGTGGTGATACATTCCCAGTCGGGTTGGTCCAATTTTGAGCGAGCGTTATAGTTTTCTTAAAATGTTAAGGTCTACCCAGATATGTTTACATATTTAGTAAACATTAGCACAGGACATACCCTGGAGTCAGAGCTATAATATTGACGAGCTAAGTTTCAGGACGAGTCGCGGTCGACTGACCAATTAAATGTTGTAGTTTCACTACGAAATACGTTAATACAGAATGTTTTAAAAATTCTGGTAGAAAACTAAACTGGCCCACACATATTTATGTAAGTATCCCTAAAAAGTACCAGGCAGTCTTACATAAAAAAAATAAAAGAATAGAAGAACTATTTTAAAATATCCCCCAACCCCGACAGCCAGAACATTCGAATATCTGCCAATATCAGTCTTAAATCAATCAAGCTGAAAGCAAGTATCAACGGTGACCTCAGCACAATGGCAGATCTTTCACGTCATTTGTCAAAACGTTCAGACGTTAGATAATAAAAAAATGAAATTGCTTTGAAAACGACACGCTTTAGCATAATGCCTGCGACTGAAACTATAACTCAAAAGGTCCCGATAGAACTGCGGACCTTCAGGAATTTATCGTGGGGTGACCATTATTTGGAGCTACCCAAAATATGTATCGCATACAAACTTTACTACTAGCTAAAATATTTATATGCTGTTTATTAGAAAGAATAAAATATGTTCTATTTTCTCTTAACTTTTGACGCATAAAAATAATGAAATGCATATAAAAACCAGATTCAAAGAATAATACCTATTAAATAAACTACTTATCCCAGAATACATGTAGTTTTTTTTTATAATCTGACCACTGGTGAGCTGTGTTCATACATTTATTGTTCCGATATTGATCTTGTAAAAAAAAAACAAGGCAAGCTTCAAACTTATAACTCCCCAGTTATAAGTTTGAAGCTTGCGCTGTTTTTGCATTGGGGTTTACAAATACATATCCAAATAATATTACAAGAATGTCTTAAAGCTATTTTGGTATTGTGACTCTGGAGTTTGATGGTTGTTGCATTATCTCATTAAATTAAACAAACCGTCCAGGATTATCCGGGAATTTTCGACAGACTCACTGTCACCGAAATTAACCCTTTCACAGCGGCTGAGCACGCGCTTGGCCCTAGTCCGTCCAAAGTCCCTCCTATATAATTAATCATGGACCGCCTATTGACAGAGGATCAGTTTGGACCTTCGTAAGTAGAATCCCTGAAGTATTACTAGGGTTGTTTTTCTAATTTCCACATATTAGATACATGGGATAGCCATTTTTTTTATAATGTATGGTGGGTTACGTGAAGGACATTGTAGCTGGTGGAATTACCGGACACAAGTACTTAATATCTAATGTCTTAAGGGTCGGCAACGCGCTAGTGAATCTTTTGGTGTTGCTAGCGTCTATACGCTACGGTGACTGCTTACCATCAGGCGGGCCGCGCGCTTGCTTGCACATAATAATAAATAGTATATAAAAATGCTTTAGATGGCAGGAAACACCCGTGATAAAATTCTACAATTTTAAACCGGCCATCGTGTTTTCTGTCTATAGCTTGGCCATTCTTAGAAGAAATGTGAACGCGTAATGCTCAGTAAGGCAAGTTGGAATATTGACGACAAAGCAATGAAGACTCGCGCTCCTGGTCTGGTATTCTAATGGAACGAGGATGACAGAAACCATTTTAATAATAATAATATCTTGGGACAATCCACACACGGTCATCTGATACCAAACTCAGCAGAGCCTGTGCTATGGTAACCAGACAACTGATACTATATATATACATATACTTTTCTTGTAAATATATAACACCCAGACACTTAGTGGGAATCGAACCCACGACCTATTGGCTAGCGGGCAGGGTATCTAACCGCCTACGAACGGGCCCATCCAGTGTCGTAATGGTATTGGATAAAGGTGCTTCATATTAATTACCCCTAAATTTGGCAATATTTCACACCGTGCAACACTGGATTACAGAACGAACACACTGTACCTAACCACTGACATACCAGCGGAGTGGTATTTTACTTGATAAAGGTAACAGAGGATTGAAAGCCGTTAAATTGATTTAGTAATTTTACACCTTTTTAATGCAATAATGAGAATTTGGGGTCCCATTTACGTTTGTCAGAAATTGTATTAAGCTGTATACTTTGAGAGGTTTACATTCCATAATCGAACATTATTTTTATCGGGCATTAACCGTACCAAAATATATTTTGGCTAGACATAGACTTTTGCTACATTAACTTCTGTAATGTTGATTAATTTATGCCACTTAGTTTTGCGACTAAGGGAAAACAAGAAGACGGGCAGCAGCGTCTTGCTATTGGATTACCTAACACCTATACTGCTACTGTCGTGGGGATTGTAGCAACCCCACCGTTCAAAGGCGTCTTTCAGCTGCTGCTGATGAGTATGATCACATCGTTTTGGTTATTTCATAATTCATCTTGGACAAAATAGTTTAAGCATAGGCATTGTTTTCATTAAAGGTATGAAACTAGCCTAAGATATCCAACTATTTAAGTGACTTCTAAAAAGAGCAAGTTCTCTGTTTGTCGACTTTAAACTTATCCTAAGATGAATGAGGAAATTTTAGTAATAGTTAATGAAGAGAGACAAATTTTAAGATCTATTGAAAATAGGAGAGGAAAGATGATTTGCCACTTGAAACGACACGACATCTTCTTTAAAATGTTAGTGGAAGGCAAAATAGAAGGGAAAAGGGGAAGAGCGAAGTTTCATGAAACAGGTAGTAGAAAAAGTGGGAGGAGTGCCGTATCAGAAGGTCGAAATAAAAGCATATAATAGATCGGATTGGAAATTGCTTCACCGACAAATTAAGTTGGTGAGAGAGAGAAACTTATCTTAAGATTACATAATCTGTCGTCTTTATGTTATATAGAAAAAGAAAATAATTTAATTTTTTACATCCATGTCGTCCTCGGAAACAATTCAGGTAAGTTATCTGTCCTGATTCCGTATTTCATTTTACGGGACCCATTGTTCGGCGATGATAAAGGGGGTCGGGGCCCTAAGCTTGCGCCCTCTAATACGATGGCTGCTTACCTGCTGGTACAGAGTAGAAAATACGTAGATGTGACAGCTTGGGGTATCATTTTGTACCTAATAGCCGAGAGCGTTTGTCACTTTGTTTGGGCTTTGTTCCATTATCGTATATACAATGCGTAGCAAAAGACTGGAGTTGTTTGTATCTGTATACTGGTTAACATGTAAATGTGATGCTAACGGGAAAAGATAGATGTTTGTCGGATGGAAAATGACACGCCTATCTAGTATCTACAGACCAAGACTTCCCAATGCCCCCCTGGGGCGCTGGGGTAGATAGATCGCGTGGGACAATTGATGGTTTCAAAAGAAAAATCCATAGTCATAAAAGCCAGTATCCATAGTCATAAAACGCAAAAAATCATAAATTGGGTACTGTTCGATGCAAACTTAAAGGCGGCCACCAAAACCAATTTAAGGTATCAGCGGGGTAATACCGAGGTTGTCGATTGTCAACTTGACTGTACATGCGTGAAGATGCAATGCACGAACTTCACAGAGCGGCTTTTAAGTTTGAATTCTTTGTATAGTATAATGAAACCTTCAACAGGCCCCCGGAAGCTGTGGGGCTCGACCGGGGTATGTGAGATTCTCACCCATTAAAACCCCCGCGGCTGTCGCATTTGCACATGAGACCCCTGGTCTCTTTGGTGGAATCTGCACCAGGAGACCGTCAGTGCCTCTTCTTTGAGCCGGCCACCGGGGAGCGTACTGTAGCCCCCCGGGAACCTGTCACGGTGCTCACGGGGACGGGGGTCGCACCTCGCCGCGGTCCTCCTCGGGGTCGCCGTCGTACTCAATGGACGTCCTAAGGCCCACACCCCGAACGTCTGGCGACTCCGAAGGTCCAACAAATACCTATCATCGGGTATTAAAACTTGTTAAAGATTGTGTAACAACTTTTAAGTATCGGTTTTTTAAAAACGTGAACAAAAATAGAATTGCCATGGGTCAAAAAACATATCAAAGAGTAATTCTAGACGGCCTTGTATTCCTTCGTTCTACCGTAACGAAGGAATACAAGGCCAATTACAGATGGCGTTTTACTTAGATAACACTCGATTTTTTTTAAGTTACGTAAGATTCTCCTTAGCTCTCTCAGAATTCTTTGGAACATCTGCACTAGTCGACTCTATGACATTTCTTCGAGAATAATGTACGCCCCAAAAGATAATACTTCGCTGTGGATGAAACAAAATTAAAATTCATAAATCTGTGAAACGACGGGCGTGGTATTAAATATGAGAGGCGCCATTTCATAATTTTTATTATTGCGTGAACTACGCAAACGCCGCTAGCCATTGTTATTTTAGTAGGAAACATACTTACTCATATTGACAGACACACTATTGGTAAAAGAACGGATGCTTTGTGGTTTAGAGATACCCATGATAGAAAACTCAGGAAATCAGTAAATAAATATTCTTTATTGTAAAATTAAATATTCATTTTCATACAATTATTTTGCATGTAAAATTTAATTGTAATGTATTGTTATTATTATTGGGGGAAAGGCAATATTATTCGTAAAGGAAAATATAGAAAGGAAAAGCGTGCCCAGGAATTTATTTGCACATATTGTCTGATGGCCATTGCGCATCTGACCCGCGTGGTAAATTAGGTGTGTACAGTGGCGGGTTTCCCAATAGGCTAAATAGCCTAAATATACAGTGGCAAATTTTTATAGGTGGAAAATTTTCGTAGGTGCCATATTTTCGTAGGCGACAAACTTTGTAGAGGGCAAATTTTCGTAGGCGATAAATTTCGTAGGGGCCAAATTTTCATAGGCGACAAATTATGTATACTCCATCCCAAATAAGCTTGGAGGCGATTACAAGTTCGTTTGCGGCTCAATAACTACATAACGCATACATTATCAACTAGGCGCGTCAGCAAAAACAATTTTGTATTACCAACCTTTTTTTGCTGCCGCGTTAACGGTCAACTATACAGCGAGGGTGTTTTATGACTGCATAATAAAGTTGTAATCGCCTTCAAGCTTATTTGGTTTGGAGTGTAGTGGGAAAATTTTCGTAGGTGACAATTTTTTTGCAGCCAAAAAGGGACATGTGACACAATCTACGACATATTGGCTATGGCGTATAATCACTAGTCCAGAACAAGGTCTTCGCAAATATATATTATTTTATAGGCCGCTATTTCACGCCTTCAACCTATAGGCACTTCTTCAGTTCAGCATCTCACGGTGCGATGAGAGGATTGCCCAGCAGTGGAATGTTACGGGGTCGCCAGTCTTGAAATGAAAAAGCTTTATTCCGACTAAGATATGTTTATTACTGTTCTCTTAAATCTATTGCGATACACCTTGTATACTATATTATAACATACATATGTAGGGGAGGTGTGGCTAGCAACTATCTGCCCCCTTAATTTTGAAAAAAGAAAAATAACCACTATGTCTAGGAAAATTCTGGCTGAAAAACAGCTGAAAGCTGAATTGTAATGATCTAAGATTTTAAAGTAATATTTAAGACAGGTACACTAATTTCTGAATAAAACACAGTTTTCTCTTTATTTTCAAATTGCAGATCAAACATTAATAATGAACTGTAAGTACACAAACTTTCTTAATTTTTAATGAGGCACTCAAATTCGCAGTAAATTCGTCTAGACGAAAATATTTTTAGTGTTTTAGAGACATTTTACTTTTTATTTAATGTGATTACTGACCTTTCTCTCTTACAGGAGATACTAGCTACAGATTTTAGCCATTACGTTTATCTTCATAGATAGATATCATACGAGCCTTGTAAATTTTTGCCCGAACTATAATCGTTGGGATAGACTAGTTCTGGAGTGGAGACCACTAATCGGAATAACTGAAAACTGTAGCTTTGGATGCCCTATAACTAAGTGGACAGACATTATATGCAAAGCAGTTGGCTGGACTATATAAGGAGAGCCGGAGTCAGCGCTGGTGTGTCTAGGGAAGCCTATGTCCAGCAGAGGATGTGGGTTGATTATGATGATGATGGTGAAATGGGGCTTATACCAAACTGAATGCCACCAATATTTTTCTTTTTAAAGGCGCTGTCAGAATAACAGCGCTGCCCCATAGTTTTTATGGCGCAGCAAAATGCTGAGACAGAGCCCTTCTTGGCTCCACACAGTTTTTTGTAGCTTAGATGTTCTTAGTTTTGTTTTAAGTTGTGTGGTCGAATATATTTTTTTCTTCTTCTTCTTCTTCAATATATACATAATAAGTAGGTACTAATGAAAATTGTCCACAATTCAAAGTTAAATCCTTTATAATATCATCTGTTTGACTACAAAGAGTTTCAAGTTCCACGGCCCTGACATCAGCTGACATACAAGACCGCCTCGAGGCACGTTTTCTATTGAAATGCCACACAGCAACCTTTTAAACAACTTTGATGCTGTTGAACGATTTTCATCTGTAAATAATATGTGTAAAGTTCAATTTGAATTGATTTTACGTATGTTTTTGACAGTATATTGAAAAGCTCGGTAGTGTTGTAGGCAAAGTTTGTATCTAACAGTGACTATGCCGACCCTCCTAATGAGGACATAACGATTTCATGTTTTTAGCTTTACATTATTTTCGTTGCGAAATTGTTTGGAAATTACATTACTTATATATGAAACTAGCGACCCGCCCCGGCTTCGCACGGGTGTAATTGAGAATAACAAAATGAATACGTAATTTAAAGTTACTGCCTTTGATTATAGAATTTCTTCATAAATAATGTTTGTAGCTGACTTTTCGTAACGCAATATGAACAAATTTTGTTTAGAAGAGGGCTATATAGGACGTATAGCTGTCTGTTCATGGGCAAAGAACTCAACGCTTAGGTTAAGCCTGTAACGTTGAATCTCTGAGCTTGTGATTTGTTAATTGTATTTATAATTTTATTAGAAACTGCAGACGTGTACCGGTGCACAATTTGGGTGGATTAAGGACAGGAACAGGACACCATTTCTTTAAAACCAATTTATGGAAATACGGGCTTCCTTGTTCGGTTTCATCGTTAAGACGTAAACGGGGGTCAACTGGGAAATTCTTACCCACTAAAACCCCCGCGGCTATCACATCGGCACATTAGAGGGCGGACCTGGGCTATCTGTCGGGATCTGCACCAGCTGATACCACTCAGTGCCTTGACTTTGAACCCGCCGCCGGAGAAGCACATTATAGTTCCCCGGGAACCTGTCACGGTGCTCACGGTTACAGGGGTCACGGGGGAAGCCTTTAATGGGATTTATGGGACCCTGTTGGTGGTCAAACGGGTATGTAGGATTCTTATACACTAAACCCCAACGGCCGTGCCCGCTCAGTCCCGGTCAGTCCCGCTCAGTCCCGATCAGTCCCGCTCAGTCCTACTCAGTCCCGCTCAGTCCCGCTCAGACCCGGTCAGTCCCGCTCAGTCCCGGTCAGTCCCGCTCAGTCCCGGTCAGTCCGAGTACCACACCGTACCACACCGAACCACACCGAACCACTCACACACACTCACACACAATCACACACACTCACACGCAATCACACACACTCACACACACACTCACACACTCACTCACTCACTCACTCACTCACCCACTCAAACACTCACCCACCCCCTCACCCACTCACCCACTCACCCACTCACTCACTCACTCACTCACTCACTCACTCACCCACTCGCCAACTCGCCCACTCGCCCACTCGCCCAATCGCCCACTCGCCCACTCGCCCAATCGCCCACTCGCCCACTCGCCCACTCACCTACTCACTCACTCGGTGACGGCGTCACATGAGCGCTTTCATAACCTTAACAAATTTAACGCTTAACGTTTAACACTTAACGTTCAACACCTATCATTTAACGCTTAACGTCTAACGCGTTAAATGATAACATTTTTGGAAGTCGCATAAGAAGTTTCATTTCAATAAAAAAATAATAAAATGATCAAAAATAAAATGTATAAAAGTACACAAAAACAACCCCAAAGAGAGATTTGAACCCGGACCCTGTGCTGTGCTTAGAAGACGTTTCCGTAACCTCCAGACCACGGCTGCTCTTATTTAATTAATCGAATTACTTGATCATATTATTGTTATTATGTCTGCTGAGTCCCATAAAACTGAATTAGGTTTTCTATATAAGTACATAGGTAAACCTTCAATAAAAATTATATAACCGATAGTGAAAACCGCTGCGTGGTTTAGGAGGTGCTATCGGATATAGACAGACTCGGATAGTGACTTTGTTTCACACTATGTAACGATACTTTGACTTTGATAGGGACAACACCAGCCAACCTGTAGAAAAAACCCTGACTGACAGACACAATAATTCCAATAAAGTTTTGGCTTTTATATCATACGTACAATACATGCATATTGTATTCCTACCGACACAGACATTTTGGAAATATATTTGGGAAACAAACAAATTATACCACTTATTACTAAGTATATCAATTAAGTTTCCTAACTAATAACTAAATCGTAAACGTATGACTGATTTTAAATTTTAAAAAAAGAATTAAATATAAAAATATAGTAGAGATAAAAATGCTGGAGTTAATATGAGTTAAATATTTAAAACTGTTTAAAACATTGAATCTTAATATAAATAAAAAAAACAAAAACAAAGTTTAAAAATACAAAAAGGAAATCCGCACGGGTAGCGAACCCGGACAGACCGCGCTTAGAGGACGCTTCCGTAACCACTTGGCCAAGGAACTTATGTTTTATCGTTCGAATTACCGTATCTTATTCTTGTTATATATTTGTACCGCCATCGGTTGAGTAATAATACTCCTTTTTTACCCTGTTAAGGGATAAATTAAAAAAAATATGATATACAAATTCAATAAATTTTCTTAACGAATGTCTGTGCAAAATTTCAAGTCAATAGGACCAAGGAATCGCGTTCTCCCATACAAACTTTGCCCCCCTGTTTCACCCCCTTAGAGGTTGAATTTCACAAAAACCCGTCTTAGTGAGCACCTACGTCCTAAAAGGAACCCCCATGCAAAATTTGAGACTCCTAGCACTTATAGTTTCTGAGATTTCGTGATGAGTGGGTTTTTGTCTACTCTTTTATATAATAAGATTGTAATTACTATATCATTACTGTTGTGGCAATGTTGTGAAGAGGATGGGAGTTGTAATGACATTCAGTATTCGCTTAAAATCTCTGAGGGAATCTTTTTGTTATTCTGGAAATATTGGATGTTTTTAAACACTAAGAAAGAAATCAAACATTTATTCAGAACTTCTATTTTAGTCTACAAATATATCGATGATTGATGTTCATTAAAAAAATATTACTTAAAAGCTTTTTGTCGTATGGTTAGTGGCCAACCTGGTGTCTGAGTTGTTTAAGCTATTCTTGCCTGACTGCTTGATTCAAATCCAAAATGATTTATTTCAAATAGGCTTAACGCTAGCTAGCACTTTTGAAAGGCATTTTTTAAAGATTCTACCACCGGATCACAACGCGGCCTCAACTGAGAAGATCCGGCAAAAAACTCAGCGGGTCCATTTCTTCACTTTTATTTTAAACAGTGTTTGTCTTGTTACAATTAGATCAGCATCAGCGACCGTTTCCTACCATTCAAAAGATCAAATAAGATAGAGAGAAAAAACGACGAAAATACAAGAAACTAAAAGGCCAAAGGGATAATAGTCGGACCAGTCCCCCAAGCAGCATACACGCACTAGTTGACTGGAGCAGCAGCCATCACTGATAACTGATAATACTAGATGTCACAACCGGGACTAACTTTACGATGAAAGCACACTGTTTAAAAAAACTGCTTACACTATTGGAGACAGCTCTGGTTGCTGCTAGTGGCTGGTTGGTTAGTTTTGGGACGTTTTCACAATAAAAACACATAGCACACATTTTTCAAGAACTTTATTGCAAGAGAGACAAAGTATTTATGAACAAAGTGAGATAAAACTAGTTAAGCACATACTATAAATATAAATTATTTTTGGATCCGGACCGAAAGGATCCTTTTTTAAAAAAAAAAACATTCCTGTTAAATACTTTAGTCGGTGATGATGAAGCACTCTAGGTTATTAAAAACCGAAAAGGTTTCCTCTTGAAGGTTTCCTCTAAGCCGGCAAACTTTCCAGTCTCTTACTATACGCGTTATGAATGACGAAGCAAAATGCTTTGTCGGAACCGAAAGGATCCGATTTCCTTTTTTAAACATTATCTGTTAAATACTTTATTCGATTTTTTAAACCAATGGAGAAATTTTGCATGTTCCCCTGGCGCACCCTAGACAATTAACTAAAAAACATCTTGCTGATTGACCGAACTTACCCGGCTCTTTTTACGTTTTTATAATATGCAACAACAATGTAACAAAGACTTACATATTAGGTGACTCAAACTCAAAAATAGTTTATTTCAAATAGGCTTAACGCTAGCACTTTTAAAAAGTCATGATTTTTTTTAAAAAAAAGCTACCACCGGATCACAACGCGGCCTCAACTGACAAGATCCGGCAAGAAACTCAGCGGGCTTGTAATTTTTTCACTTTTTTTTTTAAATAGTGTGTCATGTTACAATTATATCAGAGCGACAGTGTGTCTTGCCGTTCAAAAGATCAAATAAGACAGAAAAAAATAATAAAATACGACGAAAGTACAACAAACTAAAAAGCCAAAGGGATAGTAGTGAATATTATTGATTGCTCGAATACCCCAGAAATCCTTCTATATTCGGATTATTTTAAATAGTATTAGATACAGAAATCCTCTTTTTTTTAAGTCAGTTACAAACCGGAACCTTTTTTTTGTAGTAGTAGTACAGTTACTGTTGGCCGCAGATGGCCATTACAGCTTCACCGGACAAGAGGACGAGCGCTTAAAGCGATCCAGCCAGAAACCGGAACCCACTTTTAACGCTCTCCTATTGTTTGTGCACTCCCAAGCACGGAGACGCTAACTTAGTTCAAAATAGTTTAAATAGCATGTAGTTAATGGCCTTTTTCCTTCCTTCAAAAGGTTCCGGGGAGCTGTAGGGCTCAACCGGGGTATGCGCGATTCTTACCCAGTAAAACCCCCGTGACTGTCGCATCGGCTCATGAGAGGGGCCAGGGCTCTACAACAAGGATCAGCACCAAGGGCCCCTCAGTGCTAATTAATAGCCTTGCCTAACGTCGCTTAACTTAGCAGTATGAAACACCCTGTACAACCTATTTTCATACCTACCAAATAACATAAAAATATTCATAAAAATCGGTCACGCCGTTTCGGAGGAGTGCGACCACAAGCACCGTGACACGAGAATTTCATAAACAGGTATAAACAGGTAATTTTATACAACGTCGATTTCCGGGGCATCCTGTCTAAGACGACGAAGATTATGCCTTCCGAAAACCATAAGAATATTTGAGATACCATACAGGACAGTTCTCGATAGTTTTCACAGCATATCTACCCGACACAAGCGGTTAGTGCATAAGAACTAAGCAGCTACCAGCAACATTCGATGGCTTTGAATATCAATGTGCAAGTTTGGACAGGTTGCTGGATAAACACACTTCTGTTATGGACAAACTTGGGACCGCTCTGCAACGTATTGGGTACAATTTGCAGTTGCATTTCTTGATATGTTCAGAGTTATTTATTGGAGGCTGACGTCAAACGATGTTTAGAACGTACTAGCAAACTTTAATGGATAACGTCTTGGAGTTCTCGTATTGGAAACTTGTTGGAGGATGATAGTTGATAATTGTAGCAGATTTTACGAGAATGTAGGTCCCTTGCGCAACTTTTGGAGTCGCTGGACGTTCGAGGTGTGGACCCTAAGATGTCCATTGTGTACGGCGGGAAACTCCGAGGAGGACGGCGGCGGGGTTGCGACCCCATCCCCGTGAGGACTGTGACTGTTTCCTAGGTGACTATAATACGCGTCCGTTCGGCGGGCTCAAACATAATTATTATTATTCTCTATCAAACTAATGTGTGGGAGCACCTTTTAATAAAATGCCATTCAAGAAGGTTTCGTCGCGCGCTGCCTACTTTCGCGCTTTGATAACTTTTTAGTATTTTAATGTAATCGGTAGCACAATGCCAACTTTTTAAAACCACCATACGTTAGATCGCTCCTTGCCTACTTTTTTATTTTTGCGACAGTTACATCGCAATTCGCCAACTTATTAGAAATTCAAATCTATCGATCGCGTATCGCCTATTTTAGTACAGTTACGTCAAAAATATTTATTATGAAAAACATGCCGCCCTGATTAATCCATGTATTATAACAAATAGATTATATTTTTCTCGTATTTTTTATTGTATTTGTTTATTGTATTGGGTTTTAACATTATTTTACATTATTGTGACAAACATAATTTGGAGTTGGTTGCTTTAAGTAGTACCGGAAGTTGTAAAATTTTTGGTTGTAATTTAAAAACACGAAAAATTAATAGATACCTACACCATCGTGACATTTCAGTCACCGACAGAAGCGTCGATAAAATTATTTCCGATTTTTGATTGTTTTATTTTTGATTTTTTTTAACCCAAAATATTTAAACTTTAAATAGATTACATAAAAAAACAAACCAACGATGTGGCCAACTACGTCCTTGTCATGGGCCACATCAGATCAATTCTTCGTGAATGCATCTCATCACGTCAACGTTTCTTAGGCCTTCCCCGGCGACAACGACTATCCTTTGGCATCCATTGCGTAATAACTTTGGCCCATCTGTTTTTCCAAAGTTTACTAAACAGCCACAGATCCACAATATAACAAATTTTGTGGTGACTGTACAATTTGTAGGCAACATACATATTTAATGTACTGCCGATACTAAAAGTAGGCATGCTGCGATACGAATATTGTATTGGAAAAAAGTTGTCCCTATGCGAAAGTAGGCATACCACGATCTAACGTATGGTGGTTTTAAAAAGTTGGCATTGTGCTACCGATTACATTGAAATACTAAAAAGTTACCAAAGTGCGAAAGTAGGCAGCGCGCGACGAAACCTTCAAGAAGAAGAAGAAAACTTTTTATTCGAAGCAAACAGGTTACATACATAGTTCAAAACAAAAGAAAACAGTATAAGTAGTAAGCTTGCAATGAAAGGGTTCCAACTCAGCATAAGGCGGCTTGCAAGCAGGCCGCGCTGGTCTTCCGTTGGAACCCCCGGTGACTGCATGGATACTTCGCCGCACACACGTATTGTGCAACCAATACTAAGAAAGAAGCAAAATATAACTTAAGCACTACCTAATTAAAACGAGTAACTACTACTAAAAGAAGAAAACAAACTAAAAAGAAAGTAACAATAACAAAATATTAAACTTATATCTCCACGACAGTAATTTGAATTTCAATATGTCTCCTATGATTATTAATTTAGTGTATACTAGCTGACCCACGCAGCTCCGCCTGCGCTATTTTTACGTTAACTAAACTTTTAATATCAGACATTCGCATCGAATACATAACCTCCTTTTTTATAGTCGGTTAAAAACTCGGACCCACTTTTTACTTGCTCTCCGAAGCACGGGCCCGTTTAGTTCAAATGGCGTTAAACGGTCACCCATCTATTTAATGACCTTACCTAACGTTGCTTAACCCGATCGATTACAAAACCTTGATAACAACTCTCTATGAGTGTTCCCTTACTAATATTTATTATATTATAAAGAAAAATTTATAAAATCGGACCAAGCGTATAACCAAGTACCCATTTTGACTTTAATCCCCTCTCCCAAAAGAACCGTGCTAGATTACGGGATAAAAAGTATCCTATGTCCTACCTCGTAGTAAGATCTCAAATCATGCCAAGTTTCACTTGAATCCATTCAGTAGTTTCGGAGTGATGCTCAGCCGTGATACAGACAGACAGACAGACAGACAGACAGACAGACAAAAATTAAAAAAAATACATTTTCGTCCTCAGCATCGATTATAGAATGCCCTCCAAATATAATTTTCAAAATATCTTCAATGTACAGAATTGGACCTGTTACAGTCTTATTATAAGTATAGATAGTACGTCTATGAAATCAAGCTTAAAACCTAATGTATCGCACTATACCACCACGCTTCCGAGTGAAAGAATGTATATAATTATAATTAAATAATATTGTAAAGTAGAATGCTATAAAGCCATAATAATTTTTAAAATTAGTAAAATGCTGCACAGCTCAAATTAAGCTAGTATCGTGCTTTAATGTTTCCTGCTGTCTTTGGTGATCAAAGAGGATATTTTTAACTTTATTTTTAAAGTTTTTTAAACTCTGCAGGTTCCTCAATGGCGGTGGGATATTATTCCAACATTTGGACGCTGCGTAACGGAAACTGCCTCTAAAAGTTGCTAATTTATGGTGTTGTGTCGAGAGCTGCGCCGCACACTGTCGGGACCCACAGGACCTGTGGCTCGACATCCAAGTCAACTTGTTATACAGATAAGAAGGTGCCTCGTGCTTTAGGATTCCGAAAAGTAGACGGGCTAGATGAAGTTTGCGACGATGTTTCATTTTAAGAATGTGGTTTTTATTTTATTCAACACCACCATTCAATACAACGAACGATAATTGGCTATTTGCATCCACCGGTTACCTGCGACACGCATAATTTCGTCTGTCCACCTAGTGGGAGGCCTACCTACGCTGCGCCTTCCAGTTCGTGGTCACCACTCGAGGACTTTTCTTCCCCAACAGTTATCGGTTCTTCGAACGATGTGGCCCGCCCATTGCCACTATAACTTGCAGATTTTAAGAGCTATGTCATTAACCTTGATTCCTCGTCGAATTTCCTCATTACGGATTCTATCACTCAAAGAAACTCCGAGCATAGCTCTCTCTCTATATCTCGTTGTGTGACTTTGAGCTTCTCTAAAAGGCCAACAATAAGGGACCACGTCTCAATTCAATATTCCGTTCCACTAACATTTAACACGTCACCAAAACGAAACACGAACACTAGTTCTGCGATCTGTCAAAGTGAACGTGTGCACGCAGAATAATGTCCCGGCCGGCTCTCCGCCACAAAACTCCGACATGTAATATGTCAGCCGTTGACCGCAACATTCTACTGAAATTAAGAGAATTTATGCTCCGGTTCCCCTTTTGGTGCATGTTAGGAATAATTATATCAACGACGCCTGACGTAGGTCACAACTACTGTTTTTTTGTTGGACCGTGGTAAAGTGTGTTGATATAGTACGTATTAGTACATATTTTTGACACTATGTGAGATTTTATTCTTGTAATGAAACCATCAAACACTCCACGGAAACTTGTTTCAACCAATTCCTACCCACTAAAACTCCCCTGGTTGGAAATATGGGGGTTTGGTGTGGGCTCTAGATACCCAACGTACGAAGGCGACTCCAAATAGGATGTCGGCAGAGTTGAGTGCTGTGTCAGGTTCCCGGGAAGACAATGCACCCCCAGGCAGCGAGCTCAAAGACAATGCACTGAGGGACCCGAGTGCTGATCCCAAGAGAGAGCCTAGATTTCGCCTCTCATGTACTGAGAGCCGCGGGAGTTTTAGTGGGTAAGAATCTTACATACCCCGCTTGACTCCCACAGGTCCAGATATAAACCTGTCCTATTTTCGTATTTGTTAAAAAACTTAGTTATGATGTTTCTTTACAACATAAAATAAAGATAAATATTTTCTAATATTGAATTATGAACGTACGTGGCCGCGTCCTGCACAAATTGGACCGCACCGCAGCACTCTAGCATCCAATTTGACGTTCAGCGATTTAGCGCTCTCCACGTAACGAGCGACGCGCCCCGTGTTGGACCAACCAGCGAGCCGGGCCGCTTCACCCGCTTCAGCGACCAAACGAGCTGCTTAATGGCTCTGCTTATAGGTTTATGGATATTTTGATGATGCTTAGAATTTGAAATTGGAACATCAAACACGCATTTTTTTCTTGTTTGTTGTATTTTCAAATCGTATTTTGTTTATTAGAGAGTAGTATTTCTTATTTGTTTGAAAATAATGAGCCAGTATTTATCATGACATCTTAATTATTATAAGAAATAACAAGAGTTTATAGAGTTGGCACTATGATATCTTGTTTTTATTAGACCTGCGTTTAAACATAGTACTATAGAGGTTATACATTGGGGTTGGGATTTTTTATTTAATTTTATAACTAATTTAATACTTACCTACTTGATGTTTGCTTACGTCAAGATCTTCACGTCTCTCAGGGAGTGTCCTAATAGAACGCGATCACGCGATCATCGCGCGAACGAACGACGCGACCATCGCGCGATGACTGGCGAATGTACTGGCAGTCGCGCGATTCGCGCGACCGTCAGTTAGGACACTCGTTCGACGTCCATATGTTTGAGATTTCATCGCGATCACGCGATCGTCGCGTCGTTCGTTCGCGCGACGATCGCGTGATCGCGTTTAGTTAGGACACTCCCTCACTCGTCAGGTTTAAGTTGCTAAATGCCATTATAGTTAAAAAAAAAAAAGCGGTGATCATTCTTAGTTACTTAATGGGTGTGAAAATTTAATATACTTTGTGTGCTACGCTTAAATTATGATCTTCAATTAAATATTTTGCAGACATATTAAACAGAACAATAATCACGCGAAACAACAAGCAGCTAACATTACCCAAAATAGAAACGCTCCATCAAAGACTCTCTCATTGTAGATGTTATAGTCTAAGAGGTCACGGACTACATATATGTTTTCTATTTATACATATATGTATTGACGGGCCTGTTGGTGTAGTGGCCAATAGGTCGTGGTTTCGTTTGATTGCATCAACTTGTATGATTATCTTGTTTGAGATTTTCAAAATGATGTAGGGACCTATTTATTTTTATAATAACACAGACTCACCTAGAGTGAGATTAGATTGACGTGTCTAGATTGTCCTCGTATATTATTAGTAGTCTATCGATTTGTATCATATAAAAAACGTCTGAACGAATTTCGATACAATTTTCAGTTTACAATAAGGCTGTACTCCAGTTAAAACACTATACACGCCATAAAAGGTGCATGGTACTAGCCTGTAAGTGATTGTTGCACTTAGCATTATAAAAATTACGTATGATTTGTGTAAGTAACTAATGGTGTAAAAAGTTGATAGCTGGCCTAATTTTTATAAATAAAACAATAATAAATAAAAATGCAATTTGATGTAGTGGAGCAGAAAAGTTACCTTTATATTTAACGAGCATTTTGGTCTAGTAGTAGGACATCCAGGTCACTACCCAATAGCTCGTGGATTTGATTCCCATCTTGTGTTCACTTTTTTTTGTAAATACATATTTATATAGGTAAATATATCTATTTGGTACGTTCCTCTGCCTAGTTTGGGATCGGATGACCGTGTGTGGATTGTCACAAGATATTTAAAAAAAAAGTATACTTATAATTATTTGTATCAGTTGCCTGGTTACCACACTACAGGTTCTGCCTAGCTTGGGTTCATATGACCGTGGGTGGTTTATCCCAGGATATTATTAATAATTAATTTAGTGATAAAATACTTACTATCTACCTCTTGGTCTACAAAATGCGGCGCGATGGTAATAGTCAGCCGTAACATTTTCTCATCTATCTGCCTGTCGCGAAGTATTATCTCTAGTCTTCTGACATGCCTCGTCTACGTGAGAACATATTTACATAACTAGAACGCGCCTGGAATCAGTTATAAATAGATATGACTGTATGTATGATCATAACTGCAATTAAAAAAATAAACATACAGATTGAGAAATTGAGAACCTCCTCATTTTTTTAAGTCGGTTAAAAATCAGCAACAGCTGAAACACGTCCACTGCTGAACAAAAGGCATACCCATAGGGAAGGGGGAAGGGAGAGGTTGCCATAATCCCCACGCTTGGTCTAATAGAAAGACGCCGCTGTCCGTCTTCTTGTTTTCCCTTAGTCGCCTCTTACGGACACCTGACGGGACTCCTCCCGTGATGGGAGGGTGCTATCCTTACCCGGACACCCCAGCGGTACTTATACTTGATTTTACATCGATATAATATATAAACTAGATTTGGTGTCACGGTTCAAAAAGTGGTAGCGAGAAATAGCGCCCTTGTGTCGCTATTTCTTTACAAGCCACATCCTGACAAATTTATTTTTGCCGATAGTAGTGTCGCTACTGTCTATATGATACTGTCAAACTACAAGTCATTATTATTATAAGTTCGTTAGTTCACGTTTCCGCCACCAGCACAGATAAGTTTGCAACCTCCGCGACCACATTTTAGATGTCATATTGTTCGTGAATGTTTATCTATGGCTGGCTCATCATCTAGTTTATATATTATATCGATGTGATTTTATGTAAAAAAAATGTATCCTAAAGTTACACATTACATAATTTTTAGTAAATTCTATTGTCTCTGCTAAACATTTTGTATAAACATTTTAACGGTTTAAGTGATTGGTATGGAAACATTTCGTGGACTTACAATTTACCATTATTAGATTTAACAAAAAAGAAAATAGGTACACACGGCTACACATGAAGCTCGACACCTTATATAACGAAAACAACGCTACATAAAACACAGAGAATTGTTTGATAGGAACGGGGCATGTCCGTGACGAAATAACAATACATGTCGCACCCTCTCTCACGATTCGTAGCGTTCAATTTCTAATAGTTCAAAGTCCAAACAGTCTAGGTTGAGGTGTCGCAGGTACCTATTCTAAAAGTCCGCTCTCATCTTATTCTTTATATTATATTACATACCTTTTCGTACTTACCTTATCTAAGTTTTATTCAGAAAATAAAGACTATAGTGTAAGGTTATGCCTATTCTTTTATCAAATTATCTAATAGAGTTAAAATTTCAAAAAAAAATATCGTTTCCAGTTAATCTTATATCATCGTATCGAAGTTTTAACGAGGCAGGATTCCGCACAAATATTACGGACCGTACTATACGGAACTCGGAAATTAGTTTTACGACTCAATTTGTGTGTCATGCGCACATATAGTGATTGCTAAATTAAATATGTTACATTTGAATTATGCGCCTCGGGTGAGGCGTAATAACTTTATTATAATGTTATAGTACAGATTAGTTGTGTTAGATTTGTTACAAATCCTGGTATATGCCTCTTAGGGCACGTTGGATTTTACGCGTGGGAAACTTTCAAAAGGTGCTAGGGAACTGTGGGGCTCGACCGGGGTATGTGGGACCCATTCAAATCTCCGCGGCTGTCGCATCGGCACCTGAGATGGGACCCCCGGGCTCTCCGGTGGGATCTGCACCAGTGCCTTGCCGAGTTTAGTCTACTTTAGACTATCGCGGACACGAACGGTGTACCAGTTTACAATCAAAATCGTTTGAACAACGTTACGTAGGTACATAATACCTCAATGTGTAGTCTTTGTAGTGATACTCTGCCGTCTCGATGTAAGCCTTGAACAAACAAAACGTCATCATCATCATCAGCCGATATAGATCCACTGCTGAACAAAGGCATCTCCCTTAGAAGAGAGGGGTTGCCATAATCCACACGCTTGGCAGGCGGCTTGGGGACAGTATAGATGGTAGGTTAATCCAATAGAAAGACGCTGCTGCCCGTCTTCTTGTTTTCCCTTAGTCGCCTCTTCCGTCGTCCTCGTCCGTCGCCCCGACGGGAGGAGATAGGAGGGTGCTATTCTTATCCAGACACCCCACGGGGAAGCAAAACGTAACTGTGTTTTATATTAACGGTAGCTTTGTTAAAAATATCGATGTATCGATACATCGTTTTTTTTTCATATAGATAGATAGATAGACAATTCTTTATTGCGCGCATACAAACAGAATATACCTACTAGAAGAATTAGACACCAATTAATAAAACATGCAACAATGGGCGGCCTTATCGCTAAAAGCGATCTCTTCCAGGCAACCTTATCGATATTTTTAGCTATTGTTAACATTTCAATATATCGATACATCTGTATAAAATATCAAGCTTTAAATTGTAGATTACGATAGGTACTTCCTCAGAGATCGGTAAAAAGCAGCCGCCAAATCATCGATATTTTTTCTTCGATATATTGAAACTGATATTGATATATTTTAAAAATATCAATACGATATATCGATATTTTAGTAATTCCAATAAAGTAGTGTTCTATTATGGTCCAAACAGTCACACAAAGCGCGCCCGGAAATAATCCGTTGATGGGAAAATGGGCAAGTTGCGGTTACCGGTAAGACACAGCTTCATGGTGTGATTCTCACCACATATACATGCTGTGACGATACCCCTATCCATTGGACGATTATGGAATCGACCAGTCGGACAATTTATTGTACGGAGACGATAAGAGAATGTGAAAAAAATCCACCATACCGGAGTATATGTATCCCATTTACTATAAACGTCTCCTTTGTAGGAATGCAATGTCCGAGTAAAAGTAGAAGTAACTTCATTCCATATTCGATCCCTTAGAGCAGTGATTCCCAAAGTGGTCTATATCGACCCCTAGGGGTCTATGACAACCTGCAAAGGGTCTACGTCAGCGAAAAAAAATTTGGGGGTCCATGAAATGAAAATTCGGGTCCACGATAGTGGATCTCAACACATACACTGATAGTACCTATTTACTTACATCATACTATCTTATAATATCAAGACATATACATTATTTATAAAATTACCTATGAAGTAAAAAAAATATTATATATGACATATGTTCGTTTTATTATGAATCAAGAAATCTACGAAGAACTGCTCTTCGCAAGAACTTTGATAACCGACACTAAAGGTGAATCAATATTTCATGTTTTAAATTTTAAAGGATTACTTCATTGAAAAAGCAATTCCTTTATCAAATATAATATCAGTAGCTAGCTGGGGGGGGGAGGTAAGTAGGGGGTCTACCCAACACGGAAAAACATGGCAAGTGGTCTACGACACAAAAAAGTTTGGGGAACTCTGCCTTAGAGATACGTTATGACTGGAGGGAACCATGCTAGCTCCCTCCATAGCCTTAAAGCCTAGTCGTAACTAGGCCAGAGAGATTTAAGGCCCGTGAGTGACCACGTCTTGGCTCCGTCATCACGGGCATGTTATATTCTTATTTATAATTATCGTTGTGTAAGGAAACCTACTACCTACCTTCTATGTATATCCAAATCGATAAACCTATAAATCGTTTTCTATAAAAAGAATCTATGCAAAATTGTACGCTAATTAGTTTCACAAGTGGCTAAAGCCGAGTTGTAGGGGAAAGTTTTAAGATATTCCAAGTGACCTCCCCGGGGTCGGACTTCCCCGGTGGACTCGAATAGTTTTTTATGAAACGAAAAACTCGACAACTTTTATAACTTCATGCTAATCTGACATTTGTAAGTGAAATACTGGTTGGTAATCAAATTTTACTGGCTGAGTAGGACTAGCATTTGAATGTTTGCAGAATTTATTATACAAATATACAGAGTGTTGTGCGTAGTTAAATTATTATTATTTATTATATAATCAGATAACAAGATCCCATTTGTTAGTAACTACTTATCCTATGTTAGTAATCAATTTAAATTTACAATTAACTGAATTTGTACCTGCTTCAGAAACCTGTCCTGATAATCATTGGCTACTATCTTCAAGATACTGTTGTGTTGGAGCCATCGTGCACCTTCCTCATGACCATTGCTATATTACGCCTGTTAGCGGCAAAGCCCCGCCCGGTCCTCAGCAAACAGGAAGCACTACAAAAGCGGGATCTCCAACAACATCGTGAAGGCATTTGATTATTGTACTGTAAATGTCTCCTACATATTTTTTTTTAATTGTACCGGCATTGCCAATAGTCCCCATGCAAATCGGACAGGAGCTTTTAACACCCCGTAGATGTTAATGTGTGACTCTTGATGTTTGTAACTGGCACTAAGCCACGTTTGCATGTTTTCAAAGTACTTAATTGCTATCAGACAATAAAATATGTGTTTTAGAAAAAAATATAAAAATTCATTGAAAATGTAGGCGCCTTATAGTCACTATTTTTTATTGTTTAATAACAATATTAACACGCAGTAGAGACTGCTTCTTCAATACACAATCAAAATTATGATGTGCGGATACACAAATAAAAATAACCTGTATAGGTTTTTTTTCAGTGCGTATAATCATATCATGTAATATTAATTTTGCTTGCTATATTATATTAATCTGCTATATTTTTTATCAAATAACTAATTTATTTTACGATGCTATCTGGAAGCATTAACTCCGATCATTATAAAATAACAGTCACTGTAACTAACATTTTTAAACATCGTTTATTGATGCTCTAGCAATTCTAAGACACACAATTAATTGATCATGTCTATAGAACTAACTTACCTATTGCGATTCCAAATAGATATGATAATAAATAAAGGCATTCATAGAGGAGAAACCCCTTCAATCCTATAACACATTTATACACAAAGCCATCCCCTTCAAAAAAGATTAAAAAGGTGTCATTTGAAATCAAATTGTAAGGGAGGTCACATAACACCTTTTGTGAAATCAATTTGTTGACCTAACCTAATTGCTGCACAATTTTGGACCTTACACCTTCATGCTAGAGTCGACGAGTTCTGTAATAGCTGCTATGGCCCGACCTTTGAACATTTTTCGGTTCAGTACCTTCTTTAACCCGATTTGTCGTTAAAAACGGGTTTCGACTTCATATTAGATCGAAGGTAAACTTCACATATTTTTTGCTAATATTTTTTTTATCATAATCACAATCACGTTACAAATATTTTAAACCATGCTTATTCAAAAAAAAAATCCTCATCATCATCAGCAGCAGACCCACTGCTTAACATGGCCCCTTATTGAGAGAGGATGCCATTGTCCTGTAGTACGTACCTGGACCATCTAACACCATCACCAGAAATTTTTTTACAAAACCTCGCTATTTGCGAGCGTTCAAATATACAGATACTGTGAGTGTAGTGTGTGGCTTAACGTTACAATTATTAAATTAAGCCAAAAGTAAATTGCGTTAATTCCCGATTAAAATAAAGTTTTATAACTAATGGAACGCAAAAGTCTAAAAAAGTATATATACCATCACCAGAGCTAGTTAACAATATAAAAATGACTCTTTTTCAAATGACTAATTGAATAATGGCTTCAACTCTAATTTCAAAAGACATAACTAACGCAGCTATTACGGATATACGGATTTTACGTGTATTTCTTTATTCACGACACAAAAAAAGGAGAGATTTTATTCCATTTGTCTTGGTACGGTGCCTTTGGGAAATCTCATAGATAAATTATTCGAATCCCCACGACAGTCAACAGAGACGAGCGTGTCAAAAAGAATATAAAAGTCGACTGATAAAGCTGTTTCCGACTAAACTGATAAATCTTAATAATGCGCAAAATTGAAAAGGTACGTAGACATTATTGAGGTGACGCAAAATACGTCAAATAGCATCGTCGCAATCGTGTGTACGTATACGTAATATTTTAGTCATACTTAATGAAATAAAACTACTTTTATCAACACTCATATAGTAATATTCAAATTATGAACTCAAAACTAGTACTCTAATGAAACACTTTATTCGCAAGACTATTAAAAAAAAAAATTACGATATACAGGTCTCCTGAATAAAATGATGCCGTAAAATAACTTGGCTTATCAAATTCTGACAAGATGACGAAGGGTACGTGAAGTTTTGCTAAACGGCGTAATAAGACCCATGCTCTATGCAGAAGGTGTGGAAGATAGTCATGTCAGTGAAGGCCAAGCGCAGGCAGACTACTGGAACTGGCCGCATGCGTCACCTAAACCGAAAAAAGCTGTAGCCTCATCGTAGATTTACTGCTAAAATTATAATCTAATGTAATCCAACTTTTTTTCTATTACACTATATTTTTAAGCCGATCTCTCTCTCTCTCTCTTACGGACACCCAACGGGAAGGGATGGGAAAGTGTTATTCTTAACCGGATACCCCACGGGTAAGTTTTTAGTCATTATGATTCTAATCACAGAACGGACAAACTTCCTATGATCTATAGTTGTAATAGAAAGGAGTAAAAAGGTAACTCGCAAGAATGATTTCAAATAGACCTAATCCATTGTACCTTCAATACCGGGATTTTATATTTCATAGATACCTCGGCTTCTTACAGATATATCAGGAATGTACTCCAGCCTTGTACTGGCTTGTTTCAATGTCTCCTGACTGTATTTCTTACGTTATTTGATACAGTAGGTACTTGTCCGTTCCGCAGTCACGGTAATGTAGCTGTGTTCAATCTATTTTTTGTTTATTTAATCTAGTGAAAGAATAGACGGTCTGTTATACCCGGGAGATGTCACCCTTCGGGCTGACACTGCAGACCTTAAGTCCTGAACCGGTGACCATAGTCTAAAGCACTATGTTCAGTCGCGCAACTCAGTCTTCGCTTATCTCTCATTCGGTGCAATTCAGAGACGGACCGCAACCAGTAGTATCCTAAGTAATCATACTATTAGTTTTTTCTTTTTTGTCGTATAGTTAGTGGCCAAGCTAAAGTGATTACAAAATCCTAAGCGATTTAATAAATGGTGTAACAAAAATAAATCCTTTATGCTGAGTCCCGTATAACAAGTCACGTCCCGTTTGCCTGATGGTGGGCAACACGCCTGCCTATAGACAGCTATATCGCTGCCACGACATCAAATATTCAGTCTCCTATGTCTGGTAATTTTACCAGCTACAGTGCCCTTCACACCGGGACACAGCAATGTTTACACATTGCTGCTTTGCGGCAGAATATTTGACACTGCGGTGAGACCTAAATGGACGGTTCCTTGCACAAAGAACCTACCATCTAGTGATAAATAGGGACTAGAACTACTTAATGGTGTAAAGAAGCGAAATTAATCATTCACCATTACAACGGGTCTAGATATCTATAGCACGATAACATTGGAATTCGTATTTTAAATACCTAGATATACTCGCTGTTATATTAGCATTATCGACATCAAAACTTCAGTTACTTCCTTTCTTCTCTATCAGAATTTGTAAACACAACAAATGTAAAATTTTAAATTAAGAACTCATTATTTTAAAATAGTTTGAATCATAATCGTATAAATTAAATTGGTAACTTCATTGTACGCTGAAAGGTATTGAATATGTCAACATTACCGGGACTATGACCTAACGGCAGCGTTATTTGAAACAGATCGGATCCGGGCCGACACTTTTGACGGTAACACAGAAATGAACTGACAATTCCATACACTATAGGTATTTCCGCTTTTATAAACCTGGAGAAATAACTAAACTCCAGCGCCTTAATACAAAATACCTCGGGTCACGGGCGGACAGCTAAGGATTGAAAGTCTATCTGCGTCGGTTTTCCCACCCGATTATAATTGGAAATCTTCAAGGCTAGAGTAAATAGGCTTAAGCTCGTATGCTTTACCATCCTTATTTTTATACTCGCAGTGGACATCTTTGATATGGGGTCAACCGGGGTATGTGGGATTCTTACTCACAAAAACCACGGCTGTCGCATCGGCACATGAGAGAGCAGGTCTTGGCTCTCCGGTGGGATCTGCACCAGGAATCCCTCAGGGCCTTGCCTTTGAACCGGCCGCCAGGGGTTGCGGGGGAGCCTCCTGAAAACCAGACACGGTGCTCACAGGGACGAGATTGCAAGCCCACCGCCGTACTCAATGGACGTTCCACACCGCAAACGTCCAGCGACTCCGAGGGTGCTTTACGATCGTAAACTTTCTCACCACAGTTCATCAGATTGGACTAAAGTCAAGCACTTGCTTATGTTTAGTAAACAAAATGGCATTTACTAAACAAAATGATATGTACCCCTAGTATTTCTGAACTTAAATTACTGGTAGTCGTACCGATGGTCACGATACAGGCTTGGCTAGTGTGGACATCAAAAGCAATGTCTTTGGTAGTGTTTGCTTTATAATTTAGTATGTAGGTAGAAAATGCAACGGCCTGCCAGATAGTTTTCTCCATACCCTCAAATATTCATATTTAACTGGTGCTGTCCCTTTTTTTCCCCTAGCCCCGTACTGTTGACTGACCATTGCGTGGATCGGACGTGTCCGCCGCACCTCAATAAGTGAACATGTGTGTCTGCCTCCGAAAAGACTATTACTATTGTGACCCTGTGAACTTTGTGAAGTGCTTCTAGTTTAGTGTGCCTGAAGACAAGCAGAGCCACCCATCCAGTGAAGAGGACTTTACCTAGACCACGTGCCGGTAATGTACCACGCATGACCTTGACTTGACTCTTTTTATTTGTTTCGCCTCTCGCAATTTTATTTTGTACTAGCTGACCCACGCAGCTCCGCCTGCGCTATTTTTACGTTAGCTAAACTTTTAATAACAGACATTTGCATCGAATACATAACCTCCTTTTTTATAGTCGGTTAAAAACTGGGACCCACTTTTTACCTGCTCTCCGAAGCACGGACCCGTTTAGTTCAAATGGCGTCAAACGGTCACCCATATATTTAATGACCTTACCTAACGTTGCTTAACCCAATCGATTACAAAACCTTGATAACAACTCTCTATGAGTGTTCCCTTACTAATATTTATTATATTATAAAGAAAAATTGATAAAATCGGGCCAAGCGTATAACCAAGTACCCATTTTGACTTTAATCCCCTCTCCCAAAGGAACCGTGCTAGATTACGGGATAAAAAGTATCCTATGTCCTACCTCGTAGTAAGATCTCAAATCATGCCAAGTTTCATTTGAATCCATTCAGTAGTTTCGGCGTGATGCTCAGCCGTGATACAGACAGACAGACAAAAATTAAAAAAATTACATTTTCGGCCTTAGTATCGGTTATAGAATGCCCTCCAAATATAATTTTCAAAATATCTTCAATGTACAGAATTGGACCTGTTACAGTTTTATTATAAGTATAGATTTACACCCCTTTTACGCCCAGCACACTTCCCCGCGACAGGAAGGCAGTTTTAAGAAAATAAATAAATTGAAATTTACTAATACTGCAGAAGAGGTCTGGCCAATTGCCTGCATCGAACAAGCTCTCTCGAGTTCATTGCAATTATTTGTAACGTTACTTTATATTATTTATTTATTAAAAGGTACACCAACAGAAATTATATCGTTACATGAAATAAGTTCAACTAGTTTTTGTGCAGTGCTGAATAGGTATATATTACACTACCCCGTGGGATGTCTGGGTAAGAATGGCACCGTCCCATCTCCTCCCGTTGGGTCCCGCAGGACGTGACTAAGGGGATCCCGGGTTTTCCCGGCCGATTATAATGTGGGTGTCTTCAAGGCTAGAGTGAATAGGCTTTTAATAAGCTAGTGCGCCTTACCATCTTCGATTGCGTCGCCACTTTCCATCAGGTGGGTCTGCAGTCAAGCACTAGCTTATGTTTAATTTAAAAAAAAAAAATCCTAAGGGAAAACAAAAAGACGGGCAGCATCGTCTTAATATTGAATTATCTACCAACTATACTGCGATCCGCAAGCCGCCTGCCAAGCGTGGGGATTATGGCAACCCCTCCCTTCTTAGGGGGAGGCCTTTGTTCAGCAATGGACGTCTTTCGGCTGCTGCTGATGATGATGATGATGATGATGATGATGATGATGATGATGATGATGACATATTCCACTCGGCAACATAACATTTCATTTTAATCAATGAATTTCGGAATGTCAAGAAAATTAAATAATAAACTGAATTAAACAAATCAATACTAATTTTATGTTCTGATATACATGCACAATGGATCCCACTGGGTCGAAGTTCGTTCCGATTGTTACCGGGCCCAAATTTATAGCCCCCGTATACCGGTAGCCCCCGTATACCTACAATAGAAATATTTGGAAGAAAAAAAAAATTTTAAGCGATAACTAAAAAATTATACAGCAGTTCAGGAAAAACTAGACAAACACATTCTTAATCTCAGCGACACAATACTGCCAATCCTTAACATTGCCGATCCGAAAAGCCAGTTTCAGCATACCTCCGCACGCAATAACAAAATCCCCCGCTCTTATCTTAGGCCCGAAACACACGAGAAATACAAAAGAAAACCTTTCCCAAGTATCAAACGTAATGGATTTACTCAGTCCGCTTCCGTCCTATTGATCAGACACAGTATTACGTCCGGTCAACTACACATGAGGGACAACGGCTGTTGTATCGATATAAATAGATACTGTTGGCCCTACCGTGCACGCAATTGGGTTGGAAATTTCGTACACTTAAAGATAAATGGGGGTTACCGGAGCTCAAGACGGTCAAAAATGAATAAAACTTTCTAAGGGATGCAATAATTTATATACTGGTGATTGAATGAGCAGTTACAGCTCATTGGGCGAGCACTTGCCTTGGAAACAAGGTGCACCTCTGTTGTCTTTAATTAATCATGTACAAATCGTCTTTGTGCGATTGTTACTAGCTTTCGGTGAAGGAAAACATCGTGAGGAAACCTGCATGTCTGAGAAAGCCTAACTAGCTTTCGAATGACGTGTGAAGTCCACCAACCCGCACTTGGCCAGCGTGGTCGACTATGGCCTAAGCCCCTTCTTGAGGGAAGGCCCGTGCCTATCAGTGGGACAAAAAAAAGGGCTGATATTAAGTATGCAGCCTTAGGTTCCAGCTATATATTTGCGCCCTTTGCGGTGGAGGTCATAGGGCCTTGGTCTCATGAGACGCGCGGTTTGGTGAAAAAAAAATTCATCCAACACTTATCGAAGTTTCAGGGGACCGTCGGGCTGGCAGCTTTTTCTGCCAACGTATAAGCTTGGCCATGCAAGGAGGAAACGCCGCCAGTCTTTTAGGTACCCTTCCCTCCCAGTGCGGCGACAACAGAGAGGACGTTTTTTACTTAGGTTAAGTAAGTATATTTGTAAATTAACTGTATTTTTTTAGATATTATGTAAACAAAGTTTATAATAATATCGATGAAATCAGTTTTATTATCAAACTAGCTGACCCACGCAGCTCCGCCCGCGCTGTGTTTACGTTAACTAAACTTTCAATAATATACATTCGCATAGAACACAAAACCTCCTTTTTTAAAGTCGGTTAAAAACTTGGACCCACTTTGTACTTGCCCTCCGAAGCACGGAGACGTTTAGTTCAAATGGCGTTTAACGGTCACCCATCTATTTAATGACCTTACCTAACGTTGCTTAACCTGATCGATTTCCAAACATTGTTGTCTATGAGTGTTCCCTTACAAATATTTATTATAATTATAATGAAGAATTGTTAAAATCGGAGCAAGCGTATAACCAAGTACACATTTTTCTTTAGTCCCCTCTCCCAAGGGAACTATGCTAAATGTCGGGATAAAAAGTATCCTATGTCCTACCTCGGAGTATTAACTCAAATCATGCCAAGTTTCGTTTCAATCCATCCAGTAGTTTCGGTGTGATGCTCAGCCGAGATACAGACAGACAGACAGACAGACAAGAATAAAAAATAAATAAATTTGGCTTTAGTATCGGTTATAAAATGCCCTTCAAACATAATTTTCAAAATATCTTCAATGTACAGAATTGGACCTGTTACAGTTTTATTATAAGTATAGATATAGATAAAAAAAACATTACTCATAAACTCAACTCCCGAAATTACCGAGCTCAATAGGCTTAATAAGCACAATACAATAATAATACATAAGTATCTAACGATGAACGGCAGTGGCGTAAAGCTTTATATAGGAAGACACGCTGCTTACCATAAAGCGAATATTTTGTTCTCATCGAAATAACATAAGAATGAATTTTTTTTTATACTTACAGCTGTACAAAACACAAAATAATAAAGCAAACATAAATCATTATTCTCTCTCTTATTCATTGAAATCGTCCCTTCTATCTAACCTTTGTATATCTATTAATGTGCAAAATAGGGTATTCTATGAGCTTTTATAAATTTAATTTCGCCATCTAAATACATAAACATTGTGGAATGCAATAAATAATATGAATAAATTTAAACACGAATCGTAACTTAAACCAAGCTCTGAGATGATAATAGTCGTTTAGCAAGCGTTATTGTTTCTTTGTGAAATTTAAAGCCTCATCTTGCAGACAGAGTGAAATTATTCTTAACAGTGTTCAGAGACATCGCTTTGAAATATGATTCATTAGGTCTACTTAATTGAAAAATCTATTAGTCTGAAACGGTTTTTTTTAAGAAATATACACACAGCTTAAAATCCATTAGGAGACAATGTTAGCTCTTCTTGAGACAAGTGATATTTATATCATATGGACTTCGACCCAGCTGGATCCATTGTGCCTCAAATACTTACTTATCAGTATTGTAGCCAGTATATAAAAGTAAATAACCATCTAGCACTAAACATTGTTAGTATTCTAAATTAAGTACTTACTCTCAATATCTGTACATTTCCTTTCAGTATTCAAATAGCTGTACCTCACAGGTGGGCCACTGCAAACTATCTTTCACGCCCCGTTCCTATACCTATGAAACGTTTTAGTAACGAACAGTAAAATTTTCTGAATGACGCCTCGTAGCGCATTGAGTGACGACTCGTAACGCACTGAGTGACGCCTAGTAGCGCACTACTAGGCGTCACTCAGTGGGGGTGACGTCACGGATGTCAAAGTAGTGCAAGTGCATCTGTTATTTTGTAGCTTTTTAAAAATAATTATTCAGTTATTCGGTAAAAGTTAATGGGAAAATAAGTTTTGCAGGGTGTGTGAGTTATGTCAATTAAAGTGCAAGGATAATTATCAAGGAATAACATAAAATTTTAGTTTCTTATATCTCTGTAAAATTACAGTGCAATAAGTACCTACCCTATATTGTTTTATTCGTTTTTGACCAATACAATATCCAGTGTAGTCTCAGAAGTGACTTGGTGCTCGGTGTATTTTGTGCGCGTATAACATAATCTTTATGGGTGTAGCGGTGCTTTAGTGCAAATCCCATTGTGCTCTAATTAAACACCATAGCGCAAGTGAATTGAGAACTGCTAGCGACATCTATTAGGCAGTAGCGCATTTGTGATGCGCAGTGACGATACACTAAATTGCACAGTAACTGAACGGATAATTTTACATTAATAAAATGGCAAAATGTGGAGGATATGGGAAATTTTTATCAAACAATAACAGTATACGCTGCAATAAATGTCAGACCTGCTTTCACAAAGATTGTGTAAATGCTCCGGAAGCAGCCAAGGGCAAGTCATAATGGCAGTGTTCAGGGTGTAAATCGAAGACACCTCGGGTAGGCATCGCGGCTACTCCGTCAAGTGAGCAGGAGTCAGATTCGAGTCCAGGCGAGGGTGCCGCCACTACTGGGCCCACTGTTTTGGTACCAGAACACTATGTCACACAAAGTGGTATTAATTTAAATCTAGCCAGTGAGTTCCGTTCCCTTCGGAATGAAATAAGTGCGCTAAGAGCAGAAGTCAGAGAATACAGGGATGAAATAACGGGTTTTAAGGTGCTGCTGGAATCACATGGAGAGACCATTGTGCATCTGGAGACTAGATTATCGTGCCTTGAAAATAAGTTGGAGAAAAATAACCCTTCCATTAATGTCACTTTAGAAAGCACAATTGAAGAGCTTAGATGTCAGTTAAATGAGCGGGACCAGGAACTACTATTAAATGATGTGGATTTAGCGGGCATACCGGAGAGCAGGGATGAAAGCGTGTTCCATATTGTGAAAACCCTTTCAGTAAAACTCGGTGTAGACTTGGATGTCAAGGATATTGTACATGCTGAGCGAGTCGGGTCAGTGCGCCGTAATAGAGTGGAGTCGGATAACGGCAGCACATCTGCTGATCAAGCTATGCTGCGGCCGCGTTGTATATCCGTGCGTTTTGCACGACGGGTGTTGCGAGATCAAGTGCTTCGTGCCGCGCGCGTGCGCCGCGGTCTTAAGTCAGCAGATCTCGAGGTGCGTGGCGCATCAAGTCCAGTTTATGTCAATGAGCGACTGACGCGACATAATAAGCAATTGTTTTACGCCGCTCGCCAGGCCGGTAGTCGGCAGAAGTGGAGGTACGTGTGGACAAAAGATGGTAAAATATTTGCACGCAAAGAGGATGGAAACAAAGCAGAGCGTATCAGATGCGAGGCAGATATAGTCAAGATTTTTGGTTGATTTTAAATTTGTGCTTAAAGTTAATTGTTAGATATAATATTTCAGTGTCAATTCTTTGTATTGCTAGCTATAATTTTTTTAAAAAGAAATTTATTATGTTTCTTTTTCATTCGTTTAATTTTGTGTTCATTTATTCAATTATTTGTATCGTTGCCTTTAATTTTCAAAAAAAAGGGAAAATTATTGTGTTCTCATTAGGTTCCTTGAATTTTCAGTTTTTTTTATCGATTGCTCGTATAATTGGCTTTAATTTTCTAAAAAAGAAAATTATTGTGTTATTATTTTATTCATTTAATTTTGTTCTATTTTTTCCAATTATTTTTGTTATTGACTTAATTTATTTACAAAATAAAAACAAAGTTGTTTTTTTATTACATTACTTTAATTTAGTGTATTTGTGTTTCAATAGTTTGTATGTTCGCTTCAATTTTCTAAAACAGGGGAAAGAAAATGTGTTCTTATTTAGTTTATTTGATTTTGTAATATTGATTGTAATTATTTGTATTGTAGGCTTAATTTTGCTCAAAAAGGTAACAAATGTAGTGATCTTCTTTATATTACTTCATTTTATGTTAGTTGTAATATTTTTGTTGCATTATGTGCCACATGGAAATGTTTTGCAGTTGATATATATTAATTTTATATTAATTCTTTATAAATTCTATTATGTAATATACTTATATACTATGTTTACTATACATTCAATTCTCTATTCATACTATTATTATATTACAAAAACACATATTGATATTCATTATAACTACAATAGCATTAGAATAAATTTACAAAATAGTTGCGTGCGCAATATAATAATGAAGTTAAGTATATTGGTATTGAATGTCAACATCAACACATCTTGTAATTATTTAATTTGCAATGCAGAATAAAAATTTAAAAGTTGGATTTCTGAATGCAGGCTCCCTAGGCACTTATCATGATGAGTTTATCTGTGCATTGGAAACAAATTCTTTTGATATTGTTGCTATCAATGAAACTTGGTTGCGCCCGGATGAGGAGGGGCGCGCGCCCGTTGTGCCCGGTTATAGGCTCCGCCATACGCCACGTCCAACGAGTGTGCGCGGGGGTCGTGGTGGGGGCGTTGGTTTTTACTTGAGACGCGGTTTGAGTGCACGGACATGGGCTCCATCCAATGACAGTAGATATGAATCGGTTGAACAAATGTGGTTAACACTTACAGTTAACGGTACAAAGATTGCAGTCGGCACGGCGTATCGTCCTCCTTGGCTAAATGTCGATGTATTCATAGATGCCCTAACGGACACTGTTTGTTCACTAGGAAGATGTGATAATTATCTGTTGCTAGGGGATTTTAATATCGATGTTTTGCATAAAAATGAGGTCAAAACTAGAAAACTTTATGAGTTTCTACATTATTTCCGATTGACTCAGATAGTTAACAAACCAACTCATTACACAGATTTTAGTGAGACATTAATTGATTTAGTATGTACAGACCTCAAAGAGAAATATTTAAATGTTGAACCTTTTGGGTCAATACACGGCCATTGCCTTATTATATGTGAATTCAATATCAAACGGGATCGTCTCAAACCATTTTCGATAACCAGTAGGCCATTGCAAGGTATATGTTTGGATAGTTTTCTTACTGATCTCTCAGAATTGAACTTTGAAATCATATACACTACCAACAATGTTAATGACATGGTATTGGTTTTTAATCAGCGTCTTGTATCATTATTTGACATTCATGCACCAACCAAAACTTGTCTTATAAGAGATCATTCTTATCCGTGGATAACTGATATTATTAAACTAATGATGCGCATACGTGACAAAGCTCTCACCATGTATAGGACTACTAAGACGCTGGCAAAAGAACAGTACTACAAGGATCTTAAATCTCTTGTAATTAGGGCTATTGATAGCGAAAAAAGGGCTTATTTTAAGCATAGTATAAATAATAAAATAAATGATCCAAAAACTTTATGGAAAAATATTAAAAAAGATTTAATACCCTTCAAACAACGGCATGATTTAGATCTACCACCACATTTAACAGATCCAGGTAAAATCAGTGTAGAGTTTCTTAAAACACCGGGTACTACTCAGCCAACCATTTCATTATTGACCTATTATTTGTTTCATAGCTACAGTGATGCATCTTTTGCTATTGAATCTGTTGATCAGCGAGTTGTTGAACGTCTTATTTTGAGACTTAAATCGAATGCAGAAGGATGTGACCATATCACGCTTAAAATGTTAAAATTATGTCTTCCACACATACTTCCTTATGTTACGCATATAATAAATTCCTCGATATCAACTTCTACTTTTCCGGATACATGGAAGACAGCAATAGTCAAACCACTAGCGAAGAAAAGTAATCCGTCAAATATATCTGATCTAAGACCAATTAGTATTTTGCCCTGTGTTTCTAAAATCATTGAGAAGGTAGTGTGCCATCAACTTACAGAATATTTAGAGGAACAATCTATTTTACCTACGCTTCAATCTGGTTTTAGAAAACGGCATAGTACGACTACAGCACTCCTAGATGTGACAGATAGCATTTTGGCGGCCCAGGATAAAGGGATGTGTACTCTTCTGGTGTTACTCGATTTTTCCCGGGCTTTTGATAGTATAGATGTCTCTTTGCTACTATCTAAGCTTCATTATTACGGCTTGGAACAAAAAACATTGCAATGGTTTGAGAGTTATCTAAGCCAAAGAAAGCAGGTTGTGGAAATTAAATCATCTAATGGCAGTATTCAAGCCTCGGAACCTGCTTATTTAAAAAGGGGAGTTCCACAAGGTTCTGTTCTGGGGCCAGTATTATTCAGTTTGTATTGTGCGGATATAGTTAAATGTATTCAATCAAGTAAATATCATATATATGCAGATGATATACAAGTGTACATTTCTTTTAAGCCACACCAATATGAATCTGCTCTAGCTAATTTGAATAGTGATTTAATTAGGATAAGTCAGTGGGCAGATAGTAATTGTCTGTTGCTTAACCCATCAAAAACTAAGTATATGTTATTAGGTACAAATGGACAGTTGTATAATATACCACCTTCACTCAATGTAATGGTAAAGGATCAGCAAATAGAGAGAGTTTATGAGGTTCGCAATCTTGGTTTATGTTTTGATAGTCAACTTAGATTTGAAAAACACATTGCTTCGTCAATTCAAAATTGTTTTTACCGTTTAAAAATATTGTATCGGATGAGACCTTATTTGTCTGAAAAACTACGAGAGCAGCTAGTGGAGTCATTAGTTTTGTCAAAATTAAATTATGCAGATGCAGTTTATGGCCCACGACTATTGAGTAGAACAAAGCGATTAATTCAAAGAGTGCAGAACGCCTGTGCTCGTTTCTGCTATTCTGTACCCCCAAGAAATCATGTGACACCTTTTCTAAATCAACATTTAGTACTTAAAATGGAATTGCGAAGAAAACTGCATCTCGCGTGTCTTCTTTTTGGCGTTATACAGTATAAGGAGCCATTCTACTTATATGACAAGCTAAAATGGATCACTGATAGGAGAGAGTGTATGGGTAGGCAATGTGCGAACCAATTATGTATACCACAACATAAATCTGCAGCATTCAGGGGTAGTTTCAGTTACGCTGCAGACAAAATATGGAACAATCTACCACCACCTATTAGGCAATTAAACAGCATAATTACTTTTAGACATCACCTTCGTGAGTTTCTGTTCAAAGCACAGTGTGATGCAGGCAATTTAATCACGAATCTTTCAATTATTTAAATATGTTGTATGTAATTTATTTAAATTGCAGTAATAATTAAATTTAATATCATTCAATTTAATTCAATTTACTTATTAAATGTTATAATATAATTAAAACTTAAAATTAATTGAATTAGAATTATGAATATGATGCAGTATGTATTTTTAAAAGTATTCTTTTAACATATTATTATTAAATAATATTAATCAATTATAATTATTATTGATGCTTTTTGTATATGATTACCTATGTTATAATATAACTATTACTATAATATAACTATTATTTATTTTTAGCCAATTATTAATTTCTTTTTTCACTCCTGTAGTAAGTAAATACTTACCTATATAATTTTTTATTAAAATATATTTTCCCACTTAAGTTAAAATTATACTTATATCAACTGCTTGACATCCGTGGACCTACTAGGTCCAGATGAAAACCAGCGCCAAGCTCTTTTGCTTGGCAATAAAGCTGATCTGGAACCTTTTTGGTCCAGCCATGGGGCACATTCTTGCAATTACTCTTTTGGTATAATTTATATGTTTGTTTTTTCTTTATGTTTGTATGTTTTGTTTTGTCGTTATGTAAGTATGTTAATTGTGTCTCATTGTTGCATGGCCAAATAAATGTCTTTTGTCTTTGTCACTGAGTGACGCCTCGTAGCGCACTGAGTGACGCCTCGTAGAGCACTGAGTGACGCCTCGTAGCGCACTGTGACGCCTCGTAGCGCACTGAGTGACGCCTCGTAGAGCACTGAGTGACGCCTCGTAGCGCACTGTGACGCCTCGTAGCGCACTGAGTGACGCCTCGTAGAGCACTGAGTGACGCCTCGTAGCGCACTGTGACGCCTCGTAGCGCACTGAGTGACGCCTCGTAGAGCACTGAGTGACGCCTCGTAGCGCACTGTGACGCCTCGTAGCGCACTGAGTGACGCCTCGTAGAGCACTGAGTGACGCCTCGTAGCGCACTGTGACGCCTCGTAGCGCACTGAGTGACGCCTCGTAGAGCACTGAGTGACGCCTCGTAGCGCACTGTGACGCCTCGTAGCGCACTGAGTGACGCCTCGTAGAGCACTGAGTGACGCCTCGTAGCGCACTGTGACGCCTCGTAGCGCACTGAGTGACGCCTCGTAGAGCACTGAGTGACGCCTCGTAGCGCACTGTGACGCCTCGTAGCGCACTGAGTGACGCCTCGTAGAGCACTGAGTGACGCCTCGTAGCGCACTGTGACGCCTCGTAGCGCACTGAGTGACGCCTCGTAGAGCACTGAGTGACGCCTCGTAGCGCACTGTGACGCCTCGTAGCGCACTGAGTGACGCCTCGTAGAGCACTGAGTGACGCCTCGTAGCGCACTGTGACGCCTCGTAGCGCACTGAGTGACGCCTCGTAGAGCACTGAGTGACGCCTCGTAGCGCACTGTGACGCCTCGTAGCGCACTGAGTGACGCCTCGTAGAGCACTGAGTGACGCCTCGTAGCGCACTGTGATGCCTCGTAGCGCACTGAGTGACGCCTCGTAGAGCACTGAGTGACGCCTCGTAGCGCACTGTGACGCCTCGTAGCGCACTGAGTGACGCCTCGTAGAGCACTGAGTGACGCCTCGTAGCGCACTGTGACGCCTCGTAGAGCACTGAGTGACGCCTCGTAGCGCACTGTGACGCCTCGTAGCGCACTGAGTGACGCCTCGTAGAGCACTGAGTGACGCCTCGTAGAGCACTGAGTGACGCCTCGTAGCGCACTGTGACGCCTCGTAGCGCACTGAGTGACGCCTCGTAGAGCACTGAGTGACGCCTCGTAGCGCACTGTGACGCCTCGTAGCGCACTGAGTGACGCCTCGTAGAGCACTGAGTGACGCCTCGTAGCGCACTGTGACGCCTCGTAGCGCACTGAGTGACGCCTCGTAGAGCACTGAGTGACGCCTCGTAGCGCACTGTGACGCCTCGTAGCGCACTGAGTGACGCCTCGTAGAGCACTGAGTGACGCCTCGTAGCGCACTGTGACGCCTCGTAGCGCACTGTGACGCCTCGTAGCGCACTGAGTGACGCCTCGTAGAGCACTGAGTGACGCCTCGTAGCGCACTGTGACGCCTCGTAGCGCACTGAGTGACGCCTCGTAGAGCACTGAGTGACGCCTCGTAGCGCACTGTGACGCCTCGTAGCGCACTGAGTGACGCCTCGTAGAGCACTGAGTGACGCCTCGTAGCGCACTGTGACGCCTCGTAGCGCACTGAGTGACGCCTCGTAGAGCACTGAGTGACGCCTCGTAGCGCACTGTGATGCCTCGTAGCGCACTGAGTGACGCCTCGTAGAGCACTGAGTGACGCCTCGTAGCGCACTGTGACGCCTCGTAGCGCACTGAGTGACGCCTCGTAGAGCACTGAGTGACGCCTCGTAGCGCACTGTGACGCCTCGTAGCGCACTGAGTGACGCCTCGTAGCGCACTGTGACGCCTCGTAGCGCACTGAGTGACGCCTCGTAGCGCACTGAGTGACGCCTCGTAGAGCACTGAGTGACGCCTCGTAGCGCACTGTGACGCCTCGTAGCGCACTGAGTGACGCCTCGTAGAGCACTGAGTGACGCCTCGTAGCGCACTGTGATGCCTCGTAGCGCACTGAGTGACGCCTCGTAGAGCACTGAGTGACGCCTCGTAGCGCACTGTGACGCCTCGTAGCGCACTGAGTGACGCCTCGTAGAGCACTGAGTGACGCCTCGTAGCGCACTGTGACGCCTCGTAGCGCACTGAGTGACGCCTCGTAGAGCACTGAGTGACGCCTCGTAGCGCACTGTGACGCCTCGTAGCGCACTGAGTGACGCCTCGTAGAGCACTGAGTGACGCCTCGTAGCGCACTGTGACGCCTCGTAGCGCACTGAGTGACGCCTCGTAGAGCACTGAGTGACGCCTCGTAGCGCACTGTGACGCCTCGTAGCGCACTGAGTGACGCCTCGTAGAGCACTGAGTGACGCCTCGTAGCGCACTGTGATGCCTCGTAGCGCACTGAGTGACGCCTCGTAGAGCACTGAGTGACGCCTCGTAGCGCACTGTGACGCCTCGTAGCGCACTGAGTGACGCCTCGTAGAGCACTGAGTGACGCCTCGTAGCGCACTGTGACGCCTCGTAGCGCACTGAGTGACGCCTCGTAGAGCACTGAGTGACGCCTCGTAGCGCACTGTGACGCCTCGTAGCGCACTGAGTGACGCCTCGTAGAGCACTGAGTGACGCCTCGTAGCGCACTGTGACGCCTCGTAGCGCACTGAGTGACGCCTCGTAGCGCACTGTGACGCCTCGTAGCGCACTGAGTGACGCCTCGTAGAGCACTGAGTGACGCCTCGTAGCGCACTGTGACGCCTCGTTAGTAGTTACTTGGTACTGTGACAAACTGGTCGTTGAATATAGGTATAGGAACCCAGCATAAAAGTTGGAGATTTATTATGCACGCCAACATGAGTTGCAAATGTAGTGCCTTCCTTCAAACAATCTCTCATTGCAATAGTTGCTGATGTCCACCCACACTTGCATCGCCACTTACACTTACCTTCGAGTGAGACCGAGGTCAAGCACTGGCTTCATCATCATGATCACCAGCAGTCAAAAGACGTCCACTGCTGAACAAGGGCCTCCCCCCCCCCTCCAGAAGGTAGGAGTTGCCATAATTCCACCGCTTGGAAGGCGTCTTGGGGATCGCAGTATAGGTGGTAGGTAATGCGATAGAAAGACGCTGCTACGATCTTCTTGCTTTTCCTTAATCACCTTTTACGACACCTAACGGGAGGAGATGGGTGAGTGCTGTTCTTACCCGGACACCCCACGAGGTTTCGAGGTTTCAGTTACTAAAATAGTCTTTTAACAGCAAAACACATCCAACCAAAATCACAAAACTCTACCAAAATACATAATTATTACATTCACACAAACAAAAGGTAACCAAAATTGAAATACACGAACTAATATATTATATGAAACATAACAAGACAGAATACAAATAGCGGGGCATCCAGTTTAATAGTTTAACACGTCGAGCCAATCAAAACAAACAAAGTTATTAGGCGGGTATCGTACCCCCGTCAGTTTGCCCGTAGACATTGATCAGGGCGTATCACTGTCACCCACAGGGGATTAGACAGCTCACCTGGACATATTACTTCGTATTAACCCTTATGATAACTTATAACATCACTGGAGATATATATTAAGAGGTAGAGGGCGCATAGAGAACAACCCTTATTATTGTTTCGTACTTAAAAGGCTTAGTAAAACTTGAAAAGCGCTTTTCAAGGGTTAGCTTGAGATCCCGTGATAAATATAGTCAAATCCAAAGACAAGCATTCCATTGCAAGACCTCAAGATACTGTAAGCTCTTTCTGCGTAGATCGGACTAACAAAAACAATTAGTAGAACTGAGGGTACCCGAAGACAACTATGACATATGGACAGCTACCACCTCAGTTCGCTCATGACCATGAATACTGTAAAGTATACAAAACGTCGGGTAATTAAAATCAAAAATAAACCGCGATATAATCCGTAAAATTTGTTTCATTTCAAAATGTGTAATATTCGCGTAAATATTAGAAATCATTAGGCTTAGTGCGGGTAAAAATACCGGTCAAGTGTGAATCAGACTCGCGCATCGAGGGTTCCATACCATCTTTAGACATATTAAATTTATTTTACTATTCGTGTAACACCTCAGATAGCAAAAAAAAACAAACCGCAAAACTAAGTTTATTTGTTGAGGTTTTTGGCTGTCTGTTTGACACATTAATTTATATTTCAGGAACTGATGCTGTCTATTTGAAATTTAGAACTTAAGTAAGTTAAGTTAGTTGGGTAAGTACCCAACCTCATCGCTAATGGGTTTTTTCTTTTAAGTATTTATTTTTAATGGGGATTGAAGTGGGGCTTCAAAATTTCAAAGTGAGACTACTATATTGAGTGGGATATCACATGAAAGGACTACATTTGCACATTTCAGAACAGAGTTTTTATTTTGGTTTATGTCACATCGTTTTTGGCTTATAATCAAAACTGTAAAAAAAGTTTGTTTGCCTATTTTACAGGAAAAATTGCATGATCTTTCTAAATTATTATTATTATTATTATTTTATACTACCAAGGTGGCAAGCAAGCGTACGGCCCGCCTGATGGTAAGCAGTCACCGTAGCCTATAGACGCTAGCAACACCAGAAGAATCACTAGCGCGTTGCCGACCCTTAAGACATTAGATGTTAAGTCTTTGTGTCCGGTAATTTCACCAGCTACAGTGCCCTTCACGCCGGAACACAGCAATGCTTACACACTGCTGCTTGGCGGCAGAATATCTGACACTGCGGTGGTACCTACCTGGACGGTTCCTCGCACAAGGAACCTACCACCTAGTAAAAAACAAAAAAATAAACCACCACCACCACCTAGTAAATAGTATACAGTTTTTCAGTAATCGTAAAAAACCTCGACAAACAAACTCACTTTTGTGTTTTTTTGCTAACTGAGATAACACCTCAGTTAGCATGAATAGTAAAATTACTTTAATACGTCCAAAGATGATAATATGGAACCCTCGATGCGCGAATCCAACTTGCACATGACCGGTATTTTTTACCTTTTAGCTAAGGAACCCAATAAAAGGCTATCTGTACGAGCCAAAAGAAACAAAGGAATTTAAATTTTTAGAATTTCATTTTAACTTAACAAGAAGGCAAAAGCAGTGCAGTCTAAATTCTATTATCTTCATAGAGTGGCCAACGTACCGCGCCTGCTTCCACCCTGTTCAGGTATTCCAAGCCAATCCCGCGTGAAGGGGTCTAGGGGTCGACGGCTCTTGTTTATGCCTTAAGTATAAAGGCGAGGGTCCAGCTGTTACATTACAAAGTGAATGTATGAGTATATTATTAACTAGCTGACCCACGCAGCTCCGCCCGCGCTGTGTTTACGTTAACTAAACTTTCAATAATATACATTCGCATAGAATACAAAACCTCCTTTTTTAAAGTCGGTTAAAAACTTGGACCCACTTTGTTCTTGCCCTCCGAAGCACGGAGACGTTTAGTTCAAATGGCTTTAAACGGTCACCCATCTATTTAATGACCTTACCTAACGTTGCTTAACCCGATCGATTACAAAATCTTGATAACTCTCTATGAGTGTTCCCTTACTAATATTTATTATATTAGAAAGAAAAATTGATAAAATTGGACCAAGCGTATAACCAAGTACCCATTTTGACTTTAATCCTCTCTCCCAAAAGAACCGTGATAGATTACGGGATAAAAAGTATCCTATGTCCTACCTCGTAGTAAGATCTCAAATCATGCCAAGTTTCATTTGAATCCATTCAGTAGTTTCGGCGTGATGCGCAGCCGTGATACAGACAGACAGACAGACAGACAGACAGACAGACGACAGACAAAAATTAAAAAAAATACATTTTCGGCCTCAGTATCGGTTATAGAATGCCCTCCAAATATAATTTTCAAAATATCTTCAATGTACAGAATTGGACCTGTTACAGTTTTATTATAAGTATGTTCGGCCAATTTAATAAATCAAATTTGACATCTGTCAGTTTCTTTGTTCTATCTGTTTCTTTTGTCATTATTACAATAAATATGTAATCGTAATTGAAAAAAGTTAAGGAATTGTGCAGTTGTAACTTCGAACTAATAATATTTTATGCCCGCCTTTACAAGGTTAATTTTGGTGAAGTGTCAAATTACTATTTTAGTAAGTAGGTATAAATAATCTAATACTGGGATTCTGAAGTTGACATACATTTTAATAGCAAGTACCTTGTCGAGTAGTCTATAAATATTATCGGTACAGTGGGCTAAGACGCATAACGGCTACCAAAACTATTAAAAACTCATCTTTTTCTAAACCACATGATAAATGATGACTGAAACGTTATTCAGTTGTAGTGCACTGCTGCGCGTCACCAGATACATTAATTATAATAATAACTACTC
This sequence comes from Furcula furcula, assembly GCA_911728495.1. NCBI lineage: Eukaryota > Metazoa > Arthropoda > Insecta > Lepidoptera > Notodontidae > Furcula > Furcula furcula. The sequence continues at coordinate 19,546,576 of OU452262.1, read as the reverse complement.
ACGCCGCGAGTAACTTCGGAGAAAGCGCAGCACACCTCTTGACACCCCTGAGCCACTCACACCGGTGTTGCTCCCTGTCGTTTTCTGTCAATCATTTAAGGAGCCCATCTAGTGGATGGCAAGTCACCACTTGCCGTAAAATAATTTGAAATAAAATTATGGCAAGTTACCCCGGCCTATTGAAATTGCCCAGTCGCCAGTCCACCAAATGCTCAACCCCATAAACCTAGAATTCTTATCAAATACTTGCAATAGTCCCTATCACTTACCGACGTCAACTGCTGTAATTTCATCATTGTGGCAGTTGATCCCGGGAGGTATTTTACACATTTACTTCTTCTAAAACGAGCCTCTACGTGTTGGATACGTCTCCACGCAAGCCTCGAAAAGACCGGGTTAAGCCCGTGAGTAAATAAATCTTAAAAATAATAACAATCTTCATCGTAAGAGACAGTAGGAATCCTAAGTTGACGCAGATCGGTAAAGCTCGAAGTTCAAACAATTATAAGCTAAAACAATAAATTTGTGTCGCATATTGTGTTTCTTGCATGAATCTCATGCAGGACACCCTAATGTGAGAACCAGAAAGATACTCGGGGGACTCCACTGCGTTCCTCAGCGGTGGACTTAAAGGCAAGACATGGAAGGTATTTGTACCTGGTGCAAATTCTACCGGAGAGCCCAGAACCCCATCTTATGGATCTATGCTACAACTGCATTGGCTTTAACACAGTCAAAACCCCACATACACCGGTTTAACCCCCCCCCCCCCCCCAAGCTCTCAGCTCAAGAGCAAAAAAGCTACAAATCCTATCGCTCTTTCCAGAGCCAATGCTGAGAAATATTCGTATAACCCTACTTTATCTACTATTAATGAGTTTTTGATGTATAAACTTGAAATTGATTTTAGAAGCAGACATGGACAAAAAATCTACGAAGTTATTTATCAAAATACATGAAAAGTACATTTCATCGGCAACTACAGTTGACAAGTTCCATTTGCGTTCATTTGAAAGTTGAAAGAGAAAGTTAGGAGTCACCTCGACCGCTGAACTACACATGTGAAAACGTATTATTTAACTTTTCCTGAACGAAGTGTGCCTAATTTTTTATCTTTAAGTATTTTCACTGAGATAAGTTCTGTAACAGGTTTAATCGTGTTAAAGGCAAGAACTAGACTATATTATATGTTTAACGTTTTTAATACGAAGACAAAGAAGGTGCCACCGTGAGATCCAGGAAAAACGGATAGTAGCTGGAGAGTTCCAAAGGATGCTGAAATGAAATAACTCGTGGCACAGCCAAAGATTATCAAGGAGACAAAGGCTTATACAGCCAGCGGTTGAGTGAAGTGGAAAGAATAGGAGAGGATTCGTGTGCTGAGAGACCTGAGAGAGCATATCTTGGTTGACTGAGGTAACGCTGGTATGATGGAGTGGAGGCAGATCTGCGCAATCTTCGAGCCAGCAAGGCCTATACACACTGAGCCGAACGGAGTAAGTACGTAATACAAAGAGAAATGCTAGACATTTGCCTATCGATGATGTCCTTGTCCCGGACAAGGAGTAAAAAGGTATAGGATTTTTTTCCGGTCAAAAAAAACAACATAATATTAAGTAACGGTACTATTATTTCTCAATATTTTATTTTTTGTATAGGTTTTAATACCAGCCCTGATTTATGTGCCACTGCTGGACACGGGCCTCCCCTCAAGATGAGGGGGCTTAGGCCGTAGCTGTCCACGCTGGCCAAGTGCGTGTTGGCGGACTTCACACGTCATTCGAAAGCTAGTTAGGCTTTCTCAGACATGATGTTTACCTTCACCGAAAGCTAGTAACAATCGCACAAAGACGATTCGCACATGATTCATTAAAGAAATCAGAGGTGCGAGCCGGGGTTCGAACCTGCGCACCTTGTTTCCAAGGCAAGTGCTCGCCCACTGAGCTGTTACCGCCACGCTGCACGCCGCGCTGTTGTTGTATAGGTTTTGTTTTCTTTTAGATTTTCCATAATATTCCACCACTATGCGCTATATCATTGTCCTAAATATGAGCTTTAAAAATACTTATGAAGCTACATAAAACCGGTTTATTTTACGGGATTAACGTGTCGTGTATCATCCGAGCAACGTGCAACACTGACCGCATCCCGTTCTTCGCGTGCGCCTGAATTAATCGGCTGTGATGCGATAACACACAACGAAACTATCGATAAAGTAGTTCTATTCAAAATGAATTATTTTAGGTGCATACCCGAACAATGAAGAGGTATGTAACATAACACTGAATAGCGCGGTTACAATCTTGTGAGCGCCTACACATACACACAAGAAGATTTATTAACACGCTTTTATAAGCTTCACCTGTATGTATGTATGATGGTAATGGAATCTTGTGATTCCATTTTCACCCACTTTTACAAAAGCCACTATCAACTCCAATTTTCAATTTAACGGGTTATTAGCACGACATCCACTAAATAGAGGACCCGCAGGCAGATAACGTATCATCATCAACATCATCAGCCGGAAGACTTCCACTGCTGAACATGGGCCTCCCTAAGACCCTAAGACACTTGGGAAAAAAGGATACCGTAATAGATATATGCAATAAATTCTCGAATACATTTACTAAGGAGATATCAGATATCAAACACGTATGTCCACACAAGTTTTTAGATCGGACAAGTTATGTAAAGCGGAAAGACGTATCATTAAGGTTTCAACAAGCCACATCTCATCATCAGCCGGAAGACTTCCACTGCTGAACATAGGCCTCCCCCTTAGAACGCCACAATGAACGACAATTGGCTATTTGCATCCACCGGTTACCTGCGACGCGCACAATCGCAGCGTTGAAAGTTTCTTCCCCAGCGGTTATCGGTTCTTCGAGCGATGTGGCCTGCCCATTGCCACTTCAACGTGCCAGATAACGTATACGTATCTTAAAATCTTGTCCGGTGAAGCTGTCATGGCCTTCTGCGGCCAACAGTACTACTCCTACAAAAAAGAAAGTATCTTGCAAACGATTAGCTACAGATAAATTTGTGCCATATCTGCAGATTCGAATTCGCAAACAAACCAATTTCCAATAACCGCAGTAGTGGTGCGACTCATTGGGTTTTATAATCGATCATATGCAAATAATCGAATACCTACATGCAATTGTCATAAAAATATTATGACTTTATTTTTAATTTTTCTTACATTAGGTCATGTTCCGGTCAGCTTGAGGCTAAATATAAAAAAAAAACTTTTAACAGTATTGCTGTAAAGTAAAACATTTTCTGTGAATCATTTTTTTTTTTGTATTTGCACTATAATTTCATGGTTTATTCCACTTTGATCCGGGTAGTAATTATTCGGACGTGAATATGAATAATTTCGAGGATCGCATGACGTCATCATTATCCCGCATCCCTAAACCGCAAAATCAACGCACCACGATACGAATCCGTGACTATTGTTAATTCGAATGCCATCACTCGTTTAATTCGGAACGTACTAATCTAAATTCATTTGCGGCCGGCCGTGTTGTCTAAATATTTGAATAATTTGATTTCGCTTTGTCGTATAACTGTAAATTAAAGGGTTGGGGACGTCATGATTAGAAGGGACAGAGAGGGACGAGGGTCCGTTCCGGGGAGCCTCGAAACAGCCTAAAATATGCACGGATCGTTAATATTTAAAAGACATTTACTTGCCATGTTAATCACATTACAATTGCCAAGCGAACGGTGTGTTGGTAAATTATTTATTTTGTAACCCTATTTTTTTTTGTTCTTTTTTTGAACGCATTTGGCGCAAGGGTTTTGAAATCAAAGTCTAATTATTAGGACGAATGTTTGCGTTGCGCACCGCGTTTACACGCTACAACTGAAAGGAGCTCGTTCAATCTAAACTTGAAGATAGTACCTTAATTGAATTGGAAGACAGTTTGACACATCTCTTAGTAATATACTTTGAAAAGAGAACAAGACAAAACTAGGTTTAAAGGTTTAGTACCGCAGATCAAGATAGGCTCTCCTAGTGTTGTCTTTTATTTACACAAATACTAGGTAGGTACACATTGAAATCAAACTACGAGTACCTACTTGTTGGCTGTATTCAAAATGTAATACATTTTTATTAATTTATAATAACACTAGCTGACCCACGCAGCTCCGCCTGCGCTATTTTTACGTTAACTAAACTTTTAATATCAGACATTCGCATCGAATACATAACCTCCTTTTTTATAGTCGGTTAAAAACTGGGACCCACTTTTTACTTGCTCTCCGAAGCACGGACCAGTTTAGTTCAAATGGCGTTAAACGGTCACCCATCTATTTAACGACCTTACCTAACGTTGCTTAACCCGATCGATTACAAAACCTTGATAACAACTCTCTATGAGTGTTCCCTTACTAATATTTATTATATTATAAAGAAAAATTGATAAAATCGGACCAAGCGTATAACCAAGTACCCATTTTGACTTTAATCCCCTCTCCCAAAAGAACCGTGCTAGATTACGGGATAAAAAATATCCTATGTCCTACCTCGTAGTAAGATCTCAAATCATGCCAAGTTTCATTTGGATCCATTCAGTAGTTTCGGCGTGATGCTCAGCCGTGATACAGACAGACAGACAGACAGACAGACAGACAGACAGAAAGACAGACAGACAAAAATTAAAAAAAATACATTTTCGGCTTCAGTATCGGTTATAGAATGCCCTCCAAATATAATTTTCAAAATATCTTCAATGTACAGAATTGGACCTGTTACAGTTTTATTATAAGTATAGATTACTAGCTCTTCCTGTTTTGCCACGGATGGGTGCGTGCCTTTTGTAAATTTATTATCATTTTTGTGTACTTATCAATTATTGTGTTGATGGAATAAAGAAGTTTCGGTCATTTTTCCATAAAATGCTTTCAAAATGTTTTGTTTCATTATTGCGCGCCCACTACTTTTACGGATTTTATCGCAGTTTAATTTAGATTTTACTATCCCGACGTTTTGAATGCTTTGCAGCACCCATCGTCACGCTGTAATAAGCTCACCTGACTGGGCGTAACTAAATGAAGAGCATATATCGTAATCACTGACATAGACTGAAATCCTAAGCTGAAATCCCTACAATCACTGTATTAATTTATCTAACGGTGTTATTATTCTATTTATTGTATTTTATTTATTTATTTATACACATTTATACAGTTATACGAAATCAATGATATAACGACTTTCATTAACTGTTATAATAGATCCAACCGTTTATTTTCTTTTTGACATCACCAAATAATAATAATAATATGGTAATTTGATATGATTAGTGTTAAATATAATTAGAATTATTATTCGATATTTGTACACCAAATACGGTGAAATGTGCTGAGAACTAACAAAATATTGTAACACCTATGCATGTACCACATTTCTGACAAATAAATATAATTTCATTTCATTTCATTTCAATAGAACGTAACGGCGTCATGTTACGCAAAAGTTCACTTTTAAAAGTTCACTTAAAGTGAAGTTCACTTTTAAAAGTTCACTTAAAGTGAAGTTCACTTTTAAAAGTTTAAAAGTCTTACGGACACCCAATGGGAAGAGATAGATAAGTAAACGAATATATTTGACATATTAATAATTTAGTATGTACTGATTAAACTTATTTTCCCTTATGCATGTATAATCTTGTAACATACATAATACTAGCTGACCCGTGCAGCTCCGCCCGCGCTTTTATTACATTTTGCTCCCCTTTTCTCCCTCCTCCCTAGATTTATCTCTCTCCATATCTCACTCTCTCTTATAAAAAAATCTAATTATATGCTCTTTCTCTCCTCTCTCTTTCCCTCTCCCGCTTCGGTTTCCGTCACACTTCCCCTCTTCCTCTCCCTGTTATCCCCTCTCTGAACCCTCTCCCCCTCTCTCTTCTACGAACTTGCTCCTTCTCACTCCCCCCTTACTCCACCTAACTCCCCCGATCCCTCACCCCATCACCCCCTCCTCAAATCCCCTCTCCCTCTTTCTCCTCTCTTGCACCCTCCTCTCGTTCTATATATATATCCTCGTCAATCATGGTATCAGCGGCATTAAATATACTTTATGACCTATTTTCAGACCTCCCCGATATGCACACAAAATTTCATACAAACGGTTCTCCCATCTATTTAATGACCTTGCCTTATGTAGCTTAACCTTAACCTAGCGGTATGAAATATACTGTATGACCTATTCTCAGACCTACCCGATATGCACACTTTTATACAAATCGGTTCACCCATCTATTTAATGACCTTACCTAACATTGCTTAATCTACCGGGATAAAAAGTATCCTATGTCCGTTTTCTGGTTCTAAGCTACCTCCTCTCCAATTTTCAGCCGAATCGGTTAGGCCGTTCTTGAGTTATAAATAGTGTAACACGACTTTCTTTGATATAATATATAGATTAAAGTTCTATAGTGATTGTATGTTCAATTTCACCGATAGATGGCGCTGTTCATAATGTAAATCACGCTAACATCGTAAATTACTGTCTAATGATATTCGATAATGAAAGTTCTAAGTTTATTAATTCTAAGTTTTTCGCATCTTTTATTGTTGCGACTGTAATACAATACCTATCTATACACTACCTGGACTTGGGGAGTTTCATTAAAATTTCATGAACATACAGAAATCTAATGAAAATGTCCTGCGTGTACCGGACCGGCTAACCCCTTACAAAAATTGACCCTTCGCCAATGCCATATCTTATGCAAACTAAATGTCTGCTCAGTCCCTATTGTATATAGCGTAATAATACATATCTTAATGATTAACTGATCAGTCTATAATTACCCTATTCACATACAAAGGAAATTACGTGGTAATATGTGCAAGTAATGTTTCACTGCTTAGCCCTATGAAACATAGCGTGATGTTTTATATACCAACTTATACCTTAACTTCTACACAACACATCAGTGAAAGTCCTATCAAAATCGATCCACGGGTTTTCAAATGATACCTGGACGAACAGAACGACAGACAGACAGACAGACAGATAGACAGACAGACAGACAGACAATAATTCCAAAAAAAATTGTTTTGGCCTCTATGTCGATAGTATAGTACCCCCACATAGAAATTTTGGAAAAATATTCAATGTACAGAAAAAGTGCTCTGAGTTTTATTATAGTATTTTGATTTATGTATGTAGGTATGTAGTCATGGGATACTCATCCCAACTTACCTGTCCGGTAGTTGTGGTATAGTATACGGGTATGCAACCCCGGCTTCCCTTGGTATTACTGTCCCATTCCTTGCCTTCCTGGGCGGTAATATCCTACTTTTCCTATTTCCTACTCTAACTTGCTAATCTTCCTTTTCACAACACCTATCCTTCCCTTTCCCCGTGAGAACGCAATGGTCAATCATATAAATTATTTACGGTCCAGCCGCCGAGAGAATGCGTTCCTGACGTCTATCAGTTGGTCATGACTAGGAATGGGAAATATTTAACGCTATTAATACCTGATCGAAGAAAAAAGTAACAAAAGTTTCAATAATTGTTTGTTTAAGATTCTAATTTGTGAATGTGGCATATTAGAACCAGCGTGGCATATTATAAGCCGGGCCCCTTTACCCATTGGTACTTTCGACATCGACGCCTGTGTATCATCTGTCCAAGAACGAGAAATAGTGTGATTGGCGTTTAGCCATGTCTCGTCAATTAATACGACATTATCCCAATTATCAATTTTTTTCGCTTCCCTTAAAATTTTTATTCGTTTTCAAATTATATCATAACGTTCTAAAAGAACTTTTCTTTTGTCTATTTTTTTATAACAAAAACCAATATCATTTAAAATTTTGGGTAAAAGCAGTTTTACCTCCCTTAAACAAATCAGCTGCTTTCAAAGATGCCATAAATGATGCCATAATGCTCCTGTTAAAGTATTCATTCCTCGAATAATAACCATATTTATGATTCCTGATTGCATCGGCATCAAAGGTATCAATACTCGTCACAGGTTTCGTCCTGCGTTTCTTCTTTGGTGTTCTTAAAATATTATCTTCCGAGCCAGTTGGGCCGAACTTTTCTTTATTAATATTCGATATTGATCGTTTGCTTACTCCAAGCGCCTGAGAAACACGCTCTTGTAATTACGTGTTCGACAGGTATCAAGGGTCCGCCATTTTGCCTTTCACGCTCAAAGTAATCTTGCAGCTTAATGATTAGCTCACGGGTTTCAATTTTCATTGTTTGACCACGTTTCGGCATTATTATGCACCAAACGTAGGTACAATAAAATACAATCTAAGTCCAATTTAACGCCAATGTCAGTATAATAGCAGCGTTTTCCCTGAAAGAAAACGCATATTAAAATACTTACCTTATTCAAAGCTTATTATGAGAGCGGCACTTCCTGTTTCCCGTCGTCTTTGCTCCTATTGGTCAATTTTCTTGTGATTTGACCGGAAATAGCATCACCATGGCAGGCCAGAGCAGCAAGGGTTTGTTAAATATGCCCGTTCGCTCCGCTCTTGTTCATTGTGTCGAAGAATTACCAGCCAGGATTAAAAGTTAAGCTTTGAATAAGGTAAGTATTTTAATATGCGTTTTCTTTCAGGGAAAACGCTGCTATTAAATTACTGTACCGTTATTCAAAGCTTATTATGAGACGTGTTTATTTTCGCCTGGTGATGCCAGTATACCTGACGCCAATGTGATTGTGTTACATAAATGTATTGTATATGTATTGTATATTGTGTGTGAATTTTAAATAGAAATGCAATAAATTGCATACTTATATATCTACATAGTCTGCTACGAATTTATTTTAGAAATGGGTAGCACAGATAAGAGAACTGTATCTCAACCATTCCAATCAATGTTATGGGCAATTGATAATCAACAATTATTTATATGCGATGTACTTTTGACTTCGATTTTATAAAACTGTCTAAAATGTATTAAAGACCTCCAATTTCCAGGAGCTAGCTAGTATCAAACTTAACTATGCTTGTGGTGCATGATAGCTAACTATTTAAGCTAGATTATGTTGGTGATTTTAATCTTTTTAAACCAATCAACGGCAGCTATCGTAACTGGAATATACAAACAATTTGTTTTTGGTATTTAACGTTGATGCTTTAAGCGCTAAACAAATTTTATTTTAACGCTGCAGGCGTTGCAAGCAGGTGGTTTTCTGATTAACGCAATTCCAGGACGCGACTATGAATTACATCCTACCAGGTGCTGTTGCAATGTTTAGCTAAGCTACTGCATGAACATTATCTTTAGACAGGAAATTCACTAAATCATATCCTATTTAAAAGACTCTTGAGGATTGATAAGTATAATCGATATAAGAACATATCGTGACAAGAAATTACCAGTAAAAAAAAAACTGGACTGATCAGTAGGACTGTACAATCGTCAGACAAATGATTTAGGCCAAAAAATTTTAAATGACAATTGTTTACTTATGTTTACTATGTATTTATGTATGAATCTGCTATAAAACTGTCCAAAATGATGCCAATACTTTAAATTAGATTAGAAAAAGTCGGCACAGATTTTACAGACTAGGTCCTGGTACTTTGTGATTTTCAATGTATATATGTTTTAGATTGCAAAGTCAAGTCCTTCACATTTCCACTTTCAGGATCACGTTGTATGTTAATAGACAGTATGCCCATCTGTACGTCCACTAAGACTAAGGTTTTATTTTTTAATTTTTTTTATTTATTTACTTCTAACAACAACTATCATTACAGGTTCTGAGATATGAATCAAAACTCGTTCAAGAAACGAGTCTACTCCCCAGAATACTTCAGCGGTTAAGTATGTGTTGGACATGGACAATGTGTGGGACATTATGTTTACTTTATATTCAAAGATTTATACATAGATGATATTTTATGTTATACCTGCTCTGAAGTCCCGAAAATATTTATTGTAAATATTTATTTATGGACTTAGGTACGCTGCCTGTACTAATACCTCAAAAAAAAAAAGATCTGTCAAAAGAATCTGTTTCTAAATGGATATTGTAAATAATCAATAAAATTTGATTTGTATTTGATTAATATTTCGTAGCGAACTTTATCTGGTATGTACATACTTATAATGTAATATCCGTAAGTGAATGGGTGAGGACCCCCCCCCCCCCGTCTTTGCAGAGGTAAATGCAACTTTTTTGTCATAAAATCGAATTTGCAAGGGATAATAATCAGGATTGCTAACATTTATTTCGGTTACAAATGTCCTGACATTGATCGGAATTTACATTACACGCTTTTGTCTGCCAAAATTGTGTCGGGAGTGAATTTCTAGCTGATAAAAATGCATGCGATGCAGTGTTGCTACAATTTCGGGTAAGTGGTTTACCTATCATACAATACAATTGAGTTTTCTCATATTATGGAAACTCCTGGATAGTTCTTTTAGGCATTATCATTTGATTGCATTATGTTATTATAGGTCCTCAAAACTTCCAATGATTTATTGCTAAACAGCTATTATAATTGTAAGATTACATACTTTCCTTTTTTATAATGAGGTAATAGTATAGAAAAACAAAATGTTGGTTTTCGAATAAACTTGAAGGAAGGACTAATGATCACTTGGGGCGGCCTTTCCCTCCATTATTTGTAGGAGTTTCTTACAATATTCTGTCCGAAACTTCGGTAGACTTATAGTAGTTTCTGCTTGGTGGGTGGGTGTATATACCAAGACTGTCAAGAGAGGGGACCAAGAGTAAGATCCAAAACGTGACTGCGAGCCATAATTATGCAATGAACCCTCATTAAGAAGTATACATATATTAATATATGTTAAATATTCATGTTCATACAATCACGTATGTGCTATTTGGAATAGCAATTATACGTATGTATAATTGCATGCATTGCATTGAAGGATGTATATCCTTCATCTGCAAAGTAAATCTCTGTGTTCCATCCCCCACGAGAGTGGGTCATATTCTGTGCAAGCTCTTCGAAACAGAAGTCAATAATAAGACGGACGATGTGCCAAGCGATGGCACTTATGTTAAAGTATCTAGGCTGAATTTATTCTTAAATAAGAGGCGAGTGTTCTGTCGAAGCGCAACTGTGCAGAGCAGCAATGCCTTTATCCGTGCTGCAAAGGACTGTTTAATATCTCAGGCCAATCCACACTCATTCGTTTGATCCCAACCTAGACAGAGTCTGTACAATGGTAACCAGACAACTGATACAAAATACATATTTATATACTTTTCATACTTATATCGATAAACATCACACACTTGGTAGGAATAGAAACCGGCGATAGCAACCCGAGAATCTTACCATTAGAGCAACGGGCCCGTCAAATTATTATGTTAAAATAGACTTAGCAAACAACTTTCAGACCTTTTGAATGTCCCCGATGTTCAAGATGATCCTGAAAATCAGGTACCTACGTGCTTTTTTCATGAGCTGCTATTTGTATACCATCCCTGCGAGGGAGGTTAAGTCTATGTGTACCAACCCTGCGGGGGTAAGTAATAAATTATTTAGTCCCTGCAAAGGACAATATCATCATCATCATCATCATTAGCAGCCGATAGACGTCCACAGCTGAATAAAGGCGTCTCCCTTAGAAGGGAGGGGTTGCCATAATCCCACACTTGGCAGACGGCTTGGGGATCAATATAGGACAATATGCTGATGGTGAAATAGACTTCAGCCAACTATTTTTAAATCAACTAGGTTGTCAAAATTGATTCCAAATCCATATGACCAACCATCTATGTACCCACCCTGCGGGGGTGGGCAGTAAATTTCTCAGTCCCTGCAAAGTAAAGTATTCGGATGGTGAAATATACTTCAGGCAACCATTTTTATATTGACAAGATTGGCAAAAATTGATTCCAAAACTAGATGAGTGTTCCCATGATGAGCAACCATGTATGTATGTACCGTCCCTGCGAGGGAGTTTAAGTGTTTGTTTACCCACCCTGCGGGGGTGGGTAGTAAATGGTTTAGTCCCTGCAAAGGAAAGTACGCTGATGGTGAAATAGACTTTCAGCCAACCATTTTCAAATTGACAAAGGTTGTCAAAATGGATTCCAAAAACCAGATGTGCTCTCATGATGAGCAACAATATATGTATATATATATATACCGTCCCCGCGAGGGAGGTTAATTATTTGTATACCCACCCTGCGAGGGTGGGGTATTTATTTTATGCGATGATACGATGAAGTGGACTTCATTATCTGAAAACCAGGTGCTTACCCTCTCGAGAAGCCACTGTACATGTTATTCTGTTCTGTTCACTGTACGTGTTCTTTGGTTATTTATTTGTGTACCCAACCTGCGAGGGTGGATAATAATTTGTGCCATGGGATAGCACTATATACTTATTGTAACCATAATGGGTTAGCCAGATTTGTGAATTTCGTGTAGACTAGAATATATATTGCCTACGCCATCGGCTTTCTTGAACACAAACATAATTGAACACTTTTATGGATCAAGATGGAATATTAATCTTTTGGTTACCATGATAGCTTCCCTAGGTCACTTGAAACTCTCAGCAATGTGTCCTTTGAACAGTTTCTTATAAATATTTTTATTTATTTATTACTAAAATTGTATTTTATTTTACTATTTTACATAGAATATACATTAACGTAATTGCATTTAACTCGCAATTGTAATATTTTCACCTTCCGGCACACAGACCATATCTGTAATAAACTACTTAGCCCACACAGGAAGATTACGAAAACTGTCCAGCAGGCTATTTTTTGTATTAAGACACAATAAAAAAATAAAAATGGACCCAATGGTGCGTCTGTATAACTGGGATACTAATTAACTGAACTCACTTGTTTGCTGCCTTTCACGTTGATAATAGAGTCACTATTTCACTGATGTGATTTAAAGAAAAATTTATTCTGAAAAAAAGCTTAGAACTAACTGTAAGAAATGTACTATCATCGTAGGACTTTGCTACAAAATAATTCAGCAAATGTTTAAAACTGTGGGTAGATTGTAAAGAAAATAATTTGCATTATTAATATGATTTATGGGTCATTTACTAAGACTCGTTTTTTATCCACTTAGAAATCTCGTACGTACAATTACCAGCAATAAACTTTACGAAAACAATCATTTCTGAACAAGTATTAAAAACTAAGTTTCGAGTTTTCAAAATAAAATTGTCGGTAGACTGAATGGAAAATAATTATTTATAAAAATATTGCTTACATAGCCCAATTTACTTGCATTATATTCAAACCACAAAATATTCATTAGTATAAAACATTTCATTAGGAACAAAGAAACAAAATGAACGGCAAAAACCGTTAAAATGTGTTTTACTCACTGTTTGCTTGGCTTCCAACTATTTGTAACAACTATTGTTGTTCAATATTTTATTCCTTTGGAAATACTTAGAACTAGCTGACCCACGCAGCTCCGCCTGCGCTATTTTTACGTTAACTAAACTTTTAATAACAGACATTCGCATCGAATACATAACCTCCTTTTTTATAGTCGGTTAAAAACTGGGACCCACTTTTTACTTGCTCTCCGAAGCACTGACCCGTTTAGTCCAAATGGCGTTAAACGGTCACCCATCTATTTATTGACCTTACCTAACGTTGCTTAACCCGATCGATTACAAAACCTTGATAACAACTCTCTATGAGTGTCCCCTTAATATTTATTATATTATAAAGAAAATTGATAAAATCGGACCAAGCGTATAACCAAGTACCCATTTTGACTTTAATCCCCTCTCCCAAAAGAACCGTGCTAGATTACGGAATCAAAAGTATCCTATGTCCTACCTCGTAGTAAGATCTCAAATCATGCCAAGTTTCATTTGAATCCATTAAGTGGTTTCGGCGTGATGCTCAGCCGTGATACAGACAGACAGACAGACAGACAAAAATTAAAAAAAAATACATTTTCGGCCTCAGTATCGGTAATAGAATGCCCTCCAAATATAATTTTCAAAATATCTTCAATGTACAGAATTTGGCCTGTTACAGTTTTATTATAAGTATAGATTTGATTTGAATTTCATAAATAGTTGTAATATTGTAGCCTCGGACAGGTGTCCGTGACGGGAAATAAGACGCCAATGAACAAGAGCGGAGCGAACGAGCATATTTAACAAACCCTTGCTGCTCTGCTGGCCTGCCATGGTGATGCCATTTCCGGTCAAATCACAAGAAAATTGACCAATAGGAGCAAAGACGACGGGAAACAGGAAGTGCCGCTCTCATAATAAGCTTTAAATAACGGTACAGTAATTTAATAAGCAGAATCAGTCAATTAAACGAAAGCCGGGTCACAAGAAAAACAGAACGAGAAACACTTTAGAAGGTATTCTATGCACACGAAACGACAAGAGACGACTGTTGTAGTGATACAAGATGGCGGGCCAACAAGCCATTTGGGGTTGCCATTTTTACCAGAATTATAAAAATAATAATAACTACACTGTACTTATATTACGCTACTTTCCGCTTCCGCGTCCTTTTTGTGTGTTCGTTTCGTCTAGACTTTTAGTATTTCTAACCTTATTAGTACATTCTAGTATTATTAAAAAAATATTAGAAAGAAAAACGTATTATATTTATAGCTTAACGAAAAATACCGTTACATATGTCCGTTATTTTGGCGCAACACTTCAAAAGTACACCGTTGGTGTATCTTTGTAACAGCGTAGTATGGATTTAACCTACACTTAACAAAATAAAGTTTTCTTATTTTTTTAACATGAAATTTAGCGCAAAGTAATAACATTTATTTTAAGTTGACTTAATAATTTATTTTCTAATGATATTTGTTCGTTATCAGGGCAAATAAACAATAACATTTTTTTATTGTAAATGTAACGCCACTTCAAAGTTACATCTTCCATTTTATCATGACCTTTCAGGAACATATTCTCTCGGCGGCTGGACTGTAATTAACCAAAATGGCGGCGATGTGGTTCGCCACCCATCACGTCTCGTTTCTCACGGAGGCGAAAAGCGGCCTTTGGGCTCAGCCTACCCCTACGGGATAAAGGCGTGATTTTATGTATGTACTAGCTGACCCGCGCAGCTCCGCCCACGCTTTAATTACATTTTGCTCCCCTTTGCAAACTCCCTTGATTTATCTCTCTCCATCTCTCTCTCTTATAAGAAAAATCTAATTCTATGCTCTTTCTCTCCCCTCCCGAATCGGTCCCCGTCATACTTCCCCTCTTCCTCTCCCCGTTGTCCTCTCTGAACCCTCTTCCTCCTCTCTTTTCTCCCAACTTGCTCCCTCTCACTCCCCCCCCCTTGCTCCACCTAACTCCTCCGATCACTCACTCCATCACCCTCCCCTCTCCTTCTCTTGCACCCTCCTCTCGTTCTATATATCCTCGTCAACCATGGTATCAGCGTCATAAAATATACTTTATAACCTATTCTCAGACCTACCCGCAAAATTTCATACATATCGGTTCACCGGACTCTCGTGCACGTAACTCAGAGGTTCTCAGATTTTGTTGTGCAAGGCGTTGCGAATGTTCGACACTCGACTCTCGTGCGCGTACCTAAGAGTTTCTCTGATTTTGTTCAGCAAGGCGTTGTGCACGTTCAGGTGAAGATTCTCCCATACGACGTATTCTTGCTGCCCGTGCTTGAGAACTATGTTTAGCAAGTTGAGACCTGGCTCTCTTAGGCATTTTCAAATGTTTAAGAAAATGCTAATAGCGTGTAATATTCTAGCTCTGAAAAGAACTGTTGTTTAGCCCTGAAAAGAACTGTTGGTTACCCCTGAAAAAATCTGTTGGTTAGCCCTGAAAAGAACTGTTGATTAGCTCTGAGAAGAACTGTTGTTTAGCTCTGAGAAGAACTTTTGCGTAGGTGTAGTTTTAAGAAAGAAATCTAAAAAAAATGCCGCGCGGGTACCTTACTCATAGATTTAAACTCCCCTCCCGCATGCGCACCCCCGCCTTGGTGGCGCTCACTTCGCAACGGGCCGTGCAGCAGAAATCTTTTAATTTATATGCAGTAATATTTTAATTTCGCCATAACTTCAAAACAAAATGTCCAATTTTAATCATTCACAGACCAAATATTATCTACATAAACTGTACTTAATGATGAAATAATTTATTTTGATAAGGATTAATAGCATGAGTAAAATAAATGCGTTTAAATGTAGTCCAAACAAAATTCAAGATTTTTAAATAAAAAAATGGTTGTTGGGCCTCACTCGACATAGATACGCGCGTGTGCCGCAGACTTTTTTGTAGATATTTATAAGATCTACAATTAATTAGAACATTTTATGGTTCTATCTTTTATAGTTTAGGCAGCGTACGCAAAATAAGTAACTTTTCTGGTTGATTTTTTACACCTTGTGTCCGAAAAATCCCAAATATCTTACGGAACCCTATTTTTTTCCAAAATAAAATTTAATCTATGTTACTCGTGGATAATGTAGCTTTCGAATGGTGAAAGAATTTTTAAAAACGGTTCAGTAGTTTTTGAGCCTATTCATTACAACCAAACAAACAAAGTTTTCCTCTTTATAATATTAGTGTAGATGTATATATATATAGGCGTTGTGAAGCCAATTTATTTCGTCAGCGAGAGTGACCCGTGTTTATTGTTGGTAGAGGGCTCGAGGTCCCAAATAAACACACACAATACTTAAATCGATCAATTTGGACGCCTTTATGTACTGTAATCCAATTAAATTGGATACCGGTCAGAATATTTTTAACCTTAAATTCTTAATCGAAGGTGAACTACTTAGAACAGAGGTTTAGCAAAATGATAACAATACGAGGAAATTCAGAAAATAGAATAATGGTGTATTAAATGAGAGAATTAAAGAAGTTTTTCTAGGACTCAAATAAAAAATATATTGTCATGCAAATTGATGCAAGAAATACGTAAACTGAAACATTCTTTATTAGAATAAAAAACTAAATTAGCATTTAGTAATAGGTATGTTTCAATATTTCTCACTTTTATTTACAATCTTAACTAGAAACCTAAACTACACTTGAGAGCAATAAAATCGCACACCTTGACATTTTTATGTCAAGGCAGTTTTTTTCATGAATCTGAATAAATATTTAAAAAAACACACACACTAATTGAAAGTCTACCTTTCTAATGACCTTTCTAATGAATTACCTTTCTAATGATATCAAATACATTGTAAAAAATACCCATAAGAGGTTTTACGGCACAAAACCCAACAAACGGGTAAAATTACCCAATTTCACTTAAGAGATAATGAAAATCTAACTCAAAATTCTTGAATAAATTGTTTATTAATAAGGTGTATTCCCTCCCCTAGCCTTAATTACAGCTCTTAATCGGTTTTTCATGGACCGTATTAATTTTACCATGAAATCTTGTGGTATAGCGTTCCACTCCTCTTCAATGGCAAGTTGAAGCTCTCGGAGGCACGTAGGAGCAGGGCTTCTTGCTCGAACTCTTCTTTTCAGCTCATCCCAGACATGCTCAATCGGATTGAGATCAGGACTATGAGCTGGCCACTCCATCGCGGTGATTCCAACGTCTTCCATGTAGTCGCAAACTGTTCTGGCGACATGCGGTCTGGCGTTGTCGTGCATTAGGATAAAATCTTCTCCCATAAGCCACGCAAGCGGTCTCACATGTCCTTCGAGCACTTCTTCGACGTATCGTGCAGGCGTCAAACCTCTCGATCTCGGGCCGGTATTCGCCCTAGTGATGAATACAATGTCAGTTTTAGTGTCCAACATTATACCACCCCAAAACATACACGATCCACCGCCAAAAGCCACACGTTCGCTTATGCAGCATTGCGAAAATCGCTCTGATGACCTTCTGTAGACCCTAGAGCGTCCATTGTGACCATGTAATGTCATTCTGCACTCATCAGAGAACATAACAGACCGCCATTGTTCATACGTCCAATTTAAATGTTCCCTGGAAAATTGTAGTCGGGCTTGTCGGTGAGCTGTGGTCAATTTGGGACCATTTGCTGGGCGATGTGAAGTCACTCCTGCTTCACCAAGTCTTCTTCTGACTGTCCACCGACTTATACTGACATTGCGAACTTCTTGAAGCTCTTGTCCCAGTTGTCGCAACGTCACTTTGATTATGGCCTGCTTCGAGCAAGGCAATAACTTGAGCGGCTTCTGCGGGCGTGGTATCCATATTTTTCCGTATGCGTTGAGTAGAGATGTTATCACGTTGACCTTTGGTATGCAACTGATTAAAATTTTTTTTTTTTTTTTTTTTTTTTTTTTTTTTTTTTTTTTTTTGTATGAGTAGCACTGTTGGCCGCAGATGGCCATTACAGCTTCACCGGACAAGAGGGGCGAGCGCTTTGAGCGCTCCAGCCCGGAAAGATAGGTAGCGACTAGCTCAAGGGCACCTCAGGGAGGCACGGCCTCGGCTTGGGCTGCCGCTTAGAGAGTGTGTGAGTTTACCACCGGTTCACAACGCGCCCCCGCTGAGAAGAACCGGCAAGAAACTCAGCGAGGGGATGCATGTCGAGGTCGCATGTGTACGATCCTTCGGCCTCGCCGGCGAGACCGGTGTCTGTGTGTAGGTGTGTGTACGACTCGTGACGTCGTTGTCGGTGGTGTAGGTGTTGGTGTTGTGTCAAGGTCCAGGAGGACGGACATCGGGTCGGGTGGGTCGAGCAGTACATGCCGCGGACGGCGGCGATGTACGGTAGGTCGACGATCTGAGGGACCAGGACCAGGGTCGGGGTCGGGGATATAGTCGGCAGCGGCGCCGATGAGCGGGTTCGGGTGGACGCATGCTTTTTCAAAGTAATGTTCGGACATTTCTTTGAAAAATTTGCGGATAGGGACTAGACCGAAGTCGGAATGAAGGTCGACATTCCGCATGTACCACGGGGCACCGACGGCATGTCGAAGGAATCGGTTTTGAATAACCTGGAGGCTATTGATGTGGACGGGAGCCGCGTGTGCGAATACGGCACTGGCGTAAGATAGAATGGGACGGATGCAGGTTTTGTAAAGTGTCAACTTATTCCTAAGCGACAGTTTACTCCGCCTGCAGATCATGGGGTAGAGCCGGCCGAGGACGAAGGCCGCTCGGTTGCGTACTGACCGTATATGCGGTCCAAATGTCATGCGGGAGTCTAGGGTGACGCCTAGATATTTGACCTTTTTGGTCCAAGGGATGGGACGCCCATAGAGGGTGATCTGACCTAAACGACTCCTGGGATGGCCCGCAGTGTGGGATCTGGTGCTCCGGGAGAAGAGCACCGCGGCGCTCTTTTCCGGGTTCACCGCGATCAGCCACTTTTGGAACCATTCGCCTAGGGCGTTGACGGCGACTTGAAGAGTGCGCGTCAGAAAAGCCTTATTTCTGTGTGAGAAATATAGTGCGGTGTCGTCCGCATATAGGGCTAGTTGCACCCTGTCCGAACGAGGGATGTCGTTCGTGAACAGGCTGAACAGGAGTGGAGAGAGCACGGAGCCTTGAGGGACTCCGGCCTGAATAGGGTGGGAAGTGGATCGCGCACCTTCGACTCGATATCGAAAGGTGCGACTCCTGAGGAAATCTCGTATGATGAGGACCAGACGGTCTGGCACGCCCATGAGGTAGAGCTTGTGAAGCAAGCCATTGTGCCAGACCTTATCGAATGCCTTGGCGACATCGAAGAATAAGGCTCCGGTGTATATGGGTCTGGGCTGGTTGAGCCCGGAGAGGACGTGCTCCGTGATGCGGTGCACTTGATGGACGCAGGAGTGTCCGGCTCGAAAGCCGAACTGCTCGTGTATGAGTATGCCCTTCGAGATGACAAACTCTTTGAGTCTTGCGAAAAGCAAGCGCTCGTAGAGTTTGCCCAGGGCGCTAAGGAGACTAATGGGACGGTAGCTCGTGGGATCGTCACGTGGCTTACCGGGTTTGTGAATGCCGATGACGTCTGCTTCTTTCCACTCCGAAGGGAATATAGCGTGCGTCATGGCGGCATTGAAGATGGCTACCAAGAGGTAGATCAAGTGGTAGGGAAGGATTTTTAGTACGCGGTTCGAGATGCCGTCAGGGCCGGGGGATTTCTTAGGCTTAAGGCCTTTGATGAGGTCTTCCACCTCGGAATGGGTGACCGGGGTGAGAGTGTCGGATGGCGGGACAGAAGCCCTGCGCTCTACTTCCCTATCTACGTGATCGCGATGGGGTGGGTCGGAAACTGAGACACTAGGAGAGCATTGTCTCTCTAGAGAGTCTGCGAGGACCTCGGCTTTTTCCTCGTCGTCAAAAGCTGGAGGGGCGCCTGAAGGGCGGGTCAGGGGAGGCATGGTGGCTACCGTGTCGGACTTGAGAGCCCGCGCTAGCCGCCAGTAGGCTAGGTGAGAGGGGGTGATACCCTCGAGAAAACCGTCCCACCGGTCCCCCCGGAGTTCCGCGATGCGGTTCTTTACGTCCCTCTGTAAAGCGCGCATGCGGATCCGGTTGGCTTCGGTGGGGTAGGAGTCGTGAGCGCGGATAGCCGCGTTTTTGGCTCGGACCAATTCTTTGACGTCGGCCGGCAGTTTGAAGCGTTGGACATAAGGGTCCACCGCTTCAACCTGCCGGGAAGATTGGCTGATGGCCGATT
Organism: Furcula furcula; assembly: GCA_911728495.1. NCBI lineage: Eukaryota > Metazoa > Arthropoda > Insecta > Lepidoptera > Notodontidae > Furcula > Furcula furcula. Next base: position 19,525,990 of record OU452262.1, on the reverse strand, counting down.
GGAGGTTGTCAGTGAAAGCACTGACGGCTTGTTCGGTGTCCTGAGGGGACGAGAGGTGGACTGGGATACGAGAGAGCTGTGGCGTGTCGGCATTGGCCAAGCAGGTGCTCAGCCGCTGCCAGTCCACCACGCTCTTCATGACCGGTTCCGGTGAGGGAGGAGGTCCGAGCTCCATGAGAGCGGGACGGTGGTCGGAGTCTAGTTCATGGAGCACTTCTAAGGAGCGCAACCGAAGCGTTACGCTCTTTAGAAGTGCCATGTCTAGGACATCGGGACGGTGGCCGATGATAACGGGAAAATGGGTGGGGCGCATTGGTGCAATGACGTCAAAGTCGAGGGTATCGACTAGAGCGTCGAGGCGCACGCCGTTATAATTGGTGGTGTGACAGTTCCACCTGACGTGTTTGCAATTAAAGTCACCGCCAAGGATGACGGCGCTATCCATGTCAAGAAGTGCTTCGATGTCACTTCTGAGAAGTTGCTTGTCAGGTGGAAGGTACACCGAGACGAGAGTGACAGGGGGATGACCCGAGAGAGAGAGGCGGCAAGCCGAGGCCTCGATATTGGTGAGCGCAGGGACATCGAGTGGGATGCAGTGCAAGGATTTCCTATAATAGATGACAGTGCCGCCTCCGCGGGAGGCAGTTCTGTCATTTCGCACGAGATGGTAGTTGGCGATGTTGGGACTCCTATGAGCGGGTTTGAGGAATGTCTCTTGCACTAGCATGACGTCAACTTGGTGATCCCTAAGGAATTCACCAACTTGATCGCGTTGAGGAGAGAGGCCATGGGCGTTGAAAAACGCCAGGCACAAGGAGCGGGGCTTAATCCGTTTTGGGTGTGAATCCATTGATTAAGGGTAAGATTGGGTGGTGGGAACCACTGACAGGGAACTGAGCACACTCTCGTGCTCGACAAGGGCCATGGTGCGTTCGAAGTCGTTTTTAGCGACTCGAAGCTTGTGCGCGAGGGCGCGGATGGCGGCAATGTTGAAATTGCTCATGGTGTTGCGGATCAGTTGGATGTCCGACACCAGGGTGTTTTGTGCTGAGGGCACTGGGGTGAACCCGGCGTGAGGCGCCGGGGCGCTAGTCGCAGGGTGCATGGGCGCGCTGGGAACATGGGTGTTCCATGCGTTGGGACGGTTGAGCCGTGGGTCGCGGAGCGCAGAAGGCGCGACGCCTTGTGGGCCTGGGTGCAGGCCAGGAGGAGCCTGCGGCACGGAGGGTGCCGAACTTGTCGGGACTACTTTTTGCGCAGAAGGCGCAGGAGGAGTAGGGGGTCCGGGCACAATGGGTGCCGAAAAGATGGGCGCTGAAGGCGCTGGATTCCTGGGCGCACGGAGACCGTTGCGCCTCGCCACTCGGCGATTCCTCTTTGGGGCCCTCGAACATCCGCGATAATTCGCGGGGTGTCCGACGGTCCCGCAGAGGACACAGCCGGGAGGTTCGGTCGCGGTCTCCTGCTTGCGAGAGCAGGTGGAGGTCGGGTGGTCCCCGATGCATTTAACGCATCGGGGAGTGGCGTGACAATTTCGGGCCGAATGGCCGTATAATTGGCAATTGTGGCACTGACCGGGAGTGCCACGTTTGTGGGGGGGTTCGACATAGAAGCCCCCGGTGAGGTCTAGGAGATGAGACAAGTCAAAAATGCGCTTGCCTTCGGGGGTACGGTCGAGAACTACTGTCACCATACTGTATGGGACCTTGGGACCGCGGCCACTCGCCATGCGGTGGACTTCTTGGGCGGGGAATCCTTGGGACTGAAGGTCCTCAAGGATGAGAGAGGGCTCGAATTCCTTCGGAACTCCCCTAATGACCACTCGAAGGGTGCGGTCCTCTTCGAGGGTGTAAGTATGGAAGGAGATCTTCTCCTTCCTGAGATGGGCTGTCAGTTGACGGTGGTCGTCGGTCGACATGGCGGACACACTGATACCGTTGGCCGTGTTCGAGGCCTTGGTGTACCGGATATTCTTTGCTTTAAGAGCGTTAGTGACGCGCGGCCAAGCGGCTTTATCCTGTATAATTACAGGAGGAGGTGGGCGGGGCTTGCGGCCTTCGGGTTGGCTCACCGGGGCGGCTGATGCGCGCGGAGTGGGTGAGGTGCGAGGGGACGGAGAGTCACGCAGGGAGTTTGGGGAGGACGCACAGGCCTCCTCCTCAACGCACTGGTGCTTGGACGGGCGCTGGTCCCGGGGTTGACGCGCCCGTTTCTTGTCGCGGACTAGCGTCCATTCGTCCTCCGAGGAGGAGAAGGGACGCTTGGCGGACTCGAGTTCGACCTCCATGTCCGAGGCTGACTGAGGGTCGGCCTCGAACCCCGGTGGAGGGAACTGGGTTGGCGCATCCAGGTGCGCCGGGGTGGGTTGCGGCGAGATAATCGCGGCGGAGGGTGGCGGGGTAAGCGCCGCTGGGGTCGGTGCGGTAAACGCATCGGTAGCTTGCGACTGGAGGTCGGGCGGGGTCGGCGAAAGGATTTCGCTCGAGGTGGCGGCGGCGTTCATGGCCGAGATTAACTCCGTCCAGATCGTCGGATACTTGACGGAGATAATCTCCACCATCCTAACCGCGAAATCGGGAGGCACTGCGGAGAGTGCGGGGGACGACATTTTTCCGTCCAAAGGGAAACTCTTCGGACGGAAAACGGGTGAGTGATCCTCCCCGCCGGCAAGGCGGGGAGTGGGTGAGTGCCTAACGTGTGGCCCTAGTGTATGTGGGTGTGTAGGGTGTGTAGCCTAACAGCCCCGGGGCAGAGGAGACGAGACCGGCAAGCCGGCGGTTCGAAACCAAACAGCACCCGAGGAATAGGAAATAGGAGGCGGAAGGGTGGGAGGGCGACGATCAAGATCGACTAGGGGGTCACTCCCAGGGCCGGTTGCCTTGATCCCGTCCGAGTTGCCGTTTCCTGAAGGGAACCGGCGAGCGCTCGGGTCACGCTCCGCCTAGGTGCGTTAACACCGCAAGGATCCCCTAGGCGACCACTAAAAACACGTGGTTTTTAAAACGCGGAATGACTGCTTTGTTATTTGGAAACAGGAACCTGTTTTCAAGTAACAAAGAGTCACTCACGGGCGGGTGCGCGCGACGCAGGTGTGCGGCGCGCGGGTGGCCGGCGAGCAGGTAGCCGGCGGCGCAAGCCGCGGCAATCCAAACACGCGGCGGGTCGGTGGGCCGTCACGAAGCGACGGCGGTGACGCCTGGCGGCGAATCTGTGAACACACAAACACACGGAGCGTGAGAGAGCGTAGCGAGTGCGCACGTCCGATCGGGACCGGAGCGCGCAGCGGAATGAGCCTGATTAAAAATCCAAAAAACCGACCCTTTTATACTGCGGGTAAGGGGTGCAAGTAGTGACAATGCTAACGGGTGAATTTGGCTAATTTGGTGTACGGATGATTTCTGTAAGTTATGTGAAGGTCAATGGTTTTAATTTGGTGTTCTTTTAAAGCTAAGCTTGTATTCTTTAATTTTGCTAAATGATTTGTACTCTATATTTTTAGATTTAAGAAAAAAATCAGTAATAAACCAAATTACAAGGGGTGTGCGATTTTATTACTCTCAAGTGTACATAGATACCTGAATTAGAAGATCATAGGAATCCGTACGATTAGTTGCCTAACAGTAAAACATAAGGCGCCTTTTACGCGCTCACTCACTGCGTACTTTCAATCAAGTGGTGGAAAACATTGACGTATTTCTTGTTCTTTGAATGAATTCACAATAATGGCATTATGTGTATTATGTTATGGTACCACACTGTTGCATTAGGTTACCCTGTAAAAAATCAATGTGTTGATTTTTAAAATAAAATCAAAATCAAAACCCATCCAGACAAAAACTGTTTATGGAGATACTGTTGTAGGGAAATTATTCTCTACAACAGTATTTCCTAAGTCCTCCATCGTACAAGGCTCGTTTAATTGCGGTATAGTTTAGTATAATAAGTTTAAATTGAGCTCAAACACGGCTTTTTTATCCAAAGTAAGTTTATCACGACCGAAAATCTTATCTTCATTAATCTTCAACAATAAATCGTATCGATATATTCTAGGCATAAACACACTGATACAGCTGGTCTTTTAAGCCAGTGACAGCTTCTTCAGAATGTTTCCTAGCTTTAGTGGCGCAGGTTGTGAGACGTTCACAGGACTGTTCGTTATGACGGCGAGCATTCGTCAGGCTGAGGTCCAACTCGTACCCGAGGAGTACCGCCGCATTGGAGAGTTCTTTGAGGCAGGTCGTTACGTTGCCTCTGAGAAATAACAGAAAAAGTGACCTTTAGGCAACCATCCCTTGTGTTCTTGGATATATTATTTAAAACACCATTTCATGCAATACTGATTGTGTCTTTTAATGGAGAGATGGGCTATGGATAAGTACTCAGTGTCTCGTCTAGGCCTTGAATTACCTGAAGTGTATGATTGGGTTATGCATACCGAGCCAAACTCCAAATTGTGTAACTGTCCAAACTTACTGTGAATATCCGGACATAAAAACCAAATAACACTGGCTAAATTATGAATCGAACTCGGAGTACCTATCTTGAATCCACCGAACTTCAAAGGCATGTATGTCGTCATGAAAATAGTAGGTAGTAATTCATATCGTAATGGAAAGATTAGTCAATCAGCGAGATCATTCAAAGCTGATTTTCCACAACAAGGTGTCGTATAGTACATGCATATTATTAAGGGTGTCGAAATCAGTGAATTGATCATAATAGAGAGTAGGTAGGAGGAGACAATAAACTCAGAAGTATTAACATAAGTATACGAGAGGAAGGACAACATAGTTGGCTAAGCTATGAAGACTGAGATTGACATAATGGAAGGCCACGGAGAGGGAATAAATCGACTGATATCATGACGAATTATAATTCTTGATACTTGGTCACTAGAAGTATGTTGGCAGTATTGAGAAATGCTACGTGACGCAAGATCAAGGTCATACAAGAACAAATTGATTACTCACTGTGGGGTCCCACTACTCCTCTGGCCATTGACTTCGAAAGGCTTCGTAGCATCAATAAGCGTAGCCTGCATATGGTTTCTTGTTATAGCAATCATCTCTTCAGCGTATTTTCCCATTTTGGCTATGGACGCACGGGCTTCTTCCGTGCAGTCGTATATTTGTGCCACATGGGTGCTAGCCACAGTTCGGGCTGATCGGCGTTCCTCATCACACATAGCTGAAAACGTTTTGGAGACCACTTTACAATCTAAACCATGTGCCAGATTAGGATAATTTAGGACGATAAAATAAATGAGACCAGATCAGAAAACTGATCTATTCTTCAGATAGCACTGGTCGTGGCGGTCTTTCGTTCTACCGGATTGTGAAAGTAAATTAAGTGAGAATGCACATTTTTTTTTTTTGACGCGGGGGAAATCTTCGAAAGATCCCCGGGAGCTGTGGGGCTCGACCGGGGTATGTGGGATTCTTACCCACTAAAACCCCCGCGGCTGTCGCATCGGCACATGAGAGGGGGGACCCCAGGGCTCTCCGGTGGGATCTGCACCAGGGGCCCCTCAGTGCCTTGCCTTTGAGCCCGCCGCCGGGGGGCGCATTGTAGCCCCCCGGGAACCTGACACGGTGCTCACGGGGACGGGGGTCGCAACCCCGCCGCCGTCCTCCTCGGAGTCGCCGCCATACTCAATGGACGCTCAAGGGACACCCCGAGCGTCCAGCGACTCCGAAGGAGTGAGAATGCACCTGTGTCAACGCAAATAGTTGTTAAAGATGAATATCTTGTGAAAGATTGACCGCTGTGACCGTATCGAGTAGGACATCATCATCATCATTTAAGACAGTTGTGCAGGACGGGCGGACCCGAATGCACGAGCCACTGACGTCCTGTGTGTCTGTAGCTATCGCTGGTACGGTATGAACCCGCCGAAGAGTGTTGACGCTGTTGGTTACAATGTAGGTTGGTTACAAGGTGTCCGTGAAATAAGAACTCCCAATTTGATAGCAAGCTTGATAGTGGCTTCGACGGTGGCGCTCTTCGTACTGAATATTCTTTTCTTCTATTTATATCTTGCTTTTAGTTCCCGCGTCGACCGCTTGCTTGTTCACCGACAGTGGCGCCGAATGCGCATTTACTATCCTTGCAGGGAACTTTACCGTAACGAGAGCCCCACCGAGGCAGCCACTAACGTTTAATTTTTATTATCAAAACTGTACATTTTCACTTATTCTACTTAGGCTATTCTAGACACATACATGATACCTATACCGTTAGAAAGTGCGTGTAAGCAGCTTTCTAACGGTGTACATAGGGTTTATCTATCTATTTCTGTTAGGGAACTACAGGCCGATAAATACTGTAATAGGGGCGCGACGACTATGCTTTGGCCGCTTGTCACTTCGCCTGCGCCCTGCCCGTAGCATCCACATGCCCACAAATAGTACCGATAGGTAGCCTACGATGTGTACTATCTGTATATCTATGATCTAGACCACCTAGGGGCCTAGGTCATAGCAAAAACCCTAGAAAACATGATATGCGATAGAACAACTGCCTATAACTATGGAAATATGTACATCAGTGCTGTTTAGGCACTTAGACCCACCAAGGCGGACCCAGATCTAGGTCCTGAGTTGGTTCCTAGATTTGGGACCTAGCTGCAAATAGCTATTTGCTGTTCATATATGTGCTTAGCACATCTAGGGCATGTGGGTACTTCTATTATACTATTACCCTACGCTAATTACAAATAGCAAGTACTATGAGACCTAGGCTAGGCTATCTATAACTGATTCAGCTCACCCCTCCTCGGGATAGTGAGCTTATACACAAAACTATATTATAATTTATTAGGAAATTAAATCTAGGCTCTTAACTATCGCAGAGTTATAAAACTTAACTATATATTACTATAAAACACAACACTGCAACACAAACACTATTTTGTCTTCCTATTGTAGTCGTCCTGAACATCTCTCCCGCCGTGCTGCAGCGCGACGGGCCGGAGCGATGCTGCATCCTCTTCCGGTGAAGGGCGACGCTTCCGGCGCTCTCGACGCTTCTATTTTGGTAGTGGCACGATCTTCTTCGTGGGGCGTTTTAAGATGCCCCCCGCAGTGCGCACCTCCACAGTGCGGACTTCTCCGTCGGCTCCGGGGTAGATTGCCTCGACCCTCCCGCGCGGCCAAGTGTTGCGCGGCAGCTGTCCGTCGGCGATCAGGACGGGATCGCCCACCTGGAGACTGGGATCCCTCCCGTGGGGCTCCCGCCGGTACTGTAGCTCGGGCAGGTACTCGCGCACCCAGCGTCGCCAGAACATGTCGGCGAGCGCTTGCGAGCGTCGCCATTGCTTCTTGCTGTCTAGGTCGCTCTCGTCGAACGTCCCGGGTGTCGGCAGCCGCGCCGACCCCCCGAGCAGCAGGTGATTGGGCGTGATGGCTTCGTCGTCCCCGGTGTCCACTGATACGTGCGTCAGTGGTCTGCTGTTGACTGTGTATTCGGCCTCGCAGAGCAGCGTGGCCAGAACCTCTTCTTGCGGGTGCTTCTCCTGTAGTACTGTGTTCAGTGTGGTCTTGACACAGCGAACGAGACGCTCCCAGGCGCCTCCCATGAAGGGCGCTGAGGGCGTTATGAAGCGCCACGCCATCCCACGACGGCCGGCTTCCTCGGCGAGTGCGTCGCGCAGCTCCCTGTCCGCGCCGTGCATGTTGGTGCCATTGTCGGAGTAGATCTCCGCGGGGCACCCGCGGCGCGCCGCGAACCTTCGCAGCGCGAGCACGGCGGAGTCCGCGCTGAGGCTGGCCGCGACTTCGAGGTGCACGGCCCGTGTGGTGAGGCAGGTGAAGAGGGCCACGTATCACTTCTGGTGTTGACGACCGACGGTGACGGAGAACGGTCCGAAGTAATCCAGACCGGTGAATGTGAACGGTCTCTGGTGATGCGCCAGTCGTGTCTTCGGGTGGTCGCCGGTGGACGGCACTGGAGGTTGTGCTCGTCGTATGCGACATCTCAAGCAACGGTTCACGATGCTTTTCGTGAGGGGCCGAAGTCGCACTATCCAATAGTGCTGGCGCACCTCGTTCACGATCATTTCTGTTCCACTGTGGTGTAGATCGCGGTGCGTCCAGTCGATGTAGAGCTGCGTGATGTAGTGATCGCCGTCTAGCACGGGCGGTCTTTTCGTCTCTTCTGTTACATCTTCAGCAGCGGCGATGCGACTTCTGAGCGTGATGATGCCGTCATTGCGGAGTTCTATCGGCAGCGATCTCAGGCGACTGTCGATGGCGACACTGTTGCCCTTCCGGAGGTCATTGATTTCCCGTCCGAAGGACTCTTCTTGTACTACGCGGATCAGTAGTACTTCTGCTTCCCTTAGGAATTCGGCCGGTATGGTGACGAATCTTCGAGTGGTGACTGTCTTCTGTGGAGGTCTGCAGGTCTTCTGAGTCCTCTTCTGTCGTCTCCAGTCGGGATCTTGTTCCGGATTCTTTCTGGTCCTTTTGTAGCACGTTTTCGCTGTGGTTTTTCGACACAGTGCTATAAATTGAAGCACTCTTGCCGTGGCCCGCAGTAATCGTTCCCACTTCGAAAATCTGTGCGGATCGGGAACGACTTCTCTGTGTTTCGGTGCGCTGCGAGCTTCTGTTACTGTCAGAGTCTTCTCTTCTCCCGTTGGTTCGTTGATAACTGTTCTCTCGTTCGGCCAATGTGACGGATTGCTGTACGGGCTTCGATGCTGTCTGTTTCCGTCGTTGGCGTCCGGCGTTACGTCGCGAGCGGCGACGCTTACGGCGTTTTTCTGTTTTTACACCAGGCGCCAGTCCGTCACCTTCCTGTGCTTCTTCTCGGTGGCCGTGTGAGCGACGAACGGGTTGTAAGGCCGGGCGCCGCTCCTGTTTTTCGAGAGGCGTATCCACGGTATGTACTGCGTGGACACGCTGTGGTGGTTGCGTTCGGATGTACGTGCCGTGTAGCACCCAGCCCAGTGGAGTGAGCGATGCTACCGGTTGATGTCGCGGGCCTCTTCTCACGTTGCTGGCGAGAAGCAGGTGCCAGTTGTCTTGCCCGATGAGTATTCGTGGCACCGCTCCCTCGTAGGTGAGCTTCTCGCGCAGATCTTCTAAGTGTCCGCAGCCCGCGAGGTCGTCCCGGTCCACGGTTTGCGGCGACAGTTGCAGTCCTGGTACGGTGCGCGCGCGTAGGTTAACGCGCTGTCCTTGCGGCCCCGTGAGCGAGACCGCAACGCGACGAGACTCTGGCGTGTCGACGATAATGTCCCCGATGGCTTCCATCTTGAGCGGGTCCAGACGTCCTTCGGCTCCCACTTGCTTGGCGATCTCTTCGTCGATGAGAGACACCGTAGACCCGTCATCCAGCAGGGCGTACGTCGAGGTCTCTCCCGCCGGTCCGATGACTCGTACCGGAACTATCTTCAGATAGGCTTGAGGCTTCTGCGACATCCATGCGTTGGCGACTGTCTCCCTGGCTTCCTCCGCATTCCTCTCTTCGGTGGACGCTACCAACGCCGCCTTTTCGTGATGGAGAAGGCGGTGGTGCGTCCTCTTGCATCCCTTGATCTCGCACCTTCTGATCTTGCAGTGATGCTTCGCGTATCTTGGCTTCAGACAGCGAAAGCATAGGCCGTGCTTCTTCGCGAGATCCCACCTTCCATCTGAATCGGCTTCCTTGAACTTGGCACAATCTGTAATGGCGTGCCCCTCCTTGTTGCAGACCCTGCACCGCGGCGTCTGCTTCTCTGTTGCGGTGTGCGCTCTGTGCGTCGGCGTCGTCCGTAGGCTGGCCCGTGGTTCCGTGATCAGCTCCGGCGGTGCGAAGGCGCTGCAGTAGCGGGCTTGCTCGGTGACGAAGTCGCTGTATCTTGCTAAGTCCGGAACTGAATTATACTTCTCGGTGAACATCTTGTACCACTGGACGCGCAGAGAGTTCGGTAGCTTCTCGGTGAGACACCGCAGTAGCTCGGCGTTGATGAGATAATATTCTTTCTTCAACGCGCGAAGTGTGACCACGCTGCTTCTGACCCTGCTTGCAAAGGTGCAGATGTCCTTCGGCGATTCTGTGCAGCGCGGCAAAGTTCGGAGTTTTTCTGTTTCCGCTTGAGCGATGGAGTCCGGACGGCCAAACTGTAGTTCCAATTCCTTCATAATGTCGTCCGGCTTCGCGTGCCCGATGAGTTCCGAGCTAACTGTTTCCAAGGCTCTTCCCTTGAGACTTCTTCTTAGTCTTGCTGTATTTTCAACGTCGTTGAAGTAGCTGCGAGTGGTGTCATATATGGCACGAAACGATAACCACTCGGTGTGTGCTCCACTGAAGATTGGCAGGTCCATGATGACCTTCGATGCGGCGGCAACCGGCGTGACTGCGTACGTCTCGAACGGTTTGCTTCGGTCGGCGAGCGCGGCGATAGCGGACGTTAGTTCGCTGATGAACGGACGGAGTGCGTCGCCTTCCTTCGGGATCTTCACTGGATCAGCACACTTCTGTTCTTCTGTATCCGGAACCCCAGTCTTCTGTGCGGCGTCGGGATCCGGTCGATGCTCGTGAAGTCTTCTGTCTTGAGCCGGCGCGATGTCCTCCGGGCAGAGCGGCAGTGTCTGAACGGGCTGCGCGGCGTCGGCGGCGTCGGCATCCCTCCCGGCGGTTTCGTCCTCTTCTGGGCGTGGCTGTGACTCTGGTTCCGGTGCTTCTTCCAGCCAGGAACGTACGAATTCTGTCTTGGAGTGACCGTCGTCATCGTAGTCGTCCTCCGATGAGTCCTCTTCAGCCTTCTGTAGCGCTAGCTCGGCTAATTCCAACTTGAGTTTCAGTATTTCTTCACGGGCTTTCAGTATCCTCTTCTGGGATCGATGAGTCCTGTGGGACTTCGGTGGGCCGGTCGGCCTCTTCGATTCTTCGGTCCGGGTTTCTTCTTCCCGGCTAACGGTCGCTGCGTCCGGTCGGTGTGCTTCGTCGGCGGGGCGCAGCGTCGCATCTGAATGTTTTCCTGTATGTTTCCCCTTCCTCTGGCTCGGCGGCTCTGGTCTCTCTGGAACAGTCCTCGGGGCCGGCGGAGGGGACCGCCGCGGGGTCGCGGGCCGCGGCGGGTCGGTGCTGACGGTCGACGGGGAACGCGGCGGCAGCTCGTGGCGAACGGACGGTTCTTCTCTGGGGGTGGGGGCCCCCCCCACCTCAATCATCCACGCCTCGGGAGCCCGTCCTCTTGAACGCGTTATGGGCATCTTGTAAGTCTTCAGTCCAAATTTTCTGTTCTTCAGTTCAAATCTTCAGCTCTTCAGCCGGTTCTTCGGTAATCCGGCTCCGTAGGACCAGCGAATGCTGGTTGGTACTCTTCAGCCGGTTCTTCTGTAATCCGGCTCGATGCGACCAGCGAATGCTGGTTGGTACTCTTCAGCCGGTTCTTCTGTAATCCGGCTCGATGCGACCAGCGAATGCTGGTTGGTACTCTTCAGCCGGTTCTTCTGTAATCCGGCTCGATGCGACCAGCGAATGTGCAGGACGGGCGGACCCGAATGCACGAGCCACTGACGTCCTGTGTGTCTGTAGCTATCGCTGGTACGGTATGAACCCGCCGAAGAGTGTTGACGCTGTTGGTTACAATGTAGGTTGGTTACAAGGTGTCCGTGAAATAAGAACTCCCAATTTGATAGCAAGCTTGATAGTGGCTTCGACGGTGGCGCTCTTCGTACTGAATATTCTTTTCTTCTATTTATATCTTGCTTTTAGTTCCCGCGTCGACCGCTTGCTTGTTCACCGACAGTGGCGCCGAATGCGCATTTACTATCCTTGCAGGGAACTTTACCGTAACGAGAGCCCCACCGAGGCAGCCACTAACGTTTAATTTTTATTATCAAAACTGTACATTTTCACTTATTCTACTTAGGCTATTCTAGACACATACATGATACCTATACCGTTAGAAAGTGCGTGTAAGCAGCTTTCTAACGGTGTACATAGGGTTTATCTATCTATTTCTGTTAGGGAACTACAGGCCGATAAATACTGTAATAGGGGCGCGACGACTATGCTTTGGCCGCTTGTCACTTCGCCTGCGCCCTGCCCGTAGCATCCACATGCCCACAAATAGTACCGATAGGTAGCCTACGATGTGTACTATCTGTATATCTATGATCTAGACCACCTAGGGGCCTAGGTCATAGCAAAAACCCTAGAAAACATGATATGCGATAGAACAACTGCCTATAACTATGGAAATATGTACATCAGTGCTGTTTAGGCACTTAGACCCACCAAGGCGGACCCAGATCTAGGTCCTGAGTTGGTTCCTAGATTTGGGACCTAGCTGCAAATAGCTATTTGCTGTTCATATATGTGCTTAGCACATCTAGGGCATGTGGGTACTTCTATTATACTATTACCCTACGCTAATTACAAATAGCAAGTACTATGAGACCTAGGCTAGGCTATCTATAACTGATTCAGCTCACCCCTCCTCGGGATAGTGAGCTTATACACAAAACTATATTATAATTTATTAGGAAATTAAATCTAGGCTCTTAACTATCGCAGAGTTATAAAACTTAACTATATATTACTATAAAACACAACACTGCAACACAAACACTATTTTGTCTTCCTATTGTAGTCGTCCTGAACAACAGTATTTAACATGGACAAACTGTAATAGATTTCAGTTCGAAGGCGCAGACGGTTTGATTTCTATTGTATTTGTTTTATTACTTTTATGACTTGTTTATAAGACATCGTGTGGCGGTTCACCCCTTCCGTTCAATATGGTTGAGGGGAGTGATGGCTGCTGCTCGAGTCAACTCGAGCGCGGGTGCTGCTTGGGGGGACCGGTCCGACTACTATCCCTTTGGCCTTTTAGTTTGTTGTACTTTTGTCGTTTTTTGTTTTCTCTCTTGATCTTTTGAACGGCAACACACAGTCGCTGATGCTGATCTAATTGTAACATGACAAACACTGTTTAAAAAAAAGTGATATAATGACGAGCCCGCTGAGTTTCTTGCCGGATCTTCTCAGTTGAAGCCGCGTTGTGATACGAAGATTAAAAAAAAAATTGACAGTTCAAAAGTTCTAGCGTTAAGCGTATTTGAAACACGGATTTAGATTTACTTCATTTGAAATAAATGATTTGACTTTGACTTTGACATGACAAGACTTTACCTGGCACTTTTAAATCATCAGCCAGCTGCGTCAGCTCAGTATAAATCTGCTGCTTCTTTAGTATTGCAGCATTTATCTCATCTTTTATCCTTCGCAGAATTTTACCAGTGAGCTGTTGGTAAGAGTTCTGGATGTTTCTGTGGTACGTGTCTAGAAACGGAGCCAATACTGTGTCCATGTAGCGGGATATTTCGCTAGAACAACGACCATGCAAATTAATGAAGTCCAAGTAGTCATACATACATTCGTGTAAAACTATTTGGATTTTTTTCCAAAATACTACACATTGTAATTAATTTACTCTTATGGATTATATTGCGGGCGGACCCGTGATCATGGGTGCTGCAAAGCATTCGAAACGTCGGGAAATTAAAACCTAAAATAAACCGCGATATAATCCGTAAGAGTAAATTAATTACAATAAATGTAGAACTACTTGGAATAAGCCTGCAAATTTTGATATTGATTTCTTCTAAGTCCAAGTGATAAAACAAGCAGGATATTTGCTTGATGGTAAGCAAAAGGCATACTCATGGATGTCACTCGTAGGGGGGGGGGTGGTTCGGGTAAGAATAGCACCCTCCAACCTCCACCCATTGGGTGGTCGTAAGAGGTTACTTAGGGAAAACAGGAAGACGGGCAGCAATGTCTTTCTATTCAATTACCTACCACCTATACTGCGATCACCAAGCAGCCTGCCAAGCGTGGTGATTTTGGCACCCTCTCTTCTAAGGGGGAGGCCTTTGTTCAGCTGTGGACGTATTTCGCCTGTCGATGATACTCATGGATAGCTCTGCCTTGTTGCTAGAAATCTGGCAAGTAGTAGGAGTGCTCTATTTCCAACACCATGGAATTAAAGGATGATTTTTGTGGTGGGACACCCCTTTCTCTCCCATATATTTCAGTAGAGTGATAACTACTGCTCGAGTTATATACATACGTAGCAGCTCTTAAAAATACTGCCCATTTAAAGTGCTAGTGCAAAGCGCTGGAACACAGCAGTATTAAATAAAATGAAATTGTTTATTTAAAACATAACAACATATGTGTAAACATTTTTATATTCCGGCGTGAAGGAAACTGTAGCTAGTGAAATTACCGGACACTTAATATCTAATGTCTTAAGGGTCGGCAACGCGCTAGTGATTCTTCTGGTGTTGTTAGATTCTATAGGCTGTGGTGACTGCTTACCATTAGGCGGGCCGTACGCTTGCGTGCCACCTTGGTAGTATAAAAAAGCCTATTTTAATAAATAAACAAATTCATTTTATTTCATGATGAACTACCTATTGGCTAGGGCCATTTGTGTCCTCAGTCGGCGTCTACTGATGGTGCTGTTACGTCCCCATCTCGCACGCAGTCTTGACAGGTGCTCCTCCAGCTCGACGGGCTGATGCTGCCACGGCGGTATCTCGAAGCAGAGCCCCCCATCTTGTCGGAGATGGTCGCTGCGAGACTGAAATATTTAGGTATTGATTGATTTTTATTATAATAATCATAATATTCTGAGAGTCAATTATTATTCACCTTTCTTTAATTCTGACTGGTGGGATCAATGAACTCCAAAAAAGCAATCAAAGAGGCTTCGTTTATTTTGAAATCCCAAGCTTTGGTTTACTTAGGGTACCTATACTAGTGACTAATTTGTATTTAGTGAAAAAAGAAACTATATAATATAATAATTCACGACCAAGCACAACTATGACTGTGTGTGTTGGTATTTCGCATAGGATTGTGAGAGGATAGAGAGTGCATTTTGTGCACTACGTTTCAAAAGTCAAAAATAGTTTATTTCAAATAGGTTTAACGCTAGCACTTTTGAAAGGTCATGTTTTAAAAAAAAAGCTACCACCGGATCACAACGCGGCCTCAACTGAGAAGATCCGGCAAGAAACTCAGCGGGCTTGTCATTTTTTCACTTTTTTTTTAAACCGTTTGTCATGTTACCATTAGTCTTGTCGTTCAAAAGATCAAATAAGACATAAAAAAATACGATGAAAGTACAACAAACTAAAAGGCCAAAGGGATAGTAGTTTAAAGTAAAGAGCTTGAGATTACAAAATAAATGATCCTCTGTCATTGTTTTTTTTTTTTTGGGAGTTCAATCCTTTTTGCTCTTAAGGTCCATTCCCACTTACCCTACAGCTTACGACTGGTTCAGCCGCCTTGACCTCAGTCGTCCACAGAAAAAGAACTACAAAACTCAGGTAAAACATTTCAAAGCCAACTACACTGTCGATTGAACTGCACATTCCAGTTGCATAGTTACAATTATCCAACTGCAATTATAAGCTTCATTGAATCGTGATCGTTAAAACTTTATGAAATTATACTAGTTACTGTGACATTTGTGTAACTCCATCATGTTTCCTTGTGGCAAACAAAACCTCTGGCCTGTGGGGTGTCTGGGTAAGAATAGCACCCTCCTATCTCCTCCCGTTCGGTGTCCGTAAGAGGCGACTAAGGGAAAACAAGAAGACGGGCAGCAGCGTCTTTCTATTGGATTACCTACCACCTATACTGCGATAACCAAGCCGCCTGCAAGCGTGAGGATTATGGTAACCCCTCCCTTCTAAGGGGGAGGCCCTTGTTCAGCAGTGGACGTCGTTTAACTGCTGATGATCATTTTGCCTTTACCTTACTTTGAAATTTTTAAGAGTTTCAGAGGTTTTACAACTAGTTTATAGGATATGTTCCTAATGTTAAGGCACTAGCTTGTCCTTGGAACAGCTGCATAGCTCGTCACCCAAAATATAAGAATAACATCTCCCATCCTCTTTTTAACGTTAAAAGCCGGGCATATCCGTTGCGGGTCACTAGTCTGTTGTAAATTGAAAATTACATGATAAATTGCCAACGGAAACTATAATACCAATAACAGAGGAAACGCTGTAGATACAGGATACGCAAACGAATATTTATAACAAAAATGTTTTTATTAAACTGGTTGCAAATGCCGCCCCAAAAAATTTTTTTTTTTTTTTTTTATATATTATCGTACAAACAACTATCTTTACAGGCAATCCCAATTCGATAGTGTAGGTTCCTATTTTAAACAACACATAAAAAAAAATACATGAACTTATACCTAAACGTAATAACATATTACAAACAATGATACTCTTGTGAATTCCCCCAGTGAACAAGAAAACAAATCCAGTTTTTCGGCAACGAGGTTTAGTGTGCGCAACGTTCGTGTCAGTGATATCTTCTGCAGTAATTTAGTGCGACTGCGTGGTACTGCGAATAAGCAGGGCCGAAGTCGCCGGTGCACGTATCTATCAGGAACTGATAACTTTATCCACTGCAGGACACCCGGATTGTTTATTTTTCCTATAAATACTTTAAATATATACGACGCCATTGCCAGATCTCTCCTTGTCTCCAACTTATTGTATCCAACCATGCCTAAAACAAAGAAGGTTGGATACATCAAGGGATAGAAAGGGTATACGCCATAGTATCTTAAATACAGGTATCTCGTGAACTTGTTATGTATGCGCTCCAACATGAGACAGTATTTGGTTTCATGTGGGGCCCACACAACACAGCTATTCTCTAGTTGTTGTATTGCACTGTCATCTATCACCCGCAACATTAGATATTGAGTCTCTTATGTGAACTTCACACCGGAAAACAGCAACGTTTCCAGCAGGATATTTGTCACTGCAGATAACATACCATATCTGGACGGTTCCTTTGCATAAGGGACCTACCAACCACATAAGCAAGCAACCCAACACTTAACGTATATCATCGCTCTAGCCTGCCCCCTTAGACAATGTTACATTCTACAAGCGTTATCGCTAATAGAAAGTATAAAAATGTATGAGAATGGCATAAGTCATAGAAAAATCACGTGACAAACTAGAGGGAATTGACACCGTTGCGAATGAAGAAATAGATTCACTATGAAGCGATTGCATCTTGTCTAGGCCCTCTGGTCACAGGGCATTCTACGCTACTTTTACCGTTTAGTAGTCTTCACTCCAAAACCTTTCTACTCCAACAATCATCTGATGATCAACTGACTGCCACTTCTGCTAGCTAAGTGGTGGAGTTATGTTGGTCACTTTAGTTCTCTAGCTTCAAATAAATTACAGGATAATCAGTTAACTACATTAATATTACAAAAAACTACTAAATTTAAATCTTGAACAGAACTTGTTATTGCAGAGTATTGCGTATTATGATTTTGACTGTGTGTAAAATGCCACCCAGCTACTTTTATGTGTGTCTCAATTTTCGCAAAGGAATCGATTTACCAATTTAGATCAAGTTTAATATTATTATTATTTTTTATCACTTATAAGCTAGTGCTTGACTGCAGTCCCACCTGATGGAAAGCGGCGACGCAATCGAGGATGGCAATACACACTAGCTTATTAAAAGCCTATTCACTCTAGTCTTAAAGACACCCACATTATAATCGTGCGGGAAAACCGACGCAGGCAAACTGTTCCAGTCCTTAGCTGTCCTTATTATAAATGAAGAAGCAAACCGCTTAACCGCTATAAAGCTGCGTGGGCTTGAACTGCTCAACTCATGCAAGCTTAGAAGTTTAAGGCTGACTTATGTATAATTTGTAAAACTGTTTTAAAAAAAAATGACAATAAAAGACAAACCCGCTGAGTTTCTTGCCGGATCTTCTCAGTAGCGGCCGCGTTACGATCCGGTGGTAGTTTGTAAAAATGATTTTTGTGTAAGTGCCTCCGTGGGGCCTATACATAATAAATATATTTTTACTTTGACTTTGCTTAGTCCGGACTGAAGGCACTTTCACCACATAAGGGTGTGTACGTGCCGTGCGTCTCGTCGTCCGATGATGAAAGGGAGATGGTGGAATCAAGTCATGCAATTCCTGTGCACACTCTCCAAAATGCATCCTAAAATTTAAAGTAATAATAATAATAATAATGGCCTCCTGGCTGATACGACCACAGCGGCCTCTCTTTCTCAAGATCAGCCACGAGATATATAATAGTACACAAGTGCTTGCGTCACAAGTGCACTCTCTCGCTAATCGATCGATCTTCCCCATCGGTTACCTGTGACCTGCCCATTGCCACTACAACTTGCAGATTCTGAGAGCTATGTCAGTTCTCTTAATTCTTCGGCTAATCTCCTCATTCTTGACAAATATCCAGGCACTATATCAGGCACTATCGAACCAGATCTTCGGATGCACAGGGAATTCGGGATATCTAATAAAACTCAACTGATCGTTACGGCGTATAATATTAGACTGACGGTGCTTAACCTACCCCACACAAATAATAAATAATTATAGTAAACTACCTTATACATACATTACACCCTCATCCTTAATTGACAATAGTCATTTATATATATATAATTTGGTATGCCTTAATTAACAAATGTATATACCTACAGTGGTGTACAAACTGCATCTATAACATAATGAAATAAATTTTAATCAATTTCTAAGCCATAGCGTATGACGGGTCTTCGAATACGCTTGGAAGGTTCGGGCGCGGTTACCTCTTGGATCGTGCGTTCTGGTTGCATGTCTCTGGGTATATCTTCGGTCACGTTAGACGGTTCAGATACAATAGGCTCGGGCAGCGTGCCAGTAGCCGAATTATCACGTGATGATGTATCATTTGGTAATGGCATCTCGAACCATCTTTTCTTGATTTGATCTACATGCCTCTTTATGGGTAGACCGTCTTCCCTACCTACTACATAATTACGTGACCCTATCTTACTCTCTATCTTTCCTTTTTGCCACTTAGTTCCTTCACCATAATTACGGATCCACACATTCTCTCCTTCTCTGAAATTTCTAGCAGACCCCTTAACATATTTCGACTGTCTCTTTCTCGCTTCATGCACTCTGTCTTCTACAAACTCATTACCTCGCAATAAATCTAGCCTCGATCTAAGACTCCTGTGTTGTAGTAATTTTGCAGGTGAGATACCTGTGGTACTGTGTTCGACGTTCCTATATGCCATTAAATAAGCTTGTAACGAAGCATCTAAGTCACATTTATCACGCAATGATTTCTTAATTGCGCGTTTGCACAGTTTGACCGCCCCTTCTGCTGCGCCATTGGACGCAGGGTGATACACCGCTGTGAATGTAACCTTAATACCATTATTCGTCATAAAATTGGCGTACTCTTTGCTCGTGAACGGTGGACCATTGTCTGAGACAACTTCTCTTGGTAACCCAAATCGAGCAAAAGTTTCCCGCAAAACCTTTATTACCGCATTTGCTGTTGTCGTGTGCATGTGAAAAATTTCTAACCATTTAGTTGTTGAATCGATAATTACTAAAAATGTCTTTCCATGAAACGGCCCTAAAAAGTCGATATGTAATCTTGACCACGGCTCTGAAATATATGGCCAAGGTTGTGGCGGCGCCCGTGCTGGACTTGAATTTTCCATTGCACAAGTATCGCACTCTCTGCAAGTTCGTTCAATATCTGCATCGATGCCTGGCCACCACATAACACTTCGCGCTAAGCTTTTCATCTTTACCATTCCCAAGTGACCCACATGTAATTCTTTTAATAAATAGTCAACCAGTGTACTAGGAATTACTAATCTATAGCCCCACATTATACATCCCAGATCTAAAAACAATTCATTACGCCGCGTAAAATATGGTCTTAGAGCTTCATCTTCACATTTATTCGGCCAACCTGTTTGTATATATAAGATCACTTTTTGCAAAGTATCGTCTGAATTTTGATGTTTTAAAACAGTTTCTTTAGTTATAGGTAGAAAATCTTGAACGAAATTTACGTACGTTTTCTCAGAAATTTCACGTTTTTCCCTACCCACTGGTAATCGTGACAAAGCGTCAGCTGCATTTCGATTACTGCGTACATACTCGATGCTATAGTTATAACCCGCAAGCAATATTGCCCAACGCTGCATCCTACTTGCTGCCATGACGGGAATTCCCGACTTATCCC
The DNA here is from genome assembly GCA_911728495.1 of Furcula furcula. NCBI lineage: Eukaryota > Metazoa > Arthropoda > Insecta > Lepidoptera > Notodontidae > Furcula > Furcula furcula. The sequence continues at coordinate 19,505,918 of OU452262.1, read as the reverse complement.
CAAAGATGGCCACTAAGGGCTTGTGATCCGTACGTAGCGTGAATTTCCTGCCATAAAGATATTGATGAAACTTCTTCACGCCGTACACTATAGCAAGACCCTCCTTCTCTATACGAGTACGATTTTTCAGCAGCATTGAGTACTCTAGATGCGTATGCTATAGGCCTTTCGCCCTCAGGCGTCATGTGTGAAATGACGGCTCCCACCCCCACACTGCTGGCATCTGTCGTCAAAACTAACGGTAAGTCTGGCGAATAATGGGCCAAAATTTCGCTGGAAACCAACATGTTTTTAACACTACTAAATGCCCTATTACACTGTTCATCCCATTCAAATTTTATGTCCTTTTGCAACAATCTATATAAAGGCGCTAGGATTGTACTAATATTAGGTACAAATTTCGCATAGTACATTACTAGCCCTAAAAATGAACGTAACTCCGAAACATTAGTGGGCGTATTGACTTTTTTTATTGCTTCGATCTTATCCGGGCAAGTATGTACTCCGTCCTTATTTATAACAAACCCTAAATAAGTCACTGCATCTGCAAAGAAAGTGCACTTATACTTTTTTATTTTTAATCCATATTTTTGCAACCTCCTAAACACCTCATGTAGTGTCGATATATACGAATGATCATCTTCCCCTGTTATTATGACGTCATCTAAGAACAGACCAACTCACGGCATGTCCCCGAAAATTTGCTCTAATTTCCTTTGGAAAATACCTGGACTCGATGCTAAGCCGTAAATTAATCTATTATACATAAATAAACCCTTGTGGGTATTGATAACCGTGTATTTTTTTGAATCATCCAACTCAAATTGTGCATATGCTTGGGACAAATCTAGCTTGGTGAATTTTTTGCCCCCATGTAATTTGGCCAATAAGTCCTCCACTCTCGGTAAAGGAAAACGATCTACCTCAAGGCATTTATTTAACGTAACTTTAAAATCACCACATACGCGAATGGTTTCGTCCTTCTTCATGACCGGCACGATAGGCGTTGCCCAGTCCGACGTGGACACCGGCGTGATAACTCCGTCCCTGACAAGCTGCTCGAGCGCACGCTCCAACGGCTCCCGCAGTGCATATGCGAGCGGGCGCGCACGCATAAACATCGGCCGTGCGTCAGCCCGTAGCTGGAATCCCACCTGTCCACCCGTGAACCGTCCAAGCCCATCCGAAAACACCTCACAATATCTGGAACTAAAATCGTTTAAGTTAAAATCTGAACCATTTACAATATTATAGTTCCCTATAGGAATGTCTATATTCAGTTCACTTATCCATTGTCGACCCAATAAGTTAGTTTTGCCCGCTTCTATAATATACAGATCCAAATATTTAGTTTTATCCTTATACTTGACAATTGGTTTAATTTTTCCCACAGGTCTTACTATTTCCCCGGTGTAATAGCGTAACACAATGTCAGACTTATATATTTCGGTATGATGTAAATACTTTTTATAACAATCATAACTTATACAAGAAATAGCAATGCCAGTGTCTATCTCCATTGATAACATTACGTTCTCCACACAGATGTCAATAGTGTATGGTCCAAATATATCCAGCTTATTAATGCTCAAAGAATAATTATTTACCTCGTCACTATCACTGTCCGTGCTCCCCGTGTTTATGCTGTCTATCGCCTCTTTCTCTCGAATATTGTGTGTCTGGAACGATGTAAGTAGTTTGGGACACACCTTTTTCAGATGTCCCTCCTGGTTGCAAATGCGGCAAACATACATCCTAAATTTGCATGAATTTGAAGTATGTTTGCCTCCACAAACTTCGCAATGTATTCCACCCGACATTGCTCTCTGTCCTTGGTGCGATAACATTTTCTTTCCGCTCCTGTTAGCCGCAACCGCTCCGCTTATGCCACTTGCTCCAGCTGCCAAGCCGTTGTATCGCCGCATACCTACATCGTTTCCGCGGCCGGCCGCCGCCGCCGACTGGCAGCGCTGTCGGTCATTCATGCGTTGTCGTTCCCAAGTTAGGTCTTGTCGGTTCACCGATACCTCTGTCGCTGATGTCCCGCCACCATATCTGGTACGACCTTCAACCAACGCCGCATCTGCCTCAGCAGCCTCCATGGCTATCGCTATCTTAAATGCTGTATCAAACTGAATGTTATCTTCTGTGAATAACCTCTGTCTAATATTATCGCTTTCTAGCCCACACGCGAACTGATCCCGTAAATTTTCTGACAAACTTTCCGCTCCAAATCCGCAGTCTTTTGACAACTTCTTTAATTCTGCTACGTACTCCGCAACAGACTCGCCCGTTTTCTGTTTGCGCTGCCTGAATTTAAATCGTTCTGCCAACACGCTTGGCCTAGGTTGCAGATGCTTCCTCATAATATCAACAAGGTCATTAAAAGATTTTACGGATGGTTTATCCGGCGTACACAAATTTACCATCAACTCGTACGCTGCACTACCGATGACTGTGATTAAGGTGGCTACCTGCATTGCTGGTTTCACGTCATTTACAATGAAATATTGTTCGAGACGGTCAATGTAAAGATTCCAATTATCCTTTTGAAGATCAAAAGGCTCAATTTTTCCAATCGACATCTTCGATTCGACGGTAACTATTCCTATTACGCGTGTATTCGTTTAGTTTTTCGTCGCCACTGACAAATATCCAGGCACTATATCAGGCACTATCGAACCAGATCTTCGGATGCACAGGGAATTCGGGATATCTAATAAAACTCAACTGATCGTTACGGCGTATAATATTAGACTGACGGTGCTTAACCTACCCCACACAAATAATAAATAATTATAGTAAACTACCTTATACATACATTACAATTCTTAATTCTATCGGGCAAAGAAACTTCAAGCATAGCCCTCTCCATAGCTCGCTGTGTGAGATAGGCACTGCATATAATTCTTTTTTTAAATTATTAAACACAATTTACAACCCAAAAAATACTAATCGTTATGTTCCAATAATTATAACCACAAATCTCAATTCATAATTAACTTTCATTAAAAACGTATTGTTTCGCAAAAACTGTCGACCCATAAAATTTAACGATTACCGTTTCAATAAAAAACTTTTACGGTTATTTAAGAAAGTCCTAATCGCCATACTTTCGTGCTCCATTGTACTCCAGGATACCTGCTATTGATTTTTAATTAGTTCAAGGAGAGGAGTAATGAGAGGCAAGAAAGTCGAGTTAAACTTGAAGATAATACTATCTCGAACTTAATTTATTGACTTCAGTCGCATTTAATTAAGGTCGCAAGAAGATTGTCAAGTTTTAAATTATACTTAACTACACACACGGATGTACCGTTACCCGTGGGGTGTCCGGCTGCTGCTGGCACACACGGATAGACAATATACATATCAACAGTATGGCAACGTTAGCAGAAGCCATTTTTTTTTAATTTTGACAGAATCGTCCATGGCCCGGCCGGATACGTGTCGGTCATTGCTTCATTTTATGAAAGAGAAAAATCATATTTTTTATGACTGATACGTTCCTATCACGGACATGGCACTATCATAGTATTGTTGTATAGTGAAATGGGCAGACTCTTTAATCCCAAAAAAAGATAGTTCCATTTCCAAATTCAACAAAGAACTGCTAAAAAAGAAAACACAGTCATGTCAAGTAAAGAAATGAAATGTTCGAAATTCAAAACAAATGAAAGCAGCCAATTATACGAATCTCTTGTTTTCCACATTTTCTTGTTAGACGAAATATTTCTTAACAGGTACATTCCTAGAACTGCGCTTTGGGTGCGCGAGACGTGGAACGGGTAGGCAATGAAAATATTTCCCTACTTCAAAGTTGGAGAGAATTTCCAGAATATGTATTCCGGAAGTTGAATTAAAATAGCCTTTATGCAAATGATTGAAGATCTGTTTTGCGCTGTGTCATATTTTGTATTTTATTGAGGTAGTAGTTCTATATGAGGTATGTCTACTTCTCTTAATTTTAATATTACAGCGACCTGGAATAATGAAAGTATTAGGAAATACCTAGATCTGTATTCTTAATAAAACAGCGACCTAGCATAATGAATGTATTAGGAAAGACTAGAGACTAGTATTCATTTTCGCAGTAGGGATCTCAATTTGGATATTACTGAATACTAGTTCTACAAGACCATCTTGTTCCTGGTAACAAGATACTTGCTTTACGTACTCAATTGGTGGAGGGTCCGAGGAGTCACCTGGGGTTCCAACGGAAGGCCAGCGCGGCTTGCATACAAGCCGCTTTATGCTGAGTTGAGACCCTTTCGTGGCAAACTACTCATTAAGTACCTATATTATTTTATTTTTGTTTCATTATATCGTTGGCCACAAATAATTATCAACACTGATGTTCTCTAATATAAATTGATTTCACTAACGGTGTGACTCTTAGCTACTTTACTAAGGTAGGTATCATACGCAAGAACCGCTTAGATAGATAGATGTAGTAGTATGTAATCACGGTGCAGCTGCCTATAGGCAGGCATGTCGTTTACGATAAGTTGAACGTCTTTCTTGTCTCGTAAATACTTATTCAGCTTCATCTTTTATTGATGACAAGTGTTACATTTGTAACTTCTTGAGGTTGGATTACACACATGGGCCTTGTCCAGCTTTTTACATTGTTTTTTATTTTCTGCTAGTCTTATCCACAGCGGGTCCGAGATTTGTTTAAGCTCGTCAGACGATCTTCGAAGCTATCTCCCCGTGAAATTATTTTAAGATCATCAGTCAGTCATCATCTTTTATCTATCTCCCCCTATTCCTTTTTACATTTTATCGGGGAAGTCCAAGTTGTTACCAATTTAGTCCATTTCAGTGTTCGATCTCATATGACCAGACCAACACAAACTCCATTTTAATTGTTTAACTTTGGTTTCAAAATCATTCCACTTCGTTACTTTTTCACATAAAAAAAATGAGAAGTTTAAATACCTAATACTTACCATATTTTCTTACCTCAATGATCTGTATCTAGAGATCTGAGAAAGTACGATGGGAATGCAAGAGCCAGCGGCACTATGGTACCGGGAGACGGAGCTGAGTAGATCTTTGACGACAAATATTATATTTAGTATTCCAAAAATAGACGGAACACACAGTACTAAAATAGTAAGTGAAGCCACCAAAAGTAATACTAAATCGCAAAGTAACTAACAGACTGTTAATACAGTAGAAGCACTAGAACCATCTGTTTTGTGTGTCCCCCTATTACGTATCTCGTTTGACAAATAAAGTGATGATCACTATAGCAAGTGACCATCAAATAACTGTCAAATGATTTATAGCAGGTTACCAGTTATAGTAGGAGGTGCCAGTAATAGTTGTATGGCTGAGTTATAGTGGTAGGTATGCCTGTGATGCGGTATGTCAACCGTAATCTATAACTCCCGTTATGGCAGGGTGTGGTATGTGTAGTAGTAGGTGGTTGTTAAGTAATAAGTCCAGGTAGGCACTAATAAAGTTTAATACGTACGCTTGTACAATCCACAGAAGAAACAGTTTACACAACACACTAGAAAAGCTATAGTTCACAGAAATAGAAGGAGTAACGATAGATAGATCAAAGCGATAGTCTTAGAACAGCACATAAACAAATATAACAGCAAGTTCGCGATAATAAAGCACAAGCGTCGGTTTAGCAGGCGACACGGGCCTTGCGTCGTAGAACGGTATCTCGACTGGCGCGATGCGCGGGACGCCCTGCGCAAGCGCATCGACGGCTATGTACCTACATATATGAAAACAAGAACCACCGGCCGGCTTGGCCGTGCGTTTTCATAGCACGAGATAATTATCGTGGTTTTGTAAATATAGGTTTAGTACTTTTGTTAGTTATTTTATTATTGTATTGTGTTGCGTTATTATAAATATGGATGTGTTGTATATGTAATTAAGAATGTAAATATAATGTAATTTAGTGCTTTAATATATATTCAATTTGTAGATAGAAGATATAAATGACTGATATGTTTATATGTTTAATATAAGGGTGTAGCCCACATCACTCCCCTCCGAGACCGTTACTACGGTCGATAATAATTAGGAAAACGTACTGTCCGCCCAGAACGAGTTTTTTTAATGTGTTCTTTAGACGGCTGTGACTGTACGGGATCTGAAGTTTGTATTGGAAGTGGCCTACTAGTAGGAATAGACGAAGTGATTAAAGTAGGTTTATTACTAATAACAGGAGGTGGTTTAGGTGTAGGCAAAGTAGAGGTTGTAGGAGATGGATCGACAAGTACATAGGCCGGTTTGAGTCGGTCTATAGATACTGTCACAAGTTTCCCTTTGACAAGTAATTTAAAGGTCTTGTCTCCTCTATCAACAACTTCATAAGGGCCTAAGTACGGAGGTTGTAAAGGACCTCGTACTGTATCATCCCTCAAAAATACATGGGACGATGTGGCTAAATCACGGTAAATGAAAATTTTACTGCTATTATGACGCGCAGCAGGTGTCGGTTGTAGTTTCGCGACAACATTATGTAACCGGGTGGTAAAATCTGATATATCCGTTGAATCAGGTGGTGTTGCCTGGAAAAATTCTCCTGGCATACGCAACGGCTCACCGTAAACTAACTCGGCCGAAGAAGCTTGGAGATCTTCTTTGAAAGCGGTTCTGATGCCGAGAAGTACCAGGGGTAAAGCGTCCACCCAATTTGTGTCAGCGTGACACATAATAGCGGCTTTCAGTTGTCGGTGAAACCGTTCCACGAGGCCATTACACGCTGGATGGTATGCAGTTGTACGACGATGCTTGAATCCAACCGCTCTTGCTAGAAATTGAAAGAGCGTGGATTCAAATTGTCGTCCGCGGTCCGTGACGACGTCAGTTGGACATCCAAATCTGGATATCCACGACATCAATGTCCTACCTACGGTTTCTGCGGTAATGTCCACCATCGGTGTAACTTCCGGCCATCTTGTGAAACGGTCCACAACTGTGAGGCAATATTTATATCCTCGTGAAGGTGGAAGGGGGCCGATTATGTCCACGTGAATAAACGCGAACCTAGCGCGAGGTAAATCGAACGTGCCCATAGGTGAAGACACGTGACGATGGACCTTGGCGCGTTGGCAGGCCAGGCATTTTCGTGACCACTCTCGGCAGTCTTTCCGCACCCCAGGCCATACAAAGCGCTCAGCGACTAGCTTAGCGGTTGCGTTAGCTCCTGGGTGGCTAAAATTGTGAAGACTGTCAAATAGCTGTTTCCGTAACGATTTTGTCACGAAAGGTCTTGGTGATTTCATGCTCACGTCACAGTAAATTTCCGCGTTACTGCCGGGTACTTTCAGCTTTTCCAGGCGAAGTGAAGATTCGTCGCCTAAAAGTTGAGTCAGTTCTCGGTCGGAAGCTTGTGACATAGCGAGTAAGTCAAAGTCAATAGGCATTTGCAATTCTTCGACACGGGACAAGGTATCAGCGACAGTATTGTCTGTCCCCGAAATGTGCCTAATATCTGTTGTGAATTGCGATATAAAATCGAGATGTCGATACTGCCTAGGCGAGCAGTTAACTTTTCTGTTGCGAAAAGCATAACTCAACGGCTTATGGTCAGTATAAACGACAAAATGTCGTGCCTCTAACATAAAGCGAAAGTATTTAATGCTCTCGTAAATCGCTAATAATTCGCGATCATATGGCGAGTATTTCTTTTGAGCCGGGCTAAAAGTTCTCGAGAAAAACGCGAGTGGTTGCCAGCTACCATTCTTAAGTTGCTGCAGTACTGCACCCATTCCCCAATCAGATGCATCTGTTACCAGAGCAAGCTGGGCGTCACAATCTGGGTGAGCAAGTAATGCAGCATTAACTAGGCTTTCCTTGCACTGCTCAAAAGCGGAAAATGTCTCACCTGTCAGATCTACGGGATGGGACGCCTTCACCGAACCGGTTAACAAAGCGTTAAGGGGGGCTTGAATTTTAGCGGCGTGGGGAATAAATCGCCTATAAAAATTGACCATGCCTAAAAACCGTCTGAGTTTCCGTACAGTGGTGGGGGCAGGGAACTCCTTAATAGCCTGAACCTTAGACTCCAGGGGTTTGGTTCCAGCCTCTGAAATATGGTACCCTAAGAAGTCTACTTCGCTAACACCAAAAACACACTTTGAAGTGTTAATTAACATACCAAAGTCTTTCATGCGGTCGAAGAGTTGCTGGAGGTGGACTTCGTGGTCAGCTTCAGTACGCGAGTACACCAGAAAATCGTCCAGATACGCATAACAGAAGTCTAAGCCTCTTGTGACCTCGTCAACAAACCTTTGGAACGTTTGACCTGCATTCCTTAAACCAAAGGTCATAAAAGGAAACTCATACAGGCCAAACGGGGTTGTGATGGCTGTCTTCATAATATCCTCCTCGTGAACCGGAATCTGATGGTAGGCCTTCTCCAGGTCTATTTTGCTGAACACCTTGCATCCAGTAATACTCTGAGTAAAATCATGGATGTGCCTAATAGGATAACGATCCGGGACTGTCCGTGCATTTAACATTCGGTAATCACCACAAGGTCGCCAGCCGTTATCCTTCTTAGGCACAAGATGCAGAGGTGAGGCCCAGGGGCTCTTAGAAGGACGAGCAACGCCATTATTAAGCATTAGCTGAAACTCTTGCTTGGCGATTTTCAACTTGTCTGGGGCTAATCTGCGGGGTGTGCATGATACTGGAGGGCCGGGCGTTGTTTTGATGTGGTGTACAGTGTTGTGGCGAGGGGTTATTTGTGTACCTGACGGACGTGTCAACTCGGGATACTTGTCTAGGATACGATGATACCTCGTGTCACCTGTTGAAACCTTAATAGAAAATATATTAACATTAGCAATAGAAGCTTGCGACGACAATGATGTAGTATTATCTATTAAGCGCTGATTTCTACAGTCTACAATTAAATTAAAAGAACTTAGAAAATCTACGCCAATAATGGCCTTAGTTACGTTGGCTACAACAAATCGCCATTGAAAGCTACGTCTTAAGCCAAAATTTAGATCTAAATCTATGAAGCCGTAAGTATCAATTACAGAACCATTTGCTGCACAAAGTTGATATTTACTTTTACATCTACGTTCGCGAAGCGCACTAAGAGGGTAAACACAAAGGTCACTGCCAGTATCCACTAGAAACTGGGTATTTGAGTTACGGTCCAAAATGAAAAGGCGACCCGAAGTAGCAGGGCAGTCGTCTGTCGCCATTAGCGATTGCCCGCTGCGTTTCCCGCCGTCTTGTAATCGCAAGGAGTAATGCATATACGGGCTTTCTCTCCAAAGTTCGAGTGATACCAACAAATGGGGTATCGCCTGTAGCTCGAATTCGATCGACTTCGCTGACGAGAAGGTGTCCTTTGGCGTCGTGATGCTCTGGAACTTCTAGCGCGGTTGTAAATAGGGCCGGAACTACGGGTGTGCTCATCGAGCTTCAACGCGAGCCGTTCTACCATATGCTTCAATTCAGCAATCTCTGATTGCTGAGAAGTCGCTGTGTGTGACGAACCTGCAGTCACTGACGACGTTGCTGCGACGACCGGTGACTGTGATAGTGACGTCAGCTCCTGGATCCTGTCCGCTAGTTCCGCTAACTGTTCCAGTGAGTGGGTGGGCTGGGAAGCTAACACAGTCTGGATTGCGGTAGGCAGGCGGTTAGTCCAAATAGACTTAATAAAGTCCTCGGGAGCAGTACTTCCAGCAAGGTCTTGAAGATGTCGAAGAAATTGCGACGGTTTCCTATCGCCAAGTTCCTCGTGGGTGAGAAGCTGTCGAACCTTCTTCTCGTGAGAAGCAGATAAACGTCTAATGAGCTCGGTTTTAATTTTGACGTACCTTTGTTTAGCGGGAGGATTTAAAATTACATCCTTTACCGACTTCGCATGCTGTATGTCCAAATTGTTGACGACACTGGTAAATTTCGAAAAATCTTCCGTAATATCCAGGCTGTCAAATTGTGCTTCCAGAAGAGCAAACCATATCTCTGGATCTTCCGGTGAGAATGGAGGCACTTTCAAAAGATGTTTCCGAGATTCGAAAATTTCTCGTTGTGCGTCAATGGAAACGCACATTTTTTTCGGACGTGTAGTAATATTCGAACCAGCTGTTTTCGCGGTGTCACTGCTAGAATCGCTCATCGTGATCTTCGTGTTCTTAGAGGTCACCAGTTATAGCAGGTTACCAGTTATAGTAGGAGGTGCCAGTAATAGTTGTATGGCTGAGTTATAGTGGTAGGTATGCCTGTGATGCGGTATGTCAACCGTAATCTATAACTCCCGTTATGGCAGGGTGTGGTATGTGTAGTAGTAGGTGGTTGTTATGTAATAAGTCCAGGTAGGCACTAATAAAGTTTAATACGTACGCTTGTACAATCCACAGAAGAAACAGTTTACACAACACACTAGAAAAGCTATAGTTCACAGAAATAGAAGGAGTAACGATAGATAGATCAAAGCGATAGTCTTAGAACAGCACATAAACAAATATAACAGCAAGTTCGCGATAATAAAGCACAAGCGTCGGTTTAGCAGGCGACACGGGCCTTGCGTCGTAGAACGGTATCTCGACTGGCGCGATGCGCGGGACGCCCTGCGCAAGCGCATCGACGGCTATGTACCTACATATATGAAAACAAGAACCACCGGCCGGCTTGGCCGTGCGTTTTCATAGCACGAGATAATTATCGTGGTTTTGTAAATATAGGTTTAGTACTTTTGTTAGTTATTTTATTATTGTATTGTGTTGCGTTATTATAAATATGGATGTGTTGTATATGTAATTAAGAATGTAAATATAATGTAATTTAGTGCTTTAATATATATTCAATTTGTAGATAGAAGATATAAATGACTGATATGTTTATATGTTTAATATAAGGGTGTAGCCCACAGATTCATTCGGTATTGCCTAACTTGAGTGACCAATAAATTTCAATTCTAAAACACATTCAGTTGATATCAAAGTTCGGTGGACAACGGAAGCTTGATAGTCACTTGGGTGACTAAAGATACGCAATAGCCCTGCTGATCCATTTCCTAGTACAGTCTATACTTATAATAAAACTGTAGCAGGTCCAATTCTGTACATTGAAGATATTTTGAAAATTATTTTTGGAGGGCATTCTATAACCGATACTGAGGCCGAAAATGTAATTTTTTGTAATTTTTGTCTGTCTGTCTGTCTGTATCACGGCTGAGCATCACGCCTAAACTACTGAATGGATTCAAATGAAACTTGGCATGATTTGAGATGATTTACTACGAGGTAGAACATAGGATACTTTTTATCCCGTAATCTAGCACGGTTCTTTTGGGAGAGGGGATTAAAGTCAAAATGGGTACTTGGTTATACGCTTGGTCAGATTGTATCAATTTTTCTTTATAATATAATAAATATTAGTAAGGGAACACTCATAGAGAGTTGTTATCAAGGTTTTGTAATCGATCGGGTTAAGCAACGTTAGGTAAGGTCATTAAATAGATGGGTGACCGTTTAACGCCATTTGAACTAAACGGGTCCGTGCTTCAGAGAGCAAGTAAAAAGTGGGTCCCAGTTCTTAACCGACTATAAAAAAGGAGGTTATGTATTCGATGCGAATGTCTGTTATTAAAAGTTTAGTTAACGTAAAAATAGCGCAGGCGGAGCTGCGTGTGTCAGCTAGTTTTAAATAAATTGTCTTCTATCATCTGACGCACAGCACGTACACACCCTTATGTGGTGAACCCACCTTCAGTCCGGACTAAGCGGATAATACATATGTTATCAAGGCTAGAGTGAATAAGCTTTTAACAAGCTAGTGTGCTTAACAATCCTAGATTGCGTCGCCGCAGTCCATAACGTGGAACTGCAGTCAAGTACTGACATATATTTAGTAAAAATAAATCCATGATGAATCCATTGGCTAACCCCAATCAACTCCATAACTCGAGCTTATAACGATATCCTTCGTTCGTGGCATCGGAGTCGGCAAAGAAAACATATTCTTTTTGTAATCAGACGAAAATCCTCGAGGAAAAACCCACACGATCCAGATTCACGTTCTTGTACAAAACGCGATGGCATAGATTTATGTAAAAAAGTATATTGTATTACGAAATCCAATCCAAAGAAATCTTGAAAAAGGCTACTGGCATAAAACGACATTCTGGTTTAAAATTACCTAGACTAATGTTCGGATTTTTGTTTAGGTCGTTAGATATGTTTGGAATTAAAACGAAACTTGGATACGTATCTAATCTTACGTTTTTTTTTTGTCTCCTGATCTCCATTGCTTAAAGTGATGCAGTAAACCATAGTAGGTAGTAAGTAAGAATAAACTGCAAAATAATAAAATGAAATTATTTATATTAATTAGGCTTAGCACTTTGAATGCTTAATTTTATTCAAAGCTACCACTGCAAATATCCGTCCGCCTTCAGTCGTTACTAGTTGATTGAGATTTCCTTAAACTTAAATTTGAGGTATCTTAACATTGAGCCCAAAGCCAAAGTAAAGCAGGAAAGCTAGTTCTTCGATCCAAGTTATTAATGTCGGCTATTTGATAAAAATCGATCTATTTGTTTTCAATTAATCATAACCACTATGAGCTCGACTGTCACATAGTTCGGAGAAATTAAAAAAAAAAATTATATTTTCACAGCATTAAAAATGTTCATTTTCTGTTTTTAAATTTTTCAACCAAGATGGTCATGCGCGTTCCCGCTTGTTTTTACTCTGTGCAAATGAGCCGGGGAGTCTGGAAAGGAGCGGCAGATGGCGCTCACGTCTCATTTCTCACGGAATGTTCCACATCATTCACCGCTGCTCGTAAGAAACCGCTGTGCATGTATGTACGTTTTATACGTAAAGGAGGGCGATTATTGAGAATCAGCCTTGGGGATTTTTATAATCTATCTATATATATGAAAATGAACCCCTATTTCTCCTGGTCACACTATAACTTGAGAACGGCTTTATTCATCTTTTTTTTATAATGTTTTCTATTAATTCGTAAAATGTTCTTATATTAAAAAAAAAAGGAAATTATGTAGAAAATTATGCAAGCGGAGTTGCGCGGGACAGCTAGTGATAAGCGTCGTGTGTCATCGAGCGTCAACGTTCTGAAAGTTATGGTCGATATCTGTTCATTTTCCAGCTTTTAATAATGAAGACTCTGTTTCATAAAATTGTTTGAAACAATAGTAGGCTGGTTGAGCGTATGTTACATTTAATCAACATAAAAGATCAAGAATAAACCTTAAGGCGATATTGGCATGTTTTTGCAGGCAAGGCATTAGCCTGTTGAGACAAACTTTCCTCGTCACCGACAACTACATCCCACAGATTGAAGTGCTACCTCCTGAGACAGACATGACGTGGCCTTATGGAAGCCCTGAACAGACTTCGGACACAGGTCGGCCGCTGCAAAGAAAATCTTTGCTGATAGGACTCCAGTCGTGACCAATGCATATGTGGATATGCCCCGCAAACTATGACCCATTTACTTTCTTACCCTGCGTGTCCTGACTCCTGCACTCTTGAAGATCTTTGGAATACTACAGACAACGCACGAAATGTGGCTGCTTACTGGGCTAATTAGATTTAGTTTTTGCCATCAACACGATAAGAAGAAGCAGAACGATGGCTTTTAACATTTGATATTGTTCTATTAGACGATATTGACGTCGTTTTATCAGAGCAATGACTTACGCGCGGAATGTAATTAGTCATACAAAATTAGGGCCCTCTATTTGTTAACTTAATCATGTCACGACACGATACCTATCGACACATAGGTATATAAAACAATTTAAACACAAGCGTCCTTGTCTCGTCTTGACATCGATCTGTATAGTTCGGCCTTAAGTAGGTGAGACTCACGAAAGCCCGGGGAGCAAGGAGTAATTTGACAAGAGACGTACCTACCTTTTTTCCACAAAGTTTTTTTTAATTTGATATATTGTAAAATAATTAAAAATTCCATTAAATATTTTAAATTTTTATCTTGTACTAGAAAAGTATTTTTTATTTAAGTAGGTTCCTAATTAACAGTTCACAAATGAAACTAAAACGTGTACATATCTGTTTTAGTTTAGTAAATAGGTAAAAAGTAGTTTGAAATAAGTAATAATATTTTTTTCACACCACCTGCTCGATAATGTTGCATTATTGGTCATATAAAGATGACATAAAGTACCTCATTATATCCCTATAGTCCAATAATGTTGTACTAAACTCCCTTGGGTAATAATGTGTTTGAATTTCGAACGTCAAACGAAAATTCCTCAACACTTTTACCACAGGTAGGTGTAATACTACTCTAAGCAGAGTAAAAACATTTGAAAATCGAACCGGGTGCGACGAACAGAACCCGGTGTTCTAGAATAGAAAAAAAATAGATGTAAACGCGTTAACTCTGCAAATCACTATGCTAATATTAGGGATATTATTGACAGTCTCGTTGGTCTAGTGGTTAGACACCCTGGCCCCTACCCGATCGGTCGTGGGTTCAATTCCCACCAAGTGTCTGGGTGTTATTTAACTATTCATAGTCGCTAAACTATTTATAGTCTATTATAAATAGTCTATAGTCTATTATAATCTATACTTATAATAAAACTGTAACAGGTCCAATTCTGTACATTGAAGATATTTTGAAAATTATATTTGGAGGGCAATCTATAACCGATACTGAGGCCGAAAATGTAATTTTTTTAATTTTTGTCTGTCTGTCTGTCTGTCTGTCTGTCTGTCTGTCTGTCTGTCTGTCTGTCTGTCTGTCTGTCTGTCTGTATCACGGCTGAGCATCACGCCGAAACTACTGAATGGATTCAAATGAAACTTGGCATGATTTGAGATCTTACTACGAGGTAGGACATAGGATACTTTTTATCCCGTAATCTAGCACGGTTCTTTTGGGAGAGGGGATTAAAGTGAAAACGGGTACTTGGTTATACGCTTGGTCCGATTTTATCAATTTTTCTATAAAATATAATAAATATTAGTAAGGGAACACTCATAGAGAGTATTTATCAAGGTTTTGTAATCGATCGGGTTAAGCAACGTTAGGTAAGGTCATTAAATAGATGGGTGACCGTTTAACGCCATTTGAACTAAACGGGTCCATGCTTCGAAGAGCAAGTAAAAAGTGGGTCCAGTTTTTAACCGACTATAAAAAATGAGGTTATGTATTCGATGCGAATGTCTGTTATTCAAAGTTTAGTTAAAAAAAAATAGCGCAGGCGGAGCTGCGTGGGTCAGCTAGTAGTCAATATAAACTATTTATAGTCGGTATCTCTTAACTAATAGTTATCTGGTATCCATAGTACAGGCTTTGCCTAGTTTGGAATCAGATGACCGTATGTGGATTGTCCCAAGATATTAATATTATATAATTCTAGGTGTGAAAAGTAGTGTATTCTCCTCGGGGATAAAGGTGTCTTTGTCTTGGGCGAGCTTAAATCCCTCGGTGGTTGGCCACAGTGAACGCGCGGTGACTTGAGCCTAGCGCGGGCGCGGCGGCGGGCGCGCCGGGTGGCCACAGTGACGCGCGGGCTGTTGTGGCGATAACACTTATTGCAGGTGTCGCAAACCTTTTATGAGGATTCTGTATTTTTTACTGGATAGGCCAATCCTGAGATGGGAGGCGTTGATCATAAGAGATGGTGTGCTGGGTGCGCACGAAATAACTAAAAACAGTTAAATGAATGGAGATTTAAAAAAAATAATTACTTATTAAGAATTGAAATTGTAGTCAAAAAAGTTTATTTTATTTATTAAGGAACATTAACAATAAACATATTATACACTTACAATTTCAAATGTCCAAAAAAACCTTTTTTATACAAGTATTTAAAGTTATTTAATAATAACGGACGTTTTTGACGGGCCCGTTGGTCTAGTGGTCAGTCACCCTGCCTGCCAACCAATGGGTCGTGGGTTCGATTCCCGCCAAGTGTCTGGGTGTTGTTTATCTATTTAAGTATGTATTTACAAAAAAAAAGTATATAAGTATTAGTATCAGTTGTCTGGTTTCCATAGTACAGGCTCTGCCTAGTTTGGGATCGGATGACCGTGTGTGGATTGTCCCAAGATATTATTATATTATTATTAATAAAAAAAATACTTATAACGAGCGACAAGACCGAAATGGTTTGATACCCCGCCAGCCGCGCGATCGGTCGCTTGTTGACTAGGCCCGCAGTGTGGCCAGAACGAGCGGATAGGAACGTTTGAAAAGTACGCCCGCAAACTCGCGCAAGCCGGTCGCGCTAGGCTCCCGCGCAAGTCACTTCAGTGTGGCCGCAAGCGGCGTTTTCATATGTTTGATATTTCGCGCCCGCCGCCGCCGCCGCGCTAGGCCTGCAGTGTGGCCGACCACTCGCTGTACTCAGGATTCTAGCATTAACTCCGGAGTTAACTCTATGCTCCCTCGCTGCGCTCGGGAGTTGCTAGAATCCTTCGTTATGCTCGCGATTCTATTTAACGCCCGCAACATAAGACACTACTTTATCCCCTTGGTGCATAAACTACTATTACGGATTACCTAAAACGCGGTGTTTCTAATTTTCCAAAATTATGAATAATTATAACCGAGATTTAATACATTATTGTCACCCCATGTAACGTCGTACGGACGTAGTATTAATTGGGTCCAGGAAATCGCTTTACTCAATACTATTCGTGGTTCTATATGTGCACTCATTATTGTGAACGCTGATGTCCTTACATGAAGAATTCCTAAATAATATAAGGTAGGTAAGTTTGTAACATGTTTGTAATATGTTAATAAACAAGATGGCCGCGTAATCACACCTAGCGAAAGAAAGTTTGCACCCGAATCCAGTTTCCGATCGTTTCCCCGACCGAGTTTTTGATAGGATATAATAAATTACCAGAGCCAACTGTAGTTGTACCATAAATATCACTCAGACTGAGTTGAGCAATAAATTCAATAGACGCAAAGAAAGGGCAGAAAGCAATTTCCCCGGGCGTTATCACATAAATTGCTTTCTTCGTATGGAAAAATCTTGGTGAAGGACATGACCAGTAAAATTGGAATCATTATTTTCGTGTGACATAATATGATTTAATGAAAAATTAAGCTTTATTTTGATTTTAAATTACCGTGGACCTAAACCTAAAACTCTGTCTAAAAATCTGTTTAAAAATATCCCGTGAATTCGTCAACCATAGACCTCGAAATTCTTACTAGAGCTGTGACTCTGTGCGCTGTGTATAGACCTATAATCATCCTATAATAGACTCACAAGTCACAGTGATCACAGCATAGTTCAGCATACAATACATTGCGCAGCGCACAAATACTAAATTTAGTTCTACAAAATGATCCTGCGAATCCGAAAGCGCGCAAATATCGGTACCAATATTTGCGCGCTTTCGGATCTTTTTTTACCATAGAGAGGACGACGGGTACCTAACCCGTCGTCCTCTCTATGGTAAAAAAATAAACAAAGTAACGCAACGACGAGCGACTGCACAGCCTCTATTTCATTCGAAATCCAGTACAAACCCACAGCCACAAAGCCGATAAATCCAAAGATTTCTATTACAGATATCGCCCTGATTCTTCCGGATATTTAATTTTATACCCACGATTTTAGATCGGGATTCTTATTTTGAACTTTTTGAATGTTGGCAGTTCATGATAACTGAGGTAAAAGCGGGAAATTGAACTGTAAATCTTTTTTCTTTCCAGTCATCATAAAACTCATGTAGTCAGACTACATGGAAAACAGCCTCCAATACCTACCTACTTAACACAATGATGTTAAGATGTAAGTTATTGACATAACTGATGAATTAGATTGTTGCTCAGTTTGAAGATGTATATAACGTGTGAATAACAACGATTCGGTATCGGCTGGAGTACTGATTAAAAGTTTGTAGTCATTTCTTGAACTGTAATTTATTTTTAGTTAGTAATAAAAAACTCGTTAAATACTCACTACTCAAAAAAACAGTTAGGTACTGTACACAATAATATGTTCCCCATAGTTAGGCCTCTATGTATAGCCTCTACCAAAACAATTTATATTTGACAAGAAATACAAGATTCAACTGTATGAGGTGAACCAACGCGAGAGTCTCAACTCCCACGAATTGAGGATCTTCACGGATGGATCCAAAACTAATACGGGAACTGGGGCCGGGGTTTTCTCGGAAGATCTCGGTATACATAGTTCTATACCTTTAGGTGCCCATAACACAGTTTTCCAAGCTGAGTGCATGGGCATCTATACGGCAGCATCGACGATCATAAATCGGGAAGTAAAAGATCTCCATATCCGTATACTCTCCGATAGCAGGTCAGTCCTACAAGCCCTAAACGGATACACCGTTAATTCTGGGCTGTTATACGAATGTCACCAAAAATTAAATCAGGTAGGCAACTTCAACAACATAACCATTCAATGGATTAAGGGACACAGCGGCTCCCGTGGTAACGACGCGGCGGACGAGCTCGCCAGAAGAGGTTCAACCATGGACGCTATAGGCCCAGAGCCTATAGTGCCAATCCCCTTCGGACATCTACGCACCCTGGTAAGACAACGCACTAGGGACAAACACAAGGACATCTGGATAAACCACAGTGAGTGCAGGCAGGCTAGGGAGGCGCTTCCGGCAATTGACCGCCACGTTACTGTACAGCTGCTCCGTCTGTCTAAACGACAATTGCGTATAGTCACGGCGGCCATAACAGGACACGGTTCATTTAATAAACACCTTTTTGTCATAGGAGTTACTGACAGCCCTCTGTGCAGAGCGTGCATGGAGGAGGAGGAAACAGCGGCCCACGTGCTGCTGAGATGCCCGGGGGTCGCCACATACAGGGCTAAGTACTTCGGAAACCCGAGTACTCTCCGAGGGATTGTCGGTGGCATTAAGTGCCTGCTGGCTTTTCTCGAGGAGTTGGGGTGGATCGAGTGAATCTTCCCACCCGTACGCAAAATACGCGCTTTGACGTGGAGTTGCGGAAACCAGCCCGTGATACCAATACCAATACCAAAAAAATGTATGGCCTCTCAATGCGGTAACAGCTCAGTGGGCGAGCGCTTGCCTTGGAAACAAGGTGCGCAGGTTCGAACCCCGGCTCGCACCTCTGATTTTTTCAATGAATCATGTGCGAATCGTCTTTGTGCGATTGTTACTAGCTTTCGGTGAAGGAAAAACATCGTGATGAAACCTGCATGTCTGAGAAAGCCTAACTAGCTCTCGAATGACGTGTGAAGTCCACCAACCCGCACTTGGCCAGCGTGGTGGACTATGCCCCTTCATCTCGAGGGGAGGCCCGTGCCCAGCAGTGCCCAGCAGTTAGGCCTAAAAAGTTGACATAAGTATATGTACTTACCTACTTACTTACTTATAATTCTAGATAAAAAATATCTGTAATACAACATTGTTTCCGAGTACTGTTTCTGACTGTATATTTTATTCATAATTACAGTTACGTTTTGCTCTTCAAAAAGGCAAACATAATAAAAATTAATAATTCCGAGTAATTCGGACAGCAGGGGTGTCAAAAATTAAAAACCAGCCAAACGTCAAACCAAAGGTTCCGCACGTATTTTTAAGAATGGCTAGAATACGACGCGCTATCAAATTCTATACAGTATAAAACCAAAGAGGACGTAAACCTAAGAAGAGTTGGAACTCCCATACATTCGATATTTCAAGGTTTATGTACTCAGTTTAGCTAACCTAATGAAATTATCCAGTCTGACAACCTGATAACATCAGCTAAAGTAGCTTCCATCTAGTGATGAAAGTTGAAACTAAATAGCATGGAGTCGTCAACAGCAGTGAAAAGACGTCTACTGCTGAACAAAGGCCTCCCCCTTAGAAGGGAGGGGTTACCATAAACCACACGCCTGGCAGGCCATTAAAAAAAAATTGTTTTATCTAATTTTGCATGCTTTTAATCGTTTTGTCTATAATTTATGAAATAATGTGATAGTTAAAAAATGTCTCAAAGCAACTTCCTTACAATGATTTGAACCGGGCCAGGCTAGTTAGTGGTCACCACTCTTCCTTCTCCATCGGTAATTTGTTCTTCGGTTAAACGACCTATATAAAATAAGTACCAAGTCCAAATTCACTCTATACGGAACCCTCCATTAAGGCTTTACCTGGATAGCTTCCAATTTTTCTCATCAACAATTTTTAAAGAGATGCTGTTAAATTAATTGGAGCACTGAATGACTCGTTACCTTAATGGAGGGGCGCATTATCATAATTAATTAATATTAGTACTTATTGCAATTTGCACTGTGTTTTATAATAACAGCTTTTTACTATATCTAGTGTTAAACAAATGAGCTGTCAACAAATTAAATAAGTAAGTATAAGTTTATTTTTAAAAAAACAGAGTTCGTCACGCACGTGTTTCAACTATTCAAAAAATGGTAAAAAAAAGCTTTTACTCCATATTGAATAAATCATAATCCACGGTTATGTTTATAACTGAACACCCAGAAACACTGTTTAAAAAAAGGACTAAAGTCCGCTGAGTTCTTGAATTTCTTGCCGGATCTGTGGCAGCTTTTTTTCTAGTGTTGCTAGCATCTATAAGCTGCGGTGATTGCTTACCGTCCAGGCGAGCCGCATGCTTGTATACCACATTGGTAGTATAAAAAGTTTGAAAAACCAATTTCATTTTGCATTCTTCTTCCGTATTCAAAAATAATATAGAACTAGTCATTTTTAAACAGATTAAACAACTCCTAAATCCCATGGCAAACTGCCAAGGGCCATCCACAAGACTGAAACACTCCAACCCCTAAAAATGACGTAAAACGTTAATTGTTCTCCTTGGAACATTAAAATCGAATTTCCCAACGTTCCCTTTGTCAAAAGGTCCCGTTTAATTAATAAGTAACGTTAAACATCGCTACCACACTTTCTGTTCTCATTGTTGGCGTCTAACGAGGTTGCCGATGCGATAATTGGCCCAATATCTGTTTAGGCACGAACTCGCAACGTCGAGTCGCTATAATGACATTCATGTGACCTAAAACGAGAGCCCTTGGTACGGGTGACAGATGTTTGATGTATATAATTCTACAGCCTGAGGATAATAATGTTATCGATATCATTCTGAAACGACTTTTTGTACTATTGCATTTAAAGGAGTATATATTTTTTACTCTAATGGTTGATAACAATCCTACCTGATGGAACAGCAATGCAATGCAAACTAATTTATTAAAAGCCTATTAAGTCTAGCTTTGAAGACAACCACATTATAATCAGACAGGAAATCCAACGCAGGCAAACAATTCTAGTCCTAAGCTGTATGTATCATAAATGAAGGAAATCACTATGTACGTAAGAAAGGGTACATGTAGTAAAGAATCCACCTAACCGCCTATACGTCGTGCGTCTCGTCGTATGATAATAGAAAGGGGATGGTGGAATCAAGGCCCTGCATCCTGTAGGATTCCGAATGCTGTGCTAGTCTGCGTCTGTGCTCCAGTGCATTATAGCCCCCGGGAACCTGTCACGGTGCTCAAGGGGACGGGTGTCGCAACCCCGCCGCCGTGCTCTTCGGAATCACCGCCATCCTCGATGTACGTACAACACCAAACGTCGAGCAACTCCGAAGATAGGATATAGTCTACTTATAATAATAATAACGTCCTCCTAACACAAACACTACTGACATTAAGTAGACTCGGGGTCAATCTCCGTTACAGTCGAATTGTCCACAGCAAAATGGCGCTTGTGTCTAACGGGAAATGTCAAGGGAACTGCTATCACAATGCCCTCGGAGGCGTCGGTAATTTCAATTTTTTCTTTGTAAACACGCCTTTTGTCCCAAAACCGACCTTTGGTGTTCGCGGGTCGACAAACCTTTTATCTAAAGACAATTTACTTGAAGAAATATTTTTCTCTCGCCGCGCCGCCGGCCTAACGAAATTATCGGAGGAGATCGTGTTTATTGAATTTACGCATGGCGAATGTATAAATCATTGAGATACGAGTGTAGACGTGTTATTTATACTTGAAAAAGCATTTGGTTAGAAAAAATAATGCGTTGATTTGATGTATGTGCGAAGTTGAGCGCGTGGATGGAAAGATTTTCGGCTGCGGGCTTGACTTATGTGTACCATGTGAATTATGTCCACGTATTATATTAAAATTTATGTTTCATATGAAGCATCGTGCATTTTAAGGGATGAATATGATCTGAGTTATTTTTACTTAATATTTCAGCTAGAACTTGATTCCCATCTGACGGTATGTTGAAATAGGTTAGCGCACTTTCCGAGGAGGACGGCGGCGGGGTTGCGACCCCCGTCCCCGTGAGCACCGTGACTGGTTCCCGGGGGGCTGCAACAGGGGTGCCCCTCGGTGACGGGCTCAAAGGCTAGGTACTGAGGGGCCCCTGGTGCAAATCCCACCGGAGAGCCCGGGGCCCCCTCTCATGTGCCGATGCGACAGCAGCGGGAGTTTTAGTGGGTAAGAATCCCACATACCCCGGTCGAGCCCCACAGCTCCCGGGGATCTTTCGAATATTTTCCCCGCGTCAAAAAAAAAGGTTAGCGCACTTTACAAAATAGTCAATATTTTTTTAAAGAACCATGCGTTATTTTGAGCCCGCTTTTTCAACATTATTCAACAGTGGTGAATTATATGTCTTATAAAAGCTCATGAAATGTACTTGGTTTCATTCTATGGCAGTTATGTTCAAATCCAGCGCGAAAATGGTGTTTTGGTTGTTTGGTTTGGTTGTTTTGGTTTAGGTTTCATCACTGTGCAAATTTGCAAAAGAGTGGGCCCAGTGCACACATACATACATACAAAAGTGCCCATGGTCCTTTATCACCGGAAATCAACACTGCCTCAATTTAGAAGATCAGGCAAGAAACTTAGCGGGTTTCTCATTTTTACTTATTTTTATTAGTCTGTTTTTCCTTCTTACAATCATGTCATCAGCGACAATGTGTTTTGCCGTTCGAAAAACAAAACAAAATAAACGCGTCATACATATTTTATTTTATAATTTATGTACACACACACACACGCACACACAAACACAGTGACATACCCGCACAAATACACGCAGCCACACACAGACACACACAGGCACACACACACACACACGCACGCACGCACGCACACGCACACACACGTACAGATTAAAGGAAAGAAGAAATTTAGGAAATAATAGTACGAAGGCACAGCTTATTTCTAAAGAAATTTCGTCCAGCAGACCTGTGAGTGGAAATTTGGAAAAAAAAATGGATGTAGATAAGAAATATAAATATCAAACAAAATAACACAGTGCAAAAATGATAAAAACATAGAAGATACTTAAAATTAAACATCCCCTATTATTTGTGGGCCGGATTTCTGTCCACATTTTACATTACGAAGTCACGGTTCGGTTAATTTAAATGTAAAATCTTACGTCCACGGTCGGCAGCAAGAAGACAGGGACAAGCGCACAGCCGCCTCTCATTCGCGTTTTAATTAAAATCTCTTTGTTTTTAGAATGTCTTTGTGCAGCTTGTATAAGTCTGGTACATTAGTAATTAAATCTTCATACTTATATATATTACTAACCGACCCACGCAGCTCCGCTTGCACTCATTTTACCTGAGCTAAATTTTAATGGTACCCATTTGCGTTTAATACATAACCTTTGTTTAAAGTCGGTTAAAAACTGGGGCCCATTTTTTACTTGCCCTCCGAAGCACGGAGATGCTTAATTCAAATGGCATTAAACGGTCACCCATCTATGTAATGACCTTGCTTACCGTTGCTTAACCTGATCGATTGCCACATATTGATAACACCTGTCTATGAGTGCATCCTTATTTTTTAATAGTATTAGATACATTCGTGTCGAATACATAACCTCCTTTTTTTAAAGTTGGTCAAAAACCGGAACTCACGTGTTGCATGCCCTTTGAAGCACGCAGACGCCCAGTTCAAATAGCATTAAACGGTCACCCATCTATGTAATGTCCTTACCTAACGTTGCTTAACCTGATCGATTACCAAACATTATTAACAGCAGTCTATAAGTGTCCCCTTATTATTATTTATTATAAATGAACTGAAAAATGGATAAAATCGGACCACGCGTATAATCAAGTACCATTACGACTTTAATCTCTTCTCTCAAGGGAACCATGCTGGATTAAGGGATAAAAAGTATCATATGTCCTACCTCGGAGTATTAACTCAAATCATGCCAAGTTTCGTTTAAATCCATCCAGTAGTTTCGGCGTGATGCTCAGCCGAGATACAGACAGACAGACAGACAGACAGACAGACAGACAGACAGACAGACAGACAGACAGACAGACAAAAATAAAAATAAATACATTTTTGGCTTTAGATCGGTTATAGAATGCCCTCCAATTATAATTTTCAAAATATCTTCAATGTACAGAATTGGACCTGTTACAGTTTTATTATAAGTATAGATAAAAAAATATTTATATATCTTTTTTTATTCCATCGGTATACTTACGATAGACGGGAGAATTATTAGAATCAATAAAGTTGAAGAGCAGCCGGCTTAGCATGACGAGGAAATCTAGACAGATCGGCTTGAGTATGACGTCAACATGACGAAATGTTTTATTAATAACTAGCTGACCCACGCAGCTACGCCTGCGCTATTTTTACGTTAGCTAAACTTTTAATAATGTTGTCTTTTACTTACGCGAATATTACACATTGAAATTAAACTACTTATATCCAACAATAATAACTAAGAAGACCTGAGGGTACACCGGAAGAATTGTGACATAAGGACGTTCAACATCTCAGTCCTCCCGTGACCATGGGTGCTGCAAAGCATTCGAAACGTCGGGATAGTAAAATCAATAAATAAACCGCGATAAAATCCGTAAAAGTAGTTTGATTTCAATAAACTTTTAATAACAGACATTCGCATCGAATACATAACCTCCTTTTTTATAGTCGGTTAAAAACTGGGACCCACTTTTTACTTGCTCTCCGAAGCACGGACCCGTTTAGTTCAAATAGCGTTAAACGGTCACCCATCTATTTAATGACCTTACCTAACGTTGCTTAACCCGATCGATTACAAAACCTTGATAACAACTCTCTATGAGTGTTACCTTACTGATATTTATTATATTATAAAGAAAAATTTATAAAATCGGACCAAGCGTATAACCAACTACCCATTTTGACTGTAATACCCTCTCCCAAAAGAACCGTGCTAGATTACGGGATAAAAAGTATCCTATGTCCTACCTCGTAGTAAGATCTCAAATCATGCCAAGTTTCATTTGAATCCATTCAGTAGTTTCGGCGTGATGCTCAGCCGTGATACAGACAGACAGACAGACAGACAGACAGACAAAAATTAAAAAAAATACATTTTCGGCCTCAGTATCGGTTATAGAATGCCCTCCAAATATAATTTTCAAAATATCTTCAATGTACAGAATTGGACCTGTTACAGTTTTATTATAAGTATAGATATCCAGGGGCCGTCTGAACCTAAACTAGGGAAAGCATATGCTATAACATATACATATTATTATACTAACTACACGCAACCGGCCCTGCGTCCGGCACTGCTATGGCAGGAATGTAGTAGCATGCAGTGTGGGACGTAGGTTTTAGATGTAATTAGATTTTTGTGTTTAGTGTAGTTATTTTTGTTTTGTAATTACTGATTGTTTATTATGGGTTTGTCTTACCTGAAATAAAATTATTTATTTATTATTATTATTATAATCAAACAACTGAAACATACTTTCATCATCACCTCCTGAAGACGCTCTCTACTGAACATAGGCTTCTCCCTTGAAACACCACAATGAAAGATAATTAGCTATTTGCATCCATCGGTTGCCTGCGACGCGCACAATGTCGTCTGTCCACCTAGTGGGAGGCTTGCATACGCTGCGTCTTCCGGTTCGTGGTCGCCACTCGAGAACCTTTCTTCCCCATCGGTCCTTCGAGCGATATGAACTATTGTCTCTTGCAAAACTATGTCGGTGACTTAAGTTCTTTGGTGGGTCCTCTATTTTGACATACCTAGAAATAAATAACACTCACACTCAAGACAAACAGACATTTTGGGAATCAAACCCACGATCTATTGAGCAGCAGCCAGGCTGCCTAATAACTAGACCAAGGGACCTGTTAAAATTTTAAATAGTAAATATTTCTGACTTGAAAATATGCCGATAATCTGCGTCGCGGATAATATAATTCATAATAATCCACACCGATCTGTCAAGACAGAACAGCAAGAAGTCCTGCGCTAAGCCTGCAAATATTATGTTTTCCACAAATTCTATGTTAAATTATAGCGTCTTTATTCCACACCAGCTAAAATGGGGCCGGAACTCGCAACAGAACGCTGCAACTGATCTTAACAAACTAGCTGAAGCACGAATTGTTCACTTCTTAGAGACAATTTATTCGCTATTCTTCCACTTAACTTTATTTAATTAGTAAAATGCATGTTTTCTTCCCAGAGTCGTCTCCTGGAATGCTAGAACGCGGGGCCCAGAGAGGTTTCTGAATTAATACGCTCCACAGTTAAAATATCTCAGCCATTGTGGCTAATTGCGATTTGAGAACTGGGCTTTAGAAGGAAAATCTACATTTTAACCTTCTTTAGTTAAGTAGTAGTGCCTCTTCATGAATTTCTAAATAGTTAAAAACAAAAGAGCAGTCAACGTCTGTTTTTGACTTCTTTTAAACTGCATAGTGATTTTTGATACGAATTTAACCGTCTATAAATTTACATAGAAGTGAACCTTACAACCTATGACACGTAGACAATCGAAATGCTGGGCACAACATAGGCCGCTGGTTAACGAATAATTAAACGTTGCAGTTAATTGCAATCTTACCTAAAAAAATATACATTTTAAACCCACAAATTTTATCATGCAAATATCAATATAATCTATGAATTGTTAAAACGTTAATAAGAATGGAAAATAAAATCATTTTGTACACATTAGGCATTAAGTCCGCCTTATGTATCACTTTAGTAAAGTTTAAATAAATAAATACCTTGTCAAATACGTCGCCCTTTCTCTAAAACCCTCATTGAATCTCACGTCATATATGTACGTGCACAGGGCCCCGACTATCCGTCTTGTCATTCAGTTTGGCCCCCCTCATTAACCTACTCCAATCCGGTACCCACTTTAATTATTAGGCACTATTAACATTTCGTGAACAAAACAATGAATCTAGAATCTGTTCACCTTGTAATTTGGCTAAAAGCAAACGAATATTTAAATCTTAAGGCATGCATAATGACCAGATTGGATGAGACCACAAAAACTAGACGGTCCATTTGTTAGCCCACCTATAATTTTGTAGGCTCATTGATTGAAGGCATTGTAGATCGAATGCCAGTGTTTTTACCATCGATACCAGTGTTTTTGTTTTCTATGAATCATATTGTGTGCGTCAAAAAAATCGACTTTAGGAAAAAAAGGTAGTTTTATTTATAACGCAGTGAATATTGACACAAAATTGGATCTGAGGTCTGAGTGTATTCGTTTTATAAATACGTACCAATCGCGTAAGTGAGACGTCCATATAAACTAAATGGAGAAATGCTAACGCAGTGGTTACGTATTATTCGTAAAACACTAAGGCCGCTTGTACATGCTAAGAAAAGTAGCCGGGCCTATGCAAGAATTCGTGTCTTTTGTACACACGAAGTGTGTACGTACACTGCTTCGGCGCTGATCAAGATAAATCTTATCTACGCTAGGTCCCAGGCCCGGATCTAGGGGGTGTCGAATCGGCCCCGGGCGGCAGTTTCAGGATGCGCCAAAATCATAATATACATAATATGATTAAAAATAAAAAACTTGCTCCACAAAGCGCTTAGCATACAGAAGCCTGGTTGGCTCACCTTCGACTTGTAAGAAAAAGGCGCTACACAGGCCCACACCACAAGTGAACATGTGATGCCGATTTAAGATTTGAGGGAGGGCGCCACTATCAAGTTACTGCCCCGATTCTAAAAAATTGTAGGCCGGACGCACATAAATTGCCTAGATCCGATAAAGTTTGGACCTATCTGCAGCAGACACGGTGAAATTTCTCACCGTACACAAGCAGCCTAAGGCCTCTGATCGCTACCGGTTTGGAAGAACATCGGTTGCATAATTATGGGATCTACGGATCAAAATCATGGACCATCAAAACTGCAGATAGTTGTGCTGGCGATGTACCTAAGTACGTTTACAGCTTTTCATGCTAATATCTCAATCCTATGAGAGCTAAGACTTGAACTTCTACCCCAAGAATCTCAACAATATGCGTGTCCAGAATTCTACAATTTCACGGATATGTTGCACCAAGATCCAGCTTAGAAAATTAAAGGAAAGCGGGCAATTAGACGTTATATATCGTACTCAAAAAGCTTCTTAATTAATATTTTGAGTGACAAGCGGCAGTACAATATACAGCTGTCTTTAAACGTCTTTAGGGCCTCCGCCCACTAGCGTTTTCTAGCTGCAACGACTGGCAACTTTGCGACTGCATCGCGTTTTAGCAACTCATTAGCGACCATTGAGCTACTCCTTGCGCTCGGTCGCTGTATCGGAGTCGCGCGTTTTAGCAACCGCATCAATGCTGCACCGCGTTTTAGCGACTGCTGTCATCGATGCACAGTGGGCCAAAAATAAGGTTCACTAGCTTAATTTTTTTATGTAATATTTTATGTAGTTCAAATACACGGGTTTGTTAAAATTACCATAACATCGAATTACTTAGTAATCACAAGTTTTATTTTTAACTTATCAACATTAAATGTTGTAACAACATTCCAAATGTATCAAAATATAATTTGTTTCCCCTTTTTTTGTGTTTGAATTGTAAAGCTGAATCTTTTTGGTCACGTTACGGTTATGGTAACAAAACCGTCTGAGTTTCAACCTTAACCCTTTTACAAATATCACATGCTGCTATTGCGGTATTATAGATGTCGTTGTTATTATGTTGATATACATATAAGTACGTATAAACTAATACCCAGTAGGTACTTTATAAAAAAACAAGTTCGCTTTGCATCTAAGTCACCAGGATTTGACTAATCCTTCTGAATAATGGTAAAATCGCTTAAGAACTTTGAAATGCAAATACATAATCAAGAAGTTGAATGTAATATAAAAAAATGATATTATATACTTCACCCAAAACAATTTTCAGGTATTATTTAATTATATACAGCCTTACTTATAAAAATCTACTAATCACCGTCTTAGCAACCAAATAACTACTTACTACATAACTCCTTAATAAGCAGTTTTATATTTTCTACTTATAAACGTTGCATAAGAGCGACATAACTAATTAACAGTTAATAAGGCAAAACATATTTTACTCTGTCAATACCGCCACGTGTTGTCAGCTTGAAATAATCAGTCTGACCTAAAACTTGGTAAAATGGCAACATTTTGTAATTCAATTCGACAAAGAAGAAGCTAGAACACGAATCAGTACTATAGAATGATTATTTTTAAGTAAGAACCGTAGGCACCGGTAAGAACATCAAAATACATAAATATCAGGTACACGACAATAGGTATTTTACCATCAGCTGTATTTATCGACATTTGAAAGAAAGAATAATTAATTTGTGACACACAATTAACAATCAAAAAAATAGAACCAAAAAAAAAATAAAAATATTAATAAGTAAGTTAGGTAGTTACATACTTTAACAAAATTGTGTGACACAAAATGGTTCCAACTCAGCAAAAATGCTGATCGTACACGCAACCAGCGGTGATCTTCCGTTTCGTTGTTTCGTCCGTGTTCGTTTCCGTTCCAGCGCTGATTTGCGATTGTGACAGATCAAATCCATCACTACTTATCACTTACATATCAATATAACTCTTATAATGTAACATTCAATAGTTCAATTCACCTTCCCTCTCAGAGTAAAATCTGCCTACACTTTGTTTAAGGGGATCATATACAAACGCGTACTCTA
Source organism: Furcula furcula (assembly GCA_911728495.1). Classification (NCBI taxonomy): domain Eukaryota; kingdom Metazoa; phylum Arthropoda; class Insecta; order Lepidoptera; family Notodontidae; genus Furcula; species Furcula furcula. The sequence goes on along the minus strand of OU452262.1, from coordinate 19,475,966 downwards.
TTCTTAATATATAAACTCTATGCATCGATCGATACAAATTACAATGCAAGCGCAACTGACTGAATCAGCTGATAGAGAACCGCCATATTGTTACATAACGTGCTAATAAGCTTCTAAACAAGGGTCGGCCGCTGTTTAATTTGACAGCTACTTTAGCAAGCTGTTATGCAACGTATTAGGGATAAACATCGTTTATAAGTAAAAAATATTTTTAAATAGCTATTATGTGTTGCATAAAATTTAACCATCGTTTATAAGTAAGGCTGTTAGTCTTTACGATAAACAAGCACAATAAGAACAATTTAGACAGAAAAAAAAACTACAAATGCGTAGTTTTTTTTTATAAAAAGAGAACTTCATCTGCCTTTTAATTAAACCAATGTATTTAATAATAATATACGTTTATTTCAGACTCTTGATCCATACAAAAAAAATACAAAGACACATTGACAAAAAAAAGGAAGAAACCAAACAGAATAAATAAATAATAACCAAACTAAACAAAAAAAAACAGACATTCCAGTAAAAAAAAGAATTTTAAGCAGCTATTTCACGCCAACGTCTACACATGTTCGTTATAGACCAACGGTCCGCGATTTCTTTAATAATACCGTTTCTACACTGACCAACCCTGGCCATATATGAAGCAATTCAGCTTCTCTGAATGGCATTGAACGTGTTCAGACGCGCCTTCGTAAACTTGCTAGAGGCACTACAGTACCTATTTAAAACTCATGAGGTGTCTGAAAATGTTATTATATTGTACACGAATACCATCCAATGACCTCCTTTTATAATTTGTCCAGAGTTGGCAAGTGTAGAAGTTTTTACAGTATGATTCAAATAAATGCACTTAAGTTTGAACATTAGCTTTAAAAAAATTGATCTTCTCTCACTTTCTTGGTAATAGATATGTATTAGTCTATCATGATATATTATAATATGTAGTTTATTTTTTATTTTATTAATTTTTTTAAAAATATATATATATATTTTTAATCCACTAAATTTATTTATATAACTGCACCTGCCCATAAGAATGCTCTGTCCTGTCCCCCAAGGTTGACTGGAAGAGATCGCTTTAGCGATAAGTCCGCCTTGTTGTTCACTGTTTTTAATTGTTTTAATTTCAAATGTATATTTCTTTTGTGTGCAATAAAGAGTATTTGTATTGTATTGTATATTATGTACTAGCTTTATCCTGCAGAATCGCTTGCACATATTTAGTTAATATCCTGGGACAATTCACACACGGTCATCGGATTCAAACTAGGCAGAGCCTGTACTATGGAACCAGACAACTGATACTAATACATATATACTTTTTTTTTGTAAGTACATACTTATATAGATAAACACCCAGACACTTGGTGGGAATCGAACCCACGACCTGTTGGGTAGGAGACAGGGTTACTAACCACTAGACCAACGGGCCCGTCATCAGTTAGTACTTAGGTATAGATTGTTTATAGGTTTTAAACAATCAGTAACAACGCATATTGTATAATAATTTCATGCAAGAAAACTTCGTCCTTTACACGTCGTCATTTCATTTTCATCTTATTTTCAATCGGCCTGTATTGTCCAAACCAATAATAAATAACTTACTTCGCGCGTTTCGCGTTTCGTCGCATTTAGCAAAGTGTAAAGAAGAGCCCGGAGCTCTTCAGTTTCTAAAGCAAGCGGTTTCCCTGCGCTTCCGAAGCAACAAAGTAAGTTACATAAATGAAAAACGGCCAGTTCATGAAACCTTGATTGAACTGCGGGATAAAATTTTCTCCATTTTCATAACCCCTAGTGCATCTTTAAAATCACTTAAAGCTTGCGAAATATTTATTTATTTATTTTATTTAAAAAGTCTTTTCAGTACCTACGTATTGTGGTAATCGAACGCAATGATCTTATATCGTTATGATTATGAATACGGTTGTTTGTATTTAAAAACCACAAGAAATACATTATCAAAAATCTTATGAAAGAGAAGCTTGTTTTAACGCCCACTGTGCGCTGTAACGTGTGAATCCAATACACTGTAACTACGAAAAACTGATTTTGAGAAAATGAGCAAAATAGATTTTTTTAGTTTTTTCAAGATTACTCCAAAATTTTCGTTAGAAAGTTTTTAGTGTTTGCTGCCAATTTAAAAATAATTTTATAAGTTATCCAGCCTATTAAGTTTTATATATATTTAGAGTATACATAATGAATTATCGTCGATAACTTGTGTTGCTCTAATAGTTGTCAGAAGCTAAGGAAGATATTGTTAAGGCAATACACTGTATCATATAGTTACAGTGTATTGACTTGGGAAAACAGGGCCTAAAAGTGTATTGGTAGGTATAAGTTGGAGAACCATAATACTGCACAGACGTGGCAGTTCTTGATATATTTTGGTATTTTCTATTGAGAATGCTCCATATTTAGATCTTGATTTCAATTAATGCACATTTTTAGAAGTCACTTGTTACTCTTGATAATGTTAAGTTGTCCACTTTAAATTGTCTCTCTTAGCTATCTTTGCCTTTATCTTCTCCTTTGTCTTTGAGTTCGGTTACTGAGGGGGTTGGGAATTATATCATCATGGTCTTCAGCTAAAATTGTTGTTACCTAACATTGAAGTAACCTTGACCAATCCTTGTCCAATAATCACTCGTTTCTTAAACTTTTAAATTGAATCCTGTTCTTTCCCGTCTTGGGAAGAACGCTTGTCATTGTCATTCCTTTTCCCAAATAGTCAAATTTTTCTGTTACAAATTTTAGTCCTATATCTACACTCCTTGTTCTGTTCTGGAAGTCCTGGAAGGTATTTATTGTTTACAAACAAATGACAGACTATTTTACACCTAATTGTCTTTTAGTCCTTAGTTTTAGTAAAAATAAGTGATGTTTGACGCTTGGTTATAGAAAGCAAACAACTGATTATTCTGGTATTATTGGATCTTGGTAGTGACTTCAATTCTGTTTATTTTGACATACTTCTAGGCATTCTTTCCTCTCTCTATGTCGCTTTTTCAGCTACCAATTGCTTTGATCATATTCATATCATCGTGGGCGCTCCCAGTCTGTCCGCTTTGAGGAGACATCATCTGTGTGGTGTGAGCTTGAGGCGGGTGTTCCACTGGGTGGCGTAATCTCTCCTCTTTTCAGTTTTCATGAATGTTATCGCGAGGGTTTTCTAACTATCATCTCTATGCATGATCATCCTTAGTTTTATCGTCATGCCAATATTGATAAGCTTCGGTAAGCGATATATACGCTTAATAAAGATTTAGATAGCATAAGTCAGTGGGCAAAATCAATTGGCTTGTTAGTGAACTCTACTAATTCTCAGGCTATCATACATATTTGGTGGCGGATACGTGATGAATCTGGTTGACATTAACTCACTCTCCAGTTTAGTTTTCGATTCCGTACCAATTGCATACTCAAATAAAGTTAAAATTCTTAGAGTTCTGTTTGATTATAATATTTCTTGGGAATCTCATGTTGGAGGTAAGAAGATCTTTTACTCTTATCAGTCTCACAAGCGTCTCCAAAAATTTCTTCTGCGTCAGACAAAAATCTTTTTTGCTTGATCTTTAGCTCTTTTCGATTATGCTGATGTATGTTTCTAGATGCAACTGAGGAGCTTCTTAATAAACTGGAGCAATTGTAAAATTTGTGTATTCATTTCATCTTTGGTCTGCGGAAATATGATCGTGTCGGAATTTCGGGCTCAACTAGAATGTCTGCCAATCCGTCAGCGGCGGAACTGGTACATTTTTTATTTTCTAAATTGTATACTTAACAATCCTTAATCTCCTCTTTATCTTTGTGAGCGTTATTCCTTGCTCGTGTCTTGTGACAAGCCTTGACGTTCCAGTATATCTCTGCATTTTGAAGTTCCTCCTCATTATTATAGTAGCTATAATGTTTTTTTTTACCATGCAAGCAGTGCGGCTATGGAATTCGCTTCCACATTCCTTGCGTAGTAGCTGTAATTTAGTCATATTTAAAAAACAACATTTCCTCTCCAGATAGATTTATTTTAATATTTAGTGTATTTATAATACTATATTTATTTTTAAATTTCAGTACGTATTAGGTCATCAGCTCATACTTTCCAGCCACTGCGCTGCCGTCGCTCTCGGCCAGATCGACCAATAATAATTGAAATCGATAGCCCAGCCTCAATCTGATTGGCGCAGCCGCGTCGCGCTAGCCCTTCTACTTTGTTTTGACAAAACACTGTATCTTGCAATCCGCGAAGATTATTTGGACAATGCACTGCATCATCAATTTCCGTGTTTTACTACACACATCAAAAGTGTCTAGGGATCAAGCATTTTTAAGCGGATTTCTTGAGATTGAGATGTGGCTTTGTAATAAATTTATGATTTTATAAATTTATATGGATCCTTTTTGGTGCATTTCATAATTTGAATCAGGAACTGTGAATAAAATTCGAGTAAAAGATGAAAATCAGCTGTCAATATTTTCCCTATAAAAACATACAACGCATTGAAGACATTATTAGTGCTACTGTTTCCCTACTACTGATTAAAACCAACGTTATTATGGAGCGGCGACGTCATTTAAGCAGGGAAGAAATGCTCAGAGCCGTGGGAATGATAGAAGCTGGTTCCCGGCAACGTACTGTGGCTTTAGCTCTGAATACAAGTCAGAGTGTTATCAGTCGACTTTGGACACGTTACCGAAGCACTGGTACCGTGGCTGAGCGCCATGGAGGACGGTATCGCTGCACCACACGGAGACAAGACCGATATATTCAAATCTTAACTCGAAGAGCTCCAACAATAACTGCCATGATGTTAGCCGTGAGGCTTCATCACTCTTCAGGGAACTTAATTAGCGACCAAACAGTCAGAAACCGCTTGCATGAAGTGAACCTTCATTCCCGAAGACCGCTACGGGTACCACCTATAGCAATGCACAATCGTAGGATTCGATATCAATGGGCTCTTGAACACAGAAATTGGGCAGAAGAACAATGGCGTTTCGTGTGCTTTTCTGATGAGTCTCGTTTTGGTATGAGACCGGATACAAGACGTATACGACACTGGAGAACCCCTGGACGCCAACAGCGATTAAAATCCTGCCAGGAAGTCCATCCTTATAGTGGTGGAACCATCATGGTATGGGCGGGTATTTGGATCGGCGGAAGAACTGAGTTGATTTGGATCAGAGGCAACCTCAACGCTCAAATTTATGCTGAGACGATTGTATCAGACGTCATCGTTCCTCTACAAGTGCAAATCGGTCCCTTATTTCAGTTAATGCATGATAATGCACGACCGCACACCGCAAGAGTTGTAAGACAGACTCTCGCCGCAGCTAACATCAATGTCCTGCCCTGGCCTGCTCAGTCGCCAGACTTGAACCCGATTGAGCATGCATGGGATATGCTACAGAGAAGAGCTCTGCCGAATATGGAGGGTATCCAGTCGCAAGAAGACCTTTTTTTGTTGTTGCAACGAACATGGGCGGCCATTCCACAGCGTGATTTGGATGAACTCATTTTGAGTATGCCAAACCGATGTTCTTGTGTTGTTAGTGTTCGCGGTAGAAACACGGATTATTAATTGTTTAAGTTACCCAATAAAATTTTAAAGAAAACTGTTATTTCAGTCTTTTTTTCGAACTTTTGTGTTAGTGGTTCAAATGTCAAAAATCCCTTTATTAGGAAAATGGCAAATTTCTTTATTAATGCAAAGGTGACTTGGTTTATCGTTACTGTGACAAACGAAAACACTTTATTTGATGAATCCTTAAAGAAAATTTTAATTAATATCAATCAGGAGAAAAGTTATTGCAAAAATATATGTTGATCCCTAGACACTTTTGATGTGTGTATTTCAGGCCTGTAGTTTTTAGTAAAAACAGTGTAATTTGCATTGCAATATCTCAGTATTTTTCATACAAAGTAAAAAAAACTATGAATGCTATAACATCAAACAGGTTAAAAGAAATCGAATGAATGTTGTTAATTCAAAACACTGTATCTGAAGTTACAGTGTATTGGATTCACACGGTACCGCTGGTGTGACATGTTTTGACTTAGGGGGGTTACCAACTTTTTCTGGTATTCTAGATTATTTTCGGGGTCGATTTAAGTTATCACTTTTTAAGGAATATTGCTGCTTTGGTTTTTAATTTCAAAGAAAGCACGTATTGCAAAAATATATATTTCACCTTCTACATGATTTTTAACACAAATCTACATGAATGATTGAATGATAATGTTTGCTTCAACACATAGGTTTTTGAAAACTGGTAATTGGATGTAGCCAGTACCGCCTTCACCGTGTGTGCCGTCACTTAATTTGCAACGACACTCTGGGTCGGATAACGAGATTACGCAGATTCCGCCGATATTCAATAGATGATGGAATACCAATTGTTCGTGAAGCCGGTAGTCAACAGCAAGTAGGTACAATACAGCCCTTACCTTAACAACGTACTCGGGTGGTTCGTCTCGGCGTCTCCAGAGATGCACGCCCACACCATTCAACTCTTTGCGGATAGTTATCCCGGGATCGTTCTTAATTGGAACTTGAAGTTTATGTATTTTAGATCACCACACACCAAAAACTAGTAGGTAATACGAAGGCGGCCGGCCGGCGAATGATAATGTTCTTTTTTTCTTTCTACACCCTTAGCGCCAATCAACGGCGACAGACGCAAGGGCTGCATGACCGCTGGTCAAGCGGGCCTTGCTATTGGCCGACTCACAAAACAACGATAAGCGGTAAAATTTGAAATGTAAGCGTTGAGTGAACACCGTGATTTATATTTTCACTTTATTAGTAAAGCAAGAAGCAGTGCAGCTTTATAAGAGTCCATGGTAACGTTTAGCATCGTCAATATTTATTATTACACTGAACACATATTGCACTAGTCTCGTTCCGCACCGGGCCGACTACTACTCTTAAAAAATATTTTTTACAAAAAAAAGAACCGCCTTCAAAATGCAACTAAAAGGCCTGAAATAATTTCTAAGAATTAGTGGTTTTTACATATACTTTGTTGGACTTGGGCTACAACATATTATAAAATAAATACATATTACTATCAAAGACGGCGCCAAACTGGAAAACAGTTAGGTACTTACTGCCTTTGTATGTATTTGCTAGACGTTAGGCACCGACTTCGATAGTTATATGTATTTATAATATGTTGTAGCCCAAGTCCAACAATGTATTATGTATATGTAAAAACCACTAATTCTTAGAATTCTTGTAGTATACCTATACATAATAATGTTATTTTGACTTTGACTTTGATACTATTGACCTCATACCCTACATTTTAGAATTAACAGGACATTTAGTATTAATTGACAGCCTATACTAATGATCCGGCTGCGACATATATACATACATACATCTATGTGTGTCTGTGTGTGTATGTATATATGTTTATTCCCATACTTCTCAGAAGCTACAAATCCGATTGCGGTAATTCTTGTTGTAATAGCTTCATCAAAATCAGTTCGGTACTTTAGTATATAATGCACTGTTTTGTTCCTAGTAAAGTCTAGCATAGTTGTTCTAGTTGCGTGGTAGTTTCATGCATTCAGAGCGTTATAATAGGTAAAGTCAATAAAAAGATTAAATAAAATATTTCTAGTATATTAAAATCCGACTTTAACGATATTATTATGATCTAAAAAGTACTATATAACGAAAATGTATTGAAGTCGGTGCTTAACATAACATATTAACTGACATCAGCTTCCCTCGCCGGAGTTTTAAACCTTATAATTATACATTATAATTATACCTACGTATAATATTAAAACGTACCGAAACCCTCAAAATGATTGTAGAAATTGGGTCAAAATTCAATGTTTAGCTTAGATTAAGGAAACAAACAAACAGGAGCGACTATACGTATAACACGGATAGTGACTGATTTTATATCTAACTAGCTGACCCGCGCAGCTCCGCCCTCGCTTTTATTACATTTTGTTCCCCTTTTCACCCTCCTCCCTAGATTAATCTCTATCCATATCTCTCTCTCTTATAAAAAAAATCTAATTATATGCTCTTTCTCTCCTCTCTCTTTCCCCCTCCCGCTTCGGTTTCCGTCACACTCCCCCTCTTCCTCTCCCTGTTGTCCCCTCTCTGAACCCTCTCCCCTCTCTCTTCTACGAACTTGCTCCTTCTCACTCCCCCCTTACTCCACCTAACTCCCCCGATCCCTCACCCCATCACCCCCTCCTCGAATCCCCTCTCCCTCTTTCTCCTCTCTTGCACCCTCCTCTCGTTCTATATATCCTCGTCAATCATGGTATCAGCGGCATTAAATATACTTTATGACCTATTCTCAGACCTCCCCGATATGCACACAAAATTTCATACAAATCGGGTCACCCATCTGTTTAATGACCTTGCCTTATGTTGCTTAACCTTAACCTAGCGATATGAAATATACTGTATGACCTATTCTCAGACCTACCCGATATGCACACTTTCATACAAATCGGTTCACCCATCTATTTAATGACCTTACCTAACGTTGCTTAACCTTAACCTACCGGGATAAAAAGTCCTATGTCCTATGTCCGTTTCCTGGTTCTAAGCTACCACCCCACCAATTTTCAGCCGAATCGGATAGGCCGTTCTTGAGTTATAAAAGTTCTATAGTGATTGTATGTCCAATTCCGCCGATAGATGGCGCTGTTCATAATGTAAATCACGCTAACATCGTAAATTACTGTCTAATGATATTCGATAATGAAAGTTCTTAGTGATTCGCATCTTTTATTGTTACGACTGTGATACAATACCTATACACTACCTGGACTTGGGGAGTTTCATCAAAATTTCATGAACTGGCTTTTAAATAAAATGAAATGTTATTTTTCCCTTGCCTATTTCTTTCCTAATCTAGTTTGGACTCGCTCGGGAATTACAGATTTAGACTTTTCAAATATATAATGTCATATTGCTATCAGCAAAGTACTTAGAACAATACAGAAATCTAATGAAAATTTCCTGGGTGTACCGGAACGGCTTACCCCTTACAAAAATTGACCCTTCGCCACTGCCATATCTTATGCAAACTAAATGTCTGCTCAGTCCCTATTGTATATAGCGTAATAATACATATCTTAATGATTAACTGATCAGTCTATAATTACCCTATTCACATACAAAGGAAATTACATGGTAATATGTGCAAGTAATGTTTCACTGCTTAGCCCCTATGAAACATAGCGTGATGTTTTATATACCAATTTATACCCCTACTTCTACACAACACATCAGTGAAAGTCCTATCAAAATCCATCCACGGGTTTTCGAATGATGCCTGGACAAACAGAACGACAGACAGACAGACAGACAGACAGACAGACAGACAGACAGACAATAATTCCAAAAAAAATTGTTTTTGCCTCTATGTCGATAGTATAGTATCCCCACATAGAAATTTTGGAAAAATATTCAATGTACAGAAAAAGTGCTCTTTGAGTCTTATTATAGTATAGAAGATAAGTACCTAGGTATCTACTTATTTAGATTGTTTTAAATTTCATACACTACAAGCGGCTTTGCACGGTACGAAAAAATATTTCAACGAATAAAATTTTAACAAAATTAATCAAACTCAATATATTTTGCTCGAAGCAAGTTTTTTACACTAAGATCTTAACTACAAGTCGGTTTTAAGATTAATAACATTGCCCATTAATAAATGTTACGTAATCAGAATACAAATAGTTCAATGTATTATGCTCCATTTATTTAGGGAGAAATCCTTAAAGTTGGGAACCCCGGAACTACCAAAGTCGCGGCGACTGGCATCTGTAGTGTGCGTGGTGTAGCGCGCGGTTGCTGCATCCAGCGACCGGAAAGCGTCGAAATCGCTGGTCGCTATCTGCTAGTAGTGTGCGGGGGTTCGCGATCGGCTGCGGTATCAAGCTTCCGAAAAGCAACAGAGTTGCCGAACGCGGATGCAAAAAGTATCGTGTCGGCGGAGGCCCTTAAACAAGCGTGTCGCTTTACATTAGGCCAATAAAAAAAGTATATTTTCTAATCAGCTGTGAACTAAGCCAATAAAGCAATCAATTTACTGATCTTAAACTTAGTTCACAAACAATTTCTTTGTAACTACGCATATTACAATAGTCTCTTACGCAACTCCGACAGTATTCTCACCGTCTATCCTCCAAGGAGGTTTATTTACAAGTCATTAATCTTAAAGTTTGCCTATTTGTTGGAACTTTGCGAACGTGTTCTGAACTACATTGGCGGAAAAAATAAGTTGGGTACCAATATCCGAACGCTGTGGGGTATTTTTTTCATGTTAATCTACGAATTGGACGGATTAATATTTCTTCATATTCGTTCGTCACCTGGAGAACTTTTTGTAAAATTAGCAAACATAAAGAGTTTTCCTGATGGAAAGCAACGCACCTCTCTATAGATATCTGCATTGTGAGTGTAATGGCAGCATAGATTCCTTGTGCACGGGACCGTTCAGGTACCTCCCGGAGCCCGGGGCTCCAAATAATGGGCAACCTTCGGAGCCGCTGGACATTTGGGGTGTGGGCCCTAGACGTCTAGTGAGTACGGTGGGGTCTTCGAGGGCGGCGGTAGGGTGGCGATCCTCGTCCACGTGAGCTGTGTTTGGTTGCTGGAGGTGCTATAATGCGCGGCGGGCTTAAGATTGGCCAACGATATGTAGGAACTTACATCATTTTTTTTCGCAGGGGAAACCTTCAAGATGTGCCCGGGAGCTGTGGGGATTGGCCGGGGTATGTGGGATTCTTCCTCACTAAAACCCCCGCAGCTGTCGCAACGGCACATGAGAGGGCTCTCCGGTGGGATCTGCACCAGGGCCCCTCAGTGCCTTGCCTTTGAGCCCTTGAGCCCGCCGCCGGCGCCGTCTGGTTTCCAACTAGACTAGATGCTCACGGGGACGGAGGTCGCAACCCCGCCGCGCTCAACTTCCAACTCATTGGACGTCCTGGGGCCCACACCCCGAACGTCCAGCGACTCCGAAGTGCTGATGGTGATTGGTGACCTTTTTTTTTTTTGACGCGGGGGAAATCTTCGAAAGATCCCCGGGAGCTGTGGGGCTCGACCAGGGTATGTGGGATTCTTACCCACTAAAACCCCCGCGGCTGTCGCATCGGCACATGATAGGGGGGGCCCCAGGGCTCTCCGGTGGGATCTGCACCAGGGGCCCCTCAGTGCCTTGCCGCCGGGGAGCGCATTGTAGCCCCCCGGGAACCAGTCACGGTGCTCACGGGGACGGGGGTCGCAACCCCGCCGCCGTCCTCCTCGGAGTCGCCGCCGTACTCAATGGACGCTCAAAGGGCCCACACCCCGAGCGTCCAGCGACTCCGAAGGGGTGATTGGTGACCTAAGTTAAGCTCAGATGGAGTTTCAGACTTTAGGGGTGAATTCAAATTTGCAAAACATCTGCAGCGCTGCAGCCGCACTGCTGTCCCGCCTGAAATTTGAAACCCTACCACATCAAGTACGTTTGAATCGCCCTAACCAATATATCCACTACTAGTTTACAATATAAACAGTAAAGACGTACAATCTAACGATATTTTGAACGCGACGTTCCGTCTCGAGACGGCTCTAATCCGATAGTGGAGCGCTAAATGAGTGATGACCTTAATCCGCCCGACCGCGATAGTCGTCTCGATAGATATTCACTTGGAGTTGTATTTGCTTCAGTTATCGCCAAGGGAGGATTTATCAAATTCCTTTCAATGAAGCTTCGATTAAACGAGAAATAAAACAAGGTACAGAAAACAAGAAAAACAAGAAAATATGAATAATAATTTCTTGAAACAATCGGTCATCTGATGCTTAACTAGGCAGAGCCTGTAGTACTATTGAGGACTTATATAATAATAACAATTTCCTCCTGGCCGAAACGACCACAGCGGCCGATCTTTTACAAGATATGCCATCTACGAGGGAGATAGCACAAGTGCTCCCTCTCTTTCTTTAACCTCTCTCAATTGATGGGACGGAAGACCGATACGACCGGGGAGAGGTCGGGCGCAGGACCGACTTCTTACATGCCCATCCGACGCATGCATCATCTTGCTTTACAGACAATCAGGGGATCGGCCTGCATTATCCTAGCCAGTAAGGAACAACTACACAAAATTGTTGCTCCTTGCAGGATTCGAACTCGTGACCTCCGATTTGCAAAGCAAGCGTTTTTCCACTGCGCTGCGGACTCTACTACTATTGAAAAGTAATATTCTCACTAAGTCTATATACTTACTTACTAATTCACATTTTTGTATAGAGAATGACGTTTTGGTTTTATAAACAACAAACTTGCTTGGCCTGTAGTCCGGTCAATCTAGACATTCGAAGGTGCATAAAATCCCAACAAGCTGAAAATCAATAAAATTTTACAAAACATAATTAAGTATATTCATCATTCCCGTATATGGATTTTTTTTACTCAAGGTCAAAGGTAAAAAAAAAGTTTTTCGCGTTTTTTTTAGCAAAACGGTAAGTTTTATTATAAAAGTACCCCCGACAAAATTGTAGATCATAAAATTCTCTATAAAAATGTTTTATTTTTTGTTTATTTGGTTCACAACTCGAAATATACACTTGATTATCTCTTATGGCTAGCTGAAACGAGAACTTTCACGGTGTAATTTCTAATATCAGTGAACACATCATGCAAAAGATAAAAAACCTGAGCAGTGCTCGAAAAACAAAACAAAAACAAAACAATATGTGCAAAAAAGAAGTAAAAAAAAAGTAATTAAATCATGCAAAAAAAAAACAAATAAAAACCAATATTTAAATAAGACTACTTACGCATCATTAATGATTTTGCAAACATTGGCCCTTGCCGAGGATAGAGTATCAATACTTTTTTCCTACGAGCCACCGTTTCTGATATATAACGATATAATTTACGCCCATGGTGGACAACTGAAGCTTGATAGTTACTCGGGTGGCTAAAGATACGCAATAGCCTTGCAGTTCAAGATCAATGGAGAATGAGGGGCATTACTTCACTATACGAGGAAACTCATTATGTGTATCTCCTAACTGGCTAGATACAAAATCTCTCTGAATTAATGTTACCATCTAAAGTAGGATAACAGAGTGAACTCAAAGGCGACTAACGTCTGGCCTGGACATAAAAAACATTGAAAATTCATAGTTTCCCAAAAATATTTGATTACAAACATGAATTCTGTAGGGCTCAGTTAATGACTTGTAAATAGGGGGAGGTTGCCCGCCATTAATAACGGTAGGGAGAGCTGTCTTCCGCAGCTCCTTCGAGCAATTACCCCATCGCTTGGTGCCCTAGTGCCGTTTAAACCAGTAAGCACATAGGACTATTTTTTATTATTACTGAAAGCATACTAATAATAATAATAAATGTCCTCCTGGCCGATAAGACCACAGCGGCCAATCTTTTACAAGATCAGCCATCTACGCGGGAGATATTATAGTGCACAAGTGCTTGCGTAGACACAAGTTCTCTCTCTCTTTCTTTAACCTGTCACAATCCGATGGGACAGAAAACCGACACGACTGGGGAAAGGTCAGGCGCTGGACCGGCTTTTTACATGCCCATCCGACGCATGGATCACCTTACTTTATAGTCAATCAGGTGATCGGCCTGCATTGTACTAGCCAATAAGGAACAACTACACAAAGTTGTTGCTCTCCGCGGAATTCGAACCCGCAACCTCCGGCTTGCAAAGCAAGCGGTTTCCCACTGCACCACGGAGGCTATAAACACACTAAAAAGCACACTAGTTAGCTCCTTAAACCATATAACCTACCTGTATCTACCTGTGTAAGGCTGCCTGTCCATCGGAGCGGAGCGAGGCAGCGGAGCGGAGAAACGGTGAAATACCAATAAGATTGCACAAAAAAGAGGAGCGGAGGTTTTGTGCAATCTTATTGGTTAATATTTCACCGTTTCTCCGCTCCACTGCCTCGCTCCGCTCCGGTGGACAGGCAGCCTAAACCTGTTACAGAGATCCTCATCAAAAGAAACACGATATTCCTTCAGCTGCCAGCACAGCTAAACATAGTGCAACCTTAGTGTAGTAACACACGTTTCATTAATAAGTAGATTTTATATTTATCGTGATAATGGGGGAGACTGCGCTTTGGATGATCGGAGGTAACCGAATAATGATTTCTGATATTTACGCGTATACTACACATTGAAATGAAACTAATTTTAAGAATTATATCGCGGTTTATTTTTGATTTTAATTACCCGACGTTTCGAATACTTTACAGCATGGTCACGGGCGGACTGAGGTGGTAGCTGTCCATACGTCATATTTGTCTTAGAGTGTTCTAATTATTATTGTTCGTCCGATCTACGCAGAAAGAGCTTACAGTATCTTGAGGTCTTGCAGTGGAATGCTTGTCTTTGGATTTCATTATATTTATCACGGGATCCCTACCTGGTGATAATTAAAATTAAAAATTAACCGCGATATAATCCGTAAAATTAGTTTCATTTCAATGGACCATAAATGGCATAGACAGGACGAGAGGTGGGCAAAAAAGGTACTGGATTGGAGTGGAGTGACCGAAACTGGATTAGGAAAACTCAAGACCAAGCTAAGTTGCGTGCACTGGAGGAGAATAATAATAATAATATCCTCCTGGCCGAAACGACCTCAGCGGCCAATCTTTCACAAGATCAGCTAAGTACGCAGGAGATATTATAGTGCACAAGCGCTTGCGTAGACACAAGTGCACTCTCTCTTCCTTTACCTCTCATAATCCGATGGGACGGAAAACCGACACGACCGGGGAGAGGTTAGGCGCAGGACCGACTTTTTACATGCCCATCCGACGCATGGATCATCTTACTTTACAGACAATCAGGTGATCGGCCTGCATTGTCCTAGCCAGTAAGGAACAACTACTCAAATTTGTTGCCTCCCGCAGGATTCGAACCCGCGACCTCCGGTTTACAAAGCAAGCGGTTTCCCACTGCACCACGGAGGCTACAAGAATACCACTCACACTTAGCATTTTCTGGCAATAGGCTGAAGAAGAGAATACTACTTAGTGACCCTAACCCTGAACATGGATAGGAGCGTAGCACTGTAGCTCGTCTAGACCTGAGATATTAGTTCTCTTTTGTCCGATAATTTTACCCGCTACAGTGCCCTTCACACCTGATCATATTACAGGTTTGAATAACAATATCTGGCGCTGTGGTACCTACCTGGACGGTTTTATGCACAAAGGGCTACTACCACCAACACATATTACAACAATATGCGACTTGACATTCTGTTCGCAATGCACTGTGACAGTACGTACTTAGATAACTCTGTGTATGTGCCTTACTTATGCATACAAAATATCATCTTTGCGCAACACAAAGGGTAGCGTCGTTATGTCTGTCCGTACATATGCGCCCTTGAAAATAATGATTATTTACACGTCATAAATCTATGTAGACGTTGTTCGCATACGTTAGAATTGGTGAATACTTAACTGTGGGGAACTGAGACATTTCCATTGTCTTTACTACAAAGTTGTATTTCTGGAGAGTTTAATGATTTCTGAGTTGTCAACGTCTACAGTATATGTAACTATATTTGTGCACGCTTTGGTCGCCTCTATTATATTTTTCTCCTTACTAATTTGCAAACCTCGTTTGTAAAAACAATAATTACCCACATTCACGAAACAACGGAAAGAAAATACAACGAAAAGAGAATGTATACTTTTAGACTTTCGCGTTCCATTATCAAACTTTATTCTAATCGGGAATTAACGCGATTTACCTTATATTTTGGCTTGACGTTTCGGCCGGGTTGCACCAGCCGTGGTCACAAGCAGACTGGTTCAGCGAGACGGCTCCGTGCGCGAGGCAGAAATATCTTCGTCTACCCCCGTTCTTTCACTTGTAACGTTAACATTAACACACTACACTCACAGCCAACGTCAAGCCAAAATATAAGGTAAATCGCGTTAATTCCCGATTAGAATAAAGTTTGAAAAGAGAATGTCTATGTTACATACTATATACTATGTTTAGAGCTATTGATCGAGATTTCTTTATCCTACTTCAAAATGGGAGCAAGTACAGAGAATTTTAACAGCTGTGTTGCTAGACACCTGGGGCCTTGCCATGGACTCTTATTAATACAGCAGTTTAACATGAAAAGTGACCTGTGTTCTTACCATGAGCGCACTAATTAGCAGGCCACCCAGCTTTACGTCACCCAAACAGGTGAGTGGTCACGTGACCATATTATTGTCACGCCACTTAGTACGCTCATGGTACATGTAAAACAGGTAGGTACTATAAAACGCAGGACACACTGGGAACGAGGCGAATCTAATCTAAGTTCGTTATGTTTCACTCATGGAGTTACCGCGTCTTTTTATACTCAGTGCACACCAAGCCAAGCTACACCAGCTATGCGATGCTAGCTGTCATGGATAAGGATAATTGTGTGACATAAGTTAAGCTTTACGAAGTTAGCTTCATTTCTCCTTTGTTTCTAGTGTAGCCTTATTTTTGTTCTCGCGGGGGAAACCATAGGTTCTAGGGACCTCGTGCGGGGTAAACGGGATACGTGGGGATCTTAGCCTCGCGGCTGCCCCATCGGCACATGAGATTGGAGAACTGGGCTTTCCGGTGGCATCTGCACCGCTCAGTGCCTTACCTTTAAGCCCACCGCCGGAAGATGTGCATTATCCGAAGCCCCTTCGGAGTCGCTGGACGCTGAACTGAGCTTAAAGCTGCCTCAGGCGAGGAAAGACAATGCATTGTAACGGTCCAGTCTCGTAACTGAGTTGGAAACAACTGAATCGAACGTGCCCAACAAATTGCAGGAGTTATAAACATTTTACATAATATGTACTTACTTCCAAAATTTTATTGTTCACACCTTTGTAAGTTTACACCTAGTTAGAGGTTTCTCTACAACTTCGTCATAATATAACGAAGTGAAGCCGGGAGTGTATCTAGTTTGCATGAATATTAACAATCGTTCGTTATGTGGAGGGGCGGGCTGATTCTCACTCAGTCATCCGTGACAGACAGAATAAATCATAGCTCTATCAATGATAGACGTTAACTAAGTGATCTATTTCTGAAATTACGCAATGAATCAAGTGTCGGGTCACACGTTTAGAAAAGAAAACTGACTAGTTCCTTGCCTATAATTATTATTCACATTATAAGACGACTCTTTGTGATTACCCCAAAAATATTAGTAGTTCGCTAGAGAAGCAAAGTGACCGACATATCTCAAAGAATTAGCCAGCTGAAGTGGCAGTGGGCTGGTCATATTTTCTGAAGAACCGAAGACAGTTGGGGTACCTAAACTATTTCTGGAGTGGAGACCGCGAATCGGGAAGCGTAGCGTAGGACGCCCTGTGACCAGGTGGAGCGACGATATCCGCTGGCCGCTGGCAGTTGGCAGACTTCTCAGATTTCTCAGAAACTACAGGTCAGATTTCAAAAATTCATTTTGCAATAGTTAGAGTATTTTTCAACTTAGGGTAGAGTACAAGTTTCATCAAAATCGGTCCAGTAGTTTATGAGATATAAACTTTTTATGTGTTCAGTAAGTTACTGTAACGTAGTCGTACCTATTTTGCTAAAATAAAAGTCACTAAAAATTGTTAAGTAAATAAAATATTTTGAAAAAAATTAAAAACCGACTTCAAAGTAAATTATCTAAAAAGCATAAAATAACGAAAATATATTGAAGTCGGTGTCAGCTGTTGCTAGTGTTAGTTAACTTGATGTGCTGGCACCGACTTCAATATATTTTCGTTATTTTATGCTTTTTAGATAATTTACTTTGAAGTCGTTTTTTTTTTTTTTTTTTTTTTCAAAATATTTATTCTACTATTATGGTCTCACTGATGACCTAATTTGTTATGTAAATCACATCATTACACTAGGTAGGTACCACTGCAGTGTCAGATATTCTGCCGCCAAGCAGCAGTGTGTAATTATTGCTGTGTTCTGGTGTGAAGAGTCGGTACCTACTGTAGCTAGTGTAATTACCGGACTAACTCAGGTGACGAGCGGCAATACAGCTATCTAATGTATATATGAAGCATATCTCTTACCATCAGGCAAACGTCTTGCTAAGGTCTCTCATCGTTTGTTTGATAAAAATATCAATCCTCTCGTCACCTCCTCCAGTCTTTGGAGAATTCAATGTCTGCAGATTATCGTTATTTTTACACTTAATTAAAAAAGACCGGCCGGCATTCAACCGCTTTACTGCCTCATCACGAGCATTAAATCTTTAATCACACAATCTCCGCGCTCACCACAATAGGCTAAACATCGTATACATGAAATCGCCATAATAAGAGTATCAAGCATAGTAAGAGCGGAGCGGACAGCGAGTTCCGTGAGCGAATACTTACAAGATGATTGGTTCCGTGTGTAAGGAACTATCCAGGTAGGTACCACCGCAGTGTCAGATATTCTGCCGCCAAGCAGCAGTGTGTAAACATTGCTGTGTTCCGGTGTGAAGGGCACTTTAGCTGGTGAAATTACCGAACACAATAGACTTAAATTAATAATAATATCTTGGGACAATCCACACACGGTCATCTGATCCCAAACTAGGCAGAGCCTGTACTATGGAAACCAGACAACTGATACTAATACTCATATACTTTTTTTTTTTGGAAATACATACTTAAATAGATAAATAACACCCAGAAACTTAATGGGAATCGAACCCACGACCCATAGTGTAGCAGCCAGGGTGTCTAACCACTAGACCAACAGGCCCGTCAAAATTAAAATCCCCGTCAAAATGATGACGCAAGGCTTACACCCTCAGATTTAGTAGAGACGCACTGACCTCTAACCTGTGTGTCCGCAACCCTGATATTTGTACAGCATAGCGAATACGTCCCGGGGTTGCAGAAATCCACGCTACATCCACTAAACCCACGGTGCACGCGACGACGCAGGTCTTACGCCGCGTCGTCGTCTGCCAGTTTAGTAGGGACGCACAGACCTCTAACCCTAGCCTCTAACCTGTGCGTTAGCGACCCTTGATGTATGTAGAGCCTAGCGACTAGGATTTACAGAAGTTGGCATCATCTACTTCCTTTGCATAGACAAAATCTACGCCTCCTCCGCTTTTTACTTAAACGCTGCCCACTCATGGAGTCCGCACCGCTGCCACCGTATTCACCGCCGAAGTACATTTGCTTATTTCACAGGCGGCGAATAGCAAATAAATAACCAAATCGGACAGATTTACAGGCTTTTGTTCGTGTTACGGCGCACAATTATGCGTAAACACGTAAAATTAAAACGTTGCTGAACGTTTTATGCGTTGATTTAAACGCCTGTGCCTCGCTGATTATGTTTATATTGATACATAATTGAAAGCAAATTTAAGGGTATTTAATATTTATTTATATCCTATTATTTCTATTTTCCCCCGTGGGGTGTCCGGGTAACAATAGCACTCACCCATCTCCTCCCGTTGGATGTCAGTAAGAAGCTACTAAGGGACTACAAGAAGATGGACAGCAGCGTCTTTCTGTTGGATTACACACCGCCTATACATCACTATTCATCATCGTGAGTATCACGGCATCCCCTCCCTTCTAAGGGGGAGGCCTTTCTTCTGCAGTAGACATATTTCTGCTGCTGCTGATGACGAATGAATAACGATGACGACAATTTTATGAATAAGTTTTGTTAAAAATACAACAAAGGACTAACTTTAGATCTTTAAAGACATGAGAGACATCATACTATGAACCTAAGTAAAACAGGCTATTGCAAAAAATAATTTAAGTAATAATCTGTGCATAATAAAACATTACCTATAACTAAAATATTGCTGGTGAAAGTTTAATATTTCCGAAACATCAGCTGGAGCGAGGCGGAGATATTAATTTTCGGAACTAGCTATTGCCGTAATAAAGTTAGAATGTGCTGGATCCGGCCGGATTAAACCGGATCCGATGTACCTTCGTACTACTACTATCTTCTTGGAATATGATTGTAAATTTAATTTTCTCGTTAAAATAATTTCGCTTTCTAACAGAAGTTAGATTATGTTAAATATTATAATTATAATAAAACTGTAACAGGTCCAATTCTGTACATTGAAGATATTTTGAAAATTATATTTGGAGGGCATTCTATAACCGATACTGAGGCCGAAAATGTAATTTTTTTAATTTTTGTCTGTCTGTCTGTCTGTCTGTCTGTCTGTCTGTCTGTCTGTATCACGGCTGAGCATCACGCCGAAACTACTGAATGGATTCAAATGAAACTTGGCATGATTTGAGATCTTACTACGAGGTAGGACATAGGATACTTTTTGTCCCGTAATCTACCACGGTTCTTTTGGGAGAGGGGATTAAAGTCAAAACGGGTACTTGGTTATACGCTTGGTCCGATTTTATCAATTTTTCTATAAAATATAATAAATATTAGTAAGGGAACACTCATAGAGAGTTGTTATCAAGGTTTTGTAATCGATCGGGTTAAGCAACGTTAGGTAAGGTCATCAAATAGATGGGTGACCGTTTAACGCCATTTGAACTAAACGGGTCCGTGCTTCGGAGAGCAAATAAAAAGTGGGTCCCAGTTTTTAACCGACTATAAAGAAGGAGGTTATGTATTCGATGCGAATGTCTGCTATTAAAAGTTTAGTTAACGTAAAAATAGCGCAGGCGGAGCTGCGTGGGTCAGCTAGTGTTAAATATAACTTTTTGTGTATTTACATAATTTTCTCTGCCATTTGTTCAGCCCCGACATTATTGAACCTATTTTATTATTCCTAGACTAGCTGACCCGCGCAGCTCCGCCCGCGCGTTAATTTGCTCCCCTTTTCTCCCTACTCCCTTGATTTATCTCTCTCCATCTCTCTCTCTTATATAAGGACGACCTTGCTCCGAGGAGAATAATAGAAGATATCATCACAGAATATAAATCACTTTTATTACAACACACTTTGTACACTGAATATACACGACTACAATAAATTAGATAAATCAAATTCACAATAAACAGTTACTTCCAACTCTTAACAGTCTCGTGGTTGACACTCGAATTCCCTCACAATACCACCGACCATGCTTTTATCAGAAAAATCCCTACCCGAAAACGACTCGCCACGACCAATCACAGCCCGCATCAGTTCTCTTTAATGCGGCCCCGTGATTGGCCGGCGGCGGCGCTACGAATCAATTGCAGAGTCTATGACTAACTTCCGCTTCTGTCAGTACTCGAAAAGTAGTTACCAGTATATTAAAATATTAAACAATTAAAATAAAGAATTAAATAAGTAGCGATAAATCTCTACAAAATTGCAAACCCTAACAATCGACCATCCTGACGACGTGTGCGTCCCCGCACACGACCCAGGTGGAACCCTAACAATCGGTGTCCGAGTACATGGTCAGCAGCACGAAAGCCCCCAAATACCATAACCATTACATAAATTAACAATTAAACATTCTAATACAATCAATTGAACATCAACAATTTGTACAAACTATACTTTAGAACCTGTTTTATTTTTATTATATTTACATCATGTACATATTTTACATTACAATAAACTTCGTTAGTTAATTAGATAATTAATTCTATTTCTTTTATTTAATTAAAAACAAATGTATCATCAATATAATTGCTGTTAGGAAAACTGTACCTACACTTAATTTGGTGGTCTGGTTTTAGATCTAAGTTTATATTGTAAACATCTAGTATTCCATTCTATTCTATTCTAATTTATTAGACAACGAATCGAAACCACATCGAAATATCAATATGTACATATAGCTCCACGCTAGACTGGTGATGCGCACACCAGCGCAAGCCGATCGATTGCTTCACACGGCGCAGGTGAGACTACTTAATGGCATTGGGATCGAATCGAGTCCATGCAGGACTGCCCAGCTAACATTTCAAAATAATATAGACACCGACTGGCGGGTATACAAGCCGATCGATTACTTGATACCGCACAGTGGCACAATGCATCGTGGTGGCTCACACAAGCCGATCGATTACTTGTGGAGACGCACCATCGTGGCACCGAACGTATCAAACCATGGCACGATCGATTCGATACCATGCATGACCGGCCGACTACCAATTCGAAACACCAACTGGCGGCACAAGCCGATCGATTACCTGATACCGCACAGTGGGTCGATGCATTGTGGTGGCTCACACAAGCCGATCGATTACTTGTGGAGACGCACCGTCGTGGCACCGAACGTATCAAAACATGGCACGATCGATTCGATACCATGCATGACCGCCCGACTACCAATTCGAAATCAGATTAAAACCAACGGCGTGCACAAGCCGATCGATTACTTGCGACGGCGTAGTGGGTCGATGCGCACAAACCGATCGATTGCTTGCGATTTATCTGGAAAGATACAAAAGACCTTCTGTAGCAACATTACTCTTAACATCTCAAATTATACACACAAAATTATGGATTCAAATTCTACTATTCTACTACATTAGCTTTAGATTCATTTTCGTGAACTTCTATTGAACTTATGTGGCTCAAAGGCCTGTAGTTTATAGTTCGTTTTGCATGCGTGCTAATCCACAAAACATTAATGACTACAGGGTTCTATAAACGTGGATATGTCCACGTTTATAGCTTTTTGCTTTGCCCATCACTGTTAAAGCAGGGTTTATATTTCTGTCCTCTTATCTATCCTATCTTGAACCCCATTTCGAATAACGGAAACCGCTATTAAGGAGAGTTTGATAGACTATCACGTTAAGAATAGAGCTTTATCCCATTCATGCTGGCACCAAATAACACCTCTGAATCAGATACACCTATGTTTTTTTTTGCGTTTTTAAGTATCCAACAAACTCTCCCCAAAAGCCTAAATCAATCTTTCTCATCATTTTGTTTAGTTCGTTTAGCGATTCAAGGATAGTACGATTGAACCCTTCCAACTAACCGTCAACACCGACTAAACAGTGTTCAAATCTTATGAAAGCATGTGATGCAGAATAACCACAGCGATCGCTTGCCAAGTGATCCCCTGATCGACCCCAATTGTGTAATTTATAATCTTCAAAAACGAACACAGATTGTTTGTTTTCTTGACAGGTATAATCAATCAGGTAAACACACCCATAACTACAAGTAGGTGAGTATAACCTCCCTTAGATCTTACGAAGGGCCCAAGGTGGTCAACATGCAAATCATGAAACGGCACCACTACTTTTGTTTTTGTGACATTGCGGAGTAATTCGTTTTTAAGTTATGTTTTTTTTTTAATAAGAGAATTCTATGCAAACGTTTATACCTTTTTTTTATTTGCCAATACATAAATCGCTTCTTATTTTATTAATACTTTAATCGTATATACCAACGATATTGTACCATAATTTTAATTTTATTAACATTTTTTTTGTGGCCCTACACGGTCCATAATTATACTTAGCTTCCAATTTAATAAATAACCACCCAATAACCACCTTGTAAATATTATGGAATGTAATAAACGATATGAATCTATTAATTTTAACATTATTTTCTGACGAACCAGGATTGTCAGTTCTAAGGTCTTCTTTTGACACTGAAATATTCAATGTCGCCGTGGTTCATACCTGTTCATACGACACAGTTGCCACACCGCATCCCTCAGAACTACCCATCGAATACTGCTATTATTACCATGTACATAACATAATACTTGACAGTCTTTTAAAACGTAGTTATTTATGTAATTTAGGCACTTTTCATCACAATCGCTGTTAATACTTTTGATCCTACAGATTGGTCTCCCAGTTGGACAGTGCAACCAGTAGTCACTAAAGTTTGTTATTACACTCAGAAATTGGTCAGAAAAGGCTTCCACATTGACGGCTACGGATTTCGCGGTAGCTTATTTGGCGACATGGCTCACTTTAGAACCAGTCCTATGTTACAGAACAATCGACCTCTTGCAAAGTTTACACATATAGACACCTACTAAAGGTTCTCGGAATTAACCCCGGTACAGAAATGTGGAATGCTCACTAACCGGTAATTATTAAAATACGGTACCTAGCAGATAACCCTAAACTTTCGCAGAAAGAAAATCACAGCTAAACTTTACAACTGAGTAGAGGTTCTTCGCTTCTGCTAAAGTCTATGATATAGTATAGTAAGCGACGATATGCTTGCTCTACTCAGAAATCGGAACCCAGCTATCAACCCAACTTATTGTAGCAGTGCATGCTAGACGTCGAGCCAGCACCGAATTAGACGTAGAACCTAACGCCGCAGGGATCCGTACTCACTATCGAATTTCTGCTCAACGTAGAGCTGACCGTTAAACTATTAGACCCTCGTGGCGGTAGTGTTGCTTAAGCAAATTTAGTGAACACGAAAACTTGACAAGCCACTGTCGTAGCATCGAGCTCGAGCCCTTGCTGCTTAGAGAACAGCAATACGGGCAATACCAACGACAGGCCTGTACAGCTAGTAGAGGCATTTAGTCTTCAATGACAGGAATAAGATAATTTCAAGTTAACAGCCGATAATCTATGCACATCCTAAATGACCCATCCCTTTTACGAACAAGCAAAGACTAGTTTGAGACGGGCCTTCGCGTTCGTGATGGGACAACCTGTTTGAGTGGTAACTATTCAACTCGTGATGTTTGCGCGTCCTAAATTATGGAGGGACGTCGACAATATTTAGAGTTTCAGTATGTCTAATAGACGTTGCTTATCTTCAGACACACGAGCCTGATTATTATAATGCTGTGCTTGTGACTACATTTGACGGTGGTCCCGTTATGACCTTGTCAGAAAATTGCACTATCCCCACGACAAAATACAAAATCTATCAAGATCCGACATATGGCTGATGATTGCACTATCACAACATCAACACGTCCGCACTTAGCTTGATACGTCCTTTAGATATGTGTTACTGTTTCTACTCTCATGTGTACTATTCAGTTGCAATGCGTTTTTTTTTTTTTCATAACTGCTACTAAATGGTAGATCAATCAGCCAATACCGTGGCTGAGCCGTACAACCCAAAGACATCGACTGATCAAGCCGTAAGGGAACATTCACTCATTTGTCTAACTCAGGTTAAGGAGAATTTATTACCTACATCAAGAAATTGCAACTGAGTCAAGTTTTTATAAGCGATTAAGTATGTTCGTGCAATTCGCCACCCCCTGATACAACTTGGGCAGTAACGTCTATGCATAGTTGAGGTGATAACATACCCAGACTTAACAAAGGACCATGCCCATAGTATGGAGCTGAAAGTCAGCAATGCAAATTGCACTATGTCACAAGATAACTTTTTAGCAGTATGTATATGTTATCTAGATTTAATGTTATGATATTGGACATTAAACATGATAATTTCCTACTGGTTTTTTTTTTTTACTTTATCGTTCACAGACAGCATTGCTATTAGTTTTTCACTAGGAACTTCATGATCACATAAGCTAAGCCAGATCAGTGTTCTTTTATATACTTATATGTATGTTATCAGACAAACATGTCAGTTATGTGGAATTATCTAGTCTGTCCCCATTGTATAATGTCAATATGTATGTGAAAACAATTTGGTTAGATATACTGGTACTGCAATGTTAACAAGAACGTCTTATTATTATTATTTTTTATCTAGTGCTTCATATGATTTAAAATTAACAACATAATTTTAATTTTATTTATTAGAGCAATCTTGTAATATACTTTCTCTGGGCATTTCTGGGGCACAGATGGGCATTGTCCTTTGTAAAACCGATGAGAGATGATTAGACAAAGTCCTAATTTTTGCACAACATATCCATTCGTTAAAGTGGAGTCACTGCCAAAAGGTACAAAGGCGGTGAAGAGTCCTATTTTCCGTACTTCATTCATAAGTTTCGAGTAACGGCTCGGCTATTCCGACTTAATTAAACCTATACATGTCGCTTTTTGCAATGCATTTTAATAGATTTAGGACAGCACCAGTAATTCATATTGGGGAACTTACTGGGGAACAGTCAGCAACAGTCAGCAACAGGACTGATGATATTTAATGCCACAAAGATATTGCAAGAGCAGATCAGGATATGAGCATCGCGATGCCAGGGAACCAGACCTCAAAGTTCGATAGTTGTATCTGTGAATAATACACTACCGCACGTTTTCCCTACAATATCACGTTGATTGTGTGTCAATTCTTCGTAATAAACCTCGTACCTACTCCGTCCTAAGACTCCTAAGTAGCCCCCCTTCAAGACATAAGACCCGGCTATGTTCTGATCGAAAGGAAAAGCAAACAGTAATTTCTCTTGCCATTCCTACCAGGTCAATAGAATCGAACTACCAGACCTCGGCCAGATCCTAGAACTTCAAAGTACCAAAATCAGTGATAGTTCTATCACCCTCCCGTATAGCGATGCACACTTGGTAAACAAATCATTAATTTAACAAAGTATGCATGCGTTGAGTTAAAGGATCCAAAATCTAATATTATATAAGGTTTTTGCGTCCTGGGAAGATGCAACACCATCCCTAACGCATTTAAAAATATCGAAAACATTTTTTTTTTTTTTGAAAATGAAGGACTACGTGACCTGTTAGATTGTCCCGCGTCGACACGTGGCTCTGTGCTACCGGCAGTCAGCGGACCGATTGCGATGGCTCCTTCCACGACGGTCGTTGTCCCGCCGTGATTGTGAACGCTGATTCCGATCCACCTTAGTCATCCTCGTGGCAGTCATTCCGTAGCTCACGCTCGACTCGCAACAAAAAGGTTGTGTGAATATTATGTTACAGGCTTACACGTGTATCGTATTATGACGGTAGCTTGTAAATATTAGAGAGCATTTTATATAGGCAAGCTAAAATTACTACCTATGTAGTTAAAAGAAAACAGATTGACGACTACCTAACACAATCACTGCCATACACTGTAGGAATATTTTGGTATCAGGTCACCCAATAATAACCGATGAGACCATAATACATTACTAATACTGCAATCTGACACTAATACTGCGCACTTCAGATATAATTCGATACAATACAGACACTGCTATCATCTTCCATATTATTCCATATCATGCAAGAAATAAATACAATCTCCCAATTATATTATTAGTTATAGATTATCCGAAACTGTTACATACCTATGTATTTTTTTATAAGAATACAATTGGTATGGATGTATCTGTCAATCATTGGACTACCTATTGAAATTTCTCCGTCTTACCGTCAGCTGTTTTTATTTGCAGAAAATAGCGGATTATACTTATACGGTTTAAGACATTTATTTTCGCAAAAGATTACAAGATAATCACTTACAGAGAAAATACAAAATATAATATACGAACAGTTTGATTTGCTCAATTAGCGTTGTACATAAAAATAGAGGGTAGGTACTTTAAAAATATTTAAACATTTTTATTTTTCCAGGTATTGCGGGTACCTTCAAATTTCATTTAGAAATCACAATGCACGATGATAAATTTTAAGCAGCAAACCGATATAGAAAAACTACAACGCGTAGAGATAAATATCAATTCAAACTAATTCAAAAGACAAAGATTACTTAATTCAAAACACTTCTTGTCTAAAAATTGTAGATTTGGGCGTGTACTTACGTTTTGTTGAAGTTAGTTGCGATAGCCACTTCTGATCTATAAGGACGACCTTGCTCCGAGGAGAATAATAGAAGATATCATCACAGAATATAAATCACTTTTATTACAACACACTTTGTACACTGAATATACACGACTACAATAAATTAGATAAATCAAATTCACAATAAACAGTTACTTCCAACTCTTAACAGTCTCGTGGTTGACACTCGAATTCCCTCACAATACCACCGACCATGCTTTTATCAGAAAAATCCCTACCCGAAAACGACTCGCCACGACCAATCACAGCCCGCATCAGTTCTCTTTAATGCGGCCCCGTGATTGGCCGGCGGCGGCGCTACGAATCAATTGCAGAGTCTATGACTAACTTCCGCTTCTGTCAGTACTCGAAAAGTAGTTACCAGTATATTAAAATATTAAACAATTAAAATAAAGAATTAAATAAGTAGCGATAAATCTCTACAAAATTGCAAACCCTAACACTTATAATAAAAATCTAATTCTATGCTATTTCTCTCCCCTCCCGCTTCGGTCCCCGTCACACTTCCCTTCTTCCTCTCCCCATTGTCCTCTCTGAACCCTCTCCCTCCTCTCTCTTCTCCCAACTTGCTCCCTCTCACTCCCCCCCCCCTTGCTCCACCTAACTCCTCCGATCACTCACTCCATCACCCCCCTCTCCCTCTCTTGCACCCTCCTCTCGTTCTATATATCCTCGTCAATCATGGTATCAGCGGCATAAAATATACTTTATAACCTATTCTCAGACCTACCCGCAAAATTTCATACATATCGGTTCACCCGACTCTCGTGCACGTAACTCAGAGGTTCTCAGATTTTGTTGTGCAAGGCGTTGCGTTCGACACTCGACTCTCGTGCGCGTACCTGAGAGTTTCTCTGATTTTGTTCAGCAAGTCGTTGTGAACGTTCAGGTGAAGATTCTCCCATACGACGTATTCTTGCTGCCCGTGCTTGAGAACTATGTTTAGAAAGTTGAGACCGGCTCTCTTAGGCATTTTCAAATGTTTAAGAAAATGCTAATAGCGTGTAATATTCTAGCTCTGAAAAGAACTGTTGTTTAGCCCTGAAAAGAACTGTTGTTTAGCCCTGAAAAGAACTGTTGTTTAGCCCTGAAAAGAACTGTTGGTGAGCCCTGAAAAGAACTGTTGGTTATCCCTGAAAAAATCTGTTGGTTAGCCCTGAAAAGAACTGTGGATTAGCTCTGAGAAGAACTGTTGTTTAGCTCTGAGAAGAACTTTTGCGTAGGTGTAGTTTTAAGAAAGAAATCTAAAAAGAATCGCACGAAAATTATTAGACTTCGCGCACGACCGCTGCGTAAAGAGCCGACCTCGCGTCAGAACCGCGCGGGTACCTTACTCATAGATCTAAACTCCCCTCCCGCATGCGCACCCCCGCCTTGGTGACGCTCACTTCGCAACGGGCCGTGCAGCAGAAATCCTTAGATCATATAACTATAGTCTAAGCAGAAATCGTAATATTTTAATTTCGCCATAACTTCAAAACTAAACGTCCAATTTTAATCATTCAAAGACCAAATATTATCTACATAAACTGTACTTAATGATGAAATAATTTATTTTGATAAGGATTAATAGCGTGAGAAAAATAAATGCGTTTAAATGTAGTCCAAACAAAATTCAAGATTTTTAAATAAAAAGAATGGTTGTTGGGCCTCACTCGACATAGTGTGCCGCGGACTTTTTTGTAGATATTTATAAGATCTACAATTAATTAGAACATTTTATGGTTCTATCTTTTATAGTTTAGGCAGCGTACGCAAAATAAGTATCTTTTCTGGTTGATTTTTTACACCTTGTGTCCGAAAAATCCCAAATATCTTACGGAACCCTATTTTTTTCCAAAATAAAATTTAGTCTATGTTACTCGTGTATAATGTAGCTTTCAAATGGTGAAAGAATTTTTAAAAACGGTCCAGTAGTTTTTGAGCCTATTCATTACAACCAAACAAACAAAGTTTTCCTCTTTATAATATTAGTATAGATAGTATAGAAGTATAGATAAATATGATTAAACTTTCAACACAATGACCATCTTCAGTAAAAAAATAATTGTAGAAATACATACCTATTTTTATAAATACCTTGTACATTGATAGCATTTAATTGTTATTCGTATTCGCATTAACACCAAATGAATCTGCTAAATGTGGTACCATTTTACGAAAATTATCGGAATTGCGAGGGATCTGCTGGGAATACAGAATACGAATTCCTTTTAGATGAAATGCTTAAGACTCTCTGACTGGATGGATAGTTTGTCACTCCTTCGCTATTGCTATTAACTTTAACCACAGATATAGATTTACGTAAATAACGCAAGTATCACGATTTGTGTTGAAACCAAGCGTGCCGACTTTTAACACCTACTGTGATGTCACAGCCAAAATTTAGTGACTGGAAATCCAAACCGATTCAAAGACACCGATTCCGCCGATGACTGCAACAACAGACGCGCGCGGACTGTAAGTTAGCGGCGACCAACCTTGACGCTTGGTCGGGGTTCGGACACGCGAAGTACATGCATTTGCGTTATCTATGTAAATCTATATCTGTGACTTTAATATTAGAATATTTCATAGAAGAGAGAAATGAAATTTGCCTAATGCGACGTAATGTCCGTATGTCAAATTGCGTCAGCACGTACAACCGAACAAGGGAAAGCTAATTACGCAAATCCATACAAAATTAGATGTTGGAATTTGTTTTGAATTCACGTGGAATGATATCCGCGGGGAGGTGGCAGAAGGGTCGGTATTCAAGTCACGTGTGTGTCCGAACAACGCCCGGACACAGGGTTTTGTAACCGAATAAAAATCCCTACATTGATAATTTTAATCGGGTACAAAATATATATTTTGGTAATTGGCCATTGTTTGTATCAATCCTGTACGAAATAATTAGCCCTTTTTAAGATGTAATTATTGAAATTTTAAAATAAAATAAAAAAAACAACTTTAAAAAATGTAAAATCAGTGAATCTTTAAAGTTCTTAATAAGATTTATCATAGGTGGTAGGTTATCCAATAGAAAGACGCTGCTGGACACCGAACGGTAGGAGATATTACACAAATCCACATCTCAACATAATGCTACATAGTACCTACCTACATACGTGGGATTAGGTCTCCTCAGGAATTATGCCTATTTTAGATATTTTACTATTTTTACAAGCTTTTATTTTGATATACTTACGTAACATATAAATTGTAAAGCAATCGTAATCACACAATATATGACCATAAACTCAGCGGGAGTTTTCTTGCCGGATCTTCTCAGTAGAAGCCGCGTTATGATCCGGTGGTAATTTCTAATTATTTTTTTTGTGAGAGCCCCGTGGGAGTGAAAGTGCATAAGACTTTGACTTTGACCTTTGCCAAAAAATATTGGATGAATTCATACACAATAGATAATCGATGGAAAGCCATATTTTTGTAAAAGCACAAGAAGAAACACATGGGTTCGCGGGCGCCATCTTATGGGTAGTGACCTCAAACACAAATACTTATTCGTTACTAGCTGACCCACGCAGCTCCGCATGCGCTATTTTTACGTTAACTAAACTTTTAATAGCAGACATTCGCATCGAATACTTAACCTCCATTTTTATAGTCGGTTAAAAACTGGGACCCACTTTTTACTTGCTCTCCGAAGCACAGACCCGTTTAGTTCAAATGGCGTTAAACGGTCACCCATCTATTTAATGACCTTACCTAACGTTGCTTAACCCGATCGATTACAAAACCTTGATAACAACTCTCTGTGAGTGTTCCCTTACTAATATTTATTATAATTATGAAGAAAAATTGATAAAATCGGACCAAGCGTATAACCAAGTACCCATTTTGAGTTTATTCCCCTCTCCCAAAAGAACCGTGCTAGTTTACGGGATCAAAAGTATCCTATGTCCTACCTCGTAGTAAGATCTCAAATCATGCCAAGTTTCATTTGAATCCATTCAGTAGTTTCGGCGTGATGCGCAGCCGTGATACAGACAGACAGACAGACAAAAATAAAAAGAAATACATTTTCGGCCTCAGTATCGGTTATAGAATGCCCTCCAAATATAATTTTCAAAATATCTTCAATGTACAGAATTGGACCTGTTACAGTTTTATTATAAGTATAGATTTCATTCTACTTAATACTTACCACTTAATACTTCTATTTAACTACTTGACACAGGCAAAACCATCGATAATCGATGGAAGCCTACATGGTATCACTACATGGTATAAAACAAAGTCGCTTCCCGCTGTCTGTCTGTCCGGTCTTTAAAACTACGAAACGGATTTTGATACGGTTTTTCATAATAGATAGAGTGATTCAAGAGAAAGGTTTATATGTATAATACATGCATAATATAGTAGAGAAACACTGATAATTTTAGAGGTATCTAATGTGATGTCAAAATAAATAGGTACTTTTTTTGAGCTTACATTGCAAACGCTGGCTGAACCCTGCGTTATAGATCAAAATAATGTACACTATTGTACACCTTAACAACGTCTACAAAAAAGTCCGCGATGGTATACGTTTATCTCTAACTTTGCACCTGTGCGAAGCCGGGGCGGGTCGCTAGTAATTTTTATAAAGAAAGAAGAAGGTTTTACTAGGTGGTAGGTTCCATGTGCAAGGAACCGTCCAGGTAGGTACCACCGCAGTGCCAGATATACTGCCGCCAAGCAGCAGTGTGTAAGCATTGCTGTGTTCCGGCGTGAAGGACACTTTAGCTGGTGAAATTACAGGACACAAAGACTTAATATCTTATGTATTAAGGGTCGGCAACGCGCTATGATTCTACTGGTGTTGCTAGCGTCTATAGGCTGCGGTGACTGCTTACCATCAGGCAGTGGCGTGCACAGAGGGTAGGCAAAAAAATGTATTCGGCTTGTTTCACCTATTTTAAGTATGTTATTATACCATTTCAAATATCCATATGCAAGCAAATACTATAGACATATTAATTTGCATTTGAGAACATTAATAACTTTATTCAGCGGCTCCATACTGACAAAAATACTTTGCCTACCCTAGGATTTCTCTAAACAGTCTTAATTTAAAAAAAACTTAGTTTGGACATGAATTAACGTAATTTTTTTTAAGGTAAATGGATATGTTGGTAATATTGGTTAATTTAAGGATATTTGTACTGAAACATGAACAAATAGCATAAAGAATAAACAACTCGTAGATATTTTTGCCCGCTTTCAGTGCACGCCACTGCCATCAGGCGGGCCGCATGATTGCTTGCCACCTTGGTAGTATAAAAAAAAGAAGAAATAAGCACATGCTGATTGCTACGTTTAGATATTTCAAATACTTAATTATGAAGTAACAAACCACATATTACATAATGGTAACACTCCTAATTTCTCAAATATAACAAACAGCACATTGACACGGCCTACGTTATTCGGATAGCTAATCAATCATACAGATTATGATTTATATCCATAGTCAGCCACTCGGGATCGGTATTCGCGTGTATCCAACATGTATCATTGATTTATTTTGTTCACCCTCTCGTTTCGTTGTAAACTGACACTGGTTGGAGTGTCGGCATACTTTCATGTAACACGATATTCCACAGATTAAAATTTAACTAATAATAATAAATTTACCCGTAGGGTGTCCGGGTAAAAGTAGCACTCACCTATCTCCTCCCGTTGGGTGTCCGTAACAGGCGACTAAGGGAAAACAAGAAGATGGGCAGCAGCTTCTTTGTATTGTAAAAGGCATGACGATTATTTAAATCTTTAGCATGATATTATATTTATTTATTTATTTTATTAATTTTAAAGAGACTTACAGACTAATAACAGGTGTATAGTTACAAATTAAATTACATAAATTGCTACTAACAAGTCCCTACAGATTGATACAATAATGTGCGATATACACTATAACCAGTGTTGTACTACTGGTTTAACAAATAAAATAAATTATATAGAACTTCTATATCTAGTCACACAGTAAAAGATCATAAATCACAATAGACAATATAGAAAATAATAACAAGTCACTTACAATCTTAATTCTTCAAACTATATATCCTGGTGAGGGTAGACCGTTGACTGTTCCGTGACCGCTGTATGAATGCTCTTGTCTCAGCTTGCACCTCATTTATATTATAGTGCAAAAGTGGTTGCGTAGACACAAGTGCACTTTCTCTTCCTTTTACCTCTCACAATCCTATGGGACGGAGCACCGACACGACCGGGGAGAGATCAGGCTCAGAACCGACTTTTTACATGCCCATCCGACGCATGGATCATCTTACTTTACAGACAATCAGGTGATCGACCTGCATTTTCCTAGCCAGTAAGGAACAGCTGCACAAAGTTGTAGCTCCCTGCGGGATTCGGTTTGCAAAGCAACCGGTTTCCCGATGCACCACGGAGTCTACAAAATAATGATTTTTTTTTTTTTTTTTGGGAATGATAGACGCTGTAGGCCGCAGATGGCCATTACAGCTTCACCGGACGATAGGAGGCGAGTTGAAGCGCTCTAGCCTTTACGGCAGAAGTAGCGACGAGCACAAGGGAGGCACGGCCTCGGCTTGGGCTGTCGCTTAAGAGAGAGCTGAGTTTACCACCGGTTCACAACGCGCCCCCACTGAGAAGAACCGGCAAGAAACTCAGTGGGGTGATGCACGTCGTTGAGGTCGCATACGTACGACCCTTCGGCCTCACCGGCGAGACCGGTGTCTGATAGCTAGTGTAGCATACGGTTGTCGGGGAGAGTTCGGCGCATCCCGGTCCAATAGGACCGTCATGGGGTCAGGAGGGTCGAGCAGTACGTGCCGTGGTCTGCGGCGCGAGTCAGAAGGACTAGGGGCGTAATCGGCGGCGGCGCGGATTAAACTGTTCGCGTGACGCGACGCGGATTCAAAGTAGCGTTTCGACGCTTCTTTGAGGAACTTACGAAGGGGATCTAACTTGAAATCGGAATGCAGATCTACGTTCCGCATGTACCACGGGGATAATGATAGTATGCATCTGATCAACTGGTAGTGATAAAATTAGTCAAGTTTGGAGAAGCCACCAATCTTCAGACGATCGGTATGTACCCAGGTACCATATAAAATTGCAACATAGGTGCACTCTTTTTTCATTCACGTCAGTGGTCCGATGCGAGGAAAGACCGACTCGACTGGAGAGTCAGTCAGTAAGGGTCAGTCATTAGAGCCCCCAAGGTGTAAAGCTAGAGGATTGTACACTCGGTCTGTGAGACTCCACTTCCGATTTCACATTTCAAAGAATTCGTGAAATACCTTTCTGGAAGCTTTGTCGTATTTCTGCTTCGGAAATAACGAACACAATATTATTAAGATTTTAATAGTGTTTTTAAAGAAAAGAAAAAATTGTTTATTCAACGACATAAATAATATAATAACAAAAAACCTTACAATAAGCGAAAATATAAAATAAATATAAATTATGACGTTGAAATGGTGCTCACTCAGCTTAATGTCGTCGCTGTTAAAAGCAACAAAGCTGGTCTTCCGACACACGCACAGTGTTTACACATTGTGCATGCATTGTTAGGACTGGAACAAAACTGTAACACAGTCATTGAGGTATTAAGAACACAGTTTGCCTGCGTCAGTTTTTCCGCCCGATTATAATGGAGGCTAGAGTGAATAGGCTTTTAGTATGCTAGCATGCTTTACCATCCCCGATTGCGTCGCCGCTTTCTATCAGGTGGGACTATAGTCAAGTAGGTCAGTACTTGACTATAGTCCCACCTGTCCCCCTAGACAATGTAACATTCTACAAGCGCTATCGCTAATAGAAAGTTTAAAAATGTATGAGAATGACATAAGTCATCGAAAAATCACGTGACAAATTGTAGGGAATTGACACCATTAGCGAATGAAGAAATAGATTCGCTATAAAGCGATTGCATCTTGTCTAGGCCCTCTGGCCTATATTTAGTAAAAAATAGTAGATAGATAGATAGATAGACAATTCTTTATTGCGCACAAACAAACAGATAGAAAAAGAATAAGACACAAATTAATAAAAAATGCAACAATGGGAATAGTACTAAAAAAAAACTAAGCATGTTTATAATATTAAAAAGATACGACCAAACTACAGTATTCTGCAAAAGCCAGTAAAGTGAAATAACTAGACGAAATTCAGGATATAAATCCTGTAAAACTAGATTGCATAGTCAGACCAGAACCCAGCCAGCCTCGCATCTACAAAGTCATTCGGTGGCACACGTAACAAAATGGAATTAAAGTTGGCATTCACGATGCAACTAGACTAGGACCAGAACCCCAAGTCAACTAATTTTAATAAAATACCATACAATTGTCATTTCTGAGATACACTATTCAGACTCCATTACCGATTTGTATTCAGCTAAAATCATAGTGGTGTTTAAGTAATGTGTCGATTGGGTGTCAGTTGAGTCTGAGTGATCTTACTAAATAGTCTGAGGCACAGTCTGAGGTCTTAGTTGAATGTTATTAGTATATAAATTGGTGTTGCCTATTAAAATCTATATTCAAACAAATGAGCGGTTGAATGACAGATCAGTGGCAAGCAATAAAATTAGTAGACTGCCAAATGTGTAAAACTATCCAACTGACACACTATGGACACTTCATGGAAACGTTTGTAAATTAGGTAACGTAGGTTCCTTGTGCAAGAGATCGTCCAGGTCCTGCCACCAAGCAGCAATTCATAAGCATCCCTGTGTAAAGGCCACTGTAGCTACGGCTCAAGAGACTTAATAACTAATGTCTCCGGGGATGAGTGGCACCACACTGCTGTCTATACGCAGGCGTGTAACTTATCATCATGCGGACGTGTTGTACTTTTCGTCTTTTTAACTTGAATAAAAACTTCAGTAGGCTGCCGACCTATCAGTAGGTAGGTATAGACGGTGCTGTCACTTAGTTAGTGGAATTTGAAACCAGATTGTATTGAAATTAATATTGGTTTTAATAGTAAGAAAAGAGATTTATTTCAATTCCCGAATTCTTGATTTTATTGTTTGACTGTTTGTTACAGCGCTTGGTCTTTCTATTACTTAATAACATTTAAAAAAATTACATAATTCTGGTACTTTTATTACTATTTTACCCGACTACGGAACGGAGGGAGGGTTATGATTTTAACAAGAATGTATGTATGTATGATGTTCATCTGTTCCCGCATAACTTCTAATCTACTTAACATAATTTGACAAGTAGGGTGTCGTTAGAAGCGTCTTGATTGTCCGCTGGTTATAGGCTATATAATATCACATCATTATACTGCGATTTTATCCGTAGTCGGGTTTTAGTTTTTAAAACTTATTACTTGTATTGTTAAAGATTCAAAAAAATCACATAATAATTTGAGTCAGACTTTTTCATAGATGCCATTGTAAAATGAATTACATCGATAAACCCAACAAGCTCGCTCATGAATAGCGATCCTTAACCCACTTAGCCCGAATCCCGTTCACACGTGTACCGTCCAAACGGCACATAATCCAGAATCGATATCACTCGATACCTAACAAGATCGAGTTTGGTGCGATTCGTGACATTTAAGACGACGCGTGACTCCATTTACAGCCGATACAAAAGGAGTAACATCAAAGCGAACAGGGTTGAGTTAAGGGTTAGGGATGGCGCTTGCCGAAACTAACGATAGCTAAAAAATAATCGAATAAAATCGATTTATATGCCAATATCAGATATTGAATGTCTTCAAGCCGCAAGTCAGACGTCGCCGTGGTGTTAGCGTACCTGCTGTGTATATTCTGCACCAACTTCAATAATATTTTCGTTATTTTATGCTTTTTAGATAATTTACTTTGAAGTCGGTTTTTTTTTTTTAAATAGTTTATTTAACACTTTTTAGTGACTTATTTTACCAAGATAGGTATCAGCACTATCACGCAACTCGAACTTCTATGTTACAGTAACTTACTGAAAACATAAAAAGTTTATATCTCTTAAACTACTGGACCGATTTTGATGAAACTTGTATTCTACCCTAATTTGAAAAATACTCTAACTATTGCAAAAAGATTTTTTGAAATCGGACCTGTAGTTTCTGAGAAATCCGCGGACAAACCTACATACATACATACTTACATACATACATACATACACTCATAAAATTTGGTAAATTTGTTTAGAAGCCCACATAGACTAACATATATTAATATTACGCATTTTTATTAATATTACATACATACGCATCGAATAGAGAACCTTCTTTTTGAAGCTGGTTAAAAAAAGAATATAACCTACCTATACTCATCGTATTTTATACGGAGTATGAAATAGAGTGGGGGATGCTGTTCTTATCCAAGAGGTGTCCAGATAAGTATAGCCTCCCGTTGGGTGTTCGTAAGAGGCGACTAAGGGAAAACAAGAAGACGGGCAGCAGCGTCTTTCTATTGGATTACCTACCATCTATACTGCGATCCCCAAGACGCCTGACAATCATGGCGATTATGGCAACCCCTCCCTTCTAAAGGGGGCCATTGTTTCACGTAGAGTCTTTCGGCTGCTGAGGATGATGATGATGATGAAATAGAGTGAGTGAGTTGACGGGCTCGTTGGTCTAGTGCAGAGTTCCCCAAACTTTTTTGTGTCGTAGACCACTTGCCATGTTTTTCCGTGTTGGGTAGACCCCCTACTTACCTATTTTTTTTCGCTGACGTAGACCCTTTGCAGGTTGTCATAGACCCCTAGGGGTCGATATAGACCACTTTGGGAATCACTGGTCTAGTGGTTAGACACCCTGTCCGCTAACCGATGGGTCGTGGGTTCGATTCCCACCAAGTGACTGGGTGTTATTTATCTATATATGTATGTATTTACAAAAAAAAATGTACATAAGTATTAGTATCAGTTGTCTGGTTTCCATAGTACAGGCTCTGCCTAGTTTGGGATCAGATGACCGTGTGTGGATTGTCCCAAGATATTATTATTATTATTCTCATTTTTATTTGATTTTCACGGGCTTTTACACCCGGACTTTTAAAAGGCTTGCGTGGGGACGAATCCAACACGTAGAGGCCTGTTGGGAGAAATTAATGATATGGAACTATTATTATTAGAGTTCAAGGTAATAAAGTTATGGATACAAATGCAAATATTTTCTTTTTCATTAGACCTTCATTAAACTTCATTCAGCACTTAATGAACTTTCGGGGATTAGGGAATTCGTAACTTGAGTTAGTCTTATCTATCTATCCTTAAGATCTTTTTATTCAGCTAAGCAACTGTATTTTTTTTACTTTTTGTAAAGTAGCAATTATGCGCGAAGATTTCTAAGTCATCCCACCACTCACCATCACTTACTCTACTTCTAATTTAATGACCATTGAGTATCATTTAATATAACTGTGATGATGAGTCTTGCCTACCTCTTCGGGGGTATGCTTCTGTCCACTACCATTTCAGCTTTACATTTTGTATGACTCTACTGATTAGTTAAAATGAGGCATTAATGCAAAATAATAAATTACTATGGCTAATCTACGTTCAAGAAATTAGTTTATTCCATTTGATTGTTTTAAAATTAAATTACTCAATACTACTGACTACGTTCCAAATATTCGGATACAATAATAAACGCTGTGAAAATGCCTTATCATATTGCCAGTTCATAAGAGTCAATAAAGACGTTATAACGAGCATCATGTAAATTCCTTTGAAGTATTTGCAAATACATAAATGCTCGGATCTCAAACAAAATTAACTTCGTAAATGCTCTAATATTCGGAACGAATACTTCGAATCGATACACGTCAAATCGATAGTACATCGACATTGTATAGTCCACTCGAAAAACTTAAATAATTAATTTAACAAAACATTCCCATCACTAAAAATATTTTTTCCTTCGTACCTAAAGGATGTTTTGAGATGTTAAATGTTCCGAATTGTTTGCCGGGGGCTGCAGCCACGGCCTCGGAATAGGCCCGGGGTAAATGGGAACTGTACGGTACATAATGGAGGTCTATTTTTAACAAGGGCATGGGAAAATTGCATGTACTTAAGCAGAACGTTCCATGTGACGTGTATTTTTTATTTATTTATCGTAAAAAAAAGAACAATTTTAACATTTTCTTACTTCTGTCAAACTATGTACTTGCGTAGTAGTTTGTCGGCAGTAGTTCTCGTATTATAAAGCTAATATAATGTTTAGTTAAATTAATAATAAAAATAGCAATAGGTGCTATTATACTAATTATATCACTGCTGTTGAATATGAAATGTTCTTATAATATTTTTTTATTAATTGTTGGATCTCGTTATTGAAAACTTATTATTTACCAAAATGCACTTGTAGCAGGCTGGATTTCCTTATCCTTCATCCTTTCCCTAGTGCGCCTTATATAGAAAAAAGAAGAAATGTGACGTGAATTTGTCACCGCCTCCGTCAAATATTTTCTTATGGCGTGATCGCGATATTATTTAAAAATCATACATATAATAATTAATTCCGCCCTCGTTAAAAGCAAAAGAAGTGCCAGGACAATAGCAGCAGATACAACTATCTAATTTGTGGAGCAGCAGAGGACGCCGCCATCATCGCATCGCAGCCGTTCAAGGTAGGGCGCACCATCCGTTCCTTGTAGCAGCTGCGATTTTTTCCTTTTGTGTTCCCTGCAGTTGCTAACTTCCTTGTCCTTGCAATCCAGTATGCTGCGAATGTAGTATAGTTTCTTTTGTCCGCGTTTTTAATATATAATTATACATTTATATTTATATACAGTCCATTCGAAAATTGCTTGTAGGAAAATTTTGAAATTCCTTAACCCGCCATCTTTTTGGTCCTTCGAGCCGGATAATGAATCTTAGATTTTTCCGAATATAATTTGTGCTTATACTATTATAGTAAAGCAAATGATATGGTTATTCTTAGCCACCGCTTACAACTTACGTACTATGTCTATATACGTATAATTTAACGTAATTGGTATTGAAATAATTATCAAATTTATTATTTTAAGTCGTATTCTTACGCATCCCGCATTGATAATTGTTTCATTCCATTACATAATCGCATTAGAATACTCTTATTCTACCTATTATACCCATTAATATTTTCTATTGAGAGTGATTTCGCATATATTTATTATAGTGCAAAATTAATTGCAACCGCATCAGCTGTCAACGCAGTGCGCGTGTGTAGCTTTTGTTTTAAGGTCACGCCTGAGCGATCCCTCAATACTCGCAAAAAGGATTTATTATAACGCGTTCGGAGTAATTAAGGTTACATCATATATGCGTTCAGATGTATTAAGGCAACTTCACACATGCCTTTGAAAATTCATATTTATCTTAATTTTTAATTTCTTGTATTTACCAACTGATTGAACATTGTTATAGTTCAACGGTGTTTTATGACTGATTTAACAGTGACATAAAATATATTTTATTTGTGTACCCATTTTTAATTAACTAAATATTAATAATGGGGAAGGGTAAGAAGGCAGATAGTGAGGAAGAGTTTGAAATATCTAACGAGGATCATGTCCAGTTGACTATCCTGCGCTCTAAGCGCGATGTATTATTTGCCAGGCTGCAGTCTATATATGATTTATCTAAGTCTGCTGCTACCAATGAATCCCAACGTGAAGTTTTCCTGTGTAATGTGAGTAATATTGATACTTTGCGTAGTGAGTTCGAACAAGCGACAGATAAATATAACACATTTAAATTGCAAATAAACCCAGAGGATAAAATTGATTATCAGGCATGGCTTTCATTTGAAGAAATGTACTGTTACATAAAGCGAGTTATGTCACAAGTAGACGCCGCTAGTAATAAAAGTCACAATCAAAACTTTTCTTCAGCATCGAAATCCAAGCCTAAGTTGCCTCCGATTGAGTTGATGTCATTTAATGGAAACGCTCGCAATTGGCCACTATTCT
Organism: Furcula furcula; assembly: GCA_911728495.1. NCBI lineage: Eukaryota > Metazoa > Arthropoda > Insecta > Lepidoptera > Notodontidae > Furcula > Furcula furcula. Next base: position 19,434,421 of record OU452262.1, on the reverse strand, counting down.
TCCAGCAATTTAAAAGTGTTATACATGACAATGCGGATTTAACTGATGGTGATCGTGTTTACTATTTAGTTGGCAAGTTGACTGACAGCGCAAAGTCTGTGTGCGCTGGTTTGCCACCAACCGCCGAGAATTATAATATAATTTGGAATGCACTTATTGATAAATATGATGATCCTCGCGTATTGGCTGGTAGTTATTTAAACCAGTTGTTAGAATTTAAACCGCTGAATATTAACAGTGCTTCAGCTTTTGAAAGTTTCATTAATAATTTTAATTCGTCTGTAGAAGCACTTAAACAACTAAAAATTACTGATTTATCGGATTTTATATTCTTACACCTTGCGTTACAAAAATTGGATTTAAATACGATCAAATTATTTGAAACAATATATCGTAAGCAAAAAATTCCATCATACGCTAATCTAATTGAATTTGTAAAAGAGCAAAGCAAGATTATGTCTCGTTCTATTGGGCAAAGATTTTCAGTTCCAGATTTCGATAAATCACGTAATAAAGTTCCAACGCCAAAACCAACTAAGTCTTTTATTAACACTGATGTTAACCTTACAAATAAAGTGAATAAAGTTTCTTGTACCCTGTGCAAGAATAGCGCTCATGAGCATCTGTATCAGTGTCCTGTCTTTGTGTCAAAAACACCATATGATAGGTTTATTTACGTAAAAAATAATTCATTTTGTAATAACTGTTTAAGTTGCAAACATAGAACTTTTAAATGCACTTCGCAAAAATATTGTTCCCACTGTTCCGCTAAACACCATTCATTATTACATTTTGGTGAATTAAATAATTTTAATAATTGCACTTCCAATAGAAGTGTGTCCGCTCCACCTCTACATGTGACTCGCGGTGTATCTCAATCGGATCATATATCCGCAACACCTGCAAATAGCGACTCTATGTCTAATAAGAATAAGGTCAATCAAGTGAATGTTGCATCTACCGCTATACACACTTCTGTGTGTAATGTTTCTCGCGATCATTCTGATCGTTCTTTATCTACTACTTTATTAGGAACCGCAAAAATAATTATTATTGATAACAATAACCAGCATCATATTGTAAGATGTTTTGATTGACCCAGGTTCGCAAAGCGATTATATTGCATCTGCTTGTTGTAAGCGTTTATCCCTTCAAGTATCGACACAAAACCGGTTTACTGAAGTACAGGGTATCGGTGGAAGTTCACAGCGTATTCTTGGCGTAACTGATATCAAATTTAGCTCGCGTTTTGGTAACTCCACTGTGTATTCTATCAAACCGTTAGTAGTGGACAATATTACAACACACTTGCCAGACTCTTACGTTGATACTTCAAGCTTAGATTACTTGAAAAATATTCCACTCAGTGACGATTCCTATGGCGTACCTGGACCGATTGAAATATTGTTGGGAGTAAATATTTACTGTCAAATTTTATTATTTGATCGCATTATGCGTAATAATAATATGCCTTCCGCTATTGAAACTACATTAGGGTATATCGTAATGGGTAATACGCCTGTTGTTATGACACCCAACTTATCCCGGACTTTTTGTTCATTCACTCAAGACTCGCATGACAAAGTTTTAGAAAAATTTTGGACCCTTGAGGAATTACCCGCTAATAAATTTTTAAGTCCTGAAGAGGAAGAATGTGAAAATATTTTTATTTCCACAACTACCCGCAATAGCACTGGCAGTTATTCTGTAGTGTTGCCTTTTAAAGAAAGTCCTGATAAATTAGGTAACTCTTACATTACAGCTAAGAAAAGGTACTTGTCTCTGGAAAATAAGCTAGACAAGTCACCTGAGTTACGCGCTCGATATAATGATGTCATTCGTGACTATCTGGATAAGGGTATAATTTCGCGTACTCCACCAGAGGAGTGCATACAGCTAGGTTTTTATCTACCGCACCATCCTGTTATCCGCGAAGATAAAGACACTACGAAGTTACGTATTGTGCTCGATGGTAGTGCCAAAACGGATGCTGGGGTTTCTTTAAACGATATCTTACATACTGGTTGTAATCTTCAGGCTGATATATTCCGTATTCTTCTTAATGTTCGTATGTTTAGTGTAGCATTTTTTGCTGACATACGGCAGATGTACTTATGTATTGAAGTACATGCTGCATACCGCAGATATCAAAGAATTTTGTACCGGTTCTCTTCCGATGAACCGCTAGATACTTTCGAATATAATAGAGTCACGTTTGGTTTATGTTCTTCACCCTTTTTAGCGATGAGAACTTTGCGAATGTTGGCTAAGGATGAGGGTCACAAATACCCACTTGCCGTGGATGTGTTGGAAAGGGATACGTACATGGATGATGTATGTTCTTCGGCATCTTCTGTATCTTTGGCGGCTGATATTGCCTATCAGCTCATCCATATGCTTAAGGCCGGGGGGTTTGAGTTGGCGAAGTGGGCTAGCAATTCTTCAGAATTTCTAGAACACATACCAGTGTCTCAACGTAAGTCTGAGTCAATTTCTTTTGAGAGTGACAGTGGCTTAAAGATTTTAGGTCTACGTTGGCTTCCTGCTTTTGATAAATTTGTTTTCTCTACTTCACCTCCTCAACCAGTAGGCACAAAGCGTGCAATTTTATCGGCTACTGCCCGTCTTTATGACGTCTTAGGTTTGGTTGGTCCCGTAATTTTATATTCCAAATTATTAATCAAAGAGATATGGCTTCTCAAATTGGGATGGGATGACATACCTCCCCCGCATATTTTAAGCTTATGGCGTCACTTTATTAGTGAGTTGCATCTAATTTCTGAATTAGACTTCCCGCGACACATGGGAATTGAACCTGGTTGTAAATTGTCGTTGATAGCATTTTCTGACGCCAGTGAGAAGGCGTATGGATGCGTCATTTATACTCATGTTACTATAGGTGATCGAGAACCAATCGTTCGTCTTATTTGCTCAAAATCACGCGTTGCTCCAATTAAAACTGTCACAGTTGCTCGATTGGAACTGTGTGGTATCGTTCTTATGACGAAGTTATTGCGTATGGTGTGTGACACATTATCGCAACGATATCCTGTTGATAGTATTTATGCTTTTTCTGACTCTGAAGTCGCACTGTGTTGGGTGAAATCATCTCCGCACAGATTTAACACATTTGTTGCTAACAGAATAGCACAATGTCAATCTTATATTGACCCTGAACATTTATATTATATTCCGGGTGTGCAAAACCCCGCAGATGCTTTTTCGAGAGGCCTTTTGCCTTCCCAATTAAAGGACCATCATCTATGGTTCAATGGCCCTTCATGGTGCACTCTACCTATTAGCGAATGGCCTATTTCAACTTTCTCTCCAAGTTCGGTAGCACCACTAGAATCAAAAATTGTCACTTGTGTAACCGCTAGTGTAAAGGAAGATCCAATATTATTGTTGAGTGATAGGTGCTCTTGATGGAGTAAACTGCTCCATTGTGTGGTTTATGTTTTAAGATTTTTGAAACAACTGCCTCGCAACGATGTAATTACCGCTAATGATTTAAATACCGCTGAGATATATTTAATAAAACATATCCAGCATTTTTATTTTTCTAACGACATTAAGAATTTACAAACTGGGAAAGCTGTTTCATCCGCTTTGCGTAAGCTTAGTCCATTCATATCTTCCGATAACTTATTAAGAGTTGGAGGACGTTTAAGTTATTCTTCACTTAAGTTTTCTCATAAGCATCCTGCTCTCTTGCCGAGAAAGGGACATGTGATTGATCTTTTAGTTGATTATTATCACCGCACTTATTTACATGCTGGGCCTCAATTATTGCTCTCAATAATAAGGCAAAGGTTCTGGATTCTGTCGGCCAGACGCATTGTAAAACAACGCATACATAAATGCAATACTTGCTTTCGTATGAACCCAAGGCCAACTTTCCCTATAATGTCTGATTTACCTGAGTGCCGTTTAGAACAATGCAACGCATTTACTCATACAGGGGTAGATTATGCTGGCCCTTTGTATATTACAATGGCTAGGAAGCGTGGGATTCGCAGTCAAAAGGCATATCTTTGTCTTTTTATATGTCTGGTGACGAAAGCTGTTCAGCTCGAATTAGCTTCTGATTTAAGCTCTGCCACATTTTTAGACGCGTTTAAACGCTTTTTGTCAAGACGTGGTCCATGTAAATTTTTATATAGCGACAACGGCAAAAACTTCATAGCTTCAAAATCGTATTTAAACGAGTTGCATGACTTCTTAAAGTCTGATAATTATTATAAAACTTTTCAAAATGAGCTTACTAAAAACCGCATTATTTGGCGTTTTAATCCTCCCACCGCCCCACATTTTGGAGGGATCTGGGAGGCAAATATAAAAAGTGCCAAGGCTTTACTTTTTCGAGTAATAGGTAAACAAATCCTTACTTATGAGGAGATGCTTACGATTCTTAATCAGATAGAATGTGTTCTTAATAGCAGGCCACTTTATCTCCTAAGTTCTGATCCATCAGAACCCACAGCTCTTACTCCTTCACATTTTTTACATACCGCTCCTTTGGCATTCTTACCAGCAGCGGATGTAACCAATGAGAGAGCTAATTTACTGTCTAGGTTTTCTTTGATGGACTCGATTGTCCAGTCTTTTTGGAAGAGGTTTCGTTCTAAATATCTTCATAACTTACAAATGCGGGAAAAATGGAACACTCTTTCCAACCCTGTAGCTGTAGGTACGATTGTCATAATTAATGTTGATAATGCGCCTCCTCTGCAATGGCCATTGGGAGTTATAACACGATTATTTCCTGGTAAAGATGGAATTGCTCGTGTTGCAGAAGTGCAAACTAATTGTGGTACCTACGAGCGACCTATAGTACGGTTGTGCCCGTTACCAACGCAGTAGCATTTTTACTAATTATTTTATTTATTATTTAAGTTTAGTAATTTATGTTAGCGACACACAGGTTGTAAGCGGTGGTAACCAACCAGTTTTTTGTTATTTATTTTAATTGAAGACTGATATAGTCAATTTAATATAGATTTTATTAGTCTATATTTTTTGAAGGGATTCCTTCAAGGCCGGGGGGATGTTGGATCTCGTTATTGAAAACTTATTATTTACCAAAATGCACTTGTAGCAGGCTGGATTTCCTTATCCTTCATCCTTTCCCTAGTGCGCCTTATATAGAAAAAAGAAGAAATGTGACGTGAATTTGTCACCGCCTCCGTCAAATATTTTCTTATGGCGTGATCGCGATATTATTTAAAAATCATACATATAATAATTAATTCCGCCCTCGTTAAAAGCAAAAGAAGTGCCAGGACAATAGCAGCAGATACAACTATCTAATTTGTGGAGCAGCAGAGGACGCCGCCATCATCGCATCGCAGCCGTTCAAGGTAGGGCGCACCATCCGTTCCTTGTAGCAGCTGCGATTTATTCCTTTTGTGTTCCCTGCAGTTGCTAACTTCCTTGTCCTTGCAATCCAGTATGCTGCGAATGTAGTATAGTTTCTTTTGTCCGCGTTTTTAATATATAATTATACATTTATATTTATATACAGTCCATTCGAAAATTGCTTGTAGGAAAATTTTGAAATTCCTTAACCCGCCATTAATATAAGAGTGCGGACCAGCCCCAAGCCCCAACAGCATTTTAGGCATAATTTCCTATAGGCTAGACTGATGCACTGTAAATCGTTGCTCGTTTTCAGCTGGATTTTGAAGCAATTCATTATAATTATGTGGCATACCTTAATTTTAGCTGACTACTAACAAATAAGTTCGGTCACTTACACTAATTAATGAGTCCTGTTACTTGAAATAAAGTTAGAGCTTAAACGCAATCTCGTCTGATAGTACTCTACACAGTGATACCAACGTGGGTAGGAAAGATCTCATTATCATCATCATCACATCCACTGCTGAACAAAGGCCTCCCCCTTAGAAGGGAGGGGTTGCCATAATCCCCACGACTGGCAGGCGGCTTGGGGATCGCAGTATAAGTGGAAAGATAAATACTCCTGTTCTCGCTTAGTCGCCTCTTACGACACCCAACGAGAGGCGTTGGGGGATGCAATTTTAACCCGGCACTTCACGGGTAAAGAAAGATCTAACTTATGCTACACGTCAAAAGAATTACAGTGCTAACAAAAGGGATAACGCAGTTACTAGCAATAGAATACTGACAACCTATTCAAAGTATAGACTAACCATCTCGTCAAGAACTGACATTCCAAATAGCAAATAGATAAAATAATCCCACCTACGCGACCTAAACACACACTCCAACGACATCGAAAGGAAACCAATAAAAATATTCTTATTGTAAACGCGCTATGGCAAAGTGGTTGTATTTGATCTTTTTCGTCACGTGGCATATGAAATATATACGGCATTTGTTAGAAAGCCCCTCCAATAATAGGGAACATCAATGTAAGAATACAACGTAACTGATCTTTCAACCCTGAGGGTTGGCCGGGAGAAATACGAAATCCATCAATACAACACAGATATATGATACAATTCTTTCAAAGCTCCCTTCGTACGAAATAATGTTGGAAAACCTGACAATTTATCTAACTAAATACTGTAATAACATTAAAGATACAAGATAATTGATATTTCGCAGCCCAAGGCTGTCTGGTTTTCGATAACTATCAATAAATGTACATAGGAGTAAAACGATTCATTTGAAATTATTTTTATTATTAAACAGAGAGGCAATAGACAAGTTTATCTAACTGCCTTGAGCAAGGAATGTATTGCATAAGTAGTCATTAGGTAGCCTTACAAAGCCTAAACCTGAGTATTCTTACTCATGGACGGCCGGTTCATAAATTTAAAGTCGCTCAGCGAGCTATGGAAAGCTCGCAAGCTCGAAGTTTCTCCTAACGATAGAATTCGGAACAGGTTGATTGGACACAGAACCAACATTACGGACCTATTCCACCTGATTAGCAAGTTAAAGTAGCACTGGACCTATCCATATTTGCCCTAGAACGGATAACATATGAAGCAAACGAGTTTTTGTGTGGAAACTGCAAATCAGCTAACGTAGGACATCCTTCAGTTTTTTGCAATTTTAGAGGCCTATATTCTGCAGTAGCCAGCTTTAGGCTCAATGATTATGATGGTATCTCTGTGTCTTTGGAACGCAAGGTTGCAGTTTGAACTGCATGTCTGTGGCGTTGTAACTTCCAAACAAATAGTCAATAGGAAACGGTAGCTGTCTTAATGGGGACAACAGTTCTCTGCTATGGTTGATGAAATTCTGTTCAACCATTTATGAATTTGTTTTTTATATCACAAAGTACCATATTGTTGCATATGCAGTATGGTTCGATGTGGTTCGTCTCACAAAATGGGCAACGTTCAAAACCCTTTGTGATGTGTGTTGACTTTCTGGTTTCCTGAAATCTAACGTTGGATATTCAATGTGAATGTAGTCCTGTCATAACAGCATTTACATAACATAGAGGGCTTTCAATAACAGAACAAAATATTCGGAATTTCAGATTGTATCATACATAATCAAAGCAGTATTATACCTGTAGCGACAATATGTATTCTATTCTTGGTAGAAATGAATTAGTCCTGGGGCCCTACCATCAGCTTTGATGGCAGTGTTCAAATAATCTTACTTTTCCATAGGAGAGTGACGCAGATATACGCAGCTTATCACTCTGTTTCTTTCTCTTGAGAAAATACAATAATACTACTCTAACAGATAGTGGTAGACCCCCCTGGTAACCACCGGAACGCACTTCGAACCATTTGGATCAATTGTGTATGCCCTAGGCCTTACTCTGTAACAGGCGTGTCGAAGAGTTCCTTAAAGCTTGGAGCTATGCATAACCATCTTGTGTAGGATAGGCTACTCCCAGATACCCCAATATGTAGTATTCAGATTTAAAATGTTTAGTAGCTAGTAGATGACTCGAGGAAAAAGTAAAATAGGAATATCTTTGGAGATTTAGGTAGCACCAACAGCACCAGCCGTAGGTAAGGAATGATTTCTCAAAAAAAAAATAATTAAAAAGTATTTTAGTGACCAAGTAAAGATGGCAATACTAGTATAAATTCTCCGGTGCAGGAGTTCCACCTTCTAACTCCGATTTACTTCATCAGACCAGAATAAAATTACTATGTAATCATCATTCTACATAGGTGTATTCTCCTTTAACAGTGTATTTACGATGTTTGTATAATATTGTAATGTACTCGATTATATGTGTAATAACTATTAACTAATAACACAATATCATCTGATAACCGCAAAATTCACCCCTGCATCACACAAATACCACTGGACGAGATTTAAGCGGGGTTTTCAGCAGGGTTACGTAAAAGCTTGTTAATAGTGTTCAATTAATTAGGACATGGTTCATTGTATCGGCTTCGTAGCTGAAGAGGGTTGGGGTGGGCACTATTGGTTTTCACTCCATATACCAAATAACCTAATGGAAAATAGAGCTATGTAAGCAAAAACCATAAAAACTTCTGAAAAACATTAAATAAGAAAAATTACACACTGATTGGTAAAACCTAGTAAGTACTACAGCTAACAAAACTGTACAGAAATGTAAATAAATACACTACAAAGTCAGTCAGTCAGTCAGTCAGTCAGTCAGTCCTCAGCAGTTCAAGGCAAAACTACTATATTTCAGCCTAGAAGTTGTAATTTACGTGTGACTCTATAACGTAATAACATTTGGTTGGCCCCGAACCATTTGTGGGGATTCCATATTCGTACACGGCAAAATCGCGTAGCGGCTCGAGTGTCTAGGTACAAGACCAACGGGACTGTCAAATATGACCCCCCAAAACCGTTGGCTGCGACCGCGCCTGAAGCTCACCGATATGGTGACCATAGTTCTTCGGTGAAGAAGTAAGTAGTCTATAATTATAAACAAGTTCAGCGTCAGATAATCTACCACCGAGCAGCACTATTTAAGCACTGTTTGAAGAGCTCTGTAGTTACCTGGTGAAGTTACCGGACATAAAAGACTCTATAACTTCTATCTCGGCTGGCGAGTGGCAGAGCACTGCAGCTGTCTATAGGCAGGCCCGTCGCTTACCATCAGGCGAAAGTCTTGCTTGTATTGTCACTACTTTGATTTTAAAAAAAATAGTCAAAATATCTTAGGCAAAATCATTTAGTACGACTAGCTCTACTGAGAAGATCCGGAAAGAAATTCATCGGGATTTTGAGCGGGCTTTTCCATTTTCCGCTGCCTTCGTATCATAATCACGGCAGTAATAAACTGTTTAGATTCCTTATAATATAGCCGATAAAAGCGCTAATAAAAGGGATCCACAAACCAGGCCGAGTCAATTACAGAGACGCGAACAGACGTAATACAACTCATTGCGTTTAATATATGGAGGTGTATTTGAAACCGTTGGGCCACTAAACGGGAGTGAACAAAATGTTTTAATGAAAATTACGGCACATATTATGGCATGGGCATAAATATGTATATACACATTTATGCCCATGCCATAATATGTACCGTGACAATACGTACCATATTTATATAAATATGGCACGTATTGTAAAAATATTTTGTTCACTACACTATGATTTTTTGTACTTCATAATAATCTGGTGCTAGAATGCATCCCGCATTCTAGCCAGATTATTATGACCACCTGGTGGGAAGCCGTTTCAGCAATGAATGACCCGTTATTTGCTCCATCGTCTGATCGTTCACCAATGGTTAGAATCGGAACATGTAACTGCAGCGACTAGCCACTAATATTCATCCGCGTATGTTGTCAAATAATTAAACTGTCTGTCTATTCAATTTATTGTACGATTTAATTTTTAAAATGCATTATTAAAATTAAATTTTAAAATTTTTGTATGATAAGACCCAACCCCAGAAATCAACCTTTAAAATTCAATCAATCAATTCCATTCTGTTTACAAATTTACGCCGTAAAGGTTACGCCATCGTACATATGTATAATGTGATGTAGGTACCTGTAGCCTCCGTGGCGCTTGCTTTGCAAACCGGAGGTCACCCGGAAAGCTGGTTCGAATTCCACGGAAAGCAACAACTTTATGTACTTGTTCCTTACAGGTTTGGACAATGCAGGCTGATCACCTGATTTTCTGTAAAGTAAGGTGATTCATGCCTGGGATGAGCATGTAAAAAGTTCCTGCACGTGATTTCTCCCCGTTCGTGTCAGTTTTACGTCCCATAGGATTGTGAGAGGTAAAACGAAGAGAGATTGGACTTGCGTCTATGCAAGCACTGGTGCACTACAATATCTCCCGCGTAGATGGCTGATCTTGCGAAAGATTGGCCGCTTTCGTATCAGCCAGGAGGGCATTATTATAATGTAATGAATGAATTCGGATGAGAAGACAGAATCCGCTCATTTTCAAGCCCAACCTCAGACATATTTCGCGCCATACATACTTTTAAAAGCTCTCACTTGACATTTATTTCCTTTTTTATTCTTTGTAATCTACGAATTTAATATAGCCGACATAAAAATATGACGTCTGAAAAAAATTGACGAGGCCTGTTTAATTTGAGCTGCGGGGAACAAAACCGTAATGCTCACTTAAATTTAGAAGCGGTGCGAGCGAGGTTATTGGGTTTAAAAATAATCTATTTACAACTTTACTTATTCCTTCATCCACATGAAAATCACTGCCTCCCAAGATACAGGTTTTCCTAGTTTGGGAGGCAGATATTCATTCTTAATGAAGAACGGAAGATCAGCGCTGGTTGTTTGTACGACCAGCATTTTTGCTGAGTTGGAACCATTTTGTGACGCACATTTTTTGATAAGTATGTAAAGTAAGTAAGTACCTACATATTTTGTCAATTTTTTTGCATTTTTCTTGTTCTATTTATTTTTATTGTTGATTGTGTGTCACAAATAAAATATTCTTTCTTACTTACTTTCTTTCTTTCTAATGCACTAATATTATGACTTATGACATTGTCAATGCAGATGCCGATTTTTGGCACTTTTGTATGAACACTGGGCCCACTCTTTTAATAATTGTGCAACAGTGATGAAACCTATACCGAATTAAAGCTCTGGCCGTGTACTTTATTTCATTCTTTGGCAGGTATGCTCAAATCTAGCGCGAAAAATGTGTTTTATAATATACTAGCGACCCGCCCCGGCTTCGCACGGGTATAATTGAGATAAAAAGAAGTGAATAATTTAACGTTACTGCCTTAGATTATAGAATTTCTTCATAAATAATGTTTGTAGCTGACTTTTCGTAACGCAATATGAACAAATTTTGTTTAGAAGTGACGCGTGAAAGGGCTACGTATAGCTGTCTGTCCATGGGCAAAGTACTCAACGCTTAGGTTTAAGACTGCAACGTTGAATCTCTGAGCTTGAGAATTGTTAATTGTATTTATAATTTTATTAGAAACTGCAGACGTGTACCGGTGCACAATTTGGGTGGATTAAGGACAGGAACTGGACACCATTTCTTTAAAACCAATTTATGGAAGCAATACGGGATTTCTTCTTCGGTTTCATCGTTAAGACGTAAACGGGGGTCAACCTGGGAATTTTTACCCACTAAAACCCCCGCGGCTATCACGTCGGCACATTAGAGAGCGGAACTGGGCTATCTGTCGGGATCTGCACCAGCTGATACCACTCAGTGCCTTGACTTTGAACCCGCTGCCGGAGAGGCACATTATAGTTCCCCGGGAACCTGTCACGGTGCTCACGGTTACAGGGATCACGGGGGAAGCCTTTAATGGGATTTACGGGACCCTGTTGGTGGTCAACCGGGTATGTAGGATTCATATACACTAAATCCCCAAAGGCCGTGCAATCAGCACATAAGAACCCCTTCTTGGGCTATCCGGTGGGATCTGCACCATGATACCCTCAGTGGCTTGCCTTTGACGCCGCCACCGGGGGGCACAATAAAGACACCCGGGAACCTGTCACCGTGCTCACGGTTACAGGGGTCACGGGGGAAGCCTTTAATAGGTCCCCGGGACCCTATTGGCGGTCAACCGGGTTATGTAGGATTCTTATACACTAAGCCCCCAACGGCCGTTAAATCAGTACATAAGAAGGAGACCTGGGCTATCCAGTGGGATCTGCATCAAGATCCCTCAGTGGCTTGCCTTTGAGCCCGCCACCGGGGGGCACAATACAGCCACCCGGAAAACTATCATCATGCGGGAATCACGGGGGAAACCTTCAATAGGCCCCAGGATCCTGCGGGCGATCCACTGCGGTATGTGTCTCCCACGGCTGTCCACACAAAAGAGGGGGGCTGCACCATGTACCCCTCAGTGCAAGGCAAGGGCCTTTGAAGCCGCTGCCGGGGGCGCATTATAGCCCCCCGGGAATCTGTCACCGTTGTCACAGTTAAGGAGTGGCGGGGAATCATCCAATATGTCCCCGGGATCCCGTGGGGAAGTCAACCTGGGTATTTGGGATTCTTACCCACTAAAACTCCCGTGGCTGTCACATCGGCACATGAGAGGGAAACCTGGATTCTCGAGTGGGATCTGCACCAGGTGTCCCTCAGTGCCTGGCCTTTGAGTCCGCCGCTGGGGGCAATCATATTATATCCCAGATTTACCTTATATTATATGGAATGATAATGATATACTCGTATAGAATAAACTTCTCTAGCTACTTGATTGTTAAGTATGTACCTCTTTAGGTTTAGTCAACGTAAGCTAATTAAATTTATTTAAGTACTTGGATAAAACTTCTAAATAAATTCAGTTAGTATATAAACCTTCAGTGAAAAATAAAAATAATAAAATGATTAAAAATAAAAGCTTTTAATGTACAAAAAAAATCCCAAAGAGAGTTTTGAACCCGGACCTTACTGTGCTTAGAAGACGCTTCCGTAATCTCCAGACCACGGCTACTCTTATTCTATTATTCGAATTACTTGATCATATTCTTGTTATATGTCTGCCTTATGTATTAAAGTTAACCGTGTACAGTACCTACCTAATTTACGTACTAAGCAAATCTAAGTGAGAAATGCTTTTTAACCCTGTTAATGGATAAATTTAAAAAAAAGATCCCCTCACTGGCTTACCTTTGAAGTCGCCATCAGGGCACGAAAAAAATAAGACACCTGTCATCGTGCTCAAAGTTATGGGGATCACGGGGGAGACCTCCAATAAGCTCCCAGGATCCTGCGAGCGGTCGAGCGCGTTATGTGGGATTCTTACCCTGTAATCCCCCACGGCTGTCCGCACAAAATCTGGGGGGCTGCACCGGGTACCCCTCAGTGCAAGGCAAGGGCCTTTGAAGCCGCTGCCGGGGGCGCATGATAGCCCCCCGGGAATCTGTCACCGTTGTTACAGTTAAAGGGGTGGCGGGGGACACGTTTAATATGTCCCCGGGATTCTTACCCACTAAAACTCCCGTGGCTGTCACATCGGCACATGAGAGGGGTTCTCCGGTAGGATCTGCATCAGCTGTCCCCTTTGAGTCCGCCGCCGGAGGGCGGGTATATTATATCCCAGATATTTACCTACCTTATAATATATGGAATTAATGAAATTCTCTAGTAGGTACTTGATTGTTAGCTATGTATCTCTTTAGGTTTAGTCAACGTAAGCTATGTAAGTTTTGTTAATTAGATAAAACTTAAAACCTTCATCGAAAAATTATCTAACCGAGGGTGAAAACCGCTGCCTGGTTTAGGAGGTGCTATCGGATATAGACAGATTCGGATAGCGACTTTGTTTCACACTATGTAAAGATACTTTGACGTCGATAGGGAACAACACCAGCTAACCTGTAGAAAAAACCCTTGACAGACAATAATTCCAATAAAATTTTGGCTGTTATACCATACGTACAATGTACATGTACATGCATATTGTATTCCTACCCAAACAGACATTTTGGAAATATATTTTCAATATTTTATTTCATTATATTTGGGAAACAAATAAATGATACCACTTATTACTAATATAAGATCCAACGGTACAAAAATCAATAAACTTTCCACTAATAACTAAATCATAACATTAGAAAGAAGCTAACCACGTATGCATGGTTTTAAAAAAGTATTAAATACTGGTATAAAAAATATACTTATTAGAGTTAAAAAGTGCTAGAGTCAATATGAGTTAAATATTTAAAACATCGAATATTAATATAAATAAAAAAAAACAAAGTTCAAAAATACAAAAAAAAAACCGTACACGGGTAGCGAACCCGGACAGTCCATACTTAGAGGACGCTTCCGTAACCACTTGACCAAGGAACTTTGATTTTATTCTTCGAATTACCCTATCTTATTCTTGTGATATATTTGTACCGCCGTCGGTTGAGTAATAATACTCCTTTTTTACCCTGTTAAGGGATAAATTAAAAAAAAATATGAAATACAAATTCAATTAACTTTCTTAACGAAAGTCTGTGCAAAATTTCAAGTCAATAGGACTAAGGAATCGCGTTCTCCCATACAAACTTTGCCCCCCTGTTTCACCCCCTTAGAGATTGAATTTCGCAAAAACCCGTCTTAGTGAGCACCTTTGTCCTAAAAGGAACCCCCATGCAAAGTTTCAGACTTCTAGCACTTGTAGTTTCTGAGATTTCGTGATGAGTGGGTTTTTGCTTACTCTTTTATATAATAAGATATATGAAAATAATAATATGTTCTCTTTTGATATTAAATTATACTTTTTTTTATACTACCAAGTGGCAAGCAAGCGTGCGGCCCGCCTGATGGTAAGCAGCCACAGCAGCCTATAGACCCTATAGACACAAGCAGCACCAGAAGAATCAATAGTGCGTTGCAGATTAAGTCTTTGTGTCCGGTAATTTCACCAGCTACAGTGCCCTTCACGCCGGAACACAGCAATGCTTACACACTGCTGCTTGGCGGCAGAATATCTGACACTGCGGTGGTACCTACCTGGACGGTTCCTACGAGTATACTTAATTCATCACTGTTGAACAATGTCGAAAAATGGTCCCATAATGACGCATGATCTATATATAAAAATGAATGTTTGTGTGTATGTCCTTTAGAGAATCATAAATGATGCATATAATATATTAAATATAATTTATTTACAAATTAATTTTATAATTGTCAATTTAAAATATTAGTTTCTTATTTTCTTTTTCACCACAATAATATTTTTTACTAATTTTTTTTTTTTCATTGTATTTAATTTAACCCTAACTAAAATTAAATGGATATAGACTTATGTGTACCTTATTATTATTATTAGAAGTATGGTCAAAAAATTAAAAATATGCACTTATTGGCAGTGCAGTAGGACGAGTCCGGCATGCTAGATGACTGGTTGGCAGCCTTCCTCAGCCTCACCATGTATTTTTGGTATTTTTTCTCTGTTGTCATTTATGTTTATTTTATTTTTAAATTTTGTTACTATTTTATATTTTATTTTTGTAGTGGAGATAAGTATGTACTGAAGAGAATTTATTTTCACAGTATAATATTAATTAAGTAGAATTTAAGGTCGATATGGCATCAAAATGTCACAGGGGCTAATCCTGAAAAACAGCGCTGGACCGGGATATATATTCCGGTGCAGCAATATGCTGAGTGGTTAGCCTCATTTGCCGGAAATGGACGTACTTACACGTTTTATTATTATTTTATGTTTTGTGTTTTTTTTTCTAAGTTTACCCGGCGAATAAATATTCTTTATTTATTCTTTATGCACTTCAGCAAATAAAAAGACCGCAAGCGGAGCTACGTGGGTCAGCTAGTTCTTTATATAAAAAACAGCGTTCCACTGTGCCACAGGGCACGCTCGCTCGCTTTGCAGTCTGGAGGTCAGAAGTTCGAAACCTGTTTAGAGCAACAACTTTGTGTTGTTCCTTACAGGTTAGAATAATACATACATTCCGATCAACTGATTGTCTGATGGAAAGTAAGATGATCTGTCTGATCGTCGGAAGGGCATGTGAAAAATCGTATTACCTGTTTTATATAAACAGGGGTATCAGCTCATTGGACGAGCGCTTGCCTTGCAAAGCAAGGTACGCAAGTTCGAACCTCTGATTTCTTTAATCTATACAACTGTAACAGGTCCAATTCTGTACATTGAAGATACACACATCAAAAGTGTCTAGGGATCAAGCATTTTTAAGCGGATTTCTTGAGATTGAGATGTGGCTTTGTAATAAATTTATGATTTTATAAATTTATATGGATCCTTTTTGGTGCATTTCATAATTTGAATCAGGAACTGTGAATCAAATTCGAGTAAAAGATGAAAATCAGCTGTCAATATTTTCCCTATAAAAACATACAATGCATTGAAGACATTATTAGTGCTACTGTTTCCCTACTACTGATTAAAACCAACGTTATTATGGAGCGGCGACGTCATTTAAGCAGGGAAGAAATGCTCAGAGCCGTGGGAATGATAGAAGCTGGTTCCCGGCAACGTACTGTGGCTTTAGCTCTGAATACAAGTCAGAGTGTTATCAGTCGACTTTGGACACGTTACCGAAGCACTGGTACCGTGGCTGAGCGCCATGGAGGACGGTATCGCTGCACCACACGGAGACAAGACCGATATATTCAAATCTTAACTCGAAGAGCTCCAACAATAACTGCCATGATGTTAGCCGTGAGGCTTCATCACTCTTCAGGGAACTTAATTAGCGACCAAACAGTCAGAAACCGCTTGCATGAAGTGAACCTTCATTCCCGAAGACCGCTACGGGTACCACCTATAGCAATGCACAATCGAGGATTCGATATCAATGGGCTCTTGAACACAGAAATTGGGCAGAAGAACAATGGCGTTTCGTGTGCTTTTCTGATGAGTCTCGTTTTGGTATGAGACCGGATACAAGACGTATACGACACTGGAGAACCCCTGGACGCCAACAGCGATTAAAATCCTGCCAGGAAGTCCATCCTTATAGTGGTGGAACCATCATGGTATGGGCGGGTATTTGGATCGGCGGAAGAACTGAGTTGATTTGGATCAGAGGCAACCTCAACGCTCAAATTTATGCTGAGACGATTGTATCAGACGTCATCGTTCCTCTACAAGTGCAAATCGGTCCCTTATTTCAGTTAATGCATGATAATGCACGACCGCACACCGCAAGAGTTGTAAGACAGACTCTCGCCGCAGCTAACATCAATGTCCTGCCCTGGCCTGCTCAGTCGCCAGATTTGAACCCGATTGAGCATGCATGGGATATGCTACAGAGAAGAGCTCTGCCGAATATGGAGGGTATCCAGTTGCAAGAAGACCTTTTTTTGTTGTTGCAACGAACATGGGCGGCCATTCCACAGCGTGATTTGGATGAACTCATTTTGAGTATGCCAAACCGATGTTCTTGTGTTGTTAGTGTTCGCGGTAGAAACACGGATTATTAATTGTTTAAGTTACCCAATAAAATTTTAAAGAAAACTGTTATTTCAGTCTTTTTTTCGAACTTTTGTGTTAGTGGTTCAAATGTCAAAAATCCCTTTATTAGGAAAATGGCAAATTTCTTTATTAATGCAAAGGTGACTTGGTTTATCGTTACTGTGACAAACGAAAACACTTTATTTGATGAATCCTTAAAGAAAATTTTAATTAATATCAATCAGGAGAAAAGTTATTGCAAAAATATATGTTGATCCCTAGACACTTTTGATGTGTGTATTTTGAAAATTATATTTGGAGGGCATTCTATAACCGATACTGAGGTCGAAAATGTATTTTTTTTTAATTTTTGTCTGTCTGTCTGTCTGTCTGTATCACGGCTGCGCATCACGTCGAAACTACTGAATGGATTCAAATGAAACTTGGCATGATTTGAGATCTTACTACGAGGTAGGACATAGGATACTTTTTATCCCGTAATCTAGCACGGTTCTTTTGGGAGAGGGGATTAAAGTCAAAATGGGTACTTGGTTATACGCTTGGTCCGATTTTATCAATTTTTCTTTATAATATAATAAATATTAGTAAGGGAACACTCATAGAGAGTTGTTATCAAGGTTTTGTAATCTATCGGGTTAAGCAACGTTAGGTAAGGTCATTAAATAGATGGCCGTTTAACGCCATTTGAACTTAACGGGTCCGTGCTTCGGAGAACAAGTAAAAAGTGGGTCTTAGTTTTTAACCGACTATAAAAATGGAGGTTATGTATTCGATGCGAATGTCTGTTATTAAAAGTTTAGTTAACGTAAAGTTAACGTAGCGCAGGCGGAGCTGCGTGGGGCAGCTAGTTAATAATAATATGCAAATCGTCTTTCAAGTGAAGTCCACCAACTCGCACTTGGCCACCGTGGTGGACTATGGCCTAAGCCCCATCATCTTGAGGGTAGGCCCGTGCCCAACAGTGGGGCAAAACAAGGGCTGTTAAAAAACAATATAAACAGGAAAAGAACATTTTGTGAAGCGCAACTAAACGCAAAATTTTTCACGCCATTTCAGCAATGCTTGCAATATAGAGCACGAAAGAAACGTCAAATTTAACAACTGTCATCACGTTGACAAACTAGCTTATTAAGATCCTTTTGCAATAACCGAGTGTGTGATTCTAGAGATCTCGTTACACTGGTGTTGGATTATAATTTTTGATTCTGGGAATGCACTAAACCATATACGTGGCTCATTAGATCTTGATCCCGGGTTAAACGAGCCGTGTCTAATTGCGGAGCGCGGGCCCTCTCCGCAAAAATGGCGGACGGCGGAGTAGTTACATTACGGTAATTTAAAATTTATGTTTCACACTCTTTAAACTTTTTTATGGCGGTATTGTGGGAAACGTTAACTTCAGTGTTGCCTGATTATTGTTCATTATTTTAATGGTGAGTTATGAAACTTTGGCGCACTCACAAATATCACTTATCGTTGATTTACATTTTTTTTATATCTTATTATTTCGTCACTCGGAGTTGGGAGCCGTTGATGCTTGTTTCTTTATTCATCAGCAGCCAAAACGTCCACTGCTGAACAAAGGCCTCTCCCTTAGAAGGAAGGCGTTGCCATAATCCCCACGCTTGGCAGGCGGCTTGGGAATAAAAAAGACGCGGTTACCCGTCTTCTTGTTTTCTCTTAGTCGCCTCTTACGGACACCCAACGGGAGGAGATGGACGGGGGAGATGGGTATTCTTACCCAGACATCCCACGGGGATCAGTTTGTTATTTTATTAAGAACGAGATAGTCGATATCTCTATTCTAACGGAGTATCAAGTATCAATTCACTTCGAGCACAAAATATTTATATTTTGTGCTACGAGTGTCTATAATCCGATTTCAAGAACTAAAGGCCACAGATGACCCGATACTTTTTGCATCCGCGATCGGCAACTCAGTTGCTTTTCGGAAGCTTGATACCGCGGTCGATCGCGAACCCCCGCACACTACTAGCAGCAGCGACCGGCAACTCAGTCGCTTTCCGGTCGCTGGATGCAGCAACCGCGCGCTACACCACGCACACTATAGTGCTTGGATCTCGATCTGCTCAGTCAACAATTGAACTTTTTCTTCAAGATGTAGAATTTGGGTTTCTTGTTTTTCAAGTATGTTTATGCGGCTGACCACTTTTGATAAACCTGCGACCACATCATCTAATCTTTCGTGACATTTAGCAATCGATCCGAAGATACTAGAAATTTGCGCTTTGATGTCGGACATATCTTCTCGAAGCAATTTAATTTCAGCGGTTAGAATTTGCAAATCAGACGACGGAGTTAACTTTCTTGCGCGTACAGTAACATTAGAGATGTCAGTCTGGTCCTCCTTTTTTTGGTCACAGAGACATTTTGGGCATTTCCAAGCAAGCTGACTTTCTTCATTGAACGGGACTTTTCCACCGACACAGACATCTTTATGGTATTTTTTCGACATTCGATGACTTTACAAGTAATAAAATTAAGCTGCACAGGAATGTTGAAGTTTGGGACGAAGTTTACTAGACATCATTAAAACTGTTGTTTGTTATTTATTGTGTTGATATTTCTAATCTGGAGAGAGTGATCAGTTTAAAGTTATTTTACTTACAACTCAAATGTATTAAGTACCGGATCCGTTTATATTTTTAATTCAGGTAGTTTGAGATTGTAAACACATAAATTTAATTTGTTTTGTGAACATACATTTGATCGTGTGACTGATTTAAGTTACTAAGCAACACTTTAGGTGATATAACACTCGATGACAACACTATTTAACACTGAACTATTACAGCAAAGCAGTGGATTTTAATTAATGAACACAAAAATAACCCGGGCCACTTGCACCTGTCGTGGAGGTACCCGACGCAATGATGAAGATCTCGGATATCCTGTGGCAGTTTGTTATAAAAGTGTATGTTTTGGCCCATAAACGATTTGCCTGTTCGGTTGAGACGCGTGGCATGTACTTACAACAAGATCGTGTTTGGGTTGTTAATTGGTAAAGGTCAATGTCTTGTTGTGTCTTAAATGGAAGGTGTGAAAACGATATTTCTTTTCACAAATTGTAATGGGAAGGGAGACTAACGATATCTATCTAAGGGGTTACTCGGATATACATATGCTTAGATGCCCATATATGGGCAATTTATTTTATTTATTTATTTATATAAGTTTATGCACATATGTACAACGGCGGACTTAATACCTAAGGTATTTTCTACCAGTCTACCGTGGGTGATGCAGAAATAAATCATGGCAGGTGCAACCTATTTGAAAACAAGATAATTTTATACTAATATTAGATAGTAATAAATAATATACATAAATAACTACAAAAAAAACAATTGACTTAATTATGATAGACTATAGTCTAATAGTCAATTGTCATGTCAGTCAGGCATGTTCGCCAGCATGTCCGCCAGCATGTCCGCCAGCATGTCCGCCCGCATGTCCCTCAGCATGTCCGCCAGCATGTCCCCCAGCATGTCCCCCAGCATGTCCACCAGCATGTCCGCCAGCATGGCCGCCCGCATGTCCCCCAGCATGTCCGCCAGCATGTCCCCCAGCATGTCCCCAAGCATATCACCCAGCATGTCCCCCAGCATGTCCACCAGCATGTCCGCCAGCATGTCCACCAGCATGTTCGCCAGCATGTCCGCCAGCATTTCCACCAGCATGTCCCCCAACATGTCCCCCAGCATGTCCCCCAGCTGGTCCCCCAGCATGTCCACCAGCATGTCCACCAGCATGTTCGCCAGTATGTTCGTTAGCATGTCCCCCAGCATGTCCCCCAGCATGTCCACCAGCATGTTCACCAGCATGTTCGCCAGCATGTCCACCAGCATGTTCGCCAGCATGTTCGCCAGCATGTCCGCCAGCATGTCCCCCAGCATGTCCCCCAGCATGTCCACCACCATGTTCGCCAGCATGTCCACCAGCATATTCGCCAGCATGTTCGCCAGCATGTCCGCCAGCATGTCCAACAGCATGTTCACCAGCATGTCCGCCAGCATGTCCCCCAGCATGTCTCCCAGCATGTCCGCCAGCATGTCCACCAGCAAGTTCGCCAGCGTGTCCGCCAGCATGTCCCCCAGCATGTCCCCCAGCATGTCCCCCAGCATGTCCACCAGCATGTCCACCAGCATGTTCGCCAGCATGTTCGTTAGCATGTCCCCCAGCATGTCCCCCAGCATGTCCCCCAGCATGTCCCCCAGCATGTCCACCAGCATGTCCCCCAGCATGTCCACCAGCATGTTCACCAGCATGTTCGCCAGCATGCCCACCAGCATGTTCGCCAGCATGTTCTCCAGCATGTCCGCCAGCATGTCCCCCAGCATGTCCACCAGCATGTCCACCAGCATGTTCGCCAGTATGTTCGTTAGCATGTCCCCCAGCATGTCCCCCAGCTTGTCCCCCAGCATGTCCACCAGCATGTCCCCCAGCATGTCCACCAGCATGTTCACCAGCATGTTCGCCAGCATGTCCACCAGCATGTTCGCCAGCATGTTCGCCAGCATGTCCGCCAGCATGTCCCCCAGCATGTCCCCCAGCATGTCCACCAGCATATTCACCAGCATGTCCACCAGCATATTCGCCAGCATGTTCGCCAGCATGTCCGCCAGCATGTCCACCAGCATGTTCACCAGCATGTTCGCCAGCATGTCCACCAGCATGCCCCCAGCATGTCCGCCAGCATGTCCACCAGCATGTTCGCCAGCATGTTCGCCAGCGTGTCCGCCAGCATGTCCACCAGCATGTCCCCCAGCATGTCCCCAAGCATGTCCCCCAGCATGTCCCCCAGCATGTCCACCAGCATGTCCACCAGCATGTTCGCCAGCATGTTCGTTAGCATGTCCCCCAGCATGTCCCCCAGCATGTCCCGCAGCATGTCCACCAGCATGTCCCCCAGCATGTCCACCAGCATGTTCACCAGCATGTTCGCCAGCATGTCCACCACCATGTTCGCCAGCATGTTCGCCAGCATGTCCGCCAGCATGCCCCCAGCATGTCCCCCAGCATGTCCACCAGCATGTTCGCCAGCATGTCCACCAGCATGTTCGCCAGCATGTTCGCCTGTATGTCCGCCAGCATGTCCACCAGCATGTTCGCCAGCATGTCCGCCAGCATGTCCCCCAGCATGTCCCCCAGCATGTCCACCAGCATGTTCGCCAGCATGTTCGCCAGCATGTCCACCAGCATGTTCGCCAGCATGTCCGCCAGCATGTCCACCAGCATGTCCCCAAGCATGTCCCCCAGCATGTCCCCCAGCATGTCCCCCAGCATGTCCACCAGCATGTTCGCCAGCATGTTCGCCAGCATGTTCGTTAGCATGTTCGCCAGCATGTCCCCCAGCATGTCCCCCAGCATGTCCCCCAGCATGTTCGCCAGCATGTTCGCCAGCATGTCCACCAGCATGTTCGCACAGCATGTCCCCCAGCATGTCCCCCAGCATGTCCACCAGCATGTCCCCCAGCATGTCCCCCAGCATGTCAAATCCTGGTGACTATCTAAGTCAAAGGCAAAGCGAACTTGTTTTTTTATAAAGTACCTACTGGGTATTATTTTATACCATATAATGTATGGTATATACATGGGCGTACAATCACTCACTAAGTTGACAATATTTTGTTTAATTATACATCTATTTGAAAGTAATTGTAAAAGGGATTTATGTTTTCAATTACAAATCATCATGTTAGAATTAAAAAAATAAAATTTCGGCGCTGCGCGCTATTTTTAAAGAATTGCTTTTTGTCTCTTTTTACCAACTTAAAGAAAAGGAAGAGGTTCTCAATTTGGATGTAGTTTTTTTTATAATTTTACTACTTCAGAACCAGAACTAAATTACATAGTTAACCGATTTGGAAAATTCCCACGTTTCACGAGTTATTGAGGAATCTCCTCAAATAGCATAGCTACGAGTATATACATACATCGCTTCGTGTGGCGTATCACCCCCTTCCCTCTAATAAGTATGGTTGAGGGGAGTGATGGCTGCTGCTCGAGTCAACTCGTGCGCGGGTGCTGCTTGGGGGGACTGGTCCGACTAACATCCCTTTTAGTTTGTTGTAATTTTGTCGTAATTTACTTTTTTCTTCTTTTCTCCCTTGTTTTATGTTTCGAACGGCAGGACACACTATCCCTAATGTTGATCCAATTGTTACAAGACAAAGAATGTTTAAAAAAAGTGAACAAATGGCAAGCCCGCTGAGTTTCTTGCCGGATCTTCTCAGTTGAGGCCGCGTTGTGATCCGTTAAGCCTATTTGATATAAATATTTTTGACTTTGACATAATTATGTATTTAGCGACTTTGATATTAACAACAAAAAAACAAGAATTTGCAGTCAGAGAGTATCATTTGGCGATGTGGAATTGACTTTGACTATGATGAAGCAAAATAAATAGCAAAATCGAATGTAGTACCATCAAACTGAACTGGTGACGAAGCCGTAACAAAAAATGTATCTTAGCCGTGTTTAGGGCTTATTGGATTGTCATAAGATGTACTCGGGCTATAGATGATTTTAATGGTAATTTCCCTCGTTTTGTCAGAAGGCCCTGTTTGTCAGAAGGCAGATTTCGTAGTGTTAGTTCGTGTTCCTTTAACAATCTGTCTTCATCAAAAATCAAATCCCATTTTAGTTCCAGCAAAATTGTTTAAAAAAAAATTTACCGAAAAAGGGAGTTTAGCGGACTCTGAAATTACCCTTGTAAAAAAATCCCATGTGAAAAAACATTTTAAACGTTGTAAAAAGTAGCCTAAGTTGATTCTAAGGCCAAAATCTAGAAATAATGTCAGTATCAAGTCTACAGCATTTGTATAAATGAATAATGGAAGAAAAAAATGGATAAATGAGCATTACTCATTTTTTTTTTAAATCGATGCCCAATATCGCTCAATACGCAGATAGTGAGTAGAGATATCAAATAACTCGTATACCATAATCGAGAATAATCATAAACAACTTCGACGGTCTAAATAAACAAATTTTAATAACCGGCTTAATTATAATTAAAATTAATGATTTCTGATACTTACGCGAATATTACACATTGATTGATTTATTAGATCGGACTAACAATAATAATTAGAAGACCTGAGGGTACCCTAAGACAACTATGACATATGGACAACTACCACCTCAGTCCGCCCGTGACCATGAATGCTGTAAAGTATTCGAAACGTCGGGAAATTAAAATCAAAAATAAACCGCGATATAATCCGTAAAATTAGTTTCATTTCAATGTATAATTAAAATTAATTGACGTATTTACAATGTATTTACTTGTGTTTTGATGAATTTGACCACCAGCAAGAAAATCTTAACTTGCCCCCTAGACCAAAAGCTGCGTACGCCCATGGGTATATATATCAACGTAATAACAATGACATCTATAATACCTCAATAGCAGCATGTGATATTTGTAAAAGGGTAACATAATCGTAACCAAAAAGATTCAGCTTTTCAATTCAAACACAAAAAAAGGTGAAACAAATTATAATTTGATACATTTGGAATGTACTCACATTTAATGTAATAATGTTGTTTAGTTAAAAATAAAACTTGTAATTACTAAGTAATTCGATGTTATAGTAATTTTAACAAAACTATGTATTTGAACTACATAAAATATATAACATTTTTCAAAAAAATTAAGCTAGTGAACCTTATGTTTTGCCCACTGTGCATCGTAGACAGCAATCGCGTGCAGCTAGTCGCTAAAACGCGATGCAGCATTGATGCGGTTGCTAAAACGCGCGACTCCGATACAGCGATCGAGTGCAAGGAGTTGAAGGAGTCGCTTAATGGTCGCTAATGAGTTGCTAAAACGCGATGCAGTCGCAAAATTGCCAGTCGCTGCAGCTAGAAAACGCTAGTGGGCTGTGGCCCTTAGTTTATGATAATTTAATTTGACTGAACTATGTGCGTGTGGCAGTTATTAACGTAAATCTACTTAAGCCATTTTTGTTTTTATCTAATTATTTTTAATTTTCTGATTATTTCCCATTATTTAGTATGAGATAATATTTATCTCTACTCACTATCAGAGTATAAAGTAATTAATTGGCCGCGAGTGTGGAAATAATCAGATTTCAATAAAATTATTAATGATCATTAACACTAATTGACGTTTATAAGTCCGGCAGTTATTTTAACTTATGGGCAGTGATTAAGTTGGATACGAAACTAATTCAACTTTGGGTAATGACTGAATTGTTAGCTGATGCTTCTGTCACAGTATAAATAGTGCCACCAGTAGAAACATTCAATTCAATTTGTTTATTGAGGCGAAGTGCTGGTTGGAATGCGATGCTGGATCTCCACGTCCGACCTGGACTCTGGCTGGATCTGGACGTCCACTGCTGAACAAAGGGAGGTCTCCCCCTTAGAAGGAAGGGTATGCCATAATCCCCACGCTTAGCGCTTGGGATCGCAGTAGGTATAGGTGGTAGGTAATCCAATAGAAAGACGTAGACGCTTCAGCCCGGCTTCTTGTATTCCCTTAAGTCGCCTCTGATGGACACCCAACGGGAGAAGATGGGAGGGTGCTATTCTTATCCGGACATCCCACGGGACAATCTACCCGTATGTACCTGTACTTATCTTAATTCATGCCATGCCTTTTTAACCGACTTCAAAAAAGGAGGAGGTTCTCAATTCGTCTGTATATATATATTTTTTTTTATGTATGTTCGCGCATAACTCTGTCAATTATGAACCGATTTGAAAAAATCTTTCTTCCATCCGTTCTTCAATCCATTGATTGGGTCCCATAAAAAAAATATTGCTTAGTAATAAGTAGTTCCTGAAAAAACAAGAATGGTGACTGCGCACTGAGAGCTGCAGGAAAGCCTATATAGATGACTTTATGTCGCTTTTTAAGGACAAAAATGGTCATAACTCTGGCAAATATTAACCAATTTCAATGATTCTTTTTTTATTCGAAAGAAGAAACCACTCTATTAAATCTGTATGAATTTTATTACAACCGGATAAGAACTTCCTGGAGGACCATGAACGATGTGGAGGAATTTATCTGGTAAAAACTATAAAACTGATGTTCTCCATTACATTGCTCTGACAATTATGAACCGATTTCGATGATTCTTTTTTTATTCGAGAGAGTAAACTGCTATGATGATTCCATGCAAATTTCATTACGACCGGATATTTTTACTGAAGAAACATGAATTATGTAAAACTATGTAGACGATAATGTGATCATAACCTACCTAGATAATTTTACGGTTTTCGATGGTTCAATCTTTATATATGAAAATATCACTAAAAAGTTTAAAATAAAATCTTTTTAAAGAAAATTGAACCGACTTCAATATCACTGAAAAGTATAAAATAATTTAAATATTATTGAAGTTGGTGCCAAATATACACAGCCGGTAAGCTAACACCAACTTCAATAATATTTAAATTATTTTATACTTTTCAGTGATATTGAAGTCGGTAAAAAATTTTTTTTAAAAGATTTTATTCAAGCAAAGAAACTGGGTTAGCCTAGATACTTACAATCCCTTTGGAGTCGCTGGACGCTCGGGGTGTGGGCCCCTTGAGCGTCCATTGAGTACGGCGGCGACTCCGAGGAGGACGGCGGTGGGCTTCGACCCCCGTCCCCGTGAGTACCGTGTGAGGTTCCCGGGGGCTACAATGCGCCCCCCGGCGGCGGAGTCAAAGGCAAGGCACTGAGGGGCCCCTGGTGCAGATCCCCCCCGGAGAGCCCTGGGGTCCCCCCCTCTCATGTGCCGATGCGACAGCCGCGGGGGTTTTAGTGGGTAAGAATCCCACATACCCCGGTCGAGCCCCACAGCTCCCGGGGATCTTTCGAAGATTTACACCGCGTCAAAAAAAAAAAAAAGATACTTAGAATCTTTACACAAGTGTATCCATAAATATAACTTAAACAGCTGAACTTAAGTAACTGACGCGAATCCAGCTCGGTGTTTCTGTTTTTCAGACAGAGCCTCAAAGGTATTACTTGAATGTTAGGTATATTTTATTACCATCATTTCGCATAACATAAGCCAGAGATATGAATGGCGTGGATAGAACACAGATACGTGTAATTAATAGACCTAGGTACGCAACTTATTTCTCTCATCAAACTACATGCCTTTTATTCGCCGAAGCCCCCAACGATAACAAATATAATAAAATGTTAGATATTTTTTATCGCTGAAAATCTAAAAAACACAGATAATTTACATTTGTTCCAAAATTATATTTGTTACAAATAACTGTAAAATATAAACATTTCGTATCTTCATAGATCGAATAGACCAGTAAATTTTAACAAAATTAGTAATATCCTTAAGTTCACACGCCAAAAAACTATTTTTATCTATGAAAAAAAAAAAACACTGTTTGGACGCCATCCCAAAATGGCATGCAGTTATGGGCGCAGAAGGAGCTTACTGTTTATATCAAAGAAATATAATAATTAATAGGAATTCTAGAGGTGGTATAATTTATCATGTGGTACAATAAATATACTTACCATACTCCCTATGTATGTATATATTTTAAAGTGGTAGTAAATGGGTAGTAATTACGATAAATCTGAACTTCCTGCGAAAAAAATTAAAAATAACATAAATGTTATTTTCTCGCCACCTAGCCTCCGTAACGCAGCCGCTCGATTTGGAAATTGGTGGTTGCGGGTTCAAACCCCGAAGGGAGAAACTACTTTGTGTTAGCTGTCCCTTACTAGCTAGGACAATGCAGGCCGATTACCAGGCCTTCGGAGTTGCTGGATGTTCGGAGTGTGGGCCCTAGGATGTCCACTGAGTACGGCAGCCGGGTTGTGACCCCCGTCCCCGTGTGCACCGTGACTGGTTCCCGGGGGCTACAATGCCCCCCGAGAGTGGGCTTAAAAGCAAGGTGCCTACTGAGGGGCATCTGGTGCAGGTCCCACCGGAGAGCCCTGGGCTCCGTCTCGTGTGCCGATGCGACTGCCGCGGGGGTTTTAGTGGGTAACAATCCGCATACTCCCCGCTCGGTTCCCCTCGCGAAAAAAGAAAAGAAACAGACCGATTACCAGATTGTCTGAGAAGTAAGATGATACTTGTGACGGCATGTAACAACTCGGTCAGTTCAGACAGCTTTGAAATCCTAATAATTGCGTTGAACGCAGACAAGATGATACATCATGCTTGTACTCTACATCGGTACCAGAGAAGTTCAGACCTTAAAATAACAAATCCTAGCTTGTTCTTCAATCATTGCGTTGAACGTAGACAAGATGATACATCATGCTTGTACTCTACATCGGTACCAGAGAAGTTCAGACCTTAAAATAACAAATCCTAGCTTGTTCTTCAATCATTGCGTTGAACGTAGACAAGATGATACATCATGCTTGTACTCTACATCGGTACCAGAGAAGTTCAGACCTTAAAATAACAAATCCTAGCTTGTTCTTCAATCATTGCGTTGAACGTAGACAAGATGATACATCATGCTTGTACTCTACATCGGTACCAGAGAAGTTCAGACCTTAAAATAACAAATCCTAGCTTGTTCTTCAATCATTGCGTTGAACGTAGACAAGATGATACATCATGCTTGTACTCTACATCGGTACCAGAGAAGTTTAGACCTTAAAATAACAAATCCTAGCTTGTTCTTCAATCATTGCGTTGAACGTAGACAAGATGATACATCATGCTTGTACTCTACATCGGTACCAGAGAAGTTCAGACCTTAAAATAACAAATCCTAGCTTGTTCTTCAATCATTGCGTTGAACGTAGACAAGATGATACATCATGCTTGTACTCTACATCGGTACCAGAGAAGTTCAGACCTTAAAATAACAAATCCTAGCTTGTTCTTCAATCATTGCGTTGAACGTAGACAAGATGATACATCATGCTTGTACTCTACATCGGTACCAGAGAAGTTCAGACCTTAAAATAACAAATCCTAGCTTGTTCTTCAATCATTGCGTTGAACGTAGACAAGATGATACATCATGCTTGTACTCTACATCGGTACCAGAGAAGTTCAGACCTTAAAATAACAAATCCTAGCTTGTTCTTCAATCATTGCATTGAACGTAGACAAGATGATACATCATGCTTGTACTCTACATCGGTACCAGAGAAGTTTAGACCTTAAAATAACAAATCCTAGCTTGTTCTTCAATCATTGCGTTGAACGTAGACAAGATGATACATCATGCTTGTACTCTACATCGGTACCAGAGAAGTTCAGACCTTAAAATAACAAATCCTAGCTTGTTCTTCAATCATTGCGTTGAACGTAGACAAGATGATACATCATGCTTGTACTCTACATCGGTACCAGAGAAGTTCAGACCTTAAAATAACAAATCCTAGCTTGTTCTTCAATCATTGCGTTGAACGTAGACAAGATGATACATCATGCTTGTACTCTACATCGGTACCAGCGAAGTTCAGACCTTAAAATAACAAATCCTAGCTTGTTCTTCAATCATTGCGTTGAACGTAGACAAGATGATACATCATGCTTGTACTCTACATCGGTACCAGAGAAGTTTAGACCTTAAAATAACAAATCCTAGCTTGTTCTTCAATCATTGCATTGAACGTAGACAAGATGATACAAATGCCGATGGGGACCGCATAAAAACACCATTCGTTTGACGTCGGGCCATTACGGGTTCCGTATCATTGGTTTCGTGTCTCCCGAGGAGAGGGCCATTAACCATGCGACCACACTTGGGCTAAATGCGTTGTGTGGACCGAACGCATGCTTGTGTTTCCATCGGATAAACGCTGATCACCATCAAAACGAACAAATGCCTGTTTAGTCACGATTTTTTTTTTCAACTGCACTTGTTTTTTTATACCACTGTTGGATACGGGTCAAGTGCGGGTTGGCGGACTTCACACGTCATTGGAAAGCTAGTTAGGCTTTCTCAGACATGCAGGTTTGCTCACGATGTTATCCTTCACCGAAAGCTAGAAACAATCACATAAATAGGATTCGCACATTAATAAGAGGTGCGAGCTGGTGTTCGAACCTGCGCACCCTGCTTTCCAAGGCAAGCGCTCGCCCACTGAGCTGTCACTGTTGCATTTTATACCTTTAATAAACACCGGAAACCGGTTTTAAAATATCCCGCAACAGCCATAGACTATCTGGTCACATAAAATGCTATATCGATACTTGTGTCACGCGCAAGCATTTATCCGTTATACCATCCATTTGCCCACCATTGTTAATGATAGAGACCATTTTTGGAGTTCCGTGCGTGTGATAAAAACGGATTTCAATGGATATTCCATTAGTGACTCGGTTCTTGATTCATCGGCTTTTTTAAAAGGTAGTGGGATAAAAAAATGCGAATCATCCATTAAATAAAAATCGGTGAGAGTTTTTTTTTTTTGTAACAATTATATCAATTATTAATTTCTGTGAAACTTGCGTTACGTTTCGTAACGTTAGAAATGTGAGAGAGCTTGAAACATTCTTCAGATATTATCATTCTACGATTCTTAACTCGAAACAAACATTTTGTTCGATGCAGTATGAAAAAGAAAATATGCTCAGCAGTATTTTTGGGAATAAAAAAAACATAAGAGGTCCTCCTGAAGAATACACGGCCACAGTAGCCAATCTTTCAGAAGACCAAAGAACATAATAATAGTGCAAAAATGTTTGCGCACACGCGTGCACGCTCTTCCTTTACTCTCTTAAACCAATGGGACGGAAGACAGACACGGCCTGGGAGAGTTCAGGCGCAGGACCGCCGTTTTACATGCCCATCCGACGCACGAATCACCTGACTATCCAGACAACCAGGTGATCGGTTTATATTGACCTAACCAGTACAAATACACAATGCTATTGCTTTACGCAGGATTCGAAACCACAACCGAATTGAACAGCGATCTATATAGAGTGGCAGTCTACTTGTTGAAAAACATGATTATCATCAGCCGGTAGACGTGCATTGCTGAACATAGGACGCCACAAATTTGCAACCACTGTTTACCTGCAACGCGCACAATGTCGTTGGTCCACCTAGTACCACTACTACCTACGCCTGCCTGCCTACGCTGCGTCTTCCGGTTCGTGATCACCAATCGAGAACCTTTCTTCCCCATTGGTCATCGGTTATTCGAGCGAAACAGTAATAGTATATTGATAAATAAGTAGAGAACAGTATTACATACGTTAGGTATATATAGCAAGCAATATAGCTGTAAAAATACAATTTTATAACGTACCTAACCAAATAACAATATTCTTGCAAATAAATAGGCAACGTTACATGCACCAAACGTATTAAGTAATCCATAAATTTCGTTTCGAATGAGGGTCACGCAGCGTCAGCACTAAATGTCTTTACAAATTGTATTTACTCAATAGCTTTAAGCTATCGCGTTAGAAAGAAGTGAACTAAGCTTGCAGATAGAGGAAAGTATAATATATACTTACACTTACTTCGAACTAATAAGTACCAAAGTCTTTATATAGACGGGCCCGAATTTCGTTGTGAAACATACCGTATAGTGGACAAGTGCTTGCGTAGATACAAGTGCGCTAACTTCATTTACTCTCGAATGGTGAGCGGCCAGGCTCTTTACCGTCATTTTACATGCCCAACCGACGCATGGATCATCTTACTTTCCAGATAATCAGATGATCGGCCTGCCTTGTCGTAGCCAGTAATGTCCTACACAAAGTCATTGCTCCCTGCAGGACTGAACCCGTGACCAAAGCAAAGCAAGCGGTTTCTCGCTGCGGCACGCAGGCTACGCGTACTTAAGTGTAGTGTTAGCTATCCATCGTACTGGCTAGGGTTTAGTTAGGGATCAGATGACCGCGCGTGAATAATTGTCCCAGGATATTATTATAATTGTTATAGGTAGTCGAGTCGCTTCCCTGATCGTAAAAAGATGAGAAAAACAAAGCCTTTCTTTTCTCATCAGTGCCATGTTAAATAAAAAAACCGGTCAAGCGCGAGTCGGACTAGCGCACCGAGGTTTCCATACTATCTTTGGACGTATAAAAAGAATTTTACTTATCATGTAACACCTCAAGTAGCAAAAAAAAAACCACAAAATTAAGTATTTTTGTCGAAGTTATTTAGGCTTACTAAAAAAGTATACTACTTAGAAAGATATATCTATATATATATATATATATATATCTTGGGATATATATACTTAGAAAGATCATTTTATTTTTCCTGTAAAATATAGATAGACATGTATTACCCATAATTATTTGAGATTTTTCCTTCTACAAACTTCGGAGATAAGGAGAGAACGGTAACGGTATTTTTTTGATATCTTTGATTATCAGCCAAAAACTATGTGACATAAACCAAAATAAAAATTCGTTTTAAGATGTGCAAATGAAGCCCTTTCATCGATATAGTAATCTCACTTTGAAATTTTGATGACCGATTTCGACCCCCGCCCCCATTATAAAAAAGTAAAAGAAATTTTTTTTTTTTTTTAAGACCACAAGTAAGATCTAAACATAGCACAAAGATAGCATCAGTGTTTCCTGAAATATATAGGTGTGACAGACAGACGAGGTCTTTCCATAAGGGTTCCTTTTTTACCTTTTAGATATAGAACCCTAAAAGTGTACCTTAAATACTATTCTCATTACGTGTTTATTTGGGAACAATATTCACGACGTTGTTTTTCTATGCTCATACATTAGCTCATACATACATTTAAGTCATTGTAAGTCGTGCCTAACAGTATATTAAGTCAGAACATTAGTATGCGACTGTACCGGAAATATTCCCTTTATATTCCCGACGTGACGTAAACAATTTGCCGAATGTCGGCCGCGTCCTAGCGAATTTGTGCCGATTGTCGATACCGATCGAGTTAGCGTCCGTGAGATTCGGTTAATCCGTCTTATATCTGTATTTTGTTGTAGCCAGGTGGGAATTATTCACATGAAATTCATTTTCACGCGATAATCTGTCGCTAAGCCGACACAATTCCACGGAACGACAACGACAACTTTTTTAGAAGATATTATTGATTATTATAGAGCGTCCAACCGTTTATTTTACTTTTGACAGCACCAATAGAACGTAACTGCGTCATGTTACGCAAAAGTTCACTTTTAAAAGTTCACTTAAAGTGAACTTTTGCGTAACATGACGCAGTTACGTTCTATTGGTGCTGTCAAAAAGAAAATAAACGGTTGGACGCTCTATAAACGAACTTACCTGTAGTGTAGTTCTATCCCAATTACACGAAGGGTCTGTCCGAAGAGAAGTAGTAGTACTTAGCGTGTACTACCTGTGTTCTTGATCTAGAGGACAGACAGATATACCAAGTCCTGTATATCTGTCTGTCCTCTAGATCAAGAACACAGGTAGTACACGCTACCTACTTATAGTGTTGTCTTTTACTTGCGCGAATATTACGCATTGAAATCAAATTACTTTTACGGATTTTATCGCGGTTTATTTTTTGATTTTACTATCCTATCCTACTATGTTTCGAATGCTTTGCAGCACCCATGGTCACGGGAGGACTGAGGTGTTAAACTTCCTTATGTCACAATTAAGCCGGTGTACCCTCAGGTACGTACATACTGCAGACTTCATACAGCGTTGGTGTTTCACGTCGGTGTCTTTAAACCGAAGATGGTTGGTTACATACATCTTATCTGAAAATTGCATGTTTTCAGGGAGTTCCTATAAGTCGTTGATTTCTAGGCATTGCCTTAACTTACCTCAGTATTCATATGAGCCAGAAATGTAGTTGTAATATCTTGATACGATCCTTTTAAACATAAACAATGGAGACAATAACTGTAGGAGGTAGGAGAAAAAACAACAAAACTATAACTTTGGGCACTAGATGGTACGTTCCTTGTGCAAGGAACCATCCAGGTACCACCACAGTTTCAGATATTCTGCCGCCAAGCAGCAGTGTGTAAGCATTGCTGTGTTCTGGCTTGAAGGGCACTGTAGCTGGTTAAATTATCAGACATAAAGACTTAATATCCAATGTCTTAAAGGCCGGCAACGCGCTAGTGATCCTTCTGGTGTTGGTAGCGTCTATAGGCTGCGGTGACTGCCTACCATCAGGCGGGCCGTATGATTGCTTACCACCTTGGTAGTATAAAAAAATCGAAGAATTGTGGTCTTGGTTGAAACGAAGGTTTATATTTTTGCCCGAATGCCCCAGGCGGAGGGTTATGTTTTTCGAGAGTATATAAGTAAATATGTATGTATGTACATATATGTATTTCTTTGGCACGGCCTACAGCCTAAACCGGCCAACCAACCGACCGGCGTGTAGAACCAAACCAAATAACAATAGTACCAGTAGTGTACTGGTAAATTGTGTAAAGTTGTGGGTAGACAAGTTTATCGTCTCAAGCGGGCACACTACGCAGGCACTGAGTGGGGATGCGAGAAAGACATAAAAGTCCCTCTAGTGTAGGAGGGGAGTTCAGTCGAATGTCAACCACTGTGCGGGTCAGACGTGGTGTGTGCGTTAACGAGCCGTTATAGTTTAGTGTTAACATTAACAAATCTAGTGAACTCTACATGGCGACGAGGTGAAAACCGTGAGTAATTTTATATTTTTGATTAATTAATCAAAGTGCAATTTAAATGAATAAAAAAAAAAAGAAAACAAGTGGCGTCAACGAAATACCTTATTGGGTAATAAGTGAATAAAATAATCATAATAAACTTTTTGCAAATAATTGAAAGTGACAAAATAGTGTTTGATCATATATACCTACATACAACTAATATTTTTTCACCTTAATATTAAGTGAAAGAAGTGAACATAATTAAATAAAAAATGAACTATTTTTGCAAAGAATTGGAAGTGACAAAATAAGTGTTTGATCATAGACATACAATTAAAATCTTTTCAAGTTTTGGAAATATAAAAAGTGTAATAAGAGAACATAATTAAAAAATAACAGAAGTGTGAAATCAAACTATTATCTCAATTCTTAAGTCGTCTCGTATGTCCTAACGAGGTCAAAGGATGGTTACAATTTTGTAATAATATTATTCTCTCCAAATACAGAGTATTTAGAAATATCTCAGTACTTTAATTGCTTGGTTAAAAAATATAAATAATAATGTCAAATATACCTGCAAAGCTAGTACGTACAGTAGGTGGTTTTAAACAAAAAACTCTTCCTTTTAAGATTAGAAAATTTAGAGGTTAGCACCTGTGCTTCTTTAAAAAATACCGTGATACCGAAAATGATGCTGAAAACGCTTTAAAAAAATATATATTAACCACAGATCTTTGTGCCCTTTCTGCAGTTAAAAGAAGCGATTTTATGTGCCTTCCCAGACAGATATATCATAGCTAATAATTGACTGACCCAAAGCCGTGTAGATGGTTTTATTAATAAGTCGATGTCCACAATGTTTCTAAAGTTTTTAAGAATGGCAACTGCCCTTCTGATAAGCACAGCTAAACAAAAAATTTAAACTTGAAAATTTATATATATTTGCATATTATAATACCAACAACGAGTTGGGTTCCAGGGGCAATTATATCTCCCAGGTTAGATTTTCCCACAAGATTTGCACACGTATTTATTTTAACATTAACCTAATAAAATGTAATGGCATATAGGAGTGATTAATGGTTATAGATTGAACACAAATTCAGTGAACACAATTCATCACTCTTTAATTGTTATAAGACCAATAATACTTATAAGTAACTAGTCCCAATAGAAGAAATTATTAAGTTATAATGTGTAGTTGTAGAAGGTTAGCAAACCTATCCAGGGGGCCAACTGTCACCTTTAATGAAATAACATTAATTCAATAGAATTTTGTTTTGAGCTTAATATTCACTTTACTCTTAAAAATACTGTGACCTACGCTGTACATGGTTAATACAAAACCAAATAGTGCGGAAAAGAATAAAGGATATAATACAAATTGTCTATGGCCTACTGAGGTCAGAAAGAAATGACGCTATACACGAGCACGTAGCGCTTTCTCTTTCATATGACGTTCCAAATTACGATTTTCGGGAGAAACATTAATTAATTATGTGTAAGAATATTTGCATTAAACAAAATATTTAAAAGTTGTTATATTTTAATAATTATTCATATAATTATTATGTACAATTGCATAACTTCAAAATGTAAAAATAAAAAGAAAATAATAAAATATGTATGCCGATATTTAGATAAGTAAATTTAAAGTGAATTGGAACGGAACCATAAAACAAAAAAGTGGGAACACCAATGTTGCCAGATTGGCCCTTAGGCGAACAATTTTCGGCCTTTCGGAATATACGTTGGCAGCCATCGGCTTTGAACAAATCCATCCAAAACATTGGTTCGATTATCATATTTCTATTGGTTTAGTGTGGCACCCACTGAAATCTAAATAACATGGTGGCTCAAAGTCATGCATCAAACTACGGAGAGAGCTACGCTTGGAGTTTTTTGACGAGATTGAAGTGGCAATGGGCAGGCCACATTATTCGAAGAATAATGAACTGAGGACAATGTGGAACGAAGTTTCTTAGGTCCAAGGTAACCAATCCGAGGCAAGTGACGTCGCGGTGTAGATCCTGCGTTGTCGCAAGTAACGCGACGGTGCAGGGGACGGGAGACCTTGATTTCTCTGTTCCCCGGGAGGGACGGGTGCTCTAGCAAGCGTCCGGTGTTGGAGGGATTCTGGTGAGGTCCGATCGGAGTGCCCAAAGTTCTACAGCGTCGATGAAGGCCACCGGGAAAGTTTTAATGGATAAAAATCCCACATACCCCGGCCTGCACCGTAAGGAAAACGTTTTGAAAGTTTCCTCCCAGACAGAAAAAATAAGCAGGCCTATCACTATAGTGACCGCTGACATTATGCAAGTCGCAGGATGCAAATAGACAAGTGTCGTTCTTTGTGGTGTTCCATGAGGGAGGCCTATTTCTGAAATTTTCCGGCTAATTATGATGATAAAAGGCATAAATTCCTAATATGAATTAATACGCACAACTAATGCGAATCTAACAATATGCAAGTTAGAAACCATTAAGATAAGCAATCGTGCCAAAGAAATAGTACATACATTGAATATAATGACAAAAAAAATTATTCTCCGTCCAAAGCATTTGGGCAATGATCTTTTATATTCGGCCTTTCCTACCAAAAAATCGGCCCTTTCCCGTAAAGCTTTCGGCTTTCGGCCATTCGATTCATCTGCTGGCAACACAGTTATTGGCACTGGGACGAAGACAGACAATACGTATTTATTTATCTCAAATTCTCGTTTTCGGTGCTTAAACAAATGGATTGGAACTAATCGATACATTATTGAGGCATATATAAACGGCCAGTGGCAAACAAACAAACTGTGTTCATAAAATTATAATTTTCGCTATGGTAACAAGGTAAGGATTAGTCATAGTTGAACATAATTAATTAAAACAATGAACATGTATTTTCTATTAATGAAATGATTATGTGGAAGCTAAATCGTATTTATTATCCATCTTGCAGAAGTAAAGTTCACTACTACCATCATACGTCCGCGGCCGCCTCCGAAACGGGATGCTGAAAGAGTTAACAATGAATGCAATAACAGCTGCTGCTAGCTGTTTGAGCCACTGCAGCAGGGCTAGAAATTTAAAATACTTAAATATCAACAAACTCAAGAGGATTTGTTAGATTGAACCATCGCAAATGAATGCACGGTTTTCAAACACCCATTATAAATTTGATACCGCCCTACAAAATTACGTGCGTTTAAATACCGTGCATTAAATTGCGAGGGTTTAAATACCGTGCGTTAAATTGCGAATGAGGGTTTCTATACCTTGCATTAAATCGCAAATGAGTTCAAAATACCGTACAATAAAGTGTATGGTGGAGGCCAATCGGGAGGTAGCAATGTCAAGTATTACTGATCCTGATCTGATGGTTACCCTGGTAGGGCAGAGGTTGTTCAAGGACTGTAGTGTCGGTCACGGTATGGGGCATTCATCGGTATACCAAGCGGAAACTTATGACATAATTGCCAGCATTAAAGAAATGCAAAGGAGAAATGTCAAAGGTTTGAACAACTTTGGAAGACAACAATGTCGGTCTTATCTGGGTACCTGCACACGAAGGCGTCGAGGGCAATGAGAAGGCAGATAGACTAGCGAAGGCCGGCTCTTAGACATTTGGTTGGCCCCGAACCATTTGTGGGGTTCCATATGGAATATATCACCAAGCATTATATGCACATGCTAGAAATGAACACATGACGGAATGGAGGGCAGCATCAGGCCTAAACCACTCCAAAACATTCTCTAGCGGAAGGGTGGACTGTGGGGTCAAATTATTGAACCTAAACAAATCACAAATAAGGCACCTGATGGGTGCACTTACGGGACATTTTGGCACCAACGAGCATCTACACAGAATGAGGCTAAGTACTAGTGACATTTGCAGATTCTGCGAAGATGAAAAAGAGTCAATGCGACACATATTGTGTGGCTGCGACGCTCTTGCGAGACGTACGTTGAATCATCTGGGAGTAGCCTATCCTACACCAAATGATTATGTACAGCTCCAAGCTGGCGCGATCGTTGCGTACCTGAGGGAGCTCTTCGATACGCCAGCAACAGAGTAAGGGCTAGGGCATGCACAATGGATCCAACTGGGTCGAAGTGCGTTCCGGGAATACCGGGCCCAAATTTATAGCCACCAAGAATAGATAGATAGATAGAGGGGTTAAATTATTAAACCTAAACAGATCACAAATATGGCACCTAGTAGGTGCACTCACAGGACATTTTGGTATCAACGAGCATCTACACAGAATGAGGCTGAACTGGTAACCCCGCACTGAACATCGACGCAGCCTTAGCTCTCCTGCAACAACCAGCGAGTCACAAGCTAGCCAGTATCCCGGCGTCATCACATGACCAACGCATTGCGGCTGCGGATGCAAGCCTGGTCGACTTTCAGCCACAACATGGCCCAACACCCCTGCACTACAGCTGGTCCTTTTAAGAAGAGCACACCCCTCTCACCGGTACGCCTAGCAGCCGTCAGCCATACCCACTGCACACCTCGACTCACTGAAGACGTAGCAGCATCAGCTTCGACTCACTTGAACTGCATCCACTGGTATTGGCACAGCGACTGGAACGTAAGGACGAGTTGGAAAATGAAGACGTTCATCGACTTCCAGTCTTCGGGGAGAGTGATGTGGCGACTCAGCATAACCAGATGGCGCCACATGTGGTACAGCAACGCGATGAAAAGCAAGCAGCAAGACATACAACGCGATAGATGGAGACACTTCCGAATCCTGAATCTCGCAAGCGAAGTTTCTCAAACGATGAGAATATATACAACATCCCAACATCAACTGTGGGGGGCTTCGCTCGGTCGGAGGATCCTCCTTTTGGTACATCATTGCATCGCTAAAATTTTAAAGCGGGTTTCATTTTAATGAACCTTCAGTTTCCTTGAACCTCTTTCAGAGTTTCAGAACTCGGGTGATACTGTAAGGCAAAAAGTTTGTGTGACTAGAAGTTCTAATAATCTGCTCTGTTAATTTTATAAAAGTTTAATTTAACAATACTAAGTTTTTCGACTGCAAGACTCGCGGAGTAGTTGGGAGGTTTCTTCTTATGGAAGTTAACTACAAGGGTGTGGGCCCTTTGAGCGTCCATTGAGTACGGCGGCGACTCCGAGGAGGACGGCGGCGGGGTTGCGACCCCCGTCCCCGTGACTGGTTCCCGGGGGGCTACAATTCGCCCCCCGGCGGCGGGCTCAAAGGCAAGGCACTGAGGGGCCCCTGGTGCAGATCCCACCGGAGAGCCCTGGGGTCTCCCCTCTCATGTGCCGATGCGACAGCCGCGGGGGTTTTAGTGGGTAAGAATCCCACATACCGGTTGAGCCCCACAGCTCCCGGGGATCTTTCGAAGATATACCCCGCGTCAAAAAAAAAAAAGGCATCTCTTTTCTTATCAGTGGGTAATCTTGATCCGGATGCGTTAGAGTTAGAACTGATTGGCTGTCGTAAGCAGATTTGAATTTGATCTCAACATTGAATGTTAACTTTCTAATTAGTTCCTAATTTTGGCTTTACTTGACTAGAGTCCATCAACTCTGTCAAGACTGACCGAGCAAACAAAGCTATGTGGGTATATTCCACTATAGATCCATACAAGGGGAGGCAGTGTCTCGTAGGATGGACGTGCTAGCGATGTCATTTATACGGGTGGGCTGACTGACAGCGAAATACGGTGGTCTTATTTGAACTTTTCGGTGGAGGATACAATTGTTATTTTTATCAATATTACCTATTTAATCGACTGAGTCTATCATAATAATCGCTAACTATCCGGGGAGCAGTGGTAGTGAATCTATTGTAAAGATCCAATGCGACCAATGGATATTACGAGCCTTGTTTTATTGTTGCCACTGTACTTTCTTATTACTCTGGAATGGTCTCTGGTGATATTTCATGTAGTCCGGTGGGTTCGTATCACAGGGTCTTACTAGCTTGTTATCAATAATAGTTATGATCATATAATAGTTATGATCAACACTCTTGTGACTTTAGTTCCTAGGCCGTTAGAAAGTCAGAATAGGAAGCTGGTCGGCTAGGGTTGGCTGTGAAGGAAAGAATAAGGTTGGTGTACGCGCGGGTGAACTATTTCCCGCGTCGATGGCTGGTCTTGTGGAGGATTGGCTGCTGTGGCAGTATATTATTTATTGCGTTAAACGCAAGCATCGGTGAGTGAACCATGAGTGCAGTTGACCACAGCCGGTACATTTAGAATGTCTGGCGCAATGCTTAAGAGTGCTTCTAACTTCCTTTGAAGAGCACGCCAACTTGCGGGCCAATGGTGCCGATTCTGTTGTCACCACTACACTAAGCTAGACTAAATTTTAGTTTAGTGGTGTCAAACAATGATTAAGTGCTTAATTTGATTTCGACGGCTACTAAATTGAGTTGATAGTGAGGTTTTCATTGGTCAAATCATGTTAGTTGAAAACAATTCTCTTGTTCATCTGATTACACTAAACTAAACTAAAATAATTCTCCGGCTACGATACTTATATTAATTTTAATATTAATTTTATTTTAATACATTTAAATATTAAAATAAATATGAATATGAATATAAATAATAAAATAAATATTAAAATATTAAATATTTTTTATTAATAAATAAAATTAAATGTTAAAATAAAATAAATATGAATAAATATTAAAATAAATATTAATAAATAAAAAAATATTAAATAAATATTGAAATAAATATTAAAATAAATATTAAATAATAAATTAATAAATATTAATGTAAAAAATATTTTTTATTAATATTATTTTTTTTAATATTTATTAATATTTATTTTAATTTTTTTATTTTTTTTAATATTTATTTTATTTATTAATTTTTATTTTAATATTGGTTAATATTTTTTTTTAATTATTATTATTTATATTTTTTTTTTTAATATTTAATATTTATTTTAATATTTATTAATATTTTAAAATTTTATTTTATTTATTAATAAAAAATATTTAATATTTATTTTATTATTTATATTAATATTTATTTTAATATTTATTCTAATATTTATTTTAATATTAATTTTAATATTTATTTCATTCTATTTTAGTCTATTCTATTTTATTTTAATCGACGTCTTTTAGATGCCGACTATTTTGATCTAATTTTAGTTTGAAGTTTCTAATATTAGGCATAAATGACGTAAACTGTGCACAACAGAATAGCAAAATACGTTTAAAACTAAGTTGAGTAACTAAAACCATTATATTCTATCAAACTATACCTAATTTAGTTTAATTCATGGATCACTGAATAGGAAAGACACGACTAAACTAAAATTTAGTCTAGTTTAGTCTAGTGTGTGACAACAGAATCGGCACCAATATATCCTTCCCGAGTGACCCCGCACTCCCTCTCAATACAAGCCTTATCCTTGAGGTCCCCTGGGACCTGGTGTTTGGTAGAAACTCATTTCAGAGGCACTCCACTAAGCCACACTGGCAGGAGTAACGAAACGTGCTTTTGATACTCCGAGAATATATAATAAAATAGGTACAGTACTTACCTACTTTAATAAAATGTAATAAATGCTTCTATGTAAAGAATTTAAATAAAATATTATTTCAGAAATGCTATTATGAAGTAGATAGTCTTAAATTTCTAACTAGGTAATTAAATTACGATGAATGTCTAGTTTTGACATTAATATTCTTATAATTAAAAAAAAAAAGATGTATTATTCATTTTATGATAGTTACATACTTGTTATTTTGAGAAACGATTATTAATTTACATTTAAATTAAAAATTAAATTTTCTTTAAAAAGGAAGGGATGTAGTGTACTGGTAAATTGTGTAAAGTTGTGGGTAGACAAGTTTATCGTCTCAAGCGGGCACACTACGCAGGCACTGAGTGGGTATGCGAGAAAGACATAAAAGCCCCTCTAGTGTAGGAGGGGAGTTCAGTCGAATGTCAACCACTGTGCGGGTCAGACGTGGTGTGTGCGTTAACGAGCCGTTATAGTTTAGTGTTAACATTAACAAATCTAGTGAACTCTACAGTACCTAAACTAAACAATAGCCAAACTACACAGCATCTCGCTTTATATTAATAAATAAAAAATTAAGAATACATTTCTCGCATAACTACAAAGTTTTATAATTCAGTGAAAAAATTCAAAGTCAAATTTTCTTAAGCGACAATCCCGAAGTCGGCTTACAGAAAACTGGGGAAAACTTTATTTTAGGAGAAAAATACCCACCGTCGTTAGGTGATTCTTATTAATTTGTACTTTTGTCAAAGAAGACGCGGAATTAGAGCAATTCTGAATATGGTGGGACGACATTTAGACGTAAAATCCGACTGTCTGCAAACTTAAATTTTAATTTCGCATTTAGTTTTAAATTACAATAATAACTGTTAGTTCTTTGATTATATATTGTTAGTTATTAAAATAGATAACGTCTCTTACGGTTTTTTTTATACTACCGAGGTAGCAAGCAAGCCCGCCTGATGGTAAGCAGTCACCGCAGCCTATGGACGCTAGCAACACCCGAAGAAACACTTAAGATATTACTTAACACTTAAGTCTTCTGTGTCCGGTATTTTCACCAGCTACGGTGCCCTTCACACCAGAACACAGCAATGTTTGCAGACTGCTGCTTGGCGGTTGAATATCTGACGCTGCAGTGGTTCCTTGTACAAGAAACCTACAACCCAGTAAAATCATCATCCCATAAGGTCAGTATAATAAATAAAAGAAGAAAAGCAGACGTCTTCCGACTGATGATAAAGTACGAGTAGGTACACTTATCATAGTATAGGTTTTAAATTGTACGTATATGTAACTAGCTGACCCACGCAGCTCCGCCTGCGCTATTTTTACGTTAACTAAACTTTTAATAACAGACATTCGCATCGAATACATAACCTCCTTTTTTATAGTCGGTTAAAAACTGGGACCCACTTTTTACTTGCTCTCCGAAGCACCCGTTTAGTTCAAATGGCGTTAAACGGTCACCCATCTATTTAATGACCTTACCAAACGTTGCTTAACTCGATCGATTACAAAACCTTGATAACAACTCTCTATGAGTGTTCCCTTACTAATATTTATTATATTATAAAGAAAAATTGATAAAATCGGACCAAGCGTATAACCAAGTACTCATTTTGACTTTAATCCCCTCTCCCAAAAGAACCGTGCTAGATTACGGGATAAAAAGTATCCTATGTCCTACCTCGTAGTAAGATCTCAAATCATGCCAAGTTTCAATTGAATCCATTCAATAGTTTCGGCGTGATGCGCAGCCGTGATACAGACAGACAGACAGACAGACAGACAAAAATTAATAAAATTACATTTTCGGCCTCAGTACCGGTTACGAATGCCCTCCAAATATAATTTTCAAAATATCTTCAATGTACAGAATTGGACCTGTTACAGTTTTATTATAAGTATAGATAGATTTAAGCATTTAATTTTACTAGGTATATATTGGATATATACAATCCATACACTGTCATCTGATCCCAACTCCCAAACAGATAACTAATACAAATATGTATAAACTTTTTTTGCAAATAAATACCTACTTAAATAGATAAACAACAGCTAGATGCGAGATGGAA
Source organism: Furcula furcula (assembly GCA_911728495.1). Lineage (NCBI taxonomy): Eukaryota > Metazoa > Arthropoda > Insecta > Lepidoptera > Notodontidae > Furcula > Furcula furcula. The sequence goes on along the minus strand of OU452262.1, from coordinate 19,389,946 downwards.
ATTGAACCCACAATCTATTGGTTAGCGGCTAGGGTGTCTGACTACTAGACCAACGGGCCTATCAGTCGTCTTCATAGCCTCATCACATCCATCATGCACATATTCTTACAGTAGCATAAAATCCTCTCATCCCCTACCTTTTCCATAAAGATACCATCCGTGTGGGACCCCTTTAATTTTCCCGGGAAACAGTGGATTAATGGCGACTTCCCCTGAAACGTCTTTAATTAAAAACCCTAAATGAAAACCACGGTTTTACGACAACACTTTTTTCCGCTGTTTTTACAGCTGCTACACCTTGCTCGCGAATATTTGAGTGTAAATGTATTTAAAAGACTGTAATTAAATGTTATTAATACTTTTTAAGGTGTTCTTCGTGTAATATTATGTATATATTATTATACTAGCCGACCCGCAGCTCCGCCCGCGATCTTTATACTTTAACTAAATTTTTAATAACATACATTTGCGATGAAAACAAACTTTTTTTAAAGTCGGTTAAAAACTGGGACCCACTATTTACTTGCTCTCCGAAGCACGGAGAAACTTAATTCAAATGGAATTAAACTGTCACCCATCTATGTAATGACCTTGCTTAACATTGCTTAACCTGATTGATTGCCACTTATTGATAACAACAGTCTATGAATGCTTAATCTAAGCTTCAAGTAAAATTAATTAAAAAGAGATACTAATAGCTAAAATATATTATTATAAAAGGAGTCCCTTTAGGCAAGGTTCCGAAAATAGGTACAGCGTTCCCCCTTTGAATAGCTAGACTAATTCTTTGTCCGAGGTAGCTGCCAGCTCTTCGGTATCCTGTGATGTCGACTAACCTTTTTGCTATTTCCATAAAAAGTCTTATAGCACTAGGACCCCACGGACCAAGGGTCTCGACACCGAATGGGACAAAATCATATTCGGAGCCTAGACAGGGGTCTAGTTAATATAGGGGTATTAACTTAAAAATGTACTTTTTACCTAGATGTATTAATGAGATTAATTCTCAGTTTAATGACCTTGCACGAAAAAATTTGCTTACGATATTTTACTTCACAGAAAACCACCCAACTGACACACTATCGACATTTATTTAAATCGTTTGTAAATTAGTAGACTTGGAGCCCTGCGTGGTACATTCTTGAACAGCTCCTTGCACAAGAAATCCACCACCTGGTTAACTATTAGTTAAAACTAATAGTAGATCCAACGCAATTCCTGCACTTAAGACAGATTCAATGCATAGACATATACACCCGTACATATCGCTACATATTTTTTAATATTCTGCAGCTGCAAATAAAACCACAAGCGCAAGGCAATAAATTATAAAGTCCACTGGTGGTACATTAAGGGGCTTCAGGTACAGAACTGGATTCCAACTTTTGTTTACCACTCCTTCGGCTTAATCTTGTGGAAGATTGTGTTTAGCTACAGCTTAACTTTTCACTTAGGGTTAGACTGGGGAAGCGAATGTTATATGGTTCCGGAATAATTTGCAGTAAATAATTTTATTTCAAAAGGCAAAAGGAGAAAGTAGTGTTCTTAGCACCGAAAGCCAATACATTTTTTTTGCGTACTTAGGTACTTCGAATTTTTTGTTAATCAACAACATCTCTTTAGAATACGTACATGATTACATATACCTGGGAAAACAGATATCGTTTAACAAGTCCAGACACCATGATGAACTAAACAGACGGATATCTATCACATGGAATAAATTCTGGAGCAACAAAGAAATCCTCAAATCAAACCTTCCTATCAATCTTAAGAAAAAGGTTCTGGATTCCTGTCTATTGCCCTGTCTTACCTACGGATGCCAAACTTGGATATTTAATAATCATACGAAAAACAAAATACAGGTATGCCAATGGAACGTAGCATCTTAAACTTAAAAAGAAAAGACAAGAAAAGGAGTTCAGACATAAGAAAAACGACAAAAATACTAGATGCTTTAGATCACGGCATGAAACTTAAATGGAAGTTGGCTTACGCCATTGCACGCATGGACAAGAGAAAATGGACTAAAAAAAATTCCACTTGGTCAGGACCATTCAATAACAGAAGCAGAGGTAGACCAAAAGACAGATGGGCTGATGAAATAAAGAAAGTAGCTGGCATAGATTGGATCACAAAGGCAAAAGACAGAAAAAATTGGAGAAAAATGGAGTAGGCCTTTACTCGTAGAGAGGTCCTTAATAATAATTAAAATCGTCATATAAATGACTTATTTATTTATTTTTAACAATCTAAGTTATGAGTGAGTTTCGGAATCTTAGCCGTTGGCATAATACAGCACTATTTAACTTCCTTGGAAACGACAGGCTTGAAGACAATATATGCATCTAGATTATTTTCCTGTAATCATTGTACTGTCGTGTTGTCAACTTGTAAGATCTTAATAAATATAATCTTTAAGTTTATTTGAGTTCTTGAGCAAAGTGTAAATATCAATGTCTTTTTACACTTTACGACATTATTACGATTTAACCATAGCCCGGGAACATGGGAACTAGAATATCAATCTTTTATCAAAACGTTGACAAGCTGAAACAAAGGGTCGTTAAAGCATCGATCCGACCGAGCTTCCTCGATCAATCTTGCGAAATGACGAGATAGTTTAGGAGATGGCGATCAATTTATTAGTAAACATTTATATAGTAATAATACCTATCATATGTAATTTTTAATTAGAGTAACCTATCATATGTAATTTTTAATGCGAAATGCATAACCAAAAGCTAGATTTACATATGTACTTACAACATTAGTTTTGGTGGGAAATAAGTTGGAAGTAAAAATAGGTAAGTGCGAATAATAATTATTTTCTGCTTGTATTATATTATAGTCTTACTCCAGCAGGTCTAGAAAAACCACTTTTGGTGGTGAATCAAAATATGAGCAAGACATGGTTTCATTTTTATTCGTATGGCAACATTAACAACAAATATGAATCTGCTATTTTTTTTTATCAGTACCAAGCAAATACATACAAAGTTTATTTATTTTAAAACTAATTGATTTATTTTAAAACTAACTAAAATTAACTTACAAATACATTTAATTGAGTATGATTCACCTAAAATTACAGGAATTGCGAAGGATCTGCTGTGAATGCAGAATAGGAATTCCTTTTAGATGTGGTATTTTTACATCCACTGTTTATTTCTCTTAACCAATTTTACGTAACCAGCTCTCGGCCTACTATTATTTGCATGAGAACATTTAATACTTCAAAAGTTACCGATGCATAATGATGAAGACGCGGAAGTTCTCTTCTTCTTTGATAAAATAGTTCTTTGTTCAAAAATAATATAATGATGCGAATACAAGTAAGTTGTATATTACAATGTAGAGACAAGACATATACATTTATCTATGTACCACACAGCTTCGCTGTTGACGCCATTCTGTATGTATTTATACATAATTATATTATTAACTTTATTCAGTTTAATTTGGTTCTAATTGGTTCATGCTGTATTATACCAACGGCTAGGATTCCGAAACTCACTCTTAACTTAGATTGTTAAAATTAAATAAGTCAATTTATATGACGATTTGCGAAGTAAACGTAAATTTTATGCGAAGTGTAAAGTAAGTAAACGTTATGCGAAGGGAAAGTTATGCGAAGTGAACGTTATGCGAAGTGAACGTTATGCGAAGTGAACGTTATGAGTATTAATAATAATAATAATATCTTGGGATAATCCACACACGGTCATCTGATCCCAAACTAGGCAGAGCCTGTACTATGGAAACCAGACAACTGATACTAATACTTATATACTTTTTTTTTGTAAATACATACTTAAACAGATAAATAACACCCAGATACTTGGTGGGAATCGAACCCACGAGCCATCGGTTAGCGGACAGGGTGTCTAACCCAAAGATATTATATATAGTGAAAAATTCTATATCTATGGTCTAACCACTAGACCAACGAGCCCGTATTGTAAGTTCTGTAAAGTGAACGTTTTGTGTAGTGTATATAAAGCAGTGAGTATGGAGTTGATGACGAGTATTAATATAAAAACAGCAGATAACAAAAAACCTTGTATTTAGAATTTAGTAGAAATATTGTAGGAGTTTCTTTTTTCAATAATCGTGTACGAAACACATGAAACTATATTGGTATTGGTATCACGGGCTGGTTTCTGCAACTCCACGTCAAAGCGCGTATTTTGCGTAAAATGAAACTATATTAGTTCTACTCATCGATATATAATAAGTAATAAAGTTTAGATAGTATATCGATGGCTCTACTAGTCTCTCTATGATTCTACTAAATGTAATTCAAACCAATAGAAGCTACAAAACAATTCATCGTCTCCGCCTGCGTGTGTGTGGCAAAATAGGTAAGTATTTATAACGTACACCGCGAATGTTTGCCGCGCATGAATCATGCAACACTGGGCTGCTGTTATATATTCACACGCCACACGCCGCGGAAACGCACCTGGCAACATCACCTTGATTGCGGAACAGCCTCGCTGCATTTGCGTTCCCGTCACGAACCCAAAACGCGCGGTGACAAGTGGCCATAGTAAATAGATCTTGCTCGCTATTTCGCATCGGTATCGTTTTATATATTGAGGTAATATGTTAAGTAGGTACATAATACTGTAATCGATGGTTCTATACAAGATCCTTTCCTAAAAAATGAAAATGATGATGATAATGATTTTAAATGAAATATCGAACTGTAAAATAATGATGTTTAATTAACTAGGCCTTCGCCCGTCGGTACATAGACAATCCATATTTTAAATTGTCAAAACGCGGTTGATATTTCCGGTAAATTATTTAAAACTCACACAATAAGTACAAACATCACTCCGTGGCGCAGTGGAAAACCGCCTGCTTTGCTAATCGGAGGTCTCTAAAACCGCCTGCTTTGCTAATCGGAGGTCTCTAAAACCGCCTGCTTTGCTAAAGGAGGAGCAACGAGAGGAGCAACAACTTTGCGTAGGGGGGTTATATTGGGATACCGCTCGATATCTTCTTTACATAGTATAACCATTCCGCGGCGGTCTGTATATCAGCTAAATCCTCCTTAACCACGCGACGGATTTTTAAGCGGTTTTCACCATCAGTTAAATAATTTTTCACTGGAGGTTTGTATCATTAAATAAAACCGCGATATACTCCATAAAATTTCATTTCAATATATATAAAACTCACATACAAATTAATGAAAAAAGTAAACAATTGCCATTAAAAAAAAAAAAAAATATGAAAAAAGTAAAGATATAGTCTTAAAGGACGCCAGCCCAAGGGGGCTTTGCTAAGGAGCCTTGTTCTCATTCTATTATACGAAACGTTAGAGAATAGAAAACAAATCTATGGAAATGACATATCTCCGCTAAGTCACGTGACGACATACGTCATTTCCATTTTTCGTATTGTAAAATAACAACTTGGCTATTCTCGTAAACCGCTACCAGACGCTTGCGGTCATAACAAAGCAAGTTACGTCTTCCCTCTTCAGTGTTATGCAAAGCAATTCAACAATATTATATGACGGTAGTGAATTTTAATAGACTGATATGCAGCCAATGGAATAAGTTACGGACAACTCAGCACCGAAGTTCCCGCTGAGTTAGGTCTGTTCAGTTTGATAGACATCGCCAAATAAACATGTGATGCGGTAATAGTGGAGAGATTAAATTTATAGGCCACTAGTAGGTACGCGACAGGTCGACATAGCAATCGTGTAGTATCCCCATCAACATCTTTGGGAAATATTTAACACGTTTGCTGCGACAGTATCTTTTCAATACTTTCAATTCCTTCGGTACAAGGCATATAGACCTGGTAATAAAACTTCCATTGTGGCGGTACAAGGCTTATAGACCCTGTAAGATTTAAGAAACTTAAATCCATTTTTTGCCTTCATTTAAAAATATATATGTTTTTTTTTCTTTGAATATTAATAATAATTAATTAATTGACATACACCTGAAGCCGTTCGTTAACAACTTGTTTAGTTTAAAAATTATAGCTATATTCAAAATACAAGGCTTAATCACCCGGTGCCGCACTGAATAAGGGAAGTCTGGTGCGTATTTTAAGGATGTGAAATAAAAATATCGATAGCTGTAATTAAGTTTTAATATAATGGAAATAAAACAAACATGAATTAATGTTTTACAATAAAACATGGGTAGCAAAAGCTTTTTTTGCACTGAACACATTTAGTTAATTCTTTTTTACTTTTTTCTCAGCTTGGCGGCTGGTTAAAAAGGTTCGGAGTTTTGCGTAACATCCGACACAATTCCTCTTCTTATCTTACCTTTTACCAAAGTGTGTTTGTCAAGTTTTCGTGCGGGTTCTGAAAAGATAAATTTATTATTATTTATTTGTATGTGTATATGTGTGCGCGTATGAGCGTGGATTGGATGTGGATGTGTATATGTATGTGTATGTGTAAGTGTGTGCACGCATTTACGTCTGCGTTGAAATTACCTGTATCATTGTCAAAGGCCTTTTTTGTAAAATCTTTGATAATTTCCTCCACGAACCGTATTTTTTTTATTACATCACAAAACTTATACTTGCAGTAAACTGTATCATGTTTGGCGAAAACTGCAAAATTAAGTTTGTCATTCACTACATAATCGGCAAAAATGAAAAAGTTCTCAAAGACTCGATTCGGTAAACTTTCTGGGGTTAGTTAGTACGGAACTCACGATGCGCGTGTCCAACTCGCACCTGACCACTTTTGTAAACTTAAATACGCACTCAACGGGAAACGTAATAAGGTAAGTAAAATAAATAGTAATGATGACTCACCTGTCTCTGATAAATCAATCTATAATTAGATTTAACTTTCACTGCATCACTGTCTTCGCAAACATCATAATAATATATTTTTTCGGCACCGTTTTGTTGTTCTTGACGCCATGTCGACACGTGCGTTTCTCACGATTGCAAGCCAACGCCCAACACTAGTCGCGCGAAGCTAACGTGGGGTGCGGTACCAGGTCAGCGGGGTACAAGGTGTTTCGACCTGGTTCCACATTATTATGAAATTTTATTTCTTCCGTGTGGTACCAGGTGTAAAGACCTGGTATTAAAGTAGGTACACCATTGGATTCTATTTTAATAATACATCTTAGATATATATTCATCTTTTTCCTACACCGAACCAAGTTAAAGTTAGGCCTTCCGCAAGACAAGGAAGTCTATACTTTTCTTAGCCGCACTGTAAGCGTAGACGTATACAAGGTGTTTAGACCTGGTATCGGCCTGAACGTGTTAAATAAACAAGTAATAAATATACTGACCTTTTTACATTAAATATATGGGACAAATTCAGCTACGTATTCCTACCACTCCTGTAAACGTCCGCGAGGCGGGCGACGACGCGGTATAGGCCAAGGCTGCGAGGGTGCTGGGGGCCTCTGCCCTTACGGAGACCCGGCACCATCAGCGCAAACGCAGGACCTTATTAGATTCAAAACCAGACTTATTAAACTGCCTCATTGATCAATTCGTAGTTCGTGAGACATCGATGGGCACGTCTAGTTCCCGCAGCGCGCAGCCTGCGTCGTCAATATTGGTTAATTTGGCTCGTGGACTATGCGAGCTCTCACGGCGCGGCGTTCTAAGTTCACATCCACCTACGAAACATATTGCTTTCTATACATTTAGACTTTCGCGTTTCTCTATAGAACATTATAATAATCCGAAATTAGTGTGATTTACCTTGTATAGGCATTCTGTCTCAGTCGGCGCCTGCCAAGCGTATTATTGTAGGACAGAGCATTGGTTATTCAGCGCATGGTATGCTTCACATTCTGTCGCGTGGCATCGCGGTGACATGCCTACAGCCTGGCTAGCAAACCTAAATGGAATACCGAATACCTAGCTAAATGTCATGGAGGAAACTTGCAGGAAACTGTATAAAATATACTTTATTTCTTTAGGATTATATGCAGACTGGTGAAATTTATAATGCACGATCACGAAGATCGCCTTGAGGATGCGATCGTCGCTTGCACGAGCCGCCCTAAAATATGTATAATACGTGCGGACAGGGTAACACGCGATTTTAATTGAAAACTAGTACAGCCTTCGTGACCGCCATAGTACCTTTCAATAGGGTGCGCGTCGTATGTTACACTTTTCTATGCAATTTTTTAATAATGACATACAACATAGACCATTTAAGGTCATAAGCACACATGCCTCAAGTAATCATAACGAAATCATCGAGATTCCTTCTTTGCCAATTTTTAAAAGTAATGAAAATCATACATTTTATTTGTATGAAATAGACCCGCGGTACGATGTTGATTTGAATAATAACATTTTAACAACGGATTATACTCACATCCCTATTAGACATAACATTAATAATGAAAAACAATTATCAACCACAAATGAATATAATACTACAGATAATAGTGATTTAAAAGTAAAAATTAAAAATGAACAAACTAAATAATAAATAAATAAATAATAAAGTTAACGATTGCAACATGAATATTCAATTGTCTCCTGGTAATGAAGAAAATATACAGAATAATTTTATAAATACCTTGAGAAATAATGAAAATGAATTTAATATCAATCATGTCAGTGAATGTGTTAACATCCCTCTTAAAGATTTAAAATTAAATACATCAATAAATAATAATTTACAAAAGGATTTGCCGAATTTTATTAAAGAACAATATATTAATACAGACAAAAAGTCTGAAAATAAAATTAATGCCTTAAATTTTGACGATGTGTCTATGAAAGTTAATATTGATGAGAACGAAACAAAAAAAGAAGAACATGGTGATAACTTTGATATTATTAATAAAACTCAGATTAAACAAAACTTAATAGATTTAAAAGGTAATAACAATATTTCTGTAGGTGTAAGAAGTGATCTAATAAATATTAAATCCAATAAAATGTTAAAAGAAATAAATAATGTTAATGAAGATAAAATAGGAAATAAGAACTATATAAAGATACCTAATAAAAGGAAAATAAAAGAGACATTATTATATAAGAAAATGATAAACAAGATTAAACAAAACGTGGTAGATTTAAAATCTAAAAATTTACCTGTTAAAGTAGTATGTAAGGTGATAAACATAAAGTCAAATAAAATGTTTTTTTTTTTTTTTTTTTTTCATAGTCTCTGTCTATCTATCCTTCCTTTCTTGGGTTGGGGTAGAGAGGCAGTGACCATCTAACGAATGGCCTTGCTAATGGTATACAAGTTTCACCATTCGTTGTTGAAAAATAAATTAATGATAAGTTAGTGAATTAATTAAGAGAGTTGAGCTAGCAGAATCAAGTCTATGAATTGTTAAATTGCTTGAGTGTTGTGATTATTATTTGTAGAAGATTTTCAAAAGATTTAAGGCCAGTTGGATTCTTCATCAAGTCCATTAAGTGGTAGGGGTTTATGTTGAAGTTATTGCAGAGTTCTTCGTGATTAAAACGTTGGCGTGCGTAACTGGGACATTCCTGGATTAAGTGATCCATTGTCTGGACTACGCTGTTATTGCATGGACATTTGTCGGTACATGAAATTTTAAATCTGTGAAGGTATTGCCTATGGTATCCATGTCCTGTTAAAAACTGCGTCAGGGAAAATGATGGTTTTGTTTTGGTCCAAAGATCTGATATTGCATGAATGGTAGGGATTAGATTCCTGGTGCGTTGCCCTTGAGGGGTGTTTGCATAGTAACTGTCCGCTGATTCATTGGTATGTTGTCTGATTTTTGAGTTGATGTAGCTGAAAGGGCAGTGTGAGTAGTCAGGACATTTATGGAGTGATGCTGCTTGTTTCGCAGCTGCATCAGCAGTTTCATTACCCCTTATGCCGACATGTGCTTTAGTCCATGCAAATTTCACTATCCCTGGAAATTGATGCAAGGTTTCCTGAATTTTCGTTGCAAACGGGTTTGTTGAATTTCTATTGTTAATTTCCAAGAGGGCTGACATGCTGTCTGAGATGATAATTGATTGATTTTGGTTGGTCAGTTTGACCCATTTACATGCTTTCTGAATAGCTAATAATTCTGCCTGAAACACGGTACATGTATTGTGTAGTTTAAATTTCTTGACTATTTCACGGTCCGGTGTATAGGCAACAAAGGCTGCACCGACCTGATTGTCGTGTTTGCTACCATCGGTAAATATTTTAATTGACTCTGTGTCACATAGTTGGTCGATTTCGTCTTCGGATGTGACCTGGTCAAAACTGATGGTAAGACGATCTGCCGGATGGAGTAGAGTATCTATGGGAGATGGTTTTTCTGGAGATATGTCGCTTGGTAAATATTGAGTGTGTCCGGTTAATCTGAAGGTTTCAATAGCATGTCGCTCAGTGACTTTGAGGTGAAGTGGAGTAAACTCCGCCAAGGATATTGCAGCAACTGTGGAAATAGTTCTGAAACCCCGAATTGCTTTAATTGCAAAACTTCTTTGTAAGGAAAGGAGTTTTTTCACTACATGTTTATATTTGGTAGCTGTTCCCCAGATTCCAGCAGCATAAGTGATTATGGGTTCTATTACTTGCTGATAAATTGTTCTGACGTTTTCACTGTGTATACCCCAGGTGGGCCTAATAAATAGGGATAGCTTTTTGTAAATTTTTTGTGCTTTTTCTATTACATGGTTAACATGTTTGGTGAAGCGTAACTTGTCATCAATTATTACACCTAGTATTTTGGTTTCAGTGACATGTTTTAATTGTACGTTATTCATGATGATTTTGGCTTTTTTCGCCTTAGGTGAAAATGCGATGAGTTGAGTTTTTTCTGGACCGAAAGTTAACTTGACACTGGCTCCCCAGTCACTGATTGCTTGAAGCACATGGTTGGTTGTGGTTTCTAATTGGGTTAAACTATTGGCTCTGACAATTAACAGAACGTCGTCCGCAAATGCTTGCATGCGACAATTATTTGGCAGTGGTAATTCAAGCAATTCATCCAAGATCAAATTCCAGAATGTTGGGCCACAGGCCGAACCCTGTATGCAGCCTTTGCTTAATTTTTTGGAAGCAGTGGCATCAGCGTATTTGAGCGTAACTGTTCTATCTTGGATATAGTTGTTAATGATTTGGTATAAATTTTTAGGACATTTAACATGATGGAGTCTACTGAGCAGTGCTGGCCACCATGCATTGTCGAAGGCAGCTTTGATGTCTAATGAAACTGCAAGTGCCAGTGGTCCATTTTGTTTGGCATCCTTAATTTCATTTACGGCATTGTGGAGGGCATTGACAGTGGATTGCTGTTCTTTAAATCCATATTGATTTGTCTTCGTGAACTTGGTAGTTTGTAGATGATATGTTAGCCGTTTGGTAATAAGTTTTTCCAGAAGCTTCCCAAGCACATTGATCAGTCCTATTGGACGATAGGATGACACATCAGTATGATCGCTTTTATTATGTTTAGGCAGAATTTTTACAAATGCATTTTTCCAGATGATGGGAAAATATGAGAGCTCAAGGCATCTGTTCATTATGGAGGTAAGTAGAGTGGGATAGCATTCTGCAAACTTCAAGCAGATGTCCGATGTGAGGTGGTCTGGGCCCGGTGCCTTGTTAGGTTTCATGGATGCAAGGCAGCTGATGACTTCTTCAACTGTGAAGGGCTTATCATTGTTGGTGTCTGGTATTGTATTAGCTAAAATACGTTTATTATGATGTTGCATGCTGGTGTCATGCATATCGTCTGGATAGAATTTTTTTAAAAGTGCGTTGGCCGTTTCTTCCGTGGATGTTGTAAACATATTATTTATTTTCAATGTCATAGGTGGTTTAGGTGGAGGGGACATTTTGAAGAGGCGGTTGGTTACAGACCAGACATCTTCTTTACCCTGTTTATTGCAAAATTCTCTAAAGTTTTTGGTGGATGTTAGTTTAATGGCATTTGAATATTTTTCTTTTAGTTCTTGTCTTTCTTGAATTAATTCTGGGTTTATCGTGACTCCTCTTCTATGCAGAGCTTGGATTTTATGATGAATTTTTATAACCTCTTTTTTCAGGTGTTCCAACTCATTATTCCACCATGGGTTGTAAGTATTTTGAAATTTACTGGGGCTAAGTGTGTCTTTGCAAGTTTTATTAATTATGTTAGTTAACGAACACACGTATAATTCCAATTGCTGTTGATTGAGACTGGCCACATTGATTGTGCTTAAGATTGATGATTCAAAGCTAGTGATAATATTAGAAGAGAATCGTTCCCAATCTGCGGATTTTGTACTGTATCTATAGGTCGATAGATTCTGATTGTTTTGTCTTCTGAGTATGTTTTTAGCCACAAAAAACTCAATGGCGTTGTGATCAGAGCTGGGACAAATTTGTAAGTTAACTTTCCAGTTCGTAATTTTTTGGCATAAGTTATCAGATACCAAAGTAAGATCTATTATAGAGCTTCTGACGGTGTGTTGTGTTATTGCTTCGAAAGTAGGAGTTGACCCTTGGTTACATATTACCAGGTCATTGGATATAGCTAAGTTCATGACGTCTTGCCCGCGCTGGTTTGTAGATACTGAATTCCAAGCTGTGTGCCATCCATTGAAATCGCCACTTATAATCACCTGCGAACCTCGGTGGTTTTGAAGAAAAAATTCAAGATGACCTATGGTGCCAGCATTGTCATGGTTTGGTTCAACATATGCACAGCATAGAAAGGTTTTCTGTTTGGCCTTGGTTACTTGCGCAATGCACAAGTTTGGGGTGGAAAACTGTGTAAGACCTATAACTGCACCGGCACTGGGTTTAGTGATGATGCACGCCTTGACTGTACCGCCTGACGTAAACTGGTATATGTTGCATCCTGGTATACATTTCACTGTGGTTAAAGCTCCTACATATGGCTCGGTGATGAGAGCGATGCAATAATTTCCTTTGATAAAAGATAGTAGGAGCTCATGTTGACTTTGTTTACCGCGTCCGACATTACAATATAATATTCCGAGTCCCTGGATGTTAGCCATGTTATTAATATCCATAGTCTGTCATATCATTTACCTTTTCCGTTGCAGATTTAAGTCTTGGGCATGAATTAGATGTGGGCGTATGTGAGATATCACCGTTCAGGTTGAATTTCTTATTGTAAATAGCGCAGTTGTAACATTTGGTGGCTGCACGATCATCTTTTATAGTGCATTCGTTAAAAATGTGACCCTCTGCTGCACAGTGTGAACAGGCTTTAATGGTAGAAGTACAATTGTTCCTAGTGTGCCCAAATTGCAGGCAGTTATAGCACTGCAAAAGTGGACAGAAGCTTTCTACATGCACTTTTTGATGGTCTATATTGATACGCTCTAAATTGATAAGTTTTTTCCATATAGGGGAAGAACATATTAGTATTGCATTATATAGTCTATCATTTCTGTTTTTTCTTGTAAAACGTAATTGTATATCTTCTTTAATTGGGTTGAGGTTTTGAATGTCTTCATTTTGTCCGATAATTATTTTGATAAGTTCATCAGACGGGGTGTCCTTTGAGATACCTTTCAGAATGGCCATAGGTTTTAGTTTTTGTGCTGCCTGCGGAGATAATTCGAATGAGTTTTTGAGTTTATTTAATGTTATATCACGTTGGCTTTCGGTGTCGAATTGTATGCGAAGTCTGTTGTTGCTAATTGATGTAACTTTGGTCGGTGCGAAGTTGGTATCTCGAAATGTAACATTTTTTTCCCAGATATTGAATGCTTCTTCCCGTGACTTATTTGAATTAATTGAGACGATAATTGATGGAGTTGTTTTAGATGGTTGTGGAGGAGCTATAGGGGTGACCGCTGCTTTGGCATAACTGCTTTTGGGGACTGCAGTGGCAGTAGAGGGGTTGCAGGAACGTAGAATTTCCTTCGCTTCTGCTATTTCTTCCTGTACACACTTTTTGACTTCCTCCCTAATGTCTACTGTTTGCGATGATATTGGTGTATTTTTTGATGTAGTTATATAATCGGGTGTAGGAAATTTAGCGATTTCTTCTTTAATAGTGTAAATAAAATGTTAAAAAATAAAAATAAATTTAAGGAAAATAGAGATAGAGCAAAAATAAAGTATATAAGAGAAATGAATAAAATAAAAAGAAAAGATACATTTTTATATAAGAAAACTGTGAAAGATAGATTTAAGCACAATTTAGTATTAAATAATGTACGTAAAAAGAAAATGGAAACACTACTTAAAAATATCATTCGCTCTCCAGATAATTATTTAGAAAAGTGAAGAACATCGGAAATTATTTTCTTTATAAGTCTATTTAAACAAGGAACAGTTGAATTTTATGAATGCACAGAAAGAGTAGTTTATGTCGAAGACAATAATGAATTTTAAAATATCACCTAGGAAAAATATATCGTAGTCCCTCTATGACATTACAATTAAAGAAACTCTTATGCGAATAAAAAGAAATTATTATTGGAACAATATGCAAGAAATAATATCCGCTGTTATAAATTCATGCGATTCTTGTAGAAAAATGAAATACGATAGGAAACCTATAAAACCACTTTTACAATTAACACAAACACAAAACGCACAATTTCAAGAAGTATTCATAGATTTATTCTCTATAGAAGGAAAATATTATTTAACTATAGTAGATGCCTTTAGCAAACTTGCACAAGCCATTGAAATTAGTAATAGATCTACTACAGAAGTTGTTAGAGCTCTAATTAAATATTTTTCATTTTATGGCGTACCAATAAAAATTAGTTGTGACCCAGGTACTGAATTTAATAATGAATTATTTAAAGAATTAACATCAATGTATGAACTTCACATATGTACAACAAATAATCCTAATTCCACTGGTATAGTTGAAAGATTCCATTCAACTATTATAGAAATTTGTCGTTTAGCAAAGTATGAACAAAAATATACTGATGCTGCATCAGTTATGACATATGCTATAATGGCATACAATAATACAATTCATTCAGCTACAGAATTGACACCATTTGAAGTAGTATTCGGTCACACAGACTCGAACTCAGCATTTAATATTAATTTTGAAAAATCATATATGCAACAAATCTTAAAAGATCACGCGAAAAGAACAAAATATTTATATAATTACATATCAGATAAAATGTTAGGAAATAAAGAAAAGGCTAGGGATAGGAAAGGAGGTGAAAGTAATATAGAATTAGAAGAAGGAAAGGTTATACAGGGTGTAAGGGACTACGTACCGAAAACTTTAATATAATACTGCAATTAATGTCCGTTACAAAATTACAGAAACCATTTATATCGGAAATGATAAACCACTAACTTGTTAGTTTTCGAGAGTATAATGGATTTGCAAGCAAAGTTTCATGCGATAATATCGCTCGCACGGGAGGACCGCCGATAACGTGGTAAAGTTGTTTACCTACTAAATAAAATGTTATTATGTCGCCGTCCGCTTGACAGCTCCCGGCGTAACAGAATACACATTATGAGTAATATTTAAACTAGTTTATGTTTATAGGTATTATTAATTGATAATTCTTCTTATTCAATCTCCAGTCTAAATAGTATTAATTAATGATAAATATATAATAGTTATTGTATAAGTATGACTCTTGATTAGCTTACCTGTTTGTCTATATAAACAGAAGTGTCACAACGTTAGAATCAGTCATTCTGTCACCGTCGTTGAGAACAGTTGTAAGTGGAAACTCTGCACGATTGTTTATAAAATATAATTGACCGACAAATGCTTATGTGTTGATAACGTGACCATCCTGATTACCTGAAGTATTACACAACATTACATTAGCGTACATGTGTATATTTGGCACCAACTTCAATAATATTTAAATTATTTTATACTTTTCAGTGATATTGAAGTCGGTTCAATTTTTTTTTAAAAAGATTTTATTTTAAACATTTTAGTGATATTTTCATATATAAAGATTGAACCATCGAAAACCGTAAAATTATCTAGGTAGGTTATGATCACATTATCGTCTACATAGTTTTACATAATTCATGTTTCTTCAGAAAAAAATATCCGGTCGTAATGAAATTTGCATGGAAACATCATAGTAGTTTACTCTCTCGAATCAAAAAAAGAATCATCGAAATCGGTTCATAATTGTCAGAGCAATGTAATGGAGAACATCAGTTTTATGGTTTTTACCAGATAAATTCCTCCACATCGTTCATGGTCCTCCAGGAAGTTCTTATCTTGTAATAAAATTCATACAGATTCAATACAGTGGTTTCTTATTTCGAATAAAAAAAAGAATCATTGAAATTGGTAAATATTTGCCAGAGTTATGACCATTTTTGTCCGACCGAGCGAGTCCGAGCGACTAAAACGTCATCTATATAGGCTTTCTTGCAGCTCTCAGTGCGCAGTCACCATTCTTGTTTTTTCAGGAACTAGTTATTACTAAGCAATAATTTTTTTATGGGACCCAATTAACGGATTAAAGAATGGATGGAAGAAAGATTTTTTCAAATCGGTTCATAATTGCCAGAGTTATGCGCGAACATACATAGAAAAAAAAAAATTATATATACACACATCAAAAGTGTCTAGGGATCAACATATATTTTTGCAATAACTTTTCTCCTGATTGATATTAATTAAAATTTTCTTTAAGGATTCATCAAATAAAGTGTTTTCGTTTGTCACAGTAACGATAAACCAAGTCACCTTTGCATTAATAAAGAAATTTGCCATTTTCCTAATAAAGGGATTTTTGACATTTGAACCACTAACACAAAAGTTCGAAAAAAAGACTGAAATAACAGTTTTCTTTAAAATTTTATTGGGTAACTTAAACAATTAATAATCCGTGTTTCTACCGCGAACACTAACAACACAAGAACATCGGTTTGGCATACTCAAAATGAGTTCATCCAAATCACGCTGTGGAATGGCCGCCCATGTTCGTTGCAACAACAAAAAAAGGTCTTCTTGCGACTGGATACCCTCCATATTCGGCAGAGCTCTTCTCTGTAGCATATCCCATGCATGCTCAATCGGGTTCAAGTCTGGCGACTGAGCAGGCCAGGGCAGGACATTGATGTTAGCTGCGGCGAGAGTCTGTCTTACAACTCTTGCGGTGTGCGGTCGTGCATTATCATGCATTAACTGAAATAAGGGACCGATTTGCACTTGTAGAGGAACGATGACGTCTGATACAATCGTCTCAGCATAAATTTGAGCGTTGAGGTTGCCTCTGATCCAAATCAACTCAGTTCTTCCGCCGATCCAAATACCCGCCCATACCATGATGGTTCCACCACTATAAGGATGGACTTCCTGGCAGGATTTTAATCGCTGTTGGCGTCCAGGGGTTCTCCAGTGTCGTATACGTCTTGTATCCGGTCTCATACCAAAACGAGACTCATCAGAAAAGCACACGAAACGCCATTGTTCTTCTGCCCAATTTCTGTGTTCAAGAGCCCATTGATATCGAATCCTACGATTGTGCATTGCTATAGGTGGTACCCGTAGCGGTCTTCGGGAATGAAGGTTCACTTCATGCAAGCGGTTTCTGACTGTTTGGTCGCTAATTAAGTTCCCTGAAGAGTGATGAAGCCTCACGGCTAACATCATGGCAGTTATTGTTGGAGCTCTTCGAGTTAAGATTTGAATATATCGGTCTTGTCTCCGTGTGGTGCAGCGATACCGTCCTCCATGGCGCTCAGCCACGGTACCAGTGCTTCGGTAACGTGTCCAAAGTCGACTGATAACACTCTGACTTGTATTCAGAGCTAAAGCCACAGTACGTTGCCGGGAACCAGCTTCTATCATTCCCACGGCTCTGAGCATTTCTTCCCTGCTTAAATGACGTCGCCGCTCCATAATAACGTTGGTTTTAATCAGTAGTAGGGAAACAGTAGCACTAATAATGTCTTCAATGCGTTGTATGTTTTTATAGGGAAAATATTGACAGCTGATTTTCATCTTTTACTCGAATTTGATTCACAGTTCCTGATTCAAATTATGAAATGCACCAAAAAGGATCCATATAAATTTATAAAATCATAAATTTATTACAAAGCCACATCTCAATCTCAAGAAATCCGCTTAAAAATGCTTGATCCCTAGACACTTTTGATGTGTGTATATACAGACGAATTGAGAAACTCCTCCTTTTTTGAAGTCGGTTAATAATTGACCGTCAAATGCTTAGGTATGTGTTGATAACGTGACCATCCTGATTACCTGAAGTATTACACAACATTACACTGAAGTAGGGGTTTTGGACATCAAACATAGTTCTCACTAAACGCTTTTTTTTTTGGGAATGATAGACGCTGTTGGCCGCAGATGGCCATTACAGCTTCACCGGACAATAGGAGGCGAGCGCTTAAAGCGCTCTAGCCTTAACGGCAGAAGTAGCGACGAGCTCTAGGGCACCTCAGGGAGGCACGGCCTCGGCTTGGGCTGTCGCTTAAGAGAGGGCTGAGTTTACCACCTGTTCACAACGCGCCCCCACTGAGAAGAACCGGCAAGAAACTCAGTGGGGTGATGCACGTCGTTGAGGTCGCATACGTACGACCCTTCGGCCTCGCTGGCGAGACCGGTGTCTGATAGCTAGTGTAGCATACGGTTGTCGGGGAGGGGACCGTCATGGGGTCAGGAGGGTCGAGCAGTACGTGCCGTGGTCTGCGGCGCGAGTCAGAAGGACTAGGGGCGTAATCGGCGGCGGCGCGGATTAAACTGTTCGCGTGACGGGACGCGGATTCAAAGTAGCGTTTCGACGCTTCTTTGAGGAACTTACGAAGGGGATCTAACTTGAAATCGGAATGCAGATCTACGTTCCGCATGTACCACGGGGCACCGACGGCACGTCGGAGGAAACGATTCTGGATAACCTGGAGGCTATTGATATGGGTGCGGGCGGCGTGCGCGAAAACTACACTCGCGTAAGTCATAATTGGGCGAATGCAAGCTTTGTATAATGTCAACTTATTTCTAAGCGACATTTTACTCCGCTTGCAGAGAATACGAATACAGGCGACCTAATACGAAAGCCGCTCGATTGCGGACGGACCTAATGTGCGGGCCGAAAGTCATGGCGGAGTCCAAGGTGACTCCGAGGTACTTAACCTGCCTAGTCCAGGGGATAGGGCGACAATAGGGATATTGGGGCCAGTCGTCTGTTGGGCCGAAGGCTCCGCGCGGAGAACATATTGGCGGGTCCCCGGGAGAAGACCACCGCGGCACTCTTCTCCGGGTTCACCTCTATGCGCCACGTACGGAACCATTGACACAGGGCGTCGACTGCGGCTTGAAGAGCACGCGTTAAATAGGACATGTTCCTATGGGAATAATAGAGAGCGGTGTCATCCGCGTAAAGGGCGAGTTGGACTCTGCTCGAACGAGGAATGTCGTTCGTGAACAGGCTGAACAAGAGGGGAGAGAGCATGGAGCCCTGAGGGACTCCGGCCTGTATAGGATGGGACGAAGAAAACGTACCTTCGACCCGGTATCGAAAGGTACGATTCGAGAGAAAGTCTCGTATGATGAGTACGAGCCTATCGGGGACTCCTAACTGGAAGAGCTTGTATATCAAGCCGTTGTGCCAGACCTTGTCGAAGGCCTTGGCAACATCGAAAAATAGGGCGCCTGTGTAGACTTGGCTGGCTTGGGCTGGTTGAGCCTGGTCAGGATGTGCTCCGTGAGGCGGTGCACCTGGTGGACGCAAGAGTGTCTGGTTCGAAAGCCAAACTGCTCGTCAATAAGGATATTATTAGAGATGACAAAGTCTTTGAGTCTCGCTAGTAGCAAGCGCTCATAGAGTTTGCCGAGAGATTTTAGGAGACTGATAGGCCGGTAGCTCGCAGGGCTGCTGCGAGGCTTACCCGGCTTAGGGATACCTACTACATCCGCGTCTTTCCACTCGGCAGGAAAGAATAGAATAGAATAGAATAATAATTTATTTGAACACCGCAAAACAATGCAGCACAATTTTAAAAAAAAACTGTCAAAAAATCATACATTAAAAAAAAAAGAAATCAAAATACTATTAGGTCTATACCTAATAGTATTTTGATTTCTTTTTTTTTTTTAAATACTATTATTTTTATAACTACTTATTATAAAAATACTATTACTTAAATACTAAATACAAATATAATAGGTATGTACTATGTGCCACAAAGAGGCAGGTTCAAATGGGTCCCAGATCAGCTTATTGTCAAGCGTATGCCTGACGCTGGTTTTCATCTGGGCCCTGTGTTCCACGGATGTCAGCCAGTGGTATGAACTTATAAGTTTTCAAGATATGAATTCACAATTTTTGAAAAAAGAACCAAAGAATAATGAACAAAAAAAAATACAATTGACATGCGATGAATAAAATAATACAAATACCACTAACTACAAATTGAAACAAAACTGCTACGAAAGGAAACCTGAAATAAACCGCGATATAATCCGCAAAAGCAGTTTTATTTCAATAAATGCTAAACTAACAAATTCACAAATTTAACACAAATAAAATCTAGAGCACTATGCTTGGGGCAATTACTTAACCACATTATATCAACGAAAATATAATAAAAATAATCATTAATAATATGAATAATTATTTAAATAGTAGGTATCTAGGTAGCGAATTACTAAACATTATTGTATTAAAATTAATACTATTAAATATTAGAAGATTAATAATTACAATAATCTATCTATCTATACTATAATAAAACTCAAAGAGCACTTTTTCTGTACATTGAATATTTTTCCAAAATTTCTATGTGGGGATTCTAGTGGGTCCTTGAGCTCTTTTTAAAAAAACAATTATTTTACTGAAGATAACTTTGACTTTATTTAAGATGAAATTGAAAGGAAATAGAAAATAGCAGTTAACAAGAAATAAGTCCGTCCGCGACAAAGGCAAAATCACTCTAACAATAAAATATTAAAATGACGCTAATGCCAATGACGTATAAGGAGGATGCAAGCACAGCATTTATTATTATATGCAAATGTGTTGCTAGGGATATGTAACACCCCCCTCCTTAAGATTTATCATCACAGATGTAGTGATGATAAATAGTGATCAAGAAAAATAAGAATTTGGAAAAATGATTAAGAGTTTGGCGTTTGTCTTAGATTAACAATTGATAATTTTTTAAACTAAAAATAAGAATTTGTAAATTAAATTGTATATAAAATAGAATTAGTAAAATTGAACTTAACATTTTAATTCTTCCAAGATAATTATAGCAAAACGCAAAATATTTAAACAAAGTAAAAATAGTAAATTATGATCTAGTAAGAAATAGCAATGTAAAAGATTTTAAATCGACATTAAATTGAAATTAAAATTAAGAAATATAAAAATTATAGTTATTACAAGGTGTTTGCTAACATGAGATTTCTTTTGAAAGGTCTAGGCGGGTCTAACTCTTGTTGGACCTCGCTAACACCCATGGTTCCGATCTGAATCGATTGGACTACATTACTATAATCTTTCTTATCACACTGGTTAAAGATCTGAATACAACACTGCGATCGGGGCTTATTGCACAATAATTTCCTAAATTTGATTAACAAAAATATTAAAAACATAACTGTAAGCAGATAACTGAACGATAAATAGTGAAAACTGTATTTCTGGAAATGCGAGGGGCTTTCTAGATTATTTAATTATTTTTCTAAAGAGTCTAAATGTATACTCGCATGTAATAATGAGTCTAAGTTATTCACATTATTTAATTTGGTAAAAGGAAGTTTTGACAATGATTTATTTATTTTATGTCTCTCACAACAATCGTCCTCTAGAATATTAAAATTCGCCAACGAAGTGGCGGTTACATTAGATACATAGGTTTCGCTAGCATAAAATTGTAAAGTTTTAAAGAAGGCTTTGCGACCTTTGGGTATATATAAAATACCTGAGCCGAGCAAAACGAAATCATAATTAGGATTAGAAATTGAACAAGATACATGTAATTTTCCAGGCTCAGATTGCACGAATATCCACTTATTTCTAGACAACTTATAAAATATATCTATATGACCTTTTAAAAGTTTAATAGTACAAGAATTTGGCACTTTATTTACGATTTCTGTCATGAGTACAGTTTCACACGTTGGGTTCACGAGAGTCGAATACACGTTACCGAGATCACACACATAGCACTTTTTACTTATGACCTTGCACTTGTCTAAGTCCTCGAACAGTGAATAAAACATCTGATCACTCGTCAACAGTGGCGTGCACTGAAAGCAGGCAAAAATATCTGCGAGTTGTTTAGGCTTTATGCTATATGTTCGTGTTCCAGCACAAATATTCTTAAATTAACCAATATTACCAACATATCCATTAACATAAAAATAAATTACGTTAATTCGTGTCCAAACTAAGATTTTTTTAAATCAAGACTGTTTAGAGAAATCCTAGGGTAGGCAAAGTATTTTTGTCAGTATGGAGCCGCTGAATAAACTTATTAATGTTTTCAAATGCAAATTAATATGTGTATAGTATTTGCTTGCATATGGATATTTGAAATGGTATAATAACATACTTAAAATAGGTGAAACAAGCCGAATACATTTTTTTGCCTACCCTTTGTGCACGCCACTGCTCGTCAATGCCACATAAGGTTTAGTAGGTGCGATAAGCTCATACGTGTCGGGTTTCGCTACATGCATCGTACGGAACTGGCATAGGAACAACATTATACAGATTATAGATCTGTGGCAAAACAAGTGGAATCTTAATTATAACTACGACCCTATTATTATGGAAATAGCACACTAACTTAGATATATCGATAATTTCGTGGATATTTTGTAAGGATAAGGAGTTAGGAAGTTCGCAATGTTTAGGTAGATTATTTACATGTTTTTCTAACTCAACATATAACTGATACGGACTAAGTACAGTCGGGTGCAGAATGTTCATTTTGCTAAATAATACAGCGTTACTAATATTTTCAATATCGAAAGAAATAGAAACGATTATGTTTTCTAGAGCAGTAAATAATGCATTTAAATTAGCCTTTATTTGTAATTTATCATTAGAATTAATCATTTGTTCGAAGGCCGAATTTATGACCTCGAGGTTATGATTTAAGCGATTTTCATTTTCGTTAATTTTATGTACAGAGTTATTAAAAGAAGAGATAGTTGATTTAATGACATGAATATTATCTTTCATGAGATGAGCTAATGCTTTTTCGTCTGACTGTACTTGGTCAATTGCATCAGAGAATTTGACACCGTCATCAGAATCCAGTGTACCGTAGAATGTTTTTAAGATAGATCCACCAAGATCGAGTAACGCACGTTTTGACCTACTCGGTTTGTTGTTAGTTATGAGATAAGATACAGCGGCGAACTTTTTAACATTATTTGCATGAAGACTTTGGAGCGACGCAATAGAATTTACACAATCGAATTGCACCTTTGTAGACTCAAAGTCTCTACAAAATGAGTTTATTTTATCAAATAACTGGGCCCCAACTGTCACCTTTAATGAAATAACATTAATTCAATTGAGTTTTGTTTTGAGCTTATATTCACTATACTCTTAAAAATACTGTGACCTACGCTGAACATGGTTAATACAAAACCAAATAGTGCGGAAAATAATAAAGGATATAATACAAATTGTCTATGGCCTGCTGAGGTCAGAAAGAAATGACGCTATACGCGAGCACGTAGCGCTTTCTCTTTCATATGACGTTCCAAATTACGATTTTGGGGAGAAACATTAATAAATTATGTGTAAGAATATTTGCTTTAATAAAATATTTAAAAGTTGTTTTAGTTTAATAATTATTCATATATTTATTATGTACAATTGTATAACTTCATAATGTAAAAATAAAAAGAAAATTACATAATATTTATGCCGATATTTAGATAAGTAAATTTAAAGTGAATTGGAACGGAACTCTAAAACAAAAAAGTGGGCACACCAATGTTGCCAGATTGGCCCTTAGGCGAACAATTTTCGGCCTTTCGGAATGTACGTTGGCAGCCATCGGCTTTGAGCAAATCCATCCAAAACATTGGTTTGATTGTCATATTTCTATTGGTTTAGTGTGGCACCCACAGAAATCTAAATAACATGGGCCACCATGTTATTTAGATTTCTGTGGGTGCTCAAAGTCATGCAACAACCTACGCTTGGAGTTTTTTGACGAGATTGAAGTGGCAATGGGCAGGCCACATTATTCGTAGAATGATGCACTGAGGACAATCTGGAAGGAAGTTTCTTAGGTCCAAGGTAACCAATCCGAGGCAGGCGACGTCGCGGTGTAGATCCTGCGTTGTCGCAAGTAACGCGACGGTGCAGGGGACGGGAGACCTTGTTTTCTCTGTTTCCCGGGAGGGACGGGTGCTCTAGCAAGCGTCCGGTGTTGGAGGGATTCTGGTGAGGTCCGATCGGTGTGCCCAAAGTTCTACAGCGTCGATGAAGGCCACCGGGAAAGTTTTAGTGGATAAAAATCCCACATCCCCGGCCTGCACCGTAAGGAAAACGTTTTGAAAGTTTCCTCCCAGACAACAAAAATAAGCAGGCCTACCACTAGAGTGACCGCTGACATTATACAAGTCGCAGGATGCAAATAGACAAGTGTCGTTCTTTGTGGTGTTCCGGGGGTTTGGCCTATTTCTAGAAATTTTCCGGCTGATTATGATGAAATAGGCATAAATTCCTAATATGAATTAATACGCACAACTAATGTGAATCTAATAATATGCAAGTTAGAAACCATTAAGATAAGCAATCGTGCCAAAGAAATAGTACATACATTGAATATAATGACAAAAGAAATAATTCTCCGTCCAAAGCATTTGGGCAATGATCTTTTATATTCGGCCTTTCCTACAAAAAATCGGCCCTTTCCCGTAAAGCTTTCGGCTTTCGGCCATTCGATTCATCTGCTGGCAACACAGACATTGGCACTGGGACGGAGACAATACATAGGTATTTAATATTTATTTATCTCAAGTTTTAATTTTCGGTGCCTAAACAAATGAGATAAAACAAATGGAATTAGTACCTAAGCGAAAAATTATGGCGGCATATATAAGCGGCAAACAAACTGTGTTCATAGAATTATAATTTTCGCTATGGAAACAAGGTAAGGATTAGTCATAGTTGAACATAATTAAAACAATGAATATGTATTTTCTATTAATGAAATGATTACGTGTAAGCTAAATCGTGTTTTATTATTCATCTTGCAGAAGTAAAGTTCATTACTATCATCATACGTGGCCGCCTCCGAAACGTGATGCTGAAAGAGTTCACAATGAATGCAATAACAGCTGCTGCTAGCTGTTTGAGCCACTGCAGCAGGGCTAGAACTTAAAATACTTAAATATCAACAAACTCAAGAGGATTTGTTAGATCCCAGTGCAGTGATCCCAGTAAACAAAAATTTCATCATAATTATTCTGAGTTCACATACAGTTCAAACGACGGAATAGTAATTTTAATTATAGCCTATAAATTCTGACAAATAGCAGATTAATTTACCCAAAGGCTAGCCGCACACTGTCAATATTCTACAACCCATCCGACTTAACTGTGCACCTCACTGGATTGCAAGTTCACACCACCAGGTGCACACTTAAATCATACGGGTTGTAGAATATTGACAATATTGTTGACAGTGTGCGGTCTACCAAAGGGGTAGATTGTGGTACCTTAGTCCATCCATCAATACTTTATTTCTAATCATAGTGTGCCGCAGATATAATAATTATTGTTGAATAGGATCCTATTCACTTAGCAACTCTGTACTAAGGAGTGACTAAGTACATACAACAGCATTAAACATTTGTGTGTGTAAGTAGGCCTCGACCATAATATAACATGAAGATTCTATAATAAAAGCAAACCAGCCTTGTTTGACTGCAACCCGGTTTCAAAAAATGTTAACTTATACTTACTTTGATTTTCTTGCTGTTTAGTATCTGAGTTTTGTTTATTTAAGCATACCTTTAGGTAATCTATCATTATTAAATGAGCTAAGTATATAAGTAAAGTACATGTTATTGGTAAAAACATGTAAGTAGTGCATAGTATTAATCTGTTATTGACAATTTGAAATAAAATAAAAATCTCTTAAAAAGCACATGTTTTATTGCATATTTACATCAATATTTATAAATTATCTTATGTATTAAAGTATGTACACTATGAGTTACTGACTACTAGATATTGGTCTAGTGGTAGGACACCCTGGCCCTTAGAGTAATAATGTTCTGTGCCCTGTCCGCTACCCAATAGGTTATGGGCACATTTCCCCTTATCTGGGTGTTGTTTATATCTATTAAAGGATGTATTTACAATAAAAAGTATGTAAGTATTTGTATCAGTTGTCTGCTTACCATAGTACAGGCTCTGCCTTCATTGGATGACTGTGTGTGGATTGTCCCAGTATTATTATATCATAACCTTAGACTTATAACTATTATAGTAGTTAGTTACTTACTTATGTATTAGATAAATAAATACCTAACCAAAATGAAAATAAAAGCGGTATATTAATATCAAACTACAACAGTCTCCGAACCAGGGGGAATCGCTAACCGATAAACCCTGCTGCAGAGCCATATAAATTTCTTTCTGACTATTCGCTGGTATTGTTGTTCACGAATCACAACTTTGTTGTTTCACAGTTATGTAAGCTGCACAAATTGTGTATTACACTATGCTTATAGCAAGCTTTGATACAATCGGATGTTGCATCCAATATTGGGAAGCAATATCTGGATGATTTATAGTCCACTGGTACACATACAAGTTTCATGAGATTCACAACTATAATATTATCTACACTTATTATTTGCACAAATCGTCAAGTCTATTGTTGTCGGCTTCTTCATCAGACGGAGATTTACGGCGTTAGCTTGGATTATGCGTTAGGTTCTTTAAGTCCGTGTTTTTTGGCTTCAACTTAAGTAAAGTGGTCACTCACGAAGCTGCATACGTCGCAGCTTTCGTTTATTATTAGTTTCAGCGTAAACAGCATCCAAAAACTGAAATAATTCGTTTGCTTGATCACCATCTGAAATCAAACTTACTTATTACACACACGTAGATACTAAAGTAATATTTATACAAATAAATAAGTTTCACTAACTTTAAATGTCCCCAAAACTATTTTTTGTAAGTAACTCAGCGTTTTTCATATAGAATTTTACAAAATAATGTTATTGCAGTCGCCTCCGAGCAACTTTTGTATGACGGCTAATTTTGACAAGAAAAACAATATTGTTAGCGTTGTTGGCTATCAAAAGCCACGTCACAGTAAGTTGTAATGCTTCTTGAGTAAAGAATTTAACGTTAATTTAACCAAAACTTCTTAGAAAACAATGTTATTTAAGCACCCAAATAAGATTAGTTTTTGGACGTACCAGTAGGAAAAGTCGATCTAATATTGTATTAGCGCTGCTAATAGAGGTGACAGTTGGGCCCCTGTTCTACATGGCTCATATGTGGTTGAATATTACTTATATCCATGTATGTCACGACATTCCAAAAATCGTTAGTAAACTTAACGTCGGATAGTTTATCGAAGTACAGGCCCGAACTATCCGTTATTTGCGTTATAAACTGATGACCCATGCATAAAGTTAGGGCAAGTCTGAAATAGAAAGAGATACGAATGTTTAGTGGCTAGTATTCTACGTTTAAAGACCTAAGATAGACTAAGCTTTATTTACTAAGTAGTCTAGTATATAAGTAGCTTAAATTTACGATATAGTAATTAGTGTAAAATATAAGAGTATAACTTAAAGATTTAGTACAAGGCATTGTATAAGATTTTGTATAAGACTTAGTATACGATTTAGTATGTAATTTAGTATAATTAACGTGTAAAATAGTAGGTTACGCAAGCTTATTAAATATGATTATTAATTAAATTATTATTGAGGGGCGTTTGTAGCCAGCTTTATTTCATCGAAATGATGACGCACATGTTTACGATTTATTAATAGAGTGACAGTATGGTTGCCGGTAATTTTTACGATTTTGTACGGCCCTTTCCATACTGGAGATAACGCTTTGTTTTGTTTATGATGACAAAGAACATATATCATATCACCGACATTATAAGTGACTGGTTTAGAGTGTGCGTCGTAGTATCTTTTCGATCGTTCTTTAGACGATTGTATGTTTTCTAAGGCCTTCTGGCGGCTATAATAGAGTCGATGATTTAAGGCTCTAATGTAATCAGTGTATGTATTTGACTCTAAGGTATCGATGCTTTTAGGAATGTAGGGTTAAAACCCGAATAGGAGTTCTAAAGGTGAGTAACCGGTGGTTGAATGTACATTAGAATTGTAAGCTAGAATAGCTGTTCTAAGATACAAGTCCCACGTATGTTGGTTGTCTGAGACATACGATCTAAGATATTCTTTTAATGTCGAATGACTCCTTTCTAACGCACCACACGTTTGAGGGTGGTAAGGAGATGCAAAGATGTGTTTGATACCGAACAAACGTTCTAACTGTTTAATAACTTCCGAGCAGAAATTAGTGCCTTGATCGGTGACGATCATTTTAGGTATACCTATATGAGAGATATAGCAAACAATTAGACGAGCTGTTTCTTCGGCAGAACACGTGTGCATAGGATACGCTTGAGAATATTTTGTTAAGTCGTCTTGCAGAGTTAGAATAAATTTGAATTTATTATAGTGAGTTTCGGGCAAGGGCCCGACTAGATCTATGTACAACTTTTCATTAGGCCTTGTTGCAGTGGACGTGATTATTAGTTCGTTTGCCGGCCGGTTAGTTTGCCGTAAAGGTTTGTTTATTTGGCACGACTTACAATTTTTAACGTAGTTTTCAACATCTTGACGCATAGTTTTCCACCAATATGTTTCTTTTATTCTCCCTAACATACGAGCGATACCGGGATGACCGGCTGCAGCGGAATCGTGGTGATCCCTGAGTATCGGGAGTAGGATATAGGATATTATTATGATAGATGTTAACCTTAATGTTAGTATCACGAAATAGAAAAGAAACAATATTATAGATTTTGGTAAAAGATAATCTAGTATACAGATCGGAGAAGTCTGATATAGCGCATTCTTTTTCCTCGCTATACCACGTAGTTATCATATCACGATAATCACGTAAAACATTAAAAATATCTTTATACGTAAATTCGTCATAGAAATGGACACGAATAAATAGATGTGTATACAAATGACTTGAATTACCGGTTGAGTAGAATGAATACAATTCTCTTTCGACGTCCCGGATATTTGGAGTACTCATGGACATATCTATGATGTCCGAACAATAGGGAACTGAGTCATCCAGGTCAATCGAGGTAGGATATGCTATCAATTTACATTTGGCCTTAAGAAGAGATTCGTTAAATTCCTGGATGTTAGTGTTGAATGGGACATCGGATTGACGAGATAACCTTAGGAATTGTTCGTAGGTTTCAGAAGTTGAAGGTTGAACTAGAGGTGATCGATCTAAGGGTTGGATAGGAGGTGATTGAATCGAGGGTTGCGCTTGGAGCTGATCATCGATGGGCGCAGCTGACGGAATGGATGGCGGAGCCTCGAAGTCTAAAGGTGGTGGCATGGGAGACGTATCATCGAAGGTGATGGGTGATTGTTCGGGAGAACCATCGTCGAAGCTCACGGGCAGCGGTTGTGACAAGGGCGGCTCATCAAGAGCATGCACGAGATAACGAGATAGAGCGTCCGCGTTGCAATTTAATTTTCCTTTTTTATAAACAATCTCGTAATCGAATTCCTCTAAAGTTTAAGTGACGATTTTGAATTTATGACCGTATAAATAAGGCCTGAAAACTTTGGTACCGAAAATGATTGCCAAGCATTCTTTTTCTGTGGTGGAATAATTTCCTTCGGCACTGTTTAGGGTTCTCGACGCGAAAGATATTGGAAGATCACTACCGACCTCGCCTTGAGAAAGAATTGCAGACACAGCATAGTTTGACGCGTCGGTGGTTAATACGAAAGGTCTTGAAAAATCAGGATATTGAAGAATTGGGGCAGACGTTATTTTTGATTTAAGCAAGCCGAACGCTTTTTGCTGTTCGGGACCCCATTGAAATTTGACGTCTTTTTTAAGGAGATTGGTTAACGGTTTAGTAATATAAGAAAAGTTTTCAATGAAACGGCGATAATAACCAGCCAGACCTAGAAACGATTTTATGTCACGGGGGGACTCAGGAACTGGAAACTCTTTGACGCATAGGACCTTTTTAGGATCGGGCATTACACCTTTGTCTGAGATAATATGGCCGAGGTACTGTACCTCCCGGCAGAAGAACTCGCACTTATCAGGCTGTATCTTTAGATTATGATCACGAAGTATTTGGAGGATGTTACGAAGGTTTTCGCAGTGTGATAAGAGGTCATGATTAAAGGCTACGATGTCATCCAGGTACGTATAGCAGTGAGTACCCTGGAGACCACTAAGGACGATATTCATAAGTCGCTGGAATGTAGAAGGAGCATTGCGAAGACCGAAGGGCATTCTGGTGAACTCATAGTGACCAGACGGGACGCTAAAAGCGGTTTTCTCTGTGTCCTTGACCTTGACCTGATGGAAAGAGGAGGCAAGGTCAAGCGTCGAAAAGTACTTACTTTGACCTAACTGATCTAAGATTTCTGAGATATTAGGAATTGGATAGGCGTCACCGATTGTTACTTGATTTAATTTCCTATAATCGATAACGATGCGCCATTTGGGTTTGCCAGATGCATCTTGTTTCTTTGGCACCACCCAGATAGGTGCCGACCACGGTGAAACAGAGGGACGAATTATTTTTTGTTCTAGCATGTCATTAATTTGTCTATGGACTTCCTCTTTATGACACTCAGGGAACCGGTAGCTCTTAACGGCTATTGGAATATCGGAGGTCGACCGAATCTCGTGCTCAAGGGTACTTGTGCACGTGAGACTATCCCCCTCAAGATGGAACACGTCATAAAATTCTGAGCATATCTGCCGTAAACAAGCCTCTTCCTCTTGGTTAAGGTGTTCACAGCGGATTGCCTTTTGGACTCGATTTTCACGATCTGCGTCGAACCTTATTTGGTAGCAGCGTGACTCATCAGTTTGATCTGTGTTAGAAGTGTGTGAGGCGTTCTTTTCTAGGATAATTGCAACCGGTTCTAATGTAAATTTTAAATCGCTTAAGGTTACTTCAGATTCGGATGTATTTAGGACCGATATAGTTATTTTATTATTAGGCTTGACCTTCACCAAGCATTTAGAAAAATAAATATTGGGGTATTCTTTTAAATGGTTACTTAAAATGAGACCTTCTTGTAATTCTGGGTTGGAGACTTCGCATTCGATAAACATTTCAGATCTCGGCGGCACGACATAGGAAACCTGCGATGTGTGTAACTTAAAACGAGCGGTAGGGTGACCACGAATTTGTAGGACGTTATCCGGATAATTGATTAAGCTCTTATTTTGCTCTAGAAAATCGGAACCTATGATGCCATCGTATTGTAGATTGACATCCTCGACGACGTGGAAATAAAATGGGGATAACGGGACACACTCTTCAGACTTAATGCTTAATAAAAACCTGCCTAAAGTGACTGAATAGGAGTCTATATCACTAATTCCTTTGAACATGACCGTATGGTTTTCGAGAGTTGGTAGCGCTGGAAGACTAGATTTTTTTATAAGAGAGATGCAACTACCAGAGTCTACTAGTAGGAAAACGGGTCTCAAAGTATGAGATGTGTTCACGACGATGAAAGGTAACTGGATGCTTTTATGATTAGATATGTCATAGACAGTGGGTAAAAATTCCTTGGTTGTTATAAATTTGTCTAAACTTTGCTAGGAATTGAACGTTTAGGGGATGTGTCTCCGTGACTTACTTGATTTTGGTCACCCGAACTATGATTTAGCAAAGATTTATTTATAGAGAAATTAAAGTCGTTTTGATTATACGATTTAGCATTAGAATTATTATGGTTATTTATTAAAGATTTAGTACACGAACTTGTAGACGCAGTGGCGTAGGACGATTCAGGGCAAGACTTAGTAGATAACGACTTAGTATTACACGACTTAGAACTCAACGACGTAGTAGGTAAAGATTTAGTACACGATTTGGAACTCGACGACATAGTAGGTAAAGATTTAGTACACGATTTGGAACTCGACGACATAGTAGGTAAAGATTTAGTACACGATTTAGAACTCGACGACATAGTAGGACACGACTTAGTAAACGACTTAGGATTCCACGACATAGTACATGATTTAGGACTCGACGACATAGTAGGACACGACTTAGAACACGACTTAGAATTCGACTTAGAACTTGAACACGCTTCCGCATAAGACTTAGCACACGATTTATTAGCATACGAATTAGAACTTGAACACGCTTCCGCATAAGACTTAGCACACGATTTATTAGCATACGAATTAGTACAAGAGTTACTATAGGATTTAGAATTAAAAGTTGCATTATGCGGAGTTGTGCCTTTTATTTTCACAGGTACTCGCCGGCACGAAGACGATACCCGAACCGCTAGTTTAAATTAC
The DNA here is from genome assembly GCA_911728495.1 of Furcula furcula. Lineage (NCBI taxonomy): Eukaryota > Metazoa > Arthropoda > Insecta > Lepidoptera > Notodontidae > Furcula > Furcula furcula. The sequence goes on along the minus strand of OU452262.1, from coordinate 19,357,471 downwards.
CAGCGCGTTCGTCGGTTGTTTCATGGAATACTTGCGGCGATTCCGCAGTTATTTGATTCAGCGGCATATTATTCCTATGGGAATTGTTATAATTATTATATAGGCGTTTACGACAGTTTGATATGTGATGCCCGGGGTTTTTGCAATAACTACAAACTAGTTGCGAATTTCTAGGATAGGTTCTCGGATCCCGGGTTTGGTATCGTGATGGGTTTGGCCTGGGATCACGGGACTGGGACGTAGGCGGCGGATGCGTATAATTTCTGCGTGTAAAATTCTGAATTTTCTCCTCCTCAATCGCGACATTAATGGCGTCATTTAGGGTTTTGGGACTACGGCAGCGCACCATGTTACCGATACTAGGGGGTAACCCGAACATAAATGAATGCAGAGCTAGGTCTTCCGTCATTGCTAAGCGACCGGATATGTCTTTTTTATAAGGTTCAGAATTATATATTTCGGTTTGCATATCGGTTAAACAATTATCGACGCGAAGTCCAAATTGTGATACGGACTCACTAGGCCGTTGTTTACATGCCTGGAGTTCGTGGAAAAGATGACTATAGTGTTTTCTTTCTCCAAAATTTTGCCGCAGGAATAATTTGAGGGATTCGAACTTATCAAATATCTTATTAGAGCATGCTATTCGAGCTTTACCTTCTAATTTTGATATAATATATTTTAATAGTAATTTATTTTGGCTTTCTGATGCGAGATTTAACGCATCAGTGCAATTTGTGAGAAAAGCCGCGAGGAATTCGCGACTTCCGTCGTATAAGACTTCAATATTGTAACATACAGGCGACGGCTCACTTACTACTTCCTTGCCTTCACTTTTCGACATGATGATTAGCTATTAAAAATCAGAAAATCGACACGAATGTACAAAAATAAAAAACAAATAAAGAATTATAATACGTGTGGCAATGACTTGTCTTGCTTCCCCTGCTGGTTGGTGCTGTGTCTGTTATCCAAGGATAACAGATAAGTTTCACTTACTGTAAGAGGAGCACACTTTTTATCATTGTAGGCTGGACAGCAGCGGAGTGTTCGGCAGGCTTACACGGGGTAAGGCTTACTGTCGCGAACAGCACCAACCAGCAGGGGCCGGTACAGCACAGCACCAACCAGCAAGAGGCGGCGATGAACCAGAGCGACTCAGCGGGCTTACGCAACAGGCACTAGTGCCAGCAGGTAAGTACAGGAACTGGAGACGACAGGAACGAGCCAACAGGAACGAGCCAACAGGAACGAGTCAACAGGAACGAGTCAACAGGTACGAGATAGCGATGGTGACCACACCTTGTCGGCCACTCAGGTCAGGACTTGACACCAGCTGTGCAGGACTCGGCACAGCGCGAGCGGTATGAAAAGATCTTACGTGTTCGTGGTGAAGATTTCTTGGGGAGAGTGATATACACACGAACGCGGCGCGGCGGCACAAAGCTCAGGGAAGTTTTTACGAAAGATAGCCAGCACGACGTTTCTGGCTATCCCACTTCTGACACCACTGTTACGGAGTGGGTCCTTGAGCTCTTTTTAAAAAAACAATTATTTTACTGAAGATAACTTTGACTTTATTTAAGATGAAATTGAAAGGAAATAGAAAATAGCAGTTAACAAGAAATAAGTCCGTCCGCGACAAAGGCCAAAATCACTCTAACAATAAAATATTAAAATGACGCTAATGCCAATGACGTATAAGGAGGATGCAAGCACAGCATTTATTATTATATGCAAATGTGTTGCTAGGGATATGTAACAGGACAACAGGGAGAGGAAGAGGGGGAGTGTGACGGAAACCGAAGCGGGAGGGGGAAAGAGAGAGGAGAGAAAGAGCATATAATTAGATTTTTTTTTATAAGAGAGAGAGAGATGGAGAGAGATAAATCTAGGTTGGAGGGAGAAAAGGGGAGCAAAATGTAATAAAAGCGCGGGTGGAGCTGCGCGGGTCAGCTAGTCTCTAAAATAAAAATGATAAGTTAATAAAATAAATAATTAAAAGACGCAGTGGGACATGGCTGCGTTGAAGATAGTCACTAAAAGACATATCAGATGGACAGGGAGAACCCTAAGAACGCGATTGGAGATGCCGTCGGAGCCCGGTGCTTTCTTCGGCTTAAGGCCTTTGATCAGGTCTTCCACTTCGGTCTGCGTGACCGGGGAGAGGGATTCGGTGGGAGGGAGTGAGGACCTGCGCTCTACTTCCCTATCCACGAGATCGACGTGCGTCGGATCGACGGGAGCGGAGCTGGGTGTGCACTGACTCTCTAGAGAGTCAGCGAGAACCTCAGCCTTCTCGTCGTCCTCGAACGCGGGTGGGTCGCCTAAAGGGCGGGTCAAGGGGGGCATGGTTGATACCGTATCGGTTTTGAGGAATCTCGCGAGCCGCCAGTAAGCCTGGTGTGACGGCGAGATCTCCTCGAGAAACCCTCCCCATGGAGCCTCCCTGAGTTCCGCGATGCTGCGCTTCACGTCCCTCTGCAAAGCAGAGAGGAGTCGTACGCGCGAATAGCCGCGTTTTTAGCGCGGACTAATTCCTTAATGTCATCGGGCAGCTTGAAGCGCACAGCGTAAAAGTTGTCCGCTTCAACCTGCCGGGAGGACTGGCTGATGGCCGATTTAAGATGATCGGTGAAAGCGCCGATCGCTTGGTCGGTGTCCTGAGGGGACGAGATTTGCGCCGGGAAGCGGGCAAGATTCGGAGAGTCGGCATCGGCTAAACAGGTGTTTAGTTGATGCCAGTCCAGAACGGTCCTAGTGACCGGCTGGGAAGTGGGCGGGGGACCTAGTTCCATTAGGACCGGTCGGTGGTCAGAGTCTAGCTCATGGAGAACCTCTAAGGAGCGCAACCGGAGGGTCACACCCTTCAGGAGGGCCATGTCTAAGACATCGGGGTGGTGATTGATATTATTGGGATAATGGGTCGGGCGCATAGGTGCGATGACGTCAAAGTCGAGAACGTCGACCAAGGCGTCGAGGCACCTGCCGTTGCCGGTGGTGACGTTACAATTCCACCTGACATGCTTGCAGTTGTAGTCGCCGGCCAGAATGACCGCGCTGTCCAGGTCAAGGAGTGACTCGATATCGCTCCTGAGGAGCCGCTTATCAGGTGGAAGATAGATAGAGGCTATAGTGACAGCCGAATGGCCGGAAAGAGAGAGGTGGCAGACCGAGGCCTCTATATTAGTGAGCGCAGGGGGATCGATAGGGATGCAGTGCAGGGCCCTTCTGTAATAGATGGCAGTGCCACCTCCGAGGGAGGTGTCACGGTCATTTCGCACAAGATGGTAGTTGGCGATATTCGGACTCCTATGAGAGGGTTTCAGGAGGGGTCTCCTGCACCAACAAGACATCAACTTGGTGACTTCGCAGGAAGTCAGCAACCTGATCTCTTTGTCGGGAGAGGCCATGCGCATTGAAAAATGCGAAGGAAAGGGAATGCGGTTTTTGCCTACTGTGGTGTAAATCCATTTACGGGCCTACGTTTGAGTTTACGGGGGACAGGGCGTAGTAAACGTCCTCGAAGTCTGCGATAGCTACTATCCTATCGGTAGGGGTCTGTGCGCATCGAAGGCGGTTCGCGAAAAGGCGTATTCTATCGATGTTGATACCATCGATAGAGCGTCGGACCAATTCAAAGTCCGAAGCGAGGCTAGACGTGTGCGCTGAAGGCGCAGGCGCGGCCGGTTGCTTGACGCGGGGGGCCGGAAGCGGCTGCGTAAGAGGCGCTGAGGGCGCTGGGGGCTGAGGCGCTGAAGGCGCGGGGGGGTAAGACTCCAAGGGTGGAGGGGCGGAGGCCCTTGGTGCAGAGGGCACCGAGGGGCGGGGGGGGAGCGCGGAGATTGTTGCGCCTCGCCACCCGGCGGTTCCTCTTTGGGGCCCTCGGACAGCCGCGATAGTTCGCGGTGTGCCCGACGGTCTTGCAGAGGACGCATCCGGGAGGCTCGGTCGCCGTCTCCCTGTCGCGCTCGCACTGAGCCGTCGCGTGGTCTCCTGTGCACTTCACACAGCGAGGCCGCGCGAAGCAGTTGCGGGAGGAGTGGCCGTACAGCTGGCAGTTATGACACTGCCCGGGTAGTCCACGTTTGTGAGGGGCTTCCACGGCGAAGCCGGTGAGGCCGCAAACAGTCTTCAAATTGAAGATCTGCTTGCCCTCGTCTGAACGCAACTCCGGTTGGAGCGGGCGGTTGGGAGGGTGTATATGGTACACCTCCAGTACCGGGAGGGACTGCGACAGAAGGTCGTCTTTAATATACTCATTGCTGAGTTGAACGGGGACTCCGCGGATTACGGCGCGGATGATACGATGGTCGAGAGTATAAGTATGGAAACCTATTTTCTCGGCTCGGAGAAATTTAGTGAGCTCGCGGTGTTGGTCCGCGGTGGACAGGATAACCCTAATACCAAGGGGCGTGTTGACCGCTTTGGTATAGATGATATTACGGGCGTAGATCGCCTTGTTGACTCGCTCCCACGCGGCCTTGTCTTGAACGACAATGGGCGGGGGCGGGGGGGACATACGCGGGGGCCGCGAGGGCGGAGGGGACTTGCGGGGTACGGGAGCCGGAGAAGCCATCGGCGAAAAGTACGTCGGCAGCGGGGTCGAACGGATGACAACCGAGAAGCCGTCAGCAGGCGTGGTGGGACGCGGCGAGTTAATGAGCTCGACCTCCATGTCGGAGCTCGAGGCAGACTTAGAGTCCGTCTCGGGCTCCGCATGGAGGGCGGGCGGCAACGGAGTCGCGGCGGAGGACGCGGTCGCGGGGGACGTAGACGCGGGGATCGCAGACGCGGAGGGCGCGGCTGCTGAAGGCAGGGTCGCGGAGGGCGCGGTATAGGACGCGAAGGCCTTGATCATTTCGGGCATGTGCGCCTTTGCGAATTCGAAGAATTCGCAAATGTACTCCACACCCGGACGGTCCATACTGCTCGTAGGGGCAGGCGCACGACTGGGGGGGACACCCCAGTCGGTGTGTAGTGAATGACTCCCCCCACCGGGTGAAGGTGGGGGAAGGGTGAGTAACCTAACGTGTGACTCTCGCCAAACTCAATGTGCGAGAGGTGAGTAGCCCTAGATGCTCCGGGGCAGAGACAGCAAGCCGACCGGAGCCGACGTGGTGCCAAACAGCACCCGAAGAATAGGATCAGGAAGAGGAGGGTGGGAGGGAGACGATCAGGGTCGACTAGGGGCCACCCCTAAGGCCGGTGAACCTGATCCCGTCCGCGTTGCGCGGTTCCGGGACGAACCGCGCGAGCGCTCGGGTCCCGCTCCGCCAAGGCAGTAGACACCGTAGGGTACCCTTGGCGACGACGTAAACCGGTGGATTTAAGCAACCCGTGAAGTTACAGTCGATACGGGAAACAGGAGGATGTGCTGATTGTCGTGAAAACGACAATCGCAGATCAAAATACGGACGCGTAGAGCACTCGCAGACCTCGTAGACGGTGCGAGGGAGACGGATAGAGACCGCAGCACGCGAGCGACTGGTGCCGACACCACGCGGCGGAATCTGGAATCACAAGCACACGATTACTCGGATAATGGCAGCGCACGACCGATCTGGATCGGGGCGCGCAACGGACTGGGGGACCTAAACGCTTATAAACTTGTTACATAAGCACATAGTTGGTAGTTAGTCACAATTCAGATTCAATCTTACTTCGAAGGCACTGCCCATCAACATTGTAGACCTGACTTATTCTTGGAGCTGTTGAGACCTTCTCGACTGGTCCTTGACGACAATACAAATAGGTACTAATAGATCTATAGATACAGCGATCAATCACGCCCCTGTATCACATAAGGAACACCTAACAAAGTTTTACGCCTTTAAGTTCCAACGACGTAGCGGTGTGTTCTCTTTGTAACATAATAACATTGATAGACGTCGCCAAGTTGTTATTGTAGAAACATACGACTCTATATTTCTAACGTATACGCTCTATGGCCGCACCGTGCGTCAGCCTAACTAATTTCTGAAGTCAGACAGACGTCAGAAATTAGTTGGGTATTAATTATGTAGTAAACGATCGACACGGTTCGGCTTTGCCTAGTCTTAAATCTTATAAAAGGCTATCAAATGAAAAGCGCTGACGATCTTCTGAAAACAGAAGTTCATCCATTCTAATCAGCCAAAACACATCCACTGCTGAACAAAGGCCTTAAGGCGATGTCCTAACTAAACGTAACCGCCAGTTAGGCCACTCGTTTGACGTCCGCGACCGCGAACTTGCGATGATTGCGAGATCGCGTTCTATTAGGACACTCCCTTAAAGGCTCCCTTAGAAGGGAGGGGGTTGCCATAAGCCCCACGCTTGGCAGGCGTCTTTGGATCACAGGTGGTAAGTAATGCAATAGAAAGATGCTGCTGCCCGTCTTACTGTTTTCCCTTAGTCGCCTCTTAGGACACCCAACGGGAGATGGCAGGGTACTAAGGTGCTTTTTTTTGACGCTGGGGAAATCTTCCAAAGATCCTCGGGAGCTGTGGGGTTCGACCATGGTATGTGGGATTCTTACCCAATAAAACCCCCGCGGCTGTCGCATCGGCACATGAGAGGGGGACCTCTGGGCTCTCCGGTGGGATCTGCAGCAGGGGCCTCTCAGTGCCTTGCCTTTGAGCCCGCCGCCGGGGGGCGCATTGTAGCCCCCCGGGAACCTGACACGGTGCTCACGGGGACGGGGGTAGCAACCCCGCCGCCATCCTCCTCGGAGTCGCCGCCGTACTTAATGGCCGTCCTAAGGGCCCACACTCCGAACGTCCAGCGACTCCGAAGGGGGGTGCTAAGGTGCTATTCTAACCTGGACTCCCCACGGTCCACGGTTTTTTTTTGTAAATACACACATCAAAAGTGTCTAGGGATCAACATATATTTTTGCAATAACTTTTCTCCTGATTGATATTAATTAAAATTTTCTTTAAGGATTCATCAAATAAAGTGTTTTCGTTTGTCACAGTAACGATAAACCAAGTCACCTTTGCATTAATAAAGAAATTTGCCATTTTCCTAATAAAGGGATTTTTGACATTTGAACCACTAACACAAAAGTTCGAAAAAAAGACTGAAATAACAGTTTTCTTTAAAATTTTATTGGGTAACTTAAACAATTAATAATCCGTGTTTCTACCGCGAACACTAACAACACAAGAACATCGGTTTGGCATACTCAAAATGAGTTCATCCAAATCACGCTGTGGAATGGCCGCCCATGTTCGTTGCAACAACAAAAATAGGTCTTCTTGCGACTGGATACCCTCCATATTCGGCAGAGCTCTTCTCTGTAGCATATCCCATGCATGCTCAATCGGGTTCAAGTCTGGCGACTGAGCAGGCCAGGGCAGGACATTGATGTTAGCTGCGGCGAGAGTCTGTCTTACAACTCTTGCGGTGTGCGGTCGTGCATTATCATGCATTAACTGAAATAAGGGACCGATTTGCACTTGTAGAGGAACGATGACGTCTGATACAATCGTCTCAGCATAAATTTGAGCGTTGAGGTTGCCTCTGATCCAAATCAACTCAGTTCTTCCGCCGATCCAAATACCCGCCCATACCATGATGGTTCCACCACTATAAGGATGGACTTCCTGGCAGGATTTTAATCGCTGTTGGCGTCCAGGGGTTCTCCAGTGTCGTATACGTCTTGTATCCGGTCTCATACCAAAACGAGACTCATCAGAAAAGCACACGAAACGCCATTGTTCTTCTGCCCAATTTCTGTGTTCAAGAGCCCATTGATATCGAATCCTACGATTGTGCATTGCTATAGGTGGTACCCGTAGCGGTCTTCGGGAATGAAGGTTCACTTCATGCAAGCGGTTTCTGACTGTTTGGTCGCTAATTAAGTTCCCTGAAGAGTGATGAAGCCTCACGGCTAACATCATGGCAGTTATTGTTGGAGCTCTTCGAGTTAAGATTTGAATATATCGGTCTTGTCTCCGTGTGGTGCAGCGATACCGTCCTCCATGGCGCTCAGCCACGGTACCAGTGCTTCGGTAACGTGTCCAAAGTCGACTGATAACACTCTGACTTGTATTCAGAGCTAAAGCCACAGTACGTTGCCGGGAACCAGCTTCTATCATTCCCACGGCTCTGAGCATTTCTTCCCTGCTTAAATGACGTCGCCGCTCCATAATAACGTTGGTTTTAATCAGTAGTAGGGTATGTTTTTATAGGGAAAATATTGACAGCTGATTTTCATCTTTTACTCGAATTTGATTCACAGTTCCTGATTCAAATTATGAAATGCACCAAAAAGGATCCATATAAATTTATAAAATCATAAATTAATAACAAAGCCACATCTCAATCTCAAGAAATCCGCTTAAAAATGCTTGATCCCTAGACACTTTTGATGTGTGTATATACTTAAATAGATAAATAACACCCAGACACTTGGTGGGAATCGAACCCACGACCTGTTGAGCAGCGGCCAGGGTGTCTACCCACTGGTCACTAGAACAACGGGCCCGTCAAAATTATATTATCCCGTATATTCTCTATGTTAATTAGTAACTACAGAACAACACTTTTGCTCGTTAGACGTTTCTTACTCGTTCCTTAGTTAAACAACAACCCCAGTTGAAATGTTTGACTAATTTCACACCCACTCCAAAATATTATAATTGGCATGAATTGTAAACATTTTGTGTCTCATTATACTTAAGAATAGACTTGTGGTGGTAAAGATGCGTTAAAAAAATAGTCTCGCCGTTATTTTAGTAACTGGTTGCGAAACAAAAAATAAGATCTTCTTTGGTAACTGTTAACGCGTAGGAGTTAAAAGAATACCATTTTTTTTTATAAATTAATTTATTGACCTTCCTAACTTACTTACTAAATACTTACTATGCGTTTCAAGTTTCAACTAAGAATTTGGCCGCTATGATGATCGCGACTGCGGAACTTCACTCGTTTATTACGATTTTTGTACCGGCAGCAGAGTAAACACAAAATGAAAAATTCGCCCCTATTAATTTATTGTAATTTCTTATTTTGCTATCTATTTTTGTTAAAATATCATTTTTATTCTAGTACTTATATATTTTAAATGGCAAGATGGCGGCCACATTCTTAGTTGAAACGCATAGAGTACCTGATTGCGGTAAACCCAACTAAAATTAAGGTAAAACCACTACTTTCTAAAAGTAACACTGCAAAGGAAGAGAAAGGAATGAACCATGGTCCCCTTGCTGCGAGCATGGCTACCTGGTTTTTGAAATCGAGTTCGATCGAACATTATTTTAGTCGAAATTTATTTGTTCGATAATGGCACGTGAAAGTCTAAAAGGATATCGAGTTAAATGTTCGACTAAATAATACTAAAGTCCTCCTAAATGATACGGCTGCTTCGGCAAATCTACATAATTATCATCACGCTTAGTAAAACAATCAATCTATGATTATCCTGAAGTTGTAGTTATGGTTATGCTTGATAATGTATTGACAAAACTTCTAAACTTACTATAAAAACTTTATAATTCTAAACTTTATATACTTCATTCAGGAAGGATATTTAACCCATAAAACTGCATGATTTAAACTAGAAATAAATATTAAAGACGATCAATTTTAAGCACTTCTTTTACCTACGTGACCTCCTTACTCCAAGGAGTTAGTAGGTTTTTAATAAGTTTTTGCTGTGAATCGTGGAATTTGACAGAAGAGTTTATCAAATCGATTAATAAATACCGAATCAGATCAGAATTAACAATATATTTCGGAGACGGAATGGCGGTTCGTATCTAAAATTCACATAGTTTCCATAATATTTTCTAAGTTTTGCCTTAAATATACCGTTTATTTTCAGTCAATGGCCTGGTGGATATACGGACTAATCGCCCTCTCAGTGTTCATAACGTGCTTGTCAGTAAATTACATCGTCAAAATGATAAACGGTTAGAAATTATTATTTTGCCTGCTACGATAGTAGGTACCTACGCACGATTCCACTTTATATTATATACACTTGTAAGTGCCTTGCATGCGATATACTATCTAGTGCCTTGTCATGTAGTCTTTATGATGCATGTAGGTACTTACCTATATTATTATACAACGATATGGAGGCATGGGCGCCGGTAGCAGGGTGCAAGGGAGTGCATTTGCACCCCCCCTGGCATTAAAGAAAATACATAGCGTAATTTTTATTTTTTTATTAACTTATGTACTGTTTAATAAAAACTGAAGACGGACTGCGCGATTTAAATTTGACTTTACATTTATTTACGTACACACTTAAATTTGAAATACTACATACTTAATATAAATGTATGATTTTATATTAGTTATTAGTATAATTTGGGAGGTGCATCTCCATTTACACATTAGATGGAGATGCACCTCCCTGAAAGTAATCCTGGCGGCGCCCATGGATGGAGGGTAGGCAGCCAGTCGATATATATTGTTGTTAACGTAACCTGTGATTCTATTCACTCCGTAATTCTCGCAGTACAGGAATAGGACCCATAAACATTTTTGATGTTTCAATAGTTCCTGACCTCTGTTTTGGGGTCTCTCTGTCTTGTTTTGAAATCTTACTTTGTTTAATACACTATCTATCTAATGTTCTCCTTTATTTACGCGAATACTATCTACACATTGAAATAAAACTTTTTTTACGGATTTATTATACGCGACATAATCCGTAAAAGTAGTTTAATCTCAATACCATCTATATCTTCTTAATTACTGGTACTAACTATTGGATGAAGTTCTGAAGGTGTCTCGTAGAAGAATACAATGTTTATTTCTTTTCAGAAGCACGTATTGAGAAAAGGTTCGTAAGAATTTCTAAGAAAAACTCTGCATGTCAAACCACACAAGTTCACATGCAATTCTTAGAATTGGAAGATGGTAGATCAAAATTAGCCTTAAAACGAACTTTAGGTGACTCAGAATCGGCTATCAAAGGCATTTCATTGATATTTAACAGAGAAGATAATCTTAATAACGAGAAAAGAAAAGAAACTGAAGAAGATTTCTTAGAAGACGATGAGGAAGTAGTAGCTAAAAAAGAAGACTTTGAAATAATCCAAAATAGTGATTCTGCAAATGATTCAACAAAAACAGATGATCCCTATCAAAAACCTACCTTTTTAGGGAAAATTTATAGTAGGGCTAATAATTATATAATGAACAGAGATAATGATCAAGATAGCATTCTAAACGAAATGCTAGATAAGATTATGACTAAGATTCATGATGACAAATCTATACCTAGTATTAAAAATAATAATTCTACGTACAAAATTATAAAAAACAGAGACAACGATCAGGATAGTATTCTGAATGAAATACTAGATAAAGTGATGGCAAATATTCATGCCGATAAATCTACATCTAATATTAAAAGTATTAATTTGCTAGAAGATAGTAAAGACTAGCTTGTAGAGGCCTCACGACATGGCTCAAGTCTGCTTGCTGTTTAAAATGTATGTATATTTGAATTTGTATAATATAACATTTTTGAAAGATATACTTAACTTTTATTTTTAGAACTCTGTTATTTGCGTTAGTTCGTTGTCAGCGTCGTAACTCAATACCATTCTGATGCAACATTTTGTAGAATATTAAGTACGAAAATGATAGAAATACATTGGAGAATTAAAATACTTTTTCATGTAGGTACTTATAGGTAAAGTATGATATCCCTTCCTTATTAATTACTTATTACGTACTTGGTGCATTGGTCTAAATGCGCACGACGGCATTTTACTGAGACGCATGTCACGTTCGTTACGTTGCCCACGTGGGACTAACTGCTTGTTCCTACAATTGGGTGAAGTTCGTGTTTCACGTTTCAGGCGCTAATGGCATATAATAATAATATCTATTTTATTTATTTTAATTTTATTTATTGGACATACCATCGACAGTTTCACAATTCATTCAATTTTAGTTTACAAAATACAGTGTGAACGCTCCTTAAGGTGCGCGTCCATTGGCAGGCGCCGGACGCACCGCACGCACGGCACGCAACGGATTTTAGTTTGCTTTGTATGATTTTACATAGCGCTCCATTATCCGCGCCGGCATTTTCCGATGCGGGTCGTCAAAATCATAGAAAGCATACTAAAATCCGTTGCGTGCCGTGCATTCGGTGCGTCCGGCGCTGGCCAATGGACGCGTACCTTTAAGGTATGTACAGCATTCACAGATATATTATTATAATGTCAAGGTAACACAAGGTACAAAAGGTGAAAACTTTATAGTACAGAAATAGCTCGTAGAAATTTACAAATATGAAGTTCAGGAATTATATACTTAATTATATAATTAAGTATATAATTATATAATTAAGTATATAGCAGGTTCTGCCGCTGGTTTGGATGGTTTGTCACCACATCATCTTAAAGATCTCACTGCGACCTCTGTTGGTGATGCTGGCCAGCTCCTTGTTGTTGCTCTGACGAAATTGGTTAACATGATGCTGGCTGGCCAAGTAAATCCAGCGGCAGTACCAGTTTTTTATGGGGCAAACTTGATTGCTTTATCCAAAAAAGATGGTGGGGTAGGACCTATTGCGGTTGGATCTACTCTGCGGCGTTTATGTTCAAAATTAGCGGTGAAACATATTTTACCAAAACTGCAGTCGAAATATTCTCCCATACAATTAGGTTTTGGAGTCTCTGGCGGGTGCGAGGCTGCCGTTCATGCCACTCGCACCTTTCTCAGCTCAAAAATGCAAGGCGAGGTGCTGCCGAAAATTGATGTTAAAAATGCTTTTAATTCGGTTAACAGGGTCACCATGTTAAACGAAATTAAAAATCATATGCTTACCAGAAGTTTTTCCTTACTTATACCAATGTTATAGCGAACCTTCCAAATTAATATACAAAAATCATGAAATTTTATCTTCAGTCGGCTGTCAACAAGGTGACCCACTCGGCCCAGCCATATTCAGTTTGGCTATAAATTCTATCATACAAAATTTAAACTCAAAATTAAACGTGTGGTATTTAGATGATGGAACGTTGGGAGATACTTCTGACAAAGTTTTTGCTGCTCTTAAACTTATTATCTCTCAATTCCACCTTTTAGACCTAGAACTAAATTTTGACAAATGTGAACTATTTTTAGATGACAACATCCCAAATAAAACTGATATCATTCTCCAATTCAACAGTTTGGCCAAAAACATCAAAATCGTAAACAGGGACTCATTTTTTTTGTTAGGGTCTCCTATTTTCCCTGATTCAGTTGAACACCTATTAGAGAAGTCCGTTTCGAAATTTCAAGAACATCGTCACCGTCTCCCAAAATTCACCTATCTCCTTCGTTCTTCTCCAGTTTGGCTGTTCCAAAATTATCTGTGTGCTATAGACCGTTTAATGAAAACCAGTTTGGAATCAATAATACGAGATGTTAATCTCTCGGATAAATCATGGGATGAATAGATGATATCTTGAAGGCTCCTTTCACCCCTTTCATCCCTTCTGCGGGACGGCATCCGGTCGGCCTGGCCAAGCGTCTGGTACAGCAGCACCTTTGCATTGCAGATCTCCAATTCCTTGAAGTTAGACTTGCAGATTTGCAAGATACTAACTTACGGTTTAAGACATTTATTTTCTCAAAAGATTACATGATAATCACTTACAGAGAAAATACAAAATATAATATACGAACAGTTTGATTTGCTCAATTAGCGTTGTACATAAAAATAGAGGGTAGTTAGTGAACAATGTCAATATTGTGCAGTACTGCGAGCGACGCATAGGCCGTATTGTTTATTAAGGCTGGTGACATAGTGAAAGTTCACTATGGGTAAATATTCCCTTTTTTTTTTAAATATGCCTATTCTAATCTATTGTTTCTGAGTAAATACACTGGTACTGAAATGTTATTGTATCACATATTTGTTAGTAGGTACTTATATAAGTAAGTACTTATATGTTTTTTTATTAGTATTAATCCATTTATTTATTTTATAACAATTGTTTTACATTTTTAAATATAAATATAAAAACAAGTACATTTAAAAATATAAAAAAACCGCTTCCAACCGGCTGCGGGAACAGGGTCCTAGCAGACGGTGGTCAAGGCTCCAGAGAGAGGAACTTCCTCACAATGCGTGCCGTTTCCAATAGTACTGCCTTCTGCATCTGGCCCTTGATCCAGCCGTCTAACGTGAGCCTCTTAAGATGTTTGTCGAGGCTCTTGGCCATAAGGCCATGGGCGGAAACGACTATAGGTACAATGATTGCGTTATCAATGTCCCACATGTCGACAACCTCGTGCGCAAGATCAAGATATTTACATTGTTTATCTTTTTCCGCCTTCACGAGGTTCTCATCATGGGGGACAGTGACGTCTACAATCATTGCACGACGCTCGGTGCGATCTATCAGCACAATATCAGGCTTATTGGCGACAATAGTCCTGTCTGTGATGATAGATCGATCCCAGTATAAGGTGATATGGCCATCCTCCAGAACTGGTTCTGGTACATACCTGTAGTACGGTACCTCTGACGTCACAAGGCGGTATTTTAAAGCAAGTTGCTGGTGGATTATCCTGGCCACTTGGTTGTGTCTGTGCAAGTATTCACCATTTGCGAGACGCGAACAACCGGAAATAATATGCCTGAGGGATTCACCAGGGCGATGACATGCCCGACAAATGTCGATGGTACCATCCCTCAAGATATATTTCCGGTAGTTGTTCGTCATCACAACTTCGTCCATAATTGCACAGACAAAACCTTCGGTTTCCCCAAAGAGGTCACCGAATCGTAGCCAGGCCACGGAGGCTGAGAAGTCTACATCGGGCCCATGAAGAGCCCGGTAGAACCTTCCGTGTAGCTCCTTACTTTGCCATACCGCCTCGCGATCGCCAGTGGTGAGCACCACAGGCTTGCGCCAGTTCCCTTTGGCTAAGGATAGAGGGGTCAATCCATTGTCCACAGCAACCACATCCGTATGCATCTCTCCGCCGCAGTGGAGGAAATATTCCCTGAGGTTATATATCTCACGGTTGTGTAGGGTCTTGGCATTTAAAAAGCCGCGGCCACCACATTTCCGTGGGATATATAACCTCATCACTGATGAGCGAGGATGATGCATACGATATGTGGTTAACAGTGTACGGACTGTTCTATCCAGGGCGTCTAGTTCAGTCTGGGTCCACTTGAGTATGCCAAAGGAGTACATCAAGACTGGCATGACCCAGCCGTTGTAGGCTCGCACCCTGTTTCCACCTGATAAAAGACTTTTCAGTACTTTTCTCAGGCGGCCCAGGAAGCGTTCCCGCAACGACTGTTTCATGTCAGTCTCATTGATGTTCAACGCCTGTGACATATATGATTTTCTTATGAAATTGATATGTAATTTATGATTTGACTGTATTTACTTAAATGAACTGACGTGTAAAATAACTTTACTAATAAATGATTATGATTATTATGATTATGATTACCCAAGTATTTGTAGGTTTCGGTTGCAGAGAGTGTCCTCAGGTCGGTGGAGTCTGACAGCTGTACGCTCCTAGACTCAACCATCCTCCCCCGCTTTACATGCATAACTGCACATTTGTCCACACCGAACTCCATCCTGATAGAAATACTGAAGGTTTCTGTGACCTTCAGTAAGCCCGTCAGTTGGAGCTCAGTGGGGGCAAACAATTTCAAGTCATCCATGTAAAGCAGGTGAGATATGACCTGACCACCTCTCCGCAACCGACAACCTAGCCCTGAACTCTTTAAGAGAGTGCTTAAAGGGTTCAGGGCCAGACAAAACCACAAGGGACTCAGACTATCACCCTGGAAGATGCCCCGTTCTATCCTTATTGGATCACCGTTTCCAAGGGTCTGTCGAGATCCTGGATAGAGAAGGACTGTTCTCCACTGCCTCATACACGAAGCCAGGAAGGTGCGTAGAGTTGTATTGACTTTATACAACTCTAGCACCCTCATAAGCCATGTATGAGGCACAGAGTCGAAGGCCTTCTTATAGTCTATCCAGCATGTTGACAGATCCTTACGGTTCCGGCGAGCCTGCTGGCAGATGGCCATATCAATGAGGAGTAGCTCCTTAGTACCACGGGCCCCACTCTTACATCCATTCTGAGACGAAGACATGATGGAGTTGTCCTCAACATGCCTGTAGATTTTTGCTCTCAGAATGGATGTAAGAGTTTTATAAACGGTAGGGAGACACGTTATCGGCCTATAGTTCTTTGGGTTCGTGGTACTATCGGTCTTATGGAGCAGGTGGGTTATTCCAGTAGTCATAAATTCTGGCAGCGACCCAGATTCCAAGGCCGATTGGAACAGAGACGAGAAGACGAGAATTTAGTATTAATATTATTATGTATTTATATTTAATAAGTATTTATAATTGTTTGTATTTATAATCACGTGCTGTAATTATATTAATAGATATTTAGTGCGAGAAATCCTTTAAAATGTGCCCCTTCAACAGTTTTTTTAAATGTGACTAATGACTTTGCATCCTTTATAAATTTAGGCAATTTATTATAGTGTTGAGCTCCATCATATAAGATACTTTTTTTGCCGTAGTTGGTCCTAGGGAAAACTAGCCTAATATTATTTGCTTGTCTAGTATTTCGTTTAGAGTATTTAATATTTGTTGAGAATTTTATTTGGGTATGAATGTCTGGCTAAAATTTTACGAATTAGAACGCAGATATTATATTTTTAAGTTTGGGTAATATTCATTAGTCCCGTATCTTTATATATTTGTAATGTAGATGTTCGGTATTTATATTGGAATAAAGTTTTAATTAATTTATTTTGGGCTATTTGTAATTTTTGTAAATTGGTTTTACTTTCACTTGTTGCGGAAGGCATCGTGCTATCGGTTTGAGCGCACCTGTCAAGGAAGAGAGTTTGTTCTTAATTTTATCGATATGCGGTTTCCAGGTGAGTTGGTTGTCGAGAATTAGGCCAAGGTATTTTTCATTGTTAACTCTTTTAATAATTTCACCATTTATTGTAAGTGGATTATAACTGCCAATTTTTTTATTCTTCACCGTAAAAAGTATATAGTTTGTTTTAGATACATTTATTGTAAGCAGATTTGATTTCAACCAATTATCTAGAATACATAGATCATTTTGAGCCTGTTAACACTATCTACTGAATCACCATAATAAAACAAACTTGTGTCATCTGCGTATAAGGTAATGTCTCCCTTTAGTCCTATTTTGTGGATGTCATTTATGTAAATGAGGAATAGAAGAGGCCCTAATATAGAACCTTGGGGCACACCGCAATTTATGTCTAAAGGCTCACTTTGCTGATCGCCAATTTTGACTACCTGACGTCTGTTTGCTAGATAAGACTGAAATATGTTAAATGCTGACTCTGTTACACCTATTTCTTTTAGTTTGAATAATAGTAGGTCATGGCTAACGGTATCAAATGCCTTCCTAAGATCAATAAATACGCCTAGTACAATTTTTCTTTGGTCAATATTGTGTCTTATATTTGTGACAAGATCAACTGATGCGTTAGTGGTATTTGATTTAGGCCTAAAGCCATATTGTTTATCAAAAATAAGATTATTAGAGGTTAAGAAGCTATTTAAACGATCATGAAGTATTTTTTCAAAAATTTTTGAGGCGGCTGGTAGCACCGAAATTGGCCTATAGTTGTTTGGTTCTAATTTTGAGCCGGACTTATAAATAGGGCTTACTTTAGCTACTTTGAGAGAGTCAGGAAAATATCCCCCCTCAAGGCTAGTATTAATAATTTTAACTAAACTTCCAGCTATTAAATCTCCGAGGCTTTTCAAAATTTTCATACTAATCTTATCTATGCCTGTAGCTGTGTTTGAGCGAAGAAGTTTTATAATTTTTTGAAGTTCATACTGTGTTGTTGGTTTTAATGTTGCTAATTGTTTGTCACTATTTGCAGATTTATTAGGATTTTGTGCATATGTATGGTTATTATGATATTGCTGTGGTATTTTTTTAGCTAACTCACTAAGTACCTATCTCACAGAAGTATTTATTAAAACAGTCACATATTTTTTTAGAGTCTGTAATGATCCCGGAAGGAGTGTTGATTTTTGAAATAATCTGATTGGATTCAACTTTGTTATTTGTTAGTCTGTTGATAAGGTGCCACATTTTCAAGGAATTTCCTTGACAATCTTTAAAAGATTTTAGATAGTATTGGGTCTTAGCAGATTGAATTCTACCATAAGCAAAAGTCCTGTGCTTCAGTCCTGTTCAACTTCATCCATTGTATCGATGGCATGTTGAATGAATGCCAACAGTTCATTGGCTATGAGTTTTTCGGAACTCATAGCGGCGAGTGCATGCAGTGGCTATTAGCCGCGCAATTCGCGTATTATAATATAATTCGTACTCTGTGCAGTGTGGCACGTCCGTGTCCGAGCGCGCACTGCACTGACTGATCTTTGCCAGCATTCCTTTCTTCTACTCATAAAAATAAGTCCCTTGAGCAAAAAATTCTTTCCAAATCCAATTTGACTAATGTTGACATTTCCTTTTTTGACGAAGGCACAAAAGGTTGGCTATTATTTATATATACTATTGGCCTGGCCGGGGCTAAATCCTGTAATTCCAACGTCGCAAAAGTGCTGGGATGATTTGTTATGTGGTGCCATTCACGAAAAGTTAATCAAAAACAGCTCAGGTTCCGATCTCGCAAGGCTCTTGGCAGTTTCCCGTAAAGAGTCAGGATATTGGTAACAGGCATTTCCATGTCCGAATACGGGAAACTGCCTGGACACAAACACTCTTCGTGTAGCCCTAGCTTTGCGTCTCGGTGCAGACGTATGCACGCCGCATAAGTGCCCATGTGGTACGGCTGTTGACCGCCTAGGGTACCATGGACTTTCATGTGTTAAAAGTGCCGGCTGTTTCTCCCGCCATGCCGCGCTGAATGACATCATCCGTCGGGCTCTTGTCACCGTTAACGTACCGGCTATTTTAGAGCCGAAAGGTATCGTGCGTGACGATGGCAAGAGACCCGATGGGATGTCTCTCATCCCCTGGAGCATGGGTCGTGAGCTGGTGTGGGACGCGACTTGTGTTAACACACTGGCACCGTCACATGTCCAGGATACAAGCAAGAGGTCTGGTTCGGCGGCAGAGGCAGCCGAAAACAAAAAAAAGATTTAAGTATATGGATATTGGCTCCGAATTCATTTTTATACCTTTTGGAGTAGAAATACTAGGTGCATGGGGCCCTTCTGCCCGTAATTTATTTATATGTATAAGTAAAAGGTTGGTCGACACCACAGGTGACCCCAGAGCTGGGAATTTCCTCGCTCAGAGAGTGGCTTTAGCTAGTCAGCGAGGAAATGCTGCCAGCATCTTGGGTACTCTACCACACTTACTAAGTTACTTTAATTATTATTTTATTTATTTTTAATTTTATGAAATTGTTTATTGTAATAAGTTGTTTTATTATTATTATTTAGTAAGCACACTAGCAGCTTATAAAGCTGATGCGTGTGTATCATATTGCTTGAAGTATTTTGTCCAGTCTATTCTTGAAAGCATTTAAAGTTGGAGCCATCACAACGTTTTCTGGTAGTATGTTCCATTCAGCTACAACACGGTTTGATAGAAAATGTTTCAAAGGTTTCCTTTTGGAAGGTAATGGCCATAATTTCAAAGGATGCCCACGAAGTTGAGTATTTCTATCCCGTACATAGATGTCCTTCATACCTGGGACGTCATAGT
The DNA here is from genome assembly GCA_911728495.1 of Furcula furcula. Taxonomy (NCBI): domain Eukaryota; kingdom Metazoa; phylum Arthropoda; class Insecta; order Lepidoptera; family Notodontidae; genus Furcula; species Furcula furcula. The sequence continues at coordinate 19,337,791 of OU452262.1, read as the reverse complement.
GGTCAGTGAGGATTTTATGTCTCTATTAAGTTTCCTCTCCGCCTTCGGAGCTCAAGTGTTGTAAGGCCTAACTGTTTCAAGCGCTCCTCGTAGGATTTATCACGTAATTTATTTACCAACTTTGTTGCTGGTCTTTGGACATTTCCCAATAGAGATATATCTTTTTTAAAGTAGGGGTCCCATACAACATAGCCAAACTTCAACAAAGGTCTTACATATGTCTTGTAAAGTTTAACAAAGATTTTAGGCGTGAGGCACAGAAAAGCTTTGCGTACAATATGGAATTTGCCCTCTTCACTACGGTGGTGATGTGCCCTTCCCATTTCAAATCACTTGATATGAGCACACCAAGATCCTTTTGCGAATCAACAGATGCAAGTTGCTGGTGACCCAGAGTATAAATTTTCCGTGGGTTCTTTTTCCCTATACAGTGCACTTGTCTGTATTTAGTGTAAGAAGCCATTCTTTGGTCCAGTTATATATGGAATCGAGATCATCTTGAATATTCTGGGATTGAGAATATGGATTTCCAAATAGCTTTGTGTGCCATTGATTAATAAACATCCCATTATATAATGGTCAAAGTATTTTATAAGTGACTTGAAAGTTAAATGGTTAATTAGTTCATACATAAAATAAAATTATAATTGGGGTCGTTAATGAAAAAAAATACTATTAAAATTGTCAGATAAATAACAAAAAATAACGCAACATAATATATGAAATTAAATTAAAATGAAATAAAAAAAAATTGAAATAAATTCAGTTGCGCGAAATTCAAATCGCGCAGTTCGTCTTCAGTTTTTATTTAAGATAATAAAAAAAATTCGCTATGTATTTTCTTTACTGACACTTGCACCCTGCTGCCCAATAGTGTATTATCTATGCTGCTGCCGGTCGCATGAAGATATAGCCGGTCGCCAGGGTATTTAACCACTAAACCAACGGGCCCGTCAAATGGCTAAACAGAAATAAATTCTAAGGCTGAAATAAAAAGAAATAGACATACACACATTCAAAACCATAGATTTAAGATTTTTCACTATTCAAAACATAGATACTGAGAGGATGGAGCCTCAGGACTCCTGAGGCTCCATCAGACGCAGTTAATAATATTTTTTTCCAAATGTCTGCCTTTCACTGGTAACACCGATTGTCTATGGATGCTGGCAGAATGGGCAAATTCCTTTGCTTTTAATAATTTTTTCCATTTAATTTGTCTATGACTGACTATGTTTGGTTAAAATTTGGACAGAAATTAGATAATTTGCCGAACAAGTTTTATTTAAACTAACTAAACACTATTTCAGTTTAATTAAAATCATGTTTTAGCCGTTGCGTACGTGTAGCGTATACGCTTTACCTTACGCCGGGTAACGGAGCGACAATGACTTCAATTATCAAGTTGCACTGCCTCTCAGGGGCTGGAGACGAGTCCCCACCATGCTATGTGCTTCAAATCGACGAGTTCAAGTTCCTCCTGGACTGCGGATGGGACGAGAAGTTCGATATGGAGTTTATTAACCAACTAAAGAGGTACATTTTTAGGTTATGTTTTGGTTCCCGTAAGCGCCGCGTTCTTATAAACAATTTACTTCTGAGGCAACCAGAACGTTGGCCTGATGGTTAACGACACGCCTGCTCAAAGGCAGCTGCACTGCCGCTCGTTCCTTGAGTCATCGTTGTCTCTAAACCCATTAATTCACCAATTAAAAATATAAACATATATTTACAAGCCTGCCGCAAAATAAAATTGTAGTAACTCAGGTATACATCGGACACGGATGGCTAGGTCTGCAACTCAACTATCTGAACTAGTTGACACAATTATTTAAATTAAAGCATTTTTTTTTCCAAATCTGATCAGAATCAGCAGCAACCAAAACACGTTCACTGCTAAATTAAAGCCCTCCCGCTTAGATGTGAGAGGTTGCCATAATCGCCACACTTGGCAGGTGTCTGAGATTGCAGTATAGATGGTAGTCTAATAGAAAGACGCATCTGCTTGTCTCCTTGTTTTCCCACAGTCACCTCTTACACACATAATGGGAGGAGATGGGAGGGTGCTATTCTTACGTATTCACCCCATAGATAAAACAGAATAAGTGCAGTCCATACAGGCAAAAAGACTGCCTACCGGATGCCTTCTCTGAAATATATAAAAGGATATTATATCTTGGAACAATCCACACATGGTTATCCGTCCCAAACTATGGAAACCAGACAACTGATACTATATATTAGCTGGAAATGTGTGGACAACATTGTACAATGATTTTTTATTACTTTTGATTCAGACACATCAATACAATAGATGCAGTATTAATATCACATTCGGATCCACTTCATCTGGGTGCGTTACCATACGCAGTTGGCAAGCTCGGTCTCAACTGTCCCATATATGCAACGTTGCCAATCTACAAAATGGGACAGATGTTCATGTATGACCTGTACCAAGCGCACAGGAACGTGTCCGACTTTGACCTGTTCACACTCGATGATGTGGATGCTGCGTTTGATAGAATTGTTCAGCTGAAGTACAACCAGAGTGTTGATATGAAAGGTAAGATTAAGTTAATAATTAGAATAAGAATAAAAACGTTTATTTGTGACGCATACAAAAACACGTGTTTATGACACAGTGACAGTAAACACATTAACACACTACAACATAATTGATGCGCCACAAAAAGGTCCCAACTCAGCATATTGCTGGTCGCGAACAACCAGCGCTGGTCTTCCGTTGAGACCTCCTTGGTGAATTCATGATAAAACAAATTGTTACAACAAGTTGATACAAAATTACAGCAAGAAAAATCTTGGTGATTTATGTATCACTGCTTCACTCACTAGCATTTTTTATTTATAAGATGATATGAAAACAAGAAACAATTTAGCTACCTATATTACTGACCAAAATAAGTTATCTGTACAGATACAGCAAACCACACAAGGATAGCATCTAGCAAGAACATGTGTGTACAACTGTACTTTTTAAATCTTCAGATGTGTCTCACAATAATTGTAATAAGTATACTGACTTAAGGAGTATTCTAAACCTTTCCGGTTTACATAGGAGTTAATCAAGCACACTGTGCACTTATAATATCAATATTGGAACCTTATTTCAGTTTGTTGTATAGCATAAACTGATATCAGTTATGACGGTGCTATGATGCCCATTTTGCTACTTTCACAGTTCCTTGCGCATCATTGGTTTTAAAATTCTAAAACTAGCCAGTTTTTGTGAAGCAGCGAGGAGAAAGGAACAGTGAGAGAATGGGCATCTACCAAATTGTGCCCACATATTTCATATTCGTTTTGATGCCATAATATTATAGAATAACTAAGATAATATTTATTTCCAAAATGTAAATAAAGCAGACAATATTGCTAGCCACTTTCTGGAACACCAAAAACATGTATAATCTATTTTATTGGTAGAAGCATTTTTAATGATTAATTAAAAACCCAAATGAGAGACTATTATTCACTTTAATAGTGATTCTAAAGATACCAAAAATTTTCCAATGGTTCAAAGCTATGGCGGGTCACCCCCTTCCCTCTAATATGGTTGAGAGGAGTGATGGCTGCTGCTCGAGTCAACTCCTGCGCGGATGCTGCTTTGTCCGACTACTATCCCTTTGGCCGCCTAGTTTGTTAAAAGAAGAAAACAATAAATTACGACAAAAATTACTTTTTGTCGTAATTTATTGTTTTCTTCTTTTCTCCCTTGCTCTATGTTTCGAACGGCAGGACACACTATCGCTAATGTCGATTCAATTGTAACAGAACAATATTTAAAAAAAAGTGAAAAACTGATAAGCCCGCTGAGTTTCTTGCCGGATCTTCTCAGTTGAGGCCACGTTGCGATCGGATCTTCTCAGTTGAGGCCACGTTGCGATCGTGAAGCCTATTTGAAAATAAAGATTTGACTTTGACTATGTTTATTTCAGGCAAAGGTTTAGGACTCCGCATTACGCCATTACCTGCAGGCCATTCTCTCGGTGGCACAGTATGGCGGATTGCTGCACCAGGCGAAGAGGACATAGTATATGCACCGGACTTCAACCATAAGAAGGAACGGCATCTAAATGGGTGCGAGATAGAGAGGCTGATGAGGCCATCCCTGATGCTCTTGGGTGCTATGAACGCAGATTATGTGCAACAGAGGAGACGATTAAGGGATGAAAAATTGATGAGTATGTTGATTTATTTATATTTTTTTGTAATTTGTATTTCTTAATCAAAGATGCCTGAAGGCTGAAGGTGCAATATACTCAATGTTTTTTTATTCTTCTTGAAATTACGTGTCAGCCATATGGAATGTGATAATCTGAAGATTACTATATGTACCATAGATTCTAAAACTTATTTCCACTGCTCAATTTGAAAAGTCCTAAAGAAGCATAGGCAGGGAATCTACACTCAAGGGGATCCCACAGCACCCCTAGATTTGTATCTGATCCCCAAAAGTATTAAACGGTCTTCCTTCCCATCGCATCGGATTGTAAGACTAAAGGAAGAGAGAGTGCACTTATATTTAAGCAAGCATACATCTACACTAATATTATAAAGAGGAAGAATTTGTATTTTGTATGTTTGTTATGAATAAACTCAAAAACTACTGGACCGATTTCAAAAATCCATTCACCATTAGAATGCTACATTATCCCTTAGTAACTGAAGCCGGGACAGGCCACTAGTGTTCACTATATCTCCTGCATAGATGGCCAATCTTGTAAATGTTTAGCTGCTGTGGTCGTATAGGCCAGGAATACATATTGTGCAACAGCAAGACCGCAAGTAAAAATATATAACATGCAGATATCGACATTCCTTTTTCTATTCAGCCACAATCCTCACGACGCTCCGTGGCGGTGGCTGCGTGCTCGTTTGCACGGATACTGCTGGCCGGGTTCTGGAGTTGGCTCACATGCTGGATCAGCTGTGGAGGAACAAGGATTCCGGCCTAGTAGCCTATTCACTGTTGCTGCTATCTAACGTTAGCTATAACGTTGTGGAGTTCGCCAAATCTCAGGTCAGTGAATAAACTCATTTGAATATTGTCAACAATTTTTTGAAGTGAAACTTCTTATGCGACTTCCAAAAATTATATCATTTAACGCGTTAGACGCTATGCGTTAGATGTTAAGCGTTAAATGATAGGTGTTAAACGATAGGCGATAGGCGTTAAATTTGTTAAGGTTATGATAGCGCTCATGTGACGCCGTCACTGAGTGAGTGGGTGAGTGGAAGAGTGGGTGAGACGAAGAGTGGGTGAGTGGAAGAGTGGGTGAGTGAGTGAGCGGGTGAGTTGGTGAGTGAGTGAGTGGGTGAGTGAGTGACTTCGTTGACTTCGTTGCGCGGGGAGGTGGAATAGAAAGAGAGAGAGTGAGAATGAAGTTTCACTTCTTCCGCGGAGGGACTCCACGCACGCACATTTTTTTTCTCTATTCAATTTAGTTACGACTGGAATATTGCTTGATGGTTAACTTGGCCGGTTATGGACAATTTTACAAAAAACAATGCTGCCGCTATGGACAATTAAAAAAAATACAATGCTGCCGCTGTTACCTGTACATCAGTAACTACTAGAGAGAAAGCTTCCTACAACCACAAGCAGATGCATACAATAATACCCGTCAACAAACTCCGTTTGCACAGCCTAACCAAGATGACAATTTTATTTTTAATATTCATAAGTAGCTTTCTCTCTAGTTCTGCTCTCTTAAGGCAACCGAGCTTAGCTCGGCTACCTAAAAAAAATACGAGATGGCGCTGTAATTGAAAAGATGGAAAATCGCCTTTTCTCAGGAAAAATACTTATACAGATAAACTTAGAATGCAATTCTTTATCTAAGTACAAAATTTCATCCAAATCGTTAGCACCGTTTCCGAGATAGGTACACGATACCACAGACATACAAGTATACAATTATTGCTAATATACTGTGTTAGTGTATCGGGATATCGGTTATCTTATACTCACGGGCACCATGTCGAAATAATTAGATTCAAAGAACTGCCTTAGTTAAAATTAACGATATAACTGGCGTTTGTAAGTTCGGCAATTAAGGCCCAATGCTCACGGTACGACAGATAGAGTGGATGAGCGACAAACTGACGCGAGCGTTCGAGGGCGCCCGCAGCAACCCGTTCGCACTGCGGCACCTGCAGCTGTGCCACTCGGTGGGCGAGGTGACCCGTACTCCGGGGCCCAAGGTCGTGCTGGCCTCCTTCCCCGACCTGGAGGCGGGCTTCGCAAGAGACTTGTTCTTGCTGTGGGCCCCCAACCCGCAGAATTCCATCGTGCTCACGGCCAGGTGACCTTGTTGATACTTCTTTTAATATCTATTCTTTTTTAACTGGCTGAAAAAAGGAGGTTCTGTATTTCTACTTATTGGAAAGGAATTGGATTTGGAATCTTTCTATTTGTGAATTTAATGACCGTTTGTTAACAAAAATACTGAGCTAACTTTACTTTAGGAACTCTTACGGCTGAAATGTTTTCTTCCTTCCATTTTGTCTGAATTATTTAAATGAAAAAAGATTGTTCTTGTACGCATGGTATGACCAAACTATTCACACTTTGTTCTTATCTTTTTATACGACTTGAACATGAGCCGCGGTCTTCAATCTTAACATTTTTGTGATTACATAAAAACTATGGAGTATTATTCATATCATAGTAGAAATCAGTAAGATCTACGGCTGATAGGTCAACAATCTTAGCATGGATTGGAAATCTGTTATGACGTAGTATTTTACATTTTAAAAATGACAGTTTTGGTGTTGAAAACCACGCCATGCTTCTCACCGATTTGTAAAATTGTTACGTTATTCGAGGAAGCTCATTCCACCTTAAGTACGCGCCGTCTCCAGCGAACTCCTCACTTATACTTCCCCAATAGGGCTCCAAATCTATTTCCTGAAGAACTGCAATAAATCAGCAAGTCTGCATGCAGGACGTCGCCGGGCACGTTGGCTCGCGACCTGGTCGAGCGGGGAGGCGACCGAAGCCTGCAACTGACGCTGCGACGCCGAGTGAGGCTCGAGGGTGCTGAGCTGGAAGACTTCCTGCAGCGGCAGCGGGCCAAGCTCGACGACACCGTCAAGTACGTACCCACACAGACAGTGTTGGCATATTTGAATTTGACTTGCAAATATTAATCTAACAGAAGTAACCTCATCTTTTATAACCGGCTTCAAAAAGAAGGTTCTCTATTCAACGCTGTTGCGCTGCTGTTACGCTGCAGTTGCGCAGCTGTTGCGCAGCTGTTGCGCTGCAGTTGCGCTGTAGTTGCGCTGTAGTTGCGCTGTAGTTGCGCTGCAGTTGCGCAGCTGTTGCGCTGCTGTTGCGCTGCTGTTGCGCAGCTGTTGCGCTGCAGTTGCGCTGTAGTTGCGCTGTAGTTGCGCTGCAGTTGCGCAGCTGTTGCGCTGCTGTTGCGCTGCTGTTGCGCAGCTGTTGCGCTGCAGTTGCGCTGTAGTTGCGCTGCAGTTGCGCAGCTGTTGCGCTGCTGTTGCTCTGTAGTTGCTAGTTTCGCGGTTCGGATTTTTTACCGGTATTAGACGAATAGTAACATAAATTTAATATTTGCAAAGAAGGTATGGAACCCTTTGTGCGCGATTCTGACTTGCACTTGACCAGTTTTTATTTTAAACTTCTAAAGATATTTGTAATAAACACATTATCCTTCCATGACCAGGTATCGCGTTCCATAAGGCCAACATCCCATTCGCATTTCTTTGATTCTGTCTGCGAAACTTTACTGTATGAAATATTAGTATCGTATAGTATCGTGTGCCGCGCCGGCAGGGAGGAGGTGAGCGGCATCTCGTCGGACTCGGAGTCGGACGGCGAGCTGGAGATGTGGGTGGTGACGGGCAAGCACGACATCCCGGTGCGCCACGACGTGCGCGCCGGCGGCTGCTTCAAGTCCAACAAGCGCCACCACGCCATGTTCCCCTGCCACGACGAGCGGACCAGGGCGGACGACTACGGGGAGATGATCAAGGTGACTGCTTCAAGTCCAACAAGCGCCACCACGCCATGTTCCCCTGCCACGACGAGCGGACCAGGGCGGACGACTACGGGGAGATGATCAAGGTGACTGCCCCGGTCCGGTGGCCATCTGCAACCATTTTTTTTTGCCAGGAAGCAGTCATGGTGCTCACGGGGACGGGGGTCGCAACCCCGCCGCCATCCTCCTCCGAGTCGCCGCCATAATCGATGGATCGAAGGATATCTACTGCTTCTAACCAGACACCATCTTTACCGTTTCTTTCACAAGTGGCCTAAGAAAGATTTTTTTAATATCAATAAGTAGATAATTAGTCCCAGTAACAGCTCAGTGGTCGAGCGCTTGCCTTGAAAACAAGGTGCGCAGGTTCGAACCCCGGCTCGCACCTCTGATTTCTTGGCACCACCCGCACTTGGCCAGCGTGGTGGACTATGGCCTAAGCCCCTTCATATTGAGGGGGGGGGGGGACGTAATCAATCAAATCAAGTAAAATGATGCGGAGGTATACTCTATAGTTCAGAACCTACGTAATGATACAGCAACTGGATGGGATGGAATATCATCAAAGTTGCTTAAATCATGTTCACATGTTCTCGTTCCTGTTATTACTCATATCTGCAATATCTCTATATCCTCCGGTTGTTTTCCTAAAGTACTAAAGCATGCAATTGTACATCCAATTTACAAAAGTGGGGACAGACATATTGTCAGCAACTATAGGCCAATATCTGTTTTACCAGCTATTTCAAAAGTGCTAGAAAAGATTCTAAACAATAGATTAGTTAACTTCCTTGAATCCCGTAATATCCTGGCTCCCAATCAATTTGGTTTCAGAGCAGGAAAATCGACTGAAAATGCTGTATCGTCTTGTCGATAAAACAGTCACTCTGTTGGATTCTGGAAAAAAGTGTCTTGGCATTTTTCTTGACATTTCTAAAGCGTTTGACACTGTGTCTGTTCCGCACCTTTTAACGAAGATGGAGAACCTAGGAATCCGTGGTCATGCACTAAAAATGTTTCAGGATTATTTAAGAGACCGTACCCAATGTGTTAAGATAGATTCTGTCATTAGTGAGAGTAAACCTATAGTTTTTGGTGTCCCCCAGGGTTCTATAATTGGCTCGACCCTATTTTTAATTTATATAAACATGCTATGTGAGCTGTCTATTCCAAATTGCCAAATTTTTACATACGCAGACAATACAGCATTACTTGTATATGGAGATGATTGGGCTAAAACATTTCATCATGCTGAAATTGCTATTAAAACCGTAATGAATTGGTTATCCGATAACATCTTGGCAATCAATTTGAGTAAAACGCACTACATAACATTTTCCCTAAAATCGAACACCCAACCTGATCCCCAGATACATACTCTCAAAGCTCACACATGTGCAATATCCTCGCCCCATTGCCAATGTCCTCCTATAAGAAGACTTGACACTGTGAAATACCTTGGGGTACATATAGACAACCTACTGACATGGAAAAATAATATTGAATCTCTATCTGCAAGACTCCGTAAAGTTATTTTTATTATGAAGAAGCTGAGAAATTCTGCTGATGTAAAAACCCTTAAGAACATTTATTATGCCCTTGGTCGATCTATAGTCTCTTATTGCATCACTGTATGGGGCGGAGCGCATAAGACTCACCTTTTACAGTTAGAACGGGCTCGAAGAGCTGTGCTCAAAGTGATGACCCATAAGCCCTTTAGATATCCTACTTCTCTCCTTTATGCGAACTGTCAGGTTTTGACAGTACGCCAACTATTTATTTACAACGTTGTTCTCCGGAAACAAATCATTATCATTTGATCCAAATGCCTATAATAATATACGTATTAGTAAAAGATATCGAGTTTGCCCAACATCGAAATACAGAACAACTCTTGCAGGCCGTCACTACCATATTATCGGAAGTCATCTGTACAATACTATAAATAAATTTTGTAACATTTATCCGCTAACAACATTTCACTGTAAGTCTAAAATTTATTCATGGTTGCAAATTCTTACTTATGACGATACAGAAAAACTGATAAAAGTATCAATATTGTAGTACAGTTATTAGTGACATTTAAATTCATTTTATACAATTTTATATCAATATTATTATGCACTTAGTTCATACACAAACTCTCTTTCTCTCTATCTCTCCCACACACACTCAAACATACACTTACACACACACCCAAACACACACAAACACACATATCACAGGCTTTTAGTAAATATTTGTATTCACTCAAGGTGAGCAGTGTTCTTCACCGTCCATCCTCTGTGGCTATCGACTTTATCCTTGCATGTAACGTTGTGAGAGCGCTGGTACCCATAACACAAGTTAAATCTTAATTTGGGTACCAGAGTTCAAAATAACACTGTACTCTTTAATTAATTTAGAATGTTTTTACATAAAATTTTGTATATGTGTTGCCATGTCACCTTTTTGTGAATAAATAAATATATTATTTTTTTGTGAATTCTGTATATTGTTACCAGCCAGAAGACTACAGGCTCGCGGAGATAGTGGATGCTGAAGGCGAGATTCGGGATGTGCCACCCGCGCCGCCACCGAAGCCAGAACCTGAAGGTATGCGCCTATATACATGTATTTATGTCAGATCAGACTCATTTTTATTTTATTTTGTCCTGTCTTTCTTGTTGTCTTATTTAATGTATCCGATATATTTCTTTTTATGTTTATGGTAACAAAATTTCCGACAAAGTTTATTATAACAAATAATTTGTAACTGTAATATTTTTTTCTTATTTGATTGTTTTTTCTTTTTGGATTTGTGTGGTTTATGTTCGTGACGACACTTAACGGTCCCAACGGAAGATCAGCGCTGGTTGTTCAAAACCAGCATTTTGCTGAATTGGAACCATTTTGTGACGCACTTTTGTTATACATTTAATTTTTTTTTATTTTTTTTTATTCAACATAAGCTAGTGCTTGACTGCAGACTCACCTGATGGAAAGTGGCGACGCAATCGAAGATGGTAAAGCGCACTAGCTTATTAAAAGCCTATTCACTCTAGCCTTGAAGACACCCACATTATAATCGGGCGGGAAAACCGACGCAGGCAAACTGTTCCAATCCTTAGCTGTCCTCAATATAAACGAAGAGGCAAATCGTTTAGTCCGGACTGAAGGCACTTTCACCACATGAAGAAGACGATGATAGAAGGGGGATGGTGGAATCAAGTCATGCAGTTCCTGTGCACACTCTCCAAAATGCATCCTGTAGAATACCGAGAGGCTGGCTACTTTGCGCCTGTGCTCTAGGCTTTGTAGATTGGCTTCTACTAACCCAGTATCACCAATCAGCCTCTTAGCGCGCCTCTCCACTGAGTCCAAAGCAGCTAGATGACATTTTGCAGCACCGGCCCATATATGACTACCGTAATGCACACACGACCGGACTTGCGCTTTATACAACATCAGAAGCTGTCCCGGTGTGAAGTACCGCCGGACCTTAGCTAGGACACCCAGCTTTCTAAGCATTTAATTATTATTAAGCATGTTAGTCGCATCTTACACAAAATCACTGTAGAAAAAGCTGTGTAAATGTCTCTTACTAAATTCAATATCATATAATATTTGCAATTACAGAGGAAATGATTGAAATCCCAAGCAAATGCGTGACGACGGTGCGCCAGGTGGCCGTGAAGGCCAACGTGCAGTACATAGAGCTGGAGGGGCGCTGCGACGGGGAGTCCTTGCTCAGGGTCGTCACACACGCCAAGCCGAGGGCCATCGTCGGCCTGCGAGCCCATAGCGCAGCCCTCAACACGCTCAGGTATGAGTCGTCACACACGCCAAGCCGAGGGCCATCGTCGGCCTGCGAGCCCATAGCGCAGCCCTCAACACGCTCAGGTATGAGTCGTCACACACGCCAAGCCGAGGGCCAGGAGTATTATTAATGCCTTCTCTTTTTGGTTTAACTCTGTAAATGTCCTTAATATCATTTTTACTTATCTCACATCCTATATTTTTTGAAAGGCAAACAATCATGCTGATCAAATCTTCCTTGGTTTCATTATTACGCTTAGGCATATTCTTCAGTTCAAAATTTGGTTTACTACTACTCTTTTGTATATCTTTCATTTTCTCTTCAAGCATCGTAATGTATTTTTTCTCTTCTTGTGACTGGCGTTCCAGTTGTTCAATTTTCTTTTTAAATTCATCATTTTGTGAGGATAGAAACGCAATCGATGCCTCAATCTTGTTGTTAGACTGCTTGATTTCTTTTAGAGAGGGCGAAATTTGTAGCTCTTGTACTTTATTTAGTTCCAAAAACATATTTCTAATCTCAGACTTAAAATCATTAAAGTCCGTAGCGTCACAATTCTCTCGACGTCTTTTGTTTCGGTTAGTAGAAACACTTCAGATTCAGTGATCATATTTATTTCCGATTCAGAAACAGACTTGTTCATACTTATTCTATAAACAATTTAGAACTAGATACTATTTCAAGAATATTATTTCAAGTTCGGCCCTGTATTCTCAGAATAATTATTATATTAAAATTACGTGTGCGAAGTCCGGCCCACACTAACTGCAGAAATAATAAAATGTCTTCCTGAGTACGTGAGCCAATGTGTGTGGCAATTAGAACAATGGTGGGCGGGGCCAACGCAGTAACTCTTCAATATGGCGTAAATCTTTATCGTAGTAGCTAAGCTATGTAGCGGTGGTAGGGGTGAAAGTAATATGGTGCACGGATTAGGCGTAGTTAATTAGCTTACGCAATACCAGGGCTGTAGATTTCTTGACCAGTTACTCGGGGCCTTAGGGCTCCCGCACATAACTGCGAAATCGCATCGCAAATATCTGCGAGAAACAAATGCATTTTCAATACAAAAATTCATTTGTTTCTCGCAGATATTTGCGATGCGATGCGAATTCGCAGTTATGTGCGGGAGCCCTTATTCCTGTAGTAGGGATGTAAATGACGATGGCACACTTGGTGGGCGGCGTAGTTGTAGCGTAGCAACGATGTACCAGGGCTTTAGAAGTCTTGACCGACGCAGCGCTGCGACTTTGTATGTTTATGCACTCCGAATATTCCTTACTGATTTATTTTAATAGAATTACTAAACTTTATTTTAAAATAAATTGACATAGGTTAGTGGACACGTCAACACCGTACGGCGATCCAGAGGGAAGGGAATGCTATACATAACGCGAGAGATAAATAATATCCCAGGACAATCCACACACGCTCATCTGATACCAAATTAGACAGATTAGTAATGTTTTTGGAAAAATATTTATTAGCCTATGTCATTCCCACAACTAAGACGAATCTAACGACATATAAGTCTCTGTCCATCACGACGTTTAGGCTGTAGGCCGTGACAAAGATATACACATACATACATACTCTCAAAAACATAACAAGCATGCTTGTGGTATAAAAAAATAAAAATCACTCCGAATGGGACATTCGGGCAATAGATAAATAACAAGGGTCTAACCAACGCGTCGGTCGGTCGTCGGAAGCGTCGTAAGTGACGCCACATGTGGTATAGTGATGTAGCAAGTACGCGAACACTTAAACACGAGAGATGGCGCCACCATTCCTGAACCACGCTAGCGAAGCTTCATTCATTATTATACATCATCCCTACATCAAACCATTGGTGGCTTCGGCCGTGACCGAGCAGTCTTGCGCGGTCGGACGATCTTCTCTTAGGCATCGCTGCCGCCTCCAAAGGCTTATATGAATCTGGCCAATCTTTGAAATATCAGCCAACTACGCTGGCGATATTATTGTGTTTGTGCATCCTATTCATTCATCATCATCGTCGTCATCATTAGCAGCTGATAAGCGCCCACTGCTGAACAAAGGTCTCCCCCTTAGAAAGGAGGGGTTGCCATAATCCCCACGCTTGGCAGGCGGCTTGGGGATCGCAGTCTATGTGGAAGATAAATCAAAAGAAAGACGCTGCTGCCCGTCTTCCAGTTCTCGCTTAGTCGCCTCTTACGACACCCAACGAGAGGAGATGGGGGGATGCAATTCTAACCCGGCCCCCCACCGGTCCATCCTATTAATTCTGTTAATCTCGTTGTCCGATGGGACGGGAGGCAGTTACAACCTCGAAGATATCGACATGTCCCAGTTTAAAATTATATTGGAAAAACATAGTTTGAAAACGCGTGGTTGTTGTTGACGGCTGCTGTCTAGCAGTCGTTAAGCCAAGTCATAGGCCTAAAAGCATCTCGAACTACTCTGACACCAGGTCACTAACCTATATGATAAAAAACTTATGGTTTAGCATTGTTAAAATAATAATTAATAACCCGTGGAGTGTCGGGTTAAAATTGCATCCCCCCATCTCCTCTCGTTGGGTGTCGTAAGAAGCGACTAAGCGAGAACAGGAAGACGGGCAGCAGCGTCTTTCTTTTGGATTAATCTTCCACCTATACTGAGATCCCCAAGCCGCCTGCCAAGCGTGGGAATTATGGCAACCCCTCCGTTGTAAGGGGGAGACCTTTGTTCAGCAGTGGACGTCTATTGGCTGCTAATGGATGATAATGATGTAGTAGTCTATACACCAAGGGGATAAAGTAGTGTCTTATGTCGCGGGCGTCAATTTGAATCGCGAGCATAACGAAGGATAGTGTTAAGTGTCTTGAGGAATTCACGAACCTGTATTAGAACTGGACAGCGCAGTCTACTAAAGATCACGAGCCGAATGAGAGGTCTGAAAGTAGTAGTTTATCTCTGTCTAATAGGGTGTCCACGCATTACTATGTAGAAGGATTCTTTTTCTCACTTCTAAGGTCTTTTGGCGGCGGATCTGGTCACAACGGACGGTGCCACATCGGTGCTCCTGCATGACCTCCGTCAATCTGACAATTTTTGCGTCCAGATCGTAATTTTGGTGACATAATACTAATCATAATTATTATTTGTATTGTCTAATTGGATGGAATTTAATGGCAAGTCATGAAATTACTATGTATTAAAGCAATTATTAATTCTGAAAATTTGTTGCAATCAATAAATTTAAAGTCTTATTTTACTTATTTTAATGTTACATCTGCTGTACTTACAATAATTAAGACAATAAATTACTTGAATTTGTGGTAATACCTAGCTACCGTTTTCTTCCGGATATCTGTATTTCATTCCCAAATTCAGGTTGAGTTAACCAACGTTTGTATGGAAACCATCATCCGAGACGACTGACGCGATGCCATACATATCAATGGTCACCCTACTCTAACAGTACACCGCGACACCGGTTACTTACAACGACAATGTCGACAATCACTCAACAGCTTAGTGCTGCTACCTTCATAATGTTAAATTGTTACTAATATTATTGTTAATAAAAGTATTGCATGTTGTTTGTGTGCTAATTTATGATATTACATTTCATCGTCCTAGATTTATTATATTTCGATGTTTTATTACACGAAAAACTTATAAGCAAATGTAATCAACTTTGAAGAAATCTACCGAACACTACTAAAAAGAATCATATTTGGCGTTGGCAACT
This sequence comes from Furcula furcula, assembly GCA_911728495.1. Lineage (NCBI taxonomy): Eukaryota > Metazoa > Arthropoda > Insecta > Lepidoptera > Notodontidae > Furcula > Furcula furcula. The sequence goes on along the minus strand of OU452262.1, from coordinate 19,322,250 downwards.
TACTTGACAAGGGGCAGACAAGGACACACATCTACTTTTGATATATCTCACTCGGCTCGCTTTTCTACTTCGACTTGTGTCAACTAAAAACAAACCTTAAGAATGTAGAATAAAGTTTAAATTTGTGATATTCATATATTTAAGTGATTTATCCAGTTTTTACGAAGTAAATATAAATCCGTGGAGGAATTTTCGTTTGACGTTCGAAATTCAAACACATTATTACCCAAGGGAGTTTAGTACAACATTATTACCCGGCTAGACTATAGGGCAATAATGAGGCACTTTATGTCATCTTTATATGACCAAAAATGCAACATTATCGAGCAGGTGGTGTGAAAATAATAATTTCTGTGTATTTACAGGAAGCACTGCGAAAGCGAAGGTATTGAGAAGATATTTATGCCCAGTGCTGGGGAAACGATCGACGCAACCACAGAATCTTTCATATACCAGGTAACTAGTTTCCTTTTATAACTTCCTGCCGCACTCACAAACATGGATTAACTTTAATTCCAATCAAGTAATTTTTAAATGTATTTATTTCGACTCTCAGAGCGTCTTATGATTATTTTTGATTATTAATTATGAGATAATCTATATATCTTCTCGCTATCAGTGTATTAAGTATTCATTGGCGAGGGTCGAAAAATCAGATTTCAAAAGAATGGCTTAATGTTAATTAACTATAATTGACGTTTAAAGGTTAACAGCCGCACTTACTAACGACAGTTAACCTTAATTCCAATTAAGTAATTTTTTGTAATCTCTTAATTTTGACTTTCAGAGGCTCTTATGTTTATTTTTGACTAAATATGACGAGATTATTGATATATCTACTTACTCTGAACGTAATTAATCATTAATTGTCTTCGAGTGTCGAAATAAAGCAATTTCAAAAAATGACTTAATGACAATTACCTATAATTGACGTTTGTAGGTTCGGCAGTAAGTTAGACATGTAAACATTAGGTGGTAGGCAATGTCAGCCCCCAACTCCTTCTATGGACTGACTCTATAAGAGCATTCGAAATGAGCGTCTCCGTGCTTTGAAAGGCGCGTTTAAAGTCGAGTTCAGTTTATTATCGTCGTTAAGCCACTTCATAACCCTTGAGACAGCTTATACAACTCTGGCATTAGGTATTCCACTGACAAGACAATTAAAAGAACGTATTAAGGTACAATATACATTGGTTCCTAGAGTGAGCCGTTCACTAGGACTCGCTAACGTTGTGTGCATGTTGCGTCAGGTGAAGCTGACCGACAGCCTGATGTCGGGCCTGGCGTGGCGGTCGGCCGGCGACACCGAGCTCGCCTGGCTGTCTGCTACCCTCGCGCCGCGGGCCCACCAGCGGGAGAACATCGCTGCCACAGGTGACCGCTGCATCATACTCTACTGTCAATAAGGTCGACAATCACTCAACAAAGACATGCCATTATAGACCTTATTTCATTACCGATAAGGTTTAAATTAAATTGGTGCGAAATAGGCATGTTAGTCCTTACAGTCCTAAGGTCAAGAAATTTTATATCCTTTCATTATGTATTGAAGTTTTTTTTTTATACCACCAAGGTGGCAAACAAGCATGCGGCTCGCCTGATGGTAAGCAGTCACCGCAGCCTATAGACGCTAACAACACCAGTAGGATCACTAGCGCGTTGCCGACCCCGTAAAAATTTGTTAACTCCCTTTTTAAAAAACCCCATGCTGTTTTTTTTTATTCCGGAAAACCTCGGCAGGCAATTCATTCCACAACTTCAAAGTGCGGGGAAAAAAACTTCTTTGAAACCGCAAAGTGCGGGATGACATTGTTTTTAAGATGTGAGGATGAACTCCCTGCCAGTAAAAAGTGGCCGTGGGCATCATGTCAAACAATTCTTCAGAGCACTGTCCGTTATACAGTCTGTAGAAAACACACAGGGAAGCAAAATCTCTTCTCACCCATAGTGATTCTCCTCTAGTAGCAGTAGTCCGGTTGTTAGTCCGGTTGACCGGACTAGTGCAACTTTTCAGTAGCAGTAGTTCGGTTGAAATATAGCACCGGACTACTGATACTCTTTAGTAGCAGTAGTCCGGTTGTTAGTCCGGTTGACCGGACTAGTGCAACTTTTCAGTAGCAGTAGTTCGGTTGAAATATAGCACCGGACTACTGATACTCTTTAGTAGCAGTAGTCCGGTTGTTAGTCCGGTTGACCGGACTAGTGCAACTTTTCAGTAGCAGTAGTTCGGTTGAAATATAGCACCGGACTACTGATACTCTTTAGTAGCAGTAGTCCGGTTGTTAGTCTGGTTGACCGGACTAGTGCAACTTTTCAGTAGCAGTAGTTCGGTTGAAATATAGCACCGGACTACTGATACTCTTTAGTAGCAGTAGTCCGGTTGTTAGTCCGGTTGACCGGACTAGTGCAACTTTTCAGTAGCAGTAGTTCGGTTGAAATATAGCACCGGACTACTGATACTCTTTAGTAGCAGTAGTCCGGTTGTTAGTCCGGTTGACCGGACTAGTGCAACTTTTCAGTAGCAGTAGTTCGGTTGAAATATAGCACCGGACTACTGATACTCTTTAGTAGCAGTAGTCCGGTTGTTAGTCCGGTTGATTGGACTAGTGCAACTTTTCAGTAGCAGTAGTTCGGTTGAAATATAGCACCGGACTACTGATACTCTTTAGTAGCAGTAGTCCGGTTGTTAGTCTGGTTGATTGGACTAGTGCAACTTTTCAGTAGCAGTAGTTCGGTTGAAATATAGCACCGGACTACTGATACTCTTTAGTAGCAACAGTTCGGTTTGTAATATTAAGAATAAAATTGTACAATACACTTTGTTACTTTATTGTTATTTTAAAATTAACACATAGGAGTTGCATAATCTTGTGCCTTGTCTTGTGTGTCTTGTGAGCATATGAATTTGGTTTAGAGCTAAAATGTTTATAGTAGACGTACCGGGGAAGCATAAGGAAAAGTTTTCAAGTCCATCTCCAATCCAATGTCCAATGTGATTTTTAACTTCGCCCAGGATATACCTACTGAGGATGTGGTACCTATTGAGTAGTAGCTAACATATTATTTATAGCAGAAGTACCAGGGAAGCACAAGATACAAGGATATCTCGCCTCTTGATACATCCTTTACCCTCCCGGCCCTCACCTCTTAATACGCGACACCAATCATAACCAGTAAGCCGACTTACTCTGGATATCAAGACTTGAGGACTCTTCCTTCTGTCCTATACTCCTTATGTCCTATGCATCCCTGGTACTTCTTCTATAAACATGTTAGCTCTAAACTACATTCATATGCTCACAAGACACACAAGACAAGGCACAAGATTATGCAACTCCTATGTGTTCATTTTAAAATAACAATAAAGTAACAAAGTGTATTGTAGAATTTTATTAATATTACAAACCGAACTGTTGCTACTAAAGAGTATCAGTAGTCCGGTGCTATATTTCAACCAAACTACTGCTACTGACTGAAAAGTTGCACTAGTCCAATCAACCGGACTAACAACCGTACTACTGCTACTAAAGAGTATCAGTAGTCCGGTGCTATATTTCAACCGAACTACTGCTACTGAAAAGTTGCACTAGTCCGGTCAACCGGACTAACAACCGGACTACTGCTACTAGAGGGTGATTCTAGACCGTTTGAGAGTTCAGAATCGTCGACAATCCTGATGGCTCGTCTCTGCACCGAGTCGAGTGGTCCAAGTTGGTATTCAGGTGCTCCCGCTCATAGGTGACAGCAGTACTCCATATGCGGCCGAACTTGCGACTTATAAAGTAACAACCTATTGCGCGAGGTGAAGTACTTCTTCGCCCTATTAAGCACACCTAGCTTTCTAGACGCCAGCTTGACCTTGTCCTCAAGGTGCTCTCGGAACTGCACATCAAAGGATATATTGACACCTAAGATCCCGATGCTCTTTGACATGCTAAGGGCTGTGTTCTGGAATTGAGGTATTACAGCGAACGGGGTTTTCTTAGTGGTGAACGCACAGACTTGTGTCTTAGTGGGGTTAAACTGGACTAAATTAAGTCGTCCCCAATTAGAGATCTTGTCGAGAGTACTCTCGATTTCAGACAAGGCGTCCACGGCTTTCCTCCACAACAGAACGAGGGATATTGGCACGGCCCGAGTAATTGGTATCAACGGTACTGTCATCTGCATAGCAATGAACGCCATCGATGGATAGCATATCATTAATATGCAAAAGGAACAGCGTCGGAGACAGCACGGATCCTTGTGGGACGCCAGCGTTAATCTCCATGCTATCAGAGCAACTGCCATCGACTACGGCTCTAATGCATCTGTTGGACAAAAAGCTGGCAATCCATTTGCACAAACCCTCGGGAAGTCCGTAAGATGGTAACATCGATAGAAGGCCACGATGCCAGACCCTATCAAACGCCTTTGCCACATCCAAGCCGACGGTTCACTTTACTATATTTTTTAATTATTTACTTAATGAACCTGTGTTCTTCAGTGAGACCTTCACCAGGTATCCCTGAGTGACTTACCTTTGGGGGGCGCATTGTAGCCCCCCGGTAACCAGTCACGGTGCTCACGGGGACGGGGGTCGCAATCCCGCCGCCGTCTTCCTCGGAGTCGCCGCCGTACTCAATGAACGTCCTAGGGCCCACACCCCGAACGTCCAGCGACGCCAAAGTACGGAATTTCTAACCTAACCAACCGTCTTGTGTTTCCAGAAGAGTCGTCATCGTCGGAGGTGTCTCTGTGCCTAGAGGCGAGTGAAGGTGCCGGGGTCGCTCGTGCGGCCGCCTTCGTGAACTCTGTGCGGCTCTCGGAGCTACGGAGTGCTCTCGCCAAGTTGGGACTTGGAGCTGAGTTCAGTGGAGGCGCGCTCGAATGCTGTAACGGAACCATCGCTATACGACGCGTGGGTTATTTCTTATTATCATTGCATTTTGATGTGAACATCGATATAATATATTGTTACGACCGGGAGATACAAGTGTTAATTACTCGGTTAATTATTACTTAATTGCAATGATCTCAAAACGCATTGTTAGTCTATAGGTCTACTATCGATTCGTACCGAAAGATCTCGATTTCTCAATAGAAAGTAGTTCCCTAGTACTTGTGTAAGTACCTACCGCTCGCTCGCTCACGGGTCACTGCCCCCGCCTATTGTTAGTTTATTCTCGAAGGTCGCGCCGCTATTGTATCTCGCGAAAACGATAGAATAGGTAAGTACATACGAGTTCATTCGAGAGAGTTCCACCCCTCTGTTAATTAAGGTATATAAGCCGACGCATAGTGGCGTCCGGACAGTTTGTGTTTACAAGCGACAGCGGAAACATCTTAAGGAAGCGATCGAAGAGAATTGTACCAGCGACCCTTGCGAAGACTTTGGACTACTGAGAAGTACTGTGCGACTCGGACTACTGTGCCTTGTGTGTATACTGTGCCTTGTGTGTATACAGTGTGAGTGTACGTGTAATAAAATCTTCTTCTACGTTAATCGGCATTTAATTACCCACCCGCACGTAACAATTGGTGTCAGAAGCGGAATGCCGATTCTGCCGCGAGAAGAAGAAGCGCGTACTCCGCGAACAAGGAGACAAGTGCAGATGGATGCTGCACGTCAGCGTGGTCTTGACCTGACAACCCTCTTGGCTGCTATTCAGGCTATCCAGGCAAACCAGGAGGCTTCACGTCGTGAGATCCAGGAGGTTATCCAGGCAAACCAGGAGGCTTCACGTCGTGAGATCCAGGAGGTTATCCAGGCAAACCAGGAGGCTTCCCGTCGTGAGATCCAGGAGGTTATCCAGGCAAACCAGGAGGCTTCACGTCGTGAGATCCAGGAGGTTATCCAGGCAAACCAGGAGGCTTCACGTCGTGAGATCCAGGAGGTTATCCAGGCAAACCAGGAGGCTTCCCGTCGTGAGATCCAGGAGGTTATCCAGGCAAACCAGGAGGCTTCACGTCGTGAGATCCAGGAGGTTATCCAGGCAAACCAGGAGGCTTCCCGTCGTGAGATCCAGGAGGTTATCCAGGCAAACCAGGAGGCTTCACGTCGTGAGATCCAGGAGGTTATCCAGGCAAACCAGGAGGCTTCCCGTCGTGAGATCCAGGAGGTTATCCAGGCAAACCAGGAGGCTTCACGTCGTGAGATCCAGGAGGTTATCCAGGCAAACCAGGAGGCTTCCCGTCGTGAGATCCAGGAGGTTATCCAGGCAAACCAGGAGGCTTCACGTCGTGAGATCCAGGAGGTTATCCAGGCAAACCAGGAGGCTTCCCGTCGTGAGATCCAGGAGGTTATCCAGGCAAACCAGGAGGCTTCACGTCGTGAGATCCAGGAGGTTATCCAGGCTACCCAGGAGGTTACCCGTCGCGAAATCCAGGCTAACCAGGAGGCTATCCAGCTCAACCAAGAGGCCGTTCTGTGCAAGATTGACGCCGGCATTTCTATACTCGGCGAGAAAGTCACAAAACTGGAAGTGGATGTCAAAGAGGTTACTCTTAAGACGGAAAACCTGGAAGGCCGCATTGATGAACATGATAACCGTTTTCATGCGATAACCAATAAGTTAGCTAAACTAGAAACTCGCCAACCGCTAACTGTGGCTTCACCATCACCATCAGCAGCGAAACTCGACCTTCCGCACTTCGATGGGTCTTCGTCGTGGACAGCCTTCCGCTACCAGTTCGAAACACTGGCCAACGGAAACGGTTGGACTGATGGCCAATCTTTTATGGCCCTCACGCTTGCCCTGCGAGGAGACGCTCTGATGATATTGGAAAACCTGCCACTTGAAGGACGGACGTTGGATGCTCTCTTAGAGGCATTAGAGACGCGTTATGGTGAAAAACACCTAGAACATGTCTATCGAGCACAACTCCGCGAGCGTACTCAAAAGGTCGGTGAAAGCCTCCAGCAGTGGGCGCTTGAGGTGGAAAGGTTGGTTCGTCGTGCATACTCGTCGGCGCCGGCGACTGTGGAGGTGAATCTTCTACAAGCATTCGTGGATGGCATACGGGACGTGGAAGTCAGAGCTGCCGTTCGTCTGAGCCATCATTCGACGCTAAAGAGCGCATTGGCTCATGCTCTCGAAGTGGAAGCTGTACGTCAAGACACTCGGGTACATAAAATCCGAGAAATAGTACCTGATGAAAAGAGGGCTCAGTATGTCCCTACCTGCTATGGCTGTGGAGAAAAGGGGCATATTCGACTAGAATGTCGTAAGAAGAGAAGGAGGGTCACGAGCTCCGGGACCCAAGTGGACCAAGACCTGTCGTTAAACTAAGTGTCGCCAGGACCGCGGGGCGGGTGCTGGCTGGTAACAATAAGGCCCCCACCATCACCATTACTCAAGTTCGCAACGGAAATAGTCTGACCATCCGAGGGTACATTAAATAATCAGACATGCACTTTGACAATAGACACTGGAGCTTCGCGGACTATTGTCAGACCAGAACTACTAAAACGCACCGTTATGTGGAAAAGGCGATCCCCACCGTGTCGCCTCCAGACAGCAACCAGCCAGCCAGTCTCCGTCCTGGGTGATACAGATGTAGAGATTAATATTGGTGACCGAACATACATCCACTCAGTTCTTATCGCGAATATCACGGATGATTGCATTCTGGGCCTAGACTTCTTGAAGGATCAGCGATGTGTTTTGGATATTGATAAAGGAGTGTTAAGGTTTCCTGATCAAGAAGTTTGTCTGCAAGGATCACACCCATGCAATCTTTATTGTTTAAAGGATTTCATACTGGCTCCAAGATCTGAAAATGTAGTATCAGTGAAATTTCCTAAGAAAATCAAATCAAACAAATGTGTTATTGTAGAAGACTCCGGCAATCATCCACAGATAATCACTGCCAGGACATTACTTATGACAAAAGGTGTAGCAAAAGTAAGAATTTTAAACTTGAGTAATGAAGAAGTTCGCCTGAGGAAGAATAGCCTAATTGGAAGATGCGAAGAAGTTAAGTACCTAAAACGGTTAAACACTTCCGCGGTTCAACAAAATGTAAGTTCGACTGAAGACGATCAAATTCGACAGCTTTTGGAAAATTGTAAGGAAAATTTATCGCCAATGGAACTGCAGCAAGCCAAAGAACTTTTGGTTACATTCAGGGACATTTTTGCAACCGGAAATGACTGCTCCAGCAACTTTCGAGCGCCTTATGGAGAGGGTGATGATAGGCCTCCTTGGGGACGTATGCCTAGTCTATCTCGACGACGTGATCGTGATGGGACGCAGCTTCAAGGAGAACTTGAAGAACCTGGAGAAAGTGTTCACCAGGATCCGAGAAGCAAATCTGAAACTGAGTCCAAAGAAGTGTGCTCTGTTTCAGAAGGAGGTCAGTTACCTAGGACATGTCATCTCGGCGGATGGAGTAAAAACCGACCCTGAAAAGATAAAAGCTGTTCAGGAATGGCCTATCCCGAAAAATAAAACGGAAGTGCGAGCGTTCCTTGGGCTTTGCACTTACTACAGGCGTTTCATTAAGAATTTTTCGGACGTGGCAAAACCATTACATCAATTAACAGAGGATAAACGCGATTTCATCTGGGACTCGAATTGCGAGAATGCTTTTAGTGAACTTAAGCAACGGCTTTGTGAAGCTCCTATATTGGGTTACCCAAGCAGGGAAGGAAGATTTACTGTGGACACGGACGCTAGTAACACGGGAATCGGTGGAGTATTGTCGCAAACACAAGGGGACCGCCAGGTGGTAATTGCATACTTCAGCAAAGCACTTTCAAAACCAGAGAGAAATTACTGTGTTACCCGCCGTGAATTACTTGCTGTGGTAAAGACTTTACAACATTTTCAGAAATACCTTATAGGAAGACAGTTCACGGTTAGAACCGATCATGCGGCATTAAAGTGGTTGTTACAGTTTAAAAATCCGGAAGGACAGGTAGCAAGGTGGATAGAGCAATTGCAGGAGTTCAACTTTGTTACCGAGCATCGCAGTGGAAAAGGACACAATAACGCGGACGCTCTGTCACGAAGACCGTGCGCTGACGACTGCAAGCACTGTGGTAAAAATGAAGCCCGAGAAAAAGTAAACCTTATAAGGACGCATGGCTTAGACGATGAGTGGACTGGACCCAATATGAGGAAGGCCCAAGAAGAAGATGATGACCTTGGACCTGTACTGCGCTGGAAGCAAAGTGGAAACAAACCCCAATGGAAGGATGTGTCTGCTTACAGCGCGACTACTAAAAGTTATTGGGCTCAGTGGGACAGCTTAGTTCTGGAAGGCAATCTGCTGTGCAGGAAATGGGAGTCCAACGACGGAAGGGAAGTCACTCTGCAAGTGGTAATACCACGAATCATGGTGGCCCCTCTTCTACGGCACGTCCACGATGGTGTCTCTGGTGGTCATCTTGGAGTCAAGAAAACCCTCGTTAAAGTCAGACAGCGGTTCTACTGGCTACGATGCCGTGAAGATGTCGAAGATTGGTGCCGTAAATGTACTGCTTGTGCCTCGGTAAAAGGCCCGCAAACCAGAAGTAAGGGACAGCTGAAGCTGTATAACGTTGGGGCACCATGGGAGCGCATCGCGATTGATGTAGCTGGGCCGTTTCCACAGACTGACGATGGGAACAAGTACATAATAGTAGTGCAGGATTACTTCAGTAAGTGGCCTGAGGTGTTCGCAACACCCAACCAAGAAGCAGTAACGGTAGCCAAGAAACTGGTCCAGGAGGTGATATGTCGATTTGGTGTACCCATGGAAATTCATTCGGACCAAGGACGTAACTTCGAATCTGCCGTATTTCAAGAAATGTGCAAACTTCTTGGGATCCACAAGACCCGTACGACACCAGCACATCCGCAATCAGACGGAATGGTCGAGAGATTTAACAAAACTCTAGAGAATCACTTGGCCAAGGTAGTGGATGATCATCAAAAGGACTGGGATCAGTACATCCCTTTGTTCCTGATGTCCTATCGTTCTGCAGTACATGATAGTACGGGGAATACGCCAGCCAAGGTGAACTTCGGCCGAGAGATGAGACTTCCGGTGGACGCAATAACGGGTACCCCACCTGACAGTCCTAAACCCGTTACGGACTATGTGTGCGATCTTCAAAATCAGTTGGACGAAGTGCACAAGAGAGTGCGGGAGAACAGTCTGAAGACCAGCGAGAGGATGAAGACCCGCTACGATCGAAATGCGAATACCAACGGTTTCGATGAAGGAACGCTAGTGTGGTTTCACAATCTGCTTCGCAGAAAAGGGAAGTCTCCGAAACTTCAAGCCCGCTGGGAAGGACCCTTTACTGTTATTACGAGGATCAACGACGTCACCTACCGCATCAAGAAGGGACCCCGAGGCAAACCTAAGATAGTTCACCTGGATAGATTGGCACGTTATCATGGTGATAATGATGCTCGGGACGAGCATAACTAAGAGGGGGGTAGTGTTACGACCGGGAGATACAAGTGTTAATTACTCGGTTAATTATTACTTAATTGCAATGATCTCAAAACGCATTGTTAGTCTATAGGTCTACTATCGATTCGTACCGAAAGATCTCGATTTCTCAATAGAAAGTAGTTCCCTAGTACTTGTGTAAGTACCTACCGCTCGCTCGCTCACGGGTCACTGCCCCCGCCTATTGTTAGTTTATTCTCGAAGGTCGCGCCGCTATTGTATCTCGCGAAAACGATAGAATAGGTAAGTACATACGAGTTCATTCGAGAGAGTTCCACCCCTCTGTTAATTTAGGTATATAAGCCGACGCATAGTGGCGTCCGGACAGTTTGTGTTTACAAGCGACAGCGGAAACATCTTAAGGAAGCGATCGAAGAGAATTGTACCAGCGACCCTTGCGAAGACTTTGGACTACTGAGAAGTACTGTGCGACTCGGACTACTGTGCCTTGTGTGTATACTGTGCCTTGTGTGTATACAGTGTGAGTGTACGTGTAATAAAATCTTCTTTTACGTTAATCGGCATTTAATTACCCACCCGCACGTAACAATATGAACATTCATTAACAAAATGACATCTAAAATGTGATCGCGAACTTATCTGAGCTGGTGGCGGAAACGTGAACTAATGGTTTTATTATGATAATGACGTTTGTAGCGACACTCCTATCGGCAAAAAAAAATTTGTCAGCCTGTGGCTTGAAAATAAATAGTCGCTATTTCTGTGTGCCGTTTCGGACCGTAACACCTAATCTAGTTTAAATGTTATATTCATGGATGTGAGCAAAGTAAATTTGTATTAGAGGAAAAAGGGGAAACAAGAAGACGAGCAGCAGCGTCTGTCTATTGGATTACCTACCACCTATCCTGCGATCCCCAAGACTCCTGTCAAGCGTGAAGATTAAAGGGATGAGCGTGTGTGGATTGTCCGAAGATATAATAATTATTAATAACTAGCTGACCCGCGCAGCTCCGCCCGCGCTTTTATTACAATTTGCTCCCCTTTTCTCCCCCCTCCCTTGATTTATTTCTCTCTCCATCTCTCTCTCACTTATAAGAAAAATCTAATTCTAATTCTCTCTTTTCTCTTTCCCCTTTCCCGCTTCGGTCCCCGTCACAGTCCCCCTCTTCCTCTCCCCGTTGTCCCCTCTCTGAACCCCGTCCCCCTCTCTCTTCTACCACCTTGCTCCCCCTCACTCTCCCCTTGTTCTACCTTAATCCCCCTATCCCTCACCCTATCACTCTCTCCTCGAATCCCCTCTCCCTCTCTTTCCTCTCTTGCACCCTCCTCTCGTTCTAAATATCCTCGTTAATCATGGTATCTGGTATCTGGGATTCCTACCCACTTAAACCCCTGCGGCTGTCGCATCGCCATATATGAGGGGAGACCTGGGCCCTGCAGTGGGATATGCACCAAATACCCCTCAGTGCGCATTATAGCCCCCGAGAACCTGGCACCATGATCACAGGGACGGGGCTTGCAACCCCGTCACCGTCCTCCTCGGAGTCGCCGCCGCCCGTCACCTATCTATGTAATGACCTTGGCTAACGTTGCTAAACCTAGCGGCATGAAATATACTTTACGATTTTATTCTCAGACCTACCCGATATGTACACAAAATTTCATACAAATCGATTCACCCATCTATTTAATGACCTAGCCTTATATTGCTTAACCTTAACCTAGCGGTATGAACAACATTCACAGCTTTTTTGTCATTGGTGTATATATTAGTGAAGTTTATGTTATATTGAAGAAGGGACAAATTCATGCTAACAACAATTTATTAATAGTTAATTATTTGTCATAAAAAGTAAAGGATAAAAATGGTTATTGTGGGTTATCTCTAAGAGATAAACATATACCATCGCGAACTTTTTTGTAGACCTTGTTAATATGTACAATACTGTAGTACATTATTTTGATCTATCTCGTAGGGTTCAGCCAGCGTTTGCAATGTAAGCGCAAAAAAATGTGCTTATTTACGACATCACATTAGAAACCTCAAAAGTTATCAGTGTTTCTCTACTATATTATGCATGTATTATACATATAAACCTTCCTTAAGAAACACTCTATCTATTAATCAAAACCGCATCAAAATCCGTTGCGTAGTTTAAAAGATTTAAGCATACATAGGGACAGACAGACAGCGAGAGCGACTTTGTTTTATAATATGTATAGATACTGCCGGATAAGCCGATCGTACTGCGTTTAGTACACACAGCTACACTTGAAGCCCGACACGATATCTACGCTACATACAGCACAAAGAATTGGAAAGGGACGGTATGCGGCGCACGCGCCGTGTGGGACGTAATATCATATCGCACTCTCATACGATTCGTAGCGTTCAACTTCTAATAGTTCAAAGTCCAAACAGTCGTGGTGTTGCCGTGTGTACATTCCTATTATTACGCGTGTTTGTTTCAGTTGGAAAACGGCCGCGTGGCGTTGGAGGGCGTGCTCTCCGAAGAGTATTACAAAGTGAGGGAGCTGCTCTACGACCAATTCGCTATAGTTTGATGTCGCGATGGACCGAAGTTAATGTAATTTTAAGGAATAAAAGATTGTTTATTAAACTATCTTGTTTTGTGGATTTGTTAAATTAAGCCTTTATATTTAAGAAATTGTCAAACTGTGCCGATGTGCAATCTGCACAAATTTGTTTCTCCCCGCGGGATTTTAACCCGCGACCTCCAGTTTACAAAGCTAAGTGATTTCTCCGCTGCGCTACAGTCTACTTTCGTAATCATACTAGGGTATCAGAAGCACAAATATAACCGACTTTATGTGTGCTTTATCATTAGTCAAAAATACAAGTACATCATGATCCTGGGTTCAAATCACAGGATAGTCTTGTACAAAGAGAATATAACGCTATGCTAATGTAGTTTTCTGCCAGAATCTCGGTAACAGTAGTCGCTCAAGGTCGTGGGTTCCTTTCCCATCTTGTCTCTGGGAGTTATCTATTCATTATTTAAGTATGTAGTTGCCTGGTTGTCATAGTACACGCTCTGCCTAGTTTGGGTCAGCCCCCCTAGACAATGTAACATTCCACAAGCGCTATCGCTAATAGAAAGTATGAAAATGACGTCATCGAAAAATCACGTGACAAATTGTAGGGAATTGACACCATTAGCGAATGAAGAAATAGATTCCCTATGAAGCGATTGCATCTTGTCTAGGCCCTCTGATGACCGTGAGTGGATTATCCCAAGATATATATTTGTACATAAAACAGAAAAGGGTTTGGATTTTAGAATTTTTCGGGTCTACTGTGACAGGTCAATAAAAATGCAAAAGAAAAATGTCACCATTTTTATTTATATTTATTTTATATCCGGGACCGGTTCACATTAATAACATTATGTAAAGAAATAAGGTACGATTCATTAAATACAAAATGTAAGACACGGGGTATGGTTGGTTTCACCTAATGTTCACTAACATTTGATCTGAGATTACGTAGCGCTAATTTGTCCACTCCTACGTTTGCAACGATTCCTAATACAAATATCGATTTACATACAATAAGTTCAGTCACTTTAAAATCAACTTACTAAAGACTAAACAATTTTTGGATTAAAATTTATCAACATAACAAGCCGCGGCTTGTACTGGGACGGTGAGGTCACAGCATTCTATACAAATAAAAACATAAATAGTTGTTTACATAATTACTTCATCCGTTCAAGTACAGGCCGCAAACTAACAAATCACAATGTCAAATACCTTAAAAATTAAAACATCAGTAATCGCAGATCAATAACGACGAATAATAATAATTATTATTAAAAACTTATAACTAATTCTGGCACGCTTCACATCTCACTCCCACTGACTACCACCTCGCGTTGCACAACTAAACACTATATTAAATAAAATAAAAAAAAGTAAATATTCTTAACATAAGAATAACTACAACAGCGCTTTTTATCTCACTTGGAATTGATACGTAGAAAATATTCATTGATGGCTATACAACATTTTTATTATACATTTTTCTATTTTACGCTTTGTTAAGTATCAAGTGCAGATGAATAGTGTGTTCAGTGATTAATGCAACCGACACATTAGCGTGACAGGTACGTCACGCTAAGGGCATATAAGGGCAAGCGCTGTCACGAAACTAACTTGACATCTGCAATGGATATTATAAAGCGTAAATATTAAAGAATTTTACTCGTTTTAGGATTCTTCAAATTATTTATATCAACAGGGCTCAACGCAAATGCTAGAGACATCGAATTTACGTATCTTTACATAGAAGCATCTGTAAGCACGATGTCAGTTTCAAATTAGCTCAAAAGTTTTTTTTCTTCTAAAGAGATAATCTACCAAACAGTTGCCTAGTCCAAGTTATAAAGATTACACACGATATGTTTCTGACGACTCGCTATTTTCCATCGCTTTATCGAAACCGATAATTTTTGGAGCTGTCGTACTCATAGCTTTAATGAATCATTATTTCGTCATTTAAGTGTAGATTTCATTACAAAATCTATACTAATTAACAGACGGCAGTTAGTAACAGCATTACAGAATTCAAAGTGTAAATAGCGCCTTGAAAAATAAAATAGAAAAGTATTCTTAAGAAAGAGAATCACCTTTGCATCACCTCTACCTTATTTCGGACAGTTTCCATGATTAATTAGCTAAGTATACGGAAAATTATAAATTGCGGAGACTGTTTCCAAGGTTGACGCTGACGTCAAAATGCCCGGTTATATCTCATTGTAAACCAAGAATAAACAAATCACGAATAAGTAGTCTTAAAACATTATTATTTCATAATACGCGATACTAAGGAGAATGCTCCAAGTTTTTTTTTTAATTTCCAATAGCAAGCAATATAACGCCGGGTATACACCAAATGAACGAACTTGGCTGTAATTTAAATAGTCTTACAGCAAAAACATTCAAAATGAATGCACAATCTAAATAATAATAAAAAGTTTTGTTATTAAGTGTTTACAATTTTCGACAGGACTGTTACTGCCGCACTCACAAACCCAAATTAACTTTAATTCTAATTAAGTCACTTTTTAAAATCTATTTATTTCGACTGTCGGAGCAATTTATGATTAATTTCGATTATTGAATACGAGATAATTGTTATATCTACTAACTGTCAGCGTATTAAGTATTAATTGGCGTCGAGTGTCGAAATAAACCGATTTCAAAAAATGTATTAATCATTATTAACTTTAATTCACGTTAGTTTGAGATTACCTGCCGCACCTAGCGGCAGTTAGTCTCAAACTATCCTGGGCACAAAAATAATTAGTCTTTAAGTACCCATATATATAAGATATATGCTCACATTGAAAAGGTTGGTTATATGTGTATACCCGGCATTACTCAGTGAGCGATCCTCATAACTTAGACGCGCTATAGATAGGTTAAATTACAGTTGTATCAGCTTATGTAAATAACAGGTATTTCATATCACTAACAGTGAATTGGTAACAGGTATTGAGGTATTCGTTATCACACTGTTCCACTGTACTATGTCGTATATTATGTACAGTGACTCTAAAGATATGTGCGTAGGATGCATATGTGGGAATTCGTTCGGTTTTTGTTCGTTTTGATTCTTTATCGACACGCACGGGAAGCGGGAAGACCAAACCGGTTGGAACAAAAGCAGGTAAATACAAAATATACTACCTGTAGAAGAATTAAAACACGAGTAATTGACATTAAGGTATCGAAATTACGATATCGATATAAGCGTTCGTGTTTAAGTAAGTAAAACATGACCAAATTTGGTTTATAAGTCAAATTAAATTTGATTATCCGAAGAGTATAATAGCAAACATAATATTGTACACTATTTGCAACGACATATTATCTAACTTCCATTTGCAAAAAAGTTACAATAATAATGATCAATTTTGCCCACATTTTATTATACTACGGTTATATAACAAAATTTTATATATATATTTTTAATTTTAAGGACTGCAAAGATTCGCACAAATATGGCACGTTATTATTGATGATTTAAAAGAAGCGCGTTGCCTTGTCGTTTATAATATTATTACTTAGTTGAAGTTCTTGAATAATTTTCCTGCGTCGGTCTTCCCATCCGATAAAAATGTGAGTGCCTTCAAGGTAACGTTGAATAGGCTCCCAATAAGCTAGTGCAGTACTTTTTACGGCTGAATCGCCACTGGCATCATATAGGATGCGGTCAAGTACCATATAACAAAAATTACAAAAAAAATATTCAAAATATTAAAAGAAAGGAGAAAATCATTTGCTCTTTCTCTCGCTCCAATTTAAGTGGTCACTCTGTACACATCACATAACTTATTTATTTAAAAAAGTTGCCATTAACAAATTAAAGAAATGCAGGTATCGATAACATTTCTAAACAACTGCAATAAATCTATCACTAAAAGATCTAACCGGATAAAATATAACCTCGTTAGTGGAACAGCACTACAAAATATTTTATACAATATTTATATTATATAAGTTAATATTGCTACATAATCTGTGATTTTTAAATAAACTCTATGTAGTTTACATGATTACACCGTTACTTTATAAAACTGTTGTACAATTAGGTAAGGAGAACACTCATGTAAGTTGCTGTAATTATAAATAATTGATACTAAAAACTATTTAAAAACAAATATAAAGGCATATTTTGTGCTATCAGTATTTTGAAAGCACGTGGTTCGGTTGATATCTCATAATATACATAAACAACAAATAAATAACTAGCAAGACAGATCAGCCATTTTGCGGATTTTTTGGGAACTATTTTTTAATAGGACAACACTACCGCCCTCTTGTCAGCTCTGTTATTTATGTTCTATAAGCAAGCAACATACAGAAAGTATTCCTCAATTAAAAACAATATTATATTTTATTGATAAATGCGCCGAATACGGCCCCCGCATTTATCGAGACATGCGGACAAGTACTGACGTACGGTCGGGGAAAAAATGCCATCGCAATCACACTAATACATAATAATATGTACTTTGCCAAGATAAATAATTTTATTACTATGTATATTTCTTTAATATTGGAAAACATGAACAAAAGCATTTTTCCTAATTAAAAACGATTGTACTCTTTCGGCGTTTGTGATGTTTAACACATATGAATCATTGATATTTTTTTCCTAGTGTACTTTTGGAAATTGGAAAGTATCAAAACAATGTAGCGATACATTTTGTTGATTTTGTTTTTCATTAAAGCTCAAAATAGTAAATGTTGGACTCAAAAACAGGCAAAAGACCTAATATTCGAGTCGCCAGCGATCAGGACGCCCGATCCGCGCTCGCTCCCACGAGGATCGTTTCCTCGACCATACAGTAATCTCGAAACACCACCGCACAGTAAAACTAGATATAATATTTAATATTATACAAAAATAGTAACAAGTTTTGTACTAGATCCGTCCATCGTTTTGTACATTAATGGCGCGGGGCCGCGACGATTTCCCGCCGAAGTATAAGAAAATAAAAACCAAACGTCACCTTGACATCAAACGTCACGTCAACAGCGAACGTCACGCCGACAGCAAACACCACGTTCACAGCAAACGTCACATTGATAGTACACGTCACGTTGACAGCAAACGTCACGTCGACAGCACCCGTCACCTTGACAGCAAACGTCACGTTGACAGCAAACGTCACCCACACCGACACTCGTCATCGCTCGGTATCGCTCGGTCCACATCATGCCCGCTCCGTCGCTCGAGTCACTCGTCACTGGGCCTCGGGTCACCTGTGATTAGGAGTGGGTGTTGAATAAATACTGTTTTTTTCGACTGTTTATAGTCGCAAACTAATGAACTAGATCACAGTTCACTAATAAACTAGTCTAATAATAATAATAATAATATCTTGGGACAATCCACACACGGTCATCCGATCCCAAACTAGGCAGAGCCTGTACTATGGAAACCAGACAACTGATACTAATACTTATATACTTTTTTTTTGTAAATACATACTTAATTATATAAACAACACCCAGACACTTGGCGGGAATCGAACCCACGACCTATCGGTTAGCAGGCAGGGTGTCTGACTACTAGACCAACGGGCCCGTCCAGACTAGTAGTAGTAGTAGAATGATAGACTAGTTTACCAGTTGACTGTAATCGTTAAAGACATTCGACGTCTAACGTCAGCCTGGCCCTCTAGCTAAACAATGTATCATTCTAGATGCGTTAACGCGAATAGAAAGTATAAAAATGTATGAGAATGACACAAGACAGAAAAATCACCTGACAAATTATAGGGAATTGACACCGTTAGCGACTAGAGAAATAGAATGGCTATGAGGCGATTGTATCTTGTCTAGTCCCTCACTAAAGGACCATGCCCATATTAGTATGGAGCTGAAAGTCAGCAATGCCATCATCATCATCATCATCAGCCCACATCAGTCCACTGCTGGACATAGGCCTCCCCCAAGGCACGCCACTGAGCCCGATCTTCGGCTCTCCTCATCCATTGTCTGCCAACTGCTCTGCGGATATCGTCGCTCCACCTAGTCACAGGACGTCCTACATTACGCTTCCCGATTCGCGGTCTCCACTCAAGAACCAGTTTACCCCAACGGTCTTCGGTTCTTCGGCAAATATGACCAGCCCACTGCCACTTCAGCTGGCTAATCCTTTGAGCTATGTCGGTCACATTGGTTCTCTGGCGAACTACTTCATTCCGTATTCGGTCCCTCAGAGAAACACCCAGCATAGCTCACTCCATAGCCCGCTGTGCGACCTTGAATCGGTGGACTAGTCGTACCGTGAGTGGCCACATGCCATGCAATGCCCAAATTCCAACTATATGTCATATGATAACTGTTTAACAGTATTTATATGATATCTAGATTTAATGTCATATAAAGCACGGGTTCAAAAGATATTGGACATAAAACATGATAACTTTCTACTGGTTTTTATACATTTTATCGTTTACAGACGGCATTGCTATTCGTTTTTCACTAGGAACTTCATGATCATCACATAAGCTAAGCCAGATCAGTGTTCTTTTATATACTTATCTGTGTGTTATCAGATAAACATGTCAGTTATTTGGAATTATCTAGTCTGTCTCCATTGTATAGTGTCAATATGTATGTGAAAACAATTTGGTTAGATACACTGGTACTGCAATGTCAACAGAACGTCTTATTTTTTTTTTATCCAGTGCTTCATATGATTTCAAATTAACAACATAATTTTAGTTTTTATTTATTAGAGCAATCTTGTAATATACTTTATCTGGGCAGTTATGGGGCACAGATGGGCATTGTCCTTTGTCAACATTTTTTTCTTTATAAACTAGTCTCACTTTAAACTGGTTTATCGTGAATGTTAAACGGTCTAATTGCATCGACGATGATGATGGGTCATTACCTGTGATCCGTGCTGTCGGCGGGGGGGTCGGCAGCGACGTCTACCGGATGCAAGCCTCGAGCATCTCTATGAAGAGCTTCTTCAAGGGCACGCGTCGCTCGCGGTGCACCGCGGCCCAGAACCGGCGCACAGCCACGTCGGCGTGTCGCAGCGCGGGCAGCACTAGCAGCAGTTGCTGCATCGCTGCGTTCGCGTTGTACGCCCTGCGATACGCACACATTGCTATTGTAGCAGCCATTAGAGGATAATCGTGTGTACTTTGTGGAGGATACGGGCCTCTGTAATACTAGCTGGATTGGAGATGTATAGTGTACCCAACTTATCTGTGATTTCAGTGTCGCCACTGTCTATGAAAATATTGTAGTTTCTATTTCCAGCAACCATACAGATAAGTTGGTCGATCTGTAATAGAGGCGGGCAAACACGGAGTTCGGATTCATATTCAAACTTTGTTAGCAAAGTTTGAATCACTATACAGTGATTGCTGACTTAAAGAAATAAATATAAAACTTTTCATGAATCTATTTCGAATCGGATTACATTGACGTTACCGCTGGAGCCGAGGTGACATCTTCATTTGTCGGAACGCGTCCACTGCTGAACATAGGCGGCCTTCCCCTTGCACCGACACAGTGAACAACAATTAGCTATTTACATTCACCGGTTGCCTGCGATCCGCACAATGTCGTCAGTGCACCTAGAGGGAGCCCTGCCTGCGTTGCGTCTTCCGGTTCGTGGTCGGTATTAACTTTAAGTGACGGTTGTGAGCGCCTTCAGCAGGTAGCACTCCATGTGGAGGGGTTGTTAGTGTCCTAGAGCTGTGTACCTGAGCGCGGAGACGGCATCGTTGAGCGAGGCGAGTATAGTGTCGCGGAATCGTCGCAGCGCTGCGTGCTCGTCGATGCGCACCTCCGAGTTGGCCAGCACTAGCGCCTTCAGCAGGTAGCACTCCTCGCGGTGCGCGCACGCGCGCTCCAGGCGGCGCGCCACGCCCGTCACCTGCGGGGACCACACGCTACAGTCGCTAGGTAGCCCAGGCAGACCAGACAAACCGGATAGACCAGACAAACTCAAAGTCAAAAATAGTTTATTTCAAATAGGCTTAACGCTAGCACTTTTGAAATGTTTTTTTTTTTAAAGAAGCTATCACCGGATCACAACGCGGCCTCAACTGAGAAGATCCGGCAAGAAACTCAACGGGCTTGTCATTTTATCACTTTTTTTTAAACAGTGTGTCATGTTACAATTAGATCAGAGCGACAGTGTGTCTTGCCGTTCAAAATATCAAATAAGACAGAAAAAAAATACAAAGTACAACAAACTAAAAAGCCAAAGGGATAGTAGTCGGACCAGTCCCCCCAAGCAGCACCCGCGCACGAGTTGACTCGAGCAGCAGCCATCACTCCCCTCAACCATATTGGAGAGAAGGGGGTGACCCGCCACACAGACAGACTGGTCAGACTAGGTAGACCGGGCAGACCAAACAGACCGAGCAGACCAGGCTGACCAGACAGACCGAGCAGACCAGACAGACCGGATAGACCAGGCAGACCAGACATACTGGTCGGATAAGGCAGACCAGACAAACCGAGCAGACCAGACAGGTCAAACAGATTAGGCTCTCGACGACCGGTGATTCCGATCTGCACCATGTTTAACACGCGAACCGCATAGCGCGATCACGCATCGACCGCTATTTAGGCTAAGTTCATATGACCGCGCGGCGCGCTCTGACCCGCGCGCAACGGGTGCGTCCCATTTCATATAAAGTTTAAAAAAAAAGTAAAGTTATTTGGTCTATTTTCATTTTAATAACGTTCACATGATTTAATAAACGTGAGACATTTATATAATCTAAAACTTATTTCGTATAATGTTATTGGATATAATGTTTATCTAATCGAAAATCATTAGGTCTATCGTTTAAAATGTATATTGATACCATCAAGGTTAACAACTCGTTTCAGAGCAATCCGACTCGGATATATTATGTTAGAGTAAAAAAAAAAGGAATTATAAACCGCAACCGAATTGGAAAATCACAATCACAACAAAAAATAACTCACCCAAAAAGAATTGCAATACTTCTACTATCTCCATATACTATACAAAAAAAAACCTATTAATACTGTTAAAAGAAGCTACAAACCTGTACATATAAGTCGTGGGCGCCAATATCCCTCGCCTGCTGTTCGTCGAGCGCGAGGTCCGTGGCGAACCGCAGCCGCAGCGGGCTGCCCCCCGCCATGGACCGGTAAGCCAGCATCAAGCTCAATATCTCCGCCCATGTACTCTTTAGCAAAAGCATCTGGAACAAACGAGTTACATTGGTAAATTGGTATCGGTCATTGGTAAAACACTAATAACCTCTTAGAACCTCAGTAGAACCATCAATATAATATAAACTAGATAATCATTGACTAACAAAATTACATATAAAATGTGATCGCAGGGGTCGCAGACGGACTTACCTGTGTTGGTGGCGGAAACGTTTTTATTATTAACTAACGGTTTTATTATGATAATGACGTGTAGTTTGACTGTTTCATATAGACAGTAGCGACACTCCTATCGGTAAAAATAATTTTGTCAGCCTGTGGCTTGTAAAGAAATAGCGACACAAGGGAGCTATTTTTGTGTGCCACTTTTCGGACCGTAACAGCTAATCTGTTTTATAGTAGTTTATGCACCTAGAGGATAAAGTAGTGTCTTATGTTACGGGCGTTAAATTGAATCGCGCGTCTAACTTAAGATGTTTGTAATACTGCTTTTTTTTTTATTTAAAACAAACAAACACTAGTTTGTTCACAGAGCTGTAAAACCTATTATAAACCTCTGTTTTTTAACGTTTCCTCTTTTTCGTCATTTTTGAGAATCTATTTTATGTTTATTATTTGGTAAGACAATTTATTTGTCAGTTGATCAAGTTGATGGTTGATCAAGTATCAAAGCCGTTCTCTACCCATAATAGGTAACTGATTATAAAACCATGGTTTGTTGATCCTTTCACTGCCAGGACCTACAATATCAATTTTTTTTTTTTGGGACCTGCAACGCCACAGACAGTCGGACAAATGCATGTGTCACAAACCGCGAATACTAAAATAAGTAACATGCGTTTCTCGCGAGGTCGATCTGATATCTTTTTTATAATTACGTTTTATATATAACCGGCAATTCTTAATTCTAGTTCTCGCATGGTCACAGATTATACGATCTCGATACAGAGCGCTAATCCGAGACCATTTATAATTATTTTTACATAAATGTAATCAAACAAATCTAGTATTTCAAATAAGAAATAGGTGCGCCGGTTAGAAATCCAACATATTATTTATAAACTTTTTGAAATAAACCTACATTCTTTGGACTATTAACATTTCCGGTAAATCTAAATTAAAACCTTTTTAAAATCAAACTACCTACTTTTACGGATTATATCGCGGTTTATTTAGAT
Source organism: Furcula furcula (assembly GCA_911728495.1). NCBI lineage: Eukaryota > Metazoa > Arthropoda > Insecta > Lepidoptera > Notodontidae > Furcula > Furcula furcula. The sequence continues at coordinate 19,298,968 of OU452262.1, read as the reverse complement.
TTTACTATCCCGACGTTTCGAATGCTTTGCAGCACCCATGGTCACGGGAGGACTGAGATGTTGAACGTCTTTATGTCACAATCATACCGGTGTGTCTGCGAGAAACAAATGAATTTTTGTATCGAAAATTCATTTGTTTCTCGCATATATTTGCGATGCGATGCGAATTCGCAGTTATGTGTGGGAGCTCTATAATGTATCAGATAAAGTAGGAAATAAATATAAAATGAAAACAATACGAAACGAAATCTCTGTGAATCGCGATGATGATTTTAAATGCACGTTAAATGGCATACAATTCATGCACGTACCTAGTTTATAGTATGTAATTAGATTTCTAATTAAGTGAATTCAAGGCCCTAGTCTAGACAAGATTGTTACTTGAAGGCTATACGAAAATTATTTACTGTGGTAATAAATATAGAGACTTTATTACCACTTCCGGGCACAGATCTCATGGGCAGTCGAGAGATTTCATACCTCAGATTCGGCTCAAGTCAAAATTCATTTAACCGTTTCAGCTGCCGGCAGTTCTAAAGAAATATTCATCACTGCAGTAGCGGAATGAGGTCGACTGCTGAACAAAGGCCTCTCCCTTAAATGGGAGGGGTTGTGGTAGGTTATCCAATAGAACCTTCGGAGTCGCTGGACGCTCGGGGTGTGGGCCCTTTGAGCGTTTATTATAGGACTGCATGAGTATCACAGTTTTATTAAGTCCTCGCAGCTTTATCCTCCAGGTAATCTGAGATTTTACTGTGGTATAGGGTATTATTAGGTATTATTGGTATTCGGGCAATGAATAAGGCATTTAATACATTTATTTGTCGACGATGCGTCGCGGCTAAGGCTTCATTCAGGTCAATTGCACCGCAACATGATCAGTGTTTACGCGATTATAAACCGCTTGCTAATTACGCGACATATGTGTTGTCAGCACAAATCATTTACTGACTAGACGTTATGTCTGTGGTCGGCAGACGCAGGTTAATGAACGGCGTTTCATGTGACAACATATCGGTTCATCAAAAGCGCCGTCATGAGCTCCATTTAAAAATAACATGTAATATTTTTTGTCGAATTGCGAATTAAGTGTTGAATTTTTCTGCCTACTCGGATTGTTGCGATACACGGCTGTGGGAACGAACTAAAATACGTTTTAACTCGATTAAAACTAAAGTGATGATGTGGTCAGACACCCTGGCCGCTACCCAATTGATCTTGGGTTCGATTCCCACCTTGTGCCTGTGTATTTTTTATCTAATAAAAATGTATTTACAAAGTATTGGTATCAGTGGTCTGATTACCATGGTACAGACACTTCATAGTTTGGGTTCAGGCCCTCTAGACAATGAAACATTCTACGATCGATAACGCGAATAGAAAGTATAAAAATTTATGATAATGACAAGGGGACAAATTATAAGGAATTAACCGTTAGCGAATGAAAAAATAGAATCGATATGAAGCAATTGTATCTGATGACCGTGTGTGTATTGTCCCAAGATATTATTATAAGATTACTTCTCATAGAACTAGTATTTAATGAGCTCGTTTTGACATAGAGTGGACTATAATCACGTATTATAGTCGCCTTTGAATAATTTCGCTCAGTAAGGTTGAAGGACAAAAGTGGTGTATAAGTTGAATATTTTGCTAAGGGAGACGTTTAGGTTGGACAATTTTGATTGGAGCGTGTGTCCTAAACACACGCTCCAATCAATAGACACTTTTGCATAATGTTAATGTCAGATAGAAGCTTAAGTCGTCGCGTCGCGTCGACTAACGGCAAGGAATTGCACCGTCTATCCGCACCTGCGTGAGAGAGATCCGGTCAATAAGCTCACCTGATCGTTCAACTGCAGCTCTGTGAATCCGGGGATCTGCTTCGCCCAGGTGATGACGTCGACCAGTTCCTGGTCGTACAGGTCCGCCAGCAGGGTCAGTGTCTTGGCCGTCGGGTCCGTGACCCCCGCGGGGACTGCGGAGCACGTCCTCAGCTCCGGCTCGTACGAGTTCAGGGCTTCCAACACCTGGGGACCGGGGGAAACCGTCACGATGCTGATATATAAACGACGCTTGATTCAGGGAATGGATCCGTGTCAACAAGGAATCCGACTCGCTAGAAGGAATAAACAGACTAGCTTTAACCTTTTGAGGTGTTGCGGGAATACCAGCGCTGCGTGGTATTAACATGTGGGGTGGGGTAGCAAGATACTGAGGCAGCATCCCGTTTGACCTTCACACAACTTCTGGGTTTTTCATAATGTTGTCTTTTAATGTTGATTCTGGGTTTTTCAGTTAAATTGTTAAATAAATCTATTTTCAGTTAAATTGTTAAATAAATCTATTTTCTTTCTTTATTTAATAATTGTACCTTTACACTTCACCTTCTACACTATAATTATCTGTGCGGCCCGCCATGTACTTGCGCAGGCATTTGCGGCTACGTTACATCCTCGCGCAGCATGCCCATGCGAGGCACTAGCGGGTGTGACACGCCCCAGGGTACGATACCTTGATGTCGTCGAGCTGCGGGCGCTGGGCGCCGGCGGCGTCGGGCGCGCGGCGGTACTTCTGGCGGCCGCCGCGCACGCGGTCCAGCCGCACGCCCTCGCGCAGCATGCCCATGCGAGGCACTAGCGGGTGTGACACGCCCCAGGGTACGATACCTTGATGTCGTCGAGCTGCGGGCGCTGGGCGCCGGCGGCGTCGGGCGCGCGGCGGTACTTCTGGCGGCCGCCGCGCACGCGGTCCAGCCGCACGCCCTCGCGCAGCATGCCCATGCGAGGCACTAGCGGGTGTGACACGCCCCAGGGTACGATACCTTGATGTCGTCGAGCTGCGGGCGCTGGGCGCCGGCGGCGTCGGGCGCGCGGCGGTACTTCTGGCGGCCGCCGCGCACGCGGTCCAGCCGCACGCCCTCGCGCAGCATGCCCATGCGAGGCACTAGCGGGTGTGACACGCCCCAGGGTACGATACCTTGATGTCGTCGAGCTGCGGGCGCTGGGCGCCGGCGGCGTCGGGCGCGCGGCGGTACTTCTGGCGGCCGCCGCGCACGCGGTCCAGCCGCACGCCCTCGCGCAGCATGCCCATGCGAGGCACTAGCGGGTGTGACACGCCCCAGGGTACGATACCTTGATGTCGTCGAGCTGCGGGCGCTGGGCGCCGGCGGCGTCGGGCGCGCGGCGGTACTTCTGGCGGCCGCCGCGCACGCGGTCCAGCCGCACGCCCTCGCGCAGCATGCCCATGCGAGGCACTAGCGGGTGTGACACGCCCCAGGGTACGATACCTTGATGTCGTCGAGCTGCGGGCGCTGGGCGCCGGCGGCGTCGGGCGCGCGGCGGTACTTCTGGCGGCCGCCGCGCACGCGGTCCAGCCGCACGCCCTCGCGCAGCATGCCCATGCGAGGCACTAGCGGGTGTGACACGCCCCAGGGTACGATACCTTGATGTCGTCGAGCTGCGGGCGCTGGGCGCCGGCGGCGTCGGGCGCGCGGCGGTACTTCTGGCGGCCGCCGCGCACGCGGTCCAGCCGCACGCCCTCGCGCAGCATGCCCATGCGCAGGCACTTGCGGAACCGGCACGCCTGGCACGCCTTGCGGCGGCGCTTGTTGATCTCGCACTCGTTGGACGCGGGACACGTGTACTCCAGGTTGCCCTGCTTAACGAATATAATAATTTACATTAAAAATCTAACAATACACGCAACTTTGAGGGACAAATTGGGGATTGCGGGAACCTTGCGCACTCCAGAGTGTCCGGACGATCAATTTTTATTTTGCTGTACGACAGAGAACCTACAAAAGTTCTCCAGTGGCGCGAAGACAGGTTATGTGAGATTTTTACCCAATCGAACCACTCACTCATTCTGGACGCTCCGTTCGGACCTCAAAAGTCTTTTCTAAGCTGGACGCTCGCTAGAGCACGTGGTGTGTGCAGTGGACAGATACATTGATATCTCGTTTGACGAGCGGCAACGCAATGCAACATGGGTAAGCGAATCGCTTTCCATCACACAAACATCGGGCCCATCTCGTCGTGTCAGAAAGATTTATTCAAAAGCAGACAAATTTAGAATACTATTGACAAAACCACCAGAAGGACAGAAACTTATTGCGCCAACAAGCGGAGGCTCCATTGTCTGACATATGCTGAACTTGAACCTGTTGCTGCAGTTATTGAACTCATGATATTTAATCACACTGTATTCTGTCTTTTTCTTGTTCTTTACTGTTTGTTTTTAATTGTTTGATTTTGTAATACCTACTGCAGCAATAAACGCTTTTTCTTTTTCTTTTCTTTCTTTCTTTCCAACGGTTTAAATTTTTTTGTATAGTTTACGAGTATATTGTCTTGTATCATCCCACCACTAGATCAACCTATAAAAATTTAATGGATGTTTCCTTATGAGATTCATAGAAGATGCAGTTAATTTGTGAACCTTGAAGTCTGTTCAAAACCGTAGTGCAGACGGACAAAAAACTTGGTGTATAATTTCGCAACTACCGCAACTACCTACTAACGGACCTTGACATACACAGTCCCGAACAACGCCCGTTAACACAATAAAGAAGGCAAGACCGCCATAAATTATACGCAATAAATTATTGTTTAGTGACGATTTTTTTATCACAACATACAGAGCGCGACACGCCTTGCTACAGAGATGTTACGTTAAAATACCGAAATCACAAACGTCAAATTATGTTAAATAACAATTATGCATTTTTTACATTAAATTATTTAGGCACTCGAAGCCAATTAAATCGTTATACTATAACTTTTACTTAAAGGTGCATAAACGGTTAAAAAAATGGCTTACGGGCTTTGCGTCAGTAAGTATCTTGACTCCAGAAACACAAGCTAAAGTCATCTATACATATTCCAAAAATCTTACTACCGATGTAAGATTTTATGGATTTTTCCTGTCTGTAAGGCCGCGATTGATTAACAAATTAAGTATCGTTTCTGAGCCGGACTAATCAAAGATTGTACTCAATAAATGAGGGTCGTGTGGGCTTGCTACTGCGAGCTTATCCCCTGGACAAAGGGAGTTTAGTAGCTACCTAACTAGTCACCTTCGAGTCACCCCAGCCTCCGACATGACTTTCGGACCGAATATTCGATCGGGCATTTCGACTCCGCTTCAAATCTCACTCTCATGCAAATTCACACTCAGTATCGAAACGATCAGAACTATTGCCGAATGGTTAGCGGCACGGTAACTCATGGCTGCACAGCTTTCTGCACTGCCGCTCGTCAGTCAAAGTATAATAGTAGGTATTATTTGCCCTTCACACCACTTGGGTAAAGACTGAAAGGCTCTCCTACCCTTCTGGCTGAAGCAATTTAAGCACTCTTAGCTAACTATAGCTCTTTCTTGAACTTCCTTAGGAGTCATGACCTTCCATTATGCTAGTAAAACGACGGCACATTTAGCGTATTTACTTTTTCTTTTGTGTTACTATTTGCACAAATAAAAGCAAATAGCCACCATACACCACTAGTACGGATTTACGCCTACTAGGTATGGAAGAAGCAGTCTGAGGCAAGTATGAAATTGTTATAAAACATTAGAGGCATATAATAGACAATCGTCTGCTGTTTTTTTTTGTATTTGCTAAATGGCATATTCGCAATGTTTGAAAACCCGTGATACCGCTACACAAATATGCCAAAGAATGACGTCATCATATCGCCCATGGTCTAACATAACAAGGTTTCCCGCAACGTTTTCGATTACGTCATACGACTAGTCAAAACAGATAGAATACCGACGAGAAAGGCAGTAGGGTTGTGACCCCGATCACTGTGAACACCGTGACCGGGTTTCAATCCAAAAATCGAATTCAAATCGTCATTGGCGACTCAGAGTAAGCCGGTTTCGTCAACTATAGGCATGAGTATAGATCTTGCGCGATCTTATGGAATGTGTGTCACAGTGAGATATGGGTGAGTCATAGTCATCATCATCAGCCAGAAGACGTCCACAGCTGCAGATTGACCTTAGGGGGGTTGCCATAATCCCTACTATTGGCAGGTTTCTTGGGGATCACAGTACACGTGTTGGATATCACAAAAAAGACGTTGCTGCCAATCTTCTGTTTTTTCTTAGTTGCCTCCTTCGACACCAAATGGGAAGAGGTGGGAGGGTATTATTCTTACCCGGACACACTACGGGGTGAAAAGCCATAACCATTTTGTTTTGGACCCAAAACCAACTACCAAGTAGACCTGATGCCTATCCACTACAAACATTTGTATGTACGAACATTTCTGTTTGTCTTGTGTCTGGGCGTTAATTATTTAGGTATGTATTTAAAAATTGTATTATGCAGATATGTGTATTAATTGTCTGGTTGCCATAGTAACTCTGCCTAGTTTGGGATCAAATGACCGTGACTGCGTTGACCTTAATAATCCTCAGAAGTCGCTGGACGTTTTAGGTGTGGGCCGTTGACGTCCCTCAAGTACGGCAGCGACTTCCAGGAAGACAGCGGCGGAATTGCGACTCCCGCCCCCGTAAGTACCGTGTCAGGATTCCCGGAGGGCTGTAATGCGCCACCCAGCCGCGGACTCAAAGGCAAGGCACTGAGGGATACCTGGTACTAATCCCACCTGAGAATATGGGCTCCCAATGATATGCCGATCCGACAGCCAAGGTGGATTTGATGGGTAAGAATCCCGCATACCACGATAGCTAGTAGGAGTACTAGCTACCTTCTTTTGAAGGTTTATCCCGCACACAAAAAACGAGCATTTTACAGCCTGACCAAGCATCGTGGACCTGAAAAGTAGCACACTTGTTAAACATTTACCTGTATAGTTCTCTTGAAGAAGGCCTTGCACGCCTCGCAGCTCGCGACGCCGTAGTGGAACCCTGAGGCGACGTCACCGCACACCAGGCAGTATCGGCGAGGGGTCTCGTCGTCGCGAGCCCCGCTGGCTGCGGCTGCAGTGGTTGAGGAGCAGTGCTGCTGCTCGGGGCTTGTGTTCCCGACTATAGTGGCATCTTCCGGGGACACGCAGAACTTCACCTCCTCCTTCGGTTCCAGCTCCATCTGATGGAGGATTTTATTGATATAACACGCAATGTCCCACTGCATGGCAAGTCTCGACTATGTCTCGAGATTTATTTAGCCATAATTTACTATATGGTAGGTGATCGGCCAGGTTCACGGCAGCGTCCAATTCTGCCGCCAAGTAGACTTGTTTAAACATTACTGGGTTCCGGTGTGTAGGTCAATGTAGCTAGTGAAGTTACCGGGTTAAAGAAACTCAAATAACGAATATCTCGAGATTATGGTGCATCCTTGGATTAGTAAATTTAACTCACACAATATGCCAGTGCCAAGGCTCGAGTGGGTTCCGTACGGAGTGTCCAAAGTCGCCCTAAAAGCGTTGGTGAAGGCCACCGGGGAGGGTATTGTAGGTAAAAATTTCACACAACCGGATTTCGACCTCACGGAAACTGAGTACCCATTGAAGGCCAAGTAACTAGAGCACTGGCACTCGTACTCGCAGCAGATACACGACGATACTCGAAGCTGCCCTGCTTAACTGTCTGCGAACTTCTGTAAAATACCCCAGTTGAGATGCTAATTTAAGAGGTGTTCCCGTTTTCCCACTACGCCATGCAGGCTACTTTCAAATACAAAGCCTTAGGTTGGCGTTAAGATTTTCTGTGTAAAATAAGAATTGCGTCTTTAATCCCAACTTTGCAATTAACCTTATCAATTACGAATGTGGACCAACGATATTGTATCCGAAACTTGCCATGTAATCTCTTAATGTTATAAACATATTTGTTGGATTATAAGATCAATGCTTAATTAAATAAGTCACATTTTCGAGCAAAGTTTCACACGATACCTACCCACTATATGAGAACTTGTACTATACAACTTCTTACATTCGTTTTGTGTTCTTCTCTAACAAGATTAGTCGAATGTAATTACTTACGAGCAACAAATATTCGTGAAAAAAATGCATTTGCTGCTTACTTACTGGGCTTCAGTATCAAGTTTCTCTTTATCATAGTTAATTCAGTTAACTTTAAACAAGGGTAAATCCTGATTGAAAATAAATAACAAGAAATAAGGAAATATACGTAACGGAAGATTACCCACAACAAATACTCGAAAATAGAAGGAAACTACAAGAACCATTACAAAAAAAGAGGAAGGAAGGTAATATAGCTTTTTTACGGAACGATCGCCTGATACTTAAAAAACCCAATACCACAGATAATCAAAACAAGGAAATCCTAAAATACCGTCAAAATATGAAAAAACGAGAATTAGAAATCACCCTGCCTAACCAAAGTAGAAACCTATACACCTATAGATCTCGCTAAGTCTCCTACAAAATATCAAGCAGAAAAGAAGTCTAAAATCAAAAAGAATACAGTACTAAGTGGGCAAAACATACTGAAAAGCTTTTTGTCATTACAAAGTGACTCTCCAAAATACGGATCCGCCCCGTCATCTGACGGGACTGAAGAATAGCAACGAACAATGGTCTCTGGTCACCGCTGGAGCACTAGACTACCACTCTCAATAGAGCTAGAGCATTCCGTTTCGACTATCAACTGGGACGATATTGGATTTTCAGAAATAAGGCGCAAAATAGAAGATAGAGGGAATTATTTTCTCTACTACTATGGACAAACTAAGGGAGCAAGGGGGGGTAGGATTTATGGCTAGAAAACATAAAAATATTGAAGTGCAAGATTTCAACGTAATCACGGAAAGAGTCGCCCTACTACTAATTGAAGTATATGCACCCACTGAAAGTGCGACAGATGTTGAAATCCAAGAGTTCTACGATGGTCTTGAAAAAGCTATGAAAAAATGCTACACATATACTATATTCATGGGTGATATGAATGCCAAAATCGGAAAACCTGAAGAAAATGAAAATATTGTAATGGGAAAATATGGTTTCGGCAAACGGAACAATAGAGGCCAAAGATTCATAAACTTCTGCATGCAACACAAATTAAAAATCACAAATACATGTTTTATCATGTTTTAAAAGTTCAGTCAAACTCAGATATACATGGTCATCACCCAACGGGAAAACTAAAAACGAAATAGATTTTATAGCCATAAATCAGCCAAAATATGTAGAGAATTTTAGTGTACTGAGTGGTTTTGTACATTCTAGCGATCATCGGATGATTAGATTAACGTTAAGTATACAACCTCAAAAACAATCACGAGCATATTATGGAAAATATACCAAAAATAACATATAAAGATTGAAAAAGTGCTCTCTGCCCTCTCCCAGACAACAGATGAGGCCTTTACGATAGCATTGAAAATAGGCTATTAAAGTGCTCAAAGCATTCTTCTCCTCCCAAAACATAAAGAAAATCAGATATTATACTCATACCAGATATCAAAGAATTGCAAAGGTTAAGACACGAACTAAGAAACAAGGAAAATAAAACAAGAAAAGAACATACTTTCTAAACTATATAGAGAAATACACAGGAAAATAAACAAAACTTACGCAATTATAGACTTAGTACCTTTCAAGATTATTTTCATGAAACAGGGGGAATAAAAAAAGCCTATAAACATCTGGACAAGACAAAACATCTTATGGCTCACTTACATAATACTCTATCTACAGTTTCCAACAGAAAAGATATACTAAGTACAGCCACCCAATTTTTCCAAAATTTATACAGCAGTCCCAGCAGTGATTATAAGCTGCAAACAAACTGGCCAGACAATAACGTCTCCGCACCACGCTTTCTAACAAGTGAGATAGAGTTATCCCTGAGCAGACTAAAAACAGGAAAGAGTCCCGGCGGAGACGGAATAACTAGCGAGATGTTAGAGTTATGCAAAGACAAACTTATAGGACCTCTCACTAAATTATTCAATCTCATACTAGCCGAGAAAAATTTCCAAAACAGTGGATGGAAACCGAAATAATTTTCTTGTATAAAAATGGAGATCCGGAACAATTAACGAGCTATAGACCCATCAGCTTACTGCCATGCTTATACAAAGTATTTGCATCAACCTTACTTCGTAGAATTTCGAAAACAATAGAGGAGAACCATCCGCCGAACAAACGAGCTTCCGAAAAACATTTTCCACAGTGGATCACATACAAACTTTCAAACAGATAATAGAAAAATATACAGAATATGACTAACCACTCTACATCTGCTTTATGGACTACCTAAAAGCTTTCGACTCCATTCATCTGGAATTCACTTATAGAACAGAGTGTACACTGCGATTACATTGAATTCACCAAAGAAATATATAAAACTAGTACAGCAAAAGTAAGGATAGAGACAGCGGGTCCATCATTCCGAATACAAAGAAGAGTAAAACAAGGCGACCCGCTCTCGCCTAAACTGTTTATCACTGTTCTAGAAAACATTTTCAGAAGATTAAACTGGATGGAGATGAAAGTCAAAAATTGATGGAAAATATCTCACGCATCTGAAGTTCGCTGACGATATAGTACGATATAGACCCAAGTGAACTCAAATACATGATAGAGTCTCTGAGTGCATGTAGTAAGTCATCAGGATTAGAAATTAACAACAGCAAAACAAAACTGATGATAAATAGAATCCAAACACCTATATCTCTACACTCAACCAGCCTAGGATATGTAGAAGACTATGTCTATCACGGGCACCTTATTTCTTTTAAATCATGCACAGAGAACGAAATAAACAGAAGAGTCAATTGCACATAGAATAAGTATTGGGCCATGAAAGAAATCTTTAAGGGAGTTCTGCCCATACACTGAAAAAGTAATGCGATGAATATATGTCTGTCACCATGCCTCATCTACGCTTGTCAAACTTGGCCATTATCAAAGACACTACTAAACAAACTTAGAGTATGCCAACGAGGTAATGAAAGAAGCTTCTTAGGTATCAAATTGAGAGACCGAGTTAGAAACAGAACCATAAGGAATAAGACTAAAATAAAAGATGTAGTACATAGAATCTTAGGTTTGTAATGGAAATGAGAAGGTCACATACAAAGGAGTCCTAACATGTGGTCTCATTTTGTTACCAAATGGACCCCAAGAGACAATAAACGCAGAAGGGGAAGACCGCTGACGAGATGGGACGACGATATAGTCAAAGTGGCACTAACTGGACGGCAGTGGCGTGCCATTTATAGGCAATAACTTTGCCTACCCTATGACTTCTCTGAATGATTATAATCTCAGCAGTCAGTTTCGTAACATCAGATCATTTATGGATATTTGAAGAGGTGCAAGAAAAAATTTTTAGAGTTAAGAACTCGCGGTAATTTTGGTAATTTGTGTTCACTCATAAAAGTTCACAGCACGCCCCTGCTGGACGCTCCAGCACCAATTAAAAGTCGATTTTGGCCACTGACCTCTGAGGGCTGCATGGTGGGCATGGTCCTGGGGTGCAGTGGGTGCGTGTACTGCTGCGGCTCGGGCGGCGAGTACTGTGGCGGCGGATCGTTCTCTTGCTTCACTCTTCGTAACAAATGCTCGCCGCCCACGGCTGACATCATTTGTGACACCTGCAACTAAAAGAATACACATTATTGGCAAATAATAATGTCCTCCTGGCCGATAAAACCTCAGAGGCCAATCTTTCACAAGATAAGACAACTTCGTGGGGGATATTAAAGTGCATAAGTGCTTGCGTAAGCACAAGTACAATCTCTCTTCCTTTACTCTCACAATTCGATGGGAAGCCGGAGGAGATATTTATTAGAAGATTATTAGATAAATATTCGTAGATCAGCAAGAAGTTGTTGCTCTCAGCGGATTTTGGACCCGCAACCTCCGGATACTAACATTGCCAGTCGCCAGAACCGACAAAACCCATGCAGAGCAAATTTCACAATACTAACCTCTTAGAGGTAGTTTTGTTACATCGTATAAACTTCATCGTGTCCTACCACTTTCAGTAAAGCGTTCTTGTTTTCTATCATACTCCTCCTATCTTCTATCTCCTCCTGTATTCTATCATACCCTCCCTACTATAATATAGGTCAGAATCCAATTTTTTTAATTCGTGTCTTCCAAATTACAATAAATCTACGCCACTACAAAAACACATCCGTCGCATTGTTTATTTCTCCCCGTCTTTCGCGATCGCGTAGTCATTCCATAGATTTATAATTTTTTACGATGTTCTCAGGATAAACGATAGATATAACAAGCGGTAGAACAAATGTTGTTAAGTATGATGTAAAGGAAAGAAGTAGGATGTAAAGAAGCTAGCTTTAAGGTCAGAGCTGACCATTACATGACAGTTCCACCAGACAGGAAGGGCGCGCTTAGAGTGTTCCAACTTAAAGAACACGGGATAGACATGCTCAAGGGCGCCTCAGCGAAGTACAAACTCGGCTTGGGCTGTGGCTTAGACTGGATTCACAACACGACCCATCCCCACCTTACTTTTAGTAAGGTAAGTTCAAATGTAAGGTAAGGCACGCCGAGTATATGATTGAGTGAAAACCAAGTCTAAGGTGAGCTGGTGAATGCGCGCGCGCAATTGATTGACCAACAGCAGTGCCGCATACCGCAACGTCACAATCGTGTTTTGTGATTGGCGCTTTCTAAAAACTTTACTCCTGCGCAGCTGCACATGTATAACGACTTAAATGAAGGCGGTAATATTGCACCAGTTTTGGGGCCTATTTGGTACAGAGAATTATCTCTCTGTGTATGTAATTCACATACATGATACGCAGTTTTGTTGTGGGACACTTATAGCCGTAGCCAGCGTGATAATTTAATCGTACATAACAATAATAATTATGTATCTTTAAAAGTTAACATTTAAGATACAATAGTTACGATTTATCTACACGACAACCAATTATGCGGTTATCTCGTTTGTACAATTATATATATGTAGGACAGGTCATGTTATGGTAGCCAATTAAATTGCTATTTATGGGATTTTTAAATGTTTTGATTCCACTTTTCAAATATTTTTTGTTGGTAAATTGTAGATACTAAAATTCTGAAGACTTTCGGGTCGCATCGTTTGAACCATTAGTGAAAAAATTCAAAATCTATGTTCCGAGCAGAGATGAAGTCGACAAGACAGAGTATGATGATTGCGCATAACAGATAACAAGTCTATTAACGTAATTGTCTTGGATCGACATACAAAGTATCCCGCAACTGAAATAGATGCATAGCCATATTACTCATCGCAGATAGGAACAGCGCCGAGATCGGAGCGGCCACGCGAAAAACATATCTATAAACATTATCATATTTACATAGTGCGCTATTGAAAAAACAATTATTATCTATCCAAATGATAAAAAAGTGTTCAAGGATGCACCGCGCGGGTTCAACGTACTTTTGACATTGCAACGTCGTGTGACAGTAATCATGAAACAAGTGTATAAATAGGTAAACAGCTTACCGCAAAAGCGGTCTATGTGTAGGTGCTTCTGTTGCGTCATAAATTAAATGCTTGTTTCATAATGGCCGCCGTGCCGGCATGCAATTGTTCGAATTAATAACTATAACGTTAGCGTTTTTATAATAGGTAACTAGATTACATTTTCTCTCGTGGGATTTTATGATCTTCTTATTTTGTAAATTGAAATAAAATGTACTTACTGGCGGAATGAAATATTCGTTCAACGTTTTTTTTGCCAGAGTGTAGATTTCGCGATAGCCACCGACAAGATGGCGGCCGTGAACCAAATACTTTCTTACCCAAATTCATGTCAGGCAATACTTACTACACAGGGTAACGTTATGGCTATACAGTATACGTTTTTGAAGTGGGCGAGGATGGTCTAATGGGAAACTACGAAAACGTAGGTATAACAAAAACTGCCATGTTTACTCTAGTAAACATAGGTATTGCTAATGGTGATCCAATTGTAACAAGACAATGTTTAAAAAAATTGAAAAAATGACAAGCCCGCTGAGTTTCTTGCCGGATCTTCTCAATTGAGGCCGCGTTGTGATCCGGTGGTAGCTTTTAAAAAAATAAAATGACCATTCACAAGTGCTAGCGTTAAGCCTATTTGAAATAAATATCTTTGACTGAAGAATCTGTCACATAAAAACACAATTGTATGTTAACCACCTTACTTTTTTTCTCAATAACGGTTAAATCGTTTTGTCTAGAAGACTGGTTACGGAAATGCCTTAATTATAGCTACATTACCCAAAACTTTAGACTAAGAGAAATCAGATGAAATAACAATAGTCCTTTTACTTCATAGCTACTACGATATTTCAAGTTATTTAAAATGTAAGTAAATAAACCTTTGAAGAAAATACATGTAGCTAAGCTAACTAAGTCTAACACTAGACTGCGAGCTAACTAAATAGTCTGCAGGTGCACACGACACAGACTGAATGTCAATGTTGGAAGAAAAAGTCTGGGCATAGTTTTTGCAATCCCAGACAAACAGCTGAAAAAGAAACTCATCAACCACTGTGAAGATGTAAAAAAAGGTCCTAGCAAAAGAAGCATTTTCAATACGATTCGAATTGAATAACAATCATCGAAACTAATCTACATAAAAACTTATATAACGTACTAGTCGGTTCGCTCACAACAAACGTATAACAGGTATGTCCCACTGGTTAGATTGCCAGAACGAAATATCGCCATTTTAGCGTTTAATAGATAATGAAAACAAAAGTGCAATGTTAAATCTTCAAGCATTTAAGGTATCATACCTTTGGAGAATTGAAATTGAGGTATGATAGCAAGATAAGGTCTGTAGACCGAGCACAAAAGATCTATTAGGCATGGAGGATTGGTTAATGGGATTCTCCCATTTTTAGCGGTTCCAGGCATAGTATGGTAGCAGGCCCTTGTTCAGCCTCTGGTCAAACAAAATAGCATTACATAAACCATAACAAAACACGATCTATAAGTAGGTAAGTACTTTAACTTTCAATATTCTAAAGAAAATCAATTATTAAATTACGTGAATCATTATAACTATAAACACTAAGCAGTTGATAAAAATAAAAAGTTTACATTAGCTATAAATAGATTCTCTCGGTCTTGTTTTCTAGAACATCTTGTTCAAAAAACATACCAAATCGATAGAAATGTCCCGAATTAACACAGTACATATCGTGGGCGTTGAGAAGGTAAAGCGTATCATATACCTACTGTGTTTTGTGTGTTCCAGTGTTCCAGTATAGTTCTAATATCGTACTAATAGGTGTGATTTTAACGCGGTTCTTTGCATAAACTGTGATTATGACTATTCTATACAAAAATCTAAAATTTTACTGAAATATTCCAATGACTGCATATTTAAGACTATTTTAATTATATATCAGTCTATCAGTACCTATCAACTTTGTCAACTATTTATATTTGTATGTCATATTAATAACATAGCGCACTATAAGTATGTTTAACAAATAAATCAATTTGAATTTAAACGAGCGCTGTAAGCAAAGCCCCATACATCACAGAACACAAATCACCCACACGTATAAAAGATCCGTAATGATCAATCTTTATATAATTTAAAATCCGGGTTGCAATCGCATATAATTACAAACTCTACATAACAAAGTTCCAAAATAACCCAATCACATTTTGGCATTTACCTTCTATGAAAAAAAAAATATTACAAATTAGTAGGTACCTATAACACCCGATTCCTCACTGCGCCACAACACTATTTGTGTTGTGCGGGCACGAAATAGGTACGTAGATATTCATAATACGCGTTGAGTTCAGCGACCGTGCGTCCGTGGTCTCACCTTCGTAGATAAACGTCATTCCGAATAGAATGGCCGTGGCGCGACCGCCAAACATCGCGGTCCATAACCACGCCGACGTTGAGGCAGGCTCTGTGTCTTGTGTTACAAATTGGGGCACAGCTCGCATCACGCACCACTGACAGCTGATATTTACAATAAAATATGTTACAGACACCGATGCGGCCTATTGTTTCAAGCAATCAATAGTGTTATATGCTCCTATGAATAGAATGTTTCAGAACTGAATATTTGTCTCCGTACCATACAGAGTCATTAGGTATTTAAATATAGTCAAAAACTAAAGGTGCTAATATCTATAGAAATTTCTTGGTATAAATTAACTCGCAAGGTACTAGAATATTCAAAAGATAGGTTAGTAAGACGTGGATTTTAACCTTGAAACCCAATTTAAACATTAGTGCATTCGGCCACCCCACGAAAAATACTGCAGTAATGTACACGTTCGTTTCAAAGCACCTTTCGAAATCGCTCGTAATAGCAGATAATATTAATGATTACATTATATGTATAAAAACATATAAAGATAATGCGTATATCATCGTGACGCATACTTGTGAATCTGCAATAGACACCAATAAAAACGCTAGCATTGCCAACGCCTGACCTACCCCAACACGATGCTAAGTGGTAACTTGGTACTTTTCCATTCCTTATCATATTATTTTCATCTGTGATAATACTCGTCTTGCACGTCCATACTGATATACTGCTCGTATAGTTACCGAGCATATATATATTATACAGATACAAGCGAAATCGTTAAGGGGGTAACATGCGCCAATGACCTTGAGAATCTGGCCGCTCCGACCGAGAGTTGTCATCGTAGAGGGCGCTACCAGCAAATATGAATATTACATTTGAAAAATCATAGACTAAAAATATGCAGATGTGTCGAATGGAGTTTTGTTAATTTTGCCTATTCCGTTATAGAATGAAATGATGCAGTTTAATAACGATACCTAACCCACTGTTTTATATCTTGATTTATACCTTGGCGTGCCACCTAATTACAATCTGACAACCCAACCACTTACAATGGTAACGTAGTTCACGTGTTGCATCAGGATACGGATTATTGCATTTCATATTCCAAACTTCTTTCATATTCAAAATCTGTATTCTACGCAAATAAATGATTATTCATATCAAAGTTTCAGTCCGTCTATTATAGAATGGCCAATGCCTGACTAGTGAGCCTTATACATACTTCTATTCTATTGTTGCTGGTTATTAGGTCCGGTTACAACCGGAACGCACTTCGACCCAGCTGAATACATTGTGCCTGCCATTCGGGATCCATATACATTCGTACTACTTATAAATTACAATCACAGCGGATTTTTGTGTGTCTGAAGTTAGGGTTGACGAACCATTGCGCAAGTACAGTTGTGAGTTCTGAATACATAAACATAAAAATTGCTACTGTGCAGCGTCTTGCCGTGATTACTGTAAGCGTACTTGAAATGAAACTATGCACAAAGTTCTAAGGTTTCTATTCTGCAAGTCAAAACGAAAGCGTTTAACAGAACCTTCAAAATATAGTTTTTTTCTTAAAAAGGGACCTTTTTAACATATTTCCTAAATTAGTTCCAAATTCTCTAACCAATAAACATCCATCTGATGTTTGAGCTTTTTGATCCCTGGAAAAATGAACTGAAACCAAATTGATGATTGATTGCGATGTTCCAGTATGACAAAGAGAGTGACTTAAGATGCTGCAATGCATGCCAGTAGCCCTGATGAGATGCTAGCGGTATTATGAAAGAAGCGTGTAACTGTAATGTTCCTATTCTAATGCGTATATTCTCTTTAAGAGCGGCACAAGTACCCGAATCTTGAAAGCTTGCTAGCTTCCAACCTTACTCAAGACCAGATACCCAACGTCGACCCAAGTCGTGCAGACCCAATAATCATAAATTATTTTTATTACGACAATTAGTTCCGTGATAAGAATAATAGCGCACCCATCCATCTTCTCCCGTTGGGTGTCCGTAAAAGGCGACTAAGGAAAAACAAGAAGACGAGCAGCAGCGTCTTTTTATTGGATTACCTACCACCTATCTGCGATCACCAACCGCCTGCCAAGCGTGGGGATTATGGCAACCCCTCCCCTCTAAGGGAGAGAGCGCCTTTTTTCAACAGTGGACGTTTCGGCTGCTGATGATGATGTAGATGAGTTCCGTAATCGACTCCGTAATGGTCATCGAACTGAAACTATGATAAGATACTTAACTTTTTCCATAATTAAGTACAGGTAAAAACGACCCAGACCCAAGACAAACAGATTATGTTCACGCACATGAATGTTTGTCCTGTATGGGAATCGACCCCAAGACCTTAAGGTCAGCGGCCAGGGTAGCAAACTACAAAATCAACGGACCTGTGTTGTTATTCAATATACGTGGCTGCCAAAGGAATCCGTAGCACTGTTTGTTTGAACGCACGAATTCAGTAATAGTCTTTTTTAGTGTAACGTCATATTATATACTATCACGGACACGAACGCTATACAATTTTCAATCAAAATAGTTTTTGATTGAAAACTGGTATAGCGTTCGTGTCCGCGATCCGGGCGACGACGACGTTCCGGGCGCTTACCCAGCCCGCATGTATTTTGGGCTGGCACGTGCAAGCGATTGTCGTCCTAAAGGTGATACACCGTTCGTGACCGCGAAAGTACGTAACATAACTTCATCTTGAATTCTGTACCCATCGCGGGGTTTGAACTACGCGAAACATTTGACATTTTATTTTGTTTTATTTTATTTATTCTTTAGCACACTTAGATATTTAATTTACATTGATTCTAATAAGCAATCTGGTTTTAGAGTAAGTAACATTTTAACGCGGTGGTATTTTTTCTCGTGCCTGCCAACAACACCAACAGTTTATTGTTACGCAACTTAGTTAAGTAACAAGGTATTACCTGATAGTAGTCGAAGCACCCACCCATAGAAAAGTCTCTTACTGTCCCTGTCATCCAAAACTATAATTATAGCCTTTTGGTACGATAGTTTTTTTGCCAGCTACAGTGACCTTCTACTTATGTTACATAGCGGAAGAAATCTAAGATTAAAGTGGCGCCACCTAGATAGCACACGAGTACCCTTCCAACTTAACCAACTTATCCAGATGTCTCAAAAGACGAGCAACTGTCCAATGCAACTGTCCGTAGGTAAGCGTGTCGCTCACCACCAAGCCAACCACCCAGGTACTCGACTCGTTGCTAAGTTGCAAAAACCAACATGATAGTAATAATAACACCGTTCATGTTTAGACAAAAAAAAATCATAATGTAAAGGATATCGTAATGTATGTCATTTTGTTGACCTACACAGTATTAAATACGATTTCAATTAGTAAGATCATATATGACTCTGATACGCTTTAAAAGTTAGGCATAATACTTGGCAACGATACTTTCGCATATTCTATGATGAACCAAAAATATGGTATTACTATAAAAATATCTTAAATAAATATAGAAGTATAGAATTCATTTGAAATGATTTATAATGTTATAATTATACCATATGTAACATATCCTAATTAAAAACATGTTCAAAATAATTTAAATTAAATACGTCTTGTCAAAAAAAATTCGAGCACGTCCACCCTCCATAACAGTCCACGAAAGACTGGTGGAAGGCGATCGCGGGGGCGCTGCAAGGGGAAATGCATCTCGTACGTGGTTTTTCTATAATTTCTTGTAAAACATGAATGAAATTAAGAAATGTAATCAATACAAATTGTAGAATAGGTTATTATGCTTTTTATAGTCCAAGTTTGACGTCTATCCGATGAACGGATATTGAACGCTAACACAATTCATATGCAACGTAGTACTTTTTTAAAATACATATTGCTTGAAAACATTATATTTAATCCAATATCTAATCAATAAAACTGTTTGCTGAAGATCTGAGGTATAAGTACATATAATTTTCATAGCCAATGCAATAGCGGATTGATCCATCGAACTCTTTAAACTAAGGCTATTTTTGCAATTTTACCGTTGTTACCCCCTTAAACGAGGTTTGCACAAGTGTTCATCAGCACACATTTTTCACGTTTGCTATGTCAATAGTCGTGAGCTTCGACTCCCCCTGCAGCTGAAAGCATGCAGCCGTTACCGAGAAAAACTTGTGAAGGAACATTATTGATCTCAGGATGAAGTTCGCATAACACAGACAGTCATGCCCTATAGAAAAAAGTAGGCCATGCCTTTCCTTACCCTTCACCCAAAGAGTTCAAGTCGGGTTCAAATGTAAGTCATTAGATCACCGCTGTATAATACAAAATACTTAAATAATTTAGTATTCATTGCTAGTTGCTTCTGTTACAACAATGAGACGATATTTTGTGAATAATGTATCTAATATTAGTATCAATAGTTGGAAGCGTTGTTCATTTTCCACACGACAATTTTATTAATATCTTTTCATTATGGTAATTTAGAAACTTCCCAATTGATAACTGGTCACAGCATTTTTGAGTTTTTAAGCATTTATTTATACAACGAATGTTGATCCGAAAATCCTTTTGTTTTTTTTTTTATAATGACATCATCCAAGTAACCGAAACGTCTTATGAGATATCGATATCTCAAAATTATTTAGTAAGAACCATTAAGTTTTCCTTATAATTTGTACGTATACCAAACAATAATTTAAAATCAGGTTTCAACCACCATGCCTCGTCATAAACGATTCCTCGTAATGCTAACATTAGATTATAAGCTGGCTTTAAGTTTGGAAAACTGCCAAATTCCAAATTTTGAATACTAAACTTTTTTTTTGAGTGATCTAAATTTATCACATCAATTGTGTAATCGCAGTTGAATCTCCGCTACAAAGATTTATAATTGTAGGGGAAAATAATAACGGCATTTGGTAACATGTTGGGGTAGGTCAGGATCCATCCGCAGCTTAGCTTGAAGAAGCTTCGCCCAGGCAAATTGGCTGTGGAGGTAAAAATAGGTAGTATGGAGAGCGGGTGACAGGCACGTGGTTTGGGGAGGGTGGGGCGGCGTGATGCCGATGCGGGCGGGCCCGAGTGGGGGCTGCGTCTAGACATCGGCCTTGACCGTCACACGGTTTCCGCGCGACCGAGGTCGCCGCGACCCGCAGCCCAGAGACCGACTAAGCCTCGAAGCATACGGTCCTCTCGCAGCGCACGTTTTGATGCACCTAAACAATTGAGCGTTGCGACACGATTGTGTACTATAATTGTGCGCCTAGATAACATAACAAATAGCCAGTAATTACTGTCAATTTTGAAAGAATTCTCTTCCACCTGAGTAAGCGAAGGAATTGAACACAATCCTTTTATATTGCTATGCTCTTAAATATTATTACAAAAATAAATCTAAGTGAGCTAGATCCGACTACCTACAAAATATAAGTGGCTGTAATAATTTGGCCAACCAACAGTAGAGTGAGAAACGCCTCTCGCGACTCGGTCTATGAACTCGAGCTCGTTTCGACATTGCGCCGACATTGAGCCGGGCTAAATAACGCAGATAGCGAGGGGTCGACGACCGACATCGCCCAATATCACGCGGACGATCGCTAGATTTGCAAGCACCTGCCGGCGACGCGTGGCTCTTATATAACCACTGACTGTCGCCTCGACCTACCCCAATTGCTACTAATCTTACGATTTGCATTTTCTTTTTCCAACTTCGCATGGCCATACAATTACAAATCTCTAGCTGCGAAGCTAAAGGTAGTTTCTCTAGACTGCAAAAATTTCACCGATATCAAAGAGGCCTGAAATCCTGAATCTTCATCGGAAACGAGGCAAGCAGTCGAGGTGTGCGCAGGCGCGCGGAGGGCGCTGGAGCGAGCCGAATATCTCTGCGCGGGGTGACATTGCGCGGCCATCGACACTATGCCCGACCTACGGCACACGCCGCCCGCCCGCGCGCCGCCCGCCGCCTCCAGCCCGCGGAAAACGACTCATCCGCTCCCGCAACTCTACTCAGCTACGCGGCTAACTAGACTACCAAATAAAACCCGCAATGCCACCAAAGATTATACCAATACTTGATTTTTCATGTTAGCCAAAAATGTAGGTCTGAAAGACTTTCAGATCACCAAACCTAGATTACTAGCAAAATAAGTCTACGGGTGACGTGTCAAATGATACCATTCGGTCAGCCCTCTGCAGTATTTAGCTATTTTTGAACTATCCATTATTTCAAAATTCAATTGTGCTCAGAGTTATCATGTAACCAGTCCTTTAATTTTATAGCTCATTGCACTGTTACATAAATGACGCAATGAGTTTTCGAAATATGTTGTTGCCAAAATGGAGGGCAAATATGACGTTATGTTCAAGTAACTAAATTCATGTGACGCACTGAATAATATTCTCTCTTATTAGGGCACCAAACCTCAGCAGTAGCGACGCAATATGTTAAGGCACATGAATATATTAGATTTCTGGATACTATATATGACCATATAATATAGAAAAAATATAGTTACCTATTTAAATACAGCTATTGTGTAGACCAATAGGTATTAAAGTGATCAAACTGAACCAACATTATGTATTTGTTAGGGGCGCACCGACTGACGTAAGTTACATTATCATGTATTACATCTATCCGCTCATATCCGCCCTTTATATGCAAACAATTGTATACTATTCAGTAGGTTTAGTTTACCCAATTTATTATTATTTTAGATAATCTAGTTGTCCATCACTTTTCAGACACTTCCAACAAGTATCGTTATAGGTATTTCAACTTTCCTCATGAATCATTCTATCTGTTTGATATTTGACTTTAGCGCGAACAGCACAGACGTTAATTGATTGATTTGAATGGCCATAACAAAGGTCGCATGATAATTATTAGCCCATAAAACAATAATTATATTACAAACAAATTATACAATTCAACCATGATTGGAACGTTATCCATCACATGTTTTACACGTTTTTGTCAAGACACAATTAGTAAAAAAAAAATTGCACCGTTGAAAATTATTACGTTTGGTGATTAGTACTTTTTGATAATTTATTTATCAAATCCTTTTTTTTTGTTACAATTTTTATGAAATACAGTGTTAACATTGAAACTCATACGACAATATGGCGCGATGGCATAACGAAGACGTGGCGTTATTTAACATAAGCTGCCGACCAATTAATTATCATATATTTTTTTAAAATAAATACCTACTATAACTTGATAGTTTTATTACGCTTAGGGCACCCAACTCGCGTTGTCCCTAGGATTTGCTAACTCTACCACACCTCCGACCTAATCCGGTACTGAACACAAATGATAGGTAGTAGGTACTATCGAAGATCTTATACGTATACTCCGCTTCAAATGAATTTGTAAAGGAATACAAATTCGTTTGCGGTTCAATAACTACATAACGCCTACATTGTTGACTTCGCGTGACCGCAAATACAACTTTGTATTACCAAGCCTTTTTTGCTGCCGCGTCGCATTGTCACTCATTGTCAAGTATACGGCGCGCGTGTTTTACGACCGCACAATAAGGCTGCCTGTCCACCGGAGCGGAGCGAGGCAGCGGAGCGGAGAAACGGTGAAATATTAACCAATAAGATTGCACAAAATCTCCGCTCCTCTTTTTTGTGCAATCTTATTGGTTAATATTTCACCGTTTCTCCGCTCCGCTGCCTCGCTCCGCTCCAGCCGCCGCATCAGCGGAGTCCAGCAACGGAGTAAGGCGGAGCGGAGTTGCGTACTGTGTCTGTCCACCGGAGCGGAGTGAGGCTGCGGAGCGGAGCGAGAAAGTAATGCGGAGCGGAGTTTACGGTCACGTACGCACTGGTCGGACTACGACGGCACACTGCGGGCGCGCCTTGCACCCACGCCCGCACTCGTTTCCTCGCTCCGCTATCCCGCTCCGCTTACCGGTTTTGTATGAATTTTTAAATTAGTTCGCAACTCCCAGTCCACTAAAGAGGAGCGGAGATTTTGTGCAATCTTATTGGTTAATATTTCTCCGTTTCTCCGCTCCGCTCCGGTGGACAGGCAGCCTAAAGCTGTAAATGTTTTCAGTTTTATTTGGTACAGACTATACTTCTGAGGCCTTACCATGAACTATTATAGCAGGGCAGTTTAACAGTGACCTGTCTTACGTATTTGTACCATGAGCACAATAATTAGCGTGACAATAATATTGTCACGTGATCGCTCACCTGTTTGGGTGACGTAATAGCTGGGTGGTCTGATAATTAGTGCGCTCATGGTAAGCACACAGGTCACTTTTCTTGTTAAACTGCCCTGCTCTAAGGGTTCAGGGTAAAGCCCCTGATATCATTCGGTTGTGCACGCGTAAAGAATTTATGACTCCGCGAGATACAAGGCTCGTTAGAAATATTAGGCCTCTTGTACTGTACCAAATCATATAAATTACCTAATTTACTTCCTAACATATTAGGTATCTTACTTAATATAAATTAATTAATTAAATATAAATAATTTTTACAGACTTGTTTTATTTATACATCTTACCTGATTATCTTTTCTTCTATCTTATTATTATTTTCCTTAATCACAAGCAACAACAAGATTATTAATTCTTTAATTAGTGCTTTTCACAGGTACGTACTTAATAGTTGTATGTAAGTACTACCTACATAAATCGCAACAATAGCTCAAAATAAGTCAAAGGTGTACGAAAATAAATTTAAATTGATGGCAAACATGCGTTTTAGGTATTTATTAATTATTATTTTAAACAATAGCATCTTTTGCATATGGTTACATAATTTGAACTTGGAAGAGGAAAATTTAAATAAAATGGAACGATCCATGCAGTTTGTTGAGTCGAGATAGGTATGTTAATAGGTGCTTAATTTAGACGCCATTTTCTTTAAACTTGTATTTTAAGGTATAAATAGTAAAATAAAATATTTTTAGACAACATAAAACCGAATAATGAAGACAAGTATACATTATAAACGCACAAACAGCCCGACAGCGACCCAAAAATATTGTCTAAACTTACACTAAACATACAAATAACGTACACCTGTATAATAGTACATTTTAAATTGTCTAGTAAGACCTTTCATTTTATACCCATATAAAATGTTCTTGAAAGTAAAAAAAATACAAGATGGCGACCAACGGCTGCCATTTTGTTATAAGTTATTTATTTCTTTAACTTTTTTTAAGTTACTTAAGACCTTGAATTGCTATATCCTTGAGTATGGTCCATGTTCAACCAGTCAGCCCGTATAGCCTAGTCACTCCCACACCTAAGATGAATCTAAAAACATTTAAATCAAAATCCATCAAGCCCTTAAGGGCCTAATAAATGCCTAATAAATAGACAAATATACTTATGTAGGTATGTACCTACTACATACATATTCTCAAAAAACCGAGCTCCTTCTGGGGCAGTAGGGCAATAATGTTGAAATCGGAATATTTTACTTTTTATTCCGAAAAAACAATAAATGAGTCATACACTTGTTAATGCAAAAAGTTCCTACGCAGTGCATCGCGCTTTGCGTGACCTACATCTTACTCAAGAGGGTAGGTATCTAGTCTGAATTGATCCTTGAGTTTATATAGTGGAGTTGTAACCTCCGTAGCGCGGCGGAAAAAGCCTTGCAAAACGGAGGTTGCGGGTTCAAACCCCGCGGGGAACAATGACTTTGTTTAGTTGTTCGTGGTTATCAGATCTGTGCATCGGATGGGTATGTAAGTGGGTCGACGTCCCATGGGACTGTGAGAGTGTAAATTGAATATATCTCCAAGTTGTGGGTCCCCGAGACGCATGCCAAGCGTGGGGATAAGGGGGAGGCTTCTTGTTCAGCAGTTGAGGTACTTCGGCTGCTGATGATGATCAAACGGAAGAGAGTGCACTTGTGTCTACGCAAGTAATTGTGCATATATCTCGGGTAGATGGCTGATCTTGTAAACAAGATTGGCCGCTGTGACGTATCAGCTAGGACATTATTATTATGGGGAGCTGTGGACATGGGCAAAAATCACCTTAACCATCTCATGCATTCTGCCTAAATATCGATGCAACCAAACTGGTATCCGTGTTATTATAAGACTGGATCGGTTAGATAAAGAGTGCAACAAGTCGACGCAGTTCAACGGCCATTTGACATTGAAATGACAGACAAAATGCATTCTCATACTTATTTACATCTATCGGGTATGCTATACATAACACAAGCGGGTTTTATTATGTCTATGTTTACTTCCGAGGCCAACTAGCTTTTAGTTTCGTTTAGTTGGATATTTTATTTGATAAAGCGAAAGTGATAATTTTTTGTTTACGCATAGGTATACATAATTTTTCATGACGCAAAGGATTTTTAAATGCAATTTTCTTGTGCATCTCAGTGCCAGTGACGAAAATGACCTTGTTCAATCCTGCGATGATAAAATTACCTATTGTAGTTTTTAAGTTACGTTTATGGATGGTGAAACTCAAATCTAGTGGCTCAGTTTATAACTCAAGTGTTTTAGCGTTACAAAATGGCGCCTCTGTTCTTTGATAAACTTATTTATTAAAAACTGGTGCAGTGCTAGCATGAAAAATTGCAAGTGGCACTTTCATACGTTCTGCTGCGAATTTAGACTCAAAAAATTATTTGAAACTAGCTGACCCGCGCAGCTCCACTCGCGCTCTTTTTACTCAGAAACCTTTTTGGGCTCATGCACAACATTTTGCTGAAGATCATGACATGATCAAATGCATAGTTTACGATTCTATAAAGGACATACAGACAACCATTCATTTTTATATATAGAGATGTACATATTTACAGTCATAATTTTCCATTACATATTACAATTCCCGTATACCATAACTAATGTACTAATATTTACTATGATGTAAACAAATTCCGTTATCTGTACGCACATAACAAATACACAATTGTAAAAAAAACTCACATATCTAATTATGTATTCGGCTATATGGACATTATTCATTTTATTTTACCCAATTTATTTATACCTGTACACAAATTGGTAAATTAATATTTAATCTTTTTATGCCACATATACATATAAAATTTTATGTTTATTTTAATTTCTTATAACAACGGAAAACTTAATATTACGTGTAAGTGTTAAATATGGGTTTCTTTTAAAAATCAATGATTCATTCAATCACTCAAATGTGTTAACTTAAAGTACCTAATCGTTGGTATTTGATCACAATATAGCAGGAACCTTTCTAGAAGATAGTGTTGTATACCCAAACGAAATAGTGATACTACTTCAAGGTAAAAATATTTCGATAGCTGTTTCAACATTGGGAAAAAAACCAAACAGTTAATATAAACCGGTATTTTTCAACAAAACACACGGCTTTGATAACCCCCTTACCTATTTTGTAAACTAACATAAAAAAACAAAAGATTGGACAAAAACAAAACTTATTTATTTCGAGTCTATGTTAATAAATAAGGCAATTTGCAAATATTTATGACACATCTGCGACTTATTCACATTGATTTATTGCACAAATAAACGTGTGCACGTTAAACTTAAGACCCCGTGTTTTCCCGGTAAGATAAATGGTCCGAGCATCAATTGTTTATACACGAATCGTATATACTCACACTGCGCGAAGACCTGATCATTTTGAGCGTATTTAATATACATGAAAACATCCAAGCATCCTCGACTGCACTCATTGCAAATGCACTCACAACACTGGCGCGCGAACATGAAAATATCAATGTGACATACTACGAAGTAGGATTTAAGTTTTTCGTGAGCACAATGAGGAAAAGCTTCGTGCACTCTGAGCGACTCGCACGCACTGCCCGCACGCAATGCGTGTACGCAGGCCACGCCTCGCCGCCCCTCCAACGAGCACAGCCCAAGCATGCGCCATCCACCGGACCAACACGTGCCCACCGCTTTTCAGATTGGTCCCTTCACGTACGAAGCGACGAATAAAGGCAAAACATTAATTTTCCTGAAGCGTTGCCAAGGGACCGAGTCTGCCATTGGTCGTTCATTCGAGTCGTTATGCTTAAATGTAATCAAAAGTTCAACGACGTTTACAATACTATGCAAAAAATTAAGATTAAACCGAAAGCAACGAAATTTTAATGTACTACATAACAGGTGTGTTACTTTTTTATAACATTTAGTAAGTAAATCTAAAGTACTAATGTCACAATACAGAATAAAATAGATAATATCGAATAAGTATAAGATTTAACAGAAATAACTGTAGTCAAGTTCCCTTAAGGGATTAAGTCAAATATCAAAATCGACCTATAACACTTCACAAAGTTAACGGATCAATATTTAGTAGACACAAAACTAGGTCATTTTAACGCTTCATATTTATACATTTGTAATCAAATAGATACTATAAGGGTATGACTCCCTTATGGCATTTACTGAATCTACTAAAAATAGTTTAATTCACACACTAGGCATGCACCTACCTACTTTAATGTAACAAAAAAACTCTTGCATTAATAGTATAGGTATACCGCTGTATGTTTTCAACAATAGGTAGGTACCTGCCTATATCAACTACAAAGACAAAGTAGATATTATTCTAAATTATTTACAATGATAAAGTAAACATATAGCAGTCCTCAACACTGCGGTCTTAAACTATGACACCGATGCTAAGTTCGCCTGTCTTCAGCCGCTTATGCTCAAGATAATCTATCTTGAGCATAAGCGGCTACGAGAAGATCTACCATAGTAGTTCAATCTACTATATTGAGCTGTACTTCTCATATAGAAATATAATAATTAATTTACAAGTATGTACTGATAGAGAGCAATACTGTGTGATATATAGTGTAATTGCTTCTTTGACCAGCCTAACTGGGGAATTATTTCTCCTTACAGAGGATGTAAGCCAAATAACATCACTTTGAAGTAATGTTGTATTTCAGCGATCGACTGCCCGTGGTCCATGATCAGTCACTGTGATAACCAGCTTCAGCCTATTTCTATAAACGCAGCTATTCTTCATACCATTAAGCTGAATTACACATTACCACCAGACAGGGTCTACTTATTCATTAGAAATGTGGATACACGTAATTTAAACATTTATACAGCTGATAATTTTGAAGCGTCAAACGTCTGATGATATCAAATAAAAAAAAGGGAAACAAAATTTCATCACCAGCCGGAAGACGTCCACTGCTGAACAACAAAATTTACTAGGGACCAATTACTAGTTTTACAGCTACTATTCATTAATCTTGTTTTAGCTGACGGAATGTTGTCATTATAATATAAACCTACACCTACGTTTCAATCAATACTGATTCAAATATAAAACATAATTTTGAAGACCTGTTAAGTTAGCCGGAACCATCACGAATTGAAAATTAATTATACGTCCAAATTTAGCAATGCAATTATACAAGTTTGCCATTTATTTCTGTTGTGACTATATAAATATACAGAAACCCGATCCGTAGGATATGTATATCAAAAACGAATGGAAATATTCTGAAAAAGGCTTTTTATTAGATTTGATACTGGAACAAAGATTTGAAGAAAAACACAAAGGAAACAATGCACGGCCAAACATGAACAAAACAATATGTCTGCATCCTACGATACAAGAATCTAAATTGACGAACAAAAACTATAAGTCTAGTCCAGTTAAACGTTTAACAAAAGAAACAGTTCAGTGGCGGACCAGTTAGGTGATGTCATAGACAGACACTAGGTTAAAAGTGACGATATAATATGTGGTACGCTCTGTCTTAGATAACAAATATCTGACTAGATACACAACCTCAGGCGGATTAGGTACGGGGAAAGTCCAATTTATTACGAAACTATTGTAATTATTTTCATGTCAACTTGAATACATATGGACGGTGTATTGGCTTTAAAAATAACTCATGTTGTAGTTAAACGATTGGCCAGTCAGCGAGGTCTTCTAGGGCTGATCGTCCAGGGTGCGCCAGTTATTACCTTGTAACATGTAGGTAAAAAAAGAAAATAGACTATTATTAATAGACTATCTAACAACCCACATTATTAAGGCTATTATTGGCATAAGCAGTCATGTATTTTCTTCAAACTATTTAGTGTATAGTAATTCAATTTTAGCCTCGGTTTTCGAAATTCTCCTGCCTTGTGTATACTTAAATCAACTTTATCTCTATACCTACGTCTACACATTTCACATGTAATTTTTGCATCTAAAATCAAGATAAGACAACGGCCTTGAATTCAGTTGCCAAGACTCTCTACAATTTTACCTATTACATTGACTTGCTCAAGACAAAAACATGAAAATTACCGTTGCCAATAGACAAGCGACACAAAAAATTCAGCATCTCCAGAAAAACATTATCAATAAATATTTCTGAAACTTTAAACAATATTAAATAGTAATATTCATTGTCCATGGATAAAGGAATTATTTACCCAAGATCTCCTACAATCCTAAAGTCTGGAGATAACAAAAGCAACGCACAAGAGCGTAGCAAAACAAGGCGAGCCAGACTCAGGACTCGTTAGTACCGAATTTCGGAGCATTATCGATAAATATCCCGTCGGGTCCTAGGCTGTCTATGTATAGGTTGTGTTAGGGCAGGCACGAGGCGGCGGCGGGCGGCGGCGCGCCAGCCGTACAGAATTTGTTAGCCTTTTCGACCGTAGGGCTGACGCTTGTAATGTTATTCTTGCAAATTCTTGAAAAAGTACTTTGATTCTTATGACTTTTGTAAGTAGACAGTTTTAACTGCATATTGATCACTGATTTAAAATGTAAGAGGTTTTAAATTAGAGTTAATAATGTAGGTGCGCTACACTTTTCACCAATAGCTTAATCAAATAATAATGTAATGATTCTCGTTCTCAGTGCGGTATTTAGGTTTATGCGTTTCTAATCTAGACTTCTTGCACTGACTTTACTTCAATCAGTTACCTAAGACAGCCCTAAGACCTAATTGTGTGGGAGGAGGCAATTCGTGGAACAACTTCTAATTGTGTGTGTGTGCGAGTTTCAAATACAAATATAATCGCATTTGTGTGCGCGCCGCCGGTTCATTGTCAAGGCCAACAGCCAAATCTCCCGCTCGAGCCCCCTCACTCCCGCCTCATACCACACGAAGCCCATTATTTGTATTCGCCGAAAATATTGGTTTGCTTCACGCATATTGCTCGGCGAGTGAAGCCTTCGTTTAACCCAACCAAATTGGAGCGGCAATAGTTATCGTGCAATAAGTATAACTATAACAAATTTTGGCTTGATACCGCTATTTCTCGATTTCTGGTACAGGGACTTTGGTTGCCACCGACGACGACGCGATAATCATATATTTTCAACGCGTTATATTGCATTCCGTCGGTTTTTATCTACTGTGTGCCACTGCGCCTGTGTGAATTCTGTATATAATAAAATTTAGATTCAAAACAACAACACTGGTCTACATCAAATGCTTTAGTCTAGACAACGTGCTAAACCATCGCGGAATGCTTCGACACACAACACGTTATTATCAAGGCCTTGCATAAGTACTTAATAACTCAAACTTGATCGCGGACCTATGCAAATTGCGTGACTAATAAAGAAAATGCATTGTCTGTCATACTATATATTATTATGTAATTCTATTTAAGGTGTATACGTATATACGATGTTGATATGGTTGCAGTGGA
Organism: Furcula furcula; assembly: GCA_911728495.1. Classification (NCBI taxonomy): domain Eukaryota; kingdom Metazoa; phylum Arthropoda; class Insecta; order Lepidoptera; family Notodontidae; genus Furcula; species Furcula furcula. The sequence continues at coordinate 19,267,573 of OU452262.1, read as the reverse complement.
AATTTTTAGTTGTACATTGAAATGGATAGCGGAAGTGTGGCCAGCTAGTAATTATTTTGTTATCAATGAGACATGGCCCCACTCGCGAACAGTCTTGTAACCTAAGGTCGCTCAATATCCAAGTAACACGAGACAAGAGTTGGCTAGCGTAACAAAATCATCAAAACAAAAGCTGGAAAACACAGCATTTGTTGCAGAATTGAAATTTTAAAAAGCTGTAATGAGCTTGATCAAATAGCACTATAAAACTATACTTAATGCTTATTTTACTTTTCGTATGGATAAATTGGCATTCAAATGAGACTGCATCCATTTAAATATTCATATATTTTATTAGATGCTCACCTGCGTAGTAAAAAATATGACAAGTATGTAATCCTAATCATAATTACTGTAATTAAATATGCAATAAAAGATATTATGCAAAACAAAAAAAACATTAGTCTGCCAAGTTTTAAATGAGTTCAAGATACGGAATATAGAAACCTCATAACGGTTATGATTATTAGAAGTCATAAAACGCTAATTATGTTATTTTGTATATTATTATAATAATATTTTGATTGGCGAATCAAGGAAAGAAAGAGATGTTATATATGTCAGTGTATGGAAAGATTGGGAAGATAAGGAAAGTCAAGGCCGCATTATATCACAATTGAGTGCATCACGTTGCACATAGATTAGATACACAATATGTATACTGCTAAAATTAAAAGTTGATCAAATTATCGCAAATTCAGTTACTAACCGTATACTTAATACGACAGGACTATACATGATATTGACTACAGGCGCCTCTGTCGTCTGTTCAATGTGTGAAAGGGACAGTGTGTGTGTGAACGGTTAAAAAGAACATTCATAGCTACTGTAGCTGAGCAGGATAGAAGGAAAGTAAGATTAATTCTAACAATATCTAGCCAAATAGTTTATCTTCAGATGACTTCCAATATAATGACATATAACTATATTAGCAATACAAAGAAAACTGACGTTACCCTAATAATAAAAAGGTAGATCAAAATTTGATAGTGCAAAAGGAACAGACAAATAAACATATAACTCAGAAGCCATTTATATCGGAAGAATCCATCAAAGAGGCTATTATGCACTCCTCGGATAAAAACGATCATAAATAACAAAACCAGACTGGAATATACGAGTTGCGAAAAAATAGGCTACCAAATATTATCTCCAGAAACATTTAGATACTAGGACCTGAGGCCACACCAGCAGCTCTTATGGCAATGTTAAAATAATCTTACTTTTACGTGGAAAAGAGACGCAGATATACGCATCTTATCGCTCCGTTCCTTTCTCTCGTGAAAATAAGATTACAATAAGTCCTAAGTCACTGTTACCATCACAATAAAATAAAACTCATGTGAGCACAGCAGCGGCAAATACAAAATTGGTGAAAATATTTTCAATTCTATACCGGCTGCATAATAATCATCTATAAAATACCAATATACCATAGACATAAAGATATCAAAATGAACACCGACAAAACGATCCACACGTAATCGTTTAGATCGATACGATAGAGGAAACCGCGTTTTGGAATAGTGACAAAAAATATTGAAAAATTCTCAATAGAGCAAACAGTCTGGATGACTAGCGAGAAAATAGCTACGCATACCTAGCGGTTGAGGCGCGTAATGGTAGGCGGCGCGATCGATCATGAAGAGTTGGGGCAGGTCGGGCACAACGCGCGCTGCTCACGTGTGCTCGTGTTTTGGATCTAAGCGGCTCGGCTTTTTGGAAATGCTCGTATATTGGCGGGAGTATGCATGGAATTTGTAGGATTATTTTTTGGATTTTGTTTCTCGTGACAAAAAAACTATGATTTGTGAAGGTGAACAGAAATTTTATTTTATTTACTTATGTAATATGTTATGAGAGAAATTAATGGTAAACGTATTTGTCGAGTAAATGTAGACGCGAGGTGAGTTTAGACTTGAGGATTATTTTTCGAGGTATTACAGCATTTCTCTCATATTAATTTCTAAACAATAAAAATATATCCATGTCGTATAGTCTTAAATTGATCGTTTATAAATAAACAAATTTATGAGGAAATAAAATGGCGATGTGATAATTATTCGGCAGTGCGGTACATGTCTGGTGATAAAATGTTAGGCTAGGTCAAGGCGAAATACATTCAGTAAAACGTTTAAAATTCTATCTCGGGCTTCAAGCAAGTCCGAGGGAAATTATTTAAATGTACGCACCACATCCTCCATCTCCATACTCTCCATCCACTCCATGTCGGCTTGTTATTGTATGTCTAGGTAAGCTTAGAAGTCTGGATCTAGTGCTGCGCGAAAGTACTGCGCGTCGCGACGTTCGGTACACGAGTGCAGCGTCGTGTAGTGTGTGTTGCACCGAAAATTCGTTCCCGCACCACGGACCCGCGCCCCGCACCGCACCCCCGATCTCGCAAAATTTTCAAACTTCGAATCGCGCAGCGCAACGCCATCTATGGGCGATCGGCGCCCCCTCCCCTGTGTGTGGCCTTGAACTTGACTACAAGTCGCGAGCGACCCACATTCGCGGCGCGTCCCCGCCCCCCGCCCAGCAGTCGCGCGCATTGTCACGGCCAAGCCACCTGAATGGATCTAAACAGAGCGCATAAGGTTCATTTTTGCTTGATGCCGCAATGGAACTCTCGTTTTCGCTGAACATTATTACGTCACTGAGCACGTAACATCGCAGGATTATCATGCACATTGTTAAGCGCGAGAGCGATAGCTCCGCTGCAAACTTCAACCGGATAATATAGCGAGTAGATTGTTCCGTTACATTTGTTTATGTATCTTTTGAGCAGTATTTACGTCGTTTAACTCGAATTAGTGACTATTTCTAACCATACATTTGTTCTTCGAACACATAACTTCTTTTTTTACTTTAACAATATAAACTTTGATAGTATGATGATAATTTACATAGTTTTCTATTATTATAACACTATTATTATTTATAATAATTATCTTGAGTCTATTACAGTGCACCAGCCTTTTTAATGTGTACACATATACATATGTATTTTAAAAAAAGGCTAGTTTACAAGGCTAGGTTACAATCTGTGATTTGGTTTCCAGTCTAACTAGCCCAATGGTCCAGAGTAAGTTAGATTTAATGAATAAAAATAAAAAACAACAGAAAATGTCCAGATTTTCATGAAACGTCAAGGTTCTCCTTAGAAATGGCTGAACAGATTGTATTGATAAACTCACAAGACAGTTGCTCTTACTCTCCAGAACGCATATACATTATAGGATTTCCATAAATAATAAACGTTTGGAAATATAGCCATTCTAGAGAAAACAGGGGGACAAGTATGGGCTTTGATACTTTAACAAAACCGAGGAAACTGTTAGTGTTTTCATCTTTCAGTCATTTAACTAGTTTTTGATGGTTACCGCTAGAGGCGCTGGTGTGAAATTTAAGGAGAAAACTGGCAGTTTGGTCAGTTAGGTTAAATTATCGAAATCCGTATCCAACCTGGGGGTTGGAATAAAATTATCATCTACATTTGAGTTAGCTAGCGTCTCTTAACAATATTCCTGAACCTGTATCTTAAATTAAACTCTATGATTTGTTAAAAAATCACATTATAGTCTTGCATGAAAAATGTTGTTAAAAACATCTAGGCCTAATAATGGCTGCTTGACGTAAAATATGCAAATCAAAAAAGAACATAAAATCAAATTGAGATCCTTCTCCAGTTTCTAAAGTTGGTTAAAAATTAACTCTTGTTAGAGAGGCGAGATGTATGCGCCAACCTTTATTCCAAACACATTTGGGAAGTAATCCTTGAACAAAATTGGCCAATCTTTATAACATACTAAATAAAATTACTTTCAAATTACCATAATTTTTAACTTTACCGTCCAAAATAATAATTAACATATTTAGTAAAAAAAACTGCGTTACTAATCCAACAATCAATAATATATATATCCATCAGAATCTACACCACACAAATATTTTAGTATATTCTAAAACAAGAATGAACTACAGTATAAAATTATCTAACTTGTAAAGGCACACAGCTTTTGAACAAAATAACTTAAATTATAAAAAAATAATAAAAGCATAACATTTATAATACTAACAATACATACTAACGTAGGTTTAAGATAAAAATAGTTACTAATAATACTAACATTCTATGGACATCTGTCTGAAATAAAAATAATAAATGATAAAAACAATGTCACAGATGCATGCAGATGCCCAAATAACGATGGTGAACGGCTCACCATGACTATTTGGGCATCTTGTGCCATGGGCTCACGGTGAGTCCATGGCTATTTATGTACGCTCTTTGACAGATTTGATCAAAAAATCTCAGATTTAACTAAGTATTTAAAAATTATACAGCTTGGGACAATCTACACACGGCTATCTGCGGGGTTATTACCTAAAACAGTGAGGTGATAACCAACTACATTCACTGATACTATATTCACTTCATCAGACAGTCAGTTGGTTATCACGCAAATTCTCATTTGACAGTAATTTGATCAATTATCTGTAAGCAAATTTCTCTCTCACTCTCTCACTCAACTTACTTGAATTGCTATTTAATTACTTGACACTGGCCATATCATCAATAATTGATGGTAGCGATATTGTTTTTAAAAGAACAAGATCATTGATTTCAGTTACAGTTGTCAAACGAGTTACGTTGTTAATCCCAAAGATCCTGTAACTAATAAGGTAGGTACATTTATAGATACATACACAAATGTTAGGCTAGGAATTATAGGGAATCGAAGCCACGACTTTTTGGGCATTGCCTAGGGTATCTAACCACTCTCTGAGTCTGACTGTCTTCTGAACCGCACAAATAGAGACATCAATATCAGTAAATTGGTAACAATAATATCTACCATTCCTATTACTTCCACTTGCCGAATTTGTAATAGAAAGGGCACACTAGGAGTGCGTGCTTAACATACTGGAGCAGACGGATTGGGTAAACCTCTACCTAACAGAAGACCGCAATCAACTTATGCCACCTTCAAGGGTGCGTTCCTGTGCTAAGTAATGATGCCAATGTTCTGTGAGAAATCGCAGTGATGGCAGCCGGCTGGAAGACACCCGTATTCGTCTTTTTACTTTTTTGTTTGTCCTTTGGTTAGTGGCCAACTTGGGAGTCTACCACCTTCTGTTCAAGCAGTATTATTGAAAGTTGTCTGGAAGAGATCACTACTAGTGATAAGGCCGCCAATGGTACCAATAGTATTTGCTGTTTTACTGTATTTTTTTTCTTGTTTTGTTATGTTTTATGTAAATTGTATAATAAAGAGTTATCTATCTATCTATCTATTATTACATAAACAGACTTAGTGCTGTCATAAATATTTGTATAAACTTGCACATGCACATCCTACAAACACACACACATACAAACACACACGACGCACACTCGTATGCGCACTCCTAATTTAATTGTATAGTTTCCTTTCCTACCTCTAAACTGCATAAAGTACTTAATTTGGAGATCGAAAGAAGACACTGACTCCTGAAACACACGTATTGTATACCTAGCTAGCATGCCTGGCTGGAGGGCCACAATGTAAGTTGACTCTTTGTATTTTATGCCAATAAACAACTTTATTATTTCGCGAGTGAAGAACGGAGCTATAAATTGCGTATATCTGAGTTTCTTTCCCACATAAAAGTAGGATTACATTTACACTGCCATAAGAGCCTACTACTACTAAGAACTATTTTCCCCGTAAGTACGTTTAATATAACAAAATGACAGCATCTGTCCCTTTTACATCATTTTATATCTTCTGACATGCAAATTATGCAATACGTGAACAACCCGACTCACAATGAGAGCGATGACGCAGATTAAGGTCAAACGCTGCACGGGAATGCACTCCGAGTATTGCAGTACGATGGTACACAAACATATTTTTAACTGCATCGCATGGACTGTGCCTCTAATTGAACAGTATGTTTACATGTTCAATGTCGAGTGAAATATCTTTGAAAATTACGGAAGTCATAACTTTCTTTTCGTAAGGAAAGATTAATTCTTATTTCTTTTGTTTTAATTTTACCCAGTGACGACACAAGCAAGACATTCGCCTGAACATCAACAGCCGAGAAACGTCCACTGCTGGATAAAGGTCTCCCCTTTAGAAGGAAGGGATTGCACTAATCCCCTCCCTTGTATAGATGAGAGATAATCTCATAGAAAGATGCTGCAGCCCGTCTTCTTGTTTTCCCCTTACGACATTCCACGGGAAGAGAGGGGTGGTTGCTATTCTTGCCCGGACACCCCACGGCGACAAATCTACCTATATATTTCCCCCCACTGCCACACGTCACCCGAGACATAAGTTATTAAGTCTCCTATGTCCGGTAATAACACCAGCTATCGTGCTATTCATACCGGTGAGAATATGTGACACTGCGGTGGTACAGGATACCTAGAAGGTCCCTTTTCTTAACAAGATACTTCCTCATAGTGTAAAAAAATCTTGGTATAATGACGTGGTGCATTTGTGCAGGAATTCGACCAAGTAGGAGGGTACTCCGTTATTTCTGGTTTATACACTACCGCAAAGAAGCATTAGCACAGCGCTGTAGCTAGCTGTTTGAAAACAGGTATTGTGAAACGGCAAAGCAATGACACTCTCACAGGCAACAAATATAAAACAACAATAACTAGAACTTTACCATGATTTGTCTCCGCACCACCCTAAGATAGACTGGTAGAGAATGCCTCTGGCATTAAGTCCGCCTATATAGGCGGACTTAATGCCAGAGGCATTTTTCTTAATCTCTATGCACAAAAACAGAATATATACTGAAATTAAACTACTTTTACGGATTTTATCGCGGTTTATTTATTGATTTTAAATCCAATATCAATCAAAACACTGCACGGCCTCAAGATACTGTAAGCTCTTACTGCGTAGATCGGAACAACAATAATAACTAAGAAGACCTGAGCGTACACCGGCATAATTGTGACATAAGGACGTCCAACGTCTCAGTCCTCCCGTGACCATGGGTGCTGCAAAGCATTCGAAACGTCGGGATAGTAAAATCAATAAATAAACCGCGATAAAATCCGTAAAAGTAGTTTAATTTCAATGTGTAATATTCGCGTAAGGGGTCGTCCATTAATCACGTGAGGCTCGAAAGGGGGGGGGTACGAAAAATCACGAAATATCACCAGGAGGGGGGAGGGATATAATGAGACATCACGTGTATTTATTTTTCGTTGAATGCACGATTTCTAAACCAAACAGCGGCACGTGGCCTTGACTCACCGTTGCCGGCAACGACTTCCCCTTCAACATTTAATCAGTTAAGTACCTATATTTAAAGATAATATTCCGAAAATTTCAATATAAACTATATTGAAATTTTGTACAAAAAAATACACGTGATTTGGATAGGGGGGGGGGGGGGGTTTAGTTTAAAAACCTCACCACATATCACCAGGAGGGGGAGGGGTTAAAAAGTTGCTAAAAAACATCACGTGATTAATGCGCCGTCAAGTTTCTGCCCCGGACGAAAAAATCGTAGATCCGGGGTTGCCCATACCACCATAGCCAAGCCAACCATACGACAAAAATAATGCTATCCGAGAAAGATTTTTCTGCATCCCAAACTCATAATTTATCATCCATCACAGCTACCTAAGCAAGTATTATCTCTAATATATAAAATTCTCGTGTCACAGTTTTCGTTGCCATACTCCTCCGAAACGGCTTGACCGATTTTGATGAAATTTTTTGTGCTTATCCGGTATCTATGAGAATCGGCCAACATCTATTTTTCATCCCCCTAAAAAAATTTTTTTTTATTTTATGGCAAAACAAAGTTTGCCGGGTCAGCTAGTAGTATATATAATCACCTTATCCTTCAAACAACGAGCGCGCCTCGATATTAATGCATCCCCTCGCATTTTTCAATGCGCATGGCCTCTCCCGACAAATAGATCAGGTTGCTGACTTCCTGCGAAGTCACCAAGTTGATGTCTTGCTGGTGCAGGAGACCCTCCTGAAACCCTCTCATAGGAGTCCGAATATCGCCAACTACCATCTTGTGCGAAATGACCGTGACACCTCCCTCGGAGGTGGCACTGCCATCTATTACAGAAGGGCCCTGCACTGCATCCCTATCCATCCCCCTGCGCTCACTAATATAGAGGCCTCGGTCTGCCACCTCTCTCTTTCCGGCCATTCGGCTGTCACTATCGCCTCTATCTATCTTCCACCTGATAAGCGGCTCCTCAGGAGTGATATCGAGTCACTCCTTGACCTGGACAGCGCGGTCATTCTGGCCGGCGACTACAACTGCAAGCATGTCAGATGGAATTGTAACGTCACCACCGGCAACGGCAGGTGCCTCGACGCCTTGGTCGACGTTCTCGACTTTGACGTCATCGCACCTATGCGCCCGACCCATTATCCCAATAATATCAATCACCGCCCCGATGTCTTAGACATGGCCCTCCTGAAGGGTGTGACCCTCCGGTTGCGCTCCTTAGAGGTTCTCCATGAGCTAGACTCTGACCACCGACCGGTCCTAATGGAACTAGGTCCCCCGCCCACTTCCCAGCCGGTCACTAGGACCGTTCTGGACTGGCACCAGCTAAACACCTGTTTAGCCGATGCCGACTCTCCCAATCTTGCCCGCTTCCCGGCGCAAATCTCGTCCCCTCAGGACACCGACCAAGCGATCGGCGCTTTCACAGATCATCTTAAATCGGCCATCAGCCAATCCTCCCGGCAGGTTGAAGCGGACAACTTTTACGCTGTGCGCTTCAAGCTGCCCGATGACATTAAGGAATTAGTCCGCACTAAAAACGCGGCTATTCGCGCGTACGACTCCTACCCCACCGATGCCAACCGGGCCCGCATGCGTGCTTTGCAGAGGGACGTGAAGCGCAGCATCGCGGAACTCAGGGAGGCTCGATGGGGAGGGTTTCTCGAGGAGATCTCGCCGTCACACCAGGCTTACTGGCGGCTAGCGAGATCCCTCAAAACCGACACGGTAGCCACCATGCCCCCCTTGATCCGCCCTTCAGGCGACCCACCCGCGTTCGAGGACGACGAGAAGGCTGAGGTTCTCGCTGACTCTCTAGAGAGTCAGTGCACACCTAGCTCCGCTCCCGTCGATCCGATGCAAATCGATCTCGTGAATAGGGAAGTAGAGCGCAGGTCCTCACTCCCTCCCACCGAATCCCTCTCCCCGGTCACGCAGACCGAGGTGGAAGACCTAATCAAAGGCCTTAAGCCGAAGAAAGCACCGGGCTCCGACGGCATCTCCAATCGCGTCCTCAAGGTTCTCCCTGTCCATCTGATATGTCTTTTAGTGACTATCTTCAACGCAGCCATGTCCCACTGCGTCTTTCCTGCCGAATGGAAAGACGCGGATGTAGTAGGTATCCCTAAGCCGGGTAAGCCTCGCAGCAGCCCTGCGAGCTACCGGCCTATCAGTCTCCTAAAATCTCTCGGCAAACTCTATGAGCGCTTGCTACTAGCGAGACTCAAAGACTTTGTCATCTCTAATAATATCCTTATTGACGAGCAGTTTGGCTTTCGAACCAGACACTCTTGCGTCCACCAGGTGCACCGCCTCACGGAGCACATCCTGACCGGGCTCAACCAGCCCAAGCCCGTCTACACAGGCGCCCTATTTTTCGATGTTGCCAAGGCCGTTCGACAAGGTCTGGCACAACGGCTTGATATACAAGCTCTTCCAGTTAGGAGTCCCCGATAGGCTCGTACTCATCATACGAGACTTTCTCTCGAATCGTACCTTTCGATACCGGGTCGAAGGTACGTTTTCTTCGCCCCATCCCGCCCCCCGCGAGTGTAGTTTTCGCGCACGCCGCCCGCACCCATATCGATAGCCTCCAGGTTATCCAAAATCGTTTCCTCCGACGTGCCGTCGGTGCCCCGTGGTACATGCGGAACGTAGATCTGCATTCCGATTTCAAGTTAGATCCCCTTCGTAAGTTCCTCAAAGAAGCGTCGAAACGCTACTTTGAATCCGCGTCCCGTCACGCGGACAGTTTAATCCGCGCCGCCGCCGATTACGCCCCTAGTCCTTCTGACTCGCGCCGCAGACCACGGCACGTACTGCTCGACCCTCCTGGCCCCATGACGGTCCTATTGGACCGGGATGCGCCGAACCCTCCCCGACAACCGTATGCTACACTAGCTATCAGACACCGGTCTCGCCGGCGAGGCCGAAGGGTCGTACGTATGCGACCTCAACGACGTGCATCACCCCACTGAGTTTCTTGCCGGTTCTTCTCAGTGGGGGTGCGTTGTGAACCGGTGGTAAACTCAGCCCTCTCTTAAGCGACAGCCCAAGCCGAGGCCGTGCCTCCCTGAGGTGCCCTTGAGCTCGTCGCTACTTCTGCCGTAAAGGCTAGAGCGCTCTAAGCGCTCGCCTCCTATTGTCCGGTGAAGCTGTAATGGCCATCTGCGGCCAACAGCGTCTATCATTCCCAAAAAAAAAAAAAAAAGATATTAATGCATCGTGGATTAATTCGTTAAAGTTCTCCTATGAAATATTTTATTCTATTCCTTTATAAACCGATTCGATTGCCGAAAGCCAGTAAACCTAGTACCAGTAGGTAAATAGTTTAATAGCTAAACTTTATATTTTCTATAGCTCGGTGATAATTTCAGTTTGCCTCCATACATTTTGGAAGAGCGCCTCTAGCGGAAACTATCAAAAACAAATCAAAACAAAGAAAATTGAAAGTATGAAGATTTTTTTACGATCGAAGCTAGCACTAGAGGAAAGGTTGGTGTAGTGGTTATACCCTGGCTGCTTACCAAAAAGTGGCGGGCTTGATTCTAATCTAGGCGAAACATTTTAGTCTAGTATCTGGGTGTTATCCATAAACATTTATTATGTACCTATATTTATAGAATGTAATATATACGTATTTAAATATAACAGTTGTATTGTTGCCATAATATAGGCTCTGCCTAGTTTGTTATCAGCTGCCCGTATGTGGATTGTCCCAGGATAATAAAAAAATAATACTAACCTAATTCCTTACCTAACCTACAAGAAACGTAACACATAACGCCATCTAGTAGTGAACAATATTATTAATTGGCTATCACAAAGCTTAGACCTTGACTTAAACACTAATTATGACCGTATTCGTGTTACAATCTGGATTTTAACCCTTCAAAGTTTATTTATAAGTGATCCCTTGTGCAAGGGACCATCCACTGCAGTGTCAAATGCAAATCCTCTACAAATATTCTACCACTAGCAGAAATGTAAACATTGCTGATTTCTGGTGTAAAAGGCACTGTGGCTAGTGAAATTACTAACATGTCTCAGGTGACGAGCGATAGTGCAATTTAGGTTCCTCTAGGCAGGCGTATTGCTTAACATCAATTAAAGGTCTTGCTTGTCTCCTGACAAAGTATAATTTAAAAATAAGTATAGAAACCTTAGATAGAATTTAAGTTTACAGCATCTGTGGCACAACAAAAAAACCCTTATTATAAGCATAGTTGGTGATGATCCTGTGAAAAATTGGCCACTGTATTAATCAGGAGGCTTAATACATAGAGACAATATAAAAACAGTCATTAACACATCACATAGCTTGTGTTAAAAATATACAGACTTAATTTTAAATGAATACTAGTCCTACTGACTCAAATGTAACTTAATATTTTTTTAAATAAGTAGCTGTCATAGTAGTTTAGTTATCTATGTATAAGTAAGTCACATTTAAAACTACCTAAAGTTTTAGGACTATTAAAGCTTTCAAAGCCTGGAAAAGTGCTAAAGGTGCATTAAAAAAAGTGTAAGTACTAAATTATATTTATGTTTTCTACAGACTACATTTTATATAAGTAATACATAGTACTTTGCTGGTAAGTAAGATAACCAAATATTGTAAATAGTGATCGGTCTTCCATATTGTTAAGACCTGATATGATTTTATGATGATGATTATCTTTTGTGTTAGGACTATATTTTTTTAATTGGAAGAATTCACAATAGACATGGATGTATATTTTTGCTAGAATAAAATATAGGATTATATAGGATTAGAAGGGCAAGCAATTTAGCAAAAAAAAACATAGCAGAATATATAATAGACACATGGTTATGATAACTTCTATTCTATCAGACTATTATTTAACACATATTCTAGTGTTAAAGTAGGCACTTATTGATAAGGATTCTTTGCCAATATTACATCACATTATCCTTATAAACTATTATTGGCAACAATTAAGTTTTATTTAATAAATCCAATCTGTGCAATGATCAAACCATAAAATATCCTCACTCACCTCATATACATATAATGAATAGACAGCAAAAATTAAAAAACACAAAAATAAAAAAAAAACGCTGTCCGTTTTGTAAAGAGAATATTTGCTTGGCTAGTAAAAATCAGAAAAAATATTAACAAGATATTCAACAAATGAGTTATACGCATGTCTGTATTGCACCACTGAATAATACCCTCAGTATTCATTTATAGGTTTTTTTTAATAAATCTATATTTACTTACCTAAAAAATACATAGGTCAACTATGACTGGCTGCCCCTCGCATATTTGTCCCATAGATAATTGTCCATTTAAATATGTTTTTCGCCTCCTCATAGCCACGCTGTACCTGGAATGTACATTACATTTATTTAAAAAAAAATGTTAAATCTGATCTCTAAACATTGTATTATTTAATAATTAAATTATCACCTCTACATTGTTCAACTATAATTCTAATATTTAGTTTACTTATTATTTAAATAAAATAAGCAATCTTTGCCTATATTAAAAGCAATTTTTACTGCTTTAATACTAACTACTATATGTATAGATATAACAGTAGGCAATGTCTACAAACTTAAAAAGCTTCAATACTTTAAAAGCTATGGAATCATCAAAGATATTAATTTATGAACTTAGTATTTTAATTACCCATAAAGTGGTACCTATGTATGTGTCTTTGATTTCAACCTTTGACAAGCTCACTCCTATAACTTAAATTAACTACATACTCATAATATAGGAGTAAGAATATAAAAAAAAAAGTTGTATTTAAGAAATGTCTGAGTGCATTTCAGTCAAAGCCTTGCAAAATGTATTATGTAAACACCAAAGACTTTGTGAAATAGTAACATGTACTTACATCAAATTCTAAAGTGGACGATCTTAGTAATACAATACGAAATAAGCCGAATGAAAATATTTACAATAATAAATTGTATAAAGTTTTTAACAGCAATTATTTCGCGGAAACAGTAAAAACTAAGCAACTGTCAGATATGCCAAAGCTAGACTATCGTACTTTACAAATTTCGTAACACAAACTGGGTTTAAACCCGATAAATATGTATTACTGGTATATTTTATATGTTATAATAAACAATATTACATTACAATCAATTACACAAGTCTATAAATTCTAGTAATAAAATACACTTTTTAGGTTATTCAACTGTTTTTATTCACTTACACTTTTATACAAATATATAATCTGTGGTGTGAAGTGTTGCCTGCCTGCCACCTAGTTAACCTTAGAGGAAGAAAACAATAGAGGGCTGGACACTTTCTTTCTCATTCACGAAAGAAAAGAATGCGTTTATGTAGGTTACGTGTGATAGAAAGAAACAGTGTATATGATTTTTTGTCCCTCAGCATGTATTCGATTTTTCCGCGCCGTGGGTGCGAAACAAATTTGACGTTTGCTGCCACTTTGCTGCGTGACAATTTTATCGTGGTTTTAATATTAAATAAATAACTTAAAATTCAATAAAAAAAACTAACTGTGACATTACTGTGTGTTGTGGAAATCCTATAAGAATCGTGCAGTGCAGTATCATAGGCTGTAAAAGTGACAGTGAACGTAAAATTAGTGGAGTATCGTTTCACAGGTAAACGTGAATTATTATGGCCAATTTAGAGATTACATTTAGAAACTAATACATGTAAACGACTTATTTAGATCTTATTGCTCTAAATTAGTTACTATTTTACTTGAAAGTTACGTGTAAGATCGATAAATTCTTGTTTTTCATCCATAACCTAAAATTTTCAGTTTATTGATCGCCATTATCAGTGTTGCCAGTGTATAAAAGAGAGACTACCATAAATAAGTGGTAAATTATTATTAAGTGCATCATACACGATCCCACATGCTGGGTACATCGAAGAATTTCTCAGATTTCCCGAATTTATTTTTATGATTTCCTGAAAATATGGATATTTGTATACTGTGGATAGCAGCAACAAAAAGAATTAATTAGGTTGCTAAAAGTTATTCCCGAATGCTTAAATATTCAGAAATAACGTAAGCGCTTAAGTAATTCGTCCAAGGCTGCGCAGGACGTATTCATTCGTTAGTTATAGGCACAATGGTCATTGTACATTTAATCGTGCTTTTACTATATGCATGTTGTTTAAATATATGTATGTATGTTGTTGGTTACAATTTATTGGTAAATTTGTCTGAATTATAAATAAATATTACCGACGTTGAATAGTTTGTTTCATTTGCCCCCCTATTATGTACCCATCTCGTTTGACAACTAAAGTGATGATCAATAAAGCAAAGTGACTATTAAATAACTATCAAATGATTCATTTGGCATTGCTTAACTTGAATCACCAATAAATACCAAACACACTTTCAGTAGACATCAAAGTTTGGTGGACAACTGAAGCTTGATAGTCACTTTGCTATAATGATCATCACTTTTTTTTTTGTAGGAATAGTACTGTTTCACCGGACAAGAGGACGAGCGCTTAAAGCGCTCCAGCCAGAAAGGTTTGGGTAGCGACTAGCACAGGGGCACCTCAGGGAGGCACGGCCTCGGCTTGGGCTGCCGCTTAGAGAAAATGAGTTTACCACCGGTTCACAACGCGCCCCCGCTGAGAAGAACCGGCAAGAAACTCAGCGAGGGGATGCATGTTGAGGTTGCATGCGTACGGATCCCTTCGGCCTCGCCGGCGAGACCGGTGTCTGTGTGTTGATGTGTTTACGACTCTTGACATCGTTGTCGGTGTTGGTGTTGTGTCATGGTCCAGGAGGACGGACATCGGGTCGGGTGGGTCGAGCAGTACATGCCGCGGACGGCGGCGATGTACGGCTGTTCGACGATCTCAGGCACCTGGCCGCTGCCCAATAGGACATGGGTTCGATTCCGAAGAATTCCGAACAATTGTCTGGGTGTTATTTATCTATTTAAATATGTATTTATACAGTTTACAAGTATTTGTAATCATTTATCTGGTTACCTTACTAAAGGATCTGCGTAGATTGAGATCAGGTGGTCATTGGTCAAGCGTAAATTGTCCCAAGATACTAGTACTATAGATTTGTATATTGGAGAAATTTACTAAAACTTACCCGGTAAATGGCCATAGTATGTATTATATTAAGTTATAAGAAAGCCAATTTTTGCCTACCTCTCTGGGAAATAGCATATTATTGTTTTTATCTCTTAACTTTTTTTTTAATAATTATCTACAGCTCTTAGCCACTTTAATCACCACGTGATATCACCCAGGTGAACAATGTGGAATAGACCTTAGCTACAGCATATTTTCTTCTTCTTCTTCTTCATATAATATATGCTATTATGATATTAAGTGTACATTCACTTTGTAGCCTCCGTCGTGGGTTCGAATCCTGCGAAGGGCAACAAATTTGAGTAGTTGTTCCTTACTGGCTAGGACAATGCAGGCCGATGACCTGATTGTCTGTAAAGTAAGATGATCCATGTGTCGGGATTTGCGATAGGACGTATGCCCGACTCCTGTCCGTCAAATTAAAACACCGAGCTTTGGTAATAAACACTTATAATCAAATTGAGAGAGAACAACTTATAATACAGTGGAGTAATCGTAATAATTAAAACATGTCTCTGCCATAGATACTAGCGCGCTATCATCTTTTTGACAGCCCCTTTGGCGTTCCGAAACCGCGATCCGAGATACGCCACACATGCGTCGGATGGGCATGTAAAAAGTCGGTCCTGCGCTTAACTTCTCCCCAGTCGTGTCGGTCTTCCGTCCCATCGGATTATGAGAGGTACCTATTATATAAAGGAAGAGAGAGTGCACTTGTGTCTACGCAAGCACTTGTGCACTATAATATCTCCTGCGTACATGGCTGATCTTGTGAAAGATTGGCCGCTGTGGTCGTTTCGGCTAGGAGGACATTATTATAACAATCACTTTCGTACTTTTTGCAGACTGCCATAGATTAAGACGATATAATGTAAGAAAAGTAAATGTTGTGTCAAAAAAGTGGTTTTTGGTTAGGAAAGAAAATATAATTTACAACAACCTCTGTATTTGCTTTACACAAAGGGTAAAATTTCCCTTACGTGGCAACTCTAAATTTAGTATGTACTTATTTTTCTGTCCTTATCGGCGGCACGCTTGGTATATGTCTGTATTATATTCTGTCTACGTAGTTAACGCATCTCGTAGCTAAACCGTATCGAAAAAGTTGCTACATTTAGGATTTTTAATACCTGCAAATGTGGCTAAAAGTAGCTTTAAAGCTAATAACGTAAGGTTACAATAGTCTAAGATCCCGTCATAGAACGACCTTCACCGAGCTGGTTACTGGATGAAACGTATTGTATATTCAATTTAATATGTCAATAAATATATTGCACATGGGTTGTCTAAAAAATGTCAGTCCAGTATAAGATTAATTAATAATTCAAAAAAATATTTTTTTTAAGTTTTTGACCGGTTTGGTTTAGACAAATTCCATACCAATCGAAATTACAGAATGAAACTCTCCCGTGGCTCGAGGACGCTAAAGTGCTGCCCTCCTGTAGCTCATTCATTAACTACGGCTCTACTACTACATACCTATAGCTAGCTACATACCTACTATTTGTACGTATAGTGCTATCGTAGACAGAATATAACAAGACATCTAGCTAGCGTGCCGCCGATAAGGACAGAAAATAACGGAAAATAATCATTCGTACACTTAACACACGTTATGGATATTTATTCAAATGCGCCTATTATGTAGTATAAACGATATTTCATTATGCAATTCAATTTAAAACTCCAAAGCTAGGTCGTGAACTAGAAAATTTCATGAGTACTCGAAGAAAACGCACCGTAGGTGCGCCAGATTTTGAACACACGCTGAGGGACAAAAAATCATATGCTCTGTTTCTTTCTATCACATATAATATATATAAATGCATCCTTTTCTTGCGCGAATGACAAAGAAAATGCCAGCTCTCTATTGGTTTCTTTCTCTAACAGTGCTATACTATATCAAACATATATATACACATATAAACATATATAAACATCAGTTTACGTTGAGACGTCGTTTTGAAAGGTCGCATACGTTTACTAGCAGGAAAAGATCTTCTACCCGCAATGGTGTTGAAAAAGTGTACTATATGTAAGAAAAACATCACCAAGAAAATACCTGCTTTAGAGTGCAGCAGGTGTAATAAGGTGGTACATGCTGATACTTCATGTGCTAAACTTTCTAACAAGCAACTTAATACTCTTCGGAATACTTCGAGCATTGAATGGAGCTGTGAAGACTGCCTTAAAAATCTATCTCGCCGGTCATCTTACCTTGTTCCAGAAGACGATGAAGAAGATGATGATGAATCGGACACTGGATGTATTGTAAACTCACCCACTATCTCAGAGTAATTAGAATGGAGCTAGTATCGCATCGATACGCCGTACAAATTTTTCGTGGCACTTTTGCGGGGTGCGGGAGGCGAAGTAAACACACACAGATACAATTTCACGCATACCCACACTATAATAAACTCGCAACACATTCTAAAAGATACGCACACAAATAAAGAATGACCTGACCATATGAACAAAATTTGGCAGAGGGGTTAGCGCATCATGTTATCTCCAGTGGTATCTCCTCTAAGCCCACTATAGATACTCGTAAATTGGTGCAAGAGATTACTCGAGAAATGAAAAAGGCATTTAGAGAAGAATTAGGCAACCTCGAGACATCTTTACAATTTCTTAGTGCTCAAATGAACGACATGGAACTGTCTATTAAAAAGCAAGATACAATCATTAAAGATTTGGAGCATAAAAATCATGATCTACAAAATAAAAACAAAAATCAAGAGTTAGTCGATGAATGAACTTGAACAAAAGCGCCTGGATTCTTCTATTGAAATAGCTGGTCTACCAGATATCCCACCAAAAAATATTCACGCGATAGTAGAAACGATAGCATCAAAAATTAAGGTTGATCCGAACGTAATTCAACAGTCAGCACGATTGCCTGGGTCGAAAGATAAACCAGGCCCCATCATCCTCCTTCGGAGTCGCTGGACGCTCGGGGTGTGGGCCCCTTGAGCGTCCATTGAGTACGGCGGCGACTCCGAGGAGGACGGCGGCGGGGTTGCGACCCCCGCCCCCGTGAGCACCGTGACAGGTTCCCGGGGGGCTACAATGCGCCCCCCGGCGGCGGGCTCAAAAGCAAGGCACTGAGGGGCCCCTGGTGCAGATCCCACCGGAGAGCCCTGGGGTCTCCCCTCTCATGTGCCGATGCGACAGCCGCGGGGGTTTTAGTGGGTAAGAATCCCACATACCCCGGTCGAGCCCCACAGCTCCCGGGGATCTTTCGAAGATTTCCCCCGCGTCAAAAAAAAAAAAAAAAAAAAAAAAAAAAAAAAAAAAAAAAAAAAAAAAAAAAAAAAAAAAGGCCCCATCATCGTGGAAGTAAAAACTAAAGCAGCCCGGAGCCAGTGGATAAGCGCCAGTAAAGAACAATGTCTTACTTTATGTACTCTAATGCCGGACGTTTCACAGGATAAATGTAATAACCGTGTATTTATTAGAGAAGCTTTAACCAAATATGTTAAAACGTTATTGTATACTGCCAAAATCCAGCTAGGTAAATATTATCAGTTTATATGGTGTAAAGATGGTAAAGTGTGTGCTAGGAAGGAGAATAATACCAAAATATATTACATACGCTCAAAGTAAGATATTGACCATTTATTAAAATTAGTGAATGAACTAAAGTCATAACTCAATTACTTATTCATACTTTAAACTACAAATTAAACATGTCAAAAACAGTTGAGTACCACGAAGAAATGAATTCTGAGGTTTACGAAAGTTGGTATAAGGAAATGGTGCAATTATTGGAAGAACCGTCAGTCATTATTATGGACTAGCTGACCCGCGCAGCTCCACCCGCGCTTTTATTACATTTTGCTCCCCTTTTCACCCTCCTCCCTTGATTTATTTCTCTCCATCTCTCTCTCTCTATTATCCCCTCAAGCCCATGTGGTTCCAAAAGGAACAATGCGCGTTTTCTTTTAGGACCCAGCCGGGATTGAAGCCTTATAAGAAAAATGTAATTCTATGCTCTTTCTCTCCTCTCTCTTTCCCCCACCCGCATCGGTCCCCGTCACATTCCCCTTCATCCTCTCCCCGTTGTCCCCTCTCTGAACCCTATCCCCCCCATCTCTCTCTCCCAACTTGCTCCATCTCACCCCCCCCCTTGCTCCACCTAACTCCTCCGATCCCTCACCCCCTCTCATTCTAGTACCCTCTCTTGTACCCTCCTCTCATTCTAGATATCAGCAGCATGAAATATACTTTACGACTTATTCTCAGACCTACCCTATATGCACACAAAATTTCATACACATCCGTTCACCCATCTATTTAATTACCTTGCCTTATGTTGCTTAACCTTTACCTAGCGGCATGAAATATAATTAATGGCCTATTATTAGTTTTTTTTTTTTTTTTGTATGAGTAGTACTGTTGGCCGCAGATGGCCATTACAGCTTCACCGGACAAGAGGGCGAGCGCTTTGAGCGCTCCAGCCCGGAAAGGTAGGTAGCGACTAGCTCAAGGGCACCTCAGGGAGGCACGGCCTCGGCTTGGGCTGCCGCTCAGAGAGTGTGTGAGTTTACCACCGGTTCACAACGCGGCCCCGCTGAGAAGAACCGGCAAGAAACTCAGCGAGGGGATGCATGTCGAGGTCGCATGCGTACGACCCTTCGGCCTCGCCGGCGAGACCGGTGTCTGTGTGTTGATGATGTGTGTACGACTCGTGACGTCGTTGTCGGTGTAGGTGTTGGTGTTGTGTCATGGTCCAGGAGGACGGACATCGGGTCGGGTGGGTCGAGCAGTACATGCCGCGGACGGCGGCGATGTACGGTAGGTCGACGATCTGAGGGACCAGGACCAGGGTCGGGGTCGGGGATATAGTCGGCAGCGGCGCCGATGAGCGGGTTCGGGTGGACGCAAGCTTTTTCAAAGTAATGTTCGGACATTTCCTTGAAAAATTTACGGATAGGGACTAGACCGAAGTCGGAATGAAGGTCGACATTCCGCATGTACCACGGTGCACCGACGGCATGTCGAAGGAATCGGTTTTGAATAACCTGGAGGCTATTGATGTGGACGGGAGCCGCGTGTGCGAATACGGCACTGGCGTAAGTTAGGATGGGACGGATGCAGGTTTTGTAAAGTGTCAACTTATTCCTAAGCGACAGTTTACTCCGCCTGCAGATCATGGGGTAGAGCCGGCCGAGGACGAAGGCCGCTCGGTGCCTATTATTAGATCTACCAGATATACACATAAAATTTCATACAAATCGGTTCACCCATCTATTTAATGACTTTACCTAACGTTGCTTAACCTTAACCTACAGGTATAAAAAGTATCATATGTCCGTCTCCTGCTCCTAAGCTACTTCCCTACCAATTTTCAGCCAAATCGGTTGAGCCGTTCTTGAGTTATAAATAGTGTAATTAACACGACTTTCTTTTAAATATATAGATTAAAGTTCTGTGGTGATTGTATGTTCAATTTCACCGATAGATGGCGCTGTTCATAATGTAAATCACGCTAACATCGTAAATTACTGTCTAATGATATTCGATAATGAAAGTTCTAAGTTTTTCGCATCTTTTATTGTTGCGACTGTAATACAATACCTATACACTACCTGGACTTGTGGAGTTTCATTAAAATTTCATGAATAATTTCATGATCTAGTTTGGACTCGCTCGGGATTTACAGATTTTAACTTTTCAAAGATATAATGTCATATTGCTATCAGCAACGTACTTAGAACAATACGGAAATCTAATGAAAATGTCCTGGGTGTACCGGACCGGCTTACCCCTTACAAAAATTTACCCTTCGCCACTGCCATATCTTATTTAAACTAAATGTCTGCTCAGTCCCTATTGTATATAGCGTAATAATACATATCTTAATGATTAACTGATCAGTCTATAATTACCCTATTCTCATACAAAGGAAATTATGTGGTAATATGTGCACTTAATGTTTCACTGCTTAGCCCCTATGAAACATAGCGTGATGTTTTATATACCAATTTATACCTTGACTTCTACACAACACATCAGTGAAAGTCCTATCAAAATCCATCCACGGGTTTTCAAATGATACCTGGACAAACAGAACGACAGACAGACAGACAGACAATAATTCCAAAAAAAATTGTTTTGGCCTCTATGTCGATAGTATAGTAGACACATAGAAATTTTGGAAGAATATTCAATGTACAGAAAAAGTGCTCTTTGAGTTTTATTATAGTATAGATAGATAACGCATCCTATCACTCACGCCAAATTGATAAAATGCCGACCCAGGCCGACAAAAAACAAGTAATCATTGACTGGCTTCAACGACATGGCGAAAATGTTGATAACTCCTTACTAAAAGTACAATTACTAAATATATTACGAACAAAAAAACACTTCCCAAAACGATATGTGATCGACGAAATAGCTGCAGAAGATGGTCATTGGGTTCTTAGACTTCCACCATATCATTGTCAATACAATGCCATTGAATTAATATGGGCTCAAGTAAAAGGACACGCCGCTCGAAATAACACAAAACCCCATTCACGGCAAACAAAATGCTTGATTTATTAAAAAAATGCATGAAGTAACTGCGGAAAACTGGCAAAATGTAATTCAAAAAACACAAGAAACTATAATGGCAGATTGGGATAAACACGTGGCGATAGATAATATGAATCAACAATTAATTATAAATGTCGGCGATAGCTCGAGTGACAGCGTCGATGAATCTGATTTTGATTAATAAATAAATAAAAGTAAAAGTCACAATAAATGTTTCATATCATTTTATACCAATCTATATTTATACTACATTAGTATGCTACATTATACCCGTGTAAAAATAGTTAATAAACAATATCGATATCTCAAACTTTATTCTATACACAAAAATGGGTAATGGGTGCAGTGTTAAGAAAATATTCTGTACCCATTGTGTACGTACCTGGGTCCAAAGTAAGCAACGTTGTAGGTACTGCAAAGGATGTCCTGCCATTACAAACACCAGGTGTCTACAAAATAAATTGCAGTTGTGGTAGCTCCTATATAGGCCAAACGAAGCGGACTATCGCAGAAAGGGTTAAAGAGCATATCACAGCTGTAAAGAACCGTCAGATTAGCAAGTCAGCGATTGCCGAGCATATACTTCAGTCGGATACAAATCACTGGATTGAGTTTCATCGCCCACAAGTCCTTTCCACCGATCGACACTTTTATTCTAGAGTTGTTCGTGAAGCGATTGAAATAAAGAAATAGAAAAATTTCAACCGGGAAAATGGCTTTAGATTATCAGCTGCATGGGAACCAGTGATCAAAATGACAAAACCTCGCTATTTGCCGGCGGTTAAATATACAGATACTGTGAGTGTAGTGTGTAGTGGGCTTAACGTTACAAGTGAAAGAACGGGGGTAGACGAAGATATTTCTGCCTCGCGCACGGAGCCGTCTCGCTGAACCAGTCTGCTTGTGACCACGGCTGGTACAACCCGGCAGAAACGTCAAGCCAAAATATAAGGTAAATCGCGTTAATTCCCGATTAGAATAAAGTTTGATAATGGAACGCGAAAGTCTAAAAGTATATATCGATATCTCAATCGTAACATCACTATGTTAATAGCAATAGAACGTAATTTTTTAAAAACGTTTGTTATTTTATGTCATTTATAAAAAAACTACTGCACTTATGGACTCAATTTGTCAAAGATGATTATTATACGGGATCAAGGAGCAAACTTAGGCAGTTAAAGTGAACTTTTGCGTAACAAGACGTAGTTACGTTCTATTGGTGCTGTCAAAAAGAAAATAAACGGTTGGATCTATTATAGTATATAAAAGATGTACCCGACGTCGTCTTTTCCTTCGTCGATCTTGTTCAAAAGCCTCCCAAATAGCTGTTATATCGATTGGCTCCATTTTAAAATATTTAAATAATTAATAATCACACAACACAAACGCCTTGTAGATGCTAAACGTAGAAACTACCTAGATGCGTAATGTGGGAGGTCTATTTCAGTGAATAATAACGACCGATGATACGCTCAACGGATCTTCTGTCAGATGTGCTAGAATCCTAATACAGGCTAGAATCAGATGACCGCGTGTGGATTGTCCCAGGATTATTATGCCTATATTTTTCAATAAATAAAGTGTTTATATAACTATTTTACTGTCATTATTAATTAACAGGCAAGCAGTTATGTGACAATTTCTTCTGCGAGGTTCTTCCAAGCTCTAACCACTCTGTTACTCTGAAATTTTTATGAGGATTATTTTTCAAAAACCTATTTGACAGTTTGAGGGAATGACACCTAAGATGAACCTTTTTCTTAATCTGAATAACTTGTCGAAATCTGGTAAATCATAGTGTCCATTTAATATCATGTATGTCGTGACTAAATCTCCACGCTCCCTGTGGTCTTTTAGGGTAGTGAGATTTAGTATTTATAAGCGTTCTGCATAAGATTTCCGTTATAATTGGTTTGGAAGTTTCGTAAAACTGCGCTGAACCTTTTCTAAGAGTTCTAATGAGATATATAAGACTTTTGGCCTTCTTTGTGATCGTTGATAAGAGTCTCTCACGTCAGATCTTCTGTAATCTGTTTGTACTTTAACCTCCGCAAGTTGAACTTCATCTAATGTATATGCTAGGGATTGTACTGGGATTTTCTTTTGAAAATTGATTGACGTATGGTCAAATTGCGAGACTATCTATTATCGCTATACGGAATTTATAATTGAAATAAAATTTAAAAATAAATCATTTTCAACTACTTTGATCAAATTAAAATTATAATTTATTACTATAATGTTATGCAGGTTCCTCATTTTGTATTTAGTTTTAAGAAACCAAACTTTTAGGAAAATATCTGATTAAAACATTTTAAAAATAAAACGTAACTATGCAACCATGAATATATCTATTTAACTATTCGTTCGATTCGTAACATCGATCGTTGCAGAGTTACGTAGTGCTGAAATGTTATGGGTAATGAATGGTAATAAAGTGCTATCAATATCAATACACGTATTTATCGACCATCCAAGACGTATTCCCACAGATAATACACATATTTTTATTCTATTATTGTCAATACAATATTGACAATATTTTTCATCAATAATGAGCCCCGCACACTACGCAATATTATTGTCAATATTTCGTGGTATAATTTGACTCAGTCGTTTAGTAGCCAGATTCGTGTGCACACGTTTCATATACAAAAAAAGAAGGAAACGATGAATTAAACATGGTTGAGAAAATTACCTCAGCTAAATCATTTCAATGTAATAAATGAACTCCGCGTTACAGCAGAACATAATTTAAAAAAATACATGAGAATGAGAAATAGCAGCCTTCAAAAACTATTATCCTTATTAAATTGTTATTAAATTGATAATAGTTTTTGAAGAAAATATGATTCTATATTTCTGGGAAAGTTTCCCTTGTTTTATCATCATCATGCAGCATAAAGACGTCCACTGCTAAACAAAGGCCTCCCCCTTAGAAGAAAGCGGTTGCCATAATCCCCACGCTTGGCAAGCATCTTGGGATCGCAGTATAGGTGGTAGGTAATCAAATAGAAAGACGCTGCTGCCCGTTTTCTTGTTTCTTGTATCTTCCTGTTGGGTGTCCGTTAGAGGCGACAAGCTAACGGACACCCAACAGGAAGATAGGAAAGAGTGTTATTTTTACCCGTGAATCCCACGGGGAATGTTTTATAAATTCTGATAAATATTGGTTATGGGTTCCTATCCATAACCAATATTTATAAGGAGTATAATCTACAATATTTTTACTGTTTTCGTCCTCCATTTTGAACAAAAACACGAACGTCTGCTTGCTTAGAAATCATTTCTTCAACTAAAATATTGCCGCGCGCCCGCACACGTCAATATTATTGACAATACCCCTGCCTCCCCCCGATATTGTCGCGACAAAATCAGAATATCTGGAAATCGACAATAATATTGAACAATACCGCAATACGGGCCGCACACACACAATATTATTGTCAATAAGCACTATATTGACAATAATATTGAGCGTGTGCGGCTAGCCTATGGGTATTCGGGCAAGTATAGCACAATGAGTATATAATTACTGGTATAGCACCCATACATCTCCACCCGTTGGGTGGCGTAAGAGGCGACTAAGGAAAATCAAGAAGATTGGCTGCAGTATCTTTCTATTCGTAGACAGAATATAATACAGACATATACCAAGCGTGCCGCCGATAAGGACAGAAAAATAAGTACATACTAAATTTAGAGTTGCCACGTAAGGGAAATTTTACCCTTTGTGTAAAGCAAATACGGAGGTTGTTGTAAATTATATTTTCTTTCCTAACCAAAAACCACTTTTTTGACACAACATTTACTTTTCTTACATTATATCGTCTTAATCTATGACAGTCTGCAAAAAGTACGAAAGTGATTGTTATAATAATGTCCTCCTAGCCGAAACGACCACAGCGGCCAATCTTTCACAAGATCAGCCATGTACGCAGGAGATATTATAGTGCACAAGTGCTTGCGTAGACACAAGTGCACTCTCTCTTCCTTTATATAATAGGTACCTCTCATAATCCGATGGGACGGAAGACCGACACGACTGGGGAGAAGTTAAGCACAGGACCGACTTTTTACATGCCCATCCGACGCATGTGTGGCGTATCTCGGATCACGGTTTCGGAACGCCAAAGGGGCTGTCAAAAAGATGACAGCGCGCTAGTATCTATGGCAGAGACATGTTTTAATTACTACGATTACTCCACTGTATTATAAGTTGTTCTCTCTCAATTTGATTATAAGTTTATTACCAAAGCTCGGTATTTTAATTTGACGGACAGGAGTCGGGCATACGTCCTATCGCAAATCCCGACACATGGATCATCTTACTTTACAGACAATCAGGTCATCGGCCTGCATTGTCCGAGCCAGTAAGGAACAACTACTCAAATTTGTTGCCCTTCGCAGGATTCAAACCCACGACGGAGGCTACAAAGTGAATGTACACTTAATATCATATATGCTGTAGCTAAGGTCTATTCCACATTGTTCACCTGGGTGATATCACGTGGTGATTAAAGTGGCTAAGAGCTGTAGATAATTATTAGCCTCATACAAAAAAGTTAAGAGATAAAAACAATAATATGCTGTTTCCCAGAGAGGTAGGCAAAAATTGGCTTTCTTATAACTTAATATAATACATACTATGGCCATTTACCGGGTAAGTTTTAGTAAATTTCTCCAATATACAAATCTATAGTACTAGTATCTTGGGACAATCTACGCTTGACCAATGACCACCTGATCTCAATCTACGCAGATCCTTTAGTAAGGTAACCAGATAAATGATTACAAATACTTGTAAACTGTATAAATACATATTTAAATAGATAAATAACACCCAGACAATTGTTCGGAATCCTTCGGAATCGAACCCATGTCCTATTGGGCAGCGGCCAGGTCCCTCAAATCGTCGAACAGCCGTACATCGCCGCCGTCCGCGGCATGTACTGCTCGACCCACCCGACCCGATGTCCGTCCTCCTGGACCATGACACAACACCAACACCAACACCGACAACGATGTCAAGAGTCGTAAACACATCAACACACAGACACCGGTCTCGCCGGCGAGGCCGAAGGGATCCGTACGCATGCGACCTCGACATGCATCCCCTCGCTGAGTTTCTTGCCGGTTCTTCTCAGCGGGGGCGCGTTGTGAACCGGTGGTAAACTCATTTTCTCTAAGCGGCAGCCCAAGCCGAGGCCGTGTCTCCCTGAGGTGCCTTTGTGCTAGTCGCTACCCAAACCTTTCTGGCTGGAGCGCTTTAAGCGCTCGCCCTCTTGTCCGGTGAAACAGTACTATTCCTACAAAAAAAAAAAAGTGATGATCAATAAAGCAAATTGACTATCAAGCTTCAGTTGTCCACCAAACTTTGATGTCTACTGAAAGTGTGTTTGGTATTTATTGGTGATTCAAGTTAGGCAATGCCAAATGAATCATTTGATAGTTATTTAATAGTCACTTTGCTTTATTGATCATCACTTTAGTTGTCAAACGAGATAGGTACATAATAGGGGGGCAAATGAAACAAACTATTCAACGTCGGTACTATTTATTTATAATTCAGACAAATTTACCAATAAATTGTAACCAACAACATACATACATATATTTAAACAACATGCATATAGTAAAAGCACGATTAAATGTACAATGACCATTGTGCCTATAAATAACGAATGAATACGTCCTGCGCAGCCTTGGACGAATTACTTGAGTGCTTACGTTATTTCTGAATATTTAAGCATTCGGGAATAACTTTTAGCAACCTAATTAATTATTTTTGTTGCTGCTATCCACAGTATACAAATATCCATATTTTCAGGAAATCATAAAAATAAATTCGGGAAATCTGAGAAATTCTTCGATGCACCCAGCATGTGGGATCGTGTATGATGCACTTAATAATAATTTACCACTTATTTATGGTAGTCTCTCTTTTATACACTGGCAACACTGATAATGGCGATCAATAAACTGAACATTTTAGGTTATGGATGAAAAACAAGAATTTATCGATCTTACACGTAACTTTCAAGTAAAATAGTAACTAATTTAGAGCAATAAGATCTAAATAAGTCGTTTACATGTATTAGTTTCTAAATGTAATCTCTAAATTGGCCATAACAATTCACGTTTACCTGTGAAACGATACTCCACTAATTTTACGTTCACTGTCGCTTTTACAGCCTATAATACTGCACTGCACGATTCTTATAGGATTCCACAACACACAGTAATGTCACAGTTAGTTTTTTATTGAATTTTAAGTTATTTATTTAATATTAAAACCACGATAAAATTGTCACGAAGCAAAGTGGGAGCAAACGTCAAATTTGTTTCGCACCCACGGCGCGGAAAAATCGAACACATGCTGAGGGACAAAAAATCATATACACTGTTTCTTTCTATCACACGTAACCTACATAAACGCATTCTTTTCTTGCGTGAATGAGAAAGAAAGTGTCCAGCCCTCTATTGTTTTCTTCCTCTAAGTTTCTATTGGAGTATCAGATAATCACCAAATTCTATAATCTACTGGGTTCCCCAAGACACCTTCCAAGCGCGGGGACTGTGGCAAACCCCATTAACCCTTCGGGCCCGGCCGCGCCCGGCCGCTATTCGCGCGCGTACGTTTTGTGATGACGTAACTGTTTATGTTATTCGGCGGCCCGCCGTGGTTTCAAATTACGAACGTTATATAAACACAACCACTTAACCGATTTGCGTTCTGTAAACAGAGTTCTATTGAGACAGGTATTAACTATCCAGTATATGCTTTTTTAGAGTTATAAATATCGATTTTTTAAAGGGAAAGTCTAAAATAGGTGATTTTTTGGCAAAGCTGATTTTACATATTTTTGAATTCGATTTTGAGGGTAGAATATTGACTCAGGCACTAAGAAAGATCCATTCTTTGCATCCAAACTCCTTTTTTACAAGTTTTAAACAAAACACTACCAAAAAAATCGAAATGAACTCAATTTTTTTTTAAATTACGTCACTGCGCGATATGACGTCATGGTATGCAAAATTTTCGATAGTTAGATTGGATTTTATGACTTTATCTTTGAGTTATTATCGTTATGATGTAATTACGATGTATTTACAACAATTACATTACAAATAATAACGGAATTATACCAAAAGTAAACAAACAAACAAAAAATCACCTAAGGTGTTTTTTTTCGTTTTTTCAGTTCGAAAATATACAATATTTTGACAAAATACACACTAACTACCCTCTACACAGCTTTATTATTACGTTAAAACAAAAAAATAAAACATTTCACCTGAAATAAAAGAATACTTACGATTTAAAACTAACATTCCGTGACCACAACTTTTAGTCCGTCCGACCGAGACCAGCCGACTTTCGTAACTGAATTTATGAATTAAAATGTCAAAAGAACTAATGAATAACGGGTCTATTTTAAAGATGATACTATGATGTAACCATAAAGCATAGGGTTCCCATACAAAAATTTAATTTCTACCATAAAAAAAAAGGTGAATTCCGTCAACGGCGGATGATACAAATACGTATCAACCCGGGCCTGAGGGAGTCATTGCGGTGCGTTATGTTATGATACAAATACGTATCACCCGGGCCTGAAGGGTTAAGAGGAGGGGAGGTCTTTGTTAAGCAGCGGATTGCCTCCAGCTGCTGATGATGATGGCGCCATCGATAAAGATTATAACACTGCATTGTAATACGTACTGATCATCTATATGTATTATAAATATATATTCTTCCAACTTTCCACTCGCAGGCCCGCTAGTATCATCTATCCCAGTAATTTACAGCAAAAGACCTTGCGTCTTGAAATACAAAAATACATACATCCGTTAACCTTTTTTTTTTTTTCAACTGCGGTTTGATTATTGTCACGTCTTGTATCGATTCAAAAATTTAATACCATTGTATAGATAGGTCCACCACTAAGCTCTAAAGTATCGATACAGATGGTTGACAGATGGAACATCCCTAAATCGACGACGTTTCTGTTTCGGGCCAACTCATCGGTCTTTTTATCACAGAATAAGCTTGTTTTGAGTTCTATATGCTATGAATTGTGACTTAATTTACGTATTATAGACTATATTTAGCAATTAATAACATGGAATTCCATTATTTGTTGCTGGTTCTTAGTGTAATATGGCACTGCACGGACGCTATTATGTGGAGTCTCGCGCCCAACACAAGAAAGTGTTTGAAGGAAGAATTAAATGCTAACGTGCTAGTGGCCGGCGAGTACGAAGTCACAGAAGTTGTCGGCCAAAAAGTCAACTATGTCGTAAGTTATATTTTAATTTTTCTTGGCATCAGTCCATTTGTAGTTCTCACATAACTGTAAACGCCGACATGCAGACATTCTATTTCATTATTCAATGGGTCTGAAGCATATGTAACGCCAAGCATATATTCTTGTTACAATTTATATTATTTACACAAACATTCTGGTTTTCACTTAATTTTAGATGTCTTTGTGAAATAATTGCCATTCTGATCCATTTATAACTGAGTTTGTTATCTTTTATTTTGACCTGATATTTATGACACCTCCCTTTTCTGCAACTGGTTTGAAACTTTGTCTTGAGTCTTCCTCAACCCTTTTTTCCTTCTGTTTCCTTCCAAAATTATTTTTACGAAGGTATTGTGTCAGATTAAATGGCCAATTTATATATCTTCCTCTCTGAACTTAAATATAATTCCATCCAACTTGAACTTGGTAACTGTTCATTAGAAATTAACATTTCATAACAGAAATAGTAGCATAGACTGAGTGTGATTTGTACAATGTTATTATATTAATAAAAAACTTTTGTCTTTTAGATCCGTGATTCCAGAGACTACATCCTTTCACAGAGAGAGGCCATCACAAAGGGGAAATTCACATTTGTCACTGAGAAATATGACACATTTGAAGTGTGCTTCATATCTAAAGTGCCCCCTGGTAAGTTGTATAATATAATTTACAGTCAAATTACCATGTAGGCAAACATTTGTGTGCATGAACATGACTATTTTTATAGGACTGAGGTGGCAAGCATGCAGTCAGCCTGATTGTATGCAGTCATTGCAGCTTATAGACACTAGCAACACCAGAAGAATCACTGATGTGTTTCCGACTTTTAAGACATTAGATATTAAGTCTTTTTGTGTTTGGTAATTTCACCAGCTACAGCCCCTTTTTCACTACAACACAGCAATGTTTACAAACTGCTGCTTGGTGGCAGCATATCTAACACTGCGGTGGTACCTACCTGGATGGTTCTTTGCACAAGGAACCTACCATCTAGTAAAACAAAAACCTATTTCTATTTGTATTTAATTGTTTGGTTACCATATTACAATCTTTGCCTATTTTGGGAACAGATGACTGTATGTGGATTGTCCCAGGACATGTTAAATATCAAAGATGGAAAGTTATGGCAACTATATAAGAGATACGACACTACCAGTGGCGTGCACTGAAAGCAGGCAAAAATATCTGCGAGTTGTTTATGCTATATGCTATTTGTTCGTGTTCCATCACAAATATCCTTAAATTAACCAATATTACCAACATTTCCATTTACATTAAAAAAAAATACGTTAATTCATGTCCTAACTAAGATTTTTTAAAATTAAGACTGTTTAGAGAAATCCTAGGGTAGGCAAAGTATTTTTGTCAGTATTGAGCCGCTGAATAAACTTATTAATGTTTTCAAATGCAAATTAATATGTCTATAGTATTTGCTTGCATATGGATATTTGAAATGGTATATTATCATACTTAAAATAGGTGAAACAAGCCGAATAAATTTTTTTGCCTACCCTCTGTGCACGCCACTGGACACTACAGAACCAAGTATAGATTATAAAAGCACAAATAGCCCGACTGCGAATAAAGAAAGTGTGGAGTATGACATAGTTTTCAACATCGAAACGTCATTTCTCCATACAAAAATGTGAAATACTATGTCATAGTGACGTCATACTCACACTTGTCTGTCAAGATTTGCACATTGTGCTAAGCCTGCTGGGCGTTTGGGCGAAAAGATAGGTGATAGTTTCTCTCAGAAGTTAGATTAGAACAAAGACTCCTTCAGAGGTTCTAAACTTTTTGAAAGAATTTTTGTACCCAACATAAGCTGAGCTTGAGTATGATTGATGATAAGTGGCTGTGCAGCTGTAAATGTACAAAAGTGTATTAACTCCACAACATATAGCCTATATGTTGTGGAGTTAATACACTTTTGTACATTATATAGGTCAGTGTGGCAGCAAAAGAGATAAATAATGGTAACCTGACCAACCAACCAACCAACCAACCTGGCTTGCTTGCCACCTTAGTAGTATAAACCTGATGATAAATGATGTTCTACGATGATGTAGTTCTTCTTCTTTTAGTGATTAGATTTTTCAACCTTCTTACCCGTGGGGTGTCCGGATAAGAATAGCACCCTCCCATGTACTCCAGTTGGGTTTTGTGTGTGTCCGTAATAGGCGACTAAGGGGAAACAAGAAGACGGGCAGCAGTGTCTTTCTATTTGATTACTACACCTACACCTATACTGCGATTTCTTAGCCGCCTGCCAAATGTGGGGATTATGGCAACCCCTCCCTTGTAAGGGGGAGGCCTTTGTTCGGCAGTGGACGTATTTCGGCTGTTGACTGACTGTCTGATACAACCTTATCACCATCATCTTACAAACGTCACTCTGCATTGGTATTACTTGGTTGGTATATTGTATAGAATTAAGGTACTTTTCTTAGTCAGTCTGGTTCAGTTTTAAGTAAGTGTTCAGGCAACATCTCACCAAAAGTCAAAGTCAAAATATCTTTATTATGTATAGGCCCCACGGAGGCACTTACACAAAAATCATTTTTACAAACTACCACCCGTGGTAATAACCGTGAATGCTTTGTAATAAAATTTGTTGAGACCTACTAGACCAGGGGCTCCCAACCTAATTTACATTGCGCCCTCCCTTTCACTTTGTACTATTAACCAACTCGAATTTTTGCGTTGAGTGACTGGCATTTAAAACTATGAATTTTCCGTCAATCCGGCGATTTTTCTAATCCCCCCAAGGAATTACATATCTCTTTGCTAAGTCACGTTGAGAGATGTCATTACAATACATTTGTTTTCTATTATCTAGCATTTCGTATTGTAGAATGACAACTCGGCTACGGCCCCGTGGGTAGACGATGTACGATCAGTTTTAGGCCTAGGGTTCTACAACCCTAGGCCTGCCTAGGACCCTAGGTTGAGGAAGTTTAATTGTCCCCCAATTTTGTCAAAGATTACCACCCATGACCACCCTCCATGATAACCTCCAGTGCCCATAAGGGGGCGTTATCTTCACTTTGAGAAAGATTGGTGTAGTGATCATAATTGTCTTTTTTTCAGAGCGTCGTGGTGTCGCTCAGGATGTTATGTTGAATATTAAGATTGGAATAGAGGCTAAAAACTATGAAGGTGTAAGTATTTATTTTGTAATTTAGCAGTTTAAGATTTGGGGGTTTTGGTTTTGTTCTAAGGTAGACTGTTTGAGAAGGCCTTACGTCTGACTATCTATTAGTACATGTAGTATAAATTAATGGGTTCGTATTGAAACATAGACTAAAGACACTACATTTTCAGACTGAGTCAATGATATATACAATAGATCTATATGCCATTAGCGAAAGAGAAGTTACATAATTCATCCAGCTGTATGAACTAGCAGTTAGTCCCATAGATGATATTAGTACCGCGTAGGCAACGTAACGAACGTGACGTTTGCCTTTGAAAATCAAGTCTGTAAAATGCTTGCTGTCCTAGTACAAAGTACTTCACAAAAGTAAATAATAAGGAAGGGTTTCAAACTTTTCTACGATAATTAAAGTATTGTATATCTAATCGTAATCCAAACAATGAGAACCCAAACCCCAACAATAAATGGCCAACATCACCTTCCACTGGAGACCCTACAGTCTCCACCCCGTTATATATAATGTGCCTGGCTTTCGTCGTTATCATACTTTGCTACTGTTTATTTTTTATTATATAATTATACATGTTTATTTTAATTTATTTTCTTTGTTGGTGCCCCAACTATGACAAACAACATTCTGCCAGAATTCTTGGGTAATATTATGTGGGTTTATTGTGAATTAACTGTTTATTTATTTACTTACTAACAAATCAGAGATAAAAATTATGCAATTAGTACCCCAAAACTATTTTAAATGTCATTAAAACACTAAAATTGGATATTGAATATTCATTATTTTTGTAATAACTGCAAGGTAACACATTTTTCTCTTTCTCTTCTCTAAATATTAAAAATAAAGTTTTTCATGCCTGGGCGATCTCTTGGACAGTTCAATCCTCTGGGTGATCGTGAAAACCGCATCAAAATCCATTGAGTACTTTAGAAGAATTAAATACAGTAGACACAGCGGATCTTTGTGCCTCTGCAGTTATGT
Source organism: Furcula furcula (assembly GCA_911728495.1). Classification (NCBI taxonomy): domain Eukaryota; kingdom Metazoa; phylum Arthropoda; class Insecta; order Lepidoptera; family Notodontidae; genus Furcula; species Furcula furcula. Next base: position 19,233,158 of record OU452262.1, on the reverse strand, counting down.
TTAGCCATCGATATAATATATAAACTACCGCACGCAAAATACGCGCTTCGACGTGGAGTTGCGGAAACCAGCCCGTTATACCAATACCAATATATAAACTAGATAAACATTCACAAACAAAATGATATCTAAAATGTGATCGCCGAGGTTGCAAACTTATCTGTGCTGGTGGCGGATACGTGAACTAACGATTTTATAATGATAATGACTTGTAGTTTGACAATTTCATATAGACAGTAGCGACACTCCTATCGGCAAAAATAAATTTGTCAGTGGCTTGTAAAGAAATAGCGACACAAGGGCGCTATTTCTCGCTACCACTTTTTGAACCGTGACACCAAATCTAGTTTATATATTATATCGATGGGTTTAGCGAACCATTGCGCAACTACAGTCGTGAGTACTGAATACAAAAAACAGCTACTGCGCAGCGTCTTGCAGCCTACTTCAGGCACACAAAGATCCTCTGTGACTACTGTAGTGCTTGTGTACAAAGAATGCAGACAGACATGCAGATTGTCGACATTGTCTTATACTATTTAGATTGGGGTTGGAGAAAAGGCAGAAATTAATATGTAATTTATTTTTTATTTCATGTTCTAATGGACGTTTAATTGTGCTTATCAAACATTATAATTATTTTTGTGTGCTTGTATTGTTATTAATTTCCCCTAATGGTTGCCAAGTTTTTTTTTCTGTTTTGAATGGTATATTCCTATCCTATCCAATGCATTATATGTTTCCCATTTTACATAAAAGCAATAAGTATATACTTTTAGACTTTCGCGTACCATTATCAAACTTAACTTTAATCGGGAATTAACGTCAAGCCAAAATATAAGGTAAATCGCGTTAATTCCCGATTAAAATAAAGTTTTTAAAAGCCATATTTACGTAATTCAACAATACGTATATGCACAGATCGGTGAAGCTGCAAAATTGAAGCCCATGGAATTGGAACTAAAGAGACTGGAAGATCTTTCAGAGGCGATTGTACAGGACTTCACGCACATGAGGAAACGAGAGGAAGAGATGAGGGACACCAATGGTATGTACCTTATTTTTTTTACCAATATACGGATGCGACGCTCTTTCTAGACGTGGATTTGAGTCATTTGGGAGTAGCCTATCCTACACCAGATGATTATGTACAGCTCCAAGCTTTCACAATCGTGGTCTTCGATACGTCAGCAACAGAGGAAGAGCTAGGGCAGACAATTAATAGCCACTAACAATAGAATCGAGAATAGAAACCAATATACAACATGTTGAAAAAAAATAGTCATAAATATTTTTACAATTTGTTCAGTACACCTAATGATAGCTCAGACTTGACCGCAATCCCACCTGTTGGTAAGCAATGGTGTACATATGTTTAGTAAGGCGCACTAGTTTATTAATAGAGGAATCGCCCAGATGGCCGCAAAAAGGATGTAACTGATGTTTCTCAGTTCTCAGTGCAGCATCTCTACTAGAAAAAGTTAACCCAAGAACCACCACTTGAAAATCGCAATATGATGGAAGCACTTCCCCAATCAGGCTGCTTTCTTGCAAACTGGATGTGGAGATCCGAAGATCGGGCTCAGTGGCGTGCCTATGTCCAGCAGTGCACTGATGTGGGCTGATGATGATGATGAAACTAAAAATACCATATACAGGGTGTCCCGGAAATCGACGTCAAGCCATAACCGGGTGATAGGCTAAGTCTTAACCGTGAACGGAAAGAAATTAAATGTTTTTCTGTTAACGGTTATGACAGCCTATCACCCGGTTCTGGCTGGACATCGATTTCCGGGACACCCTGTATGTACCTTTGTCCATAACAATTTTAATTATTGGTCCTTACTTTGAAGTCGATTATAATCAATTTGAGCAGTCTCTTACGTTATTCTGTTCCAGAGTCCACCAACAACCGCGTTCTATTCTTCAGCATATTCTCCATGGTATGTCTCCTGGGTCTCGCCACGTGGCAGGTCCTCTACCTACGCCGGTATTTCAAGGCCAAAAAACTCATTGAATAACATCGTAAATAACTCGAACCGCGGGTAAAGTCGCGTGCGTATACATACACATTTTATAACTATTGAAAATGACTTTAATTTATAGTAAATTATTTGTTCCTTCAGTGTTGCAAATAGAATAATTAGATAAGTGACAGAACATTTTTGTGATTGACGGTGAATGTGTACATGGCAACACTGAGTTCGATCAAAGTTAGTATTATTATAATAAAGTCCCGCTTGCTCTCATCACAAACCCGCGCACGTTACTTTACCCACGATTATAGATCTTATATAATAAATTTACTTTGTAATTAAAATAATAAAATTTTCAATACTTATCAGATTTCTTATTTATATAATTTTGTTGTAAATGATTGCGTTCATGTTTGTTTACAAATGTGGAAAAATATATTTGAAATAATAATTTGTTTTATTATTATTATAAATACAGGATAACTCAGCAGGCTTAGCACGATGTGCCAATCTTGACATACGAGTGTGAGTATGACGTCACTATGACGTAGCATTTCACATTTTTGTATAGAGAATGACGTTTCGGTGTCGATAACTAGGTACGTCATACTCTACACCAATCTGTCAAGATTGCAAGTCGTGCTAGGCCTGCAGCACATTATAGCGCTCTTTCCTTGCAATGTACCTAAGGTGCATATCTAAATATACCTTGGAATCTCAACTCTGATGGATGACACACTTTTTGCCCGACTTCCCCCAGGATGAGTTTTATGTATATCGAGGGTACTGATATACTACGGCTTGACCTGTCGCGTACTGTACAATAATAACTGTTCAATTTAAAATAAAAGTTTTGATTACTTAGGTAACTTATTTATTCTCGTATAAATTGCTCACTTACATAACTAAACTGATGGTTAGCACATATCTCACTCGATTCACTAAAAGCTATTATTTTTACTAAGTATCAGACTTGTACTGAGTAAGTGTTAGTATCTGTATATACTACAGCGTCAGTATTCGACGCGGATATCCCCACGGAATAGTTAAGATCTCCCCAATACAGTGTAATTTTGTCTCTTGGTGGTTTCTGGTAAGGCTTTCTAAAGAACCCTGAGGGGGCTGGCAAATAATTTAGCTGAACCTCTTAATTAGTAAGTGCTCGTGGGGATAACTCAATGCTAAAAATTGGAAATATGGCGTCTTCAATTCGTCATCTTATATCAAGAATGATTATAACTATTGTCATAAAATTATTGTTTGCTATAACACGACCTTGAGTAACAATGGTAAGTAAAGTTTTACTAAATATCACTTCAGGTGCACTTAAAATAATACACATTTCTATCTATATTTATACCACCACCGATAACTGCCAAAATGCTTGTGTTGTATCACATGTACTGTATGGAATACAAGTTATATGATGGTAAATTAAATATTTTCAGTAAAAATAAAACCCGACTTCATAGAAAATGATCTCTTTTAGGTAATTTTCTTTATAATAATAATAACAGCAAGTTCCTGGGTTAGGCAGTGTTATGGGGTTTTTCATAAGAAAAATCTCAGTAGGTGTCATGGCTAGAATCCAGTCTCTATGTTTGGAATTTTAGAATCTAAACTCAAGTGGTACAGTACAGCACAGCAGTCATTATGGAAAAAATACAACCTTTAAAGTATGCATCTAGTAGCTGCCAGTGTGGACTCTAATAAAAAAACCTTGTACTTTCCAAATATTTTTATTCTATCTTATCAAAATGGTCATGGGTAATTATTGTATGGGTAATATTTTAAACTTAAAAACTTGGACTGCAACTTTTCGGAAACTGAGTCTAGATAACAACTCAATAATTTAATAATACCCATTATAAATAAATGTTCATACAACAAAAAATTTGAAAATGTAGACGAAGTGTTAATCAACCAAAAAGTACAAAACAGAGTTTCAAATTTATTAGTGGGAAAAACTATGAATAATACAAAAGCTTACTCACTACACATGAGGCTGGCTGGCGAGCTAAATTTGCTAGTTTACAATTATTTCAAATTATATTTGAATAAATATTATATCAAATAATATTCTATAAAATATTTCCGTATTAAATGGAATGTTAAAATATACAAGTAAAAGAATACAAAGAAGTACACGATAGGTATAAAAATATACTACACACATATTAAAAAAATATACAGGTTTAAAAACCCCTGTCCAATCACTAAGGTTATTTGGTGTCGCAATATGATTCTAATTATATTACTCATTTATTGTATGTATATCATAAGGATTTTTCCTGGTTTGTATTGTACTAGCAGTGCGAATAATCCCCATATAAATCGGACAGCGGTTTTTAAACACTGTATACAAGCGACATTTATAAACAATTTGTAATAATTTACGCTAATTAATCCAATTTTAAATGCCAATATTAATTGAAATGTGCTCACAAAAGAAATAATGTGAAATGTACACATCACAAATATTAACAAAATCATACAAAAATAAAATTGTAATCTTACAATTCCATTGAAATCATAACTACAGTATTCTTATATACAATAAAATTTACATTTGTGATCTAATCATCAGAGGGGCGAATAATCGAGCTGTACGGTGAGGTGCTTAACACCCGCCTCACGGAATATCCGCGCGGTTTGCTCCGTCACATACCTAGGGTCCACTTCCCTCGCCACTTCCAACTTGACAGCACCCACATGGACATCACTACACAGCGTCCAGAAGTGGGGCTCTTGGACGGCGTGCACACCCGCTAAGCCCACGACGCGAGTGAATAAGTTCGGGAGAGCGCGCTCCAGGGACATAGGAGTCCGTTGCATTAATACGCCAGCGGAATCGCGCACTAGAGGTACAACACTTGCAGCGATCAGTAGAGCTATGGCCATGGAGCACAGGGGGTCGGCTCGCATCCAGCCGAACGTTCTCATCAGTATCGCGGAGATGATCACGCCGACGGATCCGAGCGTGTCGGCTAACACGTGTAGAAACACTCCCCTCATGATAGCCGAGCCGGCGCCGGTGGGCGCTTCCTCCTCGTCGTGCGAGTGGCCGTGGTGGTTGTGTTCGTGGCCGCCGTGGCTGTGGCCGTGGCCACCGTGACCATGCCCGTGGCCGTGGTGGAACGCGTATATGCCCACCATGTTGACTAGGAAACCGAGTATCGAGACGAGTAGGAGACGCTCGTGCTTCACCTGCGAATGAGATAATAATTTCATCATCATCAGCAGCCGAAACGTCCACAGCTGAACAAAGGCCTCACCCTTAGAAGGGAGGGGCTGCCATAATCCCCACGCTTGGCAGGCGGCTTGGGGATCTGCTGCCAGTCTTCTTGTTTTTCCTTAGTCGCCTTTTACGGACACCCAACAGGAAGAGATGGGTGGGTGCTATTCTTACCCGGACACCCCACGAGGCTTATAAATAATTTACTTTTGTCTTGGCCAATACGACTGTAGCAGCCAATCTGTCACGAGATTAGCTATATAAACGACCCAGTGAATATCCGTCCAGGGATATTCACTGGGTCGTTTATGCAAGGGACTATCCAGGTGTCAGACCACAGCAGTGTCAGATAATCTGTCACCAAACAGCAATATTGTTGTGTTCTAGTGGGCTAGAAGGGCACTGGTGAAATTACGGGGATCAAGATACATATTAATGACGATTATGTCTCGGGTGATGAGTGCCAGTGCAGGCAAGCGCGTCGTTTCCCATCAGGGGAATGACTTGCTTGTCTCGTCATTAGGACTCTCACTCTCTTCCTTTACTCACACAGTCCGGAAGACTACCGAGTGGGCATGCAAAGGACTATACTATACTTATATGCCCATCCGACGCATCGATCGTTTATCTTTCTAGACAATCAGGTGAACGGCCTATAACCCTCGCGGCTATCGCATCGGCACATGAGAGGGGACCCCAGGGCTCTCAGGCGGGATCTGCAACAGGGCCTTGCCTTTGAGCCCGCCGGCGAAGGGCGCATTGTAGCCCCCAGGAAACCAGTCACGGTCATCACGGAGACGTGAGCCGCAACCCCGCTCCAACCTAGGGCCCACACACCGAAAGTCTAGCGACTCCGAAGGCGGCCTGCATTGTCCTAGGCAGTAAGGAGCAACTTCACAAAGTTTCGCTGCCCGCAGGACTTAAACCCGCGGCCTCTGGTTTGTAAGGAAGGCTAGTTATTTGTTATTACGACAATAATATGGTCATAGTTACTAATGTTATTTCTAATGGTAAGATTATAATACTACATACAATAGAGAGTTTAAAACGATGTCGCAAAACTATGCTTATTAAGGTGACAATGGACTGCGGTAGAAATACTTGTAAAGTACGTGCCTTCTTGTTCAACAAATATTTGTAAACATTTAGCAATACAATTTCGACAATAGTACAATGTCGAAAGATCCATGCCCAATGTCAGTTGGTGAAAGCCATTGATAAAAATGAGGGTGCTTATTGTAATGCACTTGAGAAGCACCATCATTCTAGGTAGGTCTTAGGAGTGATGGGTGAACGGTGACCAGCCAAAGAAATTGTTTTTTATTATCAGCAGCCGAAATACGACAATGCTGAAAAAAGGCCTCCCCTTAGAAGGGAGGGGTTGCCATAATCCCCACGCTTGGCAGGCGGCTTGCGGATCGCAGTATAGATGGTAGGTTAATCCAATAGGAAGACGCTGCTGCCCATCTTCTTGTTTTCCCTTCTTTTAATTGGTTTTTATAGGAGCTTATAATACGAAATCAAATGACCATAACGATAAAAAGGTATTTTTAACCGACTTCAAAAAAGGAGGAGGTTCTCAATTCGTCTGTATATATATATATTTTTTTTTTATGTATGTTCGCGCATAACTCTGGCAATTATTAACCGATTTGAAAAAATCTTTCTTCCATCCATTCTTCAATCCATTGATTGGGTCCCATAAAAAAATTATTGCTTAGTAATAAGTAGTTCCTAAAAAAACAAGAATGGTGACTGCGCACTGAGAGTTGCAAGAAAGCCTATATAGATGACGTTTTAGTCGCTCGGACTCGCTCGGTCGGACAAAAATGGTCATAACTCTGGCAAATATTTACCAATTTCAATGATTCTTTTTTTATTCGAAAGAAGAAACCACTGTATTGAATCTGTATGAATTTTATTACAACCGGATAAGAACTTCCTGGAGGACCATGAACAAAGTGGAGGAATTTATCTGGTAAAAACCATAAAACTGATGTTCTCCATTACATTGCTCTGACAATTATGAACCGATTTCGATGATTCTTTTTTTATTCGAGAGAGTAAACTACTATGATGTTTCCATGCAAATTTCATTACGACCGGATATTATTTTCTGAAGAAACATGAATTATGTAAAACTATGTAGACGATAATGTGATCATAACCTACCTAGATAATTTTACGGTTTTTGATGGTTCAATTTTTATATATGAAAATATCACTAAAAAGGTTAAAATAAAATCTTTTTTAAAAAAAATTGAACCGACTTCAATATCTGAAAAGTATAAAATAATTTAAATATTATTGAAGTTGGTGCCAAATATACACAGCAGGTACGCTAACACCAACTTCAATAATATTTAAATTATTTTATACTTTTCAGTGATATTGAAGTCGGTTCAATTTTTTTTAAAAAAGATTTTATTTAAATTCATTACACTATTAAAGTTACCTACACTTTAGGGGTCGTGCATTAATCACGTGATGTTTTTTAGCAACTTTTTAACCCCTCCCCCCCCTCCTGGTGATCTGTGGTGAGGTTTTTAAACTACCCCCTATCCAAAATCACGTGTATTTTTTGTAAAAAATTTCAATATAGATGATATTGAAATTTTCGGAATATTATCTTTAAATACAGGTACTTAACTATGACTTAACAGATTAAATGTTGAAGGGGAAGTCGTTGCCGGCAACGGTGAGTCAAGGCCACGTGCCGCTGTTTGGTTTCGAAATCGTGCATTCAACGAAAAATAAATACACGTGATGTCTCATTATACCCCTCCCCCCTCCTGGTGATATTTCGTGATTTTTTCTGAACCCCTCCCCCCCCTTTCGAGCCTCACGTGATTAATGGACGACCCGTTACCTACAGTAGGTACTATCAGGAACTTTAAAAATTAAAAGTTATAATAAGTAGGCTTATGTTCAGCAGTGGATTTCTTCCGGCTGGTGATGTTATAAGTAGGTATGCTTTGTACATCAGTTTAAAATTTAACTTTTCCAAATTGTTTCACAACACAAAACTTTAACAGTCAGATGATTAGTTCTGCTATTTTTTTTAAACTTCAAAGTAAATAATTTTATACTCAAAATAGTCGTATTTAGAGTTCATAATCCAACAGATTCGTCGAATCTTATCAGTTTTATGTAAAATGTATTTTCAAGGATTTTTCTTACAGATTGTTTGTTCTCGCTTTTGTTAAACTAAGAAGAACAAATTCCCTCCACAATCTGTCATAATCAAAAGTCGAATGCTAAAAAGGCTAGTTATACCTAATACGTGGACCGTCGCACACTGGGGGCGATATGTATGACGGTCGTACCCAAAACCCAATTATTAAATGAAGGTATTTAGGTATGATTTTTATTTTGTATGTAGAGTAACTATTCCTGCATCTGTGAGCAATATTTAGATTAATGAGAAGTTAGTCATTTACCGGATTGACACGCTTAAAGTGCACTCTGTTGCATTTCTGTGATTCAACGCAACGCAATCAATATTTTTTCATATTTCATTTGTGGTGTTTACATTTAAACATTATTATGTCGATTATAGATCAAGGTTAACCCTATATAAAAACTACTTTCATTTAACTAAACATCAAATAAGTTAGTTAAGGGGCCGTTCAAGTATTACGTAAGCACTATGGGGGGGGGGGGGGTTCTTTGTTTTGCTTATTTTAGATGACATGGGGAGTCTAGATGATGATTACGTCATCGGTAGTTATTTACTTTTTTACACGATTGGCAACCCTCACATTGTCTATGCTTGAAAACAAAACGCATTTTCGGGGATTCCCGCAAATATAAACGCAATACCAAGCCAAGATGGAAGATCAGCACTGACACCAATTTTATTGGTGCAGCACGAGAAGCTGGGTCAAGGGCTGATTTCGTCTTCACATAGCTGCACATATAGTCTGTAGTCAGGGGCGTAGCTACCGCCGTGTATCTGCCGTATCAATGATACGGGCCCCCGGACTACAGAGGCCCCGAATGCGTAAGCAAAAATTCGTAAGAAAGATGTTATTCACAAAGTCTGTACTTCATTTGGGCTCCTCAACAAATTTTGATACAGTGCCCGTCAAAGGTAAGCTATGCCTCTGTCTGTAGTATTTACCCGACTACAGAACGGAGGGGTTAAAATCATAACCGATTTTAACAAGAATGTATGTATGTTCATCTGTTCCCGCCTATCTATCTTCTAATCTACTTAACATAATTTGACAAGTAGGGTGTCGTTAGAAGCGTCTTGATTGTCCGCTGGTTATAGGCTATATAATATCACATTATTATACTGCGATTTTATCCGTAGTCGGGTTTTAGTTTTTAAAACTTATTACTTGTTTTATTTTATACTTGTTTATTATTGTTTTTTTTAACCGACTTCAAAAAACGAGGAGGTTCTCAATTCGTCTGTATCAATTTTTTGTTATGTATGTTCGCGTATAACTCTGGCAATTATGAACCGATTTCAAAAAATCTTTCTTCTATCCATTCTTTAATCCGTTGATTGGGTCCCATAAAAAAATATTGCTTACGAATAAGTAGTTCCTGAGAAAACAAGAATGGAGACCGCGCAGGAAAACTGCAGGAATGCCTATAAGATGACGTTATTGTCGCCTTTTAAGGACAAAAATGGTCATAACTCTGGCAAATATTTATCAATTGTAATGATTCTTTTTTTATTCGGAAGATTGAACCACTGTAATAAATCTGTATGAATTTTATCACAACCGGATAAGAACTTACTGGAGGACCATGAACGATATGGGGGAATTTATCTGGTAAAAACAATAAAATTGATGTTCTCCATTACATTACTCTGACAAATATGAACCAATTTCGATGATTCTTTTTTTATTCAAGAAAGTAAACTACTATGATGATTCCATGCAAATTTCATAAAGACCGGATAAATTGTTTCTGAAGAAACATAAATTATGTAAAACTATGTAGACGATAATGTGACCTAGATCATTTTACCGTCTTCAATGGTTCAATCTTTTAGTATGAAAATATCACTAAAAAGTATAAAACTCGTTGGTTCGATTCTTTTTTAAATCTTTTATTGTGTACTGTTTTATTCATTATCATTGTGCTGTGTCTATGGTCGAAATAACCAGCTGCCTGTATTTGATCAATAAGTAAGTAGCAATATTGTAGGAAAATAACAAAAATTTGTAATATCCCATATTTCATCCAAAATCAATTTCAATGTTATTCATAATGCAAAATAGGAGAATTGCTGCCTACTTATTTAAAGCCTGGTTTTGATTTCAGAAATAATCTTAGTTAGTTAGTCAACTATGTGCATCTGTACATGCCTTATCATGTTAACTTACTGATAAATAAGTGAAGATTAATTTTGTACTTAGAATATTATATCAAACATAAAATGTGAGATAAGGGTCAATTTCAGAGTTGCATAACTATTTTTAATCAAATTTCAATAAATAAACAAGTTATGCTAGGCTAGTGGCTAAGGGACCTTCTTAGCTCACCAAAAGGCAAAGGTTTCAAACCCTAACATGCCCAAATTTAGTTTCTAGTATATTATTAGAGTGGAGAGCATCTAATATTCTATGATTATTTTATGAACTATAAATATTGAAATCAGAAATCTCTGTAAAATGTTAATACATTTACTTGGCTAAACATACTTAGCTTATTTCTCAGATGTTAGTAATAACTTTTTATTATATTTAGTCTGATCCTAATTTATATGCAAGTAGAGACATGTGGCACCTAAAAATAAATTATTAAACAGAAACCTTTTGTAAATACTGTACAAAAATTTATCTATAAGTATGATCCACAAGACACCTACCAAGCGTGGGGATTCTGGCAACCCCTCCCTTTTAAGGGCCTTTGTTCAGTAGTGGACAAGTTTTCGGCTGCTGCAGGCCTAGCACGACTTGCAATCTTGACAGATCGGTGTGGAGTATGATGTAGTTTTCAACACCGAAACGTCAATTATCCATACAAAAATGTGAAATACTATGTCATAGTGACGTCATACTCACACCTGTCTGTCAAGATTTGCACATCATGGTAAGCCTGCTGATGATGATAATGATAGCTAGACTACATTCACAGTTACACCAAAAATAATAGAAATGATGGATTGTGACTGACAGATGCAGAAAATGACAAGATTTGGAGACACTGTGTGTTTATAATGGATTATACATTACATATTTAATTAATAATATAGAGTATTTACCTCAGGTGGCTCAATCGCTCTCTCCACTGCCTCGCTCATGATGAAAAATGCAATAAATAACAGGAACAGTCCATTCACAAAGCCAGCCAGGACCTCAGCCCGGGCATATCCATATGAAAAGCGTTCATTTGCTCGCCATTTGGACACTAGTGAAGCAGCCAAACCAGCCACCAGTCCAGTGCAATCAAAGAACATATGGAATGCATCCGAAATTAGACCTAAAAGAATCAGTAGTTAGAAATTATGAATATGAAAAAAATAAATCTTCAAATTAAATGTATAATGTTAATCTGATCCAACTCACCTAAACTGTTCGTCCATACGCCGTAAAACAACTCGACAAATGCAAAGGACAAATTAAGAATAAGGAACAGGAATAAATTCCTTGAGTTCTTATCAGAATAAATTAGTCTAAGCCAGTTTGAGAATTTTCCCCGAATCCCACCTAACGGGCCGCGTGGGGCGCGAGTGTCCTTCTGTGTGAGGGGTAGCATTATGTATCTTGAGTTCTCCAAAGTTACACGTTTCACCTCATTTCAGTTCTTTAAATCACAAAAACCACTGTAACAGATCCTGAGTAACATTGCTGCATACGTGTACCTGACTAGCGGTTCTAACCTCGTCCTATAACAACTTAAATACAGAAATATTTTAGAGATTTGTTGTATAAATCAATAAACTGCGTTTGCTGGAATAGAAATCTATTCCATTTACAACGAGTTTAATTGTGATTTTTATATAAATAATTTCAAACTACTTTGAGTACATCATGCAGCAACTCAACTTCTCGTCACATCAACTGTCACTGTCAATCAATCAAATGAATAATCTTTACTGAGTAGTCTGTGGAATAATCTTAGTACGTCTGTGAAACAAATATAGTTTAGAAAAAGGTTTGTTGAAAAAATATCGATATTTATTTTATGAAATATCGATTTTTTTTTATGTATCGACGATAGTGTATAATAATATAAGCTAAATCGATACATCAATTTAAAATATTCAGTCGACCACATACAGCACAGCACAGTTTCTGTATGTGTTCTGTCTAAGCCACGAACCTGTAAGTAAATATAAATTAGTGGTCTAAGCTTCTTGATTCTGTCTCCGGTCTCGGTTGTGTAAGGTTCTATATTGCAGGACATATAATTTCAAAAATCTGGCAAGCAAAGCAATATTTCATTTGTCTATGTCATGTTTGAATTTTGATGTTGTTTGTATGCTCTCTCTGCTCCTCAATTTTTGCTCCAAGATTTGGCTCAATCTCAGAATCTCAGTCCTCATGCATGTGTTCTTGTTTGACTGTCAATTACGTCAACACGTCAACTTTTAGGCGCCGTACCACTGGACGGTCTGCTATTGGTCAGAATATGGTCATATCTCTAAATAGCCAATAGAAATTGTCGAATGAGACAGGTTATTTGTAAATGAAATAATAATTTTTATGGTGAGTCATAGACTTTCAATTGACACTCGTTTCCGGAAAAGTTTATGTTAAATCTATGAGGTTCGCTTTACATTGTTTATGGCTTAAAAAAATAATTCCAATTGTGTAATTATTTAATTCTTGTAATTTTATTAATGATTACATTGTATACGTTAGTTCGTAATTTCAATAAATAAATTGTTTGTAACCAATCGTTTTTTTATTTTTGCCAATATTTCTTGTTTTTCCCGCCAACAATTCAAATCAATTCCACCGGAAATTCGTCTATAGATGCGTTTGTTTCCGAAAAGTGAACGTTTCACGAGTCAACAGCAACGTCTTTCGAGAAGTTCTAGGCGCTGTTTGCGACATTTTTCCTTCTTTTATCCGTCATCCAATGTTTTAAGTGATGAAATAATACGTTGATTAGAGATAATTTTCAATATTAGTGTTCATAGTCGTAATTAAGTAATCGCTAGATTACGATATAAGCTAATATGGGCGACGAAAGCCATCCGAAAACTCTCTACGTCGGTAATTTGGAGTCGAGTGTTACAGAAGTATTCATATGTACGTTGTTTGGACAAATAGGCGAAGTAAAAGGCTGTAAGATAATCCGCGAGCCCGGCAACGATCCGTATGCATTCCTCGAGTTTACAACTCACACGGCGGCGGCAACAGCGCTGGCCGCCATGAACAAGCGAGTGGTTCTCGACAAGGAAATGAAGGTTAACTGGGCTACGAGTCCTGGCAATCAGCCGAAGACTGACACCAGCAACCATCACCACATATTCGTCGGTGATCTGTCACCGGAGATCGAAACGCACATTCTACGAGAGGCGTTTGCGCCGTTCGGTGAAATTTCTAATTGTCGGATAGTCCGCGACCCACAAACGCTCAAATCTAAAGGGTACGCTTTCGTTTCATTCGTAAAGAAGGCGGACGCGGAGGCCGCCATCCAGGCGATGAATGGACAGTGGCTGGGCTCTCGCTCCATACGCACCAATTGGTCGACACGCAAGCCGCCGTCCAAGCCGAACGAGGGTGCGCCGAGCAGCAAACGAGTGAAGCAGCCCACTTTCGACGAAGTGTACAATCAGAGCTCGCCCACGAACACGACAGTGTACTGCGGCGGTTTCACTAGCAACGTTATTACCGAGGATTTGATGCAGAACACATTCTCACAATTCGGCCAGATACAAGACATCAGAGTGTTCAGGGATAAAGGCTATGCCTTCATTAGGTTTACAACTAAAGAAGCAGCAGCACATGCCATAGAAGCGACACATAACACAGAAATTAGCGGACACACAGTCAAATGTTTCTGGGGAAAAGAGAATGGTGGTAGTGGTGACAATCAGGTTTGTATCCGCACACATTCCATTTTACAGGTATTTAATTATTAGTTGTAAGTGATGCATAAGTTTACTGCTTAGAAATACAAAGTTATGGGTTCGTATTTGTATTATTCCTTACTCCAATTGGAGACATCTCTACATGACACAGTTTCAATACTGTCCCGAATCTATTTAACTCCTTTATTACAGGGACAAATATAGCTTAGCTATCTACAGATACATGCTTCCTGTTATGAGTCGTAATGATGTTAATAATTGTCTGGTAAGTGGACAAATTGGAAATTAATAGTCTATTATTTTTATAATATTTAAAGTTTTGTTTGTCGCAAGGGTTTAGGCATATTACATGTCTGCAATATTGTTTTATTTGGATAATATAATTGGAATAATTCAATAACAAGTTCTTTGAAAAGTGAAAACTGGTTTTCATGCAGTCAAGGCTAGATTAATACAGAATGTGATAAATACTTTGAAATAGATTCAATTATTAGTATTTAGTAATATTATGCCTACATAAAAGGCAATGATTTCTTCATGATTTCCAATATAATGTATTTGTAATTATAATTTTATGCAAAATAAAATACTTCATGGCATATGGTAATATTTCAGCAATATTATACTGCATATTTTGGCAGTCCATTCTTACAGTTAAATATCAAACAGGATTTAGTAAAGTGTAATCTAATCACTATTATTTTAGCTCATGAGTGAGAGCACAATACATATTTAAAAGCTACTATCATTGAAGTACATACTAATTTTATTACTAACATAGTTCTGTAGGAAAATTCATAAAATGTTGCCCTACACTAGTGTGTAGGGCAACATTTTATGAATTTTCCCATTTTGTGTCGTCACAAAAATATGTACATAAACATCAACAAAATTGTATGCAAAACATGCTATTTCATGTGGTATGACTACCTCTTTGACCTTATGTAATATCCACCCCTGCCCCCATCCATCTCCCACCACTGTTGTTATGTTACATGATGTAAGCCGAACAAGTATATCAGACTGTTTAAAGGGAGAAAGTCAAAATCATTATTCTGTGAGTCTTGACTTATTGTAAATTCCATAATGAAATCTATGCTATCACATAAGTATGTAACAGGATAATTATTCATTAATTAAGAGTGTGGCAGTAAGGGCCTAACATATTTAATTTATTTTCTCTCATACACAAAGTATGTAATGTAAGGCAATCACTATTATTAGCTTTTGCTCGAAAATTAGTAAAATAGCCAAGTACCTCATTTAATCATTAGTGGTAGTCAAGGTAACCAATTTAAAAAGGTAATCACCGTTTGATAAATGCTATGTAAGAAGGATAGTAACGAAACGGATTGTTTTTTATTTCAAGCTCTATGGCATTTGATTTCTGCTATAAATATTTTGTTTGTTTGTATCCAGAGGGCCTAGACAAGATATAATCGCTTCACAGCGATTCTATTTCTTCACTCGCTTACAGTGTCAATTCCCTATAATTTTCCACATGATTTTTCGATTTCTTATTTCACCCCTTGAATGTATCCCCATCTAAATATTATGTTAAGTATTTCAGTGTGTCATGCTTCTATCATACATGTATATAATTTACCTTTTTGTTCAACATCAGATTTAGGTTAGGTTATGGTAATTCTGAAACCATTTTTATGGTGCTTTCTTTGACTTTTGAAACTTAATTGTTTGTCAGCATTGGATCAATGTTTAAATCCATGCTTTTTATTGTTATGTTCATATTTTTTCGCCCAATGTCAGCTAGTACTGCAACCTGTTGTTAGACAGTAACACAATCGTGCTTGGATCCCATGTCAGAGGTATAGTTATGTTGTGATGCTGGGTCCAAAAAGGACAAAGGATGGTTATCCATCGCCAGCATTATCTTCTCATTGATACCTGACACAACTTTACAGCAGGAACACAACACCATTTGAAGTTGACATTATTTTACTGTGATCTGTAAAATCAAGGTATTTCCCTGGTCAGGCTACTCTAAATTTGAACAGACGTTCCTGCTTTGGCATACCACCTATACGGTGTTCAGATAAGCTAGTGTTTTGTTGTCATAATATAGTGCCCTGATTTGGGTTAACAACTGATTAGGCTTGTCTGGAACCGTAACCGACTCTTTACATGCCCTCCGAAGAAAGGAGACACTTAGTTTCAATACCACTATACAGTCACCCGTTTAAGGACTGACCTTGTCTGTTTAACAAACTGATTGCTTACCAAATGCGTATCATATGTGAGCTACGATGAATTCTTATCTAAGTATCATAAAGCACATTATTCAATGTCAGCAATTTGGTGTCATGAAACATGCAGTTTTCTTTGTAACATAAAGAAAAATATAGGATGTCCCACATTAACAACAGATCATGCTTGTAACAGTTCCGAGAAATCTTTAGAGATTACTAATCATGCCAAGTACTGAGTGCATTGATCTCTGTTAGAGGACAATGCTTTTTGTGTATATTTATATACACACTGATTCTCTCCTCCAAATATGGAACTGCGCAATTTTGTTAGGGTTTTGTCGTTAGAATCTCTCTTAGTACGCGTCTGAACCTATTTACAGAGGTGTAAACAATAACGCATACAAAGTAGGTAAAACTGCAATGTCACCCTTAATTATTTTCACTTGACCTCGCACATTGTAAAATCCACTCTATTGCTAACACGCCAACATACGTTTTCAATAATCAAAATGTTTACATACAGCAACTTATTGTCTAATTTGTGCAAAGAATAAAACCTAATGTCTCTGTATTGTTACAATGCAACATGTGCAGAAACCAAAGTTTTCACTAATATCTGAGTTTATGCTTTTAAACTTAAGTACATCAATGGGGCTAGCATCTTTCTCTGTTAATTCCAAGACGATAATTCCAGTTTTTTGCAATTTTACAAGGGTGAACAGGTGGTCGGGGTCGTAAAGGCATATTTTGCCTCAACATTTTGGAGCTCCAATCAACTGGTCAGACATCTCGTTCTTACTAAGGTTTATTATAAGTCTAGTCATATGTTTAGAAGTTATCTTTAAAATTCACCTACAGATGGTGCCTGGTGGTGGATGCCTTGCCTGTGTAGTGGTAAGACACTGGGTGCCACCCAAAACTTGTAGGTTTGCCAACACAGGACACTTCTGTGTATGAACATGTCTGTTTGTCTTATATCTGGGTGTTATTTAGCAATACATGATTGCTTTTACAAAATTACAGTATTTAGGTCATCTGGGAGTAGCCTATACAGCGCCAGATGATTGTGTACAGCTCCGAGCTGGCGCAATCGTTGCGTGCCTAAGGGGGGGGGAACTCTTCGACACGTCAGCAGAGTAGGGGCCTGCACAAAGGATCCAACTGGGTCTAAGTGTGTTCCGGTAGTTACCGGGTCCGAATTTATAACCACAAACAATAAAATAGAATGAATTTGTCCAGTTACCATAGTACAGGTTCTGCCTAGTTTGGGATCAGGTGACTGTATGGGTTGTCCCAAGATTTTACTGATATTACATATTTAGTAAGCATTGTGCATTAAGTTGTCAATACGGCAAATTAATTTGATTTTTTTTTTATCTTCAGAGTACGAACAACGCGACGGCGGCGCCACCAGCGATGGGTGCACAAACGCAGTACCCCTATCCATACCAACAAGGAATGGGCTACTGGTATGCTCAGGTAAATTTCCATTTTTATTTCAAAAACCGCAGCTCTGTAACATACTAGTAGACGTGAATATACTTATGTATAGCTGTGTTTCTTTACAAGATCAAAACTGTAGCAATAAATGTATGAACACAGGAGTGATGGCTGACTAGATTTGCAAGCTCCTGTTTTGTATTGTAGAGGATTTATTAGTAGAAATTATAGGACTCAGGATGGAATTAAGCAACATATTATTTTCAATACAATGCTCTGTTATAGTGTCAGATTTTTTATAGTAAAAATCACTAATTTATTACGAAATAAAAATAAGGTATCAAAAAAAATCGTATTATACGTATTATAGAACAGATACAAAATTACTTTTTCGTACATTATATATTTTTTTTTTTTGCTGCTTTGAGAGCTTCTTCATTTTCCATTTTTTTCTAAAAGAATGTCCTGATCTTTATTTTAAAGTAAGGGACACTATCCATATGTAGGTCTCAAAATGAGGATGTCCTTTAACTTAAAGGACGTCTGGCAAGCCTTATGGCTGACTGATGGTCAGGCAGACAATTAGTAGGGAAGGTTCAATATATCATATTCAACCCTACCAATTTCATTTTGCTGGCCATTGGTCAGTTGTCCATCACTCCTGTGTTTATTCATTTATTGCTATGATTTTGATCATGTAAAGAAAAACATGTTAATATTCTAGATCTGAAGATTCTAGATATTTTGTGATATTGATAACTGTAGTGATGGGAAAGTTGCATTCAGCAAATTCATAAAGAAACTAGTGGATAGCTGGGGTGAATCTTCCGATAGGGTTTTGGCATTTTCCTGTCAGTGAGACCAATACAATAGCCTCAGAAAGCATACAGAATTTGTTCAAACAAGTTATTAGCATGCAAGGTTACAAACTTTCAGCCTTGATAATATAGTGCCAAGTTAATAGAAATGATTAAAGAATTTGCTATATCACTTAGAATCATGTTCTTCTCAGTCAATTGTTTCGATAATATTAATAAGATTTTTTTTTTATTGGTTATGTTCTCTGTTTCACTATTTTACTAGAATGTCCACTAATTTCTAGTGATATTTTTTTGCTTTGTGCATGCTCTATGCATTAAAATAGTGACAGCATATAATAGTACTAATAATGCATGCCAATTAGTAAAAATAATGCGTGTCAACAACAAAAACATGCATTATAATAATATATTCGTATTTAGGGTTCCGTACCCGAAGGGTGGCATCGTGAACCTATTTACTAAGCCTCTGGTCTCCATCCGTCCGTTTGTCTGTCAGCGGGCTGTATCTCATGAATCTTAGTAGGTAGAGAGTTGACATTTTCACAGAGTTTCTATTTTTAGTGCCACTATAACGACAAATACTAATTATATTCATCTATACATATAAAATTACTTGTCCTGACTGACTGACTGATTCATCAACGCACAGGCCATACCGCTGGACCTAGAAAGCTGAAATTTGGACAGTAGGTTCTTCTTATGACGTAAGCATCCACTAAGAAAGGATTTTTGAAAATTCGACTCCTAAAGGGGCTAAATGGGGTGTTTTCTTTTGTATGAAACTTTTTATTGTATGGTTCGGTTGACTTGAAATTTACTGAAAAGTTTCTCTAAATAAAGTAAATCAATACGTACATATTTCGCGAATTTTCAAAAAATTTTTTTACAGAGTTTACCAACCCCTAACACAGGGTGTGTTAGCGGTTAGTAAACTCTGTAAAAAAATTAGCGGGCGAAGCCGCAGGAAATTGCTAGTACTAATTAAAAATGTATTATGTAATTAAAAAAATGGTATGGAATTCTAACCCGGTTTTTAAATTATGCAAGCACTTTTTTTGTCTTAAGTATTTCTGTTTACATGATTTGATTTTTATTCAGTAAGATAGTGTTAAAAACTGGCGCATATTTGCAATTCTTATCTTTCTAGATATTTTTAAATCTATTTCTTTTTACCATTTTAGTTCGGCTTATGTATAATGTAAGGCAGTGAACGTAGTGTTTACATCCTCTGTGGCAGCGGGCAATAAATCCTATGTAATTAAGAACGAATTAACCGTACACGTTCGCAACTGCTTAATTAGAAACTCTTATTAACTTGTGTAGATGTTAAAAGGTGAAGTCCATTAAATCAACAACATTATATTGTATTCAAGTATTATCATAATGTATACCTTTGTTTACGTCCATCAAAAGTCTAGTATTTATATTATCCGAGTAAGTTTTTTTATTATTATACGACTCATATATTGATACGTCTCCAATGTGTGGCTAGCTAAGTTTGTGAAATAGTGTGTGGCGCACTCGAAAGAAAATCTTCATGTATGCAAATCCATTGTCAGCGTGAACGAATACTTGAATACTGAATATTAATTTATGAAAATGCGGCTGATTTTTTGGGCATTCACGTGATCGAAACATCTGTGTGTGAAATATAAATACATGAATAATATCATTTAAATCGAATACATTCGGAAGCGAAATTCAGGAAGACAGACCAGTAGAGAGTTAATATTATGTAACGAACTACAGATTTTATTGTTTTGTATGTATTTTACAGCAATTTTTGTGTCGTAAATGCACATTGTAATAATGTTAGTAATGATATAATCAATGTACTATCGCGGTCACAAACGGTGTACCAGTTTTCAATCAAAATCGTTTGGACAACATTACGTGCGCTTACCCCGCCCGCAATTTCGGCCCGGCTCGTGCAAACTATCGGCGTCCTAAAGGTGGTACATCGCTCGTGACCGCGAGTGTACATAGTTTTTTTACTACCTAGTGACTGACAAACAAGACGTTCGCCTGATGGTATCAGGCGAACGTCTTGCTTCTCACGTCAGCGACACGCCTGCATAAAGACAGCTGTTAAAAAACCCATGATACATAGTCTAGCTGCGTAGTTATACTACCTATGTATCTTGTTTTTTTTTGCGGTAGCAAAGCGTCTTTCGAAATGTTATAATAGTGTTACGTGCGGGTGGGTAATTAAATGCCGATTAACGTAAAAGAAGATTTTATTCCACGTAAACGCACACTGTATACACTATACACGCAGTATACACACAAGGCACAGTAGTCCGAGTCGCACAGTACTTCTCAGTAGTCCAAAGTCTTCGCAAGGGTCGCTGGTACAATTCTCTTCGATCGCTTCCTTAAGATGTTTCCGCTGTCGCTTGTAAACACAAAACTGTCCGGACGCCACTATGCGTCGGCTTATATACCTAAATTAACAGAGGGGTGGAACTCTCTCGAATGAACTCGTATGTACTTACCTATTCTATCGTTTTCGCGAGATACAATAGCGGCGCGACCTTCGCGAATAAACTAACAATAGGCGGGGGCAGTGACCCGTGAGCGAGCGAGCGGTAGGTACTTACACAAGTACTAGGGAACTACTTTCTATTGAGAAATCGAGATCTTTCGGTACGAATCGATAGTAGACCTATAGACTAACAATGCGTTTTGAGATCATTGCAATTAAGTAATAATTAACGGAGTAATTAACACTTTTATGTCCCGGTCGTAACACTACCCCCCTCTTAGTTATGCTCGTCCCGAGCATCATTATCACCATGATAACGTGCCAATCTATCCAGGTGAACTATCTTAGGTTTGCCTCGGGGTCCCTTCTTGATGCGGTAGGTGACGTCGTTGATCCTCGTAATAACAGTAAAGGGTCCTTCCCAGCGGGCTTGAAGTTTCGGAGACTTCCCTTTTCTGCGAAGCGGATTGTGAAACCACACTAGCGTTCCTTCATCGAAACCGTTGGTATTCGCATTTCGATCGTAGCGGGTCTTCATCCTCTCGCTGGTCTTCAGACTGTTTTCCCGCACTCTCTTGTGCACTTCGTCCAACTGATTTTGAAGATCGCACACATAGTCCGTAACGGGTTTGGGACTGTCAGGTGGGGTACCCGTTATTGCGTCCACCGGAAGTCTCATCTCTCGGCCGAAGTTCACCTTGGCTGGCGTGTTCCCCGTACTATCATGTACTGCAGAACGATAGGACATCAGGAACAAAGGGATGTACTGATCCCAGTCCTTTTGATGATCATCCACTACCTTGGCCAAGTGATTCTCTAGAGTTTTGTTAAATCTCTCGACCATTCCGTCTGATTGCGGATGTGCTGGTGTCGTACGGGTCTTGTGGATTCCAAGAAGTTTGCACATTTCTTGAAATACGGCAGATTCGAAGTTACGTCCTTGGTCCGAATGAATTTCCATGGGTACACCAAATCGACATATCACCTCCTGGACCAGTTTCTTGGCTACCGTTATTGCTTCTTGGTTGGGTGTTGCGAACACCTCAGGCCACTTACTGAAGTAATCCTGCACTACTATTATGTACTTGTTCCCATCGTCAGTCTGTGGAAACGGCCCAGCTACATCAATCGCGATGCGCTCCCATGGTGCCCCAACGTTGTACAGCTTCAGCTGTCCCTTACTTCTGGTTTGCGGGCCTTTTACCGAGGCACAAGCAGTACATTTACGGCACCAATCTTCGACATCTTCACGGCATCGTAGCCAGTAAAACCGATGTCTGACTTTAACGAGGGTTTTCTTGACTCCAAGATGACCACCAGAGACACCATCGTGGACGTGCCGTAGAAGAGGGGCCACCATGATTCGTGGTATTACCACTTGCAGAGTGATTTCCCTTCCGTCGTTGGACTCCCATTTTCTGCACAACAGATTGCCTTCCAGAACTAAGCTGTCCCACTGAGCCCAATAACTTTTAGTAGTCGCGCTGTAAGCAGACACATCCTTCCATTGGGGTTTGTTTCCACTTTGCTTCCAGCGCAGTATAGGTCCAAGGTCATCATCTTCTTCTTGGGCCTTCCTCATATTGGGTCCAGTCCACTCATCGTCTAAGCCATGCGTCCTTATAAGGTTTACTTCTTCTCGGGCTTCATTTTTACCACAGTGCTTGCAGTCGTCAGCGCACGGTCTTCGTGACAGAGCGTCTGCGTTATTGTGTCCTTTTCCACTGCGATGCTCGGTTACAAAGTTGAACTCCTGCAATTGCTCTATCCACCTTGCTACCTGTCCTTCCGGATTTTTAAACTGTAACAACCACTTTAATGCCGCATGATCGGTTCTAACCGTGAACTGTCTTCCTATAAGGTATTTCTGAAAATGTTGTAAAGTCTTTACCACAGCAAGTAATTCACGGCGGGTAACACAGTAATTTCTCTCTGGTTTTGAAAGTGCTTTGCTGAAGTATGCAATTACCACCTGGCGGTCCCCTTGTGTTTGCGACAACACTCCACCGATTCCCGTATTACTAGCGTCCGTGTCCACAGTAAATCTTCCGTCCCTGCTTGGGTAACCCAATATAGGAGCTTCACAAAGCCGTTGCTTAAGTTCACTAAAAGCATTCTCGCAATTCGAGTCCCAGATGAAATCGCGTTTATCCTCTGTTAATTGATGTAATGGTTTTGCCACGTCCGAAAAATTCTTAATGAAGCGCCTGTAGTAAGTGCAAAGCCCAAGGAACGCTCGCACTTCCGTTTTATTTTTTCGGGACAGGCCATTCCTGAACAGCTTTTATCTTTTCAGGGTCGGTTTTTACTCCATCCGCCGAGATGACATGTCCTAGGTAACTGACCTCCTTCTGAAACAGAGCACACTTCTTTGGACTCAGTTTCAGATTCGCTTCTCGGATCCGGGTGAACACTTTCTCTAGGTTCTTCAGGTTCTCCTTGAAGCTGCGTCCCATCACAATTACGTCGTCGAGATAGACCAGGCATACGTCCCCAAGGAGGCCTACCATCACCCTCTCCATAAGGCGCTCGAAAGTTGCTGGAGCATTACATAAACCGAAGGGCATGACGTTGAAATGCCACAGGCCGTTCCCAATTCCAGTACTAAAAGCCGTCTTCTCTTTATCTTCTGGACTTAATTCCACCTGCCAGTAGCCACTCTTCAAATCAATGGTCGAGAACCACTTCATGCCACTGAGCATGTCCAGCGTATCATCAATTCTCGGCAGGGGATAGCTGTCCTTTTTCGTGACATTATTTAACATTCGGTAGTCAACACAAAACCTCGTACTTCCGTCCTTCTTCTTTACTAGCACCACAGGTGATGACCATGGGCTTGTAGAGGGTTCGATGATCTTGTTTTCAGCCATGTCTTTTATCATTTCAGCCACCTCTGTTTCTTTTGCCCACGGTATACGTCGAGGCCTCTGTTTAATAGGCCTGGCGTCGCCTGTGTCAATCTGGTGCTTCACAAGGCCTGTCCTACCACAGTCATTTCCGGTTGCAAAAATGTCCCTGAATGTAACCAAAAGCTCTTTGGCTTGCTGCAGTTCCTGTGGTGATAAATTTTCCTTACAATCTTCCAAAAGCTGTCGAATGTGATCGTCTTTGGTCGAACTTACGTTTTGATGAACTGCGGAAGTTTCTAACCGTTTCAGGTACTTTACTTCTTCGCATCTTCCAATCAGGCTATTCTTCCTCAGACGAACTTCTTCATTACTCAAGTTTAAAATTCTTACTTTTGCTATTCCATTTGTCATAAGTAATGTCCTGGCCGTGATGGTCTGTGGATGATTGCCGGAGTCTTCTACTATAACACATTTGTTTGATTTGATCTTCTTAGGGAATTTCACAGATACTAAATTTTCAGATCTTGGAGCCAGTATGAAATCCTTTAAACAATAAAGATTGCATGGGTGTGATCCTTGCAGACAAACTTCTTGATCAGGAAACCTTAACACTCCTTTATCAATATCCAAAACACATCGCTGATCCTTCAAGAAGTCTAGGCCCAGAATGCAATCATCCGTGATATTTGCGATAAGAACTGAGTGGATGTATGTTCGGTCACCAATATTAATCTCTACGTCTGTATCACCGAGGACGGAGACTGGCTGGCCGGTTGCTGTCTGGAGGCGGCATGGTGGGGATCGCCTTTTCCACATAACAGTGCGTTTCAGTAGCTCTGGTCTGACTATAGTCCGCGAAGCCCCAGTGTCTACTGTCAAACTGCATGTCTTGTCATTTAATGTGCCCTCGATGGTCAGACTATTTCCATTGCGAACTTGAGTAATGGTGATTGTGGGGGCCTTATCGTTACCAGCCAGCACCCGCCCCGCGGTCCTGGCGACACTTAGTTTAACGGAAGGTCTTGATCCACTTGGGTCCCGGAGTTCGTGACCCTCTTCCTCTTTTTACGACATTCCAGTCGAATATGCCCCTTTTCTCCACAGCCATAACAAGTGGGGACATACTGTGGTCTCCTGTCATCCGACACTATTTCGCGAACTTTATATGCACGACTGTCCTGTCGTACAGCTTCCACTTCAAGCGCATGAGCCAATGCGCTCTTTAGCGTTGAATGATGGCTCAGACGAACGGCAGCTCTGACTTCCCCGTCCCGTATGCCATCCACGAATGCTTGTAGAAGATTCACCTCTACAGTCGCCGGCGCCGACGAGTATGCACGACGAACCAACCTTTCTACCTCAAGCGCCCACTGCTGGAGGCTTTCACCGGCCTTTTGAGTACGCTCGCGGAGTTGTGCTCGATAGACATGTTCTAGGTGTTTTTCACCATACCGCGTCTCTAACGCTTCTAAGAGAGCATCTAACGTCCGTCCTTCAAGTGGCAGGTTTTCCAATATCATCAGAGCGTCTCCTCGCAGGGACAGTGTCAGGGCCATAAAGGATTGGTCATCACTCCACCCATTCCCTTTGGCCAGTGTCTCGAATTGGTAGCGGAAGGCTGTCCATGAAGATGACCCGTCAAAGTGCGGAAGGTCGAATTTCGCAGCTGATGGTGAGGGTGAGGCCACGGTTAGTGGTTGGCGAGTCTCTAGTTTCGCTAACTTATTGGTTATCACATGAAAACGGTTGTCATGCTCATCAATCCGGCCTTCCAGGTGCTCGGTCTTAAGAGTAACCTCTTTAACCTCCGTTTCCAGCTTGGTGACCTTTTCGCCTAGTATGGTAATACCAGCGTCAATCTTTCCCAGAACAACCTCTTGGTTGGCCTGGATAGCCTCCTGCGTAGCCTGGATGTCACGGCGGGTAGCCTCTTGGATAGCCTCTTGGGTAGCCTGGATGTCACGGCGGGTAGCCTCTTGGATAGCCTGGATGTCGCGGCGAGTAGCCTCCTGCATACCCTGGATAGCGGCCAGCAGGGTTGACAAGTTAAGCTCCGTCGAGTCCCCCGGTGGTGCGGTACCAGACGAGGTAGCGTTCTCAGGCTGGACCTCCTCCTCTTGACCACGCCGACGTGCAGCATCCATCTCCACCTGTCTCCTTGTTCGCGGAGTACGCGCTTCTTCTTCTCGCGGCAGAATCGGCATTCCGCTTCTGACACCAATTGTTACGTGCGGGTGGGTAATTAAATGCCGATTAACGTAAAAGAAGATTTTATTCCACGTAAACGCACACTGTATACACTATACACGCAGTATACACACAAGGCACAGTAGTCCGAGTCGCACAGTACTTCTCAGTAGTCCAAAGTCTTCGCAAGGGTCGCTGGTACAATTCTCTTCGATCGCTTCCTTAAGATGTTTCCGCTGTCGCTTGTAAACACAAAACTGTCCGGACGCCACTATGCGTCGGCTTATATACCTAAATTAACAGAGGGGTGGAACTCTCTCGAATGAACTCGTATGTACTTACCTATTCTATCGTTTTCGCGAGATACAATAGCGGCGCGACCTTCGCGAATAAACTAACAATAGGCGGGGGCAGTGACCCGTGAGCGAGCGAGCGGTAGGTACTTACACAAGTACTAGGGAACTACTTTCTATTGAGAAATCGAGATCTTTCGGTACGAATCGATAGTAGACCTATAGACTAACAATGCGTTTTGAGATCATTGCAATTAAGTAATAATTAACGGAGTAATTAACACTTTTATGTCCCGGTCGTAACAATAGGAATATCTCCAAATGTGCGTCAAATAAGTACACAGTACATAAAAATTAGTTAATTAAAGATTATACGGAAAATGTTCTTATTTTCAAAATCGTTTTTATCGATTGAAATTTATCACAATAAATTTGTGTTTATGTGTCAATGTCAACATACCATATCCACGCGAACTGCAAATACGCACAATGACTAAACAGTGTACCAATAGAGGTCGGTTCAATAACTTATACTCCGTTCTTGCACATGTACACATGAGGAGTCACAATTATAATAGAGATGTATATTTGTGCGTTTTATTTCAGGGCTACCCAGCAGCGGTACAAGGGTATATGGCGCCCGGGTACTATCAGCAATACGCTGCCGCGTACAGCAACCCGCAGGCCGCCGCAGCAGGTGAGACAACCCTAGATTACATAGCGTACCACGGTTTAAATGAAGTCTGCTTTCGCCTCTAACTGCCCGTCGGCTTAAAATCAGATGTAATGTAACACTGCGTTGGAAACATTAAAGAACGGGGCCTGTAGTCATTTAACGGGGCCCCAGCCATTTTCTTTTTTTCCTTAATATAATTAAGATCTTCATACACAAAATGTCTTGCTCAACGAAGCAAAGTTAATTCAATGCACGTCTAATACCATTATATCATTTTTTTTTAAATCCAAAAAGGCAGGTGTTATACAACTTTATTTAAAACCCGACGAAAAAAGTAGGAAGGGGCTATACGTTGTAAGTTTGAAACAACAATTTATTTAAGTACACAGATAAGTGGCGGGTCGCATAAAACTATCGCCTATTTTTCTCCATACGAATCTAAGACAGACCAAATTGTAAGACCTTGAGCCTCGTTCTCACGTTTGTAATATGAAATAACGAAACTTCAAAGTATCAATCTACGTACAGCCTTGTATTTTGGTATTGTTATAACGGTCTGGTTTCCGTAACTCCACGAATAAGTGCGTATTTTGCGTAAGAGTAGGAAGGGATTTATTCGATCAACTCCTAGAAAAAGGACAGCAAGCACTCAAACACGCTATCAATATCTCGGAGAGTACTTGGGTTACTGGGAAGTATTTAGACCTGAATGCGGTGAGCTCCGGGCATCTCAGTAGCACGTGGGTCGCCGTTTCCTTCTCCTCCAGGCACGCTTTGCGTAGAAGACTGTGGCTCCTATGACATAAAGGTGTTTAAAGAACCGTGTCCAGTTATTGTCCAGTAACGGCCACCGTGACTAAACGCAATTGTTGTTTTGATAGTCGAAGAAAAAAGTTTATCTTTGTATTAAATTCTTAACCCTACCGGTGCGGTGAGTGCGTACTCGAAATACCCAATAATCTTGAACGAAAGTAAAAAAGTTCTCTGACCATACCGCGGTAGACTTGAGAGTACGATTTAGTCCCCAACAGCAGCGAAAGGGTTTATAATTACGGTGATAACTACGCGAATGTTTAAGTGACAAGTTACAAGCCTTTTATCAGTTTCATAATACTGGCAGCTTCTATTTTTTCAAGCCTTTAGTGCCTATTCCTGTAGTCACACAAAACTGTCGAAGCTTCCAGTTTTCGAACGACCGTTATTCACAAATCCAATAGTTTCTATTCGTTTTGTATGGATTATTTTAAATTAAGAATTATATTTAAATTAGGAATATTATTAATAAATCATCATTACAAATATAGTAATTGTCGAAACGTATTGATGACGTTTCTAGTATACCACCATAGCCCAGTTGTAGTAAACACTATTCTCTAAAAAATTAGTTGGTTAAACAACGTCAGGCAAAGTCATCCCATAGATGGGTGACCGTTTGGTGGTATTGAACTTAGCGTCTCCTTGCTTCAGGGAGGGCACATAAAAAGTAGGTCCCGGTGATTGTCTTATAGGCAGCAGTCGTTAAGCCTAACGCCGAGGTTTAATGCTTAAACTCTAACACACGATTGTCCACAAACCATATGATGAAAAACCGCGATTTTTTCTTAGTTTCCACGCGGTTTCTATGACAGATTGGAATTGTCAAGTTTCTAAACTAAAATATCGTGTTTTTGTTTCTTAGTATAATGTTTCGTATAATGATGAGATACCGTCAAACGCAACCAGCGTTCTTATCGGTGTGCTATCTCTCTATTGTTATCTATAGTCGTTTTAATGAATCGTGAAGTGCATACAGATGTTATCGTTACATGCCTACACACTTTCACTTCAGTATTTATTGTATATTTTTAACAGACTAGAATAAATCATTGAGTTCTCAATTCGACTGTAATATATATATTTTTTTGTATAACTATGAATCGGTTTCAATAATCTTAGTTGACTGTATTTTTAAATAGAATATATCTTTGCTTTTATTTAACTGAAGTTAAATACAGAATTTGAAATGAATACCGACTAAGGTTAATTAGGGTATTAAATGAGTTAAGGGTTAGTTTGTCTTTGTTACATAGGAGTACAACTAAGTTTCCGCCGTTTTTATCAAAATCTAGGAATTGATTGTGTCAGAACGGTACATTACGTTTATTCGAAGTATTGTCCATCACTAGCAACTACATTTTCCCATCTCTCAGGCAGCATTCGGATACCACGTCTGAAGAACTCTTCATCTTTTGATGCTATCCACGAATCAACCCATTTTTTGGTCTCTTCATATGATGTAAAGCGCTGCTCAGACAGACCATGTACCATCGATAGGAATAAATGATAGACAGCGCAATGTCTGGTGAATACGGCGGGTGGGGTAACATTTCCCAATTAAGTATGTTCAGGTAGTTTTTAACAAAACCCGCAACATGCGGACGTGCATTATTCTGTAGGAGGCGAGTCTGGAGTAGTAATGAGTACGTTTTTCCTTCAGAGCTCGGCTCAATGTGTGAAGGGCACTGTAGCTGGTGAAATTACCTGACTCAAAAGACTTACGGTCTTATTCATAAAAAGTTATCACACACTTATAGTCTCGCTATAGTATGATTTTCAAAAAGTATTATTCATAAACGCATTTTAGCACTAAAACGTTCTTTAGCTATGTTATAAAGTTATAGAGGGCAGACCCCTACTATAACAGTGCTATAAGCGTGATATAAGGTAAAAAATGCCCGACTTTCAACAGCTGATTATTAATTATTAAGAAAATGACATTTGTGTCAGTGTCACATCCATCAGTTCAATTATTTCTTTAGTTGAGCCTCATAGGGAAGGCAAAGAGTTCTAGCCCATACAGGTTTCATATCCGTTCAATTTCGTAAGAAATCAAAATAGCAGTATACACACTACAAACTATTATGATTTATTATTTTATTCAGTACTTAACGCTTATTTTATTATTATTATTATACAATTTAATATATTTTAATATAAGTTAGTTTATTTTAGGTTAGTTATACCTAAAATTATTACGCGCTTGTTACAACATTACCAAACAAACATTAACAATCAACTAACAATGACAATGATCGATGGATGTATGACGAATTCCGCATGGGCGTCATAAATACAATAAATAAATAAATATTCTGAGACAATACACACATGGTCATCTGTTCCCAAACTAGGCACAGCTTGTACTATGGAAACCTGATAATTGATGATTATACTTATATAAGTACTTTTTTTACTGTAAATACATAATTAAATAGATAAATAACACCCAGACACTTAGCGGGAATCGAACCCACCACCTATTGGGTAGCAGCCAGGGTGTCCAACCACTATACCAACACGCCCGTCAAATCGACAGTCGTCATCGTTTCGTAGACAATAAAATGTTTTATAATCTGTAATAATGTCTATGATCACACCTAGGCTGTGTGTAGACACATATTATCTGTGGGTGATTGGGTGTATTCGGTCAATTTGTTGACCAACTTCATTATAATGGCAATACTTTGATTGACAAACGTTCTATAGAGACGTATTAGTTATAGATGGTTTATGAAACGTTTATGAATAAGCAACTTTATAGAACGTTTTATAACCTTATAGAACACTATAACTAATCAGTGCTTAAAACCTTTGATAAGCTTTTTTTTATGAATAAGACCGTTAATATCTAATGTCTCAAGAGTCTGCTGTTCGCTAGTGATTCTTTTGGTGTTGCTAGTGTCTATAAGCTGCGGTGACTGGTTACCATCAGGCGGGCCGCATGCTTGCTTACCACCTTAGTGGTATAAAAAAAAGTCTGTTCTAAAGGAAAGTAGTCACAGTGGATCTTTGTGTGTCTGAAGTTGCCTGCAAGACGCTGCACAGTAGCTATTTTTGTAGTTTTGTATTCACAACTCACGACTGTAGTTGCGCAATGGTTCTCCAAACCTAACTTCAGCCACGCAAAGATCCTGCCCTAGCGTTGTTGTTACTCATGTTAGTTGTACTCCGTATTAAAGTTAGTTGTGTTGTTACAGCGGGGTACCGCATGAGCATGCCGGGAGGGGGCAACGCGGGCGCAGGAGGGTGGGGGTCGCCGCCGGGGCCCCTCA
Source organism: Furcula furcula (assembly GCA_911728495.1). NCBI lineage: Eukaryota > Metazoa > Arthropoda > Insecta > Lepidoptera > Notodontidae > Furcula > Furcula furcula. The sequence continues at coordinate 19,201,888 of OU452262.1, read as the reverse complement.
TGTACGCCTCGCCCATGCCCTCCGCGCAGTACCCCTCGCAGTAGCGGGCCCCCGCCACCCGACGCGGCGGCCGCGGGGCCCCGCCCGCGACCACCGCGCCGCCTCGGACGCGAGCCGAGCTTCTACACCGCCCCACGCGGCCGGCGCCCAGTCGTGACGTCACCCGAGGGCTCTAGCAATGCCGATCGTCTATCAGGGAAATATTCACAAACGCTGCGCGTGCGCACCCGCAATGCTTTGGCGAGCGTAAAGCGCAGGCCACACTGGGAACAAAGTGAAACGAAGCTAAATTTGTTTAGCTTCGCTCATGTTACCTAACTATCCATATTTCAGCCAGTTCGCATTGTTAGCGTTTTGGTTCTGTCGTCCGTGGGGTGCACCGAAGTATGTCAAGGTGCGGTTAATACATGAGCGAAGCTAAACGAATTAGCTTCGTTTCACTCTTCTTTCGTTCCCAGTGTGGCCTGCGCGTGAGTGAATATTTTACTGGTCATTCGTTCCTCCGACCGTGATTTATCTGCATGGAACGCTGCGAGAAGTGCCTCCGATGTTCTCATAGTGAACTCAGACGACCCCGCGTTTCCGTGGTGGACCATCGATCGACGGAAACTGTCGGTCGCAGTGCTCTATAGTTAAATATATCCTAGCAGAGGCGCGACCGTTTACGACTCTGCAGGCTGACTGTGCAAATTCATTCTTTGCAGCTACAACTTCGTCGTACATCTAGAGGCGAGTAGTAGAGATGACGCGTCAGCGTTGCGATACGGAATTTACAAGTATTACCATAGTAAAAGTAGTTTGATAAGCGCGAACGTTGACGCCTTGTCGTAGCTAGTTAAAACACGCTCCATGGATACGCTGTCTCGCCTCTGCTGGCTTGGTAATCCAATTAAACTCGAGTCTTCGATTCGGTGCCACGCCAATTTTGGAAAACAATTTTTGTAAAAACATATTTTGATGACTCGTGTCTAAACAATATCAGATTTAATTTATACAAAATTTTGACATTTTCAGTCGCGAAACCGTACAGAGTTGTTCGTCGAGCGGTGTGTCGCAACCAACAAGCGATCGAGTTCACATACATATCTCGAAAAGTTGACTTTGTCACAAGTCATGTGTACAAAACGGTTGGAATGATGTAAACCCATTCATGTACGGTGGCGTGCGAGGTCGATTCGTGGTCGGCTGTATGCGTAACAGTGCCAAGAGAGTGAATTTCATAAAAACTATTTACTTGGGACCAGAGTCGGCCACGGAGCGTCGCACGCGCCGCCGTACCACCAAATCGCCGAGTGTCGAGCGGCGCCATCTAGTATATATAGACCAGACTAAATGACGCCACGTCCGTAGCACAGACCTGTTTCGGATCCCCGGCGTTAGTCGACCTACATAGATAGGACTTAACGAAATAAATTATAAATTTTTAATGAAAGGTTATAAATATATAGGGGGAGTAGTGTCGCGAGCGGCCTCGTGTACATACGTTGATATTTATTGGCGCCCTGCGCTGCCAGACTGAAGGTCCCCGAGACTCCTCACACGACGCGCCAGTTTTGACGTATTTATATTAAGTTCGGCACATGTTGTTTTGTTTGACCTGAATTGTTATGATTTATTGTATAGAAACACTGGTAAGTCAATAAAGCAGTGGGTCTGGGACAACGGGTGTTTAATTTTCCGTATGTATATTGATAAACAACTGTATTGCGTTTGTTTTTGGGTCCAAGAAAAATTATATGAGTCGACTGCTAGCTCCATCTGTGATCGAATGCTGCAAACGTTCGGAATATGAGGATGATGGAAATTATTGTAAATTCATAAAGGTCATTTTGTAAAAGGAAAAATAAATAGTTTAAGTTTACAAATACTTTTGATTATTGTTGTATTATTAGTATCGTCGAGCTCTATAGTTCCCCCTTTCTTTAATTATTTAATATACATATACAATAATTTTTTTAAGTAAGTATAAAAGAATATAATATTTATTATCAGCTTACTTCGATATTTGGACACAGGTTACACTATACAAATTAAAACAGCTTTCCTTTGTGTACATATCTATACTCCATTTTACTTTAAAATTTCAAATCAAAAGATGTACAGAAGTGATGGCTGACATACTCAAATGCAACCAGGTTGAATGTGACATTCAGAATTTGATTTTTTACACAAAATCATGGTACAGACAAAACGCACAGGTATACAGGGTCTATAGGGATACGAAATGGACGGGTTTGATAGGGACACGAAATTGACCAAACTGTTAGTTTGCTCTATACATTTTACAGCAGCGCCTCTAGCGGTTAATAACTAGTAAAATGTTTCGGAGAAAACTGACAGTTTAATGCTCAATTCATACCAAGATGGCAGCGGCGCGGCGCGCACTTTCACTGTGAAAGAATTAATCTTTATCTACAATACAACGTAAAAGACCAGTATCGCTTGAAAAGCTCAAAGAAGCGGCGCGGCCGCCAGCGATGCCGCTTCTGGCCGCTGCCATCTTGGTGTGAATTGAGCCTAAACGATTTCGTTAACTATCAAAACTTACTAGACCTGCAGAAGTCGTCTCAGAGTGAAATTTTCTACCCCCAGACCGCCCGGGTGATCCAAGTCTCTAGGCGGTCCACCATGAACAATGCCCATTGCTACTGCAATGGGCATTGTTCATGGTGCAATGCATGGTGGTGGTGGTGGCGTGGTGTGGATGGTGGTAACTCTCAGAATCTGCAAGTTGAAGTATCAACTTGCAGATTCTGAGAGTTATATCGGTGACTAGTTCTTCGGCGAATCTCTTCATTCCGGAGTTTATCGCGAGCATAGCTCTCTCCATAGCTCATTGTGTGATTGAGCATTTCAAAAAGGCCAGCTCTTAAGGACCACGTCTCACTCATCACTGGCAATCCACATTGGCTAAAGACATTCGTCTTCAGGCACTGTGGAATATCGGATGAGAAGATGTCACGTAGTTTCCAAACGTTTCAGTACAGTTGGAATACCTACAAAATAAAAATTGTAGTCGCCACTGTTCACCCAGGTGATTTTATTCTAAGGTGATAAAAGTAGACTAAATAATTCCACTCAAATCACGTGCCGAGGTGAGCATAGTAGACTAATCCACTCAAAGTGATCAAATGAAATAAAATTGTTCCACTATCGTAACGTACGTTTTTCCAGATATTATAATTATCATCATGAATATCACTATCAGTCAATCCGCTTCTAGGGGTCTAGTAGGTGACAGTTATGGAAATCGACCAAAATTTTAGTTTTCTCCATACACATTTTCACATCAGCGCCTCCAGCGGTAACAAAAAGGAAACTATAAGAATGGCTGATCGATTTCGTTATGAATTCATGCAGTACTTATGTAGCGTACGTGTTGGGTTCGTATATTGTTTTTACATTACGTTTGTAAATGTGTCGCTGCTGCCAACTCGTCCGTCACCGCTGCAGCCGAATGTCACCGCAGGTTCAACGCATCCCGCCAACCTTGACTTCGAGAAAATTTGACGATACATGACGTAAGTTGGTAAGTAATCGCCTATTTTAAAAAGTGGCTAAGCGTTTTAGCTCTTCTCCAAAAGGCGATACACAGATAGCTCTATAAGTCTCTCCGCGTAGTACTTCCTCCCCAGTCAGGCGGCAGTTCACTTCCTCCACTCTTGACACGATTTCATATCACAATATTATCGACAACACAGCCATGACCTTTTGTTTAGGAGTGGGTTGGGCAAAATTAAGAATTCCCTAATAGCAGGAATTTAAAAATGTTCGCTGAACTTTCATCACTTATTTCATTATCTGCGAGGTTTCTGGTAGGGGGGTGTATTACTGATATGATAAATTTTTAGCTTTAGGCTGACTTGACTTTTTTGTCTGGTGTTCTCGTAAGAATAGCACCGTCCTCCATCTCCTGTTGGGTATCCGTAACAGGCGACCAAGGGGAAAAACAAGAAGACACGGGCAGCAGCGTCTGTTGGATTACCTGCCAATACCAAATATACTGCGATTGCCAAGCGTGGGGATTATGGCAACCCCTCCCTTCTAAGGAGGAGGCCTTTTGTTCAGCTGTGGACATCTTTCGGCTGCTTATGTTGAGATGGGGGGGGGAGCCAGTTCGTTCTCCAGTTGACGAATGGCATTAAAAGTACCTAGCGTTTGTAGTCCGTGGTTACCACCAGTGGTAGGCACAGGTAGCGTCTGCAAAACTGACTCACTCAGCAGCGATGCTGAGTGAGTCAGTTTTGCAGACGCTACCTGTCAGCATACTTTCTTATATTGGTACATTTATAAGACACTTGGTGGAAAGCAAACGCATGACCTAGCTAAGTCCAGTAAGGGACAACTACACAAAGTTGTTGCTTGCCGCGGGATTGTAATCTGCGACATCCGCTTTGCAAAGCAAGCGGTTTCCCGCTGCGCCGGGCCACGGATACCTCTTTATAATAATAATAATGTCCTCATGGCCAATGTACGCAGGAGATATAATAGTGCACAATTTTAAGTGCTTGCGTAGACACGAGTGCACTCTCTCTTCCTTTTACCTCTCACAATCTGAAGGGCCTGAAGACCGACACCGGTCAGGTCAGGCGCAGGACCATCTTTTTACATGCCCATCCGACGCCGGGGTCATCTTACTTTACAATCAGGTGATCGGACTGCATTATCCAAGTCAGTAAGGACTAACTACACAAATTTGTTGCCCCCGCGCGGGGTTCGAACCCGCGACCTCCGGTTTGCAATACAAGCGGTTTCTCACTGCGCCACGGAGACGCCAGAGGAAGTATATTTAATTTCACCAAATACTTAGTAGGTTATACAAAAGTATTTTCTACTCGCCTGTAGGTACCCAATGTATGGAGAAAAAGTATTCATCAATATCTTTTCATTTACTTAATTGCCGACTAATTCTGTAACTTTGCGACTAATTAACGACTGTATCTACGTGCCAGCAGATTTCCACTAGGTGCTTTGATTGTCGAGATATAGTGGTGGCCCTGCCAGAAAGAGTCCTCTATGGCAGGGCCACCGGGGAACTCCGATAACTTTTAAACCACTGACCGACTAATTCCAATACTTTACGACTAATTAACGACTAAATCTGAGCGTCATTAGATTTTCATCAGGTGCTTTGGTTGTCGAGATCTAGCGGTGGCTAGAAAAAGTCCTCCCTGTCAGGGCCACCATAAACGACGAAAACAGTTTAGAATTTATCAGACGCATTCTCTAATGAAAACTTAGAATATGATTCAAAACAACCTACGCTTGTTGAAAACAAAGTCGAGTCAGCATGTTCCCTTCGAAACTGTTTTCCAACCTACACAAAGTCGCGCCCAAGGGTGGAATCCAACTTCGTCCGGTGAATCAGAAATATTTTGGCAAGAATTATAATTATATTGGTTATTTTGATCAATCCCTTAGGTCTCATTCCTTGGACGTTCTTTATCCTTAACCCAATTGTAACATCATAAGCATATCACAACAAACGTTTTAAATTTTCCCGAGTAATATTCGTGTAAGTTTCAAGAGTGACGTGAAAATTGCAATGACAGCAGTGGTCTAAAAATAAAGTCGGACAGCGTCGCGCCGCCTCGCGCGCGCGCTCTCCTCAGTCGAGGACCAACCGTCGCGAGTTTCAGTCGAACGATTACGAATATCAACAGCCATGGTGTACGAGAGTGACTTCTACACATACCGCCGCCCCTACCGGCCGACATCCAGCTACAGCGTGACGGTAAGTGAAGCCGTCCTTCTAACACCTTCTACTGAGCGTGCCTCGCACCTCGCTCCACTCTCTCCCGGGAGCCGGCCGCCCCTCGCACCAGCTCGACCCTCGTCTTTCGCGTCCCATGATAAAAGGCAACCGACGCCTCTCCTGCCGTAACGTACCTACATAGTGTTCGATCAGTGTTCAGATATAACGTTTAAAGTCTAGGTATTATCGCCGTCTTCCTGAGCAATAACTCGATTCCGTTTTCGTTCCTGCTTGTAAACATCATCGCTTCCGATCGCGACACAGACTTCGTCGCATCGCTCCCTTCGGTCTTAGGGCTCGATAGGTCAGGCGTCGATCGTGGTAGCGTTCCGCAAGTGGGTCATTTCGTATCGTGAGACGGAGTCGCAAAGCGGAGCTACCGGGCGCGCCAAATATAGCCGCGGCTGGAGTCGCGCCCGCCCGACTAACGGCGACTTCTCCGCTTGCAGCGGCCGACGATCGGCGACTGGGAGAAGGTGCCGTTCGTGCCGCGGCCGAGTCTCGTACCGGATCCGGTGACGGCGTTCGGCCGGCGGGCGAGGCCGGGCGCGCGCTCCTCCGTGCTGGACCCCGTGACGAAGCAGAACATCCCGCCCAAGCCGGAGTCGAAGCTGGCGCCGCTCGCGCCGTACGTGTCGCCGCGCGATAGGACGCGCGACCGCGTGCTGGCCGCCGTGGGGCACCGCGAGCGCTCGTTCGAGGCGGACCCGCTGGGCACGCCGCGCGACCACATGGACGTGCTGCTGGCGCAGGCGCACGGCCGCCCGTTGCACGCCGCGCACCGCCACGTCTATTACAGCAACTACGCGTCCTACTGACGGTCGTAGTGTCTCTTCCGCGTGTCGCTTTCGCTAGTCGCTAGTCGGTCGGGTCGGTGCGAGGGCGGGCGGCGAGGTGCGAACGGCGGCGGCTAAGGGCGCGGTTGTTGCAGACGCCGCGGCACTACGTGGTGGTGGACCGGGAGCCGCTGCCGCGCCGCGCCGAGGAGCAGTACTCGTACTCGTATTCGAGCACGACACAGCGCTCCAACGGCTCGGGGCTGCCGCAGCGCAGCACGTACAGCAACACGGTGGAGCGGCGCACGGGCAGCGGCCCCGGCGGCTACTCGTACAACAGCGAGCGCAGCAGCAGCCTGGGCGGCCCCGGCGGCTACTCGTACTCGTCCTCGACGAGCGGCCGCCTGCCCTACGGCAACTCGTACCGCCACTACTCGTACCGCGTGTAGCGCGCCGGCTCCCGCCCCGGCCCCGTCCGCTCCCTTCGCTCCCCGAGTAATCCCCGACGTCCAGCTTCCCACCCCTAACTACCTAATCAGTATTCGCTGTAACGCAATGTGATCGCTCTACTTTAAACGTGTACAAGTGGAAGTGAATCGTACTAGCTTGATAATGTTATTTTAAATTATTTATTTTAAATGTGGTTTCGACTGAATTTTTAATAAAGCTTGCGTTTTCTAATATTTTTGTTCTATTTTCTTTGTGTTGTGTATAAACTCCTGCTATAAGGATCGATGATGGGCTCGATTCTTGTTTACTAACAATAAGAACGTGTTTTCTAGATCTGTTAACTCTTTTACTTGTTAAGTAGGTACTTATGAATTATATAGGCTAGTTATTTTCAAAAAATATCAGCGTAGATAGGTACAAGCAATAAGCACCTCCATAAAAATAGACTTTACTTAAGTAATTATTCATTGGAAATTTAGTAATTACGAAAATAGGCAGTCTGATTTATTTATACTAAAACAGCTGCGCCTATCAATTTGAGGTCGTAAAACATTTTTATAATGTTTTTATACATTCGTTTTATGTACTTAATGAGGTGAACAGATACCAAGTACCTGGGTACCTCCTAATACCTACTTGATACCTACGAGCCGAGCAATGAAATGCTGGTTTACGCCGGGTATTTTTTTAACCAGTGTGAAAATTTTAATAATATGATTCTTGAAACGTATTTAAAACAAATGTGCTTCTTTATTTTAACATTTCAGTTAGAAATACAAAATAAATAAGATAATTATAGTCACTAACGTAGGTACCAATAAATAAAATACCTACTTATAAGAATATACAGTCATTAAAAAATTTCTGCTGGTTATAAAAATCCTGACGTACATAAGTAAGTCAAAGTGAGACTACTATACCGAGTGGCTGTGTGATATAGGGCTACATTTAATTTTGTACATCTAAAAAACTGATTTTATATGATTTTACATTGTTTTTGTAGAATTTTACTTCGGTATCGACACATCAAGTAAAACCTCAAAGAAATTATCTAATGCCTCAATATACCTAGGCTCTCTCATAGGTAAACAAATAAAAAATGTCTCATAGACGCCAAAAATGCACTTTAAAACTTTAAATAGAATCCTATCGATCTAATTTTAGTAACTTTACCCTACACATATATAATAAATAATAATAATATTCTGGAACAATCCACACGAGGTCATCTGATCCCAAACTAGGCAGAGCCTGTACTGTGGAAACCAGACAACTAATACTTAAGTATATACCTTTTTTGTAACTATATGTGTTTAAACCACCAGACCAACAGGTCCCTGGCCAGAAAACATAAAAAACAAATAAAATAAATAATCACAACAAAAAACACAATTTGGTAGAAAAAAACTACCCCAAGTAGATTATTTTAATTAGAGCCTGTTTCCATTGTCCGTGACAGCCGCTGACGTACCACTACTACCTGTCGTCATTATTCCCGTACTATCACATGCCGTACATTTCGTACGTACCCAGGCTGTCCCAGGTAAGTTGTACTGCGATCTGTATATAGCCATTTTGTAAATCATCATGGCTGGAGAAAGACATCACTATAGTTATGCACATCATCACGAGAGCACAGCTGGATAAAACAATGCATGGTTGCAGCCATTCAGCTACCAATCCACGTCAGATTACCGAGAGTCACATGTATATACCAACTCTAAATAAGTTATCGATGTATATAAACATATCTTTACTCCCCACGTCGTTTGCCTCATTACAGACGGATTGTCACTCCCTGGAATCACCTTCTGCCTTACAAATATACTTGTAACAAAAACATCTACACACATAATCATAAAAACATACGTATTAATGGACTAATTTAAATATTAATTTATAAGTAAGTACTTAGATTGAGCTTACAGCAGGTACACATACTGAAAATTTGTAGGAGCATTAAGTATACCGACTATATACTATCGGTCGTCAGGATTGACCTACACCCGAACCCGGCTTTCATTCTAATCTGATCTTTCAGGCCGCGAAGCTATAAATGCTCGTCTCCTCTTGGCCAGTGCAGCTCTTAAAGCTACTGCGGCCAACAGTAACCTACCAAAAACTCAGAGACCAAAAAAGATCGAATCTGATAAGGAAGTGACTGCATTGAAATTTGTTGCAAAACTATACAAAGTGGTCTATCACATAACCGTACTATAAACCGCGTTATTTTTTTACAAAATTCTAGATTCTAGCCGCACGACGATCTATTAGGGATTTATTCGACTGTTGCAGAAATAATATAATTGAAAATTAATGATATGTAGCGAAAAGCAAATAAAGAATAAATTATGAAAGTAAAAAAGAAGCGAAATATATATCTAAACAACGAATTATTAAATAAGGAGTGCCTCAAGGCAGTATACTAGGCCCTTTATTGTTTATGATTTATATAAATGATTCGCCTAAAGCAGTATCTTGCCCAATGTCCTTATTTGCTGACGACAGTACAGCGATTATTAACTAATAATGAAAAACAATATTAGTGTGATGTAAATAGTGCTTTGACGCAAATAATAAGATGGATGCATTCTAATAACTTAAAAATGTATTTAAGTAAGACAAAATTAATACAATTAAAAAAAAAGACTTATTCAATATTGAATACCAGAACACAAAAATTGTGGAGGTCGTCACACCAAATTTTTGGGGCTGACTATAGATAATAATATTTATTGGAAAGCTCAGGTAGAAAATCTAGGTATGTAAAAAAATTTGCTCCACAACGTATGCTTTTTACAAAGTTGCACCCATTTTATACAATGAAGCCTAACTATCGCATATCATGGAACAGCAGAATTGTATCTACGTTATGGTATCATTTTTTGGGGTAACTCAACAAACAACTAAAGTTGAAGCATACATATTATCTATACTTATAATAAAACTGTAACAGGTCCAATTCTGTACATTGAAGATATTTTGAAAATTATATTTGGAGGACATTCTATAACCGATACTGAGGCCGAAAATGTAATTTTTTTTAATTTTTGTCTGTCTGTCTGTCTGTCTGTATCACGGCTGAGCATCACGCCGAAACTGCTGAATGGATTCGAATGAAACTTGGCATGATTTGAGATCTTACTACGAGGTAGGACATAGGATACTTTTTATCCCGTAATCTAGCACGGTTCTTTTGGGAGAGGGGATTAAAGTCAAAATGGGTACTTCGTTATACGCTTGGTCAGATTTTATCAATTTTTCTTTATAATATAATAAATATTAGTAAGAGAACACTCATAGAGAGTTGTTATTAAGATTTTGTAATCGATCGGGTTAAGCAACGTTAGGTAAGGTCATTAAATAGATGGGTGACCGTTTAACGCCATTTGAACTAAACGGGTCCGTGCTTCGGAGAGCAAGTAAAAAGTGGGTCCCAGTTTTTAACCGACTATAAAAAAGGAGGTTATTAAAAGTAATGTCTGTTATTAAAAGTTTAGTTAACGTAAAAATAGCGCAGGCGGAGCTGCGTGGGTCAGCTAGTGGTCAAATAAAGATGATTTAATTTAAAAGCCAATCACAATAAATGCAAAACTATCCTAGTAGGTAGGTACTAATCTGTGCTACCTACTAAAACTACTATAGGTATCATACCTAACTTAAAAATGTATATGCCTACCTACATTTCTAAGTGTTTGTCCAATACACTAAGTACCTATTGGACAAACACGACATATTCGTTAGTCAAAAATAATTTTCTACTTTTAAAATAGTAAAATAGAGTAAGTAGGTAATCAAATCAATCAAATTAAATTGTTTAATTTAACCTCGCCCTAATTTTACAGTTATGAAAACGGGCCGTAACAATGTTCAGTCACGTTCAGTCATTGTTTTGTTTATTTCGCAACATCTGTGCCAAATTAGATTTGAAAGGGCTACCTACACATAAATCAACATGATTGGTACCTACTGGGCATAAAATATAAGATTTACTATACAAAGAAACAAAAAAAAAATTGGTGCCGCTCCGTCTGTTTGTCTGTTACAGTGGCATTATTAAAAGTGTCCCTGTCCTGTCGCCTAGATTAGAGTTGGGGTATAGAAACATTTAGGTCACACACAGAAATCTATAGCTGTTTATAATTATTGAAGGACCAGACACGCGAGTCGCGTGTCGAAATAATTCTAAAGCATGGCTAGATTTCCTTACGAATTAATCTCATAGCTACATTCACACAATGATTAAATATTGTCTAGTTGGAAACGTCGCCTGACGGCAATCAGAGACCGTGTGCACATACAACACTAAAGTGCTATTCTGTAAGAAGATCTCAAACTGAAACGTCGAATCCGCAGTAAAGTATCAAATTCTGTAAAAACTATCAGTGCCAGTGGCGCCGCACCTTCGAGTGTGGCAGTTTTTACACCTGTGGCGGAGACGATATGAAACGAGATGTATGTGAGAATTTTGACATAACATGATCCTATACCGACATTCTGTAATGAGAACCACTATCCACCACTATAGGTACATAATTGAGCAATCGCCCGGGTGAATCACTCACGAGTGGGTTTAACTATCACCACCCAGTTGGCTCCACACACTTAACGGCTTGATAAAGTGAAAACTATGTATGCAATTCTACATTACGTCTTGAATTCACAACTTTAAATGAAAATGTGTACATACAGTTTATCTCACATACATAACAAACGTCTGCAATGTGGTAACAGCCTATCAAAATGGTGCAATGGCTGCTCTACCTTACAATAGTTCGCAGCTAAACAACGCCACCATCTAATGGCGTTATGTTTCTGGAGAAGCCCGCCCGACCCCGGCGGCCGGTGAGCAACATAGGGCAGTAGCGCTGCCAGTTTTGTAGTGGTTGCTGTACTGCTGCCGGCTGTAGGACTAACGTCCGTGCCTGTTGAAATACCAATACCTTCAGAACCACTTTCCAGTAGGTAGGGTCGACCGCGACCCTACCTACTTGATTATTATTATTATTACTAGATTATTGGATTAGTATTACATGGTAGGTATTACTATAGTAATACTCCATTTCAAATAAACTTGAAAAAGACTAAGTACAACTTTAATATGCGGTTATAAATCACGCGCGGCAGCAAAAACAGCTCGGTACCAGTTGTTTTCCAAGTTGATAATAATAATATCTTGGGACAATCCACACACGGTCATCCGACCCCAAACTAGGCAGAGCCTGTACTATGGAAATCAGACTACTGATACTAATACTTATATTTTTCTTTTATAAATACTACATACATAAATAACACCCAGACTAGTATCTGGGTGTTATTTATGGGATATGGGAATCGAACCCACAGACCATCGGGTAGCAGCCAGGGTGTCTAACCACTAGACCAACGGGCCCGTCGAAGATAATGAAGGCGTTATATAGTTAACTAGCTGACCCGCGCAGCTACTCCACGTCCACGCATTTTTTACGTTTACCAAAATAAAAAGTACCTACTCTATAGCACTGAGGGATATAGGTACCTTTATAAAAGTGAAATAAATATCAAAATCAGATCATCCAAACCCGGATTACCCTGAACATCCACTCACAAACTGTACCTCTTATTAAGTACCTACCTACCTCTAGATGAGATGCAAAGGATTTAGCCGATATTTGTCAAATTTTGAACGACATGCTAATGTTTTATATAGAAAACTTTTATCTTCCACCATTAAATCTAGACAATATTTCTATTATTTATGGCATTATTTATGACATCTTAACATGAGGCTAAAGATGCAAGTAGACACAAGAAATGTCTGAATATTAATCACCATAGTTAATTAATCACTCTACAGTGACGCAACGTCTCTAGAATGAATGTCGAGATGAAATGCCCGGAGACTGGATTAGAATTAAATATTTTTTTACGTGAAAAACAACTTTCACAACTGTTTGTATTTAGCATCTATAAAAGCTTTATTTCGCCGAAGCGTAGGCATCTAATAAATTTAAAACTCTTACGCATTTGATGTTTCTCCATACCATTTTGAAAATGTAGTTTTTTTTTTTTAATATAAGTGGTTGACCTCAACCTGATGTATAGGCGGTGAAGAAGTCGGAGGAATAGCATTTAAAGTAACGAAAGTGGTCCTTTAGACAATGTAACTTTCTACAAGCGGTAACGCGAATAGAAAGTACCTACTTAAAACAATTTATGAAAATGACATAAGACAATGATAAATCACCATTTATGAGAATGAAATAGTAAGACATAGAAAAATCACGTGACAAATGATAGCGAATCGACACCGTTAGCGAATGAAGAAATAGAATCGCTACGTTACTAGTTTTTGATGGTTACCGCTAGGGGCGCTGGTGTGAAATGTATGGAGAAAACTGACAGTTTGATCGAGCTCGAAAACTATCAGAACTCGTACTAGACCGCAAGTAGTAGCGACTCTACGTAGAGCACTGGCAGACAACTTTACATGCACAACGTCACTTGAAGGTGATTTGTGGTAGAGCCAACCCTCTCTGTGACAGACAAGCCGAAACCCTGTCCCTAAAGTGCCCTTGATCTCGCCGCTCCCGTGCCTTTCAGGCTGCTGTGTTATAAGCGCTTGCATCCTCTTGTCCGGTAGATCTGTCGTGGCCATCTGCAGCTAACAATAAATATCACGCATTACTGATCTTCTGTATGTAGACCAGTCGACCTGTTCCAAGATATTCAGCTTGCATACTTAATTTTATAAGTTGAGTCAAGAGACAGTTAAACCTTAATTTATCAGACTGAATGTATTCAGGTGCGGTCACAGCCAACGATTTTGGTGGGGGGGGGGTCATAGTTGACGGGCCCGTTGGTCCAGTGCCCTGGCCACTAGCCAATAGGACGTGGGTTCGATGACTGAGTGTTTCAAGTGCGTAACCTATTTTGGATAAAATTGTTTAGTCGTTTTAAAGCAAGAATGTCAATTTGAAGTGAAATAGTTTGAAATTTTAGGGGAGGGTCATGACCCCTACGACTCCCCCTCTCGGACCGCCACTGAATGTATTGGCCTGAACATATAGAGGGAGAGACCTTTGTTCAGCAGTGGACGTCTTCCGGCTGATGATGAATGTACAGAGCAGCAGATTTACACAAGCATGAGCTTAGGTACCAACACAACTAAGGAAGTAAAGTCAAATAATAGGTCTGAGATAAAACGTTCTTTCTTTCTTAATAACTTAATGTTCAATCATATTTTCATCTATTAATTACCCAGGCAGTAGATAGGTACGTGTGCGCAATTATTCACACGACACACAATGCCAATCACTAATTATTATTACATAGCACTTCACGTAACACCGACTGGCATCTTGCCAGGGCTCGGCGTAATCAAACACGACTACACGTTCAGAAACATTCTACGGCATAATAAAATAACGTCCAACAACTAAATCGAATAAAAAATATGCGGACAAGCTAATTTTTTCAAGCCACTTAAGTACTAGTAACTTGCCGAGCAGAGGGTTTCACCTTATGGTTAGCGATACCAGCAAAGGCGTACCCAGCGTTTTTTTTTTTGAATAAATAGTTTTGCGCTTGACCACAATCTCACATGATGGTAAGTGAAGATGTGATCTAGGATGGACCGCGCTTACCCATAAGGTTCACTCTAGACTTGAATACACCCAAGTTATATTTATCAGGGAAAACGACAAATTAAGCGTTATTCTTAATTTGCCGTCGCTAAAAGAGCCCGCCGCCGGGGGGCGCATTGTAGCCCCCCGGGAACCTGACACGGTACTCACGGGGACGGGAGTCGCAACCCCGTCGCCGTCCTCCTCGGAGTCGCCGCCGTACTCAATGGACGTTCAAAGGGCCCACACCCCGAACGTCCAGCGACTCCGAAGTGCACAAGACGCCTAGTAGGACTAATATTTGTTACAGCGCCTGTCCATTAGTCCCGCAGCAAACGGTGTCTGAAGTTCGAAGTCGAGTTGGGCATTTAATTAATTCAGTCCATCGATTTGTTAGTAACTTGACACTAAGCTGTACACAGAAAATCTGTCAAACCACACAGTAATTTACGAAGGGATTTAAGTTAAGGCAGTCGTTCTAGCAATTCCATGCGGCTACGCTCGCTATTATTTTCTTTCCAACCCCATTTGACCCTTTTAAGAGTGGAATTTTCATCATCGTGGAATTATCATAAGAAGAAGCTACTGCCCAAATTTCAGCTGTTATTCAGATTCAGCTGTTTGGCCCGTGCGTGCAGTCAGGACAAGTAATTTTATATGTATAGATGTAGGTAGGTACATAACTAATATAGCACACCGTTTATCAATTATCACCACACAGCTGTGCATAGTCTTGGTTATTGTTTTGACGCACACGCACAGTACCACTATACTTACATATTAGATTTATTTTACTTTACTCTCAATCATAATGAATTAAATTAGTGCTAATGCACTAATTTAATTCATTATGCTTAATCTGCCTAATGGCAGATTAAGCTTTATTCAAATGCCAGTCTCCTGTAAAAAATCGTAGGCACGTATACTTAGTTATGTTAGTATAATTTCCTATAGATAATCCATCCGACCAACAGTGGGCGTTGAACTCCAAGTCCGTTCGTGATCCTAAAATGTCCCGTTAATGATAATAAGCCTTTATGTGACAGGCCCAGTTATAATAGAGCTTTAAACTCAATTTCATATAACTTAGCTGTGAACCCTGCCTGCCTTTCTTTTTACTGTAGGGGAAACCTTCAATATGTATTGAAGGTCCGGTCCGTACCCGGTCTCAATAGGGGCGGAGGCCGGGTACAGGCAATTTTTGCCTGCAGGCAAACCACCATGGTGGTCTTCCTCCACGTGACGACGACGCTAGGCCTACACCATGTAGTCGTACGATTCCGGGGACCCTTTCCATTAAGGCCAAAGCAGAAGAAGAGGAAACTAATAATTAACTAGTTTTTTAAATAAAGAAAAAACAAAGTTTTGCTTTTCCGATACAAGTGCGCCATATCGAAATGGGCCTAGCTAGAATGAATGAATGGGTGTAGAAGAGACCTAAATTCAAACCCTGCATTGTCAACCATAAAATATTGTCCGAAATTATGTCGGTAGACCATGAAGTAAGAATGTTCTTAAACGTTATAGTAGTAGTGATGATAAAACAGTAATTATTTGAATTATTTACGTGAACACTTTACCTTGAGTTGAAACATTTGAACAATGTATTTCTAAATTTACACGCTCTGTATTTATAAAGAGATGCCAAATTACAACGTAAATTCAATAGAACGAACGTTTCGTAAATTTAGGATTATAATCCTAAACTTTCATTCAAAGTGTGGCGTCAATAATCTTCAATAAATATTTTTGTCACATAACGCTAAACATAGACCAGATTAAAGAATAGTTAAAATTAACTGGTTTATTTACATTAAAAACTATAATTAATTACCAATTTACTGTTTACCGAAAACACTGGCCGGATGTAGCCCTAGCCAAAATATGGAAACAAGCTGGAGTGCTAAATCAAGGGAGCTAAATTGTTGGCAGACAGTCAAGAAACCTTGAAAACTATTAACGCCCGTATTTTAAAAGAAATACAATGATTTTTCCAGTAAACAATGTACCCATTGCTTGTTTTTCTATTACGATAGTTACACAAAGCAATAAAAACCATAGCAGTGGACGGGGAACATATAAAAGTCACCGGCAAATATGAAATTAGAAACTCGATATGCTCGCATTATCGCTTCAAAAATGACTGACGTTTTCCTGTTGATAGAAAACTTGGCAATTAAACAACTACTTGACAAAATAGACGACTTCCACATTTATTTATATTTATTTATAAACTCTTTATTGCACACATAGATAGTAATAATTCATACAAGTATAATAGAATATATAGTAAGTATAAGAAAGAAACCTTCGATAGGTCCCGGGGACCTGAGGGGGTCAAGCGGGGTATGTGGGATTCTTACCTTACCTTAAGGGAACCTGGGTTCTCCGGTGAGATCTGCACTAGAAACCCCTCAGTACCTTGCCTTTGAGCCCGCCGCTGGGGTCTCTATGTAGCCCCTGGGGACCAGACAGTGCCTCACGGGGACGGGGGTCGCAACTCTGCAGCCATCTTCCTATAAATTACCACCGTTCTCAATGGGCGTCTAGGGCCTACACCCCGAACGTCCAGAGACTCCGAAGTAAATGCAACATTACTGGAAGGTCATACCTAACCAAATAGTGTATGGAATACACTAAGCTAGTGTAGTGTAGTCTAAGCTAGAACAATTTTGTTAAGACCTATATTCTAAAATGTTACGTAAGTATAAATAGAAGGAAACTCCCTTAGCGATAATGTTTGCAATAGGTAGGTACTAGCTCGCAGCTTCAGTGCGTGCGCGCAACGAAAATTCTAATTTTACTCGACTCGACCGATGATTCACGCCGCCATTGAGACGCTCAGTAAGGTCCTGCGTCTAAAATAACCGTCTGAATTGGCATATTATTATAAACAAACATAAAAACTACGTTTGGTATGCGTTACATTGGTAATTTGCGTCAAGACAACAGGATGCACCAAATGATATAAACTACTAGCTTATATGGCCACAC
Organism: Furcula furcula; assembly: GCA_911728495.1. NCBI lineage: Eukaryota > Metazoa > Arthropoda > Insecta > Lepidoptera > Notodontidae > Furcula > Furcula furcula. The sequence goes on along the minus strand of OU452262.1, from coordinate 19,184,306 downwards.
AAATAACATCACTTCAGCCTTCTATAACACCAGAAATTTACCGATTCTTGTAGAGTTGGAAATCAATGTTAAGTTCAATCCAATCAACCAAGCGGCGTTGGCTTCTATGCTGACCTGCAGTAACGGTAACGTACTAGGTACTCCTATAAGCTGTAACTATTCTGTAATTTAATTTGGAAATCTGTAATGTATTTTGCAAAGAAAGCAAAGAACACACAAGTAAGGACAAGATGTGTTCTCTAGATACAATACTGGATAATACAATGAGTTCTTAAAATTCTTAGCATCAGAAATCTTAGCATGTCATACAATCATGACGTAAATATCATGATCTCGATAGCTTTAATGATTTATTTCCAATTTACTGCACTATAAATAATCCACATGCATGTATTGAAATCCATTTCAACAGAAATTACGTGCAGCATGAAAACTACACCTAGAGGTTTTAATTGCATCCAAATCTCTATTCTTACTTTTCAGAATAAGTCATCTAAAAGCTAAATTCTTCATGAACTAACATTTTCCATTTGTTTCGCATTGCATAAATTACCGGACATATGCATAACTACAGACTTATTAGCGAATTCCTTAACTTTTGGTATCCCATCATTGGCCTCGAAGTTCGAATTATGCTGGACTACCTATACGGTTCAGTCTAAGCTACTCTTCACTACAAATATATCTGTAATTTCAAAGGAGCACCATAAATAGCACAGTCGCTATCTTCTTTGAGACCAATGGTTCCGTATTCGCTCATAAACCTGTCCCCCTGCCACAAGATTGCTTGCTTTCATACATCATCGAGTGTCACACCCGACCATCGGATCTAAGACGTGTACTACACATTGCAGGCTGAGCTAATATACCGGCCGACCTCTCGCACGGTCACTCGACTCGTCACATACCCGGAGCCACCCCATCATGTGGTGCGCGTACGCGTGCGACCGTCAGTAGTCCTCCGCGAATTGGACCGCATCGCGTACCGCCACCGCCCAGCGCTCGCCGTCTCTGCTGTTGATGACTTCTTCCGCTCAGAATCCACAAAGGTAAACCACCGTTCCACCAATAGGATTCATTCCAATCCATTCCATTCCTAATGATACCGTATAATATGATAAAGTTTACTGATTGACATTGTAGCCTACTTGCCACCTATACTGCGATCCCCAAGACAGCTACCAAGAGTGGGAATTATGACAACCCCCCCCCCCCTTCTAAGGCCTTTTAGCTCAGCAGTGGACGTCTTTCGACTGCTGATGATGGTAAACCTTTACTAAGTTATGGAATCATGTACAATTAATTAAGCTCTGGACCTCGCTTCTTTTACTATGGCTTTACTCAGGCTATTTGTCAAACAATTGTCTGAAAGATTGGACACTGATCACGTAAACTACCACCACATCATGAATTCCAGCAGATTTGCAAACATATAAGAGTCATATATATGTTTCCAGGCGTTCGAAGACGAGACCAGCCGCATTCGCGCCGATACCGCCGCGTTGCTGCAGCGCGCACGATCCGTGGTACCACGTGCCAAGTCCCTAGCACCACTTGAGACTATCTATTCGTTAGTAGAACTTAAATACCATCAAATTTCATCTAGTAAAGGTTTAAATCTGTATATTCCATGCAAAATGATAATTCCTTAACTGATAAATCTTTCTTTATTGGCTCTCCAACATTCTAACGCGCTAATATTTACATGAAAATATGTACTTTAGCCCGAAACTAAAATATCTTAGTCTCTGTGCTCAAGAATGTTCAGAAGACCTTGCTAATGTACCTGTTCTAACTCTAGGTCAAGTCTTTCTTGGCCTGATGTAACCGTACTAAAATAGCCAGAACATTGATGCGTGCTGCGTCTATCAAACGACCGCCCTGGCAGTGACATTGACGACACGACAACCCACAGCCTCCCGTTTGGCAGAGATACACCAAACGCGCAGCATATTCAAAAAATCTAAGTTTGCTGCCAAATTATGATGGATAAACGAAGTTTGGAATACAATTGGTCTTATGAATTTAGTAGGTATGTCGGGTATACATTTCAGACCCAATCTTCTCTGACAAACACGTATTGTGTGTGACGTGCACATCCACCATGTACCGACAGTCGGTTTAATTATAGCCCGGTTGATTAAATGTCAGCCGATATTCTCGTCATCCATTCTCATAAACTGCTTTACGATTTATTGTCCTTGGCAGTTTTAGTAAACTGTAAATATCATCAAAATTAACTGACGTTTAACGCTTGTGCGGTTGGATCGACTATTTTTGAGATGTTCTGTGCCATCGACAGATACTCGTACGGGGAGCCGGTTCCGTATCGTTTCAGCAATGACGCTTACGTCGCTAAGCTTCTGGTACCCCTGCGCAGCGTTACCGACCACATCCACAACATCTCCTACTACCACGAGCCCGCGAAAAAGTTCACCGGTAAGTATGGCCACAACAAATGCTCACAAGTTTCTACACTCCCCGTCAATTGACTAAAACTTACCAAATTAAAATTTAATATACCTCAACGTCTGTAATTTTGATAATCGTAAATCCCGTTGCTGTACGGTTTGTGCACCGACTAACAGTTAAAATTCCAGTGTGCCCCAGTGGTAACAATGAGGTGTTCTTGCCAGGACGCGGACACCTCGCGTGCGTGCACTACTCCGGTAACAAGGCCTTCTCCAGCCGTAGGCCTCTCTACAAGGAACTAAGCATCAGGGACGACGTGAACCTCCTATCTTTCTATGCCAAGAACAGGCTCGCGGCCGCCGGTCTGGCCGTAGAGAAGGCAGCAGGTACTTCGCCACTGTCGCATCGCTAGCGCTCGCTTACCGCCCCTCGCTTGATTCTATAAAATGAGTATTTAAACCAGTATCTAAGTGAGAAGTCACGGCTCGAGGTCGAGACGCTAAAATATAATAATTAAACCGAGGTATAAAGTCCGTGTCTAACACTGTGTGTGGTGTCTCTTGCAGCGGGCGGCGCGCCGGAACAGCCGACGGCGGCGCAGTGCGCGTAGTTCCCGCCGCAGCGCGGCGCGGGCGCAGCTCGACTCCGCCCGCGCCGCGCTCGCCCTTCGCGCTCTCTGATCTCGGTATAACACGCTCGGTATACCACTAAACAAGATCATCTATTTTTTTATCTATATTGCAGATTATATTTTTGTTACACTTTACGAGAGTCGCTCCGAACGATATAACGTTTATTATATTTTTCTAGTCAAATTTGTGACAGCGCGGTGTTCCGTGCCGAATTACTGTCGGTGACCGAGACGTCTCGTTTTCACTTAACACGACTGATTTTTAACAATAAAGAATTTTCACTGGAATCGTAGTTGTTTTAATTATTTGCACGTTAGTTGTTCCTTGTATCTATGTCACGCTTCCGACTCCAGGCTTCTGGTAACGCTTCGCTTCTTAACTAAAATTGTTTTAACAGTTCGTGTAACACACATAAATGAATATGTTAAAAAGAGTTAAAAATCACAATATTAAACTAAGTATTTAAGTAGAATTGATTAGAAAACACAGAATCGACTTCAATTACAGTTTCTTTATGATACGTATACCCCATTTCAAACTACATAATAGCGGTTTTAAAAGGAAACGAGAATGTAGGCATCACACATCCGGCTTGCAGCATGAAGCAGCACTGAAAAAGTATACGACATCATAGCGAAATCCATACAAGTCAGGCTTGGCCCTCGAGCTTGGTGCTGTCTAATGGCTTTGCTCAGACAATATCATGATCAAGAGCATTACGTTCGCTTTCTGTCCGACATCGTTCGTGCGACAATGATCATTGACATTCATCATCTTTGTGTATGTGAAATGCTAGCCGACTACGATAGCGGCTGAACGTTTCACGAATGCCAATGGTCTTTGGTGTGGGAACCCGCATAACATTGGCCTCGGTGCAGTGAAACTGCTACCGTGGAGGCCGAGCCGCAAATTCCAGGCGCCCAGAGCAATGGAAGACCCATCAGGAGAGTTAAAGGCAGCCAAAGCAGAGCGCGCGGCTAGATTCCGGGCTACTACTGCTGAGCCTGTCTTGGCGCCGGCTGCGGATCTGGCAGAAATTAAAAGGAAGAGACAAGAAGAAGCCCGCGCTGCTGAAGAAAAGTATGTAATCTTTTAACAATACTCGTAGCTAAGCTACCTTGAAATTCTGGATAGCGTAAAATAGGTCCGTAAATGAACAACTTAAAAAATTATGTTACAGGGCATTAAAGGAAGAGGCAAAACGTGAGGCGGAACGTAAAGCGCAGGTAAGTTTTTAAAAGACAACAAATGATAGTTGTAGTAAAATTACATGATAAAAAATATTTATCTAAAATTACAGGCTGAACGAGAAGCTGCTGAAAAGAAGAGAGCAGAAGAAGAAGCTCGCAAGGCTGAGGAAGCCAAGCGTAATGCCGAAGAAGAAGCAAGGAGAGCCGAAGAAGAAGCGCGTAAAGCTGAAGAGGCTCGCCTGGCCGAGGAAGCCCGTTTGGCGGAGGAGGCTCGTCTCGCCGAAGAGGCACGCAAAGCCGAGGAAGAGAGACTAGCTGAAGAAGCCAGAAAAGAAGAAGAAGCGAGGCTAGCAGAAGAAGCTCGTTTAGCTGAAGAGGCTAGACTTGCAGAAGAAGCGCGCTTAGCTGAAGAAGCTAGATTAGCCGAAGAAGCACGATTGGCAGAGGAGGCTAATCTCGAGGAAGAAAGGCAGGCAGAACAGAGGAGACAGGAAGAGCTGGCGAGGTTGGAAGAGCTCGAAAAACAAGCTCAGGAAGAACGTGAAGCCGAGCTTGCCAGTCAGGTAATAATGGTTTCATTTAACCTACTCATAATAAATATCGTACGACGGGCAGTCTTCTAACATGGACTAAATCAAAATTATATTTTTCCATAGGCTGCCGAGTTGGCTGAAATCGCAAGACAAGAGTCAGAACTAGCAGCTGCGCGCCTTGAAGGGCTCTCACAGAGTGGATCTGCTGCTGACGTCCCTGCAGTTGATGACAGGTACCTACTCCCATTGTTGCATTTTTTATTAATTTGTGTCTTATTCTTTTTGTATCTGTTTGTTTGTGCGCAATAAAGAATTGTCTATCTATCTATCTACTCAAAATTCTCTGTTTTTGTGGTACCATGGTAGAGCCTGCCAAGCTAAAGCCGAGCCTCCCATAGGTACTCTTCTCGTCGCTCGCCTTTCTTGAATGAGCAGATCACAGCGATAACTGTAGTCTTTATGGCAACAAAGGTCTAATAAAAAATATTGCACACACTGAGATTTTAAAATGTTTTTTTTTGCTACAGTGAAACTGCTGCAGATGAACCAGAACCCGTGGTGGAAGAGCCAGAGACACCTGAAGCTGTTGCTGACGAGCCTGTAGTCGAAGCCGAGGCTGAAGACGAGCCGACCGGTGACGTCAGCGAAGACGAGAAAGCAGAGCCCGACTTGACTGACGAGGAATAAACTAACAATGTCGATACAAATATTTTACTAGTTAAGCATTATATTTTACACAAGCTAGACATTATTCATGTGCATTTTATCTTCTTACTTAAGTCTTAGTAATAAGGCGTGGACAAAATACCAAGCCTAGTTAGCTGTCGTTTTGTAGATAGCATTTACAAACGGGCCAAGCTGAATGATTGAGATCTTTGTGCATTTCTTAGTATTTTCATACTTTAGTCTATTTACACATAGAAGATATTGCTATTATGTAACATTCTAGAAATCTACAATCTTGGATGTAAATAACTCTGATGATTCCTAGATGGTTAGAACTGTCTCAACATGCATTTGTACCATAAACACAGTCATGTCAATCATCCGATAGGACAAATCACCTTCATTTTCTAGAGTAGACATGAATAATGTAGTAGCTCCTTGGTGGTTCCTTCTACAAACCATTCTTTCTTTTGCATAATTAAATTATGCAATGTTGAAAGCAAACTTCCTACTTCATAATGCTAGGAAACTGTCTACCACCGTTAACAAAGTTAACTTTATAAACTAAAATAAAAAATAAATATGTTCCTACTTTTAAGTGTTTTGATGTTATATTTTGTTAAATTTTAACAATAAAAGACAAATTAACATATTTTCTTTTATTTAATTATAGAGTGTAACGGAGTGATCGTTTTCCTTGCCCAATATCCAATTATAGTAAATTTTTAGATTTATACTTCAGACATACAACATGCAAAATTAAATCACATTGCCTGCAAGCTGTGCATACCATGTGAGTATTGATAGCAAGGTGTGTTGATTCCAAATGGAAATATCAATTTGTTTTGTACAACAAATCACAAAAGATTTACATACTATGTAAGTCCTGTTGTTTGGGATTTAATATTTTAGGTGGCCCTATGTAAGTTATTACCAAAACTAGTTTATATATGTTATTATATAACAATAATATTTTGACGAGCCCGTTGGTCTAGTCGTTAGACACTCTGGCTGCTACCCGATGGGTCGAGGGTTCGATTCCCACCAAGTCTGGGTGTTATTTATCTATTTAAGTATGCATTTAGAAAAAAGAGTATATAAGTATTAGTATCAGTTGTCTGGTCTCCATAGTACAGGCTCTGCCTAGTTTGGGATCGGATGACCGTGTGTGGATTGTCCCAAGATATTATTATTATAGGTATGATTATGCCTATACTAACATGGATTGTAAAGTTTTTTCTGAATTATAACCAAGTGACTGGTAATTATCTTACCTGATGGTAAGCGGTTATACAATAATAGATTAGGGTACTGAGTCACTATCAGCACATGGAAAGTGATACTTTGTGAAAGCTAGCAATAGTTTTCACTTTGCCGGCAATAGAAGGGGCAAATTATAGTACTGCTCAGGGTAAAAACCAAAGATTAAATCCAGTAACATATAAATATAAATTAATTTATTTTGGTACCTTATAAACTAAATAACATTATAAATCCATTTTCACCATATCCTCAGTTGTTTTAGCTACTTCCTCGTTTGTTACTGGTTCAGACTTCTTAGTTGGTGGTTTGACTTTTGGTGATGTTATAGGCTGACTTGGTTTGGGATTTTTGCTTATTTCAACAAATTCTTTGTCAATATCAACTACTTTTTGTTTGATCTGTGAAATATTACAAATTCATAACATATAGTGTTATTCAGAATATTTATTTCATTTATTCAATTCATGTACACACACACAGGACGCACAAAAATAACTTAGGATAATACAAGTACAAAAGCAGCATAGTTCATGAGAAATCTCTTCCAGCAGGCTCAGGAGAGAAACATTAAACTAGAAAACAAGATGCAGCTACTAATAATGCAAATGTTAGTAAAGGAAAGGTCGCTACAGCCTCGGAGACCAATCTTTCTTAACAGTATTCTATTATGCGAGAGACATTATAGAGCACAAGCATTGAGGCCAGAATGACGATACTACCGGGGAGAGCACATGGATCATCTTACTTCTCCGATAATCAGGTGTTCGGCCTGTATTTCTTTAATTAATCCATGGATAAATAAATAAACTCTACCCAATAAAGAACAACACCAAGTTGTTGCTTACAGCAGGCTGTTGAGGCTGAGCCACATATGCTACAATATAAACTTTGTAGTCCAAAGTAAATATTGTAATAGAGCGTTAGAAGAACAACTTACATTTTTTAAACCTAAATTAACAACTTTAGCTTTAGTTTTCTTTAAACTTTTTGCACCCGCAACTTTAAAAACATTTCCTTTAGGACCCTTTTTATTGTTTTTACCCATTATTTACAGATTTCAATTTAATTTCACTGTGTGCGGGTTAAAAAAAATATGATAATAGTTGCAACTTTGCAAGTTAATTCGAATTTGTTGTATTCAATACAAGGAGGTTATTCAATACAAGGAGGTTATTCCATCCATTCAATACAATTACAATACAATACAATGTATTGTATTTGAGGTTATATTTTTGTAAGGCTAGGTGGGCTAGGGATGTTCAATCGATTCTTATCGATACTTTAGGGCTTGGACACCTAACGTGGAAATCAGTGTGACCAGATTAAATTTAACGAAAATACCGAGGCATCCTCGAAAAAATACTGAAATATACCGAGGCCACCTCGAAAAAATACTGAAAAAAATACTGATCAAGTGCGAGCTGGACTTGCGCACCGAGATTAGTTAGTTTCCTATTCATCTAACACCTCAGGTAGCAAAAAACCAAACCACACAACTAAGTTTGTTTTTCAAAGTTTTTTGACCATTTCTAAAAAAAAATAAGCACATAGCTTATTTTTTTTTGTCAAACATCGTATTTGTTTGCCAAAAAAACATCACCACCTGTAATCATTTCAGATTTTCCGTCAATAATAAAAAAAATGCCCAACCAATTTTTTGTTGGTCCCAAGATTTTGTGTTCATACACAAAATTACTTCATACATAATTTGAAGGTTGCGGACCTAACAAAAAAAAAGTAAAGTAACTATCCACTCATACAACTAAAAACTTAAAGTCCAGACTTTACTTAAGCATTGTGTAGTTAAAATAAATAACAATACAATACAGCAGCCTGTAATGTTTTGTCTCTAATTTATTGATCCACGCTATTAAATGTAATATAGAATATGTTTGGCAAAGTCCCTGAACATCAATATTCACGAGGACAACGGCTTACAGTGTTAGCATATTTTTTTCCCCAAAATATACTGAAAAATACTCATTTCCAGCAAAATAACGATAAAAATACTGATCTTCAAAAACGACGTTAAAAAATACTGAAAAAGTATTTAAATACTGAATCTGGTCACACTGGTGGAAATGTACGACGACCATCCTTAGTCGGAAGCTACAAGTTCAATCTGGAATCAATCCGATGCGTGACCTTGATCGCGATGAAACTGAGGCCAGATTGATAGATTGACGTGGGACATTACACGATCAATCAGACACACTGAGCATCAGTCCAAGCATAAACTTCAAACGGATAATACGTATTATGGATTCTAAAAAAGAAAAATCTGGATGGCAAATAATAATAATATACACATACATAAATCAAAGTAATAATAAGTATATGCTAAGTTATCATCTATGATCGTGTTTACTAAAATGCATACCAAGTTATTTTCATCTATGTTCATACGTGCATATCGGTTGCTGTTTAAACACTGACTGATGCGAGATTGATGCGTCACTACCTCACAGTAATTAGAATGGAGCTAGGAGAACAAATTTTTCGTGGCACTTTTGCGGGGTGCGGGAGGCGAAATAAACACACACAGATACAATTTCACGCATACCCACACTTTAATAAACTCGCAACACATTCAAAAAGATACGCACACACATAAAGAATGACCTGAACATATGAACAAAATTTGGCAGAGGGGTTAGCGCATCATGATCTCTCTAGTGGTATCTCCTCTAAGGTCACTACACACATTCAATCTGGCGTCAATTTGGTGTGGATTGACAAAAAATATTAAAATATTTAAAAATCGATCAATCTGCATCATCACTCCATCAATCAGCATATTACACGATCAATCTGATTTCAATATGTTATCAATCACGGCGGATCGGATTGAATCCAGATTGACCGTGTAACCTCCGACTTAGAATTATGTTGAAACTCTATTCGAGCATCGTAAAAATTCATGACACGATGACGTCGCTGCGTAACAACTACCAACCAACGTGGCACGATGCAGTCGATGAGATTGATTAGATTTAGATGCCGCATAAATTGCCGCAGTTAATCTCTATAGAACTAAGCTTTAGAACGTCAAATACACACATCAAAAGTGTCTAGGGATCAAGCATTTTTAAGCGGATTTCTTGAGATTGAGATGTGGCTTTGTAATAAATGTATGATTTTATAAATTTATATGGATCCTTTTTGGTGCATTTCATAATTTGAATCAGGAACTGTGAATCAAATTCGAGTAAAAGATGAAAATCAGCTGTCAATATTTTCCCTATAAAAACATACAACGCATTGAAGACATTATTAGTGCTACTGTTTCCCTACTACTGATTAAAACCAACGTTATTATGGAGCGGCGACGTCATTTAAGCAGGGAAGAAATGCTCAGAGCCGTGGGAATGATAGAAGCTGGTTCCCGGCAACGTACTGTGGCTTTAGCTCTGAATACAAGTCAGAGTGTTATCAGTCGACTTTGGACACGTTACCGAAGCACTGGTACCGTGGCTGAGCGCCATGGAGCACGGTATCGCTGCACCACACGGAGACAAGACCGATATATTCAAATCTTAACTCGAAGAGCTCCAACAATAACTGCCATGATGTTAGCCGTGAGGCTTCATCACTCTTCAGGGAACTTAATTAGCGACCAAACAGTCAGAAACCGCTTGCATGAAGTGAACCTTCATTCCCGAAGACCGCTACGGGTACCACCTATAGCAATGCACAATCGTAGGATTCGATATCAATGGGCTCTTGAACACAGAAATTGGGCAGAAGAACAATGGCGTTTCGTGTGCTTTTCTGATGAGTCTCGTTTTGGTATGAGACCGGATACAAGACGTATACGACACTGGAGAACCCCTGGACGCCAACAGCGATTAAAATCCTGCCAGGAAGTCCATCCTTATAGTGGTGGAACCATCATGGTATGGGCGGGTATTTGGATCGGCGGAAGAACTGAGTTGATTTGGATCAGAGGCAACCTCAACGCTCAAATTTATGCTGAGACGATTGTATCAGACGTCATCGTTCCTCTACAAGTGCAAATCGGTCCCTTATTTCAGTTAATGCATGATAATGCACGACCGCACACCGCAAGAGTTGTAAGACAGACTCTCGCCGCAGCTAACATCAATGTCCTGCCCTGGCCTGCTCAGTCGCCAGACTTGAACCCGATTGAGCATGCATGGGATATGCTACAGAGAAGAGCTCTGCCGAATATGGAGGGTATCCAGTCGCAAGAAGACCTTTTTTTGTTGTTGCAACGAACATGGGCGGCCATTCCACAGCGTGATTTGGATGAACTCATTTTGAGTATGCCAAACCAATGTTCTTGTGTTGTTAGTGTTCGCGGTAGAAACACGGATTATTAATTGTTTAAGTTACCCAATAAAATTTTAAAGAAAACTGTTATTTCAGTCTTTTTTTCGAACTTTTGTGTTAGTGGTTCAAATGTCAAAAATCCCTTTATTAGGAAAATGGCAAATTTCTTTATTAATGCAAAGGTGACTTGGTTTATCGTTACTGTGACAAACGAAAACACTTTATTTGATGAATCCTTAAAGAAAATTTTAATTAATATCAATCAGGAGAAAAGTTATTGCAAAAATATATGTTGATCCCTAGACACTTTTGATGTGTGTATATGCACAAGTTGGAACTTACGGCTGTGTTCGGAGGGGCTGAAAAGATTGGAGAGTGAATCCTGATCACAAATTCAAATTATTTATTTCAAATAGCCTTAACGCTAGCACTTTTGAACGGTAATTTTTTTTAAAAGCTACCACCTGATAACAACACGGGCTCAACTGAGAAGATCCGGCAAGAAACTCAGTCCGTTTTTTCCGCCCGCACCCATATCGATAGCCTCCAGGTTATCCAAAATCGTTTCCTCCGACACGTGCCGTCGGTGCCCCGTGGTACATGCGGAACGTAGATCTGCATTCCGATTTCAAGTTATGCTACTTTGAATCCGCGTCCCGTCACGCGAACAGTTTAATCCGTGCCGCCGCCGATTACGCCCCTAGTCCTTCTGACTCGCGCCGCAGACCACTGGACCGGGATGCGCCGAACCCTCCCCGACACTAGCTATCTAAATAGCACTTACCACCGCCGCCATTGAATCACGTACTAACGCAGCCCTCAGGATTGTGAAGGAATGGGGGGAGGGAGTAAAGCTGTCCTTCAGCCCATCCAAGACCAAGTTAATAGCATTCACACAGAAAGCCAAATCCGCCAGAATCGCCCTAGGAAACCAAGTCCTCACCTTCTCCAGTGAAATCAAATTGCTCGGGGTGATTTTGGACGAAAAGTTGTCATTTGGTCCGCATGTCCGTCACGTCGTAGAAAAATGTACCAAAATCTACAAGAAGCTCTCTATCTACACAAGACCCACCTGGGGTACACACTCTGAAAATATAGCAACAATCTATAAACAGGTAATACAACCCACTGTCACGTATGCGGCTGGCGTTTGGGGCCACGCTGCACGTAAAAAATACATACAGAAGAGTCTTCTGAGTCTGCAGCGCGGCTTCGCCATTCGTATAGTCCGCGGCTTCCGCACCATATCCACTAATGCAGCCGTGGCCCTCGCACAGCTGACTCCTCTTGACCTTAAAGTCTTGGAGGTGGCGGCTGTGGAGAGGGCCAGACTTGACGGAACCACCGACCTACTCCCTTCTGATGTTCCAGTTGAACGACCCACACCTATACATAAACTCCCCCACCCTGCATGCAGACCTGCTGTACGCCCATCTTTCGCCCGCTCTCAAGAAGACATCAATACTCTCATACGTCACAATTCATCTAATAACTTTACAGATGGCAGCAAACAAGAGGACGGCACCGTTGGGGCTGCTTTTGTTTGCTGCGATCCTGATAGCCACCCTCCCATTTCCACAAAGAAATTCCTTCTTCACAAATCCTGCACTGTCTTCCAAGCGGAGCTATTCGCTATTCTCCAAGCTCTGAAACACGCACTTGCCCATCACTTACCCCATGCGATCATCCTTTCAGACTCCCTTTCCTCCCTACAAGCTATACAAAACCGAAGCAACACGCATCCCATCATCAGCCAGATTCACTCTCTCTTACAAGACAATACTAACGTATTCACCCTGGCTTGGGTCAAGGCGCATGTCGGCATCGCTGGGAATGAAGCAGCCGATGTTGCTGCGAACGCGGCCTGCAAATTGCACAAGACTCCAGATTACATGCACTGTCCCATATCCTATGTTAATAATAATGATGCTCCTCGCATCAGAGTCCAAAACGCAGAAATCTGGGAAACAAGATATCGCAGCGCTTCCCAAGGTGAACACACGCGCAAACTCCTCCCACGGCTTGCGGACATTAAATTACTTTACACACACTTAGACCAGACATTTGAGCTCACACAACTCATGTCGGGACATGGCTATCACAAAGCCTATCTCTACCGATTCCATATAACAGATGACGACTGCTGTCCATGTGACGGCTCTACACGCCAAGACATCCCTCACTTACTAGAGAAGTGCCCCAATTTCGCTGGACCCAGGTCTCGGCATGAGAGTGTGTGCGCTAGTGTTGCAGTTGAGCCATACTCCATACTAGCATGTCTTACAAAGCCAGAGGCAATAGCCTCCCTAAATAAATACTGGAATTACATCGTCAGCCAGCTGAAATCATACAATGGCACCTAATGCAATTACTCAGCTCAGGAAACAATAAGAATACAACAATAATTTAGAAACACACATTTTATATACATACCTATATATAAGTATTAAGTAATATATTTTATAATACATATTTATACCTTCTACTACATCTAAGAAAGTAGTAAGTAGAGACACTTCCTAACATACGTAGTCTTCGGGAACAGTATCAAATCGCAGTTCTCTGACAGACATACGCACTCAAACCTGATACAATATACACCAAAGTAAACACTAAAAACATTGTGCAACAAAATAATTTAATAAAAAAAAAAAAAAAAAAACACTAGCTATCAGACACCGGTACGTATGCGACCTCAACGACGTGCATCACCCCACTGAGTTTCTTGCCGGTTCTTCTCAGTGGGGGCGCGTTGTGAACCGGTGGTAAACTCAGCCCTCTCTTAAGCGACAGCCCAAGCCGAGGCCGTGCCTCCCTGAGGTGCCCTTGAGCTCGTCGCTACTTCTGCCGTAAAGGCTAGAGGGCTATAAGCGCTCGCCTCCTATTGTCCGGTGAAGCTGTAATGGCCATCTGCGGCCAACAGCGTCTATCATTCCCAAAAAAAAAAAAAACTCACTCAGTGGGCTTGTTATTTTTGCACTTTTTTGTCACAGTGTCTTGTAATCAATTAGATCAGTATTAGCGACGCACAGTATATTTTTTGACCCAAAACAAGTACGTCGTCGTTTTAAGGTACGCGTCCATTGGCACGCGCCGGACGCATCGCACGCACGGCACGCAACGGATTTTAGTTTGCTTTCTATGATTTTGACGGCCCGCATCGGAAAATGCCGGCGCGGATAATGGACGCAGCGCTATTTAAAATCATACAAAGCAAACTAAAATCCGTTGCGTGCCGTGCGTGCGGTGCGTCCGGCCCGTATACTATAATACTCTGTGGTCCGGCGGCGCCTGCCAATGGACGCTCACCTTTAGGGTATGTATCGCTCCGCTCTTTATTCGATACCTACTCAGGCTTCGATAAGATCGACAAACTTATCTTTATGGGTGGTGGAAATTGGAACTAAAATATTCTCATCAAAATTACGATCAGTTTGACGTATTTGCATAGACAGTGGCGACACTGGGCTGACCCCCATCGATGTTTACGAGCCTTAAGAAAATTGCAATCTATTTCTACAAGGCGCTTGCTCAAATAAAAAAATAAATATTGCTATTTTTATCAACTATTTGTATTTGCAGAGAGGTCAACAAACGCCGCCAAAATTAATTACTACTCAAAATACAACGGGAATATTTCCGCCATGGCTAAGGTATGTTACCTGATCATTACATTATAGGCTACAATATCATTGAGGCTACCTGTTTTATTGAACTTATGCTCTGCATACTGGTTTATCTTGATATTATTCAGAAGGAAACTTGTTAATCTTGTTATCGTCTGGTTCGTTGCTAAGACGAACCACCAACGAACTCCGCTTATAAGATGAATAATTATTTTGGACTAAGGCGACGAAGCTTACAGTGACTAGACTGTTCAGTTCATTTATATTATCTACAAAGAACTGTTCATTTTAATATTAAACAATATAAATTAATAATGGGTGACGTTGATAAGGTATGTTCTATTCAAAATACCAAATACATATTCCAAAGATTTATTTGATATATGCAGTACCTAGGTGGAACTATTTATATTACTGTTAAAAATATGCAGACTTTTTTTATCTAATATTATGCCACAGTACTCATTTTAGTTTTTGTTTACAGCCAGTATTATACTCATACTGGCGAAGCTCATGCTCATGGCGTGTGCGGATCGCGCTCAACCTGAAGGAGATTCCTTATGACATCAAAGCTGTTAGCCTCATCAAGGGAGGAGGTGAACAGCACTGCAACGAGTACAGAGAGGTGAACCCCATGGAACAGGTCCCCTCACTTTGTATAGGTAGGTATACCAGGCATAAATTAATATAACATAAACTAGCTGACCCGCGCGGCTCCGCTCGCGCCCTTCTTACTCAGAAACCTTCTTGGGCTCATGCACAACACTTGCTGAAGATCATGACATGATCAAATGCATAGTATATGATTCTATAAAGGACATACAGACTAATATTCATTTTTATATAGTTAAGTAGGTAGGAAAGGTAAAGTTATATGCTTGCAATGTGTTTATACTCTCTGGTATATTGTTGTGATTTTTAACACGCTTTTATTAGCTTGTTCTTCAGTAATTTTCAGTAGCATTTATGTTTTTCAGATGGACATACCCTTGTAGAATCACTAAACATAATGCATTATCTGGAGGAGACAAGACCGCAGAGACCTCTCATGCCTCAAGATTGCTTTAAGCGGGCTAAAGTCCGAGAAATTTGTGAGGTATGTAGTTTGTGACAAAATGACTAAATACTGTTCAGATCTTTGAGATTTTTTTTTAATTGTGTTCATCTATTAAATATTCAAGAATGAATGAGAGAAAAAAGACAGCTAATAAAAAAAAAACAAAAAATATATAGTCCTTTCTGATACATATTTTTATTTTTGAAAATAAATTTGTATGTATACAGGTGTCCGAAAACCCCTGTCCTATTTATATGGGGAATGTTGACATAGCTGGTACAAATCAGGAAAAATATTTATGAGATATACTTACAACAAATGAGTTATATACATACGATTGTATTGAGACACCAAATACATAATACCCATAATAATACCCTTAGCAATCTAATGTAAAAAATAGTGCTATCTGATTAATAAACTATGAAATATTCTTTTCATTACATATTTATTTTCCCAAAGTTTAGTTCTACATTTTCATCCGAGATCAGAATAACATTATTCTGATCTCGGATGAAAATGTAGAGTACATACTCAACACTAGTTGTTGAAATACCTTACCACACTCTTGCAGATGCAAACTGAAATTACATTTATAAAGCCAGCCAAGGCTGGGGTGAGCCATTAACTTAGCCACTAACAATCACATAAATATATTTCCAGGTGATATCATCAGGTATCCAGCCTCTACAGAACTTGATAGTGTTGATATACGTTGGTGAAGAGAAGAAGAAGGAATGGGCCCAGCACTGGATCACTCGCGGCTTCCGTGCCGTCGAGAAGTTGCTGTCGACGTCTGCCGGCAAGTACTGCGTGGGCGATGAGATCACGCTGGCCGACTGCTGCCTCGTACCACAAGTGTTCAATGCTAGGAGGTAATTATCACTTCTTATCCGACTGCCCCAGTCGGAGCGCTTTGATTTTCGAGAGTATGTATACAAAGAGTATATGATATGTATGTCTATTTCAGTGGCACGACCGACAGCCTAAACGCTTCGATTGATTTTGACTTATGTCAATTGTGATGGAGTGGCTATGTTTAAAAAAATAATTAAATATGCAATAATATTCTGTGACAATCCCAAAGATATTAGGTGTAGTAGTGAAAAATCCTAAATCTATGGAAAATCCACACATGGTCACCTGATCCCAAACTAGGCAGAGCCTGTAGTGGAACTGCACTCACAACCCATCAGTTAGCAGCCAGTGTCTAACCACTAGACCAACGGGCCTATATGTACGCTCGCGGTCGCAAGCGGTGTATCACCTTTAGAAAGGTACTCATTGCACGACCCGGCCCAAAATACGTGCGGACGTGGTATGCGCACGTAACGTCGTTTAAAGGATTTTGATTGAAAACTGGTACACCTGGATCGTGTCCGCGATAGTACATATGTATGTCTATTTCTTTGGCATGGACTAGATTCGTGTTACTCTGTGGGAGTGACAAGCTATATAGGGTTACAGGAAAAGTCGTGCTAGATCCGTTAAGGGCGTGGAGTACCCATCATTTCTGCTTTATTTCACTATGAAACACCCCACCCTAAACTTAACCCTTTTCGAGATTTTCGACTTTAAATTTTTTATTGAAAATTGGCGATTTTTAGGCTATTAAATTTTATTTTGTTTAGTTTAAGTATTATTTTTTTTAACTTTTTTTTTTATTTTGGTTAAGTTTAGGGTGGGGTGTTTCATAGTGAAATAAGTCAGAAATGATGGGTACTCCACGCCCTCAACGGATCTAGCACGACTTTTCCTGTAACCCTGTATATCTAAGAAAAAAAAACTATTTGAAACTTTAGTTCAACCAAAAAAAAAATTTTGTGATGAGCGTGAGATAGTCCTATGTAAGAACAAATTTAATATTTATTTTACAGATTCCACGTTGATTTACGTCCGTTCCCAATAATTTTACGCATCGACCGCGAGCTTGAGAACCACCCGGCGTTCCGCGCCGCCCACCCGTCGTCGCAGCCGGACTGTCCACCGGAAGTAGCTAAATGAAGCTACACCAACGCCATGTCCTCTCATTGGTCGCACATGCCCCCGCCTAGATTGTTATAGCATGGCTCAAGAGCTGTAACTATAACAAAAACAAGAACAAAAAAAAATAATGCCGCCGGTTTACCCGACGCAGTAATCTAAGGCGAATTGTTAATGTTTGCCTAAAGACAATTGAGAAAGATATCAAATGGTCACCATCTATACAACGTGTTACAGAATACCCCGTAAAAAATATAATTAATTATCAAAGCCAAAAATTTTGTCAACCCTAGTAATGTTAGGTCTTTTAAAATTTTTGTCGTTCCGCGAATTAGGTAGAAATGTGGGTATACTCCATCCCAAATAAGCTTGAAGGCGATTACAAGTTCGTTTGCGGCTCAATAACTACATAACGCATACATTATCAACTAGGCGCGTCAGCAAAAACAACTTTGTATTACCAACCTTTTTTTGCTGCCTGCGTTAACGGTCAAATATACAGTGGGGGTGTTTTATGACTGCATAATAAAGTTGTAATCGCCTTCAAGCTTATTTGGTTTGGAGTGTACATTCTGCGTAGTTTACTTTTTAATTTTACTGAAATAGGGTTTGCACACACATCAGTGAAAATGATAATATTTTTTATTGATTTTTTACAGGGCATTTTGTAACACGTTGTATACTGCAAGGGCTGCTCTTTGGCAATACTTAACATATTTATCAGTCTATCAGAAGTCAAGACAATTTATATAAGTCTTCAACCTCGATGAGTTAGAGAAATTAAAGCAATCAACAGCCTTAGATCTGATTGATAAAACATTATCGCTATCAAAATATAAGACATGTACACTAATAAATGGACTTGGTGTGTAACTAATATTACTTACATGTAAGGATATTTTCCCTTCATAAAGTTTACAATTTACATTAATGTAAAATTTATAAAAAAATTCGTTTTACTTATCATAGTTGTAAGCTTAATCAAATCAAATCTAGTCTGGTAATTTAATTTTAAGCGTTTTTTACATGGATATTGGGTATTCAATGCTGTTTCGTATTTCTATATGCATTCCATTTTGTGCATTAAAATTGTAAGATTATTTTATTTGTTAAAACTTGTTATTATTTTTCTAGAGTAAAAGTTTTATTTCGAAATAATGCGTTTTAGTTGGTTTAACCCACGGACTACTCAATATTGAGTGGTTTAACCATAGATTTAGGATTTTTCACTACGGGTTTAACCAAGCTCTGTGACGACACACCTTTACAAAATAGATACCTATACTTGCAGTGGCGTTGCTTGCATAGATAATACACTATATACTTACGTTGCTTGCCTTAGATGGGCTCTGTATAGAAAATATGAAGGGGGTCGAAATGAAGGGTAAACGGGGCCCTGAGGCCCCGTATAAATGATACGTCGGTACTCCCCTGTATATTTGATCATACATTTCTAGATGACCGATTCCATGTTGTATAGGTACCGAATTGTTCATAATAGTCTACTCATACCAGATTCCCAACGGAGGGTAGATACCGGTCGCCTCACACAGTGGGCGGTGGGCGTTGGAGCCCCAACTAAGTTATTTCACGTTCGAGCCTTCCACTCTTAACCATATAAAAAAAAATTGCTCCTGAAACTGTGGCGAGTGACAACCTAAGACGACCACCAACATATTTTATAGATAGAAGTATTTATAAGCAGTTCCTCAGCTCAGTCCCTCCGCGCGGAAGAAGTGAAACTTCACTCTCGCTCTGTATTGTACGACACCGGTCAGCGAGTCACTCACTCACTCACCCAGACCCCCACTCACTCACTCACTCACTCACCCACCCACTAACTCACACACTCACCCAGACCCCCACTCACTCACACACCCACTAACTCACTCGCCCACTCACTCACCAACTCACCCACTCACTCACCCACCCACTAACTCACCCACTCACTCACGCACCCACTCACCTACCTACCCACTAACTCACCCACTCACTCACAGTTATAAACGACAAAGACGACAGCTGTGACGACAGTTATACGCGTTAAAATCCAGTTTGAAATAGCGGTTACTGCCATGGAAGTAATAAGTACTACGTACAACGGGAATGAGATCTATCTGGGCATCTTGCAGCTAAAATAAAGAAAATAAAACTATCCGCGTATGAAGTAGTATTCTTCTAAAGTCGAAATAATCCATTTACAAAATATGACTTAATCACTGCAACGAATGAAAACTCTTTGCATACCCAGAGTTTTAAGTGCTTTTAAAAAATAATGTTATGTCTGTCTGACGTTCTATCATTACATTAATATTAAAGCTTAAACGTTTACTTATTTGCATTTATGATATTATATTATGTGGCGACGAGGATGGGATATTGAGGTCAAACATTGTCAAACTTGTCAAGAGAACAGACCTAACCAATCAGAACTGCCTATCTACGCATGGTCTATTCCAGATAAAGTTTGGGAAAGGATCCATATTGATTTTGCCGGACCATTCCGAGGGAAGTTTTGGTTGGTGCTTTGCGACGCACTTTCGAAGTGGATCGAAGTAAGACCAATGGAGAAAATAACATCTGCGAAACTCATTGAAGAACTTGACACCATCTTTACAACGTTTGGTCTACCAGAAATAATCGTATCGGACAATGGTCCTCAAATGACTTCAAAAGAATTCCAAGATTTTTGTAAGGAAAAATGTATCGTGCATATAACATCGTCACCATACCACCCACGTACAAATGGGTTGGCGGAGCGCCTGGTACGTACCTTCAAGACAAGAATGGCATCGGGTGGAAAAGATGAATTGAGTCTGAAACGTCGCTTAAATGAGTTCTTATTCTCGTATAGGAGCACGCCACATGCGGTTACGCAAAAATCTCCGGCAGAAATGATGTTTGGGCGACAAATTTCTTGTGTCTTAAGTAACGCTAGACCCAATGCGAAAAGATCAATGCGTCATCGACAGATCCATGCGAATATTGAAAATGAAGATCAGATACCCAATTACTCTGCAGGAGCCAGCGTTTACGTAAAAACAAAGGCTGAAAAGACGTGGAAACCAGCAGTAGTAGCACGCAGGACTCAGCGATATTCATATATCGTGAACACACCTGATGGAGTTCAAACTCGTAGACACGCAGACCACCTGCGTCCGCGAACTGAGTCTCCAGAGATACGTGGAACGCCATCTGGGCAATCAATCGCGTCTGAATTTTTAACACCTACGGTGGCACATCCAACACCAGCAGAGTCTTTGACTGCACTAGGCCAACCAATATCGATGGCTTCTACGGCTCCAACATCTGCGCCATCAACATCATCGGCCTCACCAGATACCGCTTCAGTGCCTCCATCTGTGCCATCAACATCATCGGCCTCACCAGATACCGCTTCAGTGCCTCCATCTGTGCCATCAACATCATCGGCCTCACCAGATGTCAATTTCCGTTTAAGACGAAGTCAACGAGCCGTGAAGCCACCTCGACGGCTAATTGACGAAATGTGACAGAAGAGGGGGACGAATGCAACGAATGAAAACTCTTTGCATACCCAGAGTTTTAAGTGCTTTTAAAAAATAATGTTATGTCTGTCTGACGTTCTATCATTACATTAATATTAAAGCTTAAACGTTTACTTATTTGCATTTATGATATTATATTAATCACAATTAAGTACCTATAATTGACATTTGTAGGTGCGGCAGTGTGTAGTTAATTTTAATATCAACGTTAAGTTATTATCGACACAAAGTTTAAAAAACGTTTATACCAAATGCAGATGGTCGGTTTTGATTGGTTTACATTTTATAAGACTCATTAGTACTATGCGTTTCAACTAAGAATGTGGCCGCCATCTTGCCATTTCAAATATAAAATTATTAAAAATGATGTTTTAAGAAAAATATATAGCAAAATAAGACTTTATACAATAAATAATCAAAACCGGAGCAAATATTTCATTTTGTGTTTACTCTGCTGCCGGTACAAAAATCGTAAGAATCGAGCAAAGTTCCGCAGTCGCGATCATCATGGGGCGGCCACATTCTTAGTTGAAACGCATAGTAGTGTTATCAACTGTAAATAATCAATACAGTATTTATTAATGTATTACGGAATGGTCATTGACTACCGACGCATAGACTGGACTGCGGTGAGATAGATGGCGCCTCTGTCGTAAGCGTCACGCTCACTGAGTGGGGGTAGAGGGTATACCTTGTAGGCGCCCTCTCAGAAAGCAGTCCAGTCTACGCCGTCGAGTTGGAATCCTCTAAACTGTGTGAGTAACTTTTAATAATTTTGTTGTTGATAATTCTTTTGTTGTTGATGTTGATTGATTTGTCAGTTATTCTATGACTGTATAAACAGAGTCTTTGTAACTAGATAAAATTATGAATGAACAATATATTTGTGAGAATTTAGTGCTTTTATTATTTGATGATTTAAGCTTAATAGTCGTATCTGTGATATTAAATGACTTAAATGATTAAACCGAGGTTCAGAAGTTCACAATTTCAGAAGCGGGATTTAATTCTGCCCTAACCGCTTTGCTTTCTGATGCATTTTGTTAAATTAATTTCCATAATTTTAATAATCTCGTTTTACCAGAAAAATACATAAGTTTGTGGGTAGTTGGTGTTTTGTCTGTATACTTTGTGTACTGGCATGTACTGGTATATGTAGTGGTACATTAGAACGATAATAGACCATAGGCAACTAATAATTCATTATTTTGAATCTTTCTTTTTTTTTTCTTTTTATTATATCAATGTTTTAAGATGGGGTCGTTTGTTTTGGGTTATATGTGTATACGGGATAGAGAACGGTTTACTGCGCGTGTTATGTTTGGTGTGTTACAGCGGATAACTGCGAAGGTAGCCAAGCCTATTCGCATCCTACATGCAAGGAACGTCGTTCACGAGGTGACCCGTGGATCAGCCGGGCGAGCGGCCGGGCTGGTGACTTGTGGTTCAGCCGGGCGAGCGGCCAGGCTGGTGTCCTGCGGTTCAGCCGGGCAAGCGGCCAGGCTGGTGACCTGCGGTCCGGCCGGCGGGGCGAGCGTCCGGACTGGTGACCTGCGGTCCGGCCGGGCGAGTGTCCGGGCTGGTGTCCTGCGGTTCAGCCGGGCGAGCAGCCAGGCTGGTGACCTGCGGTCCGGCCGGGCGAGCGTCCAGGCTGGTGACCTGCGGTCCGACTAGGCGAGCGTCCGGGCTGGTGACCTGCGGTTCAGCCGGGCGAGCGGCCAGGCTGGTGACCTGCGGTCCGGCCGGGCGAGCGTCCGGGCTGGTGACCTGCGGTCCGGCCGGGCGAGCGTCCGGGCTGGTGACCTGCGGTCCGTCCGGGCTGGTGACCTGCGGTCCAGCCAGGCGAGCGTCCGGGCTGGTGACCTGCGGTCCGGCCGGGCGAGCGGCCATGCTGGTGACATGCAGTTCAGCCGGGCGAGCGGCCAGGCTGGTGACCTGCGGTGCAGCTGGGTTAATTGCCAGCCGCGAACAGCAAAGGCAAGCGAAGTACCCCGCATCAGTAAGTCTCTTAGAATAATATTGAATCTAACACTGACACTCTTAATGCAATTTCTAGAGAATAACATTGATAGGTAGTATTTACGTTAGGTAGCATGCATACCGGGGAAACATAAAATAATAATAAAACGTTCCGGCAAATGAGGCTAACCACTCAGCATATTGCTGCACCGGAATACATATTCCGGTCCAGCGCTGTTTTCAGGATTAGCCCCTGTGACATTTTGATGACATAGATCACGGAGGACATTATCATTTATAAAATACCCATAATAATACCTATGGTCCGCAAATAAAGTTGATTTGATTTGATGCCATTTCGACCTTAAAATCTACAATATTACGGTGAAAATAAATCTTCTTCAGTACATACTAATTTCACTACAGAGTTAAAAATATAAAAATAGTAACAAAATGTGAAAAATAATATAAAATAAACTTAAATGTGTGCGCATAGCGCTAATGAGTGCGCATCCATTTACGGATGGACAGAAAAAAAATACCAGAGTTATTAGCGGAGTTTCCATCTGAGGCAAACAACTGACAAATTCTTAGCGGACATGCTAGCAAAGTGCGTTTTATTTATTACTCTCTTGAAACATATTACTTTATGACCGCGTTAGTTATAGGTGCGGTATATTTGGTAGACGTACTAACCATGCTGTTGAATGCATCTTTCATGGGATGGATGACCGTTCCGCTAGGTTGGCTGCAAAGTCAGTCCAAATACGAAGACTTGACTGGCTACTAGCTTGGCGATGCTTAATGATTCTGGATGATTAGATTTGGTTTTATCAAGATTGCACTCTGTCTCGGATTTAAGATTCTGGTAATTAGAGAGCAGGTAGTGGGCAGACGATGCCTACATTTGCTAGATAACTATGTACCAAACTATGTTTACGTGCCGGTCCTAATTGGAAAATCCTTTACTGAAAACCAGTGGATCCACACGTTAACTTTAACTACCGGTTAACTTTAACTACCGGTTAACTTTAACTACCGGTTAACTTTAACTACCGGTTAACTTTAACTACCGGTTAACTTTAACTTTAACTACCGGTTAACTTTAACTTTAACTACCGGTTAACTTTAACTTTAACTACCGGTTAACTTTAACTTTCACTACCGGTTAACTTTAACTTTCACTACCGGTTAACTTTAACTTTCACTACCGGTTAACTTTAATATTTAAAATGTTTGTTTTGTAACAAAACTTATCTTAAATTGCGATGAAACAATAGCTAAGATGATAATCCATTCAATATAATTCATGTCGATCACGTTGGACCAACCTATCGTTGGTTAGCTTGTTGGTAATAGGAGGGTGGGTCGTGCATATTACGCTCATTATATTACTCATGGATTTGTTTAGTATATTTATTTACCTGAAAGCTACGAATATTTTGTTATATTTGGCGTGCCACGGCGGTTAATATCCCGCCGAAGTTCATTTAATGCGGTTGCCACTCCCTATAGAAGGAGGGGGCTATGAATAATACTTAAAGGTGTAAACCACACACCTTCTGAAGCTGTTCTATTCTATTTGTTGTGGCTATTGATTGGGCCTGCTAATCACCGGGAGCACGTGTGCCTGCCTGCCCTATCCCTTACTCTATTGTTGACATAGAGAGATAACTCTTTATTGTACTAATAATAATTTACATAAAACATAACAAAGAATCTGCAAGTATCTACTTAGCTTTGTTCTGTGTAGGTGCTCGTTGGTACCAAAATGACCCGTGAGTGTTCCCATTAGGTGCTTAATTTGTGATCTGTTTGGGCTTAATAATTTAAACCCACAGTCCACCCTTGTGGTGGCGATGGTTTTGGAGATGTTAGGCCTTTTGTTATATTTACAACACTAGACACTCTACAGTAATAGAGATAATACGCATCCCTGTGGACATAATTCTTCACGGTAATGTTATCATTTAACAACCGTCGCCTCTATACCGTGACTTTGTGCCGAGGTTTTTATTGAATCATAACCAATAACACAGAGTGAATGTGTGCATTTTATTATTACTTTGATTTAATATGAATTGAAAGTATTGTAACAAAATATATTCATAATTAATTTCAATGATATTTTGAAGTTGGAACGCCATTTAATATCTAATAACGCTGCAGCGCAGAGTTTTTAGTCTTCGATGCATGTTCTGCGTAATTCAGTACTGTCTCTGTAGATATACCCGGTTGATACGCGCATTGCATCTTAAGGAGCGGTAGTCACCCTATAATAATAATAATAATAGCGTGCTTTATTGCAGACTCAAGATCCATATAAATTATAAATTAAATTAAATAATTGTTATAATTAATAATAATGATATATTATCTAAAATAAATGTACCTACTGTTTAGATAAGTACATATCTTCGGCTAAAATACATATTTTTAGGTGGTAATTTCCACCCAACGTCTGTAATTTGCAGTTAGCAGCAGCCTGTCAGCTAGACTTTTAATAATTCAATTATTAAATTAACCTTAGTGGGCCATCTGTTGTATATATCTATCTATCATCTTCTCCATAGTCTTGAGAGTGAATTAAGTAAGACTGATAAGCTTATAATAGATCTGGCATCCTCGTAACTTTCATCCCCTGTCATTCTCAACTTGAGAATGAAGACCAGAGATAGGTTTATAATACCGATATTTCTCAAGATTAGGTAATACTGATGTATTCGCCTGGTAATATTAAAATATATTATCACTTATACATCGGTATTATTGATATTTTAAATTATACTAATATTACCACAGTAGACTTGGTATTGCTCATCTGCAGACGGATTACCGTAAATTATCCGTAGAAACATAATGTTTGTATTGAATAATGTTCCCTTCACAAATCTGATAAACGCCAACCGAATGAATTCGAACTATTCCGAATGTTATTATCAGATTTATTTACTGCCAGTCCCAATACAATATCCTATGTATCTCTTACTGTAAGTTATAATAGTTACCATCGATAGATTTATGACATATCTCCGTTTCAATAAACAAAGACAGAAATATCTGTCCTTACTATTGTTCTAGCTTCGAGACTGAAGCTGACTAGAGATAAGAAAATTAATATCAGGTGTCATATTTTTACTTTATAACTAAGATTGCTATCGGCGGTAGAGTATTGGGACCGGCCGTTAGAGATTAGGTTAATATAAAATATTAGCGTTAATATAAAATATTAGCATATCATAGTTCGTGACATTACTAATCCACGAATCCCTCAATATTACTAATCTCTTAACTAATTTTTGCCTCAAAGTGATGGGACAAGCCCAAAGGTTCTAATAGATTTCTCATTAAGAATGATCCTAGTTTAGGAGACAGGGCTACATTAAATTGTTACAATTTTGTGATCAATAAAGATATATTATTAAGTAAGAAGTTGTCAGAAATAGTCCTTGGTACTATTACTGACAGTGTATTAAATGCCGATAGGGATATAATTAAACTAGGAATTAATGATAATGTAGAATCTTACCAATAAAAATAAAAGAAGCACTGCCCGACTAGAAAGCTGTCAGGTTGGTAGTTAACTTTGTATGAGTTGAGCGACAAGTGGCAGCTACTGGTGAAAGCAAGAAAGATCCAGGGTCCCTATAGGTTCACAGCCATGATCGTTTTCATATTGGGGCCGCCCCATTCGCCTAAAAGGGTACCAGGCGGTTCTTTACGATCGTGGCCGTGGATAAAAATTAAACCATGATAGATTTTTAAAAAAAAAACACACAACACCTATAGAAGAATATTGAGATAGCTTCCAGTGACTCTGAATATAGAGCTACGGAATCAAAATTCAGATTATTATTGCAGATTCGTTTGGTAATGTGTTGCGATATAATGACTTTTATTAATTTCTATATGCCTGGACAACCCTGGTCTTGAGCAACTCTTAAATTAGGACATCCCTGGTCCTAAATCTTTGGGAAAACCCTGGTCCTAAATCATTGGACAACCCTGGTCCCGAGCAGCTTTTAATTAGGACATCCCAGGTCCTAGATTAAGCATATATCATTACTAGCTTACCCACGCAGCTCCGCCTGCGCTATTTTTACGTTAACTAAACTTTTAATAACAGACATTACTATTAATAACCTCCTTTTTTATAGTCGGTTAAAAACTGGGACCCACTTTTTACTTGCTCTCCGAAGCACGGACCCGTTTGGTTCAAATGGCGTTAAACGGTCACCCATCTATTTAATGACCTTACCTAACGTTGCTTAACCCGATCGATTACAAAATCTTAATAACAACTCTCTATGAGTGTTCCCTTACTAATATTTATTATATTATAAAGAAAAATTGATAAAATCTGACCAAGCGTATAACCAAGTACCCATTTTGACTTTAATCCCCTTTCCCAAAAGAACCGAACCGTGCTAGATTACGGGATAAAAAGTATCCTATGTTTTACCTCGTAGTAAGATCTCAAATCATGCCAAGTTTCATTTGAATCCATTCAGTAGTTTCGGCGTGATGCTCAGCCGTGATACAGACAGACAGACAAAGGTTAAAAAAATTACATTTTCGGCCTCAGTATCGGTTATAGAATGCCCTCCAAATATAATTTTCAAAATATCTTCAATGTACAGAATTGGACCTGTTACAGTTTTATTAGAAGTATAGATTGTATTAATTAGGACATCCCTGGTCCTAGATTATGCATATACCATTACTGTATTAATTAGGACATCCCAGGTCCTGGATTAAGCATATATCATTATTGTATTATTTAGGACATCCCTGGTCCTAGATTATGTATAATAATATACCATTACTGTATTAATTAGGACATCCCAGGTCCTGGATTAAGCATATATCATTATTGTATTAATTAGGACATCCCTGGTCCTAGATTATGCATATACCATTACTGTTTTAATTAGGACATCCCAGGTCCTGGATTAAGCATATATCATTATTGTATTAATTAGGACATCCCTGGTCCTGGATTATGAATATACCATTACTGTATTAATTAGGACATCCCAGGTCCTGGAAAGCATACTATGTTTTTAAATTGTATTCTTTGATTTTCATTTATTAATGTATTAATTAAGACATCCCAGATCCTGAATTAAGCATAAGCTTAGGTCTTTTATAATGTATTGCTGCTGTTGCTTGGTTTTCAGTACCACCCTGGTCCTTTGGACAAGCCTAATCCTGAATTAACAACATTTCATATCATCTTTTTATATTGTACTGTCGATTTGATTTATTGTTAGTTAATTTTTGTATGTAAGTCAAATGATTGTCCTCGTCCGGGGTCGTACGACTAGATTTGGATGGCCGACTGTTATCAACTGTAAATAATCAATACAGTATTTATTAATGTATTACGGAATGGTCATTGACTACCGACGCATAGACTGGACTGCGGTGAGATAGATGGCGCCTCTGTCGTAAGCGTCACGCTCACTGAGTGGGGGTAGAGGGTATACCTTGTAGGCGCCCTCTCAGAAAGCAGTCCAGTCTACGCCGTCGAGTTGGAATCCTCTAAACTGTGTGAGTAACTTTTAATAATTTTGTTGTTGATAATTCTTTTGTTGTTGATGTTGATTGATTTGTCAGTTATTCTATGACTGTATAAACGGAGTCTTTGTAACTAGATAAAATTATGAATGAACAATATATTTGTGAGAATTTAGTGCTTTTATTATTTGATGATTTAAGCTTAATAGTCGTATCTGTGATATTAAATGACTTAAATGATTAAACCGAGGTTCAGAAGTTCACAGTAGGTACCTGATTGTACCTATTTTGTTGTCAGTTAAAATCATCCAATGCCATCTAGCGGCAAATGAAACAAAACGATAATCCCTACTCCCTACTAGTAACTCTGTCTGTCTGTCTGTTACCCTATAACTCCTAAGCCACTGAACCGATTTTGATGAAATTTGGTACAGAGATAGATTAGACCTCAAGGAAGGACATAGGCTACCTTTTATCCGTAAATAAAAGATTAAAGGGGTTGAAATAGGGAATGAAAGTTAGTATCATTTTTGAAGATAAAACTGCTTTACATACTTCCCTACTAATATTATAAATGCGAAAGTAACTCTGTCTGTCTGTCTGTTACGCTATAACTCCTAAGCCACTGAACCGATTTTGATGAAATTTGGTA
This sequence comes from Furcula furcula, assembly GCA_911728495.1. Taxonomy (NCBI): domain Eukaryota; kingdom Metazoa; phylum Arthropoda; class Insecta; order Lepidoptera; family Notodontidae; genus Furcula; species Furcula furcula. Next base: position 19,154,993 of record OU452262.1, on the reverse strand, counting down.
CAGAGATAGATTAGACCTCAAGGAAGGACATAGGCTACCTTTTATCCGAAAAAAAAGATTAAAGGGGTTGAAATAGGGAATGAAAGTTAGTATGTAATTTTGTCATTTTTGAAGATAAAACTGCTTTACATACTTCCCTACTAATATTATAAATGCGAAAGTAACTCTGTCTGTCTGATTTTGATGAAATTTGGTACAGATATTGGAAAGGGCTACCCTTTATCCCAAAAAATAATCTTAGAAGTAATAAATCAAAATTTCTTCTGCTGTTTTTAAATATTCGAGGGTTGGTTATACTTTAAAAAGTGAGAGATACTTAAAAAACAAGTTGAGAAAAATAATAAAAGCGCGGGCGGAGCTGCGCGGGTCAGCTAGTATATTATAATATCAGGCAGGGTGGTAAGCTAACAGCTTGTCTAAATATCGTACGTCGCCGCGGCGGCGACATTTAGCTTCCTCTGTAACTCACGGCGCGCCGCGCCGCGCCGCGCCACCGCGTTAAAGAACTTAAAGACCTGTCACCTTCCGTACATACAACATGCATACAACGCTTTAGTTAGAGAATCATTCAGAGTTCAGACGTCTAAAAGTAGCAGAAAACTCTATGATTGTTCTATGGCTGCGTTCCACTTACTGTTCACAACGATCACGCTCACGACTGCAGTTTTTCCCGTTCCACTTGCTTGTGAGCGTTAATGTCGTAAACTCAAGTGGAATGGGTTATAGAGCGTTTTGAGCGTGGAGGTAAATAATATAAAAACGAGTTAGTAAAAAGAAAGCAAAAGATTTAAGAGGTTAGGAGGTTAGGTTATAATCTGTAAGCCTTGAAAATAAACTTAAATAATTATTGTCGATCGATTTATATATATTAACAAAAAAAAATATTATTTATTATTTTATATTTAATATTAGTGGTGTATTTAAATAATTTACTGTTACGTTGTAACAACGTAAAATCATTAAAATTGTAAAATAAAAAATTTACGAACAAATAACTACAATAAATATTTTTATTATCGTACGGAACCCGCGCGACGCAACTAGTATTAGCGCTCACAGCGCTATTCAGTGTCAACATCGGGAACAGTCTAGAAATCATGTCTACAATTCTCACACCTTCACCGTCGAGATTCTTCTATGTATGCTCCTTCTCGCTCGGAAGCATTAGTGTTTTCCATTTCGTATCTCTGTCGCACTTGTTTTGTTGGCGGATAGAAAGAATGGATTGGAACTTGATTCTAGATCGCGTCGCGTACGCGTCATAGGTTCGTCTGAATATATAATTGAGTAGCTGACCCGGGAAGCGGTCATTATCATGTTTATTCTTTGTTCAGTGTAGTGCTGCAAAAAATATATAAAACAATGTAATATAATTGTGATAGTGTTGTGATTAGGCGGTTGGAACCCCCTGGTAAGTTCATACAATTACCCAAATTAATTAATTTTCATGTTAGGTAATCCAATTACAGTCTAGCAAGTAATATCTCAACCTTTTTATAGTATATTAATGTTGCTATGGCTATTTTATTTCTTAATTTCATTTCTTCTAGGTAGTGAATGTGACAGGATGTTTTAATGTCAATCAATTATAACCTCATTTATCTATTCATTCCAATAACTCTTATATATGTTTTGACACGGTATTTTCCTTATTAAATTCCTATATCTTAATATTTTAGCCCAATCAGTTTTAGCCATCACAAGAATCAGGTGAAATATAGTCTCAATAACTAATTCCATTGTGAAGACTATGCCAGTAATTTTAATCTATATTCTAATGAGTAATTGTTATTTTAGAATGTCCAGATAGATTAAACTCCATAATATCAGTTCATACTTGCAAGGAATAATCATTGTGTTTTTCATAATTAGTAGTCTAATAGAATTTTCCAGAGTAAAAATTGTTTACAAGTTTGTCATTGTAAATTAAACTTATAGTCTTGTATGAGTACATTGTTGTATAAGAATGTCTTAATTTCCTTTAAGTGTTAAAGCCAACTGTAATGTAGTGCTTATATAAATTATTCTTTATTCTATTAGTTCATCACATAGCTGAAAGATATATTTAGTTTTGGTTATTATAAGGGAAAATACCGGGGAAACAAATATTAAAAGTCTTTGTTCCTTCGTATGTTTTATTATAATTGTTAATGTAATATGTAATATTTTCTTTGTTCTGCATGGCGTTGTGGAATGGTGATTATCCGGCATATAAAACATTGGGGATTTGATTCTGGGTTGGGTAAAAATATTTTATTTAAATATTTAATTTTCTTTAAATTACATTTCAACCGGAAATGCATTTCACCACTCCATTCCGCATAATATTTAATTGTTTTGCGAAAGATACCGACGCCCATATCTGGTCACACTAGTGCCAGGGCATCGGATCTTTCGCGCTACAGAAGATGTTTCGACGCGTTCCAGGATTGGGGGTTCACCGTACCCATCGTTCACCGTACCCATCGTTCACCGTACCCATCGTTCACCGTACCCATCGTTCACCGTACCCATTGGAGTGCACCGCTAGGGGTTCACCGTTCCCCGTTAGAAGTTCACGGTTGGGTCTACACCGTGTCCGCTTGGAGTACCCCGTTACACCGTTTACCGTTGGGACTCCATCATTCACCGTACAGATTGACTGTACAAGCGGCGACGCTTCAGGCTGCACTGTAACACCCGAGCCACCGGTGCCCTTCAAGAAACAGAGTGTCGGCTGAAGGCACTACCGAAGACCCCCAAGCGTCGAGGACTCGGACGGCCAAAAGTTAAGCCCCAGCACCTTTTTATTATTCCGACCAGATAACTTCCCTGTGCCGCGAATCCACACCCGTGTGTTTTGACTTTATTTAGAGTCATTAGAGTTTGGTTCTAGTGCGATTTTTTAGAGACTATAGAGTTTTAATTTTATTAGTGGAAATTTAATTCCTGCCGGGTTAACGTATGTTTTTATTTTCGATTCAATAAACAACTTGTAATTTTACTTGTTGTTTTTATTCTTGTACCTAGCCGTCAGGCGAACGTAACAGTACGTTCAACCCACTGTCTACGTAACAGTTGGCACTGCCAACGTAACATTACGTTCAAATGTAATTAAAATGTCTTTTGCTGCAGAAACATTCACTTCTACTAAGAGCGCGTTCCACTTGGGGCCCACAACGATCACGCTCACGACCGCAGTTTTTCCCGTTCTGCTTGTGAGCGTTACCGTCGTAAACTCAAGTGGCACGATCACTAGGGTGAGTGAGCGTAAGTCATGACGTCATGAGTGACGTTTTCGCCGCGACCACAACGACCGCGGTCACTATGTGGAACGCCTAAAGGAGCGTTTTGATCGTTGTGGGCCCCAAGTGGAACGCAGCCTAAAATATCTCTTTCCACATGAAATAACGTAAGTTTCACGGTCGCCATCTTTGATGCTTTGAATTTTGAAAATGCCGCAAATTTTCTGAACGATCACTACGATCCACCTTTTTAGACGGGTCATCGTGAGCTTCGCGTGAGCGTAAGTCATGACGTCATAGGTGACGTTTTCGCCGCGACCACAACGACCGCGGTCGTTATGAGGAGTGTTTTGATCGTTGTGGGTGCCGAGTGGAACGATAAACGTTCTAAAAATAACGTCGTCGGTTAAAATTAATGCCGTATTGCGATTTGAAGCTGGCAACACAGCGCAACTGTCTGTCAACGAAACAAAGTGTCAAACAAACTGTCAAGTGTCAAACGTATCGAACGCCCTTGGTCGGCCTGCAGCGTTCCGCCCGCCAGTCGATCGTATTTTCTAATTTACTGAGTATTGTTGTTTGCGTCGGCATCGGCTTCTTGTACGAACCGTGTTATAAAATGAATACAGTGTCGTGTTTAGTGTTTAAATAACAATGCCAGTTGTGAAGTACTAGTGGTGTGTTGTGGAACCGTCGCGCCGTTCGGTGCTATCTAAGATGACCGAGAAAAATAAATCGGAAAAGATGACTAATGCCTCGAAACCTGTTCCCATGAAACTTTTTGCAGCCTGGGAAGTGGACAGGACACCTTCCAACTGCATACCCAGGTATTCTATCGCTTGAAAATAATCTACAAGTTGTATGTTTATGTTAGGAAAACATTTAGTTTTAGGCATTTGCATGCACGCATAAATGTGTTTGTGATACACAGTCTAGTTTAAATGGGCTCAGGGTCTCCAGATTAAGCATGTGAAATTTCCCCAAATCAGGTTTTATTTTTCCCCAAAAAGATAAGTTTTTGTACAATTTTCCCCAAAATTTATTTCGTATCTAATCCTCCCTTATTTACACCTACTAATTTTATAAGAGTGAAAGCGAGTTGGTTTCTTATACTATTTGTTACGCTTTAACGTATTTGGCTGAATTTTGGTTGTATAAAGATAGATGGGAACTTTTAGGTTAGAGGCTACTTTTGTCATAAGAATTATTGGTGTTTTTTTTACTATTTATAAGCTAGTGCTTGACTGCAGTCCCACCTGATGGAAAACGGCGACACAATCGAGGATAGTAAAGCACACTAGCCTATTAAAAGCTTATTCACTCTAGTCTAGAAGACATCCACATTATAATCGGGCGGGAAATCCGACGCAGGCAAACTGTTCCAGTCCTTTGCTGTCCTTATTATAAATGAAGAAGCAAATCGCTTAATCCGGAGTCCGTACTGAAGGCAAGCTCACCACATAAGGGTGTGTACGTGTCGTGCGTCTCGTCGTCCGATGTTGGAAGGGGGATGGTGGAGTCAAGTCATGCAATTCCTGCGCATACTCTCCAAAATGCATCCTGTAGAATACCGAGAGGCTGTCTACTCTGCGCCTGTGCTCTAGGCTTTGTAAATTGGCCGCTACGAACCCTGCATCACCAATAAGCCTCTTAGCACGCCTCTCCACTGAGTCGAAAGCAGCAAGATGTTTTTTTTTTCAGCACCAGCCCATATGTGACTACAGTACTCCACACACAACCGGACTTGTGCTGTATATAGCATCAAAAGCTGCCCCGGTGTGAAGTACCGGCGGACCTTTGCAAGGACTAGTAACTTACTTGCAGCTACCTTGGCCTTGGACTCAATGAACCGCCCAAAGTTGTGGTTTGAAGAAATATCAAAACCCAACAACTGAAGGTGATACATTCTGAAAAGTAGGAGCCAAGATGAACGTACTCCTTTTCGCGGTGAACAGACACGCCTGAGTTTTGGTGGTATTGAATCCCACAAGATTGCCATCACCCCATTCGGGGACTGCCTGAAGTGTGAGATTCGCGCGCTCCACCATGGCTACTCTTTCAGACTGGATAAGCTCCTTACTCTCTCTCCAGTCATCTGCATACCCATAGATAACGGACATCAGCAGATCGTTGATATGCAGCAGGAAGAGAGTTAAAAAAATGTATTTAAGTATTAGTATCAGTTGTCTGGTTTCCATAGTACAGGCTCTGCCTAGTTTGGGATTAGATGACCGTGTGTGGATTGTCCCAAGATATTATTATTATTAGTTACGGAGAGAACGGATCCCTGAGGAACTCCGGCATTAGTCGTCAACGGTTCCGATGAGCAACCGTCAACAACCACTCGGAGTGACCGTTCACTCAGGAAGTCCTTTATCCAGCCGATCAAACCAACCATATGCCGTACGCTGGCAGCTTGTTTAAAAGGCTAGCGTGTCAAACCCTATCGAAGGTCTTCGAGACATCCAGAGAAACAACGAGCGCTTTCCCATTTTTCTCGAGGGCCTCACCCCATAAGTGAGTGAGTGTGTTCCAGAGACACCCTCGCCCGCCATTCTGACCATTGACCGTGAGGGGGACAATAACGGAAGAGTAATGTTAACAACATTGTATTGTTTTACGTGAGACATTGTGAAATATTTTTGATTTTTAACCTTTCTGAATTAGAGTTTTGTTTCTCCCCAAGCTTTCGCCAAGAAAAATTGTGTTCCCCAAAATTTTCCCCACAGTTTTCGTTTCCCCAAAAGTTCCCCAAAGGTTTTATTTTTCCCCAAAATGGGGAAAAAAACCCCCAATCTGGAGACCCTGAATGGGCTTCATAATACGGGCGTAGCATGAGTTTGATTTGCCGGCATAACGGCGCTGTACCATGTCCTTTCTTTAATCTCAAATGGTTATTGAGTTGGTCGTAAAACTTTCACGCCGTGTTAGGAATGTAATTGATAGCATTCTTATTTGATTTATTTCGCTGACAATGACTGGTACAAGTTATTATCCTTGAGTCCTATATATACCTGCATTGTATTATAGTAATACAAAAGTTTACTCTAAGTTATTTTAGTTGACCTATTTGTTTGTATTCTAATTTAATTTGAATCTAAACTAATTGTTTAAAAAAAAGTTAAGTGTGCAAAAAAGATTGGCTTAGCTGTCACTGTGGTGGGAATGAGTAGTGGAATTAGTCCCAAAAAATGATCTACTGTGTGAATTAGTTATGGTTATTTGGTTTAGAATAAGGCAATACATTTTTCACTGAACTTAAAATAAAACTGATAAATTCAATTTTTTAAAACATTAAATAATGAGTCTGAAACTGTCTGAAGTCATAACATTGCTAATAAAACTATTGTCAAGTAAATAGGCATACAATAATAAATATATACTGATAATTTTATTACACTATATTTGCTACAATAAACATGATAGTATTATCTGTTCAAAATGAACTGTTTCATATTATTGTATACTATAATTAGATAATGATATCCATACAATATGTGAAGCAAACATACTTATGGTGTATACTCAATTACTAATTACTTTATGTACTGGGATTATATTCTCTGTGTGTACAAATCATTATCATTTCCTAGTGCATTGTTAGAGATAGTTGTTTATCCTACTTGTATGTATGCACTCATAATTAGCTTTAATTAATACTGATATTTATTGCTATGCTTTTGTGTGAATAGGTTCCAAACATAATAACATTTGTATTGAATTATAGTGTATATACAAATATAATATTCTCCAAAAGCGGTTTCTCACAGACATTACACCATGAATCGTCTGTAATAGATGTAAAGGCCGTAGTAGTAGTAGTAGTGGCATAAATTGATTTTTCTGTGAATAATAAAATAAATTACCCCACTATCAGTCTTTTAGTATTTTCATAAGCATAAGTAAATATCCATAACTACTATCGAATGGACATGGTTACATTCTTAAAAAAAATGGTAAACGGTGATAACTCATCATCATGATCATAGCCAAAAGACATCCACTGCTGAACAAAGGCCTTAGAAGGGAGGGGGTTGTCATAATCCGCATGCTTGGCAGGCATCTGGGGGATCGCAGTGTAGGTTATAATATATCCAATAGAAAGACACTGCTGCCCATCTTCTTGTTTTCCTCTAGTCGTCTCTTACGGACACCCAATTGGTGGAGATGGGTGGGTGCTATTCTTACCTGGACACCCCACAGGTAATACCGATACCTCAACTGTCAGCAATATCTTAGCGTAATCTTATTCGTTTTTTCACTCTTTATCACATTAGTAGTTCTTAAAGTATACAACTGAGGCCCCTTAGTTTAAGCAGCTCTACTGCATTCCTTCAATAAAGCTATCTTCCAATGGCGTTCTTCTAAGTGAGTTTACCCATACTGAATTAGGAGTAACTTTGATGGTGCCTGTGAGACCATAGTTATTTCCATTTGCTGCTGGCATAGCAATACTTCTATCACAAGAGCCTTCTTGTATTCTGAATAAGCTAGTGCACTTCCATTCATAGCCGCATCACCTCATTCCATTAGGTGACATCATAGTCAAGTTATAATTTAGTAAATCATGACGAGCCCTTTGGTCTAGTGGTTACTCTGGCCACTACCTAATAGAATGTGGGTTCGATTTCCATCTTGGGTCTGGTTGTCATTTATCTATACCTACTTATAAGTATGTATATAAATATTTTTTTTGTAATTTTATATTTTACAATCTTTCTAGCTGACATTCAGCAATTCTTGAGTCTTTAGAAGATAGGTTTGAACGGTACCACAGTGTATAAACTAATACAGTGGGTCGACGCCTTTGATGTTTGAGTAAAAGCCGACACCGCATGGCGTACTCCTTAGCACGTAGGGTTGTCACAGTTGGTTTTTATAATTTACTTAAAATATTATATTATTACTTATGTGGTCATAGTTAATTTATAACTGCCGCACTCACAAACGTCAATTAACTTTAATTACAATGAAGTTATTTTTGTAATCTATTTATTTCGACTCTCCGAGCCTCTTATGATTATTTTTTAAAAGTAATTACGAAATTGTTGATAACTCTACTCACAATCAGCGTATAGTATTAATTGGCTTCAAGTGTCGAAATAATACAATTTCAAAAAATGACTTAATTGTAATTAAATTTAATTGAGGTTTGTAGGTGCGGCAGTAAGTAAAGTATATTTCAATTAGCGCACGGGATGGTAATGATTTCTTTGTTTATATTTACTTTATTTATTGAAGTTCTTCCTAGTAAGAAATACAAAAAGGCATTTCATGGAGACAAACACAAATAGAGTTTTACAATGTTATGTAATATATTGTAATTAATTAATAAATTTCCAAATCGTTTATTATAAATGGTCAACTGAAAAATATTTGTCGATTTGTATATTTACTGGATTTGACATTTCTGTTAATGAAATGTATAAAATATGTCAGTCATTTTCGATTTGAAAATGGATGTCATTTTCGTAATCAGCACCCCGAGAAACCTAGAAAATGACACCAATAATTTTTTTTTAAAAGAAAATATTCGCCAATTTGGATTTGAAAATTGATGCTATTTTCATAATCAGCACCCCGAGAAACCTCGAAAATGACACCAATAATATTTGATTTGAAAAAAATGAAAACATCCGCCATTTTGAATTTGGAAACGGATGCCATTTTCGTAATCAGTACCCCGAGAAACCTCGAAAATGACACCTATAACATTTTTTGAAAAAATAAATTATACGCCATTTTGGATTTGAAAATGAATGCCATTTTCGTAATCAGCACCCCGTGAAACCTCGAAAATGACACCAATAACATTTTTTTGAAAGAAAAAAAAATATATATTCGCCATTTAGAATTTGAAAATGGATGGCATTTTCATAATCAGCACCCCGATAAACCTCGAATTGGCACCAATAACATTTTTTGAAAAAAAGAAAATAGCCGTCGTTTTGGAATTGAAAATGTGAAAATAATATCTCTCTCACAGAGCACAGGTAGTATAAACCATTATAACTGATTGCAAAAAAATACATACACGACGAATTGAGAACCTCCTCCTTTTTTGAAGTCGGTTAATTAAAACAAATACGCGTCAGCCTTTAAAGTTATGTCCCGAGCTACTAACTAATTCGGCCGGCAGCAGCGTACGCAGCTCGGGCGCGCCTACCCGCGTCTCACGCCTCACACCCCGCACGATTGCCCTGTCTAGACGGCTTCGTTGGACGACTGTATTGGTTTATAGACTGTGACGGTACCTACATGTCCGTATGTTCTTAATTAATCCACACCAGAAGATCTTGAGGTATTTTTCTTTTCAATCTCTTAGGTTGAGTCGGCTCAGTCATTAAGTGCTTTGTCTTAGATTTATCTTTATATACAATAGTACTTTATATAAAGTATATGACTATTTGTATCAGTTGTCTGGTTGCCATACCACAGGATATGCCTAGTGGATTGTTCCAGGTTATTATTATTACTAAGTGGGTGTCTCCATGAGGATGTTCCTGATTCACATAGCTGTGATTGTTGTTATGATACCAGTTTTAACTCAAGGGCAGTGGTAGCATTATTCAATTGAATTTTTATTTCTACTGTATCGGGTCTGATCTACATACACTCAGACGAGTGTGTTAAAGTAGCTTAAAACAAAGCATGATTTACTGTTCGGCTTATTATTGTTCTCATTGCTTATGGCATTGTATTCAAAAGACTTATGTTAAAGAAATTTAATTCTTTCCACAACATGATTTTTTGAAAGAATAGGTATATAAAAATAAGTATAGGTCAAATGCGCGTCGGATTCGCGCTCCAAGAGTTCCATACCTTCTTTGGACCTATTAAAATTATTTCACTATTCATCTAACAGCTCAGAGGGCAAAAATAACAAACCGCAAAAGTACGTTTGTCTGTCGAGGCTTTTTTTGGCTTACTAAAAAACTGTACCTACTACTTAGAAATATAATTTAATTTTTCTTGTAAAATATAGATAATAATGAAAGTAATAAGTTACAATGCTAATAGGAAAAATATTCCCCATCATCAAAATTTCTATTCCATCTAACTGCTAGCCTCGTGATATCTTAGCCCTAATAGTTCTCCAGAGTAAGCCTAATGGGAACTGAACCCCGGGACCGCACGATTGGCATAAAAAAACATTTGATATCAATGTTACAACAATTGCTGCACGTATTTTATTGGCCATGAACAATGATATTTTATACAATGTTTATAATAATCATTGGCCACGAACTAACGCAAAAGGCATCCTGATCATGACCTTCAAGAATTCAATCCTCTCCTTTTTCATATGAAAATGATCCGTGTCAATCTGTAGTACCTATTGGCACGTTTTAACACATACACAAAAATAGAGTAAGCTTAATCATACTTCGTGACCCACAAGTTCGTGTTTTGCACAAGGAAATGCTTTAAGGGGGTAACATGCGCCAATGACCTTGAGAATCTGGCCGCTCCGGCCGAGAGTTGTCATCGTAGAGGGCGCTACCAGCAAATATGAATATTACATTTGAAAAATCATAGACTAAAAATATGCAGATGTGTCGAATAGAGTTTTGTTAATTTTGCCTATTCCGTTATAGAATGAAATGATGCAGTTTAATAACGGTAACCCACTGTTTTATATCTTGATGTATACCTTGGCGTGCCACCTAATTACAATCTGAAAACCCAACCACTTACAGTGGTAACGTAGTTGACGTGTTGCATCAGGATACGGATTATTGCATTTCATATTCCAAACTTCATATCAAAGGTTCAGTCCGTCTATTATAGAATGGCCAATGCCCGACTAGTGAGACTTATACATACTTCTGTTCTATTGTTGGTGGTTATTAGGTCTGGTTACAACCGGCACGCACTTCGACCCAGCTGAATACATTGTGCCTGCCATTCGGAATCCATATACATTCGTACTACTTATAACTTACAGTCACAGCGGATTTTTGTGTGTCTGAAGTTAGGGTTGACGAACCATTGCGCAAGTACAGTTGTGAGTTCTGAATACATAAACATAAAAATAGCTACTGCGCAGCGTCTTGCCGTGACTACTGTAAGCGTACTTGAAATGAAACTATGCACAAAGTTCTAAGGTTTCTGTTCTGCACGTCAAAACGAAAGCGTTTAACAGAGCCTTCAAAATATAGTTGATTTTTTTTAAAAAGGGAACTTTTTAACATATTTCGTAAATTAGTTCCAAATTCTCTAACCAATAAACATCCATCTGATAGTTGAGCTTTTTGATTCCTGGAAAAATGAACTGAAACCAAATTGATGATTGATTGCGATGTTCGAGTATGACAAAGAGAGTGACTTAAGATGCTGCAATGCATGCCAGTGGCTCTGATGAGATGCTAGCGGTATTATTGAAGACGCGTGTAACTGTAATGTTTCCTATTGCGTATATTATCTTTAAGAGCGGCACAAGTACCCGAATCTTGGAAGCTTGCTAGCTTCCAACCTTACTCAAGACCAGATACCCAACGTCGACCCAAGTCGTGCAGACCCAAAAATAAATTATTTTTATTGTGACAATTAGTTCCATGATAAGAATAATAGCACCCATCCATCTCCTCCCGTTGGGTGTCCGTAAAAGGCGACTAAGGAAAAACAAGAAGACGAGCAGCAGCGTCTTTTTACTGGATTACCTACCAACTATCTGCGATTCCCAACCGACTGCCAGGCGTGGGGATTATGGCAACCCCTCCCCTCTAAGGGAGAGAGGGCCTTTTTTCAACAGTGGACGTTTCGGCTGCTGATAATGATGTAGATGAGTTCCGTGATCGACTCTGTAATGGCCATCGAACTGAAACTATGATAAGACACTTAACTTTTTCCATAATTAAGTACAGGTAAAAACGACCCAGACCCAAGACAAACAGATTATGTTCATGCACATGAATGTTTGTCCTGTGTGGGAATCGACCCCAAGATCTTAAGGTCAGCGGCCAGGGTAGCAAACTACAAAATCAACGGACCTGTGTTGTTATTCAATATACGTGGCTGCCAAAGGAATCCGTAGCACTGTTTGTTTGAACGCACGAATTCAGTAATAGTCTTTTTTAGTGTAAGTTTCAGTTTTCAATTAAAATAGTTTGAACGACGTTCCGGGCGCTTACCCCGCCCGCATGTATTTTGGGCCGGCACGTGCAAGCGATTGTCGTCCTAAAGGTGATAGACCGTTCGTGACCGCGAGAGTACGTAACGTAACTTCATCTTGAGTTATGTACCCATCGCGGGGTTTGAACTACGCGGAGCATTTGACATTTTATTTTATTTTTTCTTTAGCACACTTAAATATGTACAAGGCGGACTTAATGCCTTAGGCATTCTCTGCCAGTCTACCTTTGGATGATGCAGAGGGTAATAGTGGTAGGTGCATAGGTAATGTAAAATTTAAATAGATATTTAATTTACATTGATTCTAATAAGCAATCTGGTTTTAGAGTAACTAACATTTTAACACGGTGGTATTTTTTCTCGTGCCTGCCAACAACACCATCAGTTTATTGTTACGCAACTTAGTTAAGTAACAAGGTATTACCTGATAGTAATCGAAGCACCCACCCATAGAAAAGTCTCTTCCTGTCCCTGTCATCCAAAACTATAATTATAGCCTTTTGGTCCGATAGTTATTTTGCCAGCTACGGTGACCTTCTACTTATGTTACATAGTGGAAGAAATCTAAGATTAAAGTGGCGCCACCTAGATAGCACATGAGTACCCTTCCAACTTAACTATCCAGATGTCTCAAAAGACGAGCAACTGTCCAATGCAACTGTCCAATGCAACTGTCCGTAGGTAAGCGTGTTGCTCACCACTAAGCCAACCACCCAGGTACTCGACTCGTTGCTAAGTTGCAAAAACCAACATGATAGTAATAATAACACCGTTCATGTTTTGACAAAAAAAACATAATGTAAAGGATATCATAATGTATGTCATTTTGTCGACCTACACAGTATTAAATAGTAAGATCATATATGACTCTGATACGCTTTAATAGTTAGGCATAATACTCGGCAATGATACTTTCGCATACTCTATGATGAACCAAAAATATGGTATTACTATAAAAATATCTTTAATTAAATATAGAAGTATAGATTTCATTTGAAATTATTTATAATGTTATAATTATACCATATGTAACATATCTTAATTAAAAATATGTTCAAAATCATTTAAATTAAATTCGTCTTGTCAAAAAAAAATCGAGCACGTCCACCCTCCATAACAGTCCACGAAAGACTGATGGAAGGAGATCGCGGGGGCGCTGCAAGGGGAAATGCATCGCGTACGAGGTTTTTCTATAATTTCTTGTAAAACATGAATGAAATTAAGAAATGTAATCAATACAAATTGTAGAATAGGTTATTATGCTTTTTATAGTCCAAGTTTGACGTCTATCCGATGAACGGATATTGAACGCTAACACAATTTATATCCAACGTAGTACATTTTTTAAATACATATTGCTTGAAAACGTTATATTTAATCCAATATCTAATCAATAAAACTATTTGCTGAAGATCTGAGGTATAAGTACATATAATTTTCATAGCCAATGCAATAGCGGATTGATCCATCGAACTCTTTAAACTAAGGCTGTTTTTGCAATTTTACCGTTGTTACCCCCTTAAACCCGTTTGTTAAAGTTCCGAGTGCTACAGTAGGTACATCAAGTTTTAATTGGAAGAAAAAATATATCAATTATGCATGCTGTTCAAGTATCGTGAAGGAGACGATATGACCGTTTTCTTTATTAATCAATTCAAGATAATGTCAAATGTTACCTATAATGTAGACTTGGAGAGTATATATTATATCGACGATAGTATATTTTGATACCTTAAAAAAGTGTTTTTTTTTATACTACCAAGGTGGAAAGCAAGGGTGCGGCCCGCCTGATGGTAAGCAGTCATCGCAGCATATTAGACGATAGCAACAACAGAAGAATCACTAACGCGTTGCTGACCCTTAAGACGTCTTTGTGTAATTTCACCAACTACGGTGTCCATCACGCCGGAACACAGTAATGTTTACACACTGCTGCTTGGCGGCTGAATATACTATATGATATATATAGGCGGCGGATATTACGGAGGTTGAAATTCTTCAATATGAAGTCATAGAAAGATCACGACAATCAATGAGATCTTCTAGTGAGTCTACTCGGGACCGATTATCCAGAATGCGCTTAGTGAACATATTATTTTGCATGTCCACTAGGCGCGTGGGATGCAGGGACGGGGAGAACGAGAGAAGTGTGCGAGAGACGCAGAACAAAAAAGGAACTCCGTTCTGAGCGGATGACCATAAGACACCTCTCAATTCTTTTAAATTTTGATTAGATTTTTGTCAGTTAGGCAGTTTATGGTTATGGCAGTAATAGGGACTTATTTGTTAATAATCATCATCATCAGCAGTCGAAAGACGTCCACTGCTGAATAAAGGCCTCTCCCTTAGAAGGGAGGGGTTTGTTAATAATAGAAGTACAAATTGATTTAATTTCTTTTAGTAAATTAGCTGTACAAGAAGGCTGTTCGTTTTACTGTAAAGTCTACGGTTATCCATATAAATGAAATTAATTATTACGGCAAGTGTTACATTTTTGACAATGTATTCATAGTAGTATAAGTAATTATTTAATTACGTGACGCTCACAGCTGCTGTGTCGCTATGCCGTGCCATGCGTTGTTGCGGACCAAATAATTATATTAATGTCCTTCTCACAAATACGCCTATAAGGTCAGACTTCATCACTTTTCTCAATAATGATTGGAGCACACTAGCTGATTAATAAGCAATTAACAACACAAAGAAAAACCTTTGTTATGCATCATCGCTGTGTCGACTGCGAAAGGGATGAGCGATGATGGTTCCAACTCGCACCGCCACGAAATAAACTACAGAGGGCCTAGGCAAGTAGTCATTCTACAATACGAAACGCTAGAAAAAAAATGTATGGAAATGAGATATCTCTCTTCTCTCATCTTCACGTGACTTAGCGATGTTATATGTCATTTCCATACATTTTTCTATTCTCTAGCTAGAGTTTCGTATTGTAGAATGAAAACTTGTCTAGGCACTCAGGTTAGATTTTTTTATTGCTTTCTGACAGAAACGTGAACCTTTTACGTGATGTGCAGCATCCACCACCTTAATACTTTACGATTGGAACACACTAGCTTATTAATAAGTAATAATAACTAATAATACAAAGTAAATCGACTGCAAAAGGGATGAGCGATAATTGTCCCACAGCCGCCAAATAAACTATATGTTACATTGTATTGCTTGCCAAAAACATTCTTGCCTCGCGAACCTTTCATGTGATGCTGCAAACCACCTTAATACTTTCTCGGAATTAATTACCAGTCTTTAAAGTAAAATTGGGCCAGTAACGAATGAGTCACACGATGAGCTATTACAGGTTATGCTAATGCAGCCGATTGATGCCAAACACGGAGAGATATGAACGTCTGCGTATGTTGTACGAACACATGAGTCACTTGTGGTTCGAAGGTATACGCAACCTTTGGTACGATCAACACATCGACCGTGTCCACCCGGAGATGTTTACATAAGTTTTATGTAATGTCAATTATGGACGAAAATGACGGCCATATTTCTTCATGTTTCAATGAAAGTGTGCAAGGTAGGAATTAACTTGTTACGAACTTTGGGTGTTTCGGTTGACGACTGATTTTGTTTAAAACAAGTATATGGCTTGAAGCCATTGGCTTCAAAAACGAGACGCGTTTAGAGTAACTGACCCAATTTGTAGATAAATAGGACATTAAACTGTATAATAATGTGAACTTTGAATCGAAAGAAACAGATAAAATAATATGATTGGCTTAACCAGCCAGCAGTAAGTTTGTGTTTTGCTAGCACGCACCATTCTACTCACTCCAGCCAGGGGTAGCCATACAATGCTCGTCGTAATAAGTATGGAACTTTATGGAAGCGAGCGTGACCGAGACGAATGTACTAAAACATTGAACTAGTACTCGTATGAACAAGTTCTAGTTCGGAGCGCTCCGACCAGAGTGATCGAAAATCTAAATAGGGCTAAGCACGAGCGCCGAATATTGGTTCTTTGCAAATTGCCAAATAAAAAATAAAGCGTACTCTGAGAAAAAAAACCACATGAATTTTACTACCCTTTAATCAAAAGGACAGGAGCTTTAGACAGACAGAAGACTAAGCTTGACTATAAGTACTTTAAGTAGTCACGTGACGTCACCAAGAAGGTCTCAACGGAAGACCAGCCCCCCTAGACAATGTAACATTCTACAAGCGTTAACGAGAATAGAAAGTATAAAAATGTATGAGTATTACATATGTCATCGAAAAATCACGTGACAAATTGTAGGGAATTGACACCGTTAACGAATGAAGAAATAGATTCGCTATGAAGCGATTGCATCTTGTCTAGGCCCTCAGCGCTGGTTGTGCTGTCGCTACCAGCATTATGCTGAGTTGAGACCTTTTTGTGACACATTGTTTATAATACTTAATGTTTTTTTCTGTTTTGTTTTTTTGTGTGTCACGAATAAATGTCTTCTTCTTCTTCTCTCTCATTTTCTGCTTTAGCGAATGGACGAAACATAATAGAGTGTTTAAAAAATCGGACAGTACCTATTCGATGTTACAATACAATTATACATAATTTATATTAGGTACTCTTTTGTTAAATATTTCTATATTTTTACTGATTTGCACCAGCAGCATAGAAAATTTTCCCCTTACTGAATGGAGTCGGGCAGGAGTTTTTTAACATCGTGTATCGTGGAGTGTCCAGATAAGAATAGTCTCCTTCCTTTGGTTGTCATAAGGGAAAACAAGAAGACGGGCAGCTGCGTCTTTCTATTGGATTACCTACCACCTATACTGCGATCCCCAAGCCGCCTGCTAAGCGTGGGGATTATGGCAATCCCTCCATTTTTATAGGGAGGCCTTTGTTCAGTTGTCTTTCGGCTGTTGATGATGAAGTTTTATTAATTTAGTTTCTATACTCTATAATAAAAGTAAAAAGTAATTATGTAGTTGTAATTACAACATTGGGGTCATGGCTACAAACTCTTAACTAATGCACATAATTTGTATGTTTATTGTTTTATTGCTTGCTTCGCAAGGTCGCCTGTTTTCGCGGCAAGTGCACAACCTCGATAGCTATCGGGCCGTTTTATTTATATAAAATCGTATAAAATTACGAGCTGTAGTACCAGATTAACTAGGTGCTAGGACCTTCTGCTAATGACCGTCTTGCCAAGGTGCCCTAACACCAGCTCTAGCACTGATTGTAATCTTACTAAAACGTGAATTTGCAAAAGTGGTCTAGGATATTGTCAGTTTGGACTTTTGGTGGTTTGAAGCTCAATGGTGCGAGAATTTTGTAGTCACTAGTCACTATAAGAGAAACCACCAGATCATTCACACACACACAGCTCGCTGCCGAAATCGTGGCGTAGAACTCTTCGATACGTCAGCAATTGAGTAAGGGCTAGGGCAGGCACAAAGGATCCAGCTGGTTCGAAGTGCGTTCCGGTGGTTACCGGCCCCAAATTAATAGCCAGCAATAGTAGAAGAAAATAAGAGAAACCACAATGACTAACGTATCGCTTACCATTTAAACTACTATTAGTAAAACCAAAGAAGTAAATATTTATGTAAAGTATGTTGTTTTCGAGTATCGTAGTCACCGATGGCTTGAAGTACAAGTTTCCGTATTCAAGTCAATGACAAATACTCTAAAATATATTAAATAAACACGTGTATTCACGCTTTGTGTAACCTTTACGTTGTTGGTCGTTTCATTAATGTGACTAAACAAACAGAATGCGAATTTACGCGAGACAACATTTGATGGTGGTTCCATTTTATGCTTCGATTTCAATTTTACCCTAGTTTTATCTCTGTCATTCTTAAGTTCCACATCAACGTGATGCTGGATTTCGGAATCTCTGTTATTGTTTCTATTAAACCCGAAGATAACTAGAATGTGTGTGTGAAAAGGCAGGATTCAGAAAGTTATATGTTTTCGACAGTGGCGTGCACACACTTTTATGCCAGGATAGGCAAAAAAGCTAACTTCTTTGATTATTTACTATATTTTGATCATTCTTAGGGTAGGCTGTCTTTTTGCCTGTATAGACTCCACACCACTTTTGAAAATATTGCCGTTCAATCTCGCGAGTGTCTCCGACGATAGAACTATTGATGATTGAAATTTTGTCCATTATTTGTAGAGCCTCAAAACTCATGCATCGCGGTTTACAAACTGTAGTTTTTATTAGGATTAAACGTTCAAGTATGTCCAAGGTAGCCCTGAGCGCTCGTTACTATAATAGGTGTCCCAAATACCGGTAAATCGTTATCCTACAGTTACAAAGCCGTTGTCGCGTTCGCTCGTCGTCTAATCAGTAGGGACCCCATATCGTGTGACAAATGGGGTTCAAGCTTTAATAGCTTTACTTATCTCGTTACTAATGAGTACCGTATCGCATTTTAATGGTTGTACTTATGTATGTAAAAGTCGTAAATAATTTTAACAGATATAGAGAGTGCTTCATGGTTATTTTGTACTACAATATGCAGAGAGAACCGATGGCGATTATACACATTGTTACATACTTCTTTTGCATTGAAAACAGCTATGCCAGGATGCCTATCTATATATGGTACTACCAGTGGCGTGCACACACTTTTATGACAGGGTAGGCAAAAAAGTAATTTTCTTAGGATTTTTGTCATATTATAGTCATACAGAGAAGTTGTAGGGTAGGCAAAGTCTTTTTGCATGTATGGGCTGCACGCCACTGGCTACTACTAATACTTTATAAACTCGTCCAAAAACAATTGAAACTTTACGCCTAATTTTTTTATTGTAATTAGCAATGTTTGGAAAGTTTCCTAACAGTTTATGAAGAACAAATATGTACATGCTATCATATAATGTTACCCAGATACCGCACGCCAGATGTTCTGTATCGTTTTGCGTATGATATTTATTGAAAAACCTGCTATGTTTCACACTGTTTCTTGTTTGTTGCTTCAATATACCAGAATAGGAGTAAAGTCACGCCGTAAACCTTTATTGGCTACAGTCAGCCAGCTAAATAAGAACCCAATTCTGTTTTTGTATCGTAAATAAACTGTTCCAATCAATGATATTTTACTATATAATATAATTGGTTCCAATATCATTGTATATAATATCATTGGTTCCAATAATGCTTTTACAAAGTGAACGATCTTTTATACACACAAATAGGGCTTCGTGCAAGTTTGTTAGTTTAATACATTTGAATATGGTAAGTTTCTCTGTTCTTTCTCTATGGTAAGAAATATAATGATCTTGTTTTGATGGTGGTGGGTAGGCTCTTTCTTTCCGCATAGTTCCCGCGGGACGGGCCCGTTGGTCTAGTGGTCAGACACCCTGCCTGCTAACCGATGGGTCGTGGGTTCGATTCCCGCCAAGTGTCTGGGTGTTGTTTATCTATTTAAGTATGTATTTACAACAAAAAAAAATGTATATAAGTATTAGTATCAGTGGTCTGGTTTCCATAGTACAGGCTCTGCCTAGTTTGGGATCGGATGACCGTGTGTGGATTGTCCCAAGATATTATATTATATTATTATATTATATTAGTTATAGAATATCCTTTAGGATTTTCCCATCATCATCAGAATCACACAAAATAACATCTGTGTCAGTGACTGGCGTCTGATCGGAGTGATCAGAATAGATAAAAAGAAAGGAGATTTCAATGGTTAACATTAAAACACAAGCAAACAAAATAATTAATATTAATATGACACAATATTGACCCTAGCGAGCCCAAACAAGGAAACCCTGCAATATGGCAATCCGACAACTTTTAAATATACTTGGATCTTAAGCGCCTAGATAAAAGCTGTCGTGTGTGACATATTTATATTTTACATGAACGTTTGTCCTGGGTGGAAATTTTACAATATTTAACTATCACACGTACTGGCCCGACAAAATGCCAATAATATTGTCATTCTAAAGACACTACCTACCCAGTAGTGATAAGTGAACGATGCATTCTAATAAACTTGCATGCAACAGTCTACGGCTGTGATTGCAGTTCGCTGTACCTATTGAATTACAAACCACAATGTAAAGACTATATTGCGTACCTGTGATAAAGCGCTGGCCTACTCGTAAAGCGGTGCCGCTCACATTACTACAATAATTGGACACGATGGCTGTAAAATACAATTACTCTGCACTTACAATTGGTTCAGTAAATCTTAAACAGCAATTTCGCGTCGGCCCGATATCTGATACCGTTAACTGCAATGAGTGTGAACAGTCCAGACAGATTGGTACAGTTTTTGTGAACTGGTCGATGCCCCACCTACCTCGAGCTCTATCAAAACTCTAGGTATCTAATATTACTTTATACCTACATTTTAGCAAAACGTTCTCTGGCACTAAGGCCATCGATATACTATACCAACTAGATTAGCTGTCACGAACAAAATGACATCGAAAATGTGGTCGCGGTTACATATACTTACACAACTATACACGTAGCTAGAAATTGTAGAAAATAGTTTTAAATAATTCGGAACGTCGGACTAATAGAAGCCTTCACATGTAGTAATAAAGTCTAATTCTGTATGCAGTAATGTTGGCACATAAAACCTTTACATCGGAGACAAAGAAAAATCAATAAAACCGCCAAAGCTATACGAAAAAAAGTAGTTGTTTTGACTTAAACAAAAATGTACTCATTTAAAAGAATTATGGTAATGACGTGTAGTTTAACAGTTTCGTATAGACAGTGGCGACACGCCTATCGGCAACATTAATTTTGTCAGTCTCTAGCGGAGAAAATATCAAATAAATAATTTTTATTTCGTATTATAATGATATCTTACTTATATTTATTATTTAAACTAGTAGTAATAAGAACACGAAACGAAAAAAAAATTCTCCATCTGCAATTTTAGTATTACGATAAGTATTATATTATTTGGACAGTTTATAAACGCGCAATAAGGAATTTCGATACATCCTGTTGTCGGCTCGTACTAATTTGAAATAGATCGACAGCCGTCTCCGTAGCTCTATTTTCGTGACCACTTTTCGGGTCGTGACAGCTAATCTAGTTGGTATAGTGTATCGATGACTAAGGCCTAATTCTGATGAAAATATGTATATTAACTGTGATACTAAAGATACTGCATTTGCATTGCTACATGAATATACATTGTTGTTTCTAGATACGGACGTGAGAACAAATCCAAGACATTCATAACTGTAACGAAAAATTGTTTCGATCCTACAGTTATGTTAAAACAGCATTGCTTGCAAAATTCCTTCATTATATTTTATCTATCAGCTATAGTTGGCCCGGGTATTCCTAAAGTTTTGTGAAATATACATTTTTATTTGTCCAAGTGTTCATATTTCGTTAAGCATTTGGCTTGATGGTTAATTTAAATTCAATGAAAGGTAAAACGATAATTTGAGTTACTTTTCAGGTATTAAAAATATCAAGTAAGTATTAAAACCAAGGTCTTTTATCAAAGACATAAAATTGTTTATTCGTATAAATTCTTAGCCTGCACATTTTAGGCATTGAATTTTCTTTGTTAGGTTTTAAAACATAATTGGATTTAACATCAAGGTTGCGCGGTATAACTGCCGCAGGTTATTACGTTATTTGCAATATTGTTTCGTTACCAAAATGTATGCTTGCTTAGTGTCCTCATTCTGAATTAGGTACATGTTCTATTTGATGGAAATTTTGCTCTAACGCGGCTGTGTCTACTCGTTCTGTAGGATTCCGATTTTTGCTCAAACGCATCTATATTCTTCTATCTAGGACATATCTCATTCACCTCAAATGAGTCAATCAAAAGATTTCATAGGCTTGATAC
The DNA here is from genome assembly GCA_911728495.1 of Furcula furcula. Lineage (NCBI taxonomy): Eukaryota > Metazoa > Arthropoda > Insecta > Lepidoptera > Notodontidae > Furcula > Furcula furcula. Next base: position 19,132,827 of record OU452262.1, on the reverse strand, counting down.
TGTTCTCTTAGTAATTAATATCAAGTAATTTGCGTGTTTCATGGGTATATGGTGAACGGTTTTCAGATAATTTATTGACGTTATTATGATGTTAAGTAAATTAATCCATTTTCTTAAATTTTGCTTCACATTGCATTTTTATGACACTTTTATTACTTATTAGTGCATAACTATCAATTAATTAGGGCCATAAATACCGATTGTCACAATTTCTTGCCTGGTTGTAGATCACATAAAGACGTGTAATGTAGGTTTATTTCGAGCTTCAATATTATGTACCTACTATTTTGATTTGTATCTCATGTAAGCAAACTGTAGTTGTTCTTGTGAGAATAAGGATTCTTTAACCCCAACTCTATTCTGTTTAGTTCTGCATCAGATTCTAAACAATTTACTTACCTCAATTACTCTTGAAATCATTGAAATCAAACTACTTTTACGGATTTTATCGCGGTTTATTTTTTGATTTTACTATCCCGACGTTTCGAATGCTTTGCAGCAGCCATGGTCACGGGAGGACTGAGGTGTTAAACGTCCTTATTACAATTATGCCGGTCAATTACTCTTATTACTTCTGCTCATAAAGTCGGTGTAGGTTGAGACATGGACTTCTTAATTCTGTAAAAACAAAACTAGTTATATTCAACGACTACGTACCAACGTTTTTTACAATTGCATCAGTTCCAGCACGTTGAGCGTTCAAATGTAATTTGTTGATGTCACAACGGTGCATACACCGCTATTATTTACCTCAGGTAATTTTCTGTACGTGACACATCCGAAAACATTATGAAACTTGTACCCGACAATACTGTCGTAGTTTTGCAAGTTGGCAAGAACGAAATTAAGTCCTGAAGGCATCAGCAGATTCATACGTTTTTGCACTGCACTGACCTTTGAAATTCTTAAGAATATTTTTAGATTAGTAGCTAACTAAATCTAATAATAAATAACATGTACGTTAAACTTTTAACGTTAGTTTTAAAATGATTACACGTCTATTCATTCACTATGTTGCCTCTCTATATTTTATTCATAGTTTTTGCTGGTAGAGAACTCATATTGGTTAAGCATCCCGTTGTACGTGAATAAATATCTGGTTTCTTTACTAACTTGCAAAAGATGAAAGCTTAAGCTTCTCAACAAAAAAATATACACACTTAACGTTATCTCGCCGATCATGTCGTTACATTAAGGAAATGAAACAATCGCTAATGACCATGACTTTATCAATGAACTCATAAATCATTGTGCTGGTTTGTTCGAGTTTGACACAATACCACCAATTTCTGTAGTATGCTCTATGAATACAAATCATCATCATAGTTTTACATTAAAATCTCGAGCCCTGTAGCTAAGTTTTTTCTTAGTACTTACTTACGTACTTATTACCCATCGATATACTATACCAACTAGATTTGCTGTCACGACCCGAAAAGTGGTCACGAAAATAAGAAAATAAGAGCTACGGAGACGGCTGTCGCTCAATTGTCTGCAATTATTATTGAACCTTATTTTATAGTATGTAAGTCATCTTTTTATATGAACATATTATTGTTTTGCGTGTACGTGTATAGTTGTGTAGGTATATGTAACCGCGACCACATTTTCGATGTCATTTTGTTCGTGACAGCTAATCTTGTTGGTATAGTATATCGATGTTATTACCGGATAAGTCATCGAAACTACGACAGTTAGTTTCGATTATATTGACGTCATTAAGCTAACAGTTTTAAGCAGCGGTTGATTATGTGTCAGCAGTTAGGATACGCGTGCGGAAATAGCCTCTTCAAATGGTGCTGCTCGTTTGATCAGTTCTAGAAAATCTTGCTGACAGATTTATATTACCATTCATAGATGAATAACTCCGTAGTTTAATATCGAGATGATATGAAGATGTCAATTTTGTCACCATTAGATAAATATTTACACAATAATCCTAGATGATTAGGGCACTCAACTGTTATTTTATTTTACGATGTTCTATAGCAACATCATGCATATATAAAATAACGCAGTTCTGGGAGTCGTCTTTAACAGTTGTAACGAGACTTTCTGTTGCAATGATTTTTATAAATTTCAATTAAGATCTCACTTCTTAATGTGACAGTCCTACTTTGTTAACCTACTACCCCAAGTATGTGCTTATTTTGGTGATCTGCTAATCCGATGCTGCTACCAAAGACGGTATAACATTTTTCTATTGTCTATCTGTAAGCCGCTGAAGAACAAATTATACTTAAAAATTGCTCTGCGTGTCGACTTGAGTAGATCATGACGTGGTAGGAAATATAGGTCAATCGCCTAATTCTTCTAAGGCTGATGATTCTAGAATGCTCTTTTTGCGTTCCTCATTACTTTAGTTGAAGTACGGTATTTTGAATTCACTCGTACAAATAACTCAACATTGTTTGAATTTATCGTGTTCGAATCTTCATTCACCGAACAATGGTCGATATATACAATTTGTGTGCATATTGTCACCTGCGCGTGTCAGTGCGGTTCCCTGTTGACTCATTGTTTCCATGTACTCGTAATGTATTCAAATTATCATAATATCATTGTGTTTTGATGTATTTATTGTCATGGAACATGCTGTTCGTGGATACATTTCAATGGATAAGTTTAATTCGAGAAAGTATTTCATCTGGCTTTTTGTGTTCGTAACGGCGTCGTCAGTTAAAATCTAGTAGTATTTTATGCACAAACGCAGGTTCTCGCGACGCGTGGTTCGGGGCCGAACTCTGAAATTTGAATATAATTATCACGATTCGCTCCCATAAGTTTAATACTGGACTTCATTCATTATTTATGCACATTATTAAAACAAATTTTATAACTTCTGTAATGTTGATGTATTATGGTAATTAATACAATTGTTACATAGTGACTTAACGTTTGAAAAAATAAGTCGTTTTTTTTAATTTCATCAGGATTTATTATGTCATCCCATTTAAACTGTTTACATCATTTAACTTATTTATTTACGTCATATGTTTTATTACCACCAATATTAGTATAGATTCTTTGAATTAGGACGTCTATGTAATATTATTTAATGTTTTTTCCTTGTTTATTCTTGTTAGCAGCAATAACGAAACAAAGTATAGCAGTAACTGTTTATTAACTAATAGTCAGAATTAAATTTATACTGTTTCTATATCCCAGAGTTATTATTGAGGTAAATCCGGCCGCAGCGGCCAATTTTTAACATTAATAGCCGACACAGAAGATATTATGCACTAGTGCTTGCACTATGTAACTGTCAGTTTGATCGAGCTCGTAAACTATCGGGACTCGTACTGACACTGGTGCGTTTTCTTTTCCTCCAGTCTTACAATCCAATTGGAAGACCGCCACGGCCGTCTGGCCGTCGTCGTAAGAAGTCTTTCTTATACTACACGATTCACTTTAAGCTTTATGGTATTGAGCTATACCAGAACCATTAATAATCGTAAGGCTGAAACTATGAGGTCTTATATTGTGGTCTTACATTCTCGTTTCAATAGTCATTTTGAAGATAAATAAAGCATTAAGGTATATCTTAAAAGGAAATGCTTCAACACAGTTTTATCAAAGGAGTCAAGTCATTCCGGTGAAAGTGTCTGAACCTCCAAAATTGTGAGATCAGCGGCATCACGTTTGGGTTTCAATAAGGTGACGTTATGTAATTATATTAAGTTTTATTCAAGAAGAAGAATTTCTGTTGCAATAGAAAAGTCTGTTGCAATATTTACTTCATGAATATGGAAAGTCATTGTTTGCGCGATATACCATCATGGGTAATCTTCTAAAGACTGGGTAACCGATAGCAAACGCATCGGTTTTAGCGGTTTAAAAGCATAATACTTTTAACATAAGTTCCTAAGTCATTTCCTAAGTCTAAGTTTTCTGTATGTTTTACTTTGTTGTGCAAATAAAGAGTATTTAATTCTATTCCCAGGGCCATTCCAAGGACGTGTGCTAGTCGACCAAAAAATGTATTTGGCTAATCCATGTATTTCATGGAGTTAGATTATGGCAAGAGGTGGACATTCATTTTTGAGTTAGCTGTCACTGTCTACTACTTACAAAGATAAGTTGTAGTTCATTATAATGAGAAGAGAGAGTCTTCAGATTAGAAGTTGAGAGATTGACACTAAAGCATGGTTTGCATAATACCATTTCATTTCGCGAAAGCTCCATTCAATGGTGGCTTAAAATGACATCACAATATAGATTTTGATAGCATGATGATGCTTATTATGCACCTTTAATGAGTTATCTTTTATTGAAGTTTTATCATTGAGCGAGCAGTGTTAAAAAATATGAAATCTTGCTTTGTTATTACTGTTTAGGAAGATTACATAATGAAAGTGAAACAAATGGTTACTCATGGAAATTAATATTTACGAGTAATATGATATTACGTGACCTATAAAGTAACAAGTTTATAAATTAACCCAAATTGAAGCTTTTTTTATTGTAATCTTTTTTGAAATTATTTCAGCCCTCTTGATTTATTATTTAGTGTAGTTGATCCCCAAGACGTTTGCCAAGCGTGGGGATTATGGCAACACTTCCTTTCTTCTTTAAGGGAGGTCTGATGACGTAGTTGTATAGTCTTATTTTTTCGCATGAATAGACCTATTAGGGTTTGACGACTGAATGAAATTAAGAAAATGCATATTACGAATTTAATATTCATTTTCTTTATTTCATTCTGGGACTAAATTTTTTAGACTTACCTTGCTACTACTTGCCTTTTAATGTTTTTCAATAAAACTTCTATTTGACTTATTGCTTTATGATTTTATTTCTAAGGTCAGGTCGCCTAAGGGTGTCGTTAAATCTTTAATCGCGTTTGACCTTACTTATAGTTTTTATTACTATTTAAATAAAATGCGTGTGATTACAGGCTGATGAAGGCAGTCAACTGTTGTGATAATCGCTAAAGTTCTGATTAGTTGGGTCTGTGCGCTCATAAAAATACTTATTGCTGTACTTTACTCAAGTTATTGCTTGGATAGATTTTTTCAACGGCCAATGGGGCAGTTTCAGCATAAAAGTTTTCTAAGTCTAACCATCTATATATGTTTATTTATATCATTTACTTTAACTACTGTTAGTACGATTATTAATACTTGTTCTATCTCTGCTAATAGAATTTCGATAGCTAATTTGAAATTTGTGCCAATGATTATTATTTTAACATTCTCGAATAAACATGTGGTGTTGATTTATATAAACGGTACTACTGCCATTAAAAAGTTCAAAGTAATACGTGAACGATGTAACTCAACCTGCGTAAACAGTGTATGATATTATTGTAACAACCGGAAAGCAGCTTTCCTGTAAGTCTGTGCACGTTCATATAGATAAACACGACCCGTTCGTTTGTCGGAGAGTTTACTTCGTAGCGATATTTCCTTTATATTTATTTACTCAATCTAAGCTTGTGCTTGGCCGCGATACCATCTATCTTTAAGTGGTAATGCAGGGCGTGGATAAAAGCGCATTCGCTTATTGAGAACACGGATAAAGAGGCAGGTGTCAGACATATTGCGGTACTGGCAGAAGAGTAAACGATGGTCCCTAAGCTGTTAGGACGGCGGACATTTATCTTATCACATTTTTTCTTTTTATTGTTTCGGTGTATTTTTGCAGCGACGGCGGTTGATATCTGTACACAGTATTATCATCTGCAGGTCTCGTCATACTACCATGTTTTATGTTAAATTATTATTTTGGTTTCCAAATAAAAGATATTTTCTTGAGATAGAGTCCTCTTACCTTACCTATTGTAGCAACACAAAATCACTTGAAAGTGGCGTCGTTATTAGGGATCGTCGTTGGATCCATCTTCTGTAAGGCGGATGGTGCAGGGCAAACCACAAACGGTCATCTAATCCGAAACTAGTAAGACAACTACTATGACAACCAAATACTAATACTTATATACTTTTTTTAAAATATGTAAATAACACCCAGACACACGGTGGGAATCGAACATACGGCCTATTAGATAGCGGCCAGGGTTTATGTTAAATATATACGTTTAGTTTGTAAACAAGACTCCCTTAACCTTTTGTTACTCATTCCGGTCATTGTCCGAACGTCCAACGTAACGTAAACCCATAGGCAACACTTACGTAAACTTTCACGTTCAGTTGTAAAGAGTAAAGATCGCGTTAACAAGATGTTTATGTTGCCTAACCGCCGACCCTTTCTGTACGCTTCCTATAGTCAGGAACAGAGAAAAGGATATATATAACAAAGATATGACTATACAAAAAATATTAAATAATAATTAGGAAACGCTGATCAGCAGGTCTAAAAATGCCACTTTCGGTGAATAAGTTAATAAGAGTAAGTTACGGTTTCAGTTAGTTAGTTTGCACTACTAAGGCTAGAAGATCTGAAGATGAAAATGTTAAAAAACTTTAGTCAAATCGATACCATTTGTTCTTAAATTACACAAATTCAAGCTCTTAACTTGACAAACACTAAATGCTAGCGTAAAAAATAACATGTCGCTTAAGTAATAATTCAATGCCTTTATTACATGCAATGAATCACCTTGCATCCATATAATGAATTCATAATATAAAAAAAATAAATGTCCTCGAGGCTTAACTCCGAGATCCCCGACCACGCGCCCTGTATAAATTTTACCCCCAGTATAATAACACTGAACCAACTTTTTTTTATAAAAGTTAGCATAACGATATAAAATTTGCATTTTATTAAATTTTATTTCAACTTATTACTTTGGATGACAAACGATTTGTAAAAAATTTTAATAAATATTGCGCACGCCCAATTAAACTGTGTCATCATCATCATCATCATCATCAGCCGGAAGACATCCACTGCTGAACAAGGGCCTCCGTGCCGTGTTAATCTCTACTATTAAAAACGTATACATGGGATACTCATCCCAACTTACCTGTCCGGTAGTTGTGGTATAGTATACGGGTATGCGACCCCGGCTTCCCTAGGCTATTACTGTCCCATCCCTTGCCCTCCTGGGTGGTAATATCCTACATTTCCTATTTCCTTTTTACACTACCTCGTTATGCAGGCTGTACATATCACAGCCTGCTAAACGTCTAGCGACGGGGCGGGCGACGCTGACGAAGCTTTCGTCAGCGTTCATAGAAATGTTATGCGCTCGCGTCCGGTGCGTGGGCGCACATAGGAATTGTTGTGACTATATTATTTTGCTTTAGCCCTAAGATTGCTTGTAATAGTTAGTTCTCAATAAATGTTCGTTTGGTGAACAAGTCTTGTATCTTTTTAAAAACCCTCGGTGCTGCCCTGGAAATTTAAGTGGCGCAGCGGCGGTAGGATGCCTATAGTGTAACTCTCGTTTAAAGGACACTAATATAGGTCTGTGCGCGAGTGCTGGGCATCTTCGAACCAATACAAATTTCTTAAATCCGGGCTCCGGGGGTTCCTGCTCATATCGGTGCAGCTCTACGTGAAGGCATGGGATCGAGTGGACTGTAAGTAGACCTTTTTACTATCCCTCACCCCTGTTATTTCCTGTGGTTGTATCCGTAGAGCCGTATATTTATTGCGAATTCAACCGTGACTTTCGAACTAAAATTGTTGAAAGTCATTTGACTTATTATTTAAAATCTTTATAATATTAATTGTTTAATTTAAGATACCAATCAATTTAATAAATTTAATTTTCTAGATTAAATAATAATATTAAAAATAAGTATGAATATTGACTTTTGAACTAAAATTGTCGAAAGTTATTTTTCTTCTTATTAGATGATATAAATAGGTAACTTTTGAACAAAAATTGTCTGAAGTTATCTCTTTTCTTTATAGCTAATTAAGTAATAATATTTTAATAATTGACTTTTGAAAGGAAACTATCGAAAGTTATTTGACTTCTGCACGTAATTTGGCGGATTAATTTTAAACGGTTTATTATATCAATTAATTTAAACAAATCAATCATTTAAATTCATTTACAGCGTATTTAATTTTCTGGAATTATTAAAATTATTCATAAACATTTTATACGAAATTATATTTTAATAATTTATAATTTTGTATTTTATATTTTTTTTTATAATAAAAACATGACAGGTCATGGAACAAGTTGCTGCGCTGCTGTTTCCGAAGGATTCATTAAGCAGCATTTGTTAAATTTATCTATTACAAAAATCGAATACATTCTTCAAAATTTTAATGGGTCTAACAATCCGGTACATTCTACATGTATTTTTAATTATATATTAAGTATATTATGTGATAAAGCTGTCGCTTTATTAAAAGAAATGGCAGATTTATTAACTTGGAAACAACTAAAGCCGTGTATTTATTCAACATTTTGGGGATCCATGTACCGTAGAGTGCGTGACGATGGAATCAAATAATTTAAAAACGGTAGTTGGTAAATGTTTTTCAAAATTCAGTAACATATCACATAAAAACTTAATTAAAGGCACTTTTGCTAATATACTCATACAATTTATTTTTGATAAATTTCTAATTAGGAACTCTACATTTGATGGAATGAAATTAAAACTTCAATCACATCTAATAAACTGAATATGTTAGTTATATAAGTCCCGTAAATTAAGAAAAATATTTAAGTTGATAGAATAATCTAACAAATTGGATTATCCAACAACTAGGATAGTTTGGTTAAAATAGAGCAACCTGTAGAAGTTAAAGCTCTTGCCAAAGGAAGTCAAATAACATTCATTTTAAATGTACCAATAGTAAGAGATGAAATTTATAATTATTATAGAGCTCTTCCAATTCCTATCACTAATCCTTTTAATAAAATTACCTTGATTATACCTAAATACCTATCCTTAACCGTTAGTAAAAGGTCGAAAACAGTATCGCTCTCCCAGCCATGCAGCGAGCTCTACGAGGCTATGTTCTTGTGTACCGAGAACGTGTCATCGCTTCTGGAAGAAGATACCTGCATAACCACATTGATGAAATTCTCTGATGACACCAGCTCCTGCCAACCGGTTCCAGTAGAGGTTAATGACCCGTTGATACAGCCAGTGGGAAAAGACCGATGGATCCTCTACAGCAAAACTGAAAGCGTAACTTCTAAAATTTGTGAAAATAATGAAATAACAAAAGATATAATAAAAGGCACTTACCTCCTTACATTAGATGACCACTGCAATATGCAAATTGGTGAGCTAACCCTGAAATCTCATCATGTCCTTACAAGTCCTGTGGATTATACGAAATTGCCCATGGTCAATCTGCCCCAGATAGCAGTCTCTGAATCTCTACTACGGCGGAAACCAATTAGCCTTGAAACCAGTGATCTAACGAATCTTCAACAGTTAAATAACTTACTAAAAATGAGTGAAAGTGAGGTAAAAGAAAGTGATGAAAATGTGTTAAATGTGAAAACTGTTAGCGTCGGTACTGTATTATTATATATAGTTTTATTTTTAATCATTTTTGTATTTTTAGGTTATAAGTATAATATTTTAAAACGCTTCAGACGTCAAAATAATCCGAGTGCAAACAACCCCTCGGATAATTTTGAATCTGCGGGGGGAGGCGTTATGCAGGCTGTACATATCACAGCCTGCTAAACGTCTAGCGACTGGGCGGGCGACGCTGACGAAGCTTTCGTCAGCGTTCATAGAAATGTTATGCGCTCGCGTCCGGTGCGTGGGCGCACATAGGAATTGTTGTGACTATATTATTTTGCTTTAGCCCTAAGATTGCTTGTAATAGTTAGTTCTCAATAAATGTTCGTTTGGTGAACAAGTCTTGTATCTTTTTAAAAACCCTCGGTGCTGCCCTGGAAATTTAAGTACCTATCCTTCCCTTTCCCTCGTTATTCGTGAGAACGCAATGGTTAATCATAAAATAATTTAATTAACCAAAATGGCGGCGATGTGGTTCGCCACCCATCACGTCTCGTTTCTCACGGGGGCGAAAGGCGTTCCATGGGCTCTTCCTACCCCTTCGGGAAAAAGGCGTGAATATATGTATGTATGTATGTATTAAAACATAACATTAAATTATATACATCCTTTGACGTGCTCTCTAAAAACCGACAACACAATGGACTACAGTGATATATCACCATGTAGAACAGACATAAGTTTCGTACATATTGATGCAGATGTAGGCGTATAACTAAGAATAAAGTTGTTGTTAGTAAACATAAATTATTGATGGATACAATGCGCAATACAGTAATTTTATAAGACTGTGCTACGTATTGGACAATATTTGACAAATTTTAACGTATGTAGACGTCTGTCTACACACACACACACACACACACACACACACACACACACACACAAAACCGTCTAGGCGGCGAACTTTATCTGTATTTTATATGAAGAACGACTCATAATATTCTCTTTGTACACTGTCTACAATATTATCGATAATAGATATTGTATTAGTGTTGATAAGGTAGCATTTGTCTGTGTCCATATTTAGACTAAGTGATATCATAATGGTGCTCTCTATTTATTTCTTTATCATGTTTGCCTTGGACTCTACATGTGAATCACTCTGATATTCAGCTTATTTAAGCTTATCTTGTGTACCAGTTACATTAAGATAATATTGTGATTGCGATCGGTTATTTTTAGTTTTACCATTTACACTTAATTTCAAAAAATTCCCAGCTATTTCCTATAGTATAAACATGACGTTTCTATATGGTATACTACGTCATAGTGATGTCATAATAGTACTATTTTTTCAAGATTTACTCGCCGTGTTTTGCTTGCAGGGAGGTACCACCACCCCAATGTCCGATATTATTCCGCCAAACAGCGATATCTTAACATCGCTCTGTGCCGCTGTGAAGGGCACTGTATTATTGACATTAGCGGACACAAGAGCATTAGTAAATGATTCCCTAGCATGACAAGCGGCACTGTCTCCATGGGCAGGCCTGCTCTTCGCTACCTTGCTTAGAAATAAAAAATACAACACATTTACTTTATTTTTGCGATGTGTATGGCATTCGTTTGTATTCTAGTCAACTTTGGAACCGTTCACATCCCTGGTTTCTCTAACCGTAGGATAGCGTTAGCAATAATAGCGAGCACTGAGCGCGACACTTTCTCTGATACGCTCCGTGAACTCGGTTGCTCAATCGAGCGTTGGACTGTTGGCAATCGACAACTTGCCCCTTCATGCGAACTAATGAAAGTAATAGCAGTTGTTACTGTATCGTGCATCACGATCATTATTCTGCAGAAAGAATTTTGAAGTTATTACAACCAACATTAATTCCTAAAAAAAATAGCCCTGACACACGAAAACGAACACAGGAGTATGCTAAGAACCATCCTCGCGATCAAATCAGTTTTAGAATAAAAAAATAATCTACAAACATTATACACTTATCCATCATAATATTATTATCTGTGGAGGCTTTAACATAAATTTACTGGAAAATAGCAATGTAACTGGTAAATTTATGACACTACTTAAATCTTATAATTTGTACAACATTTTCTTTGAACCTACTAGGATAACCTCTACTAGTGCAACTTGTATTGATAATATATTTACTAATATGAAACCAGTCCACAAAGAAATAATAAATAAGTTAGATTGCGATCATTGTGGACAGTTAGCTATATTTCCTAGTAAAACTAATAAATCACAAAGAAATGTTACGTTTGTTCCAGTAACTAAACGCCGTCTAAATTATTTCAAAGCCGCCCTGACTGATAAACTACCTGCATTACCCTATCATAACGACCCGAATACTTTGTATAACGACTTATTCCAACTGATCGATAATCAGTTCAATAAAATCTTTAAACCTAGAACATTATTAATTAATGATCGTGTGTCATTTAATGATTGGGCAACTGTAGGTATTCTTAAGAGTCGGAGATAACTGTATGAGTTGTATAATGAAAAATCTTCAAACACTTGCCCACTCTTTAAAGAATATGTTAAGAAATACTCTAAGGTCTTTAAACGAGCCTGTTTCTTAGCTAAAGCAATGTACTTGAAAAACAAAATAAAAAAATCTGAAAATAAAATTAAAACTACATGGAGCATTATAAACAGCGAAACTGGAACAACAACTGTGCGTAATCGCGATTTTCACTTGAAAATTAACGATGCTGACATAACAGCGGATCTCGATGTAGCGACCGCGTTTGAAAAATTTTTTGCTAACGTTCCTTCAGAAATATCAAAAACCCTTAAGTCGTCGTCCACTTCCGCAGAGTTATTAATGCAACAAAGTGTACCCAAATGTGGAACAACTTTTGAATTCTCCTTCGTTACTACTAAGGATATTGTAAACACATTTAAAAAACTAAATCTAAAAAAAACCGCGGACTTGTGGGGGGGCTATCTACTCAGATGGTCTTATCTGTCATTGATCTTATTGCACCGCAATTAACTGTAGTATTCAATAGTTGTGTCGCTAGTGGTGTGTTTCCTGACCTTATGAAACAGAGTAAATTAATTCCTATGTTTAAATCCGGTAGTACCACTGAGCCTACGAATTGCAGGCCAATTTCGGTATTACCTACATTAAGTAAAATCTTTGAAAAATTATTGCTTAACCAAATGTTAGACCATTTTAACAAATATGATCTGTTTCATGATAAACAGTTTGGATTTACCAAGAATCGTTCTACGACAGATGCAGGAGTCGAATTATTAAGAAATATATACGACGCCTGGGAGGACAAACAGGATGCCCTTGGCGTATTCTGTGACTTATCCAAGGCGTTTGATTGCGTACAACATGATACGCTGGTCAGGAAATTACACCACTACGGAATCAGGAACAGAGCTCTCGATCTTCTGACTTCATATCTGAGTAATAGAATTCAGAAGGTTGATATTAACGGAACGAGATCTGCAGGATCTGAAGTTACGTTGGGTGTACCACAGGGTACTAGGCCCATTCTTATTTTTGATATATGTTAATGACTTACCCTATTTCGCAGGGGACAATTATAAGATAATATTGTTCGCGGATGACACCTCGCTTTTGTTTAATATTAAGCGTGGTCTACAAGATTACGACGATGTGAACAATGCTGTATCTAAAGCTGTCCATTGGTTTAATGTCAATAATTTAAAACTAAATGAAAGTAAAACCAAATGCATAAAATTCACAACACCTAATGTCAGACAGGTGAAAACCAATGTTGATATCAATGGAGCTGTTTTGGACCCTGTAAATTCAACTGTATTCTTGGGCATTACTGTTGACGCCAAGTTGCAATGGGACCCACATATTGAGAAACTGTCGGGTAGGCTAAGCTCGGCGGCTTATGCGGTTAAGAAAATTAGATATGTCACTGATGTTGAAACCGCTAGAATTGTTTATTTTAGTTATTTTCACAGTATTATGTCTTATGGCATATTGCTGTGGGGATCTTCTGCAGATCTTAACACCATTTTTATTCTGCAGAAAAGAGCTGTGAGATCTATTTACAATCTAGCTCCTACTGATACACTAAGGCAGAAATGTATGTAAAGAAAAACATAAGTGCTTTTGCAAAGAATAGTGACCATCATAATGTAAACACCCGGAACAAACATAATCTTGCTGTACACTCCACGCGTCTCCACAGAATTAGCAATTCGTTCATGGGCCAAGGTATCCGTTTCTATAATAAACTGCCACAGGATATCCGAGACCTACCAATAAATAAGTTTAAAAGCACTATTAAAAGCCGGTTATCTAAAAAAGGCTACTATAAAATCTCGGATTACCTGGAGGATAAAGCTGCGTGGGCTTAAACTGCGATGCTCATGCAAGCCTCTAACTTTAAGAAATATTTATTGTATAAATTATTTTAAAAAATACATACTTATATTAAAAAATGATAAGCCCACTGAGTTTCTTGCCAGATCTTCTCAGTAGAGGCCGCGTTGTGATCTGGTGGTAATTGTAAAAAAGTTGACAATATGTAAGTGCCCTCGTTAGGCCTATGCGTAATAAAGATATTTTGAGTTTGAGTTTGATCCATTTGTTTTGGCGCTGAGTCAAACTTTTAACATCATTCCTACTTTTATTGCTTTCAAAACCTTAATATTTTCTTCACTCCGATGCCATATAATGGCATTATCAATATGCGCAGCGTTGCGTGGTTTTGATGTATCATCACTTATCGTTGATGGATAATTTCTTTTTTATTGCACGATTTATTTAAACTTAAGCTTTCAGCGTACGTCATTGCATTTCAAGTGTAATATCATTCCATTAGAAATATACGGTAGCATCGCGAGCGGCATTCAGACTTACTTTCTCTATTGTGTATCTGTCACCGTTCATTACTCCACTTGTCAGTTCACCGACGATGGATCGGGTCATTTGGTCGACCGCTACTCGCTCTCAGTTTTTTTGCTATTGTTCAGTTCATCACAAAGATTTATTTCAAGCAGATGACAGACGCTTTTGAGGCACTCGGCGACGCTTTCTTAGGTTTAATTTTTTTTAAGTGATGACTAAAAAAGGTAATGAAATTTCCAATATGCTTTTAGCAATTGGCTTAGACTGACTGATTATGATATCCATCTAATTTAATAACTGAAAATAAATTAATCATTACAATAAAGTTTTTACAGCGATGCAACTATACTTGGAAAAACGAATACTTATATAAAACGCTGTAGTGGTCAAAGTGCGAATAGTAAAACACTGCGGTTCAGTTGTTCGTTTGGTTTTGAATATTACACTTACCATGTCATATAGAAACAGTCTTTTCTAGAGGTATATTACAATTCATACGTAAATATATTTATATAATATTTTCGATTTAAGCTTAAGTTCAAGATTATAAAACTTAGTGCCAACTAAGTGCCAAGTATTTAAAGGATATTTTAACTTACAAATTTAGAGTAGCAACATTTTTGGTGCATCTAATAAATTCATCATTACTCTGAATAATGCTTTTCGACCTGCGCCTCTTGTGAGACCATTTACTTTCTGATATTTCTGCAGAGTATGCGTGTAATTTCTATTCTTTATTGGTTTTACGTAATTGATGTATGTACTTGGACTAAGACTAATACAAGTTCAGTTTATTCAATTAGTTCTCCACTGCACGTGTGTAAACATAGTTCGTGGACCGTTGCGTGACTGCGTGCGCCAGACTCGGTAACTAGATTTGTTAAGTTAACGTTAAAACTAGTTACAATTTGCGTGCCTTTGATTGTATTGATTCGTTACTACAATCAGACGTAGGATTCGAAATTATGTTAACGATAGACCGTTCTGATTTATTAATATTTTGTTCAATAAATACACGGAAAATTTTGTGACCGCTATGTTGTGGATGCTCTGAGTTCAGTGGTCGAAGATAAGTAATAAAGCACATATTATTATGGTTTTTACTAAAATTACTGCACACTTGGTATACTACCACATTTCTACTCAAACGCATTGATTACTTAATTGAATTTGCTATTTTTGTTTTCAATGCCTATTCCTTTTGTTTGCGTTTGGACAAATACAGCCTTGACTATATACCGTTGAAGATGCCAAATTGGTTTTAATTACTGAAATTTATTGAACGTTCCGCAATTAGGATTACTCACAGTAGTATCCTAATACCCGATAGATTTTAAGGTTTAAAGCACTATTTCAATATGTTTAATTGCTATACTTTTATCATCCATTTGGTTTGTAAATAATAAACGCTAACGACACATATTATATCGATGCTAACCACGCCTCAAACTCTATTTTTTCCCTGCTCGCTTAGCGGTTTTTAAGATTCTTAGAATTCTAGGAGGGTTCTTGTAATATAGACCGTCCAGGCATCACTAAAGCGTGTCTGATCGTCTAGAGACTATAATTACCTACTGCCTCATATCATAAGTAGGCTAAGCTCAACTAAGCTGTCAACAACCAAAAGTCTTGTTCTCTCGTAACGAAGAGTAAGTATAAAAATATGAAGGCCATAAATGTTGTTTTACACGAAGTTTGATAGCACCTACAAAATCAAATATCTTAAATAACAAGCCATTAATTCCAACACGACAACTTCAGAGTGTGACTGTACTTGAGAGAACAGATAATAATACATCCTTTGAAACATTATCCCGTCCCAGGATATATCTGTGACCAGTGATGAAACATAGGACATCTTTAGGTATTAACTTATATTTCCATAGCAGTTTCAGGTTTATATTTGTGTGTTTTCCCTCAAAACTCGTTTTCAGTTTTCCCATATTTGCAGGATTATTTCTTGTTTTTTAACCGACTTCAAAAAAGGAGGAGGTTCTCAATTCGTCTGTATATATATATATTTTTTTTTTTTTTTATGTATGTTCGCGCATAACTCTGGCAATTATTAACCGATTTGAAAAAATCTTTCTTCCATCCATTCTTCAATCCATTGATTAGGTCCCATAAAAAAAATATTGCTTAGTAATAAGTAGTTCCTAAAAAAACAAGAATGGTGACTGCGCACTGAGAGTTGCAAGAAAGCCTATATAGATGACGTTTTAGTCGCTCGGACTCGCTCGGTCGGACAAAAATGGTCATAACTCTGGCAAATATTTACCAATTTCAATGATTCTTTTTTTATTCGAAAGAAGAAACCACTGTATTGAATCTGTATGAATTTTATTACAACCGGATAAGAACTTCCTGGAGGACCATGAACGATGTGGAGGAATTTATCTGGTAAAAACCATAAAACTGATGTTCTCCATTACATTGCTCTGACAATTATGAACCGATTTCGATGATTCTTTTTATATTCGAGATAGTAAACTACTATGATGTTTCCATGCAAATTTCATTACGACCGGATATTATTTTCTGAAGAAACATGAATTATGTAAAACTATGTAGACGATAATGTGATCATAACCTACCTAGATAATTTTACGGTTTTCGATGGTTCAATCTTTATATATGAAAATATCACTAAAAAGTTTAAAATAAAATCTTTTTTAAAAAAAATTGAACCGACTTCAATATCACTGAAAAGTATAAAATAATTTAAATATTATTGAAGTTAGTGCCAAATATACACAGCAGGTACGCTAACACCAACTTCAATAATATTTAAATTATTTTATACTTTTCAGTGATATTGAAGTCGGTTCAATTTTTTTTTAAAAAGATTTTATAATATAAATACCTCGATCAATAGGTTACTATTAGATTTTTACAACAAAGAACACTTACGTTATTGTCTAGTGACGTAAAATCATTTGTTTGTTAACATGTTCAATATTTTCATCGTCTACAGCACGAGTGAGTGATGAGCCCCAGCTGTCAGGCTAATAACATTTTGATGTTAAACAATTAGCGTATTGCGAATCGGAATTAACATTCCTAATGCCGCCATATGTGCCTCATTGTCGACACCATTGTTTGAAGTATGCCATTGTTCGGATAATTTCTTTGAATCACGTTTTTAGCACGTATTGTATGTGTGAATGGTATGTCTAAATCAGTATAAATATACAATTTGAAGTGAATTTTGCAATTCACTTCAAATTGTATATTTATATTGTATGTTTGTTGCTAAGTGGTTACATTTTTTTAGTAATTTGTTAGGTCAACCCCTGAAGGACTGGCATTTTTACGCATTTTCGATGTAAGCGCTCAATGCTTATCGCGCGGCGGGATATCATGTTACGGGCCACTTACGAGCGTTATCTAAAAATAAATACTTAACCGATTTGGGTTCTGTAAACTGAGTTCTATTTATAAAAGTATTAGCTATGATATATACCCTTTTTTAAAATTAGAAATATCGATTTTTTAAAGAAAAAGGTCAAAATAGATGAATTTTTGGCAATGTTGATTTTACCTATTTTTGATCTCGATTTTGAGGATAGAATATTGACCCAGGCACTCATAAAGATCCATTCTTTGCATCCAAACTCCTTTTCATACAAGTTTAAACATAAAACTATAAAAAAAATCGAAATGAAATCAAAACTTTTTTCAACTGACGTCATCGCGCGCTATGACGTCATGGTATGCAAAATTTTCGATAGTTATATTGGATTTTATGCCTTTATCTTCGAATTATTATCGTTATCATGTAATTACGATGTATTTACAACAATTACATTACAAAAAATATCGAAAATTTATCAAAAGTAAACAAACAAACAATGAATCACCCGGGTCAGATTTCAGTTCGAAAATATCCAATTTTTTGATAAAATACGGTCTAAATAACGTGTACACTGCATTATTAATACGTCATAACACTAAACACAACTAAATAATATCATTCACCTGAAAATAAGACACTATTTACATTAAATAAATAAACATTCATTGACCGCTATGTGCCGCCATTATGACTACTACCGCCGACTTTTTTCTTTTTTTTTTGCCACTTGAAGTTTGAATTAAAAAGTCAAAATGACAAGTGACTGATGGTCCAATAAAGGCGGAAATACACTCGGCTAACCATAGACAAAATACTGTAGAACAACATTTACCGGTAAAACGCAATAAAAACGGTATAACTGTCGTGGTGAAATATGCACCATCGGTCTCTGAGTGTTTTCCATTTATAGACGTCATGGTGAAATATGCACCATCGGTTCCTGAGAGGTTAAATGAAAATCGTAGGTTTAAGGAGGATAGTTTGATACTACTCGGCAAGTGTTGTTATTTCATCAAATGTGCTTAGAAATATTAGAACTCAGTAATAAGCATGTAGAACCATCGGGCGCGAATATTGTACTGAAAATTTATTAAGTAATCTTACTTTGAAAATGTATCTGCTTACATTTTCTTCCTAAGTGTTTACAATGTTGATAACAGCTGGCTTTGTTTCGGTTCATTGTCCGGTTGTGTTATTGTTTTACGTGGTAACTACTAATAAGTAAACATTGTTAAAGTAGTCGTTATCTTTATCAGCTTATATCAATTATTTTCTGACGTCCTTTTCTTCTTTGTTTCAGGTAATGAATATGGCGGTTGCACGGTCTCTATGGGTCACCAGAAATACACTACAAGTTAAAATATCGTATTCATCATTGGAATGTTATTTTGTGTTATTCTCGTCATACATGGAACAGTAAAGTGTACGACGGTTTACGGCACCGTAATCCGATTCGAATGCATGAGCGTATCCAATCAAATTCTGATTTAGGTGCAGTGCAATATTGGCGTGCAAATATCGACCTTATTTTGCTTAGAACGGTTTATTTTCATCCAAAACACGTTTCCGTACTATTGCTATGTCGTAGCAACAAGTCAAGTGACGGATTTCACTTTCGCATTTACCGGGGTCGATGAACTAGCTAGTGACTATGTTTGCCCTACCGACTTGGAAAACCAAAGTGTGATTAACTTTGGTATGGTTTGGCAGCTATAATGATATGGTCGTATACGACCAGCTTTCATTGTCAAGAGTACAGATCTAAGGGTTATTTTGTATGTTACACCAGCAACAACATTAAAGTAAATTTGATTCGATTTGAGTTTATGACCTAAAACTGTTTTTGTTTGTTGATATATAGAGAATGTGACTGGATCACTGGGCCACAGATAACGATAGCGAAATAGTTGTAGATGGAATAGATAGCGATGCTAGAGATCAGTAATAAAGTTTTATTTAGAAAACCTGTGTGAAATAGTTAGTAGTTTCAATAGACACATTTGTATTTTATCATAATTATTATAATGCATATTTGTACAGCTTGAATGGAATTTCTGATAATGATGTTATGGAATTTTCTAAAATAATTTGTTAAATATTTAGATAGAACCTGTGTTTAAATATAACCTGAGTAGGTATACCGCCCGCCGCCACCCGCTTGATGTGAAAACTTCACAAAATAAATCAAGTATCTGTCATCAAATTCTTTTCTATATTTTTGCAACATTAAAATAACAAATCCAACAATAAATATCTTAGCCATCGGGAGAAAATGTTAATATTCTGCTACGAAGCGTGAGCTTGCTATTCAGAAATCAATTTGGGTCCGCCCTGGCCCCGGTGTAGACACAATATTTCACCTTCCGTTCCCGTGCTCCCCTCGTCTGGTGTCCACTTCGCTCCCTTTGAGTTCGTCCGGTGAATCAATAAAGCTTTTAATGCTAATGGCTAACTGTCTGTCGGAGTTGGGAATGATTAACGGGGATTAGCTGTTTCAGAAATTCCATTAAGAATATTACGAACTTCGAAAGACTCACTTTCTACACGCTAGCAAATAGCCCTGAGGTGGAAAAAATCTTACACCGTCGTCTACTAAAGCTTTCATAATAAAGCTTATTTTCATCTTAATTTTTCTTTGACATACCTATTTGCAAAATTTTAAATCAACCAAATAGTGAAAATTCCATCGCAAGTTTCACTTTCTTAAATTCAATAATACCTTGCTTCCTTATTTAATTTCTGCGCCATCTGCTAAAAGGTTCGATCTATAGACGTGTTTGATTAAAACGGGGCGTCTCCAAGTTTGTTCAATGCTGCCTCATTGGTTCTATTGTTATGGAACTTGTAGACTGACTTAGTTGAGCTGCTTTGGATAAAACTGAGAAAGCTGTATTGTTCTGTATTAGATCATCTCTTGTCGTCATTATGTCTACAGTAGATTCCCGTATAGACTTTATTAGATTGGATAGCTGTATTATTAACTTACTCATGTCCGATGTAAAATAAACTCGCAATATTTTATATGTATTTTTCAGTTATGATATTATTATGAATAGTGTCAATTAATTATTAATGGTCGAAGTGACAAAGAATCACTCTATTAATATTCCAATCGATTCACCAGAGAGTTAAAAGAGAAACTGAATTGAATAAATTAGTTGAAGAATAGTAGGTAACGAAGTATTTTTCGACATGCTATAACTAAATATACGTAATAATTTTATGCATATGTATTTAGTTACAACATGCCTCCTATCTAGCTTTAAAATAATGCTGAGCGTTCCAAAACAATTTAGCATTTTCCTGTGACCGGCCATCACTATCCATCGTCACTTATAAGCCTACGAGAGTCACAGTAGTGGTATTGGCCCCATTACAAATATATACCTACCTAGTTTCAATTGTATCTGCGGTCAGCTAACTAACCAATGTAACCACGCAAAAGCTGACGGGTAGTGTTCATTATTATATATTGCACAGTACCTGTACCAACTTATGTAGCTACTGGAAATATTTTTTATAATTCGTGAGAGTAAGAAGAACATTCTCATCAGTTACTTCCAACTCAAAAGAATTTGATAAATGGCGTTGGTTCTCCGGAAGTGGACAAACACCTAGTCTAGTGGAGTGTACTTGAACAAACATATTAAGAAGTGGATCATCATCAGCCCACATCAGTCCACTGCTGGACATCGGCCTCCCCCAAGGCACGCCACTGAGCCCGATCTTCGGCTCTCCTCATCCAGTGTCTGCCAACCACTCTGCGGATATTGTCGCTCCACCTAGTCACAGGGCGTCCTACACTACGCTTCCCGATTCGCGTTCTAAGAAGTGGATAGCTATCGAATAATCATCTATACATATAAAATTACTTGTCCTGACTGACTGACTGACTGATTCATCAACACACAGTCTCAACCGCTGGACCTAGAAAGCTGAAATTTGGACAGCAGGTTCTTCTTATGACGTAAGCATCCACTAAGAAAGGATTTTTGAAAATTCGACTCCTAAAGGGGTTAAATGGGGTGTTTTCTTTTGTATGAAACTTTTTAATGTATGGTTCGATTGACTTGAAATTTACTGAAAAGATTCTCTTAATAAAATAAATCAATATGTGTTTCGCGAATTTTCAAAAACAACCTTTGGGGGTGTGTTAGGGGTTGGTAAACTCTGTAAAAAAATTAGCGGGCGAAGTCGCAGGAAATTGCTAGTCTTCAATAAAGTTAATAAAGATTTTGATTATTGATTTGCTTCAGACAGAGATTAGCTTGTTACTCATACTTTAGTTTTCTAAAAGTCAAAACATGGCCGCTTAAACGCAATATCTCTGCTGGTATTTACCGAAATCATCGCTGCGGTTACTTTAAATGAAAAAATATTATCTATTATGGTTTAGTTAGTATGTCTTGATAAGTACACATATAAGTCAGTGGCCGGAATGATTGATACAATTTTACTGTATGAAGTTCTGAAGCGAATTGTGTGTACAGTAAATATACAAAATTATAAGAAACGAGGTCACGTTAACATCAGTTTAGTTTGAAAATGTGGGGGAAAATTTAGCGGTCAACGGCTAGGGGCGATGTTTACATTTGTCCATTAAATACATAATTATCCTTTTATGTCGGCGTGCCTGTGATTTTTAACAGACTTCAAAAAGGAGGAGGTTGTCAACTCGGTTGTACGTTCTTGTTTTAAATCTATCTATTAGAGATACTGATAGAAATGAAGTATCATTACAGGGAGAATGTGTTCTTTGCAATGATATTTTACTAAAGATATGTTATATCGCTACTAACGCACGATAAAAGTTGTCTCACTTGTAGTTAGCTATACCTAGCTATACATTTCCCTACCTATAGTCTGACAAGGACAGATACATAACGAGAAAAGTAAGAGAATACGAGATGGCTATATTTTGTGCGTTCCGTTGTCAGCGTTGGTTAAACGCTTGTCTGTGGCATCTTGTCAACTGACACATTCAATTTTACAATTATTTCTTACAATATTATTATGAAAATTTAAATACTTTACAAAATCAAATTATTTTTTCAAAGTTACATGTGCTACATTATTCCCGACTGTTTATTTACTTTTGCCTGGTAATTTGTGAACATATTAAGTACGCAGGACGGCATTTTCAATTTTTAATGATAGACGTCACGATGTCGCATTAACTACGCGGGACGGCGTGCGACTAACTGCTACAAACCCCAGTTGGGGGATACTCGCTGAACGTCTGGCGAGCGCTAATGGCATATCTATTGTATATAATACCATTGGTTATTTGGGTTTGTAACGCAAAAATGATTTGATTGAATTTTTCAAAAGTGAGTGAAATAGTAGGTTATTGTGGCATAACAGAATTGGATGATCAATAAGAGAATCAACATCGATACATATCTTAAGGGGGTAACAACGGTAAAATTGCAAAAATAGCCTTAGTTTAAAGAGTTCGATGGATCAATCCGCTATTGCATTAGCTATGAAAATTATATGTACTTATACCTCAGATCTTCAGCAAATAGTTTTATTGATTAGATATTGGGTTAAATATAACGTTTTCAAGCAATATGTATTTAAAAAATGTACTACGTTGGATATGAATTGTGTTAGCTTTCAATATCCGTTTATCGGATAGACGTCAAACTTGGACTATAAAAAGCATAATAACCTATTCTACAATTCGTATTGATTACATTTCTTAATTTCATTCATGTTTTACAAGAAATTATAGAAAAACCAAGTACGCGATGCATTTCCCCTTGCAGCGCCCCCGCGATCGCCTTTCATCAGTCTTTCGTGGACTGTTATGGAGGGTGGACGTGCTCGATTTTTTTTTGACAAGACGAATTTATTTTAAATGATTTTGAACATATTTTTAATTAAGATATATTACATATGGTATAATTATAACATTATAAATCATTTCAAATGAAATCTATACTTCTATATTTAATTAAAGACATTTTTATAGTAATACCATATTTTTGGTTCATCATAGAGTATGCGAAAGTACCGTCGCCGAGTATTATGCCTAACTGTTAAAGCGTATCAGAGTCATATATGATCTATGACAGTTGCTCGTCTTTTGAGACATCTGGATGGTTAAGTTGGAAGGGTACTCGTGTGCTATCTAAGGGGCGCCACTTTAATCTTAGATTTCTTCCGCTATGTAACATAAGTAGAAGGTCACTGTAGCTGGCAAAATAACTATCGGACCAAAAGGCTATAATTATAGTTTTGGATGACAGGGACAGGAAGAGACTTTTCTATGGGTGGGTGCTTCGATTACTATCAGGTAATACCTTGTTACTTAACTAAGTTGCGTAACAATAAACTGATGGTGTTGTTGGTAGGCACGAGAAAAAATACCACCGCGTTAAAATGTTAGTTACTCTAAAACCATACCTATGCACCTACCACTATTACCCTCTGCATCCTCCAAAGGTAGACTGGCAGAGAATGCCTAAGGCATTAAGTCCGCCTTGTACATATTTAAGTGTGCTAAAGAATAAATTAAATGAAATGTCAAATGCTCCACGTAGTTCAAACCCCGCGATGGGTACAGAACTCAAGATGAAGTTACGTTACGTACTCTCGCGGTCACGAACGGTCTATCACCTTTAGGACGACAATCGCTTCCACGTGCCGGCCCAAAATACATGCAGGTGGGGTAAGCGCCCGGAACGTCGTTCAAACTATTAACATTTGAAACTGAAACTTACACTAAAAAGACTATCACTGAATTCGTGCGTTCAAACAAACAGAGCTACGGATTCCTTTGGCAGCCACGTATAATGAATAACAACACAGGTCCGTTGATTTTGTAGTTTGCTACCCTGGCCATTCATGTGCATGACCATAATCTGTTTGTCTTGGGTCTGGGTCGTTTTTACCTGTACTTAATTATGGAAAAAGTTAAGTATCTTATCATAGTTTCAGTTCGATGGCCATTACGGAGTCAATCACGGAACTCATCTACATCATCATCAGCAGCCGAAACGTCCACTGTTGAAAAAAGGCCCTCTCTCCCTTACAGGGGAGGGGTCGCCATAATCCCCACGCCTGGCAGGCGGTTGGGGATCGCAGATAGGTGGTAGGTAATCCAATAAAAAGACGCTGCTGCTCGTCTTCTTGTTTTTCGCCTTTTACGGGAGAAGATGGATGGGTGCTATTATTCTTATCATGGAACTAATTGTCACAATAAAAATAATTAATGATTTTTGGGTCTGCACGACTTGGGTCGACGTTGGGTATCTGGTCTTGAGTAAGGTTGGAAGCTAGCAAGCTTCTAAGATTCGGGTACTTGTGCCCCTCTTAAAGATAATATAGGCATTAGAATAGGAAACATTACACGCTTCTTTAATAATACCACTAGCATCTCATCAGAGCCACTGGCATGCATTGCAGCATCTTAAGTCACTCTCTTTGTCATACTCGAACATCGCAATCAATCATCAATTTGTTTTCAGTTCATTTTTCCAGGAATCAAAAAGCTCAACTATCAGATGGATGTTTATTGGTTAGAGAATTTGGAACTAATTTAGGAAATATGTTAAAAGGTCCCTTTTAAAAAAAACTATATTTTGAAGGCTCTGTTAAACGCTTTCGTTTTGACGTGCAGAACAGAAACCTTAGAACTTTGTGCATAGTTTCATTTCAAGTACGCTTACAGTAGTCACGGCAAGACGCTGCGCAGTAGATATTTTTATGTTTATGTATTAAGAACTCGCAACTGTACTTGCACAACGGTTCGTCAACCCTAACTTCAGACACACAAAAATCCGCTGTGACTGTAAGTTATAAGTAATACGAATGTATATGGATTCCGAATGGCAGGCACAATGTATTCAGCTGGGTCGAAGTGCGTTCCGGTTGTAACCGGACCTAATAACCACCAACAATAGAATAGAAATATGTATAAGTCTCACTAGTCAGGCATTGGCCATTCTATAATAGACGGACTGAACCTTTGATATGAAGTTTGGAATATGAACTGAACTGATGCAACACGTCAACTACGTTACCACTGTAAGTGTAAGTTGTCAGATTTTAATTAGGTGGCACGCCAAGGTATAAATCAGGATATAAAACAGTGGGTTACCGTTATTAAACTGCATCATTTCCTTCTATAACGGAATAGGCAAAATTAACAAAACTCCATTCGACACATCTGCATATTTTTAGTCTATGAATTTTCAAATGTAATATTCATATTTGCTGGTAGCGCCCTCTACGATGACAACTCTCGGCCGGAGCGGCCAGATTCTCAAGGTCATTGGCGCATGTTACCCCCTTAAGAAGATATCTTATGGGTTCGGTCTGGTATTCATTCAGCTATATATAATCGATACACACAACAGCAGCCGACGCACGTCCACTGATGAACAAAGACCTCTGCCATAATCAGCACGCGTTGTTGGCGTCTTGGGGATCGCAATACACGTAGGTGGTAGGTAGTGCAAGACAACGCTGCTGCCCGTCATCTGTTTTCCCTTAGTCGCCTCTTACGGACACCCACGGAATCGATACACACACGTATTTTTAAATATAGACCAAACACGTAAGTACACAAATTGCTACACCGTTACTGGCGTTCGGTAGGTCGTTTACCCGCCGCACTGGTTCCGAGCACCGGTCGTTGTTTAGGATACATTCGTCATCGGCGGTTGATCCTTGAACTTGTGGCACACTTCGAGGTGAACGGAGCCGTAGTTCGTTTACTATTGGCCGTGGAGCACACTTCTTAGGCCATATGTTGTACACGCATTAGCGTTTTCTTTGTATTGATGAGTATGAGCTGGTTAGAATCGATTTTAAGAGAGATTGGAAAAATCGGAGCAACCTATCTTCGAGTGCCAGTCTCTTCCTAAAGTATAATTACTTCAGGCACACAGTGGCATTCGAAGGTAAGTAATCTTACTAGAGTGCCACGGTTTTGTGAAGCTTCGTTGTCCTGTTGGCTGACTATCGTTCGTCCTTTTTGCAGCCGGAACAGCTATACTTCTCTTACTCATCTCGTTTCTTATTCTCCTATGATCTCTTTCGTCTTTCTTTGCATTTCAATAAGTTAGTGCGCTTCCGTCCTTGGTTGCATTACCACTTAACATGGGGGTAGAATCGCGTTCAAGCGCTAGCTTGAATAGAAAAAAAAATAATATTGTTAACTGTGGCCACGCATTTTCTCCGGAAAGGATAGGGGGTGTTGCATCAAAATTTTGTCAGCCATGTTAGATCTAATGTGGTAGTGTTACCTTACATTTGTAACTTTAGAGTATAAATGTCATTTCTCAGCAAAATCTCATTATTGTGACCCATTTAGCCAATCATGGACTTTATAGTTATGTTCTAGTGCTGCTTGCAATTACCTGCAAGACGGACATGCATTAGATTTTGTGGTATAGATCCGATGTCGAAATATCGCAATGTAAAGGCACCAATAAAATCATGAGCAGCCGAAATTAATCACAGCGGTAATCGACATAATCTGCATAAGCTCGCCAACTGGATAAACACACATACATGAGTAGGATTTCAGCGCTTACCAATTATACAACCGATCGGAACCCTAATTGGCACATTGCTACGATCAACTGGAATCGACAAAATCAAATTTCGGTCGCAATAAACACGTTATACGAATGACTGGAATTCCGATCTAGATAAACGACAAAAACATATAGACAAAATCATAGTAAAATAAGTTGTTCCAATTTGCCTATTGTCTTGTGTTAAATTGTAACTTTACTGAAAATCTAGTTGAGTGTTAGTGAACCTAGTATGTCGACTGAACTGGATTGTGGGTCGTAGGTAGTATTCACAAAAACTGAACACATTAATGAGATAAATGTTCATTACTAAAGTAGTTAACTTGTTGTTCTGTAACTGGTATTGTAATCCTCATGCCAAAATATTGACATTATGTAACAGATCCGTATAACCGTTCATATTTGGTTATAATCTTTAAGAAAGCGTGAGGTCGTGTTTCATTTTTGCCAAATTATTACTATTCAAATTTGTGTATAGTTATTGATTATTTAAGCAATACTACGATTGCATATTCTTTTGTAATTCGTTTACATAATTTCTACGAAATATTCAGTGATCGTTATCGATGACGATACCTACATTTTACTCTTCCAAATTTTATTTCCGTGTAAGAATAAAGTCCGTTGTTTGTCAATTAAAAAATACGTCACAAAGAAAGTTGGGTAGGTAGTTAATGTTGGTAATAAAATCTTTTTAAAAAAAAATTGAACCGACTTCAATATCACTGAAAAGTATAAAATAAATAATATTTAAATTATTTTATACTTTTCAGTGATATTGAAGTCTGTTCAATTTTTTTTTAAAAGATTTTATTTTAATCTTTTTAGTGATATTTTCATATATAAAGATTGAACCATCGAAAACCGTAAAATTATCTAGGTAGGTTATGATCACATTATCGTCTACATAATTTTACATAATTCATGTTTCTTCAGAAAAAAATATCCGGTCGTAATGAAATTTGCATGGAATCATCATAGCAGTTTACTCTCTCGAATAAAAAAAGAATCATCGCAATCGGTTCATAATTGTCAGAGCAATGTAATGGAGACCATCAGTTTTATGGTTTTTACCAGACAAATTCCTCCACATCGTTCATGGTCCTCCAGGAAGTTCTTATCCGGTTGTAATAAAATTCATACAGATTTAATACAGTGGTTTCTTCTTTCGAATAAAAAAGAATCATTGAAATTGGTAAATATTTGCCAGAGTTATGACCATTTTTGTCCTTAAAAGCGACTAAAACATCATCTATGTAGGCTTTCTTGCAGCTCTCGGTGCGCAGTCACCATTCTTGTTTTTTCAGGAACTACTTATTACTAAGCAATATTTTTTTTATGGGACCCAATTAACGGATTAAAGAATGGATGGAAGAAAGATTTTTTCAAATCGGTTCATAATTGCCAGAGTTATACGCGAACATACATAGAAAAAAAAATATATATATATACAGACGAATTGAGAACCTCCTCCTTTTTTGAAGTCGGTTAAAAATTCTGTGACATCAACCCTCGCCATCCCAGTATAGGTATTCTGATTCTGTTTCTACATTTTATTAGCAGCCGATAGACGTCCACTGCTGAACAAAGGCCTTCCCTTCAGAAGGGAGGGGTTGCCATAATCCCTACGCTTGGCAGGCGGCTTGGGGACCGTACCTTAAATGTAGAAACGGAATCAGAACAGTTCTAAGTCTTCAGTAATATGTGAAACATAACCAACTTTAGGAGCCGTAGAAAAAAGCGTGTATGTTCCACTTGAAGCATTAATACCGAGACTTCATTGTTTCATATCTCTCGGTTTAAAGCTTTAAGCTTTTGTCTAGACTGTGTACGTCTATGTATCTACATAATAATTTTACATTTATCTGCTCTAAAACTGAAGTTTACGATGTCTGCTTACAAATCTACGAGGGCGGTCCGATAAGTACTTAGCCTCACCGCCAGATAGCACCACTATCGCAAGATCTATTTTTTATCGCTTAGAACATTCTCGTAGACAGCTACTGTCAAAATTTCAGCCGAATCGGACGCGTAGTCCTGTTTTGACAGCGTGTGGAAGCATGTTGTCCGCGGATTTCAGAAAAATGGAAAAAGATCAATATCGGTCAGTGATTCGATTCTTGTTTTTGGAAGGGAAATCGCGCAGCGAAATCAAAGAACGCTTGGATGCAGTGTACGGTGACTCTTCTCCTTCGATGGCGACCGTTAAAAATTTGTTTAATGAGTTTCAACGTGGTCGCACGTCGGTTTATGATGAACTACGCCCAGGTGCCCCGAAAACGGGTACCACGGAGGATAACGTGACAAAAATCCACGATCTCGTATTGGCAGACCGCCGATTGAAGGTGCGCGAGATAGCTGAGACAGTAGGCATCTCAAAAGAACGCGTGGGTCATATCTTGCACGAAGTATTGGGCATGAGAAAGCTGTCGGCGCGATGGGTGCCGCGTTTGCTTACTCCGGAAAACAAGCGCAACCGTGAGACCACTTCAGAGCAGTGTTTGACAACATTTAAGCGCAATCCGAAGGAGTTTCTGCATCGTTTCGTGACCGTGGACGAAACGTGGATACATTGGTACACACCAGACACCAAGGAACAGTCGAAACATTGGACTTCACCCGGCGAACGTGCTCCGAAGAAGGCGAAGACTGTCCCATCGGCCGGAAAGGTGATGGCCACCGTTTTTTGGGATTCATAAGGTGTGATCTACGTCGACTACCTGCAGAAGGGCAAAACGATCACAAGGCTCTACTATGCCGAGTTATTGGGCCGATTCGACGCCGAATTGAACGAAAAACTACCCCATTTGGCGAAGAAAAAAGTGCTCTTCCATCACGATAACGCACCGGCTCACACCTCCGCCGTCGCCACGGCCAAATTGGTAGAATTAGGCTACGAACTGCTGCCCCCACCCACCGTATTCTCCGGATTTGGCCCCGTGCGACTTCTTTTTGTTTCCAAATTTGAAAAAGTCACTCGGCGGGCAGAAATTTGAGTCGAATGATGCGGTTATCGCCGCCACGGGGGCCTATTTTTACCTGACTACGGAACGGAGGGAGGGTTATGATTTTAACAAGAATGTATGTATGTATGTTCATCTGTTCCCGCATATCTTTTAATCTACTTAACATAATTTGACAAGTAGGGTGTCGTTAGAAGCGTCTTGATTTTCCGCTGGTTATAGGCTATATCACATTATTAGACTGCGATTTTATCCGTAATCGGGTTTTAGTTTTTAAAACTTATTACTTGTGCAGACCTCCAGAAGACGTATTTTTCAGACGGGTTAAAGAAGTTGGAACATCGCTGGGTCAAGTGTATCGAACTCAAAGGAGAATATGTTGAAAAATAAATCGCCACATTTCCAAAGAAAAAAAAAATTTTTTTGTAGGCTAAGTACTTATCGGACCACCCTCGTATGTCGACAGCTTTACGGATCCATTATGATTTAAAATGTAATAGTTCTTGATTTCTTAGAATACGTCGGAAAGCTTTTGAAGCCAATTTTAGCTTTTTATGAATAGGTAGGTATGCCAGTTTCATTGAATTCACTTTATACTCTCTCTTGAATATGTTTCCAATTTCAAACAAGTTAAATATTAAATTGCTATTCCATAAGCTCACGAGCTCAATAACGTTATCAAGTCTTGAGTCCTTATGAAGCTACTCAAATATTCCAGACTCATTTGATATCTCTGCTAACATATATCACACGCAATTTGTATGCTAACCATCACATGATCCCTTTGTGAACTGCCCTTGGTATGTCGATCGTTGTCATTAGGATGTTTATCAGAGCGAGGCGGCAACCCGCGAGCTGTCATGCCTACCAGTATTCATTAACACGCTTATTTCATATTTAGATTAACTTGGTTGACCCCTTTGCATTTTAATGAATCTGATAAATCTGATAAATCCGAAATACCACAGTGCCTGAAGACGAAGGTTTTTAACCAGTGTGTGTTGCCAGTGATGACATATGGTCTCTAACGGCTGGCCTTTTAGAGAAGTTCAGAGTCACACAACGAGCCATGGAGAGAGCTATGCTCGGAGTTTCTTTGCGCGACAGAATCCGAAATGTGGAGATTCGCCGAAGAACCAAGGTCACCGACATAGCTCTCAGAATCAAGTTGAAGTGGCAATGGGCAGGCCACATCGCTCGAAGAACCGATAACCGTTGGGGAAGAAAGGTTCTCGAGTGGCGACCACGAACCGGAAAACGCAGCGTAGGCAGGCCTCCCACTAGGTGGACAGACGACATTGTGCGCGTCGCAGGTAACCGGTGGATGCAAATAGCCAATTGTCGTTCATTGTGGCGTTCTAAGGGGGAGGCCTATGTTCAGCAGTGGACGTCTTCCGGCTGATGATGATGATGATGATGATAAATACTTTGTTTTAAATTTATTATGGTTTTTAAAAGGTCGAAAAGTTAAGCGATATGCTTTGAACCTGATTTCCGCTTCTGTTCTTCTTCTATCTTGTTCGTCTCTGGACATAAACCACGCCCAGTCTCCTTCACAAAATCTGGCCTCGCGCCTTCGTCATTCAGCTGCAACTTAATTTGCATTCAAATAGGTAATTAACCGAACGTGTCATATTAATATATGCCTAGTTAGTTTATTTTAGTTCCTTAAATAATAGCCGTATGCATTGAAACAATGCTTATAAATTCATCGCATGTTTACATCGATGTCCGTGCAAGTCAAAGCATATCGATATGTGTATATATCGCGTTAAACTGCGCAGTTGTGGCCACTTGTAATAGATTATAGAGGTTGATTGGCAGGTCCATTGATTGATGACCGATTCAGAAAAAGAAACATACCGAATATAGGTATGAAGAAGTTGGAGCAAACATGACGACGGTTCCATAGTAAATAGTAGGTACGCAAATATAAACTATGCACATATAAATGTGACACAAAAAATCTATGTCATACATAGAGAAAAAAAAAGGTACAGATTCAGAGAATTGGAATATAAGTTTACTTTAGTACTGTTACTACTTGACTAGACTATAGTAGTGTCTCTTTCAGATAAATATTTAGTCATATTATGCTAATCTTAAGCAAGATTAGCCACTATGCAGGATATATTGTAGTGCACAAGTGCTTGTGCAAACACAGGTGCATTATTCTTATTCTCTCTTCTTTTATTCTCCAAATCCGACGGAATACTAACACGATCAGATGCAGGAGCGACTTTTTACATGCCCATCAGACGCATAGATCATCTCATGATGTATACATCTTACGATTGGGAATCGACTCGCTAACTCCCGTGTGTTTCTACGCCATGCTTAATTGAATGTAGGCGGTATATTTTATGTGGATGATGGTGAATGCTTTTGTTCTTGTTCCATTAATCTTATTAACATGATTCACAATTTTACTGTAGCTGGTAACGCTAGTCAATCGTTTTTATATCAGTAGTTATTCCTACTTTAGCACTCGATTGATTACAGATTGTTTTAATTAATTGTGTAGACGGTTACTTAGGTCTATTTTTTGTCTTTTTACGACTGCAATAAATTCTCGTTCTCTTGTAATCATTTCGTTAGCCTTGTATAATAATAGTTTGGAAGAATTTCATGACTGTACTTTGTCTGGCTTTTGTGTATTATTCTGTTGTGTCCATTTGAAACGCTCCACAGATATTACAAGTAGAGATATTGCACATATTTTATTCAGTGCACTTAATGCTTTTTAAATACTTAATTACGTGTGATTTCATGCTATTTGCACGGTTAGTGCCGATAAAAATGTTAATATATTAGAATTAACATTTTTTAATCCGACACATCTAATTGAACTAACGATGGAAAATAATAAATTAGGATCTTGTTAATATTTAGTTATAGATCTCATCAATTGTGCTTGATGATTCCAAATTCTAGTTGTAGCTCATAGTGCGTGAGTCAATGCGCAAAACCAACTAGTAGCCCTAAAATAGCGGCGCAATTACTGGCGGAGGTCGTGAGTAACCGGACTGGTATTCTGGTAGTTTGTTTACTTTTTATCATTGAACGAGTGAGTACTGCTCTTGGTATGAATCGGGGTTGGGTAGCCAACCTAAAATATACTATGCCAGATTATATGGAACTTCTCCCCGCTCTTATTGCTTAGAATCATAGAGGTAAACTGCAACATCGAAAACATTAATATCATCAAACGAAGACCAATTTGGGACTATTTCTCCAACACCAAGAAGATACATCTCATAAATAAAGTAGACTATAAGGTCAGATGACGAGTTGTTCTAGCAGACCAATAATAATAATAATATATCATTTATTTCTCCTCACAAAATAGACCTTAAGGAAATACAGTTATAACTTATATCTAATACTGGATTCAGTCACAGTCTACTCGG
Source organism: Furcula furcula (assembly GCA_911728495.1). Taxonomy (NCBI): domain Eukaryota; kingdom Metazoa; phylum Arthropoda; class Insecta; order Lepidoptera; family Notodontidae; genus Furcula; species Furcula furcula. The sequence goes on along the minus strand of OU452262.1, from coordinate 19,099,315 downwards.
TAAGAAGCTGGTGTCTGAAATAGGTATTACCCTGTGATACAGATCACCAGGTCCTTCCCCAAAAAGTATATTAGTTACCAGTTTTTTTTTTCAAGAAACATAGCAGATATTCCTTTACCTCGTGTAAGGAGTGCTGTTAGGTAAATTTGTGGGTATGGATATGTGTGTGTGTGTGTGTGTGTGTGTGTGTGTGTGTGTTGTGTGTGTGTTGTATGTGTGTATAATATATATATTTTTTTTTTTGAGGGTACCATTTCCTATTAATGTATTAAATTTTCTGTGAAAGTATAATCTAGATCTTGTAGATATTCTTTAACAACTTTTTTACATTGTGTTTTCGTTAGTGAATAAATTGTTAAGATTCGGTTAATTTTGTTATATAGACTACTACTTTGATAGCAATAAAATCGATGTGAGAAACTAGTATTAAAACGCTTACTATCACAAACAATATCTTTTCTTCGCAATTTATTAATTTTATTGGGATTGTACTTAATTTGAGAATGTGTTTTTGCAACCGTTTGAAGAATAAATAGCTGTCGAACTGTTAATACCTTACATTGTTGGTATAGATCCTTAGTGGGATAGAAAAAAGGTAGTGCCTGGCTTACTTTTAAAATCGCTCTCTGGGCTCTTTCTAGTTTAAGTAGATTAGTTTTTGTCGTACCACCCCAAGACGTTATACAGTAGGTTAATAGTGATTGACCTAAGGCTAGATAAACGGATTTGATTAAATCTTTGTCTGCCACACTTCTTAGATTTCTAAAAATAGCAATAAGCTTCCGGATTCTGCCAGACAGCATGTCTATATGGCACTGGAAATTTAAATTGCTGTCTATCATGACGCCCAAATATTTCACTGACTGCGTCTTTTGAATCTTAGTACATCCACAAATTGAGTAACTGTTATTGCATGAATGGAATGTTAGACAGTGTGATGGACCAGGAACATCAGATTTTTTTAGAGAAAAAGCTATATATTTAGTTTTTTCTATATTGAGGGTCAGAATGTTATCATATAACCACTTTGCAACAATATTAAGGCCCCGTTGAGCATTAGAAAATACTTCATCCCAAGTATCACCTTGAAAGAGTAGAACTGTGTCATCGGCAAACGTTACTACTTTTCCTTTATAAAGCTTTAATTCACACAGGTCATTTATATAGGCGAGGAACAGAGTTGGCCCTAATATACTGCCCTGTGGAACTCCAAAATGTACAGAAACTTCGTCACTAGTAACGTTATCTATTTTAACACATTGCGTCCTATTTTGTAAGTAACTTTCCAACAATTTCAGCTGAGAGTCTCTGATTCCAAGATGTACAATAACATAACATGGAGCCTTAAAATCTAAAGATCATAACTTTTACACATGTGTCTAGCCTATCTAGGCTTTCATTCGACTTGTCATTTTACCATCTACTTTGGACCACCTACTGTTCTAGTATTTGATAATACTGCATTGCTATCAAAGAGGTGCCCTAGATATATACCAGTTCGTAAAGTGGACGAGCGTGGGAACTAGATCAGCGTAGGCATTGATGTTATCAGTGTTGCTTCTGTTGCTATTATTCCAGGTCAGTGAACTGTGTGATCTATCGGTCACCTCATTCGTAAGGGGTTTGCTTATCGTTTTACCTTTGTCTGAATTTGGTTGGAATTTGCTCCAAAATTGTACATCCAAAACAGAGCAGACTTTTTATTAATTTTAATTAAGTGTATTATTTTTTAATATTCTAACATCAGTGTCTTTTTTCAGGTAACTGATGAACAAGGAGTTATTTACCTCTCTGCAGTTATAAGTACGTATTATAAAGTTCAGATTGCAATTCCATACATAATTCAATTTGCTCGAAAGGCCCATATCCAAATAATAATAATAATATCCTGGGACAATTCACACACGGTCATCTGATCCCAAACTAGGCAGAACCTGTACTATGGAAACCAGATAACTGATACTAATACATATATACTTTTTTTTTTGTAAATACATACTTACATAGATAAAACACCCAGACACTTGGTGGGAATCGAACCCACGACCTGTTGGGTAGCAGATAGGGTCACTAACCACTAGACCAACGGGCCCGACCATATGAATGATCATTCCTGCGTGGGTTATGTACTGTATTGGACAAGTATCTGGAAACGTCATCCTATCCTTAATATGGAGTTTAGCAGGTCTATAGACTTGTTCTGTTGGAGACGTGTGCAAGGTTAGTTAGTTCTCAAATTATGCGTCACATGTTTGTCTCTTTCCAAGTTGGCACTGGATCGTCTCAAGAGCTTGCGAACATTAGTTCTATAGTTATGTTTAGTAGTAGTAAAATAACTTTAAAGATCAGCATGACAGTGTTAATGCTGCTATCGTTACCGAATGAGCTCCAAGGCAATACATTGTATGTGAATGAGTCGAAGGTATGCAGAGTCAGTGAACTGAGGGCCATGTCAATTGGTGTCAATTGATATCTGGCGATTGATAGCTTCCTTAAAATATTTATTAATGAACTAGAACATTCCTATTGATTTGTTATTGAAATTATTTTAACTGGGCTATTACGAGATAATGATAATGATGACTAACATTTTTAATGTAAACCACATATGATGTCAATGTGCTTTCTTAAAGTTTATATGTGTGCTTTCTTTAAATATAATTTCCCGTTTGAGACTTAGTCTGGTGGACGTGGTAACCGTATTCTTCACTCCAACAAGTTTCATTTTCGCCACGTAGTAAAAAGATCCGAACTGACCACAATATATTGGTTATTATACTTTTGATTAAATTCTATTCTAATTTAAAAGAGAGATGAATGTAAATTAAAGGTGAACAGGAATTCTTATTCTACACGAATTATGCGGGCAATAGCCAGTGTATGAATAAGAAACAAAACTAGTTATTGAGAGCTGTTTTTCTGTAGGTCTGGTATACCAATAATAAAAGTAATATCTTGAGAAGATCATTCCCTGCACCTTTTTATGTTGGCTAGACTATATTCGGAGTCGAGATATTAATTTAGTTCATATAAAGTAGCAATAGAATCCCCTATTCTAATAAATAACATCCTACTTTAAGCGAACTTTTATGTAAAGTGGCACTAAAGATTTTCAATAAAGCTTATTATTATGAGTCAGTTTTTTATGTTGTTGATTGAAAAACGAAAATTGAATATAGATTGTTATTTGTAAAATTGAATATTTAAATGAAAATAAGATTACTCCTTGAGAATAAGCAACTGGAAATAACATTTCCACTATGTAAATTCTATTTATTTCAACAAGGACGCCTCACCATCATTGTTCTTTATTTAATTTGAAAAGTTGCTTGCGAGGAATAAACTAACTATAAATACATATTGCAAAGATTTTGTTAGTGGAGGAAAAAAAATTACTTTTAAATCCAAATTCAACCTTTTAAACATCGATATACTATACCAACTAGATTAGCTGTCACGAACAAAATGACATCGAAAATGTGGTCGCGGTTACATATACTTTGTAGTGTAATTAATTAATTGTAATAGTAATTGTAGAAAATAGTTTTAAATAATTCGGAACGTCGGACTAATAGAAGCCTTCACATGTAGTAATAAAGTCTAATTCTGTATGCAGTAATGTTGGCACATAAAACCTTTGCATCGGAGACAAAGAAAAATCAATAAAATCGCCAAAGCTATACGAATAAAAGTTGTTGTTTTGACTTAAACAAAAATGTACTCATTTATAAGAAAATCTTAACCACTATAAAATAAGGTTCAAAATAGGTGTCCATTGTGTGTGTACTGACTTACAAACTTATCCGTTCTGGTGGCAAAAATGAGAACTAACTTTTTTATTATGGTAATGACGTGTAGTTTAACAGTTTCATATAGACAGTGGCGACACGCCTATCGGCAACATTAATTTTGTCAGTCTCGGCATGGCAGTTGCGAACTACTAGCGGAGAAAATATCAAATAAATAATTTTTATTTCGTATTATAATGATATCTTACTTATATTTATTATTTAAACTAGTAGTAATATGAACACGAAACGAAAAAAAAATTCTCCATCTGCAATTTTAGTATTACGATAAGATAAGTATTTGGACAGTTTATAAACGCGAAATAAGGAATTTCGATACGTCCTTACGCTAGCTGTTGTCGGCTCGTACTAATTTGAAATAGAGCGACAGCCGTCTCCGTAGCTCTATTTTCGTGACCACTTTTCGGGTCGTGACAGCTAATCTAGTTGGTATAGTATATCGATGCTTTTAAACGTAGACATCGCTCGAAGAACCGATAACCGTTGGGGAAGAAAGGTTCTCGAGTGGCGACCACGAACCGGAAGACGCAGCGTAGGTAGGCCTCCCAGACGACATTGTGCGCGTTGCAGGTAACCGGTGGATGCAAATAGCCAATTGTCGTTCATTGTGGCGTTCGAAGGGGGAGGCCTATGTTCAGCAGTGGACGTCTTCCGGCTGGTGATGATGAAACGTAGACAGTTCAACATGTAGTTTCTCTCTATCAGTCAGCCCTTCGTTCGTTACTGTCGGATTGAGGCTCCGCTGTTCACGCAGTTCACGCTCGTATATGTGAGCTATGATCCACTTTCTCACCACTGAGCTCGCTCTTCTGCCAGTTGGAGAGCTGCGCTGACTGGTTGCTTCATTCTTTAGAGATCTGCTTTTATAATCGCTTCACACGACTTTCTGGCCACTTTCTGTCCTTTTTCCAATCTGCATAAAACACTTCGAGCAATTTGTCCAAAAATTTAAAATTGATTGTAAACAATATGCGTCTCTAGCATATTATACTTTACAGTCTTGGAGTACGTTCAAGGATTAGCTCTTAGTAACTAAATACAAATAGTAAATATATTTTTTACGTAGTATTCTTGTGGTTGCTGTTTTTAAATAGGAAAATGTTTCATCTTCTCATATAATCTCTTCGGAACGATGCTGCGAAGTTTCCGATCGATATGTCTTATTGTTGCCATAATCATATCAGCTATAATAAATTGCCTCGGGTAGTCTCTACTCTAATAAAAGGCTGGGATGTTCAAGCGTGTGTGGGTACAGACATATACATTAGGTTAGGTAATTTTTGTGACGGTATAAAAGTTTATTAATTCGTTCGATAAGAGTGGAAATAGCCGTTCTTTTTGATTTCGTAGTGTTTAAATTGCGTGTGATGTATACAGTTCGGTTTGTCTATAACCCAGCGCCTTGCCTCTTTGTGTACAAGATTAAAACAAACAATTTACTAATTATATCTCAAAGTTTTAGTAAGACAAGTCTTTTATTTTGTACGTGGAAGTGGAAAATTTCTTTTGATACACTAATTTTAAAAACATTGTGCGGCAACAAAACAAAATTACCTTGAAGTTTTATTACAAAGCAAAAATGCAAATTATGTTTCTAAAGTAGCGACGGTAGGTACGTGTACCACTGGTTCAAGCTATCTATGTTCTCTTTTTATATAGTTATTCTACTGATTTATCTAAAATACTGTATTTCTTTATAAGATGATCGTTAAACACGGCTATCATAATAGTTGTCTATTAATATTCGGCATATGACAGAAATTAACTGCGAATTCTGCTGCATGATTCGCGTCGGAGTGTGCAAGAAACTACAACGCCTATTCCACAGAAGATTCCGCATTAGATTAGGCGTCTCTACAACGTAAGCCCTAATATGCACGAAGGTCCGCATTTCCAAAGTTCATGCACCGTTTCTGACACGTCTACGCTTTTGCGGATACGCCTTTGCAGAGTTTTTTTTCAAAAGGACAATTTGCCTACTCTTGAGGCAAGCGCTTATAGCACTCCAGCCTGAAGGTCGGATAAGCTACGAGCGCAAGGACACATCAGCAAGGCACGGCTTTAGCTTGGGCTGTCAGTTAAGAGGGGGCTGTCTCAACCACCAGATCACAACCCGCCTTTAGTAAAGTAAACCCACAGATTTGTGGATTGCCCTTTTTGTACAGTTAATATTTTAAGCAAATAACCAAATAAACTTGCCGAGTAAGATCTATAATTAAAGAATGCCCGCCTTTAGTAAAGTAAACCCACAGATTTGTGGATTGCCCTTTTTGTACAGTTAATATTTTAAGCAAATAACCAAATAAACTTGCCGAGTAAGATCTATAATTAAAGAATGCAGATGGTACGGACATTAAAAACACAAAATATAGAGAGTACTCTATATTTTGTGTTAAAATATCATCATATCCATCGTAGAGCACTGGCCTTTTGTATCATAGGTGCGTGTATACAACGTGGCCATTCATCGGATAGAGCCGTCCGCATGACCTGGATTGATTCAGTTTTCAGCTCATTAAAATTCCTAACATTATGCCCCTAATAACGTGGCTGAGTGCACTTGACCGGCCGACTGGGCAGAACACGTGTCCGATGCGATTAGCGCGTTACCGCGAAGGTGTATGAATTCGTGTAACGTTCTAAATTTGATTAGTATATTAACACAATTAGGGCATGTGCCCAGTCCACCTTACTATACCAGGACAGTGCAAAAAGCTACTCTTTTTATGAATTTGTCCAAAAAGACCTTTTTGTCATTAGCCATGTCTCCAGACAAAGTACTCGTAGACAGGCGCTGCAACAAACATCTGTAAAGATGCTGTGGCCAATGATGATGATGAGTACAAAAGAGTGGGGTTCAGTCTGCAAACACGTCACTCGCTACCATTGTTGTACTTTGTATGACACTATTATCTTTGCACATGGCACTTACGACTCTAAAAGCTTTTATTATTCTGCATCAAAATGTCACACAACTTCCATTAGATGTTATTTAAGTATATGGGATGGCGTCACTGCTTCTTAATAATGATCCTAGTATTACGATACTAGTTCCTTACAATAAGGCCATTTTGCTTCGTGGAGAAATGCATTTTCAAGCTAACATTCCACACGACAAGGACGCCTCGACCGAATTAATTATACTTAATTATAATACCCTATTACTGTATGTACATAATGTATAATGTAATGATTCTTTATTAGAAATGAAACAAAATTGTACAGTTATAATAATAGCACGCTAGCAGCTTACTGTGTCACAGACCTTAACTTACATTATCATCATCAGCCGGAACGTCCTCTGCTGAACATTGGCCTCCACCGTCAGTCCACCTACTGGGAGGCCTAAGCTTAACTTCGTCATGAAGACACAATACTGAGTTTCATAATGGCAACAAAATCACAGTGAAAATTATTTATAACTGTACAAAATCTCTTGGGTTTTCGTATAGAATGTAATTTTTTAAAGAAACTAGAACAATTTTGTAACGTCTTCAATGTCATTAAATAAAATTTAGGTCACATTTTCATAAAATGTCCATAATGTATGTCATTACAGACAGAGATTTAATGTTATTTAAGAATTTTTATACATAACACAATCCTATACCTATTCAATTTAGCTAAATGTATATTGTGTTTATTATCTACTTTTTTATGAGGATTTCCACTTGATATAATTAAACAGTGCGCTCTCTGAAATACAATAGAAAAGCTTTTAGAATTAAACCTTTGTTCGCAGTGAGCTAATACATTATTACTTACTTACCTAATGCATTTCACCTTCATCTTGTGCTTTCTCAGAAAACATAAACTTCCGAACGTTATGGACACTTCTGAATTTACGATCTTCACAAAGTGTCCAAGATTAAGTATGATCTTCTTCTCTTATTAAGATGGTTTTTATTAACCTTTCCAAGTCGATACTCATCTAAATATTGATTACAAATTCAAAATGTGACTCGCAATATTTGCACTCGTTGATAGTCTTTATCAGATTTTATGATTGTGAACCTCATATCTGCAAGTATGAATTACTCATAGTCATTATCAATAATAACATTATGTTAAACGGAACGTCTAGTCGTTTTTCTGTAAATAAATATGCCTTATCATTGTTTTTCAAAGTCAAAGTCAAAAATCTTTTTTTACAAATAGGCTTAACGCTAGCACTTTTGAATGGTCAATTTTTTAAAAGCTACCACCGGATCACAACGCGGCCTCAACTGAGAAGATCCGGCAAGAAACTCAGCGGGCTTGTAATTTTTTCAATTTTGTTAAACATTGTTTGTTTTGTTACAATTGACACTTCAAATTCGACCTGCAAAGGTTCTTTATGTATTTTATTTTGTTAATTTAGCTGGAGCGTATTCATTGTTATATTGTTAGTAAGTTTGTATCACGATATTACATTCGTACATTCGTACATTACCGAAGAACGATGAATATACATATGATGATCTCGAAACTAAATTAAAAAAAGCCGTTGAGGAGAGCAAAATCACCAAATCCAAAATACAAAATCCACCCAAGTCAGATTGGATCAACAAAAGTATAACAGACGCGATAAGTGAAAGAAATGAATTATTGAGTACCTACACGAAGACAAAATCCGAACAAACACTACACACACTAAAACAAAATATGGAGAAGAAATTAATAGCAGTAAGGAAAGAAGTCAGAGAAAAAATACAATATGCTAAAAGTAAATATTACCACAAAACCTTTAAAGAATGTGACAAAAAACCTTTAAAAATGTGGCAATTAATAAACTCCTTATATAATAACAAACCGATAAATAAAACTATCCCTCCTAAACTTGAAACACAGTCGGGTTGCTTCACTAAATTGTCTGATATATGCAACTGTTTTAACTCTTTCTTTGTTAATATAGGCACCATTTTAGAAAATCAGATCCCTCAAAAATATCATGACATTGAAACTTACAAGCTATTGTATAATAATGAAGTAGATTTAAAAGGTAAAGAATTAAAAGAGCTAGCAGCAGTCTCAACGCGGGAAGTCAGCAAAATAATAGATACGTTAAAGTCCAATACCACAACTGGCCTCGACGGTATTTCTTGTAAAACTCTCAAATGTATTAAAACTGTAATACTTGATCAACTAACGTTTACAATAAACGAGTGCTTGAAACATGGTTATTTTCCAGACTCTCTGAAAACTGCAAAAGTAAGCCCAATATTCAAATCCGGTTGTAGCGTTTAGCGCTACAGGTTAAGAAAAGAAACAAAGAGTTAAAGATAAAAGAGATATATATATTTAGAATGAAAGACAAGATCTCAAGGGTCGCGGGCTCAAGCAGTCAGATCGTGTGGTACGATGCACCTGGCAGTAGTAGGCCAAGCGAGTCGGTGGTCTCCCGGCAGCAGGCGGGGAGACGGTTATGTAGGGCTGCAGGCTTGGACGGCTGGTAGCACAAAGGCCGACCAAGACCCGATGTGTAGCGGCACTCAGGACAGGTAGCTGGCACCAATCCTGGTACAAGGACCCCTGAAAAATACAGTGCACAGTGCTTAGCATCATGCATAAGCGTATGGTAGCAGGCAGTGAGAGAAAAGGGTGCACTTGATTTTCAGAAGAATGAGGTTAGCAGAGTTTAGGCAAAGAAAACAGGTGATTTTGGCAAGATCCATCTAGGCGACTATGTACATTGGCAGAATGTACATAGCTGAGTACAAGGCGGCTGTTATAGGCGGCAACCAAAAAGAATCACATGGTCAGACATGTGTTACAGGTAGAACCTTGATGCATTTTGTGGAAATAATGTAGCACATACACACATAACTGTAAGGTAAGCACAGCACTGGTAAATGGAACAAAAGAACCTAGAGGAAAGTAACAATTACGGTATCCGACACGTGGCGATGTGTGGCGATTAAAAAAACACGTTTCACGATCTGAATCCTACAGCTCGTACACTGTGGGACAATTTGAGGTTAAGATAAGGTTAATTTAGACATTAAGCAAATGAAAAGTTAGAGAAACACATGGCCACGAAAATCAGACAATCTACACAGCTAGACTCACCAATTCTGGGGAAGTTGAAGAGCAAAAGAGGGAGACCGAAGCCCTAGCCCGGCCTTTTATAGTTACGGTCGATGACCGGAAATATGTTTTTTTAGTACTAGTGACATTACGTCCAGTAACGTCACTAGCTGAGATAATAAATCATTGAGCAGTGTTTAAGCTTAGTAAAAACTTTAAGCCTCTAAAAATAGATTACGGGAGTCTTTGAGTATATAAACTATGTATATAATTAAGATAAATGATTTTAAGTGAGCAAATTTGTAAAGATAACTAATCACGAACTATCAAGTTTTTACGTTTGCAACTATCGATTTTTGAACGAAATATAGCTGTCAGATGACAGTTCAGTGACATTTTGCTACTGTCACAAATGTCAACACAATGTTTTTCTGCAACCAAAACAAATGTTTTAATTGTTAAATTAGTGAAGATTTCATAAATAACTGTAAGTATTAGTGGTAGAAAAACAAGGTGTTACAGTATCCCCCCCGTTAGCGGAGAATTTTTCCTAGGGAAAATTCCATTAGACCTAAAGAAAACTGACTGGCTCTACTACAGTTTGTACTTAAGAATCAAGATATATACCCCTTCCATACCCAAGCAAGTACAATAATGCCCTCAAAGTGCATAGGCCCTTAGTAGGAGGCCTATACAAAGAAATCTGTGCCCTCAGACGTGACACAGATCATAGGTGTGCAGGCGACACCAAAGAGTGGCTATTAACCTTTAGTCGGTTAATAACCAAAGGTGAGGACAAATACAGCAGCTGTGTATAGAAGAGTAATAGACGTTTAAGATAGTTTCAAGGATTTAATGGAGTACAAAAGGTGATAATCAAGGATGAGCCGACAATGTTTAGGAATGAAGTTGGGACACTTGTCACCAAAACTGAGTATTAAAGATTAAGAGAGTTGAGAAGGGATACCGTTCATGGACAAGATTTACCATATAGAATTTAGAATATAGAATTATAATCTAGTTTATTTTTATTTTTACAAAGTAGTTTGCATGTATAGCAAGATTGCCAAGGAATAGATAATATAATTATTAAGTAGCATAATTATTTATTTTAAAATCTTTTATATGCCAAGAACCTAGATTTTTGTCTTGCATGTCAGTAAGTTCATAGACCAACGGAGACAACTTAGATTTTATGCGACACTTAATAAATTTGGGAGCGAGTTTTTTAGAAAAGCGTTTGTCCTTATCACTCTGAAAATATGTGCGCTTCCACACAATATCGCCAACATTAAAATCTGCCATCTTGCGGCGAAGATTGTAGTGACCACAATTTCTGGAGTGACATTTTATTAGAGAACTATGCACTTTGTCAAAGATTTTCCTTAGTTTTCCCAAATTTTCCGCATAAGCGTCCCGAGGCGAAAATATAAGATCATCAGACTTATCGACGTCGAGATAATGAGAACCACAAGCAACTAATTCCCTACCAAAGACAAGAAATGATGGTGTGAAGCCAGTCACCTCACTTACAGCAGAGTTTAAGGCAAACTGTATTTTAGGTAGGTTAACATCCCATATTCGATGGTCATCGCTATTAATAAAAGTGGAAACAGCTGTCATTATAGTTTTATTGTATCTCTCAACGGTGTTAACTTGAGGTGTGTATTTAGGCGTATAGCGCACATCAGGGACTTTATATTGAGCGAACAAATTCCGTAGAGTTTGACTGACAAACTGTTTGCCGTTGTCCATGAGTATAGTACTTGGGACACCATGTACTAGGAACACTGATTCCTCGACCAGACGAGCTATGACGTCAGCAGTTGCACGACGTAGAGGGAAAAGAAGGCAGTATTTTGAAAAACAGCAGGTTATTACGAGTATCATAGTGTTTTGTTTCCTGGAAGAAGGTAAAGGTCCGACAAGATCCATGCTTATCATCTGGAACGGTCGTGAGCATTCTTTTGGCCGTCCCATCAGACCTAGTGTAGGATGATTAGCATGTTTATGGGAGTTACACGAGTCACAGTTAGAAATAAAATTAGAGACATTTTTTTGCATACCAGGCCAAAAATAATTTAAAGTGATACGCTTAAGCGTTTTAAAGACACCAAGATGAGCAGAAGTTGGTGCAGAATGACACTCTGTAATAATTTTTGTTCTTTCCTCAGCAGGAACGACTTCTTTCCACTCAAATTCGCGGATTAGAGGATTTAAGGTTTTGACATAACGATAGAGTTTGTTATTGTCAATTTTATAGTTTAAGAAAGACATAGGTGCAGTTTGACACCCTTTATATATATTAAGATACCAAGCATCAGAGGTACTAGGAGACGATGAAGTTTGGTCATTAATTGCAGCGACAGGTACTGCACGAGACAAGGAATCAGGAACGACATTTTCTTTCCCGCGCCTGTGTTTTATTTCAAAGTTAAAAGCAGAAAGACGTATACCCCATCTAGCTAGACGTCCAGTTGGGTTATTTAAATTAAGAAACCATTTTAAAGACGAATGGTCCGTATAGACGATGAATTTTGTCCCATTATCCAAATAGCACCGCCAATGTTCTGCAGCTAAAAGGACAGCAAAAGCTTCGCGTTCAGTAGCGCTGTAATTACGTTCTTGGGCTGTCAAAGATTTGCTCATGTAGGCTATAACCCTCTCTTCGCCATCGAGAATCTGGGTAAGGACAGCACCAATGCCGTAATCACTCGCGTCAGTGTGAATTTGGAATGGCTGAGAATAATCGGGACAAGACAAGACAGGCGAAGAAGTTAGACATTTTTTTAGAGCTTGGAACGAAGATTCAGCCTCTTCAGACCAAGTAAAAGGTGGAGCTTTTTTACCCTGAGAAGTAAGTTTATTTAGAGGAGTAGCAAGAGAGCTAAAGTTTGGTATAAAGCGTCGGTACCACGATGCTGTGCCTAGGAAACGCCGGACTTCCTTCCGATTTTTCGGTGTAGGGTAATCCAGTATTGCCTTTACTTTTTCGGGGTCAGCATGAAGACCGTTAGAGTCTACCAAATAGCCTAAATATTTAAGTTTTTCTCTGAAAAATTGACACTTTTCGAGATTAACAGTTAAGTTAGCAGATTTTAGTTTATCTAAAACTTTTTTAAGCAAGGATATATGCTGTTCAAACGAATTAGAGACCACAATGATATCGTCAATGAACACGAACACTCTATGCTCAAATTCTGGCCCGTAAAACAGCAAATCCACAAGTCTCTGTTGCGTAGCAGGAGCATTAGTCAACCCAAAGGGCATAGACTTAAATTGAAAGGTCCCCCTAGAGGGAATATAGAAGGCAGTCTTACATCTGTCCTCTTTTTTAATCAAAATTTGCCAAAATGATTTGGAAAGGTCAATAGAGGATAGGTATTTAGCATCTCTGAGGTTGTCTAAGATTTCAGAGATGTAAGGTAAGCTATAGGCATCTTTTCTAGTAACAGAATTTAATTTACGGCTATCGAGACAGAATCGATATTCGCCATTCTTTTTAGGAGCAAGTAGGACAGGAGATGACCAAGGACTCTCACAAGACTCGACAACATCTTCCCTGAGCATTTCGTCAAGTTGTTCTGAAAGAATTTTTTGCTTCACAGGGGACATTCGATAGTAGCGTTGCCGAATTGGAGCGGCATCACCAGTGTCGATAGTGTGTGTAATCAAAGAGGTACGACCCAGACCACGATTTTCGTACGATATCTCTTCAAATTGGCGAATGATGTTATCTGCCGTGCCCTTTTGTTCTGCTGAGAGCTGAGCGTAGGATTGTAAATTTTTTTCGTCCAATGTTACGTTAGACACTTCGCTCTCCTCGGGCAATTTAAAGACCACACTATCCAAGTTTTTCGGAAACAATTCAAATTTCTTCCAAAAATCAATGCCTAGTATTAAGTTATTTTTAATTTGAGGAACAATGTAAGTTCGAATTATTTCAGTTTTATCGACAAAGTGAAAAGGAATGTCAATATACTGACAAGTAGATAACTTTTGACCACCAGCTGTAGAAAGGGTTAACAATTCACCATGTTGAACTTTCAGATCTTTGTGTAAATTAATAATGTTGTTGTGTGAATTGTTACCTAAAATAGAAATACAAGATCCAGAATCGAGCAACCCAATTTTTCTTGTGTTAGCGATAGTGACGTTAACGTAGGGACGAGAGATGTTAGTTTTATTTTCCAGGATTGAAGAGACCGAGTAACAATTAAAGAATTTTTTCAAAAATTGCACCCAATTTTCCCGGTCAGTTTTGTCAGTGTAGTTAGTTTTACAAAACTGACCAGGCTTAGATGAGGCTCTCCAACCCTGGCCTACAAGTTTTTTGGACTAGAATTTAATTTGGACTTGCACGCTGGACAATCAACCGACCGAAAACCTAATTTACCACACCTGAAACACAAAATTGTTCGGGGCTCCTTACACTCCCGAAGATCGTGAGTGTTGGATCGGCATCTAGGACAGAACCTATTACCTAGGGAAGGATTAGGAGTAAGTTTTTTTGTAGTAGAGGGCTCCATCGCAACAGCAGAGACTTGTGGTTTTTTATTAGAATTATAACTAGAATATTTATAGCTAGACCCCACCTTAGGTTCTACAGGTTTATAGGCAAATTCTGGAGCAATAGTACGAGAAGTTACCACCGGAGGTTCATGGAAATGTTGTATTCTGGACTGAATAACCTCGTAAGATTTGCACGCCGATTTTAAAGTGTTGATGTCAACCACAGCAGTTGACGCAAGAGAAGAAGCATAGCAAGGCCTAATATTATGTAAAAGGATTTCTAATTTATCAGCTTCATTTAGAGGTTTAGATAACCTAGCAAACATTCCATGCATTATAGATAGATAGATGGTTATACTCTCAGTAACACCCTGAGTGCGAGTTCGAATTTCCTCCATCAAACGGTAGTCATAATCGTGGATGCTAAAGTCAGCTAAAAGTAGAGTGGTTAAGTCTGACCAAGAGGAAATTCCATCCTTCACTGAGCGATACCAATGCAAGGCATCACCCGTGAAAATTTCAAAACAGTTAGATAATATTTTCTCGTAGGAAATATTTCTAGATGATACAAACTCCTCTACTTGCTGGATAAAAGATCTAACACAAGTTTTACCGCTAAATTTAATTTTACTCAAATCAGAACTTATACTGCGTTCACATGTTACTGAGATTACAGGCTGGATAGTAGAAGATGTGCTTGGGGACACAGCCTTATCAAATTTGTTTTTAAACCCCTTTATGTCTTTATATTGTGCATTGAAGTCATTTTTAGTATCAGTTAAATCATCAACATTGCTCAATGACGTTGAATCTATCCTACCAAGTCTATGATAGACGTGGTGTAACAAACTTTCAGTACGCAAGTAAAGGTTAGTATCAAAATTATCCTTTAGTAGAAGCAGGTTCTCGCTTGATCTATAAAGCGTATCCCGGACACCTTTTAGATCATCCTCCGGTTCCAAGTGAGAAGCAGAGATGGGGGCGGAAAGAAGTTCCTTCCCAATGTCAGATATTTGCTTTCTAAGAGAAATTACCGTAGCAGCTGGTTCTAGACCACGCAACCCGATTTCATACGATAATTCTGCTTTAGGCAAGGAATAAAAATTAATGGGGTAGGCCATATTAACTAAAAAGGTGAGTCTAGCTTCCTAAGTTAAAGAAAAAAATCAAGTGCACAAAAAAAATAGGTGTATGTGGGTGCCGTAGAAATTGGGGGCCAAAATATGATTATAGGTAAGGTGGTTGTAAGTTAAAGAAATTTAAGCAAAAGCAAAATAAATTTAATTTAAAGTTTAAAAAGAAGGTGAGCTTAATTTAAAAATTTTATGTTAAAAAAAAACTGATGAGAAATTTTAAAAATACCAAAATTGTTGCAGCCAAAATAAAAAAAATGTATTAAGAGTGCTCAGCTGAAGTAAAGCAAGTATAGTTTAAAAAAAAATTTTGGCCGCAGATGGGTGGAGCGAGCAGAGGTGTTAAGCGCTCCTGGTGCTAGCGGACTCGGGTATCCTAGCTACAATAAAAGAATTACCGCTAGGATAGGTGGTATCCCACCGAGGCGTACTGCGCACAAAGTACTACCACCTAGTGGGTACCCACATACACATAGAAAACATAAAAATAAAAAAAAGATAAAAGAAGAACACAATCTGACCACTTTAACCGCTAGTTAGGGCGCCACTGTAGCGTTTAGCGCTACAGGTTAAGAAAAGAAACAAAGAGTTAAAGATAAAAGAGATATATATATTTAGAATGAAAGACAAGATCTCAAGGGTCGCGGGCTCAAGCAGTCAGATCGTGTGGTACGATGCACCTGGCAGTAGTAGGCCAAGCGAGTCGGTGGTCTCCCGGCAGCAGGCGGGGAGACGGTTATGTAGGGCTGCAGGCTTGGACGGCTGGTAGCACAAAGGCCGACCAAGACCCGATGTGTAGCGGCACTCAGGACAGGTAGCTGGCACCAATCCTGGTACAAGGACCCCTGAAAAATACAGTGCACAGTGCTTAGCATCATGCATAAGCGTATGGTAGCAGGCAGTGAGAGAAAAGGGTGCACTTGATTTTCAGAAGAATGAGGTTAGCAGAGTTTAGGCAAAGAAAACAGGTGATTTTGGCAAGATCCATCTAGGCGACTATGTACATTGGCAGAATGTACATAGCTGAGTACAAGGCGGCTGTTATAGGCGGCAACCAAAAAGAATCACATGGTCAGACATGTGTTACAGGTAGAACCTTGATGCATTTTGTGGAAATAATGTAGCACATACACACATAACTGTAAGGTAAGCACAGCACTGGTAAATGGAACAAAAGAACCTAGAGGAAAGTAACAATTACGGTATCCGACACGTGGCGATGTGTGGCGATTAAAAAAACACGTTTCACGATCTGAATCCTACAGCTCGTACACTGTGGGACAATTTGAGGTTAAGATAAGGTTAATTTAGACATTAAGCAAATGAAAAGTTAGAGAAACACATGGCCACGAAAATCAGACAATCTACACAGCTAGACTCACCAATTCTGGGGAAGTTGAAGAGCAAAAGAGGGAGACCGAAGCCCTAGCCCGGCCTTTTATAGTTACGGTCGATGACCGGAAATATGTTTTTTTAGTACTAGTGACATTACGTCCAGTAACGTCACTAGCTGAGATAATAAATCATTGAGCAGTGTTTAAGCTTAGTAAAAACTTTAAGCCTCTAAAAATAGATTACGGGAGTCTTTGAGTATATAAACTATGTATATAATTAAGATAAATGATTTTAAGTGAGCAAATTTGTAAAGATAACTAATCACGAACTATCAAG
This sequence comes from Furcula furcula, assembly GCA_911728495.1. Taxonomy (NCBI): domain Eukaryota; kingdom Metazoa; phylum Arthropoda; class Insecta; order Lepidoptera; family Notodontidae; genus Furcula; species Furcula furcula. The sequence continues at coordinate 19,082,184 of OU452262.1, read as the reverse complement.
TTTTTACGTTTGCAACTATCGATTTTTGAACGAAATATAGCTGTCAGATGACAGTTCAGTGACATTTTGCTACTGTCACAAATGTCAACACAATGTTTTTCTGCAACCAAAACAAATGTTTTAATTGTTAAATTAGTGAAGATTTCATAAATAACTGTAAGTATTAGTGGTAGAAAAACAAGGTGTTACACGGTACTAAAACTGACCCAGGTAACTATCGTCCCATTTCAGTGCTTCCAGCAATATCTAAAATCTTCGAAAAAGTTATTTTCAATCGCTTGGATAATTATCTGGATTCCATTAACTACCTGTTTCCTAAGCAATATGGTTTTCGCCCTCGTTCAAACACACTCTCAGCTTGTAATGATCTAGTTACCAACATAAAATGTAAAATAGACCAAAAACAAATCGCTCTCGGTATATTCATAGACCTAAAAAAGGCATTTGACACGATTAGTCATAAACTACTCCTTATGAAGCTCCAGGCCATCGGGATTAAGGACTCCGCATACAAAATAATACAGTCTTACCTTTCTAACAGATATCAGATAGTAAAAATTGATAAAATAGTAAGTAGTCCCGAACAAATCACTTGCGGCGTTCCACAAGGCTCCATTCTAGGGCCTTTGCTGTTCTTGATATATATTAATCATATTAAAGACCTACGCCTAGCTGGAAACCTAACCCTGTATGCCGATAATACAATTTTTTTTTTACAGATGCTCAAGCAATTTTTACACAAGCTCAAGAAGACCTTAATACCTTACATACTTGGTTCCAATATAATTTATTGACTATAAACGTAGCAAAGACCAACTACATGATTTTTTGTGCTAAAAATAAAAGAGTCACAGATTATCAACAATTACATATTAATAATGAACCATTAACTAGAGTTGAGTCTGAAAAATATCTTGGTCTAACCCTTGATAGTAACCTAACATGGAAGCCACATTTAGAGAAATTACGATCTAAATTATCTTCCCTAATGGCTGTTCTTCGAGGTACCTTGAGATGTTTTCCAGATTCTGTTAGGTATATCATATATAATTCCCTCATAAAATCTCACTTAACTTATCTTATTGAACTATGGGGCTCTGCTGCTCGGACTAATCTATCGCAGTTGCAAAGTGCTCAAAATAAAATAATAAAGTTACTTTTCCACCTAAACTACTATACTCCAACAGAAACTGTTTATGACAAGACAAATCTGATGACACTTGGTCAAATATACAGATACCAAACCTGTTTACTAATCAGGAAAATCCTTGCGAAAGATATACGCTCACAAATAACTTTTACAACAAAATCACAATATCAAACTCGACTAATGAGAAGCGCTAATAATATCTGTTTATATAAACCACGAACCAACTACGGTAGCAGAAGCATTCGATTTGAAGGTGCCAAAATGTATAACGACTTACCAAAGGATATTAAAGAAATACGTTCCTTCCCATTGTTTAAAAAGAAATTAAAATTCCACATTATGAAAAAAAAAATGAAAAAAATAATAATAATTAAAATCTGATCGCCATATATTGCTTTCAATATACTACTTACTTATGAATACATTTCCGATACGTAATAAAGCCCTCGCATTCACTAGTCGCATTCTGTTGCATGTTGATAAAACTTTCTTGTAAACCTACCCACAAAAAATAGTATATCATTGGTTATAGTAATAAAAAATAAAATGAAAAATAGTGCTCTAATAATAATAACTAAGTAAATAGTGCTATGTGCAATGTTATAATGAAATAACTATAACAAGTTTCTGTATCTCGTTCCCAGTATTTTGTAAATGTTCTCGTGTTTCTCATTGTAAGTGAATTGTATTCTTTTTGAGAAATAAATGTCTTAAACCATATATAACAGTTTCAGTACCTTGATTATTGATTTAGTGCTAGTTGCGAAGTAAACATTTATTTAATAACAGATATTCTGGTGCGCAATTTTCGTAAAACTTTTTGCTACTTATAAAATTGGGTAATATTGAAAATCTTTAACAATTTTCTGTCCTTTGTGCGATATTTTTCAATTGATCTACCCTAAAAAGTTTATCTCCAAATACATAAAGATCAACCAAATCCAATTACTTAGGACGTCTTTACGAGGGCAGACGACGCATGGGCGTGCCGTTTTGACCGAATTCGGCTTTCAAGTTTAATCGTAATAAGCTTGGCTTAGTTATATTGTCCTTGGATCGCGTGATGCAATTTGCCTCAACTGCCAAAATCACATTTTTGCGTTTTGCTAAGAAGACTTATACCAATTTCAATGATGACTACTAAGCTAGATAATACTGTAAGTTAGTGTTTGACAGTAATCTCATCTGAAGGTAAGCGGTGTTGCGGTTGTGAAGATTAAGGTGCACTAGTTTATAAGGAAACAGTGCTCCCCTGTGTTAGAGGGAAAGCTATGCTGGGAGCAAAATAATTGAAACAAGTCTAATGCCTCAGTCGCCCTGAGACTACGCACTGCTCCAGCGAATCCCCACTGCACTGCTGCACCGCACTGCTCACCCCACGAACATACTGTAAGCAATAGAAGCCTTTTTGTTGAGGCAATTTATTAGATTTTAATTTTTACCATGTAAAAAATAATAGCTGACTACAAAATTTGTAATCTATTGTTTTGAGAGAGGTCGGCGCGGTTCGTTGTGCCCAAAAAAAATGAAAGCAAACAATTGGAGCAGCCTAATTTGGGAAACGCTTCTAAAGTTTACTTGGCGTAAGTAATACAGTTGCCAATAATTCATGAGAAGTAAGAACTCCGCACTTTGCCTATTTTTTACCAGCGCAGTGATTACTCTGCCACAAAGTACCTACCTATGCTCTAATATTAACTTGGTACGCTTAATAATCATGACTGTACTACTGCATGTTAAAAAAATTGGAACAGTATTGAGCATCCAGCTTACATTGATTAAATAAAGGTAAAACATAAACTTACTATCTATTCACAGAGTACTCAAGTGAAACTTCGTCTACACTGGCAGACGAAGTTTGATACAATTTCCGACATTGTAGACGTCCGTACCAATTCGTGCATGTAATGCATTGCCAAGTGTGCGCATCTCAACTAGGGCGCGAGTAAGTTGCTCGATTTTGTACGGTACGGTACGATATATGTATATATTGCGCATTTCCTTTCGTAGCTCTGAGTTGCAACAGTTAGATATGGAACTATGGATGTAGAGGAACAAATCAGCTATTTCCGATACATAGACTTATGTCGGACATTTATCATTATATTGAATTTATACAAGCCTTATCCACTGATCGACACTTTTATTCAATTATTTAGTAGTTTGTCGAACGAGTAATCGAAAAAATACATAAATTCCAACCTGAAAGAGGGTTTAAGAGTCTAAAATTTAGACAGCTATGATTGGAATGACAGAACCTCGCATTTTAACAAGATCTTCTGCTCTTCATCAAGGCTTTTTCAAAACCCGCGTATAACGTCTTAGCGATTTTAAATTGTTATTTTACATGTTTACATTGCTGGGTTCTAAAGGATGAGACTGATCTCTCGAGAGACGAGCGACAGTGAATTGCAGCTGTCTATAGGTCACTTACAATTAGGCGAATGCCTTTTTGGTCTTACCATTAGGTTGAGAAATAAAAACCATTCATTCAACTCAAAATTAAACAAAGAGTTTATACTAAGCTACCAGGCTAGTAGCACAAGAGGCACAACGTCCCATTCTGAAGTCTTTATTTTACCGCTCCTTTTAGCGTGCCATTTCGTCGTTAGCTCGATGTTACGTCGTTGTTCCCGCTTCTATCAAGTTTGTGTAAATTATCGCGTTTCTATTACTGTATTAAGTAATTGACAACTTTTATACTGTTACCTGTGAATTGCAAACTCTTAATGAGTATAACTTGTCTTGTGTTGTTATTTATGTAGAAGGAACTTTGTATTTCTTTTTAGGCAATTATTAAAGTTAGCATGAATTTTGCATATAATTTTGTAACAGATGTATTGAATGGTCTTTATGAATTTGTTTGTCTGTTCATAACGAAAAGTCAACTCAAATTTGTTACAATATTGATATTATTTATATTTGCTTATGGGCTCTCTTGTTTTGTTTGTTAGCTTTGTATTAGTGTTAATAGTTTCAGTTTATGACACACGATTACCAATGTACGTCTTCGTCCATCTATAGCAGTGAATCACAAAAGTGAAAGGCGTTCTCATGTCCGGACGAACGAAGCGTCCTTTCTCCATATTCATTGTCAGAGGTCAGCTATTTAGACTGTTATGTAACGTGGTGTAAGATATTTGGGTTTTTTTTCATAAATATAATTAAATACCTATACTTTTACATTAAGGAATTGTATCAATTCGTACCAGGGTAAAGGATTAGCTAGCTGAAGTGGCAGTAGGCCGGTCATATTTGCCGCAGAACCGATGACCGTTGGGGTAAAATGGTATGGAGTGGAGACCACGAATCGGGAAGCGCAGTGTAGGAGACCTGTGACCAGGTGGAGTGACGATATTCGCAGAGCGGTTGGCAGAAACTGGATGAGGAGAGCCAAATATCGGGCTCAGTAGCGTGGCTTGGGAGGACTATGTCCAGCAGTGGACTGACGTGGGCTGATGGTGATGTAGCAGAGTATAGTTTTGGAATTATGTTAATACATCCACTGACGGGGCCTGTTGGTCTAATGGTTAGACACCCTGGTCCCTACCCAATAGGTCGTGAGTTCGATTTTCACCAAGTTTCTGGGTGTTTTATCTACGTATATGAGTATGTATTAAGTATATAAGTATTAGTATCAGTTGTCTGGTTTCCATAGTACAGGCTCTGCCTAGTTTGGGATTAAATAACCGTGTGTTTTGGTACCAGAATATTATTATTATTGTTATGTTTATCTAAATTGGACTGTTTTAAAAAAAAAAAAGTGTCCGTGCCATATCAAACATAAAGAATTACCGTCTGTGATTTACAGTAGAATAATCAAACGAACTTTCTGCAAGAATTGTAGGTATTAAACGCAATAAAATTTACAAGTACTTTCATATGGCGTTAAGTCAGCCGTTTTACACCTATAAAAAGCCTTTAATGACCGGCCTGAACAAATTGCGTTGGTTTTTAAACCGCCTCACTAATTAGTGAAAACACACAAATGATTTTTATGTATGAACGTATGAATGTTGGTCTGAATTTATCGCCTTTGTAGTGTTTTTATGTAGTTCTTATTTGCTTTCAATGCTTGCTTATAGAAGTAGGAAGCTATATGAAAGTTTGAACATACTGTTGACAGATTACTCAGGACAACTAGTAATAATGCTGATGATACAGAAAAGTCAAAGCGGATGGAACTGTTTACAAAAATTAAGTTTTCTTATTTATTTATTTTTAAAACCTGAAAGTATGTCCCACTGCTGGGCAAAGGCCTCTCCTTCACTCTTCCACACCTACCGACCTACTGTCACCTCTGTCCAAGTACTTTCCGAGAATTTGTCTAAATCATCCCGCCATCTTCTCTTTGGACTGTCCCTGATCCTGCGGCCATCAGGTGGAGTCCATTTCGTGACAGTACTTGGCTATAGGTGTGTCCCCATATGTATCACGTGCCCTGCCCATTCCCACTTTAACTTTGCCGATTTCACACCTACAGTCTTCTTATACATTTTGTTAATAACTGAAGCTCTTTTTAGTTAGTAAAGTTCGTATGCTTGGAATTTGGGACACTGGTACATTTAAATATAGTTTTGCGGCTTCATTATGGGTTAACATTCCAGAAACAGAACAATGTTGCTTGTCAAACATATGCATCGAAATAAGGACAACGTCTCATTATAAAATCAATTTACTACATTGTACTCATGTCGTGACTGATGCTTCGCCTATTGTATTGATTGAAGGAACCACCTCTTTAAAATTTTAGAGAAGACATTGAAGATTGCTATTTTATAAATCATACTTTAAAATAAGCTTAAAAACCCTTGATACATTTTTCTTTCTAAAAGAAAAAGACCACGCTAAGCCAGAGTGATTTCACCGTTCCCTGAAACCGACCTTAATACGATTTTAGCGCTAAAGCGGATCTGTAAAATTTAATGCTAGGGTTGGGCCGCCTGCTTCTTGTAAATTCTACTTTAGGCTACACCTTAAATTTATGACGGTCTCACGCATTAACCCCTTTAATGTTATATTTTATTGGCGCTTTGAGAAATTCTGTTTATGCACTGAGTGAGGCATTCTACTGGTTGTTGTGTCCTATTGTCATTAAATAACTTGTCATATTTTTTTTGGGTTTTCCGTGTTTTTTATTTATTGAATTTTATAAAGGCTACATCATTTCCTTTATTTGAATTGAATTGTTTTTATTTTCACAATATTAAGAACATAATTTGGCCATCAAATCTCATATGGATTAGTTCTCACATTTTTTTATTAATTCGTTATCGTTTAGTTTTTTGTAAATCACTCGTGTTTTCTAGTTTTTTGTCTGTATTAATTCTATATTATATTCACGAAAAATTATTTCGATTACATACCTACCACTGTAATATGTAAATCACAATCGGTTTTTAACTTTAGGTCAAGTTTGTTGTAGAAGAAACGAATTGGTAATATTAAACTGAAAACTTTTTTGACTACTTTTAGTTAATATTAGTTAACAAACAGTTTAAAAAGTTATCAAATTATATATAAGTGTGGCTACTGTTCAATAATAGTAATACAAATGTATTATTACAAGTGCAATAGATCCTACCTCCTCGTATTGTTGCAAATTTGCAAACAGTGTTACACGATTTCATACTACTTCTGCCGGTTTTCGTGCAGTAAATATTTTTGTTGGCAAGCGTTCGAGTCGTGATCGATTCTATAAACGCACTTATCGAATAATATTGTATTTGTTTACACATTAGGAATCAAGTACATTTACATACAATTGATTATTAAAGTAACTTCATGGCCCGTTTTAGCTAGTACAGAGCAACCCAAATTATTAAGTTCTTTATTTTTGCCTTGTACCAAAGATCGTTTGAAGTCCTATTAATGTTTAGATATTAATTGTCTACTATATATTAGTGAGTTTTATGTAGCTATAGCCGGCACATATTCAGGTACAGTAACAGACATAACCGTCGATGAAACAGATTCTGTAATCGAATGCTTTTTTTTATCCTCCTATAATATTATGTTTTTCTTTACGTGATTTTTCATTACTGGCTTACGGCTAAACAAAAAGTGTACCAATAATATAACATTTGGTTTTGTTGAGATACATTATTTTTATGTTATATGTTTTGATTACCACTAATTTAATAATAATTGGCGCGTAGAATTCTAAGCTAAAAGCTCAAACAATTATAAGCTAAAAATGCCTCCAACAAGAAGAAATATAGAAACGATTTTCATAGAATGTCCTCTCACAAACTTCTAGACATCACTACGTATTCTGTCCAACGCATCCCGACTGTAGAAAGCCAGATAAAATAAAATCCAGAAAAAACTCGCTAAAACCAGTTCGAATCGTTGCGCTGCAAAATTTCACATTTGCAGAGAAACTTGGCGTACTTAAACAGACTGATAGTACACATACTATGAACCGAGTAACTGGAACTGCCATTAAAAGCGTTTTCACCGCTTTCAAAAGCTCTATCAATGGTGTGTAGAAAGTTGAAAGCTTTTTCTATGAAGAGTAATCTACCAATGATAATGAATGGAAAAAGCGCTGTATTATTTTCATTTTGTACGTAATTTATCTTCGCTTCTACAACTATCTCGGAGCTTAATTTATAAATGTTTTGTGTAGTAAAAGCCGTTTACTATGGCTAAAATTCTACGCTTTCATGACAACTAACTAACGGCCGAAGTCAATGTACAAAATCTTCGGATTTTATCATTTTAGCTAAATCAAATATTTAACCTGCGCACCTTGTTTCGAGCGCTTGCCTTGGAAACAAGGTGCGCAGGTTCGAACCCCGGCTCGCACCTCTGATTTCTTCAATGAATCATGTGCGAATCGTCTTTGTCTGATTGTTACTAGGTTTCGGTGAAGGAAAACATCTTAAGGAAACCTGCATGTCTGAGAAAGCTTAACTAGCTTTCGGATGACGTGTGAAGTCCGCCAACCCGCACTTGGCCACCGTGGTGGACTATGGCCTCCTCATCTTGTGAGGAGGCCCGTGCCCAACAGTAGGACATAAACAAGGGCTGGTATTATTATCTATATTAATAAAAGAGCAGGGTGTTTTCTAGGAATCACGATACAGCAAAAACCATATTACGTACAATCTTGAAATTTGGAACCAACATTATTCAAATAGTCTAGATGAACAATAAGAACGGATTTTTCGAAATTCCATACCTAAGTGGGTCAAATAGGCTCCCAAAGTTTGTATGGAAAAAAAAAATTTTTTCCTCACACGGACATGAAACTTTGTAAGTGTACTAAACAAAAGAAATAAAGAAACACGTGTATCACACTTTTTGAAAATCGACCCATATTGGGATTTTAGCCTGGTTTTTGAGTATGCAACGCGGAAAAAATTTTTCATACTGCATTGCTGAAACTTTGCGAATACATTAATCAAATTGTAGCAATCCAAATGCAAATAATCATTTTTTGAAAATCATCTCGTAAAGGGGTCCAATTGGGGCCCAAAAAATGTTTCTCGACCTACAGTCATAAAACTTAGTTTATATATTGCACACAAGAATCTAAGAAACTTATTTCCAGCATTTTTCAAAAAACTACCCCTAAGGTTTTTTAATGGGGTTTCAAAGTTTGCACAAAGAAGGATTTCCATTTCATCCTATGATGCAGCTAGAGTAACGAAACTCGGTAAATAAACTCAATACAACAATTGAAAAAACTAATTTTGATCATTTTTGTAAAATCAACCCCTAAGTGGGTCAAATGGGCTCCCAAAGTTTGTATGGAAAAAAGAAAATTTTCGTCACACGGACATGAAACTTTGTCAGTGTACTAAACCAAAGAAATAAAGAAACACGTGTATCACAACTTTTTGAAAATCGTCCCTTAAAGGTGTTTTAACATGGTTTTCGAGTATACAACGTAAAAACAAAACATACTTACTGCATTGATGAAACTTTGCGAATATATTTATCAAATTATAGCAATCTATGTGTAAAGTAGTTTATGAAAATCAACTCCTAAAGGGGTCCAATTGGGGTCCAAAAATGTTTTTCGACCTGCAGTCATAAGACTTAACTTATGTATTGCACACAAGAATCTAAGAAACCCATTTCCAGCATTTAGCGAAAAACAACCCCTAAGGTCATATAATGGGGTTGGAAAGTTTACACGTAGAACGATTTACATTGAATGTTATAATGCAGCTTGAGTAACGAAAATCTGTACATAGACTCAACAAAACAGTTTAACAAATTTATTTTCACCATTTTTCAAAAATCAACCCCTACGTGGGTCAAATGGGGTATCAAAATTACCATGAAAAAAAAATTCATAGCACACGGACACGAAACTTTATCAGTGTACTGATAAAAAACACGTGTATCACATTATTTTTTTAAATCAACCCTTGAAGGGGTTTTAGCATGGTTTTTGAGTATCAAGCGCGGAAAGGAAATCATGCTGCATTGATGAAACTTTGTGAATAAATTGATCATGTTAAAGCAATTTAATTATTTTGAAAATCAACCCCTAAAAGGGTCTAATTGGGTCCAAAAAATATTTTTTTGTCCTACAGTCACAGGACTTATTTTATGCATTGCACATAATAATCTAAGAAACTTATTTCAGGCATTCTTCAAAAAACAATCCCTAAAGTCATTTTATGAAGTTGTAAAGTTTGCATGAAGAAGGATTTTCATTTTAGCTATAATGTTGCTACAGCCACACAACTCATTAAATAAACTCAACATAACAACAAACAAATTTTCTGCATTTTTCGGAAATCAACCCCAATCAATTAATGGTTTCAAAGTTTGCATGCAGAAGGATTTCCATTTAATTTATAATACAGCTACAGTCACGAAACTCGGTAAATAAACTCAACACAACAATTTAACAAACTAATTTTCAGCATTTTTAACGGATTTCAAAAAAGGAGGTGGTTCTCAATTTGTCTGTACATTTTTTTTTCTATGTATGATTTTATTTTATTTATTATTTCTTTGAAGTCGGTTAAAAAAACATGAAACTGATGTTCTCCGTTACATTACTCTGACAAATATGAACCGATTTCGATGATTCTTTTTTTATTCAAGGGAGTAAACTACTGTAATGATTTCATGCAAATTTCATTAGGACCGGATAAAGTGTTCCTGAAGAAAATATACACAGTAGGTACGTCAACATCAACTTCAATAACACTTAAATTATTTTATGCTTTTTAGTGTTGTTGAAGTTGGTTCATTTTTTTTTGTTGTGTCGTGTGCAATGTTTTATTTGAAAATCAACCCGTGGGACAAATGAGGTACCAAAGTTTGTATGTAAGAAAATATTTTTTTCAGACACGAAACTTTGTCAGTGTACTCATCAAAAAATTGAGAAAACCGTCTAACACATTTGTTTTAAAAATCACCCTTAACGGGGTTTAGGCTCGGTTTTTGAGTATTGAGTATACGCGAAAAAAAATTCATGCTGCACTGATTACACTGCGGATACATTCGTCATATTGAAGCAATCCATGTTATTTTTTTAAATTAACCCTTATAAGCGTTCAATTGAATTCCTTCCAAAAAATATTTTATTCCTACAGCCACATAACATATTTTACCTACTGCATACAGTAGGTATATAAAATATGTCATGCAAAATATGTCGTGCAAAATATGTCGTGCATACAAGAATCCCTAAAGTTTGCGTGAAGAAAGATCTCCATTTAATGCTATAATGCAACTATGGTAACGAAACTCAGTGAATGAACTAAACAAAACTGTTGAATAAACTTATTTCCAGCATTTTTCGAAAATCAACCGCATCTACCAATGGGGTTACCAAATGGTTTCCACTTAACAACCTCATATGTTTTTAATTGGAATTGCAAAATAAGGACAGTATCTTTTTAAACAAAGAAGTAAATATTTAAGAATGTTTTGATTAGATCAGAGTTAATAAAAGTGTGAAAATATCGAAATCGATCGTCCGAAGATCGGACCAACAATAATAACTAAGAAGACCTGAGGGTACATCGGCATAATTGTGACATAAGGACGTTCAACATCTGGGTGCTGCAAAACATTGGAAACGTCGGGATAGAAAAAGCTAAAATAAACCGCGATTAAATCCGTAAAAAGTAGTTTGATTTCAATGTGTAATATTCGCGTAAGTAAAAGACAATAAGCTTACTATTTATGAAGCTGGCTTCAAAATACAGAAACGGTAAATGTTGTCCTTGAAAACTTGGAATGCACGATATCAAAAAGATTATCAATGCCTAAAGGATTAATGGAAATCCACAAATACATGGACGATAGATTGGTAAGTAACAATTTATTACGAACGTTTTAACTAACGCGAATGCTACACATTGAAATCAAACTATGATTGTAGCCTTCGCGTAAATAAAAGACAATATTAGTGTAAACAATATTTTAAAACACCTCGATCCATAATTCTAAACACGTTTGAGTAACAAAGTAAACGCGGGCGAAGCCGCGGGCTACTGCTAGTTATATTATAAAGATCTAAGATCAAGATAATTTAACAATTTTCGGTATAAGAAAAGCTCTATACACCGATCGTTGTGTCGAGCGAGGCGGTGTTCATAGAGCTGGTGTGGTGACTGCGGTGACTGAGTTCTCTATGCATAATACATACGCATATTATAGACGATAAACTACAAAGGTAAAAAAAAAACTCTTATTCTCTTAAACCTAGCGAGTCACAGACGGTGTATGGAGCCTTAAAGAATTCAAAACCCTTGCTAATTTTGCCAGCCGTGTTAACGCATTCGCGGCACGAGGAGAGGTTTTAATGAGTTTCGCTTGCTTGGTACTCGCTGTACCTACGTTTTTAACCGACTTCAAAAAAAGGAGGAGGTTCTCAATTCGTCTGTATATATATATTTTTTTTTTTCTATGTATGTTCGCGCATAACTCTGGCAATTATGAACCGATCTGAAAAAATCTTTCTTCCATCCATTCTTTAATCCGTTAATTGGGTCCCATAAAAAAAATATTGCTTAGTAATAAGTAGTTCCTGAAAAAACAAGAATGGTGACTGCGCACTGAGACTTGCAAGAAAGCCTATATAGATGACGTTTTAGTCGCTCGGACTCGCTCGGTCGGACAAAAATAGTCATAACTCTGGCAAATATTTACCAATTTCAATGATTCTTTTTTTATTCGAAAGAAGAAACCACTGTATTGAATCTGTATGAATTTTATTACAACCGGATAAGAACTTCCTGGAGGACCATGAACGATGTGGAGGAATTTATCTGGTAAAAACCATAAAACTGATGTTCTCCATTACATTGCTCTGACAATTATGAACCGATTTCGATGATTCTTTTTTTATTCGAGAGAGTAAACTACTATGATGTTTTCATGCAAATTTCATTACGACCGGATATTTTTTTCTGAAGAAACATGAATTATGTAAAACTATGTAGACGATAATGTGATCACAACCTACCTAGATAATTTTACGGTTTTCGATGGTTCAATCTTTATATATGAAAATATCACTAAAAAGTTTAAAATAAAATCTTTTTAAAAAAAAAATGAACCGACTTCAATATCACTGAAAAGTATAAAATAATTTAAATATTATTGAAGTTGGTGCCAAATATACACAGCAGGTACGCTAACACCAACTTCAATAATATTTAAATTATTTTATACTTTTCAGTGATATTGAAGTCGGTTCAATTTTTTTTTAAAAACATTTTATATCATTATGCGCACTCAAAGCTTCACCTGTGTACATAGCAGCATATACCTGGTGGTGAAGTTCGAGTTTAATCTTGGTATATAGGTGTGAAAGAGCCCGCATTGTGTTAAAATAAAATGACCTTGATAGTTTGATAAAAGTGTAACCATGACCTTATTTTGAACAAATTACGAAACGTAATTGAATGTTTACCAAATGTTTACTTGCATTGTCAAAGTCAAAATAAAGATATAATGATTTTTTTTTTTCGAAATAACTTAAGTCACTTTAAATTCACGAAGTAGTAGTAATTCACAGAGCCCATCTCTCACAGAAATCATAGTACATTTAAGAAATATAATAATTGTTGGACATATTAAATTGTTTAACCATATAGGAAACGTTTCCACCAGCCTTTGGTTTGGTTTAGCCTTTGCAGAACTTAGTGACTTGGTTGAAATTTATACAAATTTTAAAACACATATCATTTCATTTGTATGAATCTGCAATGTAAGATTGTGTCCCAATAAAAAATATCGGCAGTAAAGACCAGAAGTCTTTGGCTAACTTCGGCGCTAAAGTAGGCTATCGATTCGACATTATCAATATAATTTTACCTTGCTTCGAAGACTAGTCAAATATGGAAAATTCTACATAGTCATGGAAAGTAATGAAATTGCTTCCTCATTCAACCTCATTCGCCGCAATTTTTGTAATCCATTTTAAAGATATTTATTATTCCTAGCCTTCCTTTTGTTATCGCACACAACGACCAGCCTTGTTGTCACTCGATCGCGAAATATATAGACCATTGCAATTTAATGAAAAGCTCATTTTAAAGCCTTTGATGATGATACACTAATCTCTTTAAAATTATTGTCACCGTCGTAAGGTCATTGGTTTATAAATCGACAAAATAGTTGTACATCGCTCCAGAACTTTTCTTTTTCGAAAATAATTAATAAGACTTAAATTAGTACCGTATGTAAGATAACATTAAACATGTCGGGTTATCATCCGTCTTGACAGCTATAACGGAATCCTTTGAAAGTGGAGTAAATTATTCATCCTTCTTATCAATTAGTTGCTAAAGAACAAGTGAGACATTCATTTAGTTATGGGGAGAAACAAGCGGCCCTTTTCCATCCATCATGTGATAAATTCTCGATCATTTGTCGAAAATGTCTTATGACCTTTCACACCAATTTACTCGTACGTAACGTAATTTATGGTTCATAATTTTGTTTCATTTTGATTTATAGATAGATAGGCTTTTAATCTTGTATGTTTAAACCCCTTCAACAAATTCTTGAATGTAAGACTTAGACAAAGTTGACACATATTTTGGTGCAGGTTTGATTCCTGTAAGATTCTTGTCTATTGGCATTAGCAAACGTGTTACAACGACTGATGAAAATGAGACCTAATTCTCAACGATTAAAATTTGTTTTGAAATAACTACCTGTTCTATTCAAGTATTTGTAAATATAAATAACTATAACTATTTGTAAGTATAACTATAACTATAAGTATCTCAACTACCTTAGGACTACTAGCCAATAACAGGATGCAGTTTTTACTAAATTGTTTCTGCCACGTTGGCTATCCGTAACCTTTAGATCTATCATTGTTAAAAGTACACCGAATGACTGCATTTAACACTCTTCCTAAATCCCGGAAATAGGAATTCCCATTCAAATGATTTGGACCGTAACATCAAGTTCTGTCCAAAGTAAACACGGTACGTGTAAATAAATCTAAAAAAGTGTACGCATTCGGTGCACGGCCGCTGTACATGTCATGTTTATTTACTTGTTGCCATTGCTGTTTACATTTCCTACAATTAATATGGTAATTACCTTGGTAAAAAATATCTCACGTTTTTGTCAATTTGAATAATAAAATTATGCATAGACAGTATTCATTTCTTTTCAACCGTTTTGTGTGGAAAGAGCGTCCTCGAATGGCGTAATAATTTCCGCCAGCCACCTGGAATATCTAACTGATTGACCAATATTTCCAACACAACATAAACAGCCTTGTGCAAAAAAAACATTTACAAATTACAATACACTTTTGGATGTTACCATTATTTAAAGGATGGTATCTGTTTCATGCGATTAAAATGGAAATGGGCGGGGCATATAGCCCGCATTTCAGATGGAAGATGGTCAAAGCGAGTAATGGAATGGAAGGGTCCAGCCAGTGGCGTGCACTGAAAGCAGGCAAAAATAGGCGAGTTGTTTATGCTTTATGCTATTTGTTCGTGTTTCAGCACAAATATCCTTAAATTAACCAATATTACCAAAATATCCATTTACATTAAAAAAAATACGTTAAGTCACGTCCAAACTAAGTTTTTTTTTAAATTAAGACTGTTTAGGGAAATCCTCGGGTAGGCAAAGTATTTTTGTCAGTATGGAGCCGCTGAATAAACTTATTAATGTTCTCAAAATAATATGTCTATAGTATTTGCTTGCATATGGATATTTGAAATGGTAGGTATAATAACATACTTAAAATAGGTGAAACAAGCCGAATACATTTTTTTTGCCTAACCTCTGTGCACGCCACTGGGTCCAGCAGGGAAGAGAGCACGAGGTAGACCTAAAGAACGTTGGACAGATGAAATAGAAAAAAATGCAGGCAAAAACTGGATGGATATAGCAGAAGATAAAAATAAATGGAGACAGTTGGAGGAGGCCTTTACCCGAAACGGGGCCGTGACTTAAACATATATTTTTTTTGTACTTTAAAAAAATGCATATAATCAACTAACCATTTGTCAAGGAAATAAAATTCTTATATTATATTATTACCTGTTTCATGAGTTTTTTAAAATAACACTTCTTACCCAGGTTTTCTAAACTTCTACCTTTTTGCCAATGTCGTCGCTGAGTATACGATTGTACTAGTTTTTGGTCTTACTCCTTGTTTTTCTTTGCAGTCTATACATGTATTACGAAAACATGTTTCCAGAAATGATCATAAAACGACTGTACATTGTAGGCGGTACATTTAAGGAAAACTGTTAAAGTGGCCATTGGTTTTAACTAGAAGCAAAACATGTACGCAAGTCTATTTCAGTTCCTAGGAAGTGTCTTCGTCTATTCGTAGCCACGCGCTCTTGTATGAAAACTACACTTACAATACAAGTGACATACACACAATAAATCTTCTGCAGACCAGACCCGTGCATTACAACCAACCTCCCCCTTTCCAGCTCACAAAAGTTCCCCCCTACCTCGGGGAGGAACAAAATCTCTTTAATACACCATCTTATTTGTTCGTCCGCCGCATTCTCTGCCATTTCCTTTCTAATAAACTTTCCTTAGTAATAATGAACTTTTGTTACATATACCGAGTTAGTTCGCTAACGAAGTGCAATAAAACCCGTGAACTTCTCACGCCTTTAGGAGTGTTTCACCTTCACATTTACCCAGACTAAGTTTGACGAGACTTTGTTTCCGGTGAACTATTTTATGGTCGATAAATATGAGCGTTGGCAAAGTTATTATAGGCCATTTGAATAAACCATGGCTTTTATTTGTAAACAATAATATGTTTTGATTTGTAGTGTAATATGAAAGAGAGAGGAAGATCCAAGACATTATTGTAACCTGACGAATGACGGATAAAACTAAGAAGATCTCCAAACTGTAGGTACAGGGATAAAAAAAGTGACGTGATAAAATTAATTACTCTCCAGACCAGTAGCCGCAGAAAAATAAATTGAAAGTAAATATTCTGCGTTACTTAAGCTCTACTTTGATTAATTATGTCTGGATCTAAAGCTTATTTAATTAAGTATATTATTAATTCTAGTCATTCGGTTGAACAAATTCCTTTCAAGATAATTAATATTATCCCTCATGAAATCAATTGTGCTAGGGTGACACGGAAAAAATATCAGTTTTGTTACAAGACAAGACTACCGATTCTTATCTTTTAATGGAACATCAATTAGCTTAAATAGGTACTTTGAGTCAGATCGTCTTTTTTTTAGTATAATGTATAGATCAGATCACAAGTATGTTGTGTAATTTTCATGTTCTATGGAGATATTCTGTCGGTCAAAATCAGTAGTCCAAAATTTTAATTTACTTCTGGCCAAAATGAAGATTCGCTAAACAAAATAAAATATTATTGTTCAGCGAATCTTTCGTCTCTTAAATGAAACTAGAATTCACCTGTTATTATTAATCCTCAATATCCTCCAATTTACTTTAACCTTTGAATAAATACAAAGCTCCGATGAATCACTCATGGATGCGTTCATGCGTGAAGACAAAGGAAATGCTTTAAGGGAAATACGTTCCTTCGATACCTACCCTGCCGAAGGTCGTGTGTTGGCATCGGCACGTGTTCACGACGAACATAACACCTATATATTGCTATTTTCGTATCGGTAGCGTGCTATTATCTATAAATATTCGATTGTATATTTTAACAGCGAAATTTTTTATTCTTATAGTTACAGATAAACCTGAAATGTATCGTGTATTGAAAGATCAGTAGGGCAGTTCACAAATTCGAAAGTTTTCTGATTCGATGAAAACGATTCCAGCTATATCTTGTTAACGTTATGCACAAATCCGATAACTTCTATGAAGTTACATCATCATACCAAATAGAGTTGTCAAAACACTTCGATGATGGATACATGAATAGCTTTTACAAGATATTAGCGAAAATGTCTACATCACATTCGGATACTAAAACTACAGAAGTTCAGATTCTTTTCATCAAAGTGCATGAAGAAATAATTTGAAAATACAGACTAGTCGATTCGAGAGCACAACAAAACTATTGCAATGCAATCATATTAAATATACTGTTACAAAAAAAACGCAGCGGTGTCGCGCGAGGGATCTCGAAAGCTCTACACGACGCTCGAATGTGCGTGCGCGCCGCCCCGCGGTGAAGGATCTAGAGCCGCTAAACAAAAGTTTATAAAGTTCAATATTAATAATAAAGTCGATATTAAACGATGTTCCTGTTGATGAAAAATCCCACTCTTAAATTCGGAGAACGCGTTTGAAAATCGTGATTGGCATCCTAATGATATCGTTCGTTTGGTCACGTCTGTATTGTATTCAGCAAAACATACCGCTGTGGGTGGCGAGTTAGAATATTCGCTCATAATAATATTATGTTTGCCTACTATTCTATAAAACCGAATAGAGCAGAAATAAGCCTCACCGAAATGATTGGCTGCACTATAGTCGACACAGCTTTTGTCCATTACCAAATGGCGTCTGTATCCCTAATTGGTCTTTTGGTCAAGTGGTTTTGGTATTCGATAAGCCTACTGATAAAATTAAATATAAAAACCTGCCGGACATAATTTTCCCAAAGTTTATTTAAGAATCAAAAAACAAGCCTAGCGTCTCGGATATTTCCAATACATGGTATAAGACTTGTTCTCCGTTATATCGGATTTTACACAACCTCTATGATGTAGGCTTAGAGTTGAACTTAGTATAATACAGAATACAGAAATATAGCTTAAGTTACATATAAATTTTTGGTCTTGTAGCTCAATAACCCTTACTAACATATTCTCTTTGTAAGATAAGACAATTGGATACCGTGAATTGTAATTAAGATGAGATATCTATTACATCTGTTGTCTGGTATCTAAATAATAATCCAAGGTGGCAAGATTACTATTTCACAGACAGTTTACATCAAGACTCTGAAGTTTCGCTAGAACATGTTTACCAAATATTGAATTGTTTTACGACGCGTTTCAACTCTGTACCTTGTGATTGGAATGTACTTTGTATGCTCATGTTAAGTCGACCGAAAAAAAAAATATTTTTATTTTTGTTTTACTACTCCTTGGCGCCTTGCTTCTCTCGCAATAATAGCTGCTTGTAGCAATAAAAAGCTAGTTGGGTTACAGATTACTGCGGTAGTTTGACATAACATAATAGTATAAAACACTGTGACCGCGGCATAACATCTACGTCTCAACTTTTTGATATAAAATATGACTCTCGGGCCCATAATAATAGATCATTTACATATAAGTGTTCTTGTTAGACAGAATCTGTTCACATGATACCTAATGCCTTTCCTACTTTATTTTATTGTATCATATATTCTATTCGCCCGTAAATATAGTCACTTATGCCCTCAGCTTTTATTGCGTACTAGCTGACCCACGCAGCTCCGCCTGCGCTATTTTTACGTTAACTAAACTTTTAATAACAGACATTCGCATCGAATACATAACCTCCTTTTTTATAGTCGGTTAAAAACTGGGACCCACTTTTTACTTGCTCTCCGACGCACGGACCCGTTTAGTTCAAATGGCGTTAAACGGTCACCCATCTATTTTATGACCTTACCTAACGTTGCTTAACCCGATCGATTACAAAACCTTGATAACAACTCTATATGAGTGTTACCTTACTGATATTTATTATATTATAAAGAAAAATTGATAAAATCGGACCAAGCGTATAACCAAGTACCCATGTTGACTTTAATACCCTCTCCCAAAAGAACCGTGCTAGATTACGGGATAAAAAGTATCCTATGTCCTACCTCGTAGTAAGATCTCAAATCATGCCAAGTTTCATTTGAATCCATTCAGTAGTTTCGGCGTGATGCTCAGCCGTGATACAGACAGACAGACAGACAGACAAAAATTAAAAGAATTACATTTTCGGCCTCAGTATCGGTAATAGAATGCCCTCCAAATATAATTTTCAAAATATCTTCAATGTACAGAATTGGACCTGTTACAGTTTTATTATAAGTATAGATATCCAATTTGACCTCTCGTTACAATTGTATAACCGGTCATATGTGTGACATGCTGTATCCGGATGGATTGCGTCTATCAAACAATCAAATAGACCTGTGATAAGAATCGTCGAATAAATATTTGTAGATAAAATAATGGAAGATGATGTGTGGATGACCACAAAGGCATTTGGAAAATTATAAATATGGTAGGCTAAAGTTTCCATTTCCAACGATATCGCAAAGGGTAATTTTGTAAATTGTACTGGGTAGGGTAACTTTAAGGCGATTTGTGATGATTTAACAGCCAATATAATAACTTGATCTACGTACAGTTAATTTGTAAGACCCTCGGGTCGCTTCTAATCTCCTATGCTCGTATATAAGTGCCGTAAGCCTTAATGAACGTTCCAATTAAGTACTTTCAACTAGTTTCACCCTTATCGCCTAATCTAAGTTTAATATTAGAAGCTGGTAATCATAATGTTTTTTTTAATGTGAACATGCATAGATTGATTAAAAATGCAACAATACCACTGATAAACCCTTGTCGTATCACCATATTGTGCAATTCCGATATAATGTATTACTGTTCAGTATATATGAAGCGGAAATAAATGCGCATTGTTTGTTTATGGTACGCGTACAGTCAGCGCCATAATAATATAGCAAGTGACAATAAAATGATCGAAACATTTAGTAACGTTCAAAGTGATCCCTGATAAACACCTGTTACCGTTTGTTCTACCAAATGTTTTTACTGCTGCCCGATAGAACTCGATTCCTTAAGTTATAACACGTTTCAAATTGCGTAGTAAACTGTACGTAGCAGAATATGAACCACCTCATTTTATAACATTAATGTTTATTTAAATGAGTTCAGGTATATTTGATTTGTCCGTGGTGCAGTGGTACCTGTGGTTACGTGTCGGGTAGCACCAAGGGCGGTATTAATTACTAAAATATTTTGGGTTTAAATATTAGTGATTACGAAGTGATCAAGTATTTGGTCATTTTTCCGCCCTAATATATGACGCTGACTGTACATGCCCAGTAAATATTACATGTGTTTCAATACTATAACGTATCGCTCGATCGATTGCAAATAATGGCTGCCATTAAAATGTTATCTTTTTAATAAAAATGTTATAATGATACGCTAGGCCACACCGCATGTGGTGCTGTGGGTACCCGATTAATCTGTAGTTATTTGTTCAACTTGTGTGTTAGTTGGTCAACCGATATAAACGTGTTAAAATTAAATCTATATTTACTTTATACTATTAATAAAAATTGTGAAGTGTATGCCCACATAATTAACAAAGCTAGATGATAACTTAAGATATTTTTAAACAATTATAATGTCTTATATCTGCTGACAGGCAGGACGCTGAGTTCATTTTTCTATTTCTATTCTATTTTAACAGTAGTAGGTATTGAGCTTTTGTATTTTTAAAGTTTTTTTTTATAAAATTCTTTGATATGCTACATACAAGAGTGTTTAATAAATCTTCTTCTGATAATCGAAAAAGGTGATTGATGATAACTCCTTTTTAAGTTATTTCATTTAAAAATCTGGATTAATTTTCTTATTTTTATTTTTTACAGGTAAGGTCACACGATTGATTGGATTTGGTAAGAATACCATGTTTTTAACACAATGTCCAGCAATGGTTCTGATGCGCTGACGAATGATCGTATATTCGCGCGCACTGGATGAATACTAACTTGTAATATGTAGACTATAAACTCATTAATTTATTGACTATAACTGAAGAAACTGAATGAATGTCTGCAATGATTACCATATAAGTAAAATACATTTACGTAACATTTTACGTCTAAGGTAGACGTAGTACTTAAATGCGTAATTATAAATTGAATTTCGCGAATTATGTGCTTGTCTGTACCGAAGCGTATGATCACGTTTGTGCTCGAAGCACGTGCAATGTGTTAATGATGTGGGCATTTTTGTTTTGTAACGAAATCACAGCAGAGAATTGAATAAAGATCTGTACGGTTTCCAGAGTAATATTACGACCAGTAGCAAACTTTTATATCGAAAATGTCCTTTATTATTTAGCCCTGATTAGAGTTATTGTTTTAGCCTTTTAGAGATCCGCCTGAGGGGCTGCTAGACTTATAGCTCACTCAGTGTCACTTTCGAACTCAAGATTTGGAAGAGACTTTATAATTTTACCAAATTCGAAATTTGAAAATAATTGAGTAAATATATTTTTACGTTTTTCATTTATCTGTTAGACTGTACCCTAGTGTAGGTGGTTAGTTGATAAATGTATTTCGAGATAAAATACTAGAGCTATGTACTGAAAAAAGCTTTTTTTATTGTTGTAAAAAGTTGTTTAACAAATAGCTTATTATGAAATCTGGGCAGACGTTTGGCACCGCAGCTGCGTTCCGACACCTGACCGTGATGACGTCATCGTCATCTACACCGTCAGGTGTTCTGTACGCAGCTTTAGCAGTTTTTTTCGAAGCTCGTTCTGATAAAAAATCTGAACATTTTTCAAGTTTTAGATTTTTTGTAGTGTTCATATAAAGTTAAGTGTGTGTGTAGAGGAGGTAAGCTGTACTCTTGGCCTACATGAGTTTCCGTATTTATAGTGTGTCATCTATGGATAAGACCACAGCGGCCAATCTTCCACAAGATCAGCAATTTATGCGGTAAATATTGTAGTGCACAAGTGCTTGCGTAGATAATGTTATGCCGATTTTTACATGCTCATGCTGCTCATCCATCATAATCTATTGCTATTGTTCATCTTACTTTCCAGACAATCAGGTGATCTGCCTGTATCCTAGTAAGGAACAACTGTACAATGTTGTTGCTCCCCGCCGAATTTGAACACGCGTCCTCCAGTTTGAAAAGCGGTTTCAATAAAGAACAGTAGTGGGTGGTAGAAGACCTATAAAGACTTTCGTGCAAGGACGACTTTGTCTGTTCATAATAATTTAATGGAGTAGTCGGACTAGTCCCCCCCAAGTAGCACCCGCGCACGAGTTGACTCGAGCAGCAGCCATCACTCCCTCAACCATATTGGAGGGAAGGGGGTGACCCGCCATACGAAGCCGCCACAAGCAAAGACTTTTCGATGGCGAGCATGACCGATCCAAAATCACAGTGGCTCACATTTATCTTCTGCTGTAAAACAGTACCTCGTTAGGCAAGGTGAATATAATAACGCGTTAGCGTTTAACGCGTAGCGGCTGCCTCGATTTCGCAGTGCTTTAGGAATATTCGCAGAAGCCAGAGTCGCGTCCTTGCTGTGCAGAGTTCGGGCCAGCCACAATCGCGTCCTACCGATGATAGCTGGCAGGTTTGACTCTTTCCACTTAAATTATTGTATTAGAAAGGTTTAAGCAAAACCGTATATGTAAGGATAACTAACACTTAGTTTTAAGCTTTTCCTAACAATCTTAATAATGATATTTTCTTTTATGGGTCTTGAAGATCTGACGTTTGCTGGTAGCTGGCAACACAAAGCCTTCCTTGTGATATTAAGCTACACCCACATTTAGTACTTTATTCAAATGCCTCCGGTCTATATTTGTCGTTACTCTCACTTTAGATTGCGTGTGCCCTCCATGACCTCTAAACCTCTAGCGTATACTATTCATGTAATCAATGTCTAACCTTTGCTAAAATTATTCATCTCCCATATCTACCGAATTATTCATGCGACTTCTGACCCTTCTGTAATCGAAACGCCGCGGTTGGCAGCACCGATTTAGGAAACTTTTGATTAGATATCAACACGGTATATTAAATAATAAAGTTATTTACCCGATTGCGTCAGATGATGGGTTATGTTTTTCTAGGACATGTATGTATGTATACACAGTTATTTTAATTATACTAACAATCTCTTAGACGTAGCTTTTTCACATCTTCTAGTTGTAATTATTCGAAATCCTAGTTATAAAATTATTATTAACTAGCTGACCCACGCAGCTCCGCCTGCGCAATTTTTACGTTAACTAAACTTTTAATAACAGACATTCGCATTGAATACATAACCTCCTTTTTTATAGTCGGTTAAAAACAGGGACCCACTTTTTACTTGCTCTCCGAAGCACGGACCCGTTTAGTTCAAATGGCGTTAAACGGTCACCCATCTATTTATTGACCTTACCTAATGTTGCTTAACCCGATCGACTACAAAACCTTGATAACAACTATCTATGAGTGTTCCCTTACTAATATTTATTATATTATAAAGAAAAATTGATAAAATCGGACCAAGCGTATAACCAAGTACCCATTTTGACTTTAATCCCCTCTCCCAAAAGAACCGTGCTAGATTACGGGATAAAAAGTATCCTATGTCCTACCTTGTAGTAAGATCTCAAATCATGCCAAGTTTCATTTGAATCCATTCAGTAGTTTCGGCGTGATGCTCAGCCGTGATACAGACAGACAGACAGACAGACAGACAGACAGACAGACAGACAGACAGACAAAAATTTAAAAAAATACATTTTTGGCCTCAGTATCGGTTATAGAATGCCCTCCAAATATAATTTTCAAAATATCTTCAATGTACAGAATTGGACCTGTTACAGTTTTATTATAAGTATAGATGTATTCCAATTTTTGTACGCCATTCGTTGGCAAACATAGCGGACTTGTAATTATCTATAACATCTATGTGTACCTATGTTTACAAATAAATAAATAAATGATTGATTGATTGATTGACATCATACTAAATCATATTTTGGTCTCCTACTTTTAACAATTCACCAGGTTGCTTTAAATGACTCTACCTACGCGCTAGCTAATGTACGCGGTCGCAAACGAGTGCAATGGACGCTGTTTTAGCAACCGCATATATGTACTTATCAAAACAAATTGAATATTTACATTGACCATATGATGATATTGGTGTGACGACAAAACGCGTATTTGTGTACGGATGGGATTGATTTATTCGATCCACCCAAAGTCTAACCCTGATATAATGGCGGCTGCGATCCTGAACGTATTCACAAACTGCAGACTTCGTACAGCGTCGCCGCGTCGGTGTTTGAAATCGGCTATGTGCTCGCGAGTTTTTATTGCACGCTTTGTTTGCCCGATACAGGAGAGCCCACAGTCACAGTCACTAAGAAGACCTGAGGGTACACCGGCAACCGACAATTGTGACATAAGGACGTTCAACAACTCTGACGCACGTTCAACTATCCTCTCGTAACCATGGGTGACCAACATTATATATTCAATTTGTTTGGCTGCAGACGGGATCTTTGTGCTTTTCTATACTAATATTTACTTGTAATCTAAAAAAATATTGCAGCTGGCGTGACTAATCATCATAGCGAAACAACATTATTATACCGTATAACAACAGCTGTCACACCCATTTAGCAAACTTGGCACTGTCTTCAAAAAATGCTAATGTGCCGCTGCATTTTCAACGTTACTTCGTAACAATAAAGGTCGTCCCCCACATCTGTGTA
This sequence comes from Furcula furcula, assembly GCA_911728495.1. Lineage (NCBI taxonomy): Eukaryota > Metazoa > Arthropoda > Insecta > Lepidoptera > Notodontidae > Furcula > Furcula furcula. The sequence goes on along the minus strand of OU452262.1, from coordinate 19,057,114 downwards.
CGCAATTGTTGGTTATGAAAATCTTTTGGCCACCGGGCCATGCAAACATGTCGGTCGTGCCAAGACCCCAACAATCCGATCCATGCTTAGCTATATATCTGGATTTGTTCCAAAAGTTGGTGATGTCTTCTGTTTACACGTGGAGCACTGAGCCTAGTACAAGTTTTGATAGTAAACAAATACGTTGTAGAGTTGTGAGTGAATTCTCTATAGTTTTCAAATTGATTTCGCTCGTCTTATCATTTATCTAAATTTGATCTTCTATACTGCTGTACTCATGTCGATGAAGCAGTTTTCATTGTAATCTATTTTCAGTTTTTTGTTAGATCTGATATCATACACTATTTTTATACTATTTATTCTTTTAAAAAAATCTTCATGTTCTCTTGAAAAGATGTTTGTCTTGAAATGAGTTTGACCTCTCGTTGTAGTGCGTTGAGATCTTTTATCAAAGAGATTGGAGACTTTTTTTGTCTTTGTTTTTTCATTTTGTCTCGCATATTTTGCAATCCTTATAATGGCCATCATTTCATGCTTGCAGGTATAGAATATAATAAAATATATGAGTATGGATTCATACATACATACATAACTAGGATGAATTATTATTGTGGATTTCTAAATTAAACAAGACTCTTAGATACGGATAGGAAAAGAGTGCTTTACTTAACGACATATTAATCGTATAAGTTATGATCTAATCCAATCCAATTTTAGTTTGACATCATCGTTTAACCGATAAATTGTTAGCTATTAACCCTTTGACATGTACGACTTTGAAATTCGTTTGATTGCACAGACGTCTTCGCCGTCCTGTCTGACAGGTCGCCAACTCCTTTCGGCCCCCTCTAGATTGGGCTTGCCTGTTCTAAAAATAGAAAACTCTTAACTGTACGACATTTACTTGTAAAAATTAAATTAATAAGTGTAAGTAATTATATAAGTGAAAGAATTATGAAATATATAAAAGCCATGAAATAAATGTTTATAGAAATCACGAAATTCTAGGGAATGCCTATTGTTCGTGTTCTTCATGATTGATGGTGTGGACCAAAACTAATCCTTCTTTTCTATGAGCGATGGTTCGTAGACAATTCTTTTATACAGTACTCTTACGTTACGATAATGGCTTGGATTAAAGTTTTTCCATATGTTCTTTTAAATAAATCCCTGCCTCATCTAAATCATCGATTTCGGGAAGACCCGGCAAAAAACTTAGCGGGCTTCTTTAATCGAGATGATGAAAGATGAAAATGAAAAAAATATTTATTATAAATTATAAATCTTACGTTATGAATAATATGATACATAGTGATGCATTTTCAACGTTAACAAAATTTGTAATTTGTGTAAAGTATGTACTAAAAGCTTTTACACGGTGCCCTCTATCGAGGGGTCCCATAATGACAGAGAAGATCCATTATTAGAAAGAATAATAACAATACATATTAAATCATGATACCTTTTGGCACCATTTTCTGCACCCATTTACGTACATTATACTGATAAAATACATACGCACAAAAAGATAACCTTAAGATAATATTCCGCTGAATTTTTTATTACAAAGACTATGTAAATCTATTTGTCGTTGAGTAGTAAGTGCTTAAATTTGAATATCTATAAATCAGAACGAATAAAATGTTTGCTTCATTCGAATAACAACCCGAAATGTTTTTTAGGTTGATAAGTAATACAATTCGTATTCCCGTACAATGAATAAAAGATTTGATTACTGCAATCGATCCTGAGCAATACGAACGAGCAATAAACGGGGACACTGGAGTCCTAAATCGATTTGTTTTTTGGAACTATCGAGATTTCTTTTGATATATCTCACTAATATTCTATCACTGCTCAGATTCACATAACTATTGAATTAATCCTTCAAAATAACATAGATAGATAGATAGATAAAGTCTTTATTTGCATCAAAAGACACACAAACATACATGATAATTAAAAAAAAAACATAATACTGTGAAAAAAGAACATACAATAAGCACAACAATAACTTGAATTGTCATACTTTCAACAAGGTGTGTGTCACAGTGATGCAAACGGGCAGTAGCTCAACGATGTATTTGCTCAAAGAGCAAAGCGCTGATTTTCAGCCACAGCCCAGAGGATAGTCGGGATCGCGCACAGCGATACAGACGTGATTCGAACAGATGTCTTATGTAATACTACGTTTATCGCTAGGAGAAGTATAAATATATGTAATAAAAATAAAATAGAATAAATAATTTAAGGTAATAATTATTAATAATTTCCAGAAGAAGAATTAGAAAAGATAATTTTAAAGTTATATTATATTAAAGTATTTGGCTCATTAATGGGAAACCGCTACCTAGACGGCCAAACCGTGTGTACAGTTTTTGATGTTCCAATAGTGCCTACTTTTCTTGATGTCGTTTTCCAAGAAAGAGTAGCAACCTCGAGCCACACAAGCATTATTCATAGAATGAAGTATTTGATCTAAAAACTTACTTAGAACAAGGCTTAAAATTGAAAGAAATAAAACTGGAACTTTAAGTAGTTTACTTCGGAAGTATCTCCAATCCAACTTATAGAAGACCGAAGCGAAGTCGCATATGCAACAGTGACGCATACTCGACTGAGTTGCTTGTCAGTTCTTTTCACACTGCGGGCGTGTTGTGTATGACCCTTAGAGCATTAAGTTGGTTTAATGGTCTAAGGTATGACCCAATAGTTGGACAATAAGTTTGCCCCCTATTACATTACGTTTAACATATCTGACAGAACGTGGATGCACTGTACTAGGTACACTTAAGATTTAATATAACGTCTTTTCTTGCGCCCGCGACACCAAGTATGTTTCAATACTTACTCTTCTAACTAGGCATATCGAAATCTCCCGTTTTATGTTGCATACCTTAAATAAACTCTATTTTTATGTTGTCTGTGTTGATATTACATGGACATTACTCATTGAGGTAAGATTACTTTTACGGATTTTATCGCGGTTTATTTTAGGTTTTACTATCTCGACGTATCGAATGCTTTGCAGCACCCATGGTCACGGGATGACTGAGATGTTGAACGTCCTTATGTCACAATTAAAACCCTCAGGTCAGGTGTACCCTCAGGTCTTCTTAGTTATTATAGTTGTTGTTAGAATAGTAAAATCTATACTTATAATAAAACTGTAACAGATCCAATTCTGTACATTGAAGATATTTTGAAAATTATATTTGGAGGGCATTCTATAACCGATACTGAGGCCGAAAATGTATTTTTTTTAATTTTTGTCTGTCTGTCTGTCTGTCTGTCTGTCTGTATCACGGCTGAGCATCACGCCGAAACTACTGAATGGATTCAAATGAAACTTGGCATGATTTGAGATCTTACTACGAGGTAGGACATAGGATACTTTTTATCCCGTAATCTAGCACGGTTCTTTTGGGAGAGGGGATTAAAGTCAAAACGGGTACTTGGTTATACGCTTGGTCCGATTTTATCAATTTTTCTTTATAATATAATAAATATTAGTAAGGGAACACTCATAGAGAGTTGTTATCAAGGTTTTGTAATCGATCAGGTTAAACAACGTTAGGTAAGGTCATTAAATAGATGGGTGACCGTTTAACGCCATTTGAACTAAACGGGTCCGTGCTTCGGAGAGCAAGTAAAAACTGGGTCCCAGTTTTTAACCGACTATAAAAAATGAGGTTATGTATTCGATACGAATGTCTGTTATTCAAAGTTTAGTTAGCGTAAAAATTGCGCAGGCGGAGCTGCGTGGGTCAGCTAGTACTTATAATAAAACTGTAACAGGTCCAATTCTGTACATTGAAGATATTTTGAAAATTATATTTGGAGGGCATTCTATAACCGATACTGAGGCCGAAAATGTAATTTTTTTCATTTTTGTCTGTCTGTCTGTCTGTCTGTCTGTATCTCGGCTGAGCATCACGCCGAAACTACTGAATGGATTCAAATAAAACTTGGCATGATTTGAGATCTTACTACGAGGTAGGACATAGGATACTTTTTATCCCGTAATCTAGCACGGTTCTTTTGGGAGATGGGATTAAAGTCAAAATTGGTACTTGGTTATACGCTTGCTCCGATTTTATTATTTTTTCTTTATAATATAATAAATATTAGTAAGGGAACACTCATAGCGAGTTGTTATCAAGGTTTTGTAATCGATCGGGTTAAGCAACGTTAGGTAAGGTCATTAAATAGATGGGTGACCGTTTAACGGCATTTGAACTAAACGGGTCCGTGCTTTGGAGAGCAAGTAAAAAGTAGGTCCCAGTTTATATCCGACTATAAAAAAGGAGGTTATGTATTCGATGCGAATGTCTGTTATTAAAAGTTTAGTTAACGTAAAAATAGCGCAGGCGGAGCTGCGTGGGTCAGCTAGTCTAAAATAAACCGCTATAAAATCCATAAACTCAATTTTATTAATAATCACCTACTTTGGGGTTTTTAAGAAATGTCTCAATCGATAGGACATCACACGTGTGGCAAGTTCAATCAGCGTATTAGGTCAAGGGCGTCTACTAATATCTCCATGTCGTCGCTCCGTTTTTGTGACGCCATGCGTGCCACGCAACGTCCCGACCGTGACATTCGTGCGGGGGAATGGGTACTTGGAACGTGTCTCATTCATAGCTAGTTTAGCTACTGGTCATTTACATAGAAATCGAGTCAAGGAATGTGTCATTCCCTCATTTCTAGTGACAGTTGAAACTTTCATGGAATTTATTTCGGATTCAGATGTTTGCTTCATAGTGATGGCGTAATCGCGTTGTATTAGAACTACGCCTAAAACATATCCGGGAAATAAAATATAACAGTCCCGATAAATCACAGATATTCGTGAAGTAACAAACTCCCCAAACATCATCAACAACCGAAAGACGTCCACAGATGAACAAAGGCGTTCCCCTTAGAAGTGAGGGGTTGCCATAATCCTCACGCTTGGCAGGCGTCTTGGGGATCGCAGTAATAAGTCGTAGGTACTGCCCGTCTTCTTGTTTTCCCATAGTCGCCTCTTACAGACACCCAACGGGAGGAGATGGGTGGGTGCTATTCCTCCCCGGGCACTCCACGGGGTAAACGTAGCCGAAGAAAAACTCAGGGATCGGTAGTAGTCAAACTTAAACTCAAAAATAGTTTATTTCAAATAGGCTTAACGCTAGCACTTTTTAAAGGTCATGAATTTTTTTTTTTTAAAAGAGTCTACCCCCGGATCACAACGCGGCCTCAACTGAGAAGATCCGGCAAGAAACTCAGCGGGCTTGTCATTTTAGTGAGCGGGTATACGATTGGTTAGTTATTAAGTTCTGTTCTGTGTAAAATTGGATGAGCCTATAGCTATTTACCGCGGCCTTCCTCGTGGTGCAATAAATTTTCCCCCCACCCTAGTTAGCATCTACATCATCATTAATGTCCATAGTATTTTTTTTAATGGGACTAATCCCGCCACTTATTCCCACCACTGTGACTCCTGTAAACCAGGATTTACTGTGGACACCGGTGAAGGTTTAACCCTTGAATGTCCGTAGTCAGTCGATCTTACTCCAACAACAATGACTACGCCGTAGTAATGGTAGACCTACGGCTTTGATGTAAAATGTAGTACCAAACAAACTTAACCTTTGGAATTTATAATAATGTACATTTCAATTTCGCTCCAATTGCGGAATTGCGTTCCGTGAAATGGAGCTCCAAATCGGACGGCACGTCGTTGAGAGTTTAAGAGCACTCATAACTTGAAAATGTAGCGAACGACCATTAAAACTGCCACCGCCACCCGTCTGCGAGTAATTAATGAAGTTTGCTATTCCGCCACCATCTACAGCCAAGTTTACGACCTTTACCAATATTTTTATACTAATTTATGTTCCTGGTTCCATCAGGAGTAATAAAATAGTAGAGATGAAAATAACTCAGGTTGAAGGAACCATCAAACTGGTTCTTAATCTAAATGCCTTAAACTAAAACTAATTATCAACGCTAAACTTTAATTTAACTCCACATCCAGTTATGTCATCATCAGCCCACATCAGTCCACTGTTGGACATAGGCCTCCCCCAAGGCACGCCACTGAGCCCGATCTTCGGCTCTCCTCATCCAGTGTCTGCCAACCGCTCTGCGGATATCGTCGCTCCACCTAGTCACAGGGCGTCCTACACTACGCTTCCCGATTCGCGGTCTCCACTCCAGAACCAGTTTACCCCAACGGTCTTCGTTTCTTCGGCAAATATGACCAGCCCACTGCCACTTCAGCTGGCTAATCCTTTGGGCTATGTCGGTCACTTTGGTTCTCTGGCGAACTACTTCATTCCGTATTCATGGCCGTGGCATTTGAACTTAGCGTTTGCGACTTCGGAGGGCACCTAAAATGTCTGTCCTACTGTTGAGTCATCTAGAGAGCAGTCGTTAAGCCAAGTGAAAGAATAGTGAGCGCAGCTACAACTCCAACACCAGGTTGGTCTAAAACCAAACGAAAACCAACATTATAACCATTTATCTCTAAAGCATAAACATAAAATCTTAACCATACATTCACTCGTATAATGCTTAAAATGCCAAGACATTCATTAGTCAGAAACATAATTAGACAGGACGTAACAGATGTGCCGAAGCACGATGGATGTTGGCTCAAGAAAGCATCACATGAAATTGTAACGAAAGGAGAAGTTGGAACGATTTCAAGGTAAAGATAACTAAAAAGTGTTAATCCATTTGCGGGCAATACGCAAATTAAGGTTAGCATACATATTAGTATGTCGGCTTAATTACATTGTAAGTTGGCGCTTTCGATGTCGATATTTTTTTTTGTTTCATACTGAATGTAACATAAACTCATTCATATTTTGCCGTACATACGTCGTCATCTATGTTTCATCATCATCATCATCAGCAGCCGTCCACTGTTGACCAATAGGCTTCCCCCTTAGAAGGGAGGGGTTGCCATAATCCCCACGCTTGACAGGCGGCTTGGGGATAGCAGTATAGGTGGAAGATAAATCCAAAAGAAAGACGCTGCTGCCCGTCTTCCTGTTCTCGCTTAGTCGCCTCTTACGACACCCAACGAGAGGAGATGGGGGGTGCAATTCTAACCCGGCACCCCACGGAGCATCTATCAATATCTAATGATCTTTGTATGTATAATATCTATATAATTTTTTGTTGCTAATTAAGTGGCCTTAAATAATAATGAATGCAGAAACCTATTTCGAAAAGTTATGTTGCATTTAACGTAACAGGCTGCTATCGTTTTAGGTATAAAGCGACACATTGTATTATGAATTAATACAACCATTATTAATTCTCAAATGGTAACAGCTGGTGGAACAAAACTGAGCTTACAACTTCGCCGAGGGAACAATCTAAAAAGTTGTTAAGTAGGATACTTTTTGGGGCATAACGAGACTGGGAAGTTGGGAACCGAGAAGTTTGGTACATGACGTACGTACATAAGTCTGAGTGCTCTTTGAAAGCATCGACATGTTTCTTAACATTGAAAATTTCATCACGCTATCTGTATTTGCAAACCTTAACATTAATGCAGGCAATATTTGAACATGTCTTGTTTGACAGGACCTCGTTTTGTTTACATAACTGATAATTAATAATTAATTTTTGAGCACAATATAGAACAGAGAAGATATGATTTAAAATTTTTTGAGCGTCTGAATGTACCATACATTTAGTTTTATTTTATAATGTATTTCACTGTTTTTACTTTTTGCTATTCTGTTTTTTTTTAGTTTTTTTTTGTTTGTATTTGTACTGTCTTCACTGTAATATGTAGTTTATGTGAAGTCAGCTAAAAGGTCCTAGCGGAAGACCAGCGCTGGATGTCCGCAGCCAGCATATGGCTGAGCTAGGACCTTTGTGTGACATGTTTGTAACTTGTACTTCGTTTTTACTGTTTTGTTTTCCTGTGTGTCGTGTCACAAATAAATGTTTTTCCCCTTCTGTCTTCTAAAAAGCATGAAAGATACTTTGAACATGTACTGCCCGTCTTACTTTATCAAAACTTGGCAAAATCCAGTCACGGATTCTAAAACTAAATGCAATGAAAAATAAAAAAAATGTGGCACAAAACACAGGACAACAAAGTCAATCTATGTATGTATGTATATATGACAGAATACAAATGACTGCTCGACAATCATAAATTTTAATAGATTTAAATCGACTGTGTATTAACTTAGGTGTTGGAAATCATATAATACAGCGTGATAATTTGCTGATCTCATTTTGCGTGATCAAATCAATCTGTGACAATTTGCGCACAGATCGTGTCTGTTTTGCAATTCTCTCCGCCCATTTAAGCGTATTTATTAAAATACATTCCTCGCCCGTCCTGCTTCCATTAAGTGTCCGGGCAACGGCCGGGAGACATCTAGTCTATTTAAAGAGATGCCATACTTATCAGGAGACGAATTCAAGTACACGGTCTCGGTCAGATAATTGTGTTTGTTTGTAGGTGCAAGGTCAGGCTATGGGGACGTCGGTGTCGGTAGACTGTTACACAATGTTTATTTAAGAAGGTCGCTTTTATTCTGCTACACAAGTTATAGAATAGTTTATTTCCATATTATGGGATTGTTAACGAAGACGTCAAGCTGCAGCTTTTTGAATTAAGCTATATTCTAGTGACGTATCCGTATTGACGTGAAAGCTTTTTAGTAGGGTACATTTGTAAAGAATTTATCTATTGACTGGCGTAGCCTGACTAGCGACGTTGTCTCATTTGAATTAATGGCAGTTGGGTGTCAACACCGAAACGTCGACAACTGGACAAGGTCCTCTAAGATGATTCTGATGGCAAATTTGCCCTTAAGGGAATCTGAATGTCAGATAAACTGAATTCGAGACCCCTTGTGGCTTCACCCGGCCGTGTAAAGTTCGTACATGAATCTTCAACCAACAAAATGGATCTTTGCGGCCAAAAAGTTATCAAACAAACAGATAGGAAAGTGGCTTTGTTTTATATTATGTTTTTAAAGAATACAATTTCTTAGGAGTATCGTAAGGTGTCTAAAAATATAAGTAGTCTTACGTATATTTTAGGTATGTATGTAGCTGTGCCACTTATTTGATTTTATTCTGGCTCTCTTTACGTTGACTCACAGCTTAAATTACATCGCATGAATCAAAGTATAACGTATCTTGTGATATGTAACGCTTGCGGAAAAGTGATTGTATTCTTTGTTATTAAATATAAATGCAAAATTATTCATGCATTGCTCATCATTGCTAAATCACCACATACTTACTTACGTAGTGGATCGAACAATCTTGAATTAGAATTCGCTCTTTTTCGCCATTTAAGTGCCCACTAAATTTTCTTTCTATGCTCCATAAGATGTTATACCTGAATCTGTTAAATCTGTTGTTTCTGTAAAAACTGTTTTTATTCGTATTATCTTCCGATTTAGTTTTTTAATTAATTTAAATCTCGGCGTCTTAACTAGTAACCACTGTAGAATCTGGCTCAGTCACTGTGATAGGAATGGCAATTACTGTACATCCATTTAAACTAGACCACAGTTTTGTCTTCATCTGGCGCATGAGCTGTCTTTTTGTGTGTTTCCTTTTATAAGTTATGCTTGTAAACACAGCTACTTGAAACTTCTCTTTTCACATAATCTATCTTTGTCACACGTGTACACCCTTCGTCCTCGAGCCATCGCACTCAGATGTCTAATTAATATTCTCTACTATCATAAATCCCCGCTTCCTATTTTATGTTTTTCCTCCGTCAAAACGTCATTTAAGGTTAACGAGGGTCCGATAAAAATAAACGAACCGAAAGAACGGTAGCTGAAAAAAGCTACTCTCCTTTTTTTAGTAATGAAATTAGTCTGGAGGTTTATTGAATGCTCCTTAAATTGCCTTGACATTCTTCAGCTTAGTACAAAGCGTTTAAAATTTCGGTGCGCTAATTAGTTTTGTAAACACGTTGACTTTAACATGCCCCAGGTAAAATAAACTGTCAAGAGCACTTTGTATTTTAATAACGTGTACTTTGTGAACAGTTCCATTATATTTATTCAGGCACTCGTTGAGTTACACAACAATTTATTATTAAGGAGCAAAAAAATCAGTATTAATAATTTTATTTATTTCAGACTATAGGTAGCCTACATGGTATATTGCACAGTCTATATGTTTAGAAAGTATGTAATAGTCTCATCCTCACCATCATCACCAGCCGGAAGACGTCCACTGCTGAACATAGGCCTGAATGACAATTCAATATCGTCTGTCCACCTAGTGGGAGGCCTACCTACTACGCTGCGTCTTCCGGTCCGTGGCCGCCACTCGAGAACCTTTCTTCCTCATCGGTTATTGGTTCTTCGAGCTGTGTGGCCTGCCCATTGCCACTTCAACTTGCAGATTCTGAAAGATATGTCGGTGACCTTGGTTCTTCGGCGAATCTCCTTATTACGGATTACACTAATCATAATGATGGATACATGTTAAATGCTTTCAACTCAAAAGCTCATAACATGTGCGCTTGGCACAATGCAACTTTCTATGCGCATGCACTTACTACCAAGCGAACGTTAAGCTCACTAAGTAAAACTAAAAAAGAAACAACAAAATATATTAATACCTACTTAATGTCTGCGTTAATTAATACCCCATAACATAAAATCTCAGTTAATTAAATTCACAGCCCACACAACGTTCGCGAATGGTAAATATGTACTTGTATTTACAAATAGCTTGATTATGGCCAAGTATAAACGTGACCGTTTGCGTAAATCATTTATAGTGTTATATTTATGTATACATACAACAAAGCAGTTATTTTTACATCGCACGCTAGTTCAAATGTTGAATATAAAACACGAATGGGTACCTATATTGTTCAGTATAAGCACTATATGTATTGAATCTCTTTGACTATAAAGTTATATATTTTGAAAAGAGCTGCGATTAAATAGGTTTAGTTTTTAAAACGAGTCACACAACGACTAAGTATCTTCTAAAGTAAGTATCTTTTAAAAGAAGTTAGGCCGTGTTGGACTCGTGGTTTGTTTTTACAACACTTTTTTGCCCTAGCAGGGCATACCTTTTATAGGTCCCCATTCGTTCTTAGTGTGTTTTAGTGGATGTCACGCATTGGCACGTGAGAGGAGGAACTTGGGTTGTTGTTGATCTGCATCAGGTCGAGTACATCGGATAGCGCATGATACTAGGTGCTCACGGATACGGGGGTCGTAACCCCGCTGCCATCCTCTTAGTCGCCGTACCTAATCCAAATGATTTTGAAATGATTATTAATTACGTGGTCTGATTAATGTGTTATATTAATACTGTCCAGGCATTAATAAATAATGCCCTCATTAATTACCTTTTTTGGTTTCGTAATACATACTTTTATAATGACAAGGACATCTCTCTAGTATACATAGGATAAGTTAAGAGATTTAAATGCTTGTTCCTTAACTATTTTTTTTTTTTCTTTCATTGTTGTTTAGTTGTGTTGTTTCGTGGTGCTTCATAATAAATAATTATTTATTTATTTTTATTTATTTAGTATAACGTTAAATTAAAGATTTGCTTATTTTTAATTTTTTTTTTTTTTATACTACCAAGGTGGCAGGCAACCGTACGGCCCGCCTGATGGTAAGCAGCCACTGTAGCCTATAAACGCTAGCAACACCAGAAGAATCACTAGCACGTTGCCGACCCTTAAGACATTAGTTGTTAAGTCTTTGTGTCCTGTAATTATATCTAATTCTTTTTTTTATGTTGCAGGTAATCACATCTTCGTTTATCTTCGTTTATGGTAAGAGAACAGGATTTTTTGATTACATTACATTCGCGTTGCGATATTATTTAGACCCTAAATACTATTTGAAGTCTTTGCCACCGTGTATTGCGTTCAATCTCCTCCCATCGCATATCCTTTGGTGTCGTAAGAGAAGACAGGCAGTAGCGTATTTCTATTGGATTACCTACCACCTATACTGCGATCCCTAATACGCCTGCCAAGTGTGGCGATACATGAAACTACCAAACGAGAAATAGAAAATCACTGTTTAAAAAAAAAAAAATAAGCCCGCTGAGTTTCTTGCCAGATCTTCTCAGTTGAGGCCGCGTTGTGGACCGGTGGTCGGTTTAAAAAAAAATGACCGTTCAAAAGTGCGTTAAGCCTATTTGAAATAAATAATTTGGATTTGAATACACATTTATGTGTAATTAATGTGTCGTATGAAATTAGTAATACATTTACATTTTATTTTTTGTTTGAATTCCTAATACCGCTTGCATGTTCGTTGGTACTACGTATGTTTTCCGCATTATACTCCCCCGGGGTGTTGTTTTACTGAAATCGGGTCAGTGCCTCTGAATCTACGTCAGGTGGAACTGGTTGCTTGTTTTGCATACATATACATATAGATAGAAGCGAGTCGGAAAAATAAAATTTCAACCTAGTATTTCCGTTTGCATGAAAAGACTTCGTAAACGCGATGCACAAATCCAATTGTTTCTATGAAATAACATTATCATTCCGAACAGAATTGACAAAACACTAACAAGTTATCACCTAAAATAGTTTCATCGGATTCGGACATTTCTGAACGTTCTGAATAGCCACTGACATATGTAGATATTTTGTAAGTTATTAGCCCTGTCCTTTGGAGGCGTTCGGGCAAAAACTGGAAGCGTTAATTAATACATATTTCATAATAATCACTGTTAATATAATATTATTAGCAGACTAAATACGTTTTAAATGGAATTGACGAATACACAGTTAGGTTTATGTTTCTAAGATCCAAAACTATCTTACTATATTATGTTTTAAGTGGGGAATATTCTTTTATTACATCCCACCTCCCGATAATCGCAGGGGAGACCAAGGGAACCCTAGAATATAATAATAATATGTATAACCTTAACTTAAAAGGCAAACGGTTTCAATTTATACGCAAATGTTGTACCTCGATTCAAAGTTAAATAGCTATGTCTAAAGGTTACATCTAGGGTTGCAAACTTTTTATATAAGAAATACTTGTAAGTATATTAAGGTTCGAAAACTAAAGTAAACAGTATATAAAAAATAACAGTGTTTATTTTCTTTGTTGTTAAAGTAGTATCCCAAGACGATGGGTTTTATGTCAACATAAACCAGCGATGATAAAAACAGTATTTGGTACTATGGATTTATGGTTGGTATTATGGTTTTCCTTTACAAGATCTAAATCGGAACAGTAAATTTATGAAGACAGGCGTGATGGCTGACTGATGGCATCCAAAGACAATTGGTAGGGTTCAGTTCAATATGTCTTATTCAACCCTACCAATATCACTCCTGTGTTCACACATATATATGTATGTAGTTCCTATTTTGATCTTGTCAAGAAAAACAGGGTATATTATACTTCACTAGTAGGCCCTCCCCGGCTTTGCACGAGTGGTAAAAAATGTATTGTCGGATATTTCAAAATTTGTTATAAATAACATGGAGGGTAGAATGGTAGAATGACCGGACACGACGCGAGAGATACTTATTCATTTATTTGATCTCGTGCGGAATGTTGCCAACCTTAGACTTTGTCCACATATAGATGTTGTAACTATTACTCTTTACGTAGGACACGTGTAAACATAAAACTGGGAGTCGTAATACCAGTAGTTATGGGCATAATCATTTATTCTACTTAGTACTTGTCTACACCTAACATTAGTACCGGTAACAAATAAAGAAAAGAAAAAGAAACAGTAGTTTTAGCATGTCTCTCTTTTCTTTAGTAAAAGTTATTTTCACCGTGCGACGCGAACGTTACGCAAGTGTAACGGATCTGCTTATTGAAATTTGGTTATAGGTGTGCTACCGAAACATACTTGTACACATAGTTTTAGACTCGAGTACATAATTATGATAGGTTCAACTTTTAAAATACGTTCATGTTGACCGAGTTCAATTAACTTAATATCTACGATATCACTTATTCCGTGCGTTAAATTAATAACTAAATATAAATCACCTCACCATTTCGACGAAGTAACATTTATAGAACGTAAGGTCATTCTATTATTACGGCCTCCACCCTGACACCACCGGCTTAAAATATGCCCACAGAAATAGAAGTGTTGATAACCCCTGCCACATTGTGTGTGAATAAAGACATTTAACTACTTACGAATAGACCGGCCATAGTGTGTAAAATTTTCATAACAAAACTTGTTACCTGTGTCGTCTGTCCACCTAGTGGGAGGCCTGCCAACGCTGCGTCTTCTGGTTCGTGGTCGCCACTCGAGAACCTTTCTTCCCCAACGGTTATCGGTTCTTCGAGCGATGTGGCCTGCCCATTGCCACTTCAACTTGCAGATTCTGAGAGCTATGTCGGTGACCTTGGTTCTTCGGCGAATCTCCACATTTCAGATTTTGTCGCGCAAAGAAACTCCGAGCATAGCTCTCTCCATGGCTCGTTGTGTGACTCTGAACTTCTCTAAAAGGCCAGCCGTTAGAGACCACGTCTCAGTTGAAGGATATATGTCGAATTTATTTGCCTTTACAAATATCAGTTGATCACAATTTTGTACAACATTATATTCAGAAAAAGTTACGAAAGCGTAGTACATTATATGAAAACCTTTAATGGGACCTATGTTAAATGACCCTCTTTTCTCCATTAGCCAATTCTAGATTCTTAAAGGGGTTGTGCATTAATCACGTGATGTTTTTTAGCAACTTTTTAACCCCTCCCCCCCCTCCTGGTGATATGTGGTGAGGTTTTTACACTACCCCCTATCCAAAATCACGTGTATTTTTTTGTACAAAATTTCAATATACTTTATGTTGAAATTTTCGGAATATTATCTTTAAATACAGGTACTTAACTGATTAAATTTTGAAGGGGAAGTCGTTGCCGGCAACGGTGAGTCAAGGCCACGTGCCGCTGTTTTGTTTTGAAATCGTGCGTTCAACGAAAAATAAATACACGTGATGTGTCATTGTACCCCTCCTGGTGATATTTCGTGATTTTTTCAGAACCCCTCCCCCCCCTTTCGAGCCTCACGTGATTAATGGACGACCCCAAAGCATTTGTAACTTGGTCACCACAGATAAATCACAGTTAAAGTATCTCATTGAGTCTGTTATGACGTGATGATTGCGTAGCCAACTGCGAAAATAGCATTTCGTCCAGATTACAAGTTGCGTATTTCTTTCTTTTACGACCTGCCCTAAGTCAGGCTTCAGACGGAAACAAAAGCCATTGAATTTTATGTGTAACGTAATAAAGAATGGCGTGTTCCCCTCCGAGTGATGGGCTCGAGGGGTGCCCCTTCGCAACAAGCTTGCAATGAGTCACCAAATCGCCGCGTCAATCCGTCTGGCTGTGTGAATAGGGTTGTCACGCGCAAAACTAACACTCCTCATATCATGTGTTAGCTAACTATGAATTTCAAAAGAGTTCACGTCTTAGTGACGAGACGAGCAGTATATGCGCATTGCACTGCCACTCGTGACATTAGTTAATTTGTCTCTTGAAACCAGACTAACTATGAATTTCAAAAAAGTTCACGTCTTAGTGACGAGACGAGCAGTATATGCGCATTGCACTGCCACTCGTGACATTAGTTAATTTGTCTCTTGAAACCAGACGAAATACAGGCTACTCATCGGCAGTGGTGCTTCAAAAATAATATGACATAATTTTTACTAGCTCCAGTTTTCTTACGTGGATAATGGAATATTCAGATTCTCGGTCCTCAATGGCGACCGGCCTGCAGGACGTTTTGTACCCAACTGCAATATGTCAAGCTCAGAAGATCGATATAAAACCTTATACAGTTCTGCAATGACTTGACGTCCTGCACATCGGCCGTCACACAGGGCCGTGAATGGTGTAATTTTAGCTTTTTTATCAAATAAAAATACATCGCATAATTCGATAGCAACCCTAACTATGTATATCATTCACCATGACCTCGCCGTTGATAATTGCGTACCGGTACCGCGACGATGCCGTAAAGATGCCTCTCGTATGTGTCTGCTGACCTGACGTCATCCGCATTGTTATAGATTGTAAGACTTCCGTGTGTCAGAATTTGGCTCGTATTACTGTTATTTGGACTGGTTTTGTGGCTACCATACAATTAGTGTTTCCGCCACTAAACTGTTCCGTAACTAAATTGTGTCTGGCACTGTCACGAAGTTTCTGTAGGCAATCATAGATTCGTGAGCTTTAGTTTTAAGAGAACTGCAAAGTACCCTCGATATTTTCGGAACAGTGATGGGATTAATCCCAATATAGAACACTGAGAATAATTTTAAATTGGTTAAGTATCCTCTAAGACTTCCACTAGCATCGTTTTTCTGTGGGTATGGAATCTTTTCTCTTGGTAAAACAGTTCCTGGCTGGGTGTCTCGTGCACGAAGGATTTTTTTTTTGTCGGGGAGGAAATTTTAAAAGGTCGTGTCCCGGTCTCCGAAGGACTGGAGGCCGTGCTATGTGGCTGTGGAAAGATTCTGGTCACTCCGAACGGGCCTGGCCAGAGTCTCTCTAGCGCCGAATGCTCGCTTTGTTTTTGGGAAAACAGCACGTCCCGGGATACCAGAGATGCACGCTACCCCTGCCTACCTACCATCTGGTTAAGCTGCATAATTCCATAAAAACCTGGACCAGTCGCGGTCGCTTATCCCATATCCTACCTGAAGAATACTAATATTAACTACATGAAAATCCAATTGCAAAAAAAAAAGCAACTACCAATAGTAGGTAGTAGGCTTGATGCGGAGTTTTGCAAACTTCCACGAACCAAAAAAAGCAGGTGTCTTGGGGATCGCAGTATATCGCGGTTGTAGGTAGTCTTCTGGTCTTCCCTTAGTCACCTCTTACGGACACCCAACGGGAGGAGATGTGAGGGTTCTATTCTTACACGGCCACCCCATGGACAAGTATGTTTATGTATATAGTCATTTAATTAACTCTTCCAAACTCGATGCAATTAAAGAAAACACTTTGCGCGGTCGCTCTGTGATTCTGTAAACTAATTACTTAAGTGTAAGTTAAGTAATAAGAAAAGTAGAAGGAAATACGTTTTCCGTCACACAAACCGGTAATGGCAGCAATTTTCTTTCGCAGTAGACACACGCAAATTATCCAGTCGTACCTATCGATTAGAAAAAAGAAAACAATGACATAGACGTGCGAAACGAATACAATCGTGTGTTATGTGTATTACGTATATGTGTGAGAAGCGAGACAGCCGCACCGCGTAGCAACGGGTCGTTGTTCGCGATAATCGATACGGCAACGTACCGATTAATCGAGAATCGAGTTATTACACAATTAAGCGTAATCTAGTGCGTCTACACGGGTAACGTTTGGTAAACATGACGCGCTTACTAACGGTTGATAGTATGTATCTCCGACGTAAAAATGAGGGCGGAAGTTTGAAGCATACGTATCTGTGTTATTGAAGCTCCCAACCATCGATATAACTATATCGATGCTCCCGAATGAATGGACGGACGTTGATTTATTTGGAGCGGAACTGCTGGTTACTTACTACTGTTTTTTTATGTATGATAGTGTTCTGTGCAGCCGTTTACTATAAGTTCGTTTACTTATGTCAAGAGGTTTTCAAATGAGTGCCAATTCAATTTTATATTCTGTCACATTTAGAGTATCCTTAATTTTTTGGCGTCTAATTAGTGGCGAACCTGGTGGCAAGAGTTGTTCAAGCTTAGGCTTCTGACCATAGATTTAGAATTTGATTCATTGCCTCTTAACGACTGCTGTCTGGATGACAACGACCGCGACCGACTTTTGACATGCCCTCTCAAATGTTATTGTTTGTTAACCCATGACTAAGGGTGACTTCAAAATTGCAGCGCTCTGCTTTGTAAAACCATAAAAAGAAAAAACGCGCGACAGCAGCGCTGCAGCCGTGCTGAAAATCTGAAGTTGCCCTAAG
This sequence comes from Furcula furcula, assembly GCA_911728495.1. Taxonomy (NCBI): domain Eukaryota; kingdom Metazoa; phylum Arthropoda; class Insecta; order Lepidoptera; family Notodontidae; genus Furcula; species Furcula furcula. The sequence goes on along the minus strand of OU452262.1, from coordinate 19,039,174 downwards.
TAAGTACATCACTGATACGACGGATATGATTATCTTTACAGCTTCCTTCTTTCTTACATGCTGATCTAAAAGTGATAAAAAAACATAGAAGGCATCAGCTACTTGTCTCGTACCTACACGTCGTAAAAGTCAGCTAAGGACCCAATAACGTTCTCCCTTCGGCCTTTTTCGCCGATATTACTTACTAATATTACATTTAAAGGAACATTGAATCTTATAGTCTTGAAGTCCTTTGCGTGCTAGAGCGATCTGAGATGATTTGAAGTGGGCACTCAGATCGTTCAGACATCACGTGCATTTTTTGCCTTTATAATCAACTTACGAGATGAACAAGACATTTGTCAGATTGTAAGATATACCCTAGTGCAGTGGTATGCACTATCGCTCGTCAACCGAGACATTAGTTGTTAATAGGAAAGAAAATACCCTTACAGCCTCCTCTAATGGCGAATGTTACATGTTCGCCGAGCACACCCTGGACAATCAGCCTTAAAATACTTCCAATCTTTCCACCACATATGAATAAACAAAGTATTCAAGTCGATGTAGGAAGGCACGGAAACTTTCGATCGGCGTCTCTGTATACATTAAATAAATAGCTTTATGTTTCGACAATAACAAAAAACTGACAAGCAATATCTGAACCGATTTCCTATCCTAGATAGTATGTTTGTTTGTACAGCAATATAACGTTTCAAACTCTGATATTATCGGATCGTGACTAGCTCGCCGAAAGATAAATGTTTTAATGGTGTTCTGTTTATCTTTTGTTAACTATTCGATTCCAAGCTGTGTTAGATTTCCGACAGACAGATTACGTAATGGTGATGATGATGATAGTTTATTCGTCCATATACAGGACAGGCGAAGGAATTTCTCCATACTGCCAAATCATTTATAGAATATCCGATATACGTATTGTTATTCCATGAAGTAATGTGTCTTGTCCGAGATATAAATTATAAGGCAGAAATGCCAAGTCTTGCATAGTTCTTCATTCCGGTAAGTAGTTTCAGTAGGCAGAAGTGCCAAGTCTTGTATAATTCTTCATAATCCAGTTAGTAGTAGTTTCATTATAATTACTTGTGTCTTCATTCATTGTAATGTTGTCATAGTTCTCCAATAGTAGAGTTGAAATTGAGTTGATGTTGATTTTTTATAAGCTACAGCCTTTTGAGCCAATATAATGCATATACCGACCGCGGGTTTGATTTGCTTATATTTTTTTTGGATTCGAGCTCATATTCTGTTATCAGCTTTACCCGTGAGGTGTCTGGGTAATAATAGCAACCTCCCATCTCCTGCCATTGGGTGTTCGTAAGAGGCGACTGTGGAATAACAAGAAGACACGCAGCAGTGTCTTTCGATTGGATTACCTACCTTCTATACTGTGATTTCCAAGACGCCTGCCAAGCGTGGGGATTATGGCCTATAGGGGCAGGCTTTTGTTCAGCAGTGGACGTCTTTTGGCTGCTGATTTTGATGACTACTGTTATCAAAATCAAAATTTTGGGGGTTTTAAAAACACGCCGAATCGAGAAATGCTAATTGTATTTTCGTCATCTATTAAGATAAGCTTTCGTTTCTAGAGCAGAGAATATTATCCATAATATCCCACTTCTGGGCAAGGTCCTCTCCCCCCTACATTCTCATCTCTTGATGAGAGGGGTCTCTAGGCCATAATCCAGCCAGGCCAAATGAGGATTACACATCTTTCAAATAATTTCTGGTGTTGTTTGAGTTTCCCACGATAATCCATTTTCTACGGAAGTTACTGTGAATGTTTAAAATTTTATCATATTCTTAGTCTTGATATGTACAAAAATCATCAGAATACTGGCTCTAGGTGGAAGATCGTTCGATTCCGTTTTGTGCTACCGATGGTATAGAAATGGAATGATGGCACTAGGTTCAGGGGTGAACCACTAAAAGGGACCTTTAGTGTAGGGTGTGCAGCGCACCCGGGCGCCTACTATTGCATTTTGACCGCGTGCCTATACTAGAGAGCGCCAGAGAATTGATTGCACACGAGCCCTACATAGGCTAGAACCGGCGCTGACTAGGCTGCAGTTTTCTTTCCATTTTGTGCTACTGGTGGTAGAACTAATGGCTCAGAATTGAATATATGGGAGATATTCCAACAACAAATTGTATTGTATCTAAACTTTTAATTGTTTTAAACCGAATACAATAACACGTTACAGTCCCGACCCCATTGTGTACTATACCCGTGCGTGAAGAATGCCGCTCATCTGTAAGGGTACGGCTGAGTTATGTTGACCATTAATCTTTATGCCTTACGCCAGAAGACATGTAAGCGTGGCGAGCATTTTTAGGGATTTTGTTTATATAAAGCGACGATCTGCCCCGTCCGACCTTTACGTGGTAATAAATACACCATAATAATAAAATAAAAAAGTATTTTAGTTGCAAATGATCCTCGCAAAAACGCGTTCAAAACGATCCTTTGTATTATTCTGTATCTGGCTGCTTTTATATTAGTGGTAGAAGTGAATATTGGCATGAAGTACATTTTAATTTGCGTCTCCTCGTTTTTTCTAAATTATGATATGATATATGAATCATCTGGATGAAGCGAGATGTCTTTGTAACTTGTGCTACCCTGGTACTTCTGCTATATTTCTGTTTAATTAAGTCAATAATTTTGGAAAAGGAACTGTCCCGTGTTACTACTAGAACAGTCAGTAGTAACACGGGCAAATAAAAATACCCGTGTTACTACTGGTAGTAAGAATGGTAGTAACACGGGTAACGAAGGATTTTAACATGCCCATCCGATCTTAGTTATTGAATAAACAGATGATTAGTCTGTCAGGTGTTGCCAAGACTATATGAAGTTGTTGCTCCGCTTAGGCTTCAAAGCAGCGACCTCTTGTTTGTGTTGTAAGCGGCTTTATCCGATGAGCTAATGAGTCTACAATGTGTGGGGAGTACGTATAGGTACGTAGGTAACGTACGAGGTGACCTAGTTTAATCGATTCTGATCTAGTTTCATTTGTTTGCCATACCAGGCGGGTTTATCATCTAGATCACCTAGATTTTGATTAAAACCTTTGCTAGTCCTAGTCCTAGTCATATGTAAATTGCCACCCCGTGGGGTGTTCGGGTGAGAATAGCACCCACCCATCTCCTCCGGCGACTAAGGGAAAATAAGAAGACGGGCAGCAGCGTCTTCTAATTAGATTACCTACCACCTATACTGCGATCCCCAAGCCGCCTGCCAATCGCGGGGATTATGGCAGCCCCTCCCTTCTAAGAGGAGGCCTTTGTTCAGCAGTGGGTGTTTCGGCTGCTGATGATGATTTAAATTGACATACAATTATTGTTTGTTTCGTTAGTAGCCTCTGACTTGGTCTAACGAAAATAATCGCAGCTCTCGCATCGGCACACGCGGGGTGTCTGGGCTCTCCGGTGAGATCTGCACCAGGTGCCTTCCCTTTAAGCCTGCCGCCGGAGGGCTCGTAGCCACCGATCACGGTGCTCGCACCCTCGCCGCCTTGCGACACCCTAAATGTCCAGCGACTCCGAGGTGCTATAAAATATCTACACAGTTGATCTGCAACTATTTTCAGCGCAACTCAAATTAAACTATGGTTGTCTTTTGTCTCCTCTGCGGTAGCAAGTCCCATAGAATGCATGTTATTTTAATTAATAAAATAACAACACTTAATTATGTTTCTCGTTAATACAGCTTCAAAATATTCCGTTAATGTTGTACACCTATGTATACGTCCGTGCCTGCTGTTCAAAGGCACCCACAGAATGTGCGCTCGGATGCTCTAAATTCCATTACAGCTGTGTGTTTATCTCGGTAAATATGAGGACGGTGTGCTCGTGAAGGCATATATAACTAAACCTTAATGCGAGAGAGCGCTTTCATAGTTTACTGTAGCATAAAATTAGCCAATATTTTGAATGTAACCTAACGACGAGAAAAGCTAGAAGTTTGCTTAATGATAAGCTACACATAAGCCCTTAGATAACTGATTAGGTTTGTCTAGTAATTTCATCAGCTAAAGCCCCCTACATTCTGGAACACAATTTGTACACATTTCTGCTTCATGGCAGAAGGAAAAGGACCTTATATTGCTATTGGGATGCAAAAATAATTTGTATTTTTTTTTAAAACGGAGAATAGTTCAACATCAGCAGCTTCTTCGAGCGATGTGGCCTGCCTATTGCAACAAGAAATTGCAGATTCTGAGAGCCACCTATCTACCAAAGTCACCAACAGAGATTCAAAATACCATTTAGATATTGCTCAGGTTTTGTCATACAAATTTTAGACGTAGAAATGTATTTAATTTTACAATAACGTTCCTTAGATAAGAACTAATTTGCATGATTCACAATTGTATAGGCCTCCCAGTCGTGTCGGATCATAATAATTGCGTCTCAAGCGCCCGGTGTCAGGATTTATGAGTACATCCGTGGCTGAGATAACTCCCGGGAGTTCGTGACTGGGAGTAACGAGACATGTTAACACCACACTTATATGAAGTGTAGGTACCGTGGCGTGGTAGTGACAGACAGATCGATGATTTCCAGGTGATGGGTCACTTGCGCAAGAGACTATATCGAAGTGTCAGATGTTCTACTTTTAAACTAGCAGCATTTTTTTTTATTTAATCTTGACGTGACCTCCCGGTGACACGTCCACCTAAAGACAGCAGCAATTCGCTGCCGGTCGTCACCCGTGACGTTAGTTGCATCTCTGGCTTCCAGTCATTTCAACAGCTGCAGTGCCATTGACACCGGAATACAGCAATGTTTACTCACTGCTGCTTGGCGGCGGAGTATCTAACGCAGTGTCAGATATTACTTTAGTGACTTTAATTCGCTATGGATTGGATAGGTTAAGTTATAAGTGGTTACAAATACTTAAAATGTCTTTGTTGTAAGTTCTGTTAGTGTCTGTCCTCCATAGTGACGTATTTTAAGCAGTAGCAAGTCTTGGTTCATTAACACATAGAACGCCAAGTGCCTGACTCGCAATGGATTGTTTTATTGGTATATTGCCTGACGGCGGTTTAAGGGTTAAAATTATAAATGCAGGCATCCAATTAGAGATATAATAATCAAAAACAATTATAACATTAATGACGGTACCATGCCAGAGAGACCCTCATGCGCTTGACTTTCTTCTGCAATTGCAGCATGCCATACAGCAGGGCTTCAGCTGTCGGTGGACAACCTGGTACGTATATATCCACCTGGGAAGCAATCACATACAATTATCACTGTCGAATGGGATGTGTGGACACCACTAATGTACTAACAACAAAAATTCCAAAAGACTAAAAACACCATTTACCTCTTGAAAGTTGTTCCGTAGTTTCAAGAATTATTTCTTCAATACAACTCCATGGCTGAACTCGCGAGACATTTGTCTCGCTTGTGACAAGTTAGAAATAATGTCAATTAGACGGGAAAACAGCACTGCTTACACTGCTGTTTTGAGGTAGTGTCTTACAATGTGATGACACAGCTGAACGATCTCCTGCACAAAGTACCTTATTTTTTTTGCAGTCAGGGAGGAAGCCTTCAAAAGGTACCCGGTCTCCGTAGGGGCAGAGGCCGGGTTATGTGAGATTTTTACCCCATGGCGTTCATCAACGCTGTGGGGTGACTCTGGCTGTGCACTTCATTCAGAACTCGCCAGAATCTCTCCAGCACCAGACGCTCGCTAGAGCACGTCTTCCCCCTTCACAAGGCACCTAGATATATAAATTCTTACCGGAATGATTCTATCGCATCCGCGAACAGTAGAATACGTGTAATGATAGTAGCCACCGCTGTTGGCGCAGCTACCCATGGACACCACCCATTTCGGGTCCGGCATCATGTCGTACGTCTTCCGCAGAATCGGTGCCATCTTGTTGGTCACCGTACCGGCGACGATGATCACGTCCGTCTGCCTAGGAGTCCCTCGGAACACCATACCGAAACGATCCATGTCGTATCTGAAATGTATGATAAATGAGACTATTTGAAATTGAAAGTGAAGCCAAAGAAAATGGCCAATAGAAGTCTAAAAGAAGCTTTTAAGAATTTCTTATGTACAAAGTGTGCGTCGATCGTTTCCTGATTTTTTCTCAACTTGGTGGAAGATCTGTCTTGTCTTGTAAGGTTGCCTTCAGCTTAGCATTAAAATAAGGAGTTTTAAGCTAAAGAATAGGCTAATGCTTTAACTTTGTTGCTTTGACATTAGATAGCAAATGTCAACCCCTCACCTTTTGCAACTAGTCTTATTGTAACAAATGATCTACTCTATAGATTGTACAACAATGGTACCATTGGCTCTGAATGTGCGAGAACGAATTGTTCTGAAATGATAAGAAAATGTTCAAAGAGCATTTATTCCCTATTACTTTTTGTCAAAGAGAATGCGTGACTAACGTAAATTTTGCCATTTCCGTATTGTTAGATTTTTATTCCGATAGCCAAAAATAAACTTTAGCTTCATTTTTTTACATTCATTCTATTTCTGATACTGTTCGTTCGACTTAGGTTTTCTAACGTCTGACGTCACGATGGCATCACATTAGAACGGTTTCATAACATTATGTTCATCACGTAATTTATAAGTATTGTATTTTGGAACAAAGTCGTAATTTTGGCCAGCCATTTTTACAATGTCGTACTTCGTCTTAGTCGCATTCTATGCTAGTCTAGTTAGCGATCACGTCAATTATGCAACAAGTAAACAACGGAGCGACGGCGCGTAACGATAACCGCCGGCTCCGGTTACTGTATAACGATCTCGTATCGGTTACGCGGTTAGGCGAACTTTGCGATATCGGTTTATAAGGAGCCATGGAATTTTTATCGCGAACCTTTTGCATAAGCTGAAAGTTTATCGTTAAGTTCATCATTTGTTCGATCCCTACCGTGTAAATCACAGATAAATCGCACTGTTTGCATAAAGGATTTTCGTGTATCATTCCCTCGTGCTGCTATCAGTGCTAAAGCATCGCGGAATCCTCAGCTATTAGGAGTCAGGTTTACTTCTGCGGTTCCACATAGAGCGCTGGCAACCTTAAGAACCGCAGGATCAGCTGCACTCAAATATGGTGGTATTTTGGTTTTGTATGGTTGAGGCCAGTTAGTTAGTCGCAATGCCTAATATTTTTCGAACGGGAATTCACGATATCTTTTGAGTCTCTTTTAATGTATGCGTTTATTAGGAATGAAACCTATACGGCTATTGATTTGTGAGCTGGTACTCAATAAGAATAATTCAAATTCGCCTTAAATAATATTTAAACTTTATTAATCTATGTTTCTAGTATTTTTATAGATTAGTGAGGATTGATACGTTCACGCTTACCTAGGAGCGGCGTAGTGCATCATCTCCAATGCACAGCAGGCAAGCCCAAAAGTGAGAGGCCATAAGGAGTTCTTCCGACCCCAGTTGAGGAGGTCGTCGGCTCGAGCTACCACCCACTCCACTGAAGACTGGAACGATCAAAAATAAAACATTACTTCCTAGTTTTAAGATCAGTATAAAGCTCGCTGCTGAAAATTACTCTAAAAAGAACCTAATTACAGGCCTTTCTCTTTGCCAGAACATGATCCATCATGCGTTTAAATGTGTCAATACCAACAACCATTATGCGTTCGCGGTTGGATTGCTAAATGAATTGTCGAAGCGAACTCGATAAATATGGACATGTCGAGTATGGAACATTTTCCCAGTGGTAATGTGGTTTTCGATCAGAAACTCAATTAAATTGCTGAACGAAAAATACCGCCGCTACAACGTATCTGTGAAAACATTCATTCTCGCTGTAATGGATCGGTCTCTGTAGATTTCGCAACGACTTTGTATAATACGATCATGATCTACGAATGTATGAGATAAATACATTATACATGAGTATTTCGAAGAATCAGCCGAATTTTAGATTAGCTTTAGGCTATAACTGCTTTAGCAAAACTGACTAGAATTTTGACACGTATTACCAATATCGCTACGTTCGTAGCCATCTCATTTATCACTTTCTTTTATGTTCTACTTGAAAGAAAATTTATTTTGAAGCCAGACTGCAAAGTCAGACGTTTCGCAAACTGCTTTTGATATAGAATCTGTGAAGGCTTTTTCGTATATCATTGATTGGTAGTCGTTGTTCTAGTAGAAATCGACCATAACATAAATTTCCCATGAGTATTGCAACGATATTCACTTTTTACTTTTACCCTACAGAACTACTTCCCGTACTATTCCAGACATTCCACCAAATTAGAAGTCTATCAAAAATAATTCTGCAAATTCGTAGCAACTCGCTGGCTACTTCTAATAAGCACCTAAAACCAAGGGATAATAGACTTCCGATCTGGCATCAGCAACAACATTAATTAACATACAAAGCGGGATACGTAATCCGGAATGAGTGCCAGGCCTGGCAGTGACGTGGGAGGGATTCCTGAGTGATTTGTAGCCGGCTGTGGAGTCGAGGATTACGGATTACTTAAAGTTTCGGTTCTAGCTCGCGTTAGAGCTTCGGGGAAAATAAACTTAAGTTTTATTACGCTTTAAGAGGAAAGTTCTTAGATTGTTCTGATCAATAATAAGGCAACAGCACACCAAATGCGTTGACATAAGCACGTGCACGTACTAGGACGTTGTAAATGTCAGGAACTTTATAAGACATGGCACCGCCCGGCATGGCAACCGGTGTGTCGCTTCTCTTAAAGTTCCATACATAACAACGCGGCAACGTAATGGTACGTCTACGTGTACGTGCAAGTCTACGTATACGCATCCGGTGTGCTTTGGTTACTGTTTGTGTCTAGTATAAGATACAAAATTGAGATTACTATGATTTCTATGTGATACGCACAGACTACTACGGTGATATGTGATTTGACCAGAGAGCCTAGACAAGATGCAATCGCTTCAGAGCGAATCTATTTCTTCATTCGCTAAAGATGTCAATTCCCTATAATTTGTCACGTGATTTTTCGATGACTTATGTCATTCTCATACATTTTTATACTTTCTATTAGCGATAACGTTTGTAGAATGTTACATTGCCTAGGGCAGATATTTAAAAAACACGATACAAAAATCATCTACATAGCCATAGTAAAATAAAGATTTCACTGAATTATAACTATTGTACGTATGTCTGCTTCAGCTTCTGTTTTTTGTTTTGCGTACCAGGTTTTCTTTCCAATTACCTACTTTGAAGATATATTAGAAGCAACTCAGTGTCTATTACTTCGACTATTTTAATTCTTGCCATTAACTTTGAATAAGTATATTTTTATTTCATATTATTTTCATACTGGAAATTATTTATACAAATGTCGCCATTTGACCATTTAATTTTTATATCCATGACCTTATTCAATTTAAACATTTGCACGCGGGACTTAACACCTGGTAAAACATATAGTGATACTTATAGTCAAACGTTTTTACAGCAAGGTTCTAAAAGGTCTTTTTAACCGACTTCAAAAAGGAGGAGGTTCTCAATTCGTCTGTATATATTTTTTTTTTTTTTTTTTTATGTATGTTCGCGCATAACTCTGGCAATTATGAACCGATTTGAAAAAATCTTTCTTCCATCCATTCTTCAATCCATTGATTGGGTCCCATAAAAAAATTATTGCGTAGTAATAAGTAGTTCCTGAGAAAACAAGAATGGTGACTGCGCAGGAAATTTGCAGGTAGGCCTATATAGATGACTTTTTTGTCGCTTTTTGGACAAAAATGGTTATAACTCTGGCAAATATTTACTAATTTCAATGATTCTTTTTTTATTCGAAAGAAGAAACCACTGTATTTAATCTGTATGAATTTTATCACAACCGGATAAGAACTTCTTGGAGGACCATGAACGATGTGGAGGAATTTATCTGGTAAAAACCATAAAACTGATGTTCTCCATTACATTGCTCTGACAATTATGAACCGAATTCGATGATTCTTTTTTTATTCGAGAGAGTAAACTACTGTGATGATTCCATGGAAATTTCATTACGATCGGATAAATTGTTTCTGAGTTTCTGAAGAAACATGAATTATGTAAAAGTATGTAGACGATAATGTGAAATCATAATGTCATAACCTACCTAGATCATTTTACCGTCTTCGATGGTTCAATCTTTATGTATGAAAATATCACTAAAAAGTATAAAATAAAACCTTTTTAAAAAAAAATTGAACCGACTTCAATATCACTGAAAAGTATAAAATAATTTAAATATTATTGAAGTTGGTGCCAAACATACCCAGCAGGTACGCTAACACCAACTTTATAATATTTAAATTATTTTATACTTTTCAGTGATATTGAAGTCGGTTCAATTTTTTTTTAAAAAGGTTTTATTATATTGTCCTTGCGCGCAATTTTGTTACGTAATTGAAACTGACGTGGGGACCGGAGTGTATTGTGAATTTTTATGAGCATCAGCCGTAGTTGCGAACATTCTTAGAAAACGTGTTTGAATTTGGTGAACGTTTTCGCATTGCAATGAATTCTCAAGCGAAATTCATACTTATAATCCCTTGTACCTTTGAGTCACGGAATATTGTTTACTAAACTTATTCCCCGGAAATAACCTCGATTGGTAATAAAAATATAATTGCATTGATGAGACCTACTATACGTATGTTGATCAGGACCCTGTTTGGTACAGGACATATTGACACGTACTAATAGGTGGTTAGTTGGTTCCTTTGCAAGACACTGTCCGGGAACAAGTAGGTACGGTAGGTAGGTATTCTGCAGCAGTAGTGTACTGATCAGAGACAGTAAACGATGTTTTAAATGGCGGCTGTACAACGCAATTGTCCGTGGGCAGTAGTGTTATTTACCCGTGGGGTGTTCGGGGTTAGAATATCACCCTCCCATCTCCTCCCATTGGGTGTCCGTCAGAGGGGACTAAGGGAAAACGAGAAGACGGGTAGCAGAGTCTTTCTATTACCTACCACCTATACTGCGATCCCCAAGGCGCCTGCCAAGCGTGGGAATTATGGCGGACTCCCTTCTAAGGCCAGTCTTGCCGACGTCTTTCGGCTGCCAATGATGATGACGAGTAGTGTCCTTTACCATCAGGTCACTTTTGTGCTTGTATCGTCACCGACTTGCAAGCAAGATGCCTGTCTGCCTGAAGATAGACGCCTGCTTAAAGACAGCCTGCTCTGTGCCTGTTACTTAAGTTATTAACTGCCGAACCTACAAACCTCAATTAAACTTAATGATCATTAATCCATTTTTAGAAATCGGATTATTTTTACACTTGAAGACCATTTCTACTTAGTACGCAGATAGAGTATAGGTAACAATTATCTCGTATTCAATAATCGAATTTAATCATAAATGGCTCCGAAAGTCGAAATAACAAGAATTTTAAAAAGTGACTTAATTTGAATTAAAGTTAATTGGCGTTTGTGAGTGCGGCAGTAGGGGCATTACTTAAGCCCGTTATTTTAGCGGCTACACTGCCCTTCACGCCGGAACATAGCAAAAACTTCGGTACCTACCAGGACGGTACCTTGCCCGAAGGGCCATATTGAGTATAAATATATATTGTAGAATTCTATTTTACTGCACTTATGGGTACACCGGAGACTTATAAAGACCTATCAAGGTATTATTATCGGTCCCCTGCCTGTACATTCCATTATCGACGTAGGTACGGTAAGAGCCGGGTTTCAGAAAGCTATTACGGGCCGGATCTCAGGCCAGGCGATTTTTCTTTTTTTGCGCTGTTTAATCTAGCCGCGTGGATTGGCGCCCCGTTGTTTTATGGAAAGATTTTTCTGAGGTTGATATTGTAGGTAAATAGCGACATAAAAGCTCTTGATCTCATCGATCTACATATTATACATAATGTACCATCCGTATTATCATCATCAGCCAGAAGACCTCCACTGCTGAACATAGGCCTCCCTCTTTGCAGGCGTCATGGGGATCGCAGTATATGTGAGTTGGATATCAAACAAAAGACGCCGCTATCCTTCTTCTTGGCCTCCTACAACACCTAACGGGAAGAGAGGGGTGGGTGCCATTCTTACTCGGATACCCCAGGGGTGATATTTTTCTCCATATAATATTATTTCGTATAAGTATACGCAAAATAAAGGAATATTATTATTTAAGTTGCGAAGCATAGCATAGTAATTTGTAATATAATATTGGTTAAACAATACAGACTTAATCATGTTAAATTAATACGCGTGTTCTATTTATTAGTCAATTCTCGCGGTCTACTCTTGATAAGCTCGATATGTTTTCAGAATTTATGTACATGTTTACGTGAATTATTATATCCTGAAAATATTTACGTTGAACACGCAAAGTGGGTCGTATAACAAGCTATAAATTTCGTATCGGAGCTTACAGATTCACCTTTATAGACGAAAATACAGAGATGCGTTATAAAACGAACATAGCGAATGAAATATCACATGATTAGCTTTCTCATTTATTTTATATTTTCGATTCACGTTCAAGCACTTTTTGTACGGAAAAATACGATGAACGAAGTCAACTCCCGTTATTTTATTTTTGAGATAACTCGTATAAACGCCCCTTATACCGCCACAGATAATGAAATACGTGTAGAGTATCAAATGGCATTTAATTTAAGTGAATAAATTTCTCGCTAGAATTTGACTTGTACTTAAATACATACCTAACCTAAAACCTCTGAAAAAAAAACTCAATGTAGTGTTGCAGGTGCTCAATCAGAGTTTTTACGGTCATAAGACTTCGTTATTTATCTAATATACATTGTGAACAAAATACGCAAATAAGACGATAATAACCCTTTATTCTAAACAATATCCTTTACCTGGCCGGGAGTGTGAAAAGGCGAATATCTCCTGGTTTCACCAAGTTTATACGATTGATTTCCCCGTAGTTGTACTGGTGGGATTTTGCGAGACCTGCTGCTGCTAGGTTTGCTACTAGCATTGCGCTTCGCCTCCCTGCTTACCACTACCAAGCTTGTAGCAACAGACGTAGAGCTTGGCAGTGGGTACAAAGCTCTGTCGTTTCTCTTTGTTTCATCTTTGCTCGGAATGGCGAGATTCTTGAAACACCTCGGTTGGGTTCTAGGAAAATGAGAAACAATTGTTAATTAATGAAGTGTTCATTTTATAAGGTGAGACGTGGTTAAACGTTAGGGTTTAAGTTGTATTAATTAGATTTACACTATCGGCTTCATAATTCGGATTAAACTGACTAGTTTCATGGAAATTATTTAAGCTTAGAAGAAAGGAACGAATTTTATGATTCGTGTTGTACAATAAACTGCGGAGAACTTTAACACTCCGTTTATATATTGGCTCCAATTCCTTTCTAAAATAGATATTTGCTTTGTTTTTGTCTTCTTCAAAAACCAGTCCCAACTATCACACTCCGAACACAATAAGATGATTCAAAAGGTCATTCCCCAATCCCATCTACCAATTTACCTCCATAGGACGTCCTTGAGTATATATCTGGATGTTTGAAACATTATTTAACGTTTTCACGTATTTACGCCGTGTTTAGATTTTGGTTGCGGAGTTGACGTGTTGTCAGGTTGTCATGTAACTGACAGAAACGTGTTCGTTCGGAATTTGAAAAGGGATTTAAAAATAGGTTTTATTGTGAACAAACATTTAAAAAACCTAAGGCTAGCCACACACGTTCAATAATATTTTTTGTATTGAAAAATATCGCAATACACACACAAACAATATTATTGACGATATGAACTTTATTTGACAATATTTGAGTGTGTGCGGGGGTACCTAAGAGGACATAACCACTGTTTAAAAAAAAACTTGAAACAGACTAGCTGATCTTGCGGTTGGATTTGGTATGAAATTTTTGTTGCTGATTTTTTTCTCTTCGATAATAATTTTCTTTTGCTTTTGCTGTCGGGGTGGAAACCTTCAAAAGGTCAACATAGGTCTCTGTAATCACGGAGACCTGGTTGTGTGATATTCCTAGTTCTACCCACAAACCTTTTCAGTGCAGCTATGAAGAGACTAGGCACTCCGTTTGTTCCTCGCCAGACACCGGGAAGCAATAATTCTACCATATGATATGCGAAAATTAAGGCGTGAATGGTAAATCCATTAGAATACTCATTATTGACACTGGAGTTCTACGATACAGAAATCGGTGCGTTGGCTGTAGAGGGGACAAAGCCGAGTGTCCCTTAATCACCCGAAATCCTCATAGAAAACTGGTATCGTTCCTCACTTATTAGAAGAACACGACGGCATTTGCTGGAGTCTTTTGTAAGGCCGTGGTAGCTTGTAGACAGGCTAATCATATCTTTGGGGTTCGTCCGCAATTTCGGATATTTTACTGCCAACAATAATCTTTAAACATTGCTGTGTTCAGGTTAAAGGGCAATGTAGCTTATGAAAATACCGGGCGAGACTTACTAAGTTATGTAGCGATGGACGTGCAGAGTAGCAGCTGTCTATGTCGCTTACCTTCAGGCATTTTACTGTCACAAAAATAGTCAGAGCAATGACCTTATGACACAAGTAAAGAGTGTAATTATAGTATACCCAACTTATCTGTGAGCTATCAGTGTCGCCACTGTCTATATGCAAATACGTCAAACTGATCCTAATATACATGAGAATATGTTAGTTTCTATTTCCACCACCCGTACAGATAAGTTGGCTAATCTGTACCACAATAGTGTCATCGACCTAAAATGACAGTTATCCGCGATATGATTGCAGCAAATACTGTAAGCAATTACCCCAGTGTGCTGAATGAAGTGACTGTTCTGTGACGCAGCCAGAGATCTGTGTGTGCTCAACTAATAGCTTCTTTAGAAATACACAACATTATAGTTTTTTTTTAATATAGTGATACGTATGGGGACACACCTATGGCCAAGTACTGTCACGAAATGGACACCACCTGATGGCCGCGGAAGTAGAGGCAGACCAAAGAGAAGATGGCGGGATGAGTTAGACCAATTCTCGGACAGTGCTTGGACAGAGGTGGCAGTAGATCGGGATCTGTGGAAGAGTGGGGAAGAGGCCTTTGTTTGAAAAAAATTGTGATGAGACGAGCGAATCTCTCACCTGATGTTACGTGACGTACATTGCAATGTCACTCGTCACCAGAAACATTAGTTATTGAGTCGTTTGAGTTCAGTCATTTTCCCAATTATATCACTCCGTTCCAGTGCGATGGACTCTCATCATCAGCAGCCGAATCACGTCCACTGCTGCACAAAAGACCGCCCCCTTAAAGGGAGTGGTTGCCATAATCCCCACGCTTGGCAGGAGTCTTGGGCATCGCAATATAGGTGAAGGTATTCCAATAGAAAAACGCTGCTGCCCGTCTTCTTGTTTTGCCTTAGTCTCCTCTTATGGAGGGTGCTATTCTTACCCGGCCACGGTAATGGCTGGATACTGTAGTTAAAGAAATATTTAGTGAAAGGTAATTTAATGTGTCTGACAATCGCTGTTACATCAGACTAAAGGGTGCTGCAGACGCTCTGCCTTGTAAATCCACATAAATAAAAAACGCGCGCTGCTGGCGCGCTGAAAATTCAGTCACTGATAATAAAAAATGCCTGTAATAAATAATATCCCAATCGATTCCAACAAAACATCGTCTGCAATTTCCAGACATGTTTTAAAAATAAAATTCATGTTTTAATGTCTCTATAAATCAGGAAATAGTGATAATGTTATGTCTGCTGCACGTATTAAACACATTACGTGTGCTACATTTCCACCATCTTTATGACGACTGCAGCGCATCTGTTGTACCTACAAATATTTTTTTCATAACAAAATAGCTCATTTTTTGACGTCGTCATTTTTCGGAGAATTTTCGCTTATTTTGCATATTAATAAATTCTTTGTTAATAAAGGATGTCCGCGACGACGAAGTTTGTCGTTTTTCCTATAAAATTTCCGCTCAAACTCTCGTCCTTTCCGCCCCTACAAAGCTTCAGTAATAACGCTATGATAGGGTTCCTCACGAAAACAAAATATATGAGATACTAGCGACCCGCCCCGGCTTCGCACGGGTGTAATTGAGAATAAAAAAGAAGTGAATAATTTAAAGTTACTGCCTTTGATTATAGAATTTCTTCATAAATAATGTTTGTAGCTGACTTTTCGTAACGCAATATTAACAAACTTTGTTTAGAAGTGACGCGTGAAAGGGCTACGTATAGCTGTCTGTCCATGGGCAAAGAACTCAACGCTTAAGTTTAAGCCTGTAACGTTGAATCGCTGAGCTTTTGATTTGTTAATTGTATTTATAATTTTATTAGTAACTGCAGACGTGTACTGGTGCACAATTTGGGTGGATTAAAGACAGGAACAGGACACCATTTCTTTAAAACCAATTTATGGAAACAATACGGGCTTCCTTGTTCGGTTTCATCGTTAAGACATAAACGGGGGTCAACCGGGAAATTCTTATCCACTAAAACCCCCGCGGCTATCACGTCGGCACATTAGAGGGCGGACCTGAGCTATCTGTCGGAATCTGCACCAGCTGAAACCACTCAGTGCCTTGACTTTGAACCCGCCACTGGAGAAGCACATTATAGTTACTCACGGTTACAGGGGTCACGGGGAAAGCCTTTAATGGGATTTATGGGACCCTGTTGGTGGTCAACCGGGTATGTAGGATTCTTATACACTAAACCCCCAACGGCCGTGCAATCAGCACATATTCTTGGGCTATCTGGTGGGATCTACACCATGATACCCTCAGTCAGCCACCAAAGCCACTCGGGAACCTGTCACCGTGCTCACGGTTACAGGGGTCACGGCGGAAACCTTCAATAGGTCCCCGGGACCCTGTTGGTGGTCAACCGGGTTATGTAGGATTCTTATACACTAAACCCCCAACGGCCGTTAAATCAGTACATAAGAAGGAGACCTGGGCTAGCCGGTGTGATCTGCACCAATATCCCTCAGTGGCTTGCCTTTGAGCCCGCCACCGGGGGTGACAATAAAGCCACCCGGGAGACTATCATCGTGCTCAAAGATACGGGGATTGCGGGGGAAACCTCCAATAGGCCCCCAGGATCCTGCGGGCGATCGACTGCGGTATGTGTCCCCCACGGCTGTCCACGCAAAAGAGAGGAGCTGTACCATGTACCCCTCCTGCCGGGGCGCATATAGCCCCCCGGGAAATGTTACCGTTGTCACAGTTAAGGGGGTGGCGGGGGAAACATCCAATATGTCCCCGGGATCCCGTGGGAAAGTCAACCTGGGTATTTGGGATTCGTACCCACTAAAACTCCCGTGGCTGTCACATCGGTACATGAGAGGGAAACCTGGGTTCTCGGGTGGGATCTGCACCAGGTGTCTCTCAGTACCTGGCCTTTGAGTCCGCCGCCGGGGGGCAAGCATATTATATCCCAGATTTAACTTATATTATATGGAATGATACAATGATATATAGAATGAACTTCTATAGTACTTGGTTGTTAAGTATGTACCTCTTTAGGTTTAGTCAACGTAAGCTAATTAATTTATTTACTTAGATAAAACTTCTAAATAAATTCAGTTAATATATAAACCTTCAGTGAAAAAATAAAAAGTTTAAAAGTACACAAAAACAATCCCAAAGAGAGATTTGAACCCGGACCCTGCTGTGCTTAGAAGTGGCTTCTGTAACCTCCAGACCACGGCTACTCTTATTCAATTATTCGAATTACTTGATCATATTTTTGTTATATGTCTGCTCAGTCCCATAAAACTTAATTAGATTTTCTATATAAGTACATAAAACCTTCAATGGAAAATTATGTAACCGATGGTGAAAACCGCTGCGTGGTTTAAGAGGTGCTATCGGATATGACTCGGATAGCGACTTTGTTTCACACTATGTAAATATACTTTGACGTCGACAGGGAACAACACCAGCCAACCTGTAGAAAAAACCCTGACTGACAGACAGACAATAATTCCAATAAAGTTTTGGCTTTTATATCATACGTACAATACATGCATATTGTATTCCTACCGAAACAGACATTTTGGAAATATATTTTCATTATTTTATTTTTATTATATTTGGGAAACAAACAAATGATACCACTTACTATAAGATCCAATAGTACAAAAATCAATTAAGTTTCCACTAATAACTAAATCATAACATTAGAGAGAAGCTAACCACGCTATTTTAAATTTTAAAAATGTATTAAATATAAAAAATATATTAGAGATAAAAAGTGCTGGAGTTAATATGAGTTAAATATTTAAAACATCGAATCTTAATATAAATAAAAAAATCAAAAACAAAGTTTAAAAAATACAAAAAGGAAATCCGCACACGGGTAGCGAACCCGGACAGTCCGTGCTTAGAGGACGCTTCCATAACCACTTGACCAAGGAACTTTTGTTTTTTGTTTCGAATTACCGTATCTTATTCTTGTTATATATTTGTACCGCCATCGGTTGAATTATAATACTCCTTTTTTACCCTGTTAAGGGATAAATTTAAAAAAATATGAAATACTAATTCAATTTATTTTTCTTAACGAATGTCTGTGCAAAATTTCAAGTCAATAGGACCAAGGAATCGCGTTCTCCCATACAAACTTTGCCCCCCTGTTTGACCCCCTTAGAGGTTGAATTTCGCAAAACCCCGTCTTAGTGAGCACCTTTGTCCTAAAAGGAACCCCCATGCAAAATTTGAGACTTCTGGCACTTGTAGTTTCTGAGATTTCGTGATGAGTGGGTTTTTGCTTACTCTTTTATATAATAAGATAATACACTTATCTATACATATTATAAAACAAAGTCGCTCCCGCTGTCTGTCTGTCCCTATGTATGCTTAGATCTTTAAAACTACGCAACGGATTTTGATGCGGTTTTTCTTAATAGATAGAGTGAATCAAGAGGAAGGTTTTTATGTATAATACATGCATAATATGGTAGAGAAATTTATTTTTGCGCTTACATTGCAAACGCTGGCTGAACCCTACGAGATAGATCAAAATAATGTAGGTCAGTATTGTACACCTTAACAAGGTCTACAAAAAAGTCCTCGATATCTATTTTTCATACCGCTAGGTTAAGGTTAAGCAACGTTAGGTAAGGTTATTAAATAGATGGGTGAAATGATTTGTATGAAATTTTGTGTGCATATCGGATAGGTCTGAGAATAGGTCATAAAGTATATTTCATGCCGCTGATACCTTGATTGACGAGGATATAGTATAGAACGAGAGGAGGGTGCAAGAGAGGAGAGAGAGTGGGAGAGGGGATTTGAAGAGGTGGGTGTTGAGGTGAGGGATAGGGGGAGTTAGGTGGAGCAAGGGGGGAGTGAAGGGGAGCAAGGTGGGAGAAGAGGCAAGGGGCAGGTGGTTTAGGGAGAGGACAACGGGGAGAAGAAGAGGGGGAGTGTGACGTGGACCAAAGCGGGAGGGGAAAGATAGCGGAGAGAGAGGGCATACAATTAGATTTTTCTCATAAGAGAGAGAGAGAGAGAGAGAGAAATAAATCAAGGGAGGAAGGAGAAAAGGGGAGCAAAATGTAATAATAGCGCGGGCGGAGCTGCGCGGGTCAGCTAGTATTATTATAAAGAAAAAAGAGTGCAGCGTTGAGTAGTAACAGAAATCAAGTGCAATATGTTGCTCTGATAACCTCGAAATAAATATTTAAACATAAATATGGAATATTGAAACATACGTACTTATATTAATAATAATAATGTTTATTAAGCTCCATAAACCTAATACATATAGCTGGGTAAACTTATCTGGTAACAATTTTATTATAAAGTATGAATAGTAATACAGAAGCAGATATAGGGGAGGCTATCAAGAGCGTTTATAAAAAAATGTTACATATCGTCATCAGACCCATTTCGTTCGTCGTGGGTTCACATAAAATTCACGCTTGACTTATTCTGACCCGAAGTAAAAGTTGTATTATTAAAAAGTTCTCCCATTGTGTTCCTCCCTTTATGTAGAATCCTTTTCAATGCCACTTCTTCTTTTTAGATATATCACTGGCTTATTTTATGGGTTCGTTGCTACCGGTTACTGTCGTTTTTAGGACTTCATAAAAAAACTTTCGTCTAAGAAAGTGGACCTTTGATTAACGACTTGTACTTTTTATGGACGAACTTTCCTGTGCGATCGTCGTTGTATTTTTGGTGTTTTCTTATGTTTTAAGTATTTTCTGAATAGGCATCCTTTTTTTTAAATTGTGGTTGGCGAATCTCTAGTTAACGTTGTTAATTTTAAATTTTCAATGAACCCAAGATTCATCATCATCACCATCACCAGCTGGAAGACGTCCACTGCTGAATATACGCCTCCCCCTTGGAACGCCACAACCTGCGACGAACACAGTGTCGTCAGTCCACCTAGTGGGAGGCCTGTGCCTACGCTACGTATTTCGGTTGGTGTTCGCCACTCGAGAAACTTTCCCCAAGATTCGTAACCACCATAAACATCTAAGTAGTCGAATTTTTTTTTTAATAAAAATTATAATAATAATAATAAATACACTTTATTGTACACCAAAAGTTACATGTAAATTTAACAATACGTTTACAATTATCTCCAAAGAAACAGTAAAAATCTCGATTCTATGTGACTTTTTAATTACTAGGCGTTTGATAAGACAGTCCGATGACACCGTCGCTGGATTAGTCGCAGCTTAACTTAATTTATTGTGCCTGATAACCGACAGACAGCAGTTTAATTTATTTGCGCGATAACTCTGCGTTCGCAATCCGTAAAGATCTTAATGTTGTTTGGATCCACGGTTACAAATTTATGGTTGACAGTGTGACCCCGCTTTGTCCGGAGAAAAATACGATCCTATTTCCGACGGATTTATTAATTAGGCAAGTGCCAATAATTGATACGGTATTTAATTATTAATAGTTGTTTTTAACCGGCTTCAAAAAGAAGGTTCTCTATTCGACGCGTATGTATGTAATATTGATAAAAATGCGTAATATTAATATATGTTAGTCTATGTGGGCTTCTAAACAAATTTACCAAATTTTATGAGTGTATGTATGTATGTATGTATGTATGTATGTATGTAGGTATGTATGTATGTAGGTTTGTCCACGGATTTCTCAGAAACTACAAGTCCGATTTTGAAAATTCTTTTTGCAATAGTTAGAGTATTTTTCAACTTAGGGTAGAGTATAAGTTTCATCAAAATCGGTCCAGTAGTTTAAGAGATATAAACTTTTTATGTTTTCAGTAAGTTACTGTAACGTAGACGTTCGAGTTGCGTGATAGTGCTGATACCTATTTTGGTAAAATAAGTCACTAAAAAGTGTTAAATAAACTATTTTAAAAAAAATAAAAACCGACTTCAAAGTAAATTATCTAAAAAGCATAAAATAACGAAAATATATTGAAGTCGGTGTCAGCTGGTGCTAGTGTTAGTTAACATGATGTGCTAGCACCGACTTCAATATATTTTCGTTATTTTATGCTTTTTAGATAATTTACTTTGAAGTCGGTTTTTATTTTTTTTAAAATAGTTTTTGTCATTATGGTTAGTATCAAATCTGGTGTCAGTGTTGCTCAAAACTACCCTTCTGTCTAGGTGACAACAACCTGGACCGACGTTTAACGTGCCCTCCGAAGCACGGAGCACGAACCTAAGTAAATATAAATTCGTGGCATGGAGACGCTCAGATCGATGGTGACAAGTGTAATGTATGTCCAGAAAGATGTGACGTATAAACAAATCATATGATTAGGGAATTTGACTTTTATTGCTACCTTGATATGGTTAGTAACCGTAGTAATAAACGAGTGAATCACTTTTAAAATATGTTTTGTTGTTTTAGGATGTAATTCGTTGTGCAATATTGTTTTCTTCCTACGTTACTAATACAATACGAAAAGTCCTACACCATCATTATCTTGATATTATAGAATTATTGGTATGTGTAATATAGAAATGTTTAGATCTAAACCTTATTATGTCGCATAAGAATTCGTGAAAGGTACCCAGTTTCGCCCGACATCTGGCGCCGACGTCCGCTAACCGCCGGACATGTCCGCCGGACCCGGTCGACTTTCTCCGTTCCCCGGTCGGAAAATGTCGCATGCATAGGACTGGCACCAAGGAGTGACATTTACGGATTAAATTGATGCGGTCGACATCTATTCGCAATTATGTTCAAGAGAAAGTAGTGCAAATGCGCTGGTTTTGTATCACTTTCTTTATTGAATTAGTTAATAACAACTTGGATGTTATACGTGGTTTTACTAGGTGGTAGTTCCTTGTATCGTCTGCGTCCAGCAGGCTTAGCATGATGTGCAAATCTTGACAGAAAAGTGTGAGTATGACGTCACCATGACGTAGTATTTCACATTTTTAACCGGCTTCAAAAAGAAGGTTCTCTATTCGACGCGTATGTATGTATGTAATATTGATAAAAATGCGTAATATATGTTAGTCTATGTGGGCTTCTAAACAAATTTACCAAATTTTATGAGTGTATGTATGTATGTATGTAGGTTTGTCCACGGATTTCTCAGAAACTACAAGTCCGATTTTGAAAATTCTTTTTGCAATAGTTAGAGTATTTTTCAACTTAGGGTAGAGTACAAGTTTCATCAAAATCGGTCCAGTAGTTTAAGAGATATAAACTTTTTATGTTTTCAGTAAGTTACTGTAACGTAGACGTTCGAGTTGCGTGATAGTGCTGATACCTATTTTGGTAAAATAAGTCACTAAAAAGTGTTAAATAAACTATTTAAAAAAAATAAAAACCGACTTCAAAGTAAATTATCTAAAAAGCATAAAATAACGAAAATATATTGAAGTCGGTGTCAGCTGGTGCTAGTGTTAGTTAACATGATGTGCTAGCACCGACTTCAATATATTTTCGTTATTTTATGCTTTTTAGATAATTTACTTTGAAGTCGGTTTTTATTTTTTTTAAATAGTTTATTGTATGGATAATTGACGTTTCGGTGTTGAAAGCTACGTCATACGCCACACCAATCTGTCAAGATTGCAAGTCGTGCTAGGCCTGCAGGTAGGTACCACCGCAGTGTCAGATATTATGCCACCAAGCAGCAGTGTTCCGGTGCGAAGGGCACCGTAGCTGGTGGAATTACCGGACACAAGAGACTTAATTACTAATGTTTCAGGTGATTAGTGGCAGTGCAATGCACCTGTCTATAGGCGGGCGTGTCGCTTACCCTCAGACGAACGTCTTGCTTGTCTCGTCGCTAGGTTGATAAGAGTTTAAGTCAGTTAGAAGCTTTTTACATTTCCTTTTGGTAGGACTTTAGTCTTTTAGAAATTAGTATTACGAAATTCGCAACTACACACATCAAAAGTGTCTAGGGATCAACATATATTTTTGCAATAACTTTTCTCCTGATTGATATTAATTAAAATTTTCTTTAAGGATTCATCAAATAAAGTGTTTTCGTTTGTCACAGTAACGATAAACCAAGTCACCTTTGCATTAATAAAGAAATTTGCCATTTTCCTAATAAAGGGATTTTTGACATTTGAACCACTAACACAAAAGTTCGAAAAAAAGACTGAAATAACAGTTTTCTTTAAAATTTTATTGGGTAACTTAAACAATTAATAATCCGTGTTTCTACCGCGAACACTAACAACACAAGAACATCGGTTTGGCATACTCAAAATGAGTTCATCCAAATCACGCTGTGGAATGGCCGCCCATGTTCGTTGCAACAACAAAAAAAGGTCTTCTTGCGACTGGATACCCTCCATATTCGGCAGAGCTCTTCTCTGTAGCATATCCCATGCATGCTCAATCGGGTTCAAGTCTGGCGACTGAGCAGGCCAGGGCAGGACATTGATGTTAGCTGCGGCGAGAGTCTGTCTTACAACTCTTGCGGTGTGCGGTCGTGCATTATCATGCATTAACTGAAATAAGGGACCGATTTGCACTTGTAGAGGAACGATGACGTCTGATACAATCGTCTCAGCATAAATTTGAGCGTTGAGGTTGCCTCTGATCCAAATCAACTCAGTTCTTCCGCCGATCCAAATACCCGCCCATACCATGATGGTTCCACCACTATAAGGATGGACTTCCTGGCAGGATTTTAATCGCTGTTGGCGTCCAGGGGTTCTCCAGTGTCGTATACGTCTTGTATCCGGTCTCATACCAAAACGAGACTCATCAGAAAAGCACACGAAACGCCATTGTTCTTCTGCCCAATTTCTGTGTTCAAGAGCCCATTGATATCGAATCCTACGATTGTGCATTGCTATAGGTGGTACCCGTAGCGGTCTTCGGGAATGAAGGTTCACTTCATGCAAGCGGTTTCTGACTGTTTGGTCGCTAATTAAGTTCCCTGAAGAGTGATGAAGCCTCACGGCTAACATCATGGCAGTTATTGTTGGAGCTCTTCGAGTTAAGATTTGAATATATCGGTCTTGTCTCCGTGTGGTGCAGCGATACCGTCCTCCATGGCGCTCAGCCACGGTACCAGTGCTTCGGTAACGTGTCCAAAGTCGACTGATAACACTCTGACTTGTATTCAGAGCTAAAGCCACAGTACGTTGCCGGGAACCAGCTTCTATCATTCCCACGGCTCTGAGCATTTCTTCCCTGCTTAAATGACGTCGCCGCTCCATAATAACGTTGGTTTTAATCAGTAGTAGGGAAACAGTAGCACTAATAATGTCTTCAATGCGTTGTATGTTTTTATAGGGAAAATATTGACAGCTGATTTTCATCTTTTACTCGAATTTTATTCACAGTTCCTGATTCAAATTATGAAATGCACCAAAAAGGATCCATATAAATTTATAAAATCATAAATTTATTACAAAGCCACATCTCAATCTCAAGAAATCCGCTTAAAAATGCTTGATCCCTAGACACCTTTGATGTGTGTAATTAACAATTAATTTTTGCTTCGAGATTTTCTGCAGAAGCTACAAAACATAAACTATTTTAAAAAAAATAAAAACCGACTTCAAAGTAAATTATCTAAAAAGCATGAAATAAGGAAAATATATTGAAGTCGGTGCTAGCACATCATGTTAACTAACACTAGCACCAGCTGACACCGACTTCAATATATTTTCCTTATTTCATGCTTTTTAGATAATTTACTTTGAAGTCGGTTTTTATTTTTTTTAAAATAGTTTATTTAACACTTTTTAGTGACTTATTTTACCAAAATAGGTATCAGCACTATCACGCAACTCGAACGTCTACGTTACAATAACTTACTGAAAACATAAAAAGTTTATATCTCTTAAACTACTTGGCCGATTTTGATAAAACTTGTACTCTACCCTAAGTTGAAAAATACTCTAACTATTGCAAAAAGAATTTTCAAAATCGGACTTGTAGTTTCTGAGAAATCCGTGGACAAACCTACATACATACATACATACATACATACCTACATACATACATACATACATACATACATACATACATACACTCATAAAATTTGGTAAATTTGTTTAGAAGCCCACATAGACTAACATATATTAATATTACGCATTTTTATCAATATTACATACATACGCGTCGAATAGAGAACCTTCTTTTTGAAGCCGGTTAAAAATACGATACGAATGTAAATAAGATTTATGAGCTTTTTAATATATATTCACATATTTTGTATAAAGAGGTTAAAACTAAATTCTCTCTGTGAAACTCTCTCTGGAAAACTGTTTAAAAAAAAACTATTTAAAAAAAATAAAAACCGACTTCAAAGTAAATTATCTAAAAAGCATAAAATAACGAAAATATGTTGAAGTCGGTGCTAGCACATCATGTTAATTAACACTAGCACCAGCTGACACCGACTTCAATATATTTTCGTTATTTTATGCTTTTTAGATAATTTACTTTGAAGTCGGTTTTTATTTTTTTTAAATAGTTTATTTAACACTTTTTAGTGACTTATTTTACCAAAATAGGTATCAGCACTATCACGCAACTCGAACGTCTACGTTACAGTAACGTACTGAAAACATAAAAAGTTTATATCTCTTAAACTATTGGACCGATTTTGATGAAACTTGTACTCTACCCTAAGTTGAAAAATACTCTAACTATTGCAAAAAGAATTTTCAAAATCGGACTTGTAGTTTCTGAGAAATCCGTGGACAAACCTACATACATACCTACATACATACATACATACACTCATAAAATTTGGTAAATTTGTTTAGTAGCCCACATAGACTAACATATATTAATATTACGCATTTTTATCAATATTACATACATACGCGTCGAATAGAAACCTTCTTTTTGAAGCCGGTTAAAAAGTGGAATAATGACAAGCCCGCTGAATTTCTTGCCGGATCTTCTCAGTTGAGGCTGCGTTGTGATCCAGTGGTATTTCTTTTTAAATTGACCGGTCGAATGTGCTAGTTTAGCCTATTTAAAATAAATGATTTGGAATTTCAATCCTGGCTGGAATCTTATAAAATAGAGATACGTAATAGGGCGAAGAATTAAAGTAATACTTTTTCATTCGATGACGTTGGAATTGGAGCAAGATATATTAGAGCTCTTAATAAAACGTTCGCTTCGTCCGCAATTACGAAATAAATTGTCGTATTTGTCGAGAGCAGCCTGGAATGATCAAATTGGTCTAGATAACCCGTACAAAGAATTTTGTATTCTAACTGAAACTCTACCCTTAGGCATCCACTGAACCATCTGATCCACTGAAATGAAATTACACTCAATCCTTTAGGCACATTGTCCTACAACTTCCAAAGTTGTGGTAAATACTCTGTAATACAAGTTATGAAAACACGTCTAGACAGGGTACTCTTACGGGGTTACAAGACACAGGTAGAGCGAGCCCGAGCTGCATACATCACCCGTAGCCGTAGCTCGGGACACCACTGAAATTAGTGGGTGCTTTGATCAATGTTTTTGATTGAACAGTGCAGTTTACATGCGGAAAGCTTTGCGATTCGTCAAGAGTAGCGAAAAATTTTGTTCGCAGTCTGGTTTTCTAAGCTTTTATAGTTTTCTTGGTGTATAATTGTTTTTTTTTTCTTTTACAGGCTATGCACACTACGGATAACAAGGCTGCGCGTGTGCGGCGCGCTCGGCGAGACCGGCGGAGGCGCGGCGAGCGGAGCGGGCGCGGGCGCGGTCATCCTAGCGGCGCGGATGCATAGCAGCAAGCGGACTCTGCGCTCCAACGACATCGCCGTGCCGCCGCTCGATGTGGAGCTCGACCTTTGCTTCTCACTTCAGTACCCGCACTTCGTCAAGCGTGATGGCAACAGGTAGATAGATATTTAATGATAAATCTACATGGTATGATCTGCGCGGTAGGCCCGATGTTATGCAGTGAAGCTAGTCATAAGCTTGACAAGCGGCAGAGCAAGTGCACCTGTTCCTGGGCAGGTGTGTCGCTTACCATCAGGCAGACTTCCTGCTTGTCCCATCAGGCTGACTTCCTGCTTGTCTCGTCACTAAGTAACTTTCAAGTAATACAGACGCCTGACTCAAACTCAAACTCAAAAATAGTTTATTTCAAATAGGCTAACCCTAGCACTTTTGAAAGGTCATGTATTATTTTTTTTTAAAAAAGCTACCACCGGATCACAACGCGGCCTCAACTGAGAAGATCCGGCAAGAAACTCAGCGGGCTTATATCACTGTCATTTTATATCACTTTTTTTTTAAACAGTGTGTCATGTTACAATTAGATCAGAGCGACAGTGTGTCGCTGAAGAATAGTATTTCGCCCCCAAAGGACTAGAACTCAGTGAGGTGCCGTATGGTTCCATTCAGTGCCAAGCAGGGCCCCAAGTCTACTAATTTTAATAAAATTACATACAAGTGCCATTTCAGCGACGCACTATTGAGACTCCATTACGATTGTGACAAATTCTCGATTCTGCTAAAATAATCATAAACAGTGGTATCACACCATTGAGACATCATTATCGTTTTGGTCTCAATAGTGTGTCTCAACAGTGAAAGCCACTGAGACGCCACCGGTCTTATAAAATTAGTAGACTACCAAATCTGTAAAACTATCCAATTGACACACCATCAACACTCCACTAAAGCGTTTGTAAATTAGAAGACTTCAGGCCCAGTGCCAATGTGATTTCTTAATTATATCCAAATAGTATGATTAATGATTAAACTTGGGCTTGCCCTAAAACTTATTTCAAAGACAAAAAGGCGGCTCGTATTTATTAGTCCACACTTCACCCGTATTGTGTATTTAGTTATTTAGATTTAGGCCTAAACATTCATAGCTCTCACAACAGTAAAGAGAAGATCGGTACCCTCGAATAACGCGCCTATAACTTGGCTGAAGTACGACATTCGCACCAGTGGCGTAGCTTGCCTTAGATGGGCCCCGTATCAAAATTTGTTGGGGTGCCCAAATTATGGTACGGCCTAAGAGATTATGTGAGAACATGGATTTTACGAATTGTTGCTTACAAATGTTCGGGGCCCCTGTAGCCCGGGGGCCCCATATCATTGATAAGGCTGATACGGCGGTAGCTACGCCCCTGATTCGCACGCACTACCATGTTCTCCCTTTTAGACTGAATGAGTACATTACTGACCCGAGCAATGAGCACCTTTCTATAAACTATTATGTTGGCTCTACGTTGTAGGTTATACGTTTGTAAGATTTTTTATATTACATTGTTTAAGACAAATGTGACGTTACCTATATGTATTGTAACAAAATAGTGTATGCCAATATTTATCATTCCCCGTAGTATTGAACAATTGCAGCAAAACAAAAAGAAAAACAACGTGACTAAAAAAATTTCAAAAAACGGATGCAATCAAAAATAAATATTTCAAGTCGCAAAAAAATACCTAATATGTAGGTATAAGTAAGTATTAAACAAATAAATCGAAAACCTGAATAATTTCGGACTGCTTTCAACAAGAATTCTAAATGAAAATCATAATTTTCTGAACACCAAATTTTATATTAAGATTAGTGGAACTATAAAATTTCGCATTCCGGTTATTAAGACATTAATCTACTTTTAGTTCCGCAATAAAAGATATGCCTATTTGTTTACAATTAATTTATTGCAGTCGTTGCTTGCGAAGATAGTAAAAGAGCTTTAAAATATTGCATTAAGGCCAAGGTTTGGAGATCACTATTATTCAGACGGCTTGTAATTATGAAATTGCAGCTATCACATTAGGTATGTACACTGTAAAGATAGTTGTAAACTTACTGAAATAAATAAAAAAATATTGTACTGTAAAATTATATCATTTTAAAAGGCGCAATTAGCAAACTGTAAGCTGGCTACCGTCTTCTAATTTACGCAATTACTATAATGTAAGTATGTGTTTTGTTAAAAGAAGAACATAGGACATAGAGACATCTATTTTTTATACATATTGAGATAATTTACTACAGCATGCATCTCCTAAGGTAGACTGTTAGAGAATAATTCCTCTGGCATTAAGTCCGCATATGTACTGTTTTTGTGCATAAAAAATTAACAAATAATAAATAAACAACTGTTCTTTTGTTAGCCGGATTTTTTTCTCTCTTCAAAATTTCCCCGGTATGTATTCTATTCGAATTATTTTTGAGTCTTTATAATCAGATGGTATGACATAAACGAGTCAGAAAGTATGATCAGAAATATTTATTATAAAAAAACATCTTTCATAAAAACGCCCGCCCCATAAAATATTGCCTATTTTTATCCGTGGCCTTTTTTACAACATATTCCTGCACTCGTACTACAGATGAAAATTCCATACAATAAAAGGAGCTATAAAACGAAGATCGACACTAGAAATATTGGCGCTGTACAGTCGGATAGAATATCATGTAGGTATACTTAGCACTTTACCATTTTGTTGAAACATCAAAAAGTAGCTTGATTACTTATATTATTGTCATGTTAGAGCACGTAAATGGTCATTATTGATAGTTTAAGATACTTTCAGTCATCTCATACATTCTACATGTGTTTCAGACTGCAGATAATGCTACAGCGACGGAAGAAGTACAAGAATCGCACCATACTCGGGTACAAGACGCTTGCTGAAGGTGTCATCAGGATGGACCAGGTCAGAGGACACAGACATTACTCTTACATTTCTGACCTGAGTGACCCTTTTTTTTAAAGCCCTTAGGTTGTTTTTGTCCCACTGTTGGGCATGGGCCTTAGAGGAAGAGCAAGTAGAAGGGGCTCAGGGCATAGTCCACCACGCTGGCCAAGTGCGGATTGGCGGACTTCACACGTTATTCGAAAGCTATTTGGCTTTCTCAGGTTTCTTTACAATGTTTTCCTTCACCGACAGCTAGTAACAATCGCACAAAGACGATTCGCACATGGTAAATTAAAGAAAATCTGAGGTGCGAGCCGAAGTTCGAACCCGCGCACCTTGTTTCTAAGGCGAACGCTCGCCCACTGAGCTGTCACTGCTTTAGGCAATTATTGGGCATTTGCTTACATTATATACCTAATGTAGGGCCAATTTAATAGATCACATTTGACACCTGTCAGTGTCTTTGTTGTGTCTGTTTATTTGTGATTTTTACAGTAAATTATGTAATAGTAATTGAAAAAAGTTAGCACTGCACAATTGCCTAACTTCGAAAATAAAAATATTTTATGCCAAGGTTTCATTGTTTTTATGAAGTGTCAAATAGATCACCTATTAAATAGGCCCTACTTTACCATTTTTATATGTATATAATGCAGTGGTGCTTGGTTTCTCAGTTCTTACCAGTAGTTAAACCATAAATCCTTTATAAGTGGATAGCAGTTTTTCAGTGTCGCGTCCCGCCGGCGAGATGTCGAGTCGGGCCGTCCCCAGCGGATGCGCACGCTAAATTCCTATCAAATGACTGCACCGCACATAGATAACTCTAAAATTAGCCGGTTAATTATTCCAACCGACCCATTATCAAGGCTCCGAGCAGGTCATTCGCGCCAGTAATTAATGACGCATTCAATTAAAAGTTGCCCGTTCCACGGGATGAATGAATTTGTCGCCTCTCATTATTTCTCTGAATAATTGTGAGATTAATTAGGATTGTATTTAGCGCTACGGTTGGACGACTGCGAAACTTAGTTGAATATACAAATTATAAAATATTTAGAACTAGCTGACCCACGCAGCTCCGCCTGCGCTATTTTTACGTTAACTAAACTTTTAATAACAGACATTCGCATCGAATACATAACCTCCTTTTTTACAGTCGGGTAAAAACTGGGACCCACTTTTTACTTGCTCTCCGAAGCACGGACCCGTTTAGTTCAAATGGCGTTAAACGGTCACCCATCTATTAAATGACCTTACCTAATGTTGCTTAACCCGATCGATTACAAAACCTTGATAACAACTCTCTATGAGTGTTCCCTTACTAATATTTATTATATTATAAAGAAAAATTGACAAAATCGGACCAAGCGTATAACCAAGTACCCATTTTGACTTTAATCCCCTCTCCCAAAAGAACCGTGCTAGATTACGGGATAAAAATTATCCTATGTCCTACCTCGTAGTAAGATCTCAAATCATGCCAAGTTTCACTTGAATCCATTCAGTAGTTTCGGCGTGATGCTCAGCCGTGATACAGACAGACAGACAGACAAAAATTAAAAAAATTACATTTTCGTCCTCAGTATCGATTATAGAATGCCCTCCAAATATAATTTTTAAAATATCTTCAATGTACAGAATGGGACCTGTTACAGTTTTATTATAAGTATAGATTGCAATAAGTAGGTACATATTTATTTCTGATATTTACGCCGATAAGACACGCCCGCAACACGGATTATTTGAGCGTTTACTTTCTTGACATTCGAACACGTTGTACAGAAGATGGATGGGTTTTCCACAGACGGTCTTGTAGAGGACTCTGTAATAAATCTTCTTCTTTGGCCCTATCTGCCCCATGGTATGGTATCATAAAAGAAATGGAAAAAGCTACCAGTAGCACCCTCATGCGGCGTGTTTTGCAACTTTTCTCTGTTCGGTTACTTTAGAAATAAACAATATAATAGTAGATCAGTATTATGCAATGGATATCATAAGACTTATAGCGGTATTGGTAAATAGGTTGGGCTTAAATTAATACGAGTTCTTGGGTGCGCGGGTTCGAATCCCGGCCCGTATGAAGTCTTATTTGTTTTTTATGTCTATAATACCTATGCATGTACTATTGTCATCCGCGTTCTTTATATCGGATACTACATAGTTTTAGCTATTTTTTTTATCAAAAATGCTCGAGGCTATTTAGAGTTTCAAAACAGTCCGCTGCAGGCGCTGGTGTTGAGGGGCACGTATTGACATGGGAGTTACCTATCTATTTCTAAGTAATATTCTCTTATCTATGATCTTCCCCCTTAGGCAAGTCGTCCCATACATTAGTTTTCTATTGTAGAATGCGTTTCGTATTGTAGAATGACAACTTGGCTAGAGGTGCAGGCCCATCTCTGGCCTATATATAGGTACATAAGCCGCTCCCAATCTCCTCCATAAAATCCGGTCTCGCGTCTTCATCATCCAGTCAGTAAATACCTATATTAAAGTTCCTATCCACTGTACCAGGTGCTCCAAAGGTCGATGGACATGGAGCTGGAGCTGACGAGTGTCGGTGGCAAGGTGGGTGCCGCCGCCGGCCAGCCGGTCGCCAAGCTCACCATCACCGGGCTGGCGTCCACCCCCGTAGACCATGACACCAAGAACAACAACACTCTGCTCATCACAGGTGAAGATAATTGACGCTAGTTTCGGATGTTGATAGATACGGGTTAAGTAACTTAGTGACGATCGTTACTAAGTTACTTAAACACACGTAGGTCCTTCGTTTCCATAGCAAGCGATAAGTCTGTCTGCACATAGGGAGCTTCATTGCCGCTCGTCACGCGAGACATTAGTTATAAAGTCTCTTGAGTCCGGTAATCAGCTACAGTGCCATCACAATCATAGCTGCTTGGTGTCAGAATATCTGACTCTGCAGTTGTACCTAAATGGACTGGGGACTGACCGAAAGCAACGCAAGGACTTAGGTCCATATGAACTAAAAATTGCTTCTCTATTCAGATTGTCATATTCGTTACTTTAAAAGGCAAGACTTTGGTATTTATGAATATTAATAAAATAATATCACAGTGGTAATACAGTAATATACCTACTTACTCAGAACACACCCAGTTAATTTAATGTATGTTTAATGAAAATCTGTTCAACCGTTTATTTTATTACCTATTTTAAATGAGTTTGATTTCTTTAATCGATTTTATTTTCATTTACACGTGTACCTACAAAACATAATGAGCTTCATAAGGTATGTTTCCATATCAGATTTTTTTGCCCCAGAACGTGGCTATTCTGACGAGGAAGAGGAGGGGGAGTTCAGCTCGGTGGAGGAAGCTGACGAAATGACTTACGGTGCTCCTGCGCGTCGGCGAGCGCACCGGCAGCTCGCGTTCAACAAAAACGATCTCTCATATACAAAGGTAAGTGTTTAAACTTGGCGCAGCACAACCGTGCACCTTGTGATTATTTGTTCAAACTGCTTCGGCAATTGATAACACTTAAATTATGTCTTACGGGTAAATATTTTAGAACGGGCCCATTAGTTATTGATTTCGCTAACTAAACTTGACTTGTTAATTATATTGACTAACATATTATTATATTTCAGTTAAATAATTCAAATTCCTATAATAATATTGCAATCTATACTATAATAAAACTCAAAGAGCACTTTTTCTGTACATTGAATATTTTTCCAAAATTTCTATGTGGGGGTACTATACTATCGACATAGAGGCCAAAACATTTTTTTTTGGCATTAATGTCTGTCTGTCTGTCTGTCTGTCTGTCTGTCGTTCTGTTCGTCCAGGTATCATTTGAAAACCCGTGGATGGATTTTGATAGGACTTTCACTGATGTGTTGTGTAGAAGTCAAGGTGTAAGTTGGTATATAAATCATCACGCTATGTTTCATAGGGGCTAAGCAGTGAAACATTACTTGCACATATTACCACGTAATTTCCTTTGTATGTGAATAGGGTAATTAAAGACTGATCAGTTAATCATTAAGATATGCATTATTACGCTATATACAATAGGGACTGAGCAGACATTTAGTTTGCATAAGATATGGCATTGGCGAAGGGTCAATTTTTGTAAGGGGTAAGCCGGTCCGGTACACCCAGGACATTTTCATTAGATTTCTGTATTGTTCTAAGTACTTTGCTGATAGCAATATGACATTATATCTTTGAAAAGTTAAAATCTGTAAATCCCGAGCGGATCCAAACTAGATTATGTATGTATTACAGTCGCAACAATAAAAGATGCGGAAAACTTAAAACTTTCATTATCGAATATCATTAGACATTAATTTACGATGTTAGCGTGATTTACATTATGAACAGCGCCATCTATCGGTGAAATTGAACATACAATAACTATAGAACTTTAATCTATATATTATATCAAAGAAAGTCGTGTTAGTTACACTATTTATAACTCAAGAACGGCCTAACCGATTCGGCTGAAAATTGGTGGGGAGGTAGCTTAGAACCAGTAAACGGACATAGGATTTTTTTTATCCCGGTAGGTTAAGGTTAAGCAACGTTAGGTAAGGTCATTAAATAGATGGGTGAACCGATTTGTATGAAATTATGTGTGCATATCGGGGAGGTCTGAGAATAGGTCATAAAGTATATTTAATGCCGCTGATACCATGATTGACGAGGATATATAGAACGAGAGGAGGGTGCACGAGAGGAGAAAGAGGGAGAGGGGATTCGAGAAGGGGGCGATGGGGTGAGGGATCGGGGGAGTTAGGTGGAGTAAGGGGGGAGTGAGAAGGAGCAAGTTCGTAGAAGAGAGAGGGGGGAGGGTTCAGAGAGGGGATAACAGGGTAGAAAGAGGGGGAGTGTGACGGAAACCGAAGCGGGAGGGGGAAAGAGAGAGGAGAGAAAGAGCATATAATTAGATTTTGTTTATAAGAGAGAGAGATATGGAGAGAGATAAATCTAGGGAGGAGGGAGAAAAGGGGAGCAAAATGCAATAAAAGCGCGGGCGGAGCTGCACGGGTCAGCTAGTAATAAATAAAATACACGTACCTAACAGAATTTATTTGTAATAATTTACTTTTGCAACGAGCCTTCCTCCCTCATCTTTGCCGTCCCCGACAAGATCCATATTGCACTAGCATTGTTTTTTACCACCTAGTAAACATATGGAGAGCAATAAATGATTATGATTAACTATTCAGATATCATTAACAAAATTTTAATTCTAATTTAACTAACTACATATTATTTTGCTAGGTTTTGTATTTTTTCGGTTAGTCCTAACACGTATTCGATTACACAAATGCATGATTAAATTTCAAATACGCTTCGCTTTTTGCTTCAAAGCGCTTTTATTATATCTGAAACAAATATGAAATACATTTATGTATCAACATTGTAAGCGATGGCTGCTTTATTTTATAAAGAAATATTATATTTATATTTTATTCCCAACATTTTTTATTAAATAGGCTTTAGCGTTCCAAGCTTTGGTAACATAGGCGTTGCATTACACGCAGTTGTCCCGCTCTCGCGACTTGAGCTACATGGATCGCGAGCGAAAGAGACAGAGCTATATGCACTGTAAGGCGAACGACAGGGACAGCGACAGCGAGCTGGAGACCGCGGCTGCTAAGCGCAAGGGTAGCCGCGGGAAGCTCGCGGTGAGCCCGCTACGCATGCATACGTTGTGTAGGCTGTATGAGAATGGAAATTACAATTTTATGACCGCTACTTACTAAAGACTTACTGCCGCACTCACAGACATCAATTGACTTTAATCGCAATTAATTCAATTTTTGTAATCTATTTATTTCGACTCTCCGAGTCTCTTATGATTATCTTTTATGATTAATTACGAGATTTTTGACATATTTACTCATTATCCGCGTATGAAGTATTATTTGGCTTCTAAAGTCGAAATAATCCATTTACAAAATATGACTTAATCACAATTAACTATAATTGACGTTTGTAGGTGCGGCAGTTAACATTGTTTGGATTTAATTGGCTAATTCTAATACAATATACCAAATTGTGTTACCAATACACATGGGGTGTCCGGGTAAGAATAGCACACCTTCCCATCTCCCGTATAGTGTCCGTATGAGGCGACTGACTGACTGAAAACAAGGAGCTGGGCAGCAGCGTCTTTCTATATAGCGATTCTTAAGAAGCCTGCCAAGCGTGGGGATGATGGCAACCCCTCCCTTCTAAGGAGGAGGTCTTTGTACAGCTGCGGACGTCTTTCGGTTGCTGCTAATGATGATGATACCAAATTGATAGAGCTAAACTAGAATAAAGAATACAAAGAAATAGACCATGCTAACAAAATCTGGAATACTCTAATCTGCTTTGAAGGGAATCCCGTCTAACTTAAACGGCAATGGAATGTCTTTAGTGGCAGACATATATTATACATACATATATGTTTGATCATGTTCTTCTTTCTGTTTTGCATGGTTTGAATCTTCTGTTTATATTTCTTCATCTTTGAAAATAACTTCTATGTTATCATCACCCTAATTTGGGTCGGTATTGTCTGCATCAAGTTATCAATTCCTTATGTTTGTTTCTAAAACACAAGAGATCCCAAGTTTTTTTAAATATTTACCCAAAAAAAATTGAAGTTTCTATTCTCATACTGTATGGTGTTCTGCTGGTTTCAGGTGCGCACGCGTTCTAGTATTTGAATAGTAAACTTACATTGTGTTTTAGCAAGAAGTATTTTAAGTAGTTTAGTGAATATTTCATGAAGGATTAAAATGAGACTGATGTAGATAAAATGACTTTGATAGATAAAGTTTGAATGTGTACAGTGTCATAAACTGCTTAATATTTCGCCTTTATTTCCAGTAGCAAACATTTGGACGACTATATTCTATGTTTTGTGACATGCCAGACTATTAAAAAAAATTTTTTCAGTATTTTAAACTTCTTTTAACGCCATTCATAGAAATTTTAGGCACTTAGTTAGCGGCTCAATCAGTTACTAGGGATTATAAATAACATACATGATCTAAAAATCTGAAGCAGGGTCTTTTAATTAGTTAGTCAGAGCTACAAATTCACCTTAAACACAATATCAAATATGTCGGGTTTTGTTTAAGTTTGTGTTTGTTTGGTCTGTTATCTCAAATTATTAATGAACTGTGAATCACTTTCTGCCTTTCTTCGGTCGTTTTATATACACAGTATTTAGTTGCTTATCACTGAGATTAGATTATCTTTGCATACCGTAACGAGATTTTAACATTGTCGTTCAGTAGCATGTCACGATACATGGAGGTAAGCTGTGTTGGTTCTACAATTCTTTGTTTTTTTTTATGTATATAGTGTATTGTATTATTATGTATAATGCGTTAGCTTGTGTATTGTACTTTATTAGCAATATTTTATTATGGTAGACTGATTATGGGACATACATTATAATCTTTAAGTAATATTGAACTAATGTGAAACAAATTAATAAGTTATAGCTACTTCGGCTTTATCGCCTTGTTTGCATTCATATCCAGAAATAACAAGTTCATGTATGAAAACATTCAACTGATATCAAATTTTAGATATGCATTACGGTACTATTCAACACATGCTCAATTTAAGAGAAACTTTTAAAGAATTAATTGATGATTTTTGAAGATTAAAAAAAATACTAAACTTTACTACGCACACTACTACGGTCTTTGTATATTATGTGTTATATTATATGTTACATTTTGTGTTACAGCAACGCAATCTAAAGCAGAAGTTCGCGGCTTTGTTACGTCGGTTCCGCGTCCCTGAAGAGCTCTCAGACCGGGGCGCTACACGCGACACGCATCATGCTCAACATGATATCGATGAGCTCTTTCAAGTAAGTGTAGTAGCCATGAAAATGCCCATGTTTTGATTGGCATTATTATTATAAAAATATAACTTTATTTCTTGATAATAATAATATTTATTAAGGAACAACTATAAAAGTGGACGTAGTATAGACCCTTGAGGAACCCCGATTATTATTGTTGATCAACATACGATACAATTGCTTGCATAATTACTAGGGATATATCTAGGCCCTATTTCATGTATTTTAATACTAAAACTATAATATATTAGTTTGGAAGTATTTTTTACTAAAACGGGAGTATGCTCTGATATGTCGAAAGCTTTTCTATCTTCCGTGTCAAGTAAATTACTTAAATTTTTCATAAGTGAGTGTTTTATTTCACAAGACTTGTAATACAATATACGTTTTACTAGGAACTTGAGTCATTATCATGCGGGGAGGGCGAGGACTCTGGGCCCGATCAGATGGACACAATCAGTATCGGGTCCACTCCTAAGCCATCGTTAAGACCTTTCTTCAGCAGTTCGAGGAGTCTGGCCAATCAGGAGCATCATAGGCATTCGAATGGTACGTACCTAGTATTGCTATAGTAGATTTTGAATATTGTAGTACAAAATTGCGTAATGCCTGGTTATTTCATAGTTTTCAATATTGTATTTACAAACAATTTTTTTTAGAAATCTTTTTATTTATTGGAATCAATAGCCTAAAAAATAAAATAAAAAGATATATAGACATAATCAAGTTTTTGGTATCATAAAAAAAGTTCCCAAAAAATTTGGGATCATCACTAAAAAAGTAAAAAAAGTTAGGATCTAGTTGGAAAATTAAAAAACATATATAAACCTGTAAGTAATCTTGATCTCATATCACCAGTAAGTCATGTTTATCTACATAAGTAGTGGATATTTGAGATAGAAAATAGATTTGTAGGTAGATATATCTATATACATAATTTATTTCGTTCTCTAGATAGAATATATTTCAAACCAGGCGCTACGCGATATATTATTTACCTACCAAACATTAACCATAATCTTAGCGTATTATCAAAACATACAGTAAGAATTTGTTGCCTGAGCATTGGATATAATAATTATACTCTGAGAGCAATGCATTGTGTGATGTATGCTTCAGTTTTGTTTTGCTTAATACAACAAATGTAAACATGTTGTACAACATTATGATTTATTTTATTTCTTTTATGTTAAAGCTGTGTGCGTTAGATTAGCCTTAAGTGAGTGTCAGGTGGAATACTCTTCAACACAATAACAAAAACTTTATCAATTTACGTATTTTCTCTAAACTTTGTTTAGTTTGTAATTAACACTGGTATAACTGCACATTCAATAAAAAAAGCGTTTGATTTTATATCCATCGATAGAAACACCTTGTTTGGAGTTAATAAGTTGTCTAATCTAAAACTAACTAAGTAAATTAATAACATCATGTAAGCCATGAGTAATTAACAAGTAACTAAAGTGTCCGGTATTCCACGTGGCACCCGCGCCATGAAGGTACCGCATGCGCAGTGAGCCGCCACGCGAGCCTCGCGTCCGCTGGAGAGCTCAGTGTCGTCAGAGAGAGACACGTCGCCACGCAACCGCTCACAGGTATACGCTATACGAGACTCCTACTTCAGGTTGACATGAAACTTACTGGGGGTTGACTACAACTCTACGACTACAACATGACTACAACTCGGGGTTGACACGAGTCCAATTTGGGGTTGACATGACTACAACTTGGGGTTGACATGAAACTTACTTGGGGTTGACATGACTACAACTTTGATTTGACACGAGTTTAACTTGGGGTTGACATGACTACAATTTGGGGTTGACACGTCTTCAACTTGGGATGACTCAGATTCAACTTGGGGATGACAAGTTGAACGTGAGTCATCCCAAGTGACAGGGGTTTAACTTAAATTAACACGATAATAACTTGGGGTTGACATGACCAACTTATAGTAATATTTTTCTATGTTCGTCCAACATTTTTTTTTCTCTATAAAGAAGGCCAACTCCAACTCCGTTCTTAACTTAAGAAATGTCTAGGAACTGATAAGTTTGTACCTGGCTACTACTTCAACCGTAGACCTAGTTCACAGATTACTTTAAAAAAATTACTTTATACTGTTTCAAAAATTAAAAAGATAAATCAATCGCGGAATTATTCAAAGGGCAAGTCATCAGTAATAGTCGCCAGAATACCATCTACGTTGATAACACTACAGTGTTGGAGATTCTGCTGCAAGACAGCAGCAGTGTTTGTAAACCTTTTTTCTAGTATAAAAGTAACTATATTACCTGGCGAAATTATGAACTGTACATATGATATTAGTAATCAGTATTGTTTCAGTATTGTTTTCCGATTGGGACTGTGTATGTCATAAGATCATGATTTGTTTTGACACTGCCTTGAGAAACTGTCTTTGTAATTCTTAAATAGACCAATCTTCATTCTTTCTTTATACCTAAGATTATAAACTTTTCCACAGTCTTGGTACATTTGTATTATTTTGTAAGCTACTAGCGCGCTTCTGTCTGCTCTGTGTTGTCTATCACTACACATACACTATTCAGCTTCTTTTGATTTTCACTACATTCATATTCTGCACGAATGCATGATTTATCATCAGTTGTTTTTTTTTCCTATTGGTTTTTATACGATACTTCAACTTAATTTTACTTCGATTTTAAATCCGTTCATGAAATATGATTAATGCTAAATATAATCTGCAGATAGTTGACAATATCCAAGATTATAATATCCAACTAGACATAATTTATTTCTATTAATAAGTTAGTATTATTGAATTCCAGCTAACCCTTTGACACTCTGTGTCCTGTGACTGTTATCAAGAATTTGCATTTAGCAGCAGTAATAGCAGCGTCGTTTAATTTGTTGACAAGCTTGTTGAGCTGTGTCATGTAAAGTGTGTTCGCACATACTATAATAATAATAATACCAGCCCTTGTTTTTGTCCCACTGTTAGGCACGGGCCTTCCCTCAAGATGCTTAGGCCATCCACCACCCTGGCCAAGCGCGGGTTGGTGGACTCCACACGTCATTCGAAAGCTAGTTAGGCTTTCTCAGACATGCAGGTTTCCTCACGATGTTTCCTTCACCGAAAGCTAGTAACAATCGCACATTCTATAACAGGATTGAATTCAATTAAATTAGAAATATGACCATACATATTAGACCAAGCTTCTTATATAAACCTGTTAAAACTATGAATAGATAACTTTAACGTATTTAACGGTGTTATTATCACTGGCTTATGCTGTCTTTCTGTGTCTTCAATGTAAAATATTTATCAGAATCGGAAGCGATCCGAAGCTCAGCGGGCGATGAGCGAGGCAGCGATGGGAACAGTGACGGTGACGTGACCGCCGACGCGCCCGTCTCAGGGGCTTCTGTGTCTAGCTCACCACCCAACGAGACAAAGGTAACTTTAGCAAAAACGTAATCCACAAGGATTGTATAGGGCTCTTATCTTCCTATTCTAGTATGCGGTTCTGCTCGCCTGGAATATTTTCTGTGTAATTGTTTTTCTTGTGTATCCAATACAGTATCTGCACGTTTTTTCGTTCCAAAAAGTTCTAAAATTCATTAAAATCTTTTACAAGTTTGATACCAGTTAAATCATGAAAACTCTTGATTACATCTATACTATAATAAAACTCAAAGAGCACTTTTTCTGTACATTGAATATTTTTCCAAAATTTCTATGTGGGGATACTATACTATCGACATAGAGGCCAAAACAATTTTTTTTGGAATTATTGTCTGTCTGTCTGTCTGTCGTTCTGTTTGTCCAGGTATCATTTGAAAACCCGTGGATGGATTTTGATAGGACTTTCACTGATGTGTTGTGTAGAAGTAGGGGTATAAATTGGTATATAAAACATCACGCTATGTTTCATAGGGGCTAAGCAGTGAAACATTACTTGCACATATTACCACGTAATTTCCTTTGTATTTGAATAGGGTAATTATAGACTGACCAGTTAATCATTAATATATGTATTATTACGCTATATACAATAGGGACTGAGCAGATATTTAGTTTGCATAAGATATGGCAGTGGCGAAGTGTCAATTTTTGTAAGGGGTAAGCCGGTCCGGTACACCCAGGACATTTTCATTAGATTTCTGTATTGTTCTAAGTACTTTGCTGATAGCAATATGACATTATATCTTTGAAAAGTTAAAATCTGTAAATTTGTTTCATGAAATTTTAATGAAACTCCCCAAGTCCAGGTAGTGTATAGGTATTGTATTACAGTCGCAACAATAAAAGATGCGAAAAATTTAGAACTTTCATTAACGAATATCATTAAACAGTAATTTACGATGTTAGCGTGATTTACATTATGAACAGCGCCATCTATCGGTGAAATTTAACATACAATCACTATAGAACTTTAATCTATTTATATAAAAGAAGAAGAAGTCGTGTTAGTTACACCATTTATAACTCAAGAACGTCCTAACCGATTCGGCTGAAAATTGGTGGGGAGGTAGTTTAGAACCAAGAAACGGACATAGAATACTTTTTATCCCGGTAGGTTAAGGTTAAGCAACATAAGGCAAGGTCATTAAATAGATGGGTGAACTGATTTGTATGAAATTTTGTGTGCATATCGGGTAGGTCTGAGAATAGGCCGTAAAGTATATTTCATGCCATTAGGTTAAGGTTAAGCAACATAAGGAAAGGTCATTAAATAGATGGGTGAACCGATATGTATGAAATTTTGTGTGCATATCGGGAAGGTCTGAGAATAGGTCATAAACATATTTAATGCCGCTTATACCATGATTGACTAGGATAAATAGAACGAGAGGAGGGTGCAAGAGAGGAGAAAGAGGGAGAGGGGGTTCGAGGAGGGGGTGATGGGTTGAGTGAGGGGGAGTGAGAAGGAGAAAGTTCGTAGAAGAGAGAGGGGGGAGAGTTCAGAGAGGGGACAACAGGGAGAGGAAGAGGGGGTGTGTGACGGAAACCGCAGCGGGAGGGGGAAAGAGAGAGGAGAGAAAGAGCATATTAATAATAATAATAATAATATCTTGGGACAATCCACACACGGTCATCCGATCCCAAACTAGGCAGAGCCTGTACTATGGAAACCAGACAACTGATACTAATACTTATATACTTTTTTTTTGTAAATACATACTTAAATAGA
Organism: Furcula furcula; assembly: GCA_911728495.1. Lineage (NCBI taxonomy): Eukaryota > Metazoa > Arthropoda > Insecta > Lepidoptera > Notodontidae > Furcula > Furcula furcula. Next base: position 18,996,138 of record OU452262.1, on the reverse strand, counting down.
TAAACAACACCCAGACACTTGGCGGGAATTGAACCCACGACCCATCGGTTAGCAGCATATAATTCGATTTTTTTTTATAAGAGAGAGAGATATGGAGAGAAATAAATCTAGGGAGGACGGAGAAAAGGGGAGCAAAATGTAATAAAAGCGCGGGCGGAGCTGCACGGGTCAGCTAGTTTCTCATAAAGAAGGCCCTGCCGCATGACCCCCATATTGTTTACTACAGACTCCAATCTATATTAATATCTGTCACCACTCACATTTTATATTAATCAAGTCTTGGTCTTACCTGTAACGTGTGCCCGTTTTTTAACCATTTTTCTACTTAGTTGAGCTTATTGACATTATGATTTTTTATTTATTTTTGAAACTACATTAGTATCAATTTATAAACAGTACGCGTTCCAAGAAGACAAGCGGTCGAGGCTGTTCCGCAGCGCGACCAGCGGTTCTAATCTGACGCCGGCTGCAGCCGCCAGTCGCAAGAAGAATTCGTTTGCGAGCGGACTCGACCGACCGCTCTCCGCTCACGAGCTGCCTGCGCAGAGCCCCACTACTGTTGAGGTGAAATATTTTGTAGTTTTTTTTTTATTAATGACGCGCAGGACGTGTACGTTATGTTCGTAGGTGTGTCGTCTACATTGATAGAATATTTTGACTAGATATAGTGTTACGGCCTGAAAAATGGTCGCAAAAATAGCGCCTCGCAGCTAGCGTAAGGACGTATCAAAATGCCTCATTTGCGTCTAAAAACTGCCCTAATACACGTCGCGACAGTAACTTCAGACGGAACATCTATTTTCTATTAGTAGTAGTAGTTAATAGTATTAGATTAAATGATAGATAGCTCATAGCACGAGCCATATAGAAATGTGACGAATTATCCCCAGCCTTAACCACGACCCATCCCATGAGCCCCCTGCTCGTGGGTCGTGGACGCACATAATACAAACGGGGGCTCTGGATGCGACCTCGAGGCGGGAATGGATGTAGTATAGGCCCTGCGTTGCGGGCAGCGTGAGGGTACGACACTTAACGACACTGAATGACACCGAACGACACTGAATGACGGAATGACTGAAGACTGAATGACTGCGTCACGTGAGCGCTTTCATACCCCCTCCATGGTAGCGTTTAAGCGTTAAACTTGTTGGAAGTCGCATAAAAAGTTTCAGTTCAAAAGTTTCACTTCAAAAAATGTTTTATTGTCAGGCATACCCATAGATATCGAATTTTTCACTTTGGGCATACCTATTATGTTAGTAGTGACATTTTCTTACATGATTATGTTTGTACGTGCTTGTAAACACAAAGACAAACACCAAGTTGGCAGGTAGATCAAGCTCCACGTTGGACGTGCAGCTCAATAAACCTGTCCATTGTGGACCCATAGAGCCTCTCCGCAAACACCCTGAGGATACTGTTTGTGACGTCGGTGCGTCGTATGTCCAGGGTCGTCGCACGTGGGCCGAGCAGGTGGCGCGGCTGGCGGGCGAGGAGGGCGCCGCGCCCGACTGCGTGGGCGTGTGCGGGGGCGCCGGCGCCCAGCCCTGTGCCGCCGCGCTCGCCGCGCTCGGCGTGCCCGCGCTCGCGGCGCCCGCGCCCGCGCCCGACCCGCGCCCGCTGCTGCTGGCGCTGTACTCGCGCGCACCTAAACAGTGAGTACAGTGAGTACTGCGGGCTCGGCGCCCAGCCCTGTGCCGCCGCGCTCGCCGCGCTCGGCGTGCCCGCGCTCGCGGCGCCCGCGCCCGCGCCCGACCCGCGCCCGCTGCTGCTGGCGCTGTACTCGCGCGCACCTAAACAGTGAGTACAGTGAGTACTGCGGGCTCGGCGCCCAGCCCTGTGCCGCCGCGCTCGCCGCGCTCGGCGTGCCCGCGCTCGCGGCGCCCGCGCCCGCGCCCGACCCGCGCCCGCTGCTGCTGGCGCTGTACTCGCGCGCACCTAAACAGTGAGTACAGTGAGTACTGCGGGCTCGGCGCCCAGCCCTGTGCCGCCGCGCTCGCCGCGCTCGGCGTGCCCGCGCTCGCGGCGCCCGCGCCCGCGCCCGACCCGCGCCCGCTGCTGCTGGCGCTGTACTCGCGCGCACCTAAACAGTGAGTACAGTGAGTACTGCGGGCTCGGCGCCCAGCCCTGTGCCGCCGCGCTCGCCGCGCTCGGCGTGCCCGCGCTCGCGGCGCCCGCGCCCGCGCCCGACCCGCGCCCGCTGCTGCTGGCGCTGTACTCGCGCGCACCTAAACAGTGAGTACAGTGAGTACTGCGGGCTCGGCGCCCAGCCCTGTGCCGCCGCGCTCGCCGCGCTCGGCGTGCCCGCGCTCGCGGCGCCCGCGCCCGCGCCCGACCCGCGCCCGCTGCTGCTGGCGCTGTACTCGCGCGCACCTAAACAGTGAGTACAGTGAGTACTGCGGGCTCGGCGCCCAGCCCTGTGCCGCCGCGCTCGCCGCGCTCGGCGTGCCCGCGCTCGCGGCGCCCGCGCCCGCGCCCGACCCGCGCCCGCTGCTGCTGGCGCTGTACTCGCGCGCACCTAAACAGTGAGTACAGTGAGTACTGCGGGCTCGGCGCCCAGCCCTGTGCCGCCGCGCTCGCCGCGCTCGGCGTGCCCGCGCTCGCGGCGCCCGCGCCCGCGCCCGACCCGCGCCCGCTGCTGCTGGCGCTGTACTCGCGCGCACCTAAACAGTGAGTACAGTGAGTACTGCGGGCTCGGCGCCCAGCCCTGTGCCGCCGCGCTCGCCGCGCTCGGCGTGCCCGCGCTCGCGGCGCCCGCGCCCGCGCCCGACCCGCGCCCGCTGCTGCTGGCGCTGTACTCGCGCGCACCTAAACAGTGAGTACAGTGAGTACTGCGGGCTCGGCACCCAGCCCTGTGCCGCCGCGCTCGCGGCGCCCGCGCCCGCGCCCGACCCGCGCCCGCTGCTGCTGGCGCTGTACTCGCGCGCACCTAAACAGTGAGTACAGTGAGTACTGCGGGCTCGGCGCTCGTGGGCGGAGCAGGTAGCGCGGCATACATAACTGTATTGATACAGAAAATATACACATTTTCATCACATACTTAATATAGATTATGTTAAAACATTCGTGTTTTAACAACCCCTGTTATGCAACAGTTTCATAAAGTACTGTGTACTTAACAATTACTGTGGTCGGTGTAGTAAAACGGTTTCCGGACATTTTACGGGGCGTTTGATTGCTGCGCGAACCCAATAAAAAATACTAAATATTATTTAATTAATGGAATATATTATTATTATCCGAAATCAAATATATTATTGATTCCTAACCACCTCTGACAATTTGTCCAGTGGATATAAAGTCACCCAGTATATTATGTAACGCAGGAGTTCACGTCGCGGCTGCGTCCGCGTGGTGATATGTGGCGGAGACGGCGCCGCCGGGGCGGCACTTCGCGCCCACGCGGAGGTAGCGGCCCGACGACCGCACGATGCGCCCCCTGTGCGCTTCTACATCATACCAATCGGTAAGCGAGCCTATGTCTGTGTACTACAACCTTAGAATATGTATAACTACTATAGAATGCTTATTCTCAACTAAGAACCGTAGGCACGAGTAAGCATAATATCATAAACACGACAATAGTTACTCTACCGTCAGCTGTATCTATCGACATTTGCGCTTGTGACATATCAAACCTGTACTTGTCACTTACATATCAATATAAAAAAAAAAACTTTAAATAGTTCACCTGCCTCTTGGAGGAAGGACTAAATAAACCTGCCTACGATTTGTTTAAGGGGACCATAGACAAACGCGTACTTTACTCTTAATATAAAACTGTATGACCACACTATTTAAGGCCCTAAGAGCGGTGAAATTCCTAAATAGTTGGTTATTTGAGGTAAAAATATCACTAACTATTAATTTAATCCGTAATGGAAAAGTCGCAGCCGAGCAGCCGCAACACGTCTACTGTTGCTCAAAAGGCCCTCCCCCTTAGAAGGGAGGGGTTTGCCTCGCATTATAATCTACACGCTTGGCAGGCGTCTTGGGAATCGTACTAACAGTGACAACAATCCAATTGAAATACGCTGCTGCCCGTCTTCTTGTTTCCCTTAGTCGGCTCTTACGGACACCCGACGGTAGGAGTTGGGAGGGTGATATTCTTACTCGGGCTCCCCACGGGCCAGAAACTATAAAACGTTCATTAAAGATTCGATAAATATTTCTAATTGAATAAAAATGTATTTTTTTGACAACCACTTTTTAGGATATTCAAAAAATTGCTCATTTATGTCATAATATGCAAAATTTCCGTAAAACGGCACAAACTATGATGCCGTAACTCGGAGCCCGTTGGCTCGAATCGTATCAAGAAAAAACCGCGCAAAAACTTAGTTGATACTTACCCAGACACCCCACGGTCTAGATTTTGGTATAGCATAGTTAGTAGTATAGTTACTACTACTATGCTTTGACGTGTAGTTGCGGAATACAGCCTGCTATACCAAAATCTAGTCCGTGGGGTGTCTGGGTAAGTATAGCAACCACCCATCTCCTCCCGCGTCAGACCCTTTTGAGTAAAAATGTGCTATTAGAATAGAATACTCTTTATTTGCACATTTAAGTAAAACATATAGAAAACTTAGAAAATAACTTAAATTAGCTACAAATGGCGGTCATATCGCTATTAGCGCGATTTCTTCCAGACAACCAAAATTGCTGTTTAACAATGACAAAGAAAATTTTAAACTTGTTAGTAATTTTTCTATTAACTGACAGTTTTCTAATAATTATTGTCTTTTCTATTCGATTGCATTCTGTATTTTTACGTAAGTATAAATGCACAACAATCTCTTATTGAATGTATATGCAAATTTCTATGTAACGTGGGTAAATAACTCTTAAGACAAGATAGATAGATAGATAGATAGATTAATACTTTATTGCACACATTTTGTTGAACAATACATGAAACAGTTACATAACTTAATGTGAGCAAAGGCGGTCTTATCGCTCAAAGCGATCTCTTCCAGACAACCTTTGTAAAAGGAGCTATACTAAAATAAAACTGCAGTATAGTGCACAGTAATAATAAAAAGTAGATAAACAATAAATAATATATCAACAACACATTATGCATATATAAAAATATTATTATATACTAATACATATTTAAATGAATATATATATATTATATAAGATACTATACTTATAAAATACCTATTTCACAAAAAATACCTTTATTTACATTATATACAACAAGGACTGGTATTATTTATGGTATATATACATATAATATATATAAATATATATATATAAATAAACATGTACCAAATAGTTCACAATGTACAGGTAAGATGTTAGTTGCTCACTAGGGATTTAGCAAGAAGATGCTTATGCAGGTTGTTCCGAAAGATAGGCAGAGACAAGATACCTAATAAAAAACTATATTACCAGGGCCGAGCGTGGTGGCTCGTTACCTGGGCGCTTCAGACCCGGGCTACGGGGCTCTGTTCACGGGCGATTCGTGGAGCGCCCTCTGCGATCGAGTGGTCGACGGCTCGGTCACCGACATCGCTGAGATGTCATCACGGATCGGCAGGTAACCACACGATACTTCATACAAATATAGTATACAGCTTGAAGATTTAATCGCCGGAAAGCTTTAACGTGCTAATTAAGTCCAGTACCCTAATCTGTAATTTAAAAGAATAAATCGAAGACCGATACGGACACGATGTTTTATAGAAGAAATTTTCCAGTTTGCTTAGTGTTTGTGCAGACCTCATCATCAGCTTGGATTAATAAGTGCTAAGGAGAGAGAGAGAGAGAAAGTGTTTTCAGACAGGTAAATGGTCTCTCTGCCTCCAGGATGGAAAACTGACACGATTATTACATGCTCGTCTGACGCATGGATCCTCCTAATTTTCAACCAATCAGGTGTTGAACTATTCCATCAGTCAACGAAACGATTCAAGTGTTCCCCGCGCTATCCTAGTCATGTATGTGTCTTAATATAAAATACCTAATAAATTACAGTGGTTTTGTCATTAATTACAGTGGTTTATCTTTACTATAATAAAACTCAAAGAGCACTTTTTCTGTACATTGAATATTTTTCCAAAATTTCTATGTGGGGATACTATACTATCGACATAGAGGCCAAAACAATTTTTTTTGGAATTATTTTCTGTCTGTCTGTCGTTCTGTTTGTCCAGGTATCATTTGAAAACCCGTGGATGGATTTTGATAGGACTTTCACTGATATGTTGTGTAGAAGTCAAGGTATAAATTGGTATATAAAACATCTCGCTATGTTTCATAGGGGCTAAGCAGTGAAACATTAAGTGCACATATTACCACGTAATTTCCTTTGTATGTGAATAGGGTAATTATAGACTGATCAGTTAATCATTAAGATATGTATTATTACGCTATATACAATAGGGACTGAGCAGACATTTAGTTTGCATAAGATATGGCAGTGGCGAAGAGTCAATTTTTGTAAGGGGTAAGCCGGTCCGGTACACCCAGGACATTTTTATTAGATTTCTGTATTGTTCTAAGTATTTTGCTGATAGCAATATGACATTATATCTTTGAAAAGTTAAAATCTGTAAATCCCGAGCGAGTCCAAACTAGATTAGGAAAGAAATAGCAAGAAAAATACCATTTCATTTCATTTAAAAGCCAGCGGTTAGGTCCGCTGCACCACCAAGGCTACATTTGTATAGGTAGAGGTAGGTAGAAATTGAGAATACAAAATTGCTAAATTTTTACTTAGGTAAAAGACCTAAAATAAAATGACTCGAAATGATCTAACAATAAAATGTACAACTACAATTACACACAATGAACAGGAGCTTTCATTATCGAATATCATTAGACAGTAATTTACGATGTTAGCGTGATTTACATAATGAACAGCGTCATCTATCGGTGAAATTGAACATACAATCACTATAGAACTTTAAACTATAATTTTAAAAAAGAAAGTCGTGTTAGTTACACTATTTATGACTCAAGAACGGCCTAACCGATTCGGCTGAAAATTGGTGGGGAGGTAGCTTAGAACCAGGAAACGGACATAGGCGGTAGGTTAAGGTTAAGCAACGTTAGGTAAGGTCATTAAATAGATGAGTGAACCGATTTGTATGAAAGTGTGCATATCAGGTAGGTCTGAGAATAGGTCATACAGTAGGTATATTTCATACCGCTAGGTTAAGGTTAAGCAACATAGGCAAGGTCATTAAATAGATGGGTGAATCGATTTGTATGAAATTTTGTGTGTATATCGGGTAGGTCTGAGAATAGGCCGTAAAGTATATTTCATGCCGGTGATACCATGATTGACGAGGATATATAGAACGAGAGGAGGGTGCAAGAGAGGAGAAAGAGGGAGAGGGGATTTGAGGAGGGGTGAGGGATCGGGGGAGTTAGGTGGAGTAAGGGGGGAGTGAGAAGGAGCAAGTTCGTAGAAGAGAGAGGGGGAGAGGGTTCAGAGAGGGGACAACAGGGAGAGGAAAAGGGGGAGTGTGATGGAAGCCGAAGCGGGAGGGGGAAAGAGAGAGGAGAGAAAGTGCATATAATTTGATTTTTTTTATAAGAGAGAGAGAGATGGAGAGAGATAAATCTAGGGGGGAGGGAGAAAAGGGAAGCAAAATGTAATAAAAGCGCGGGCGGAGCTGCACGGGTCAGCTAGTTATGTAATAAAAATCAACAGGATACATATAATTATATTGATATACCGAAATATACCTCCAGTGATCCAATAGGTTTTTTTTGTTACACACTGTTTAAACTTTTAAAACAATAATTTTCAAACCTGAAAACTCTTTCGAAGTAATTTAGTACAACAGCTTTAATCTTTTTGTCCAGGTATTTGAACAGCATTGGCCCTGTGAACAACGTGCCCATCGGCGAAGCCATGGTTGCGTACCGCGAGAAGTCAGGCGACGAAGACTCAAGCCAGACATTCGTGCCGTTCATTGCGGTAAGTGCTGTGTTATATGTGACATTCACGATATTATTTGTTATTTGACAGGAACTAAACGTAGGAAGATGATAATTATGCACAAGATTCGTTAAATAAGATATCTATTAGTTCATTAAGAATTTGTTTTTAAAGATGAAGGAGACAACTTGAATATGTCAATACCAGTGAAATAATTATTATGTGATTTCATAATACGACGTAAAGGTGCACGTTCACCAGCAATTGCGTATACAATTCACGTCTACGTTGTATACAACGGTTAGCCCAAATAACTCGTATCCCTACAAAAAATAACCTAATTGGAGCAATAGTAGAATATCAGTAGGTCTGCCACTACATTTCTATTAGCGTATGTGAGCCAAGGAAAAATGTTACGAGGGTGATTGTTATAGTGGTACGGTGAACCCAGCGCCATCTATAGTCATAATTTTTAAAATACAAGAGAAATGGTACATATAAGATCATAAAATTAACAAAAGTTTCGACATATCTCGCCTGGGTAGGTATGCGAAAATACAGACAATTGATTAATAATAATAATATCCTGGGACAATTCACACACGATCATCTGATCCCAAACTAGGCAGAGCCTGTACTATGGAAACCAGACAACTGATACTAATACATATATACTTTTTTTTTGTAATACTATACTACCAGCCCTTGTTTGTGTCCCACTGCTGGGCACGGGCCTCCACTCAAGATGAGGGGGCTTAGGCCATAGTCCACCACGCTGGCCAAGTGCGGGTTGGTTGGTTTTTTTTGTAAATACATACTTATATAGATAAAACACCCAGACACTTGGTGGGAATCGAACCCACGACCTGTTGGATAGCAGGCAGGGTCACTAACCACTAGACCAACGGGCCCGTCAATAATTAAATAATACTATTCAATATGATAATGTAATTAATTACTAATTCCAAGTGTATGATCAATGTTAAGTAAAATGTCAATATGTAGGTACTATTTTTTACTAAGTTTATCAGTGTTTAAAATGTTAGTTAATTCAAATAAGTTATTCAAATTCTGTCTTCCAAATATTCCTTAGTACTATAATACGTTTTTGATTTATGGAGCAAAATAACTAACTTCCTACACTCCATCCCAAATAAGCTTGAAGGCGATTACAAGTTCGTTTGCGGCTCAATAACTACATAAGATACATTGTCAACTAGGCGCGTCAGCAAAAACAACTATGTATTACCAACCTTTTTTTGCTGCCGCGTTAACGGTTAGATATACAGCGGGGGTGTCATACGACTGCATAATATAGTTGTAATCGCCTTCAAGCTTATTTGGTTCGGAGTGTATATGTATATGCATGGCACTGTAAGAAGATCTTTTAACGTCGTCATATATGCACAGGAGGTGCGTGTGGGGTGCAGCGAGGGGGGGGGTGTCGTCGCTGGAGCTGGAGGAGGGCGGCTCGCCCCCCGCGCGGCCCTCGCCCCCCGCCACGCCCGCGCCCCTCGCCGACCCCGCGCCCCCGCCGCCCCTCGCCCGCGCCGACCCGCTCGAGCTGCAACTCGACTACTGGCTGGTAAGTGTTCCCTCACACAGCACGCCGACCTCATCCTCATCGGAAGATCTAACGCCAAACTCTCGCTAGAGCATATCGCAGGGGGAACAATTACGCTGAGTTTTCAACCGTCTCGGGCATTTGGGAGAGGACCTTACATAACATACATACAGATTGTTAAAAAAAACCCTGTCCGGTGCGATCTGTAAGAATAGTCGCATTGCTGATACACACGACTACGTTGATTTGGGCACACTATATAACGATAACTACGCTACATACAGCACAGATAATTATTGGAAAATGACGGGACATGCGGCCGCACGCGCCGTGTGGGACGAAATAACAACATACCGCAAACTCTAGCACGATTCGCAGTGTTTAACTTCTAATAGTTCAAAATCTAAACAGTCTAGATTGAGGTGCCGCCGTGTGTACAAATCAGATTTTTTAATGAGATATTCAATAAATGAGTTCTTAATAAATAATTATATTGCGACCCCTAATAATACCCTCAACGACTGGACAGGACTTTTTTAACACTGCATATTAGTCATCTGTGAGGTTTCTGGGTAAGTGTAGTACCCACCCATCTCCTCCCGTTGGGTGTCCGTAAGAGCCGACTAAGGGAAAACAAGATGGACAGCAGTGTCTTTCTATTGGATTACTTACCTACCACTGCGATCCCAAGCCGCCTACCAAGCGTGGGGATTATTGCAACCCCTCCCTTCTAAGGGGGAGGCGTTGTTACGCAGTGAACGTTCTTCGGCTGTTGATGGTATTAGAGTTGGCCAATTTCTTGATATGCACAAGAATGTGAACATTCTCTATTGTACTACTAAAAGTGTAAACAATAATTTTTGATGATTTTAATTAAGTCACCGGAGTGAAAATCTCCAGTTCAAACGAATCGTGAGTAAAACAACGTCCAATATATAAAACAAAGTGTATAATTTGCCAGGTGCCAGGCCGGCAGTCGGATAGCGCGGACTCCAAGGTGACTGTGAAGGCTTCGTTCCGCGCGTTACATGTGACGCGACAGAACGCGCATCTCTGCATCACCTATCTTACCAAGGAGAAGAAACAGAAGAGTACGTATGCGAGAGACCAGTCTTACACCCCCCAACCCCCCATTGTGCCTAGTGGAAGCGCTCAGGGCAGTAGAAAGCTCCGAGAAATTTGGAGGGCGTTGGTGTACTCGAAAGTGTTGATTTGAAATCACATCATCAAGTCTTATTCATAGTCAACGCAGCGCAGTAGGATAATATGTGCTTCAATTTTCAAGTATTTGGTAGAAAGATGGTCACAGGAAGCAGGAAAATCAGGAAGGTCTCTACCTACCGAATTTGTAAGAAGACCTACCGAATTTGTACCGAAGTTGAAAGTGCATTTGTTCAGTTAAATTTCAGCCCTGTAACAAACTATAGTTAGAAACTATAAATATGGTAATGGTTGTCTATGCAGTAATGCGGCTGGGCAAGAAGAAGGAGAAGGCGGGCGAGCAGGAGGTGGGCCGCGCGCAGACCGTGGACGGCGTCGCGAGGCTCATATGCTCCGCCAAGGGCTCGCACAACCCACCGCTCAAAGGTAACTATCAATTGAGAGATCAACAGACCTTTTTAGGTTACCTTTTAAGTACTAAAAGGTAAAATAGGAATCTATGGTGCGACTTCGTCTGTCTGTCTATCACACCGATATGTTTTAAAAACTATAATGCTATCGATTTGATATTTCAAAAGACAATTCGCACATTCCAAAATATATTTTTTTTATGTGCTCTGCAAAGTACACACTCGTCGACGTTTTGAGATTTTTATTCTTTTTTACGAGCTGAGCATTGTACACACGGCGACACTTCGACCTAGACTGTTTGGACATTGAACTATTAGAAGTTGAACGCTTCGAATCGTGCGAGAGGGTGCGATTATGTTGTTGTTATTTCGTACCACTCGGCGACTCAGTTACTGTTACATAGGGTGTCGAGCTCCATGTGTGTGTACATTGAAATTAAGGTATTTAGCTATGGGCCTATGCAGCCCGAAATAAAGAATAATAATAATGATATTGTCCGTCTGTCGGTTCTGTTGTTTACTGTGTATTTTATTTTCAGTGTACATCGACGGCACAGAGTTGAACGGCGTCAAGTTCTTCCAACTGTCCACGCAATGGCAGACGCACGTGAAAACGTTCCCGGTAGCGACGTGTGGCGCGCCGCTCGCTCCGCCCGAGACTTAAGCTAATGGAGCTGCGCTCCGGTTGTCTCACGCTTCGGCTTCTACGTGCCAGCGGCCGGCCGCTCGCTCGCTCGCTCAGCTTAGCTAGCTCAGCTCGCTCGCCGAGCTGAGGTAAGCGCGACCACGAAACGCCGGCCATATTTGCTCTGCGTTATTACGCGCTTTAGCTATATAGGAGGCTCTAAGTCGGTCAACATTCCGACGCAATTTTGTAAAACATAGATGTATTTTTATTTTGTTTTAATTTATTATCAATATCGAGCTGCCATGATTATAGCGTTCCGGCTTTTTATTATGTACCTTGAACTTTATTATTTCGTTATTTTTACGATCGAATTTTTAAATTGAGAATTTTGTGCGCCATTTTGTAACGGAAGAAAATTTGGCAGATTCAAATGAACATGTTCTCAATTTAAAAACTGAATTGATTCTAAAAAGCCTGGTTTTAAGTTGAGAATAGTATAGATGTCGCCACTGTGCTTGGATAAATTTTACACAGATTATTTAGACGTATCGATATTCTCGATCCAGAAACTAGGCGATAGATTTGTAATTGTATTTAACCGTAGGCCCGTGTATGCATGCATTGTATTCGATGTCGTTCAAGTTACATAGTACAGGCTCAATCGCGTTAACCTATACCGTCATAGTCATTCATTAGATATAAACGTAGTTGTTATTCGTGTACTCAATATATCGAAAAGATAATGGTTCGTGACATTTCCAATATGTATTTTAGGTAGATTTAACGAATCGGCGTAAAGGCTGTTGAGCTTTGCCGAGGGTGTTATATGAGGGTGGCCGAATTAGATGTACAGCGGTTTATATTTCATCGGAAATTACCACTAACTGCCGGTCCCAATATCCTATCTATCTCTTACTATAAGTTAAAATAGTTACCATCGATAGCTTTATGACATATTTCCTTTTCAATAAACAAAGATAGAAATATCTGTCCTTACTATTGGTCTAGCTTCGAGACCTTGAAGCTTACTAGAGATAAGTCAAGTGTCATATTGTAATATTTAACTGAGATTGATATCGGCGGTAGAGTATTGGGACCGGCCGTATGTCTACACAGATAAAATATTCGATCCTCGTAAGTCAAATTTTCGAAGTTTCTCAGGCAGGCCATTAATAGTTTGGAGACGATTCGAATTTTTTTATGTTTATACTATAAAAGTTGATCGAATTTACGGTGAAATGTCAACCGCCGTATTTTATTAGTTTTATTCTATATCGGTACGAGTATCGGCGGCACATATCAGTGTAGAGCGTTTATTTACGAGCGTTGCGCGCGGTTTTATTTTTTATCTGTGATTTTTGAATGCAGTTTTTTTTTAAATATCGTATAAGGCAATGGAAACGCGGAGTTGCAGTCATATTTTTTGTTTATATATGAGCAGCTAGCAGTGCGATGTTTATATTATATAATTTTGTACATCGTTGATGTTTTAAATAAAATGTAGATTTTTATATAGACGAGCGATGTTTTGGTTTTGTAAAGGGCTGAAACACGCATCTTCCTGAATGATTTCTTTTGTAATTTTTTTCATTTATTCAACTTCGTTCTATGTCCCATTGAAATAATAAATTCGAAATTAATTCCGAGCCAATTTGGAACTTATAATTGAGCTAGTTTAATTTCGTAGCTATAGAGGGCGTTAGTAGTACCCGCAGGCCAACGACTGTTTCATTATATCATAGGATAGAGTTGTATTCTCAAAAATTACATGTACTATGTGTAATATTTAGATATAGTTGTGTGTGTAATTCAAATATATGGTTGTGTGGACGTTTGCAAGGTATACAAGACGTGTATTCGACAAGTAGCAATGGAATTTCAACTTTAAACTGCTCAGAGTACGTTTGAAAATTCATCGTGATCTATGGCTACGACTTATTCTTGTTGTTATCGATGTTAGACAAAATTACTATTAAAACGAGTCGAATAGTCGCTACGTGAGTTCTTTCAAATACTTTTATTTTATATAAATAAAGCTTCATTCGTCTATAGTAATATTTTTGTGCCAAATTTAAATTAATAAACATTTTCATTACTTTTCATTTTTATCCAGAAAATACATTTATTAGGAAAATGTATACACCGGAAACCAACAAGTCATCCATGGATATCCTTCTATAATCATTACAAAAGGAATGAAAATCTAAAAATCATTATACACAATTAAAGGTTACAATCTTGTACTAAAATAATAAAGTTACAAACCTGTAATAGGGTTTGAGGTTACATTCTATAACCATAATCTTAGAAGTAATGTACGTATACACCGTTCCAGATTTGAATTTTACTTAATAAATGGAAGATTACAAGGCGTTTAGAGTAGATTTACTACAAAAACGAATGATCCAGTCTTTTTCTCTACATGACTTTATAACACACCTCCTCGAGCTCGACGTTTAAGGTGCGCGTCCATTGGCAGGCGCCGGACGCACCGCACGCACGGCACGCAACGGATTTTAGTTTGCTTTGTATGATTTTACATAGCGCTGCGTCCATTATCCGCGTCGGCATTTTCCGATGCGGGCCGTCAAAATCATAGAAAGCAAACTAAAATCCGTTGCGTGCCGTGCGTGCGGTGCGTCCGGTGCCGGCCAATGGACGCGTACCTTTAGTGCGGATTTTAAAATAATACAAAGAGGAGATAAATCACTCAATCAATCTGAAAGAATATAGTATATTGCGTTTATGTTTAATCAAATAAAAGTATTTGAAACGGACCGAGTGAGCGATGTAGGTACATATATTGTATACTCCACAAAATAATTGGACAATAGTATGCGTATTATTGGATGTTATGCGCTTTTTTAAAATAATAATTAACAAATTTAAATGTACACTCTTAGTATAAGACGTGTTATAGAACTTATAGATAGCGTTAGGCCTGATTACAAATATTAAACCTAACCGTATAATGTATGTCAGAAACGTTGTTCTTACGTATTTTATTAATGTTTAAATTATAATGTTGTCTTTTACTTACGCGAATATTACACATTGAAATCAAACTACTTTTACGGATTTTATCGCGGTTTCTTTTTTGATTTTACTATCCCGACGTTTCGAATGCTTTGCAGCACCCATGGTCACGGGAGGACTGAGATGTTGAACGTCCTTATGTCACAATTATGCCGGTGTACCCTCAGGTCTTCTTAGTTATTATTGTTGGTCCGATCTACGCAGTAAGAGCTTACAGTAGCTTGAAGCCGTGCAGTGTTTTGATTGATATTGGATTTAATTATATTTATCACAGGATCCCAAGCCGGTGGTAACACCCAACCATCTTCTCCATTGAAATTAGGATGTTTTGTTTGTCTTTTGTTTTTTTTTTGTTTCAAAAAATAAACCGCGAGAAAATCCGTAAAAGTAGTTTGATTTCAATGTTTAAATTATGTTCTTCAGATATCCGTATGGTTGCTACGATGCCATTTTTCCGTTTTGCCTTGACGTTTATACAGATTATTCTAGAAGTAGCATCAACACATTGTTTAAATCTCGCTTGAATACTAATAATGCGTTATGTTTCTGTAACCTGAAGCTGACAGTCGTGATGGCGTAGATTGATTAATTGTTAAAAGTTTTTTTATAACATTCAAAATTCCTACTTTTGCAGTGTTCCGAATATTTTTGCGGGTCATCACAATCATAATTGTTACAACTTTTCTGAGTATGAGTAACTCTTACAGTAATCCCGGAGACTCCTTCAAAACTTCTTTCGTTCCCGGGACCTGTTCGGGTTAACCGGGGTATGTGGGCTTCTTACCTACAAAAACCCCCGCGACTGTGGCATCAGCACATGAGGCCCACCAGGGCTCTCGGTGGGATCTGCACCAGGAACTCCTCAGTACTTTGCCTTTGAGCCCACCTCCGGGGGGTGCCGTCCTCCTCGGAGTCGCCGCCGTGCTCAATAGACTTCCTAGAGCCCACACCCTGATCGTCCAGCGACTATGAAGAACCTCACCAAACCCGAACTACCATATTTTAGAAAATTATGACCACTAAAAAAACTCTAAAATACCTTTCGAACAAGTGAGAATAACGTTTCTGACGTGTACAATAATAATCAATATTGTTTGTACAAAATATCACTACAGATTTGACAAATGCATCACGGAGTTCACTAATTGTCAAAAGTTGGGTATTACGAGTATAATACCATAATTTTAAAAGCAGTGTTGTTGCTCCGAGAATATAATATTAGAAATCAAATTTACTTTATTGTTGTTGCAGGTGTTAGGTCTATATTTTACATTTAAACATACACATATACATATATAAACACATTAATATTAAAAAAGAAATAGTGCGGTTCCTGTCGGAACTACATTGAAGTCGATTTCTGGACAATAATATTTCTTAGCGCTCACGACTCGTGACGGGAACTATAAACCAGTTGTCTCAAAACTTCTTCATTTTGGATGTAAGGATTATTAACTTTAGATGAATGGCATAGGGACGACATTTAAGCATTTCTCGTAGTCTGCGTTAACCATCCACGAGTTGCAGCAAGCTCAACTTTTGACAAATTGGTAAAATATCCTTGCATTATTTCGTTTATGGGTTGTGATAGTATAGATAAAGTTATTTTTGCTGATATTGTTCCGCTCAAGGCGTCTTTGCGATATTAAAAATTAAGGTAATCAGAACTGCACATGAAAACAACGCCTCACTTTTTAACAAACTTAACATGCGTTATTGAAAAGTACCTATAGTACTTTTGATTATAATAAAAAATGTTCATAGTTTTAGTTCAGTCCACTTTTCTGGTGTACAGAAGCCCCATATAGAGTGTTGAAACCCCCTATCAGATCTGTAAACAAACTAGGAGAAATATTTATGTGACATTTAACAACTTATGCCTAAGCCCCTTCATCTTGAGGGGAGGCCCGTGCCCAACAGTGGGACAAAACAAGGGCTATTATTAGTCAACAACTTATAACCGTAGTTCGACAGCGAATAATACCCTAAATGATCAGGGTTATTTTTTTATACTCTGTTTTGTCCGATATTCAATGATTGAGGAGATGCATAACCTACCACCTATATATATACTACGATTCCTAAGACGCCTTGCCAAGCATGGTGATTATGGCGCAGCAGTGTTGCCAACTCTCAAAAAATTATCCCTCTAAGCTCCAATCAAAAACCCCTAAAACCACCACAATTTCTAGAGATTCCACCTAAAAAAATTTATTGTTTATAAAATAAATAATTAAATATTTTTAAATAAATAATACATTAAATATGATAAAATATTTATTATATTCAATAAACAAACAATAAATTTTAAACAATCAATAAATAATTTCATTCTGAAACCCAATTTTTCCAATTTCTTTATTTATAAATAATCGAAAACTTCAACTAGAGACATTTGCCCACTGTTTATTACTTAGTTAATTGAAGTTATAAAAATCCCTAAAAATACCCCTAAGAATTTAACACGCCTAAAAAAATCCCATCCCCCATTTTTTCCCCCAAAATTTTGGGGGGGAAACCCCTAAGTTGGCAACCCTGTGGCGCAGTACCTCCTTCTAAGAGCGAGGCCTTTGTTCAGCAGTGGACGTCGTTCGTTCGGCTGCTGGCTGATGATGATGATGAATTTGTTTTTTCATATGTTCAGTTCTTACGAGTGATTGCTAACAGTCTCGCCGCCCATTCTCATTGCAACCCATAGACGAAATATCTATGTCATCATCTGTACTTACATGTTAATCTTTAACGAAATATATGAATATTTCCTATTTATAATAATAGACTGTAAACTCAGTTACTTTAGTGGAATATTATTAAGAGTGAATGGATTCATTCAGCCACTCATGCTGGCTACTTGCGTTTTTAATCTTGGTAAAATACTGTTTTTAGTTCACGCATCTTTCCGACATCCGCTATTAGCGCAGCATCAATGCGCAGGGTACGATTTTTACAAAATAATACTTCTTATGATATGCAAGTAGATATCTATCTATATTTCGGTTTATTCAAAAAGCCGACCTACCACAATGGATCTTCAATGCGGCGGGCGTAGGTTTAGTTTATCGTACGTGTATAGTAAGAAATTGTCAAGAAATAATTAAAAGTAACTAATAATTTGGAAATATTTCTTGGAGAAAACTGACTTTTTAAGTAGGTACTATCGCGGATACGAATGGTGTACCAGTTTTCAATCAAAATCCTTTGAACGTGCGCTTACCCCGTCCGCGCGACTTCGGGCCGGCAAGTGCAAGCAATTATCGTCCTAAAGGTGATACACCGCTTGTGACCGCGAGAGTACCTAGCTTCATATATACACCACAACCATTACACAACAAATTTTGTACTAGCTTTATTTTTTTGTAATACCGCCGCGCCGCTTGTACGCATTGGAGCTAGGCCAAAGGTTTACAAGCTGCATTTTAGAAGATGATATCCTATTAGTTTACCTCGCCCTAGCAAGCTATAAATTTTGATCTCATTCCTGCTGACTGAATTATTTGGCGATATATATCAATTTTGCCTACTTTTATCCAACTGAGGAATGAGGAATGTAATGTGTTATATGTAAATCATCACAAATTGTTCTGTCCATATAAAATGGCCAAACGAACTTCTCTTAGTATTACAGAAAGTTCATTTATGTTGATTAAATTAGTACAAACATATTATTATTATTTCAAGAAAAATATGAGTAAATAATTACTTTTCCAAGGTATTCTTCATCTTTAACTGGCAAAAATAGACTGTGCAATAATGTGGATGCTTCTCAAGAATTAATTTTGATTTATTCGTTAAAAATATGATTTCATTGCGATATATTTAAGTAATGTGATGAGATTTATTATTTTATCATAATTTGCAAGTATAATTTGTATTTATTGTACAAATAAATTTTTGCATTAAAACACATGTTTTATTTAAAATTATTTATTTCATTCAACAATATACATCAGAAATGTATATAAAATATATATTTTTATAGAATTGTCACTCTTTGGTTACCTAGCTAAGACTTATTTGAGACTTTAAAAATATGATACCTTGTTCATAAGTATGATTTTGAACTGGATAGGCCAGAAGTCAGAAGTTTTTTCAAGTAGTCAGTAAATGATAACTGTATAATCTAATTATAAATTAACATAAATTTATATAATCTATAACATTAACCTTGCAACTTTTATATAAGTACATTTGTGCTTACTGCTAATCCACTAAAAGTAATAATAAAACTACTTCAAAGCCCTTCGAATATCAAAAATTGGTTTTTTAAACCATTCTCCCCTCCTATACCCCCTTCTGGAAGAACATACACCAAACCGTCTGCATCTTTCTTTGGTGAGAATTCCAATAAATTATTATTACTCTCGGCTAGCTGTGAAAGATTCCAAGTACTGAGATATTTTGATTTACCATGCTTGCCCAACACATATATATTTTCAGGATTCATTTCGTAAGAGGTGACAGGTTCATCTATAACAATGACACCGCAGATAAGGGCCCAGTGGGCAGTGTGTCCATTCTTTAGGCACGGAGAGTGATTGAAATCTGCATCATAACTGGTAAATCAGTTAAGGAAATGTTTTTTAATGTACCTTGGGGATAAGTAGGATGTTTGGTAAGCAACCCATCAGCCCATAATCAGATGCACCGGTGCTGCCCCTCCCTGGTCAACATGAGACATTAGTTGTTAAGTCTCTTGAGCCATTTTCACAAGGTACAGTGCTTTTCATGTGGAAACATAAATGTTTGTACACTGCCACCTTATGGCTGATTATGTGACACTGTGCTGATACATACTAAGATAGTCTTGCACAAGTGACCTAAAAACTAGTAAAATGAATAAAACTGATTATGAGGTATAATAATATAGAAAATGAAGAATTACTATAATGTTATAAAGCAAAAAAAATCTTGATAATATCTGCATAATTATTAAGTTTATTACCTACTCAGGCAAAGGTTCTACTACTATGGCAAAGGTTCAAGGTATCAAGTGTATTAAATAAAACTAAAGTAAAAAGGATACGGAACTAATAATACAGCACCATTTAATAGTCTCTCTATAGTGTCCAAAGTAAACAAATCTCTGCTTAATGTACACTTTACGTGTACTTCAGCCAAGCTGATCATTTTCCCAGCTAACTTGAGCATATCTTTGCAACTAAACATTTCCCCATTGTTTGTATAGCCTTCTAGTTTTGAAATATTTAATAATTCTTCTGGGGACACATCACCATTCACTAACATTGATAAGGCCACCAAGCCACAAGTAGGACCTACTTGTATAATTGATTTATAATGTCTATACTTGTATTTATAAGGCGCTATCGAGTGGCAGATGTTATATTTATAGCATGATTCCCTTAATTCAGGGTTCTCACAAAGTGCCCATTTACATACTTCGGGGTCTATATCCAGGGCGTTAACCTTGTTGTTTATTGACTCTGAGCCAGTGTCGACACACGGCAGCAAGGGTGGCGGCGGAGGCGGTGGAATAGTACACATTGCAACACTTATAACGTACGGAGGCCAATGCCAATTAATTATAGTTGTTCTACTGACTTATTATACAATTTGAAAAAATCAACAGAAACATAATTAGAAAAGAATTGTGAGGTATTTTTAATCTAGTTTACAGTGATTGCTCATGACGAATTAAACAAACAACACAACTATACCTATTTTAAAAAATTAATAAATGACCTGGGTAAACAAACTATTTAAAAAAACTTCTTAAAAAAGACCTAACCTAAAAAAAAGGTGACAGTTGTTTGACTCAATCTGACTGACAGAATGTCAGTGACAGTGACAGATAGACTAGGGATGAGTCGTTGACTCTTCGACCTTCTCGTCCGCATTTACCGGAGATTTACCGTCGTCGACGAAACGAGACATCATCCACGATAAACCAGCTGAAGCACTTATTACACTACACGGTATTCAGGGAGTAAGGCCCTGATTGAGGGTGGTGTAATAACAGTTAGGGAGTTAGGCTCCCTAATTAGGGTGACCGGAGCGGCCCGGTCTACGTAGCTCCCTAACTCCCTTACTACCGGGCAGTGGAATAGCGGGCGTTAGGGCGGCCCGCGGAATTCAGTCGTCGCAAGAAGCAAGGAGTGAATCAACGTGTGTGCGAGTACGTGAGTCGGTGCAGTTGTTTATGATGTCATGTATTATAGAATAAGTATTATATCCAATCTTATTGAAATGTATAAAGACATGCCGTATTTATGGCAAAAAAACATAAACACTATAAAAATAAGGATATGAGGTGTAAATGTTTTAGAGATAAGATAAGATATTTATAAAAAAATTGATGAAATGGCTACAATCAAAACCGTGTAAAAAAAATCGTGAATATTCACCCTGATAATATTTTGGGACCATCCACACACGGTCATCTGATCGTGCCTGTCCGGCTCCTCGACACGTGGGGGTCTTCGGGTAAGTGATTCCCGCTGACTCGCGGGTTACTCGGAGGGGACCGGTGACTCCGGATGTTTCAATGGCTGGCCCTCGATCGCTGAGGTCAGCTGGCGTTGGCAGGCTGAAGTGTCGCCGCTCGTACACTTTAATCCGTACGGTAAACTTGTCTCTCGCAACCCGTACGGTGGACTGGACTCTTGACCCGTACGGTGGACCCCCAATTCCTGGAACGCGTCGAAACGACTTTTGTAGCGCGAAAGATCCGATGCCCAGGTACTAGGTGTGACCATAAGTGGGCGTCGGTATCTTTCGCAAAACAGAATATTATGCGGAATGGAATGGTGAAATTTATGTCTGGTTGAAATATAATTAAAAAAAAAGGTAAATATTTAAATAAAATATTATTACCCAACCCAGAATCAAATCCCCAACTGTTTTTATGCTGGGCGATGGGCGATCACCATTACACTACGCCATGAAGAACAAATAAAAGATTACATTTTACATAAGCAATTACAATAAAACATATGGAATGAAACAATGACTTTTGTTATTTATTTCCCCGGTACAATGAAAAATCCCTTTATAATAACAAGACGTTAATCTAACAAATAAATCTCCCAGCTGTGTGATAAACTAATAAGATGAAGATGTATACAACATCATTAACAGCTGATAGATGTCCACCTCAGAACATAAGCCGAGGCAACCCGGCAACCCCTCCCTTAGAAGGGAGGGGTTGCCAAATTCTACCACTCGGCTAGCGCTTGGGACCTATGTATTACATTCCTACTATTCTACTATTGGCTTTAAAACTTAAAGGAAATTAAGATATTATTATATATCAATATGATATTATTATGTATAATATAATATGTATGTTAGTCTATAAGGTATTTGTTGTATGGGCCATTAGATGCCTGAAATAAATAAATAAAGAATTTATTAAGAAATGTAAATAGCCATAGCAACTTTTACACCATTAACTCGGAGCCCGTTGGCTCGAATCGTAACATGAAAAAACCGCGCAAAAAAATAGGCCCGGGCTCCGAAGGGTTAACATTTCTTGTTTCCCGTTTTTTATTACTGTTTCTGATTGAGAGGGCTCCCCCTTTGCCCCACAAAACAAGGGGAAACCCTTGTTTTTTACACATATTACTAATTTTAATTTATAAAATGAGGAAAATTTCCTCAGAATTAAAAATTAAACGAGTTAATTAGTGATTTTAATTGAGGTTCTACCCCCCTTAAAAGGTTAAGAGGGGCGGGGGGGGGGGGGTAGTACCTCAATTCGACGGACGTCAATGGAAAGTCGTCGGCCTTTACTGCCTAAAATCGACCCCTGGCAGCACTGCTTTCGGCCCATTCTTAAATTGCCTGCTGGCAACACTGGAGTTTGAGTGAGTGTGCGTGCTCTTGAGTAATAGTTAGCTAAGTATATAGTGTATTATCTATGGTAATAGTGTTCTGTGTGTGCGTGCGTCTGGGGCGTAGTGCGTGCGTGTGTAATGTGCGTTGGAGAAAGAAAATTGAAATAATTGGGCTAAGGAAAAGGGAAAGTTCCTCGGGATTGTAAAACCGGTTAAACAAGACACTAATTCATCATGTCGGAGACCCGAAAAAACCATCTCACCATAGATGGAGGGCAGGTGAAAGAAGACGAACACGTCTCATCTTACAAACCGATCCCCGAGTCGGAAACAGGTAAAACCAAACCCATAGTCATTTTCAAGGTTAATTAACAATATTCATTATAATTTATGTATGATTGTTACGTATAAAAATCAAGATCGCCGTTATATCGAAGATCGTTTCCATTTTATTGTGATGTCACCAATATATCACATGATACAGATCACAGTATAATTACAAAGGCTTACAAAGGCTCATGTTTGTCTCATTATTAGTATTTAGATATCCTTATCAGAAAATAAACTTGTTATCAATGAAAGGTGTCATCCTTGTCACCCAAGGTCATAAAACGTACAAACGTCAACTTTAGTACCTATTATAATCGACTAAATTTAGAATGCACCTTTGTATAGAGTATTAATTTATGTATTTTAATATAGTTCACATTTTTACTCACTGGCGTTGATTCTAATTAATGTATTTGCATTTTGCTATCTTCAATCCGAGAATATTTGTTTATAAAATAAAATCAATGTATTGCCTTGTATTGAAGTGACCATTTTAACTCGGTCGTATTACAAAGCGCTTTAGGCGCTGTGTCGGTGTCAGCGCCATTTTGTTCGCGCCCGCTGGATGATGCAAGTAGCGAGTTTGTTTGCACGAATACTTACGTTTATTTATTTAAAATAACAAGGATTTTCTGAATACCTGAAGAAGAAATCGCGGAAATGACGGGTAAGGGTAAGATTTTATTTATTTTTCTTCATTCACTCATGACCTACTTGAATTTTTGTAGTTGATTAGATTAATTATTTACTTACTAAATTCTTCATAGGTATACTTGTTTAATTTACTTTGAAAAAATAAACCTACCTTATTATTTTAGACTGCTGTGCCATTAAGGGCAAAAGCAAATTTAGAAATATTCCATTGAGGTAAAATTAAGGTCCTACCAACATTATTATCACTCATGTATGCATATTATTGTGAAAACTTTTTCTTTCAGCCAATACTGATTATATAAAAAATGACGAGGTGTACATAGAACTAAACCAAAATGAAATAATGGAAACTGACGGTGGGGAAGAGGCCGATGACCACTGGGAGCATAATAGCATCCAATCAATGTTAAATTTATATTTGCAGAATGTAGATAGGTTTCGGAGTCCAAAAGTGAAGAAAAAGAATATTTGGATTGATATAGCTAATGCCGTAGGCAAAGGTCCTGATAGCTGTGACAAGAAATTTAGAAATCTCAAACAGACGTACATACGGCTGTTAAAAAAGAAGAGTAGAAATGAGATTGTTGTGGTGAAATGGCCATACTTTGAGGTTTTTGATCAAATTTACAGTGCAAACGGGGAGTACCAGCCGGAAATACAACAGAGGATACAGGACGGAGGAACTGAGAGTGATAAGGTTTTAATGTCAATAACAGAATCCCAGGGTTACAACGCTGACATAAGAGCGAATGGAGAATCATCTACTAGCCAAAGTGAAGAATCCAAACGTAAAACAAATCGGAGACGTTATACGGACTTTAGGAAAATCAGTTTGGAAATAAGAAATAGGCAGAGGACAGTGGAAGACAAGTTAGACAGATTAATCAACATTGTGCAAGAATCAAATAACATACAAAAAGAGAGGAACAAGCTTTTCCAGCAGTTTTTAGACAGTTTACAACCAAATACATGAAAGTAAATATTAATGACCAAATTGAATTTATATTTTGTAAAATATGATTACTAAATTGAGCAATATTCAGGAGATTAAACAATTGTATTTTCTATCAATAATTGTGTTTAAATCAGATTATAATTTAAAACTAGCAACCCATCCTGGTGTCCTATGGGTGGACATTTCTTTTTTGTAATAAATAGGTAGGTATGGCTTAAGTTACTCAGGGATAATGTAGCATTCAAATGGTGAAAGAATTTTTGAAATCGGTCCAAGTAGTTTTTGAGTATTATTATTCTATACAGAAATACAAATCTTTCCTCTTTATAATATTAGTGTAGATAACCCATTTTCGTTTTAAGTCCCTTTAGCTACCAGTGCAGTATGAAAAGGGTGCCTCTCAGTCTGCCAACAGAAATTTTTATATCGATGACAGAAACCAAGCTCTATTGTAAGTGGTTTGCTATGAAGGGGATGTATTTCTGGAGTTCTTCAGTTCTTTTTGAGTGTCCGGCATAATTATGTTAAAAAGAAATATATTGCACAAATATTACTACTCAAATCATCTATATAAGGAAGACCTCTGAACATCCTCTTACTGCTTTCCCAATATCCTATCGATCCCTAACTATAAGTTAAAATCATCTATCAAGTCATCGATATCCCGCGATAAACCTCCGAAATGGAGCGATAACTAAACCCCTGACAGACTGTCTTTTGAACAACCAACCGTAAGCTGCTAATATGTTATTGAATCGGAAATATGTCATTATACCTATCGACGGTAACTATTTTAACTTATAGTAAGGGATCGATAGGATATTGGCACCGGCAGTTAAAGTATTAAAGGTTTAGGACAATTGAGATAAATTCCTTCTTCACTAGCTTGATATAATATTCCTCTTTACTGTGAGTGCTTTTGGAATATTTTAAGTATTAAGGAAAATAATATAGAAATGAAGTAATTAAGTACTCATTTAAATCCTTGAATGAAACAATAGCTAGGATGCTCCATAAATATTAAGAGGAAAATCGTGCAAAAAACATTGGCTTTTAATAAGCTAGTTCTTACCATCCGCAAATGCGTTATCGCTTTCCAATAGGTTGTTTTTTTTTATAAAAACTATGTTTTTATAGTAAGTATGCTGTTTATACAACTTCAGTAGAAAATTATCTAATGGTGAAAATCGCCCACTGGAGGACCGGTGGTGCGTATAGCACCAAAATAACGCTAACACGCAATTCCGTCAGGGACAGAAATCCATTGCGTGGTTTAGGAGGAATTTGTGGATATACCGACAGACTGACGCAGAAAGCGACTTTGTTTTACTATGTCATCATCATCATCATCATCATCACCAGCCGGAAGACGTCCACTGCTGAACAAAGGCCTCCCCCTTAGACCGCCACAATGAACGACAATTTGCTATTTGCATCCACCGGTTGCCTGCGACGCGAACAATGTCACCTAGTGGGAGGCCTGCCTACGCTGCGTCTTCCGGTACGTGGTCGCCACTCGAGAACCTTTCTTCCCCAACGGTTATCGGTTCTTCGAGCGATGTGGCCTGCCCACTGCCACTTCAACTTGCATATTCTACGAGCTATGTCGGTGACCTTGGTTCTTCGGCGAATCTCCTCATTCCGGATTCTGTCGCGCAAAGAAACTCCGAGCATAGCTCTCTCCATAGCTCGTTGACTCTGAGCTTCTCCAAAAGGCCAGCTGTTAAAGACCACGTCTCAGTACCATATATCATCACTGGCAACACACACTGGTTAAAAACCTTTGTCTTCAGGCACTGCGGAATTTCTGATGAGAAGATGTCATGTAGTTTCCCGAACGCTGCCCATCCGAGTTGGATTCTTCGGACGACCTCTTTGTCGAAGTTGGACCGACCTAACTGGATAGTTTGTCCTAGGTATACGTAGTGGTCAACAACTTCGACTGTATCGTTCCCAACAACTACCGGTACGGGTGCAACATGGACATTAGACATGATCTTCGTCTTGTCCATGTTCATTTTAAGACCCGCCTGTTGGGAAACGCTACTGAGGTCACTGAGCATCGTATTGAGGTCCTCCAGCGACTCTGCCATAATGACTATATCATCGGGAAAACGAAGGTGAGTGATGTATTCGCCATTGATGTTGATGCCGAATCCGTACCAGTCCAAGAGCTTTAAAACGTCCTCCAATGCGTTTGTGAACAGTTTCGGAGAAATAACGTCTCCCTGTCTCACACCTCGCTGCAATGGGATTGGTTTCGTGCTCTCGTCCTGTAGTCGGATCGACATGGTGGCGCTGCTGTACAAACACTTCAACACTTCGATGTACCTATAGTCAATGTGGCACCGCTGGAGGGACTGCTATACCGCCCAGGTCTCGATTGAATCGAGGGCTTTTTCGTAGTCCACAAACGCTAGACATAATGGCCGATTATACTCCTCGGTCTTCTGTATAATCTGGCGGAGCGTATGTATGTGGTCTACGGTGCTAAAGCCTTTTCGGAACCCGGCTTGTTCGGGAGGCTGGAAGTCATCAAACCTGCGTTTTACTATGTAAAGTAGATAAATATTAAATTAATCACAAGAGATAACAATTATTGAAATGTTTTTCTTATTAAAAATCTATAAAATTATTTAGGTGCCCTTAAACTCGCCTGTTAGCCATCATGACTTGGTCCTGCCATCACTACGTTGCCCTGCTTACGACCGACTCACACCGTCAGGGAAATGCAATCATATTTTCATTACAGGGTTAAAACCAGTGGCAAATCAACTATTGTATTCTGTCATATTCGTGGCGGAGTTATCGTTGGTCATGATTACTTAATCGTTCGTAATATGTGAGTGCTTACGACACAACACCAGTTTTAGATCTGGCAGTAGTTTTCGAGGTAAATATAAACAGAATCTTGTGTGTCTTGATATACAAAGCATCCTCTTCTAATGGGGTGGAATTAACACTACCACCCTCTGAGTTCCGTCGAGGTTAATTTGTAAATGAATGTGGTAGATATATCTAGTATATTTATATAAAGCTAGATAGAAGTAGCAACAAGACCCGTTGTCTGGTATCAAATAACGTAATGACTCATTTCCCTGTGTGAACCGTATAGTCGTTTCCAACATGACCCCGACTCAGTAGCCCGATTCTCGTAATAACAAATAGTTCTAATATCGTTGACGTTTTGTTGTCGTTCGATCGAAGTCCTATCCAAAATCGGTATTCTCGTATACCATATACATACGTAGTTCGATAGGACTTCAACTCAATTGGATCGAAACTAAACGATTAGTCAACGATTCATTGTTCTGTACGTTTTGCTATTCCCTGATAGATGGCGTCCTAATAAATGTTTGGTCTTGGTAGGAGTTTTGTCAAATGAGATAAGAGCTTAGGTTTTGGGAAACTCAGGGTTGATTCGTTTCCGTTCCCTCCACAGACATACTAATTGAATATTAATTAAAAGACACGTTTTTCTGTATTTATTAGTTTATTCTATCTCTCTTACTCTAATTATAATTACCCTATAACCATCTCGCTCACACTATCTTCAATTACTCTTTTCACTCACAGCGTACGATCCTATTTTCGTCTCACTCACTCATGTTGCGGCTTAGTGCTACATTTAATATCTCTAACTCTAACATGGGGTATGAAAAGCGAATAGGCGCGTTCCATACCCCATACCCCATATCTTACATATTATTTATGTATAGTTTGCCATAACAGCTGCCTTTTTGTATTTCTTGCTGTGCAGACAAATTTAATAGTAAATACGTAAGTCCGTGGCTCATTTAAAAGTTATTTTATTACTTTAACTCGCAACACAAGAATAAGAAAAGCAAAAATCGTCTCAATTAACCGACGTTTGTTCAACGACTCTTGAATCGTGGAATTTGACGCTTACTCGTTGGCATCCGATCGGTAGTAACGTCATTTTCATACGAGAATACCATTTAGTAAACGTTATAAAACGATTGAACGATGATTAAAATACCAGAATTCGTTCCAACGTTATTTCAATCGAACGCCTTTTAAATCGTTGCCGTTGAAGTTAAATTGACGGACGTGAATACGAAAAGTGTTTCAACGACCAAGTCGCTACGGTAACGTTATTGTTTTGATTACGAGAATTGGGCTACAGATCTTTGCTCGAGTTATACATACTTACATACATATTTTTATGTAGGTAGGTATTATTTCTATACAAAATACATACTTCTATATAAACTTAGTACAAATGATAGACAGTACGAGTTGCTTGTGTATCCATACAAAAATGATTTATGCGGGTACCGCGTACCCCGCGACTCCGTTTGCTGCAACCATATTGACTATATAGATATACGCGTACCCCGCGACTTCGTTTGCTGCAACCATATTGACTATATAGATATACGCGTACCCCGCGACTTCGTTTGCTGCAACCATATTGACTATATAGATATACGCGTACCCCGCGACTTCGTTTGCTACAACCATATTGACTATATAGATATACGCGTACCCCGCGAATTCGTTTGCTGCAACCATATTGACTATATAGATATACGCGTACCCCGCGACTTCGTTTGCTACAACCATATTGACTATATAGATATACGCGTACCCCGCGACTTCGTTTGCTGCAACCATATTGGCTACAGACAGAATAAACTAATTTTAGAACAAGTTTACTATAAAATCACAAAAAGCCTGACTTCTCAGTCAAAATGGACTTAAATTTTATTATACACTAGCTGACCCGCGCAGCTCCGCCAGCGCTTAATATTATTTTTCTTAACTGTTTTCATGGATTTTCCCGATATTTATATTTTAAGTCCTCTGGCCTAATATTTTAACGGCCAAAAAGAGTTCCAGAAGAACAGCTAAAAATTTTGTATATGGCATAAGCTAGCGTTAGTTATGCAATGTCAAGCAAGGCCAATCCATGTATAGCCGTCGACGTCCGGATTTCTTTGTACGTTTGAACTAAGCTTCCCTGTGCTTCGGAGCGCGCGAAAAAAGACGGTTCCGTATGATGTAGACAGTAGTCGTTACCTTCGGAGTCGCCCTAGGACGTCCATTGAGTACGGCGGTGACTCCGAGTAGGACGGCGGCGGGATTGCGACCCCCGTTCCCGTGAGCACCGTGTCTGGTTCCCGGGAGGCTATAATGTGTCCCCCGGCGGCGGGCTCAAAGGCAAGGCACTGAGGGGCAGGGGGCTCCTGGCGCAGTTCACACCGGAGAGCCCGGGGGTCCCCTCTCATGTGCCGATGCGACAGCTGCGGGTGTTTTAGTGGGTAAGATTCCCTCATATCCCGGTCGAGCCCCACAGCTCCCGGGGGCCTATAGAAGATTCCGCGAAAAAAAAAGACAGTTGTCGTTATGCAGTCAGAGGGCCTAAGGGCAGCTTGAATAACTCTACTGACACCAGCTTAGCCACTAACCAAAAGACAAAAAAATTAAAAAGGATCATTACATGCACGTATACCTAATTAGTTTTGTAGTATTCATTTATAACTATTACGATACTAAGTAATACCTTCGAGTTCAATTATTCGTAAACTGTATGTCCAACTAACCTCAGACACCTTGTTTGTATGCAGCTGCAATGGCTCAATCTGGATGTAGTATTCTATTTCAATTTTTATAAAACATGTACCATGTGTATCTTCGAAGTTGGGATAGTACCTACTTTACCCTTGGGAGTCGCTGGACGTTCGGGGTGTGGGAGTACGGCGGCGACTCCGAGGAGGACGGAGGCGGGGTTTCGACCCCCGTCCCCTCGATCACCGTGACTGGGGCCGCCGGGGGTTAAAATGCGCACCCCAGCGGCGGGCTCAAAGGCAACTCACTGGTGCAGATCCCACCGGAGAGACCTGGGTCCCCTCTCATGTGCCGATGTGACAGTCGCGGGGGTTGTAGTGGGTAAGAATCCCGCATACCCTGGTCGAGCCCCACAGCTCCTGGGAATCTTTTGAACATTTCCCCCGCGTCAAAAAAAATACCTACTTCACTGTTTGGAGTCATTGGACGTTTTGGGGTATGAGCCCTAGACGTCGATCGAGTAGGTACGGCGGCGACTCACAGGAGTACGGCAGCGGGGTTGCGACCCATGTCCCCGTGACTGCCCGTGAGCACCGTGTCTGGTTCTCGGGGGGCTATATTGAGTCCCCCGGCGGCGGGCTCATAGGCAAGGCACTTTGGGATTCCTGGTGCAGATCCCACCGGAGGGCCCAGTCCCCTCTCTCATGTGCTGATGCGCCAGCCGCGGTTGTTTTAGTGAGTAAGAATTCCACATTTCCCAGTTGAAATCGGTGGGGGTACGGGTCCCAAAAACTTGTCGAAGGTTGTTTCCGCGAGAACAAAAAAGTACCTCCTTCACTATTATAAATTGCGTTGATTTGCGTATGCAAATACTTTTAACATTTCTGTCTGTCTGATCACGGAAAAACGGCCGAACGACTGTATGTCGGGCCGTTTTTCCGTGATCAGACAGACAGAAATGTTAAAAGCAGGAGGTCGTCCATTAATCACGTGATGTTTTTTAGCAACTTTTTAACCCCTACCTCCTGGTGATATGTGGTGAGGTTTTAAACTAACCCACTTTAGTCATGTTTTAGTAGATCATTTCGTCTTATCTTTAACAATTTATGCGGCGCACGCGAAGAAAGAACGGATTGACAATTTTAAATTCGAAGTATCTATAAACGGAATGTCCGATTTCAATAATATAAATAGTAATGTATAAATATTGAAGCAGACTTGAATACAACATGATTTAATTGGATAAGGATTATTATAAAGGTATCAATAACATCATCTGAATGAAGACCAACATTTAAAATATAAAAAAGTACTTGTAGTGACATAACTCTAATAGTTAGATATATGGTATCGCGGACTTTTTTGTAGATATTGATACATTCTATAATATTGTAGAACATTTTTTTGTTGTATCATCAATAGTTTCCGCAGCGCATGCAATGACAGACATTTTATGACACCTTTCGAGTTTTTCACACCTTGGGTTACATTATTTTAATTTTAGTAGGGATCCCTATTTTTTTTTAATATGAAATAGCCTATGTTACTCAGTGAAGATGTAGCTTTCTAATGGTGAAAGAATTTTGGAAATCAGTTCAGTAGTTTCGGAGCCTATTCATTACAAACAAACAAATCTTTCCTCTTTATAATATTAGTGTAGATAGTGTAGATGTGTTTATACATACATATGTATGCTAAGTGGGTAGTAGGTACCTATATTTCAACTCTTCTCATTAAGACCTTTCATTTGATAACTTTATGTAACTGTGTTGATGTTTTAGGAAGTGAAAAAAAATAATACAAAATGGCGACTAACGGCCGCTATATTAACTTTTTGTTAAATTATATAGTCTATGTCAGTTGTGGGAACAACTGAGACGAATTTATAGACGTAATATTATAAGTCAAAATCCATTAATCCGTTTAAGCTGTAGGCCGTGCCAAAGAAATAAGACAGACATACATACATACTCTCGAAAACTTAGCTATTTTATCTATTATCCAGCGTTCACTAATTTGTGAGGGTTCAGCTCAGCCTATTATTCGGCAATTGGTGCAATGTTGACGTAAGTGCTCACTGTGCCAGCGGGAACGGTGCCCCGCGCTCTATTCAAACGGACATTATCTACCAGGCAAGTGTTTTATAGAAAGACCGACCGACCCCATGAGCCGTGTTTTTTTTTGGGACTGATAGACGCTGTTGGCCGCAGATGGCCATTACAGCTGCACCGGACAATAGGAGGCGAGCGCTTCTAGCACTCTAGCCTTAACGGCAGAAGGAGCGACGAGCTCAAGGACACCTCAGGGAGGCACGGCCTCAGCTTGGGCTGTCGTTTAAGAGAGGGCTCATTTTACCACCGGTTCACAACGCGCCCCCACTGAGAAGAACCGGCAAGAAACTCAGTGGGGTGATGCACGTCGTTGAGGTCGTATGCGTACGACCCTTCGGCTTCGCCGGCGAGACCGGTGTCTGATAGCTAGTGTAGCATACGGTTGTCGGGACGGGTTCGGCGCATCCCGGTCCAATAGGACCGTCATGGGGTCAGGAGGGTCGAGCAGTGAGCCGTGTGTAGTCTACTAGGTGGTAGGTTCCTTGTGCAAGGAACCATCCAAGTAGGTACCACTGCAGTGTCAGATATTCTGCCACCAAGCAGCTGTGTGTGGTAGCTGGTGAAATTACTGAACACAAAAATCTTATCTAATGTC
This sequence comes from Furcula furcula, assembly GCA_911728495.1. Taxonomy (NCBI): domain Eukaryota; kingdom Metazoa; phylum Arthropoda; class Insecta; order Lepidoptera; family Notodontidae; genus Furcula; species Furcula furcula. The sequence goes on along the minus strand of OU452262.1, from coordinate 18,963,466 downwards.
TTAAGGGTCTGCAACGCGCTAGTGTTGCCAGCGTCTTTAGGTTCCGGTGACTGCTTACCATCAGGAATGCTGCATGCTTACCACTTTGGTATAGTATAAAAAAAATACCAAAAAATAAAACTTTTGAGTGATAGCACGAGGAGACGAAGACGACGGCATAATATAGTAACATTTATAAACTACACACATGTTATGCTTTGTAATATAATTTTGCTTTATTAGTATGGGGCTGCATTGTTCAACCAGTTTTAATAATTCAATTTTTTTTTGTTACTGAGAATATTTAAGACTCCCGCCGGCTTTCGGGAATTCATCTCGTGCCGAGTATTAATTTCACTGTTCGTTTTGGGGACGGCAACAACGGACGAGACGCGTACATTATTTAGTTTTTATACTCGACGAATTCTGAGATAGGTGCGGGAGTCGTCTTTTGGTATCCAGGGAAGAAGCACGCCTCGGAAGATGTTTTAAAGTACCTCCATAATTAAGGTACTTACTTACATAAATTTTCATATTGATAGTTAAATTTAATTATTAACAAAAAAAAAAACGATGCGATAACGTAGCAAATAATCTCGGTGCAGAAATTCTAGGATCCAGCAGCAACACAATAAATTATCAACATTGACTCGCAAAATCGCAATCTTTCAGGTTTTGCTCTCTTAAACTGGACTTAGTAATGTCCAATTCAGACCATTATTTCCAGTGTGTTCTGTGCCATTTTGTAGGCTACTTGGAAGTTAGTGGACTTTGTGTAAAAATGTTTATCACTCTTAAAGTGTGATTAATGTAAGGGCCGATACATCACGATGACGTAAATATTTACGTCATAGGATGATGTGACGAAGTCCTTTCGTTTTGCTGTCGGTTAATGCGCATACATCAAAGCATTTCGTCCTGAACTTCTTGTATGGCCATACTACCCTTGCTACATGTATTATGACGAAGTTTGTTGCTACAAGGGCTTATTACTTCATTGAAGGCTGAAAACGAAGTGTTCTCGTACGAAGATTATCGCGATGTATGTAGCCTTAGCCTATATCAATAACCCTTCGTTCGTATTGAGCGACGCAGGCAGGGAGGGGATTGGCTTAGCTAAGTATAGCCGATTCTCGTATAGCTCCAGAGCTATTTAGTACCGTTGTGTCTAGTTTCCGCGTTGTGTTGCGACATAGACTTAGTTTAGGTGTAAAACTTAACTTGAGTAAGCGGTTTTTCTTTACACAGTTACCGATTCGGACTTAATTTATAAAAAGAAAGACAGTTTTCTGGAGTTTCTAAAATGGATATTGCGTGAATCTTGACTAAATTAAACACTGTTTTAAACTTTCATGGCGATTGACAAATATGTTTTGACTCACGTGTTTACGGCCAGGATGATTAATTGTTTTGCATTCTAACCGATCCGTTCACGGAATCCGTGATCCGCTTGCAACAGTGTCGAAATATAGGAAAGAAACAATTAATTAACATTGACTAAATTTACTTATTGCTAGTGCACAATATTTACGTTTCAATTGCCATTTATGTTAATTTTACTTTAAAATAGATAACATTTTTGAGACATTAGCTGTCTTATTAATAAAAATCGCTTATTTTTCTCTTACTCCAAAGTTACATCGGAAGTAGTTAATTCTAGACTAGTCACGGACTAGCTACGTCTTAATAACGGTATTAATAAATACGAAGTAGGTTCGGACTAACAATACAATTCTTACACTGAGACTAAGGTGTATGTTATGGCAACCCACTGAAATTAAAAGTAAAAAAAATGAACAAAATTACTAAAAAGACACTGGCAGTTAGGTAAATTTTGATATTTGACACTTTTATTTGACAATCACAACTTTCACTCTATATTTATCTTACATCATAATATTCTATATTTCTCTTACATCATAATATTCTGTATTTCTCTTGTTGAATTCAAGATAGTGGTTTTAGAATTTGTGTTTTTTTATTAGCAGAATATTATCTATAAATCAAGAAAGTATATAACAAGTAGGCCGGGGATCTAGCCTGTTACACACCGTCCCTAACAAGAAACTACAGTGCACCTCAAAAAACGCGTGTAAGAGCAGAAACCACGGTGGGCCTCAAGCACGAGCCGGCGCGTGTAATGCAAAACTTGCTGACAATGCAACCTATCCAAGAACAGAAGGGCTATTGTATGGACGCATCCAGCATGTGTACCGAAAACCAGCTGATGGCGCACAACTAGATCCATTGTATGGACTCATAGCGACGGAATCGGCTCTTCACTTAGCTTCTAACATCGAAGCGGTCACTACATATTTAAATTAGATATTAAAAATGTAATTTAAATTAATAAAAATTAGTTTTAAAATCTGTTCTAAGTTATTTCTGAATCATCCGGCTGTAGCCTACATAACTAGCCTAATAGTTTAGTTTATTGAGATAGTTTATTTACCTCTCCACGAGCCCAAATCCTTTTTGCAGCTAAAACTTTCAAGTGAGGTGGTATAAAGCCTACTGCATCTCCAGCCAAATCATTCTACCATTTCAGTAATGTAATATGCAGTTGAGCGTGTAAATCTATATTTATATTTAAACTCGTCTTCAAGGTCTTCAAAAGGGATATTGCGAGGTTTATACAATTAGGTTATGTTTAGTATATATAATTATCTCAATGGAAGTTAGAAATACAATACAAATCTATACTTACTCAAACGTTAAACCATGGGGCTCCGCGGAGTAACTTTTACTCCGGGACTACATTTTGATTAGTTAACTCCGTCCTTACTACTAGTTTATTAATACCATAATTGCCTAATCTTTGCGTAAGTCTTGGAGTAAAGTTGTTCTGACGCTAATCATAGTTTATTAATAAAGCTGAAAATGTATAAATCAAAGTCCAAAAAGTGTACGTACCTACTGTGATTTAGAATGAATTAGGCTTAGACTTGGTTTAGACATTTGAGTTATCGGTTTCTATCGACCTTACTAAACATTTTTAACTGAATTTGGTTTTCCATTTTGTTTGTAGAATTCCGCTCGTCAAAATCGAATCTCTCCAAGTCGAAGGAGAAGGTATCCGTCGACGGCGCGGAAGAGAAGCTTCTTCCCAAAGAGGAGGAGGCCAAGATTGTGACCAGGGTCGACATGGCTGACGCGAAGTATGTGGTCGGCGACCACAGGAATGGAGACGCTAAGATCGAGCTCGATGCTAACAAGCGGGTAAGTTTTGGAATACTTCAGGCTTACTTCGCAGTAATGGATGTCTGGAAGCAGTGTTTTGCTATATTTCGATAAGAAACTATTTTTGTTTTAATTTAGATAACTCAATCTATATGTAGATTGGACCCCTGGGGGATTTCGACGTAGAGGCAGACCGAGGAAACGATGGTGCGATGAGCTGCGGACGTTTTGTGGGGATTGGGAAGTTAAAGCTACTAACCCTTTGGCCTTTTGATTTGTTGTAATTTTGGTCGTAATTTATTGTTTTCTTCTTTTCTCCCTTGCTTTATGTTTCAAACGGCAGGACAGACTATCGCTAATGTCGATTCAATTGTAACAAAACAATGTTTAAAAAAAAGTGAAAAAATGACAAGCCCGCTGAGTTTCTTGCCGGATCTTCTCAGTTGAGGCCGCGTTGTGATCCGTTGGTAGCTTTTAAAAAAAGTAACCATTCAAAAGTGCTAAGCGTTAAGCCTATTTGAAATAAAGATTTTTGACTTTTGAATGCCAGAAATAGGGGTGAATGTAAGAACGTAAGGGAGGCCTTTGCCCAGCAGTGGGACAGTGTAGGCTGATAAGATAAGTCTATTAAATAGAGCTAAAGATATGGCCTATAAAGACGTGTTAGCCTTAAATATTTAAGACTAGCTGACCCACGCAGCTCCGCCTGCGCTATTTTTACGTTAACTAAACTTTTAATAACAGACATTCGCATCGAATACATAACCTCCATTTTTATAGTCGGTTAAAAACTGGGACCCACTTTTTACTTGCTCTCCGAAGCACGGACCCGTTTAGTTCAAATGGCGTTAAACGGTCACCCATCTATTTAATGACCTTACCTAACGTTGCTTAACCCGATCGATTACAAAACCTTGATAACAACTCTCTATGAGTGTTCCCTTACTAATATTTATTATATTATAAAGAAAAATTGATAAAATCGGACCAAGCGTATAACCAAGTACCCGTTTTGACTTTAATCCCCTCTCCCAAAAGAACCGTGCTAGATTACGGGATAAAAAGTATCCTATGTCTTACCTCGTAGTAAGATCTCAAATCATGCCAAGTTTCATTTGAATCCATTCAGTAGTTTCGGCGTGATGCTCAGCCGTGATACAGACAGACAGACAGACAGACAGACAGACAGACAGACAAAAATTAAAAAAAATACATTTTCGGCCTCAGTATCGGTTATAGAATGCCCTCCAAATATAATTTTCAAAATATCATCAATGTACAGAATTGGACCTGTTACAGTTTTATTATAAGTACTTATAGATTTGTTTTAAATCTAAAGTAAACTCATAGATATAGAATTTTTCACTACGTTCAAAATATCTGAGTAAACTAGTCTTTTAAGTACTGACGTAAGTTTACTTTTTAATTAATTTAATCTGTATTGTAAAACGTATTCTATAAAATCCTACAACAAATTTTAGGTACTGTTTGAAAAAAAAATGCGATTTAAAACATTACGAAAGTTGACATTCTATACAAATCACTTGAAATCACAAATTGTTACGCAGCTGTTACTAAAATACAATGTTCAAAAGAATTAACCAACATTTATCTTCTTATATTTATTTTTACAATCACATATTCTTTAAATGTACATTGCTGGATGATAAGGGATCCACTATAACAAGTGATATGGGATTTTATAAAATTAATTTAAAGCCGCTATGTGATAGTGAACTTTGTTGGAACTACACCCTTGATACTTCAGAATAGGGGTTACATACGCATTATTATTTAGACCTAAGATTAACCTTATGAGATTTAACATCGTTAAATCAATATACGTATGTACATCATACGTACCATGGGGTGTCCGGGGTAAGTATGACACCCACCCATCTCCTCCCGTTGGGTGTCCGTAAGAGACGACTAAGGGAAGAGAAGACGGGCAGCAGCGTCTTTCTAGTGGATTAGCCTACCATCTATACTGCTATCCCCAAGCCGCCTGCCAAGCGTGGGGATTAGGGCAACCCCTCCCTTCCAAAGGTCTAACTTATATCGGCTGTCTGACTTATATGATATACATCATATTAACGATAGCATCTCGCCGAAGCCCTGAAAGGCATTGGCAGATGTGTTAACACCAAAACACGAACTTCCGTTGGCATGTTAGATGCGCTTATTACTACTATTCCCACATATCGTTACACAGTAAATCTCCAATACTACTTTATCTGAGCCCACTAGCCGTGATTTTGAAGTTCAACAGGACAACACAGAGACTTTGGTCACTGCAGGAGCGAAAAAATAATTCCATACATTGCATAGTGACGTCACGTGTAATCTTCTGCCCCCCTAGACAATGTAACATTCTACAATCGCTATCGCTAATAGAAAGAATAATAAATGTATGGGAATGACATAAGTCATCGCAAAATCACGTGACAAATTGTAGGGAATTGAGTGAGTTAGCGAATGAAGAAATAGATTCGCTATGAAGCGATTGCATCTTGTCTAGGCCCTCTGCCCCCCTAGACAATGTAACATTCTACAATCGCTATCGCTAACAGAAAGAATAATAAATGTATGGGAATGACATAAGTCATCGCAAAATCACGTGAGAAATTGTAGGGAATTGAGTGAGTTAGCGAATGAAGAAATAGATTCGCTATGAAGCGATTGCATCTTGTCTAGGCCCTCTGCCCCCCTAGACAATGTAACATTCTACAATCGCTATCGCTAATAGAAAGAATAATAAATGTATGGGAATGACATAAGTCATCGCAAAATCACGTGAGAAATTGTAGGGAATTGAGTGAGTTAGCGAATGAAGAAATAGATTCGCTATGAAGCGATTGCATCTTGTCTAGGCCCTCTGGTTCGATGCTTCTGGTCAAAAAGTTAGTGTAGGAAGGCTCTTGATTTTTTTTAACCGACTTCAAAAAAGGAGGGACTTTGTTCTCAATTCGACTGTATATATATTTTTTTATTCAATACAATCTAGTGCTTGACTACAATCCCATCTGAAGGAAAGCGGCGATGTAATCGGTGATGGTAAAACACACTCGCTTATAAACGCCTATTCAATCTAGCCTTGAAGACATACACATTACAATCGAACAGGAAAACCAACGCAGGCAAACTATTTTAGTCCTTAGTTGTCATTCACTGCAGCTGAACAAAGACCTCCCTCTTAGAAGGGAGGGGTTGCCATAACCCCACGCTTGGCAGGCGTCTTGTGTTTTTTTTTTTTGGGAATGATAGACGCTGTTGGCCGCAGATGGCCATTACAGCTTCACCGGACAATAGGAGGCGCAAAAAAACCGTGCTCAAGGGCACCTCAGGGAGGCACGGCCTCGGCTTGGGCTGTCGCTTAAGAGAGGGCTGAGTTTACCACCGGTTCACAACGCGCCCCCACTGAGAAGAACCGGCAAGAAACTCAGTGGGGTGATGCACGTCGTTGAGGTCGTATACGTACGACCCTTCGGCCTCGCCGGCGAGACCGGTGTCTGATAGCTGCATAGCTGATAGCATAGCTGATAGCATGATAGCAAACTAAAAGGCCAAAGGGATAGTAGTCGGACCAGTCCCCCCAAGGTAGCCCTTGTGCTAGTCGCTACCCAAACCCTTCTGGCTGGAGCGCTTTAAGCGCTCGCCCTCTTGTCCGGTGAAGCTGTAATGGCCATCTGCGGCCAACAGTACTACTCCTACAAAAAAAAAATAACAGTCCGCCCCCAAGCAGCACCCGCGCACGAGTTGACTCGAGCAGCAACCATCACTCCCCTCAACCATATTGAAGGGAAGGTGGTGACCCGCCACACGATGCCGCCAGAAGCAAAGACTCTCTGGGCACCCAGGGGGGAGGAAGTCCTGTTGTAGAATAGTTATAGATAATACTGATATTATTATCTATTGTTTCTGACATTCTATTGGTATCGGCAGCAATTCTCCGGGTTGACCAAAGAGGAGCTGTTGAAGTACGCGGACGACCCGTTCTGGGTGAGACTGCGCTGGTTCCTGTTCATCCTGTTCTGGGCGATGTGGCTGGCTATGCTCGCTGGGGCCATCGTCATCATCGTGGGCGCGCCCAAGTGTTACCCACCTGCGCCTAAGACATGGTATGTTTATCTTGTGATTTGTATCAAAATTTGTTAGGGGCCCAAATGAAGGCCATAACATCCCACGATTTTTTGCTTACACACAATGGTCGGGGCCCCTGTAGGCCGGAGGCCCCGTATCATTGACACGGTTGATACGGTGGTAGCTACGCCTCTGCTATAAAAGTATAAGAAAGGTGCAGGCAGGCCTACGTCACTCCATGTCACGCGCTATAATTATTATACCTACCGCCCGGCCAAGCGGTCGCGGGCCGTTTGCGGATCAATTGCATGCATGCAGCGGTTGCTGACGCGACAGAGTAGGCTATTATAGCAGTAGGTATTGGTAATTTGCTACTGAGTGAAGTATCCGTTCTTTATTTAGTAATCAGTGGTACAGGCTTAAAATCAGGAACTGCTTGATTGGGAAAGCAATTTCAAGTCACGGAAGACTGCAAACCGCAACCACATAGGCCTAGCGTTTGAACACAGCGTTTTTTAAACGCTCGGTTGACGCGCGTTTATACCGTTATAAGGGCTAACAAACTGATATTTAATGTTGTCTTTTACTTACGCGAATATTACACATTGAAATTAAACTACTTTTACGGATTTTATCGCGGTTTATTTATTGATTTTACTATCCCGACGTTTCGAATGCTTTGCAGCACCCATGGTCACGGGAGGACTGAGATGTTGAACGTCCTTATGTCACAATTATGCCGGTGTACCCTCAGGTCTTCTTAGTTATTATTGTTATTATTGTATTTATTGTATTGCGATAAAATCCGTAAAAGTAGTTTAATTTCAAACTGATATTTGTAATGAGAAACGCGCTGTTGACACGAGATCGTGAAACGCGCGCGACGGCGTTTAAAAATAGTGGTGCGACGGCGATTAAAAAACGTCGTGTGGTTTTTAAGCAACGCCGCGTCGTCCCTTGTATTACCTGCGCCGTCCACGTACGTGACCGCAGTATCAGACATTCCGCCGCCAAGTAGCAATGTGCAAACATTGCTGCGTTCAGGTGAGAAGGGCACCGTGCCTGGTTAGCGGTCGTAAAATTATATTCAGTGTACTAAAAGAACCGATAACCGATGGGGAAGAATGGTTCTCGAGTGGCGACAGAAGACGCAACGTAGGCAGGCCTCCACTAGGTGGACAGGCGACATGGTGCGCGTCGCAGGTAACCGATGGATGCAAATGGCTAACTGTCGTTCATTGTGGCCTTTGTCCAGCAGTGGACGTTCCCCAACTAATGATGACGAATACAGATTACTGCAGGTCTAAGAAGGCCACATTAAGCAATTCACGTAAAAGCAATTAATGCTTTGAATTGCAAGCAGATCCTTAACAATTCGCATGCTTAATGGAAAACTGACCCATTAGTAGATAGGTCAGAATTGAGTTACGTACAGAGACAGGCTTCTGTTAGCGCCATCTACCGTCTACTATTTTAATTTCGTTGAAGTTATGAATTGTTGCGGCCCCAGTGATATATCCGTCTCTTTCACTTTTATGAGATCTCTCATGGTATTTTCGCGAAATAACGACTCATGCCAGTTTGTGTCCGGGAGTTGCGGAGTAAGGTTATTATTATTTTATTGAATGAAGACCCAATCGTTGTTAAGTGTATTTACGACTAAATTTAAAGGTAAGTTTCATCAAAATTTGTAATCTAATATTGACAGATTAAATCTTAGATCACTTTACCACAAATTTTACTAATATGTTACATGTAACATTTTGTTTCTAGACAGTTTATCATTTAACGTTATTATATTTTTCATGGCCTAACAAGAGTTGAGTCTGTTTACTATTAAAATGTATCCATTATCTAAGGTAAGACTTGTGACATTCAAGTATATGTCTGTATACTACTAAAGGTAATTGTTAAATACGGGCCGCAATATTAGTTGAATCTTTGTTTGAAAAAAAGTAATGGAATTTATTGCGTAATTTTTTAATTGCCTGTAAATATTTTATATTGAGTCTTTGTTAGTCTAAATACTAATTACAAAAAATAATTGTACAAGAGGCTTATAACATTACTATTTATGTTTTAGGTTAACAATGTCAAGCAGTAGGTCGCAAAAGATGATAGAACTGGTTCAGGCTCAAAATCCGGCTTCAGAAACGGCAACACAAGATAAAGAACATGAATCAGTGCCAACAACTGAAGCGACGGTAATAATTTTAAGTGACTTTATTTTAAGTGATTTTATGTGACTTTGTTACTTTTGGTGTGTATATTTCTTTATTTTTTTACTACTAAAATACGTTTTTTTGTTGTAGATGTTAGGTGATATAACAAACAATCCCGAAAATCAGCGTTACTCAAACGTACAGGAATGTTTTAAGATTCTGGAATCAGCTTCAGTCCACGATGTACATAACACCATGGTCATCCACGATTACTCTATAAGGCATTCTGAAAATTCCTCGTCTTCTTCGTCTTCCTCGTCCTCATCATCTTCAGGATCTTCCAATTCCGATACAGAATCTTGTAATGTACAGAACAAAATACAAGACAATATAATTCAGGTAAACGCAGAAAATAAATCCGAACAAACAAACATTGATGAGCCTACAACAACAGAAGTTACGATAAATCAAGAATTCACAGAAAATACTATACCACAAGAAGAAAATAGGAAGGGAAGGAAACGTAAACGGAATGAAGAAAGCTGGAAACAGAATAAAGCTAAAAGTCTAAGAAATGCTTGAAAACAATACATTAATAAGAAAAATAAAACAATCAAACCTCGTTCTGTTCAATCACCCTGTTGTGTTAAATGTAGGCTCAAATGCTGTGAAAAGATAACTGCAGATCAAAGACAAACAATATTTGATGTGTTTTGGAATCTCGGCCAGGTTGATGCTCAAAGATCGTTTATTATGTCTTGTATGACCGATATAACCCCAAGATATAGATATTCCAATGCTCGTAACCCAAGAAATTGCAATCAAGCATTCCATTTCTTAGTGGAAGGGCAATCGGTACGTGTCTGTAAAACATTTTTTATAAAAACTTTAGATATTTCTGATCGTGTTATACGTACTGACAAAGGCAAGATAGATGAACATGGAATTCTAACACGAGATCTGAGAGGACAGCACATCAACCATGTAAGAGTTGATGAACAACTACTAACCGATATTAAACAGTTCATAGACGCGATACCAAGAATTGAATCCTATTACATAAGGCAATATTCTAGTCGTGAGTACATTGATGGCGGGAAAACAATTTCAGATCTTTTCAGGGACTTTGAAGAAGCTCAAAATAAAAATAACAAATAACAAAAAAAACTGTTTTATGGAATGACTTAAAGGTGATAAGAGTGAACAGAGATTCACCTTTTTCATTTTTCGTTAAGACCTCGTACAAAGATAGCGAATACCAGGAAGTGAGCGTCAGAAACAAAAGGAAGAAAATGCTTCCTCTGTATGAAATTATACCAACTAATGTCTACACACAATGACAAGAGCTAAGTGAGAATAAAAAGAAAGATCTTAGAGAGTTATTGTCAAAAAAATTTATCCCAAGTTTTTATTCCGACTTTTATAACTCTATCCTTTAATAATATAAGTACATTTATTGATTACTGATTACATACCAAAGTTAATTTATAAAAGAAAGTTTCTTTAAGTTTAGTTTAGTTTAGTATTGTTTTATCTAATAAGTTGGATCACTAAGTAGTGCATTTTTTAAAGTAAGTTTGTTAGATTTTTTTATACCGAGTTTGTGGTAGGTATGTATATATTGATTTTATGTTTTTGATTTATAAAACCTATATATTTAAGACTGAGAAGTTAAACTTGTTATTTTTATGTTGTTTGTGAAGGATGCTGCAGTAAAAGATTGATTTACATATTTATTTCTTTTAATTATTCAAAAAAGGCAAATATTAAGTTACTTCACGATTTACTAATTTCAATAAAGTGACCCAATCTCTGAATGTGTTTTATTAAATTAATCATGTACAGACTAAATAATCAATGAGTCATTATAAATAATAAATAATTTAGAATGAAACAAGCTTATAAATGAATAGTGTACACGCATTAAAAAATATTTGCTTTACTTTTTATAATAAACTGACTTAACTTAGAATCTACTTTTTAGAATATTTTTAAAAAAATAACCGTTATTATTTATGGCATTATTTTTACTCAGGTCTAATCAATACTTAATCACCCGTTTAAAATACAAGCATTCTTGATTAATTAAAAATCAGTATTCATTTTATGCATCAACAAGTAGGATGAGTCCGCATAGCAAGATCTTCTTTTGCGATTTCCCAAAAAGTGTTGTTTTTTAGTTATGTTAGTATTCCATTAAGCATGCGAATTGTACTAGTTATTGAAAAAAATGGTCGCATTTTAAGTGAATCATACTAAATTCATTTATTAGCACTTATTAGCATATTTGGTGTTAAACCTGCCATACGAAGAAAAATGAAACCGTTACTTCATTTTATGATTCATATTATGATTCACCGACCCTTCTTAGACCCACTGTTACTATTATCACCGTTTTACGTACTAAAGATTTCAGCTTAAACTAAGCTGAAATCAGGTACACTACTCGACAGGTGAACTAGGGATTAGGGAAAGGTTGTATCAAATTCTTAGGTTCGAGAAGGGTCCCCTGGTCGACATGGAGGAGATGTCGTTGGCTGACGTGGAAGAGGCTCTACCCCAGCTGCAGAAGTCTTCAGTTCAGGGCGTGTTTGTGGATGCGCCGGCTTACGAGGCGCTGGATCAGCCAGACTTGGTCGACAAATTTAAGGCTCTGTTCAAAAAGGCCAAGGATCATGGTGTCAAGTGAGTGGCCCTATTTAAAAAATAAATCTATAACATTATAATAATAATAATATCTTGGGACAATCCACACACGGTCATCCGATCCCAAACTAGGCAGAGCCTGTACTATGGAAACCAGACAACTGATACTAAAACTTATATACTTTTTTTTTTTGTAAATACATACTTAAATAGATAAACAACACCCAGACACTTGGCGGGAATCGAACCCACGACCCATCGGTTAGCAGGCAGGGTGTCTGACCACTAGACCAACGAGCCCGTCAAACATACATTACATTATCAGTAATGTAAGTAGTGTGTATCTATGTGTGTGTATGGCTACGTTTAAGAGATTTAGCATACAATCTCGTATTTGACCAAATTACTTAAAGAACATAGAGACTAGCTTTAACAAAAAAACTGGCTCAATAAAAGGTAGTAATAATGTCGATTTTTGTTTGAGATTGCAAAATGAAAAGACAGGGTTCTTATTTCATATTACGTAAAAAATATATTTATTTCATCAAATGTAGCATCCAATCTATCTGCACCAAAATATTAAAAGTATTGTTCTAGTGGTCACACTAACAGGCGAGCACGAAAATATTCCAATTAATTTATCAGGTGGTAGGTAACTTTTACTAAGGACCTTCAAATTAGGTACCACCGCAGTATCTATCAGATATTCTGCCGCCAAGCAGAATTGTGTCGATCGTCTCGCTTGTTTTGTCTCTAGGTTGAAAAAAGAAGGTTGTAAAAAAGGTGGGGAGTGAATGGGCTAGACACTAAACAAAAGAGATATTGCAAAATCTTTGAACAACTAAAATTGTTTGCAGAGTGATAGTGGACCTGATTCCCAACTACGTGTCGACGGATCACCCGTGGTTCGTCCTCAGCCAGAACCGCACCAGCGGCTACGAGGACTACTTCGTGTGGGCCAACGGCGAGGGTATCGACCCGGCCACCAACAAGCCTAATAAAAAAAACAAATGGGTAAATATATTCACATTACATTGTAATAGTCATCATTAGAAGGAAGTGGTTGCCATAATCCTCACTTGGCAAGCGTCTTGGGGATCGCAGTATAGGTGGTAAGTAATCCAATAGACAGTTTAGTTATTTTTTTATTTCTTTATCAAAATACAAAAAACTGTTTCCACAGGTAAAACATAGAATTGACACTAATTTAAACCTCTGAGGTTTGTCAGTTATGCCAAGAAAATCTACACCAAGCTTAGTAGTGCACGTTAATGCGTAATTAAATATGAACATAATTAAGTACTTATATTAAGATAAATCCTGTATAATAATATTGTAAGTATTAAGTAAAAAAATAACAAAAGAAAGAGAACAAGCAACGGAACTACGTAAGAGCATCTGTGCGATATAAAAAATTAAATGTGATATCTATTGACCAAGATAATAAGATTTGAATTTTGCTTTAATATTGTTATGCGTAATATTGTCTTATATAGAAGAGGGTAGCTTATTTAAAAAACGAGGTACAAGGTACCGCGTATTTCGCTCGGCGTAAGTGTTGTTTGCTGGCGTTGTATGCAAACATTCACGAGCCACGGCTCTCGTAAATATATGATGTTCTATTTTTTTTATATTGTAAGTTACAAAAGTTTTCCTTGAGCAGATTATATTTAAATTGACTATGAACTGGCAGAATTTTGCAATGTTTAAAGAGCCCTATTTCGTTATCCTGAAATTGCAATTTAACACTATTTAGATGCTACTGCCCGTATTCTTGTTTACTCGTAATCGCCTCTTACGGACACGGGGACGGCGGTGCCAGAGGGCAGAACAGCTTTGACAGCCACCACTATCTCGTCCCTTATGCTGAGACTTTTGTACATTGACGGGTTTGTTCGCTGCGTCCCAGGTGTCAATGGAAGACGTGCCAGCTTGGACGTGGAACGAGCAACGCGGACAACATTACCTGCATCAGTATGGGGAGCGGCAGGCAGACCTCAATTTTGACAAACCTAATGTAGTGGAGCACTTCGACGGAGTCATCACCTCGTGGATGGAAGCCGGTGCCGCTGGCATCAGGTAGGAATCATTAGGTGGTAGGTTCCTTGAACAAGGAATCCCCTAGTTACCACCGCAGTGGCAGATAATCTGCCACCAAGCATTTTTTTTTTATTAAGTATGAGTACTGTTGGCCGCATAAGTCCATAACAGCTTTACTGGGCAAGAGGGCGAGCGCCCTCAGTGCTCCAAACACAAGGGTTGGAGTAGCGACTAGGTCAAGGGCACCTTCCTTCGGAGTCGCTGGACGCTCGGGGTGTGGGCCCTTTGAGCGTCCATTGAGTACGGCGGCGACTCCGAGGAGGACGGCGGCGGGGCTGCGACCCCCGTCCCCGTGAGCACAGTGACAGGTTCCCGGGGGGCTACAATGCGCCCCCCGGCGGCGGGCTCAAAGGCAAGGCACTGAGGGGCCCCTGGTGCAGATCCCACCGGAGAGCCCTGGGGTCCCCCCTCTCATGTGCCGATGCGACAGCCGCGGGGTTTTTAGTGGTTAAGAATCCCACATACCCCGGTCGAGCCCCACAGCTCCCGGGGATCTTTGGGTTTATCGAGTTTATCAATGGATCACAACGCGCCCCCACTAAGAAGAACCGGCAAGAAACTCAGAGAGGGAATGCATGGCGAAAAGCGGCAATGTGTAACTTTGTTTTGTTTTGGTTTGAAGGGCACTGTAGCTGGTGAAATTACCGGACAAGAGATTTTATATCTAATATACATATTTAGTATCTGCAATACGCTAGTGATTCTTCTGGTGTTGCGTCTATAGTATCTGCAGACTATGGTAGGTTTCTTGAACTGTCCAGGTAGGTACCACCGCAGTGTCAGATATTCTGCCGCCAAGCAGCAGTGTGTAAGCATTGCTGTATTCCGGTGTGAAGGGCACTGTAGCTGGTGAAATTACCGAACACAAAGACTCACTTCACTTCACTTTTTAAAAATAAAAAAAACATGGCCTCCATCGATGATTTTGCCAACAACGGAGTGTTTACCCACAGGGTAGTGATGATGGATTTAATACGACTCAATACCTAATGTCTTTAGGGTCGGCAACGTGCTAGTGATCCTTCTGGTGTTGCTAGCGTCTATAGGCTGCGTGACGGCTTACCATCAGGCGGGCCGCATTGCAGAGCATGCTTTTTTGCCACCTAGGTGGTATAAATAAAACTCTACTACGCCACTTGCCTTTGTCGTTTGCTAGATAAACATTCACGAACAAAATGACATCTAAAATATGGTTGCGGAGGTTGCAAACTTATCTGTGCTGGTGGCGGAAACGTGAACTAACGGGTTCATTATAAAAACGACGTGTAGTTTGACAGTTTCATATAGACAGTAGCGACATTCCTATCGGCAAAAATAATTTTGTCAGGCTGTGGCTTGTAAAGAAATAGCGACACAAGGGCGCTATTTCACGCTACCACTTTCTGGACCGTGACACCAAATCTAGTTTAAATATTATATCGATTGTTACAACATACAATTAAACCTGGTCGTGCAGGTTGAACAAGGTTCGCGAGCTGCTGGTCGACCCGTTATTACTGGACGAGCCGCCGGCCGCGGGCAGCGGAGTATCGGCGGGCGCCGACCACTCGCAGCGCGCCTTCTACCGGCACATACACACGCGCGACCAGCCGCGCCTCGACCCGCTGCTGGCGCGGTGGGCGGCGCTCGCCCGGACCACCGCCGGTACAGGTCAGTGCTCGTACTACCGGCACATACACACGCTCGCCCGGACCACCGCCGGTACAGGTCAGTGCTCGTACTACCGGCACATACACACGCGCGACCAGCCGCGCCTCGACCCGCTGCTGGCGCGGTGGGCGGCGCTCGCCCGGACCACCGCCGGTACAGGTCAGTGCTCGTACTACCGGCACATACACACGCGCGACCAGCCGCGCCTCGACACGCTGCTGGCGCGGTGGGCGGCGCTCGCCCGGACCACCGCCGGTACAGGTCAGTGCTCGTACTACCGGCACATACACACGCGCGACCAGCCGCGCCTCGACCCGCTGCTGGCGCGGTGGGCGGCGCTCGCCCGGGCCACCGCCGGTACAGGTCAGTGCTCGTACTACCGGCACATACACACGCGCGACCAGCCGCGCCTCGACCCGCTGCTGGCGCGGTGGGCGGCGCTCGCCCGGGCCACCGCCGGTACAGGTCAGTGCTCGTACTACCGGCACATAACTACTGGCTTCCCCCTTCTGATACTAGATACCGACCAGTACTCGGTAGTGCTACTTATTAGGTATTTTGTTTCTTTGGATGATAGGTCCGTTTTGCTCTTAAAACCAGGAAGAACTTAGTTTTTCCTCTTGATACTACCAGTTGGTACATTCTCCTTTGCTCCTTTTAATACTAGGTCCCGGTCAATACTCCAGTTCTTCTCTAGCTGTAGGTACCGACCATAACTACTTTTGATGTCGATCAGCGAACAGCGTAGACGGTATTTTACCGAACATTGGTATAGCCAAAGCGCCTCATAAATCAGAATTTTAATTGACCTATATAATTATTATTATTTATTAAAGTAATAATTTATTTTACTATAAAAAAAAATGACGTCAAAACGGCGTAGCCTTATAAGGCGGTGTGATCATAGCCAGAGTTACTCGTGCACACACAAAAAAAATGTATACAAGTATTTTTTTAGTCTGTTAAAACAAAACTTAATGTTTTAACAGGCTAAAAAAATATCCTCCTATAAAAAATTCTAATTAAATTTGTTGCGGGTTCCAAGACAATTCAGCGTTTTCCCCCGGGACTCGCCAAGGGTTAAACCTTGGTGTGGTGGGATTAGTCCCATATAAAAAAAGACTCAAATACTTGAATACATTTTTTTTGTTACACGTTTTAGCCCACAGTCGTGTAGATTGCCATCAGGCTAACGTCTTACTTCCCTTGTCACTAAGTCGAATTTCCATCCACACAGACGACATAGTGTTCACAATGCAAGAGCAAGAGGTGCCAGAGCTGTTCCTGTTGGCCCGCAACGCGACCGCGCTCGCGGCTCTGCGGCCCAAATCCGCGGCCCCGGTACTAGTGCAAGACGACGTCACTACCGTCGCTGAGTACATCAATGAACGACTGAACGACAGCCGTTGGCCGCTCATACAGGTAGCTACATAAATAATATATCAGGTTACTTTGAGAACTGATTTGAATTTAAACATAACGGTTTTTTTTTATTTTGACTTTTCCGACTTTTCGAATGCCATGCAGCATCCGTGGTCACGGGAAGATTGAAATGTTGAATGTCTTTAATATGGCATATTTATCTAAGTACCTTCCGTATCCTATTGTTGGCTATGTAAAAATAAACGCTTGGGATTCTGTGATAATTAAAAATTAAGTCAAAAATTCTTTTGTCTCTTTCTATCATGACAAAAAAGACAAGCCCGCTGAGTTCCTTGCCGGATTTTCTCAGTAGCGGCCGCATTACGATCCGGTGGTAGTTTGTTTAAAATGAGTTTTGTGTAAGTGCTTCCGTGGGGCCTATACATAATAAAGATGTTTTGACGTAGACTAAAGTTGAATTAAAAGAAAACTGGTGTTAAAAGAAAAAAATGGGTAAATAAATAAAAACAGTTTGAATAAAACCAGGGTTCCCAAGACGAAGATGTATATTCAAAACTAATTTGCTACCATACTAATTGGTGTGCATGCAACCATACCGCGATGCACAAACCAATACAACGCCATCTATTGATAAGATTCTAAAACTGTAAAAACTGGACACAGTTGAAATAAAGCGCAGGTGGAGCAGCGCGGGACATCTAGTTTCCCCTCTATATTTTGTGTTTTTATATTACTTAATGTTTGTACAATGGAATCGATGAATTTCAGCTAAAAGCGTCCTCGGAAATGGAAAGCGAGGTGGCAGCATTGGCGCTGCTGTTGCCGGCTGCTCCTGTACTACAGCTGAGTCAGCTGAGTGAAGACAATAACGCTACTAAAGTGAGTTGATATAATTAACACGATATTATGTGGAATGCACGCCACGCGTCTCCACAGTTACCTACCTATACTGCGATCCCCAAGATGCCTGCCAAACATCGCGATTATGACAACCCCTCCCTTCTAAGGGGGAGGTCTGATGATGACTGGTTTCATCATGATGATGATGATGATAAGTTGGGTCAAAAGTTCCTAAAAATAAAACAGTTTATTTTTTTAAAAGAAGATTGTCATTTTTATAAACATCATTTTTCTTTCTTGTGAGTACATTTCATGGTTCATCGTAATTTATATTTGCGCAGAGCGAGCTGTTGTCGACGCTAGTGGCGCTCCGTATCGACGCGAGCGTACAACATGGACAATATGCCCTCGCGCCGCTACCGCCGCGGAACTCTACCGACAACAAGCTTCTAGCTTGCGCCAGGTAACACTATTATCTATAGAATCGCTAATAGACAATGAAACACAACACACACGCTCAGTACATGGTGTAAGGGACCACGCACCGAAAACGTTTATATAAGATTTCAAATAACGTCCGTTACAACATTATGAAAACTATTTATATGGAACTTGACAATGACTAAGTTGTTAATTTTCGAGCATGTAATGAATGCGTGCGGAATATTTTTTTTTTTTAATTACATTGCTAATCTTGCACAAATAAGTTATTTATTGTTTTTAAATTGAAATTAGGCTTTATTATTATACCGAGTGTTGAAATTTTTCATCGGCTTTTTCATGAATTTCCAAAAAAAATGCCTCTTTTTTAAAATAACATTAGTATAATGTTATACTAATACAATACTACTATAATGTTATAGTATAATGTTATACTAATGTTATTTAAAAAAAGAGGCATTTTTTTTGGAAATTCATGAAAAAGCCGATGAAAAATGTCAACACTAGAATGTTCAGAATCATGTACTGGATCCCTGGTATCGGTTTTCGGTACCGCGCCCTTACACCCAGTAAAACTTTATTTACATTTGGTAACTTGAAGGAGAACGAAAGCTATTTCTATCGCTGTATCTTAAAACATAGCACCACCGCAGTGTCAGTTATTCTGCCGCCAAGCAGCAGTGTGTAAGCACTGCTGTGTTCCCGTGTGAAGGTCATTGTGGCTGGTAAAATTACCGAACGTCTTGAAGCTCAGTGTCAGGATGTCATCAAGCCTTTTATTATGTTTCGTTTTTGGTTCCTCGGGCTTTTACACCCGGACTTTTAAATGGCTTGCATGGGGACGAATCCAACACGTAGATATCAAATAATGAAATGGAACGCACCTGTAAGAATCAACTGCTGGAAATAAGATATAAACAGCAGTTGACTCTGACAGGTGTAGGGACTATTGTAAGTGTATGGAAAGATTTCTTGATTTATTGAAGTGGGTTAGGTGGACTGAACACAGGGCAATTTTAAAAGACCTGGATCACCTGCCATAATTAGTAGGTACACTAATTATATTTTGGCAAGTGTTGACTCGTCACCCACTTTATTATGAAGTCATTATTGAACCGACATCCAGCGTTTACTCCCAACAAACACTCGGTATCGCTTTTACTCTGTCCCGACGCCATTGCCCTTAATTACATGGTCCACAGTATTAAAAAAGTGAAAGTAATATTGCAACTTCCTCGCAGGTGGAAGCCGGGTCACACTGGGTACGTGGCGGTACTGAACCCTACTGCGACGTCCCTCAGGGCCAACCTGACGTCGCTGCCCTCCGTGCCCGCCACCCTCACGGTCTACCACGTGTCGCATCAAGCCAAATTGCAAGCCAAGTGAGTTTTATTCATATGTCAGATTAGAAACTATGTACAATCGAAGAACGCAAATATTTTTTGTTATCTCTTCGATCCAGACATTTGCTGCCTTTTATTCTTTATTACTTGACTGGAGCAGAAAGAGGATTATGTTTTTCGACAGAATGGTACATACATATTTACAAACAGTGTGTTTATGTATGCGTTTCTTTGGCATGGCCTAGCTTCGTCTTAGGGTGCGTCTCCACTGAAGCGGAGCTGGGTGGAGCGGAGCGGAGAAAAGCAGTAAAAGGTGACGAGTGTTTCACTCGAAGTGGAGTGGGGCGGAGCTGGGCAGAGCGAAGCTATAATGGAACTCCCTCCAGCCCAGGGCATCGTGTTCATACGTTATTTGAAAGTCCGCTCAGCTCCGCTTATGTTCAGCTCGGGGCAGCATGTTCATATATGTATGTTACTTGAAAGTCCGCTCCGCTAAAACTGTTTCCACTGAAGCGGAGCGGAGATTGCGAGCACTGTGATTGGCCAATTCATGGTCCGCTCCGCCCAGCTCCGCTTCATTAGAAACGCACCCTTATTTGTGGCAATAAATCTGTACAATAAATAGATATAAAAAGGTAATAGGTGCACTAATATTGCCTGCTTTGATGATATGATATAGTCATTTATGTAATGATCGAATTAGATTGCATTGATTTCGTATTAATCCTTATTTACCTATTTATACCTTCACGATTGTTCCAGTCACTCCAGTACCTTGGCGAGGGA
This sequence comes from Furcula furcula, assembly GCA_911728495.1. Classification (NCBI taxonomy): domain Eukaryota; kingdom Metazoa; phylum Arthropoda; class Insecta; order Lepidoptera; family Notodontidae; genus Furcula; species Furcula furcula. The sequence continues at coordinate 18,942,876 of OU452262.1, read as the reverse complement.
CGACGTCCTTGTGCCTGCCAAGTCCACCGTGGTCTTGAACTACGCGCCGGAGACGACCGCTGAAAAATAAGTAACTAACTCGTGTAGAGATATGTTTCGTCGGCCCCAATGTATCAATGTGGGACGAATTGATTTGCATTCACATTTTCAACTTTGAAATATTAATATATTGTGTAAAGCATTATTAGTGCCTAGTTTTATTTCACATCTATTCCTCGGATTGATTGTGAGAGTTATCATGTGTATCGTGTACCCACCGTAAATAGTGATGCGAACTAATATTTGCGTTTGTTGTCCGTGGTACCACCAGAGATAAATTAATTAGATTTAAATAATATATCAGTATTTTTGTTCATTTTATAATCGTTTACTTTGTATATTGGTTGGACTGTTTGTATTGCACAACACTACACATGAAATTTCAAATGTGTGATTTTCTATATATCTATGCCCAGAATATACTAGAGATGTGGTATTGAGTAATAAAATCGACAAATTATTACCAGAAGTAGCATAAAATAGTAGGTGCATAATCTTGTGCTTTATCTTGTGTGAGAATATAAATGTGGTTTAGACAGGTGTGCTTTGCACAAAGGGTGAGGGTCAAGTCCTGTGCTACCACAAAACCTTTCTACCGTCATTGTTATAAAATATGTTAGCACGAAACTAGTCTTTATAGCAGACACACACTTACGCGTCTTTAAGACTGGGTTCAGAATATAAATAAAACACGTTGTTACAAAATAGTAAAGTACATTTAATATTCCAATAACATCTGCATTGTTAATACCGTTTTAAAAAGCATAATTCATTTGTACAAATATCAATTGCCTTAAAAAATCTTTCGATTATACCATTAATTACTTAATATATTAATAATTAGGTCCCGATATTCGTTATGGCATGTACACACTATATTAGTCGACATAGCAAAAAGTCTAATTTTAGTGGTCTTTCAAAATTTCCAGTTGAACTGTTCGTAAAATAATATTAATTTATCAAACATAAGTGTCGCTGTTCCTATTGTAACTGCCGAACTTATAAAACGTGAATTAGTTTTAATTATCACTAATCTCGTCCTTAATTTTGACACTATGCCAATTATTACTTTATACTCTGTGAGTGGAGTGGATCCTTTACTCAATAATGGAAAATAACCATAAACGGTTTAGAGCTAGATATTATCTCTTACTTAAAAATAGAACATAACCATAAACGGTTTAGAGATGAAATTTTAAAAAAAGCTAAATGAGAATTAACGTTAATTGACGTTTATGAGTGTGGCAGTAAAACTATTATTCATATTATATTCTCATCTATTTAATCATGAAATTAGATTTAAAACAAAACTACGCCCGGAATTGTCTACAAAACATAATCTAGTGGACTATCCAGCTTACACAAATTCGTAATTTCGTCAGATTCAGATTAGGTAGTGGGATTAGGTGGCCTTAAGCAGGCCTGCTAACATTCCTCATCAATGAACAGTGCCGACGTCATATGGTAAACAAAAAAGATTACCGTACAAATAGTATAATAAATAATTGTGGCCAAACACATTCGCAGCAGAACGTCGTGAACGCTGAACGAATTGGTCACTCGCTTTCGTTCCCACTGGCCCATCACTCATATACCGGTATATTAGGAGCCAATACGTCAAAAAATATTTTAACTAAATAGAAAAGCGTGTATGTGAATACGCATTGCAGAAACGTGTCGAAATAAGACCAGCTCGATGGTTCGTCAGTGAATGTCAATTTATCCATTCTGTTATAGGAACTTATTTTAGAATACTGTAGGCGAGAGAGCACGGAATAGTCGAGTAATTTTATAACTAAAATTAGTACAGCCTGTCGTCATCAATCACCAATCGATTACGAATGACTGGTTATCTGATTAACAAATCGTTATCCAGTCACCAACAATCGTTAACCAGTCACCAATAATCGTTAACCAGTCGCCAATTTATCGTTAATCGCTAATTACGGACACTAAAATTAGTATACAGCCAATAATCACGACTGAGCGACTGCAATTTGTCGTCATCAATCACCAATCGATTACAAATGACTGGTTATCTGGTAAATAAATCGTTAACCAGTCACCAATAATCGTCAATTTGTCGTTAATCGCTTACTACAGACACCAATTGGCAAATAAAGCGGTCGGCAACCATTTGGTGACGGCAACCGCTCGTCAATGTGATTTATGTGGTTATCTACGTTTGGCGGCCGGTTTAGGTTTATTGAACTGGAAGTTGGCACACTTGGGTATGTGCCGCTCGGCCGCGGATTTGTTGAACCGTCGGTTACAGTGCGGACATTGGACGTAGTCCGGGTTCTCCGATGGCGGCGGTGGCGGCAAGTCGCTTAGTTTACCTGTGGATAATAAATGGTAAATAGTTTTATAATAGACGTCCAGTGCTGAATGTAGGCCTCCCCCTCCCCCTTTTGGGGTCGCCGTGTTCCCCACGCTTGGCAGGCTGCCCACTGTTGAATATAAGCCTCCCTCTTTTGGGGGTTGTCGTAATTCCCAGGCTTGGCAAGTTGTCCACTGTTGAATATAGGCCTCACCCTTTTGTGGGTTGCCGAAATCCCATGCTTGGCAGGCCGTCCACTGCTGAATGTAAGCCTCCCCCTTTTGGGGTTGCCGTAATCCCCACGTTTGGCAAACATCTTGGGGATAGCAGTAATATATTTAGTTGGATATGACTTGGGAAGACGCAGCTACCCCGCTTCTGGTTCATCCTTAGTCACCTTCTACGACACCCAACGGCGCGGCGAACCCATGCTTATCCGGACACCCCCCCACCAAGATTATCATCATCATCATCAGCCTACAGTCGTCCACTGCTGGACATAGGCCTCTCCAATATCACGCCACTGACTACCAAGATAATTCTGGGAAAAATTATATTCTTAGAATAGATAGTGTTGGTTTAGTAGGTAAGTACACACATCAAAAGTGTCTAGGGATCAAGCATTTTTGGGCAAAAAAATGGGCAGAAGAACAATGGCGTTTCGTGTGCTTTTCTGATGAGTCTCGTTTTGGTATGAGACCGGATACAAGACGTATACGACACTGGAGAACCCCTGGACGCCAACAGCGATTAAAATCCTGCCAGGAAGTCCATCCTTATAGTGGTGGAACCATCATGGTATGGGCGGGTATTTGGATCGGCGGAAGAACTGAGTTGATTTGGATCAGAGGCAACCTCAACGCTCAAATTTATGCTGAGACGATTGTATCAGACGTCATCGTTCCTCTACAAGTGCAAATCGGTCCCTTATTTCAGTTAATGCATGATAATGCACGACCGCACACCGCAAGAGTTGTAAGACAGACTCTCGCCGCAGCTAACATCAATGTCCTGCCCTGGCCTGCTCAGTCGCCAGACTTGAACCCGATTGAGCATGCATGGGATATGCTACAGAGAAGAGCTCTGCCGAATATGGAGGGTATCCAGTCGCAAGAAGACCTTTTTTTGTTGTTGCAACGAACATGGGCGGCCATTCCACAGCGTGATTTGGATGAACTCATTTTGAGTATGCCAAACCGATGTTCTTGTGTTGTTAGTGTTCGCGGTAGAAACACGGATTATTAATTGTTTAAGTTACCCAATAAAATTTTAAAGAAAACTGTTATTTCAGTCTTTTTTTCGAACTTTTGTGTTAGTGGTTCAAATGTCAAAAATCCCTTTATTAGGAAAATGGCAAATTTCTTTATTAATGCAAAGGTGACTTGGTTTATCGTTACTGTGACAAACGAAAACACTTTATTTGATGAATCCTTAAAGAAAATTTTAATTAATATCAATCAGGAGAAAAGTTATTGCAAAAATATATGTTGATCCCTAGACACTTTTGATGTGTGTATATAGGGTTACAGGAAAAGTCGTGCTAGATCCGTTAAGGGCGTGAAGTACCCATCATTTCTGACTTATTTCACTATGAAACACCCCACCCTAAACTTAACCCTTTTCGAGATTTTCGACTTTAAATTTTTTATTGAAAATTGCCGATTTTTAGGCTATTAAATTTTATTTTGTTTAAGTTAAGTTTGTTTTTTTTTTTTTACTTTTTTTTTATTTTGGTTAAGTTTAGGGTGGGGCGTTTCATAGTGAAATAAGTCAGAAATGATGGGTACTCCACGCCCTTAACGGATCTAGCACGACTTTTCCTGTAACCCTGTATATTTTTTGTCAACTATGAACTAACCTCCCGCTTTAAGATGCGCCTGCACCTGTTTCGCAGCGCGTATCGCCTGGATGAATTCCTCGTGTTTCTGTCGCCAGCTGCTATTCAGATTTTTGTTTATTTTCGTGGACGACGGAGTGTTCTTGCGAAGTTGTTTGATGAACGGTTCCGCTTCTGTGCCCTGTAGGGTTTTGTGTATATTTTTAGTGACCTGACAACACAAAGTAGTACAAAATTGTGAACAATAGAATATAGGTGTACTGTCAGGCACGAGAAGTGAAGACAGAAAATTCAACCAATTGGGTGATCTAGCAGAACGTCGTGTTTCGGTAAAATGAAACAAACGTGATGGTGCCTTTGAAAATCAAGTAAAATGTCATATTACGGATAGTGTCATTTTTAATTAATACATGGGTTTTTGGCGTGCATTGGCAGGGATACGACATATCTATTATCCATGGTTTATAATATCATTGGGTGTAGTAGTAGTAGTACCTACATATAACACATAGATTCTGATAAATGGACATCGTCATTAGTAAAGAGTAACTAGTAATTTTGTTTTGTTTCTTTATCTTTTACTTAATAAATCATTATCTCGTTACTTACTGCCGCACTAACAAAAATTAATTAGGGATAAAACTTAGCAATATTTTTAACTAGCGGCCCATCCCAGCTTCGCACGGGTGGTATCAAAATGTAAGTTTAGATATGGATTAATGCTGTATTGCTTAAAATCACTTCGTAAATAAGCCTCATAAAAAGTAAAGGATAAAAAAATGGCTATTGTGGGTTATCCCTAAGAACTTTTTTGTAGACCTTGTTAAGGAGTACAATACTGTAGTACATTATTTTGATCTATCTCGTAGGGTTCAGCCAACGTTTGCAATGTAAGCGCAAAAAAAATGTGTTTATTTACGACATAACACTAGAAACCTCTAAAATTATCAGTGTTTCTCTACTATATTATGCATGTATTATACATATAAACCTTCCTCTTGAATCACTCTATCTATTAAAAAAACCGAATCACAATCCGTTGCGTAGTTTTAAAGATGTAAGCATACATGGGGACAGACCGACAACGGGAAGCGACTTTGTTTTATTCTATGTAGTGATCTATTTCGATTTTCGATGCCGTGTACGCTTATGTTCCGTCTGACGGCTACAAGATATCTACTCGATTTCACAAAGTTTAAAGTAGGTATTAATTGGCTTCCAGTAGCGAAATAATCCAATTTCAAGAACTGGATTAGTGATAATTAACACTAATTTAAGTTTGTGAGTGCGCTAGTTAGTGTAGGTTTCAATACAACCTTCGGAGTCGCTGGACGTTCGGGGTGTGGGCGCTTTGAACGTCCATTGAGTACGGCGGCGACTACGAGGAGGACGGCAGCGGGGTTGCGACCCCTGTCCCCGTGAGCACCGTGCTACAATGCGCCCCCCGGCGGCGGGCTCAAAGGCAAGGCACTGAGGGTGCACAGATCCCACCGGAGAGCCCTGGGGTCCCCCCTCTCATGTGCCGATACGACAGCCGCGGGGGTTTTAGTGGGTAAGAATCCCACATACCCCGGTCGAGCCCCACAGCTCCCGGGGATCTATGGAAGATTTCCCCCGCGTCAAAAAAAAAAAAGGTTTCAATACAATCCATCGAGTACGGCGGCGATTCAGAGGAGGACGGCGGCGGCGCGGCGGTGGCATTGTGTCCCCGTCCCCGTGAGATCCGGCTACGGTCTTAAAGGCAAAGCAGAGACGCAGATCCCACTGCAAAACCCCAGGTCACCCCTTTTATGTACCTACCGATGCGAAGCGATAGATAAGATAGAAATCCAGATACCCCGGTTGACATCCCACCCCACCAAAAAAACTGGTTTCAATACAAAATGTAGGTACTAAAACTAAAAGTTCAGAGCAATAAATAAAAAAATTGTATGTAAGTAGGTGCTTGCCTTATAACTTTGAGCGGCAGTTCCCTGCAGCGGTGAGTTAAAAATAATGTTAATGTTATTTTGTGCCCATCTTGTATAAGTAGACTGTAGAGTTAGTTTGAATTCGAAAGCGTCATTTGAGAGTGAGATAGGAACAAAATACTCTCATCTATACATTGTATATGAAATTACTTGTCCTGACTGACTGACTGACTGATTCATCAACGCACAGGCCAAACCGCTGGACCTAGAAAACTGAAATTTTGACAGTAGGTTCTTCTTATGTCGTAAGCATCCACTAAGAAAGGGTTTTTGAAAATTCCACTCTTAAAGGGGTTAAATGGGGGTGGAAAGAAAAATTGCGGGCGTAGCCGCAGGGAATTGCTAGTCATGTAATGTAAATCAAAGAATTTTTGAGCGCATTGACATGAATGTTATAGAGTTATGAGTTATTGCTAAGGTAGCCCAGTCAGTAATTTCTTTTACTACAGTGCTGTTCCGGTGTGGGACACGGCATTGTTTACACACTGTTTCTTTACGGCAGAATGCCGAACACTATATGGTGCGCACTTCGACGATCTCTTGAATAAGGAACCATCCCCCCTAGACAATGTAACATTCTACAATCGCTATCGCTAAAAGAAAGTTTAAAAATGTATGAGAATGACATATGTCATCGAAAAATCACGTGACACATTGTAGGGAATTGACACCGTTAGCGAATGAAGAAATAGATTCGCTATGAAGCGATTGCATCTTGTCTAGGCCCTCAGGTTGATCCCATGTTTTTGTTAAAATGTAAACTTACTTCTAAGAAAAATTGTAATATTACTAACACATTTACTAAAAAAAATCGGCTCTAAACAACATTAAAATGATCTTTCTACGTAGGTTTTTTAGTAACCCTAAAAAAACCTCGGCAAACAAACTAATTTTTTTTTGCTATCTAAGTTGTTACACGAATTATTATTGTAAAATAACTTTAATAGGGCCAAAGAAGGTATGGGAACCCTCGGCGCGTAAGTCCGACACGCATTTGACCTTTTTTTTTTGTATAACTATTGTAGGCCAAAAATCAGGCTAAAAATACCACAACACCTTTTTCGTCGTCGGGAAGGAACTCTTCAAAAGGTCGATCTCCGTACGGGTGAAGGCCGGATTATGAGAGATTTGTATCCAATAAAATCCCCGCGGTAGCCGTCCAACGACGCAACGTAGAGTCTCAGGGCAGTCCGTTCAGACTTCGCCAGAGCCGAACGCTCGCTAACTAACTAACTAGACCACGTCTCCTGCAGAGCATGCTTGCTCACCTCGGAACTCTTGCAGTACTATACTCCATCCCAAATAAGCTTGAAGGCGATTACAAGTTCGTTTGCGGCTCAATAACTACATAACGCATACATTGTCAACTAGGCGCGTCAGCAAAAACAACTTTGTATTACATACCGTTTTGCTGCCGCGTTAACGGTCAAATATACAGCGGGGGTGTTTTATGACTGCATAATAAAGTTGTAATCGCCTTCAAGCTTATTTGATTTGGAGTGTACATAGTACCCGCTAAGTAAGTTCACTCACTGCAAGTCTATGCTTCAGCGCGTCGAACGGCTTCCTCTTCTTCGCGTGACTCTTCTTGCATATCTCTGTGTGCTTGGCGATGCGGTCGGAGGCGAAGTGGCGACCGCAGATGGCGCACGCCTCGCCGGAAGCGGAAGCGGAGGTGGGCGAGGAGAGCGCGGCGCTGCTAGCCGCCGTACTGCGCGGCTTGACCGCTGAACCACCACTGACAGCGGTCTGACGGTCGATTAAAAAACCGGTTAGAAAATTTTCTCTAAATAACCATGAAGGTAATAAAAGTGTGTTAAAAAAATTAAAGATGGAAATAAAACCTACCGGTTGCTGTTTTCTAGGTACCTGAAAGGTAACATAAAGTAAATTAATTACAAAAAAATGTATAAATACTTAATACACTTACATAATATAATTTTATACTTGGTAATAACAAATGCATGCGGCAAATCTATATATCTATACTTATAATAAAACTGTAACAGGTCCAATTCTGTACATTGAAGATATTTTGAAAATTATATTTGGAGGGCATTCTATAACCGATACTGAGGCCGAAAATGTAATTTTTTTAATTTTTGTCTGTCTGTCTGTCTGTCTGTCTGTCTGTCTGTCTGTCTGTCTGTATCACGGCTGAGCATCACGCCGAAACTACTGAATGGATTCAAATGAAACTTGGCATGATTTGAGATCTTACTACGAGGTAGGACATAGGATACTTTTTATCCCGTAATCTAGCACGGTTCTTTTGGGAGAGGGGATTAAAGTCAAAATGGGTACTTGGTTATACGCTTGGTCCGATTTTATCAATTTTTCTTTATAGTATAATAAATAAGGAAACACTCATAGAGAGTTGTTATCAAGGTTTTGTAATCGATCGGGTTAAGCAACGTTAGGTAAGGTCATTAAATAGATGGGTGACCGTTTAACGCTATTGGGACTAAACGGGTCCGTGCTTCGTAGAGCAAGTAAAAAGTGTGTCCCAGTTTTTAACCGACTATAAAAAAGGAGGTTATGTATTCGATGCGAATGTCTGTTAGTAAAAATAGCGCAGGCGGAGCTGCGTGGGTCAGCTAGTGCATACATAAAATCCGCTGCTGCGCTTTTATTGTTTTATATGGATTTACAAAGCAGCGCTGCAGCCGCGCTGCAAATTTGAATTTACTCTAATTGCCAAATCTACAATCGTCAATTAAAGTTAATGATCATTAATCTATTTTTTGAAATTGCATTATTTCGATACTCGAAGCCCATTAATACTTGATACGCAGAGATAGTGAGTAGAGATATGAATTATCTCGTGTTCAATAATCGAAATTAATCATAAACGGTTTCGACAGTCGAAATAAATAGATTTCAAAAAGTGACTTAATTAGAATTAAAGTTAATTGGCGTTTGTGAGTGCAGCAGTAAGTCTCTGGATGCCGTGTGGTTTGACCAATAGTGATCCACCATCGACATGACTCAATAGGAATCATTTGCCAAGGTGTGGGGAAAAGGATATTAATTAAGTAATTCATAAAGTATCTATAATGCGACCATACGTTCCGTTTTGAAAAGGACCGTCCCGTTTTCTAGTACTCTCTAAAATACAAAATTAAGTTCGATCATATTAAAACAAAACTGTTAGGTAAATAAAAAAAAATAAGAAAAATAAACTTGGATATCGAATAACCGCGACGCACAGTTGGTGAACTTCTGTACATATTATTTGTTTTTACCCAATGATATTTTACTAATTGACTAAGGAATTGTATTGTATATACACACATCAAAAGTGTCTAGGGATCAACATATATTTTTGCAATAACTTTTCTCCTGATTGATATTAATTAAAATTTTCTTTAAGGATTCATCAAATAAAGTGTTTTCGTTTGTCACAGTAACGATAAACCAAGTCACCTTTGCATTAATAAAGAAATTTGCCATTTTCCTAATAAAGGGATTTTTGACATTTGAACCACTAACACAAAAGTTCGAAAAAAAGACTGAAATAACAGTTTTCTTTAAAATTTTATTGGGTAACTTAAACAATTAATAATCCGTGTTTCTACCGCGAACACTAACAACACAAGAACATCGGTTTGGCATACTCAAAATGAGTTCATCCAAATCACGCTGTGGAATGGCCGCCCATGTTCGTTGCAACAACAAAAAAAGGTCTTCTTGCGACTGGATACCCTCCATATTCGGCAGAGCTCTTCTCTGTAGCATATCCCATGCATGCTCAATCGGGTTCAAGTCTGGCGACTGAGCAGGCCAGGGCAGGACATTGATGTTAGCTGCGGCGAGAGTCTGTCTTACAACTCTTGCGGTGTGCGGTCGTGCATTATCATGCATTAACTGAAATAAGGGACCGATTTGCACTTGTAGAGGAACGATGACGTCTGATACAATCGTCTCAGCATAAATTTGAGCGTTGAGGTTGCCTCTGATCCAAATCAACTCAGTTCTTCCGCCGATCCAAATACCCGCCCATACCATGATGGTTCCACCACTATAAGGATGGACTTCCTGGCAGGATTTTAATCGCTGTTGGCGTCCAGGGGTTCTCCAGTGTCGTATACGTCTTGTATCCGGTCTCATACCAAAACGAGACTCATCAGAAAAGCACACGAAACGCCATTGTTCTTCTGCCCAATTTCTGTGTTCAAGAGCCCATTGATATCGAATCCTAAGATTGTGCATTGCTATAGGTGGTACCCGTAGCGGTCTTCGGGAATGAAGGTTCACTTCATGCAAGCGGTTTCTGACTGTTTGGTCGCTAATTAAGTACGCTGAACATGGTTAGTACAGTTAATGCATGATAATGCACGACCGCACACCGCAAGAGTTGTAAGACAGACTCTCGCCGCAGCTAACATCAATGTCCTGCCCTGGCCTGCTCAGTCGCCAGACTTGAACCCGATTGAGCATGCATGGGATATGCTACAGAGAAGAGCTCTGCCGAATATGGAGGGTATCCAGTCGCAAGAAGACCTTTTTTTGTTGTTGCAACGAACATGGGCGGCCATTCCACAGCGTGATTTGGATGAACTCATTTTGAGTATGCCAAACCGATGTTCTTGTGTTGTTAGTGTTCGCGGTAGAAACACGGATTATTAATTGTTTAAGTTACCCAATAAAATTTTAAAGAAAACTGTTATTTCAGTCTTTTTTTTGAACTTTTGTGTTAGTGGTTCAAATGTCAAAAATCCCTTTATTAGGAAAATGGCAAATTTCTTTATTAATGCAAAGGTGACTTGGTTTATCGTTACTGTGACAAACGAAAACACTTTATTTGATGAATCCTTAAAGAAAATTTTAATTAATATCAATCAGGAGAAAAGTTATTGCAAAAATATATGTTGATCCCTAGACACTTTTGATGTGTTTGTGTAATATCATTGTTTTTACCGCTCTATACACATTTTTTTATTGGTAGAAATAGGCCGAAGTCCCGCGTTTTGAGCCAAAATAAAAATGGTAAATAGTATTGGTTTAGGACTCACCGGGTTGGCACCTCGCTGCATGGCCCCTCGGGCCCTATTGCTTTCCGTCACCTAGACACAACACATAATAATATTATAGTATTTCACGAAAATTTTCTATACAATACGTAAATGATTATACAATAATTTAGAAAATATTTTGACAAAAATATAACGTCAAAATAATAGCAAGTGGCGTTATGTCACATGGAATTTGAATTTAGAACTGTCATGATTTTTAATTGCCAGGAACTTGTGTCAACAGTGGAATCGGAATAAGCCTCGAATAAAGGTTTACATGTTAAAGTAGTTATCGCAAAAAATACAGATTTCAAAGAGTAGTACTTAAACGCGAATGATGAATTTTTAAGTAAACATTTCTATATATTCAAATATTCTCCCCTGTACAATCTCTGTTTCGATTCAGTTTCTTTCCTCATGAGAAGTGCCTTCCTAGCACTCGGCTGCGAACTCATTGCACCATTTGCACACTGCATAGAGGTGTTCGCCGCAAAGCTTGAAATCGATGGACGGTGGGCCGAAGACCTGCATCGAGAACGGCGGCGACTCCGAGGCGGGGAGCGACCCTCGTCCCCGTGAGCACTGTGTGCAGGTTCCCGCCTCCCGGTAGCGTGCTCAAACGCTAGGCACTGAGGGTTACCTGGTGCAGTTTCTACCAGAGAACCCAGGTTACTACCCACATAGAGATACCTACTAAGTAAAATATCGACTTTGAAGATTATATTTATGGTACTTACCGCATTATCGCTGATCGCTCTTCTTGGCGGAGTGGCGGCTTGTGGCTTAGTTTTTGCTGGACTAGCTCTCGTAGCCGGACTTCTAATTTATTTAAAAAAAAAAACATAAGATGGAGCGTTCTTTCGCTACGTATTCGTACAAACTGGACATGTACAAGGGTTCAATGCATCATCAACAACCCAACCATACCTTCCATAGCCATCACTTTTGTATTCATACGTTTATTAAAAAAATAAATAAAATATACAGTCGAATTGAGAACCTCCTCCTTTTTTGAAGTCAGTTAAAACGGGGTATACCTACGGGTGCCTACGGTATGTATTCGGCAATGACGTCAAGATGGAATGATAATAGAAAGGTATACAGTACACACCACACAAGATTTAAATAAACAACTTTATTCATAGAGTAAGATGTACTATTAGTTTCGATTATCGATATAGACCGATTTCAAGAACTAGATTTGAAATAATTAACATTAATTAATGTTTGTAAGCCGTGGGGTGTCCGGGTAAGAATAGCACCCACCCATCTCCTCCCGTTGGGTGTCCGTAAGAGACGACTAAGGGAAAACAAGAAGACGGGCAGCAGCGTCTTTCTATTGGATTACCTACCATCTATACTGCGATCCCGCCGGATCGAAATGGAAAATCACTGTAGATGCCCTCTGCCCCACCTAGGGGACATAGGAACTGAAATGATACTGCGATCCCGAAGCCACCTGCCAAGCGTGGGAATTATGGCAACCCCTCCCTTCTAAAGGGGAGGCCTTTGTTCAGCTGTGGACGTTTCGACTGCTGATGATGATGTTTGTAAGCGCGGTAGTTAGAAAGACGTACCTCCGCGGTGGTGGTGCTTTCTTTGCCTCAGCAGGGGGGTCCGGAGACCGTGGCGGGGGTGCTTTCTTGGCTTCTATAGGGGGGTCCGGGGAACGCGGCGTGGGCGCCGGTGCTAGTGCCTCCGGGAACGTTTCATTCTCCAACAAGTAATTGTTCTCCGCCTTGTCCACCTCGTCCATGCTCGCGAGAGTCGTGGGAATCAACTCGCCGTTGCTTTGTGGCAACTGAGGACATTTTTAACACGCTTTTATTAGCTTGACCTGTATGTATGTAACTATGATGGTAATGGAATCTTGCGATGCAATTTTAACCCACTTCTACACATCCAAAACATTTGAAATTTTGCACATGTATCAAGGACCGGTGACAATACAATAATATGGTATCCTCGAGCTGGTCTGATGCTGGGGCTCGAAGGTGGATAAGGGAACCCTTGGATGGCTACTAGTAAACTAATCGAGTTTGGGCTCATTTAATTTGTTTTAAAGAGTTATTTTCATATTGATCATTAATGAGGACCTGGTGATGGAACTGGAAGGTGGGTAACGGAACCCTGGAAGGGCTACTAGTAAACACATCGAGTTTGGACTCATTTGATTTGTTTTAAAGAGTTCTTTTCACTTTGACCATTAATGAGGACCTGATGATGGAACTGGAAGGTGGGTAACGGAACCCTGGAATGGCTACTAGTAAACACATCGAGTTTGGACTCATTTGATTTGTTTTAAAGAGTTGTTTTCACTTCGACCAATAATGAGAACCTGATGGTGAAACAGGAAGGTGGGGGACGGAACCCTGGAATGGCTACTAGTAAACACATCCAAGTTTCGGCTCATTTGATTTGTTTTAAAGAATTCTTTTCACTTTGACCATTAATGAGGACCTGATGATGGAACAGGAAGGTGGGTGACGGAACCCTGGAATGGCTCTAATTAACACATTAAGTTACAGCTCATTTAATTTGTTTTAAAGAGTTCTTTTCACTTTTACCATTAATGAGGGCCTGATGATAGAATAGGAAGGTTGGTGACGGAACCCTGGAACGGCTACTAGTAAACTCATCGAGTTTAAGCTCATTTGATTCGTATTAAAGAGTTCTATTTACTTTGCCCAATAATCAGGGTTGATGATGGAAACGAAAGGTGGTTGACGGAACCATGGAATGATTACTAGTAACCCTCGATGGGTTTACTAGTAGCTTGGACTCATTTGATTTGTATTAAGAAGTTATATTTACTTTGCCTAATAACGTGGACGTTGATGAACCCGGAAGGTTGGTAAGCCACCGAATGGCTTCGGACCAGTTATGCCATTGAATTGTACCATTAATGGTATAAATGGTACTAAGTTGTCCCATTTATACCTGTAATGGTATAGGTGGTACTAGTTAATACCAGTTATACCATTAGAAATCCCTTGAATACTACTTGTAAAACTATTGACTTTTGGCTTACTTTCGACTGTTTAAAGGGTAAATACGTAGTGCTTTCTTAAACTTCGCTAACTCAATCAGATACCTACGCGCAATATAAAAATATGTTTTGCCACAACCTGCCTACGATTCAAGCTACGAACAAATCAATACTTGAGCTAATTTTATTCGTAGTTAAGGCGAATATTTCTAAGACTAAAAAGTATAAAATAAATTAATAGTTTAAAAAACTAAAAATACACGTTTTTATAAGGACTACTGCATTAAAAAGATATAAATAAATTATCTAAACCGTGCTTTCTTTCTTTCTACCTCGTGTTTGTAATTTACGGATTATATTTATGTGTAAAAGCGTGGGGCGCTATTATAATATTGTTGTTGTTGTTGTTGTTGTTGTATTGTTGTTGTGTTTATTATTATATTATTGTTTATTGACTGGAATCCTTTGATGATTTCAGATTCTCTAGATGATAAAGTTAATATATTTGCATTGAATTTAATTCAACTGTATGATGTGCACGCTCCTATACGCCAAATAAAAGTTAAACATCTACCGGCACCTTGGCTTTCTGATGATATTAGGCTACTTCATCATCATCATCATCATCATCATCAGCCGGAAGACGTCCACTGCTGAACATAGGCCTCCCCCTTAGAACGCCACAATGAACGACAATTGGCTATTTGCATCCACCGGTTACCTGCGACGCGCACAATGTCGTCTGTCCACCTAGTGGGAGGCCTGCCAACGCTGCGTCTTCCGGTTCGTGGTCGCCACTCGAGAACCTTTCTTCCCCAACGGTTATCGGTTCTTCGAGCGATGTGGCCTGCCCATTGCCACTTCAACTTGCAGATTCTGAGAGCTATGTCGGTGACCTTAGTTCTTCGGCGAATCTCCACATTTCGGATTCTGTCGCGCAAAGAAACTCCGAGCATAGCTCTCTCCATGGCTCGTTGTGTGACTCTGAACTTTTCTAAAAGGCCAGCCGTTAGAGACCACGTCTCAGTACCATATGTCATCACTGGCAACACACACTGGTTAAAAACCTTCGTCTTCAGGCACTGCGGTATTTTGGACGAGAAGATATCGCGTAGTTTCCCGAACGCTGCCCATCCGAGTTGGATTCTTCGGGCGACCTCTTTGTCAAAGTTGGACCGACCTAACTGGACAGTTTGTCCTAGGTATACGTAGTGGTCAACAACTTCGAGTGTATCGTTCCCAACAACTACCGGTACGGGTGCAACATGGACATTAGACATGATCTTCGTCTTGTCCATGTTCATTTTAAGACCCACCTGTTGGGAAACGCTACTGAGGTCGCTGAGCATCGTATTGAGGTCCTCCAGCGACTCTGCCATAATGACTATATCGTCGGCAAAACGAAGGTGAGTGATGTATTCGCCATTGATGTTGATGCCGAATCCGTACCAGTCCAAGAGCTTGAAAACGTCCTCCAATGCGTTTGAGAACAGTTTCGGAGAAATAACGTCTCCCTGTCTCACACCTCGCTGCAATGGGATTGGTTTCGTGCTCTCTTCCTGTAGTCGGATCGACATGGTGGCGTTGCTGTACAAACACTTCAACACTTCGATGTACCTATAGTCAATGTGGCACCGCTGGAGGGACTGCAATACCGCCCAGGTCTCGATTGAATCGAAGGCTTTTTCGTAGTCCACAAACGCTAGACATAATGGCCGATTATACTCCTCGGTCTTCTGTATAATCTGGCGGAGCGTATGTATGTGGTCTACGGTGCTAAAGCCTTTTCGGAACCCGGCTTGTTCGGGAGGCTGGAAGTCATCAAACCTGCGTTCGAGACGGTTCGTAATGACTCTCGAAAACAGCTTGTATACATGGCTCAGGAGTGAGATGGGTCTATAATTCTTCAATAAAGTGTTATCACCTTTTTTGAAGAAGAGAACCACCACACTCCTGTGCCATGCTTCTGGCGTAGTACCCTCGAGTAAGACGGAATTAAATAACTTCTGGAGGACTAAAAGTACCGGTTTTCCACCCGCTCTCAGAAGTTCTGTTGTGATTCCGTCTTCACCCGGCGCCTTGTTGTTCTTAAGCTGTTTGAGAGCCATTCTAATCTCGTACAAGCTGATGTCTGGGATGTCCTCAGTGTAGTGTCGGGTTAGTTGGGCTCTGGTGTCCTGAGCTGTTCGGGCAATGGGTTTTCGTGTCGAGGTGTACAACTGTCCGTAGAACCTCTCGAGCTCTCTCAATATCTCCGACTTTGATGAGATGACACTGCCGTCGTCGATCTTCAGCTTGGTCACTTGGCTTTGCCCAATAGACGAATTCTTTGCAAACACTTTAGAGCCTTGGTTCCGCTCAATTGCGTCCTTAATACATGCTGTATTATAGGAACGCAAGTCGTGTCGCATGGATTTCGAGATTCGTCTATTGAGTTCAGCATATTCCGACATATCAGCTGAAGATTGCAGTCTCATCTCAGTTCGGGTTTCCATTAACTTAATGGTTTGATTGGAGAGCTTCTGAGGCTTATTACGGCGTGGGGTCTTAAAGAACTTGGACCCCACTGCATGGACAGTTTGCACCAACCCATTGTTTAACTCGTCCGCAGTTTCGCATTCGGCTAGGCACTGGAAGCGATTGTGTAGTTCGAGTTGAAAGTCTTCGGGGTTTTGGATTTGGGCGGTTCCCGGGCGGAGCGTGGACTTCATCAGACGGGACCTCTCAAGCTTGACATTGATATTCAATGTGCCTCTAACAATGCGGTGATCGCTACCGGTTTTCACCCTGCCGATCACGGAGACATCATCGAATATATGCTTGTTGGTCGTCATGATGAAGTCGATCTCATTTTTGGTTGAACCATCGGGGCTTATCCACGTCCACTTCCTGGATGGTCGCTTCTTGAAGAAGGAGTTCATCACAAAGAGTCCCTCCTTCTCCATGAAGTCGACCAGCCGCTGGCCCCTTTGGTTCCGCTGTCCGTACCCATATGACCCCACTTTCAACTCATCGCCATTCCGTGTGCCCACCTTCGCGTTGAAGTCCCCCATAACAACGGTGAAGTGTGTTTTGGAGGTATGTATGGCTTCTGCTATCTCCTCATACATAGCCTCTACTTCATCTACCTTAGGCTACTTATGAGCAGGAAAGTTTCAAAAAAATCGAAATACAAAGCTATATCCAGTGAGACCAACAGGCTGAATTACATTGCTGCTAGGAATCACTGCAACAAGGTGTGTAGGAATGCACAGCGCCAGCACATTCACACTTCCGTTCAAGATGGAAATCCAGCTAAGGTCTGGAAATTTCTTAGATCAATGGGAGTTGGTAAATCACGCCAAGATACTATTCCTAAAAACTTAGACATTAATCATCTTAATCAACATTTTTCAGCTTCGTCTAATTTTGATAATACTACTAAATTAAGAACGTTAAATTATCTTTCATCAATTCCATCTCCCGATTACTCTCCATTTGTCTTCTGTCAATTTTCTGATTGTGACGTTAAAGAGAGTGTAGAATCAATTACATCTAACGCAGTTGGTAGTGATTCTATTAGCCGTAATATTATTCTTCCTATCCTTGCTGAAATCCTTCCCATTATTACTCACATCCTAAATTATTCAATTTCCACAGGCCAATTTCCATCTTGTTGGAAAGAAGCCCTAATAACACCCTTACCCAAAAAGCCTCATCCCATATCCTATTCCGAATATCGTCCTATATCGATTTTACCTTTCCTATCCAAAGTTCTTGAGCGTCTCGTCCATAATCAGTTGCGGAATTTCCTGATCAAGAACTCTCTCCTTAATACTTTTCAGTCTGGTTTCCGCCCTGGTCATAGTACCGTTACCGCTCTTGTAAATATTACGGATGATATTAGATCAGCCATGGATAACGGTAACTTAACCATCCTTACTCTTTTAGACTTTAGTAATGCGTTTAATACCGTTGACTTTGATGTCCTACTTGGTGTTCTAAGCTCTCTTAACGTATCTCCAGCAGTGATTGACTGGTTTCGTAATTACCTGTTTGGCTGTCGACAGCGTATTCGCATTGAGGACTCTTACTCTTCTTGGTGCAGTACTACTGTTGGTGTACCACAGGGTGGCGTGCTTTCTCCTTTACTCTTCGCTATTTTTATTAATTCTATCTCTAATCGACTACGTTCATCCTACCACCTTTATGCGGATGATCTCCAAATATACACTCATATGCCTTTGGATAAGATGTCGGAGGCTATTGATACCACCAATACGGATCTTATGGAAATTAGTGAATGGAGTAAAGCTAATGGTTTAACTGTGAATCCGTCAAAGACTCAAGTCATTATTGTTGGCAGTTCTAGGATGACATCGCGTATTCAATGGGCACAACTTCCTGCAGTAGTATTTGATGGCACCACAATTCCAGTAAGCAAAAAAGTAAAAAACTTAGGCATTTACATTGACATGAATTTAACCTGGGGCCCACAACTTCAGGAGGTCAGTCGCAAACTTTTTGCATCTGCAGGCTCGTTGAGAAGATTACGTAACTTTCTACCTATTCCTACTAAAATTGCGCTTGTGCAATCACTTTTACTTCCTTTACTTGATTATGCTGATGCCAGCTATCTTGATCTTACTGAAGACCAGTTGAACAAACTCGAGCGGCTTCAAAATTTTTGCATACGATTCATATTTGGTCTCCGTAAATATGATCATGTCTCCGAATTTCGTGCAAAGCTCGGGTGGTTGCCAATTCGACTTCGCCGGAATACACATATTTTATCGCTTTTATACAGTATTCTATTCAATCCCATAACTCCTTCATATCTTAAAGGTCGTTTTGAATTCTTGCATTTAACACATTCTAGGTGCTTGAGGTCATCAGAGAATTTAGAGTTGCAAATACCAGTGCATTCTACAAGCTATTTTGACAAATCCTTTTCAGTTCAGGCTGCCCGCCTGTGGAATGCTCTGCCTGTTCCTATTAGACGTGCTCAGACTCTGTTATCATTTAAACAGATGGTAAAATCGCACTATTCTTCAACTACAAATTAGACATAATTGTTACCATGTTCTACGATTTATTACACATAATATATATATATATATACATACATATATATAATATAATGTACTAGAATAATTATACATATTACATATAAGTTTATATTTGTGTGTCCTATGTATATGTTTGTAGTACACCACCAGCTGCCCATTTATTCTGATTGTGTTTCTCCTGCAAAATGGTTGTCTGGAAGAAATTGCTTATAGCGATAAGACCGCCATTTGTACATTTTATGTTTTAGTTCTAAGTTTATATTGTAAATATCTTCTTGGTGTACAATAAAGAGTATTCTATTCTATTCTATTCTATTCTATTCTATTCTATAAGGAACCAAAGTCAGTAGAGACTACGGAGTTATACATTTTATTATTCCGTGGTTGAGACTTTGTAGAGTAGATTTTATTTTTACGTATTGTAGTACATGTGGTACTGGTACCGTTAGGCTTATACCTAGCTGTGGATTGGGTAACTATACTAAGCTAACTATAAATCTAAATGTTTTTTTGTGTGAGCATATTAAAGACAACAGTACTTACCTCTTGTTTCACATTGCTGTTAAGGTCCGGTTCGTGGTTGTGATTGAGATCACCGGAGCCGTTTACAATTTTCTCTATTTTCTGAAGAAATGAAATTTACCTCATTAACATCATCATCATCGACAAAGAACCGAGCGCGCTGATGAGCATAGAGTCTATTTTCATTAGCACTAACAACTTCAATTGCGGGTAAATTATAAACATGCCATTCCTATGACTCCTTATATCGTCAACCTTATTGGATGTTGGTCAGTCATCAAACAACATTTTATTGTAAGCGACAGACTTGTTCAAGATCTACACTATATTATCACCTGAGATATTGTTCACTCAAACCCGGTAATCTCCCCATTCCTGTGTTGCCCTTAACACAGGAACTCAGGAATGTCTTTATACTCCTCCATTGTGGCGGATTTTCCGACGTTGTGTTGGCAGGACGTTGACTTATCTAAACGGTTGCACACTGGGCTTTATTTGTCAGGGAGGAAACAAAGGTACCTGGTGACGGGTGGCAAGGTTATGAGAGATTTTAACTCACTAAAACTTCCCCAGTGGTATGAATTGACATAACCCCTAGTACATAAGGCCCGTATTATCGTCGCGTCTAAGGCAAAATACTTTACAGAATCTTCAAGAATGCACTAAATGTAATAATGTCCTCCTGGCCGATACTAAAGTGGCCAATCTTTCACAAGATCCGCCGTCTACGTATTATAGTACACACGCGTTTGCCTAGAGATAAGTGCACTCTCTCTTCCTTTATACCTCTCACATTCCGATGGGAAGGAAGACCGACACGACCGGGGGAGAGGTCAGGCGCAGATCGACTGTATACATGCCCATCCAACGCATGAATCATCAATCTTGCTTTACATAGAATCAGGTGATCGGCCTATATTGTCCTAGCTAGTAAGGAACTACGGAAAGTTGTCGCTGCCTGCGGGTTTCGAACCCGCGACCTCCGTTTTGCAAAGCAAGCTGTTTCCCACTGCGCCACGGAGGCTACTACATAGACACACTGACATACCGTCGTTGTCAAACCAAAATCTGCTATGTGCAAAAACTCTATTTTGAATTAACGAGTAAAAACATTTTCGTATAAAATGTTATATGAATTGATAGTCGTCAAATATGTATCACATAGCAGATTTTATTTGAGAAAAATTTAGCTGCGGCACATAGCATATTTTAAAAAGTGGTCGTGGATCGTCGTACAGTGCTCATAGACACATAACAGTTTTTTTTTATAAGGTAGATAGGGCTGTGAATTATACGAAAAGGTCAAAAAGTAAAAATCTCAAAAAGTGCACATAGCAGATTTTGGTTTGACAACGACGACACTGACTGCGAATGTACCTACAACAGTATCAAGTATAGATAGTATCATATTTTTACAAAAATATCATTTCACACTTACAATTTGTTGCTGCTTCTTAACGCTATGCGAGCTGATGCTGTTATGTACCCTGACGGTCTTCTTCTCGGTGACTCGCGAGCTAGTGGTGACCTTGTTATAGCCGTTCGGCAGAGGTTTTCTGGCCGCCGGTCGATCTGTATTGTGGATTGGCTGGAGTGGGTAGCTCTTGTCTATACCAGCTTTTGTGCGACGCTCTTCAAACATTTGTCGAACCTTGGAACAATAACCATAATAATGTCCTCTTGGCTGATACGATCACAGCGGCCAAACTTTTACAAGACAAGCCATCTACACGGGAGACATGATAGTGCACAAGTGCCCGTCCGACGCATGGATGCTCTTACTTTTCAGACAATCAGGCGATCGGCCTGCCTTGTCCTAGCTAATTAGGAACAATTACATAAAGTTGTTGAGCTCCGCGGGATTGGGACTATATTTTAACTCTGTCTGTAGGTAGGATACAACCTACAGACAGAGTTAAAATATAGTCTATTTAAACCTATTGCCAATTCGTGCTAATAATATACGAAAGTAGTTGTGATGCAAGCGCTCTACAAAGTGACATTTTTTGCCGTCGGGAGGAAATCTTCAAGAGGTACTCTAAGGTATCTAAGTCCGGGTTGTTTGAGATTTTTACTGCATCAAAACATCTCCGGTGGCACATTTTTATTTTTATTTTTTTCTTAATGCTGCTCCCGTGAGGTAGCACCATAAAAGTTACAATCTAACCTAAGGCTAATCAGTACTATTATTTTGACCTAAACGAATAAATTAATTAGATTAAGAATGTGTCCACTTTTCTTATTGTCTCTATTAAGGTGAAGACACTTTGTTATTGTGTTCTACACTGCATTACACTGCACTAATTTAACACTTAAACTAACTCAAAAGGTTTTGTCCTTTTCAGTCTTCTCACTATGTCCGTGTTGTCGAGAAGCTGGATAGCCTCGACATTCACATGGTGATGAAGCCGACGTTCATGAGCTTCAGCGTAGTCTTTGATTACGGTCTATTTTCCGGTGGCACATCAACGCTTTTATTTGTGGGGCGTGGACCTGCAAACGGTCCCCGAGACCGTGTGGGGGTTAACCGGGGTATGTGGGATTCTAACCCACTAAAAACCCCGCGGCTGACACATCGGCAAATGAGAGTGGACAACCGGGCTCTCCGGGGATCTACACTGTAGAAACCCTTCTGTGCCTTGCCTGTGAGCTCTGCGGGGGAGCGCATTATAGCTCTCCGGGAACCAAACACGGTGCTCACGGGGACGAGGGTCGCAACCTCGCTGCCGTACTCCACGGAGTCGCTGCCGTACTCAATGGTCGTCCTAGGCCCACACCCCTAACGTCTAGCGAGCGAAGAGGGTCTTCGACCCTAGAGTAGCGTGGATAATCTGCATGGCTTCCGCGAAGCGACTGTAAAGCGAGAGTACACTCAACTCCTCCGATCGTGGAGAACAAAATGGGAGCTGTACTTTAGAAAGGAAATCTTTGAACCGTCTCGATGGTATATACCTTCCCGGGTTGGTGTGGCACAGACTGTGGTAGTGGTGGGGAGCTGACGGTGCTTCCATTGCTGGGCGAGTGTCTCACACGGTCCAACGCGCGCGCTTGCTGCGCCTCGTACAGTGACGCGATCTTCATCTCGCGCTCTTGCATTTGTTTCTGTTGAAACCTTGCCTGGGAACAAAGAATATATTTTTTTTAACTATACTAATAAGAATTGTTTTAAATTCGGATTAAGTAGTATTAGTGTGATTGTAAAACTCTATTTTTAAGATCACAGATTTAAAGTTCTGGGGCAGGTAGTTTAATAATTGTGAACTTGTTGAGGGTATGCAACTCAAAATAGTTTGAGATGTATTTTAAAAATAACAATCTGGAGGGTAGTATTTGTAATGTGTTGGTTGTTGTAATGACATTCAATGTGGTGGGGGATATGTCTAGTAGTATTTAAGGTGGAACCTCAATGTATTCTATTCATTCCTGAAGGGTGTGACCCTCCGGTTGTGCTCCTTAGAGGTTCTCCATGAGCTAGACTCAGACCACCGACCGGTAATAATGGAACTAGGTCCCCCGCCCACTTCCCAGCCGGTCACTAGGACCGTTCTGGACTGGCATCAGCTATAATAGATCCAACCGTTCACAAAAGTTCACTTAAAGTGAACTTTTAAAAGTGAACTTCACTCTAAGTGAACTTTTAAAAGTGAACTTCACTTTAAGTGCACTTTTGCGTAACATGACGCAGTTACGTTCTATTGGTGCTGTCAAAAAGAAAATAAACGGTTGGACGCTCTATATACACCTGTTTAGCCGATGCCGACTCTCCCAATCTTGCCCGCTTCCCGGCGAAAATCTCGTCCCCTCAGGACACCGACCAAGCGATCGGCGCTTTCACCGATCATCTTAAATCGGCCATCAGCCAGTCCTCCCGGCAGGTTGAAGCGGACAACTTTTACGCTGTCCGCTTTAAGCTGCCCGATGACATTAAGGAATTAGTCCGCGCTAAAAACGCGGCTATTCGCGCGTACGACTCCTACCCCACCGATGCCAACCGGGCCCGCATGCGTGCTTTGCAGAGGGACGTGAAGCGCAGCATCGCGGAACTCAGGGAGGCTCGATGGGGAGGGTTTCTCGAGGAGATCTCGCCGTCACACCAGGCTTACTGGCGGCTCGCAAGATCCCTCAAAACCGACACGGTAGTTACCATGCCCCCCTTGAACCGCCCTTCAGGCGACCCACCCGCGTTCGAGGACGACGAGAAGGTTGAGGTTCTCGCTGACTCTCTAGAGAGTCAGTGCACACCCAGCTCCGCTCCCACCGAATCCCTCTCCCCGGTCACGCAGACCGTAGTAGAAGATCTGATTAAAGCCTAAGAAAGCACCGGGCTCCGACGGCATCTCCAATCGCGTCCTTAAGGTTCTCCCTGTCCATCTGATATGTCTTTTAGTGACTATCTTCAACGCAGCTATGTCCCACTGCGTCTTTCCTGCCGAATGGAAAGACGCGGATGTAGTAGGTATCCCTAAGCCGGGTAAGCCTCGCAGCAGCCCTGCGAGCTACCGGCCTATCAGTCTTCTCAAGTCTCTCGGCAAACTCTATGAGTGCTTGCTGCCGGCGAGACTCAAAGAGTTTGTCACTTCCAATAATATCCTCATCGACGAGCAGTTTGGCTTTCGAATCAGACACTCTTGCGTCCACCAGGTGCACCGCCTCACGGAGCACATCCTGACCGGGCTCAACCAGCCCAAGCCCGTCTACACAGGCGCCCTATTCTTCGATGTTGCCAAGGCCTTCGACAAGGTCTGGCACAATGGCTTGATATACAAGCTCTTCCAGTTAGGAGTCCCCGATAGGCTCGTACTCATCATACGAGACTTTCTCTCGAATCGTACCTTTCGATACCGGGTCGAAGGTACGTTTTCTTCACCCCATCCTATACAGGCCGGAGTCCCCCAGGGCTCCATGCTCTCTCCCCTCTTGTTCAGCCTGTTCACGAACGACATTCCTCGTTCGAACAGAGTCCAACTCGCCATTTACGCGGATGACACCGATCTCTATTATTCCCATAGGAACATGTCCTATTTGACGCGTGCTCTTCAAGCCGCAGTTGACGCCCTGGGTCAATGGTTCCGTACGTGGCGCATAGAGGTGAACCCGGAGAAGAGTGCCGCGGTGGTCTTCTCCCGGGGACCCGCCAATATGTTCTCCGCGCGGAGCCTTCGGCCCAGCAGACGACTGGCCCCAATATCCCTATTCAATCGCCCTATCCCCTGGACTAGGTTAAGTACCTCGGAGTCACCTTGGACTCCGTCATGACTTTCGGCCCGCACATTCGGTCCGTCCGCAATCGAGCGGCTTTCGTATTAGGTCGCCTGTATCCCCTTCTCTGCAAGCGGAGTAAAATGTCGCTTAGAAATAAGTTGACATTATACAAAGCTTGCATTCGCCCAATCATGACTTACGCGAGTGTAGTTTGCACGCACGCCGCCCGCACCCGAATCGAGCCGCCCGCCCATTAACCGCCCAGAAACGATTCTGGATAACCCGCCTCCAGGTTATCCAGAATCGTTTCCTCCGACGTGCCGTCGGTGCCCCGTAGTGCATGCGGAACGTAGATCTGCATTCCGATTTCAAGTTAGATCCCCTTCGTAAGTTCCTCAAAGAAGCGTCGAAACGCTACTTTGAATCCGCGTCCCGTCACGCGAACAGTTTAATCCGCGCCGCCACCGATTACGCCCCTAGTCCTTCTGACTCGCGCCGCAGACCACGGCACGTACTGCTCGACCCTCCTGACCCCATGACGGTTCTTTTGGACCAGGATGCGCCGAACCCTCCCCGACAACCGTATGCTACACTAGCTATCAGACACCGGTCTCGCCGGTGAGGCCGAAGGGTCGTACGTATGCGACCTCAAGGACGTGCATCACCCCACTGAGTTTCTTGCCGGTTCTTCTCAGAAGCCGAGGCCGTGCCTGCCTGAGGTGCCCTTGAGCTCGTCGCTACTTCTGCCGTTAAGGCTAGAGCGCTTTAAGCGCTCGCCTCCTATTGTCCGGTGAAGCTGTAATGGCCATCTGCGGCCAACAGCGTCTATCATTCCCAAAAAAAAAAAACTACTCATTCTATATGTGCGCGTGGTGGAATAAAGACGTACCACGTACTCCAGTGTTTTACTCAGACATTATAATTAACAGTAGGTACTGCTGGTACTGCTTTGCCTATCATACTCAAACGCACATACACTGACATACGCAAAGACGCTAACACACACTTTCGCAGATACTCAAGCATATCTACACACAATTTTTCCATTGCCCTTTGTGTTGTTTAAATTCTGGTGTCCACTTCTTAGCTGGTTTCCCGAGATATAGGCTGTGCCAAGTTTGGGAACCCCTGGTAATTAAAAAATGATTATTGTTGTGTCTATTTTGTAATAACTGTGTTTGTAACGATTTGTGTTTTCAATTTAAATAAATCTTTAAACAACTTGGTGACGAAATTATTGATAAATATATTATGATTAATATATTATTATTACTATTGAAGATGAATACTATGAATATTAGTGACGAATAGTCATCGATATACTAATAGTATATCGATGCGAATAGTCCTATAAAAAAATTATCTGTGGTTAAATATTTCTTAAACGGAGTTAATTATTGTTTTATGATTTTGTACCTATGAAGCTATTATAAAATATTTGTAAAACTTAAAAATAAATATGTAAATGAAGTTATTGACACTTCATTTAATTTGAATTTGCCGCGCATTCACTTAGTTAGATTTATGGAAGGATGACACTACAGATTTGAAGGTTATGTGATGTGCGTAATGTGTTGGTTGACAGACAAGACGAGTGTATTAAAAAGAAAATTATAAAATATTGGAAGTAAAGGAATTTGTGAAATAATAGCTTTAAATGTTGTTTCTCTTTTCAGGTAAGATTTGTAATTAGTTATATTAACGTATAAAATCTGTTAGAGAAATATGTAAACATTGTTTAATATAATATCTCTTTTCAGAGCAACGCAATTTGGTTTTTATTTCGCAGTTCTAAGTAAACTGGATCTGTGTATAAAACTACATTATAAAACAACATTTCTTTAGCTGTTGTTAACAACAATGGAAAAGTTAAAGTTTGAATTCATGGTAAAATCTGGTGAAGATCCAAAGTCAAATGTAATCTGCATAACCTCAATTATGGATGCAGATAAAAATACCTTCTACCTTAGATGAATTATATGTCTAGATAGAGTCTCGTACTGTTTCGGAACGAACAAAAACAGGCCAACATTATTATACCGGTGTGCGTGGCAGCTTTGTCTTACACTCGCTTTACGTCAGCCTCGTTGTTCTAGTGTGCGTGCATAATGATACCAGTTGTTTAACAAATTACAATTAAAAAGGGGACAAATTTATGGTGTAGAAAATATAATTTTAATAAAAATAGTGCAATGTAATAAAAATACTTACCTACTCTAACCTGGTTATATCCAGGTTACGCGGAACGATAGTAATCTAGGAAAAAAAATCATACATTATGTAAATTTTGTTTACAACAATGATATGTATAATGAGTCCTTTTGGCTTAGTACTACAATTCTATATAACCCTGTAAATTTACGGTGAGGGATTATCTACCAAAACAAAACAAACTAATATTATGTATATTATCTTTAATTTATAGTTGTGAAAATTATATACATCATTATTATTATATACATAAAAATATATAAATTTAAATAAAAATACCTGACATGTGTGAACGAACTGTTAAAATGACTTTCATGCGCCATTCATCATCATCATCATCATCAGCCGGAAGACGTCCACTGCTGAACATAGGCCTCCCCCTTAGAACGCCACAATGAACGACAATTGGCTATTTGCATCCACCGGTTACCTGCGACGCGCACAATGTCGTCTGTCCACCTAGTGTGAGGCCTGCCAACGCTGCGTCTTCCGGTTCGTGGTCGCCGCTCGAGAACCTTTCTTCCCCAACACCAACTTCATGCGCCATTATCAGAGCCTAATCTGTCTACTAACTACTCGTCAAGCTACTGCCTACTCAGAGAGATACGATTCCACAGACAGACATACAGATAGACAGACATAGGTGGCAAACTTATAATACCCCTCGAGGGATAAAAACGGCATTACACACAAAACCTCATTTATTTATTAGGGGAATCTTGAGTTCATAAACTGGCAACACCACACGGTTGATAAAACATGGCAGCTACAATTTAATTTATTTACGTAATATTTTAGTGGCCTTATTTATGCGTAAAAATACACAATAATATAATTTACCGGTCATACGTTACTATTTTCGTTGTTTTTAATCGGTCTTTGTAATTTCTGCACACTTTTATTGCAGATCTCGTCATTTTTTACAACTTAATTCGTTTAGCGAATAGTACGTTCCCAGTGACGGCACGACTGACACTGAGCGGCGGGAATTTGTTTAGGGGCTAACAGTTAGCCGCTATTTTTTTCGACGCGCTTGTGGCTTCTTCACTCTATCTAGACATATAATTCATCTAAGCCTTCTACATCCCGGAACATCTTCAACCGGCGAGACTGCATGAGGCGGTTATTAAAACTCAGGCTTTTCAAAAAGTAAAGGCCACTCTACAAAGGAGACACGAAAAAAGACAAGTATGGATCTCTTTGACATCGGAGATAAGTGATGTGTACATCGATCAAGATAAAAATATGCAGTTTAAAGGATATTTGTTGGAAGAAGCTTTATCGGATACACAACAACAGGCGTCCACTGCAGGAATCTCAGAAGAGGTTTTAACAAGAATTCTGGCCAGTTTTGCTGAAGTGAAGACGGATACACCAAAACCTCATAATATAAGAAGTGTGTCAGAAAAATTTGTAATAGAAAAATTCAATAGTAAAACGTCTAATGTGTCCCAATGGATGATTATTTTTGAAGCGGAATGTGTGCGTTTAGGAATTGATGAAGACGTTAAGAAAATTGAATGTCTTAGGTTATTTTTGGAGGATTCGTGTTTAGACTGGTACAGCTCAATGCTCATAAAAAATACGGTTAACTCTGAATGGTCCACATGGAAAAAAAACTTTTGTGAGACTTTTGCGGACAGAGGTTGGTCGCCGGTCAGGTATGCAATTTTATTTAAATATAGACAGGGCTCATTATTAGAATATGCTTTAAAAAAAGAAAATCTATTATTGGAGTTAAATAAATCAATGGATAAACCCACCCTAATTGACTTGATCGCTACGGGGCTACCAAATTTTATAGCAGATAAAATTGATAGGAACAGTTTGAAAGAAACTGAAGACTTATTTAATAAGATCAGAGGTTTAGAATATCTGGTGAATAAAAAATATTTGGAAAAAAAGATTGGTTTGGAAAATAAAAATAAGGAAAAATATGTAAAAAATATAGTTACTCCATGTAAAATTTGTGAAAAAGATAATAAAGGTACCCGCTATCATCCTGAATCCTTATGTTGGTTTAAAAATAAAAACAGTGATAGACCAAAAAGGGATCAGATAAGGAGCATTAACAATTCTGAATTAGAAACGGAATTAAATGAAATTGATCCAAAAAACTTCTAATTTCGCCATTAATTAAAATTAAATTACTAATAAATGACACCTTGGAAACTTTGGGAATCTATGATTCTGGTTCGAATGTGTCTTTAATAAATTCGAGATTATTGTCCTTAAAACAAAACACGATTAATGATAATAAAAACAAGGCAAGTTTAAAAACGATTAATGGCGTAAAAAAATCTATTGGAATGGTAACTTTAAAGATAAAAATTTTTGATATTGAAGAAAATATTAATGTTTTTGTGATAGATGAAAAAAATTTCGATTATGATTTCTTAGTTGGCTTAGATTGCATAGAAAAATTTAAACTAATTCAAAATGAAAAACTAAAAATTACACAATGTATCCACAGCCCTAAAGAGGAAGATAATAAAAAAGAAATGAATCCAAAAAATACAAAAATAATTCCTGGCTTTACAGGTAGCAATGTAGAGGAAAAACAAAGCATAATTTATAAAAAAGAGGAGGTGGATATTGGTGAAAAAACTAAAAATGAAACAAATGATGAATTTAAAATAAATTTTAATGAGAACATAGAAGTGGAAAACTTTTGTATATCAATAAACCATCTAGACCTGCAACAACAGTCACTAATAGATCAATTGATATGCAAATACAATTCACTTTTTGCTAAAGACAAGTATGATATAGGCACTGTAAAAGGTTATGAAGCTCATATTGATTTATTAATAGATAAATATTGTAGTAAGAGACCATATAGGTGTACTATTGATGATATGAAAGAAATAGAAGAACAAGTATCAAAATTATAAAAAAAAAATTTAATCGAAGAGTCATATAGTCCGTTTGCTGCTCCGGTAACATTAGCCTTTAAAAAAGAAGAAGGGAGAAGGTCAAGATTATGTATAGATTTTCGTGATTTAAATAAGATTGTGGTTCCTCAATCACAACCCTTTCCATTAATCGAGGATTTAATGGTCAAAACAAGAAGATGTAAATTCTTTTCAACACTGGATATAAACTCAGCGTTCTGGTCAATTCCTTTAAAAATAGAAGACAGACAGAAGACAGCTTTTATTACTCAAGAAGGCCACTTTCAATGGACTTGTTTACCATTTGGTTTAAAAACATCTCCTGCCATTTTTCAGAGAATATTAAGTAGCATTATAAGGAAGCATAAACTATCCGATTTCACGGTTAATTACATAGATGATATTTTGATATTTTCTGAAACATTTGAAGACCACATTAAACACCTATCACTATTATTAGAAGCAATATCAAGGGAAGGCTTGAAATTAAAATTTTCAAAATGTAATTTTGCACAAGACTCCGTCAAGTATTTAGGCCACATAATCAAGAACAATACAATTACTCCGTTAAAAGATAATTTAAAAGCTATAAAAGATTTTCCAATTCCAAAAACACAAAAAAATGTCAGACAGTTTCTGGGTAAAATAAATTTCTATGGAAAATACGTGCCAAATATATCAATTATATTAGATCCTTTACATAATTTGTTAAGAAAAGGACAAACATTTATTTGGTCAGAACAATGTAATGAATCTTTTGAGACGATAAAACAACTACTTTGCTCAAAGCCCATTTTGGCAATTTATGATCCAGATCTACCAATCCATATTTATACGGATGCCAGTATACAGGGCATAGGCGCAATCTTAAAACAACCACAACTCAATGGAGAAGAAAAACCCTGTGCATATTTTTCCAAAAAATTAAATGACTCCCAAAAAAATAAAAAAGCCATTTATTTGGAGTGTTTAGCAATTAAAGAAGCGGTAAAATACTGGCACCACTGGCTTATAGGAAAAACATTTACGGTTTTCTCGGATCATAAACCTTTACAGAAAATGAACATAAAAGCTAGAACGGATGAATAATTAGGAAATCTCACATACTATTTATCACAGTTTAATTTCGAGGTAATATATTCACCAGGAAAATACAATTTAGAAGCAGATTGTTTGAGTAGAAACCCGGTATTAAAATCATGCGAAAATCAAGATGAAGGTTTAAAAATTGTAAACTTTATTTCACTAGAAGACATAAAAAATGATCAAGAAAAAAATGAAAGCGTAAAACAAAATACAAATAAACTAATATTAAAAAATACAATATACTATAAGAAATTTGGTAAAAAGGAAAAAATTATATTGACTGAAGAATTTAGTATAAAGATGATAGAAAAAATACATTACCTCTACTGTCATATAGGTATACAACAGATAGAAAAAAAAATTAAACCTTTCTACATAGCAAAAAATTTAAATAAAAATATTAGAAAAATTTGCGACAACTGTGAAATCTGCATAAAAAACAAATCAAGAGGAAAATATAAATTTGGACTAATGTCTCACTTAGGTCCCGCTACTTACCCTTTTGAAATAGTATCTATAGATACCATAGGTGGATTTGGTAGCACACGTTCTACAAAAACATATTTACACCTTCTAGTAGACCATTTCACCAGATATGCCTATGTTTTGACATCTAAAACTCAAAGTTCAAGTGATTTTATAAAGCTTATTCAAAAAGTACCACATGGGTATAATAAAATTGGCATGATATTATCTGATCAGTATCCGGGAATAAATTCAAAAGATTTTAAAAACTTTTTAAGTAAAGAAAATATACCCATTATCTTCACTGCAGTAAACGCTCCATTCTCCAATGGTTTGAATGAAAGATTAAATCAAACGTTAGTTAATAAGATAAGATGTAAGATAAACGAAAGGAAACATAAATTGGCCTGGACGACTATTGCCCACGAATGTACCAAAAGGTATAATGAAACTGAGCATACGGTGACAGGATTTTCCCCAAAATATTTATTAGAAGGAAAAAAAGTTGATATTTTACCGGATGAATTAAAACAAACAATAACACAAAATGATTTATTTCAAGATAGAAAAAATGCTTTGGAAAATACTATAAAATCACACAAATATAACAAGCAACAATTTGATAAAAACAGAAAACAATGTGAATTGAAAGTAGGAGATTCAGTATATGTAGAAAATGGAAATCGATTAAACAGAAAAAAACTAGATGAATTAAAAATTGGCCCATACGAAGTTTTAGAAAAGGTTTCAGATTCAATTTATAGAATAAACACAGGGCATAGGAAGTCAGAGTCTAATCTTTTCCATGTAACAAAACTTGTTCCGGTGCAAAAATGAAAAATTGTAAGTAGATATAGGTATGCGTAAATAAGGTCTTGGAGAGGGAGATGTAAATGAAGTTATTGACACTTCATTTAATTTGAATTTGCCGCGCATTCACTTAGTTAGATTTATGGAAGGATGACACTACAGATTTGAAGGTTATGTGATGTGCGTAATGTGTTGGTTGACAGACAAGACGAGTGTATTAAAAAGAAAATTATAAAATATTGGAATGGAAGTAAAGGAATTTGTGAAATAATAGCTTTAAATGTTGTTTCTCTTTTCAGGTAAGATTTGTAATTAGTTATATTAACGTATAAAATCTGTTAGAGAAATATGTAAACATTGTTTAATATAATATCTCTTTTCAGAGCAACGCAATTTGGTTTTTATTTCGCGGTTCTAAGTAAACTGGATCTGTGTATAAAACTACATTATAAATACTTAAAAAAAAGATACTTATTATTTTATTCTTTACCAACAATGTCTATCTCGAGATAAATCTTTGGATTATTGACTCCGTGTGTAGCGTTACCCGCCCCCGCTCCCTTCTTACCGCGCAGGCGATACGCGAGTTAAACGGTCGGCCTATAGTAGTGCATCTGCATTCGCCTGAGCTTCCTGCCCTGCTATTCTGTAAGTAACTCAACCTCGAGTTCGACGCTGCGGGCAGCGGCGAGTTGCGTTTTATAATAATAAATTAGTTACCACCACGAGAATTTACGGTTTTCAGTGAAACTACTTAAGGTCGAATAATTTATGAATATTGATTTTAACAGCGTGAAGCTCGACGTCGTATTCAATGCTGGCTCGACGTCGAGTTCACTGTCGAGCACAGCCACGATAGTTTACGTTAGAGAATAACATAGCTGCAATGGACAAGGACTGCCAATAGCAAGAAATAAAAGTTTTAATTTTTTTTTTAGCTGAGCACAGTGCATCCACACATTAACGATTTGCAGAGGTATACTGGTACCTAAATGGACAGCCCTTTGCACTAAGGACCTTATTTTGTGGAGAGTGTGTTGAACGGTACCCGATCTCCGTAGGGGCAGAGGCCCGACGACCCGACGATGTGAAGAGACTTTGGGCACTCCTCGCCAGTATTTCTCCAACTTCCTACCCTCAATAAAAGGTCTTAGGGGAGAGCAGAAAATGGACTCTCCCGGCATTGCACTAAGGTCACACTGCCACATACACACATCAAAAGTGTCTAGGGATCAAGCATTTTTAAGCGGATTTCTTGAGATTGAGATGTGGCTTTGTAATAAATTTATGATTTTATAAATTTATATGGATCCTTTTTGGTGCATTTCATAATTTGAATCAGGAACTGTGAATCAAATTCGAGTAAAAGATGAAAATCAGCTGTCAATATTTTCCCTATAAAAACATACAACGCATTGAAGACATTATTAGTGCTACTGTTTCCCTACTACTGATTAAAACCAACGTTATTATGGAGCGGCGACGTCATTTAAGCAGGGAAGAAATGCTCAGAGCCGTGGGAATGATAGAAGCTGGTTCCCGGCAACGTACTGTGGCTTTAGCTCTGAATACAAGTCAGAGTGTTATCAGTCGACTTTGGACACGTTACCGAAGCACTGGTACCGTGGCTGAGCGCCATGGAGGACGGTATCGCTGCACCACACGGAGACAAGACCGATATAT
Organism: Furcula furcula; assembly: GCA_911728495.1. Taxonomy (NCBI): domain Eukaryota; kingdom Metazoa; phylum Arthropoda; class Insecta; order Lepidoptera; family Notodontidae; genus Furcula; species Furcula furcula. The sequence continues at coordinate 18,908,785 of OU452262.1, read as the reverse complement.
TCAAATCTTAACTCGAAGAGCTCCAACAATAACTGCCATGATGTTAGCCGTGAGGCTTCATCACTCTTCAGGGAACTTAATTAGCGACCAAACAGTCAGAAACCGCTTGCATGAAGTGAACCTTCATTCCCGAAGACCGCTACGGGTACCACCTATAGCAATGCACAATCGTAGGATTCGATATCAATGGGCTCTTGAACACAGAAATTGGGCAGAAGAACAATGGCGTTTCGTGTGCTTTTCTGATGAGTCTCGTTTTGGTATGAGACCGGATACAAGACGTATACGACACTGGAGAACCCCTGGACGCCAACAGCGATTAAAATCCTGCCAGGAAGTCCATCCTTATAGTGGTGGAACCATCATGGTATGGGCGGGTATTTGGATCGGCGGAAGAACTGAGTTGATTTGGATCAGAGGCAACCTCAACGCTCAAATTTATGCTGAGACGATTGTATCAGACGTCATCGTTCCTCTACAAGTGCAAATCGGTCCCTTATTTCAGTTAATGCATGATAATGCACGACCGCACACCGCAAGAGTTGTAAGACAGACTCTCGCCGCAGCTAACATCAATGTCCTGCCCTGGCCTGCTCAGTCGCCAGACTTGAACCCGATTGAGCATGCATGGGATATGCTACAGAGAAGAGCTCTGCCGAATATGGAGGGTATCCAGTCGCAAGAAGACCTTTTTTTGTTGTTGCAACGAACATGGGCGGCCATTCCACAGCGTGATTTGGATGAACTCATTTTGAGTATGCCAAACCGATGTTCTTGTGTTGTTAGTGTTCGCGGTAGAAACACGGATTATTAATTGTTTAAGTTACCCAATAAAATTTTAAAGAAAACTGTTATTTCAGTCTTTTTTTCGAACTTTTGTGTTAGTGGTTCAAATGTCAAAAATCCCTTTATTAGGAAAATGGCAAATTTCTTTATTAATGCAAAGGTGACTTGGTTTATCGTTACTGTGACAAACGAAAACACTTTATTTGATGAATCCTTAAAGAAAATTTTAATTAATATCAATCAGGAGAAAAGTTATTGCAAAAATATATGTTGATCCCTAGACACTTTTGATGTGTGTAGTATTTTGTAATGAATCATTTAAAACTTATTTTATCACCTCAAGCCGATGGCTATAATGTTACAGTACCTACATCGTCTGGGGCCCAACATAACTAGTTATTGAAACCGCGATACAAATTATACGTGATTGAATTACAAAATTGTTCAGACGACGGATTTGGCAAACTCCCATTATACTTTCGATACATGGCTGTGATTCAGCACCCATTTATGGCAAACATCTTTTTATAAGTAATAAGTTTTTGTATCAATATTAAGTTATACTCGATCATATTATTACAAAGTTTTTGCGAATACATTACCTAAATATATTATGTTTCTAAATAAGTATCTAAGTAAATTTATTGATGCCCAAAATCGAAATAGTATATAGGTCAACCATTCTTAACTTTTTCAATATTCGGGCTCTACAATATCGCCAAGGATGACTTTAAAATGGATACAGTAATATAATAATGATTAATCATCATCAGCAGCCGAAAAAAGTCCACTTTTGAACAAAGGCCTCCCCCTTGGAAGGGAGGGGTTGCCAATATCCCCACGCTTGGCAGGCAACGTCTTGGGTAGTAGTCATTAATCATATTAGGTACTTACCTCATTAACTAGCGCAGGCTACAGACCCTCAAATGATTGTATTCTTTGCATTGTACTAAATAAATAAGTACTTAATTTGATTTAATAAGCGCACATTTACTGTAATTCAGGTGTTTAGCAGTAAGTAGGTACTTGATCCATTTAATTGTTATTTACATAAAAGTAATTAATACATTAAATTTAAGTAAAATTACAATAGTTTTAACTTTAAAGTTCAAAATAATTACAATACATAGTTTTAAAATTTAATTTTAGTAGGTACAGTGGTTCCCAAACTAGGTTCAAACAAGATGTGTTTCGGAAGAAGTCGGGAGCATTTAGAAATGGTAGGTTTGTTGGTCTTAATAGAGGTTCCTAAAATATAAAATGAATTATAGCTATCACATAGCAAAATCTTATAGACAGTTACGAGGGCGTAAGGTCGCCGCCTACGCATCGCTGCACACCGCGACAACCTGCCGTCTCGGCCGTCTGTTCTTCTGTCTGTACTATTGTTCAGTTCAGTCGTCCGCTTCCGTCACCGAGGACAGGGTCTTACGAATAATTGCTTTGAAATAAATTAACTCCTAGTTTTTATACTCTTGTCTAGAGTCTAGACTAAACCTTTTCGTAACGCCGTTGATGATGTTATGTAGGTACATGTTAGGTCAAATTAGGCTAATAATACCAGCCCTTGTTTATGTCCCACTGTTGGGCACGAGCCTCCCCTCAAGATGAGGGGCTTAGGCCATAGTCCACCACGCTGGCCAAGTGCCGTTGGCGGACTTCACACGTCATTCGAGAGCTAGTTAGGCTTTCTCAGACATGCAGGTTTCCTCACAATGTTTTCCTTCACCGAAAGCTAATAACAATCGCACAAAGACGATTCTCACATGATTCATTGAAGAAATCAGAGGTGCGAGCCGGGGTTCGAACATGCGCATCTTGTTGCCAAGGCAAGCGCTCGCCCACTGAGCAAATTAGGCTAGATGAAAAAGGGTGGATTCTACCAAACTTAAATTTATACACGAGTAACTATACCAGGAATAATCTATTCCATGATTTTAATCTCGAGTAAATCCATAGTCGTTTCTCCACGTAATCGATAGTATACTTGCGCTAGGAATAACAATACGCGAATAGCAGAGTGAATGGTGAACGAAAATAAAACCCGGCAAATAAATGTTGTTCTACAACGCGATAGTGTAAGAGCATACATCATGTCAACTCGATTTTGCTGTATTATAGTGTGAAAAAGTAGCTGTAGTGTCAGCTAGCTAGCTGTCAAACGTGTTAATTTTATTTGTTGTTTGTTTGAGGGAATTATCAAGTTTTGTCGTGTGATTTTATCTAAATAAAAATAAATTAATAAAAATAAAATTGGACTGACTGACGCCATTACATTATTCTAGGAATAGCTCCGTTATTCCGTGCGAAACGGCGGTATAGTAACAATTCCCGAATAGGCCCACTATTCTTAGAATTGTAGATGGTAAAACGTAAAATTGATTTACTCTCGATTAACAGACGATTTATTCTAAGATTAAGATTTACTCTTGTATGGTCGAATCCACCCTAAAAAAATCAATTTACTCCGTCATTTAGATTTTCAAAAAATATAGAAACGTATTAATTCTTTTTTTATCAATAAAATTAAAAAAAATACGAATATATAGTGCGTTCAAATTCAGCGTGACGTTACGAGCCCCCACTCCCGAACTTTGACGCTCTATATCTTTCTCAATTTCTATTATATAAGTATATATATTTCGACGATGTTGCTATAATACCCTAATCGTGATTAACATACGACACAGTTGCATGAGTTAGCAAAGCCGTGCGAACAACTCGTGCGCATTGCACTCTGGCGTATAATGTATGCGCGTTGCGGAGGACTCGACGACATCGTGACCGATACGCTGGGACAGTAATGTTTATTAATGCCTTTGGCACCTGCATAATGAAGAAACTATTATTTGACTAGCCCGTACGTGTTTTAGTCGTATAGTTAGTGAACAACCTGATGATGACAGAGATGTATTACTGCCCTTTAGGCCAGGTCTCGGACTTTAGAACGTCCATTGAGTACGACAACAACTCCAAGATGGACGGCGGTGGGGTTGCGACTCCCGTCCCCGTGAGCACCGTGACTGGTTTCAGTGGCGGGGTCCTCTCTCATGTGCCGATGCGACAACTGCGGGGGTTTAGTGGGTAAGAATCCCACATACCCGAGTCGAGCCCCACAGCTCCCGGAGACCATTTGAAGGTTTACCCCGCGAAAAAAAGGCCTCGGACTTTAGGACGTCCATTGAGTACGTCGGCCACTCCGAGTAGGAAGGTGGTGGGATTGCGAACTGGCGACCCACATCCCCGTGAGCACCTTGTCTGCTTCCCGGGGGGCGTAGCCCCCATCGGTGGGTTTAAAGGCAAGGCAAGCACTGAGTGACTCCTGGTGCAGATCCCACTGGGGAGCCCAGGTCTCCCCCTGTCATGTGCCGATGCGACAGCCGCGGGTGTTTAAGTGGGTAAGAATCCCACATAACCCGATTGAAACCCACAGTTACCGGTACCTATCGAAGGTTTCCCCGCGAAAATAAAAACAATACAAGGCCTCTGTCTGACATGGCCTAACGCCTGCTGTCTAGATGACCACAACCCTTAGTTTAACAACAACCGGAACCGACTTTTTCATGCACTTCGTAATACGGATACTCTCAGTTCAAATGGCAATAAATGATCACCCATCAAAGAACTGACCTGATGTTGCTTAACACTCTGACCGTTTATCGAACAGTACAGTACGCGACATGTCGACATGACAATCGGGGAGGTAATACATCGTTCACGTAAGACGGCGCGGGCGATGTGCGCCCCCCCTGCGTCTCAACTCATACCCCGATTGCCATGTCAACCTGTCACGTACTGTTAATGTTTTTTTTTAAATATTTAAACTAAAATTTTTTTTAGTCATATTTGTGTTATTAGTCGTATATGTAGTGTTATTAGTAGTGGCCAAACTGGTGTCAGAATTTTCAAGCAGCCGTTAGGCCTCAGACTTAGCTTAACGACTGCTGTCTAGGTGACAATAGCCGGGACCGACTTTTAACGTGCCCTCCGAAGCACGGAGACGCTCATTTCAAATGCCACTAAACGGTCACCCATCTAAGGACTGACCTTGCCTAACGTTGCTTACCCAACTCATCGTTTACCGAACAGTGGTTACAACTGGCTATGAGCGTCTCACTAATAATAATATAATTACACTAATATTAATTTAATAGCAATACGTACCTAATAAGTCGACAGGTTTCGATCGATCATAGGCAAGGTGATTTTAAAACGTCTTGGCCGTACAATAGGTAATTGAAATTTAATTTGACATTATCAAATCGATCGAGACTGATTGACATCGATACTCGATCAAGGTAGAGGTACGTTATTACATTTTTTTTAATATTAATGCATTTATTTAGCAACTACGTATGAACACCTAACAGATATGCAGGCGGTAGGTAGGTATGTTTTCTCTAGTACTTAGGTACAGAATACCTTCATGTAACACCACCCTTTGATATGTTAAAAAGTAAAATTCCCTTAATTTTTGTATAAAACATCCTTAAAATGCAATGTAGAGTTGTTAAATCTAACGGTTTGCGGGACCAATCCCCAAATTTCATCATTCCATCAGTCATGACTGTAAATGTGCAACTTCTAACTACTTGGATAAAATCACTTACCTATGCGGACACGGAAGCTCTCCTGCAGCATTGCTCACAATCTCTGTCACACACTCTCTAGGTACACACCAAAACATACATACACATACACACACCCACATACATCATATACACGCACACAAACACGTAGGTACACACTACACACGCACGTTCGGTAGGTACACAGAAATACACACATAATTTTTGATTAAGTTAGATATTACTCAAGCCTAATTTATTTTTGTAAATTGCTTTGTCTCAACATGCATTACTATAATATTCAAGTTATGGAAGTGCGGAATCTCCTAATACAGGCATTATTTGCTTATAAGGAGACTTCATTTACACTTTGTACCTATGTTGATGATAATACATTATTTGTATGTCAAAATATTGTTAGCACCCTAGCCGGGGTGCCTATATAAATGAGGTGCAAGCTGAGACAAGGACATTCATACAGCGGTCACAGGACAGTCAACGGACTACCCTCATCAGGATATTTTCATGGTTTGAGAAACAATATTCTAAGTGATTTATTATTATTCTCTTTACTGTCTAGTTATTCTGATTCTTGATCTTTTACTTTGTGTATTTGACGATATGATATAATATTATGCTAAAGATTTAAATAATCGTCATGCCTCTTACAATATGGTCACTATGGTCGGCTTTACATTAAAGTTATGTTCTAGTTCTTTTTTTTTATCAAAATTTGATTTCCAAGTGTGTCTACCTACTACTTTTTACATAAATAATAGATACCTATCTTGACCTCTATGTAAAAAAATCTAAGAAATTCTAGAAAAATAAAGGTATACGAACGTACTTAGCTACGACTTAAAATCACATTACTATACATATATTGAAACATGTCTTAATTCAAATAATCATAATCTGGTTCAAAACATCGTTTAAATAATAACATTTAATTCATAACCAAACAGGCCAGGCTCATAACAAAAAAAAAACTGTTACAAAACATCGACACAAAGATTATTTACATACGGACCAAAGTGAAAGGAATGAAAAAGAAATAATATCGATTCGATAATATAATTTATTCGCAACAGCACCGTAGGTGTGTAATCGATGGGACATAAACGGACCAAGGCCGACTCGAGACGATCAAGTGGGCAGTTATAGTCTATTCAAACAAAACATACTTAATATATCGATTAATTTAAAAAAAAAAACCGCCGAATGCTGTCAATTTGACACTTCATAGCGGTATGAGAGAAAAGGGAGATCTTGGAAGGAGAGAGCGCTTGCTTTTCAAATAAACTATATGGATCGACGCATCACACGCATTTCAGCACAGATATATATTTACATAGATAACGTAAATGCATGTACTTCGCGTGTCCGAACCCCGACGAAACGTCGGGGTTGGTCGCCGCTAACTTACAGTCCGCGCGCGTTGGTTGTTGCAGCCTTGCAGCCGGTCGGTCCCAAAAACTAAAGAAAATCGGCGGGGCATCAATCTTTGAATCGTTTTGGACTTCCCGTCACTAAATTCGGCCGTGACGTCACAGAAGGTGTTAAAAAATTGGTTCAAAAGTCGACACGCTTGGTTTCAATACAAATCGTGATACTTGCGTTATCTATGTAAATCTATAGTAAGTATTCAGTTGTATTTCAGTATCTAGATATTTCAATTGTCAAAGACAATGAATACAACAGCCAGCGCCAGCTTATTGATTATCCAACAATAATGAAGATAATGACAACTGTAGTTTAAAGATTTACAGCCTTACTTATAAACGATGGTTAAATTTTATGCAACACATAATAGCTATTTAAAAATATTTTTTACTTATAAACGATGTTTATCCCTAATACGTTGCATAACAGCTTGCTAAAGTAGCTGTCAAATTAAACAGCGGCCGACCCTTGTTTAGAAGCTTATTAGCACGTTATGTAACAATATGGCGGTTCTCTATCAGCTGATTCAGTCAGTTGCACTTGCATTGTAATTTGTATCGATCGATTCATAGAGTTTATATCTTAAGAATAGAGTACGCGTTTGTCTATGATCCCCTTAAACAAAGTGTAGGCAGATTTTACTCTGAGAGGGAAGGTGAATTGAACTATTGAAAGTTACATTATAAGAGTTATATTGATATGTAAGTGATAAGTAGTGATGGGTTTGATCTGTCACAATCGCAAATCAGCGCTGGAACGGAAACGAACACGGACGAAACAACGAATCGGCGCTGGTTGCGTGTACGATCAGCATTTTTGCTGAGTTGGAACCATTTTGTGACGCACATTTTTGTTAAAGTATGTAACTACCTACTTACATATATATTTTTTTTTTAATTCTATTTTTCTATTTTTTGATTGTTAATTGTGTGTCACAAATAAATTATTCTTTCTTTCAAATGTCGATAAATACAGCTGATGGTATAATACCTATTGTCGTGTACCTGATATTTATGTATTTTGATGTTCTTACCGGTGCCTACGGTTCTTACTTGAAAATAATCATTCTATAGTACTGATTTGTGTTCTATGCTTCCAAATTTGAATTTGACAACTTATCTTCCTATTTGTCGAATTGAATAACAAAATGTTGCCATTTTATTAAGTTTTAGGTCAGACGGAATATTTCAAGCTGACAACACGTGGTGGTATTGACATAGTAAAATATGTTTTGCCTTATTAACTGTTCATTAGTTATGTCGCTCTTATGCAACGTTTATAAGTAGAAAATATAAAACTGCTTATTAAGGAGTTATGTAGTAAGTAGTTATTTGGTTGCTAAGACGGTGATTAGTAGATTTTTATAAGTAAGGCTGTAAATAAACCCTTAATTACATCTAATTATTATGTACCCGTGACGGTGACCAGATACCCGGTTAGAATAGCATCTCCCCATCTCCTCTCGTTGGGTGTCGTAGGAGGCGACTAAGCGAGAACGGGAAGACAGGCAGCAGGGTCTTTATTTTGGATTTATGTTCCACCTATACTGCGATCCCCAAGCCGCCTGCCAAGCGTTTATGGCAACCCCTCCCTTCTAAGGGGGAGGCCTTTTTTCAACAGTGGACATCTATCGGCTGCTAATGATGATGATACAATCAGCGCATCAAAATCGAATTTAATGAATTAAACGAATATAGAACAGGCGACGAATTATAAAGGCTATTCCGGGGTATTATTCTTTATACTAATCTTATTGTACAGATGTTTTTGTACATAAACAATCTTTTCAGTGCGTTTAGATAATAAATCGCAGTCTATGCAGGAAGTCGAGAACTATTCGTCTAGTCACAAAGGTAAGACACAATTTATTTCGTCTTATTACGAAAAACAGTTTAACGAAAAACCTAGGTGTAGACACAGATTTAAGAAACAATTTCCTGAGCTAAACCTAGGATTAGGTAGTATTTGGATGAGTTACTGTGGGCACAGATGTGTGCATATTCAGAGGCTCTCCAGCCTAAACAATTAGTTCAGAATGGTTATGCGCTGATAAATATTCAAAACGCATAAAAAACGCATAATGTGGATAAATAAGAAATCGTATATGCAAATAGAGCCTTAATCTTAAATCTCCGACCAATTAAACAATAACGCTGTAGAAGGCGTTAAGTGTATTCACGTATCCGCAAATTAAATATCAAGTCAAATACACAAGGCAACGATAAAGATCGCGCGTTTAGGCGAGCAAGTGAGCTACAATGACCATAGTCGGTGCGCGTGCGCATATCCACAGATTGGACGGGCAGCGGCTGTAAGACGGCGGCCCACTGACTCATCGCACAGTCATCGACCTTAAAAATGTAGTCTGAGGTAACACGACGCGATAACTTGAAACTTGTTTACATTTAAGAAAAAGATGTTTAACAACAACTTTAATTTATATTCTTTAGTGTTTTCAGCCAGTAACTAAACAATATATTTGCCACCTATTCACCCAAAATTACTTTGAACTGAAATATGTTGCTTGTAATGTATATGAATGCGTGGGGTGTCCGGTTAAGGCAGCATCTACCCATGTCCTCTCGTTGGGTGTCATACGTGTTGACTAAGGAAAAAACAAGAAGACGGGCAGCAGCGTCTTTCTATTGGATTACAACCGCTTCCTTCTAAGAGGGAGGCCTTTGTGGTCAGTGAACGTCTCTCGGCTGATGATAAATGTATGTATAAGATTTGAATATTAAAATGATTTTCTTGATGTAATATTTACTTTAAAACACCCGATCAGATAACACACATAGTAACAGAACTCTAGAAATTAATATAGTCTTACTTCAAGGTCGTGAAAAGGAAGATCTAAACCACCTATGAAGTCATCAACGTATAAAAACAACATTACGTATGCAAGTTATCAAGTTGTATGCTATTGTAAGCTGTCTGTAGGATGTGATAACGATTTAGCATTGTTATGGGGGACAGATGTTATGAATTATCAGTCAAAGCGATTGCTTTCGCACTGCAAAGGTAAATAAATCCTATATCCACGCGGAAGGCTAGCGAAGTTATCGTTTGGGAAACAAACAATCATCCGTCAACAACATCCGGCAGTAATGATAATATCCTGGGACAATCAACACACGGACAATTGAGTCTGTACTATGGTGACCAGACAACAGATACTTATTTTTTTTTTTGTAAATACATATATAAACAACATCCAAACGCAAGATGCAACTCGAATACACGACCTGTTGGGTAGAGTAGTGTGTCTAACCACTAGACTCTAGTGACTAGAGTCTAGTGACTAGACCAACGGGCCCGTCAACCATTTAACAGTTGGTTTTTTGGTCAAGTCAATAGTAATTATTAGAGACATTTGAAAATACTAAAGTTTTTAATTCATAACCAAATTTTTCGTTTATTGACAGTGGTATGACCAGAGATAAGTTAATTAGTTTTAAATAATATTTCAATATTGAAGTGAGACTTCTTATGCGACTTCTAAAAATGTTATCATATAACGCGTTAAGTTAAGGGGGTAACATGCGCCAATGACCTTGAGAATCTGGCTGCTCCGGCCGAGAGTTGTCATCGTAGAGGGCGCTACCAGCAAATATGAATATTACATTTGAAAAATCATAGACTAAAAATATGCAGATGTGTCGAATGGAGTTTTGTTAATTTTGCCTATTCCGTTATAGAATGAAATGATGCAGTTTAATAACGGTAACCCACTGTTTTATATCTTGATTTATACCTTGGCGTGCCACCTAATTACAATCTGACAACCCAACCACTTACAGTAGTAACGTAGTTGACGTGTTGCATCAGGATACGGATTATTGCATTTCATATTCCAAACTTCATATCAAAGGTTAAGTCCGTCTATTATAGAATGGCCAATGCCTGACTAGTGAGACTTATACATACTTCTATTCTATCGTTGGTGGTTATGAGGTCCGGTTACAACCGGAACGCACTTCGACCCAGCTGAATACATTGTGCCTGCCATTTGGAATCCATATACATTCTTACTACTTATAACTTACATTTACTTACTTATAACTTACGGATTTTTGTGTGTCTGAAGTTATGGTTGACGAACCATTGCGCAAGTACAGTTGTGAGTTCTGAATACATAAACATAAAAATAGCTACTGCGCAGCGTCTTGCCGTGACTACTGTAAGCGTACTAAAAATGAAACTATGCACAAAGTTCTAAGGTTTCTGTTCTGCACGTCAAAACAAAAGCGTTTAACAGAGTCTTCAAAATATAGTTTTTTTTTTCTTAAAAAGGGACCTTTTTAACATATTTCCTAAATTAGTTCTAAATTCTCTAACCAATAAACATCCATCTGATAGTTGAGCTTTTTGATTCCTGGAAAAATGAACTGAAACCAAATTGATGATTGATTGCGATGTTCGAGTATGACAAAGAGAGTGACTTAAGATGCTGCAATGCTTACCAGTGGCCCTGATGAGATGCTAGCGGTATTATTAAAGAAGCGTGTAACTGTACCGTGTAACTCTCGAAGTTGTTGACCACTATGTATACCTAGGACAAACTATCCAGGTAGGTCGGTCCAACTTCGACAAAGAGGTCGCCCGAAGAATCCAACTCGGATGGGCAGCGTTCGGGAAACTACGCGAAATCTTCTCGTCCAAAATACCGCAGTGCCTAAAGACGAAGGTTTTTAACCAGTGTGTGTTGCCAGTGATGACATATGGTACTGAGACGTGGTCCCTAACTGTTGGCCTTTTGGATAAGCTCAGAGTCACACAACGAGCTATGGAGAGAGCTATGCTCGGAGTTTCTTTGCGCGACAGAATCCGAAATGAGGAGATTCGCCGAAGAACCCAGGTCACCGACATAGCTCTTAAAATCTGCAAGTTGAAGTGGCAATGGGCAGGCTACATCGCTCGGCGAACCGATAACCGCTGGGGAAGAAAGGTTCTCGAGTGGCGACCACGAACCGGAAGACGCAGCGTTGGCAGGCCTCCCACTAGGTGGACAGACGACATTGTGCGCGTCGCAGGTAACCGGTGGATGCAAATAGCCAATTGTTGGTCATTGTGGCGTTCGAAGGGGGAGGCCTATGTTCAGCAGTGGACGTCTTCCGGCTGGTGATGATGATGATGTGTAACTGTAATGTTTCCTATTCTAATGCGTATATTATCTTTAAGAGCGGCACAAGTACCCGAATCTTGGAAGCTTGCTAGCTTCCAACCTTACTCAAGACCAGATACCCAACGTCGATCCAAGTCGTGCAGACCCAAAAATCATAAATTATTTTTATTGCGACAGTTAGTTCCGTGATAAGAATAATAGCACCCATCCATCTCCTTCCGTTGGTTGTCCGTAAAAGGCGACTAAGGAAAAACAAGAAGACGAGCAGCAGCGTCTTTTTATTGGATTACCTACCACCTATCTGCTATCCTCAACCGCCTGCCAGGCGTGGGGATTATGGCAACCGGGAGGGGCTCTAAGGGAGAGAGGGCCTTTTTTCAACAGTGTACGTTTCGGCTGCTGATGACGATGTAGCTGAGTTCCGTGATTGACTCCGTAATGGCCATCGAACTGAAACTATGATAAGATACTTAACTTTTTCCATAATTAAGTACAGGTAAAAACGACCCAGATCCAATACAAACAGATTATGTTCATGCACATGAATGTTTGTCCTGTGTGGGAATCGACCCCAAGACCTTAAGGTCAGCGGCCAGGGTAGCAAACTACAAAATCAACGGACCTGTGTTGTTATTCAATATACGTGGCTGCCAAAGGAATCCGTAGCACTGTTTGTTTGAACGCACGAATTCAGTAATAGTCTTTTTTAGTGTAAGTTTCAGTTTTCAATCAAAATAGTTTGAACGATGTTCCGGGCGCTTAACCCGCTCGCATGTATTTTGGGCCGGCACGTGCAAGCGATTGTCGTCCTAAAGGTGATAGACCGTTCGTGACCACGAGAGTACGTAACGTAACATCATCTTAAGTTCTGTACCGATCGCGAGGTTTGAACTACGCGGAGCATTTGACCTTTTATTTTATTTTATGTATTCTTTAGTACACTTAAATATGTACAAGGCGGACTTAAAGCCTTAGGCATTCTCTGCCAGTCTACCTTTGGATGATGCAGAGGGTAATAGTGGTAGGTGCATAGGTAATGTAAAATTTAAATAGATATTTAATTTACATTGATTCTAATAAGCAATCTGGTTTTAGAGTAACTAACATTTTACCGCGGTGGTATTTTTTCTCGTGCCTGCCAACAACACCATCAGTTTATTGTTACGCAACTTAGTTAAGTAACAAGGTATTACCTGATAGTAATCGAAGCACCCACCCATAGAAAAGTCTCTTCCTGTCCCTGTCATCCAAAACTATAATTATAGCCTTTTGGTCCGATAGTTTTTTTGCCAGCTACAGTGACCTTCTACTTACGTTACATAGCGGAAGAAATCTAATATTTAAGTGGCGCCACCTAGAGAGCACACGAGTACCCTTCCAACTTAACCATCCAGATGTCTCAAAAGACGAGCAACTGTCCGTAGGTAAGCGTGTCGCTCACCACCAAGCCAACCACCCAGGTACTCGACTCGTTGCTAAGTTGCAAAAACCAACATGATAGTAATAATAACACCGTTCATGTTTTAACAAAAAAAAATCATAATGTATGTCATTTTGTCGACCTACACAGTATTAAATACGATTTCAATTAGTCATCATTAGATCATAATATATGACTCTGATACGCTTTAAAGGTTAGGCATAATACTCGGCAACGATACTTTCGCATACTCTATGATGAACCAAAAATATGGTATTACTGTAAAAATATCTTTAATTAAATATAGAAGTATAGATTTCATTTGAAATAATTTATAATGTTATAATTATACCATATGTAACATATCTTAATTAAAAATATGTTCAAAATCATTTAAATTAAATTCGTCTTGTCAAAAAAAATTCGAGTACATCCACCCTCCATAACAGTCCACGAAAGACTGATGAAAGGCGATCGCGGGGGCGCTGCAAGGGGAAATGCATCGCGTACGTGGTTTTTCTATAATTTCTTGTAAAACATGAATGAAATTAAGAAATGTAATCAATACAAATTGTAGAATAGGTTATTATGCTTTTTATAGTCCAAGTTTGACGTCTATCCGATGAACGGATATTGAACGCTAACACAATTCATATCCAACGTAGTACATTTTATAAATACATATTGCTTGAAAACATTTTATTTAATCCAATATCTAATCAATAAAACTATTTGCTGAAGATCTGAGGTATAAGTACATATAATTTTCATAGCCAATGCAATAGCGGATTGATCTATCGAACTCTTTAAACTAAGGCTATTTTTGCAATTTTACCGTTGTTACCCCCTTAAATGATAGGTGATAGACGATAGGCGATAGGCGTTAAATCATAGGTGTTGAGGTGGGAGTGAGTGAGTGAGTGAGTGACTTCGTTGACTCCGCCGACTCCGCCGACTCAGCCGACTCCGCCGACTCCGCCGACTCAGCCGACTTAGCCGACTCCGCCGACTCCGCCGACTCCGCGACTCCGCCGACTCCGCCGACTCCGCCGACTCCGCCGATTCCGCCGATTCCGCCGACTCAGCCGACTCCGCCGACTCCGTTGACTCCGTTGACTTTGTTGACTTTGTTGACTTTGTTGACTTTGTTGACTTTGTTGACTTTGTTGACTTCGTTGACTTCGTTGCGCGGGGAGGTGAAATAGAAAGAGACAGAGCGAGAATGAAGTTTCACTTCTTCCGCGCACAAAAAAAAAAATGTGCGTGCGTGGAGTCCCTCCTCCACGCACGCACATTTTTTTTTTTGTTCAATTTATAATCGGATATTTTACTTGGTATCTTGGTTGGACTGTTTGTACCGCACAACATTACACATGAAATTTCAAATTTTGGTTTTCACCTAAGTTGACTCTCCCTTGATTTGAATCTACCATTTTAAATTCACCTTATTTGCAAATACAGGTGTAAGTTGATTAATTATAAAAATATGTTATTTGTTGTTGTTTTTTATACTGTATTTATATGATCACTGTTATCAGGATGGATGAGCAAATATAATTTGGTTATTAGTAAATTGCAATTTCTGTTAAATCTACTGAGTATTGGGCCATTGTAAAATAAGCTTTTTTCTTAGAAATCCACAATAAATTCAGTGTAAATGAAACTAGTTTTCATACTAGCACAATAGATACAATAGAATTATTATCTAGAAACCTAGTTATTACTACAATAATTCAATTCTTTCTTAACTTTTTTATGAGCTCCGTCTACGAAATGTCAAGGTTACGCAATTTATCGGACATATGAAATTACAGTTTTCAAT
Organism: Furcula furcula; assembly: GCA_911728495.1. NCBI lineage: Eukaryota > Metazoa > Arthropoda > Insecta > Lepidoptera > Notodontidae > Furcula > Furcula furcula. The sequence continues at coordinate 18,893,621 of OU452262.1, read as the reverse complement.
TTTTACTTTGGGAATCGATACGGTGACGCAAATCACTTAGATCTACCATATCCTTCAGAAAGCGTGTTGAATTTTTAACGTACTGTAAACGCCATCTATACGTACTCAACTCACACGCAATACATCAAAAACACCTGTCACTCATCATCACACATGTCATTTTGACATTCTTTTTCATCGGTTTTTTTTAGCCGTTACAAAATCAAATAAAAGAGCTCGTCTCTCACCGCTTGTTCGTCGCGCACGCAACACGCATTTTACACTAACTCAATTTCAATTAATTCCTACCCTTTATTATCGCCTTCCTAACGGCGCTAAAGCCATCGAAGTGCTGTTATATTTCAATCAAACGCTGGGAGCTCCCAAAGAGAAGCTAAAACAAAGTGCCGGGTGTTGTGGAAGACATCGAGCCAGCGCCTTCCTGTTACTGTAAGTCTTTTACTTCCATATTTTCCCACAACCCCCTTTTTGGTCCCTCTCCCCGATCCTTTCAACTAACAATCCATAATTGTATCTACGCACACTATACTCTTTTACTCGTACTTACTCTTACTTATTTTCACCTTTCTATATACCATAACTCACTCATATTACGTACCCCGTGGGGTGTCGGGTAAGAATAGCACCCCCCCAACTCTTCCCTTTGGGTGTACGTAGAAGGCGACTACGGGAAAAAGAAGAAGACAGACAGCAACGTCTTCTTATTGGATTACCTACCACCTATACTGTAATCCCCAAGACACAATCACTCATTAATACACTCATAACACATTAAACCATACACCACAACAATTTTAACGTCCATATTGTTCGCTCACAACTTATTATATTAATCATTTATCGCATTTAAACGCTTACATATACGCAAAACTAACGATATATCGTAAATTTGTTTACTCAAACATATTTGTTAAAGTTTCCGCTTATTTTATAATACGACTAAGTCTCGTTCATTTTACAAAAATAAAGTAGGTAGTTTCAAGTCATTCGCTCAATATGTCTAAAAAACAAGAAACTACTACAGACGTTAAGATTACGCTATTAGAAGCTAAGAAGGAACGATTATTTGAGTTGGTACAACAACTTTACAACTTAAGTTTAAATGTTTCTGATCCCACAAGTAAACAACAGTTTTTGGCCCGTGTTTTATCATTGGATAAAATACGGACTGAGTTTAATGAAACGCTAGATAATTTAATCGCTGCACAACTGGAGGAACAGCCTTCGGTAAAGCCCAATTACTCGCCGTTAAACGCTTTTGATGAATTGTACTGTTTCATAAAACAAAAAGAAAGTGTTTTAAAAAATAATGCTGAACGTACTGATTTATTAAATCAAAAATTGCCTCCTCTCCAGTTAGTAGGGTTCGATGGTACTCCGTCAAAATGGCCTATTTTTTATGAAAACTTCAAAAGTATTATACATGAAAACCCAAGGTTATCTAATGCAGAAAAGGTTCAGTATTTGGTTGGAAAATTAAGTGGTGGTGCATGTTCGGTCTGTGCCGGTATTTCACCAACAGCTGACAACTATGACATAATATGGAAGGCACTTTTGTCTAAATATCAGGACATTAGGGTTCAAGCTTCGCGTTATATAGATCAACTGATTAATTTTAAACCCAATCAACCAGTCGACACATTTATTGATCAATTTTGTTCTACAGAATCTGCATTGAGACGCTTAAAGATAGATGATTTGTCAGATTTTATGATAACGCATATCGCACTCTCTAAGTTAGACAAGGAGATGGTAAATTTATTCGAACAAACGCATCGAGATGTTGATATTCCTATGTTTAGTGACATCACCAAGTTCCTTAAGGAACAAAGTAAAATAAAATCATTACGATTTAACGTAACTGCTGCGCAAAGGTCAAATACTCCGTCGACTAGTCGTGAAATTAGGTCACGCCCGAAGACTCATGCGTTTATGGTCAATACTGACACACACGACAGTACACCGCATATGATATCCACGCAATATAAATCTACGCAAATAAATAATAATAAGCCTAAGCAAATAACTTCTTGCATCGTTTGTAATGGTGAGGTACATCCATTATTTAAATGCCAAGCTTTCTTACAGCTTGACCCACGTAAACGCTATGATATAGTTTATAAAAACCTATATTGCAAAAATTGTCTCGGTTTTCATGACGTAAAACTATGTAAGTCGCAGAACAGGTGTTATGTGTGTAAACAAAAACATCACAGTCTATTACACATAAATACCAATACTCACACGTCTCCGGGATTTGAACCCGTGACTCGACGCGACACTCCGACCGCTGCGCCATGGCCGGCGGACAGTGGAACGCGAGCCACCCGCGCCGCCGACTTGTGCTTGGATGTCGTCACGCAGACACCGCCGCGCTTCGCCGCACCGGCCCCGCCGCCGTCAGCGCCATACGATCACCGCGCTCAGCTCGCGTCGCATGTCTCGCACTCCGCGCAACTGCCCTCGACTACTGCGTCCGCCGCTTACGTTTCCCGCGTAAATTCAAACGCAAGCGCATTCACAACAACGCATACATCGACCGATAATCGTCATGAAACTACTGTTCTGCTTCCTACCGCAATTGTACACGTATTTAACGATACTAATACGCGTTTAAATGTAAGAGCTCTCATCGATACGGGGTCGATGAGTAATTTTATTACGAAAGATTGTTGTGATCGTTTAAATCTTCCCATAACGCATATTAAATCACCCGTAGTGGGCATAGGTCAGTCGGAAAGTGAAACTTTAGGGTTTACATCTTTGAAAATACACTCACGCTTCGATAAATCCTGTTCATATAACATTACCGCTAGGGTGATACATACCATCACCGACCGGTTGCCGACCTTCCCCATAGATGTTTCGCAATTTACGCAGTTTGATAGTTTACCATTGGCTGATTATGGCTATGCTGCTCCAGCGAACCTGGACTGTTTATTAGGTAGTGAAATATTCCCGCTTATACTTGGTAGCGATAAGGTTACCACTCCAAACTCTTCACTCGTAGCATTAGAGACCACACTTGGTTATCTAATCATGGGTAAAGCAAATTATGCTTCTTATCCAATTCCGCATACTCTAGTACAAACGCATAATGAGGATAGAAATTTCTTTTGTTCGGTAGACGCACTCTCAAAACTTACAGAACGCTTTTGGGAACTTGAAAATGTTCCAGATAAAATTCACATGAGCCCTGAAGACGAGGCATGTGAACATCTCTTTCGCTCAACGTATTCACGCGATAATACCGGTAGGTTCACGGTACATCTTCCCTTTAAACTCAACCCCTCGGAATTAGGTAATTCTTTCGCCATTGCCAAGCGCCGCTTATGTCTTCTGGAAAGGAAACTCGACGCAAATCCCAATTTACGCGCAGATTATAACGCAACTATTCGAAGTTATGTTGATAATGGTTATTTAACTGAAGTTAAAGGCCACAAACCGAACAGTGAATGTTACTATATTCCTCATCGGGCTGTCTATCGTCCAGAGAAGTCCACCTCCAAAACTCGTATCGTGATTGACGCCAGTTGTAAGACAACTTCTGGAAAGTCACTCAACGATCTCTTGTATAAAGGCCCTAACTTGCAGACTAATATTTTTAATCTGCTTATAAATTTACGCATGTTCTTAGTGGCACTCACTGCGGATATAGAGAAAATGTACTTTCAATTAATATTAACGCCAGAACACCGGTCTTTTCAACGCATCTTATTCCGTTTTGACTCAGATTCGGATATTCATATATTTGAATTTAATAGGGTCTCATTCGGAGTGTCAAGCTCTCCGTATCTCGCGATGAGAGTCGTCCGTCAGCTCGCCGCGGACAGCCGCGACCAATTTCCACTCGCTGCATACGAAGCTGAACATCACATGTATATGGATGACTATGTAGGCTCCGTAGAAGGATTAGAACAAGCTGAAGAAATCTATCATGAAATGGTAGATATGTTCAAAACCGGTGGTTTTAAAATTGTTAAATGGATATCCAACAGTTCGGAACTCATGAATAAAATACCCTTGTCACAAAAAAATCCGCAAATAATAAATTTCGACGATATTACTTCATCCGCAAACGCTAAGATAGTAGGCATGCAGTGGCAGCCTGCTACTGATCAATTTCAATTTGAAATAAATTCCGAGATATCGGAATGTACAAAACGCACTATTCTATCTGTGACCGCGCGCCTCTTCGACCCCCTGGGTCTTATAAGTCCGGTTGTCGCATTTATGAAACTCCTCGTTCAAGAATGTTGGGTATCTAACTTAGGTTGGGATGATCCCGTACCGCAGGCGATCCGTGACAAATGGATACAATTTCATAGCGAGTTGCCTAACTTAAAATTAATTAAAATTCCTCGTCATATAGGTATTACCTCGAAATCGCATATATCGCTAATAGGTTTCGCTGACGCGAGCGAAAAATGTTACGGTGCGGTTGTGTATGTTCGTGTCAGCCCGGACGAGTATACGCACGGCTCTGTCAACCTACTAGCCTCTAAGTCAAGAGTCGCGTCTCTCAAAAAGATGCCGCTCGCACGCCTTGAGCTCTGCGCAGCCCTGCTGCTAGCAAGTCTCATAGAATCCGTACGCGAAACGCTATCTAAACGCTGTCAAATAGATAAAATTGTTGCCTTCTCTGATTCAACTGTCACGCTCACTTGGATTCACTCACCCGCTTTTAAGTTTCATACGTTTGTCGCTAACAGAATATCTGAAATTAACCTAAAACTCTCCGCATGTCATTGGTACCATGTAAAGGGACAGGAAAACCCAGCTGATATTATATCAAGACCAGTGACTCCTTACGCACTTATAAACCGTGAAGATTGGCTTCATGGCCCTCAGTGGCTCACGCAACCTTTTTCGAAATGGCCGATATCTGTTTTTCAAGCAAATCATGATAATAATCTTTCAGAATCCAAACCGGTTTCATTAGTCGTGGATATACCACAATCTTCGCAAGCTTGTCATCCGATTGGTGACATTGCAGAGCGTGTCTCCAGTTGGACAAAGTTATTACGCATAACAGTTTATATTTTACGCTTTTTAAAAGTTTTACCGAGAAATAACTCTATAACTGTGTCCGATTTAGATACAGCCGAACAATATGTTCTCAAATATGTTCAAAACAATCATTTTTCTTCAGATCTTAACGCTATTAAAAATAATAAACAATGCAGCAAACGAATCATAAAGTTAAGTCCATTCATAGACAATTGTAATTTACTCAGAGTTGGTGGAAGATTAACACACTCGCAGCTTGATTATGGTCAAAAGCATCCTATATTACTCCCCGCCAAAGAACGCATAACTCAATTAATAGTTGATTTTTATCATAATACAAATTTACACACAGGTCCCGCATTATTACTCGCGCTGCTCAGACAAGAATATTGGATTCTCTCTGCTCGAAATCTTGTTCGACAAAGAGTACACGCTTGCAATGTATGCTTTAAACTCAATCCTAGATTTAGTAACCCTCAAATGGGCGATTTACACGCGTTTAGAATAACAGAAGCTAAAGCTTTTGTATACACAGCCGTCGATTATGCTGGACCTTTTTACATAACGCATATTCGCCGTCGCGGTGTCAAAAGTCAAAAGGCATATATATGTTTGTTTGTCTGCCTGACTACTAAAGCTGTTCACCTGGAATTGGTTTCTGATTTGAGTACAGAACTGTTTCTCTCGGCGTTTAAACGATTTATTTGTCGTAGAGGACCCGTAGCTATGATCTATAGCGACGGGGGAACTAATTTCATAGGTGCGAAACGCAAACTAGACGAAATTTATAATCTTATACAGTCCACATCATATAATAATTATATAAGCGAAGAACTTCTATCTACACATCGTATTCAATTTAAACGAAGTCCACCTTATGGTCCCCATTTTAACGGCCTATGTGAGATAAACGTTCGCTGTGTTAAAACTCACTTATTCAAAGTGGTAGGCTCGCATATTCTAACATACGAAGAATTTTCATCTGTCCTCGTACAGATTGAAAATTTATTGAATAGCAGACCATTGTGTGTGCTAAGCTCAGACCCATCTGACATGTCTGTTTTAACGCCTAATCATTTCTTAAATGTAACGCCGCTTAAATTTTTACCCGCTGAAGATGTGACAAACATCGCAGACCACCGCTTAACTCGTTTCCAACTCGTAACCAAGTTAACACATATGTTTTGGCGTCGGTGGAGCCAAGAGTATCTCACTTCTTTACAGCAAAGGGAGAAGTGGAATACCCCCACTAAGCCAATTGAATTAGGATCCTTGGTTGTAATCAAAGATATTAATGCGCATCCGCTATGTTGGCCTTTGGGAGTCATCGAATCGGTCTATCCCGGAAAGGATGGCATCATCAGAACCGTTAAAGTCCGCACCTCAACTGGTAGTTATATACGACCAGTAATTCGAGTTTCTCCACTACCAACTCAATAATATTCACTCGTTCTCTTTTAGTTTAGTTTACTCTTTTAGTTCAACTCACACTCTTAACTTAGTATTTTAGTACCTATACACGCGTTTATCATTTTGTATACTATTATTATCTAGAGGAAACCTCTAGGCCGGCGGAATTGTAAACGCCATCTATACGTACTCAACTCACACGCAATACATCAAAAACACCTGTCACTCATCATCACACATGTCATTTTGACATTCTTTTTCATCGGTTTTTTTTAGCCGTTACAAAATCAAATAAAAGAGCTCGTCTCTCACCGCTTGTTCGTCGCGCACGCAACACGCATTTTACACTAACTCAATTTCAATTAATTCCTACCCTTTATTATCGCCTTCCTAACGGCGCTAAAGCCATCGAAGTGCTGTTATATTTCAATCAAACGCTGGGAGCTCCCAAAGAGAAGCTAAAACAAAGTGCCGGGTGTTGTGGAAGACATCGAGCCAGCGCCTTCCTGTTACTGTAAGTCTTTTACTTCCATATTTTCCCACACGTACTAAAATTAGTTTAGAAGCAGTATTGTATATTCTGGTGGTATTGGTGACTAGACACTGACTTAAAGTTATTGAATATTAATTACCGTTTAAATAGTTAGGTAAAAATAAATGTATCGATCAGATTGAATAATTATGAATATTTCTTCGAAACTTAGAAATGAAACTTAAAATTGCAAACACATATTGGGATATGGATCCGACCGACATATTGCGCTGTAACCCCTGTAACATCTTCCTCCTATTGGGTGTTCATAAGAGGCGATAAAGGAAAACCAAGAAGACTGGCAGCAGCGTCTTTCTATTGGATTACTTACCTACCACCTAGGTATAATGCGATCCCAGAAACGCGTAACAAACGTGGGGATAATAACCCATCCCTTCGAAAGACGAGGCTTTTATTCTGCCATTTCACAGTCACTCCAGCACCAGCTGCTGGCTAGACCATGTCCCGGGGGAGGAACTGTATGCACCCCGGCACCCTATGCAAAAAATAAAATAATCCTACACTTGAAATTAAACTTTTGGCTTCGGTTACAATATTGTAATGATTTCAGTGATAAAATTTTCTTATATCGTAAATGTCATTGTTTTTTAAGCAAATGTATCCTGAAGTTTAAGTATCACCAAGGTTGGAATCCTACGCAATCTAGTAATTTGATACATCTGTCCACAATAGTCTTAGGCCACAATGGTAGGGTAGGATAAGTCGTGAGGCTAAAACCTCAAAACCGCATAATAGAAGGGCAAATAACCATGTACAATATATGTATGTAACTACGTAAGGATAAAAAAGAGTTAAGAAAACATTGGTCAACGGCTTTTAACCAATATCAAACTGGTTTCTTTCGCAAAGATGTAATTTTGTGTAATACTAAAAATTCCGTTTAATGTACAAATTCTGAGCTTAAAATTACCATGATTAACAGTCCGACACGTTTCAACGGTTTCATAATAATAATTACAGTAAATGTAGGATACCACTTGCATACTTAAGACACAAAGAAAATAGATTTAAGTAAACCAGGAATCGTTTATTTATTTGTAGGACAACTTTAGGAAAATCTAGCAGAAATCACTGCGAAATATATCTACTTATTAGACAAAGTTGAGAAAACTAATTATGGCATGCCGCTTCTTCTTCACCAATAGGTTTTTTTAAACAGAGCTAAATTATATTGTGAGTACGTTAATAAAAGCAAATATTAAATTAGTAAACTATTATCTACCTCGGTCTCTGATAGTGTAAGCCAGCCGTTCCTAATTTCTGCAGGATCAACACCTTCCAATGATCTTGATGATATGCTTCTGAGATCCCGCGTTTTTCGCTGCTTCGGGTCCCACCAGTTAATTTGATCCCAAGACTGAGATACATTTTGAGCCTCCATTTTGTCTGAGACAATATTTTACTTGTGGACTTTTGAGCTTTTTTTTTATCACGGAAACGATTTAGAAACGAAATCCAAAAGTTACTAAACGCTAAATATAAGACATTAAATTCACAAAATTTTACCAACTTTTTGTTTCAATAAAAAGTGAGGGCTGGATTAATAATCGCGTCTCTCATTCCCGGATTTCAAAAGCTGAATGAAACAAGGGGTTGTTTGTTTGTCCTCACCGCTGCCTAGCAACCCAACACGTGGAAATTCAATGTCACGACATCATGAATAACTCATGACCTTCAGCTGAGCTCTGTTAACTTGACCCAGTCCGACAAACTTTGAATTTGCGGTGATTCAAACTATAATCTCTTTCATTTTTAATAAAAAGAAAATATTCTGATCTTTCTACTTTGTGCCAGTTACACGGAGCCCTACTTTGGTCAATGGATTTTATTTCTCGAGAAGACCATTCTTTTCGTCTTTTTACATTGTTCTTTTTTTTGTATCTAGTATACAATGCTGCCTGGAAGTGTCAAGTTTTCTGCGGTTTGACAAAGGGTATGATTACTTTTTATCAAGATCAACTACACGAGTTTTTTTAACGTAGTTCTACACTGCCGGGCTGCCCTATTATAGTTCTTAGTATAGTAAGAGTGAATGTAATATGGTATTATTTAATTTACATGGGTTCACAAATCTCACTTTTTTCTGCGTAAGCGTAATTTTGCAGATACTGGGAATTTACTGCAAGATATCAGATTTTTTATCAGTTTTTTCGAAATAATTTAAAGGTCTACTGAATTTCAATATTAGTTTTAACAAAAACCTTAATTTCACAATTAAGTTCAGTAAAATTTGCCGAACCTTGAACTAATATTTTCAAACGAATTCATCTTACTCAGCTTAATCTATTACCTTATTTGGTTTGAGATTGTTTAATTACTTAGGAGTCATTCAAAAATTTTAGAAAAGCGCGTTTATGCTCACTTTCTAACTTTCAAACCTGTACAGCCTCAACAGATTGTAATTCTCCAGTGCATTGTCATCTAATCTAGCTGTTACAACACAATTTAGACCTTAATACGTAGGATTTACGATCCTTTTGTGTGATAACTGAGCACCCACATTAGAATGATGTATCCGACCATATACGAGGAGACAAAGATTTACAAAGCTGAGTGACTCACGCGTTTCCTTGTGGCGCCTCATAGATGAACTTGACAAGTTGACGAGTGACGTCATCACTTTCATTCCACTTTGTCTTCCCGCGGTAAGGTCGTCTGAACATTTAAACCATTTGTATTGCTTTGTTTCCGTCGAAATACCGAGAAATCTCCTAGCATTTATTCGAGCGGTACTTATACTATAGAATACCTACTATACGATCGAAGGAGCGGTATAATATTAGAATCTTTTTCTCGCAAGGGAAGAGACGGAGATATAAACTAAGTAAGAATACTTTAACACTACCATAACAGTTACACATACAGCTGGCTGTAGGGATACATGCTTTTCAAGAATATGCTAATTTAAACTTTATATTAATTGATGAAATCTTCTAAACACTAAAGGCCAACTCTTTGTTTTTAAATTACCAATTTGCAGATAAATGATTTAGTTTAGCCGTTTCAAATTCTATCTACTGGCGGTAGGTAGAAGGCTTTTCAAACAAATTAAATTTAAAATTACTGTCTCATTGAGAGTGGCAGTCCTTCTCTTTATGGTTACGGGCCAAATTGATATGCTAATACATGAATAATAAATATTGTTAAAACTATCAGACAATAAATCAAGGCTTATTTAATAACGTAAGATAAATATTTGGTCAATTGCCCTATCTGCTACCCAACAGGTCGTGGGTTCGATTCCCACCAAGTGTCTGGGTGTTTTATCCATGTAAGTATGTATTTACAAAAAAAAAGTATGTATATGTATTAGTATCAGTTGTCTGGTTACCATAGTACAGGTTCTGCCTAGTTTGGGATCAGATGACCGTGTGTGAATTGTCCCAGGATATTATTATTATTATTTATTGCCATTCATTGGTTTGGTTACAAAAAATCAAAACGATGATATAATGGCCTATTCCCAGTAATTCTACATTTTCTTCTATGATCTTCTGTAAGATGATTTAACATACACGGCAAATGAATCCGCGGCGAGATATGAAATTTGTTCAACGAATATCCGCGGAGTTTGTTAAATGTTCTTTCAGAATCATCATTCATCATCATTAGCAGCCGAACGTCCACAGCTGAACAAAGCCCTTAGAAGGGAGGTTTCGCCATAATCCCCACGCTTGGCAGGCGGCTTGGGGATCGCAGTATTAGGTGGAAGATGAATCTAAAAGAAAGACGCTGCTGCCCGTCTTCCTCTTCTCGCTTACTCGCCTCTTACAACACTCAACAAGAGGAGATGGGAGATGTAATTCTAACCCGGCACCCCACGGATATTCTTTCAGAATACCACTGCTGTGCCTAAAAACAGTTCATTCCAGCATTCGCGTTCAAAAACTATTATTTCATGGATTTTAGACTAAAAGTCGGGTAAAAAAGAACTTAATGTGGCATCGTTCGTCGCTATTGCTGCCAGTAAAGCGTTTTTTTTTTGCGTTATCAATCCGCTAGTGCGCACCCATCCATGACAGAAGCACCACTTACCATCAGGGTGGACCGCGGTCAAGCATGAATGCGTATAAAAAACTGATAGTGCCTTGGTGTACATAGTCAGGCTTTTATTTGGTAAATTCTTAAAAGTAAATATTATACTTACTGCCGCACTCACAAACTCCAATTAATTTTAATTCTAATTAAGTCACTTTAAGAATCTATTTATATCGACTGTCATCTATACTCACTCGCAGATAGAAGAAGAAGAAGAAGAAGAAGAAAAATATTTATTTTGACACACACAAGACATGGTAATGAACACACAGCTGATACAAGAAGAGACATACATTAACGAGAAAGGGGAAAAAAGAAAGAATTACATTGACATAAAAGTAAATAACAATAACATTAATCATTACCAAGTTGTGCGATGCCAAAAATGGCGCCAATCTCAGCTTATTGCTGCAGCCACAATAAGGTGCTGCAGCGCTGGTTTTCAGAAAGGACCAGATAAGTGATGTCATGGAAGAAAAATACTTTTAATAAATATAAATAATAATAATGAGTAAAATGTTAATTAAAGAAAGATATAGGTATAATTATAGTTATTGATCTTTTTTTTTAATCGGATTATTTCGACGCTCGAAGCCCATTAATACTTAATACGCAGATAGTGAGTAGAGATAACGATTATCTCGTGTTCAATAATCTAAATTAATCATAATCGGCTCCGACAGTCAAAATAAATAGATTTTAAAAAGTGACTTAATTATAATTAAAGTTAATTGGGGTTTGTGACTGCGGCAGTAACACAATAACTACTGCGGAAAAACAATACAATTCATAGTTTGGCAGACGAAAGAAAATGTTCTGTATCCTTTGTTGTATGAAATTAAAAAAGAATACAATACGATCTGAACAGTGCATAGTCGAAACTAGTCCTGAACTTCCTTATTAGATATTCGGAAGGTAACCTAATAAATAAATCAAAGCAAATAATTAATCAACATCGGATCTGTAAACCGGTTAGTTCTTAGTCACAGTCTACCCTTGCAGCCGCCCACGGCACCACTGCATTTGGTCCGCGCAGTCGGATCAATATCATTAGGTCTACTTATATGCACTCTGAGGTTACCTATATCTAGTGTTGTGTAGGATAACATATGAATGAGTACAAGGTAAGGTGCGTTAAAACTAAACATAAGACACTTGGTGCACACAATCGTTTATTATCAGCCAGTAGACGTCACGCCCGTAGCCATAGGTTGGCCGAGACTTTTACACTGTCGTGGGTCCACCACTAGGTGGCCACCCACCAGGGCCTGCCTACTGTTCCCGACAATTCTAAATCCTTCAATACGCGCTGGTTACAGGTACAAAGTAATAATGCAAGGGATGATTCACACGCGTATAGTATTTAAGTTAAAAATAAAGTAAATTATTACAATATTAGGAAATTAGTTAGAGCGTGATTAAATACACGTTAGACTGTTGTTTGATGCTGCTGCTACAGACCATTATGATGGGGAAAATAGCAGGGAAAAGTAAAGTTGGAAGACGAAAGATGTCCTGGCTACGTAACATCAGAGAATGGACCGGAATCAAGTCTGTACAACAGTAGAACAGTTATTCAGACTAGCCATGGATAAAGTGATGTTTCGGAATCTAATGGAGAGGCACTTAAAGAAGAAGAAGAGATGCTGTATCTAACATCTACGCTGCGTCTTCCGGGTCGTGGTCGCGACACGAGAACCTTTCTTTTCCATCGCTTCCATCATCCACGTGGTCTGTTTATATTGGCGCAGGGGAAATCTTCAAAAGGTCCCCATGACCCTGTGGAAGGTCAACGATATGTGGGATTCCCCGCCGCTGTCGTTTTTGGAGTCGTCATCGTAATCCATAGATCGATGGCTCCTACGTTAAATATCGTATGTGTAAAACCCGCACTTTACAGGAGAGCAAATTAAAGGTATTTTTCTACGCTTGTTCTTTAAATTTGAAGCTATTTGGCTGAAATTTGTACCAACCATAGAAAATGCCTTATTTTACCGAATAGTATGAAAACAAACGTTCAATAATTAGCGTAGAAAAATACCTACCTTTAATTTGCTCTCCTGTAAAGTGCGGGTTTTACACATACGATATTTAAAGTAGGAGCCATCGAGATGTCTAGGTCCACATACGTCCAGAGACTCTGAAGCACTGAAGACGAGCGTAGTGGCCGGGCCTGCCCCAATCATTGTCCCACCTTTAATTTGATTAATTAAGTTAATTTGGTAGAAAGTGAGCAAATATCGTATACGTATATCATTCGGCCAATTGATTTCGCGTGGGCGACTGTAAGCTTGCGTTACAATTGATAAACGATTTGTAATTAATCGATACGTTGAACTCACGTTATGTCAATTTACTGGAATTAAATAAGTGTTCTAAAAAAGCTTTTGATATTCTGATGATACTAGCAGACATATTATTGTTTTTTCTCTTATAGTGTTACAAGCTATATTGTTTTTTTTTCTCTGCTTATAGTGGTTATCTTCGTTCCCGAAGTTTGGCGATCGATGTGGAAATTTGAACCTTGGACACAGATGCTCTCAGTGTATTTGTATTGATTTCAATTCAGTTGATAGCGAACTGGATGTTGTCGAAGAGTTTGGAAGGAGAAAGGTGATCTTGTTTAATCTCTGATGTCTAAATGTCGGTTTGAGAAATTTCGTTGATATTTTTTCATAAAGTATTTTCAGATGTTTTTTTAATACACTGTAAAGGTACGCGTCCATTGGAACGCGCCGCACGCACCGCACGCACGGCACGCAACGGATTTTAGTTTGCTCTATATGATTTTACATAGCGCTGCGTCTATTATCTGCGCCGGCATTTTCCGATGCGGGCTGTCAAAATCATAGAAATCAAACTAAAATCCGTTGCGTGCCGTGCGTGTGGTGCGTCCGGCGCTGGCCAATGGACGCGTACCTTTAGTATGTCCTACTGCTGGGCAAAGGCCTCCGTTACTCTTCCACTTCTTCTTCAGATGTACGTATTTAAAAAGATTATTTTGTTTCTGGAAGTAGTTTTAGTTTTTAGCTTCTCATACACGTTGTTATTATATTATACCTTACCATCCACGCCTCCGGCTTCGATCCGAGACTTTTCTTATCCAGTTCCTGCCCGCCACTTTATGAAATTTATCACTCCACCGAGCCGGAGGGCGTTCTACAGCGACCCCTTTTCGCATTTACGGACTCCACTCAATAATTCGTTCGCTCCATCAGTTCTAGCGCAAATATACCTAGCCAATTTCCGCTTAAACTTATTACGCCGGCCTTATAAACCAAATGTAATTTACTCCGAACACATTTGGCAAAGAATAGTGAATAGAAAAACCATGTTCAAAGTAATATGGCGTAAATGAGGTGATTATTGTTTTTGCCCAATCTGGGGGAAAGTAATTAGGGCGGCGCGGCGCGGCGCGGCATGCCGCACGATTCTGGACTAGTTCACACGCTAGCTACATCCGTTGACACATTAACTTTAAAAAGCTATGTTAAATATTTATGTAATAATTTTAGTTATATACTTTTTATGAGTACACGTATACCAAAAAAAAGGGCGGATTAAGAGTAGGTTATTTTTTTTTGACGTTGGGGAAATCTTCGAAAGGTCCCCGGGAGCTGTGGGACTCGACCGGGGTATGTGGGATTCTTACCCACTAAAACCCCTGCGGCTGTCGCATCGGCACATGAGAGCGGGGACCCCAGGGCTCTCCGGTGGGATCTGCACCAGGGCCTTGCCTTTGAACCCACCGCCGGGGGGCGCATTGTAGCCCGCCGGGAACCAGTCACCGTTCTCCTCGGAGTCGCCGCCGTACTCAATGGACGTTTTGGGGCCCACACCCCGAACGTCCAAAGACTAGGTACTTGCTTTAACCAAAATCAGTGGTAATCATCGATATACTATAGTACCTACATATATATCGATGGTGATAATAGATATTACACGAGTTAATTATCGTACTGTATTGTACGGGTTTCATGCCTAGGTTACAGCAGTATTCCAGCATCAGAGGGTATGCAATTATGATTTTTGTTTTTAGACGCCACCGTATTGTCTGTATGTGTCTTGCTGAGCTCGCGACTCTTAAACCATGACTTTAAATATTGTAAAATTGATTGTATGCGTGCATGTTTATAATTTATTTATATCAGTGAGCTAGTATTTTTTTCTTCCTTTTCTTCTAACTTTAATAGGTATCTCTACATTAATCGGCTTCAAGTGTCGAAATAATTCGAGTTCAAAACCACTAGACCAACGGGCCCGTCGTAGACCAGTGGGCACCGACAGAATACGGAAAATTTTAACAAAATTATACCTACTTACTTATTACTAAAATTGGTAAACAGAGTGACTCACACTCCTACAAATTGTCCACGCCCTTGTGACCTAATCATCATAAAACTTATTTAACATAACCTAATTACTTTGAAGCACGCTGCAATGTTTTTTTAGATTCGTTAGTTACAGAAACTGTAAGGGCGCTGCACACCTTAGTCGCAAAATAGAATATTCAATAGTCCCAAATTAGCTTTCAGTCCGGACTAAGCAATTTGCTTCTTCATCTATACTTATAATAAAACTGTAACAGCTCCAATTCTGTACATTGAAGATATTTTGAAAATTATGTTTGGAGGGTATTCTATAACCGATACTAATGCCAAAAATGTATTTTCTTTTATTTTTGTCTGTCTGTCTGTCTGTCTGTCTGTCTGTCTGTCTGTATCTCGGCTGAGCATCATGCCGAAACTACTGGATGGATTGAAACGAAACTTGGCATGATTTGAGTTAATACTCCGAGGTAGGACATAGGATACTTTTTATCCCGACATTCGGCACGGTTCCCTTGGGAGAGGGGACTAAAGTCAAAATGTGTAGTTGGTTATACGCTTGCTCCGATTTTAACATTTTTTCATTATAATTATAATAAATATTTGTAAGGGAACACTCATAGACAGTTGTTAACAATGTTTGGAAATCGATCAGGTTAAGCAACGTTAGGTAAGGTCATTTAACGCCATTTGAACGAAACGTCTCCGTGCTTCGGAGGGTAAGTACAAAGTGGGTCCAAGTTTTTAACCGACTTTAAAAAAGGAGGTTTTGTATTCTATGCGAATGTATATTATTGAAAGTTTAGTTAACGTAAACGCAGCGCGGGCGGAGCTGCGTGGGTCAGCTAGTTTATAATAAGGATTAATCTAAGGATTGGAACAGTTTGCCAGCGTCGGTTTTTCCGCCGGTTTATAATGTGGGTATCTTCAAACTTCAAGGTTATAGTTAGGCTTTCAGTAAGCTAGTGTGCTCTTCATCTTCGGTCGATTTGATTAGAAAATAGAAATTTTACAAGATCAACCATCTATGCGGGAGATTATAATAGTGCATAACTGCCCTTTGCCCAACAGTGGGACACAACAGGTTAAAAAAAATGCCCTCTCTTCCTTCACTCTCACAACCCGATGGGACGGAAGACCGACACGACCGGGGAGAGTCAGCCGCAGCCGCATCCGAGCGCGAGACATGGATCATCTTACTTTCAAGTCAATGAGGTGATCGACCCGCATTGTCCTAACCAGTAGGTATAGGACAACTACACAAAATTGTTGCTCCCGGCGGGATTTGAAGCTGTGAACTCATGTTTGCGAAGCAAGCAGTTTCCCACTGCGTCACAAGGGCTACAACATACATCATCATCATCAGCAGCCCAAGGATACACACATTCCTGTTTTTTTTTTTTTTTTTTTTTTTTTTTTTTTTTTTTTTTTTTTTTTTTTGGTCATGATAGACGCTGTTAACCGCAGATGGCTATTGCAGCTTCACCGGACAATAGGAGGCGAGCGCTTGAAGCGCTCTAGCCTTTACGGCAGAAGTAGCGACGAGCACAAGGGCACCTCAGGGAGGCACGGCCTCGGCTTGGGCTGTCGCTTAAGAGAGGGCTGAGTTTACCACCGGTTCACAACGCGCCCCCACTGAGAAGAACCGGCAAGAAACTCAGTGGGGTGATGCACGTCGTTGCGGTCGCATACGTACGACCCTTCGGCCTCGCCGGCGAGACCGGTGTCTGATAGCTAGTGTAGCATACGGTTGTCGGGGAGGGGACACATTCCTGTAAAAAGCCTCCCCTTAGAATGGAGGGGTTGCCATAAACCCACGATTGGAGGGCATCTCTACAACATACATAATGATATTATATGGAACTGTATATAAGGCAAATACATTTAATAACAATAAGCCTTTATTGGCGGTCATCTGATCCCAACTAGGCAGAGCCTGTACTATGGATAATCAGACAAATGATACCAATACTTACGTACTTTTTTTATTGTTAATACATCCATAAATAGATCCCATTAAGAGTATATACCTACTGTCAGGTCAAATCTTATTGTAACCTATTTATGTTTTCGCGGGGTCCCCGGGGCCATTGGGGGTCAACCGGGGTACAGCGCCTTGCCTTTGAGCCGACCGCCGAGGATTCATTATAGCCCCCCGGGAACCAGTCACGGTGCTCACGGGGACGAGGGGGGGTCGAAGCCCCAACGCCATCCTCGGAGTCGCCGCCGTACTCAATGGACTTGGTAAAGTCACCTAGCTTAGGGAGAGGCTTTAGGAGGAGGAAATAATGGCCTTGGTTAACGAACTACGCATAACATCCTGGGGTTTATATACTCATTTGGCACAGTGGTAGGTACTTACTATGTGACAGTGGTTGCACACGCAAATCGTACATCCATACAATACCATGATGACATACAATTTATATTTGCGACGTTGCTGATTACGACAGCGCGAGCCAATGGGCGTAATGGAGGAAAATTTTAACGAAATAATAACAACATAGGACAATTGACACACTATTATTGCAAACCAAACAACTGATATAAATACTTATATATACTTTTTTGGTCATGAATACAAGGATTTAATTTTAAATTAAATATTTACAGTTTATTTACTTAACTTAGGTATACTTAAACTAGGTAAAAATCTTCCTCCAAGTTGTCGCCGCACTGGGAGGGAAGGGTACCTAAAAGACTGGCAGCATTACCCCTTTGTATGGCCAAGCTTATACGTTGGCAGAAAAAGCTACCAGTCCGGCGGTCTCCTGAGACTTCGATAAGTTTGGATGAAATTTCTTTCACCAAACCGTGCGTCTCATAAGAATATTTTTTTTGTAAGTACATACATAGGTAGGTAGGACATAATGTTGTCTTTTATTTACGCTGATATTACACATTGAAATCAAACTACTTTTACGGATTTTATAGCGGTTGCATGTAAATTGAACGCTGTAAATGTTACGAAGTCTACCCGTAGCAAAAGACGGCACTGGTTGGATAGAAAGAAATAGCTGTTTAGTGCAAAAGAAAGGGAGAGCGGGGGTTGGATGGTGGGGCGGTCGAACTTGACCTATGCCGCTCGGGCCGGCCGTCTTAAAAGTTCGTTTTTTGATCAAATTAGGTTTTTTAAAGAGTTATATAACAAAAGCTGTTGTTTAATGTGTGAGTTATATAGTCCTGAGAGGTTTTTAGTGTTTTACCAATGACCCTGTATACTAAATATAATTATATGTACTAAGTATATTCTTATTAAATTTGACATACTTATAAACTTCTTCTTTTTTTTTTTTTTGGGAATGATAGACGCTGTTGGCCGCATATGGCCATTACAGCTTCACCGGACAATAGGAGGCGAGCGCTTGAAGCGCTCTAGCCTTTACGGCAGAAGTAGCGACGAGCTCAAGGGCACCTCAGGGAGGCACGGCCTCGGCTTGGGCTGTCGCTTAAGAGAGGGCTGAGTTTACCACCGGTTCACAACGCGCCCCCACTGAGAAGAACCGGCAAGAAACTCAGTGGGGTGATGCACGTCGTTGAGGTCGCATACGTACGACCCTTCGGCCTCGCCGGCGAGACCGGTGTCTGATTATAAACTTCTTATATATATGCCGTATGAGCAATAACTTCCTTTGCTAGGTACTTGACAATGGACTCATAAAACAAACAGTCATTCGGAGCATACTTAAACATTTAACAGAGTGCACTCTATAAACGCATTAGTAATAAAAGGATATTAATATGTAACTATTATTAGTATCATTAATATTGTGCGTATTACGTACTCAGATCTGACTCTGTGTCGTTTTAGATTGCTGCGCGCGCGCATAGGAGCAATGCTCTCTGTTATTAGGCCACAGATGGAATGGAGTCCTCATTATATTTACATTTAAGGAAAATTGTGTCTTGTTTGGTAATAACTATTGACAGCAAGTTGTAAACAGGGTCATTCATCAGAGTAAATACCTACGTGATGATTAGATGAAGAAACATGATTGGAAATTAAGTATAATTTAGATTTATTGAAAATCCAAACACCAGAATGCCGTGTAAATACTAATTATGAGCAGGTGGAGAAAATTTATACAAATCTTAATATCAAGTTGTTTTTTCAAAAATGCACGGCAATCTGATTTCGAGCGAACATAAAGCCCTGGAATTTTCCTTGTTCCCACTGAGTTACGTAAAATACAACCTGTCAGAGGAATCACTGATAGCTAGTGACCAAAGATACCTCACTGCCTCTGAGGGTGCGCACACGCGCGACAGGTGTCCAAATCCCTCAATAATCCGTGAACTTCGCAAGCACACTCGGCCCACATTCCATCTTACCCAAATTTTAACTGGCCATGGCTTCCACCTAAAATACTTAAAAAGATTTCACATCACAGACAACGATGCGTGCCCATGTGATGGAACCACAGAACAGTCAATAGACCACCTTTTAAAGCAATGCCCTAAGTTCTGCAGCTTCAGGCACAGCCATGAAGCGTTGTGCCATTATTTTAACACAGAGCCATATTCGATAATAGAATTACTTAAACCTTTAGCGATGCGTCGGCGGCGGTGCTAAAGGGAGGATCCTCCGACCGAGCGAGGTGTGATGCTCGGCCAGGGCCGAAGCCCCCGACAGTTGTTGTCGGGATGTTGTATATATAGTGAATGTCTTCTGAAACTTCACTTGCACGATTCAGAAATCGGTGGCGCCATCTATCTTCTTGTATGTGAACTATTCGCTTCTCGCGTCGCTGTAACACATGTGGCGCCATCTGGTTATGTCGAGTCGCCACATCACTCCCCCCCGAAGACTGGAAGTCGATGAACGGTCTTCTTGCCAGGTTGTCCTTGCGCTCCAGTCGCTATGCCAGTGTGCCAGTGGATACAGTTCCAGTGAGTCGGAACTGAAGCTGCGTCGTCCTCTGTGAGTCGAGGTATGCAGTAAATGGCTGGCGGCTGCTAGACGTACCGGTGAGAGGAATGTGCTCTTCTTACAAGAACCGGCCGTAGTGCAGGGGTGCTGTGCCAAGTTGTGGCCGAAGGTAGACCAGGCTTGCATCTGCAGCTGCAATGCGGTGGTCGTCCGATGAGGCCGGGGTACTGGCTGGCTTGTGACTCGCTGGTTGTTGCTGGAGAGTTGCTGATGTGGGGAGAGAGCGATGGCGAAGCTGCGTTGTTGTCCGGATCTGAAGGCTGCGACGATGTTCTGTGCGGGGTCACCAGTTTAGCGATGCGTCGGCGGCGGTGCTAAAGGGAGGATCCTCCGACCGAGCGAGGTGTGATGCTCGGCCAGGGCCGAAGCCCCCGACAGTTGTTGTCGGGATGTTGTATATATAGTGAATGTCTTCTGAAACTTCACTTGCACGATTCAGAAATCGGTGGCGCCATCTATCTTCTTGTATGTGAACTATTCGCTTCTCGCGTCGCTGTAACACATGTGGCGCCATCTGGTTATGTCGAGTCGCCACAAACCAAACAAAGAATCATGTTTTAAATCTTTTCTAAATTAAACATTGAAATGAAACTAAATTTTACGGATTATATCGCGATTTATTCTTGATTTTAATTACCCGACGTTTCGAATACTTTACAGCATTCATGGTCACGGGCGGACTTAGGTGGTAGCTGTCCAAATGACATAGTTGTCTTAGGGTACCCTCAGGTCTTCTAATTATTATTGTTAGTCCGATCTACGCAGAAAGAGCTTACAGTGTCTTGAGGTCTTGCAGTGGAATGCTTGTCTTTGGATTTGACTATGTTTATCACGGGATCCCAAGCTGGTGGTAGCACCCAGCCATCTTCTCTATTGAAATTTGGATGCTTTTTAATTTCAATAGCCTCTCGAATCATCCTTGGTTTTCTAAATTATATAACAATTATTGTAAACAATTTAAAACAATTCAACGGAACGTAGCTACAGTGAGCACCATCACCATATACTATTTAACAAAATGACATCATTTAAAAAACTCAAATTAAAAGACCCCAGACTCGTCGCCCGTATTTGTAGCGAGGGCGTTTCCTGGTAAAACGAAAATCCAACAAAAAAAAAATGTGATTTCGAGCTAGTAATCAAAGTGAGAGGTAAATTGGCGCAGCCACTGATAGTACTCAGATGCAAGAAAAAGATACTTATTATGTATGTATGTATGTAAGTATTTGTCCTGTATGGATTTAACTTTAAGATATAATAATTCAGCCGCTCCTTTAACTTTAAGGCCTCCCTTTCCTCTTTCCACTTTTCCCGATCAATAGTAATTTGTGGCCGGTCCTTGAGATATCTTTAAAATAAATTTTAAACATAAAATAACAATACTTCTTTGCTGTTTTTTGATCTCAACTTTTATTTGTGGTTGTTTTTTTTAACCGGCTTCAAAAAGAAGGTTCTCTATTCGACGCGTATGTATGTAATATTCAGAAAAATGCGTAATATTAATATATGTTAGTCTATGTGGGCTTCTAATTTACCAAAGTTTATGAGTGTATGTATGTAGGTTTGTCCGCGGATTTCTCAGAAACTACAAGTCCGATTATGAAAATTCTTTTTGAAATAGTTAGATTATTTTTCAACTTAGGGTAGAGTACAAGTTTCATCAAAATCGGTCCAGTAGTTTAAGAGATATAAACTTTTTATGTTTTCAGTAAGTTACTGTAACGTAGACGTTCGAGTTGCGTGATCGCTATCGTAATGGACACTTGAGTTAATAGAACAAAGGTTGCGATGGAGCCGCCGCCAACGACATTAAAAATAAATATTTAAAAAAACCGACTTCAAAGTAAATTATCTAAAAAGCATAAAATAACGAAAATATATTGAAGTCGGTGCTAGCACATCATGTTAACTAACACTAGCACCAGCTGACACCGACTTCAATATATTTTCGTTATTTTATGCTTTTTAGATAATTTACTTTGAAGTCGGTTTTTTTTTAATAGTTTATTTAACACTTTTTAGTGACTTATTTTACCAAGATAGATATCAGCACTATCACGCAACTCGAACGTCTACGTTACAGTAACTTACTGAAAACATAAAAAGTTTATATCTCTTAAACTACTAGACCGATTTTGATGAAACTTATACTCTACCCTAAGTTGAAAAATACTCTAACTATTGCAAAAAGAATTTTCAAAATCGGACTTGTAGTTTCTGAGAAATCCGTGGACAAACCTACATACATACATACATACATACACTCATAAAATTTGGTAAATTTGTTTAGAAGCCCACATAGACTAACATATATTATTATTACGCATTTTTATTAATATTACATACATACGCGTCGAATAGAGAACCTTCTTTTTGAAGCCGGTTAAAAACAGCTACTGCGCAGCGTCTTGCAGCCAACTTCAGATACAAAGATCTGTTGTGACTACTGTACTTGTGTATATACATATTATACATAATGAACATACGAAATGATCAGGTACTGTATTATGACATAATTATAATAAAAAAGCTGCCAATCTTAGGCGATTTTCTTGACGAAAGAACTTGGAAGTTACATAAATCATTAGCCAGCCTCTAGTGTCCGGGTAAGGTTAGCACCCTCTTATATCCTCGCGTCGGGTGTCCGTAAGAGGCGACTAAGGGAAAACAAAAAGACTGCCAGCACAGTCTTTCTATTGGATTACCTATCACCGATACTGCGATCCCAAGAGGTCTGCCAAGCGTGGGGATTATAGCAACCCCTCCCTTCTAAGAGGGAGGCCTTTGTTCAGCAGTGGAAGTGTTTCGACTGCTGGTGATACTAAACCTGTTATCATGCTGTATTTGACAGTGTCTAGTACAAACTGAAGTCGGAGTTTACTATAATTTTTATGTATTCCCAAAACAATATTTTACAAGCAATACCTACAATGCTTTTAAAAAAGCTCAACATTCCAGCTACACGAGAAGAATGCATACACGAGCAAAAGTACTCTTGTTTGATCAAATGGTGAACAGAAAAGTTGGGCTTAAAGCAGTTAATTTAATGGACGGTGAACTTAGTCCCACAGGTGTGATAGTTCAGCTTTCAAAGTTCCAAGATTATCTATCTATCTATACTTATAATAAAACGTAATGTAACAGGTCCAATTTTGTACATTGAAGATATTTTGGAAATTATTTTTGGGGGGCATTCTACACCAATACTGAAGCCAAAACTGTAATTTCTTTCATTTTTGTCTGTCTGTCTGTATCATGGCCGCGCATCACGCCGAAACTACTGAATGGATTTAAATGAAACTTGGCATGATTTGAGTTAATACTACGAGGTAGGATATAGGATACTTTTTATCCCGTAACTCAGCACGGTTCCCTTGGGAGAGAGGATTAGAGTCAAAATTGTTACTTGGTTAGACGCGGTGTTTCGATTTTATCCATTTTTCATTACTTTGGCAATCGATCAACTTAAGCAACGTTAGGCAAGGTCATTACATAGATGGGTGACCGTTTAATGCCATTTGTAGCTACGTGCTTCGGAGAGCAAGTGAAAAGTGGGTCCCAGTATTTAACAGACTTTAAAAAAAGGAGGTTATGTAGTCAACGCAAATGTATGCTGTTAAAAATTTATTTAACGTAAAAAGAGCGCGGGTGGAGTTGCGCGGGTCGTCTAGTCGCTTACCTATATCATCATCATCATCATCATCAGCCGGAAGACGTCCACTGCTGAACATAGGCCTCCCCCTTAGAACGCCACAATGAACGACAATTGGCTATTTGCATCCACCGGTTACCTGCGACGCGCACAATGTCGTCTGTCCACCTAGTGGGAGGCCTGCCAACGCTGCGTCTTCCGGTTCGTGGTCGCCACTCGAGAACCTTTCTTCCCCAACGGTTATCGGTTCTTCGAGCGATGTGGCCTGCCCATTGCCACTTCAACTTGCAGATTCTGAGAGCTATGTCGGTGATCTTAGTTCTTCGGCGAATCTCCACATTTCGGATTCTGTCGCGCAAAGAAACTCCGAGCATAGCTCTCTCCATGGCTCGTTGTGTGACTCTGAACTTTTCTAAAAGGCCAGCCGTTAGAGACCACGTCTCAGTACCATATGTCATCACTGGCAACACACATTGGTTAAAAACCTTCGTCTTCAGGCACTGCGGTATTTTGGACGAGAAGATATCGCGTAGTTTCCCGAACGCTGCCCATCCGAGTTGGATTCTTCGGGCGACCTCTTTGTCAAAGTTGGACCGACCTAACTGGACAGTTTGTCCTAGGTATACGTAGTGGTCAACAACTTCGAGTGTATCGTTCCCAACAACTACCGGTACGGGTGCAACATGGACATTAGACATGATCTTCGTCTTGTCCATGTTCATTTTAAGACCCACCTGTTGGGAAACGCTACTGAGGTCGCTGAGCATCGTATTGAGGTCCTCCAGCGACTCTGCCATAATGACTATATCGTCGGCAAAACGAAGGTGAGTGATGTATTCGCCATTGATGTTGATGCCGAATCCGTACCAGTCCAAGAGCTTGAAAACGTCCTCCAATGCGTTTGAGAACAGTTTCGGAGAAATAACGTCTCCCTGTCTCACACCTCGCTGCAATGGGATTGGTTTCGTGCTCTCTTCCTGTAGTCGGATCGACATGGTGGCGTTGCTGTACAAACACTTCAACACTTCGATGTACCTATAGTCAATGTGGCACCGCTGGAGGGACTGCAATACCGCCCAGGTCTCGATTGAATCGAAGGCTTTTTCGTAGTCCACAAACGCTAGACATAATACCTATATAATTTTACACAAATGAAAACTGTCAGACCGTGTACTAGACTATAAAATTTAATATCAATATCACGATACCAAAACTGTATCGAGACAATGACATTATTAGACAGAAAACGACAGTCGACTTTGGTTTCAAGTCCGAGTGTGGGATGCTCGCAAATCTGGTATCTCACATCTGTGTAGTACCCGATCTTGGCATTACATTACACCCACTACTGGTGTGGTTTGGTAGCGTCCATGGACGTTTTAAGTATTCGCATAACGTTTTTGGTATTACCAAATTTAATAATAGGTCGTAAAAGTTTGTGTATATGAATGATGATGCTAAATGTAGAGTCGATACAAGGAATTAGCTGGCTATGTTGTTAGAAAAATGTTAGTGACGAAGTAACCTAGTAACCTAAGTTGAAGTAATTTTACAAGAGCAATTATTTTAAGATAGGAAGACCTATTTTAAGAAAGGAGGACCTATTTTAAGTTAGGAGGACCTATACAATTTTAAAGCACAACGTTGGTTCCTAAAAAGAATTAGGATACTTCTACTTCATGATACTTACTCGAATTATTAATTTACTCGAATTATTATTTTCAATTTGGATTTACTTTGTTACTCCCCTAAAATAATGCTATATCGATATTTTATTACGCATAGATAAAAACCTACAGTAGGAAAATCTTCTTAGACTTTCGCGTTCCATTATCAAACTTGATTTTAATCGGGAATTGACGCGATTTACGTTATATTTTTTTAAATATAAGGTAAGTCGCTTTAATTCCCGATTAAAATAAAGTTTGAGGAAAATCCTCATCCCTTATAATGAAAATGTTAAATGAATACTGATGGAATTCCACGGGGTATTACGTACCTACTCATACTCTTCACGTTCAAAATATTTTTATGACGATAGCTATGCCTATAAAGATGTCGTACCTCGCGTGTTTTAAGCAATTTATAAATATGCTTGTCTTGTAAGTTACCCTTTAACTTATTTTCCATTTAATAGATTGCTCTAAAACCGAATTTGATGACAATATATTTATGCAATAAATATATTCAGCGATATATTCAAACATAGGTACTCTCCTAATAATCTCTCCTAATTTTCTTAGCGCGACAGAATCCGAAATGTGGAGATTCGCCGAAGAACCAAGGTCACCGACATAGCTCTCAGAATCTGCAAGTTGAAGTGGCAATGGGCAGGCTACATCGCTCGAAGAACCGATAACCGTTGGGGAAGAAAGGTTCTCGAGTGGCGACCACGAACCGGAAGACGCAGCGTTGGCAGGCCTCCCACTAGGTGGACAGACGACAGGTAACCGATGGATGCAAATAGCCAATTGTCGTTCATTGTGGCGTTCTAAGGGGGAGGCCTATGTTCAGCAGTGGACGTCTTCCGGCTGATGATGATGATGACTCTCCTAATGTATGAAAAAGTACCGGTTCACAAGTTGTAATTTATAAAATGGCATACTATTCGATGGATCAATGCTTCTCTAGCGAATAGGTACACTTCTCCAAGTAATTTGCCAATAACTAACTAATTGCTATGTGACATTCCTTATTTATCTTATCATTCAAGTTATAATTGTCGTTCAATCTTGTCACATTATACAGGGTTACAGGAAAAGTCGTGCTAGGTCCATTGAGGGCGTGGAGTACCCATCATTTCTGACTTATTTCACTATGAAACACCCCACCCTAAACTTAACCAAAATAATAAAAAAGTAAAAAAATAAATAAACCTAAACTTAACTTAAACAAAATAAAATTTAATAGCCTAAAAATCGGCAATTTTCAATAAAAAATTTAAAGTCGAAAATCTCGAAAAGGGTTAAGTTTAGGGTGGGGTGTTTCATAGTGAAATAAGTCAGAAATGATGGGTACTCCACGCCCTCAACGGATCTAGCACGACTTTTCCTGTAACCCTATATAACGCAATGTATCGTACATTACGCTGTCTTACGACGTGACTATGGATCACAAATCATCATCATCATCATCAGCGGCAGCCGTAAGTTGTTCACTGCTGAACAGAAGCCTCCCCCTTAGAAGGGAGGGGTTGCCATAATCAGGCGCGGTCGCACCCAATGATTTTGGATGGGGTCACATTTGACGGTCCCGTTGCTCTTGTACCTAGACTAGGTTAGGGTTAATTGCTACCCAATTTTGACGTGTACGAATATGGATTTTGGGGAGGGGGGTTATGGACCCCCCCTCTCGGACCGCCACTGGCCATAATCCACATGCTAGGCAGGCATCTTGGCGATCGCAGTATAGGTGGTAGGTAATCCAATAGAAACACGCTGCTGCCCGTCTTTTTGTTTACCCTTAGTAGCCTCTTACAGACACCGAACGGGAGGAGATGGGAGGGTGATGTTATTACCCGGAAACCCCACGCGTATGTGATCACAAATACTTATTAGTTATTATGTAAAGAAGTATTATACAAAAGACCATTCAGGTTTATAAGTAGGTCGATAGGGCGATGCCGGCCCACGTTTGGGTTTTGAATAATAGCATGTATTCTGTGATAATAGGAACCAACGAGCGTTATTTGTAAATATTTTCGCATGTCAATGCTCCGTTGAGTCGGCGGTCGATACGAGTCCAGCACGCAACGATAGGCAACAGGTTCGTAAAGCTATCACAAAATATCAATACGATACATTTCCGTAAATTAAATCTTATGGCCGCATGTACACGCTTAGAAAAGTCGCTGGGCCTATGCAAGAATTCGTGTCATTTCTGCACACGAACTGTGTACACTGCTTCATCGGTGACCAAGAAAAAAATGTTCTCTGCGCTAGACCCGACGCGCCAAGCGTTACGCAGAAGACGGTGCTGCCCGTCTTTTAGTTTTCCCTTCGTCACCCCCTCCTACGATACTCAACGGGAAGAGATGAGGGGGTGTCTTTCTTACCTTAATTTTAGATCTTTTTTTGAGTGCATGTCTCGAGAACCCGGATATTGCACAGTCTTTACAGATATAATCCTATGGACCTCTGGATCAACTGAGCTTAAATTTCTCAACAGTTGGTTCATCAGTATGCACACAGCTACATTATACAAATATCCATAAATCTCTAGGACTCCAAGCCATCAAGATCGAGATTACTTTTAAGCCACGTTTGCATCTAGCTTCATTCCGTAATTAGGACAGTGAACTTACGTAATTTAATACCTAAAAGTAAGAACTTTAATATCCTCCAGATTATGTATGGAACATCTCTTACGTTCATATTATAAACGAACTGATAAGTTCATACTTACCACTGATACTTTTGATTCTTATCAGTCTACAAAGGGCGTATTAAAAGTAGTAAGTATATTTTTTTACTAGTGCCTGACTGACTACGGTCCAACAAATGGTAATGAATATCACAACGAAAAGGAACCTGTCAGAGATATAGTGGTGCCTGCAGCAAAAAATACAATCAACGATCCCTGAATAAGCACCTTCATGAAGTACTGGCAACTTTACTCGATCAATGTTTGTAATTCTGCGATCTTCTGTAAGGTTAGAGCAGTCTAAGTGGAGGCACCTCACTCAAGCTGCTCTAACTTTAAGAGTGCATTCCCGCTATCCTCTACCGCAATTACAAGCATAACTACTCGTAGATAGAAGAGATTCTATCCATAACTCCTCTCCTGTCCCCTCGACTACTCTACTTAATATAAAGTTGATGGTAGAATATTTCCCTCTCATTTAGAGACTCCCAATTTTCTACGGGTTAAAAAAAGCACCTGACATACAGATCTACAGGTATTGTTTCAGACCAAGCCTTAGATCACGGTACTTGCTGCTTCACAACTCACAGGAATTATAAGTGGTAACTGCTAAAACAGAAACTGATTTAAACATGCATTCATTTGCTTTCCACCCGTGTTTGCTAAAAGCGTTGTTTCCATGATCGATAGTTTAAGTACACGTACGCGCAAGGTATTTGCATGACAGGACATTCTAACGGTACATAACGTACCGTTATCGTCCGATACCTTCAGATAACCTGCCCGCAGATAACCTGCGAATTGGAACACTGCCTAGATGGTGTTTAAAGCTTAAAGTTGGTAACTGTTTAGTATCCGAAAAATGTAGAATATTATGCCTTAAATAATAATATAATTCATCTGTTGGTAAGCAACACGTCCCCCCGTCGTCGATTCCCGCGGGGTGTCCGTGTAAGAATAGAACCCTTCCATCTCCTCCCGTTGGGTGTCGTAAGCGACTAAGGGAAAACAAGACCTGTATAGTTCTTGTTTTATTAGAGCATAGGTGTGTGGCGACTCGACATAACCAGATGGCGTCACATGTTTTTCAACGACGCGATGAGCAGCGCGTAGTATCACATACAACGCGATAGATGGCGCCACCTCCGAATCCTGAATCTCGCAAGCGAAGTTTCTCAGATGATGAGAATATATACAACATCCCGACAACTGTCGGGGGCTTCGGCCCTGACCGAGTATCACACCTCGCTCGGTCGGAGGATCCTCCATTTAGCGCCGCCGACGCATCGCTAAAGGTGTATACCTATATACCTATGCTATAATTCCCAAGACGCCTGCCAAACGTGGGGATTATGTCAACCCCTCCTTTCAAAGGGGGAGGCTTTTGTTCAGCAATGGGTGGACGTCATTCGGCTGCTGATGATGTTAATGATGAACCGTTTGCTGTCCGAAAAATTTAGAATATATTAAAATAACATTGAATATATGCGTTAAGGAATGTGTGAAATTCTTTCATCCACCTAATGGTAAGTGTCACGTCCACCCAAGAACAGTGGCATAGCAATACCATTCGTCAATGGAAACAGTCGTTTTGAGTCTTTTGAGCCCAGTAGTTACACCAGAAACGTAGCCATATCATAACGGCAATGTTTGCTGCTGCTTGGCGGCTGAATTTTTACGGTGGTATCTACCTGGACGGACTCTTTCAAAAGTGTAGGTACTTTTAACTAGTAAATAAATTTAGACTTTCGCGTTCCATTATCAAAGTTTATAAAAATAATAATTTATTATTTATTGCTGGTGTAACTCGGCCGAAACGTCAAGCCAAAATATAAGGTAAATAGCTACCAACTAGTAATTTTTTGGTTAGTTTACAGCACTTGTGCTGAGGTTTTATAGTTTTTTTAAATCTTGTTAAAATAATAATGGTTAATACGCTACCAACTAGTAATTTTTGGATAGTTTACAGCAATTGTGCTGAGGATTTATCTTTTTTAAATTTTGTTAGGTATATATGAAAAAATTATGTCCCTTTATCGTTATTGGGTCGTTACATAAGTGTCCTAGTTCAGGCAACACGTTCGATACAAATGTGTCGAGACATCAATTATACCTTACAACAAACCGGCGACCCGATGGCCCACATTCACCACTTTATTGATAAACATCGACTGGAATATATCCACAAATGGATTGGTTCATTGTGAATAAGGTGTGAAAAAGTACCAATTGGCATTATTGTGTGCTGTTGTGGAAAACAACTTTTATTATATCAGAATCGGAAACTAATTATTTTCTTTTATTTACGCGAATAATACTTTGATATAAAACTACATTTACGGATTATATGGCGGTTATATTTTTTCCGATATTTCAAATGCTTTGCAGCAGTTATGTTGAACGTCTTATGTCAAAGAAATATCTATCTATATTAGAAGTTGTCATCTGGAAGTTAGACTATTGTTTACAAGCTAAAAAAAGTATTTATTTATTGGAAAAAGAGCTTTTATTTTTTTACCCAACAGCTTCAAAAGGAAAACTCTGATTATGACGGGCCCGTTGGTCTAGTGGGTAGTGACCCTGTCCGCTAACCGATGGGTCGTGGGT
Organism: Furcula furcula; assembly: GCA_911728495.1. NCBI lineage: Eukaryota > Metazoa > Arthropoda > Insecta > Lepidoptera > Notodontidae > Furcula > Furcula furcula. Next base: position 18,862,731 of record OU452262.1, on the reverse strand, counting down.
TCGATTCCCACCAAGTGTCTGGGTGTTATTTATCTATTTAAGTATGTATTTCCAAAAAAAAAATGTATATAAAGTATTAGTATCAGTTGTCTGGTTTCCATAGTACAGGCTCTGCCTAGTTTGGGATCAGATGACCGTGTGTGGATTGTCCCAAGATATTATTATTATTATTATGATTTCATAATGAAAAGTCATTCAATCAATCATTGTAAAAATTATCAAAATTCAAGTTTTATTAAATGTCAATCAGAAGTCTAGTAGAAGTCGAGAACTTAATTGCTTGTTATTTATATACAGAAACAATAAGCTTTTATTATCGTTTCTATTATCAAAGCTAACAAAGGCATGCGCATATTATTACGGAAAAATCAATAATAAAATATAGATTTTACTTCCAATGGTACATACACGTACACATAATTATTAAAGACGGCTGTTGCTGAAGAAAATATTTTTTTAAATACTAAAATTGTATAAGATTACGTAGTATAGTCAACGAGGACTACATTGTACAAAGATCTAGCTCTGAGAAAGCTGTAAGACAGGATCGAATAGACAAATTACCTTAAAACTGAAGGGTGTATTTAGACCGAGTAACTTTTTTAACCGACTTCAAAAAAGGAGGAGGTTCTCAATTCGTCTGTATATATATATATTTTTTTTTCTATGTATGTTCGCGCATAACTCTGGCAATTATGAACCGATTTGAAAAAATCTTTCTTCCATCCATTCTTTAATCCGTTAATTGGATCCCATAAAAAAATTATTGCTTAGTAATAAGTAGTTCCTGAAAAAACAAGAATGGTGACTGCGCACTGAGAGCTGCAAGAAAGCCTATATAGATGACGTTTTAGTCGCACGGACTCGCTCGGTCGGACAAAAATGGTCATAACTCTGGCAAATATTTACCAATTTCAATGATTCTTTTTTTATTCGAAAGAAGAAACCACTGTATTGAATCTGTATGAATTTTATTACAACCGGATAAGAACTTCCTGGAGGACCATGAACGATGTGGAGGAATTTATCTGGTAAAAACCATAAAACTGATGTTCTCCATTACATTGCTCTGACGATTATGAACCGATTTCGATGATTCTTTTTTTATTCGAGAGAGTAAACTACTATGATGTTTCCATGCAAATTTCATTACGACCGGATATTTTTTCTGAAGAAACATGAATTATGTAAAACTATGTAGACGATAATGTGATCATAACCTACCTAGATAATTTTACGGTTTTCGATGGATCAATCTTTATATATGAAAATATCACTAAAAAGTTTAAAATAAAATCTTTTTTAAAAAAAATTGAACCGACTTCAATATCACTGAAAAGTATAAAATAATTTAAATATTATTGAAGTTGGTGCCAAATATACACAGCAGGTACGCTAACACCAACTTCAATAATATTTAAATTATTTTATACTTTTCAGTGATATTGAAGTCGGTTCAATTTTTTTTAAAAAAGATTTTATTTTACTTGAAATATGACATGATCTTTCACAAACATCCAGAAGTCCAAACTCAAGGTATGCCAACGAAATATGGAGTGCAGATTTCATGGTTTAAATTAACGGACCATGTTCAAAACACTAAACTGCGCTCCAAAACATAGACCGACACCGACGTAGCAAAAAAGCTGCAAAACCGAAATAGGACTGGATAAGGTCAAGTCTGGCGTATGTTGGACGATCTGTGGGCCCACAGAGCGACGTTATGGAGCCCCGAGATTTCGACGCGAAGACGTGGCCAGACAACCAAAAGATGATCCGATGACCTGGATGCCTTCCTTGTAGATTGGCTGATAGACTATAGACTTAGATGGAGGGGTGGGAGGCATTTGCCCAGCAATAGGACAGAATAGGCTGACATAATAATATAAATAAAGTTTAAAAATACTAATGCATTTTAAACAACAACCAAAAATCTATGTAGTCACCTACAAAAGCTTAACGCAATGACCTTGATGAATGATGATTCTTCTTTTTCTATAAGCCACATAATCCTAATCCTATAAGTCACATTTTAAATTAGAATTCAACGCATTTATTACTAAAGCTGCATAGAAATATAAAAACGTCGTAAGTTAAACAGAGAGAACGGAATTAACATGAATTTTCTTGCTTCCATAATTTTATGTATATTTTTCTTCGTTTTAACATAAAAGGTTTCAAACGCAAACAGTTAGAGCGAATCAAACAGTATAATTTTAATTAGTAGAAACAGGCTAATTGTTATTACCATAAAGGACACTAATAGACGTCATCGTCTACTCGTTATGGGGCATAAATACGCACTCCGTGTACTAAACAGTCACATCCATTAATATTCCGTAGTTCCAATGACTGCGTGTAATAATACTCGTCACCGGCGAGGTCAAGGTTCGCATCCCGGTCAACGGAACACACGATGCGATGTAGACGAAATAATAGCAGTACGAACAGATATTATCGCTAAATGATTTGGCACAGCTGTTCAAAAATAACGAGACAAAATTAGTAAAAATAAATAAGAATACCAAATTAAAAGAGATCATAATAAGATTTATAAAATACGATGTCAGGATAGTAAGTGGATAAAAGAAAATAATTATAGGCAGAACCTATTGCTAATTTGCCGTTTTGTTGTGACGATAATAGAGATTACTATTCGTACATAATACTCTGAAATTCTTAAATAACTATGTAACTTAAGATAAATATTGATTGTCGTTTACTCTAAAATATAAAAAATGGTTGGGCTAACGATAAATTTAGCATTATCGCTATATCTTGGTAATAAGTATATTTTGGCGTGTAATATCAATGTGCCCTTGTCCGTTATGGTTTAAAATGTCGTTTGCAATAGAAATCGCTATTTTGGTAAAAGTGTCGCTTACGATCGGCGGTCATGTATGTTCGAGTCAACCTAAACTGTTTACTGAATAGCTTCTCTTTTTTTATAATAATCCTACTAAGGGTTTATATTATCAGAAGTGGGATTGTATTCTAGCCTGTCCGCTTCGCTGTCTGATGCATTTTGTTATATAATTAATTGCACGTCTACGACGTCTAGTTTTTGCTATTAATTTCATAGTCTGTTGCTTGCTACTGCTTACTTTGTAATTCTTCCTTCATTTTACACTATACTATTTCATGGTTTTCACTCAAGAATTCACTTGCTATAACGGTAGACAAAAATTACCAGGCTACTGAGCCTAGTCATAAAACCGACTACCGTTAGAGCAATAGAAATCATCAGTACAGTGCCGGTCTGAGACGTAGGGGGGTCGTAGGGGTCATGACCCCCCCCCCCCAAAATCACAAACGCATTCACGTCAAATTGACAAACTTAACTTCTTGCTTTAAAACGTCTAAACAATTTTATCCAAAATAGGTTACGCACTTGAAACACTCAGACGCAAGGTGAGAACCGAATTCACGACCTATTGGCCAGCGGCCAGGGCACTAGACCTACGGGCCCGTCAACTATGACCCCCCCAAAATCGTTGGCTGTGACCGCGCCTGCATTAGTATACATCTGTACAAATCAAATAAGTACCAATTATTAATGCAGCTTTGTTAATTTATAGATGTTGCAAGTATTATAAGAAATAAGTCCTCAATTTAGTTCAATCTCACATTATTTAACGATAGTTCTTCTCGGTTGGTTGCCTTTGACCTGCTGCCGTCGACTTTAGACTGTGGTTCCGGCGACCGTTTGAAAAAAAGCAAACGGTTTGTTGATTCACTCAGCTCTCGCGTTGCTATTGGCTGATGTGCGCCTCGCAAATTTTTTTTTACGAATTTGCGCACAACGAACATCATTCATTATATGGGATGGGATTATTAGATTATTTTATATTGGTACTCCAAGGAATGAAAGAAACGTTTAAGAAAATGCTAATATTCCAATTAAAAATATGAACTGCAACGTAAAATTCTTTGGAACTTGGAAGGTTTGGAAACTAGGAAGATTGAAAGCATAGATATTTTTTTATACTAAGAATAAACACACTTTGCGTGTTACCAGCGTTAAATGGATTTATATTTAATTAATCATCAGAAAGATCACCGTATATTGAGTATATTGATAAAAGAAAGTAGGTATAAAGATATAGCAATCACTTACTTGCATCTGCATCAGTCTAGAGCCTCCGTTCTTCTCCATTATGAACTCGTATTCCACAAAACGATAACAATTAATAAACTAAAATTTTCTTGCTATTGTTAAAAGGTCGCGCGATAAAATAATAAAAAATCCAAAATAATATTACATGCGATTTTTGTAAATATTCAAACACCATTCACAATTTTTTGACACAAACATGACATAGAGTAAATAGACAAGTCTGTCAAAATCCAACGCGAATTCCCGCCTATTTAGAAATTCGAACGTATTTTTTTATTGTTACTCAAATATTCAGCGCGCTTTTTAGCTTTTTTAATAATCGCACCGATCAAACAAGTCAGCGGTCGCCAAGCGACTCAGCTGTTATGAGGGCCTGTTTCAAGAGATGGCGGGGTCGGGGAGCGAGCAGCCTGCATGACTACACGCTGAGTAATCGGCTGGCTGCACCTACATGCCCTGTAAATGGCAACGAAACACTTGCGTTTATTATAATTTAATAAACTATTTCAAACTATATTTATCTATTTACTTACTTAGTACTTAAGTAAAGTGGGTTAGTACTTTGGTAACCTAGGAAGTATAAAAATAAAAACTCCGTGCCTCCCTGAGGTGCCCTTGTGCTAGTCGCTACCCTAACCCTTCTGGCTGGAGCGCTTTAAGCGCTCACCGTCTTGTCCGGTGAAGCTGTCATGGCCATTTGCGGCCAACAGTACTACTCCTACAAAAAAAAAGTTAAATCTGGAACCAATCATCCGATTCTGAATCGTTTTTCTGCCTGTAATAAGTACCATCCATATATGAATATCATCATAGATTTATAATCAATCCATTTTAAATCTATGACTATCATAAATAATAAGTTTAGAATTGTAAATAGCCTAAACAGAACGAGGTAGAGACGAGTTTGTTGGTCTAGTGGTTATAAACACTGGCTGCTAACTAATAGGCTGTGGGTTCGATTCCTAGTATCTTGGTGTTATTCAACTATTTAAGTATATATTTACAAAATAAAAGTAAGTATGTATATTAGTGTCAGTTGTCTGGTTTCCATAGTAAAGGCTCTGTCTAGTTTGGGACCAGATGACATTTATATATTATTATCCCTACCTAAGGTCACTAGTAGCATCGTAAAAACTACATTATAATGCCTTTACTAAACTTTCTTACTTTTAAAACAGTGTGTAATAAGATTATAATCTCAAACTTACAAATTCCAAATTTACTATTTTCAAATAATTATTAGAAAATAGTAATGGAAATTCGCATAGCTGCATCTGAACACGGTAAAACTTTACCATAATATAATATAGAGCCAAATGTAGAGCAGTATTATTATAATAATACTTCATCATCATCATCAGCCGGAAGACGTCCACTGCTGAACATAGGCCTCCGGCCCTAGAACGCCACAATGAAAGACAATTGGCTATTTGCAATCACCAGTTGCCTGCGACGCGCACAATGTCGTCTGCCCACCTAGTGGGAGGCCTGCCTACGCTGCGTCTTCCGGTTCGTGGTCGTACACAACACTCGAGAACCTTTCTTCTCCAACGGTTATCCGTTCGAGCGATGTGGCCTGCTCATTGGCACTTTAACTTGCAGATTCTGAGAGCTATGTCGGTGACCGACGAAAGAAACTCCGAGCATAGCTCTCTCCATGGCTCGTTGTGTGACTCTGAGCTTCTCAAAAAGGTTAGAGACCACGTCTCAATACCATATGCCATCACTATAAGTACTTATTGTATGAAATACATGACAAATAAATAAACTACACCTTATTTGTGCGCCCCTTGCCTTATTTAGTACTTTTTTCTTATATTAATTATACAAACCTAAACTGAAAAGTGGATAGTACCACCTCAAAAATCACGGAATTATTAAAATGACGTCTTAATTTCGGGATTTAAAAATCTTATTTATTGAACTTTATTTAAAGTTACAAATTATTGATTTAAAGATTCATTTAACATATTTTTTGGGTTTCGGATTAAAATTGTGTGAACTTCAAGTGTTTTGTTTTAAGTAGCTCTTTATTTTTTTAAATCAATAATATGTAACTCTAAGTAAAGTTCAATAAATAATTAAAACATATTGATAATTATTTCGGGATTTTAGAGCAGGATCATCTACTTTATTTTACTTCCTTCCTTGAAGTTTTGGTAATATATTCCACCTACATATTCCGACCTTTGATCAAAAGAAGGGCATCAGCCCGACCAAACTAACACTTTCTCGGTCGGGGATCCTCCTATTACGTCGGCAGTTCTGCAAGGAATTGATTGGTGTAATGATCGGCCGGGCCAAGACCCCACGGGATACGTCAAGTTTTTCTCTTATTTGTTATGTGGCGTTGAAACTTTACTTGCGCGATTTAGGAATGACCACGCCCGTCATGTTAATTGTCATCTTTACAACAGTACCATCTCTCGCGCCATAAGGTTATGTCTGCGATATCATGATAAAGTACAGGCAAATAAATTATATAGTTTTTGAAGGATATAGAGTGCTCGTTGGGCACATCTTCATACGAAAATCGTCGTCTGATATACTGCCATCTTGTGGCAGTAGTAGTGTACTAAACATGTACTGGGGATATTAAACTTATATTTGAAATACCGCAAGGCGAAAACATAGGAAATTTTCAAGAATATTTAGTGCCTTGCAAATGTTCGCACGCGTATTAAAAAGATAATTAATTATTACTTTGTAAAGAGTTTTCGGATCACAATTTGGTTCACTTTGTCCCGTCTTTTCCTTGAACACAGACTTTGCTTTAGAAATTATTTTAAAATCGTGATAGCTCTACTAATCTACTCTTACTGCCGCACTCACAAATGCCAATTAACTTTAATTATATTTAAGTCACTTTTTGAAATCTATTTATTTCGACTGTGTGTGATTATTGAACACGAGGTAATTTATATCTCTACTCACTCTCTGCGTATTAAGTATTAATGGGCTTCGAGTACCGAAATAAACCGATTTCAAAAAATGGATTAATCATCATTAACTTTAATTGACGTTTGTAGGTTCGGCAGTTAAACTACTGATAAGCAAAAGTTCTTGCTCGGCTCTAGCATTAGGAATAATTATTTTCACAATCTTAGGCTTATTGTTTTCTTAATCTATTTTTACGATCTATAGGACGGTCTCATATCGCAGTCCTAATAAAGTAAGGGCCTATCTCAAAAATGACGATTTTTGGGAATGAGCGATGAAAGATTCGACAAACCAGATTCGTTTACATAATTATTCATAACATTATCATATTAAGTTATATATTTATAAAAATATTTATACGTAATCTCGGGTAATAGAACTACATAATTACAATTTTTAATGTTCCAAAAAGTACAAATTATGTACAAAAAAAATATTTCATTTAATCTGTTCCAAGTTAGGCCCCTTTCACACAAATTGTATATTTAATTTTGAGGACAATATTTGTCATATGCCTTTCTTAGACTAAGGATAGTTTAGTTATTGAGTTTTATTATAAAATAACGCTTTCTAACACACACAAAATATAATAATTTTGAATAAAGTACCCCAAAGAAAACTCTAAATTTTATTGTATTTAGGATAATAAGCATACAAATTAAACTTAACTAAAAAGGAACTTTATTAATTTAAAAATTAGAAATTAAATAAAAAAATTATTTAGCTTCTATCATGATTATAATTATCAACCACAACAAATCTAAACCTTTAAACAATTACTTTCTTATTAAACTAAGGTAATCTTTTTGAGTTAGTTAGTCTTCATAATTACCCGCTTTTCGAAAAATTATAATCAATTATCTCATATATAATTATTTATAATTTAACTTGCTGTTTTCAGTCGTATATCTTTTAATTTCAAAGTAAAAATTTTTTTTTTTTTAGAAATTGTATCAATTACGGATCAGCTTCGAAACAAATTCCTTGACACTTTTTTATTTGAGCTTAATTCAAAAGGTGCATTACTATAAGCGTTTTGGATTAATATCTATTTTAGTTGTAATATCTTCTTCCACACACACCATAACTTCCGTTCTCTCTTTTACCTTGAGTTTCATCCCGAAAATCGCATTGCACATCTTCATAGCTTTTGTAGTCATCACCAGAGTTAATACTATCTTTTAATTGTTTCAATTCCGTCCAACTTAGAGAATTAAACCAAATCTCTAAGCCGTCCAAGTAAAATTATAACTGTTAAATTAGTAAAAATGCTGAAGTATCTCCGTTTGGGCTTCGCATGAACGTTAAAGCATACTTACAAAGCACGTTAAAGTTTATCATGATACATTTTTTCGCTGGATTTTAGTCTAAAAATGTAGGCTTCATTTCTCGGGCAGCAGGAATAAGCTTATTAGTTGTAGAAGTATAACAAAAAAAGTAAATTTAGCTTAATTTTTTGGGCATTTAGCTTCCACTGGCTCGGCTCAGCTTTACGTTTTCTAGTTAAAGTTCTGGTTGCTGTCACATCTGTACCAGGTGTATTAACGGCATTTGTTGGTATCTGATGACGTGCTTGAAGAACACCTTATTGGTATATTTTCTGTTTTGTAGCTCGAATCACTAATGTCAACATCGCTTTCTTCTTCAGAATTAAACGGCGAAATATGGTAATCGACAGTAGAACTTTGTTCATCATCATCATCATCGGCCGGAAGACGTCCACTGCTGAACATAGGCCTCCCCCTTAGAACGCCACAATGAACGACAATTGGCTATTTGCATTCATCGGTTACCCGCGACGCGCACAATGTCGTCTGTCCACCTAGTGGGAGGCCTGCCAACGCTGCATCTTCCGATTCGTGGTCGCCACTCAAGAACCTTTCTTCCCCAACGGTTATCGGTTCTTCGAGCGATGTGGCCTGCCCATTGCAACTTCAACTTGCAGATTCTGAGAGCTATGTCGGTGACCTTAGTTCTTCGGCGAATCTCCACATTTCGGATTCTGTCGCGCAAAGAAACTCCGAGCATAGCTCTCTCCATGGCTCGCTGTGTGACTCTGAACTTCTCTAAAAGGCCAGCCGTTAGAGACCACGTCTCAGTACAATATGTCATCACTGGCAACACACACTGGTTAAAAACCTTCGTCTTCAGTCACTACGGTATTTTGGACTAGAAGATATCGCGTAGTTTTCCGAACGCTGCCCATCCGAGTTGGATTCTTTGGGCGGCCTCTTTGTCGAAGTTGGACTGACCTAACTGGATAGTTTGTCCTAGATATACGTAGTGATCAACAACTTCGAGTGTATCGTTCCCAACAACTACCGGTACGAGTGCAACATGGACATTAGACATGATCTCCGTCTTGTCCATGTTCATTTTAAGACCCACCTGTTGGGAAACGCTACTGAGGTCGCTGAGCATCTTATTGAGGTCCTGCGACTCTGCCATAATGACTAATCATCGGCAAAACGAAGGTGAGTGATGTTTTCGCCATTGATGTTGATGCCGAAACCGTACCAGTCCAAGAGCTTGAAAACGTCCTTCCAATGCGTTTGTTAACAGTTTCGGAGAAATAACGTCTCCCTGTCTCACACCTCGCTGCAATGGGATTGGTTTCGTACTCTCGTCCTGTAGTCGGATCGACATGGTGAACTTTGTTATGTACTTGTTATTCTAACATTTTGAGGTGTTAAAATCGAATGCGTCAATTTACTCCATGTATATTATTGATGTTGATAAGTCAGGGATTGTTCACTAGTTTATTCGTCGTCTTGTGAACTAGGAAGTTTATAAATATTTGGTGAACAGTTATGTGAGCTACTATTAGAAGTAGAACTCGTGGAACTATTGCTGTAAGAACTTGAAGGTGAGGTACTTGAGCTACTTGATTTCGATTGACGTTTTAATGGTATTGCGTTAGAAACGTTGGCCTCAGTAAGAGAAGAAGAGACTGATGGTTGAATGTTCCCGGATTTTTCTGGGATTTGGAAGAGTAGGTATCAGAAATTTCGTTACCAGAGTGATTTGTGTGATTATCATGCAATGACATCCCTGGATTATTCTCTTTTTCGCCTTCCCCAACATAATATTTTTATACTCGTTAGGCCATTTTATTTGCTCTTTATCTGGTGGAGGTTTAGAGCGGTTAAGAAGGTTCATATTTTTTTCCAACCACGACATTCTTCTCTGAATGTAAAAGAAACAATAGTTTATTTGTTAATGTACCTATACTTCATTGGCAATTGACCTGATCATCAGACATGATTATAAAATTTAGTACGTAGTTAATTTAGGTACTTATTGCTTGTATAATAATTATACCAGACGTTGCATTATCGAAACAACTTAAAAGTTTATGAATGGTTTTGCATCATGTACAGATCTAACCTTGAAATAAACCATAAAAAATAAATATGTTTTCGTGATACAGAGAATTATTTCGAAATAAGTACCGAAACCACCACATTATTTTTGTATAAGAAAGAATTAATTTGATTTAACATTAGATATTTTGAAACATATCAGTAATAAACAGGATTTTACATAAATCGTCCTTTATAATACTAAACAATTTCGCAATACTCATCCGAGATTTTGTGATAAAAAGGCACAAGCCTAATTTGGACCGTGTGTGAACAGTCCGGCTTCGACAAGTACGGGCACCTTACTAGTTGGGCCCCTCTAGCGGGGAGAAAGTGTGCGAGAGAGGGTGGTGTGAAAGGGACACAACAATAATTATTGGTTCATTTTATCATTTTTCTCTTTCTGTGAAAGGCAGATTGGTAGAGCAATTGATGTTGAGCCCATCTATTACAAAAAGTAAATATCACTGAATTTTGAATTGTGCCCATACATTACTAAGAGTGCGATATAATGTAGGTTGTGTCTATATCGAGCCTGTTTTCGGACAAGTGGTATCCGACTGTCTAATTAAAACAAAGCATTGCCATAACCCTCGCGGGTGTGGACGCGATGTGATTTCTGCCCAGTGCTACTAATGTCAACGTGAAGAAATTCGAGCAAGCGCGTCTAAACGGCGGAAGTAACTATACCTAACTCTCTTAGGCCTCTGCCTCGAATTTTGCGGGCAGCGGGGCGGCGGCGGCCACGGCTGCCACGCCGCTGTTTTCGAGAACCGGTCCATTTGGTTTTACATAAGATCCTGCCGCTCCCGCACGGCCGCCGCCGCCCCACTGCCCGCAAAATTCGAGGCAGAGGCCTAACTCTCTTAGAGGCGGGCCGCGAGCGGCCTCGAGCGGTGTCAAGTTTTTCAAGCGATACCGGTCTTTTATGTATTGTAGATAAAGTTTAAAATTCTTACACAATTAAAGTGCACTGCCGGCCGCATCCATCTTGGTGTGAATTGAGCCTTAAGGTAGCCAAAAGCCACGTCAAGTATAACGTAAAACAGTTTTAAATTCTGAACCGGTACTCTTTTAATTTTCAACATAGCGAGGAGACAAGTACGTCGTTCGCCTGATGGTACGCAACATGCCTGCCTATAGAAGCAATACTGCACTGTCACTTGTCACCCGAACATTAGGTTGTCTTCGGAGCCTGGTAATTTCACCAGCTACAGTGTACCGTTCACACCGGACCACAGCCATCTTTACACTGCTGCTTGGCGGTAGAACATCTAACACTGCGGTGGTAACTACCTGGACGGTCTCCTGGGAACCCACCTGGGTCACAGGGAACCTACCACTTGTGTATTCTGGACTGCTATTCAGAATGTCATGAGAGCTGTATGTCTGTTACACCAAAATAAGGCCAATCCACAGACAGCCATCTAATCCTAAACTAGGCAGAGCATTTACTGTGGTAACCAGACACTTGATGCTAACTTATATACTTTTATTGTAAATATATCGCCGTGGGGTGTCCGATACCCTCTCATCTCCCAGGCCTTTGTTGACAGTGAACAGTGGACTTATTTCGGCTACTGATGGTGATGACATCTATCTTTACTTATAATAAAACTGTAACAGGTCCATTTCTGTACATTGAAGATATTTTGAAAATTATAATTGGAGGGCATTCTTTAACCGATACTAAAGCCGAAACTGTAATTTTTTTCGTTTTTGTCTGTCTGTATCACGGCTGCGCATCACGCCGAAGCTACTGAATGGATTTGAACGAAACTTGGCATGATTGGAGCTAATATCACGAGGAAGGACATAGGATACTTTTTATCCCGTAATTCAGCACGATTCCCGTGGGAGCAGAGATTAAAGTCTTAATAGTACTTGGTTATACGCGTGGTCTAAGTTTATCCCTTTTTCACTATATAAAAAATAATAATAAGGAGACAGTTGTCTCTTCTTAGACAGTTGTTGTTATTAATATTTGGCAATCAGGTAATCAGGTTAAGCAACGTTAGGCAAAGTCATTTCATAGATGGGTGACAGTTTAATGCCATTCGAATTAAGTTCGTCTCCGTGCTTCGGAGGGCAAGTAAAAAGTGGACCCCAGAATTTAACCGACTTTAAACAAAGGTTATGTATTAAATGGATGCTATTAAAAATTTTGCTAACGTAAAAACAGCGCGAGCGGAGCTGCGCGGGTCGGCTAGACACCCAGACACGAGGTGGGAATCGAACCAACGGCTTATTATGTAGCGATCAGGGTGTCGAACGACTAGACAAACGGGTCCATCATTCTGCTATGGCTGTTTGGACAATGAGTAAAACGTAGTTATAATCTTTTGCAGGACGCCATCAGGGTGTGCCATAGGATTCGTCCGCTCATTATTAGGCAAATAAACAGCGAAATTACGTATTAAGTAAAACACAAATATCCTCGAAAGGTATTTTATTTAAAAAAATTACATACAAACATTCATATTTTAAGTGAACGTCACTATTCTCTTACTTGTCATACAACACACGACGTCGATCTAGCTACGCACGTCTAATCACCATAATAACTGCATTCTCTGAATATAACTAATTAGCTATGTTTAGCTAAATTAAATGCGTTTATCACTGGTATTAGCGAAATCACTTGTATTATAAAGCGCACCATTCACGGTCCTGCATGACAGCCAGCGTGCTGGACGTCTTGTTTCGTATTGCAGGACGCCACGCTGGATGCAAATGAGGCTTACTGCCGCACTCACAAACATCAATTAACTTTAATTAATTGCAATTAGTCATTTTTTGTAATCTATTTAGTTCGACTCTCTGAGTCTCTTATGATTATCATTTAGCATCAATTGAGAGATTATAGATATACCTAACTCACTGTCCGTGTATTAAGTATTAATTGACTTCGAAACTCGAAATAAATCATTTTCAAAATATGACTTAATGATAATTAACTATAATTGACGTTTGTAGGTCCGGGTGTTAGTATTGAAAAATAAACATTAAAAAAAAATAAGAACATTAATTTTAATTTGTGTAAGATATAGGAATCACCACCAATTTACCTACTTCCTAATTTTAGGAAGAATAATAAATTCATAATACCAGTGATTTTGTATGTTCACTAGTAACATAATTATTATTAAAATTAAGATGATTGGCACAATAACGATCCATACGCGTGACGATACAAATGAAATAATTTTATGCGCAAGTTTTTTTATCGTACCTAAAACTAGGTAACGTTATAGGTTATATCTTCGGTCAATGTAAGTATTTAACTGTTCGTCCACAGCGTGTCTTACATTACTTTAATTATTACGTAAAATAAAAACATTGCAAGCTTCACGTACAAAAATATGTCGTAATTATATTACTTTTGAATTATTTTAATTTAATTATTGCTGGCTAAAATGCCCAGAAAACTAAAGATTTAAACAAGAAAAATTATTATGAGATTCTATAGGAAATAATGTGTTTATAACTTTTTGTAAATTATTATTATTATCATCTGGTTTCAGTGCGCTTAAATGTTTCTTTATAATGCCTAGTTATATTAGAAAAAAAAATTGACCTAACATACATAATACATAGAAGTAAGTACCATAATATGTAAATCTGCCAAAACTGTAGAAGTCTCTTCTTAGAGATTGTACCGTTTGACCACGATTTACTGACGTAAAATATATGTATAACGTAAACAATAAAATAGTCTATACACATACTGACATTTAATTTAAAATTATACACTTTAATTCTCTCATTATACGATTCTAATCGTCTTGTTTTCTACTAAAGTTACTTAATTTTGAACAATCGTCAATTTACATGCATTTTATTTCAATTCAGAACAAATCACCACACGGAAGTTAAACATAATGTAACAATATTGATGACAGCTTATAGGAGTCATAAGGTTAGAGCTTCGAGTACTCAGGAGTACCCTACTCCTACCTATGTATACCATGTGTTTCTTCACAAGATCCAATTCGGTATAATGAAATGTCATATTCAAGCCTACCAATTGTCTTTGGATATAATCTATAACCAACCATCACTATTATAGTCATTCATTTATTGCTCCGAATTTGATCTAGTATAGAAAAACAATATGTTAATATCGGGTAATTTAAGGTACCGAACGGTACATAATGTATGAAGTTGTACATTAGGCTTGTATTCCCCAGTGCGACAGCTCTTCATTTATGGCATTATTATATATTTTACAAATCAATTTAAAAAACAAAATAAGTCCAGCTACATATTACGTGCACCAGTCTAAAATAAATAAATTTTAATTCAATTTATTCTTATATCTCATTAACATCTATTTTATTATACTAATTTACATTCGTATTACAATAATTTGCTACGACATCTATAGCTACATTGCAAGACCAGATGCTATAGATAGCTTAGTATTGAATAATTAAAAAAGCAGTAACTTTTACAATAAGCCTGACAATATGTTCTTTATTGTCCGCAGTATTTTCAAAATTGATGTTTAAAGTGAACTGTTCAGGGTCCTGCATGCCGGCCGCCAGTTTGATGCAGGACTGTGAATACAGCAATTAAGTGGTCCAAAACAAGTGCCAGAGTCTAGTCTTTAAATTATTCTAGGACCTTGTCTGGGTGTCATCACGATGTATTGCTTCAACATTTGTGAATTGTCCACATTTTAATCACTTATTTACTAACAGAAAATGCAAATTATATTCATACTGAGGTGCGTCCCTAAAGAGAGAAACATTGCCAGTTGATCACCTCTAGGTCGCTTGCACGAGCCGGCAAAATACATATGAGCGCACGTAACGTCGTTCAAATGATTTTTTTCGATAACTAGTCAAGCGTTCGTGACTGCAACAGTACCTATTTAAGTGCAACTGTTGATGCAATTAATAATTTTATAAAAAAGTGCTTTGGTCGGTCTATAGAATCTTGCAATGTAGCGTTCGCGGGGCGAGGGACATCAAATCGCGTTACCATGCCTAGGGTTTTACACAACACAGGTATCAGGTAAATAACTTTAGGCAGTCTTTGGGTAGGTCGGAAGATTTTATAGCGACTAGATATTTCAATAATAATTGTACTAATATACCCACACACCTAACCATTGACAATACGCCAAAATTACAATTTCGGTTTGAATAGAACCCGCTTAAAAATAACGTTATATTTTTAAAAGGCTTCCATTTACTTCATTCAGTTAGGTTATGTTTCTACCGACCACATTTACTATGCTAACATCGACTTATCGCTAATATACGATTTAATTCACGCATTTTACGAGTAAATATATTTCTTTCATTAGTAATTGGTGTCATATTGGGACAAGCACATCGTACTTATCCTAATTTCTACATCAACTCCGTTCCTCAAGTAACTTTTGTTTTGTGCGACGTTTTACATCATCAATGTGAAATAGTTATTAAAACTTTAATAAGCTGAACTATACCCTGGTTTGTGAGATGTCACGTAAAATATTCCAAAACTTCTATGACATTTCTGTTAATAGCTTTATTAAAGCTTCAATTCATTTAGGGTGCATTTCCACTGAAACGGAGCTGGGCGGAGCGGAACGGAGCGGAGAAGAGTAGTGAAAAGTGGCGAGTGTTTCCATTGAAGCGGGTCGGAGTGGAGCTAAGCTCCGCTATATCCATCTCAGTGCCGTGTGTTCATATATTTTATTTAAAAGTCCGCTCCGCTAACACTGTTTCCACTGAAGCGGAACGGAGATTTTGATCACTGTGATTGGCCAAATTACGGTCCGCTCAGCTCCGCTCTGCCCCGCTCCGCCCAGCTCCGCTTCAGTGGAAACGCATCCTTAAACTTGTTTCAAACAAATTTTATAGTATACCAAAGATTAAACAAATACAGTGAGTAGATACGTAATATTTTACCTAAACAAATGTCGCTCTGAGATCGAGAGGTTGTGCTAATGTTAAATTGATCTTCCTACACTGTACCAATAGGCCGCAGAGTTTGGAAATCTAGAGAAATTCATAGCTACACATATTTTTCTATGACAAACATACAACACTTTACATAACATGCAAATATTAAACGGATAATTTAAATTGAGAACGCCAAATTAATGCCGTGAATTTGCTCTTCTATGACAATTCCTTTAAATTTCTATGTTCGATGTTTTTTTTCTCACGTATACATTATGCATTATTGGTCATTAATTTTCTTGCATATATTCGACATTCTCATTAAACTAAGGTCGATGCACGGCATCAGAAAGATTTTAGAGAAGTTGTTCACAATATATTTTATTGCGCATGAACTTGATACAAAATTATTGCGCTAGTTGGTACAAAATTCATAAGATGTAATATTTTATTTTCATTTCAATTTTTAGAAATTTTAATTGGCACATACTTTTTGTGACCAGCACATTTTTATATTTGTAAACATACCAGCATGTAAGTATATTTTTGGCATCACTATTAATGTGTTGTGTTTTTAAACATTTATTTTAATCTTTGACACCCTTTGGCTTTAAATATACGTTCAAAAGAGGTGTGCTTACTGTGAACTCATATCGAAGAGTGTGGTTAACCAACACCAATTGTTATAATATTTGTCTGATATTTCTTCAAAGCCTTCCATCCTAGTTATTTATTTATTAAACTATAATTTTGAGTTATTTCCGTGAAACGAATGTAATATTTAAATTCGATGATTCTGGTTAATGTATTGCATCGAACAAATGAAGTTCATATTGTCAAAGAATTTTCACATGTGTTCCACACATGACCATTTGCTGATTTTTAACCTCTTGAACGCATTTTCCGAAAATATTGTTTATTTTTCAGTTTACATCATGAAATCGCCGCAGTCAACTCCAAAGTCCCAGTCGTCCGTGCCAGTATCGTCGTATTCGGCAAGAGCCTGCTCATAGGCCGAGGCCTCATATGCCGTGACTCCGTCCAGCATGGAACACGCCTGGGACACGTTTGTGTGATGCATGATCGGCATCGCATGCAAGGCGAAATCGTCGCCATCTTGCGACCAAGTTAAACCTGAAAGAAGGTTGATATAACATGAGATACGTACTTACGTCAGTCAAAATCATTCAAACTGTTCTTCATTCACGATATAAAGATTCATAACAAAAAAAATGTCTCTATAATTTATTTTGTAATTCCAAATATTAGCTGTAAAACTTTTGATAAATGTAGAAGGAGGAAGAAGTAGGTATTAAATTATTATCTACTCGAGTATAGTTCGACTCTTCTGTTCTTATGTAGTCAATGAGGTAAAACTTCTTATATATATATTCTACTTATTACTAAAAAGCTGTAGTTTGCTCTTTGAAAGTACTGTTTGGATTTGAAAATTCCTTTATACTAATATTCTACGACAATCCACACGCGGTCATCTAATCCCAAAGTAGGCAGAGCCTGTATTATAGAAACAGGACAACTGATACTAAATATTGACTTTTATATATACTTCTTCTTCGTAAATACATACTTAAATAGATAAACACCCAGACACTTGGTGGGAATCGAACCTCAAACATACACCTACATACTACTACTACCTATTGGGTAGCGGTCAGGGTATCTAACCACTGACCAACAGGCCCATACAGCTTTCACTGATAGAAAGCTACACTGTCACCAAATGCCTATTTATGTATGCGTTTGTGAAAATAAAATAATTAGTTTGGAACCTTAAACAGATTGGGCAAGTCCAGGGTTTGCTAGTTAAATATACTCACGTCCACTCCAAACGCCGTTGGGTAAAGTGACCCAGCCCCATCCCTGGCCCCACGCGAGCTGATGGTCGAGTTG
The DNA here is from genome assembly GCA_911728495.1 of Furcula furcula. NCBI lineage: Eukaryota > Metazoa > Arthropoda > Insecta > Lepidoptera > Notodontidae > Furcula > Furcula furcula. The sequence continues at coordinate 18,844,504 of OU452262.1, read as the reverse complement.
TCCAGCCAACGGGACTTGGCGCTTGATGACGGCGACCAGGCCACGGCCGTCCAGAGCGCCTACAGAGCTTCGCCCATTCCTGTTGTACATTTCCGATGACGTCGCTGCTGGAAGCAAGGAACAGCTGTCTATAGACCCGGATACTAGTGTAACCAGTGTTGCCAGCAGACAGTTTAAGAATGGGCCGAAAGCAGTGCTGGTAGGGGCCGATTTTAGGCAGTAAAGGCCGAAGTACGACTTTCCATTGACGTCCGTTGAATTGAGGGGTGGGAAGGGGTTGGGGGAGGCAGGGGGACTTGTACTACCCCCAATTTTCGTTTTTCTGTTTTACAAGAGCCCATCCTTCATCTCTAACTTTTAATCTTTAATGTTTAGAACGTAAGACTTAAGTCTATTTCTTTTTATATAAAGTGCTATGCTTTTGGAATAGGAATTGGTCAACCGAACCAATGATTTCGATGGATTGGCTGTCGGAGGTTTAAAGGCCGATGAAGGGCCGATGGCAGCTAAAGGCCGACATAGTTTCGAAAAGGCCGAGAATCGGCCCCCCAGGGGCCGATCTAGCAACACTGAGTGTAACTAATGGGTTCTTTATAGGTAAGTAGCTTATATTGTGCAGTATTCTTTTGTCTCTTCCTTTACCACCAAGCGAATCTCTACTGGTACGTCTTGACTAAAATAGTTATAATGTCCTCCTGGCTGGTACGACCACAACGGTCAATCTTTCACAAGATCAGCCATCTACGCGGAAGATATTATAGTGCACAAGTGCTTGCGTAGACACAAGTGCACTCTCTCTTCCTTTTAGCTCTTACAATCTGATGGGACGGAAAACCGACACGACCGGGGATAGACTGATCTCTCCCCGGTCGTGTCGGTTTTCCGTCCTTGCCTGAGCGCAAGACCGACTTTTAACATGTCCATCCGACGCAAGGATCTTACTTTACAGACAATCTGGCCGGCCTGCATTGTCCTAGCCTGTAAGGAACAACTACCCAAAGTTGTTGCTCTCTGCGGGATTCGAACCCGCGGCCTCCAGACCTCCCACTGCATCACGGAAGCTACACATAAAATAGGTTACCGCAGAGAAGGCAACGCTTCGTGGGCGGATGGGTCGGATAGATTTACCTACTAGATTCTAACTTGGATCTAATGCAACGTGTTTTTCATAGTTAAGTAAGTACCTACTGTAACGTATTTTTATTCATAACTCAGTGTTTTATAAATAAACTGCAACGCCCCGAACTTACAGATACGGACGCCTACGGAATTCAAATAGCAAGTAGTTATAGTGTTATATTATTATGCTACTTCGGATAGGCGATGTCGAGTCAACAATGGCACCAATATTAATCGCAAAACACTTGACTTAATTAATTAAGTGGCTTGATGGCTATAGTTTTGGCGGGAACACTGACAGCTTGTGTGGCGGCCATGATGGATTGGTTCGTATTGTAGGTTATCTGAAGAAAACTTTTTCTGTTATTACGCGTACGTAAATACGCTTAGAGACGATTCAATAAATCGGGAGTATGTAGGTATTATTCTATTAGACTTCTCCTTTTAGCTGAGCACCTTTGACCTTACCACCATGACCTTAAATTACTAGAAATGCGACGAGCTCTACAATTATTGCTAGTCTTCACTAAATAATTTTAATCTATTGAGAGAATCATTTTTTAGTTTCCTCTATTATAGACTTTTCTAAAAAATAAAACATAGCCACTTTCGGCGTCTGTCTGTACTACGAGTACATCTGCAAACTCCCCCTAAACCAAGCAGCGAATTTTTAAGCGGTTTTTACCATTAAGTACTTAAATATTTTTTACCTAATTAAGTTTTTATGTAAGTAGAGAAAAAAACGATATTTTGAAACACAGTCTTCTAAATTAAATCGCTCTAAAGTAAGTAAAATGTTAGTTAATCTTCATTGGTCGCCTGCGATACAGATATGCCTAGTCCTTATTAATCTGTGGCCTAGTGCAGAGCGCCGTTGTTACTCAAACACCATGTAAACTTATGATTAATAAACTATTATGATTACGAAATTAGACTCGCCGGGCGGGTCGCTAGTTTGATATAAAGTAAAAGGACATGGCAACAATATCAAGTTGTCCTTACATTACACGCGGGGCTTTGTTTGGGGCGGCGACAAGGATTACACATTACAAGTTTGGCAACTCCGATCCCTCCGACCCTTCGGATTGGGCAAGGGACCGGCGCGGGCGGACCGTCTAAAATTCCTTTTTTGTTCTTTTTTATTTTAAATTACTTTTTCATCACAAAATTAAGCGGTAGTTGAATTTAATTAACTGTTCGCTTTTTGATAGCAGGATTTTTGGTAGGTTTTTAGGAACAAAATTGTATCCAATTTATTGAGAACTCGTAAAGCGAATTAAATTTATGCAATGTTTAACAATATTTTTTTAACAGCCCTTGTTTTTGTCCCACTGTTGGGCCTGTGTCCAACAGTGCCCCTTCATCTTGAGGGGGCTCAGGCCATAGTCCTAGTTACGCTGGCCTAGTGCGGATTGGCGGACTTCACACGTCATTCGAAAGCTAGTTAGGCTTTCTCAGACATGCAGGTTTCCTTACGATGTTTTCCTTCAACGAAAGCTAGTAACAATCGCAAAAAGACGTTTCAGACATGGTTAAATGAAGAAAATCAGAGGTGTGTCCCGGAGTTCGAACCTACGCACCTCCTTTTCTAAGGCAAACGCTCGACTGTCATTGCTTTTTACAAATATCTTCATTAGCAGTGAACTAGAGACGTCCACAACTGGACAAAGGTCTCCACCTTAGAAAAGAAGGCTTGCCATAGTCAGTCCCCACAATTGGCAGGCGACTTCGAGATTGCGATCCCCATTGTATTTTATCTTCTTGTTTTCCCTTAGTCGCCTCTTACGGACACCGAACGGGAAGAGATGGGAGGGTCCTATTCTTACCCGGATACCCCACGGGTACCAATATAAGATTGTCCAAAACATCTCCAAATGCTTATTGTGGCCTCGTCTGTTACTGGCCTCTGGCGTTTGTACTGGCTGAATTGAAATATCTTTGAAATGAAACTAATTTTACGGATTATATCGCGGTTTATTCTTGATTTTAATTACCCGACGTTTCGAATACTTTACAGCATTCATGGTCGCGGGTGGACTGAGGTGGTAGCTGTTCAAATGTCATAGTTGTCTTAGGGTACCCTCAGGTCTTCTAATTATTATTGTTAGTCCGATCTACGCAGAAAGAGCTTACAGTGTCTTGAGGTCTTGCAGTGGAATGCTTGTCTTTGGATTTGACTATGTTTATCACGGGATCCCAAGCTGGTGGTAGCACCCAGCCATCTTCTCTATTGAAATTTGGATGCTTTTTAATTTCAATAGCCTCTCGAATCATCCTTGGTAGGTAGCGCTGTTGTTGTTGTTCAAGAATAAACCGCGATATAATCCGTAAAATTAGTTTAATTTCAATGTGTAGTATTCGCGTAAATATCAGAAATCATTGAAATATCTTTATTAAGCATGGGCTTCACGAGAGCTCTGATACGTTGTCAAGCGGCGGGCTCAAAAGGTACTGAGGGTTAATGGTGCAAATCCCACCGGAAAACCCTGGTTCCTCTTGCATGCGACGGCCGCAGGGGTTTTAGTTTGTATGAATCCCAGGTAAACTTTCGCCTCGTGGTTTCGGAGACTTGTAAAGTGGTATCTAGATGACAACAACAGGGACCAATTTCGGTCACCCATCTATAGACTGACCTTACCTGGCGTTGCTTAACCAGAAGGCGTTATCAAACAGTGTACACAACTAGCTATGTGCGCCTTAAGTTTTAATTTAACGCCATATATACGACTCCATAAATATCCATCTCTTAAATTTGAATACACAAAATATTAAAATCAACAAATGAATATGGATAACATCTCGCTAATTGTCTCCGCGCGACTAATTAATGCACAGATAATGTCGGGGCTTAATTCAGCAAAGCGTTGACATGAGATGACGGGAAATTTACATATAATTTACGATAGCCCCAAACTCATCGCGTTATGCATATCCTGCGAAGGAATATGATGATTCAGACGTTTTAATATCGAAGTTAAGGGCGTTAGTCAAGTAGACTCGATACGCCTTTCAGACGAGATTCTTGGGTTGAATTATGGCGACCCTCTACATTATCAACAAGTTTGATTTGAAGGAGCTATTAGCTAAGCTATTGATGAAGTTGGTCACGGGCCTCCACTCATGATGAAGGGGCATAGGCCATAGGATTCTCACGTCATTCGAAAGCTCTTAGGCTTTCTAAGACATGCAGGTTTCTTTACGATGTTTTTCTTCACCGAAAGCGAAACAATCGCACAAAGACGATTCGCACATGATTAACTAAAGAAATCAGAGGTGCGGGCCGGGGTTCGAACCTGCGCACCTTGTTTCCAAGGAAAGCGCTCGCCCACTGAGCTGTTACTGCACACTGTCTGTCTCATCAGTACATTGAGAAAAAATCTATATAGAGAGTGAACACCGAGGTGATCAATGTGGAACAAACCATCCGATCCGCGAAGGTATAAATCGGTGTATCAATAGGTACAACTCATTTGTCGAATATCTCTTTTTTTTCCATATTTGTATCATCAATATGAATCCGATCTTGAGAGCTAAGATAATAGCTTGTTCATCTAGCCGAAAAACAAAGCAAAACGGCTCAATTACTCCAATAAAGTAATTCTCCTTCTCGTATGCGACGAATGTACAACAAAGGAGTTTGTAACGATTGCTGCCTAATCTTATCTTGGCCCTGGGCAAATTATATATATACGTGACTCAGGTGGATGCGACGCTAGTTACTCTCCCGGGGCACGGAGAGATGGAGGAGATACAGTCCATATTTAGTATAATCTACTCTTAAATTATCTCATAATTAAAATGGGAATGTGGCTCGTTCCTATTATGCCAGTACCTTACATTAATTATAAAAGTTAAACTCTTATGCCGCGTACAGATTTGCGAAATGTAGCATGTAATGTAACACACACGCAATGAAAGAATTTGCCGTCCACATTGTCGCAATGTATCATGCAATGTAGTTTCTTTGCGCGACAGAATCCGAAATGTGGAGATTCGCCGAAGAACTAAGGTCACTGACATAGCTCTCAGAATCTGCAAGTTGAAGTGGCAATGGGCAGGCCACATCGCTCGAAGAACCGATAACCGTTGGGGAAGAAAGGTTCTCGAGTGGCGACCACGAACCGGAAGACGCAGCGTTGGCAGGCCTCCCACTAGGTGGACAGACGACATTGTGCGCGTCGCAGGTAACCGGTGGATGCAAATAGCCAATTGTCGTTCATTGTGGCGTTCTAAGGGGGAGGCCTATGTTCAGCAGTGGACGTCTTCCGGCTGATGATGATGATGATGATGATCATGCAATGTAACAGAATTCCCATAGTGTGGACGGCTTGCGCGCACGAACCGAGCTCACTACGCGCACGAACAGAGCATTTCAACTCATGCGCGTCGCGATCCGCAATTTGTCGGTTTTTGCGCCGAACACAAAGAGGCGCAGTGGGCCGAAATTCGGCTTTCATAGACATTTTCGTTTAATTTTTTAAGTGTCACTTTTTTTGCTTGGATATGCTTTGGAAGACTAATAATATACTTAAAAATACAAAATCAACTGAATGTGACTGCAAACGACTCCTATAGAAATTATTTTAGAAAAAAATGTATGGAGTTGTCATTAAAATCGGCGATAACTCAGCTGTCCCATAATTGCGCATTATTTCTATGATTTATTTAAAATTTTCTGACATACTTTTTGACGCGCGCAGTGGTGCGCTTTATTTTTAAAAAATCGATGAATTTTTAATTTTTTTTTTTTAATTTAGTGTTTTTATGTACAACAGAATATAATGCTATATCCCATAGCTAAACAAGCCAAATAATAATTCACAAATTAGAGACTAAAATTCTAACTCAGCTGTCCCATAATTGCGCATTATTTCCTCTTAGGTTATTTTTCTATGACTTATTTCTGATATACTTACTTGAGTATGTAATGCATATGGATTAACTAATTAATACCTGGCTACTTATTTCACCTTAAACATAAACTATAAATAAATTTAATGGAAATATACTCATATTCTCAGGCTAATATTTTTTTTTTTTTTTTTTTTACTCCCTATAAGCCAGTGCTTGACTGCAGTCCCACCTGATGGAAAGCGGCGACGCAATCTAGGATGGTAAAGCACACTGGCTTATTAAAAGCCTATTCACTCTAGCTTTGAAGACACCCAGGTTATAATCGGGCGGAAAAACTGACGCAGGCAAACTGTTCCAGTCCCTAGCTGTCCTTATTATGAATGACGATGCAAATCGCTTAGTTCGGACTGAAGGCACGTTTACCACATAAGGGTGTGTGCGCGCCGTGCGTCTCGTTGTCCGATGATGGAAGGGGGATGGTGGAATCAAGTCATGTAATTCCTGCGCACACTCTCCAAAATGCATCCTGTAGAATACCGAGAGGCTGAGATATTAGGTAATATTTCTGCGCAATTAATGAAATAATTACTTAATGGGTTCCTGCATTGTATTAATAATCTTTTCTAAGATAATATTTTTAAATATTTATATATTTAAGTAGGTTAAGCCTTAACGACCTATTTATTAACTAATGGCAAGAAAAAATTGAGGATCGCTAGTTAGTTAATTAATTACACATTACTCCTTCACCGTATATAAAAAAAGCTCAAGTAAAATATTGAACTAGTTTGCTTTCGCATTGAAAGAACAACAATCATTACTATTTTAAAATGGAAAGTATCGTAACTAACCTAGACTTGTTTGTTATTTTACAAAGTTCAGAGAAAACGAGTGATTACAAATTTTTATTTGAAACTGTGTTATCTAGAATCAGTTTCAATTTAAATGAAGAAGATAAAATTACTTTACGAGAATTTTGTCGAAGATTTGCAAACGCAGTAGCAAGGCGTTTGAAATCCTGTCACAAGAAAATAGAGTCTTTTAAACGGGATTATGGCAGTTGGCTTACAGCTGATGTTGACTGGCCTAGCTGTATTAAAGAAAACGTTCCAGAACCTCATGCGTCATCGGCGGAAGTGCAAGAAAGTGCTAGTTCCTCTACAGTCGCGTCATCGATGGAAGTGCAAGAAAGTGTTAGTACCTCTTCATCGACAGTTGGGACTATGACCAAAAGAAAATACGTTTCTCGAGTACCTTTTAATGACTTGGGATCTAAACAGAAGAAAAGACGGAGTTCTGAACATGTGCATAGCGAAACAAGTGAACTTATACATACAGCTATATCAAAAATGAAAGGAACTGGCCAAGAAAATCTTGCTTTTGTGATACAACATCTACTTAAGCACCCAGAAGCTGTCGATAAAGTTCAAAATATCATTAAAAAACCATCCAACACACTGAGCACGATATTTACACCTGAGAAGGCACTTGGTTTACTACTGTCTCTTCGCCTATCAAAGTGGCAATATATAACATTGAGAGAGTCAGTTATGCGAGAGGGTTTCAGGAATATGTATCCATCCTATTACCGCGTACGAAAAGAAAAACTTGAGTGCTATCCACCTGAACCAAAAAATGTTATTACAATTACAGATGTTTCTGCTAGAACTACTCTGCAAGCTCTTTTAGACTTAACATCGAAAAGAATTTTGAAAACTCTACCTGAAAGTGTACAAAACAAACAACTGGAGTTAATCAGCAAATGGGGTTTCGATGGTGCATCAAGCCAGTATCGATATAAACAGAAAATGGACACTGCACCCGATGCCAATGACTCCAGCATATTCATGACGTCATTGGCACCATTGAAGATGACCTGTGAAGGGGAGACAGTGTGGGAGAATCCGAAACCTTGTTCGGTAGCATTTTGCCGTCCCGTGCAGTTTACTTTTGGTAAAGAAAGCGAAGAAGTAGTGAAGGAAGAAGAAAGAAGAATAAAAAACGAAATTGAAGCCCTCATCCATCCTCAAACCATCTGTGTGCAATAGTAATACAATTGATCACAAGCTTATGCTGACTATGGTTGACGGTAAAACATGTACATACCTTTCCGAAGCGAAATCCTCAGCAACATGCTATCTGTGTTTAACAAAACCATCTCAGATGAACAATTCGGCAGTAGTTAAAGAAAAGCCAATATCGCAGTATATGATGAGACTTGGACTTTCTTCACTCCATGCGCGCATAAATATGATGGAATGTCTTTTGCATATCGCATATAGATTGGACTTCAAGACATGGGCTGCTAGAGGTGCTGACAAAGAAGTAATGAAGCGAAGGCAGGAGGCGATTCAAGCCCGATTTAAGGATGAACTTGGTCTGCTGATTGATGTTGTGAAACAAGACCACGGAACCACAAACGATGGCAACACAGCCAGAAGATTTTTTGAATACCCGGAAAAAACTTCTGCAATAATTGGACTGGATGAAGAGTTAATCCGCAGATTTGCTATAATTTTACAGGCCATAACATCAGGAGAACATATAAATGTAGAAAAGTTCAAGGAATATACATCACAGACTGCTGAGAGGTTTGTGGCATTATATGGTTGGTATAATATGCCTGTCACTGTGCACAAAATATTAATTCATGGAGCAGAAATAATTGCTCATAATGCAATCGTGCCGATCGGCAGTTTATCTGAAGAAGCATCGGAAGCTCGTAATAAAGATTTTAGAAGGTTCAGAGAACACCATTCTCGTAAAAGGAGCAGAGAATGTTCGAACGAGGATATATTTAACTTCCTACTTCTTTCTTCAGATCCATTTATATCAATAACAAGGCCCACTATGGATGCAAACAAGAAAAAAACATACTTTAACGAAGTATGGGATCTGTTAAACCTGCAAGAAAGTGACCATGGTGAAATCGAGTTCTGTGATGTCGCTCAATTCAGTCCTGAATCTGACTCTGATTCAGACTCTTGTGACAGTATTGACAGTGACTCGGAATAGATTATTTTAGTTTAAGGATTATATTATTTACTTGATTTATTTTCATGTTTATAATTATTTAATTAATCTTTTTTGAAATCTTTGAAAATTCTACACGAATAATTGAATATATGTATGTACTTGCATAATCATGGAATTATTTCCGAAATATTTATTTGTAATACATTTGTATTGAATTGAATAATAATTAATGTTTCAAGATTCATTCATGTTTTAGTTCATTTTATATTATAGACAACATATTTATAAAAAAAATAGTTTAAATAAAGTTTTTCCTACTAGAATTTTAGTCTCTAATTTGTGAATTATTGGCCTGTTTAACTATAGGATATAGCATTATATTCTGTTGTACATAAAAACACTAAATTAAAAAAAAAAAATTTTAACATTCACCGATTTTTTAAAAATAAAGCGCACCACTGCGCGCGTCAAAAAGTATGTCAGAAAATTTTAAATAAATCATAGAAAAATAACCTAAGAGGAAATAATGCGCAATTATGGGACAGCTGAGTTATCGCCGATTTTAATGACAACTCCATACATTTTTTTCTAAAATAATTTCTATAGGAGTCGTTTGCAGTCACATTCAGTTGATTTTGTATTTTTAAGTATATTATTAGTCTTCCAAAGCATATCCAAGCAAAAAAAGTGACACTTAAAAAATTAAACGAAAATGTCTATGAAAGCCGAATTTCGGCCCACTGTGAGGCGCGCAGAGTGCACGGAGCGCCAGTGTGGACCGGTTGTGTGTGTCTGTACGTGCGCGCGTGTTCTCAACAGACTGAGCCATGTTCGCCGCGCGCATGCCGGAAACAGATGCGAGCTTAGAATTATTCTAAGGATGCGAGCACGTACATGCTCGGTTCGTGCGCGCCCTGCGTCCACACTTGTGAAATGCTCCTTTCATGTTACATTGCATGCTACATTACGCAAATCTGTACGTGGCATATTTTGAGTCACGGGCTTACTGCCAGCATGATTTATTATCATCATCAGCATCAGCCGAAACCTCAGAGTAATTAGAATGGAGCTAGTATCGCGTCGATTCCCCGAACAAATTTTCGTGGCACTTTTGCGGGGTTCGGGAGGCGAAGTAAACACACACAGATACAATTTCACGCACACTCTTGCAAATGTCTAATGCAAACTCTTCATGTTTCTATGAACCAACATTATAATAAACTCGCAACACATTCAAAAAGATACGCACACAAATAAAGAATGACCTGAACATATGAACAAACATTTGGCAGAGGGGTTAGGGCATCATGGTCTCTCCAGTGGTATCTCCTCTAAGGCCGAAACACGGCCACTGCTGAACAAAAGGCCTCCCCATTAGAAGGGAGGGGTTGCCATAATCCCCACGCTTGGCAGGCGGCTTGGGGATCGCAGTATAAGTGGAAGATATATCTAAAAAAAGACGCTGCTGCCCGTCTTCCAGTTCTCGCTTAGTCGCCTCTTACGACACCCAACGAGAGGAGATGGGGGGGGGGGATGCAATTCTAAGAGGGCGCCACATGTGGTATGATGATGTAGCGATGCAAGAGAAGTACCGCATACAAGATAACAGATGGCGCCACCTCCGAATCTGAATCTCGCAAGCGAAGTTTCCCCAACTTGGAGAATATATACAACATCCCGACCACAACTGTCGGGGGCTTCGGCCCTGACCGAGCATCACACCTCGCTCGGTCGGAGGATCCTCCCTTTAGCACCACCACCGACGCATCGCTGTAGATCGCCATGAAAGTTTAAATCAGTGTTCACAAACTCTTGTGAAGACGTCCACAGGTGTACAAAGGCCTCTCCCTTTTCTAAGAGCGCTATAATAGCATCTACTGGTTGCCTGCATCTTTTCCAGTGTCGTCAGTCCACCTAGAGGGAGCTGCCGACGCTGCGTCTTCTGTTTCGTGGTCGCCACTCGAGTACCTTTTTTCCCCATCGGTTATCGGTTCTTCGAGCGATGTGACCCGCCCATTGTCACTTCAACTTGCAAATCCTGAGAGCTATGTCGGTAACTCCGGTTCTTCGGCGAATTATTCCGGATTCTGACGCGCAAAGGAACTCGGAGCATTGCTCTCTCCATAGCTCGTTGTGAGACTCAGAACTTCTCCAAAAGACCAGCATTTAAAGACCACGTCACAGTCCCAATAAATACCTAGGTACACTTGTAATTATTAGGTTTTTAAGGGTAAAAGGAAATAAATATTACAAATAATTAGGTATTGAAGTAATTATATAAATATAATATACAGCGTCATGTATTATATTTACACAAATACAATACAACAGAAATAATAACTCCTAATGTCCTACTGTAGGGCTGGGCTCTCCTCTTCTTGACATGAGAAATGTGAAGGCTTAGGCAATAATCCACCACGCGGGCCAAGCATTGAGGTAAAAAATTTACTTTGGGGCCAAGTTTGGATTGGCTGATTTAAATAAAAATGTTTTATGCTCAAGTAATATATTTCTTTCCTTTTAGTTGTTTTGAATACGAGAAATAAATTTACTAAAAAAATAATGTCCTTTACAAAAGTTATCATAGAGATACACTCGAGTCTCGACGGAATTGACGGGGTAATGCGGAAATCTAACAAGAATCTCTAATTCACAAGAACACCTAATGGCCCATTTACACGAAGCAAGTTTCTTGCCTGTTGCATACAATAATAATATTGAGGCAATAATTGCCTTGCATAGTCTGAACAACATGTCACATTCGTGCTCTACTGGGCAAGATTTGCATTCAATAATTACATTCAAATTTTTAACTAGTATCCGCGTAAAAACAGTTACTTACAATTCTTGAAGGTCAACTATTGCGCTTCATTTATTGCATTCAATTATTGTTCTTATATGTACAAGAAAATGGCATCATGTAAATGAGTCTTAATAAATCTATTTATTTTCTATCACCGAAAGGATTATTCACACATTCTGTAATCTCACGGCAAAAATAATCACGTTCTTTTAATTAACATCTCTCATATTCGTGCCAAGTATATAAATTCCAATTTTAATCCCGTCCCGCACGACAGAGAAATCAATAGCTACCCTTATCAACAGGAAATTAAATATACCTAAAGCCTTTTTTTTCCAATCAGGCCTGTCTGCGGTCGTTATTTAAACTGTACTGATTCCAAACAGATTTTTATTAGGATTTACAGATAATATCCTGTTTTTGAGACTGGGTTTGTCTCTTTGACCTCCTATCTCTGTCTATCCTCTATTTTATAGTGCAAAGTATTTATCAATAAAATATGTTTATTAATTAAATTTATCTATAAAATTTTCATTATTAGTGAAACGTGATTAAATATAGGCTTTAGCACCATAGACCACATATATACGCTCCGCCAGATTACACAGAAGACCGAAGAGTATTATCGGCCATTATGTCTAGCGTTTATAGACTACACAAAGCCTTTCGATTCAATCGAGACCTGGGCAGTATTGCAGTTACTCCAGCTGTGCCACATTGACTATAGGTACATCGAAATGTTGAAGTGTTTGTATAGCGACGCCACCATGTCGATCCGACTACAGGACGAGAGAACGAAACCAACTCCATTGCAGCAAGGTGTGAGACAGGGAGACGTTATTTCTCCGAAACTGTTCACAAACGCATTGGAGGACGTTTTCAAGCTTTTGGACTGGAACGGATTCGGCATCAACATCAATGGCGAATACATCACTCACCTTCGTTTTACCGATGATATAGTCATTATGGCGAAGTTGCTGGAGAACCTCAATACGATGCTTAGCGACCTCAGTAGCGTTTCCCAACAGGTGGGTCTTAAAACGAACACGGACAAGACTAAGATCATGTCTAATGTCCCTCACATCCGTACTGGTTGTTGTTGGGAACGATACACTCGAAGTTGTTGACCACTATGTCTATCTTGGACAGGTTGTCCAGTTAGGTCGGTCCAATTCAACAAACAGGTCGCCCGAAGAATCCAACTCGGTTGGGCAGCATTCAGGAAACTACGCGAAATCTTCTTATCCGAAATACCGCAGTGCCTGAAGACGAAGGTTTTTAACCAGTGTGTTGCCAGTGAAGACATATGGTACTGAGATGTGGTCCGTAACTGTTGGCCTTTTAGAGAAGCTCAGAATCACACAACACGCTATGGAGAGAGCTATGTTCGAAGTTTCTTTGCGCGACAGAAACCGTAATGAGGAGATTCGGCGAAGAACCAAGGTCACTGACATAGGTCTTAAAAATGGGCAGGCCACATTGCTCGGAGAACCGATAACCGTTGGGGAAGATAGTTTCTCAAGTGGCGACCACTAACCGGAAGACGCAGCGTAGGTAGGCCTCCCACTAGGCGGACAGACGACATTGTGCGCGTCACAGGTAACCGGTGGATGCAAGTAGCCAATTGTCGTTCAATGGGGCGTTCGAATGGGGAGGCCTATGTTCAGCAGTGGACGTCTATCGGCTGATGATGATGATTAAATATTTTGATAATGGCAAAGTCACGCTGTTAAACGATCGATGAGTTGATAGTAAGTATGCCCTTCAAAAATAATCGATTTACAATTAGGTCAAAAGAATGTGTTTTTTCAGTTTAAAATCTTGCGTTTATCTTATTAATATTGTGATAAATCGCCAAAGTTTTTAAAGAATAATTACAATAATTATTTTAATATATTAAGTATTTGGTTAAAAATTACTATCTTCCATAGATTTAGGATTTTTTTCACTATATCTTTGCTTTCTTCAAACATCGGCAAACGTTGCCGATATTTGAAGAAAGCAATGATCAGGAACCTGACTATGAAGTCAGGTCATTGAGATTGTAGGTAGTTCGAGTCATAGACTAGTTGGAAATAACTGACTACGTAATAACTTTAAGAATACAATAGTTACTGCAAATGAGGCCTAAGACCACTGCTCTTATTTTTACTGTATTTTTGGCTATTAGTTTTTTCTGCTTATATCTCGGCAGAGATTACGTGATAATAAAATAAAAGGTAAATAAAAAAAAAAGATTATACTTACGTCTTACTCTAACAGTCGGCCTCTTGAATGCTGTGCGAAGGTAAGGCATGGCCATCACCAGCTCAATGTGCGGCGGTGGCGGGAGCTGAAACCAAAACAACCAGATTAGGGGTTTTTAGTAGCCTGTTAACGTGCTCCACTGCTACGAAAAGGCCACTCAGTCTTCCATAAATTGTAATAATATGCTATGACAGTCCATACTCGGTCACTTAAACAAGCCTGTAAGGGGTAACCAGAGAACTGATACAAATACTTATAGACTGCTTGAGGCTAGGTACCAAACCCAGCCGTCCATTGAGTACGGCGGTGACTCTGAGGAGGACGGTGGCGGGGTTGTGACCCCCGTCCCCGTGAGCGCTGTGTTAGGTCCCTCTACTCAAAGGCAAGGCGCTGAGCTGAGGGGTTCTTGGTGAAGATCCCACTGGAACGCCCCAGGTTTCCCCTCTCATGGGACCTGTCGAAGGTTCCCAAACCAGACTAAAAAAAAGGTATCAAACCCGGAATCACAATCTCAGTCAACACTAGGCAATGCCAATAGCTAGGCAATGATCAAATTCTTTAATTTAAAATTGAGTCAATGTATTGGATGCTCTTTGAAATTTCCGTCTGGAGCTCACATTCAGTCGGTATATTATAACTATATTTACACAAAATTTATTTCCAAACTGTTCGATCGCAGAAGACAGACGGGAATTATGAAAAAAAAGTCATTCCAATCTGTCCGATGATCGAACTACTGATCGGACTACTTGGAATAATAATATCTAATAATATCTTGGGACAATCCACACACGGTTGTCCGATCCAAAACTAGGCAGAGCCTGTACTATGGAAACCAGACAACTGATACTAATACTTATATACTTTTGTTTGTAAATACATACTTAAATAGATAAATAACACACAGACACTTGGCGGGAATCGAACCCATGACCCATCGGTTAGCAGGCAGGGTGTCTGACCACTAGACCAACGGGCCCGTCAATAAACGAACGAATAAACGAAAAATTGAACCACGTTTTTCAAACAATAATTATTCAATATCTATCATCCACGGCTTCCTAACATACCTTATGTTCCGAAGAATGGAATCTTTCTTTCTCTGAACGCGTTGATTAATCGTTTCAAAGACTTTCAATGTGTCCTGACCGTTTATAATAAATCATCAGAGGACTTACCGTTTTTGATATTGCTGTCATCCATTCCCTTTTGATATGCGTGGAAAAATAATAGAAATGAAATTAACACTTAGTTTAACTAGAGTTGGTTACAGTTATACATACGTTTTCACACTTGCTACTTAACTGGGTAAAGTTTGACAAGCAAGCACTAGCTTATAAGTACATAGTAAAAAAATTGGATTGTTACACTTTTTTTCTGCTTGTTGGGGTGGAAACCTTCAAAAGTTACCACATCTCCTGCAATAAATCATCCCCGGAGACCTTCATCAACACTGTTTAAGAATGAGAAACTTATGGATTCGGACCCCGCCTGAGTCGCCTCGTCGCGCAGCATTGTAAACCCTAATCAATATAGAGATCGAAAGGTTATTTTTCTCCGAATGCCCCAGAAGGAGGGGTCTGAATGCGCTTAGTCGTGAGAGTGACTATATTTTCCCAAAAAATTAAAATGCTAGCCGTCAGCCGTCATTATGTATTTTTTTTATTTACAAAAACATCAATATGGGTATCAAATTAAAGGTCTCAATGAGACTAGTTCAAATATATAAAAAGCCCCATTATATAAGAGATCGCTTTTAGCGATAAGGCTGCCCATTGTTGCATGTCTTATTAATTTGTATCTTATTCTTCTAGTATCTGTTTGTTTGTGCGCAATAAAGAATTGTCTATCTATCTATCTATACATATTATGTATACGTTTTATATATGTATAATATAGTTTAAGTCCATTTTGTTCTTCGCAGTTAGTCTTTATGTAATTTTATAATTTACTAGCTGACCCACGCAGCTCCGCCTGCGCTATTTTTACGTTAACTAAACTTTTAATAACAGACATTCGCATCGAATACATAACCTCCTTTTTTATAGTCGGTTTAAAACTGGGACCCACTTTTTACTTGCTCTCCGAAGCACGGACCCGTTTAGTTCAAATGGTGTTAAACGATCACCCATCTATTTAATGACCTTACCTAACGTTGCTTAACCCGATCGATTACAAAACCTTGATAACAACTCTCTATGCGTGTTCCCTAACTAATATGTATTATATTTTTCACACCACCTGCTCGATAATGTCGCATTATATGTCATATAAAGATGACATAAAGTACCTCATTATATCCCTATAGTCTAGCCGGGTAATAATGTTGTACTAAACTCCCTTGGGTAATAATGTGATTTGAATTTCGAACGTCAAACGAAAATTCCTCAACACTTCTTTTACCACAGGTATAATAGTACTTTAAGCAGACAGGCACGATTTTTTTTTTAAATCGAACTTGGCGCGACTGTCAAAACCCAGTGTTCTAGAAAAGAAAAAAAAATAGATGCTAACGTATTAACGCTGAAAATCACTATTTTGAAATTATTGACAGTCTCGTTGGTCTAGTGGTTAGACACCATGGCCGCTACCCGATGGGTCGTGGGTTCAATTCCCACCTAGTGTCTGGGTGTTATTTAACTATTTAATTAATATCAGTTGTCTGGTTTCTATAGTACAGGTTCTGCCTAGTTTGGGATCAGATGACCGTGTGTGGATTGTCCCAAGATTTTATTATTATTTTAATACTAGCAATATTTGTATTTTATTACCTCGCAGTAGGTGTGAAAAGTAGTGTATGCTCCTCGGGGATAAAGGTGTCTTTGTCTTGGGCGAGCTTAAATCCCTCGCTGTACTCAGGATTCTAGTATTAACTCCCTCGCTACGCTCGGGAGTTAACTCTATACTCCCTCGCTGCGCTCGGGAGTTGCTAGAATCCTTCGTTGTGCTCGCGATTTAATTTAACGCCCGCGACATAAGACACTACTTTATCCCCTTGGTGCATAAACTACTAATAAAGAAATATTGACAAAATCGGACCAAGCGTATAACCAAGTACCCATTTTGACTTTAATCCCCTCTCCCAAAAGAACCGTGCTAGATTACGGGATAAAAAGTATCCTATGTCCTACCTCGTAGTAAGATCTCAAATCATGCCAAGTTTCATTTGAATCCATTCAGTAGTTTCGGCGTGATGCTCAGCTGTGATACAGACAGACAGACAGACAGACAAAAATTAAAAAAAATATATTTTCGGCCTCAGTATCGGTTATAGAATGCCCTCCAAATATAATTTTCAAAATATCTTCAATGTACAGAATTGGACCTGTTACAGTTTTATTATAAGTACTAGCTGACCCACGCAGCTCCGCCTGCGTTATTTTTACGTTAACTAAACTTTTAATCATAGACATTCGCATCGAATACATAACCTCCTTTTTTATAGTCGGTTAAAAACTGGGACCTACTTTTTACTTGCTCTCCGAAGCACGGACCCGTTTAGTTCAAATGGCGTTAACCGGTAACCCATCTATTTAATGACCTTACCTAACGTTGCTTAACCCGATCGATTACAAAACCTTGATAACAACTCTCTATGAGTGTAACCTTACTAATAATTATTATATTATAAAAAAAATTGATAAAATCGGACCAAGCGTATAACCAAGTACCCATTTTGACTTTAATCCCCTCTCCCAAAAGAACCGTGCTAGATTACGGGATAAAAAGTATCCTATGTCCTACCTCGTAGTAAGATCTCAAATCATGCCAAGTTTCATTTGAATCCATTCAGTAGTTTCGGCGTGATGCTCAGCCGTGATACAGACAGACAGACAGACAGACAAAAATTAAAAAAATTACATTTTCGGCCTCAGTATCGGTTATAGAATGCCCTCCAAATATAATTTTCAAAATATCTTCAATGTACAGAATTGGACCTGTTACAGTTTTATTATAAGTATAGATAGATAACTTGTTGATTTTGCGTCTCAGGAAAATCTCGAATTAAGACATATAATTCAAATGGTTCTATTTCCCAATTCAATACAGCTCTTCAGGAGTTAAACTGTTTGCTCCTGTATCACAAGGGATGTTAACACTACGGTAAAAAACTCCCAAAGGAATAATTAGATTTCGGCCGAGCATTCTAACGACCCTGCCCTGCTAGAGCTTCGCGCGTGTCCCGCCAACAAAGGTGAAGAAAAAAGGGCTTACTTTTTACACTCCCGAAAATCGGACGGTTCTCAATTAAACACGTAGCGGGCGGGTTAATATTTTAATGTTAATTTTTATTCTGAATATAATTTTTGCGGCTTGTTTAATCTAATTAACTCATTTTGATTGGATGACAGGGCAATTTATTTTTTTGTGTTTCATTACGAAAGTGACGGTACGCTCTTAGAATTGAGCCGCGATTTGCTATCTTGTAGCATTTGTGTGATTTTGATCTCAATTGATACATCAAACTGATACAGCAGCGTATGTATGTATGTGTAATAATAATAATACCAGCCCTTGTTTATGTCCCAGTCTTGGGCACGGGCCTCCCCTCAAGATGAGGGGGCTTAGGCCATTGTCCACCACGCTGGCCAAGTGCGGGTTGGCGGACTTCACATGTCATTCGAGAGCTAGTTAGGCTTTCTCAGACATGCAGGTTTCGTCACGATGTTTTGCATCACCGAAAGCTAGTTGTTACTAGCTTTCGCATAAAGACGATTCGCACATGATTCATTAAAGAAATCAGAGGTGCGAGCCGGGGTTCGAACCTGCGCACCTCGTTTCCAAGGCTCTCCCACTGAGCTGTTACCGCATTATGTTATGTATGTGTGGCTACGTCAATCTCGTTATGAAACGTGTAAAATATTTTGCTACGCTTTGCAATAAAAATAAGTTTTTATTTTATACTAGCTGACCCACGCAGCTCCGCCTGCGCTATTTTTACGTTAACTAAACTTTTAATAACAGACATTCGCATCGAATACATAACCTCCTTTTTTATAGTCGGTTAAAAACTGGGACCCACTTTTTACTTGCTCTCCGAAGCACGGACCCGTTTAGTTCAAATGGCGTTAAACGGTCACCCATCTATTTAATGACCTTACCTAACGTTGCTTAACCTGATCGATTACAAAACCTTGATAACAACGCTCTATGAGTGTTACCTTACTGATATTTATTATATTATAAAGAAAAATTGATAAAATCGGACCAAGCGTATAACCAACTACCCATTTTGACTTTAATACCCTCTCCCAAAAGAACCGTGCTAGATTACGGGATAAAAAGTATCCTATGTCCTACCTCGTAGTAAGATCTCAAAATCATGCCAAGTTTCATTTGAATCCATTCAGTAGTTTCGGCGTGATGCTCAGCCGTGATACAGACAGACAGATAGACAGACAGACAGACAAAAATTAAAAAAAAATACATTTTCGGCCTCAGTATCGGTTATAGAATGCCCTCCAAATGTAATTTTCAAAATATCTTCAATGTACAGAATTGGAACTGTTACAGTTTTATTATAAGTATAGATTGTCACCGAAGACATTATGTCTTTTATGCCCTTGAAGAGCAATGAACCCTTTACACCGGAACACAGCGATGTTTAAATACTTGCACAAGGGACTTAGTACCTAGTAATTTATTTTATTTTTATATTCCCAACGTTACGAATGCTTTGCAGAAAATACATATATTTTTTCATTCATATTAGTCCATACTTTTTAAGTACAATTTTATCTGAAGGTTTTACGTTATTAATAAAAAAACAGTCATAAGTATAATTTTACATGAGCGAGTTGGTTTGAAAGAATTTAGCGGTGCATAAATGCGAAAAGGCATGCTCCAATGGTTTAGGCATGTGAAAGGTGGTATGGGTAGAGATACACAATGCTAAAGTGAAATATCCTGTGGATGAATTTAAGGATAAAAAAATGTAAACGCATAATAAAAATGTGTTATCATTTCTCATACTTAGAAAGTACGGTTGAAGTTACCATATCAGAGGGTTGAATACGATTTCAAAGAGTTCCTTAAGCTATGCCACGTCAAGGACCTAGTCCTTTAAACAAAGCACTTTAACAGTTTTTATGTTATCAATTGATTTGTGCAACACCCATCCACCAGTTTATAAATATAATTTCTTACTAACGGGTTTACATAAAAGCTTTTTTGAAGAAGGCACACTAGAAGTAAATAATAATATATATATCTATATCAGCCAATATATCGCTCTCATTAAAAGTCTACATGCACGCTTTACAAACGTATTCCTAGAATAACACGTTCTACCTCTAGGAATATAGAATAAATCTTAATTTAGCAGCTTGGACACCCAGGTTGACCATACGATAACACACACTTAGGATCTGATCAGATCTCGATCAAGATTTGAGTAAAAACAATCTATTTAGCCGTCAGCCACAATAACAGTATACATCGAGGTAAATAAATACATAAAGTATCCAGATCAATCATACTTATCAAAACAAGCCCCGTCTTTTGTGTATTTCACAATTTATAACCATTTCGGTTCAACGGCTTGTATCATTTAAATGTTGATATTTACATGTCAAAGCGCGGCTTGATTGCAGCTGGCGTTCAATCCTTTGTGTAAGCGATGCAGTGATTGTATTAAACACCTAGCAAATGTATTGCAATTTGAGAATAATCTCAACGAAAACAAATTCACTGCGGACATATTTAGATTTTCCATGTTTTTATTTTTTTTAGAAATATAGTTTTTTTTTCTAACTAACTATTAACACAGGCCATATAAAAAGGTTATTATTACAGACGGACTAGTAGTTTTTCGCTACATTTTTTATAAATATTTTTTTTTATTGAAGCCGATTTACAAACCAATCAGTGGAGTGTAGTGTTAGTAAATAAGTTATATTTAATTTTAATATTTATGTCAGTTTTGATAGAAAAACGCCAAAACATTTGACATGCGGGATATGTAGACTTTTCTGACTTCAAGATTTGCTATTATAGCACATTGAGTTACACTTGAAATCATTTTCTAAAGCATATTTCTAAGCTTACATTTGCCACCATATATCTATACGTAGTTACTATGCGTTTCAGCTAAGAATGTGGCCGCCATGATGATCGCGACTGTGGAACTTCACTCGTTTTTTTACGATTTTTGTATCGCCAGCAGAGTAAATACAAAATGAAAAATTCGCCCCGGTATTGAGTATTTATTGTAATTTCTTATTTTGCTATCTATTTGTGTTACAACATCATTTTTAGTAATTTTATATTTGAAATGGCAAGATGGCGGCCACATTCTTAGTTGAAACGCATCGTAATTATAAACTCTCCACGGCTCAATCTATTAGCATGTGAAGAAGAATGCATTTAGAACTGTCAATTTATAAGTCTACAGTTTGTCCCTCCCTCGAGTACAATGAAAATATACTTACAAACTAGGACAAAATAAGAGAGAGCTATTTGTTATGACGGTTATTACTCAAAAATACATTAATATAATAATATCTACATTTTTATTACATTTTTTTATTGATACGTGAACGACAAGAAAATATGGAGTTATTTGACTCATATACATACACTCACAAATTAAAAACACTATATTATTTAGTTTCTTATATACAGTACTGTAATTATTTTGGCAATTTGCTTACAATATAACTTTTTTTTTTTACTATTAATATTGGGAAGACTCTGGCCTCCACGACACGGGGTATCCTAGTGTGGAGCCCAGTGATCTGTTATAAGGTTAGAATTTAGAACTAAGTAATGTGTACTTAAAAAGTTGTATATTATACCAGTTCGTTCGAATTTTTTTTTTTTTTTTTTTTTTTTCCCTTTATTCTGGCATCAAACGGTCATATACATCAGAAAATATAATCTTAAAACTAGGTACAAAAAAGACCTATAGTGCCTAAAAAAGTATACTTGATTATATAAAAATGAAAAACAATTTTGATTAGTATATAACATCAAAAAAAATTAAATTAGAAACAAGAAATAAAACAAGCACATAAGTTACAAGTATTTCCAAACTTTACGAGAAACTACTTTTCAATAAATTTATAGATATGTTAAATAGGTCTATATGACAGAACTCTTTATTATATATATTGGTGGAACGACAGAGAAATGTATTACGTGTATATATTTTATGTCTACGTGGTGGAACAAAAAGTGGAAGTGAACGCGAGGGGCGCACAGGTAAACGACCGTAGGTTGAAAATGAGATTTTAGAGAGAAGGGTCGGCGAATCGATCAAATAATTTAAAATTTTATACAAGTACACCATGTCAAATTTTTTACGTCGATCAAAAAGACTACTTAAAGCATATCTTTTCAAGGCATTATCGTACGATTCAGATTCACTGTTACTCCGATAATTTAGAGACTTAAGGAACTTTCTTTGAATTCTTTCAATTCGATTTATATGTGTTTGAAAAAATGGACTCCAAATTGTACTACAAAAATCTAGTTTAGAACGTACAAATGAGAAATAAAGAATTTTTAAAGTCTTAGCTTTAGTAAATGGCTTACTGGTTCTAAGTATAAAACCTAACATTTTAAATGATGATTCTACTACATGGTCAATATGGAGGTTAAACGACAGCTTTGAATCCATTTTCAAACCTAAGTCCCTAATATTAGTTACTCGTTTAAGAGTACGATCATTAATGCGGTAATCAAATACATATTCATTATTTTTGCGTGTATATGACATAACATGGCACTTATCTACATTAAGGAAAAGTTGATTACTATTACAATAGTTTATCAAAGCAATTAAATCATCTTGTAACTTATCGCAATCGTTCATCGATTTAATTATTCTATATATTTTCATATCATCCGCGTAGAGGAGATGTTCGCTGTGATTAAAGACAAGACTAATATCATTAATATATAAAGAAAATAGTACAGGGCCTAAATGAGATCCCTGGGGAACTCCTGAAGGCACTGGAAGAAATTGAGAGGAATAGCCTTTAATACAGACCGCCTGACTTCTATTTTTTATATAGGATTGAATCCACCTGAGGAGATTGCCGTGTACTCCGGCACTCGCAAGCTTATCAATTAATAAATCATGACTGATTTTATCAAAAGCCTTTGAGAAATCTGTGTACACGACGTCGACTTGCAAATTGTCGTCCATAGCTTCGGCTAAATACTCAGTAAAGGTAATCATATTAGAGTCTACACTTCGGTTTTTAAAGAATCCGTGTTGCTGAGTGGAAACATGATTGCGAAATGTACTAGAAATTTGAGATGTAACAATTTTTTCGAGAACTTTCCCAAAGACACATAATTTAGAAATCGGTCTATACTCAGTTACAATATCACGTTTATTATTTTTAGGAATCGGTGTAATTATAGACTTTTTCCATTTATTTGGAAAGACTCCAGTATCAATAGAAGCACGATATATCAATGTAAGAGGCAATGCAAGTTCAGCAGCACAATTAACAACTAACAACGGGTGAATATCATCGCTACCTGCTCCTTTATTAACGTTTAAGGTACTTAATTCTTTAAAAACGCGGTCAAACTCAATGTTAACTGAATTTAGGTCTATGTTGTTTGAGGCGTTTTGATGACCAGAAGGAATGACTGTAGTAGTTTGTGAGTTAGTAGATTGTATAAAAACTGAGTGAAAATACTGATTGAAGGCACCACATATCTCACTACCACTATTTAATATTTTTCCTTGGTATAACATTTTGTCAGGAATAGCGTTGACGTTTGTTTTAGATGCTACAAATGACCAAAAATGTTTTGGACACGTGTTAATTTTATCCTCTGAGAGTTTGATAAATTTATTATAACAGTCATCGTACATTTTTTTGAATCTCGCTCTTAGTATTGAAAAACAACGGTAGTCACTAAGGTTACCATATTTTTTCCATTTTCTGTGGAATTTGCATTTTTCTTTTGATAATTTTATTAGTGGCTTATTATACCAGGGAGGATACTTTTGTTTTGATTTTAAATTATAAGTCGGTACAAATTTATCAACAGCATCATCCAGAACTTCATAAAAATATGCTACCATAGATTCGACGTTAGTCATTGTGCTAAAAACTGCTCTCCAATCGACAGAGTTTAAATGCCTTTTAATAGAATCAAAGTCAGCTTTGTAATACTGCTTTTTTAACGAGCTAGACGCCTCGAGTGGACGATTGGAACATAATTTTAGGTCGATTTCTAGAGGATTATGATGTAAATCTTGACTTACCAATGGGTCCTGGCTGGTCGTGACATTGCAATTTACATTACTGAAAATTAAATCTAGCAAACGACCATTAACATTAAATTCTGTGTTGTATTGAGATAAGGACGAAAAACTCATAAAATCCGCAGTTAAACATGCCAAACTATCATTATTCGTTTGAATATCCATAGAATTGGAGGATGTATTGTATGTCCAACAGGCATGGGAAATATTAAAGTCTCCAACTATAAGGAAAACATCATTTGGATTAGAAATAATGAATGCATTCACTCGATCGTAAAAAGAACTCAATAATGCGCTATGATTGTTGCCGTGTGCTATGTATGTAGCTATTATGTGTATATAACGCGGAGCAGTATCCAGCCGCTGCCGCGAGGCATTGGAAGGGACGCGAGCGCTGTGAGTGCTCAACGGGACGGAGATCCATACTTCTTCGGCCGGCGCTGGCGCGAGCATGTCGGCTCGATGCCACGGAGATAACTCACGCCGCACAGCTATTATCACTCCGCCGCCGCGCTCGTGACCACTAACTAATGTGTTGCGATCACAACGATATGTCTCATAACGGCTGTCGAAGTATTCGGAACTGTGAAAATTATCATTTAGCCACGTTTCAGTTAAGCATATTATATCGAAATCATTACTTAAGACAGCTTTAAAAAATAATTGTGACTTTGTGCGCAGTCCCCTTACGTTTTGGTAGAAAATAGATAAGTTATTGCTATCGAATTTTAAACATCCTATAAAATATAAATAGAAAAGAGGTTCCACCAATATACGAAAAATAAAAAATAACAAAATAAGTATATTTCATCACAGTAAAATAAATCAAGATAAATAGATTAAAGTAGTGTTGTGTAGTTAAAGTACAGTTTCGTTTTAATAAGAAAAAAGATACAATATTATAAAAGTTACAAATAAAAAAGTATAAGGTATATTTGGGATCATGCAGTAGATGTAGTCATTTTATTTTACTCAGGTCATCTTCATTAGATACTAATAGTATTTTTGAAGTATCATTTTTACGAACTAAAATTTTACATTCAGATAACCATATGTATTTGTAACCTTTTTCCTTCACACATAACCGGGCTTGTTTATAAAGTAATTTGTTCTGAGGCGTTAGGTGGTCGTTTATAAAAATGGGTTTAGCTGGTCCATCCAATCCAGCGTCGGCTGTTGTTAATCCACGCCTAGCACGGACGGCGGCAAGCATTTGACATTTAGTATTTCTTCGAGTGAAACGAACTATTATATTAGGCATAGACGAGGAATTCGAAATGTTGGTTGCTGAAGTAGAACCGTCTTGTGTAGTCGTGGTATTATTGAAACGCCGAACTCTGTGAATATAGTCTATGTCTAAATCTGACACTGCGAAACCTATCTTGGTAGCTATGCAGTGAATAATATTATTCAAGTTTTCTCCCTTTAATATCGGGACTCCTGATATTTCCAAGTTATTCATCCTTCCTTGTTGTTCCTTTATTTGATGTTGTTTGGATAAATCGGCAGCAACCGATTTTAAGTGTAGAACATCGGTAGTCATAATTTTGATTTTTTCATTGTTTATTGTGCACGATGACTTAAGCTCGTTGATGTCGCTTTTCATGGCTGATTGCTCTGATGATATTTTTCGTATAGAATCATTCATCTCACGCATTTCACACGTAAAGTCAGTCAGGTCCCTGCGCAAGCCATCCAAACTTTCCTTAATTGACTGATTTTGATTTTCAAAGGTTGATTTCAAGGTTAGGTTAATTGAATCGGTAATTTTGACGTATAAATCTTGAAAATTATTTTCCTGATTACTATTTTGATTCTCCAGTACCTTTTTGGCTCTTCTCTTCATAGTGCCCTCGTCCTTGGGTTTGGTAATATCAGGCAACATACCTGAACCGCCAGATGGAGGAGGACTTCGATGGATACTCATTTTTTTGTGCGGTAGTTGGCTGATTATTTAATTTAGGTGTTATTCAACAACTTATTAGCACTTAATTTCATATAGGTAGATAATTTTACTAAAAACCAGGCGTAATATTCACTTTTTCAATGAAATAAACAAATAATTTTTGAAAGTATTCACTGTTTTCATCTGCGATCGCTAGGTATGCAACGAACGAGAACGATGCGCCCGCGCACGATGCGATCCAACCATAGACTGAATTTTATTGAATAATCGCATCAAAACAATCAAAATTACTAGTAAATTATCCTAATACACCAAAAAAGAAATCTAAAAATCAATAAATCACATTTCATTCGTACATTAATTATTTGCCTCTTGAAATCGTCGATTAGTAGATAGTATCATCGTCATCATCAGTAGCCAATAAACGTCCACTGTTGAACAAGGCCTCCCCCTTGAAAGGGAGGGGTTGCCATAATCCCCACGCTTGGCAGGCGTCTTGGGGATCGCAGTACAGGTGTTAGGTAATCTAATAGAAAGACGTTGCTGCCCGTCTTCTTGTTTTCCCTTAGTAGCCTCTTACGGACACCCAACGGGAGGAAATGGGAACGGGGGGAATGGGAGGGTGTTATTCTTACCCCCTTCCCTCCAATATGGTTGAGGGGAGTGATGGCTGCTGCTCGAATCAACTCGTGCGCGGATGCTGCTTGGGGGGACTGGTCCGACTACTATCCCTTTGGCTTTTTAGTTGGTTGTACTTTGTATTTTTTTTTTTTTCTGTCTTATTTGATATTTTGAACGGCAAGACACACCGTCGCTCTGATCTAATTGTAACATGACACACTGTTTAAAAGAAAGTGATAAAATGACAAGCCCGCTGAGTTTCTTGCCGGATCTTCTCAGTTGAGGCCGCGTTGTGATCCGGTGGTAGATTCTTTAAAAAAAAAACATGACCTTTCAAAAGTGCTAGCGTTAAGCCTATTTGAAATAAACTATTTTTGAGTTTGAGTTGAGTTACCCGGACAACCAACGGGAGGCAGGCGTGCCCGTACTATCAGGCGAATGTGCTGCTCCTCTCATCAGGTTGAAATAAAGAAAATTCTAATAAAGAACGCATTAATCATGTATTTCTAATCAAAGTCTGCCAAATGAACTGGACGAAGGACAAGCGGCCAGTGACACCCAGACCGGTGCAAAAATGCAAAGTTCGTTTGCGAAATTTGCCCCGAGTGGGAATTATAAGCTTCTAACAAAGTAGTGTAATAAAGAATTATTTCTATAGAGATTTGGACAAATAATTGACTCGTACCACTATCAAACTGCGATACACATGCAAGCATATTAACGTTTGTAAAAACTATTTAGTACAGTCAAGTTGGGTAACTTTGAATTTCCGTGTAACTTTGTAATAAAACTGGTTAGAAGATTCATGTTTGTTTTTCTCCAGACATTTAGTATAATTACTTGAATAATTATGTAAACGTAACTAAACTAATAATGCGCCATGAAATAATAAAAACAGCAGTCAAAAATTTAGCTTCTATTCTGTTCGCGGTAATCAATATTTTAGGGTCGTCTGTGGTTCAATCTTACTAAAACCAAAAAGGTACCTAACCTAGTGAATTGCAAAGGATTTTAGCTGTCCCAGATAATCAATTCAGATTTACCCGAAAGTCGCTGTAACTTTGAATGGTCACTGAAACATTAATTTCTAAAACATTTCTTTATTCAATCATCCTAATGTGGTTATAATATTAAAATTTTGAATATGCAAGAACACCTACCTCACTGTATAACATAGTCCAACAAATACATTTATTAATCAGTATCCATAAAATCTGAGAAACGTGTTCAAAATTACCCAACATGACTGTACCTTTTTTCCTAGAATAAAGTCGTAAGACTTCATATCGGTAGAATATTCTGTTATATTAGTTATATATATGCAAATCTATCGATCTGAAGTAGGTAAATAACTGGTAGGTAATTTTAAAATGATATTCCTAAATG
Source organism: Furcula furcula (assembly GCA_911728495.1). Lineage (NCBI taxonomy): Eukaryota > Metazoa > Arthropoda > Insecta > Lepidoptera > Notodontidae > Furcula > Furcula furcula. The sequence continues at coordinate 18,816,361 of OU452262.1, read as the reverse complement.
TGTTTTACTTTAACATATTATGTAAGTATTAAATTTAAAAAATAAATAAGTACCTATACAAAGTGTTAATAAATCCTTTCCGATCACTGGTACACCTCAATTTGTGCCAAAAATACAAGCATCCCCTTACGGATCGGGTTTTGTAACACTTTACGTTAGATATTTATTTTCATTGAGGACGTATATAGTCACCAAAGTGCCAATCAAGTAATACTAAAAAATAAAATCAAAGTATGATTTAAAAAATTAAAATATCAGTTATACCGAACCACCAAAGATTTGCACTGTAAAAAAAACCGTAAATAAATTCAATATGTAGATTTAAAATATCGACATGATAATTTGGTTGCGTGAGTCAGCGAAAATATGGAAATTACGCCATAGTAAAGTAACACCGCACGATGGTTTCCCGTTTAATAAGTTTCCATGACGAGACCAACACCTTGTAACTAGAGAAGGATACCAATCGATAAATCCTATGAAATATATCGATAGTAATGTGATAACAAACAAGTAGTGTTGCCACGTTTTTATAAAATTACACCAAACTGAGACGACACATTAATATTAAAGTAAAACAGATAAGCTGTTTGTTTTATTATAATGTTACTACTGAGATCATCATCATAAGCAGCCGAAGCACGTCAACAACTGAACGAAAGGCCTCCCCCTTAGTAAGGAGGGGTTGCCATAATCCCCACGCTTGGCAGGCGGCTTGGCAGACTGAACACTCAATGGCCTTTATTTACATTAATCCGATTAAGTCCGCGGCGGGTCCTATACCGATGATTCGTGTCAAACGAGAGGGAAACTCAGCCGTTCTTCCAAAGGGATCAATGTTGTCACAACAAAGAATACGCAGATTAATCCAATTACACAGTGTTCATTAAACTTGTATAGTGGCTATAAGACCATTGTGCCTATACGTTCTCTTTAGTACATTGCGCGGTCCCATAGGTCTAGGGTTGTCTAGTTTTCAACCAAATTAGGTTTTAAGCCATATGATTGATATGTATCTCTAGCGATACATAGTTTTTTTTTTAAATTTAAAACGCCAGATACCATTAATAAACTGAAACGTCAAAAGTACGTTTTGAGCGCTGTAGTGGCGAAAAACACGGAGTTGGAGACAAATCCTTTTGAAGGAACTTGGTTCACTTATTTGGTTCCTTTTTGATGTAGGTATGTATGAAGTATTTCGTTACACATTATAATAATTATAGTAATAATGATTTCTGATATTTACGCGAATATTACACATTGAAATGAAACTAATTTTATTTTTAAAAGAACGGCGCTACCTGCCATGGATGTATCGTGAGGCTATTGAAATTAAAAAGCATCCAAATTTCAATAGAGAAGATGGCTGGGTGCTACCACCAGCTTGGGATCCCGTGATAAATATAGTCAAATCCAAAGACAAGCATTCCACTGCAAGACCTCAAGATACTGTAAGCTCTTTCTGCGTAGATCGGACTAACAATAATAATTAGAAGACCCTAAGACAACTATAACATATGGACAGCTACCACCTCAGTCCGCCCGTGACCATGAATGCTGAAAAGTATTCGAAACGTCGGGTAATAAAAATAAACCGCGATATAATCCGTAAAATTAGTTTCATTTCAATTATAGTAATACTTTAAGTAGTAAACCAAACCAAATATTTGAATCAATATTATTTTTTTCTGTGTGGTTTTTCTTGATTGACCGACCGCGGCTACGTATTTAAAAATGAGTGAGGGGACCTAGGCTCTCTGGTAGGATCTGTACCAGGTACTCTTTAATGCCTTGCCTTTGAGCCCGCCGCCGAGGGCGCATTATAGCCCTCCGGAAACCTTGGAATCTAGCGACTCCGAAGTGACTGACCGACTATTTTAACCTGTCGGAACTCTTCCACTTTTTGCTATAATTAATATAATGCATGTCAGTTAGGGAACTCAACATTGCTAAAATATATTCTATAGTTTTTTTTTTTCGTATGTATCTTAATCATTGTATGACCTTTTTGGTTGTTTAAATAAATAAGAAAATTAAAATTAGATAAGCACTTTAAATATTTAGTTTAAGTATTATTATTATTATTTCATGTTTTATTTACTCACGGGCTTAACCCGGTCTTTAGAGGCTTGCGTGGGGACGAATCCAACACGTAGAGGCCCGTTTTAAAAGAAGTAAATGGTGTGTAATACACCTCCCGGGATTAACTGCCACAATGATGAAATTACCGCAGTTGACCTCGGCAGGTGGTAGGGACTATTGCAAGTATGTGAAAAGAATTCTAAGCTTATGAGGTTGAGCATTTGGTGGACTGGCGACTGGGCTATTTCAAAAGGCCGGGGTCACTTGCCATAATTTTATTTCAAATTATTTTGCGGCAAGTGGTGACTTGCCACCCACTAGATGGGCTCCCTAAATGATCGTCAGCGGACGACAGGGAGCAACACCGGTGTGAATGGCTCAGGGGTGTCGAGAGGTGTGCTGCGCTTTCTCCGAAGTTACTCGCGGCGTTATGCCCTTTAACACTTCCACCCCTGGAGCATATAGCTCTAACAGCTCCTATCTGGACGGCCAATTAAGGCAAGCCAGAGCTGAGAGTCTTGCGGGCCCCCTTCGGTTTCCACTCGGCCGACGAAGACTCGCCGAGGTGGGGGCCCTGACCGACTCTCTGGAGCACTCGGGTCCGTGGTGTCGTTACGCACCAACAGCTCACCACAAGCTGCCCTGCGGGCTTATTATTATTATTATTAATAATAAATGTTCATGATAAGCACTGTACAACAATAAATATTCCGTACATATTAATTTAAAAAGAAAACTGAATTGTGATAATTTCATTTTATCGGGATACTTAATACTTTATCTTTTACGATAAACGAATAACCATCGATTTATACAAACGTTCGTGACTTTTATTTTATCGATATAATCAATCCCATCTCTATCGGTAAAGCGTCTACGGTCGACCCGTGATAAATTGCCGCTTTTTTCCGTCAGCCGTTACGCGTGCGGATACTCTTCGTATTCCACCCCTTTCATCCCCTCTAGCCCAATTATTATAAATAATGAGATAAGATCGGGTTCCGTTGAGATGGGCTTTCCTGTGAATAATGCTGCCAATTTTGAACGCCTCTCCAGAGTCCTGAAACAACCGACGTCATGGTCGTTTTGTAAGGTCCACCTAACACCTTTGAAGGTGATGAAAGATGAGCTCTTTGCTTCATGATTTCAAAAATAATAATTTTTGACTGGGAGGTGTCATGTTCCGAAAATTCCGATGTCAGATACCGAACACCGCGACACGATATTTTGCGTATTAATGTTTAGTTTGAAATTTTATTATAGGGTATTTAAAAAATATAATGATTAAGGGCCTATGTCGCCTAAGAATAAATAGTAATATCTTATGCTGCGTACAAGATCAGCCCAACGAACGCAAACGAGGGATCGTAAGCTTTCGCTAAAACGTCCAGATAATGCCAATGAGGGCCAACGAATACCCCACTGCGTTTCTTGCTGGGTCTCAGTAGGGCGCGTTGTGAACCGGTGGTAGAATCAGCCCTCTTTTAAGCGACAGCCCAAGCAGAGACCGTGCCTCCCTGACGTGCCCTTGTGCTCGTCGCTCCTTCTGCCGTTAAGGCTAGAGTGCTATAAGCGCTCGCCTCCTATTGTCTGGTGAAGCTGTAAAGCTAGCCATACACGCGCAGGTTTACCTGACAGGTGTACCTGTACAGTCCAACTGCACAGGTAAACCTGAGCGTGTATGCCGCAAAACTGTGCAGGTTTCTCTACGCCTGTACAAAAAATATGAATTTTCATATTTTTAACTGCGCAGGTATACCTGTGCAGTTTAACTGTGCAGGTAAAACTGAGCGTGTGTGGCGGTCGCCTGCGCAGGCGTCAGTTGTCCGATGACTTTTAAAGGGAAAGGACGCGCGGCGCTCTAATACAATATGTCGTCTCGTAAGCGGAATGTAGTAATGGAAGAATTTATAGACATGTACAAGTCGGAGCATTGTCTTTGGCATATTAACTGTAAAGATTATCACGATAAAATTTAAATAATTTTATTCCTTGACTGATAAAACATTTGTACGCCGGAAACGGTAGAATATTTGGTACCATCTATTATTGTAACATAAAAATATGGTGACAAATAAATTATTCTTAATCTTTTAAAAATAAAAGAGTAGCAGCAATTATAATAAATCGAAAGAAAAAAATCATCGAGAAACGTCTTTTCATCTATTGGGGCCTGTTGGTCTAGTGGTCACGCCGGCTACTACCCAATAGGTCGTGGGTTCGATTCCTGCCAAGTGTCTGAGTGTTATTCATCTATTTATGTATGTATTTACAAAAAACGTCATCTGGTTTCCATAGTATAGGCTCTTTCTAATTTGGGATCAGATGACCGTGTGTGGACTGTCCTAGAAAATTATTATTATTATTCGTAGATAATTGCGGTAATCTTTCGGCTTAAATTTCAATTCCTTCAATAAGTTGACATAAGAGTACTGTTTGCTTTTCACCACTGTTCACGGTGTCGTCGTTTAATAAACTTTTCTTTAATAAAACATACTATAAATCTATTAACGCTACTGCGTCGAAGTCATGCCCTGCTGTCGGGGCCATGGCTTCAGAGTTTGTGCAGGTTTACCGCTACGTGTATGGTCTCTATGGAGCTCAATTATACCTGTACAGTTTAACTGCACAGGTATACCTGTCAGGTAAACCTGCACGTGTATGGCTAGCTTAATGGCCATCTGTGGCCAACAGCGTCTATCACTCTCAAAAAAAAAAAACTAAGAATGAATAAAAATAATATCTTATTCTGCGTACAAGATCAACCCAACGAACGCGAATGAAGGATCGTAAGCTTTCGGTAAAACGTCCGGATAAGGCCAATGAGGGCCAACGAAACCCATTCGTTGGCATTTATTAGGCCGGGCTGTATGCAGCATTAGCGTGTTTAGCAGTAGGCATGATGACTGCAACACAATACCAATAAATCTGTGGTTTTAAATATTAGAACAGATGCACTGATTCTAAAAATGCATCTCATTTTCATAATAATAAACAGAATTACGTGATATTTATGCAAATAAATTACTTAAATACAGCTAATCGCCATTTTGTAATAAACGCTGATTAGAGTGAATGACGTCAATCCGGTGTAAATAAAATACTGTCAAACTGTCATCTCAACTTTTTATTTCATACAATGATTCACTTTTATACCTACAGACAGACAGATGTTTATTTACACCGTAGTGACGTCACAAAATGGCGCCATGCACCGGCCATCGTTTTGGAACGAAATTCAAACTTTATTTTAAAAATTGAAAATATTGCTATTAATTGTAAAGTTAATACAAAAATATGATTATTTTCGGCAATAGTAGACCCGTAAGTACATTATAGAGTATTTTTTCAAAATTAGTCATCATGCCTATTAAACCTAATCATTTGTACATAATATTAGCATTGCGGTATTATGATGTACTCTTCGACTGGAGAGAACTATGCACGGAGTTTCTTTACGAACGACAGAATCCGGAATTATGAAATTTGCCGAAGAACCAGTTTTCTTTTTTCCTTTGTATTATAGGTTACAATAATAGTTAACATGTTACAATAATGTAACAATAATAGTTAACATGTTACAAAATTAATAAAAAGAGACGAAATATTAAAACTTTAAGTTGCGTTAAATGAAACGTAATTTGAAACACCATCAAGCGCGAGTGACGTCAAAATTTCTCGAGTCGGCCATATTCCAATCAATTTTCAAGAGAAAATTTCTATGTAAACATATTGAAAAATATTTATGAATATAAGGTCTTTATTATGCACTAAACAAGATATAACATATCTTTAGTAAAATATCATTGGATATAACATATCTTTAGTAAAATATCATTGGCACTAAATAACAAAAATTGTGCAGTTCTAACTTCGAAAAACTTTTTTATACTACTAAGGTGGCAAGCAAGCGTGCGGCCCGCCTGATGGTAAGCAGTCACCGCAGCCTATAGATGCTAGCAACATCAGAATAATCACTAGCGCGTTGCCGACCCTTAAGACATGAGATATTAAGTCTTTGTATCCGGTAATTTCACCAGCTACAGTGCCCTTCAAGCCGAAACACAGCAATGCTTACACACTGCTGCTTGGCGGCAGAATATCTGACACTGCGGTGGTACCTACCTGGACGGTTCCTTGCACAAGGTACCTACCACCCAGTAAATAAAATTTACTATGATCAGCACTGCAAGCATTAAAGGCACAACTAACATCGTGTATGAATATACACGTTAATATAATAGCTAGGTATATTCTTGACATCTAAGTTACTGTTTAACAATGTGCACAAAAGTTCCCATCCCAGGGAAACTACTTGGATGGCTGTCGAAAACAGGAAAACAGTGCAAAAAGCGTAGAGACAACCCCCAGGCTCATAAATAACATGTTGGGAACTTCGAAGGGGAGGAAAAGGGACTTTTTAGTGTTGGGTTATCGGAATTTTCTACGATTGCTTAATGTAGAGCCAATTTAATAGATCACTTTTGACATCTGTCAGATTCGTGGTCGCCACACGCCACAAATCACCACTGCTCGCCTACTTATATAGTGGTAGGCTCGGCCACAAAACGCCGACACAAGCCACTCGCGCGACTCCCCACCCCTCTAGAGCCCTCTTCATTTCACTGCGAGCACGCGTTAAAAAAAGTAGCGGCCACCGACCGCAAGTGTCCAACATGGACCACAAGTGGCTGTCGCGCGCGTCATCTTCTTTTGTAGCCGCTTCTAGCTTCAATTGGTGGCGATTGTGGATGTGGCCAGTGGCCCGTGTGCGCGGACACTAAGCAATTGTGCATTTCTAACTTCGATAAATTAGTGAATGTTTATGACGGGCCCGTTGGTCTAGTGGTTAGACACCCTGTCCGCTAACCGATGGGTCGTGGGTTCGATTCCCACCAAGTGTCCTGGTGTTATTTATCTATTTAAGTATGTATTTAAAAAAAATAATGTATATAAGTATTAGTATCAGTTGTCTGGTTTTCATAGTACAGGCTATGCCTAGTTTGGGATTAGATGACCGTGTGTGGATTGTCCAAAGATATTATTATTATCTAGTTTATATATTACATCGATGCATCCGAAGAAAATACAAGTACACAACATCAACAGTATGCAACGAAGTAACAAGAATCTTTGTTTGATAATCATATCTTCTTATGTACATACAGTGAGAGACATTTCCGGATCCTTTAGGACGCTAATCACTGGCACGAGCTGGGCCACGTGTGGGCAATTGGATTGAAGTTTTGTTTGAAAAATTGGTCAAGCTTTCGTTACCCCAACAGTGCATATAATAGTGTAAGTATACATATTACGTCGTTATTTTCATGCCAAGTTTTTTTTTGATACTACCAAGGTGGCAAGATAGCATGTGGCCCACATGATGGTAAGCAGACACGCAGCCTATAGACGCTAGCAACATCAGAAAAATCACTAGCGCGTTGCCGACTCTTAAGACATAGACAGGTATTAAGTCGTTGTGTCCGGTAATTTCACCAGCTACAGTTCCCTTCACGCCGGAACACAGCAATGTTTACACACTGCTGCTTGGCGGCAGAATATCTGGCACTGCGGTGGTGCCTACCTGGACGGTTCCTTGCACAAGGTACCTACCACCCAGTAAAATTACCAAGGTTCTTGCTAATACTAGTGTCAACCGACTCTATCCTGACACATTCTTTTTCCTTCATATTTATGTATTTTCCTTACAATTCAATTCAAATTCAATTCAAATATTTTATTTCGGATAATTCTATATTTTGTTAGTCACATAAATCTTAAATTCTACTTTTAGTAAGTACACTGACACAACCCAAACAAAAACAAAACAAAAGCAAGGATAACAATAATCATAGATTTAGGAATTTTTCACTACATCTATCTGCCGGTCCCAATATCTTATCGATCCTTTACTCTACGTTAAAATAGTTACCATCGATAGTTATAAATGACATATTTCCGTTTTAATAATAACATATTAGCAGCCTACTGTTGGTTGTTCAAATGACAGTTTGTCAGGGTTTTAGTTATCGCTCCATTTCGGAGGTTTATCGCGGGATATCGATGACTTGATCGATGATTTTAACTGATAGTTAGGGATCGATATGATATTGGGACCGGCAGTAAGATCATTAAACCTACCTTATAAAATAAGATCGTGAAAATTATACTGCCACATACATCGATATACTATCTAAACTAGTATATCGATGGCCACATATACACTATTATAGCCTTTAGGGGCTTTTTACATGCATGTGATAACTATACGGCCTTAAACTCGATAAGGTCGGCTATACAACGAAATGGGTGTTCGTTCCAGATAAGGGATCAATGCTAAATGCGAACGTTTGGAACGATAGGATATACAGACTTAATGGGGCAATTGCTATGAAGGGGGCTTAGTGTCACGGCCAGTGATATCCCGGGGGCAATCGTAGATCCAGCTTATTCATCCCATATCCTGGATTACACTTGTGATATTTTGAAATCCTAAATGTTGTTTCTCAATACTTATTGGTCACCGAATTTAACTTAATCTGGAGAAAGGGGTCCTCAATGATTCTTTATACAATAGATAGGCCATTATAGTGCACGAAAAGTAAAACAACGAAATTCACCCAAATTGGGCGAACTACCAGTAAGTCACGCGTCGGTAAAATGTAACGAACGTGACAATCTGAAAATCAAGTAAAATGCGTTCATGCGTGTTTAGAAAATTCACAAAGTACTGGACAAAAGTAAATACTAAGGAAACGATATCATACCTTAAAATTATATGAGAAAATATTTTAATTACATGAGGCACAATTTGTGGCGTGCATTAGTATAACATAATATCTATGGTTTATAATATCCTAGGGGTTGGGAGTCCTTGAAGAATTAGAATTGCATATTTATAATCATCTCATAAGAAAATTCAATTTATTAATTAGTTGCTTGCCTAGTTCTAATACCGTTAGTGTTTCTGTCAGGAAACTAGGTAATACCTCGGTGTTTGAAACGGAATTGTGCCCAATCAATGATATTATAACCCATAGATTGTTATAATATAACAATCTATTTATATCCCTATTAAAGCACGCCTTAAATTGTGATCCATGTAATTGAAATATTTTACCATTAAAGTATTGTTAAGTATGATATCCCTTCCCTTATTATTTACTTTCGGCAGTGCTTTGTGCATTCTCTAAATATGCATTACAAAGACACATCTCACGCGGGACTTACTGCTAGTTCAACCAATCAGGGGTATTTCGTACTAGCTGACTCGCGCAGGTTCGCCCGCATAATTTAAACTATTGGATTTTCCTTATTTTATTTTCTTTTAATCCACCCCTGGATGAGAGCGAACAAAACAAAAATTATTCAAATCGGTCAAGCCGTTTCTGAGATTTAGCGAGACCAATGGATAGCTATTCATTGTTATATACTTATATATTATATGGATCACAGCTAGTACTACCTAGCCTCTTATAAAATCGATCGTCGAAAAAGTTACAACTACGGTATGGTATATTCTACCACAAAGCAGTCAGTGTAAATATTATTGTGGTCTAGTGTGAAGGGCGCTGTAGCTGAAGAAATAGACTAAATGGCTAATCCAAAAGCAGACAGGCTTACCATCATTGTGATCGACTCATTTATCTCATCACTAAGGCAGGTGTAATAAACATTACTCGATTAGACGCATCCAATCCACCGACTCGGCGAGAGTGCACTTGTGTCTACACAAGCACTTGTGCACTATAATATCTCCCGCGTAGATGGCTGTTCTTGATGGATGGCTGATGGTCGTATCGGCTAGGAGGATATTATCGGCATTGGTGCGTGATGAATCGACTGATCAGTGACATCGTCTAGACGTTTTTGCCATGTAATCTCTAGTTTTATAGAACTATAAAAACCGACATTAATCTGAACACCTATATGACCATGGGAGCTTTACGATGCTACCATGAACTAGTTTCTAGTTGACTAGGTTCTGCCTAGTTTGGGATCAGATGACCGTGTGTGGATTGTTACAAGATATTATTATTATTATAGGGGCGCAAAAGTGGAGACAACACTCCAAATAAATACTTATTTGAAGCTAACGCCTATATCACTGTCCCTTTTTACTCTGTGTTTCAAAGTCTGCGTCAGAAAGAGACTTCGGACCACAGAGAAAACGGGACAACGATATCGGCGTTGGCTTTAAATATGTATTTGGAGTGCCACTTTTACCCCTACAGACTACAGTTGATGATGCTACAGACAGACAGACATCACCACTCGTTTTTATTCGGGGCTTAAAAAGAGCATCCTCAGTCAGCAAGCGTCAATATCCAGGTACACAGTTCAAGATGAATTTCCGATAGACATTCGATCCGAGACAATATTATTACGGCGAAGTTCTAGATTCCAAGAAAAGGGTTCACGCTCACAGGAACGGATCAAGAATATAAAGGTGAATTAAATTCGCCCTCCGGCTCTACACTGAATTATTTATCAGTTGGTCGCGCGGATGTTAAGTGACGCTTCTGTCTATTCGTGAGAATAATCTTTGTTCAAATTTTAAATGCAGAATAATTTCAGGGGATTTTCCATAATCCCCTGAAGGCATGTAGGGCAGATATTGTAGACTGTTGCTTTGAAACTTGTTTTGAGTAGCTAGATTTTTTTTTGGATCAAGAAACACAACACATTTACTAAAGTTAAAAAAAAACATTATTACGGATAAGTTATCTCTCGAAATAAAAATCTACGATGTATAAATGAAAACTCTTCTCCAGCGTGATGGACTATGGCCTAAGCCCATTCATCTTGGGGGAAGGCCCGTGCCTAACGGTGGGACAAAACAAGGGCTGGTACCTTGAGTTTAGATTTGCTTTTCAAGTCGTTTTTTAGACCACATCAATCTCTTGAAATATTTAATTTTATTTTTATTCCCCTAAACACTGACAACATAACATGGATTTCATTATATAAAATTAGAAGTACTTCAACTTTAATTAACGGTAATTATACTTCATTCATTCGAGTTCTGGTAATGTAATTTTAGTAGATTGTGAACAAAAACAAAAGGTGATATAGCGTTATGTTTTTATATCTATCCGTCTCTAAATAAAACGTTGTATCCAGAAAACACCTAAACATCGGACCAACACGTTCATAGTAGGTAGTCTGTAAAAGCTTGGGCCAAGTAATCCAAGTCTCGGAACGCAGTCCCAAACGCTTACTTAATCGAGCATAATGGTAGAGGATGGATGTGTATTATACGCAGTTGGCCACCTCGAAATGGGCCCTCGTTTGTACGGAGAGAAATCATGCCTTAGTAGAGGCTAGATGAGATAAGAAGTATCTACTGAACCGTCTATTAACTTAGAACTACTGATATATGTTATTTTGTTGCTGCATTATGTAAGGTACGTAAAATACTAATTAATACCTAAGGTCGTAGCCAAGTTTTCATTCTACATACGGAACGCTAAAGAATAGAAAAGAAATATATCATCACCAGCAGTCTTAGCACGATTTGCCAAGACTTCGTAATCTTGACAGTTCGGTGTGGAGTATGACGTAGTTATCGACCTAGCTAACACCGAAAATGACGTTTCTAGGTCCACACCGAACTAGATTACGAAGTCTTGGCAAATCGTGCTAAGACTGCAGCAAGACGTACACTGCAGAACATAGGTCTCCCTCTTGGAATGCCACAATAAACGGCGATTGACTATTTGTATCCACCGGTTACCTGCGACGCGCACAATGTCGTCTGTCCACCTAGTGAGAGGCCTGCCTACGTTGCGTCTTTCGGTTCGTGGTCGCCACTCAAGAACATTTCTTCCCCATCGTTTATCGGTTCTTCAAGCGATGTCGCCTGCCCATTGCCACTTCAACTTTCAGATTCTGAGAGCTATGTCGGTGACCTTGGATCTTCTTACGAATTCTGTCGCGAAAAGAAACTCCGAGCATAGCTCTCTCCATAGCTCGTGTAACTTTGAGACCACGTCTGAACACGAACAAATATTATGGGAACGAAAAAAAAAAAACTTAACCTAACCTTTTTTTTTTTTTGTTGCCGCAGGGAAAAATGGACCCCTTAGGCAACTAGGCTAAGGAGGCCCGGATCCCTTAGGCAATTAGGCTATAGGAGCCCGGACCTCTTAGACAACTAGGCTAAGGGGGCCCGGACCCCTTAGGCAACCAGGCTAAGGAAGCCCGGACCCCCTAGGCACCTAGGCTAAGGGAGCCCGGACCCCTTAGGCAACTAGGCTAAGGGGGCCCGGACCCCTTAGGCAACTAGGCTAAGGGAGCCCGGACCCCTTAGGCAACTAGGCTAAGGAAGCCCGGACCCCCTAGGCACCTAGGCTAAGGGAGCCCGGACCCCTTAGGCAACTAGGCTAAAGGGTCTGGACCCCTTAGGCAATTAGGCTATAGGAGCCCGGACCTCTTAGACGACTAGGCTAAGGGGGCCCGGACCATTTACACTAGAAACAAAAAAAAACAAACAGAAACGACAAAAAACATTGTCGATGTTGAACCATTGACAAATTTATCTAGAGTAGAGAAAACAAGATTTAGTCAAGATAATAAAGATCGTCGCATCAACTCCGACTGTCTCTGACATTTACAAATAACAAATTGGGAACACTCAACTATCCGGATCATAATATCAATCTAGTAATCTTAAAACAGCTTAGGAGAGCCGAGATTGGATTATAAATCAAAGATAACCCAGCTGATAAAACTGGATATTAAACCGCTGCTTAAGATTAAGATTTATTAAATTCATGTGTGTGCTGATAGTTATCAAATCTCACATACATATAAATATGATTATAGGTCAGTTATATTATTGTTTTACATTAATAGTTTAAACGCTGCTTTTTTCTGTCTGAACCGTAACGGTGGTAATATTTATTAAATTCTTTATTGTAGGTACTAGGTACACTAAACATGGTCATTACAGAGATAGGTGACCGTTTAATACCGTTTGAATTAGGCGTTTCAGTGCTTCGGAGGGCAAGTAAAAAGTAGGTCCCAGTTTTTAACCAGCTTTAAAAAAGAGGTTATGTATTCAACGCAAATATATGCTATTAAAATTTAGCGCGGGCGGAGCTGCGCGGGCCAGCTAGTAGGTAGGTACTTACTATCGATATAAAACAATAATGACCAGAAATTCAAAATTATAGTGTTAGTGAAAATAATTAAGCCGACTAGCATAAATATATTGTATTAAGTTTACTTTTATTTTTCAAATCTAAGTGCTCAATATGTTTCAAGTCAAATCCATCTTAGTTACTGAAATACATAATGGATTAGCGTTCGTTTCTTATTATTTAGTGATGTATTAACAGCATTTTTAAATAAAAATTCTCGATATCAAATGAGGTGCTGTATTTAATCGAATTAATGCGTGGTATTATTTATTGCTAGCAAAGCGGTCTATAAAGTGCGTATCCATTTATTGTTATATCGCCAATTTCCACCAGGTGGAATCGCGGTTAAACAAAAACTTATATAGCACTAGCTGACCCACGCAGCTCCGCCTGCGCTATTTTTACGTTAACTAAACTTTTAATAACAGACATTCGCATCGAATACATAACCTCCTTTTTTATAGTCGGTTAAAAACTGGGACCCACTTTTTACTTGCTCTCCGAAGCACGGACCCGTTTAGTTCAAATGGCGTTAAACGGTCACCCATCTATTTTATGACCTTACCTAACGTTGCTTAACCCGATCGATTACAAAACCTTGATAACAACTCTCTATGAGTGTTCCCTTACTAATATTTATTATATTATAAAGAAAAATTGATAAAATCGGACCAAGCGTATAGCCAAGTACCCATTTTGACTTTAATCCCCTCTCCCAAAAGAACCGTGCTAGATTACGGGATAAAAAGTATCCTATGTCCTACCTCGTAGTAAGATCTCAAATCATGCCAAGTTTCTTTTGAATCCATTCAGTAGTTTCGGCGTGATGCTCAGCCGTGATACAGACAGACAGACAGACAGACAGACAGACAGACAAAAATTTAAAAAAATACATTTTCGGCCTCAGTATCGGTTATAGAATGCCCTCCAAATATAATTTTCAAAATATCTTCAATGTACAGAATTAGACCTGATACAGTTTTATTATAAGTATAGATAAAAAAACCAGTCAAGTGCGAGTTGGACTCACGCACCGTGCCGAGGGTTCCGTGCCTTCTTTAAACGTATTTTATATTCTTCAAACATTTCAGATGGATGGCAAAATGGCCCAACCGTAAAGCTTATTTGGCGAAGGACGTTTATTTTTATAAACCGCCGCTAACCGCCACCACCGAAGCGGCCGACAACACAGGGGGAGAAGCAGAGTTCAGAGCCAAAGGGTCCGAGGAGGGACCAGTGCGACGAGGAAGGCTTCGTCAAGGTGCAGAGGAAGAAGAGGAAGCCAGCCAACCGCAATAAGTGCGGCATCGCACCGACGGGACCAAATCATCTGCTGCGTCCGGCTATCCCTGCGACGCTGCTGTATGTGTCCAGGCTGCACTACTCTACGAAGGTCGAAGACATTGTAGAGTACGTCCGTGTGAAGACCAAGCTCACCTTGAAGGTCGAACGGTTGGAGTCCCGCCACACACACACCACACACACACACACACACACGCGCCACAGCGTGAATTTTAATTCCTTCGTGGTGAGAGTGCCGACCGAACAACTGTCGACTTTCGCTAAAGAAGAGTTTTGGCCGAGGGGTGTCTTATTTCGTCGATTCCGTGGACGGATACCGAACACCGCCCTCGACACGTCTACTGTTTTGCGTGTTTAATTATAAGTTTTATAATATAAAATGTATGTTAGTCTATAAGGTATTTGTTGTATGGGCCATTAGATGCCTGAAATAAAGAATTTGTTATTATTATTTATTTGTCAAAGAACGATTATTTTATTTTTCCTCAAAAATTTACAGAAAAAAATATTATCATCATTTCAGATTTTTCCATCCACAAACATTGGAGATAAAGAGGGACGTTCTTTTTTTAACATGTTTAATTATATGCCAAAACTAGGTGACATTAATCTGTTTTGAAATGTGACATATTACACCCCACTTGATATAGTAGTCTCAACTTCAAATTTCAAACTTCGATTCCCCATTTCGACCCCTATAAAAAAAAGTAAAATATAAAGATATTGTTTTCATATGCGGTGAGGTTAGATTATCAATAATCAAAACACATCAATAGGATTAGTGGTTGCTGAAATATACAGGGTGTAAGGGACATCGTACCGAAAACCGATACCAGGGATCCAGTACATGATTCTGAACACTAGTGTTGAAATTTTTCATCGGCTTTTTAAAGAATTTCCAAAAAAAAACGCCTTTTTTCAATAAAATTTTTCAAAAATAAATAATTCAAAGATTCAAATTTTTTATTTCAAATAGGCTTAACGACTAGACTAGACTAGCACTTTTGAACGGTCAATTTTTTAAAAGCTACCATAGTTTTAATCAAAAAACAATAAATTACTTATTTGTGGAAAATGAATTTTGTCATTTTCCATATAAATGGTTTCTGTAATGTTGTAACGGACATTATTTGACATCTTATAAAAAAAATTCGGTACGATGTCCCTTACACCCGTTATGGGTGTGGTAGACAGACAGATGAAGTCGCTACATAGGAATTCCTTTTTTACATTTTAGGTATGGAACCCTAATAATGAAACGCTTTGCATATCTCTAAAAACATCAAACAAAAACAAATTATAAAAGATGTTCTTCTTCTTATTTAGTAAGTAATGAATACCACAAATAATGCCAAATTAAACCCTATTCGTCTTTGTGTAATCACTGCTCGTGCCGAGCGATGAAGACGTACGTGGATCTCAAGGAAAAGCAAGATTTTCCTGGAACCCGTAGCAAATTTTAATTAGAAAATTAGATATGGGATATGAGCGATATAAATTTCACTTCTAATTTACGAACTCCGTAATAAGTGAATAATTTTCTTTAATTATTCACCTAATACGTAGTTCGTAAACATTATATCGCGAATCTTAGGTTGTTTCAAAATGATTAAGATATTGATTTTGGGATGTTTTTTTAATCTGTCATCACTTTCTACAACTGCCACATTTAAATTATTATGCTTAAACGACACCTTTTAAATAGTAATCCTACCTCTAAGGGGGCGTCCATTAATCACGTGAGGCACGAAGGGGGGGGGGGGGTTGTCGTCCCGAAAAATCACGAAATATCACCAGGAGGGGGGAGGGGTATAATGAGACATCACGTGTATTTCTTATTCGTTGAATGCACGATTTCTAAAGCAAACAGCGGCACGTGGCCTTGACTCACCGTTGCCGGCAACGACTTCCCCTTCAACATTTAATCAGTTACCTGTATTTAAATTATAATACATATATTAATTTAATTAGATAATATTCCGAAAATTTCAATATACTTAGTTTGTACAAAAAAATACACGTGATTTTGGGTAAGGGGGTAGTTTAAAACCTCACCACATACCACCAGGTAGGGGGGGAGGGGTTAAACAGTTGCTAGAAAAACATCACGTGATTAATGGACAACCCCTAAGATAACTCGTTAACTATATAATCTTTTATTTTAATTAAGATTTCGTTAAAAACACTTGATATAAGTTGTGTGTTGTTCTTTTCGAAATAAACAGTTAGTTTAAGGTTGTCTTTTATTTACGCCAATACTACACATTGTAAATACTTAGGTATTTGAAAAAAAAAATTTTTTTTCTTTAAATTTATTTTAAAACTTTATTATTAATAATATTAATATTTAATGCAAAAAAGTTAAAAAAATAATTTTTCAATTAATTATAAACAATTAAAAATTCATGAAAAATCACGTGACTATAAACGCGCCAAGATTGGTCACCATATAGGTGTGACGTCATAATGTTAAAGCGATTTAATAACAGTACAGCGTTAACGGCTATTACAGGTGACTAGACAATAATATTGAAAATGTATTGCTAAAAAACGACGCTGAACGACGCTGAACGACACTGAACGACACTGAACGACGACACTGAACGTCACTGAACGTCACTGAACGACACTGAATGACACTGAACGACACTGAATGACACTGAACGACACTGAAGGACACTGAACGACACTGAAGGACACTGAACGTCACGTCAGTTACGTTCAGTGTCACGTCAGTCACGTCATTGACGTTCAGTGTCACGTCAGTTACATTCAGTGTCACGTCAGTTACGTTCAGTGTCACGTCAGTCACGTCAGTTACGTACAGTGTCACGCTTCATGGTGTCACGTCAGTCACGTCAGTTACGTTCAGTGTCATGTCAGTCACGTCAGATACGTTCAGTGTCACGTCAGTGACGTTCAGTGGCGTCATCCAGTGTCGTTCAGTGTCACTCAGTGTCGTTCAGTGTCGTTCAGTGTCGTTCAGTGTCGTTCAGTGACGTTCAGTGTCGTTCAGTGACGTTCAGTGACGTTCACTGACGTTCAGTGACGTTCAGCGTTGTTCAGAGTCGTTTTTTAGCAATAAATTTTCAATATTATTGTCTAGTCAAGTGTAATAGCCGTTGACGCTGTACTGTTGTTAAATAGCTTTAACATTATGACGTCACACCTGCTCGGGTTTGCTCAGGAGCTGTCGGCGTGTTTCCGGTACTGAATTCAAAAATTATATTTTTTATTTTGAAATAACTTTTGAATTATTGCGAATAAAAAAAACCTAAAAATAGTTTTATCATAAAACTTATATATGATCTTTCCATTTATCACAAAAAAAAACTAATACCCAATTAATTTACTCTTATGGAGTATATCGCAGCAGGCGGACTCCGCCCGTGACCATGGGTGCTGCAAAGGAAACTCATTCAAGACGTACGCACGTTCTACCGAATGGTTACCGAAAAGTTTCAAACCCCGGCTTGCACCTCTGATTTCTTTAATTAATCACGTGCGAACCGTGTTTGTGCGATCGTTACTAGCTTTCTGTGAACAAAAAAACTGAGGAAACCAGCATGTCTGAGAAAGCCTATGTTTCGAATGACGTGTCAAGTCCGCCAACACTTGGCCCGCGTGGTGGACTATAGCCTAAGCCCCTTCATCTTGAGGGTCCCGTGCCAAACAGTGGGACAAAAACAAGGGCTCTTAAAAAATGACAGGTCTATTCCCAAGTGTTCGTATATCTTTGGAGTGTTTCAATCCATGTTAATTGGGCATCTAACTAGTACCTAAAGCTTGTGGAGTCGGATGGTTTTGAGTTACACCCTCGTCTTAGCGGGGACGGACCTCTTAAAATGTAACCTTATCTCGCTGCGCCGCGTCATATTCATATTTATTTATTGCATTCCACAATGTTTGTAAATAGGTGGTAATAGATATAAAGGAGTCATTGTGGACCCTGCTGGGCACAACAAAATATACCTGGATTAGGAGGGAGGAGGATACTAATTATCAAAACAATAATTTATATCCAAGGTAAAATTACGGTATACATTAAATATTGTTTAATTATTATTATTACTTTGAACTGAATAGATTACAATTATAGTATAGATGTTTGTATTATTTTCTGTCGAATTATTATTTATGTAATAATTTTATCGGTTAAGTATTATTATTTTAGGATTATTATGATTATTAAATTATTTATATTTTAATTTTATTTTAATTTATCATTCAAATATTCATGGATTGTATAGTAACATTTTTCTAATTGAAATTCCTTAAGTTTAAGACAATTAAGACTTTGCTAATAATGACGTCGATTTTTAATGGATATTGTTCTACCTTTTAACATACATAGCCATACTTCCAATGATATAAGAAAAACTTCTAGTATTACTGCATACTAGAGTAAAAAGTAATCATCGTCAGAAGCGATTGATGAGAAAATGGCATTTGTTAGTGTAATTTTTTTTTACTGAATGTAAGCCAGAGCTTGACTGCAGTCCCACCTGATGGAAAGCGGTGACCCAATCTAGGATGGTAAAGCACACTAGCTTATTAAAAGCCTATTCACTCTAGCCTTGACAACATCCACATTTTAATCGAGCGGGAAAACCGACGCAGGCAAACTGTTCCAGTAGCAAATCGCTTAGATTACAATGATACTGCTTGTATACATTGTGGTAGATAGAGTATTGCTACTAAGGAGGCGTTAACACGTTCAGTGCTTTAGGGGATCTAAAGGATCCCTAGCGAGTGTTTCACGCTAAAATCGTGTTTTCCCCCTTTGTGCGAGAGACCATAATGGCCTCATTTCTATGTGTATGATGACACATTAAATGTCTCTCAGTGCGGCAGTAGATTACTAATGTACTTAATCTTTATTTAGCAATGTTTACGACTAAGATGGGTTTACCCTACCGACAGCTTTTATGGCAGAATTAAAGTGATCTTACTATTACGTCGGAACGGGACCTAGATATTACGCAGTTTATTCTTAGGGTACGCGTTCATTGATAAGAGCCGGACGCACCGCACGCACGGCACGCAACGGATTTTAGTTTGCTTTCTATGATTTTACATAGCGCTGCGTCCATTATCCGCGCCGTAAATTTCCGATGCGGGCGGCGCGGATAGTGGACGCAGCGCTATGTAAAATAATACAAAGCAAAATAAAATCCGTTGCGTGCCTTGCGTGCGGTGCGTCCGGCGCGTGCCAATGGACGCGTACCCTTAGAATATGATTCAGTACAAGTAGGATGCTTAATTCAATTAAGAACATGTAGCCACGAGTAAGAACATCAAAATACATAAATATCAGGTACACGACAATAGGTACTTACTATACCGTCAGCTGCATTTATCGACATTTGCGCTTTTGACAGGTCAATCCCATCACTACTTATCACTTACATATCGATGTAACTCGTATAATATTTTAACTTTAAATAGTTCAATTCACCTGCCTTTTAGAGGAAAATCTGCCTACGCTTTTTTAATGGTTCCCACCATAGACAAACGCGTACGCTTTCTTATCTATAAACTATATAGCTTCATTCATTTCTCTTGCGAAAATAAGATTACAATAATCCGGATTGTAATCTTATTTTCGCAAGGTTGGAAGCATTTGAGATGTGGTGTTGGAGAAGAATGGAGGGAATAAGTTGGACAGAAAGGAAGACTAATGAGGAAGTTTTGGAATTGGTTGGTGAAAAAAGAGAAATTTTAAGATCAATTGAGAATAGAGATGATTGGCCACTTGATACGACAGGACACCTTCTTTAAAACGATAGTGGAAGGTAAAGTAGAAGGGAAAAGAGGAAAAGGAAGACCCAGGCGAAGTTTCATGAAGCAAATAGTAGAAAAAGTGGGTGGAGTGTCGTACCAGGAGGTCAAAATACAGGCACATAATAGATCGGATTGGAAATTGCTTCACCGACAAGAGCTTAGATTGAAATTGAAGAAGAAGAATCCGGATTGACCAGAAGGTGGTAACACGCGGATACCACGTCCAAATTAAAATAAGTTAGTGAACCAGTAAGAGAGATAGGAGAACCTTACTTCATTTCAGCGTCGGATTTCGCGAGCATCCACACGACATGTCCAGGGTCGCGGCGGGAGCCCAGCGCCATGAGTTGCGACAGCCTGGCACCGGGCGGTAGGGTTGGTCTGCGAGGCACTTGCCCCGTCCATGTGGCGATGGCCAGCATCTCTGGACTCTCCTTCACGAGGTGTTTCTGTGTCGCCATGCATTTGCCTGATGCATCCTGTTGATGAAGATAGTAGCAGAATTATAATGCCCTCTTGATCGATTCGGCTACATAAGCTAAGATCATCTGACAGGCCTGTCAGATGATCGGCAACATTGGCCAATCAAATTATAGTGCTTGCATACAGGTGCACTATCTCTTTAATCTGACAATCAGATCGGAAAGATCATCTGACAGACCTGTCAGATGACCGGCAACATTGTGCAATCAAATTATAGTGCTTGCATACAGGTGCACTATCTCTTTAATCTGACAATCAGATCGGAAAGATCATCTGACAGACCTGTCAGATGACCGGCAACATTGTGCAATCAAATTATAGTGCTTGCATACAGGTGCACTATCTCTTTAATCTGACAATCAGATCGGACGGAAAACAGACTTAACGGGGAAAGAGGTCAGGCGCAGGACTTGGACTAATAGTGTTCTGTGCGCAGGATCAACTTTTTTACATGTCCATTCAAACTTTATGCAATCAAGTAATCGACCTCTTTAGGGTTCCATACCTAAGAGGTAAAAAAGGAGCCCTTATGGTGAGACTTCGTCTGACTGTCTGCCTGTCACCCTATATGTTTCAGGAACCACTGATGCTATCGATTTGAAACTTGGAATAGCTTTAGAGATCTACAGCTTACCCAACCTCATCGCAAATGAAAAAATATATATGTTTTATTACTTTTTTTTTAGGCGGTCGAAATGGGTCATCAAAATTTCAAACTGATACTAGTACTATATCGAGTGGGGTATCATATGAAAGGACTTCTTTTGCACATTTTTAAACAGATTTTTATTTTGGTCAAGTCGTTTTTGGTTTATAATCGGAAATATGAAAAAAAAATACCGTACCCCCTAATCTCCGAAGTATGCAGGAGATGTCATAATGTACATTTGCACAGAAAAAACTACTCTTTGAAATAGACAGGGCTCATGATTAGAGTCGAAGAAACCTTTTACCACTACGACTACACAATAAAATAAGGCACTCAATTAGTACCTATTCAAAAACATTCTTTACTAGCTGACCCAGGCAGCTCCGCCTGCGCTATTTTTACGTTAACTAAACTTTTAATAACAGATATTCGCATTGAATACATAACGTCCTTTTTTATAGTCGGTTAAAAACTGGGACCCACTTTTTACTTGCTCTCCGAAGCACGGACCCGTTTAGTTCAAATGGCGTTAAACTGTCACCCATCTATTTATTGACCTTACCTAACGTTGCTTAACCCGATCGATTACAAAACCTTGATAACAACTCTCTATGAGTGTTCCCTTTCTAATATTTATTATATTATAAAGAAAAATTGATAAAATCGGACCAAGCGTATAACCAAGTACCCATTTTGACTTTAATCCCCTCTCCCAAAAGAACCGTGCTAGATTACGGGATAAAAAGTATCCTATGTCCTACCTCGTAGTAAGATCTCAAATCATGCCAAGTTTCATTTGAATCCATTCAGTAGTTTCGGCGTGACGCTCAGCCGTGATACAGACAGACAGACAGACAGACAGACAGACAAAAATTAAAAAATATACATTTTCGGCCTCAGTATCGGTTATAGAATTATATTTGGAGGGCTCCAAATATAATTTTCAAAATATCTTCAATGTACAGAATGGACCAGTTACAGTTTTATTATAAGTATACATTCTGTTTACAAAACGTTATATTTTAATATATCGTATTATGTACTGTGCAACGAACCTATTTTGTTTTTATCCCGATGAGAAGATCCTCGTAAAATAACCACATTTCGTTCATCTTAATTTGTAGCCTAATAAAATAATAGTAAAAGTGAAATAAAAGTGTTTGCGAAACTTCGCTGTATTGTGCTAAGTGCAATAAAGGTTATTTTTATTTGATTAATAGTTTTGTTTACAACTTATATTGATTTATAAATTACTATTATTATAAATAATCGCATAAATAAAAAAAAAAAAGAGAAATTACATCGATTTCACGAAGTTTAATGTATAATAATACGTCCTAAGTGATTATAAGTATAGTACTAGGTCCAGCTAGGTACCACCGCAGTCACATAATAATATACTGCCGCCAGCACTGTAGCTGGTGACTTAACCAGGCTCAAGAGACATAATTACTAATCTCGGGTGATGAGTAACAGTTCAGTGCATCTATCTATCTATAGGCAGTTTAGGCAGGCACCTCGCTTACCATCAATAAAAATAGTTTATTTTTATTTTTCAGAGCATAGACTATTTTTTTTTATACTACCAAGGTGGCAAGCATGTGTGCGGCCCCCCTGGTGGTAAGCCAGTCACTGCAGCCTATAGACGCTAGCAACACCAGAAGAATCACTAGCGCGCAGTGTTGCAGCAATGTTTACACACTGCTGCTTGGCGGCAGAATATCTGACACTGCGGTGGTACCTACCTGGACGGTTCCTTGCATAAGGAACCTGCAACCTGAAAGTCTTAGTTCAATTATATAAAGTAATACGTACACATGGGGTTGTAGAAAAAATTTAAGATACGCGCGACGGTGTTAGGTAGGTACCTAGTTGCTCTTTAATCTGAGTTTAGATTCGCCACTTCAGTAAGACGCCAATAATCGATCAATCGATTAGTAAATAGACTTTGATTAACAAAAACGAATACAAAAGAGACCGATTGGGGGTCGTGCCGATTCAATAAGTTTTAATGAAATTATTATGTAGCTCTTAATTCACCACGCCAAGGTTGCGAATAATAGTAATAATTGCGTTTATTCTAAAATGCGAATATAAATTCTACTAAAGCAATAAATCCCTGAAACAGATGCAATCAGTCTGAAAGAGAGTAATCCTGATATTTTTAGAAGCTTTTAATTTTGAAATTCTCTTTATATTCAATTCAGAAAAGAAAGGCCGCGTACTTATAGACGATGAATATACTTCAACATATAAAGAAATAAAGATCCAGCTTATAAGTACATCTATTATTTACTTTGAAAGTCATTTATATTGTTGGTTTGGGAGTGTTAGTGTAAAATGTAAAGGATATGCTCCGGTGCTTTAGAACATACAAAGTCGTCCCTTTGAGAAGGGAGGGAGGAGTTACGAGTACTATAGGTGATGGATGTTTTCCTTCGGAGTCGCTGGACGTTCGGGGTGTGGGCCATTTGAACGCCTATTGAGTACGGAGGCGACTCCGAGGAGGACGGCGGCGGGGTTGCGACCCCCGTCCCCGTGAGCACCGTGTCAGGTTCCCGGGGGGATACAATGCGCCCCCTAGCGGCGGGCTCAAAGGCAAGGCACTGAGGGGCCCCTGGTGCAGATCCCACCGGAGAGCCCTGGGGTCCCCCCCTCTCATGTGCCGATGCGACAGCCGCGGGGGTTTTAGTGGGTAAGAATCCCACATACCCCGGTCGAGCCCCACAGCTCCCGGGGATCTTATGCCGCCAAGCAGCAGTGTGTAAGCATTGCTATGTTCCGGCGTGAAGGGCACTGTAGTTGGTGAAATTACCGGACACAATCTCATGTCTTGAGGGTCGACAACGCGCTTGTGACTCTTCTGGTGTTGCTAGGGTCTATAGGCTGCGGTCACTGCTTACCATCAGGTGGGCCGTACGCTTGCTTGCCACCTTGGTAGTATTAAAAAAACCTTAGGTAGGTAGTAAAAAGTACTAGTTTGATTGTCAAAGATTTTTGATCATATTGAAATCAAACTACTTTTACGGATTTTATCGCGGTTTATTTTACATTTTAGTATCCCGACGTTTCAAATACTTTGCGGCACCCGATGGTCACGGGAGGACTGAGATGTTGAACGTCCTTATGTCACAATTATGCCGGTGTACCCTTAGGTCTTCTTAGTTATTATTATTGTTGGTCCTATCTTGAAGCCGAGCAGTGTTATGCTTGGTTTTTAATAAAATCAAAAACCAAAAAGTACTTAGTTTGATTTCAATGTAAATAAAATACAACATTTTTGATCATTTCTAAAAACAAACTGCTACTGCTACATCATTCGCGTAAATAAAATACAACATTTTTGATCATTTCTAAAAACAAACTGCTACTGCTACATCATTCGCGTAAATAAAATACAACATTTTTGATCATTTCTAAAAACAAACTGCTACTGAGTTTTATATTGCTAAGATTGCGTGTATTGACATACACATTTAATCCCTGTAAGTAGGTATCTAATACTTCCTCCATAAACTTCAGAGATAAGCGGCATATTTTTGACATTTATAATTTATAGGTCAATAAACTATTTTTGAAAAAATAAAAACCGACTTCAAAGTAAATTATCTAAAAAGCATAAAATAACGAAAATATATTGAAGTCGGTGCTAGCACATCATGTTAACTAAGACTAGCACGAGCTGACACCGACTTCAATATATTTTCGTCATTTTATGCTTTTTAGATAATTTACTTTGAAGTTGGTTGTCGGTCGGTTTTTTCAGGTATCAGCATCATTAAGGTATCAGCACTATCACGCAACTTGATCGTCTACGTTACAGTAACTTCATGAAAACGTAAAAAGTTTATATCTCTTAAACTACTGGACCGATTTTGATAAAACTTATACTCTACCCTAACTTGAAAAATAATGTAACTATTGCAAAAAGAATTTTCGAAATCGGACCTGTAGTTTCTGAGAAATCCGCGGACAAACCTACGTACATACATATATACATACATACACTCATAAAATTTGGTAAATTTGTTTAGAAGCACACATAGACTAACATATATTAATATTACGCATTTTTATTAATATTACATACATACGCGTCGAATAGATAACCTTCTTTTTGAAGCCGGTTAAAAACTAAGTGACAAGAATAAAATACTAATTGGTTTTGAAATGCGCAAATAACGCCCTTTTATGTGATACCCCACGTGATATAATATACTCGTAGTAGTCTCACATTGAAACTTGGACGCCCCATTTCGGCCACTATCAAAATCTCACTGGAGAAAGCCCAGGTCAAGCCAGGCAGGTCATCCTGGCGAACTTCACATGTCATTCGAAAGCTAGTACGGCATTCTCAGACATGCAGGTTTTCTCACGATGGTTTCCTTCACCGAAAGCTAGTAACAATCGCGCAAACGATTCATGATTAATTAAAGAAATCAGAGGTGCAAGCCGGGGTTCGAACCTGCGCACCTTGTTTCCAAAGCAAGCGCTCGCCCATTGAGCTGTCCTGCTTCTGCTGCTTTGATAAGTAGTTAATCAGTTTCAACTGACGTGTAAAGTGTTCAAAACCGTAATATAATCCTTAAAATTAGTTTCATATTAAAGCTTTGTAGAGTCCAATTTGAAATGATAGAATTTATAATGATAATACATTAAACTGTCAGTCTTATTACTAGATGAGTAAAGTTTATTATTAGTGTATAAAGTTCAATAATAACGTCGCGTACTACGAACACGTTGGCTATCAGAACAATGCATGATTAATTGTTTTGTCTTCAGATGTTGATAAACTTGGGCGACTTGGAGAAACTACTTCGACAATTTGACTATTTGGATCGACTTTGATCAACTACTAAAGCGGATATGCATTCGAAACAATATAATGAACACCAAATGAACCATAATCCTTATTACCAAATTAAGAAAATAATCACTAAAATGGATAAATGCTCACCAAAGTAAGGCAGCACGTGGGAGCGAACGAAGCGAGCTCGGGGTTACAGAGTACCCCGACATCGCTAATTTACCCGATGCCACTTCAACTCGCAGATTCTAAGAGCTATGCCGCTCCGCTTCTTCAGCGTCTTCCTTATTCCGGATTCTTTCGCGCAAAGGACCGACCATAGCTCTTTGTATGACTCTGAGCTTCTTCAAAATGCCAGTAGTTAACCACATCAGTGCCATAAGTCATTACTGGCAAGAAACATCGGAAATCTTCGTAATCAATCACTGCGATTTTAGACGAGAAGATGTCACGTAGTTTCCCGAACGATCTGAGTTGGATTCTTCGGGACAATCCGGATGAGGAGTTCAACTTATTTTAGGAAGAAGTTAAGCAACCTACGACATTATCCACAACACATTATATTAGCTTTACAGCTAAATTATGTACTATGTAAAACTCAACAACGAAGTTTTTCAACACGATTTACCCCATATTTTAGATTGACGTTTCGGCCGCATTACACCAGCCGTGGTCAATAGTGTAGTAGTGGACTTAACAAGTGAAAGAAAAGGGGTAGACGAAGATATTTCTACCACGCGCACGTTGACATCACGTTGAACCAGTCTGCTTGTGACCACGGCTGGAGTAACCCGGCCGAAACGTCAAGTCAAAATCGCGCTAATTCCCGATTAAAAAATGTTCGATAATGGAACGCGAAAGTCTAAAAGTATATACTTAACCAAGTTTTTGTCTGTATATTTAAAGTGGCTGTATGTACAGTAGTGCCCAAGCTCGATCCATCACGGGTACGCCAAGGGTACGCGTCATGCCGGCGTGCCAGCCTGAATTCACAATGAACTGTTAGATGGACTGAATAGAAACTAAGTTTGAATAGACGACAGATGATAACTAACAGGCTACAATTTATAAATGATATTGTATATTTTATGGTATCTGTTGCCCACTATTGCATTTGTCTAGTTTTCGTCTTAAATCCACCTGCAGTCTTAAGTTTTTTTAGGTTTGGAAATAATAATGCCTACAACCAGTAGTTGACCCCGGCTGAGGTAGGAACTATTGAACGTACAAACCCCACCGGAGAACCCAGGTTCCCCTCTCATGTGACGATGCGACTGTCGCGGTGTTTTAGTGGGTACGAAGCCCACATACCCCGATTGACTTGGCTCGGTACCAATCATTAATCTAGTTTAAGGGCAGAGTATATTGCTCTTGTTTCGAAATGTTTGATCACTCAAAATGATTTCACAAAGACATAACGCTATGAACACAGACTATTCAACTTAACTTATTTTTTATTTAACTTATAGGACGTAGCATTGTTCAATTATTGTATGAGAACGCTGATGCCAAAGTCGGTGCGGGACGAGGGAAGGTCGTAACTATTAATAATTAATACATACTAATTATTATACCCGTGGGGGGGGGGGGGGGTGCCGTGTTAGAATTGCATCCCCCTATCTCCTCTCGTTGGGTGTCGTAAGAGGCGACTAAGCGAGAACAAGAAGACGGGCAGCAGTGTTTCTTATCATCTCTCACCTATACTGCGATCCCCAAGCCTACCAAGCGTGGGGGTTATTGCAACCCCTCCCTTCTAAGGGGGAGGCCTTTGCTCAGCAGTGGACGTCTATCGGCCTGCTAATGATTAAACAATGATGACTAATTATTAGTAAGTATGTTAACTAGTCTGTAGCTGTGAAACATATGTAAAGGTCAATGATAATGATGACTAATATTATAAACTTCGCACAGGCGGTGGGCTTTGTTTAAAAAACATAAAATATTGTAAAAAATAAGCTTTAGTACATAAAAAAAACTGTTTTTATAATAAATATAGCTAAATGAGGTATATAGTTCCAAATATATGTGTTCCTATATAAAACACGACCGTCTACATCACTTAGCTTCAAAAAGGTCTCTGAAATCAATACTGTGATCACACCAGCCTGCCCCAAAGTCGAAATTAATCGAACTGCGACCAATTTATGAGAAGTTAGTGGCGCCAGGTGTGTGCCCGGCCTGTCCCAAATGGATCTATATTACCCTCTTTCCTTTCATATTGATGGACCAGACCATATTTGATGACACCTTTTATAAGCTTTATTTAAATTCTAGTCTAATTTCGTAGGGGCCAAACTGCTACAATTAAATATTTCAATATCATCCATTCAAAATTATTTTCTACAGTAAAATAAATATAAATCCATTAACATTATTCTGAAATTATTAATACAAAGCCAATGTTTTGTATAGATGATAATATAGATGTAAGATGGTAATATAGGTTTTGATAGTTAATACTATCAACGATAAATCACGGGAAAAAATAATGTCTGAACATAATAATATGTATCACGGCTATCATCGATATAAGTATATTTAATTGCTTCAATACAAGATAATCAAGTCAAGTCAAAAATAATTCATTTCAAACAGGCTTAAGGCTAGCACTTTTGAAAGGTATTTTTTTTTTAAATAGCTACCACCTGATCACAGCGCGGCCACAACTGAGAAGATCCAGTAAGAAACTCAGCGGGCTTGTCATTTTTTCAACTATTTTTTTAATCAGTGTGTCATGTTAAAATTAGATCAGCTTCAGCGACAGTGTGTCTTGCCGTTCAAAAGATCAAATAAGAGAGAGAGAAAAAATAAGACAAAAGTACAACAAACTAAAAGGCCAAAGGGATAGTAGTCGGACCAGTCCGCCCCAAGCAGCACCCGCACACGCGAGTTAACTCGAGCAGCAGTCATCACTCCCCTCAACCATATTGAAGGGAAGGGGTGACCCGCCACACGAAGCCGCTGCAAGCAAAGACTTTTCGATGGCGAGCATGACCGATCCAAAATCACAGTGGCTCACGTTTAACAATTAACTTCTGCTGTTAAGCAGTGCCTCGTCAGGTAAGACACAAAGCACTTTAACATATTATTCATGTCATCAATCATGATTAATGTCATGTTGACTTGTGCAGCAGCCATCAGTTATCCACCAATTTATATGGTGTTACAAATTGTAAGCCATATTCTTTCTTAACAAGATCAAAAACGTATAATACCTACTAAATGTATGAAAACAGGAGTGATGGCTAACCGGTGGCCAGCCAAAGATAATTGGTAGGGTCAAAAATAACATTGAAAACAGTGTATATAATTCTATATACATAGTTCATAAACAATTGAAAATTATAAAAGCATAAAAAGACCGACTGCGAACAAACAAAATGGTCCTAAATTACATTATACATACATAATACGTATACATATAATAATAATAATAATAATATCTTGGGACAATACACACACGATCATCTGATCCCAAACTAGGCAGAGCCTGTACTATGGAAACCAGACAACTGATACTAATACTTATATAATATTTTTTTTTGTAAATACATACTTAAATAGATAAATAACACCCAGACACTAGATGGGAATCGAACCCACGACATATGTGTGTATATTTCAACTCTTCCCGTTAAGACCTTTCATTTGATACCCATATTGATGTTTTTGGAACTAAAGAAAATACATATTAATTTTTTTTGGAAATATATATAGCCCACGTCACTCCCACAACTAAGATGAATCTAACAACATATTATAAGTAATTGTCCATAATGCCGTTTAGGTTGTAGGCCGTGCCAAAGAAATAGATACATACTTACATGTATACATACATACATACTTACAACATAACCCTCCGCCTGGGGCAATCGGGCAAGGTTTTGCCAAAAGTGAAAAAAAAAACCCAAATCTAGACTTTAGCTAAGTGTTGTTTTTTTCTCTTGTACTAAAAGCTTCTTAAAAACTTAACCAAGACACGACATCCAAGATTATTTGACCGAATACTTCATGTAATAAGATTGCTAAGCACTTTTAGAACGGGTACGTTGGCACGAACACCTGTATCTCAGATGAGCGACTGAGCACCGTCCCCGCCTCATAAATTACTCAGCAAGTTTCCTCTTACAAGGATACTTGGCTTAAGTATGTTAGAAGTCACTCGCATTATGGTCGTTAAATTGGAAACTTTCTAGCTGCGAGAGATATTAAAAATGCAAGCCTTATTAAATACATAAGTAGATTAGAATTAATTTTAAACACAAAATCATTAGATTTGGTTTTAAATTTAATTAAATACGACAGAAAATATAGCTATTTTCATTTTCGCTACAAAAACTTTCCTGAATCATGGTAAGGTTATCCTAGCCAGTATGGTAGTTTAAAATCAAATGACAATAATATCAAACCAGTCACTAATACATAAATTTTTACTTGTTATAATTAATTGTTAATGTTGTAATTGTTGTTAGTTTGACGGGCCTGTTGGTCTAGTGGTTAGACACCCTGGCTGCTACCCAATAGTTCGTGGGTTCGATTCCTTCCCACCTAGTGGCTGGGTGTTATTTATCTATATAAGATTGTATTTACAAAAAAAAAAGTATATACGTATTAGTATCAGTTATCTGCTTTCCATATGATAGTACAGACTCTGCCTAGTTTGGGATCAGATGACCGTGTGTGGATTGTCCCGGAAAGTTATTATTGTTATACACATACAGAATTTTTCAGGTTAAATGCCTACCGCTTTTGTCCTAAGTTGGCTAAAAAATAATTAAAGTTAGTTAACTTACTCAGCTATATATTTGCGGTGGAGACCATGGAGCCCTGGTCTCACGAGACGAACGGTTTTGTAAAAGAAATTTCACCCAAACTTATCGATGTCTCACGGGACCGTCGGGGTGGTAGTTTTGTCTGCCAACGTACTTATAAGCTTGGATATACAAATAGGGATCCGCCACCGGTTTATTAGATACCCTGCCCTCCCAGTGCGGTGACAACTAAGAGGAAGTTTTTTACTTAGTTTATGTAGATATATTTGTAAATAAACTGTAAATATTTAGTTATGTAAACAATATAATTTTTAAACAAACTTCATTATCAAAGCCGAAATAAAACTCGTTCAAATTGTTAATAGACATAATACTAATATATTAAAAGAAAATACCAAGAAAATACTAACATAAACCCAACAAAAACTTAAAACTTGGTGCGAATCGGTCGTCAGTAACGGGATAGCTCTTGGTCCGTAGTCCGTAGGGCATGTACAGATTAAATTTCAACTCTCGTAGACGACTCAAAATACTTGCGTTATTACATAAAAGTGTTAGTAACGAAAAAAACCGTGTGGTGTCGTGGGACACCGCGGATGGGAACGAAGTTCCTTATTATAAAAATATCAATTTTAAGTTCTATTCGAGGTATAAAGAAAAAAATTATTCGGGAAAAAAAAAAGGTTAACACACACACACCACACACACACCCCACACACATACCCCACACACACACCCCACACACACACCCCACACACACACACACACACACACTGATTTTTGATTAATTAGCTTTACCAATCATCTTTGGTTGGGATGATCTTTGCCCACTCAATCGCGTGGTTTAAAAAACTATTGTTTTAGTTTAGGACTAAATTAAGAGTCAAGCGAATCTAAAAATGCCACTTTCGGTGAATCATAATATAAGTAAGTAACAGTTTAATTTTTATTCGTATGGCAGCATTAACACCAAATATGACTCTGATAATTAGTGCTAATAAATGAATTGAGTATGATTCACCTAAAACGTGTGATCATTTTACGAAAGTTACAGGAATTATATGCACTTGCTAGGAACGAACACATAAAGGAATGGAGGGCAGCGTCAAATTCAAATTCAAATTCAAAATTCTTTATTATGCATAGGCCTCACGGGGGCTCTTATATATTGTCATTTTTTACAACTACCACCGGATCGTAACGCGGCCTCCACTGAGAAGATCCGGCAAGAAACTCAGCGGGCTTGTCTTTTTTCAATTACATAAGATTTTTTTATTTACAATAAATATATCTTAAACTATAAGCTTGCAAGAGTACTGCAGTTCAAGCCCACGCAGCTTTATCCTCCAGGTAATCCGAGATTTTATAATAGCCCTTTTTAGACAAATGGCTCTTAATGGTAGTTTTAATTTTTTTTATTGGTAGATCTCGTATATCCTGGGGCAGTTTATTATAAAAACGTATACCTTGGCCCATAAAGGAATTGCTAATTCTGTGGAGACGCGTGGAGTGTACAGCAAGATTGTGTTTGTTCCGAGTATTTATATTATGTCGATCACTAACCTTAGCGAAAGTACTTATATTCTTTTTTACATACATCAAATTTTCATAAATGTATTGTGATATAACCGTTAGAATGTTTATTTCTTTAAATATTTGTCTTAATGAATCCGTAGGAGCCAGATTGTAGATAGCTCTCACAGCTCTTTACTGCAGAATAAAAATAGTGTAAAGGTCTGCAGAAGATCCCCACAGCAATATGCCATAAGACATAACACTGTGGAAATAACTAAAATATACAATCCTAGCGGTTTCGACATCGGTGAAAAATCTAATTTTTTTAACTGCATAAGCCGCTGAACTTAGCCTACCCGACAGTTTCTCAATGTGTGGGCCTCGTTGTAACTTTGCGTCTATAGTAATGCCCAAGAATGTCGTAGAGATCACAGGGTCCAATACCGCTCTATTAATTTCAATATTGGTTCCCACCTGTCTAACATTAGGTGTAGTAAACTTAATACATTTAGTTTTAGTTTCATTAAGTTTCAAATTATTAACTTCGAACCAATGGACCACCCTAGAAAGCGCATTGTTCACATCGTCATAGTCCTGCAATTTACGTTAAATTTTAAACAACAAAGCTGTATCATCTGCGAACAATACAATGTTATGATTGCCCCCTACAAAGTAGGGTAAGTCATTAATATATACTAAGAAAAGAAAAGGGCCTAGTATTGAACCCTGTGGAACACCTAAAGTGACCTCAGATCCAGCTGATATTTTTCCATTGATATCAACCTTCTAAATTCTGTTACAAAGGTATGAGGTCAGAAGGTTGAGAGCTCTATTCCTTATACCATAGTGGTGTAGTTTCCTGGCTAGCGTGTCATATTCTACGCAATCAAAGGCCTTAGATAAATCACAGAATACGCCAAGGGCATCATGTGATTCCTCCCAGGCTTCATAAATATTTTTTAACAACTCGACTCCAGCATCCGTTGTAGAGCGATTTTTTGTAAAACCGAATAGTTTATTGTGAAACAGATTATTTTTATTAAAATGTTCTAACATTTGATTTAATAACAATTTTTCAAAAATTTTGCTCAAAGTCGGTAACACTGATATTGGCCTGAAATTAGTAGGCTCAGTAGAGCTACCAGACTTAAATAAGGGCATTACTTTGCTCTGTTTCATCAGGTCAGGAAACACACCACTTGCGACACAACTATTGAACACTAATACTAATTGCGGAGCAATAAGCTCAATTATACAAGAAACCGTTTGTACAGATAGACCCCAAAGGTCAGCAGTCTTTTTCGGATTTAGCGATTTAAAAGTGTCCAATATTTCTTTGACATCAACAACTGAGAATTCAAAGGTTGCGCCACATTCTGTTACACTTTGTTTTAATAAAGTCTCAGCGGAAGTGGATGAAGACTTTATAGTTTTAGATATATCTAAAGGAGCATTTGTAAAAAAAAGTTTCAAATTCTGTTGCGACATCCTGATCCGCTGTTACATCCAAATTATTAATTTTTAAATGAAAGTCACGATCACGTATTGTTGTTTTTCCTGTTTCAGTGTTTATGATGCTCCACGTTGTTTTAATTTTATTTAGAGATTTTTTTATTTTATTATTAAAATAAATTGCTTTGGCTAAGGAACAGGCTCGCTTAAATACTTTAGAGTATTCTTTTACATAATTCTTAAAGAGCGGACAAAAATTTAATTTTAATTTTATTTTAAAATCAAAACAACAAGTTTTAAAACAGCTGTTAGCCACAGTGTTGCCACAGGGAAAAAAAACAAAGCAAACGTCAGGCCTAAACCACTCCAAAGCGTTCTCTAGCACAAGGGTGGACTGTGGGGTTAAATTATTAAACAAACAAGTAACAAGTTTTAAAAACTAAAACCCGACTACGGATAAAATCGCAGTCTATTTCAGTCTAATAATGTGATATTATATAGCCTATAACCAGCGGACAATCAAGACTCTTCTAACGATACCCTACTTGTCACATTATGTTAAGTAGATTAGAAGATATGCGGGAACAGATGAACATACTTACATACATACATTCTTGTTAAAATCATAACCCTCCCCCCGTTCCGTAGTCGGGTAATAAGGCACCTTATAGGTGCACTCACGGGACATTTTGGTACCAATGAGCACCTTCACAGAATGAGGCTAAGTACTATTGATACTTGCAAATTTTGTAAAGATGAAAAAGAGTGTGCCTGCGACGCTCTTGCGAGACGTAGGTTGGGTCATCTGGGAGTACCCTATCCTACACCAGATGATTATGTACAGCTCCAGGCTGGCGCAATCGTTGCGTACCTGAAGGAACTCTTCGACTCGCCAGCAACAGAGTAAGGGATCCAACTGGGTCGAAGTGCGTTCCGGTGGTTTACCGGGCCCGATTCTTAGCCACCAATAATATAATAGAATTACTCATTATGCTACGTCCAATTTATTTATTCTGTGCGTTTCCTGTGTAACTTTGACAGGTAAACTCAAATATTGGCGACTGTGGTTGGTATCAGTCTTATTCTGGAATCTGAATGGAGTCTTGTGGAAACATTGTAATTGGAAAACTTTGTCCGTGACGTAATAGAAATACTGCAACGTCATTGGACCCTCTCGTAACTCCCCAAGATTGTACCTTAGGAATTTTAATGGCTTTTAATTGCTGTTACTGACGATGTCTGAGCCCGTGAACATTTCCAAGTAAAACGTGAAGGAACTTAACAATTTTGAAGGTATTTATTATAACTATACTAAGAATCTGGTATAAAATACAATGTCAGTATATACAGCGTGAACACTTTGAAATGGGTTTTATGTAAATGTGTATTGAATCATTGCTTCAAGATTCAAGCTGAAATTTTGGAGCTACGATTCACAATGCAGCAATCCAGTCTATCGGCAATTATGTCCATAATAATAATAATATATTTATTTCAAGTAAGTTTGACTCATGTAAGTATGGCTCAGAAACCATGTCTCTCACGGAACGATCAGTTGAGAAGTTCAGAGTCGCGCAAAGGGTAATGGAAAGAGCGATGCTCGGGATAACCTTGCGCGACAAGAAAAGAAATGAATAGATCCGGCGGAAAACGGGGGTGAGAGATGTGGTGCAGAAAATCGTTGAGCGGAAGTGGAGTTGGGCTGGTCATATTGCCCGCATGGACAGGGAACGGTGGACTAGACGAGTCCTTGAATGGAGATCATGGGCGGACAAAAGACCACGGGGTCGCCCACCTAAACGATGGGTTAACGACCTTAGAGGGCATGCGGGCCACGATTGGATGACGAAGGATTTTTTTTTTTTTTTTCTGTATTATTTGATCTTTTGAACGGCAAGACACATTGTCGCTCTGATCTAGTTGTAACATGACAAACTTTTAAAAAAAATGTGATAAAATGACAAGCCCGCTGAGTTTCTTGCCGGATCTTCTCAGTTGAGGCCGCGTTGTGATCCGGTGGTAGCTTTTTTAAAAAAAAAATACATGACCTTTCAAAAGTGCTAGCGTTAAGCCTATTTGAAATAAACTAAAAAAAAAAAAAAAAAAAAAAAAAAAAAGGAGCGGGACCGGATTTTGTGGAGGAAATTGGGACAGGCCTATGTCCAGAGATGGACCAAATAGGGCTGAAGAAGAAGAGAAGAAGTTTGACTCAATAGCATAAATACATTATTTATATAAAAAGATACATGAAATCAACAAATCCAACAACAATTTGATGTGCCCTACAGGGTCTATAATTGTACTTAGCTGTACTTAGCCTACCTTGTCAACATTATGGAAAGCAATATATGATATAAATATGAATATGAATATCCCTGATACAGAAGCGAGGCAGCGCCATCAATACTCTAAAAGCGTTATTTTATAGTACATATACTCGAAAGGCACTGTATTATGACTGTAATATTATTTTCGCATATAGCACTACATAGATCAATTTAGACAGGTTCTTTAATAAAGTGTTAGAAAAATTATATTCTAACGTTTCTAATTGAAGCATACATTTCTTTTTACACGGAAATATTTAATTTAAATGAAAAAAAAAACAAAGATACTGTATTGTATAAAAATATAATTTCCAATATCTTCAAGCATCACTCGTCAGTACCGCTGACACAAGTGCCTTCAGGAAAGTTAAAAACCAACTCATCATATTTCGCGACACTGAACGGACTCCGAGTCTGAGTGTCTCAGAGAGTGTCAGGAGTGTCTGACACCACCCGCAGGGGGCGCGCACCGCACTTAGGGACTATTTGGCATGTCGGCAAAAACTCAAGAAAAATTGTACTCTAATAACAAGATTGTGGACGTTGTCTGTGGGAATTATTTTAAGAATTTTTAAGGAGTTGTTGAAGATAATAAACATTTTTAAGGTTGAAATGAAACTAATTTTACGGATTATATCAATGCTACCTACCAAGGATGATTCGTGAGGCTATTGAGATTAAAAAGCATCCAAATTTCAATAGAGAAGATGGCTGGGTGCTACCATCAGCTTGGGATCCCGTGATAAACATAGTCAAATCCAAAGACAAGCATTCCACTGCAAGACCTCAAGATACTGTAAGCTCTTTCAGCGTAGATCGGACTAACAATAATAATTAGAAGACCTGAGGGTACCCTAAGACAACTATGACATATGGACAGCTACCACCTCAGTCCGCCCGTGACCATGAATGCTGTAAAGTATTCGAAACGTCGGGAAATTAAAATCAAAAATAAACCGCGATATAATCCGTAAAATTAGTTTCATTTCAATGTGTAATATTCGCGTAAGTAT
Organism: Furcula furcula; assembly: GCA_911728495.1. Classification (NCBI taxonomy): domain Eukaryota; kingdom Metazoa; phylum Arthropoda; class Insecta; order Lepidoptera; family Notodontidae; genus Furcula; species Furcula furcula. The sequence continues at coordinate 18,779,031 of OU452262.1, read as the reverse complement.
CAGAAATCATTATTTTTAAGGTTGTTTGTTATGAGGTTTATCATCTTGCGCTGAAGCTTTTTTCCAGGAATACGTTGAAGTCACTTCTATAAAGATATAATACAATTTATATTTGTTATACGGAATACAAACACTGCCTGGAGACGAAGCTTATAAATGATTTGTGTTGCCAGTGATGACATATGGTAGACATAGTCCTTAACTGTCGGCCTTTTATAGAAGCTGAAAGTATGGAGAGAGCTATGCTCGGAGTTTCTGTGCACGGGGTTACAATCCGGTATGAGGAGATTCGCTTAAGAACTAAAGTCACTGACATAGCTCTTCACGTTACGAACCGGAAGACGCAGCGAAGGTAGGCCTCCCACTAGGTGGACAAATGACATTGTATGCATCGCAGGTAAACGGTGGATGCAAATAGCCAATTGTCGTTTATTGTGGCGATAGCGTTCGAAGGGGGAGGCGTATGTTGAACAGTGGACGTCTTCCGGCTGGTCATGATGTTGATGTTGCACAGTTAGAAACAAAAACTATAACAATATAAGAATTAAAAATAGACAAATTAGGTCAAATGACAGTTCCCAAAAAATAGGTCTCTTTCTGGTTCTGGGGGGCTAAAAAGGCCACTTTCGGCGAATCGTAATATATGCCTAATATGATTTAGATGTCAAAGCGTAAAATGGTCACATACAAATCCTCATCTGCGTATGACTCAAATTAGAAAGTTCATCTATTTGACACTTATTTGACAATTTTCTATAGATATTCGTAAAATGGTCCACTAAATACGAATTGCTTTTACGTCAAATAGCCGAATGATTAGAAGTTACTATACACTAACTTCTTACAGTTCATATCGATCACCTAAGAGTTCGTAACGTAGTTTTTCTTCAAAAATAAGGCGTATTGGCATGTTTAGACCTCTAGGAAAACTTTTTAATGTAAGCTTGTGTTATGGAGAGCATTTTACATCGTTAGCAAAGTAGAAACTCTTCGAAAATAGACGTAGTTTTTAAGAAACGTGACAAGTGTTGGAAACTGAGTTTTTAATTAATTGTTCTGAGTGAATAAGGATCTGTATGACGCTACAGGAGCTGAAGCCTTATCTACCATCTCACCAAGTTGGAATAAATACAGTGTCTAAGGTAAGTGAATATTCATTGTTTTGTGTAATAACACTTTACCACCAAACCTACGCATTTCGAAATACATACCTACCATACTAAAGTACCTAACTTTATCTTTCACCTATCTTTCATTCTCATTTTCGGTCTGCACTATGTATCAAATAGGAGCACACGCTGCGATGCACCAAGCAAAATTCTCAAAAGAACATAATTATACCTAAGTGAGGACCGTGACAAGGCCTTATTTAAATAATGAACAATTTAGAAAGTCATATCATATTTATGTTCCTCAAACTCATTATAAGTCAATAATATCCTCTAGGACTTCCTTCAACTAAAGTAACAGACAGGTTTCCTCAAGATGTTTTCCTTATAAAATTTGTTGTAAAGTGGACAAAATCAACCTTACAGGAATACTGGAGATTGACTATAATAATAAAACACAAAACACCTAGGTATTATATTTTTTTTATTAAGAGATAACAATTTACAGATATGTGAAAATAAATTAAAAAATACACAGAAATATGACATTTATGTTTAAACTTTTCAGGAATGTAGCTCTGACTAATATTTTAAGCCAGCAGTTGCCAGCCATGGTGGGCCAAAGCATGATTAATTTATTTATTGTGGAGCCATCATCCATTGAAGAGTCCTGGAAAAACTCCTTACTCCACTATTCTGAAAATTAAGAAGGCTTTTAGGTTAGTATAGATGTGTATTTATCCAAACAAGACCCCTATTACTTTTACTATATAGTCTCTTGTACATCAGACTCTTCAGGTAGGTAACACATTAGTGTCAAATATCAGCAATGCTCATTTTTATATAAACATTGCTGTGTTCCAGTGAAGGGCACTGTCTTTGGTGAAATCACCAGGCTCAAGAGACTTAATAGCTAATGTCTCAGTGTGAACGAAACGAGTGGGAGTCCTTCGCAACTGTCTTTGGGCAGGCGTATCGCTTACCAGCAGGCAAAGGTCTTTCTTCTCGTCAATAACCAAAATAAGGAAAAGTCAGGAATAGTACCTAATTATAAGTTGTGATTTTAATTATTATAATGGAGGCTGTATAATAAAAAAGCAATTTAATTCATCTGCCTTATTTCAAGTTTAATGTACTGACATGTAAATCCTTATTTCAGGTAATACAGCAGAGATACACCTAACACTTAAGGAATTTCAATTGGCAAGGAAATAGGAATAATCATGTATTGAAATATAATTACTTTTACGGAATATATTAATGATTATTTAAAATTAATTTAATAATTCTTTTAACTAGCTTTTGTACCTATTTGCTGACACACTGGAAACAAAATGTAAATATCAATAAAATTATATCTATAATACCTAGTACAAATGTGACTGATATAAAATAATGTACTTACAATGGATCAATCCTTTGGGGTTTAAGTTGTGCCATACCTACCCCTCAACATTGAGCGAGTCAGACATCTGCACAAAGTATCTCCTACAGAAGCACAAACACAACCCTCCACCAAGCAGTAATACAGCAATAGTACTGTTATTTAAACTCCAAGCCGCGGTCAAAGAACTTAAGCTATATGTTTCACTGAGCTTCGGCACTGCTTGCCTTTCCATTCCTAAAAAAATATTACAATCTCATATTAAAACACCTTTGAAAAAAAATTTGGAAACAAACATGGTAAACAGTTATAACGGACTAGTTTTAGCACTTACCTTTACATAAAGATTCTATTGCGACGCAAATACTTAGAAATAATGAAGGGTTCCCCATCAATAAACATTGATATCCTTGTTCAGTTTAATATTTATATGGATTGTTTTGATTTGATTACTATTCAACTTTCTCTGCTAAGCTGCGTACACACCACACACACCAGTCTTGTGTAGTACAAGACGTGTTGAACGGTAAACGATTAGGAACCGTTCCGCAGTGCTGACTGCTGACCGAATAAATTCTCTAGACGGGAGAATTCTCGTTCGTAAAAAATACACCGAAAAACCTGTGTTATTAGGACTACAGCGGACATTGATAAAATGCCCACCTTGATTAATATTAGACGATATCTAATAAAAGTCTTTAATTGCACATGAACCACTTCTATTAGTTCAGCTCAAATGATGAGCGATGAGCAAGCAACCGCTGGAACTACTATGTATGAAAGAGTACTAGTACATGACTATCGGACACGGGTGTGAATGAGAACGAATTCACCGCTCAAAGTTCATATTTTACATACATTACGTAAACATATCATTACATCATTATCACTATCGTTATGTACAACGTATCATAACATTAGTTAGCAGTACCACAGTCTATAAAAGTTTGTACACTGTGGTAGTACTTCTACTTCAGTTAGTCGGTATTGCGGAACTTTTTCGATTATTGAATATATTTTGACTGTCAAGTAAAATCTTATATATAAAAATTTGGTAACACGGCGTCTTCGTGGTTCGCAGGACAAGTAAAAAGTAGGTCTCGGTTTTTAACCGAATTTAAAAAGGAGGGTATATATTCGACTCAGACATCTAATACTGTTAAATATGCGTAATATTCGCCTAAATGTATACCCTGTTTTTCTTTATAAAATCAAACTCGAACAATAAATGTATGAACACGGAAGTGATGCCTTGCAAAAACTACAAATCCGATTGCGGTAGTTCTAATAATAATAATAAATAATATAATGGTTATAATGGTTGGTTGGTATAGTTCTAATATAATGGTTTTGTAATAGTTTTAAAATCGTTCAACTTAGGGTAGAGTATAAGTTCCATGGGGGAAGAGGAAGAGCAGGGAGGGACATATATAGTGATAGAGAGTATAGTACTGAGGCAGAGAGAGTGAGAGATGGAGATAAGAGCGATAGAGAGAAATGGAAAGAAAAAGGATTATAAAGATTTGACCGGAAAATGGAGTGCGTGGGCGTAGCTGCACGGGTCAGCTCTTATAATATAAAATTGAATATTGAACACAGTGAGTGATCACTGTGTTCAATATTCACGTGCTATTTTTTTTTAATGTTGACCGTTTACAACTAACGTAAAATAAGTGTTTAAAGTTTTTGTTCATTTTGCGGTATTGGACGCTTTAAGGCTGCTTTCTGTTATGAAATGTATGGAGGAATTATCAAAACTTAACCGGCAAATGACATTAGTTTGCACGTCCTCCAATTATAATGTATAGTCATAACAAAACTAACCTACATAAAATATATACCTACATACATAGGATAAAATTTCGCTTACATAGCAACTCTAAATTTAGTATGTACTTTTTTCTGTCCATAAAGACGGCGCGCGTGCATCTAGACATCTTCTGTCTACGGTACTTACTGACCTAAGGACCGAATAGAACGAATTGTAAGGTTACAGGGAACTAGTTCACTTCCTAAATTACGTCTGCACGTACCATTATACCGTAGACAGAATTTGACAAGACAATCCCCCGTCACCTAAAAAAACATGTGATTACTTACTTGTTGCCAGCTAAAAATAACAAATATCTTTGATTACTTTTTCATCACTAATCACAATAAATTGAATAGTGTCAAGTTTAAATAACTATGAACAAGTTTATAGGGCACACATTTATGCCGATAACATTCCTATAATATTAAAAACGAAGATAAAATAAAACCGGTTAAATTAAAATTTTAATCGGTTTATTTTTTTTCGTATGGCAGCATTAACCCCAAATATGAGTGACTCTTTGGAGTCTGATATGAAAATATTTGAGTATGATTCGCCTAAAAAATGTGACCATTTTACGAAAATTTAGCGGCATTGCTAAGCGTCTGCTGCCAATATGGCATATGACATAATTTAGGTGAATTGCTCAAAGTGGCCTTTTTAGGCCCGCTGATGCCAGAAGGGAATTGAACAATTTCAAAGGACGAATGAGCGGAGAGTAACATCGATATATAATAAGTAACCAGATAAGCAGTCACCTACTAAATTTCATCCAAAATATGGCAGTAATAGCTTAAATATTCCATATAAACGTAAGAGACCGAGTGACCCGTCCAAGACTGCGCAGGATGTAAACAGTTTTTAAAGGCGCAATGGTCATTGTACATTATTTTTTTTTGTACAATGCTGTATCAATATTTACGCTACAAAAACAACGATGTATAGCGTTAAAACTATTTCTGCGATGTTCCTACCGAAGCGCATTATACCCGTAGTACCGTTCAAGCCACGCCACGAACGAGACAGGGATAGTGGCGGACAATGCGCGAAAGGGAGAACGGGATAACCGGTGGCACGGGGGGTGACCGAACAAGTCTCAACGTAGGCCGACCAACTTATCTTTGCTGGTGGCGCAACGAGAATTGAACTATAATCCTATGAGAACTACGTATAGTTTGAGTGTTTTGTTTAGACAATAGCGGCAAACTTAATATGGTCGGCCGGTAGTTTGGCGGTTCGCGGACTAGTAGCAAAGATATTTAAAGAAATATTTATTATTTCGTGTTTTAGTGATATCTATCATTTAATCAAATACTATTAACTACTACTAATGGGAAATATATGTTCCGTATGAAATTTTGCTGTTGCGACGTGTAATAAGGCAGTTTTTAGCCGCAAATGAGGCATTTCGATACGTCTTTACGCTAGCTGTTGTCGGCTCGTACTAATTTGAAATAACAACACACACAGTCTCCGTAGCTCTATTTTCGTGACCACTTTTCGGGCCGTGACAGCTAATCTTGTTAAGATAGTATATCGATGGAGGGTAAGCATGAGAAATAGTGCGCGTTGTGGGTACAGCGAATTACGGGTGACTGCGTGGTCTGAGTTGGTCCTTCGGTAAAATTGGGATGAACAATCTAAGGACACAGGTCACTAAATCCAGACAGTGCAATTTGCCCTGCAAAACTTGGCATGAAAAAGTCTGTAAATAGTTAATTAGTTAGTAAATAGTAATTGCGTCAAGATATAATAATGTCAAGTTTATGTTATGTTTATATTAAATTATATTTATACGAAGTTAGTTTTTATTTTTTTAATTACGAAGTTAATAGATACAAATTTTAACTCGAATATCGCGCGGGCATCGCCGCAAGCTACATACTAATATGTTAGCTAGTTAGTATAAATATTCCCAGACGGAATTCGTTCGTATTCTACGTAGGTACCGACTGCTTTAGGGGAAAATTCTTTCACATTATATTGTTTGTTTCTCGTCGATGCGAAGTAAGAGAAAACAGTAGGCTGACTGATGTAGTAATAACATTATTTTTTTCTGATAAATTATATTTTCGTATTCTTAGTTCGTTCTTGTGTAACTCGAGGTCGTTTTTGTTTTTGGTGTGAATGTACGATGCCTATATAAACGATTGATTGTCGCAGTGGCGCGTACGTTTCTTTTTTTTCTCACTTTTTTTTAAGCTGGTGTTTATTTGTTGTCGTTTTTAATTTATTTAGGATCTACAACGTAGAATATACAATTACATAATGTATTTATACGTTATATAACATGTATACTACTGTCCGTCTAACAACATTAAGCATTTCATGTTAATGTGGTTAGTCGAAATATACTTGCATTATATCCGGATATGAAGACTGATGTGTGTTCAGTTTTTGGGTGCAATGTAAAGGCTCAACCAGACTGAAAAGATCCACACAGCCTAAATTCTTATTCACTTTGACCTTGAATACACTTGCATTATACCCGGACATGAAGACCGATGGCGTATGTTAGTTCAGTTTTTGGGTCCAATCTAAAACCTCGTCCGGTTAAAAGGTCCACCCAGCAGAAAGGTGCAAAAACATCTAAATTCATTGATTAGTCATTGGCGGTCTGTAAGCCAGGATGTACAGTAGAAAATAGTAAAAGTTTGAAATACACAACGTGTGTACATACTATTATGTATGCTGCTATTTTTACATTATTGACAAGTGTAAAGAGAAAATTTAAATATATTACTATATTACGAATTCATAATAAATGAAATATAAATGTTCAAATAAAACACTTTTCAACTAAAAAAAAAAAACTTTTTCTAATCTTTTTATTTGTTTGGCAGCTAACATGTCAGAGATGGTCACACAAAATGATATCCTGCATACTATAATACCCCTCGTTCACGCCGAGGCGAGGGTTAAAATCCTTATTTTACCATTTCCAAAAACTGAATATACAGAGTGTAAGGGACATTGTACCGAAAACCGATACCAGGGATCCAGTACATGATTCTGAACACTCTAGCGTTGAAATTTTTCATCGACTTTTTCATGAATTGCCAAAAAAAACATCCACATTTTTTAAATAAAATGAGTATAATGTCATTATTGATATAATAATAAAGCATAATTTTAATTTAAAAACAATAAATTACTTATTTGTGGAAAATTTATTTAATTATTTATTTCATCATCATCATCAGCCGGAAGACGTCCACTGCTGAACATAGGCCTCCCCCTTAGAACGCCACAATGAACGACAATTGGCTATTTGCATCCACCGGTTACCTGCGACGCGCACAATGTCGTCTGTCCACCTAGTGGGAGGCCTGCCTACGCTGCGTCTTCCGGTTCGTGGTCGCCACTCGAGAACCTTTCTTCCCCAACGGTTATCGGTTCTTCGAGCGATGTGGCCTGCCCATTGCCACTTCAACTTGCAGATTCTGAGAGCTATGTCGGTGACCTGGGTTCTTCGGCTAATCTCCACATTTCGGATTCTGTCGCGCAAAGAAACTCCGAGCATAGCTCTCTCCATGGCTCGTTGTGTGACTCTGAATTATTTATTTATTTATTCTTTATGCACTATAACATTACATAGGCAATTAATTAATAGGCAATTAACAATTATTATTTTAGAAAATTAGCAATGTAATTTGAGAAATAAATATTATTCCGCATATATTCGTTACATGCTCGAAAATTAATAAGTCAGGTATTTGTCATTTTCCACACACACATTTTATACAAATGGTTTCTGTAATGTTGTAACGGACATTATATGACATCTTATAAAAAAAAAATCGGTACGATGTGCCTTAGGGCTCCCACACATAACTGCGATGCGATGCGATGCGGCGCCGCATTGCAGGAATTTGTATCGAAAAATTCATTTGTTTCTCGCAGATATTTCCGATGCGATGCGAATTCGCAGTTATGTGTGGGAAGCCTTACACCGGTTATAGATTTGGCCCGCACGACAGATGACAGAAAAAAATGCTATTCCAAGCGCCACGGGCCACTAGAAATATACAACTACCAATTGATTTCGATCAAACTAATATTGACCCGTAACTAATTCAGCCAACAAATAAATAGAACTTCTATTCCCAAGCTTATGAGTCAACCCGTTAATTTCTTGGAAGTTATTAGAACTTTTGTTGGAATAATCTCGGAGGGCGGCGACAGTACTAACTTGTTTGCCGTGCCGAATGGACCGAGGCAAAGAGTTTCCAACTCTGCGTTATTAGCCAATAGAAACGATTTTGAGAGTATTTATGACGTTTATTAACCAATAACCGTTGTATGTTTATTAGTGTGTGAACTTTTTAAAATATTTATCTATGATTATTTAGTTTCACTTGTTTTGTTTGCACCTACTATGCGTTTCAGATAATAATGTGGCCGCCATGATGATCGAGACTGCGGAACTTCACTTGTTTTTTACGATTTTTTTACCGGCAGCTGAGTAAACACAAAATCAAAGATTCGCCCGGTTTTGATTATTTATTGTAATTTCTTATATTGCTACCTATTTTTGTTAAAATATCATTTTTAGTAATTTTATATTTGAAATGGCAAGATGGCGGCCACATTCTTAGTTGAAACACATAGTACCACGATTTGTCTCTGTATCACCCTAAGGTAGACTGGTAGAGAATACCTCTGGCATTAAGTCCGCCTATGTACTGTTTTGTGCATAAAGAATAAATAAAAAAATAAAAAAACTTTGTGTTGACATTTAAGTACTTAGGGAATGACCAGCCATAGTGAGCAAAATTTCTACAAAACTTGTTAATATTGGTAATAAGTTATTCAGCCTTGTAGAAGCGTGGGTACTCTTAAAGACAACAACAACATATTTTTGAAGGAAACATACTCTTTTCGTGTTGTAGTTGCAAATCTCACTAAAATTAATGAGACTAGGTACCATCGATATACTATACCAACAAGATTAGCTGTCACGAACAAAATGACATCGAAAATGTGGTCGCGGTTACATATACCTACACAACTATACACGTACACGCAAAACAATAATATGTTCATATAAAAAGATGACTTACATACTATAAAATAAGGTTCAATAATAATTGCAGACAATTGAGCGACAGCCGTCTCCGTAGCTCTTATTTTCTTATTTTCGTGACCACTTTTCGGGTCGTGACAGCAAATCTAGTTGGTATAGTATATCGATGCTAGGTACTGTTATTTTTTGTCCGACTGCCTCAGAAGGTGGGTTAAATTTTTCGAGAGTATGTATGTAAGTATGTATGGATGACGGATGTATGTACGTATGTCTATTTCCTTGGCACGGCCTACAACCTAAGCGGCTTGAAGGATTTTGACCTATAATAGGTATGTCTTTAGATACGATTCAGTTGTGGGAGTGACATAGGCTATATATTTTTACAAAAAAAAAGTTAATATGGCTGACGTCAGTCGCCATTTGTATTTTTTTACTTAATATTTAATATATAAAATGTCTTAACGAGACGATTTCAAATATGTATACAAATATATGTATTATATACGTAAGTATAAAGAAATTTAAGTCCATTTTTAACCGGCTTCAAAAAGAAGGTAAAATATATTGAAGTCGGTGTCAGCTGGTGCTAGTGTTAGTTAACATGATGTGATAGCACCGACTTCAATATATTTTCGTTATTTTATGCTTTTTAGATAATTTACTTTGAAGTCGGTTTTTATTTTTTTAAATAGTTTATGTATATTCGCAATTGGGATTTTTATGCTTTTATATAATTTATACTTGTTTCATAAGTACTAAATCATCATCATCAGCCGGAAGACGTCCACTGCTGAACATAAGCCTCCCCCTTAGAACGCCACAATGAACGACAATTGGCTATTTGCATCCATCGGTTACCTGCGACGCGCACAATGTCGTCTGTCCACCTAGTGGGAGTCCTGCCAACGCTGCGTCTTCCGGTTCGTGGTCGCCACTCGAGAACCTTTCTTCCCCAACGGTAATCGGTTCTTCGAGCGATGTGGCCTGCCCATTGCCACTTCAACTTGCAGATTCTGAGAGCTATGTCGGTGACCTTAGTTCTTCGGCGAATCTCCACATTTCGGATTCTGTCGCGCAAAGAAACTCCGAGCATAGCTCTCTCCATGGCTCGCTGTGTGACTCTGAACTTCTCTAAAAGGCCAGCCGTTAGAGACCACGTCTCAGTACCATGTGTCATCACTGGCAACACACACTGGATAAAAACCTTCGTCTTCAGGCATAAGTACTTATTTAGAATGTAATTATAAAGGTGACAGTAATAGGCAGCGAGAAACAGTTTTAATTGATTATTTAATAAATGTCGAACATTATAAAGATATTGACCAGGATTGGGCCCGTTGGTCTAGTGGTGACCCTGGCTGCTACCCAATGGGTCGTGGGTTCGATTCCCACCAAGTGTCTGGGTGTTATTTATCTATTTAAGTATGAATTTACAAAAAAAAATGTATCAGTTGTCTGGTTTAGTACAGGCTCTGCTTAGTTTGGGATCGGATGACTGTGTGTGGATTGTCCCAAGATATTATTATTATTATTATTCAAGTACCAAACCGAGTCGTGAAATCTCGGTGGCATTTTGATGAGTCGGTATACCCAGCTCATGTTGCATCGGTATCGTACCGACTCAGATAATCGTCAAATAGAACAAATAAGTTTAAATAAAAGAGTACATGATTTTATTTTACAGTAGAAATATTGTGATATTGTCTTTTACAGTATACCTAACTGAACTGACTTTTGTGTTATATTTTAAATTATTATCTTAGTTCAAAACCATTGAATAGCAAACGTAATAAAAATAACACTACCACAAATAAAACATTTTTATGAAACAAAATGAACAAATATTCCAGAGGAATAAATATATTTTTCGCATAAAAAAGCTCTAAATAACAAAGTTGTAAAGGAACCCACAGACGATATAACAAATTTATTTACGAGTCGTCGCCGCGTCGTAGAGGGTCTACGACGTGTCGTCGTAGCGGGGCTACGAAGTGTCGACGTAGCGGGCTCTACGTTGCTACGTGGGTTCGTAGAGATGTTTTATCATATTTTGCGCCAGAGTTGTAGTGATGGCCACGAAATTTGAATTTGATAATGACAAAATCATAGTCAAAATAATTTATTTCAAATAGGCTTAACACTTTTGAATGGTCAGTTTTTTTTTTAGTAAGCTACCACCGGATCACAACGCGGTCTCAACTGAGAAGATCCGGCAAGAAACTCAGCGGGCTTGTCATTTTTTCACTTTTTTTAAACATTGTTTGTTTTGTTACAAATTAAATAAATAAATAAATTAAAAAAAAAAATTAAATATATCTTTATTTCAGACCATTAGGCCATAAAATCATTACAAATTCATTATAAACCAATACATATTATGTCAAATCAATCAAATAAACTAAAATTAAATTAAATTACAAACATTCAATTCCATAAACAAATTCAATTAAAATAACATCCTAATTTTATTAGTGTAGTGTTGGACTAGATAATCCTACATGAACTCTTGTCCAATACTTGAGTATAGGAGTATCCAGCCCAACCCTACCTGCGACCAGCTGTAAGTAGCTGTTGGAACTGCCTCGCATCCGACGCATCAGTGACGCCACCCTCCTGCGTATTATAGCGGCAAAACCCACCTGAGCATCGGCAAACATTCCTGACGCGCTACAAAAGCGTGGCAGTCTCAACAGCGCTCGGAAAGCATTATTATATTGGACGCGCAAGGGATTGTAAGCTTTTTGCGTATGCTTGATCCATAGGCTGTACGTGTACATGGACTGGCAATACGCCCTAAACAAAGTAACTTTAACTTGTACCGTACAACGTGCAAACCTACGTGCCAGCATATTGGCTCTAACTGACAATGCCCTGCGCTCCCTCTCTATGTCCAGGTCGTCCATGAGTGTCTCGGTGACCCAATGACCCAGAACTTGAACTTCGTCACCCTGGTCAAATTGCTACCATTTAGGGTGACCGGCGGGATATTGTTGTAGCTCTTTGACCCCGCTTTGAAAACCATCAGTTCACTCTTGCTGACGTTATATCTGAGCCCGTGGGCCCCCGCATAACACTCACAGACATGAATCAGTCTACGGAGGGCACTGATCGATGGGCTCAGCAACACCATATCGTCTGCATAACTGATGTTGTTCACACAAACACCATCAATCGAGCATCCGACACGGGCACTGCTGAGCTCACGGACCAGAAAAAAATAAATAATAATAAATAAATGTTTATTTCACAGAAAATACAAAAATACTAAATAAATACAAAATGTTTTTATTGAGCAAAAAAGTGTGTTTTACAAATAAACATACACTAGACCCCACACTAGGATACCCTGTGTTGTGGGATCTAGTCTCTTTCGTCGTTAGGGAACAGAATAAGTAATTAAATAATATGGAACAGAACGAAGAGAAAAGAAAATAATAATAATAACAAAAAAGAGTGAGCATGCATGTGTAGATATTGTGTATATGTGGTGTGTGTAGAAGCGTGTTGTGTGTGTGTGTGTGTGTGCGCGTGTGTACGAGTGCATGGGTTATTCTGATACTTGTAAAATGTTTTCCGTATTTGTGTAGTCCAAATCAAAAAGCCATGAAGCAAATGAGATATTCATTACAAAATGTACGTCAACGCCTGTGCTAGTGTAAAACTGTGTTACAGGCATCGGCGCCTTCCTCCAGAACTTATGCTAACAAATATAACACATTTTGTTTGGTGAGAGTTACAAAATGTTTTCAATTAAATATAAGAAACTAATTAATTACGTATAAGTATAAATCTGAAAGGAAATGTATGTTGTAAGTAAGTTTATGTTGTGTGTTTATATGTGGGGTGTGTGTGTGTGTGTGTGTTTGTATGGGTGCGTGTGCGTGTTTCGGATATACTTAAGTACTAATACTATGCTATACAATTTTAACTAATAAACTTTCAGTGTCGTCATAGCTTTGCTTCAACAAAAATTGTTTTACTATTGACTTACACTCCGATCTATTCCGTGGGTAAACATTGCAGGACTTATTTACGGCATTGTATAGGCGGTTACTAATGTATCGATAGTGCCGTCTAGAAAATGTTTTCTTTGCTGGAATTTGGGTACATACTGCATATTTGTGGCGCTTATTAGATAGAAGCATTGGATCATATTTTAATGAGGAATTGGATCAACATTGGCGATAGTGTGTCCTGCCGTTCGAAACAAATAAAATTACAACAAACTAAAAGGCCAAAGGGATAGTAGTCGGACCAGTCCCAAGCAGCACCCGCACACGAGTTAGCTCGAGCAGCAGCCATCACTCCCGTCAACCATATTAGAGGGAAGGGGGTGACCCGCCAGTGATTGTGATATATGAAACAGATTGGTTGTATACAGGTAAAAGATAGAACTTTTTACTTACTTTTCTCTTGTTATTCAGGAATAACGATTCACAGCTATTATTTACACGATTACTATATTGAAATGTATCTACTTTTAAGGATAATTAAATGGGTGAAATCTAAAATAATCCGCGATATAATCCGTAAAAGTAATTTCATTTCACAGCTTTTTTGCTTAATTCCAACTATGTCATACTGTTGTCGTTAGTATTTTAACGATACAAGTAATAGCTATTGAACCAGAATAACTATTAAAAATACAATTTTAAACAGTAGGTATAAATTCACCTTATGACAGAAAAAGGCTTGAACTATGCAGAACTATACGTAGTTTGCCTGCGTCGGTTTTCCCGCCCGATTATAATGTGGGTGTCTTCAAGGCTAGAGTGAATAGGCTTTTAATAAGTTAGTGTGCTTTACCATCTTCGATTGGGTCACTACTTTCCATCAGGTGGGTCTGCAGTCAAGCACTAGCTTATGTAGAATAAATAAAAAATAATAAAAGTTTACTATTAATACGCATAATTCGCTGTATAATACGCGTAGTTCGCTGTTTTCGTGGCCAATCTTTGGTAAGCCACCGCGCGATATCGGGACGAAAGCACCGAACTGATTATGACATTTGCCGCTTACACACAAATGATTACGGCCTAAAGCTGAGATATGATGCAAGTTTAACTTTTTATAATGTTGTCTTTTATGTACGCGAATATTACACATTGAAATCAAACTACTTTTGCGGATTTTATTGCGGTTTATTTTAGATTTTACTATCCCGACGTTTCGAATGCTTTGCAGCACCCATGGTCACAGGAGGACTGAGATGTTGAACGTCCTTATGTCACAATTATGCCGGTGTACCCTCAGGTCTTCTTAGTTATTATTGTTGGTCCGATCTACACAGTAAGAGCTTGAAGCTTTTTGAATTATATTTATCGCAGGATCCGAAGCCAACGCCAAGTCACGCTAAGCAGGAATCGGAATAGTAAAATCTAAAATAAACCGCGCTAAAATCCGTAAATGTAATCTGATTTTAAATTTTTATGTCATTGCAAGTGCAGTTGAGGTGGTAAAAGTATTGTAAGAATCTTCATTATAGGTTGACCTGTGGGGAGTCCGGGTAAGAATAGCCCCCACCCATCTCTACCCGTTCGGTGTTCGTAAGAGGCGACTAAGGGAAAACAAGAAGACGGGCAGCAGCGTCTTTCTATTGGATTACCTACCACCTATACTGCGGTCCCTAAGGCTACTGATGATGACTTATATTACACCATTTTTGCTATAATTCCTACGCTTGGTAGGTATCTTCGGGATCTTGTTCTGTGTGGGGGATTTGTTTAAACTTTACTGAAATTACTGAACCGACGGCGACAGCTTTTTTATAAAGATTGACGTCTATCCGATTACACGCCACTTCAATCAATGGTAGATGTTACCATATTTCTGCAAGCTATTCTGTTAAGAAAGTCACTCGTACATCTGCAGTCATATCAAGCAAGCAGTCATAATTTTCAGTATCTTTTACTACAAAAAACTCCAATTTATATTACTCCGCCTCCAGCTCTGGTCAATATTAATAATTTTATACATAATTAAATATAACACCTTTAAAGTAATGACCAAGTTGATACAAGGGTCTTGGGTTCCGTTTGTGAAAGCGTAGTTCACAAAGCCTTAACTTCTGACATAGTCCTTATTTTTTTATTAACATAATATACAGTAGTGTAATATATAAAATCAGACAGTTTACCCCAAGTTTGGCAGCTGGAAAATAAAAGCAAGCAACATAATGGCCATCCATTTTTGCTATCGCAACAATGATCTGGGCAGAGCACAAACTCGGGAAAACTAATGTCGAACAGATTATAAATGATATCTTTATTTTGCTTTTCGCTTGCGGAAAGTTATAAACGTGATTTTTTTTATCGTATTGTTAGTTACCCCTCTAGTGTCAAAGTTGTTCAAGCTTAGGCCAGAGCCTAAGGCCTAAGTCAAGTAAGAACTGTCTACATGACAAGAACCGGGACGGACGTGCCCTTCGAAGTACGGATAATTATGCTCAGTTTAAATGCAATATAGAGACCACTGACCAGCATGCGTAATGCATATTTATTTTATTTTATTTATTTGGTTTACCAACATTTGTTTACACTCATGCAAATACAAGATGAATGGTATAGGTTCTACGTGTAACAAATACTTACTGGCAAACACCACATGCATAAACATTAAGTGCCATAAAGAAGACAAGCTATCTATTAAACCAACGGTGACCGTTAGCTAATAAACTCTTGTGAATAATACAAAAAAAAACTAAACAAAAAACGAAAGATTAAATAAAGTAAGTACTTAACTTTAATAAAGAAATAAAAAGAACCGAAAATAAATGAATATTAAAAAAGGCCACTCGATATGCTGCTTTATATAAAACAAGCTAAGTAGTCCTGATCTGACAAGTAGTTCAAGATAACTTTTTTTGTTCTTTTTGAGAGTGAGTCCGAGTGCAAGTCAAATTTATCGCTACAACTATTTATAGCTTTGCAAAATCTTGCGAGCGGAGAATTAGAACCAAGCTTAGTCCTGCTTTGTGGTGGGCATAGCGGAGTAACTGGATAGCGAGGGAGCCTAGAGGGGACACGGATATTGAAATGTTGCAGTAGTTGCGGGGAGTCAATTTTATGCGTGAAAATTTTGCTAACAAATACAATATCATTTAATTGTCTTCGCTTCGCATATAATAAGAATGTATTGCTTCTTTCGTTCTCACAGGTAGTAGGTAGGTAATGAGCTTTTCCGTTTGATAAATAAATATAATGATCATCATCAACAGCCGAAACAAGTCTACTGTTGAAGAAAATGCCTCCCCTTAGAATGGGGGGGGGGGGCTTAATCCCACGCATGGCAGGCGGCTAATAAATTAATACTGAGGCTTATGACCTTATGAGCGATAATATCGATGTGCTCATATAACATGCTGTTCCTAAACGAAGCTACATGATGTATACTGTAACAAAGTAATTCTTTTTTTATAAAAACTCTAGAATGTTAAGATGAGAATACGAGATAAGATGGGATAGAATGGGATGGTATGGTATGGGATGTATGGGGTGGTAATAGATGGGATGGGATGGCATGGGATGTGATGAGATGATATGAGTTAAATAAATACTCACAATAAAGAAAAGAGTACTTATTTATTTTATCTCTCACAGTCAAAAAATTAAGACTAGAATAATTCATGTACGCGGTCTTATCACTTAAAGCTATTTCTATAAGTACTAACCGATATATTTTATCAGTTTATTAAAACTAATTATCTCATTATTACACACAAACTTATTTTTCCCATATTTTAAAATGTAAACACGCTAGTCGCTCATCTTCATGAAAAAAGAACTTTATATTTTGCGTCTGTAACAAGAAAAATCATAAACTGCGGCAAGTGTTTTTATGTTTTGTATTCGAACCATTAATTTCTGTTACTTATTTGAGCACAGACATATCAGCTTCGACATACTAGGTGGAACGGTGACTAGGCACAACCTTTCTTGTGGTAGAAAAAAGTTATCAACAAAAATAAATTTGTCTATAACTTTGTTTTTAGGCCAGTACTAAATCACAATCCCGACAAGTAGGATTTGGCGAAGCAGCCGTGGAAGAAAGCGCAATAGCTTAATAATTAAATAAAGTTAATAATATAAAAGGACCATACCCATCCATGCCCCAGAAATGCCCAGATAAAGTATATTACAAGATTTTCCTAATAAATAAAAACTAGAATTATGTTGTTAATTTTAAATCATATGAAGCACTGAATAAAAAAAAAAAATAAGACGTTCTGTTGACATTGCAGTACCAGTGTATCTAACCAAATTGTTTTCACATACATATTGACACTATACAATGGAGACAGACTAGATTATTTCAAATAACTGACATGTTTATCTGATAACATACAGATAAGTATATAAAAGAACACTGATCTGGCTTAGCTTATGTGATGATGATCATGAAGTTCCTAGTAAAAAACTAATAGCAATGCCGTCTGTAAACAATAAAATGTATACAAAACCAGTAGAAAGTTATCATGTTTAATATCTAATATCTTTTGAACCGGTGCTTTATATGACATTAAATCTAGTTATCATATAAATACTGTTAAAAAGTTATCATATGGCATAGAGCTGCAATTTGGGCATTACATAGCATTTCTGACTTTCAGCTCCATACTAATATGGGCATGGTCCTTTATATTACTATCTGTGTGGTAAACGATTAAACAAAGTCGAAAAGGTCGTTCTAAAAATGGGTGAAACCACAAACAAACTAAGTCGTAATGGAAAGGTATCTCCGTCAAAATAAACTAGGGTGTTCAAGTGAACCTGCTTGTTTCTCCAATAAGGTTACATAATATGCAATAAGTTTGTACAGTATTACTAAGCAACAAAGTCACAAATGAAAAGATTTTCTTTATCGCTAGCGAGTAAACGATGCAAACAATCGGATAAGGTGGAGTCAACAAAAGGCCGGCGCCTGATGCTTACTTAACTCGATATGTGAATACAACTACCCGGCCTATAATCCATTGATTGTGGAGCAAGTGACACGAAATGCTGGCTGTATTAAGGAAAAAGTATTGTTGCGTTGACAAGCCAGTATTATGGCTTGCATTCTGAATTTGTGCTTAATATATTGGGTTGAAAAGCCAGTATTAATGGGTTGCATCGGAAGGTTGTGCTTTAATATGTTGACAAGCCAGTATTAATGGGTTGCATCGGGAGGTTGTGCTTTAATATGTCGCCTCCGGGTCATTAGTATGGGTCGTCAATTGACTACA
This sequence comes from Furcula furcula, assembly GCA_911728495.1. NCBI lineage: Eukaryota > Metazoa > Arthropoda > Insecta > Lepidoptera > Notodontidae > Furcula > Furcula furcula. The sequence goes on along the minus strand of OU452262.1, from coordinate 18,760,476 downwards.
AAATACAAAGTATCGTGTTGATTCTTAAATGTAGGGTTAGTCATTTCACGAATTGTAATGGAGAGGGAAACCAACTAACATTAGACTTTATAAGAAGTGTTCCGAGCGCGGAGGGGGGCAGTCTGTTTGTGGCAGTCTGTCTGGGAAGGTCTGTCTGAGGTAGTCTGACAGTGACAGTGAGTCGGTCTATGGTGATATTTCTGGATGAGTGGGACTAGTTCCTGATGTAGCTTGAAGGTCGGAGTAGGAAGCTGGTCGGTCAGGGTTGGCTGTGAGGGGTGGGAGGGGATATGGTGGAGGCCAATCGTTAGGTAGGTAGGGCTTCGATGCCCTACTCTAATCATGATCTGTTGGTATCCTTGGTGACGCAAGGGTCACTCAAGTGAGGTTTTGTAAGAGTTGCTTCTGGGCGCTAGCGAGTGAGTTGCGTATTTGAGAGATGAGGGACTGGGCGAGGATGCTGCTGCCATTCAGTTTGTTCTTGTTCGTTATGTACCTTAGCCATGTTCCTACAAATATGTTGACAAGCCAGTATTAATGGGTTGCATCGGGAGGTTGTGCTTTAATATGTTGACAAGCCAGTATTAATGGGTTGCATCGGGAGGTTGTGCTTTAATACGAAGACAAGCCAGTATTAATGGGTTGCATCGGGAGGTTGTGCTTTAATATGTTGACAAGCCAGTATTAATGGGTTGCATCGTTAGGTTGTGCTCTAATATGTTGACAAGCCAGTATTAATGGGTTGCATCGGGAGGTTGTGCTTTAATATGTTGTCAAGCCAGTATTAATGGGTTGCATCGGGAGGTTGTGCTTTAATATGTTGACTACCCAGTATTAATGTGTTGCATCGGGAGGTTGTGCTTTAATATGTTGACAACCCAGTATTAATGGGTTGCATCGGGAGGTTCTGGTTTAATATGTTGACAAGCCAGTATTAATGGGTTGCATCGGGAGGTTGTGCTTTAATATGTTGACAAGCCAGTATTAATCGGTTGCATCGGGAGGTTGTGGTTTAATATGTTGACAAGCCAGTATTAATGGGTTGCATCGGGAGGTTGTGCTTTAATATGTTGACAAGCCAGTATTAATGGGTTGCATCGGGAGGTTGTGCTTTAATATGTTGACAACCCAGTATTAATGTGTTGCATCGGGAGGTTGTGCTTTAATATGTTGACAACCCAGTATTAATGGGTTGCATCGGGAGGTTGTGCTTTAATATGTTGACAAGCCAGTATTAATGGGTTGCATCGGGAGGTTGTGCTTTAATACGAAGACAAGCCAGTATTAATGGGTTGCATCGGGAGGTTGTGCTTTAATATGTTGACAAGCCAGTATTAATGGGTTGCATCGTTAGGTTGTGCTCTAATATGTTGCGTTGACAAGCCGGTATTAATTGGTTCCGTCGTGAGGTTGTGCTTAATATATTGCGTTGATAAACCGATGATAAACACTGTTTTAAACTTTCATGGCGATTGACAATCATGTTTTGACTCACGGGTTTACTGCCAGGATGATTAATTATTTCTTTCCTATATTTCGACGCTGTTGCACGGGATAACATGAGTTATGTTACCCCGTAGGTACATGCCATGCGTGCCATCGCGCGATCATGGCGCTTGCAACAGCGTCGAAATATCGCAATGAAATAATTAATCATCCTGGCAGTAAACCCGTGAGTCAAAACATGAAGACCGATGATAATTCAGCATTATCCGTGAAATTTCATCTTTTGCTGCTTTTTCTATATACATATATTTTCATAGATATTTTCAGGTCAAGCCTGGTAGCGCCTGAACTTTTTAGTTTATCCAAAGATTTGTTCTACTTAATTTTTTTTAGATCACTGATTGCGATATTAGATTTTGCTGATTAGCGTTAATGTTCCCCATTCTTTTATGTATTGAAAATAGGTGTCAATGTTGGTTAATTGTACTAAGGCGTGGGTAAAAAATATTCCGAAGTAAATTTCACAGTATAATTAAACGTGTACATCTTTCATAACTTGTACCATAGATTAGATCCAATATTATTCACATGCTCAGCTATCGGGGAGTTCTCCGGCCCGTAAATTTCCTCACACCGGATAGGGCTCCGCCCGCTGGGGGCGAAGCACCAACTTTCTTAATCAACAAATAGAAACTTGTCATAACTTAGTAAGAATGCTCAAGTTTATTGGGTGCGATTATGATATTACCGTACAGGTCACCTTTGAGACTGAATTTAAAAAGTATAACCTTATTCTTAGTAACCTTCGTGGTGCAGTGGAAAACCGCTTGGGTTGCAAACCGGACGTCGCGGGTTCGAATCCCTAGTGGAGCAACAACTTTGTGTAGTTGTTCCTGGACTAGGAAAATGCCTAATGCCCTAATTGCCCGTAAAGTAAGATCCATGCGTCGGATGGGTATGTAAAAAGTTGGTCCTGCGCCTGGTCTCTCTCCGGCGCGTCGGTTTTCCGTCCCATCGGGTGTGAGAGGTAAAAGAAACACTTGTGTCTACGTACGCACTTGTGCATACGTAGACACAAGTGGCAAAATGAATACATAGAAAGTTTTCAAGGCGATATTACGAAGAAATGGTTCCCCACAATAAATTAAATATCGGAATTTCGAAAAATTATTCCAATATCCTCTGAGATGACGCAAATTTTAACTGGTCACGCCTTTCATTTATCATACCTCCACAGATTTCACATCACAAGTAGGAATACCTGCCCCTATGATGACACCAGTGTGCAAAATAATGACCACGTATTGAAATCTTGTCCCATCTTCATCAAAACTAGACACGAACATTAAATTATATGTAACTCAAAAAATATAAATCCATACTCACTATCCGAAATAATTCAACACCCTGAAACAGTAAAATCGTTCCAAATACATATAAAAACTATAATTAGAAATTTAAAATTCATAAATAACACGTAATAAATTGTCACCAATCTTATTCTTCTGTATCCATTAGCAGAAGAAACCAACTAAACGCTCCCGCAATAATAGAATAACTCGATTGAATAATTTCTATTTGCAAATATACAAACACTATATGTAAAACACTAAATCTTCAAAAAAAAAAACACTTGTGCATATCTCCCGCGTAGATGGCTGATCTTATGAAAGATTGGCCGCTGCGCTGTGATCGTATCGGCCAGGAGAATATTATTATTATTTATTAGAAAAATACGCTGAAAATATTATATCTTACGCTTTATAGAAATCGGTATCTTGAGGACAAGTTACCGACTTTTTTATATTTTTTTTTTATTCTCAAGAGAATGATAGTACAATGATTTTTAATTGAATTATACAAAACATAGGTATATCCAGATACTCAGCCAGTAGTAACACATATCCACAGTCTTCGTATTTAAATAATAGTTTCCCACCCATCACATTACCTAGCAAATACGAAAATATTATATTATTATGTTGGAAAGTGTAATATAAATATATACATCCCTCTTGTATATTCGCCGGAGATAAACAATTGCTGTGTCACCATGTTACAAGGCGACTTTCACGCCGACTCTGTCGACTCTGCCATTTTTTAGAGCTAGGATGAAATATTTTCTCTTCATTTAGTTATGAAATATGGAGTTGGTTGCCACTTTATGTCAGAGAAGAATATTGGATAGCTACTTGACAACTTGACCCGGTCAGTGGGTCTATTACGGGTTTTAATAGTTAAGTCAGTTTCTTCAGTTTTAAAGTGATTGTTATTGTGGGGAAACTCTACACATATAAACAGGGCATTCATAGCCCAAAAAAAATGTATTAGAGCAATTAGTTGGTCCTTTAGAGTCGTCCATTGAGTACGGCGGCGACTCCGAGGAGGACGGCGGCGGGGTTGCGACCCCCGTCCCCGTGAGCACCGTTACTGGTTCCCGGGGGGCTACAATGCGCCCCCGGTGGCGGGCTCAAAGGCAAGGCACTGAGGGGCCCCTGGTGCAGATCCCACCAGAGAGCCCTGGGGTCTCCCCTCTCATGTACCGATGCGACAGCCGCGGGGGTTTTAGTGGGTAAGAATTCCACATACGCCGGTCGAGCCCCACAGCTACCGGGATCTTTGGAAGATTTTTAGAAAACTATAGGTGCTTACTTTGGTATCCTTATATACGGGGTGTAAGGGACATCGTACCGAAAACCGATACCAGTGATCCAGTAAATGATTCTGAATAGTGATAATTCTAGTGTTGAAATTTTTCATCGGCTTTATCATGAATTTCCCAAAAATAAAAACGCCGCTTTTTTAAATTAAATTAGGATAACATCATTATTGGTATCACACATAAAGCCTAATTACAATTTAAAAACATCAGCAGCCGAAAAGTCCACTGCTAAACAAAGGACTCTCCCTTAGAAGAGAGGGGTTGCCATAATATCCACGTTTGGCAGGCGGCTTGATTGAAATTAGCAATGTAATTTGAAAAATAAATATTATTCATTAGCTACATGCTCAAAAATTAACAAATTAGTCATTTGTCATTTTCCATATAAATGGTTTCTGCAATGTTGTAACGGACAATATGAGTAATCTTATAAAAAAGTTTTCGGTACGTAGTCCCTTAGACCCTGTATAGTTGGAATTGGAATGTTTGTTAGAAATTATCCACTGTTTTATCCTAAGGTTAGTGAGGATTCAAAGTATATACAAAGAGATCCAACATAATTAAGAATGGATATGTAAAAGCGCTTTCCATAAAAAAAAAACTCACGTATGACTTTTAAAGTATACAATCATATACCAAGGACACGAGAGCTCCCCCATAATGAGATTAAAACTAAAGTTAAAGTCTTGATTAGTGGAAAATTGCTTTTATACGTTGAATGATTTCCTAGAATTCAAAACATAAATTATTTTAGAAAAATATGTCTTAGATTTGATAGATTGATAAGAACCTACAATTTACATTTACATGCTAAATAAAGTAAGAGAAACATGTCGAACTAAATGTGTATATACCACCTGTAATAACGATGTTTCTGGCAAATAAATATTCTATTCATAATCTTTTCTATTTCATACATTTCACACAAGCGCCCCTAGCGGTAATTATTAAAAAGTTGTAAAATATACGGGAGTAAACTGACAGTGATGGCGCTCGTTAGTACTAGAGCCGCAGGTTGTGGTGTCGACTACATTCCGTTTTTTAGTTCACGATTTAGACGACTATGTAAACATAATTTCAGTAGATCCCTCAATGTTGAAGATAGTGAATGTCCGTTTAGTTCGTGACTGTCTATTTGATGCTTCAGTTTTGTGTAATGTATGGATTTAACCGCAACGTAAGATTGCTGACATTTGCGTTATAGTTTGTACTTACATAACATATATTTTAATCATAAAATATTAATTAAAGAATTGATACTGACACGAGCTAGACGTCTCTTATTTATCTCCGCCATCCACCGATCATTACCCATAATACATGGAGACACAGCCAGGATAAAAAAAGTAAAGAAATTCATAAAGTAAGTTCTCTCCAACGGCTGAGCTGCGGTCTTCTGTTTAGCCAGCAGTAAACGTATATCGGCTGCTAATGATAATTAATGATGATGACTAAAGGTAGATTAGTATAACAGTCAGTTCGCCATTGAGTCGGAATGCGATAGCGAATACGTATTTTAACAGCATTAAGCTCGACGTAGTATTCAAGGCTGGCTCGTCGTTGAGCTCGTCGTAAGACACTAACTATAATAGTGTAGTGTACGTTAGAATGGCATAGCTGTTCATGGACTGGTATGGTATCTTAGAAGAAATGGAAAAAACTAGCAGTAGCACCCTCATGCGGCGTGATTTGCAACTTTTCTCTGTTCGTCTTACTTTAGAAATGATAGTACATCAGCATTATGCAACGGTTATCATAAGACTTATAGCGGTCTGTGGTATCGGGAAGAAGGTTGGGATTAAATTAATACGAGTCCTCAGGGGCGCGGGTTCGAATCCCAGCCCGTATGAAACCTTTTTTATTTTTTATTGTATGCCTCTATTACATATTATGTATATACTATTGACGTCCGCGTGCTTTATATCGGATAATACATTGATTTAGCTATTTTTTTTATTAAAAGTGCCCGAGGCTATTCAGAGTTTCATAACACACCGCTGGAGGCGCTAGTGTTGGGGGGCACGTTAGACGTGGAAGTTACCTATCTATTTCTAAGTAATATACTCTTATCTATGTTCACAGACAGTTGAACCGCCGCTGTTCATAGCTTTAAAGCCTTTCGAGCCCAATTGTTTCTTCAGCTACAGTGGGTTTACATTGAGTAAAAAACGGCGCATAGCATCAGGTTTCGCGTGAAATACGCTTGTTCATTTCCTAAGTCTGAAATGGAACGTTTCGAATGTTTGCCCCAAACTATTTCAATTAGTTTCCTGTCAATACATAAAGTTTCACCTGAACCATAGAGAAGTTGCGCGCATTGGAAATTAAATTGCGTTTCAGAAAGCTATTTTAATTATTAGTGTAAAATGTAATTACAATATTTTTACTCATTCGGAATGAATTACATTTTACAGCATACGACTCCACCTATGTATAGCTTGTGGAATACCAATATAAAGTACTATGAGGCGCTCGTAGCTAGTTGTAACCACTGTTCGGTAAACGATCAGTTGGGTAAGCAACGTCAGGCAAGGTCAGTCCTTAGATGGGTGACTGTTTAGTGGCATTTGAACTGAGCGTATCCGTGCTTCGGAGGGCACGTTAAAAGTCGGTCCCGGCTATTGTCATTCAGACAGCAGTCGTTAAGCTAAGTCAGAGGCCTAAGGGCAGCTTGAAAACTGTCTACAGGTAGGCCACTAACCATACGACAAAAAAAATTAAGTACTATAGATAATTATTTTCCAGACTTTGAAATTAAACTACTTTTACGGATTTTATCGCGGTTTATTTATTGATTTTACTATCCCGACGTTTCGAATGCTTTGCAGCACCCATGGTCACGGAAGGACTGAGATGTTGAACGTCCTTATAAAAAACGTTAAAATCCGTAAAAGTAGTTTAATTTCAATGTGTAATATTCCCGTAAGTAAAAGACAACATTATGTTTCCAGACTTTACTAGATATTACTATTACGGGCCCGGTTCCATTTCCCACCAAGTCTGTTATATATAAATTTAGGTATTTCTTTAAAAAAGAATATCTAAATATTAGTATCAGTTTTCTGGTTTCTGATTTCTATAGTACAGGCTATGCCTAGTTTGGGATCAGATGACCGTGTGTAGATTGTCCCAGAACATTATTATTTCACACCTACTCTATTTACTACTTCTACTATTTGTACTGGGGATAATTAACAATATTTTTTAACAAAATAAATAAATATTTATTAACAAAATTAACTTATTTTATATTGGATAACAAAATTAACTTAATTTATATCGGAAAATATTGTACGTCCTCCCGTGACCATGGGTACTGCAATGATTTCAACACGTAGGGAAAGTAAAAGTAGTTTCATTTCAATTATCTGCGTAAATAAAAAACAACATTATGTGAACATTGTATGTCTCCATAAAATACCTAACATACTTTCTACATCGCGTAATTAATTTCAAGCTCGATTCATTTATTATTCCAACATTGAGTATTCAATCGAAACTCGCACGCTCCCGACGATCGACTGATATTTCGAATAAGAATTCAGTATGCAAACCCAGCAATTTGAGGCGAATGTGAGTAATTTATCACATAGGAAAACTCACGTAAGCTGTGGTAAATGAGTCTATATAAATTCCACGCACTGGATAACTAAGTGTTGGTAACACATTGGAAATACCTAGGTATACCTAGTCCAATTCGTTAACCTAATTTTTAGAGTTCCGAAGATCGAAATGCGAGTCGGACTTGCGCGTTGAGGCTTCCGTATAAAGATTTGTTACAATTCATCTAACACCACAGATAGAAAAAAGTTCAAACCACATAACTAAGCCTAGGGACATCGTTTTATTTTTCCTGTTTTTTTTTATGTTTTTTTTAGTCATGGGATACTCATCCCAACTTACCTGTCCGGTATTTGTGGTATAGTATACGGGTATGCGACCACGGCTTCCCTAGCTATTACTGTACCATCCCTTGCCCTCCTGGGTGGTAATATCCTACATTTCCTATTTCCTTTCTTTTTTACACCACCTATCCTTCCCTTTCCCTTGTTATTCGTGAGAACGCAATCGTTGGTCATAAATAATTTAACTAACCAAAATGGCGGCGATGTGGTTCGCCACCCATCACGTCTCGTTTCTCACGGGGCACAGTGTTTTTTTTACCCCAAAAAAGTGACATCGTTATTTTATTCATGAAATCTACAGAGCTATCCATTTTGAATGCTAGAGTAGAACACCCGGATATTAATTCGACTTAGATTCTCCAAAAAAAATTGTTAAAGATTTTCTGACCTTGAGCTCGAAAATTGTAAAAAAATGTATATAAAAATAACCGTACACAAATGATGGTTTAATTCGACAAGGGCTTATGAAGCAAATCTGGGCGCATATTAAACCGTCTTTATTTCAGTATAAAAGCAGATATTAACGATACTATCGGGATTTTTCATGTTTTTGGTTATGATTTTTTTCTGACTCTTCTAGGCTGAAGTAGAAGGTCGGTCTAGGACAGAAAGATGCCTTTAGCTAAGCCCAATAACGCATAAAAATACGACCTCCAAACATCGCGTAGGTTTTGAGAAATATTTTTTTTTGTTCCGAGGTCAATCTTGGGCAATTAGGGTTGTCAAAAAGGTCATAGCTAAAAAAGGTGTCAAGTAACTTCGAAAATGGGGTAAGTAATATTCGATATAATTACAAAATCTTTGATATAGGTATCACTCAAACGACATACATCGTCGTCTATTTAGTCTAATATGCTAAAAACAAAATAATAATAACTTCTATCATAGTTAGTATTACCTGAAGAGTAGATATACCAAGTAAGTGATTACCCTTGCCAAGATAACTCGACGGAGCCCCACGAAGCGGGGCTCCTATTTCTGGGTGATCATAAAAAAATTGCATGAAGGCTAAGGGCCTTTCTAAGGGACTAACTTGTTAATTTTTGAGCATGTAATTAATAAGTGCGGAATAATATTTATTTTTCAAATTACATTGCTAATTTTAATCAAGCCGCCTGCCAAGCGTGGAGATTATGGCAACCTCTCCCTTCTAAGGGACCTTTGTTCAGCAGTAGACATTTCGGCTGCTGATTATTGCTAACTTTGCACAAATATGTTTTTTTTTTGTTTTTTTTTTTTGTTTTTAAATTGAAATTAGGCTTTATTATTATACCAATAATGATGTTATCCTAATTTTATTAAAAAAAGTGGCTTTTTTTTTGGAAATTCATGAAAAAGTCGATGAAAATTTTCAACACTAGAATGTTCAGAATCATGTACTGGATCCCTGATATCGGTTTTCGGTACGATGTCCCTTACACCACAAAATATAGAGAGTACAGAAGGCAAGCTTCATACAATGGGCGCTCGAGTAACGCACACATAGACAGCGCTCACGGACACGAATTCTTGGTTTATCCCAGTCTAATGCGAACGCGGTTGCTATCCGCCTCAGACAAGCGTCGTACGCATCTTGTGATATTTTTTGAGCAAAGATGGAGTATGAATAATATAATTCATAGATTATATTGTTACTAACATGTTATTATTATGATTATTATTTATTACTGATTGTTATTAATATTATAATTGTATGAATTATGGATCATTATCTGAAATAAATAGTATTATTATTATTAAATAAGATGGTTATTGCACCTGTTCAGTAAATGGATGCTTAAATTCTATTTTATACGCGGTGAATTGTCGTTTTTTAAGCTACGAGTTGTTTCACAGAGGTAAATAGGTATTTGCTTGTATTATAACTAGCTTGTATTTTTAACCCCCGACCAAAAGCGAGGGGTGTTACTGGTTTGATGTCCGGAAGTCTGTCTGTCTATCTGTCGGTCTGTATGTCTGTCTGTGGATCTGATGATGGAGCAGGAGGATGGCCACGGGAACTCTGCACCAATAAACGTAGACCCACAGAATTTGGGCTCGTTGGGTAGGTCTCGACGAGTAGTTACTTGAAAAATAGTAATCAAGGTCTGATGATGGAGCAGGAAGGTAGTCACGTTATCTCTGCACCACTAAATGTAGATCCACCATGTTTAAGCTCGTTGGGTAGTTCTCGACGAGTAGTTGTTACAAAAATGGTGATCAGGGTCTGATGATGGAGCAGGAAGGTGGTCACGGAAACTCTGCACCAATAAACGTAGACCCACGGAATTTGGGCCCGTTGGGTAGGTCTCGAAATACGAATGTCAATACGAAACGATAGTACAACACGTACACGTCTTAACAACGAGACGTCGAAAGTGTAATAAATTTGAAAGTCAAATCAAACTACTATTACGGATTATATCGCGGTTTATTTAGATTTTACTATCCCGACGTTTCGAATTCTTTGCAGCATGAGGACATGGTCCTCCCGCGATATAATCGGTAAAAGTAGTTTGATTTGATTTCAATGTGTAATATTCGCGTAAGTAAAAGACAACATTAAATTTGAAAGTGTTAAAAATTTAACTATTTTAGTAATTAACGTTTTTTTTTTCCGTTCTTCCTGTTTTATTATCACCAATCAATTAAACAACGAGGATACGAGTGCCACTACCACGATAGTTTTTTCGCATAAGCCAGAGTTGACAACCCGAACGCAACCGCCGAACGTAGGTATGAAAAGTGAGGTACATACATGAGCTTGCCTTCTGTACTATAGAACTAATGTTTTCGATTAGATAAACATTATAATATCCAAATAACATTATACGAAATAAGTTTTAGAATATATAAATGTGATTTATTAAGAAATTATATCAACAGTTGTTATATCTCATGTTTATTATATCTTGTGAACGTTATTGAAATGAAAACAGACCAAAGAACTTTATATGAAATGGGACGCCTTTGAAAATGGTAGATCTTCTCGGGATGCAGTTTTTAAATTTTGCGCAAAAACATTCGTAGATATGCAATCTGGTTGGTCCTTCTGCATTTTGCGGATACTTCTGATGGCTGTGAAACACCAGCTGTGGCGCAGTCTACAGCTTCGTTTGCTACTTGTGTACCAACATGAGGGTTGGCACACTCATGCCTCCTAGCAGTAAGCTCTCCAGTCGCGGCTCGGACGGACATCCCCCTGCAGTTTGGGTAAGCCCCTGCTGAGGCAAAGCAGTGCAATGGGTCTGTAACGGCTCCATGGTGCCTCATCCCCTTTCTTCCGGACCATGTGCGCTGGGTTTTAGCAAAAGCCTATCGAGAGTGGACTGCTTCCCGCACCACACATAATCCGTCATTAGAAAATGTTACAGTCAAACGAACGTTATTACAATACAACCGAAATATTCATAAAATACCAAAAATACAACAAATACGCAGTAATCCACTTTATGCAGATTTATTTTGATTCATTCTGTAGGTTGAATCTGGCTGTTGATAAAGATAATGATAATGGTGTTGTATCGAAATAATATTTTTTTCAACAGACTTGCTCGTAAAGTGAGCCTTATTACATCGTTTTTGGGGCCATAAACCTAGCTATAAGACACGCGTGCGTAATTACGACATTACCGCACTAGTGCGAGATAGAATTATCCCTATAAAGTTAAATTAGTACCTTACTGCAAGTTCTATGCGAGTAAACAGAGCATTCTTAATTTAACCGGGTGATATATTTTTTTTAAACCACGAAGAGAGAGAGAGAAACCACGATTTTCAGAGGCACAAACCGCCTTTGAAAATCCATATACATTTTTGGAATAAATAAATATTTTCGTCCTTAATTAAGTCAAATGAACTTTTATTTTCATCTAATTATTCATAATTCATCATAATTTATATACGAACTATTAAAATATTAGCATTTTATCACTTAAGATTATAATTTTGAAGTGGGCTGTATGTTCACTCACCTTGAATTGGGCAAGTGAAAAAAAAACGCGTGCGCCAAATACCATAGGTACATATCAATCAATCAATCAATCATTTATTGTTCACAAATATGGGTATTATACAGATAATATATATTAAAAAGTCTCTCCATATTTTGCCAAAAAAGAAAGCATGCAAACACTACAACATAGTTAAGGGAATCACAAAAATTGCATATTATTCACTGGTCTGCTAAAAAATCGGACACTTCGTAGTAACATTTATCTACTAAATATTTTTTTAAATTCTTTTTAAATAAGTTTAATTCAAGGTCTTTAATTTCTTTCGGAATCTTATTGTATATCTTAGGCGCAATGCAATAAATACTTTTATGTAAAAGAGCTGTCCGAGACGATCTTAGACATGATGTGTTATTATTTCGTCTATTCCTATCGCAGATATCATTTTATCGTGTAAATAATTTTTGATTCATTTTTACAAAAACTGTTGTTTCAAATATATATAGAGAAGGTAAAGTTAAAATTTGGTATTTAATGAAGAATGATTTACATGAGTCAGTACATTGTAGATTACACATGGATTTAATGCACCTTTTTTGCATTTTGAAAATAATGTCCCTATTTGTTGAAAACCCCCAGAAAATTACACCAAATCTTAAAACAGACTAATTTTCATATTTTGTTTTTATCGTATTTGTCGCTGTGTGTGTACTTAGTAAGTTATTTTGATTTTTCCTCGCAACTGTGTTAAGAAACGTAGCATGAAACACGTGAGCTCTGCTCATTCGCTTCGTTTCGTTTTATTATTATCTACCCAAGTTACCATACTCCTCTACGGAATGATTAAACATTATAATATTTTTCATGTTCTCAATGGAAAGTGTTAAGTGCAAAGGTCAATTGCAGTGGCAGCCCTAACGAGTTTTTTTAAAATTCATTTTCTCAAAACCTACGCGTTGTTTGAAGGTGGTATTTTTATGGGTTATTGGGCTTGGCTAAAGACATCTTTCTGTCCTAGACCGACCTTCTACTTCAGCCTAGAAGAGTCAGAAAAAAATCATAACCAAAAACATGAAAAATCCCGATAGTATCGTTAATATCTGCTTTTATACTGAAATAAAGACGGTTTAATATGCGCCCAGATTTGCTTCATAAGCCCTTGTCGAATTAAACTATCATTTGTGTACGGTTATTATTTTATATATTTTTTTACAATTTTCGAGCACAAGGTCAAAAAATCTTAAAAAAAAAATTTTAGACAATCTATGGCGAATTAATATCCGGGTGTTCTACTCTAGCATTCAAAATGGAAAGCTCTGTAGATTTCATGAATAAAATAACGATGTCACTTTTTTGGGGTAAAAAAAACACTGGGGGGCGAAAAGCGGCCCATGGGCTCTGCTTACCCCTACGGGAAAAAGGCGTGACTATATGTATGTAATGTAAAAATGTACATAAACATTTGTTATCCTTAATTAACCCATTAACGCCCAAAATAAAACTGCTATTAAAAATTATATTTTTATAATATTTATTGTATCATTATAAAGTAAATAAAAGGTATATAAGCAAAAAATTAAAAAAAATTATCCAACGCAGAAATTATAAGGGTGTACCTGGACGAGTACAACGGGCGGATTAAGAATATAATTGCCTAAAGCAAAGTAGTTCAACACATAGAATTTTCCTGCAAAGTTCGCAACGCCAACCAACGCGATTGTAAGGAATAACACATTGCAACTAATAATTGTTAATGCGCTCGGGATTGTGACCAGCATGAGATACTCCCTTGGGTTTTGAGCAAGTATAGGTAAAAATAGCAACCTCCAAGGTTCTTCCGTTGAGTGACGTAGGAGGCGACAAAAGTAGAACCAGAACACGGACAGCAGTGTCTTCTGTTGAAATATCTATCTTCACGTATACTGCGATCCCCAATGCTTCGGCAACATTCCCCATATCTACCTCCCCCCACCCCCCATCATAATTGAGGCAGACTGACGTTATCTTTTCGAAGTTGGTCACGAATGCATTGGACGTGTGAGCTCTTGGGGTTAAGTAGTCTCACTTTGAAATTTCGACGACCCATTTTCGGCCTCTATATTATCGGAAAATAAATAAAGTTTTTTTTTTAAATTTGCGATGAGATTAGGGTAATCTAGATTTAAAGCCAAAGTTCAAATCAATAGCATTAACAGTTGCTGAAATCGATTGGTGTGGAAGACGGACAAACAGACCAGCCGAAGTCGTATCATAAGGGTTCAGTTCCGTTTTTACCTTTTAAGTACGGAACCCTAATTGTAAATTTTATAAAGTATAGATAATACAAAGATATATTTATAAAATAACTCTATTCCAAAGATCCCCAGGAGCTGTGGGGCTCGACCGGGGTATGTGGGATTCTTACCACTAAAACCCCCGCGGCTGTTGCATCGGCACATGAGAGGGGGGACCCCAGGGCTCTCCGGTGGGATCTGCACCAGGGGCCCCTCGGTGCCTTGCCTTTGAGCCCGCCGCCGGGGGGCGCATTGTAGACCCCCGGGAACTAGTCACGGTGCTCACGGGGACGGGGGTCGCAACCCCGCCGCCGTCCTCGGAGTCGCCGCCGTACTCAATGGACGTTCAAAGGGCCCACACCCCGAAAAGTGCTTTGCTTACCTTAAACCATGCCATAGTTGAGTCGTCATACAGCACCACCCATTCTTCTGACCATGAGTTCCATAAATATTTACCTGAAAACATATTTGTAGTTAAAAATAATATAATTTTCGGGAGAAACGCCGCCAGTCTTTTAGGTATTTCCCTCCCAGTGCGGCGACAACTTAGAGGAAGTTTTTTTACTTAGTTTAAGTATATTTGTAAACTAGCTGACCCGCGCAGCTCCGCCCGCGCTTTAATTACATTTTGCTCCCCTTTTCTCCCTACTCCCTTGATTTATCTCTCTCCATCTCTCTCTCTTATAATAAAAATCTAATTCTATGCTATTTCTCTCCCCTCCCGCTTCGGTCCCCGTCACACTTCCCCTCTTCCTCTGCCCGTTGTCCTCTCTGAACCCTCTCCCTCCTCTCTCTTCTCCCAACTTGCTCCCTCTCACTACCCCCCCCCCCCCCCCCCTTGCTACACCTAACTCCTCCGATCACTCACTCCATCACCCACCCCTCTCCCTCTCTTGCACCCTCCTCTCGTTCTATATACTTCTACTACGTATCAGCGGCATAAAATATACTTTATAACCTATTATCAGACCTACCCGCAAAATTTCATACATATCGGTTCTCCCGACTCTCGTGCACGTAACTCAGAGGTTCTCAGATTTTGTTGTGCAAGGCGTTGTGAACGTTCAGGTAAAGATTCTCCCATACGACGTATTCTTGCTGCCCGTGCTTGAGAACTATGTTTAGAAAGTTGAGACCTGGCTCTCTTAGGCATTTTCAAATGTTTAAGAAAATGCTAACAGCGTGTAATATTCTAGCGCTGAAAAGAACTGTTGTTTAGCCCTGAAAAGAACTGTTGTTTAGCCCTGAAAATAACTGTTGTTTAGCCCTGAAAAGAACTGTTGGTTAGCCCTGAAAAGAACTGTTTGTTACCCCTGAAAAAATCTGTTGGTTAGCCCTAAAAAGAACTGTTGATTAGCTCTGAGAAGAACTTTTGCGTAGGTGTAGTTTTAAGAAAGAAATCTAAAAAAAATCGAGAGGGAGCCGACCTCGCGTCTGAGCCGCGCCGGGGAGTTTAGATCTATGAGTAAGGTACCCTTACTCATAGATCTAAACTCCCCTCCCGCATGCGCACCCCCGCCTTGGTGACGCTCACTTCGCAACGGGCCGTGCAACAGAAATCGTAATATTTTAATTTCGCCATAACTTCAAAACCAAATGTCCAATTTTAATCATTCAAAGACCAAATATTATCTACATAAACTGTACTTAATTATGAAATAATTTATTTTGATAAGGATTAATGGCATGAGTACAATAAATGCGTTTAAATGTAGTCCAAACTAAATTCAAGATTTTTAGATAAAAAAATGGTTGTTGGGTCTCGACATAGACAGTGTGCCGCGGATTTTTTTGTAGATATTTATAAGATCTACAATTAATTAGAACATTTTATGGTTCTATCTTTTATAGTTTAGGCAGCGTACGCAAAATAAGTAACTTTTCTGGTTGATTTTTTACACCTTGTGTCCGAAAAGACCCAAATATCTTACGGAACCCTATTTTTTTCCAAAATAAAATTTAGCCTATGTTACTCGTGGATAATGTAGCTTTCGAATGGTGAAAGAATTTTTAAAAACGGTCCTGTAGTTTTTGAGCCTATTCATTACAACCAAACAAACAAAGTTTTCCTCTTTATAATATTAGTGTAGATTAATATCTACATTTATAGTTTATCTACACTAATGTGTAGATAAACTATAAATGCATATTTAGTTAATACATATGTAAAAAAAACTTTTATAGAAAAAAAATTGAGTATTTTTTGGAATCAAAATTAACAAAACTAAACATTTACAGTGAATCGATAAGTTTCATTAGGACTCTCTAGTTGTAGGTAAAAATATGTAAAACTGATAATTATTTTTTAACGAAACTGATATTATTAGCTAAGTTATAAATCTTTACTATAATACACACACACTAACTAACTAACTAACTATAATACACACACTACACTTGTGATATTTTTTTGTATTGACACATAGAAACAAACTATTTTTACGAATAAAACGCGGTTTGAATCTATCTCTTCTCAAGTAAAGATATTTCTTTTGACTATTTCGGAGTTATTTCTTTTGACTCCTTTTTTTAAGTTAAAATAAAAACTTCGAGAAACTCTCATGAATGAAAACCTCAACACAATCAGCAAAACATTTATTTTATTCCAAGAAACATGTGTTACATGACAAGACATGAAATAAAAAATGTAACGTCACCTGAACCTAGACCGATCCACCAATAGTTCAATAGTTCATGAAAACGAAGTGAACGATTCTTCATGTGCTATTAACCTCATTGATTCCCCATTGTTTGCGTCCTCGGGCTACTTTTATTTGGGGCACAATAAAAACATGAATTACATTACAGTTCACACTACAGGGGCACTTGAAATAAAACCACGCAAAGTGCCGTAGAACGAGAACTAAGGTCCGACTTTCACTGTGACGTTGAAAACATTCTGAACGTTTTTCGTTTTTGTAACCCTACGATAAGTAGATTTTGGGACAAGCTTTAGGGTGCCAGAATAAATGTTTATACAACTTATAGCTGACTATCTCTCATTCCGAGATTCTTGCCCTCTAATTTTCCTGGACTATAAGCACTTAATTGTCTTTGGATAAGTACTTACGTTTATAGCGCAACATATAACCGCCTTTGATTTGTGTAGCTCCATGTTCTGAAACAAAAAATGGAATATTGTAAATAAAAAAAAAACAATTGAATTAAACAAATAAGAACACTACAATAAATGTTCTAAATTTGGCCTATGTGGTAGAAAAACAAAAGTCCTGGCAGCATTCCCCCTTAATAGCAGGCAACAAAGAGTGAGTACATTACCTATCTTTTAGTTAAAGATCTAAATTACATATGGACATATCATCATCAGCCCACATCAGTCCACTGCTGGACATAGGTCTCCCCCAACCCACGCCACTGAGCCCGATCTTCGGCTCTCCTCATCCAGTTTCTGCCAACCGCTCTGCGAATATCGTCGCTCCACCTGGTCACAAGTCACAAGGGCGGCCTACACTACGCTTCCCGATTCGCGGTCTCCACTCCAGAACCAGTTTACCCCAACGGTCTTCGTTTCTTCGGCAAATATGACCAGCCCACTGCCACTTCAGCTGGCTAATCCTTTGAGCTATGTCGGTCACTTTGGTTCTCTATATATGGACATGATGATGATGGGCCCCATGAACCTAGGAAATTAAATTAAAACTAAAGATTCTACTATAATAGTAACGATTATTATTATTTTTATTCTACTTTTTGACAAAGAAACGCAACACGTTAGCCTGATAGAAAGCGAAACGTCTGCCTATAAACAGATGTACCTACAGTAGCATTGCCCACAGCACTGCCGCTCGTTTCCCGAAACTTTTGTTAGGTATTAAGCATACACGTACTAAAAAAGAACGTCTATGGTATTAAGATTCTTGTTTCCGGCAATGTTGTTCTATATAAGTACATAGAAAGATTTGTATGTATATATTACACAAACGACTCCCCCTAACCATGGACACGCCGCACCATTATAACATCAAAAAAGTAATTAACGAATAAGCCGCGGTAAGCCCCGGAATATTACTTTTATTAAAACGTTCTCACATAAAAAATAAGGAGCCATTATGTTTAGTCCTTCCCCGCCTTGCCTAAGCCGTGTTGAAAAAACAATTAGCAAACCGCGAACCAAAAACAAATAGAACATTAAAATGTGTATACAAAATAACCTTTAAGGATATTACAAAAGCAGTACTTGTAAACAGGAACATTTCTCTCCGTAAGGGGGCGCGGGTGCCGCGATACGAATAGCCAATATAATACCGGCGATTTCAAACCGAACCGATTCTCTCACTTGACGGGATTTGCAACAATTAGGCTGCCTGTCCACCGGAGCGGAGCGAGGCAGTGGAGCGGAGAAACGGAGAAATGTTAACCAATAAGATTGCACAAAATCTCCGCTCCTCTTTTTTGTGCAATCTTATTGGTTAATATTTCTCCGTTTCTCCGCTCCACTGCCTCGCTCCGCTCCGGTGGACAGGCAGCCTTAAATAGGCCTACCGCTGCTCGTAGTTACGTCATCATGCTAATTTCTGTCATATTTTGCTTTCCTCGTAGAAGCTCTATTGTGTTATTTCCATAGATTTCGTTTTTCACTACAAGTTATTTCAGGCTAAAATGTAACTCAGTGTCAATATCAATATTGACTAAAAAGTTTTTTTACGTGACATCAACCACCCTTATATGGGGATCCAAACTTAGATCCAAGTTTCAGGATACTTAGTTGATACTATGAGTACAGATTATTCGAATCGTGTAAATACTTTTCATGCAATATCGATGCGAGATGAAAGTATAACAAAATATAATATAGTGTCAAATAATGTGACATTATTATTTAAATTAAGACTAAGATTTCTCTGATTTACTTCATTTCTCTGATGTAATTCATATCTCTTGAAAAGTTGCCATTGTTGCCTGACGGAGGAGGAAGGAGGGTGAAGGATATAATATAAATATGTCTCTTGATGTAATATTATGTACATACTTATATGTAATATTATGTACGACTTATAATATATCTTTAGATTCGCCTTAGTTGTGGAAGTAGTAGTAAGTGTTGTTGCTGATTTCTGTCAGCCAGGGTCTACAGTGGTCACCAGCGAAGACACCGAGGACCCTCAGCGAGTCCCGGGAGAACTTTAAATTGTCCAACAGTCCAACATAAATAAAGAAAGAAAAACATTTATTCAGCGACATCTTAATCTAACTAATATATTACACTTACTTTTATTTTAACAATGCCGCTGAAAGGTTATTCACTCAGCATGTATTAAGTAAAAAAGTCACATCATACATAGTGGGTAAGGATATAATATCGTCAGTAACTTCTACCTATTTGTTTTTGGTATTGTGTTACCAACGGGCTCTGACATTGACCGCTCGCCATGATTTCCTTTGAGGATACGCAGACACGTACCTAACTAAAATATGTAACTTCGTTACCTGAGGCCTACCGAATGGCTACAACATATCTACATCCTGTCGTGAAAACAACGAACTACGAGTTGTATTATGTAGCTTAATGAATGTTATGTTGACTTTATTCAGTTTTTAATAAATTACTAAGTACCTAATTGCAGGAAAAACTAGTTAATATGTGAGATGTTTCAGATATTTCATTCATATTTCTACTGTTGAATGGCACTACAGGTTAATAAAAAAACACTTTTACCGCATATAATTTATTTTATTTCTAACTAGCTGACCCACGCAGCTCCGCCTGCGCTATTTTTACGTTAACTAAACTTTTAATAACAGACATTCGCATCGAACACATAACCTCCTTTTTTATAGTCGGTTAAAAACTGGGACCCACTTTTTACTTGCTCTCCGAAGCACGGACCCGTATAGTTCAAATGGCGTTAAACGGTCGGGTGACCGTTTAACGCCACGCCACGCTAGATGTGACCTTACCTAACGTTGCTTAACCCGATCGATTACAAAACCTTGATAACAACTCTTTATGAGCGTTCCCTTACTAATATGTATTAAATTATAAAGAAAAATTGATAAAATCAGAAAAAGCGTATAACCAAGTACCCATTTTGACTTTAATCCCCTCTCCCAAAAAAACCGTGCTAGATTACGGGATAAAAAGTATCCTATGTCCTAGCTCGTAGTAAGATCTCAAATCATGCCAAGTTTCATTTGAATCCATTCAGTAGTTTCGGCGTGATGCGCAGCCGTGATACAGACAGACAGACAGACAAAAATTAAAAAAAAAAATTTTCAGCCTCAGTATCGGTTATAGAATGCCCTCCAAATATAATTTTCAAAATATCTTCAATGTACAGAATTGGACCTGTTACAGTTTTATAAGTATAGATTTACTTATATCTATTTTTTATTGTTATTTTATTACTAATTTATTTCTATTTTTTATTGTTATTTTATTTCTAATTTATTTCTATTATTTAATTTCTACTTTATTTCTATTTTTTATTATTATTTTATTCCTATTTTTTTCAATAAGAGCACGTACCGCACCTTAATACCAGTCCACGCACTCACCCCACTTATCATTTTATAAAAATTGCAGACAGTTGGCGGCGATATTGGATTTATGCTAATGCTTATTTACCCATTTACCCGGGCCCACCGCCCCAGCCACTCCGGGAATATGAAACGCCGGGATATTTTCCAGGTAAACCCAACGCCGTTTGAATGAAACGTCTATAGGGAATACCGGTTGATACTGCGGACCACGATTGTTGAAAGTTTTATTTGGATGTTATGGAGATATTTTTTCGTTTGTTTTGACAATACTTTATTCGGGGAATTATTATTGAAACCAATCTAAGTTTAGCTATACTGAACTAACCTAGTTTCTGAAATATAACTTGTTAGGTGCATCTGAGAAATTGGTAAAACTATAGATAAGGATTTCTTTAAAATTGTATAGCCAATACTTGAGTTGGACGGTAAAGACAAACGTTCGCAATATAATTATAAAGAGTGAGCATTTTTGCCCGAATGCCCCAGGAAAAAGGTTATGTTTTTCGAGAGTATGTATGTATGTATCTATGTATGTATGAATGTAAGTATGTGTGTATGTCTATTTCTTTATGTCTTTTTTAAACGGCTTGATGGACTGCGAGTTATAATATGTCGTTGGATTCGTCTTAGTTAGTTGTGGGAGTGACATAGGCTATAGGTATATTTTTACATAAAAAAAATATATAGCTGCCGTTGTATTTTTTTTACTTTCATAAACATCGATATGAGTATTAAATGAAATGTCATAACGAGACGAGTTGTAATATATGTAAGTATACATGTGTATACGTTTTATGTATGTATAATGTAATTTAGGCCCATTTGGTTTGTTCGCAGTCGGGTTTTTTGTGCTTTTATAATTACTTGTTTCTTACTAATTCCTACACTTAATATTTTTATCTCATTTGTTAATAGCGCATGGGATACGGGGTAATGGGCAGGCAGACCCTGTTTTGTCATATTCAACCCTTTTTCTTTATTTATTTTTTCGCGAGGGAAACCTTCAAAAGTTCCCCTGGACTGTGGGGCTCGACCGGGGTATGTGGGATTCTTACTCACTAAAACCCCCGCGACTGTCGCATCGGCACATGAGAAGGGACACCGGGGCTCTCTGGTGGGATCTGCACCAGGACCTCTCAGTGCCTTGCCTTTGAGCCTGCCACCGGGTGGGGGGCGCATTATAGCCTCCCGGGAACCAGACACGGTGCTCAGGGGACGGGGGTCGCATCATTGTGATCTTGTAAAGAAAAACATGGTGTAGACTCAACTGGTCATTGTATGTATCACCATATTTAAGGCTACTTAAGTATATATAATTTGTAAAACTATAAACACAATTGTTTAAAGACAGCCCGCTGAGTTTATTACCGGATCTTCTCAGTAGCGGCCGCGTTACGATCCGGTGGTAGTTTGTAGAAATGATTTTTGTGTAAGTGCCTCCGTGGGGCCTATAAATAATAAAGATATTTTGACTTCGACTTTGACAAAGATTTTTTATAATGTACCTACTGTAGCAATAATTTTGATAAAGAATCCTTTTTAAGCTACTATAGCCTAATTTATTTGAAGTACAACAACAACATCAAATAGAAAATCATGAAAGCAAAATTCGAGGGCATTCCAAGAATCCACAAAGAATTAATCGATATAAAAGAAACGGAACAATTTCTCGTTAAACCTATAACGACGATAAGGTACTTGTACTTGAGATCATAAGAAGTAGGGCAAACACATCTGAAAATGGAGCAGTCCAGTTCCCGCACTCACAAATTGAATCTGCGGGCCTAAAAGGCCACTTTCAGTGACTCATAATATGAGTTACCGTTTAATTTTAATTCGTATGGCAGTTGGCAGCATCAACACCAAATTATATGAATCCGATAAATAATCAAAATCTAAAATCAAAAACCTAAAATCTGAAATCTGAATCTGGTTTGATCTAAAATGTGTTGCCATCATCATCATCAGCCGGAACACGTCCACAGCTGAACAATAAGAGTAGTTTTATTACAATGAGCTATCATAATAATTCTCATCCATTCGCACTTACTACTGTCGTTAAGATTGTATGACACTGCTGCTTGACGTCAGAATATCTGACACTGCGGTGGTACCTACCTGGACGGCTTCTTGCACAATATACAAGTAATTTTATTAAGACTGTCATAGAATAAAACGCAAAAAACTCACATTAACTTCAAATCATGTAGATACATCTAGACAAACTTGTCCCAATAAATCTCATACAAGCTATTATTAAGTACCTATTGGATCATTTGCCGTGATTTGTGCTGGTACTACGTTAAATTACTGTGTTTACTATAAACTGGTTTCGCGAAGTTTCAGGCGACCCGCATAATTCGGTTGAGTTCCATATCGGAATGTAGGTATAGTATATCGATGGGGTACATTAACGGAATAATAAGGTTAAATATTGATAAAAGTATTGAAGTATCAATATTTACGAGAATTATGTGTTACAAGTTACGATAAGTAAGTACTTATTTATTACTAGCTGACCCACGCAGCTCCGCCCGCGTTATTTTTACGTTAACTGAACTATATATCCTTCTTTTTTAAAGTCGGTTAAAAACTGGGACCCACTTTTACTTGCCCTTCAAAGCATGGAGACTTTTAGTTCAAATGGCGTTAAACGGTCACCCATCTATTTAATGGCCTTACCTAACGTTGCTTAACCTGCTCGATTGCCAAACATTGATAAAAACTGTCTATAATTGTTCCCTTACTTACCTTAATATTTATTATATTTGTAATGAAAAATTGATAAAACCAAGTACACATTTTGACGTTAGTCCCCTCTCCCAAGGGAACCGTGCCGAATGTCGGGATAAAAAGTATCCTACGTCCTACCTCGGAGTATTAACTCAAATCATGCCAAGTTTCATTTGAATCCATTCAGTAGTTTAGGCGTGATGCGCGGCCGTGATACAGACAGACAGACAGACAACAATGAAAAAAAATACAGTTTTGGCTTTAGCATCGAATAAAGAATGCCCTCTAAATATAATTTTCAAAATATCTTCAATGTACAGAAATGGACGGTTACAATTTTATTATAAGTATAGACAAGTGAAGCAATGGATAAATTTTCAGCTAAGAGGATATTATATGTCTGGTATCATCATCATCATTAGCAGCCGATAGACGTCCACTGCTGAACAAAGGCCTTAGAAGGGAGGGGTTGCCATAATCCCCACGCTTGGCAGGCTGCTTGGGGATCGCCGTATAGGTGGAAGATAAATCCAAAAGAAAGACGCTGCTGCCCGTCTTCCTGTTCTCAGTTTCTCACTTAGTCGCCTCTTACGACACCCAACGAGAGGAGATGGGGGGATGCAATTCTAACCCAGCATGCACGGGTCATCATCACCAGCCGGAAGACGTCCACTGCTGAACATATGCCTCCCCCTTAGACCGCCACAATGAACGACAATTGGCTATTTGCATCCACCGGTTACCTGCGACGCGCACAATGTCGTCTGTCCACCTAGTGGGAGGCCTGCCTACGCTGCGACTTCAACGGTTCGTGGTCGCCACTCGAGAACCTTTCTTCCCCAACGGTTATCGGTTCTTCGAGCGATGTGGCCTGCCCATTGCCACTTCAACTTGCAGATTCTGAGAGCTCTTCGGCGAATATCCACATATCGGATTCTGTCGCGCAAAGAAACTCCGAGCATAGCTCTCTCCATGGCTCGTTGTGTGACTCTGAACTTCTCTAAAAGGCCAGCCGTTAGAGACCACGGCACTGCACGGGTACCATAACCAATAATCACTTTTCGCAAAATAATCTGTTGGTTACGCAACTTTGGGCAAAGTCAGTCCATAGACGGGCCCGTTGGTCTAGTGGTCAGACACCCTGCCTGCTAACCGATGGGTCGTGGGTTCGATTCCCGCCAAGTGTCTGGGTGTTGTTTATCTATTTAAGTATGGATTTACAAAAAAAAAAGTAAATAAGTATTAGTATCAGTTGTCTGGTTTCCATAGTACAGGCTCTGCCTAGTTTAGGATCGGATGACCGTGTGTGGATTGTCCCAAGATATTATTATTATAGATGGGTGACCATTCAGTAGCATTTGAACTGAGCACCCTCGTGGGGTGTCCAGGTAAGAATAGCACCCACCCATCTCCTACCGTTGGGTGTCGTAATAGGCAACTAAGGGAAAGAATAAGATGGGCAACAGCGTCTTTCTATTGATTACCTATCACCTATACCGCTATCTACAAGACGTCTGCTATGCGTGGGGATCATGGCAATCCATGTCTTCTAAGGGGGGGGGGGGGGGCTTTGTTCAACGCCTTTCGGCTGCTGCCGAATTGGGCATCTCCACGCTACTGAGAGCTCGTAAAATGTCAGTCCCATTTGTTGTCATCTAGCCTTCAGAGCTAGCACCTAGCTCGCATAATCTCAATTGTCAATTACTATCAGTCTCTCCTTCCTCCAAGATCATCTAAGTCACATAGACTATGCGACTAAATTTCGAACCTTGTTTGAAAAATCCATTTTCCCCATTGAAAAAAATCAGAGACCGAAAAAATCAGGACCTGTTTGAAAAAAATCGAATTTTATTTTAAAAACAGAAGCTTGTTTAAAAAAATCGAAGCTTGTTCGAAATAAATTACTAGTTTAAAAAACTAAAAATACACGCTTTTATAAGGACTACTGCACTAAAAAGCAATAAATAAATTATTGAAACCGTTCTTTCTTTCTTTCTACCCCATGCTTGTAATTTATGAATTATATTTATGTGTAAAAGCGTGAAAAAATGAAAACGCGTTGCGAACTCTTTTCACCTAACAAAAGACCATGACAGATGGCTTCTCGAGCCTCATTAGCATTACAAAGGTCCAGCGAAGAGGCGATCGCAACATCCCAGCTATCATCGCGCCGCAGCCGGCTCAGGAAAGTTTCTGTCTACACCTTCATGGAAATGAGATTAGCACGTCGCCGACGAATGAGTAAACATGATAAGGGACACAACGAAGGACCGATCGTTTTTGAAACCTTTAATGTTGATGTTTATTAGTTAGTTGAACTGAGCACCCTCGTTGGTTGCAAACGTTAATGTTGATCTTAAAGTTCTGTTGCTTCAATTTTTAGAAATATCACCTTTATATACCCGGTTCCTAGATACTCTAATGCTGGACTTCTTTATCCCACCATAATATGTTGACAGGTCTATTGGTCTAGTGGTTTGACACCCAGGTCGCTATTCAGTGGGTCGTGGGTCAGATGTCCACTTGCGTCTGGGTGTTCTCTTATGATTCTTAATCGGGAAAAAATATTCCCGCTCCTCCTACCAATCGGAGTTCCGATCGGAGCACTGGGAATAACCCTTCTTTATTACTTTACTACATAGTATAATACAAAGTCGCTTCCCGCTGTCTGTATGCTTACATGTTTAAAATTACGCAACGGATTTTGATGAGGTTGATTCAAGAGGAAGATTTATACATATGTATAATACATACATACTTAATATAGTAGAAAAACACTGATAATTTTAGAGGTTTCTAATGTGATGTCGTAAATAAACACATTTTTTTTGCGCTAACATTACAAACGCTGGCTGAACCCTACGAGATAGATCAAAACAATGTACTACAGTATTGTACACCTTTAAAAGGTCTACAAAAAAGTTTGCGATGGTATATGTTTCTCTCTTAGGTATAACCCACAATAACCATTTTTATCCTTTACTTTTTATGAGAAATAATGACTTATTTACGAAGCGATTTTAAGCAATACAGCATTAATCCTTATCCAATTAATTAAGTATAGCGGGCCGCTAGTTATTTATATAAGTACTCGTATTTATTTACAAACAAAAAAGTAAATTATTTGTATCAGTTGTCTTGTCTGGTTACCATACTCGTAGTATACAGGCTCTGATAATATTGTCTTATTTACGCGAATATTACACATTGAAATCAAACTAATTTTACGGATTTTATCGCGGATTATTCTAGATTTTACTATCCCGACGTTTCGAATGACTTGCAGCACCCATGGTTATGACATTATATTTATTTATCACAGGATCCCAAGCCGGTGGTAACACCCAACTATCTTCTCTATTGATATTAGGATGTTTTTTGATTTCAATAGCCTCACGAATCATCCTAGGAAGGAATAGGTGTTCTTTTGCGGCACATACACATATACAGGCTCTGCCTAGTTTGGGAGCCACCACCACCTATTGCAGAATTATTGTCACCTTACTTTCTCGATAGAAAGTGACAGAGCTATTAACTAGGTACGTATATTGACATCTCTACCTCGTGTTAAGTAACATGATAACAATACTGCTAATAGAAATGATGGTAGGCCTCAAGATGACCGTATGCGGATTGTCCTAGAATATTATTATCCATAGGTCGCTGGTTCAGCCGGCTCGAAGGACCAAAAAAGATGTAGCAGAAAGCTATACCTTTTAATGATAAATGAATTGTCAAATTGCTAGAAACTATTCATTTGGGCAATTTAGAAGATATTGATTAAAATGATATGATAATGAGCACACGACGCGGCGCGGTTGATGTCCGGTAGTGAACTGATTTATCATTAACGTATAACTAATGCGCTTAAGGATACTGCTTATTATACAAATGTGCGGTTCCGCCGTACAATTATTATCTTATGATTCACCAAATCAAAAGTTCCTACAAAATGTAGGTAATTATTTCAAGAAAGAAATCAACCTAATAGCCAATTAACAATGATTACCTCCCCATCCCTCATCTCGCTAGAAAAAATTGAATTGAAGCTGTAAAAAGAATTCCCTAAGTAACAAGTCGACATCCCAGTAACTCGATAGCTATCTGTACGACTCTCTGTCTCCTTCGTATATGGGAATTAATTGGCCGAAGATTCTCCGCGTTTCGGCTCTAAATAGAGACGTCAGTAAAGCCGAAGCAATCCAATCTCGCCTAAACCTCCAAACGTACTTTGGGATCTTGCAAAAGTACACACATCAAAAGTGTCTAGGGATCAAGCATTTTTGGGCAAAAAAATGGGCAGAAGAACAATGGCGTTTCGTGTGCTTTTCTGATGAGTCTCGTTTTGGTATGAGACCGGATACAAGACGTATACGACACTGGAGAACCCCTGGACGCCAACAGCGATTAAAATCCTGCCAGGAAGTCCATCCTTATAGTGGTGGAACCATCATGGTATGGGCGGGTATTTGGATCGGCGGAAGAACTGAGTTGATTTGGATCAGAGGCAACCTCAACGCTCAAATTTATGCTGAGACGATTGTATCAGACGTCATCGTTCCTCTACAAGTGCAAATCGGTCCCTTATTTCAGTTAATGCATGATAATGCACGACCGCACACCGCAAGAGTTGTAAGACAGACTCTCGCCGCAGCTAACATCAATGTCCTGCCCTGGCCTGCTCAGTCGCCAGACTTGAACCCGATTGAGCATGCATGGGATATGCTACAGAGAAGAGCTCTGCCGAATATGGAGGGTATCCAGTCGCAAGAAGACCTTTTTTTGTTGTTGCAACGAACATGGGCGGCCATTCCACAGCGTGATTTGGATGAACTCATTTTGAGTATGCCAAACCGATGTTCTTGTGTTGTTAGTGTTCGCGGTAGAAACACGGATTATTAATTGTTTAAGTTACCCAATAAAATTTTAAAGAAAACTGTTATTTCAGTCTTTTTTTCGAACTTTTGTGTTAGTGGTTCAAATGTCAAAAATCCCTTTATTAGGAAAATGGCAAATTTCTTTATTAATGCAAAGGTGACTTGGTTTATCGTTACTGTGACAAACGAAAACACTTTATTTGATGAATCCTTAAAGAAAATTTTAATTAATATCAATCAGGAGAAAAGTTATTGCAAAAATATATGTTGATCCCTAGACACTTTTGATGTGTGTATAATCCCACCTAAAACAACATCTCTCCGTTATCCAGACTGTGTATTACGGCATTGTACAAAATCCATTGCGTGATTAGAACCGTCTGATTGCCTGTGGGAGTGAATTGACCAAGCGATGGACTCGCGACGAACGATATAGTGATCACAAACGACATTTTCATGGTAGGTGAGACGTTTTATATCGATCGGGCTTGTTTTATGAATGGTCGTCCCGTTTCTCTCCCCGCTATGACGATGGTTCCATCCCCCCACCCCCCAGACATAGAGGTTTAGTGATGAAACAGGGTGAGAGTTAAAGATGCGCGACTGTTACTAATTCGACGATTCGAATAATCTACAACTACTAATGTACGCATTCGACTTAAATATTAGTAATATACTAATGTTCATAGTCGAATAACCACTATTAATTAGTAATTACCTACTAACGGCGCTTGAACTAGATTGTTCGCGAGTCAGTCGACAGTTTTTGAATGAAATATGAATTAATCATTTGCCGTTCCGGTCACGGAACGAATAATGTCAGAGTGCCTATCAAATCACATATGCCTATCGAATAATGGGCGAATAATCAAAGTCGAGTAAGTATCAAATTAGTTACTAACTTCTTGAATCATTCGAATAAGTCGAATGATTTTTATATTCGAATAATTCGAATGAATTCATTCATAGTCGCGCATCTTTAGGTGAGAGTCTGGACACCACGAACCTGTATTATAACTGGACAGCGCAGTCTACTAAAGATCACGAGCCGAATGAGAGGTCCGAAAGTAGTAGTGTATCTCTGTCTAATACGGTGTCCACGCATTACTATGTGGAAGGATTCTTTTTCTCACTTCTAAGGCCTTTTGGCGGCGGATCGGGTCACAACGGGCGGTGCCACATCGGTGCTCTTGCGTGACCTCCGTCAAGAGTGTGAGGCGCACCGCATGAGACGATTTTTGCGTTCAAATCGTAATTTTGGTGACATAATACTAATTATAATTATTATTTGTATTTTATAATTGGATGGAATTTAATGGAAGTCCGCAGTCATTACATATGCTGCACTTACCACAATTAAGACAATAAATTATTTGAATTTGTGGTAATACCTAGCTATCGTTTTCTTCCGGATATCTGTATTTCATTCCACAATTCAGGTTTAGTTAACCAACGTTTGTATGGAAATCATCACCCAAGACGACCGACGCGACGCCATACATAATAATGGTCACCCTACTCTAACAGTATACCGCGACACCGGTTACTTACTACGACAATGTCGACAATCACACAACAGCTCAGTGCTGCTACCTTCATAATGATAAATTGTTACTAATATTATTGTTAATAAAAGTATTGCATGTTGTTCGTGTGCTAATTTATGATATTACATTTCATCGTCCTAGATATATTATATTTCGATGTTTTATTACACGAAAAATTTTCAAGTAAATGTAATCAACTTTTAAGAAATCTACCTAACACTACTAAAAAGAATCCTATTTTGCGTTGGCAACTTACTTGACAAGGGGGCAGACAAGAACGCACATCTACTTTTGAGCTATCTCACTCGGCTCGTTTTTCTACTTTGACTTGTGTCAACGAAAAACAAACCTTAAGAATGTAGTATAAAGTTTAAATTAGTGATATTAATATATTTATGTGATCTATCCAGTTTTTACGAAGTAAAATATAAATCCGTGCTGGACACCAATTCACTCACCTATACGTAATTTGTGACGTTATCATAAGCCAAATAATTAAACCAATCGACGAATGTTGAAATTGTATGAATGAGTGTAATTTTTGCCTTTAGGGTTGTCTAGACGAAGACCACCGGCACAGACTTTCTACGTGCCCTCCGAAGCACAGACGATCAGTTCAAATGCCAGTTACCGGGCACCCATCTAAGGACTGCCTGACGTTGCTTAACCGCCTAATCGTTTACCCAACAGTGATTACAACTATCTACTTATGGGCACCTCATATGTATAACGAATGTAATTAAAATTAGCTTTTGCTATTGTTTTAAATTCTAACACACTTCGTATTTCTTGATGCAGACGTTTCAAATACAAGTGCATATTCTAAAAGCGTAACTTGTTACTTTTTGCGTGACCTTGCGAAGTTCTCGAGATAATATAAATGGTCTCATTAGTATGAATGAAATGTTCGCCAGAGGCTGAGTTTCTAACTGCTATGGTTACGCGAGAACGATGTTTTCGTCTTGTACACTTTGAACTCAATCTCAAAAATCTTTAACGCTAGCACTTTTGAATCGTCATTTTTTAAAAGCTACCACCGGATCACAACGCGGCCTCAACTGAGAAGATCCGGCAAGAAACTCAGCGGGCTTGTCATTTTTTCACTTTTTTTTAAACATAACATGTTACAAATGAATCGACATTAGCGATAGTGTGTCCTGCCGTTCGAAACAAAAAGCAAGGGAAAAAAGAAGAAAACAATAAATTACGACAAAAATTACAATAAACTAAAAGGCCAAAGGGATAGTAGTCTGACCAGTCCCCCCAAGCAGCACCCGCGCACGAGTTGACTCGAGCAGCAGCCATCACTCCCCCTCAACCATATTAGAGGGAAGGGGGTGACCCGCCACACGAAGCCGCTTGCTTGCTTGCTAGCTTGAACCCAATGTGAATGTTAACTATATGGTTATTGTATTATACATTTCTACTAAAGGATTAAGTATTGTTTGATTTTGCCCGATGGTGCAGAGATTAAAATCCCAAGCTGTCACCCAAAAGGTCGTATGTTGGATTCCCAACTAGAACAAATATTTTTGTACATGATTTGTTGGTGGCTATTAATCGAGCCCGGTAACCATCGGAACGCACTACCACCCAATTGGATCCATTGTGCTTGCCCTAGCCCTTACTCTGTTTCTGACGCATCGAAGAGTTCCTTAAGGTACCTACACCATCCTTCGGAGTCGCTGGACGTTCGGGGTGTGGGCCCTTAGGACGTCCATTGAGTACGGTGGCGACTCCGAGGAGGACGGCGGCGAGTTTGCGACCCCCGTCCCCTTGAGCACCGTGACTGGTTCCCGGAGGGCTATACAATGCGCCCTCCGGCGGCGGGCTCAAAGGCAAGGCACTGATCCCACTGGAGAGACCTGGGTCCCCCTCTCATGTGCCGATGCGACAGCCGCGGGGGTTTTAGTGGGTAAGAATTCCACAAACCCCGGTCGAGCCCCACAGCTCCCAGGGATCTTTCGAAGATTTCCCCCGCGTCAAAAAAAAAAAAAAAACAAAAAAAAAACCTACACAACGGTTGGAGCTGTATATAATCATCTGGTGTAGGATAGGCTACTCCCAGATGGCTCAATCTACGTTTTACAAGAGCGCTGCAGCCGAGTGTGTAGCATTGACTCTTTTTCATCTTCATTGAATCTGCAAGTACCTAGGGAACTTAGCCCGTACAGAGCTCGTTGGTACCAAAATGACCCGTGAGTGCACATGACGTGTCTGCTTCTCTAGTTTGCTTGTAGCCCAGATCCACATGGGTTATTATCAACATCTATATCTATACTTATAATAAAACTGTAACAGGTCCAATTCTGTACATTGAAGATATTTTGAAAATTATATTTGGAGGGCATTCTATAACCGATACTGAGGCCGAAAATGTATTTTTCACCGACTTCAAAAAAGGAGGTTCTGTATTCGACGCGTATGTATGTAATATTGATAAAAATGCGTAATATTAATATATGTTAGTCTGTTATTAAAAGTTTAGTTAACGTAAAAATAGCGCATGCGGAGCTGCGTGGGTCAGCTAGTCTATACTTATAATAAAACTAGCAGACCCACGCAGCTCCGCCTGCGCTATTATTACGTTAACTAAACTTTTAATAACAGACATTCGCATTGAATACATAACCTCCTTTTTTATAGTCGGTTAAAAACTGGGACCCACTTTTTACTTGCTTTCCGAAGCACGGACCCGTTTAGTTCAAATGGCGTTAAATGGTCACCCATCTATTTAATGACCTTACCTAACGTTGCTTACCCCGATCGATTGCAAAACCTTGATAACAACTCTCTATGAGTGGTCCCTTACTAATATTTATTATATTATAAAGAAAAATTGATAAAATCGGACCAAGCGTATAACCAAGTACCCATTTTGACTTTAATCCCCTCTCCCAAAAGAACCGTGCTAGATTACGGGATAAAAAGTATCCTATGTCCTACCTCGTAGTAAGATCTCAAATCATGCCAAGTTTCATTTGAATCCATTCAGTAGTTTCGGCGTGATGCGCAGCCGTGATACAGACAGACAGACAGACAGACAGACAGACAAAAAATAAAAAAAATACATTTTCGGCCTCAGTATCGGTTATAGAATGCCCTCCAAATATAATTTTCAAAATATCTTCAATGTACAGAATTGGACCCGTTACAGTTTTATTATAAGTATAGACTGTAACAGGTCCAATTCTGTACATTGAAGATATTTTGAAAATTATATTTGGAGGGCATTCTATAACCGATACTGAGGCCGAAAATGTATTTTTTTTTTTTGTCTGTCTGGCTGTCTGTTTGTCTGTCTGTCTGTCTGTCTGTCTGTCTGTATCTCGGCTGAGCATCACGCTGAAACTACTGGATGGATTGAAACGAAACTTGGCATGATTTGAGTTAATACTCCGAGGTAGGACATAGGATACTTTTTATCCCGAAATTCGGCACGGTTCCCTTGGGAGAGGGGACTAAACTCAAAATGTGTAGTTGGTTATACGCTTGCTCCGATTTAACAATTTTTCATTATAATACAAATATTGTAAGGGAACACCCATAGACAGTTGTTAACAATGTTTGGAAATCGATCAGGTTAAGCAACGTTAGGTAAGGTCATTAAATAGATGGGTGACCGTTTAAAGCCATTTGAACTAAACGTCTCCGTGCTTCGGAGGGCAAGTACAAAGTGGGTCCAAGTTTTTAACCGACTTTAAAAAAGGAGGTTTTGTATTCTATGCGAATGTATATTATTGAAAGTTTAGTTAACGTAAACACAGCGCGGGCGGAGCTGCGTGGGTCAGCTAGTTTTAAAATATCTATGTATAATATTTTCATTTTTATTTTGCTTCGGTGTTTACCAAAGCCAACCAAGCGCGTGTGTTTCCATTACGGCATTTCAGAGCAGGCCATAGTCCAGTTCGGTAAGAGATGTTGCTAGTTGCTATCAATGTTGACAGATATAATTATTAGGTTTTGTGTTATGGCTGTTTTGACAACTAACCCATAAGAAAACTATACCCGGTGTTCCCTAAGCTTGGCCATTACATAACAATAAAATAACGCCAATCTTTTAGATATCCTCCCAGTGCAGGGACAGCTTTGAGGGAGCTTTCTTTTTAACGTAACTTAATCTGAATATTATATTACCCAGGGTGTCCAGGTAAGAATAGCACCCTCCCTCCTCCCCCCGTTGGGTGTCCGAAAGAGACGACTAAGGGAAAACAAGAAGATGGGCAGCAGCAACTCCCCCAAGACGCCTGCCAAGCGTGGAGATTATGGCAACCCCTCCCTTCAAAGGGCGAGGCCTTTGTTCAACAATGGATGTCTTTTGGCTGCTGATGATGATGATGATGATGATGATGAAATCTAAATATTTTGATGTTCAATGAAATATGTAGATACATAATAAGGTTTTAAAATAGCATGTGTGTACACTAGGCACAGATTGGGGTTGAGGGTTTGAACCCCCTAGCCTCTCTGTGTATGCTGATGGCGCCAACGCAGGTATGAATGATAATGAGGTCTAATTTAGTATCAACAAACACCCTGTACCAGATTTATCGCTGGCGGAATCGACCGATCTATCGTACTGGGTAAATAGTCAACAAAGTGAAATCCAAAACTTGGTAGCGGTTGCATATATTCAGAGCATGTGCTTGAATTTGCATTTAAAAGTAAGACTTGAAAAACTATACACTATGGTAAAAAAAAACATGTAGACAAATTAAAATAAGAACACTAGAGACATGAAAAAAATATTGATACTTTGTTGTATCGAGTAATTTGCTTTCGATACCGATATCTACTGTTGTAGTTGATACTTTTACTTAATGAGTACTTTTTGACATCGAACTAATCTTTAAAATTACCCTCTTAAAAATTGTTTTATAATTTATTTATTTAACTTCATGCACATAAAGTACAAGGCTGACTAACAGCCTATCTAACAGACATTTTCATAAGACTTATTTTTTGCTTATGTTTACAAGAAAGTGAAATGCACGGCTTCAAAACTATAAAAAGTCAGGGAATACGTTAAAGACTGTCGTCACTATTTGACTGACAGTTTTTGGTCATAAGATGGCCAAGAGGAGGCGAGCACTTATAGCACACTCCAGGACCACAGTCTATAAATTGTACACTGTGCCAGGACATTGACATCATGACGAAAATCAAATCAAATCTATTTTGATTTGATTTGACGAGAATTTCTGTACGCATTAGGTCCTAAGAAAAGTATTAATACTTTGAAGTATCGATAATGTTTATTCGATACTTTTACAATACCATGCCCCCCTAACACAGGCGTACTTAGATTGTGGTCTTTAATTCGAGTCGTCGTACTTATTGAAGCTAGATTCTAGTACAATTAATAGTTCGATGGCTGGCAGTATAAAGGTCAAAGTGAACGGTTACTAAGCCACTTGTACACACAGCTACTCAATAAAAAGCACAATAATAATTACAGAAATTCTGGAGGACCCTTCGCTTCGCCCGAGCCGAGACTTTTATATTTTCTTAATATTTTTATGCAAGCATACAGAGTGGAAATCGATAACTTTACTACGTTATTATACTTCTTCAGTCCTTTATATGTGCAGTTACTGCCACGTGGCGGCTAAATCCAACAAAATCAAGGGTCATATAAGGCATCGTTTACACGACAAACCGGTACCGTACTGATTGTGGTATTTGGATATTGTCATATTATAGACAAACTACAGAAATAGCATCGATATACCGCCATTGTGCTTTTTAGATTGAATGCCTATATAAGAATTAAATCTAAAAAGTACAGTGGCGCAGCGACACGGTTTAAAGGTGCCGCATTAGTGTCATATAAACAGAGCGCAGTGAAAAGCTGTCAATTGTACAGTGGTTTTTGGATATTGTGCTTGATATTGTGTCATACAACAAATAACGGAAGTGACATCGGTCTATGAGCATTAAATCTATGATGGAAAGCGTAGTGACGCTGGCCGCATCAGCGCCGTAAAAACAGAGCGCAGTGAAAAGCTGTAAATTGTACAGTGGTTTTTGGATATCGTGCTTGATATTGTGTCATACAACAAACAACGGAAGTGATATTGGACTATGAGCATTAAATCTATGATGGAAAACGTAGTGACGCTGGCCGCATCAGGGTCGTAAAAACCGAGCGCAGTGAAAAGCTGTCAATTGTACAGTGGTTTTTGGATATTGTGCTTGATATTGTGTCATACAACAAACAACGAAAGTGACATCGGTCTATGAGCATTAAATCTATGATGGAAAGCGTAGTGACGCTGGCCGCATCAGGGTCGTAAAAACAGAGCGCAGTGAAAAGCTGTCAATATTACAGTTTAGTGACTGTGTACGCATGAACCTTAAAACATCTTTATTATTATCATCTTAATAATGAGACTTGCAAGACGTTTGCCTGATGGTGGGCAAAATGCCTGATTATGGACTGCACTGTGATTTCGCTCGCCCGTGGAGCCCAGTAATTGGACTAACTACATTGCTCTTCACACGGAACACAGCGGTTTCTACACAGTAAGGCTCAATTCATACCAAGATGGCAGCGGCCGGCAGCGCACTTTCAGAGTGAAAGAATTTTAAACTTTATCTACAATACCGTAACAGACCAGTATCGCTTGAAAATTGAGATGAACTATGAATTGAGTCTAATACAGAATATCTGACGCTGTGATGATTAGTATAGAATTACTGAAGAAGTATTATTGAGGAGCTCATAGCTTAATTAGACCCGGTTATAAAAAAGTATCCTTGAGTTGTTGACAATCGTCTACGTGGGGATTATCTAATTTCAATATATTTCTAATCGCTAATGTTAGGTGTACTCGATATAGGGAGATTGTAAAACCCACCTGATAAATTCAATACCTTCGGGTCTAACAGTAGGTATCTTAATGATGAGCCGGTCCTTGCACAGGCTCATCTTGACACAGGGAAGGGAACCTACCTAAAGCTAACGTAGGGTCAATTTAATAGATCACATTTGACTTCTATCAGTTTCTTTGTTATGTCTGTTTCTTTTGTCATTATTACAATACATGTAATCGTAATTGAAAAAATTAAACAATTGTGATATAATAAATTGGCCCTACTTTAATCACTGAATGTACGACACCACAGAATCTCCCAAGACATGACAGCGCTTCCGTTCACTGGTTAAGTTTACTAATCACTTAAAATTTGCATAACTACCCGCACTTGCTAAAGCGAAGATTATCGTCGTAAAGTAATACGGTACGGCCCATCGTGGCGACAATACGCCACGATCTTTACGATGACGACACAGGAAGGGATGGCCGTAGCAATAAAATACTATTACAAGGCCGAGCAGTAAAACTGAACGAGCACTCAGCGTTTGCGGGCTCACATAATTTATTTTGAAGCTTATGGCGCGGTCCGACATTTCGGTTTACATTGTTCACAGAAAGTTGAGAGGGAAGGTAAATATTAAAGTGTTACATGTTTTGGACACGATTGAAATTATTCATTACGGAATAGAGAAAGAGATGGGTATAGAGAGAACTCGAAATTGAGCGACTGGTGAAGCACCTACACTATTTGTAGAAGATTCTGATAACGCCTTCGACGTAGCGATTACTCACTGTACTCGGCTAATGAGAGACCACCATGATGATAATTATGCCGGCACAGGACACTTTTGACGTAGGGTCTCCTTGCCTTTGTATTTAAGACTAGAATTTTCACTTCTTTCTAAGTGTGCATCAGCTTATACAGCTCATACAGGGCAACTAGTAATGATAAAACACTAACAACCTCTTTGTTCAACGAGTTTTAGTAATTAACCAGAATTTAATTCATCAGATTTTCATACATACAAACATGTAGGTACAACAAATTAACAAAATTCGAACTAAATACTCAAATGTAATACGAGTCTACAATTAAAAACTTGACGAATTGAAAAATAAGAAGTCTCAGAAAGAATACAAAAGCAGCTAAAAATTGTATACTCATTTTAATGTTGTCATTACAAGTTGGGAAGAAAGATTTTCGAGAAGTTAACAAAGACTGGAAAACACATTAGATAAACACACGAGCGATCGTCTAGATTGTAAGTAGATTTTAAGCAGTCACAAATATGTATAAATTTATAATAATTAAGTCCGATACAAGTAAACACAATGTTCAGGCGAAAAAATGATCGTCAAATAAAGCTAAGAATCATTTGAAACATCAACAAATAAGAACAAATAAAAAGCGCTTTAAAATATATCAATTTCTCTAGGAACTACAATAGCAAAGAGCAAAGACAGGGTACAGCAAGGCAATCAGATAAACTTATAGTCGGGGTTACTATAAGCCGGCGGCAAAAAAATAAAACAAATACAAATATAAACCTAGATCACCAAGCATTCTAATAAGAACATTACCATTTAGTTTAGTGTGCAGCTATAAGTATTTATTTATTAAATTCTCTCGAAACGTGAATAAGCATACCAACAGACTACTATAAAATGGCAAAATGATAAAGTGGGATTAGCCGCTCTAGAGATATTTTGAATAACATCATTTATTCATATTAAACATTGTCACAGCCGTTAAAATAAAATTGAGTTTGTTTGGAATAACTACAAATGAAAATTGAAATATCGTGTTCAGTTATATTGGCGTTGAGACACTTGTGTGTAGTCCGATAGGATTCCTGAGACCTCTGAGCATATTTTAAAATATTTCGAACAATATCTAGTAAGTGGATATTATCGACTATAGAATATACAATTATTTTTAAACCGTGCATTCTAAGACCATGAAGAAATTGATTACTTACGACGGATAATTTATTCTTATAAATATTTAAAAATACAAATTAAACTAAAAGTGTACAAACAAAATCACTACCTGAAAATGCAAAACCGAATCAAATGGCTTTCGATAAAATGTTAAGTATATACATTTACTTACAAGATTTTAAAAAAAACGGATCGCAATTTAATCGGGTCCAACAAAAATTCTAAAAGAATCGCCATACCAATGTAGCTTAATACAGTAAACAGTGCAGTTTTCTATTAATAAAAACATCGGATCAGTAATCTTAGCTTCAGAGATTACCAGCTAGAAACAAACTTTATCTCTTTATAATAAGTGTCTGCTACAGACATGTTTTGCTCATGAACATAGACAAGGGGACCTTCATCGTTCATAATAAAGGGTTGTCGACGGGCACCTCAGATTTTTGTCACTTAACTATTTAGCTAAAAGCCATTAGGCCCCTGTGACCTGGGGACGTCAAACTTCGCCCTCCAGCCAGATCCGCCAGATATATTATTATTATTAATTATCTTATGAGGCGCTCCATATGAACATTTTGACCTTAGAATTTTTAAACTAGTCAAATAAGTTGACTATTTTATGAATTAGGTCTCCTTGTATGTCTCAAAAATAACCTCTAAAGGAATAATATGAGGCCAAACTAAAGCACCTATGCTTAAAAACTCGGCGTTCACCATTAAAAGACGTACTACAGAACAATGGAAAATATAAGTACGTATGTATAAGTACGAAACTACAAAACTAAGAATATGTGGCTCTATTTGATATACATGACCACTGGAAAAACAATATGAGTCCAAACTAAGCCACGGCTCGAAGGACCAAAATGTACGAACGATCTGGTAGCCGTACAGAAGTATTTATAATGGTATATAAATAAGAGAGTACTTTTTTTTTTTTTGACGCGGGGTAAATTTTCCAAAGATCCCCGGGAGCTGTGGGGCTCGACCGGGGTATGTGGGATTTTTACAGGCCTTCGTCTTCCGGGCGATAATGATCATGAATCAGTTGTTACACTCTGGACCTCATTAGGCCTGCTACCTGAGACTAACTCAAGAATGGGTAAGAATTATCAGTTTATGCCTTTGGACTCATACTTCATCAGGTCAGGGGGGAGTACTGTAATGTTTATTATTAATAAAATCTTTATAAAAAAAAATTGAACCGACTTCAATATCACTGAAAAGTATAAAATAATTTAAATATTATTGAAGTTGGTGTTAGCTTACCGGCTGTGTATATTTGGCTCCTTTTCTCTTGCACACGGGGCCTAGTAATTTTTTATAGTAGGATTTTTTACGAAATTTGCAAATACTTTACAGCCACAAATAGAAGTTAGAAAACAACAAATATGCCGAAATACCTAGTGGGTTAATTGAAGAAAAGCCTCACAATATATCCCATTCCCGAGTGAATGGTTCTTGTATAAATTACAATGTTAATAAATAACTCACCGTGTTCATCCTTGTATCTGCGGCATAAGGAAAACATTCTGTGTTCCTGGTACGGCGGACCTGCGGAAAAGAAAAATATAATCAATAACATATATGTACTTGAAAAATGAAAAATCATGAAAAATTGTTTAGTTGACATACCAACTGATAACTTGTTACAACCTATGGCCAATTTTACAATTATCAATATTGTTAATAATTAAATATAATATGTATGTAAAAAAATAAGTTTAAAAACTAAAACCCGACTACGGATAAAATCGCAGTCTAAAAAGTAGAAAACAAGAAAATAATTCTTGTCTGATATACTTATTTACCAACGCCTTATGCAATTAATTATCGTCTAGTAAGCAGATAATTTGAATATTTTAATTTAACGTATTATTAATATATTTTCTATAGAGGATAGCCGTAGTCGCATGCCACAAATGCCTGATGATCCGTCGTGGAGTTGTCATAATATATACATAAGTCAGCTGCCTGTTGAACTGTTGATCGTCGAAGTACATCCTGAATTTGATGTTCCCAACGGGACAATATAACATTGACCATTATATTCGTCATATATGGCTAGGTGGCATGCGACTACGGCTGTCCTCTATAGAAAATATATTAATAATACGTTAAATTTTAATATTCAAATTATCTGCTTACTAGACGATAATTAATTGCATAAGGCGTTGGTAGATAAGTATATCAGACAAGAATTATTTTCTTGTTTTCTACTTTTTAGACTGCGATTTTATCCGTAGTCGGGTTTTAGTTTTTTAAACTTATTTTTTTATTTAAATTATTTTGGAGTTTTATAATATGTTACAAATCCCGTAGAGTTATAAATTTTCTAAGTTAGTATCGCTGTACCATATATTTCGTTTTATTACAGAATCTAATTTCGCAAATAGCTGACCCGCTATTATTCAGAAAAACTATAATAATTAATAAAAAAAGTCAATTAAGAGTCCGGTAAAGGATAAAAACGCTTACTTACTTTTTAACCGACTTCAAAAAAGGAGGAGGTTCTCAATTCGTCTGTATATATTTTTTTTTTCTATGTATGTTCGCGCATAACTCTGGCAATTATGAACCGATTTGAAAAAATCTTTCTTCCATCCATTCTTTAATCCGTTAATTGGGTCCCATAAAAAAATTATCGCTTAGTAATAAGTAGTTCCTGAAAAACAAGAATGGTGACTGCGCACTGAGAGCTGCAAGAAAGCCTATATAGATGACGTTTTAGTCGCTCGGACTCGCTCGGTCGGACAAAAATGGTCATAACTCTGGCAAATATTTACCAATTTCAATGATTCTTTTTTTATTCGAAAGAAGAAACCACTGTATTGAATCTGTATGAATTTTATTACAACCGGATAAGAACTTCCTGGAGGACCATGAACGATGTGGAGGAATTTATCTGGTAAAAACCATAAAACTGATGTTCTCCATTACATTGCTCTGACAATTATGAACCGATTTCGATGATTCTTTTTTTATTCGAGAGAGTAAACTACTATGATGTTTCCATGCAAATTTCATTACGACCGGATATTTTTTTCTGAAGAAACATGAATTATGTAAAACTATGTAGACGATAATGTGATCATAACCTACCTAGATAATTTTACGGTTTTCGATGGTTCAATCTTTATATATGAAAATATCACCAAAATGTTTAAAATAAAATCTTTTTTAAAAAAAATTGAACCGACTTCAATATCACTGAAAAGTATAAAATAATTTAAATATTATTGAATTTGGTGCCAAATATACACAGCCGGTAAGCTAACACCAACTTCAATAAATATTTAAATTATTTTATACTTTTCAGTGATATTGAAGTCGGTTCAATTTTTTTTAAAAAAGATTTTATTATATAAATTATAATGCTGCAAACTCAAACTCAAACATCTTTATTTCAAATAGGCTTAACGCTAGCACTTTTGAATCGTCATTTTTTTAAAAGCTACCACCGGATCACAACGCGGCCTCAACTGAGAAGATCCGGCAAGAAACTCAGCGGGTTTGTAATTTTTTCACTTTTTTTTTAAACATTGTTTTGTTGCAAATGAATCGACATTAGCGATATTGTGTCCTGCCGTTCGAAACATAAAGCAAGGGAGAAAAGAAGAAAACAATAAATTACGACAAACTAAAAGGCCAAAGGGATAGAAGTCGGACCAGTCCCCCCAAGCAGCACCCGCGCACGAGTTGACTCGAGCAGCAGCCATCACTCCCCTCAACCATATTAGAGGGAAGGGGGTGACCCGCCACACGAAGCTGCCTTAGC
The DNA here is from genome assembly GCA_911728495.1 of Furcula furcula. NCBI lineage: Eukaryota > Metazoa > Arthropoda > Insecta > Lepidoptera > Notodontidae > Furcula > Furcula furcula. The sequence continues at coordinate 18,718,063 of OU452262.1, read as the reverse complement.
GTTTACTAGGTTTATTGGTCCCAATCCCATTCAGATCTTACAGACAACTGCAGACGAATAGCAGCAAGTATTGTGCTAACATCTGAAGATTTAATAAGTAAAGTTGTACACACACGTTATTGCTAGCTGCTATCCGTGTGTGGTTGTCTGAAGGTACTACCTAAATATAGCTAACTAAATTATTTCCTATCGCTTAAATTATCTGTTAATTTAAACACACTAGCGAGTGAAGCAGCGATACATAAATCATCATGATTTTTCGTGCTGTTAATTTTGTATCAACCTTTTGTAACCATTTGTACCACCTTTTCATGAACGAATGACCAAAAAAAAATTGGAGAATGTGGATCGTCCGCCTATGCGGAGACCTTTTAAAGGTTTCCTTCCCGACGGCAAAAAAAAAGGTATACCTATCACTGCAGTGTACTATAAACATTGCCTCGTTCCGTTGTGAGAGACACTGTACGTGCTGCAATACCAGGGGGTCATGAAACTTAAACACTAATCTCGTCTTGCTTTCGATTTTCGATTAAAATAGTAAAAACATAATAGTGAAAGTCTAAGAAGACAGTTGGAAGTGTGATATTACTGTGATAAAACCACTGATAGACTCGTTTCGTACTCGAAAAGAATTCAAAACGTCGCAAATATAAAAATGTATTTCAACCATTAGTTTTAAAATCGGTAAAAATATATTTGTTTCAGTAGAACGATTACGTCAGTGGCCCGTTAGTCTTCATGTCTCAGTCCCATAATAGGTAATATTATATTTTCATCGTCCTATTGTTACTACATAGATACTTGAATTATATACGCAACCGTAGCGCTGTCGTAGCGTGAACGTTGGAACGTAGCAAAGTATTTACACATATATTTTATCTGGAGTAAGATGTTTTCCTAGACGTAAGACTTTAGAAAGAGATGCATCATTATTCTAACTAGGTACTAAAACTTTAATGAACCGAAAACTGAAGTAAATAGATATCCACGTTCCGATATTAGTATTCCGAATCTATTCCAAACTCAAGAATTGACTAGCAATCTCCTAGCACCAAAATAACCAATCTAGGATTAAAGCCATTACTAGCGGTACTACAAAATTAAAAATATACAACTAACATTTTCTTAACGCAAATAAAATGTATATTCTGTACTTACAGCTACATCACTCGTCCATGGCCTAGCAACTAATCACCCTTAAGTGCACTTAAAACCCTACACATTACTGCCATAAAGCGCTCGAGTGTGTGTTAGCACCACTACTTACTGGGGAAAAGTTTTTTTTATGCTGTATTTTACATTAATAAATTCTAAAGTATTATTATGATGTCTGTATCTATATCTATAAAAATCAATGCCACTTTTCGTTGTAATTTTATAACTCAAGAACGGGCTCACCTATCGAAATCAAATGTTTTGGCTTTGTTCGGACTATTTAGTAGATGGTTTATGTGAAGTTTGCACAAAATCGGTAGAGCGGTTCTTCATTTATCACATTTTTTGTAACGAATGAATTCAATAAATGGCGGATCATTTTGTAAATGGGGATTTTGCTGTCAAATTGAGATTGAGATTATTCAGAATTAAAACTTTTTTTAGTGTTGACAGTAAAAGCATGTTGTTAGTCATTCATGCGGTCATTTCATTTTGGACGTGCTTCGAATAAAGCAAATTGTCAGCGATAATTATTGGTTTGTGTTAATATTTTTTGTTCAAATGTAATATGTATATAAAGTGTGCGTGTAGAATATGCAAGTTGAAGTGGCAGTGGGCAGGCCACATCGCTCGAAGAACCGATAACCGTTGGGGAAGAAAAGTTCTCGAGTGGCGACCACGAACCGGAAGACGCAGCGTAGGCAGGCCTCCCTCTAGGTGGACCGACGACATTGTTCGCGTCGTAGGCAAGCGGTGGATGCAAATAGCAAATTGTCGTTCATTGTGGCGGTCTAAGGGGGAGGCCTTTGTCCAGCAATGGACGTCTTCTGGCTGGTGATGATGATGAAATAAATCATCTATACTTATAATAAAACTGTAACAGGTCCAATTCTGTACATTGAAGATATTTTGAAAATTATATTTGGAGGGCATTCTATAACCGATACTGAGGCCGAAAATGTATTTTTTTTTAATTTTTGTCTGTCTGTCTGTATGTATCACGGCTGAGCATCACGCCGAAACTACTGAATGGATTCAAATGAAACTTGGCATGATTTGAGATCTAACTACGAGGTAGGACATAGGATACTTTTTATCCCGTAATCTAGCACGGTTCTTTTGGGAGAGGGGATTAAAGTCAAAACGGGTACTTGGTTATACGCTTGGTCCGATTTTATCAATTTTTCTTTATAATATAATAAATATTAGTAAGGGAACACTCATAGAGAATTGTTATCAAGGTTTTGTAATCGATCGGGTTAAGCAACGTTAGCTAAGGTCATTAAATAGATAGGTGACCGTTTAACGCCATTTGAACTAAACGGGTCCGTGCTTCGGAGAGCAAGTAAAAAGTGGGTCCCAGTTTTTAACCGACTATAAAAAATGAGGTTATGTATTCGATGCGAATGTCTGTTATTCAAAGTTTAGTTAGCGTAAAAATTGCGCAGGCGGAGCTGCGTGGGTCAGCTAGTACATTATATAGGTATGTAAATAACTAAAAATTGTTTAAATAGTTATTTCTAATATCTACAATGTTTGAACGACTTCAAATGCAATTCGTTCCGTATGTGTTTTAAATGCCGTTGTTTACCATTGCCACGAAAAGCTAACCCTTACCATTACCATTACCACAGCCATTACCTAGGTACTCTACTCGTCCTTCTAACAGCTAGCCACGAGCTTCTTCGTTCGATCTACAAGTAAATACACTTTCGTTGTGCATGGTAGTGTTAAACCTCGGATTTAATTAGTTAACAATGCTAGCAACGCGTAAGCAGTCTAACCTAATTAAAACGACATGGTACCATTAATTAGTGGCATTTACAGTTATATTACATTTAATGTTAAGATAATGACGACTTAACAAGCTAGCCATAGTTTATTCTTTCATCATCATCATCATCACCAGCCGGAAGACGTCCACTGCTGAACATAGGCCTCCCCCTCCGAACGCCACAATGAACGACAATTGGCTATTTGCATCCACCGGTTACCTGCGACGCGCACAATGTCGTCTGTGTACCTAGTGGGAGGCCTGCCTACGCTGCGTCTTCCGGTTCGTGGTCGCCACTCGAGAATCTTTCTTCCTCAACGGTTATCGGTTCTCCGAGCGATGCGGCCTGCCCATTGCCACTTCAACTTGCAGATTTTAAGAGCTATGTCGGTGACCTTGGTTCTTCGGCGAATCTCCTCATTTTGTATTCTATCACGCAAAGAAACTCCGAGCATAGCTCTCGTTTACTCTTTGGAATCTTCTAATTTTTAAATGGTATATTTTTTCTGTTTTTTTTTTATCATAGTCTCTGGCTATCTATTCCATCTATCGAACCTTGCTAATATTATACAAGTTTCATCAATTGAATGTTGAAAATTAGTGGTATATTAAAGTGCAACTCTTGACTCTATTTTTCAAAATAATATATGCTGACACATTTAGTTACCCATATCATAAATGAGGTTGTCAGCGCATAAGTGGCCCAAGCCACATTCTGTTGTATGAAGAGAAATGTACGAAAAATAATTTGACACTTGCCATATCTATCCATATTAATCGAAAGATGAATTCCTTACTAAACATTAAGAACACTCCTCCTGTTAAAGTAAAGTTTAAACTAAGGTGTAAAAGTTAATCATCTCCATTTTAGTTGCAAGCTTAGGCCAGTTTTGCGCTGAAGGTCTCAAATTGCCTTCAATTTATACTGTAGCATAATAAGTTTTAAAAACTAAAACCCGACTACGGATAAAATCGCAGTTTAATAATGTGATATTATTATATTAATTTTGGCGGTATTGCTATTCCTTATAGTGATTCCGTCAAGAATCTTGGTGTTATAATGGACCGGTGTTTTAATTGGGGCCCACCGTTGGATGCCATTAGTCGCAGAATGTTTGCTTCGGCAGCCTCTTTAAAAAGCCTTCGTAATTTTCTACCCACTGCCACTAAAGTTGCGCTTGCACAATCACTTCTTCTCCCTATACTAGATTATGCTGACGTTTGTTATCTGGACGTGACAGAGGATCAATTGAATAAGCTAGAGCGATTGCAAAATTTGTCCATTAGGTTTATATTTGGCTTGCGTAAATTTGACCATATTTCCCAATTCCGTGCAAAACTCAAATGGTTACCCATTCGTCTCCGACGAAATCTTCACATTTTATCTCTTCTCTATAATATATTGTTTAACCCGTCCACCCCCTCTTATCTTAGGGAACGTTTCGATTATTTGTCGAATTCTAGCACCTATAGTCTTAGGTCCTCGGAAAACCTTTGTCTTACGATGCCCTTACATAGCAGTTCCTTCTATGACAAATCCTTCACGGTGCAGGCGGTTCGCCTGTGGAATTCCTTGCCCGTTTCTATAAGGCGTGCTTCGTCACTGCCAATTTTCAAAGATCTAGTGAAGAAGTTTTATTTGGCGGAATAAGTTAATCGGTATTTGTGTAATTTTCTTGTTATATTAGTACGTACTGATTTATGTATGTTTATAATAGTATTATTTGATGTATGTTTATATATTATACTCATATGAGTATATATTATTATAGTTTACAACATATGTGTTTTATGTGTCTTTGTGTTAATGTTACCTATCCATGTCGAGTGCGCGCACCCTCTGCTCTTTGTAACTTCTTTATTTTCCTCTCCATCCAAAGGTTGCCTGGAAGAGATCGCTTTTAGCGATAAGGCCGCCCATTGTTGCATTTTTTATTAATTTGTGTCTTATTCTTGTTGTATCTGTTTGTTTGTGCGCAATAAAGAATTGTCTATCTATCTATCTATATAGCCTATAACCAGCGGACTATCAAGACGCTTCTAACAATAAATACATACATAAAATCACGCCTTTTTCCCGTAGGGGTAGGCAGAGCCCAAGGGCCGCTTTTCGCCTCCGTGAGAAACGAGAAGTGATGGGTGGCGAACCACATCGCCGCCATTTTCGTTAATTAAATTATTTATATGATTGACCATTGCGTTCTCACGAATAAGGAGGGAAAGGGAAGGATAGGTGTTGTGAAAAGGAAGATTGGCAATTTAGAGTGGGAAATAGGAAAAGTAGGATATTACCACCCAGGAGGGCAAGGGATGGGACAGTAATAGCTAGGGAAGCCGGGGTCGCATACCCGTATACTATACCACAACTACCGGACAGGTAAGTTGGGATGAGCATCCCATGACTAACTTACTAAAATTCTAACAATACCCTTGTCAAATTATGTTATGTAGATTAGAAGATATGCAGGAACAGATGAACATACATACATTCTTGTTAAAATCATAACCCTCCCTCCGTTCCGTAGTCGGGTAAAAAACAAAATAGGCTTTCATTTTTTTTTCTTTTTTTACACATGTATGTGTAACACATACATCTCAATCGGTTTTATGTTAAACCCAACCGGAGAATGAATATGTTGGTCAAAAAACAAACAAAAGAAAAGCCATATTTTGTTATAACAAATGTATTCTGACAGTTACTTTCCCGGCTGCCTATCAGGCATGCTAGCTCGCCTCGCTTTTGTATACAATTTGCTGACTTAAGTATGTAGTCAGCCTGACGATGAACAGATATTAAGCTTTTGTATTTTATTTTTTCCGACTTCCAATCTAACTAAACTAAGCACGCTCGATCTTTCTATTCATAAAATACAAAACATAGTAACTCACAATTTCAAAGTACCGATACGGATTTCGAATGTTGAAGCACAAAAAAAATTTGGAAGGAAACTACAATATCGGTATCTACTAACAATTAAGTCAGTCTGTTCTGATGTATAATTAACTAACTTCTATATTATATTTTTATTACAAAAATCAATTTTTTATTCTTAACAATAATACCTATTTTATGATTCTCATATCTATAAGTATAAGTACTTATAATAAAACTGTAACAGGTCCAATTCTGTACATTGAAGATATTTTGAAAATTATATTTGGAGGGCATTCTATAACCGATACTGAGGCCGAAAATGTATTTTTTTTAATTTTTGTCTGTCTGTCTGTCTGTCTGTACCACGGCTGCGCATCACGCCAAAACTACTAAATGGATTCAAATGAAACTTGGCATGATTTGAGATCTTACTACGAGGTAGAACATAGGATACTTTTTATCCCGTAATCTAGCAAGGTTCTTTTGGGAGAGGGGATTAAAGTCAAAATGGGTACTTGGTTATACGCTTGGTCGGATTTTATCAATTTTTCTTCATAATTATAATAAATATTAGTAAGGGAACACTCATAGAGAGTTGTTATCAAGGTTTTGTAATCGATCGGGTTAAGCAACGTTAGGTAAGGTCATTAAATAGATGGGTGACCGTTTAACGCCATTTGAACTAAACGGGTCCGTGCTTCGGAGAGCAAGTAAAAAGTGGGTCCCAGTTTTTAACCAACTATAAAAAAGGAGGTTATGTATTCGATGCGAATGTCTGTTATTGAAAGTTTAGTTAACGTAAAAATAGCGCATGCGGAGCTGCGTGGGTCAGCTAGTCTTAAATAAAAACGAACCTATCAAATTTCATAAATTTTTACCAGAGTTATTATGTCATTGTTTTTGTGTGCATGATTATTATTATTATTTATTTTGTGTGTGTGATTTAGGTTTTTTTTTTCGAAGTCTGATCGTTTCTGCTAACATTTGTATTACATCGGAGTTCTCTCTTTAACATTATAACATTTTTTATTCATTTTCACAACACACAATATCCATTTTCTTCTAGGATGACAAACGTCTTTTTAACCGACTTCAAAAAAGGAGGAGGTTCTCAATTCGTCTGTATATATTTATTATTATTTTTTTAATGTATGTTCGCGCATAACTCTGGCAATTATGAACCGATTAGAAAAAATCTTTCTTCCATCCATTCTTCCATCCATTGATTGGGTCCCATAAAAAAATTATGGCTTAGTAATAAGTAGTTCCTGAAAAAACAAGAATGGTGACTGCGCACTGAAAGTTGCAAGAAAGCCTATATAGATGACTTTTTTATCGCTTTTTAAGGACAAAAATGGTCATAACTCTGGCAAATATTTACCAATTTCAATGATTCTTTTTTTATTCGAAAGAAGAAACCACTGTATTGAATCTGTATGAATTTTATTACAACCGGATAAGAACTTCCTGGAGGACCATGAACGATGTGGAGGAATTTATCTGGTAAAAACCATAAAACTGATGTTCTCCATTACATTGCTCTGACAATTATGAACCGATTTCGATGATTCTTTTTTTATTCGAGAGAGTAAACTACTATGATGATATCATGTAAATTTCATTACGATCGGATATTTATTTCTGAAGAAACATGAATTATGTAAAACTATGTAGACGATAATGTGATCATAACCTACCTAGATAATTTTACGGTTTTCGATGGTTCAATCTTTATACACACATCAAAAGTGTCTAGGGATCAACATATATTTTTGCAATAACTTTTCTCCTGATTGATATTAATTAAAATTTTCTTTAAGGATTCATCAAATAAAGTGTTTTCGTTTGTCACAGTAACGATAAACCAAGTCACCTTTGCATTAATAAAGAAATTTGCCATTTTCCTAATAAAGGGATTTTTGACATTTGAACCACTAACACAAAAGTTCGAAAAAAAGACTGAAATAACAGTTTTCTTTAAAATTTTATTGGGTAACTTAAACAATTAATAATCCGTGTTTCTACCGCGAACACTAACAACACAAGAACATCGGTTTGGCATACTCAAAATGAGTTCATCCAAATCACGCTGTGGAATGGCCGCCCATGTTCGTTGCAACAACAAAAAAAGGTCTTCTTGCGACTGGATACCCTCCATATTCGGCAGAGCTCTTCTCTGTAGCATATCCCATGCATGCTCAATCGGGTTCAAGTCTGGCGACTGAGCAGGCCAGGGCAGGACATTGATGTTAGCTGCGGCGAGAGTCTGTCTTACAACTCTTGCGGTGTGCGGTCGTGCATTATCATGCATTAACTGAAATAAGGGACCGATTTGCACTTGTAGAGGAACGATGACGTCTGATACAATCGTCTCAGCATAAATTTGAGCGTTGAGGTTGCCTCTGATCCAAATCAACTCAGTTCTTCCGCCGATCCAAATACCCGCCCATACCATGATGGTTCCACCACTATAAGGATGGACTTCCTGGCAGGATTTTAATCGCTGTTGGCGTCCAGGGGTTCTCCAGTGTCGTATACGTCTTGTATCCGGTCTCATACCAAAACGAGACTCATCAGAAAAGCACACGAAACGCCATTGTTCTTCTGCCCAATTTCTGTGTTCAAGAGCCCATTGATATCGAATCCTACGATTGTGCATTGCTATAGGTGGTACCCGTAACGCTCAAATTTATGCTGAGACGATTGTATCAGACGTCATCGTTCCTCTACAAGTGCAAATCGGTCCCTTATTTCAGTTAATGCATGATAATGCACGACCGCACACCGCAAGAGTTGTAAGACAGACTCTCGCCGCAGCTAACATCAATGTCCTGCCCTGGCCTGCTCAGTCGCCAGACTTGAACCCGATTGAGCATGCATGGGATATGCTACAGAGAAGAGCTCTGCCGAATATGGAGGGTATCCAGTCGCAAGAAGACCTTTTTTTGTTGTTGCAACGAACATGGGCGGCCATACCACAGCGTGATTTGGATGAACTCATTTTGAGTATGCCAAACCGATGTTCTTGTGTTGTTAGTGTTCGCGGTAGAAACACGGATTATTAATTGTTTAAGTTACCCAATAAAATTTTAAAGAAAACTGTTATTTCAGTCTTTTTTTCGATTTTTTGTGTTAGTGGTTCAAATGTCAAAAATCCCTTTATTAGGAAAATGGCAAATTTCTTTATTAATGCAAAGGTGACTTGGTTTATCGTTACTGTGACAAACGAAAACACTTTATTTGATGAATCCTTAAAGAAAATTTTAATTAATATCAATCAGGAGAAAAGTTATTGCAAAAATATATGTTGATCCCTAGACACTTTTGATGTGTGTATATGAAAATATCACTAAAAAGTTTAAAATAAAATCTTTTAAAAAAAAAATTGAACCGACTTCAATATCACTGAAAAGTATAAAATAATTTAAATATTATTGAAGTTGGTGCCAAATATACACAGCCGGTAAGCTAACACCAACTTCAATAATATTTAAATTATTTTATACTTTTCAGTGATATTGAAGTCGGTTCAATTTTTTTTTTAAAAGATTTTATTATGATAATTTTTATAGGATCCAAACGCCGTATCGGAACAAATATTAAATTCTGTAGATACATGCTTGTCATGTGCACCCATTTATACAGACTTTGACAACCTCCCCATTTATTGAAGTCGGTTAAAAATAAAAGGCAGGTATAGATTAGTAATTCTTAAACGTTTAAATTACGAACCTGCGTTAAATTTAAAATCTTCGCCTGGCTGTAGCCTCGAATGAACCCATTTTCATAGACACATAGAAAAAAAAACAGTAACAGTCAAAGTTAAATTGGGAATCTGCAAGCTAGCCACTGCACAGTTATTAAAAAAAAAAGTTCACATGTGTAAAGTGAGAGCGATGAGTTCGGAAAGCAAACGGCAGCGGTGGAGGTTTGGTGGCGACTGGCAATCGGGCGTTCGAGCTTTTGGACTGCTAGAGTTAACTTACAAAACACCCTTTAAAAATTTCCCTAGAGCTTAATTTTGAAACTGATTCGTGTTTTGGTTTTGGTGGTTGGTAAGTAAATCAATGCACATACATGCATACATGAATCCTCATTTGTGTAAAAATTGCCGTTATAATTATTCTAGATTTGTAAATTTTGCTTATCTACCTAATTTAATATTTCAAAGTCGTCTAAGTGATCATGTTTGTAAATAAACTGTAAATATTTAGTTTCAATAAATGTATATAAGATTTCAAAGTTAAATAGATATAATGTAATGGTAATAATAATATAATGGTATATAATAATATAATGGTAAGTATATAATAATGAATAAAACAGAAATCATTTACATTATTTAAATTCAGGCTGAAAATATTACCTCAAATTCACTCAAATAAATAAAAAAATACCCCGTTATAAACAACAATATCAAAACACACATACTTACTAGGAACTTTACAATTAGTATCATATGTAACTCGCAAGTGTGCTAATTTTTTAAATTAAAAAATTAAATAAATGATCAGAAGGTGTGCTGTCAGTATGACCGTTATCTATCTCCCATGTTTGAGGCGAACCATTAACCATGGCAACATTAAAAAGGTTCGGGCCGGTTCGGGACCACTCGGGAGCGCTCGGTGGGCGGGTCACAGCTCTTTCAGGTTTTCAGGACGAATGGGCGCTTATATCGTAGTACGTTGTAGCCCCGCACTAAATTCTCGGCCGTTTCGATGAAAAATGCATTGGGACAGCTTAATTGCATTGTAGAAGGCGTGCCACGTCTTATCCCCTTGCTTCTTAATGCTTTTCTACAATGCAAAATTACTTATGAAAAGAGCAATCATAGTTTCCATCCCAAACTTTACAATTACATTAGCTATGCCTTTTGGCGTTTTGGAATTTAGAGTAGTGCACTTAAGCCGTAGTAACACTAAATGGACATAATTGTCACATAATAATTTCAGCTATCTAAGTTCTAATTAGAGAATTAAAAATAAATGAGTATACTTGAATTTTGGTTGATATCTTCCTATACTTTATAGTTTGTACTTATCATTGTTTGTTTCATTCAAGATTTTTTTTATAATGAAAACTTTTATTAAGACTAGGACTATATGACTATGACGCTTTCCGGATTTGTAAATGATGTACCTATAAATGTTACCCTTTAGAACCTAATGTTTGCAATTCATATATATATATAAAAATATAATTTTATTTTTTCCTTTACGCTGATCCCACTGGGTTTCAAAATTATAAATTACATACAATCTAGCCTAGAGACTAGAATAGAAGGCGAAGACACTACTTTGTGTACCTACACTACACTGCACTAATCTATACTTATATCTATACTTATATATCTATACTTATACTTATAATTCTGTACATTGAAGATATTTTGAAAATTATATTTGGAGGGCATTCTATAACCGATACTGAAATGTATTTTTTTAACCGACTTCAAAAAAGGAGGTTCTGTATTCGACGCGTATGTATGTAATATTAATAAAAATGCGTAATATTCATATATGTTAGTCTATGTGGGCTTCTAAACGAATTTTCCAAATTTCACGAGTGTATGTATGTATGTATGTATGTATGTAGGTTTCTCCGCGGATTTCTCAGAAACTACAAGTCCGATTTCGAAAATTCTTTTTGCAATAGTTAGAGTATCTTTCAACTTAGGGTAGAGTATAAATTTCATCAAAATCGGTCCAGTAGTTTAAGAGATATAAACTTTTTATGTTTTCAGTAAGTTACTGTAATGTAGACGTTCGAGTTGCGTGATAGTGCTGATACCTATCTTGGTAAAATAAGTCACTAAAAAGTGTTAAATAAACTATTTTAAAAAAAATCAAAACCGACTTCAAAGTAAATTATCTAAAAAGCATAAAATAACGAAAATATTATTGAAGTTGGTGCAGAATATACACAGCAGGTACGCTAACACCAACTTCAATAATATTTTCGTTATTTTATGCTTTTTAGATAATTTACTTTGAAGTCGGTTTTTATTTTTTTTAAAATAGTTTATTTAATTTTTGTCTGTCTGTCTGTAGGTATCACGGCTGCGCATCACGCCGAAACTACTGAATGGATTCAAATGAAACTTGTCATGATTTGAGATCTTACTACGAGGTAGGACATAGGATACTTTTTATCCCGTAATCTAGCACGGTTCTTTTGGGAGAGGGGATTAAAGTCAAAATGGGTACTTGGTTATACGCTTGGTCCAATTTTATCATTTTTTCTTTATAATATAATAAATATTAGTAAGGGAACACTCATAGAGAGTTGTTATCAAGGTTTTGTAATTGATCGGGTTAAGCAACGTTAGGTAAGGTCATTAAATAGATGGGTGACCGTTTAACGCCATTTGAACTAAACGGGTCCGTGATTCGGAGAGCAAGTAAAAAGTGGGTCCCAGTTTTTAACCGACCATAAAAAAGGAGGTTATGTATTCGATGCGAATGTCTGTTATTAAAAGTTTAGTTAACGTAAAAATAGCGCAGGCGGAGCTGCGTGGGTCAGCTGGTTTAACATATAAACTAACTCAAAAGGCTTTGTCCTTTTTAGTCTTCTCACTATGTCTGTATTATCGAGAAGCTGGATACCCTCGACATTCACGTGCTGATGAAGCCGCCGTTCATGTGCTTCGGGAGGAAGTTTAGTAGAAATTACTTAGTCTAGATTATAGGAACGTTTACCACGTAAGAGTGATAAAGAGTGAATACTTACAGTGCGTCTCATCGTTCTAAGTACCGACTATTCATTTATACTCCTTGTTTGCGGTTACGTAAAACAAGGAACAAGTAGAAATTTAATCGCAAGGCAGCCATGCAAGGGGTCAAAGTTTAGTTACCACTCAAAGCTTTGTCACTCTCATGGTCGTCACGTACCTATGATATAGACGTCCACTGGAAGTTCCCAACCATTAGCGATATGTTTTATAATCAGACAGAATTACGGCCGAAATGTTTTAGCAAACGGTATTTTCCAGGATGCGTTATCGAGTCAGTAACTGCTCAGTGGGCGAGCGCTTGCCTTGGAAACAAGGTGCGCAAATTCGAACCCCGGCTCGCAACCAGTGCCGGATTAGCCATATAGCCTCTGTTTTCTTTAATTAAGCATGTGCAAATTATCCTTGTGCGATTGTCACTAACTTTCAGTGAAGGAAAACATCGTGAAGAAACCTGCATGTCTGATAAAACCTAACTAGCTATCGGATTTCGTATGAAGTCCGCCTGACCGCACTTGGCCAGCGTGGTGGACTAAGCCCCTTTATTTTGAGCGGAGGCCCGTGCCCAAGAATGGGACAAAAACAAGGGCTGGTAAAAAAATATCACATGAATTGATTCCACCATACCCTTTTCATCATACGATACGCACTGCAAGTATTCAATCTTTATCACTATTACGTGATTCTTAAAATCCAGACGAAGTGATTTTGACATTAATAATACGTAGGTACAGCTAAGGACTAATCTGCTAAACAGTTTAAGTGCTTCCAGCAGATTTTTATTTCACAGTCGATTACGGCAGTTAGTTGAAGTCCAACGCAAACTCAAATCGAACCCCTAGTAATGAAAACTTATGTTGTACAAACTGTATATGTAGGTAACCTTCTATTTTGTACTGTACGTACGTAGGTACCTCTATAAACATCGATCTACGATTTGTATTAAGCAACACGTAACTGACGTGACACTGAATGTAACTGACGTGACACTGAACGTAACTGAAGTAACACTGAACGTCACTCACGTGACACTGAACGTAACTGACGTGACACTGAATGTAACTGACGTGACACTGAACGTCACTGACGTGACACTGAACGTAACTGAAGTAACACTGAACGTCACTGACGTGACACTGAACGTAACTGACGTGACACTGAACGTAACTGAAGTAACACTGAACGTCACTGAAGTAACACTGAACGTCACTGACGTGACACTGAACGTAACTGACGTGACACTGAATGTAACTGACGTGACACTGAACGTAACTGAAGTAACACTGAACGTCACTGACGTGACACTGAACGTAACTGACGTGACACTGAACGTCACTGAAGTAACACTGAACGTCACTGAAGTAACACTGAACGTAACTGACGTGACACTGAACGTCACTGAAGTAACACTGAACGTCACTGAAGTAACACTGAACGTCACTGACGTGACACTGAACGTAACTGACGTGACACTGAACGTCACTGAAGTAACACTGAACGTCACTGAAGTAACACTGAACGTCACTGACGTGACACTGAACGTCACTGAAGTAACACTGAACGTCACTGAAGTAACACTGAACGTCACTGACGCGACACTGAACGTAACTGACGTGACACTGAATGTAACTGACGTGACACTGAACGTAACTGAAGTAACACTGAACGTCACTGACGTGACACTGAACGTAACTGACGTGACACTGAACGTCACTGAAGTAACACTGAACGTCACTGACGTGACACTGAACGTAACTGACGTGACACTGAACGTCACTGAAGTAACACTGAACGTAACTGACGTGACACTGAACGTAACTGAAGTAACACTGAACGTCACTGACGTGACACTGAATGTAACTGACGTGACACTAAACGTCACTGAAGTAACACTGAACGTCACTGACGTGACACTGAACGTAACTGACGTGACACTGAACGTCACTGAAGTAAACCTGAACGTCACTGACGTGACACTGAACGTCACTGACGTGACACTGAACGTCACTGAAGTAACACTGAACGTCACTGAAGTAACACTGAACGTCACTGACGCGACACTGAACGTAACTGACGTGACACTGAATGTAACTGACGTGACACTGAACGTAACTGAAGTAACACTGAACGTCACTGACGTGACACTGAACGTAACTGACGTGACACTGAACGTCACTGAAGTAACACTGAACGTCACTGACGTGACACTGAACGTAACTGACGTGACACTGAACGTCACTGAAGTAACACTGAACGTAACTGACGTGACACTGAACGTAACTGAAGTAACACTGAACGTCACTGACGTGACACTGAATGTAACTGACGTGACACTGAACGTCACTGAAGTAACACTGAACGTCACTGACGTGACACTGAACGTAACTGACGTGACACTGAACGTCACTGAAGTAAACCTGAACGTCACTGACGTGACACTGAACGTAACTGACGTGACACTGAATGTAACTGACGTGACACTGAACGTAACTGAAGTAACACTGAACGTCACTGACGTGACACTGAACGTAACTGACGTGACACTGAACGTCACTGAAGTAACACTGAACGTCACTGACGTGACACTGAACGTAACTGACGTGACACTGAACGTCACTGAAGTAACACTGAACGTCACTGAAGTAACACTGAACGTCACTGACGTGACACTGAACGTAACTGACGTGACACTGAACGTCACTGAAGTAAACCTGAACGTCACTGACGTGACACTGAACGTAACTGACGTGACACTGAATGTAACTGACGTGACACTGAACGTAACTGAAGTAACACTGAACGTCACTGACGTGACACTGAACGTAACTGACGTGACACTGAACGTCACTGAAGTAACACTGAACGTCACTGACGTGACACTGAACGTCACTGAAGTAACACTGAACGTCACTGACGTGACACTGAACGTAACTGACGTGACACTGAACGTCACTGAAGTAACACTGAACGTCACTGAAGTAACACTGAACGTAACTGACGTGACACTGAACGTAACTGACGTGACACTGAACGTAACTGAAGTAACACTGAACGTCACTGACGTGACACTGAACGTAACTGACGTGACACTGAACGTAACTGAAGTAACACTGAACGTCACTGACGTGACACTGAACGTAACTGACGTGACACTGAACGTAACTGAAGTAACACTGAACGTCACTGACGTGACACTGAATGTAACTGACGTGACACTGAACGTCACTGAAGTAACACTGAACGTCACTGACGTGACACTGAACGTAACTGACGTGACACTGAACGTCACTGAAGTAAACCTGAACGTCACTGACGTGACACTGAACGTAACTGACGTGACACTGAACGTCACTGACGTGACACTGAACGTAACTGACGTGACACTGAATGTAACTGACGTGACACTGAACGTAACTGAAGTAACACTGAACGTCACTGACGTGACACTGAACGTAACTGACGTGACACTGAATGTAACTGACGTGACACTGAACGTAACTGAAGTAACACTGAACGTCACTGACGTGACACTGAACGTAACTGACGTGACACTGAACGTCACTGACGTGACACTGAACGTAACTGACGTGACACTGAATGTAACTGACGTGACACTGAACGTAACTGAAGTAACACTGAACGTCACTGACGTGACACTGAACGTAACTGACGTGACACTGAATGTAACTGACGTGACACTGAACGTAACTGAAGTAACACTGAACGTCACTGACGTGACACTGAACGTAACTGACGTGACACTGAACGTCACTGACGTGACACTGAACGTAACTGACGTGACACTGAATGTAACTGACGTGACACTGAACGTAACTGAAGTAACACTGAACGTCACTGACGTGACACTGAACGTAACTGACGTGACACTGAATGTAACTGACGTGACACTGAACGTAACTGAAGTAACACTGAACGTCACTGACGTGACACTGAATGTAACTGACGTGACACTGAACGTAACTGAAGTAACACTGAACGTCACTGACGTGACACTGAATGTAACTGACGTGACACTAAACGTAACTGAAGTAACACTGAACGTCACTGACGTGACACTGAACGTAACTGACGTTCAGTGTCGTTCAGTGTCTTTCAGTGTCGTTCAGTGACGTTCAATGTGGTCGTTCAGTGGCGTTCAGTGACGTTCAGTGTCGTCGTTCAGTGTCGTTCAGCGTTGTTCAGAGTCGTTTTTAGCAATAAATTTTCAATATTATTGTCTAGTCAAGTGTAATAGCCGTTGACGCTGTACTGTTATTAAATAGCTTTAACATTATGACGTCACACCCGCTCGGGTTTGTTCAGGAGCTGCCGGCGTGTTTCCGGTACTGGATTCAAAAATTGTATTTTTTATTTTGAATTAACTTTTGAATTATTGCGAATAAAAAAAAACTTAAAATAGTTTTATTATAAAACTTATATATGATCTTACCATTTATCAACTAAAAAAAAAATTCAAACACCCAATTGTCTTTGGTTGGCCAAAGCCCAGCTTCTGTGTTCATATATTTATTGCCCCACGATTTACATCTTGTAAAGAAAAACACCCCGTGGGGTGTCTGGGTAAGAATAGCAACCACCCATCTCCTCCCGTTAGGTGTCCGTAAAAGGCGACTATGGGAAAACGAGAAGACGGGCAGCAGCGTCTTTTTACTCGTATTGGATTACCTGCCACCTATACTGCGATCCCCAAGCCGCCTGCCAAGCGTGGGGATTATGGCAACCCCTCCCTTCTAAGGGAGGGGCCTTTGTTCAACTGTGGACATTTCGGCTAATTTGAAAACTAATTTTAAATAGAGACACGCTCTTTTTCTGAGACCATTTTTCGGGCCAACACTTTATCCAGTATAAATATGTATTATATCGATAACTCTCAAAATCCGATCAAGCGGAAAACCGACACTACTGTGGTGAAGTTAGACGCAGGACCGACGTACCTACATATATAAATGTACTGTAGTCTTGATTATGTACATGCAGGTACATAATCAACACTCCAGTCTATGTCGGTACTCAACCGGACAGACTACCTATTAGACACCGAAGCGTATCGCTTTCATATTATTTGTAATAGAAACCTAACCCTGTCCATGACCTTTGTGACCTTTTCATCTAATAACGAGAATGTCTACATAGATTTTCTTATACTTAGTCATAAACTAGCTGACCCACGCAGCTCCGCCTGCGCTATTTTTACGTTAACTAAACTTTTAATAACAGACATTCGCATCGAATACATAACCTCCTTTTTTACAGTCGGTTAAAAACTGGGACCCACTTTTTACTTGCTCTCCGAAGCACGGACCCGTTTAGTTCAAATGGCGTTAAACGGTCACCCATCTATTTAATGACCTTAACCTAACGTTGCTTAACCCGATCGATTACAAAACCTTGATAACAACTCTCTATGAGTGTTCCCTTACTAATATTTATTATATTATAAAGAAAAATTGATAAAATCTGACCAAGCGTATAACCAACTACCCATTTTGACTTTAATCCCCTCTCCCGAAAGAACCGTGCTAGATTACGGGATAAAAAGTATCCTATGTCCTACCTCGTAGTAAGATCTCAAATCATGCCAAGTTTCATTTGAATCCATTCAGTAGTTTCGGCGTGATGCTCAGCCGTGATACAGACAGACAAAAATTTTAAAAAAATACATTTTCGGCCTCAGTATCGGTTATAGAATGCCCTCCAAAAATAATTTAATAAATATTCGATGCGAATGTCTGTTATTAAAAGTTTAGTTAACGTAAAAATAGCGCAGGCGGAGCTGCGTGGGTCAGCTAGTGTTACATAAGTATGTATTTTTTACTATTATTGTTACATAATCAGTTGAACACAGTTGTCAATTTCTATTGATGTCCAGGGCAGACAAAATAAAATCGTTCCAATTTGTTTTATGCAATATATTCGTCTGGCCCTTTCAACATTCGTTGGGCTGTATAACTTTATCCTAGATCAATAGTTCACAGCTGACGACAATTCCAAAATTGTTTTATGTAACTCAGAATTCTTTACAATAAAACTGATAGTTAAGAAGGACGATCAGATCCAGATCTTCTCAATAGAGGCCGCGTTGTGATCTGGTGGTAATTGTAAAAAAACTTGACAATATGTAAGTGCCCTCGTTAGGCCTATGCATACTAGATATTTTGAATTTGAATTTGATGGAATATGTCCACTGCTGAACATAGCCCCCCCCCCCCCCCCCTCTTAAAAGGGAGGGATTGCCATAATCCCCACGATTGGCAGACGGCTTGGGGTTTGCAGTATTATTAATACTATAGTTGGTTGGTAGGAAGCTCAGAGTCACACAACGAGCTATGGAGAGAGCCATGCTCGGAGTTTCTTTCGCCGAAGAACCAAGGTCACCGACATAGCTCTTAAAATCTGCAAGTTGAAGTGGCAATGGGCAGGCCACATCGCTCGGCGAACCGATAACCGCTGGGGAAGAAAGGTTCTCGAGTGGCGACCACGAACCGGATGACGCAGCGTTGGCAGGCCTCCCACTAGGTGGACAAACCACATTGTACGCGTCGGAGGTAACCGGTGGATGCAAATAGCCAATTGTCGTTCATTGTGGCGGTCTAAGGGGGAGGCCTTTGCTCAGCAGTGGACGTCTTCCGGCTGGTGATGATGGTAGGTAATCCAATAGAATGACGCTGCTGCCCGTCTTCTAGATTTCCCTTAGTGGCCACTTACGGACACCCAAGGGAGGAGATGGGTGGGTGCTATTCTTACCCGGACACACCACGGGTAATCTATGTGTGATAGATACAAATATCCCAGCTTTCCAATCTCATCTCGTAACACTTAATTGAAGGCAGGTATAATGCTACGTTATTACTTAAACACTTTAATAATAACTTTCGGATAGCTATCAAAATAAAAAGTTAAAAATATCATATTGAGACTTACTGCCGCACCAATTATAGTAAATCACTAGCTGACCCACGCAGCTCCGCCCGCGCTTTGTTTACGTTAACTAAACTTTCAATATACATTCGCATAGAATACAAAACCTCCTTTTTTAAAGTCGGTTAAAAACTTGGACCCACTTTGTACTTGCCCTCCGAAGCACGGAGACGAACTTAATTCGAATGGCATTAAACTGTTACCCATCTATGTATTGACCTTGCCTATCGTTGCTTAACCTGATCGATTGCTACATATTGATACTGCCTATGAGTGTCTGCTTATTTTATTTTTAGTATTAGATACATTCGTCGAAAACATAACCACCTTTTTTTAAGTCGGTTAAAAACTGCATCTCATTTTTTGCGCTCAGTTCAATTATCATTAAACGGTCACCCATCTATGAAATGACTTTGCCTAACGTTGCTTACCCTGATTACCTGATTGCCACACATTAATAACAACAACAACTGTCTAAAAAGAGACAACTGTCTCCTTATTATTATTTTTTATAAAATAAAAAAGTGATAAACTCAGACCACGCGTATAACCAAGTACCATTATGACTTTAATCTCTTCTCCCAAGAGAACCGTGCTGGATTACGGAATAAAAAGTATCCTATGTCCTTCCTCGTGGTATTAGCTCCAATCATGCCAAGTTTCGTTCAAATCCATCCAGTAGTTTCGGCGTGATGCGCAGCCGTGATACAGACAGACAGACAGACAGACAGACAGACAAAAATGAAAAAAATTACAGATTCGGCTTTAGTATCGGTTAAAGAATGCCCTCCAAATATAATTTTCAAAATATTTTCAATGTACAGAAATGGAACTGTTACAGTTTTATTATAAGTATACTAGCTGACCCGCGCAGCTCCGCCCGCGCTTTTATTACAATTTGCTCCCCTTTTCTTCCCCCTCCCTTGATTTATTTCTCTCTCCATCTCTCTCTCACTTATAAGAAAATTCTAATTCTCTCTTTTCACTTTCCCCTTTCCCGCTTCGGTCCCCGTCACAGTCCCCCTCTTCCTCTCCCCGTTGTCCCCTCTCTGAACCCCGTCCCCCTCTCTCTTCTACCACCTTGCTCCCCCTCACTCTCCCCTTGTTCTACCTTAATCCCCCTATCCCTCACCCTATCACTCTCTCCTCGAATCCCCTCTCCCTCTCTTTCCTCTCTTGCACCCTCCTCTCGTTCTAAATATCCTCGTTAATCATGGTATCTGGTATCTGGGATTCTTACCCACTTAAACCCCTGCGGCTGTCGCATCGCCATATATGAGGGGAGACCTGGGCCCTCCAGTGGGATATGCACCAAATACCCCTCAGTGCGCATTATAGCCCCCGGGAACCTGGCACCATGATCACAGGGACGGGGCTTGCAACCCCGTCACCGTCCTCCTCGGAGTCGCCGCCGCCCGTCACCTATCTATGTAATGACCTTGGCTAACGTTGCTAAACCTAGCGGCATGAAATATACTTTACGATTTTATTCTCAGACCTACCCGATATGTACACAAAATTTCATACAAATCGATTCACCCATCTATTTAATGACCTAGCCTTATGTTGCTTAACCTTAACCTAGCGGTATGAACAACATTCACAGCTTTTTTGTCATTGGTGTATATATTAGTGAAGTTTATGTTATATTGAAGAAGGGACAAATTCATGCTAACAACAATTTATTAATAGTTAATTATTTGTCATAAAAAGTAAAGGAAAAAAATGGTTATTGTGGGTTATCTCTAAGAGATAAACATATACCATCGCGAACTTTTTTGTAGACCTTGTTAATATGTACAATACTGTAGTACATTATTTTGATCTATCTCGTAGGGTTCAGCCAGCGTTTGCAATGTAAGCGCAAAAAAATGTGCTTATTTACGACATCACATTAGAAACCTCAAAAATTATCAGTGTTTCTCTACTATATTATGCATGTATTATACATATAAACCTTCCTTAAGAAACACTCTATCTATTAATAAAAACCGCATCAAAATCCGTTGCGTAGTTTAAAAGATTTAAGCATACATAGGGACAGACAGACAGCGAGAGCGACTTTGTTTTATAATATGTATAGATAGTAAATCATTATTAATATTTTTCATGAAGTCAGATTATTTCGTCACCCAAGTTAATGAATGCTTGGTACTCTGTTAGTGAGTAGAGCTATCGACTAACTCGTTCTTAATAATGGAACATGAACATAAACGGCTCCGAGTCGAAACTTTGAGTATTAAACCAAGTCGAAATAATCAAAATAAAAAAACTGGATTAATGAGAATTAACGCTAATTGTATTACTGCCGAACCTACAAACGTCAATTAAAGTTAATGACGATTAATTCATTTTTAAATATCGGATTATTTCGACACTCGAGATTAATTAATACTTAATACGCTGATAGTGAGTAGAGATAACAATTATCTCGTAATCATAAATAGCT
Source organism: Furcula furcula (assembly GCA_911728495.1). Taxonomy (NCBI): domain Eukaryota; kingdom Metazoa; phylum Arthropoda; class Insecta; order Lepidoptera; family Notodontidae; genus Furcula; species Furcula furcula. The sequence goes on along the minus strand of OU452262.1, from coordinate 18,696,141 downwards.
CCGACAGTCGAAATAAATAGATTTTAAAAAGTTACTTAATTAGGATTAAAGTTAATTACGGTTTGTGAGTGCGGCAGTTAGTGTTTCAGTAAGTCCTATTATGTTGAAACGTCTTGTTTATTTTTGCCGATTACCCATGAGCTCTCTTCGACTGTCAAAACTACCTCTGTTATCTCGAATATATCTACACATACATCTTTACACATCCAGCCAGATAAATAAATACTGAAAGAAACAAAATTTCAACCCGTCTCGCTTGTTACGCTACTCAAAAACCGTCAATTCCGAGAAAAGCCCCGTGATCACAGGCAGCCGGGCGTGTCTCCCGGTGACCGGGGCGGGCTGCGACCGCGTGACCCGGTCATGGCCTGACCCGGTTAATGCAGCCGGGTATGCACCGGCTCCGCCCGGCTGCCGGTGTGCACGCCGCGATTGATCTCTTGTAATATCGGACGCTTCTATTATTAAAATGGGTGGAATTTTTATGTCATTTGATTATTAGCCAACCTGGTATCAAAGTTGTTCAAGCTACGCTTGGTACTTTCAAAGCCACTATGTAATCAGTCACCCATCTATGGACTAAACTTGACTTAACCAACTTTAACCATCCTTCATCCAACGGTGTACACAACGGGCTATGCGCGCCCCACGATTCACATGAAAATGAAATTTTTACCCCGTCGTTTATCTCTTTGATAAGGATTTGGTACATTGTGGATGTAAAAATAATTTGATTTGAATATAAACCAGTTCTTGACAGCAATCCTGTCTACACGAAATGTAGGAAGAAGCAATGCATGAGCTATGACAAATATTACTAATAACCACTAGCTATAATAGAGGCATAGCTGCACTGACGGCAAATTGACCTCAATTAGATCATTAATTTTCTCAATAGGATCTTGCTTTGCGGAAGCATCGGCCATAATCAAAACGCAAAAAATCTACTCTATTTCGCCATGCTCATCAAAGTCCCTAAAAAGTTGTTTGCTGTGGTTTAAGCCCTAAACACTTACTGTAATATGAAATGTCGATTGCTCATGCCTGTTAAATCAATATAGCACACATAATACATAACAAAAATTCACGTGATGCTGCATTTTAGCAGAAAATCCATCAAGTAAAATGGGTATTATACTTATGGGTTCACCAAATATTTCATAATCATCAAGCACGATTTTGACTATAATATAGCACCAGAGAGGTTTATTGTGATTTCTTCTCGCGTCTCTAAAATCTACATTACTAATAAAATCTAATTACCTGCTTGATGAACATAATACTACAAATCTGTTGATATTTCTACTTGTAATAGCAAAAACCTGTGATAAGGTAGTACTACAATGAAAACATATAAAAATGCAAAAACCCAATTTATCCAACTATCAGCACAGCAAAACATAACCATAATAAAACATAATCGAAAATACTATAACGGCTTCCTACAAAACGTACTCCTGGCCTCTTTAGAAACGTTAGTATCAAACGTTGCGGTTCCATCGAACAATTTTCCGCCCAATTTCATCTTCACATCTCTCTTGAGATCATTTTCGAAGTCGTCGTATTCCAAATCGGATGCATACGATAAATTTTCAGTGATATCAGGAGCCATACACATGCCTTTTACCACTAACTTGATAACGCGCTTTAAGTTGTTCAGTTCCTTCTTCAACTTATCCACCAAATTCGCCTTTGATTCTATTAAACATTTTAGTTTCTCGTTCTCTAGTTGCAAGTTCAAATTCTTTGAACGTGAGTCCATGTCTCTCTGATTTGCTGTGTCCATCTGTTTCTTGATTTCAAATAATACTGTTTTAAAACCTTTGCGTGATTTTTCTATCATAGTGTTCGCTTGCTTAAGTTCCTGTTTTAGTCTGCTGATTTCACCTTCCAGCCGTCTTATCGTAATATTCTGGAAATTTGGTGTTTCAGAAGGTTTTTTCTTTGCTTTAGGTACTTCTTTAATAATTACCTCCACAGCTGTGGTATTATTTCTGAATACTTCACAAGGTGTTCCATTGTCGAAGCTACTTTGTCGAAACGGTAAAGTTGGAAACAGTTCTTCGGATATAGAGATTTTTGGTTTGTATTCTTCGGTCATTTTTAACAGAACACTTGTATTTTTATTTTATGAAATGTTACAGAAAAATTGAATATTTTTTTATATAATTTTGTCAACTTTTTTTTTTTCAATTACCTGTCATAGAGAATTTAATAAACTTGTCCGTAATTTAGTAGAGTTTCAAAATAGGTGTATAATGAATTCCTCTATGAAAAAGGTCACATTGCGTAACTGAATTTCTGACATCTGCAAATCTTTAAATTTACAATTGTAGGCAAACCCCATCTGTGAACGCCATTAGAATACCATGAATATAACACCCACATTTCGATTCGGTTACTCTAAAAACACTTGCGAAAACCGATAAGAGTGGCGTGCATTGGTCGGGGCTTCCACGTAGCATTGGGTAGCAATGTTCTCAAAAATAAACAGATTTGCCTACTTACGTTATTACCCCATACTTATACTGTTTTAAAAGAAAGCCAAACAAAAACAGTTCTCAATATATTTTCAACGGCACGGAACACCTTTTAAAAGCTCATTTCCTCTTACGACATAAAATCGATACGTATCTAGAACTAACGAGTACGCAGCCTTTTGCTGGTCAAGTGCACGTCGGAGTTGGTGGACCGTATGATTGCGAGTCGGGGTGCACCAATTAAGCTGAAGATCCAATATTCAGAAGCTTCTGAACAACCTACTTTTTTATTACTCCATTATAAACTGCACTACTTACGAGGTTATAAGGTCAATAAGTATTTCTCCTTTTTAATATTTGTACCCAAATGTGCACTGACTAGACTAAAAAATTAGTAAATAATTGAAGATATTTTTCGCAGTTTGTAGTGTAGTTGTTCTAAGAAATGTGCTTAGGAAATGTGCTAGAAAACCGTATAAATAGGATCTCACCCTCCAGCCATCACCTTGATGGTCTAGCGACCGAACTATCAAGCTGGACCTAACCATCCGGGAACCTTGCTGCTAATCATACATTTAAATTTTTTACACTAAAACAATGAATGAGTTTTTTTACTTGATTAGTTGAGGATTGACGTCATTGGGCATTCATTGGGCTTGTTCATAGAGAAACTATGGAGGAAGTTAATACAAGACTGTGCATATTCTTTGCTGAAATTCCTTGCTTAATACGAATTAATATAGTGTTAACCTATTTTTTGTAGATCGTGCTGGACTAAGAGAATATAACGCTATGGTTCTAGACACATAAAGCTATATGGGAACAAGTGGACAGTTCTAGAGCCTATGAGACGTCCTTAATAGTTTTGCGACGTCCAAGACGATAATAGGTGTCCTGTGCTGTGTGTGACACTAACCCTACGCCTATGACTGGAAATGTGTTCAAAAAACAATAGACAAGTACCTCTATTACATGATAATGTGTCCCACCGTTGGACATCAGCCTCCCCTCAGGATAAGGGGGCTTAGGCCTGGTTAAGTGCGGGTTGGCGTGTTCACACGTCATTCGAAAGCCAGTTATGCTTTCTCAGACATGCAGGTTTCCTCACGAAGTTTTCGTTCACCGAAAGCTGGTAACGATCGCACAAAGACGTTAGCACACCGCATTACATGGAATTTAATTAATAGAGCTAGCGGTAACCGCTAAATTAGTTATTAAAATACCCCAAGCTAATAGTTAAACCACGAAATAGTTAAACAAATACAAAATTGGAAAGTACAACATTGTTTTTAATTTAACCTTAAATTGTTTTTAAAAGGCTTGAACCTACTCTTGGTAAACTTAGAAAATAATACAAGAAATAAAGCATTTCGTAGATAATAATAAAATATCTGCGTTGTAATTACATAAAAGGGTAGCTAAACTCAATAGAGATGGCACTGCGTAGTCTACTAGCTATATATTAAAGTACGTTTAGGGCAGGGATGGTAAACCAATGGCAACACCATATTTTGGGCACACCACAGATCACAAAGTATATGCACTGACAAAAAATCCTCACAACATTTGTTTTTTACTACATATAAGCTAGTGCTTGACTGCAGTCTCACCTGATGGAAAGCGGTGACGCAATAGAGGATGGTAAAACACATTAGCTTATTGAAAGACTTCACTGTAGTCTTGAAGACGGGCGGGAAAACCGACACGTAAACTGTTCCAGTTCTTAGCTGTCCTTATTATAAATGAAGAAACAAACCGCTTAGTCGGGACTTAAGGCACGTTCACCACATAAGGGTGTGTAGGTGCCGTGCGTCTCGTCGTCCGATGATGGAAGGGGTATGGTGGAATCAAGACATGCAATTCCTGCGCACACTCTCCAAAATGCATCCTGTAGAATACCACTGGCTGGCTACTCTGCACCTGTGCTCTAGGCTTTGTAAATGGGTCGCTACTAAACCTGCGTCACCAATAAGCCTCTTAGCATGCCTCTCCACCGAGTCCAAAGTTGCAAGATGGAATTTTGCAGCACCAGCCCCTTTGCAAGGACCTAGCTTCCTTGCACCTTGGCCAATTCCAATGAATCGCCCAAAAATGAGGTTTGAGAAAATTTCTACCAGAAAAAATATATACTTACTTGAAAAAAATATATTACGGATAAAAAGAATTAACGGATTTCTTGAACTAAGAAAATTTAGTTTGGACTATTTATAGTATTTTTTTTTCAGAGTGACACCGAGTGATCCTACGCTACGAAGTGTTTTGATTATTATCTTGCCAATAACCTCAGAAATATTGCCAATAATCAAAATCATTTAACGGCACGTCTATGGCTTTATTGAACACTAGCTGACCCACGCAGCTCCGCCCGCTCTGTGTTTACGTTAACTAAAATTTCAATAATACATTCGCATAGAATACAGAACCTCCTTTTTTATAGTCGGTTAAAAACTTGGGCCCACTTTGTACTTGCCCTCCGAAGCACGGAGACGTTTAGTTCAAATGGCGTTAAACGGTCACCCATCTATTTAATGACCTTACCTAACGTTGCTTAACCTGATCGATTTCCAAACATTTTTAACAACTGTCTATGAGTGTTCCCTTACAAATATTTATTATAATTATAATGAAAAATTGTTAAAATCGGAGCAAGTGTATAACTAAGTACACATTTTGACTTTAGTCCCCTCTCCCAAAGGAACCGTGCCGAATGTCGGGGTAAAAAGTATCTTAAGTCCTAACTCAAATCATGCCAAGTTTCGTTCCAATCCATCCAGTAGTTTCGGCGTGATGCTCAGCGGAGATATAGACAGACAGACAGACAGACAAAAAAAAAATACATTTTTGGCTTTAGTATCGGTTATAGAATGCCCACCAAACATAATTTTCAAAATATCTTCAATGTACAGAATTGGACCTGTTACAGTTTTATTATAAGTATAGATTTCTTTTTAAAAAATGGCACGTTGATACATATGGGTTCGCCACCCCTGGTATAGGGAATCCTATCTATCTAGGTATTGTGCATCTGGCCTCAAGGCCGGAGAACTAGGGCGACGGCAGCCGGTACTCCCAGTGAAATGGGGTTACGGGTGCATATAAACAAATCTATAGCTCGCTAGTATTCGGTAAAATATTTGACTTCATGTTTGAGTTGAAGTTTAAGTGCTCTGCGGGCTTCATAGTAACTGTCTCGGTAGTTGGATGGTTGCATATGAAGTTACAGCGGTCTTGAGGTTCTTACTTATTATATGTAACTTTCATCAAAACACACCTTGTTTACTATTAAGTATACTTTTTGCATATTATTCTTATTTTCCGTGACGTGACGTGAGTTTGGACCTGTCTGAAAAATCAGCGCTGTGGCACCTACTTACATAGTTGCTGTAGCATAAAGCTGAGATATGGGCCATTTTTGGCATCACATATCTGGCGGTATATTCTATTACATGAATTAATTACTTTTTTTCACTTCTGTATGATACATGGTACTGAGACGTGGTCTCTAACGGCTGGCCTTTTAGAGAAGTTCAGAGTCACACAACAAGCCATGGAGAGAGCTATGCTCGGAGTTTCTTTGCGCGACAGAATCCGAAATGTGGAGATTCGCCGAAGAACCCAGGTCACCGATATAGCTCTCAGAATCTGCAAGTTGAAGTGGCAATGGGCGGGCCACATCGCTCGAAGAACCGATAACCATTGGGGAAGAAAGGTTCTCGAGTGGCGACCACGAACCGGAAGACGCAGCGTAGGCAGGCCTCCCACTAGGTGGACAGACGACATTGTGCGCGTCGCAGGTAACCGGTGGATGCAAATAGCCAATTGTCGGTCATTGTGGCGTTCTAAGGGGGAGGCCTATGTTCAGCAGTGGACGTCTTCCGGCTGATGATGATGATGACTTCTGTATGTTGTTTTGTTGTGTAGTATTTTGTGTATTACTTCCTAAGGAATGGCAGATGTTACTACCTTGTTTGTGATTGTCAAAATAAACATCTTTCTTCTTCTTCTTCTTACTTCGACTCCCAGGACATGGAAGTGTTATAAGGCTCTGTCGGGAAATTCTTATTATGTCTAATAAATGGCAATAAGCTTACTCGTAGGTTCTTTGGGCATTTAATTTGTACCAGCTATACGTACTTATATTAATCAACACAGCCTAGGTATACAGGTAACAGGCTAACTTTGAATTAACAAAGAAGACTAAACTAAGTACAATGATTTAAAAAGTAAATAAATAAAAACATACATTTGAATGTACTTAGGGTCGGCGCAAACGGGCCACCGACCAGTTATATGTAAGCTGTTCATATTTGCCGCAAAACCGATGATCGTTGGGGAAGACTGGTTTTGAAGTGAAGACCACGAACCGGAATACGTAGCGTAGGACGCCCAGGTATCATGATGAAATAGGTACCTACGCAAAGAAGTTGGCAATGACAATGACAGGAGAGCAGATCGGGCTCAATGACGTATATTAGGTGAGGTTTATGGTTTATGTTCAACAGTGGACTAAGGCGATGTCCTAATTAAACGCGATCATCGCGCGAACGAACGACGCGACCATCCCGCGATGAAATCTCAAACATATGGACGTCGAACGAGTGTCCTAACTGGCGGTCGCGCGACCGCCAGTACATTCGCCAGTCGTCGCGCGATGGTCACGTCGTTCGTTCGCGCGATGATCGCGTGATCGCGTTCTATTAGGACATTCCCTGTAGGCTGATTATAAAGATGATGATAAATGTACTTATATAAGATTTTGGATAACACTGCCTTATCTTCAATAGTTGACGTTGCGGCTGATTCTCTTGCCTCAGGCAGAAAATAAAACTGCCCGGACCCCTCGGTCGGTGTTCAAGCCATTTTGAGTTACCCCGTCGAACTGTAAAAACGAGGGGACGATACGGCGTTCTAGTCTCCAAAATCAAATTCATTCGTTGTTGCTGTATGTATCCATAACATATAACCCGATTTAATGCACGAGTCGTTGAACTTATCACATCTCTGAATAGAGTGAAGTGACTGTTGAGTGAGTCACGCAAAAAAGGCCTACCTCTTTATAATCTATACTTATACTATACTTATAATAAAACTGTAACAGGTCCAATTCTGTACATTGAAGATATTTTGAAAATTATATTTGGAGGGCATCCTATAACCGATACTGAGGCCGAAAATGTATTTTGTTTAATTTTTGTCTGTCTGTCTATCTGTCTGTCTGTCTGTGTGTCTGTCTGTATCACGGCTGAGCATCACGCCGAAACTACTGAATGGATTCAAATGAAACTTGGCATGATTTGAGATCTTACTATGAGGTAGGACATAGGATACTTTTTATCCCGTAATCTAGCTCGGTGCTTTTGGGAGAGGGGATTAAAGTCAAAACGGGTACTTGGTTATACGCTTGGTCCAATTTTATCAATTTTTCTTTATAATATAATAAATATTAGTAAGGGAACACTCATAGAGAGTTGTTATCAAGGTTTTGTAATCGATCGGGTTAAGCAACGTTAGCTAAGGTCATTAAATAGATGGGTGACCGTATAACGCCATTTGAACTAAACGGGTCCGTGCTTCGGAGAGCAAGTAAAAAGTGGGTCCGAGTATTTAACCGACTATAAAAAAGGAGGTTATCTATTCGATGCGAATGTCTGTTACTAAAAGTTTAGTTAACGTAAAAATAGCGCAGGCGGAGCTGCGTGGGTCAGCTAGTACTTATAATAAAACTGTAACAGGTCCAATTCTGTACATTGAAGATATTTTGAAAATTATATTTGGAGGGCATTCTATAACCGATACTGAGGCCGAAAATGTATTTTTTTTAATTTTTGTGTTACTGTCTGTCTGTATCACGGCTGAGCATCACGCCGAAACTACTGAATGGATTCAAATGAAACTTGGCATGATTTGAGATCTTACTACGAGGTAGGACATAGGATACTTTTTATCCCGTAATCTAGCACGGTTCTTTTGGGAGAGGGGATTAAAGTCAAAATGGGTACTTGGTTATACGCTTGGTCCGATTTTATCAATTTTTCTTTATAATATAATAAATATTAGTAAGGGAACACTCATAGAGAGTTGTTATCAAGCTTTTGTAATCGATCGGGTTAAGCAACGTTAGGTAAGGTCATTAAATAGATGGGTGACCGTTTAACGCCATTTGAACTAAACGGGTCCGTGCTTCGGAGAGCAAGTAAAAAGTGGGTCCCAGTTTTTAACCGATTATAGAAAAGGAGGTTATGTATTCGATGCGAATGTCTATTATTAAAAGTTTAGTTAACGTAAAAATAGCGCAGGCGGAGCTGCGTGGGTCAGCTAGTATAGTATAGATGGGGAATTCGCATTGTTGATACAAATCAGAAAAAATATTATGATATATTCAACAAATGAGCGACACTGAACAGTAACCTCAGCGATCGGAGTTTCAATAACACTGTTTAGAAATCCATCATGCGCTCTAAGAAATATCTAAAACTATCTAAAATTGAAAATACGCTCTCTCGAACATTTTTAAGGCATTCGAACATTAATAAGTAGGTAAGTAAGTAATTTTAACCCGTTTCCCCCGTAGGGTGCCGGGTTAGAATTGCATCCCCCATCTCCTCTCGTTGGGTGTCGTAAGAGGCGACTAAGCGAGAACGGGAAGACGGGCAGCAGCGTCTTTCTTTTGGATTTATCTTCCACCTATACTGCGATCCCCAAGCCGCCTACCAAGCGTGGGGATTATGGCAACCCCTCCCTTCTAAGGGGGAGGCCTTTTGTTCATTAGTGTTACGTGTTTCAGCTGATGATGATGATGAACCTGTTTTAACTAGGTGTCGTGTTTGGGGGACCAAGCCAAGTTGAAAACGCCGAATGATATCGAAATGTTAATCTAGACACAGATATCTTAAATTAATCATCATCATCATCATCATGTCAGCCACAAGACGTCCACTGCTGAACATAGGCCTCCCCCATGTACTTCCATTGCGACCGATGTTGTGCCGCCTGTATCCAACGGCTCCCTGCCTCCTTGACGAAGTCGTCTGTCCATCTAGTGGGGGGCCGACCCACACTGCGCTTCCCAGTCCTTGGTCGCCTCTCGAGAACCTTTCTTCCCCACCAGTTGTCAGTTCTCCGAACTATATGACCTGCCTATTGCCACTTCAACATACTAACTACTAGAGCTATGTCGGTTACTTTAGTTCTACTACGGATTTCCTCGTTCCGGATTTTATCACGCAGAGACACTCCGAGCATAGCCCTATAATTAATCAAACAACAATATTATTAATGCAATTGGCTTCTGTATTGCGTGAGACGTGTAGGACCTAAGCAAGGACCCGCCTCACGTGTTCATTCCTAGTGCGGCAATCGCAAAACGTGACCTGTCCCTGAGACCTGCCCGGGACGGCTTCGTATGGCTAGGCACGGGAACTGATTCCAAAGGTCAGCGGAATTACAAAGGTATACATTTTCTCATTCAGCTTAGAATACTAATAATTGAATATAAATTTTCCCCTTGCAATTACATAGGTACATACACAACCAGTGTGTGTTGCCAGTGGACGACATTTAAGGTACTGAGAAAGTGGTCCTTGACAGCTGCCCTGTTTAAGAAGTCACACAACGAGAAAAAAAACCGGTCAAGTGCGAGTCGGACTCGCGCACCGAGGGTTCCATATCATCTTTGGCCGTTTTAAAGTAATTTTACTATTCATGTAACATCTCAGATATAAAAAAAAACAACCGCAAAACTAAAGGTTACTCTTACAAGCTTGTAAGTAATAATAAATAATAATAATACCAGCCCTTGTTTATGTCCCACTGCTGGGCACGGGCCTCCCTTCAAGTTGAAGGGGCTTAGGCCATAGTCCACCACGCTGGCCAAGTGCGGGTTGGTGGACTTCACACGTCTTTCGAATGCTAGTTAGGCTTTCTCAGACATGCAGGTTTCATCACGATGTTTTCCTTCACCGAAAGCTAGTAACAATCGCACAAAGACGATTCGCACATGATTAATTAAATAAATCAGAGGTGCGAGCCGGGGTTCGAACCTGCGCACCTTGTTTCCAAGGCAAGCGCTCGCCCACTGAGCTGTTACAGCTGTCAGCTTGTAAGTAGTTTAAGATATATATATATATATATATATAGAGATCCCTTCACGGTAAATGTTGATCAGACGCGACTTCACGCGAGCCATTTGTTGATCCGAAAACACATGTTGATCCGGCGTCTTTTGTTGATCCAATATGCATCTCTGGTAACTAATGTGGCTCCGACCGGATCAACATCTACACTCACGTAACTTTTTACTAGCGTTGGCATAAGTTGATCCGATATACAAATCCACCTTGCGATGGTTACGGAAAATGTTGAACGGTTTAAATGAGCCAATCAGAGCACAGCAAAAGATCGGATTGGCTGAAAGCAGACCGCGACGTTGCCGTTCCGTATCTTTGACCGTACAAGCTACAGATTAAACGGATAACTCGACAACACCGCGACTAGTAGCGGATTTCTGGTAGTCATACTAATTTGTCATATCAATATGACTATGAGGAGATACATAACATCCTGTAGGAAAAACGAATGCCAGCCCATATGCAAATAAATGTGAACTAGAAATAACTACACAGAAATGTGGTCGATGAGCTCGTGGCTAAGTGGCGGCTGCTAGGTATTAGCCGGAATGCGCGCATATTCGCGCGTCATGATTTTTTCTCTGTAGGAATATATACATTACTTTGTTGAAATAAGGTTGAATTTGCCATAGCAAATTCAATCATCATAATACCACCTCCACCATACACTGCCCCCGCTCTACACCTTCGCCTCCACCACTGTCTCCGTTCTCTCCAGGGTAAGATAATGGAGACAGTGGTGGAGGCGGAGGTGGAGGCAGTGTTGATTGTGGTGACGGCGGCAGCAGCGAAGGTGGTAGTGTAGGCGGAGGTGGATGGAGCAGAATTTGTGGTGAAGTCGGAGATAGTGGAAGCGGGGAGAGCGGGGTTGGAGGTGGACCAAGCTGAGTTTGTGGTGGAGGTGGTGGGCAGCGGCGGCGGCGGTGGAGGGAGCGGAATTTATGGTGGAGGTGGAGGTAGCGGAGGAGGAGAGCGAAGGCTTTAGAGCGGGGGCGGTGCATGGAGGGGGTGGAGGCGGAGGCAACGGAGGTGGTGGTGGATGCACTGGAGTGTAGTGCAGTGGTGACCGCGTGACGGCAAGTGGGGCTCACGTTAAGGACAGGTGTTTACAAATGACACTGCTCTATCATCAGACCCTGATACCATTTTTCTATCAACTACTCGTAGAGACCTACCCAACTAGCCCAAAATCAGTGGGGGGGGGGGGTCTATGTTTATTGGTGCAGAAAACCTGTGACCACCTTCCTGCTCCATCAGACCCTGATCACCATTTTTCTAGCAACTACTAGTCGAGACCTACCCAACGAGCCCAAAGGCAGTGGGTCTACGTTTATTGGTGCATAAATCCTGTGACCACCTTCCTGCTCCATCATCAGACCCTGATCACTATTTTCCTAGCAACTACTCATCGAGACCTACCCAACGAGCCGAAACTCAGTGGGTCTACGTTTATTGGTGCATAATTCCTGTGACCACCTTCCTGCTCCATCATCAGACCCTGATCACTATTTTCCTAGCAACAACTCGTCGAGACCTACCCAACGAGCCCAAATTCAGTAGGTCTACGTTTATTGGTGCTGAAATCCTGTGACCACCTTCCTGTTTCATCAACAGACACTGAACACCATTTTTCTAGCAACAACTCGTTGAGGCCTACCCAACGAGCCCAAATTCTGTGATTCTACGTTTAATGGTGCAGAAATCCTGTGACCACCTTCCTGCTCCTTCATCACACCCTGGTGAAAGGTTACCATTCTTAGTACCAGTTTTTTAGTAACATCGGATTTACGTATGTTCTAAATTTCAGATCTTTCGGAGTAATAGAAGTACACAATGAAAAATGTCCATTGTATACGAAGTATTCCTATCTCGACTTGAAAAAGAGCTGATGGTCTTCAAACAGCTAAACCGATTTTTAAGAAACATCGCTAAGAACCATCTCCATTACACCAGCTTTCAAATAAAAAAAAACGCATACAAATCTGTCTACTCGTTCGAGCCCTGCGATGCCACAGACAGTTATACAGACAGACAGACAGAGACGACAATTACCGCCCTGCATAGGCGTCAAACTAATAACACCACTCGTTTTTGGTCGGGGGTTGAAAAGAAACCATCGAATTCGGTAGGATTATCTGAATGGACTATAACCATTTTCTAGACGAAGAAATCATCTATTTATGGTTTCTACCAGTTCAGTCTCCTCCCCATCACTCATTTTCTTCGAAAAAGTCCTTATCCAATCATGATGAAATTCATACCGAACCATCGTAATGGTTTATGCTTTCGAATAATAAATCATTGAAATACGTAAATATTTGTAGCAGTTATAATAATTTTGTTGCTTATAATATCATCTTTTAGGCATTTTACCAAATAATTCTAACATTCCATTCCTGGTTTTTCAGAAACTTCTGGTTCATAACGAATAAAAATTTTATGGGACCAACTTGCTGGAACGTCCAATAAGTACAACAAGTATAATTTTTTTTTAAAAACCCCCGGCATACGTAAACGAACTCTTAAAATGACTTTCCTGTACTATTATCAGACCCTGATCAGTATATGTCTAAGTACTCGTCAAGATTTAACCATAGATTTATAGTTCGGTGGGTCCTACATTTAATCTCAAAACTCAAACTCAAAAATAGTTAATTTCAAATAGGCTTAACGCTAGTACTATTGAAAGGTCATGTATTTTAAAAAAAAAGCTACCACCGGATCACAACGCGGCGTCAACTGAGAAGATCCGGCAAGAAACTCAGTGGGCTTGTCATTTTATCACTTTGTTTTTTAAACAGTGTGTCATGTTACAATTAGATCAGAGCGACAGTGTGTCTTGCCGCTCAAAAGATCAAATAAGACAGAAAAAAATGTGCCTGCGTGGACTCCCTCCGCGCGGAAGAAGTGAAACTTCATTTTCGTTCTGTCTCTTTCTACAGTCAGTCAGTCAGTTAGTCAGTCGGTCGGTCGGTCGGTCGGTCGGTCGGTCGGTCGGTCGGTCGGTCAGTCCCTCACTCACTCACTCACACATACTCACACACAAACTCAAACACACCCACACACACTCACTTACACACACTCACACGCACACAGACACACACACACACACAGACACACTCACAAACACTCACACACGCTCACACATACGCTCACACACACACACACACTCACACAATCACTCACTCACTCACCCACTCACCCACCCACTCATCCGCTCACCCACTTACTCACACACTCACCCACCCACTCATCCGCTCACCCACCCACTTACCCACTCACCCACTCACCCACTCAGCCATCCATCCACCCACTCACTCGCCCACTCGCTCACTCGCCCACTTGCCCACTCGCCCTCTCGCCCACTCGCCCTCTCTCGCTCTCGCCCTCTCGCCCACTCGCCCTCTCGCCCACTCGCCCACTCACCCACTCGCCCTCTCGCCCACTCACCCACTCGCCCACTCGCCCACTCGCCCTCTCGCCCACTCGCCCACTCACCCACGCCCACTCCACCACTCGCCCACTCACCCACTCGCCCTCTCGCCCACTTGCCCACTCGCACACTCACCCTCTCGCCCACTCGCCAACTCACCCTCTCGCCCACTTGCCCACTCGCCCTCTCGCCCTCTCGCTCACTCGCCCACTCACCCTCTTGCCCACTCGCCCACTCGCCCACTCGCCAACTCGCCCACTTGCCAACTCGCCCACTCGCCCACTCGCCCACTCGCCAACTCGCCCACTCACGTCACATGAGCGCTTTCATAACCTTAACAAATTTAACGCTTAACGTCTATCACTTAACGTTTAACACCTATCATTCAACGCTCAACATCTAACGTATAACGTCTAACGCGTTAAATGATAACATTTTTGGAAGTTGCATAAGAAGTTTCACTTCAAAAATAATAAAATACGACGAAAGTAGGTACAACAAACTAAAAAGCTAAAGGGATAGTAGTCGGACCAGGATAGTAGTGGAGCCGAGTTCCTGTTGCCACCTTCACGCTTGCGCCCATCACCTGACTCTGATCAATATTTTACTACCTACTACTCGCAGCAACCTATCCAACGAATCCAAATTCGGTGTTTCTACGTTTATTAGTGCAAAGATGCCGTGACCACGTTCCTGCTCCATCATCAGACCCTGATCACCATTTTTCTAGCAGCTACTCGTCGAGACCTACCTAACGAGCCAAAACTCGATGGGTCTACCTTTATTGGTGCAGAGATCCCGTGACCACCTTCCTGCTTCATCATCAGACCCTGATCACCATTTTTCTGGCAACTGCTCATCGAGACCTACCTAACGAGCCCAAACTCCATGGGTCTACGTTTATTGGGGCCGAGATCCTGTTACCACCTTCTTGCTGATCATCATCAGACCGTCGTGAAGGTTACCATTTTATTTAGTATCATCGGATTAACATAATTATGTTCTAAATTTCTGATCTTTCGGACTAATAGAAGTAATGAAAAATGTCTATTGTATACAAATCATCCCTACCTCGACTTGGAAAAGAGCTGATGGTCTTCAAACGGGTGGACCGATTTTCATGAAACATAGCTAAGAACCATCTCGCTTAAACTTGCTTTTAAATAAAAAAACCGCATTCAAATCCGTTCACTGGTTGGACCGTTACGATGCCACAGACAGAAATACATACAGACAGACAGACTTCCGGACATAGGCGTCAAACTTATAGCTCCCCTAGTTTTTAGTCGGGGGTTAAAAAATAATCATCCAAATCGGTTCATATTTGGCGGAATTATAAGCGAACATACATTAAAAAAAATACACGACGAATTGATAACCGCCTTCTTTTTTGAAGTCGGTTAAAATCCCGCGCAATCGTCTTTCCGCAATAAAATATGTCAAACAAGTGAATGAAGTTAATTCCCAAAGTTTGATCCTCAAATGCAGCAGCTAACGCATCTTTCTTACCTTATTACTCTAACGAAGTTTTCTACTGGGTTCTCTGTCACACGCAGAACGCGACGTTGCCGCTTTGTGTTCGAGTACCTATCCGTCAATTTTGGCTCCGGATCAACTTACTCTAAGTAAATGTCGCATATAAGTTAAATATACTCTATATAAGGGTTCATTATATATATATATATATATATATATATATATATATATATATATATAAATCTTGAAGGATATGTATATATATATATATATATATATATATATATATATATATATATATAGTAATATTTAAAAAAAAAAAGGTAATAATATACAGTACAATATGTACAGACGGACATACAGACAGACGAAGTCAGACCATAAGGGTTCCTTTTTTACCTTTTATGTATGGAATCCTAAAAAGGTGCATTGAAGACATTGGGACTTTTAATTCCCAATTGTCGCCACTGAAATAAAAAAAAACATCATCACCATCATTAATCAGATGCGTTTCTTTCTTTCTTTATCATCAGCCGGGAGACGTCCACTGCTGAACATAGGCCTAATATGTTTAATTTTCATCTTTAATAATCTATATTATATCTACCTCTTAATATTATAAAGTGGAAGCCCTCTTTCGCGTGAATGACATCAACAATGAACGACAATTGGCTGTTAGCATCCACTACCGGTTACCTGCGACGTGCACAATTTCGTCTTACGGTTCGTGGTCGCTACTCGAGAACCTCATCGGTTATCGGTTCTACGAGCGATGTAATCCGCCTTCAATCCAATGACCAATGTGATTTTTAACTACGTCCAGGGTACTGCCCTACAGAGGATGTTGGTGAGTAGCTAACATATCTTGCCTCTTGATACATCAGTTACCGTATGTGATACCCGGCCAGTAAGCCAAATATACTCTGGATATCACAAGACGTGAGGACGGACTCCTTATGTCCTATGCTTCCCTGGTACTTCTACTATAAACATGTTAGCTGTAAACCACATTCATACAAGACAAGGCACAAGATTATGCACCTCTTGTTTTATGCTACCCTAGGTAATAATTTGTCGATTTTATTCATCGATATACTATACCAATTTTATTGCTCAATATTCTGGATGATATATCCCTAGTATATAATAATCACATTTTTTAAATTTCATGTACGTGTAATGTTGTGTTGTGCAAACAGTCCAACCAAGATATCAAGTACCTAAACGATTGCAAAATGAACGAAAATAATTAAATATTATTTAAATCTATACTTATAATAAAACTGTAACAGGTCCAATTCTGTACATTGAAGATATTTTGAAAATTATATTTGGAGGGCATTCTATAACCGATACTGAGGCCGAAAATGTAATTTTTTAAATTTTTGTCTGTCTGTCTGTCTGTCTGTCTGTCTGTCTGTCTGTCTGTCTGTATCACGGCTGAGCATCACGCCGAAACTACTGTATGGATTCAAATGAAACTTGGCATGATTTGAGATCTTACTACGAGGTAGGACATAGGATACTTTTTATTCCGTAATCTAGCACGGTTCTTTTAGGAGAGGGGATTAAAGTCAAAATGGGTAGTTGGTTATACGCTTGGTCCGATTTTATCAATTTTTCTTTATAATATAATAAATATTAGTAAGGGAACACTCATACAGAGTTGTTATCAACGTTTTGTAATCGATCGGGTTAAGCAACGTTAGGTAAGGTCATTAAATAGATTGGTGACCGCTTAACGCCATTTGAACTAAACGGGTCCGTGCTTCGGAGAGCAAGTAAAAAGTGGGTCCCAGTTTTTAACCGACTATAAAAAGGAGGTTATGTATTCGATGCGAATGTCTGTTATTAAAAGTTTATTGAAATTAAACTACTTTTACGGATTTTATCGCGGTTTATTTATTGATTTTACTATCCCGACGTTTTGAATGCTTTGCAGCACCCATGGTCACGGGAGGACTGAGATGTTGAACGTCCTTATGTCACAATTATGCCGGTGTACCCTCAGATCTTCTTAGTTATTATTGTTGGTTATAAGTAGTTTAATTTCAATGTGTAATATTCGCGTAAGTAAAAGACAACATTATTAAAAGTTTAGTTAACGTAAAAATAGCGCAGGCGTAGCTGCGTGGGTCAGCTAGTCTAATTAATATATCTCTGGTACGGAGTTGTCCGTGGTACCACGGATGATTTCCTTTATCCGATCATCACCACTGGTGACAACTGGGATTTAATTTAATTTCCCATTCGTCACCACTGGCGACAAATGGGAATAATTTTCCCGTTTGTCACCAGTGGGGACGTAGCCAGTGGTGACGACTGGGAATAATCGGGCACCACTGGTTACGGTTATTTCAGCAGAATACCGAATTTGTCATAATAGTAATTAAGTCTCAATAGTGTGTCGCTGGAATTGCAATTGTATGCCATTTTACTAAATTTAGCAGATTTGGGACCCTGGATGGTTCCTTGCAAGAACCTCCTACCTAGTAAAGCACCTTGTAAGAGACTATCCGAGGCGATGGTCGGGTTTAAGAGGAAGGCACGTCCTCGGATGGTGTCATTGTCAGATAGGGCTTAAGAGGCTTGACTAATGTCTCAGGTGACAAGCGCCATCAAAGCAATGCAACAGTGTATGGGCTGTCGTGACGCTTACCATCAGACGAACGTCCTCTGACCACGAGGTAGTTCTTAAATCTTCTGGTGCACAATACGGTAATTTATGTCGTAATAAGAGGCAATTAGCGGATAGCTGGCCCTCCACCGGTCGCACGCACTCGCGCGGCAGCGTTGGGATTTTGGCTCGCTTTTCCAGGAAACCCTAAGTCGTGGTTCGCGAGGCAGAACGAGCCATCAGGGGGACAGTTGCGTTAATATCTGCAGGCTGGCTCGTTAGCCAAAAAAACACCGTCCACACCGGACGAACAGCGCACACCGAGGCACGTTTGAGCGCGTCCCGTTAACCAACAGCCAATGACGGCTCAACCTAAGGTTCCCAACCCTCCCGGATTGCCCGGGAGACTCCGGTAATAATGGTTAATCTCCCGAACTCCCGGAGTGCAATCATTTCTCCGGTTTTCCTAAATATTATGTACCTACGCATTCGTCGCTCGCACGTGTCGCTACCGGTGTAAACCTGTTCGTCTGAGTCTCGCCTTCGACGTTGTCGATTCCTTGGAGGTCAATTCGGTGGTTTCTCACGCCTCCTCTACACCAGACCCTCTACACACAATACAGTATAGTAAGTAGCACCTCGCCCTCTACAGTGGAGGGCATACAAGAGTCATAGACATACTTTTACTACTTTATCATAGTGTTCCTACAATCGATTAAGTAATCCAACACAATGAGGTTGGACTTTTGCGTGAGAAAATTGAAATTTGAGTGGATTTACGTTGGGTTGACTTCTTTACGAAATCGAAAGACGTGTTAAAAGTAGAAAAGTAAAGTTACAAATACTAACACACTTCGATTTTTCATGAAAAAGCTTTTATGATTTTGTAGTGTGTGTGTTGTCTATCCACACTAATCGATTTCATAAAATTCTCCCGAGTTGGTCCTTTCGAGAGTTGGTAACCCCTTTTTTTTTTGTTTTTTTTTTTGACGCAGGGGAAATCTTCGAATGATCCCCGGGAGCTGTGGGGCTCGACCGGGGTATGTGGCATTCTTACCCACTAAAACCCCCGCGGCTGTCGCATCGGCACATGAGAGGGGGGACCCCAGGGCTCTCCGGTGGGATCTGCACCAGGGGCCCCTCAGTGACTTGCCTTTGAGCTCAAAGGGCCCACACCCCGAGCGTCCAGCGACTCCGAAGAGGGCTTCGGAGTCGCTGGACGCTGGAAAAAAAATTGGTTCGGGTAGGGACCCGAACCAATTTTTTTTTTTTTTTGTTGACGCCTGGGAAAAATGCTTTACGCATACCCTCCCGTTGGGGGACGAGAGGGTTATGTGGGACTCCCCCGGCTAGCCCGGGTATAACCACTAAACGACCCAGCGGCACTCCCGCATCGTCTTCATGGAGGGGAACTGGGAAACTGGCAGAGCCTTATCATCCAGTCCCCCGCCAACGACCGCCCGCCTTTACAGCGGGCCCCGCACGCCCCTCCCTACGAGGGGCCCGGAAATGACCGCGAGTGCTCGGTCATTCCCGCCGACGGTGGTGGTGAATCGTGCAGTGCAGGAGAAGGGGCCCCCGCGCCAGTCTCCCGCTATTCACCACCGGGGAGGAGGAGACGCTGATCGTACACTCACTGTCCCCCTCACTGTCTCACTGTCACTGTGTGTGTCTCACTCTTCCCCTTCTCCGCCTGCGGAGCGGCGCCGCGAGGGGATCGTCCTCCCGTGCGCGCTCCGCTGCCTCTTTCTGCGAGATCACGTCCTCGCAGAAAGAGGCGACCGCCGACCAGGGCGCCTCGCCCCCCAGCATGGACAGAACCACGCCGGGCAGCGAAAGGTCCGGCCCCACCACCGCAGTCAGACCGCGGCGCAGCTCAGACCAGGCCGGGCACACCTCGAGGGTGTGCTGTGCCGAGTCCTCCGCCGCGCCGCAGTCGTGGCACGCGGCTGCCTCCTCCCTCCCAATCCGATGCAGGTACGACGCGAAGCATCCATGCCCGGTCAGCACCTGCACCAGACGGAACGAGAGGAAGCCGTGGGACCGCTCGAGCCATCCCTGAAGGACTGGCCCGAGCGCGGCGGCCGAAGGTGGCAGAGGCGAGGTCCTCAGTCCAATGATGGACGATTGCGGCCCTCGCCTCCCGCCGCCAACACTCCGTCCCCTGCCTCGACCGCCTCCCTCACTTGGCCCTTCAAAAGGGCCAATGCGTCGTCCGTCGAACGCCCCTTCCGGAAACCGAATTGGGCGTCCGACAGGTCCGGCCCCACCTCCCGCAGGAGGCCATTGACCCGGGTGGCTATAATCCCCTAATTCCACGGTTTCGGGACCCTCCCAGTCGTAAGACACGCACTGAAGAGGTCCCGAAATCTGTCCTTCATTTGGGTGGCCGCAATGGCCACCACCGCTGCGGGGAGCCCTACCCGACCCTTTTTTTTTTTTTGACGCGGGGGAAATCTTCGAAAGATCCCCGGGAGCTGTGGGGCTCGACCGGGGTATGTGGGATTCTCACCCACTAAAACCCCCGCGGCTGTCGCATCGGCACATGCGAGGGGAGACCCCAGGGCTCTCCGGTGGGATCTGCACCAGGGGCCCCTCAGTGCCTTGCCTTTGAGCCCGCCGCCGGGGGGCGCATTGTAGCCCCCCGGGAACCTGTCACGGTGCTCACGGGGACGGGGGTCGCAACCCCGCCGCCGTCCTCCTCGGAGTCGCCGCCGTACTCAATGGACGCTCAAAGGGCCCACACCCCGAGCGTCCAGCGACTCCGAAGGGCCCTACCCGACCATAGCTCAACCCCTAGGCACGCTTTGCCGTGCCAACGCAACGTGCGCGCGAACAACCCTGAGGCACGTCCACACCGACCACACATTTGGCGCGTGTAGCTGCCACGCGAGCCCGTGCGGCCGGTGGAGACCAACTGATGTATATGTATGTACATATCATTGTATCATGTGGGTGACCCACAGTAATAAACTAGCTTCGGAGCAATACGGTCGTTTCATTCGCCTACAAACACTCTATTGGCGACGATATTGTTAACTTACCCGCGCGCGTTTATAATTTTATTGTTAAAATAAAAACCTACAATGTCGAATTTTATCGGAATCCTTAACGTGTTCGATCATAAGATTCACGAGTGGGACGTTTTTTATGGTCGATTGACCCAGTTCATTAAGTTAAACAACATACCAGATGATAACAAAAGTGCAGTGTTGTTGACGCATGTGTCGGATGAATCGTACCGCCTTATTCGGAACCTTGTGCATCCGAATAAGCTAGAGGATAAGTCTTACAAGGAGCTAGTAGATGTACTCAGCCAACATTTCACGCCGAAGAGATCAACCTTCGCTGATAGGGCAAAGTTTTATGAAGCGAGTAAATCCGACGGTGAAAGCATCGAGGAATGGGCGGCACGGTTAAGAGGGCTAGCCGTGTACTGCGATTTTGGCACGGAGTTGGACACGCTCCTGCGAGACCGCTTCGTGCTCGGCTTCAGAACGGGACCCGAGCGTGACAGGTTGTTCGAGTGCGACTCGAAAAAGCTGACATTTGGGCAGGCGCTAGAGGTGGCGCAGCAAGCAGCGTGTGCGCGGCAAGCGCGCGCAGCCGTTGCCGTCAAGGAGGAGCCGGTATACCGGGCGAGTGTGAGCCAGCTCCAGCGGCACGCACGCCCCTTCGCAGCTGCGTCGGCGCCAGCGGCGGCGGTGAATTCGCGTTGCTCAGTGTGCGGTTTAGGAAACCATAGTGCGACGAAGTGTAGGTTTAAAAATTACAGTTGTCTCAATTACGGAAAAAAGGGCCATTTAAGGAAGGTGTGCTCGGTTAAAATGTTACATTTAAATAATATGCATGCAGAAGCAGAGACGGCTCAGGAACACGACTGTAAGGAGTGTGAGCTTTACAGTATGAGGTACGTCAATTATAATCCTATAAAAATTGAAGTAACCGTAAATGACATTGAGTTATATATGGAGTTGGATACCGGGTCAGGAACCACGGTTATATCTGAAGAATTGTATTTACTTAATTTTTCTGATTGTAAATTGTACAAATGTGATCTTAAAATGTGTCTTTACAACGGCCATAAAATCACACCACTGGGGTATTTCGTAGCCGAAGTTTCATATTCAAGCATCAAAAACAACATTAAATTCTATGTTATTAGAAATGGCGGGCCACCGTTATTGGGTCGTGATTTTATGACGAAATTTAAAATGTATTTTGCAACAAATAACAATATGATTTGTACAAATGATAACCTTCTAGAAGTGCAACGGTTATTGAACGAATATCCAGAAGTTTGGAAGAATGAATTAGGTTGTTTTAACAAGTTCGAAATCGATTTGGTGCTTAAAGAAAATTCTACACCAAAGTTTTTTAAGCCTAGGTCCGTCCCGTTTGCACTCAGGGACAAAGTTAGCGCAGAACTTGACAGGTTGGTAGAATTAGGAATTTTAATTCCTGTAAATTACTCCGCATACGCTACGCCTATTGTACCCGTTTTAAAAGAAAATGGTAAATTGAAAATAGCCGGTGATTTTTCTTGTACACTAAATAAAGACCTTATGATAGATAAATATCCCTTGCCTCGTATAGAGGAGGTATTTTCAAAGTTAGGAGGGGGGGAACACTATACGAAAATTGACTTAAGTAATGCTTACAATCAATTTAGGTTATCCAAACCATCCCAAAAGCTAACAACTATCAATACACATAAAGGTTTATTTGCGTACACTAGATTGGTCTACGGTTTAGCGAACGCGCCTGCTATTTTCCAAAAGGCAATGGAAACGCTGTTGGCAGGTATAGACGGCGTTAGCGTATGGTTGGACGACGTGTGTCTAACAGGTCCCACAAAAGAAATACATTTAATGAGACTACGAGAAGTGTTACGTAGATTACAAGACGCAGGCTTACGTCTACAAAAAGATAAGTGCGCTTTATTCCAAAAAAGTGTTACTTATTTAGGGTTCGTAATAGACAAAAATGGTTTAAGAACGTGCCCAACTAAAGTTCAGGCAATTCTTAACGCACCTGCCCCCACCGATGTTTTAGGAGTTAAGCGATTTCTAGGTGTAATTAATTATTACAGGAATTTTATTCCAAGTGCATCGGCTCTGTTAAGTCCACTGCACGAATTGTTACGCTCAGGCTCAGAATGGCATTGGGGTGAGCGACAGCAAGCTGCTTTCGAATGCGTGAAGAGCAAGCTCGCTAGCGAACAAGTGTTGGCGCATTTCGATCCGGACTTGCCGCTGGTGCTAACAGTGGACGCGGGCCCCGCCGGACTCGGCGCCGTACTCGCGCATCGCGATACGTCAGCCGCCGCCGCAGGCGAGACCCGGGAGCGACCGATTGCGTTCGCGTCGCGGTCTTTATCGGCCAGTGAAAAAAATTATAGCCAGATTCAGAAGGAGGCGACAGCTATTATTTTTGCAGTAAAACACTTCCATCAATATTTATACGGCCGACAGGAGCCTTTCATTTTGCGAACGGATCATAGGCCTTTGCTTTCAATTTTTGGCAAAAATAAGGGCATATCGGTTACCGCCGCATTACGTTTACAAAGATACGCAGTAACGTTGTCAGCCTATAATTATACGGTACAGTATATAGGCGGTGACAATAATCAAATAGCGGACTACTTTTCTAGATCGCCATTATTAAATTCAGGTAATAACGAACAAGACGAGGACGAGTCGAAACATTTTCTGTTCTTAGAAGCGAACGTAGAACCGGTTTCGTTCGAGGATATCAGACGCGCTTCGGCCGAGGACAAAACACTGAGTACAGTCATTAAATATATGAAAAACGGCTGGCCGAAAAAGATTAAATGCAATTCAATAATGCCCTATTTTCATTGTAAAACAGATTTAGAATCGAACGGGGGATGTTTATTTCGCGGACACAGAATAGTCATTCCACACACATACAGGGACACAATGTTGAAAGAATTGCATTCATCACATTTCGGTATAGTAAAAATTAAGAGTTCTGCTCGCGCGAGAATGTGGTGGCCCGGCATCGACGCCGACATCGAGCGCTGGGTGGGCGCGTGCCGCGTGTGTGCCGCGCACCGCGCCGCGCCGCCGCGCGCGCCGCCCGCGCCCTGGCCACGTCCCCCCGCCGCCTGGCACCGCATCCACATAGACTACATGTCCATTCATCAGAATGTTTACCTAATTGTAGTAGATGCATTCTCCAAATGGCTGGAATGCGTTCACATGAACCGTGGCACTTCGACGAATGAGCTCATTTTTAAACTAAAAGAAATGTTTTCTAGATTTGGCGTCCCCAATATTATTGTATCAGATAACGACGTAAAAATATGTTCTTCAGAATTCCACAAATTTTGTAGTGTCAATGGTATAGATTATCTTAATTCACCCGTGTACCACCCCGCTAGCAACGGGCAAGCAGAAAACTCAGTAAAAACTTGTAAACATATGATTAAAAGCATTTTAACTGAAGGGAGTTCTCCGAAACTGTTGCATGAAAAATTACTGAGTTTCTTGTTTGATTATAGAAATAGCGTTCATTGTGCGACAGGTATCACTCCGGCCATGTTGATGTTAGGCCGTAATTTAAGATGTAGATTGGATTTAATTTTACCATCTAATACATCAATTTGTAAACGTCGTGACCCATCCGATTTAAAGCGTAACAGACGTTTTAAAACTGGTGAAGCTGTATGGTCAAAATGGTTCATTGGGAGAAAAGGCGTCTGGCGAATTGGTATTATAAAAAAAGTAATGGGAAGGCGTTTATTCGAAGTTTATTTCAAAGATTATGATGCTCATTGTACTAGACATGTAGATCAAATACGAACATTTTCTGGCTCAGATGTTACTGAGGATGTAGATACGGAAATATCCGAACCACCCTTCACAGGGCAGCTGGCCCCCTTGCAATTCGAACCGCAATGCGCTGGGAGCCCCGTGGCTTCGCCTGCACCAGAACCCTCGCCTGCGCGAGCAACTCCGCCACCCTCGCCACAGTTAGAGGAGGAGAGGGAAGTGCCCCACGCGGATGATGGTGATGGTGGTACTAGCGATACCATAACGCTACCGCAACGGGTGCCAGCTGACGCGGACCAATGGGTGGACGCTTGTGAAGAGGTGGGACAGGACGATTCCAGATTTCCGAAAGATTTACTTCCCGAACCAATTATTGTTAATAATCCAAGCAGTGAACACACAGGTTTGGTTGGTCGTACCGTACGGCCTAAAAAACCTGTTAATTATAAGATGTTCTTTTAAGTACCTGTACGTTTGTTCATATTTTATAGAAGTCTTGACTTGTTGCAGGTTCCCAAAATAATGTTGGAGGGATGATGTATATGTATGTACATATCATTGTATCATGTGGGTGACCCACAGTAATAAACTAGCTTCGGAGCAATACGGTCGTTTCATTCGCCTACAAACACTCTACCAACCCAATAAAACAACTAAAATTCTAGCCTATGTCGGCTGTAAGGTAATATACATGACGTCCCCGTGCCATCCAGTATAAATGATGTATCACATAACCGATAACAGTTACTCTGAGATATAACCTTGAAAACTACCCTCATAGTTAATAGAAAATAAAAAATCTTGTATGTAATAAAACTTTTATTATAATTTTCAAAAAAGTATAAAATTGTTTGAATATGCCGAGTATCAAAAAGTTTTGCTTAGATTATTAAAGACGAACGATAATGTTAAACAATTTGCTACTATTATGACCATGACATATTAGTATTATAAGTAGGTAGGTATAGATGAAGGGGTACTACGATACCGATAAAAATTTCTTATTCTAATTGTGATGTGTGTAGATGATTTAGAGCTTAAAGTGTGAATAACTAAACCTATTCCGACTTTAATTTTGACTAGTTGCTGATTCGTTTTCTACACACAATATATTAGGAAGTTGATTGTGGTCAAACATTAGGTATGGTAAGCCAAACTATAATAGCAAAGAATCTTAAAATTCTATTACATCAAATAAAGACAAATAGCTAACTGTAAAAAAAAAATACAAACAAAAATGTTATTAATATAAAAAATATCTATGGCCAAATATCAACAGGTACATATGAATAGGTAAGTAGCCAACGAGAGCTTTATTATTATAAATAATAAGTTAATGCTTGTGAATTGTTGTGTTATAATAAACGTCAAAAACATAGTAACAATTTAAAAAAGATGGACATAAGTTGAAATTTGTAATCTATAGTAATAATTTATTATTATGATAACAATATAGCTGTTATGTACGATCATTTATGTCTCATAAGAATAGAATTATGCAAGAGATTCATATTTAGGCGTTTCAGTAATATATAGTAAATGAAAGAACTTTTTTATATATTGAAAAACATTCTTTGCTTCTTTCTATAATTAGGTCGTTACTTAAATTATAAAACATATTTTTTTACCGACAACATGACGATAGAACCCAGTAAAGCAGATATATAAAATACTAGATACAATATACAATAAGATACGCAAGGAAGCGACGAAAACGCCAAATATAAACATTGATCAACTTCTTATCACAGAATATAGTTTAACTTTTACATTAATTTTTTAATTTTATATATTGATATAGGTGTGGTTTAAAGTAAGTTCAAGCACACATAACGACTTGCGCACAAATGTTTTAAAGTATATGTTTCGAGAATTGCCCACAAAACTCAAATTTTAAACATCTTATATTATGTATAGGCACTTTATGATTTATTGATATTATATAAATATTATTATATTGTATACAAATATTTATTCAATACATACCTTGTAGTAAAAGTTCTGGATAAGAATTCATAACGACAAAATAAGCTTCCAAATTATTAAAAAAAAAAAAATTGAATACTGGCTGAGATAGTACTCTCAGCTCATAACTTACAGCGTCTCACAACCGACTTGTCATAATCTAAACCCACACACATTCGTACATTTAGCATCAGCCAAAATGAGGGATTTGATAAGTACCACGCTCAACTGTGAATCCCTATTAACACGCTATAAAAAAACGCTAAAGCACGCGATTTTCGTCGTCAAAACGGGATACAGCAGAGCAGTAAGGAAGGGCACACACACCGCGTTTTCTAAACGCGCCATCGACTGTTATGATGATGAACTAGGAAGGAAAAACACGCGATCGACGAGCGATTGTGAAACGCGGGTCGTCAACGCGTGTAAAAAACGTGGTGTGCCAAGGCCCTAAGGCAGATAAATTAGACGCTAAAGTAGAACAGGGTCGGTTACCAGCATAAATATATATGGGTAAAAGTGGAGAAAACAGTCTGAATACTGACCTAAAATAAAGGTCTAATATGGCTATCCCTTTCTCTGTAGTCTAAACGGGGGTAAACTTGCCAGTATCAGAAAGAGACTTCGCTCTTTCTGATACTGGCAAGTTTACCCCATTAGAAAAAGAGTTCGAACCATAGAGAACGGGTTAGCGATATTAGATCTTAGCTTCAGGTAAGTAGTCAGTGTTTTCTCCACTTCAGCCACGGTCAGCCAAAAATGTGGTTTACCACCCTACGGTTGATGTTCATATGCACATCATAAAACAACAAGGTTGATTTTCCCTTGCAATTATTCATACAGTTACTAATGCTCTCTTTATCTTTAACGTCAACACTTTGACTTGCGTTCCTAGTTTAAATTGTCGCATCTGATAGAAATGTTCAACCTTAGTGTTATGTGGATTACATAGGAAGTTTTCTCAAAACTGGTAAAGTGGTTTACCAGTTTTTTCTTGCCCGACCTTTACCCCGTTTCTTGTACGCCTATAGCTTCATGGTCACAATTGAAGTACACGACCATTAGACCAGAAACAAAATTTTCAGAATAATGTCTCTTTGGTGAAGAAAAAAGCGAGAAGCGAACTCAGCTTTTAGGTACTACTAGCTTTCTTTAAAACATAAAATTAAAAACAATACAATATGTATTTTTTTAAGAATAAGGCGAATAAAATTAAGTGAGTGATTAACGATAAATATTTTACTGCCGAACCTACAAACGTCAATTAAAGTTAATGGTGATTAATCCATTTTTTGAAATCGGATTATTTCGACACTCGAAGCCAATTAATACATAATATGCTGATAGTGAGTAGCCATAACAATTATCTCGTTTTCAATAATCGAAATTAATTCTAAATGGCTCCGACAGTCGAAATAAATAGATATTAAAAAGTGGCTTAATTAGAATTAATCTTAATTGGGGTTTGTGAGTGCGGCAGTTAGTGACTTAAGTTATATGACGGCACTGCTCGCCATCTGGTTGACCCCGCAGGTGCCATCCCCGCGGTACACTCGGTAGTAGCCTTGCTCACCCCACGATTTCCCCCATGAGTTCTTTACGATCCAGTACGGAAGCCGCTTGTGGAATAACGGATAGTCTGCAATAACGAATTATATATTATTTATGGGGCATAAATATAATGACCACCAAAAATAACGTTGTGACTTAAATACCTAAATTATATACAAATCATAAAAAAAATAACCTAAACCAAAAAGAAAATATTACAACTATGAAACAAAGTTTAGTAAATGATCACCAAATCTCTTCTATTTTATTTTGTTTGTGTACTTGGCAATCCGTGATGCCAGCTATAGGTACTGCCGGAATACCAGCGCTGCACTGCATACACTATGGTGCAGCAATATGCTGAGGCAGAGCCTTGTCCACACACAACTTATGTCAACTGTTATTACCGATAAGTGAGTTAACATATATGTGTTGGGCAAATAAATGTTTCTTCTTTAAAGGCGGCATGCGGGAGCGAGCGAAGCGAGCTCGGGGTTACAGATAACCCGACGGCGCTAATTTAGGTTACGCAATCGTATTAGGTGACGCGATCGTATTAGGTTACTTCATCTTTTGGATTAAACAATAACCTAAACCAAAAAAGAAATTATTACAACTATGAAACAATTCTTTTTTGTTTGTGTACTTGGCAATCCGTGATACCAGCTATAGGTACTGTCGGAATACCAGCGCTGCACTGCAGTGGCGTGCACAGAAAGTAGGCAAAAATATCTGCGAGTTATCTGTACTCTAAGCTATTTGTTAGTGTGCCACCACAAATATCCTCAAATGAACTAACATTACAGACGTATCCATTTACATTTAAAAAACATCATGTTAATACTATGTCAGTACAAAGTATTTTTAAATTAAGATTATTTATCGAAATCATAGGGTAGGCAAAGACTTTTTGTGTGTATGGGACTCTCTGAATAATCTTATTACAGTTTTTAAATACAAATTAATATGTCTATAGAATCTGCTAACTTATGGGTATTTAAAATGGTATATTAATATACATATAATAGGTTAAACAAGCCGATTACGTTTCTTTGCCTACCCTCTGTGCACGCCACTGCTGCACTGTATACACTACGGTGCATCAATATGCTGAGGCAGAGCCCTGTTTGTCCACACACAATTTATGTCATCTGTTTTTACTGTTATGTGAGTAAACGTATATGTGTTGAGTAAATAATTGTATTTCTTCTTCATTTCATTAAAGGCGGCACGCGGGAGCGAGCGAAGCGAGCTCGGGGTTAACAGAGTAAACCCGATAGCGATGATGTAGGTTACACAATCGTATTAGGTTACTTCATATTTTGGATTAAACAATTAGAATAATTAATTAATTGGATCGCAAGTAGAGAAAACAATCCCGGCCGTTTCGAAAACCCCGGGACTGCACTTGGCTAATCTCGGGATTTTCCGGATTGACACAAACAGATCTAGTTTGCAGGTTGAAGTCCGTTGCGCCTTGACAATAACCTTGCCTAGATTATATGAATAGTAGGTATTTATTAAAAAACGTTAAAAAACAACCCTTAGATACGCTGTACGATACGTACTACACAGGTACAGTCCTAATAATATGTCCTAGAACTTAGAAGGGACTTTCGCGCTCGGAATACTTAACTCTCGTGGCGGGGCCTGCGGCCGATACCGCACGTCTTGCGGCACCGGACACTCCGCGAGGAAGGAACAGATGCATTCTTTCGATGATATCTCCAAATGTTGTATAACTTAACTACTCTCTAATATGTAAAATCCTTAGAATTCTTCATAAAATTCCCTACAGATTAGTATCATCATCATCACCAGCCGGAAGACGTCCACTGCAGAACAAAGGCCTCCCCCTTAGACCGCCACAATGAACGACAATTTGACATTTGCATCCACCGGTTGCCTGCGACGCGAACAATGTCGTCGGTCCACCTAGGGGAGGCCTGCCTACGCTGCGTCTTCCGGTTCGTGGTCGCCACTCGAGAACCTTTCTTCCCCAACGGTTATCGTTTCTTCGAGCAATGTGGCCTGCCCACTGCCACTTGCATATTCTACGAGCTATGTCGGTGACCTTGGTTCTTCGGAGAATCTCTTGATTCCGGATTATGTCGCGCCAAGAAACTCCGAGCATAGCTCTCTCCATAGCTCGTTGCGTGACTCTGAGCTTTGAACTCTGAGATTAGTATGTAATAGGTACTAATAAAGTTTTCACATACATTTTTTGAAAATAGCCGGTAAATAAGAGGGGAAAAAATATTATGGAAAAAAATATAATTTTATAATACATAGTCTAATCCCGGGATAGTCCCAGGATCCCGGTATTACGCATCAAAAATCCCGAAATCCCGGGATTGAAAAACATGCTCGGGATTGTATTCTCTATACCCAACTAATTTGTGCAACCGACACTAGCGCCACTGTCTGAAAATCCGTCACACTGATCATAATTTACTTAGGAATATAATAAAAGGTTAGCTATATAATAAAAGGTAAGTAGGCGCTGTATCGATGCACCTACTTACCTTTTATTATATAGCTAACTACATGTAACACAGAGCAAAACCACATTATTAATATAAGTGAACCTATTACTATTCCATTAATTGTCGTGGAACTCAATTTTCGCTTAGTGTACCGTTAAAGACACCTATAATTGTTTTTATAAAAAAGCTGCAGAGTTTCCTAAATAAAATAAAATACACACATCAAAAGTGTCTAGGGATCAACATATATTTTTGCAATAACTTTTCTCCTGATTGATATTAATTAAAATTTTCTTTAAGGATTCATCAAATAAAGTGTTTTCGTTTGTCACAGTAACGATAAACCAAGTCACCTTTGCATTAATAAAGAAATTTGCCATTTTCCTAATAAAGGGATTTTTGACATTTGAACCACTAACACAAAAGTTCGAAAAAAAGACTGAAATAACAGTTTTCTTTAAAATTTTATTGGGTAACTTAAACAATTAATAATCCGTGTTTCTACCGCGAACACTAACAACACAAGAACATCGGTTTGGCATACTCAAAATGAGTTCATCCAAATCACGCTGTGGAATGGCCGCCCATGTTCGTTGCAACAACAAAAAAAGGTCTTCTTGCGACTGGATACCCTCCATATTCGGCAGAGCTCTTCTCTGTAGCATATCCCATGCATGCTCAATCGGGTTCAAGTCTGGCGACTGAGCAGGCCAGGGCAGGACATTGATGTTAGCTGCGGCGAGAGTCTGTCTTACAACTCTTGCGGTGTGCGGTCGTGCATTATCATGCATTAACTGAAATAAGGGACCGATTTGCACTTGCATGAAGTGAACCTTCATTCCCGAAGACCGCTACGGGTACCACCTATAGCAATGCACAATCGTAGGATTCGATATCAATGGGCTCTTGAACACAGAAATTGGGCAGAAGAACAATGGCGTTTCGTGTGCTTTTCTGATGAGTCTCGTTTTGGTATGAGACCGGATACAAGACGTATACGACACTGGAGAACCCCTGGACGCCAACAGCGATTAAAATCCTGCCAGGAAGTCCATCCTTATAGTGGTGGAACCATCATGGTATGGGCGGGTATTTGGATCGGCGGAAGAACTGAGTTGATTTGGATCAGAGGCAACCTCAACGCTCAAATTTATGCTGAGACGATTGTATCAGACGTCATCGTTCCTCTACAAGTGCAAATCGGTCCCTTATTTCAGTTAATGCATGATAATGCACGACCGCACACCGCAAGAGTTGTAAGACAGACTCTCGCCGCAGCTAACATCAATGTCCTGCCCTGGCCTGCTCAGTCGCCAGACTTGAACCCGATTGAGCATGCATGGGATATGCTACAGAGAAGAGCTCTGCCGAATATGGAGGGTATCCAGTCGCAAGAAGACCTTTTTTTGTTGTTGCAACGAACATGGGCGGCCATTCCACAGCGTGATTTGGATGAACTCATTTTGAGTATGCCAAACCGATGTTCTTGTGTTGTTAGTGTTCGCGGTAGAAACACGGATTATTAATTGTTTAAGTTACCCAATAAAATTTTAAAGAAAACTGTTATTTCAGTCTTTTTTTCGAACTTTTGTGTTAGTGGTTCAAATGTCAAAAATCCCTTTATTAGGAAAATGGCAAATTTCTTTATTAATGCAAAGGTGACTTGGTTTATCGTTACTGTGACAAACGAAAACACTTTATTTGATGAATCCTTAAAGAAAATTTTAATTAATATCAATCAGGAGAAAAGTTATTGCAAAAATATATGTTGATCCCTAGACACTTTTGATGTGTGTATTTTAATTCATATTTCCACCACCCCGCACATATAAGTAGGTCAAGCATTAGCTTACATTGAGTAAAAAATAAAATTCGCATATATTTTACCTTTAATACCAAATCCCACGATCAGCACGCCGTGGTCCAAGTTAGTGGGGTTGCAGAGCATCTTCCACGGGTGGGATATACCGCCCATATAGAACTGCATCGCGTTCGCATTGATACCTGTATAACCAAAACCATAATATAATCATCAGCAGCCAAAAGACATCCACTGCCGGGAGACTGTTTTTTTTTTTTTTTTGATGCGTGGGAAATCTTCCTAATATCCCCGGGAGCTGTGGGGCTCGACCGGCGTATGTGGGATTCTTACCCACTAAAACCCCCGCGGCACATAAGAGGGGTGACCCCAGGGCTCTCCGGTGGGATCTGCACCAGGGGCCCCTCAGTGCCTTGCCTTTGAGCCGGCCGCCGGGGGGCGCATTGTAGCCCCCCGGGAACTAGTCACGGTGCTCACGGGGACGGGGGTCGCAACCCCGCCGCCGTCCTCCTCGGAGTCGCCGCCGTACTCAATGGACGTTCAAAGGGCCCACACCAAGGCGGGAGCCTAGCGCGACCGGCTTGAGCGAGTTAGCGGGCGTACTTTTCAAACGTTCCTATCCGCTCGTTCTGGCCACACTGCGGGCCTAGTCAACAAGCGACCGATCGCGCGGCTGGCGGGGTATCAAACCATTTCGGTCTTGTCGCTCGTCTCAAGTATTTTTTTATACTTAAATAACTTTAAATAAATGTATAAAAAAGGTTTTTTTTGGACATTTGAAATTGTAAGTGTATATTGTTGATGTTCGTAGATAAACTTTTTTGACTACAATTTCAATTCTTAATATTTCTTTTTTTAAATACTCCACTTATTTAACTCTTTTCAGTTATTTCGTGCGCACCCAGCACACAAACTCCTGCATCTTGTAGAAGTATATGGCACTTGACAGGTGGTAAAAACTGACTAATCTTCCTTGGTGGCTTAAAATAAGTTTTGATCGAAGCTCGCTTTAAGATGTAGCCAATCTTGTCTGTAACCCCTCTAACATATGGTAGAACAGCAGGCTGACGCTCGACAGTGGCTGGTTTGACACGTTCACTATGACCTCAAGATACTGTAAGATCTTATTGACTGATACTGTAAGATCTGAGAGACTTACTGCGTAGATCGGACTAACAATAATAACTAAGAAGACCTGAGGGTGGGTACACGGCATAATTGTGACATAAGGACGTTCAACATTTCAGTCCTCCCGTGGCCATGGGTGCTGCAAAGCATTCGAAACGTCGGGATAGTAAAATCAAAAATAAACCGCGATAAAATCAGTAAAAGCAGTTTGATTTCAATGTGATGATTGCGTTTACGATTCGACTAGTTTATTGATAGACTGCAAACTAGTATAGTCGTCGACAAAAAAAAACCGGTTTGTTCATTGAACGTCCAGTCCATCGATGTTGACCATAGACGAGTCTATTCTTCCAAAATATGTGACATTTTCTGATTCAAAAACCGATCTTACCTATAGATATGGGTCCATTGTGCAGCAACCACTTCGCCATGTCAGTCTCGTTGGACGAAATGTTGACGGCTCCGGTGATCTGAACCTTGGTCAGAGATTTGTTGAAAGCGCATTTGTCGTCTTCCGCCTCGTAAGGGTAGTCCGTCTCGCTTTCGAGTCCACCCAGCTGCTCTATGGCCCTGTAAACAAAATATAATCATGAACAATCGATAAGCACAACTGCCTTCATAGCCAAGTTGTCATTCTACAATACGAAACGCTAAAGAATTGAAAACAAATATATGGAAATATATGCGGTAACAGCTCAGTGGGCGAGCGCTTGCCTTGGAAACAAGGTGCGCAGGTTCGAACCCCGGCTTGCACCTCTGATTTCTTTAATCAATCATGTGCGAATGTCTTTGTGCGATTGTTGTGCCTTCGGTGATGGAAAACATCGTGAGGAAACCTGCATGTCTGAGAAAGCCTAACTAGCTCTCGAATGACATGTGAATTCCGCCAACCCGCACTTGGCCAGCGTGGTGGACTATGGCCTAAGCCCTCTCATCTTGAGGGGAGGCCCGTGCCCAACAGTGGGACATAAACAAGGGCTGGTATTATTATATGGGAATGATATATCCGTTCGGTAACTCACGTGACGAGATATGTAATTCCCATACACTATTCTCTATCGTTTCGTACAACTTGGCTACGACCCGACCCATTGAATACGGTCTTTGTATTCGTGTCGATACGAATGATAGTTACCTACTAAATCATTTGTTATCGTAATGGAAAAATTGGTCGATCAGCAGAGGTTTCCAAGAGAAATCCAAGGTGAACCAGGACCCATGATGAGTGGCAGCCATAACACAGGGAAAAGTACGCTGAGTAAGGCCAGTCTTGGCCGTAAAAGGGAGGTACTATGGTCGCTCAGTCACCAGCATTACAACTTTTTATAGACCACTGGCAACTATAATTACGATAGGAACTCGAAAACACACCGAAACTCGAAATGTGGCGTTGTTTGACTAAGATATTTGTAACGCGGAGGGATTTTCCAAGGCTGCGGGAAGCCCCGCAAATAATAATAATTGTTCGCGCATTAGAAACCCTGAAGGCGGTGAAGCCGAGACCGACGCGTGAACCGCCACGATGGAAAGATAAGAACAAAACAAAGGGAACGACGCGTGCGCGCATCTAAACCCATAAATTGAATTGGTTATTTATCCATTGAAATGAAACTAACCTTAAGTATTATATCGCGGTTTATTTTTTATTAAACACGTTTGACGTTTCGAACGCTACACAGCATTCATGGTCACGGGCTGGCACTATGGCACTTAACCCAAAGAAGATTAGCCAGTTTTTACCACCTGTCAAGTCCCATATGCCTGATATACCTCCTACCTACCTACAAGATGCAGGAGTATACAAACTGGATTGGCCCAAGAACGTCCAACGAGTACGGCGGCGACTCTGAGGAGGACGGCGGCGGGGTTGCGACCCCCGTCTCCGTGAGCACCGTGACTGGTTCCCGGGGGGCTCAAAGGCAAGGCACTGAGGGGTCCCTGGTGCAGATCACACTGGAGAGCCCTGGGGTCCCCCTCTCATGTGCCGATGCGACAGCCACTGGGGTTTTAGTGGGTAAGAATCCCACATACCCCGACCGAACCGCACAGCTCCCGGGGACGGTTTCCCCCGCGTCAAAAAAAAAGGACTCCCTATGTATGGAAGCATACATCGGGAAAAAAGCGATATGTAAGAACCCATGTAAAAGAACATATAGCTGACGTTAAACATCGACGCTATACGAAGTCTGCAGTCTATGATAATGTTCATATTCGCGTAAATCTCAGAAATCATTATGGTTAGTTATCATTTTATCTCTAATATTTTATTTGTATTCCTTATTAGTTGATTAAAGAAGTAAGAAAACTGCAAACTATGTTTTTATGGCCGGCGGAGACAATATTAATATACACACATCAAAAGTGTCTAGGGATCAAGCATTTTTGGGCAAAAAAATGGGCAGAAGAACAATGGCGTTTCGTGTGCTTTTCTGATGAGTCTCGTTTTGGTATGAGACCGGATACAAGACGTATACGACACTGGAGAACCCCTGGACGCCAACAGCGATTAAAATCCTGCCAGGAAGTCCATCCTTATAGTGGTGGAACCATCATGGTATGGGCGGGTATTTGGATCGGCGGAAGAACTGAGTTGATTTGGATCAGAGGCAACCTCAACGCTCAAATTTATGCTGAGACGATTGTATCAGACGTCATCGTTCCTCTACAAGTGCAAATCGGTCCCTTATTTCAGTTAATGCATGATAATGCACGACCGCACACCGCAAGAGTTGTAAGACAGACTCTCGCCGCAGCTAACATCAATGTCCTGCCCTGGCCTGCTCAGTCGCCAGACTTGAACCCGATTGAGCATGCATGGGATATGCTACAGAGAAGAGCTCTGCCGAATATGGAGGGTATCCAGTCGCAAGAAGACCTTTTTTTGTTGTTGCAACGAACATGGGCGGCCATTCCACAGCGTGATTTGGATGAACTCATTTTGAGTATGCCAAACCGATGTTCTTGTGTTGTTAGTGTTCGCGGTAGAAACACGGATTATTAATTGTTTAAGTTACCCAATAAAATTTTAAAGAAAACTGTTATTTCAGTCTTTTTTTCGAACTTTTGTGTTAGTGGTTCAAATGTCAAAAATCCCTTTATTAGGAAAATGGCAAATTTCTTTATTAATGCAAAGGTGACTTGGTTTATCGTTACTGTGACAAACGAAAACACTTTATTTGATGAATCCTTAAAGAAAATTTTAATTAATATCAATCAGGAGAAAAGTTATTGCAAAAATATATGTTGATCCCTAGACACTTTTGATGTGTGTATATACAAGGGTGTTTCACTCACTGCCCTCTAATCCAAAACTAGACAGAGACCATTATCAGACAAATAGATCCTATCCTAGATAATTAAAACCTAGATACAAGAACGCGAAACTAACAGACATGTGCATGCACAAAAACATTTGTCTGGACTGGGAATCAAGCCCACGATCTTTTAGACCGAGTAGCCAGAGTGTCTAACGTTCCGTCAGTTTCCGTCTTGTTGTTATTCAAATACGGGCATTAATTATTTCCAGTTAAAACGGATAAGAAATAACCGGATGCATTATAAAGTATTTGTTTCAAAACACAGACATCCAATTCAGCATCAAATTATCCGTCATAACAACGCGATAATTCTGGAATTTTTCCGATCCATTATTTACAAATAAAAACGCAACGCGTCGCCGTAAACAAGCTATGTGAAAAATGCACTCGAATACAGGACATCGCATGGAATACTTCAAATCAAAGCGTATTGAGGACAATTGCAGTTATTTACGACACAAGGCATTTCAGCGTTAAGAAACAATAGAATAAATGGAATTATGTTAGTGAAATATTAAAGGAATGTTTGTAACATGTATTTAGTAGGTATTTTATTACCACGTTATCCTTGTTCGTGTATACAAAACAGTTAAATTAGCGATTACGTCATGCAAGCTCTGAAGGTCCTTGAATGTGAATCGTGTTATGATTAATATACCTATTGACTGTATGCAAATGTGGTAACTAATTGTGAAGTCCCTTATTAATTCTTATAAAATATATCCTGTTACTGTGACCGATAAATGGATTAGCCTCGTGGCATACGTGTTAATAGACCTCTGCCAACCCCTATCGGTGTAAGGCGTAACGATATGTTAATAAAATAACTTATTGTTTTCTAATATTTGAGGTACGGTAAGTATGCCATATGTACTTAGATTCTTCAGTTTTTATTTTTTTTCACACAATTTGGCACCTACCACAAAATATTTCAGCACTACCCTAAGGTAGACTGTTAGAAAATGCCTAAGGCATTAAGTCCGCCTTGTACTATATGTGCACAAAGTTAAATAAATAAATAAATAAGCGGCACGCGAGGAAGCCCGTTGTCGGTGCTGTCGTACGTACCGGTCTATGAAGCATGGCTGAGACCAAAAGGATAGAGTGGGAGAATCATGTTTAGACTCACTCAGATAAATAATTTTTTTAATCGATTTATTAAAAAATGGCTTAAAAAATGGATTTATTAAAAAATGGCGGCGATGTTGTTCGCCACCCATCACGTCTCGTTTCTCACGGAGGCGAAAAGCGGCCCTTGGGCTCTGCCTACCCCTACGGGAAAAAGGCGTGATTTTATGTATGTATGCATCGATATAATATATAAACTAGATTTGGTATCACGGTTCAAAAAGTGGTAGTGAGAAATAGCGCCCTTGTGTCGCTATTTCTTTACAAGCCACATCCTGACAAATTTATTTTTGCCAATAGGAGTGTCGCTACTGTCTATATGAAACTGTCAAACTACAAGTCATTATCATGTCATTGTCATTGTCATTGATATTGTCTGTATCATATACTTATGTACCTACCATAATGTACTTACTATTATTTTGAAATAAATAAATTTTATTTTATTATTTATTATTATTATAAAATCGTTAGTTCACGTTTCCGCCACCAGCACAGATAAGTTTGCAACCTCCGTGACCACATTTTAGATGTCATTATGTTCGTGAATGTGTATCTAGTTTATATATTATATCGATGTGTGTATGTATGTAATCGATTTATTTCGACTTTCGAAGCCGTTTATGCTTATTTCTTCTCTAATCACTGTAGAGTATTAAATGGCTGCGAGTGTCAAAATATGTAATCAGAATTAATGAACATTAACTCTAATTGACGTTTATAAGTATGGCAATAACTTATGCCAAGGGTGACTAGCACTTACCACTGTTACAGCAGGGTAGTTTAACACGAAAAGTGACCTGTGAACTTACCATGAGCGCACTAATTAATAGACCACCCAGCTGTTACGTCACCCAAACAGGTCATTTGTCACGTGACAATATTATTGTCACGTGACAATATTATTGTCACGCTAATTAGTGCGCTCATAGTACAAATGTGTAAGACAGGTCACTGTTAATAGGCCCTGCTATAAAAGTTCATGGTAAGAGCCAAACGATCGTTTTGCTTCTCAGCGGTGAGTTTAATAAAAAAATATATGTTACCTATAAGCGTTATCTGGCAAGCCACCGTTGCATCCCTCGTCTAGTTTGTCGCAGTCCACGAGCTCTTGTTCGGACAGAGACACCAACTGTCCCGACTGCATCTTCCATTGGCCCTCGATATTACCTACAAGCACCACTTGATACTTATATATTGTCATAAAAACCACTGCTACCATACATAAATAAGAAGCTAGACTGAAGCTCACCAGAAGAATATATGAAGCGCTATCTACTACTAAGAGAAGCTACTAATGACTAAAGTAGGGTTTATACGAAGCCAGTGCGCTAGCGCCAGTCGTAAAAACAAGCTCTCGCTGGCTTGGCTCATGTTGTTTACATGAAGCCAACTCAGCCTGGATATTTCTTGTGGTGTGCGAGCATTTTGACGTTAAAAAATAATGAATTTGACTGGCGCGATGTGTCTACACGTGTCCACAACGCTGGCGCTGGGATTGAGGGGTATGCGGGCGGAGGTCACTGGCGTGAAAAATAGACAAGCTCTCTATTTTCGCCAGCGCTGGCTTGGCTTGAAAAACTGTTTATACAAGGCCAATATCAAGCCAGTTCTTACTGCCAGTGAGGCTTTATACTACGTGGTAGGTGGCTAGTGCAAGGTACCGTCCGAAGTACGCACCATCAGGACACAGCAATCTGTAAGCATTGCTGTGTGATGGGCACTGTAGCTGGTGTTTTTTTTAATAATCATATCTGCAATCGGTCGGTAAACCATAAGATGAGGTGTGATCTAATGACTTTAGGAGGGGCAAAGCCATTGCCTTGTCTACTTCAAATAATTAGCTTCCTTTTGATCCTTTAAATGTGATTACTGGGGTCCAGCAATATTAGGGCCAATGGGTTTACATGCTGGCACAGTCGTAGAGCATGTTTTTGTATGAGGTTATCAATGGTTGATGCTACAGTTGGGACCCGAAGATAGTCCTGGGTCTCGTCATTACGGCAGAACCAGGGTGCATCATTTATCGTTCGCAAGATACAGTTCTGAGCTCATTGTATTATCTGTATGTTGGTTTTGCTGGCGGTTCCCGAATTTTTTGCGCTATGAGCTGGTGAAATTTGCATCAGCAATGCATCACAGCTGTCCATGGGCAGGGGTGCCAGTTACCATCAGACGAACGCCCTGCTCTACATTAAATTGCTTAAAAAAATAACGCCTAGTTACATTGAGTAAGGTCCGCAATGCTCAGGGGCTCTTATTTTTTTAGATTCCTTTTGCTGGCAACTTATGTGAGAAAAGGAAGTACTAATCTTTAATATCGGGGACAAGTCAGGTTATGCTAGTAATATTAAAGCAATCTTACCAGTAACACTAAAGGCCCAGCAGCTGCCGCATACACCTTGGTCTTTAACTTCAGTCACAGCGTCGTAGTCCCTCCAGTCGAAATTCTCCGGGATCTTAATTTTCGGTATGGAAGCTTGGCTCATCGGGACATGGTTAGGATTCCGTAAACTGTGATTCAAACCAGTATACTTCGCTCGGAACTCTTCGTGCGACAGGTCAGAAAACCGAGTGACTCCGTATCTGGCAGTCCCTCGCTCGTAAACGTTCAATTCGTGCATCTTCCTCACATTCGCCTTGAATATTTCGAATCGTTTACGCAGTTCGTTGTGATCGTTTGTGTAATAAGGATTGTATGTGGTTATGAAATCAAAGAACAGATGTTCAGCCTGTATGTTCCGATAAAGCTCCGTAGAGGTGCTATCCTGGTAGTCACACGATACGCGATAGTTAGGTGGATGATCTGTCCACGGTCTGACCCATACATTGACACGACAGAATTTGTTCAAACCGAGACCCTCCACGAATTTACAGTCTTCTTGAGCGCTTAAAGCCATACAATCAGTGAGACCGACCTCGACTTTCATTCTGTAGTGTATGCCGGCTACCACTTGCTTCTCCAATGAAAATATTCGCACAACTTTCTGTTTCCTTGGGTGAGGATACTTTGCTTCTATATGCTTCAGCGCCGCTCGCGCTAATTCCGTCGCCATTTCTGCACTCTCAAATTCTATGTGAGCTTCCAAGGGTGTCTCGTCGTCCTCGCACCTGATTTCAATATTTTTGCCGTTATTCAACCACAACCTTTGCCAAATTTGCGCAATGCAATGCCTTCTTGGCAAATGCTCAAGGAAATCACAACTAGTCGCGTTCGCGACCCATTCGTACTTCAAACAAGACGTATAGCCGACGTCGAAATCTATTGTGGTGACTTTACCTGACGTTATCTTAGTCGAATAACTGTTTATCTGCAGTATTCGTTGTTTGTACCTATGAATTGACTCCATTTCTAACTTCTCCAATGCTTCGGTCACTAATTTCTGTATTTCCACATCGTCTGTGGTCGTATTAGTTGGATCTGAAACAGACCTCTTGGTACGTGTTTGAGATGAACTGCATGATACAGTCATTGTTCTGACGCTTTTACCATTCGGCATTAGCCAAATATAAGAAACGCACATTTTCGTAGGTAGGGCAATATCGATGTAACACGGAAACAAACTATTAGTTAAATTTACATTTTTTGTACAATTCGTTGTTGCAAGTAAAAAGTGGATGACAACGGGATTCTTGGAGTCTAGTGAGGGAATAAAATGAGGCTCCCCCTGGTGCACTGTCTTATATTTCACATCTGGACTTCTCTCGTACTCTTTAATGGACATCACCAGTAGATCTCTGAGATGCAAACCAGATATACTTTCGAAGTCATCTTCATCGTCGCATATAACCGATACATGCCTAACGACCAGTTCGTCATCTGGCGAGGGCCACAATCTGGCCAAGCATAGATTATGGTTCAACCCATCCATTTCCTCACAGTTCTGCAGATCCAAATCGCCTTGGTGTCGTAAACAGAATGTCTCCGCTAATTCAATGTACATACGAACCATTTCAGTTTTCATCTGTTCGCTATGTTGAACAGCGTGTATAGTGACCAATTTAAATAGGTGACCATTCCTTGATCGATCATTGAAGTGTTGCACAGCACGGTTGGCGTAGTAAAAACTCATTTCGTCATCGACATAGTCATCGTCCACTGCATTTTGTCTCGTTTCCCTTAGTTCGATGTCACGTTTATGTCTCTTAGCATGCGCGCGATCTTTCTTACAATTGACATTTATATCTTTCTCCACCAGGCCAGGCTGATCGTAAATTTCAGCGAAGCAAAGCAACACAACTTGAGGCTTTTTAATGTCACAGTCATCTTCATTTCTTGTATCTTCATTACGTAGACAATATGTTGGAGAGACTGAATATTCTATTATTGTTTTTATCCCTTCGACCACTTGTTCGGTGACGCTGTGAATCTTTGTAACTTTGTGTACATATTTCCTATTTGATGTAGCCAAATACTTGTGTAAAGATTCATGTGCTAGTTTTTTATATTTTAAATCATTTACATTCATTGAACTCGGTGCTCCTACGAGACCTTCAGGTCTTCTAACAACATGCGGTGTTACAGTCTCCATATTTGGTTTCGCGTGGCTAATTTTAACATCATTGTCACTATTTTGGTCACCATCATCGTCTTGTTCTTCCTCATTTTCTTCACCACTATTTTTATAACATGATACATCAATATCTTTTATATGCAACCATGGCTTTGACCAAATTCTAGTGTGACAGTAGATGATATTTTCACTTATGCATCTGTTTTCCGAGACATTAGTAGCGCAAGTAACCGGGGTGGCCGTATAATCTATCGTGTATATCGTACCACTGGCCAATTGTGTCTCAACATGTTTCACATCAACAACTTTGTGATTTACAACATTATTATGTGTACTCTCGTATTTACGCAAGGATTCCGCGGCTAAAACGTAGTAATTTTTATTTTTTGGATCTTTTAATTCTTTATTTCCTTTCTTATTGTGAATACTGGACGCTTGAATAATATCTCTCTTTTTTCTAGAGATCGACCCATTTGTTTTGCAACTAACATTGATTTCTTTTTTACTAAGCCACGGTTGCTCCCATACAGTTGATTCACAAATAATAACTTCACTGTTATTTAATTCAGAAACTTCGTA
This sequence comes from Furcula furcula, assembly GCA_911728495.1. Classification (NCBI taxonomy): domain Eukaryota; kingdom Metazoa; phylum Arthropoda; class Insecta; order Lepidoptera; family Notodontidae; genus Furcula; species Furcula furcula. Next base: position 18,652,725 of record OU452262.1, on the reverse strand, counting down.
ATTTATATATGTTTTTGTTCCTGATACTACTTGCGTATAAACTTTTATGATTTTAACGACCTCGTGACGATTTTGGTTACCAGTATCAGTCAGATACTTTTGTAAAGACTCTTTAGCTAGCTCCAAGTATTTGGCGTCACTAGGATCTTGTTCTTTTTTTCCACCCAAAAGTCGTCGTCGACCTTGTCGTTTTGCTCTAGTATTGCCTTTTTGTTTATTATTACATTGCACATTTATTTCTCTCTTATGTAGCCATGGTTGCTCCCAAACATCTGCTTGACATGCTATAATATCACCGTTATTTAACTGAGATACTTCAAAATCAACAATTGTGCTTGTACCTGAGACTACTTGCGTGGTAACTTTAATGACCTGAAGTATTTTATGAGGATTTGAGTCACCGACATCATCCAAATATTTCCGGAAAGATTCTTCTGCAAGCTCCATATATTTAGGATCATTAGGGTCTTGTTGTATTTTTCCTCCAGTATGAATATGTCGCTTTGCTCTATCTTTACAGGGGTCAGATGAGTCGTGTTCTATTTCTGATCTTTTTAGCGATCTTTTATTTCTAACTTCACCGTTTTGTTGATTTTCCGTATCACATGTTACCTTGATAACTTTTTTATTTAACCATGGCTGTTCCCAAATTTCAGAATTACATTTAAAGTTATTTTGATTTGATGAAACTGTAAAAGTTAATTTAGTCAATGTACCGGATACCACTTGTACCGTAACTTTCTCTACATTAACAAGTTGAAGTGACTCTTTTTGATTACTAGAACCAACAAACTTATTAAGTGATTCTTCTGCTAGTTTAATGTACTTCGGATCTGTAGGATCTTTTTCTGTCGACCCACCGGGTAAACTTCTCTTTGATCTTGCATTCCCGTTTTTATCTTCACAACTGACAGAAATCTGTTTATTACCAACCCATCCTTGTTCTAGTACGTGAGATGTGCAATTATAAGTGTGATCAGTGTTAACGACTGCACATTTAGAAGATGAAAGAGTACCATCAGTGCTGACTTCGCAATTTGTCGGAGATATTATAAAATATATTCTAGTTAATACACCAGATACGATTTGAGTAGTAACTCGATCAATTTTAATTATATCATAATGTTGTCGACTTGAAGATGATTTCATAAATTTCTGTAGCGATTCTAAAGCTAATGCTTTGTATTTTGGGTCATTAATATTGTGTTCCGATTGACCTCCAACGAATGTCAACGAACTTTCATAGGATCTTTTCTTTCTTAATTTTTCTGTGGATGTAGTGAAATCATTGTGTTTCTTTAAAAAACTATCGCTGTTATCTGCATTGTCATCACAAGCAACTTCCATTTGTCTTCCATCTTCAATCCATGATCTGTCCCAGAATTGTGCGACACATTTACGAAGACGTTCATTTGTTAACAGTAAACACGTAGTTGATGGCTGGTTTAATGCATACTCATTGCTACATGTAGTATATCCGACTAGAAATTCTATTTTAGTTAGAAAACCAGCAATAATTTGACTTAAAACTGAATTTACTTTAACTATTTTTTGTCTATTATTCCTATTGGACTCCATCTCTAATTTTTGTAGAGCATCTCGTAACATTTCTAAGATCTGTGGATCGTCGATAGTCTTGTCCGTAACTATTTCTTTCGACATACTTACTTCTACTGGAATATCCGTACATGTATACGAGAGTTTCTTCTCTTTCAGCCAATGTCTTTCAAGGAATATTACATCACATATCATTGAACCTAGTTCTCCTAAAACGGTGCAATTTTTTTTCAATAGGTAAGGCACACTCTTGTTACAATTAATATATTCGATTACTAGAGACATCTTAGTAAGTGTACCTGACAGTTGACGAGTGTTAGCGCTTACAACTTTATTTAATCTTAAAGCATGCTCATTTGTTGATTCTGATTCAATTTTCTTGATTGCAGTTTTAATTAGTGTTTGAAGTACCAAATCATCCGGAAGTACTTGTTTGCCAGTACCTGTACATTGATCTTTCTGCTCATAGTGACAAAACGTGTTTAGAACCTGGGGATTATTAGCATTTGTGTTGTCTATGACACCATTACAAATTTTAGTGGTGTCACCTAATTCGCACTCCACTTTATCACACGGTATACCTACTAACGCTTGGATGTACACAAAATGTTGATAATTTTCGAATTCTTCTTCAGCGTTTAAAACATTCTTTAACACTCTATTTTTTACTGCATTGTCCATGTCATTCAAATACTCCACCATAATCTGAGCTAAAGTATAAACAAATTTCGCATTCTCAAGTCTCTTCTTTATATCCTGATAATTTTCAGCCAGAGATAATACTTGCAAATCATAATCGTAACTTCTTTTCATTCTAGATTGTTCCGTTTCAATTTCAGTAACTGGATTAAAACCAGCAAAATTGAAAAAATCTAGCAATTCGTCAATAGCCTTTTGTTTATCCTGGTTTAAGTTATTATTGTATCCTGATTTTTTAATAGGTTTTTCAAATTGGGTTGGCAAGGAATTGTCGCCGTTCTGGTTAACTACTTCATCTTTAACAATATGTTGTTTACTTATTTCTGAATCAGGCAATGCTGTAAAGTTATTCTGGTCCTCGGTTTTAATGTTCACCAGTCGCTTGTTAGAAATAATTTGTTCTTCGATACTTTTCACTTGCTCATCAGTTAGCTCTCTTACTACATTCGGCTGAGATTGTACATCAGAATGATGAATGGCTTTAATTTCATCTTTAGAACTATCATCTGTCAATGAATGACCATCAATTTGATTATCCGCCCTATTCTCATCTGCATCTTCAGGTAAAACTTCGCCATTGTCGCCATATATCCAATCGTCAGTGCAATTGTTTGCTATAATTGACCTATGTTTTCTGCCACTAGGCAGGTCTACCCAAGGCTTAACCAACACAGATATTTTGCACGTTCTCATAGAAGCACACAATTCAGTTTCAGTATCAGTGCAATTGTTAAAGTTTACAAGTAATGTGAAGATATAGCGGACTCCATTGACTACCTGTAACAGGTAGTATAATTGAAATCGTCGTTCTACACTTGAAACCTGCATATTAATAGTTAGCAAAACATACCTGCACTTGTCTCTCGACATCCACAATGCTTTCTAAGCTGTGTCTGACATTTGGCTCGTGCTTGTTTAGATGTCGAATTCCTAGGTTCGCGAGATCGCTGACCCCTGCCGCTTGAGGATTGACGTGAGAAGAACATCCTACGCAAGGCCGCTCACGAGGTATCGCTATAAACTGTTCCCCTGACGTGACCTGCAACAATCTCATCAATCATAATATGGAACCACAATAACAGAGATGTAGGTATTTCTATTTGTGAATGCAGCTGTAAATGTATGCATATGTCTATAATAATATGTTTTTTTAAATATTTTTTTTATTTCAGACAAAGTCCATAGAGTAGAAAAATAAAAATTTATACATTTAACCCATAGTGTGGAGCCGCATTCACTTCTTTAGCATTGGCGACTCCCACCGTTCTGAGAAAATCTATGCCAGCTCTATCATCCTTTTACAGTGTCTTGTACAATGTGTTAACATGGCTGCCTGTTATTGTTAATTGCGAGTTGTGAAATAAATCCAAGTATAAAGCATGCAACTTTTTATTTTAGGTTTACTAGAAGGACTTTCATAATAATATTTGATGTTCTTTGTTGCATTGTACGATAACTTTATCTATAATTGAAAATTTCTTTATCATGTACCTTTATTAACTTAAACTATTAAATAAACAATGTTTATAGGCTATAAAAGAAACAATGTTTCATATGAAGTTAGGTATTGATTAAAATAAAAAGGATGACCAAAAGGAATAAATTATACATCCTCGTGTAGGCAAAATGATGTCATAAGCAATGATAGTATGTATTAACATACTAAAGACAATGATTGTTTAAGTGACGTTTATTATTCATTGATATTTCGCTACCAAAAAACACTTACAGACAGCAACAATACAAAAATAAAAGCCTGTCAAGTGCGAGGCGGATTCGCGCACCGAGGGTTCCATGCCTTCTTTGGTGAATTTTTGTCAAAAATTTTAATTTTTTAACCGGCTTCAAAAAGAAGGTTCTCTATTCGACGCGTATGTATGTAATATTAATAAAAATGCGTAATATTAATATATGTTAGTCTATGTGGGCTTCTAAACAAATTTACCAAATTTTATGAGTGTATGTATGTATGTATGTATATATGTATGTATATATTATGTATGTATATATGTATGTATGTAGGTTTGTCCGCGGATTTCTCAGAAACTACAAGTCCGATTTCAAAAATTCTTTTTGCAATAGTTAGAGTATTTTTCAAATTAGGGTAGACTATAAGTTTCATCAAAATCGGTCCAGTAGTTTAAGAGATATAAACTTTTTATGTTTTTAGTAAGTTACTGTGACATAGACGTTCGAGTTGCGTGATAGTGCTGATACCAGTCTTGGTAAAATAAAAGTCACTAAAAAGTGTTAAATAAACAATTTAAAAAAAAATAAAAACCGAGTTCAAAGTAAGTTATCTTTTTTTTTTTGTTTTGTTCCTCTAGTCATCTGCAATCGGTCGGAAGACCATAAGAAGATTTGTTGTGAGATGTAGTGACTTTAGAAGGGGCAAGGCCATTGCCTTGTCTCCTTCATATAATTCGCTTCCTTTTGAGCCTTTTAATATGATTGTTGGGGTCCAGCAAAATTAGGGCCAACGGGTTCACGTGCTGGCTCAGTCTTTGAGCATGTTTTTGTGTGAGGCTTTCAATAGTTGATGCGACAGTTGGGACCCGAAGATAATCATGGGTCTCGTCGTTGCGGCAAAACCAGGGTGCATTAGATATTGTTCGCAAAATACAGTTCTGGGCTCGTTGTATGATCTTTATGTTGGTTTTGCAGGCGGTTCCCCAAATCTCTGCGCCATAGGTCCATATAGGCTTCAGTATCGAGTTGTATATATGTAGCTTGTTGTCGACTGATAATACAGAATTCCTTCCAAGGAGCCAGTGTAGATTTTTAAATTTGAGCAAAACTTCTTCTCGTTTGCGTTTGATGTGAGTTTTCCATGTCAATCGTCTGTCAATATTAAATCCTAAGTACTTTACACATTCAGATTCTGGCAGAATAGCAGCACCCAGTGACACTGGAGGGCATGACTCTCTTCACAATGTGAAGGTGATGTGATTAGATTTGTGTGCACTGGCGCGTATTCGCCATTTCTGGAGCCAGGTATGAGTTCTATCTAATAAGTTTTGAAGTTTAGCACTAGCCACGGTGGCATTGGAGTCACTGGCTAAATAGGCAATGTCGTCAGCGTAGGTGGCCACGGTTATACTGGGATCGTCAGAAGTTGGTATGTCTGATGTGAAGATATTATACAAGACTGGTCCAAGAACCGAGCCTTGTGGCACTCCAGCTGTAATTTTGTATAAACTTGATCTGGCTTCACCAAGCTTTACCAAGCTTTACCTGGAATGATTTGTCTGACAGATGACGCTGTTAACAGAAATATGGAATGTGGGAGACATTTTTTGATTTTGTACAACAGACCATCGTGCCAAACACGGTCGAAGGCCTGCTGAACATCCAGAAAAGCTGCTGAGCAATACTGTTTCCTTTCCATGGCTTGCCTAACAGAGTGGTAGACACGATGCATTTGCTCAATTGTTGAGTGGGATTTTCTAAAGCCAAATTGGTGCTTTGGGACTATATCTGCCTCATCCATAAATTGTTTAAGCCGTGTAAGATATATTATTTCCCACAGCTTTGAGAGAATTGGCGTCAGGCTAATGGGTCTGTATGACGTAACTTCGTGGGCTGGTTTTCCCAGTTTGTAAACCATAATTATTTGAGAAATTTTCCAAGCAGTTGGGAAATAGTTGATGCGAAATATGGCGTTAAACAGGCACGTGAGGAAGGTTATGTCAGCTTGTGCTAGTCTTAGTTTAACATGATGTGCTAGCACCGACTTCAATATATTTTCGTTATTTTATGCTTTTTAGATAATTTACTTTGAAGTCGTTTTTTTTTTTAAGTACTTTATTGCCATTATGATTATTCATCATTCCTTAAATATTTTTCCTTGCACCAACTGAGTGTGCTAATTGATAAATATCTGATCACACATTTGAAGGCACAGTCAAAGCCATAACCACCGAAAACAAATAATGTTAAGCACTTACAGCTGTATTTGCTTCTATTTCATTATCCAGTTGTACAGGTCTCTTCTCAACTGGTGTCTCAGTGGCTTCGACTTGTTCCTTTGTAGGTTGATCAATAATACCCTCATCGGGTTTCTGCTGTTCTTCACATTCTGGCACATTATCTTGTACGGAAACCCCTGCATCATCCAAGTCTCGTACAGTGGATGTGCAGGTCAGTAATTTAGTGGCATCTGAATTGCCGACTGCTGAAACTTTTAAGTTCACTTCTATTTGGTATGTTTTCTCATCCTGAAACAAGAGAGCAGATTTTTAAAAATGACATACAATCTCTACATGATAGTTCACATACAGGGTGTAAGGGACTACGTACCGAAAACTTTTATATAAGATTTCTCATATTGTCCGTTACAACATTACAGAAACCATTTGTATAGAAAATGACAAATGGCTAACTTGTTAATTTTTGAGCATGTAATTCATTACATGCTCAAAAATAATATATAAAGTAATATAGTAAAAATAATGTAATTTGAAAAATAAATATTATTCCACACTTATGAATATGTGCGGAATAATATTTATTTTTCATCTTACATTGCTAATTTCAATCAAGCCGCCTGCCAAGCGTGGAGATTATGGCAACCCCTCCCTTCTAAGGGAGTGGCCTTTGTTCGGCAATGGACTTTTTGGCTGCTGATGATTGCTAATTTTGCACAAATAAGTAATTTATTGTTTTTAAATTGAAATTATGGTATACCAATAATGATGTTTTCCTAATTTAATTTTAAAAAGTGGCATTTTTTTTTGGAAATTCACGAAAAAGCCGATGAAAAATTTCAACACTGGAATGTTCAGAATCATGTACTGGATCCCTGGAATTGGGTTTCTTACACCATGTATATGACCTCAAAAACACATTTCTTTAATAGCTCTGGGAATCAGTGGCGTGCAGTCCATATAGGCAAAAAGTGTTTGCCTACCCTGTGATTTCCGGAACAATACATGATAACAAAAATAATTTATCTGCTCAATAACATTTTGTTTTGAATTATTTCATCATTATAAATAAGCAAAAGCTCGCGAAAAACGGGCATTAAACTATTCCTAGTCCCTAGGTACGCGGAGATTTAAATTTCCCGCGCGCCAAACCGCGAGGCCTGCTAATCAAAATTTTAAGATTTTAAGATCGAAACCATGCCAGTGGCACTCTCCTTAAAACAGCTGACAAAATTTTAATGTATGGAAACTAGCACAATCTTCAGGCAAGGGAAGGAACTAAATTTTAAGATTCTACTATAATTTGCCTAGATGGCGTTAAAAATGCAGTTTATATATTTTTATTTAATTAGTTTAATATTGTTATTGTATATCTTCAATTTATTTGAGTAAATCTGATACATTTCGTATATTTTTAGTAAACTTCCATAATGTAATAAAACCTATGCAACAGCCGGCCTTAACGGATGCCTAATAAAACACTATGGTTTTACTCAAGGAGGTTACCAGGTACTATTGTAAATTGCCTTTGGCGGTTACTATGGTAACCTAAGTTGTTATGTCATTTTTTCAAAATAACTTGATTCATTGAAGATAAACAGCTTTTATAAATTTTATTGAAACTAAATATTTACAGTTTATTTACAAATATGTTTTTGAAGAATTCTGTTTGTTCTGTGTCTGGGTGTTATTTATCTACTTATGTAGGTATGTACTTATTTACAAAAGCTTAAACAAACAAGTCATTAGGCACCTAGCATAAGTATATAAATATAATAATATTTATACTACTCGTGAACTATTTCAGGTCCACTACATCATTGTCTTTAACCACAATGGCTTGAATTGGAAAAATTTAATGCAAAGCTGTACTGAAACAAGAAACTCAAGGGGATTGGACTATATAATAGAGTATGATTGTGCTTCAGATATGTTGAATAAAGTTATTGGTTACCAAATAAACTTTTACAATAAATATCTCTTTGGTTTGCCTTTAAACATGTTCCTTACAAATATTCATGCTTCATTTACCTATACGTAGTGATTATTTTAAAAAAACGCCATCTGTTGGCACATTTTGGATTCTTGTAAAGTTACGCCATCTTTAGGCGAGGGTAAAATTAGTTTATTAAAAGATGAACCAGAGTGACCCATCTATTCTTAAGTATATAGTGTATTATCTATGATCGAAACTCTTAATTCCCACACATTCACAGATTTTTTTCTAACAAACTTACACACACCAGTAGGCACGCCGACCAGTCAAACAGTATAAATGTCACGCACACCATGCAAAAATAGACAGTGCCTCTCGGGTGTGCTCGGGTCTGCTCGGGTGCTCTCGGCAGCAATGACGACCTTGGAGGAAGGACTAAAGAAATGTTGACCAATAGCAGCTCAATCTTAGCCCAATGCATCGAACGGGATGGATGAGTGAGAATGGGTGATCGATGAATGAAAAATACTACAAATTATAAAATACCTAGTTTGTTCAAACTTCAAGATTTCATAATGACATCCATTTTTTGTTGGTTTTTATTCTATAATTTTTTATTATACGATTGATAACGATTGTTTTCGGTGCAGTATGTGTTGTGTTTCCAAATTATAAAACTTACTTAGTAGAAAATGGAAGTGGTCTTAGAATAATAACGCCAGTGGTAACGTGTGATTGATGTTCTGGCCAAGTGTGTATAGAAAAATTAAAAATTCACGCGTTTTCGACACGATAAATAATCTAAAATATTTAGATTTAAAGTATATTTACAATCGGTTAGCCAGCTGGAAACATAGAATCTAAATATCATTTAATTTTTTGATATTTTGAGGTGGCATATTTATAATCATCTTAATGTATGTGTACAAGCAAGACAAGTAACTCGCAGTCATATTTGTAAGTTTTTTTACTTTAATATTGTTTTTATTGACTGTGTAGTATGTCTGGTTCTTTAAGACGCTCTGCGGCCTAAATGGCTGGATGGATTTTAACGTAGGTACTTCCTACGAGTCGTCTTAGTAGTGGAAGTGAAATAGAATATATATTTATTCGAAATAAAAACATAAGTATTAGGTACTCATCAAATGTTTTGTGTTCACATCATTCATTAATGTCAATTTAGGTCCCCGTGGGGTGTCCGGGTAAGAATACCACCCACCCATCTCCTTCCGTTGGGTGTCCGTAAAAGGCGACAAAGGGAAAACGAGAAGACGGGCAGCAGCGTATTTTTATTGGATTACCTACCACCTTTACTATTATTACTACTAGATATTATTATTATTATTTACTGCGATCCCCAAGCCGCCTGCCAAGCGTGTGGATTTTGGCAACCCCTCCCTTCTAAGGGAGACGCCTTTGTTCAGCAGTGGACGTTTCGGCTGCTGATGAGGTTGAAGTCACTTTTTGCCTACCCTGTCATATAATCCAGTGCACGCCACTGCTGGGAATAGAAAATTGTTACCCACTCATTGGATAAATATTAATGGCTAAGAAGCAAAACAGGCATGTCACTATAGAGCCTATGTAGTACACATTTTGACGGGCCTGTTGGTCTAGTGGTTAGTGACCCTGTCTGCTACCCAACAGGTCGTGGGTTCGATTCCCACCAAGTGTCTGGGTGGTTTTATCTATATAAGTATGTATTTACAAAAAAAATATGTATATATGTATTAGTATCAGTTGTCTGGTTTCCATAGTACAGGCTCTGCCTAGTTTGGGATCAGATGACCGTGTGTGAATTGTCCCAGGATATTATTATTATTATATATATTATTACATTATGTTCCAAGGGAATTTGGATGATGATATTATGTTAGCAAATAATAATAAAACAAAAATCAGAAAACTGGGGTTTTCAATATCATTAACTTATTACGGTACTATTGATAGTAGAATACAGTGACATTCACTTATACATAGGGAAATACCAGAACATATACTACAAAGCATTTAATACTTTGTTATCGGATTTCAGTAGTACGCACACTATCACCAATAAAAGGAACCTGTGTCATAGATACTGTTGGATGTATTGGATGCTTAGAAGAGAGTCTCAACTCTCACTAGAAAACAAACTGTTACTTTATAAATGTATAATAAAGCCAGTCTGGACATACAGCATACAGCTGTGGGGCACATCAGCAAACTCAAACATCGAAGTTCTGCAAAGGTTTCAATCAAAAATGCTACGTATGATAGTTGATGCACCATGGTACATTACCAATGATAGACTACACCATGATCTCGGCATTAAAACTGTCAAGGAAGAGGTTAGAACTAGTGCAGAAGCATACAAAACTAGAATACTACAACACCCTAATACGCTTGCAAAGCACTTAATGGCTGAGCCGATGCAACTGCGGAGATTGAAAAGAAAAATACCCCAAGATCTATTGATTTAGATTAATTAAGAGCACACGGGCACGTCAGTGGACATGTACCGTACAAGACAATTTTCTAATGCCTCAAAAATTGCTGAATGTCAACTAGACAGATTGCAAGAAAATTCTACAAAAAAAAAAAAAAATAGATACTGTTGAGCCTGCAAAAGGATCAAACTATGTTTCCTTGGTCACCACACAGTGACTATTTATGCCACTTAAAAATGGCATTTGGCATTTTCGTAAGGCTGTGTCCTACCTCATCAGCTACATCTATTCCAGCAGAAGGTTCTATATTCCTTCTAAAGCTCTTTAAGAGTAGACAGAGCAGAGAATAAACAAGAATTAATATATTTTTATTTTTTAAATGAATACCCACTGTTGGCCCCGAGATGGCCAGAACAGCTTCACCGGGCAAGAGGGAATAAGAGAAAACAAAATAAAAAGTAAATATCAAAATAAAAGGCTTATATTGCATGCATGATAATAAAAAAAATTATTCAGGTTATTCCCTGATAAAATGGTCCTTGAACGGCCCATCTTCGAACAAGGTTTTCAACTGAGTTTATTATTACAAAACTACTCCGATGGAATAAAGATAGCAGCAAAGGTCTTATGTGTTGATAACCCTAATTAAAAATAAAGTTAATTATTCAGTAATTATGATTCTAAACTTACGATTTGCTGCGCACTTTGCAGCACTCCTTCGTCACACGTGTATAATTGATTAGGCAAATTATTGTAATATACTATGAAGCCATTCATTAATTTTTCTTTTATTTCAATACTGGTTTCACATAAACTGGTTGAAATGAAACACTGTACAATTAAAAACTTATAAATATTCATGGTGATTTTTTACGCTTGCATATTGAATCGATAACTGCAAAATGTGAACTGACGAATAAACTGAGCGGACTGAATTGCTTGAAGTCTCTCAGTATTTAGTATTTACTTTGAGTATTTATTTACGATACGTGCGTCAATGAATCAGCGTTTCGCGGACGACGTTTTCACGTTTTTCAGCGGATGTTTTGTTTGTATCAATCAATTTGTATATAACATACTCTGTGGTTGTTTAAAACAACTTGTTTTGTTGTAGGGATGGCGACAGTGTGACCAGATTAAAATTGATCATTATGCTAGCCGCCATGCCAAAATCTGCTAAATTCTGCTAAACATTTTGAAAAAAATGCTAAAATTCTGCTAATTCATGATAATTACCTATTCTACCTACCGAAAATCAATAAAAACACTAAAAAGTATGAAATAAATTTCATAAGATTTTAGCGATGCAACGGTGGCGGTGCTAAAGGGAGGATCCTCCGACCGAGCGAGGTGTGATGCTCGGTCAGGGCCGAAGCCCCCGACAGTTGTTGTCGGGATGTTGTATATATATAGTGAATGTCTTCTGAAACTTCACTTGCACGATTCAGAAATCGGTGGCGCCATCTATCTTCTTGTATGTGAACTATTCGCTTCTCGCGTCGCTGTAACACATGTGGCGCCATCTGGTTATGTCGAGTCGCCACATCACTCCCCCCCAAAGACTGGAAGTCGATGAACGGTCTTCTTGTGCCAGCTTGTCCTTGCGCTCCAGTCGCTATGCCAGTGTGCCAGTGGGTACAGTTCCAGTGAGTCGGAACTGAAGCTGCGTCGTCCTCTGTGAGTCGAGGTATGCAGTGAATGGCTGGCGGCTGCTAGACGTACCGGTGAGAGAAATGCGCTCTTCTTACATGGACCGGCCGTAGTGCAGAGGTGCTGTGCCATGTTGTGGCCGAAGGTTGACCAGGCTTGCATCTGCAGCTGCAATGCGGTGGTCTTCCGATGAGGCCGGGGTACTGGCTGGCTTGTGACTCGCTGGTTGTTGCTGGAGAGTTGCTGCTGTGGGGAGAGAGCGATGGCGAAGCTGCGCTGTTGTCCGGATCTGAAGGCTGCGACGATGTTCTGTGCGGGGTCACCAGTTTAGCGATGCAACGGCGGCGGTGCTAAAGGGAGGATCCTCCGACCGAGCGAGGTGTGATGCTCGGTCAGGGCCGAAGCCCCCGACAGATGTTGTCGGGATGTTGTATATATATAGTGAATGTCTTCTGAAACTTCACTTGCACGATTCAGAAATCGGTGGCGCCATCTATCTTCTTGTATGTGAACTATTCGCTTCTCGCGTCGCTGTAACACATGTGGCGCCATCTGGTTATGTCGAGTCGCCACAAGATCAGGCATATTAACTGACCGGAGACTGTCCAGAATATCCAATAATACTTTTTTATGCTTTACTAAAGTAATATGATCTTCTAAAACCTATAAAATAAAAAAAATACATGTTTGAATATTTCATATCACAAGCTTTATAAAAAGCAGTATTTATATATCCAAGTAAAATTCTGTTAAATATCTGCTAAGCCCTAAAATGGGGGCTCAATTCTGCTAAAATAGCAGAATTCTGCTAAATCTGGTCACACTGGATGGCGATTTGAGATCGATTAATCGAGTAATCAAAGTTATGGTCCCAAAAAGAAAATCGATATTTTGATTCGATATATAGCATGAATCGATTCGTTGAATCGATATCAAAATCCAGGAAATCGAGATTTAATTGTTTTTAATCCGAAGACCTCAGTATATTAAGTATCATCTATGCCTAAGACCGTGTTCATAAAAGTAAAAAAAGTAAATAATTATAATAAAAACTAGAGTGAATATATGAAATATCAAAACGAAAAAAAAACGATACAATAACAAAGAAAAAATGCAATAGAGTAAATTATAAAAACTATTTAAAAAAAAAACAAAAACCGACTTCAAAGTAGATTATCTAAAAATCATAAAATAACGATAATATATTGAAGTCGGTGCTAGCACATCATGTTAAACTAAGACTAGCACGAGCTGACACCGACTTCAACATATTTTCGTTATTTTATGCTTTTTAGATAATTTACTTTGAAGTCGGTTTTTGTTTTTTTTTAAATAGTTTATTTAACACTTTTTAGTGACTTTTATTTTACCAAGACAGGTATCAGCACTATCACGCAACTCGAACGTCTACGTCACAGTAACTTACTGAAAACATAAAAAGTTCATATCTCTTAAACTACTGGACCGATTTTGATGAAACTTGTACTCTACCCTAATTTGAAAAATAGCAGCGTTTTCCCTGAAAGAAAACGCATATTAAAATACTTACCTTATTCAAAGCTTATTATGAGAGCGGCACTTCCTGTTTCCCGTCGTCTTTGCTCCTATTAGTCAATTTTCTTGTGATTTGACCGGAAATAGCATCACCATGGCAGGCGAGAGCAGCAAGGGTTTGTTAAATACCGCTCGCTTCGCTCTTGTTCATTGTGTCGAAGAATTACCAGGCAGGATTAAAAGTTAAGCTTTGAATAAGGTAAGTATTTTAATATGCGTTTTCTTTCAGGGAAAACGCTGCTATTAAATTACTGTACCGTTATTCAAAGCTTATTATGAGACGTGTTTGTTTTCGCCTGGTGATGCCAGTATACATGACGCCAATGTGATTGTGATACATAGATGTATTGTAATATCCATGTGTGAATTTTAAATAGAAATGCAATAAATTGCATACTTATATATCTACATAGTCTGCTACGAATTTCTTTTAGAAATGGGTAGCAAAGATAAGAGAACTGTATCTCAACCATTCCAATCAATATTATGGGCAATTGATAATCAAAAATTATTTATATGCGATGTAATTTTGACTTCGATTTTATAAAACTGTCTAAAATGTATTAAAGACCTCCAATTTCCAGGAGCTAGCTAGTATCAAAAACTTAACTATGCTTGTGGCGCATGATAGCTAACTATTTAAGCTAGATTATGTTGGTGATTTTAGTCATTTTAAACCAATCAACGGCAGCTATCGTTACTGGTATATACAAACAATTTGTTTTTGGTATTTAACGCTGATGCTTTAAGCGCAAAACAAATTTTATTTAAATGCTGCAGGCGTTGCAAGCAGGTGGTTTTCCGATTAACACAATTCCAGGACGCGACTATGAATTACATCCTACCAGGTGCTGTTGCAATGTTTAGCTAAGCTACTGCATGAAATTTATCCTTGGACAGGAAATTCACTAAATCATATCCTATTTAAAAGACTCTTGAGGATTGATATGTATAATCGATATAAGAACATATCGTGACAATAAATTACCAGTAAAAAACTGGACTGATCAGTAGGACTGTACAATCGTCAGACAAATGATTTAGGCCAAATAATGTTAAATGACAATTGTTTACTTATGTTTATTATGTATTTATGTATGAATCTGCTATAAAACTGTCCAAAATGATGGCAATACTTTAAATTAGATTAGAAAAAGTCGGCACAGATTTTACAGACTAGGTCCTGGTACTTTGTGAATTTCAATGTATATATGTTTTAGATTGCAAAGTCAAGTCCTTCACATTTCCACTTTCAGGATCACGTTGTATGTTAATAGACAGTATGCCTGTACGTCCACTAAGACTAAGGTTGTGAGATATGAGTCAAAACTCGTTCAAGAAACGAGTGTACTCCCCAGAATACTTCAGAAATTAAGTATGTGTTAACCCACACATTATGTTTACCTTATACTCAAAGATTTATACATAGCTGATATTTTATGGTATACCTGCTCTGAAGTCCCGAAAATATTTATTGTTGTTGGGGCTATCCTGTCGTTGACGGTATCCCGGTAGTTGTAGTATAGTTTACACCAAAACCACTGATTATTGTTTATATGTATTTATTTATAGTAAATGTCTACGGCTATGTTTAGTGTCTGAGTCGCACCTTACGTAATGTTTTTGTAGTTATTGACACATTAGCGCGTGACGGAGGTTTTAGCACGACTGCTGGTCTATATAAAGTAGGTTAATTATTAATTTGCTGTATGAGCATTATTGGCTCGTACAATTGTAAATATTAATTTATGGACTTAGGTAAGTACTCAGTCTGTACTACTATCTCAAAAAAAAAAAATCTGTCAAGAGAATCTGTTTCTAAATGGATATTGTAAATAATCAATAAAATTTGATTTGTATTTGATTAATATTTCGTAGTGAACTTTATCTGGTATGTACATACTTATAAAGTTATATCCGTCAGTGAATGGTGAGACCCCCCCCCCCCCCGTGGTCTTTCTTTGCGGAGGTGAAGGCAACATTTTTGTCATAAAATCGAATTGCAAGGGATAATAATCAGGATTGCTAACATTTCTTTCGGTTACAAATGTCCTGACATTGATCGGAATTTAAATTACACGCTTTTGTCTACCAAAATTGTGTCGGGAGTGAATTTCTGGCTGGTAAAAATGCATGCGATGCAGTGTTGCTACAATTTCGGGTAAGTGGTTTACTTACCATACAATACAATTGAGTTTTCTAATATTATGGAAACTTCTGGATAATTCTTTTAGGCATTATCATTTGATTGCATTAAGACAAGAGGCATAAACTTAAAAGAAGCTTACTGCTTGACTACAGAAAACCTTTTGTTTGCTTTCTTTTTTTTTTGTGTAGTTTGTACAAGGATGGCTGGCTTCGTTGTAAAGAAATTACACTGATCTTGTGTGATGAAGGTCTTTTTATCGCTAAAAATAAAATTAGTAATTAAAAAAAACACAGATCTGATCTTTTCCAAAAAAATATCGTTTTTGATACGTTTTCGATACTTAATATTTTATATCGATGTATCGATATATCGAAAAAATATATATCGGATGAAAATATCGATATATCGAAAGAAAAAATATCGATATATCGATATTTTTACAACAAGCCTAGTCCATAGTCCATACTGCAGGCCTAGCGTGGTGGCGACCAAAGAGAATAGTGGCATCAAACATCAAACATATGAAACCGCCGTTTGTGTCCACACTCTTAATACGTGTAAATCAGGCATTATGCCTGATTTACACGTATTAAGTTGTCAAGTAGGTAACTAAATTTTAAGTGACTTAAGTTTAAGTATGCGTTTACACGTCGTTTTTACTAAATTTTAGTTAAAATCTTTAGTTGTTTAGTTCGCCCCAATGAACGGTCGCACGATCCGTGACGATTTCATAGTACTTTGTAGCGACGGACAACTAATTTATTTTTAGGATTAAATTATATAGACAACTAATACAGATTATTATATTAAAATTTCTTTTTTATAATATATATAGGTACTATAATTATAATATTAGATATAGAAAAGTAAATAACTTCGTGTCTTTCTTGATTACTGAATTTGTGTTTGATGTAAATATTTAACCATTTTACTTGTTTATTGCCTTCCATCCCCGTAAGCACCGTGTCTGGTTTCCGGGGGACTACAATGCACCCCCAGTGGCAGGCTCCGAAGGAAACGCTCTGAAGGACTGCTGCAGCCCTGGTGCAGATTTCACAGGAGAGCCCAGGTTTCCCCTCATGTGTCGATCTGACAACCACGAGCATTTAGTGGGAAAGAATCCCATTTACCCCGGTTGACCTACACAGGTCCTGGGACCCATTGAACAATTCGCCGCTAGAAAAAAAAAGGATGTGAGCTACAGGCTTAAATTACCCCAAAATTTCTCCGTTGATCTAAAAAATCCCGAGACTATTAGCCAAATGGCTCTCGAATCACTTAATTATACGGCAGTATACTAGGAAAAGTAAAAAAAAAAACATTTGATTGCAAATATTAATACCTACAGCGTATTAGGTATTTAAAAATTCCAGGACAATACAAATTCTGGAACAATCCCGTATTTCTGGCAACCCTAAATATACGTTGGTACAACGAAAACGTGACGAAAACGACTTCGCTCATAATATATTTGTATATTATCTATGGTATGATCTATGGCTATACCTTTGCACGCACAACTGCAAACCTGCATTATACATGTGTGTGTCCAAACGTATCAAGAATAAGCCACGCCCACCTACTTACCAGAAAAATAGAAAAGTTTCTATTCTACTTCATAACTTGCGTACTAAATTTTAACTTGGGACTTTCTACTAAAGTGATTGTTTACACGTAATAATTTACTAAAATTTAGTAAATATTTAGTTACCAACTTAATACGTATAAACGAAAAATTTTACTTATTCACTTAAGTACTAAATTTTAACTTGGAACTTGCTACTAAAGTGTTTGTTTACACGCAATAATTTACTTAAACTTTAGTAAAGATTTAGTTACCAACTTGCAACTTAATACGTGTAAATCAGGCATTTTAGCGCGACCGGCTTGAGCGAGTTACACCGTGGCTACATGGTTAAGCGTTGGCTACACGGTTATAAACCACAGGCACTAACTTGATAAAGTGGCTATGATTCCAGGAAAAATATCGATATGTCGATATTTTATGTTTACTAGTCTTGTGTACTACAAGAACGGTGAACGGTTAGGAACCGTTGCGCAATGCTCACCGAATAGATTCGGTAATCTTAATCGTACATCGGACACTTGCTGTTTTAGTTCAGCTTGAACGATGAACAAGCAACCGTACGAAGTACTACGTACGAAAGAGTCCGGTCCTCATCTTGCGGATATTGTGTGTTGCCAGGGCCAAAGTTCGGTGGGGGTGGTAGCGGGGCATCTGCCGGAGATTCTTAGCACCCCCTACTGGACCGTTACCCCACCTGCTACCAAGACGAGGAATAGAGGAGCCGCCGGGGACTAGGGGCCATTTGCAAGTCGTGTCTGTCATTGTGTGTTTAGTGTGTTAGTTTAGGGATTTGCCATAATCCCCACGCTTGGCAGGCGTCTTGGGGATCGCAGTATATATGAAGAAATGAATCTCAAACAAACGACGCTGCTGCCCGTCTTCTTGATTTCCCTTAGTCGCCTCTTACGATACACCCAACGGAAAGAGGTGGGGGATGCAATTCTAACCCGGCACCCCACGGGTATTTTATACTACATATACAAAATTTCTGTGACCAGTATACTACATATACAATTTTTTTTCGGGGCTTTTACTCTGGTGGAGTACACCAGCCCCATTTAGACTGTTTTATAAAACAGTTTATCGTGGACGATATACGGTCTTGTTTTGTCGAATGAAAATGCGTCGACGATAGACTTGTGTAGTACATGAGAGAACTATTCCTTTTCATTTTTAGTACAACACTCTTTTAGTACTTCGTCTTTCAGTATGTATTCGACTATTCGTAGTCTCTAGCTCTATAATAACTGGTCAGCTATTCCTATTCGTTTTTAGTACATCATTCATTTGGATTCATTTAGTACTTCGTCTTCCGCTCGAGATTTATTCGTAGTCTCTGGTTCTGCACGAACTGGTCCGATCAGTTACTCGTTGACACACTCAGAACGGGACTGAATGAGCGGGAATGATATGTACTAAAAGTACTAAAATAATAAATTATTACATTTAAAAGATTATACTAGTACGTAGCGCTCCGTTCAATGTCCGAGCAAAAACAAGCCTAGAAGATATGCATACCTATATGAATGTTAAAGAACATGAGGATTAGGTTATTAATGAATATTAATTATGTAACGTTTGTGATTTTAATAGTTTTTGAAATATTATTGTTGTATGACGCAGTATGTAAACAAATAAAGCTAACAAAAAAAAACAAGATAATTAAATGGCTGAAATGCGTGGGGTGGTGGCGTCTTCAATTCAAACAATGATGATGATATAGATGATGATGGTGATGATTATGATGATAGTTGTGTGATGAACGTGATGAAAATGTGAATGATGATGTTGAATGGTGATGAAGATATGAATGGTGATGATGGTGTGAAAGATGTGAATGCTGATGAATTTTATTTTTATTTTATTGTTTATTAGCGTATAAAACAGATTACAATCACTATAAGGTATAACACAATGAATAAGGTATTGATCTAGATTATAATCCACAGATATATACGCCTAATCGCTTTATTAATTTAGTAAATTTTCAGATGCTAGAGAGCGCTGATTTACAATACAAAAAAGAAAAATAACTTAAAAGTAAATTAAGAATGACATTACAAGTAGTGTAGTTCTAAAATTTAAATACTTGGGTCTGCAAATGCCTGCGGAACTGATGCAATTTCAGGTGGAAAATATCGATATCTCTGTTGGAAATAAGAATATCATTGTATTGGCGACACATCCTGATAATTGGGTTATAATAAGAGGTATTATTAGGAAAAACTGGAAGATTGAAAATATTATAATTTCGGTTACGGCTTCTAAATCGGGTATTAAAATTTAACAGGGAAAGTAGGTTAGGTGAGTCCATTAGGCTATGAATTATTTTATAAAGTAACATGATGAATGGTGATTATGTGTTATAATGGTGATGAGGATATGAATGATGATGATGATGAATAGTGAAAATGTGTGATGATGGTGATAAACATATGTATAGTGTTGATGATGATGCAAAAGCTTGAGAACATAGGCATCAGGGGTACCCAGCTACTGCTTTTCAAAGACTATTTGAGTGGTCGGAAACAGAAAGTAAAAGTTGGACAATATGTCAGTGATGACTCACATATATCTTACGGAGTGCCGCAAGGCAGTGTGTTGGGCCCGACGCTATTTTTGATTTATATATTAAAGGTGCTAATATATTTTGCTATGCCGATGACACAGTCTTGGTTGTTAATGGTTCTTCATGGAATACTGTTCATAACGATACTGAACTGGCACTTATGCAGGTGGCTCATTGGTTAAGGATGAACCTTCTTTCGCTCAATAGTGAGAAGACTAACTATATATGTTTTTCGAAAAATATTCGTACCCAGCCTGCTACTAACTTTAGTATTCAATTACATACTTGTCATTATTCACCTGAAATAAATTGCAATTGCTCTACAATTAATAAAGTAGCTTCGACTAAATACCTAGGTGTAATGATTGATCAATGATTATCATGGCACAGTCATATAGATTTAGTTTCTACCAGAATAAGAAAGTTAATTTGGATTTTTAAAACATTAAGATATGTAGCCTCTGAATCACTTTTGAATAGAATATATTTAGCATTAGCTCAGTCTGTGTTAGGTTACTGTGTCTCTGTCTGGGGTGGGGCATCCAAAATAAAATTTTTGTAAGTGGAACGAGCTCAAAGGGCGCTCTTAAAAGTGATGTATTTTAAGCCGTACATGTACCCCACAAATGAGCTTTACATGGAAAGTAATTTATTGACCGTCAGAAAATTGTATATTTTATTTGTAGTACTGAAAAGGCATAAATCTGTAGTCTTTGATCCCAGTATTTTAACTAAAAGGAGGAAAGATATTGTTTTCACTATAGACAATGTCAAAACTGTTTTTGCTCAACGACAGTATATTAAACAATCGGCCCTCTTATATAATAAAGATAATAAAATCTTAAACATCTATCCTATGGATACTCGTACTTGTAAATTAAGGATAACTAATTGGTTAAAATCTTTAACATATGAAGATACAGAAACATTATCACAATCATCTTCGTAATTTATATTGTAGTAAGTACCTATAATAAAAATTAAAAATCGTGAATTTGAATCATTCGTATGAGACGTTTTTGGATTATATTTATACTTATACATAGTTAAATATCAACACTCTCTCTCTCACACAACTACACACACAGTCACACACGCACACACGCACCTACACACACACACACACACACATATGCAAACATACATTCAGATACAGAATACAAAAAAAAACTTACCTTTTCTTTATTTTTTGTCTGTTAATGTTAATATTTACAATAACACACAATTTACTGCTAGGTTTATTGAAATGTATAAATACATATGGCTATGGGAGAGCGGAATCGTCTGGCACAGGTGTTACACTTAAAAGGCGATTCCAACCTTGTTTTGAAGTTTGTAATCATTCTGGTTAATGAATAAAGATTTATTTATTATTTATTTATTATTTATTATTTTGCTCGGACATTGAACGGAACGCTACGTACTAGTATAATCTTTCAAATGTAAAAATTTATTATTTTAGTACTTTTAGTACATATAATTCCCGCTCATTCAGTCCCGGTGTCAACGAGTAACTGATCGGACCAGTTCGTGCAGAACCAGAGACGAATAAATCTCGAGCGGAAGACGAAGTACTAAATTACTCCAAATGAATGATGTACTAAAAACGAATAGGAATAGCTTACCAGTTATTATCTGTAATAACTGGTCAGCTATTCCTATTCGTTCATAGAGCCAGAGACTACGAATACATACCGAAAGACGAAGTACTAAAAGAGTGTTGTACTAAAAATGAAAAGGAATAGTTCTCTCATGTACTACACAAGTCTATCGTCGACGATAAACTATTAATATCGTCCACGATAAACTAGTTTATAAAACAGTCTAAAGTTTCGACTAGTTTATATCGTAAACAGAATGTTTTTAGCTGTCGACGTCGTTGTCAATCGTTGACGATGCATCCGTCGTTTTTTCAACCTCAAAACTAGTTTAGTCTTTTTGTTTACTTTTACCAACCGATTAATAAACGAATTTTATTTACAAATTGAAATAAATACATCGTGTATTTTTCATGTATACATAAGTACACATGAAAAGATAAATCATCATCACACATCATCAACTTCGTTCATATCTTGGTGATGAAGATCATCATCACACAACGATCATCATTATCATCACATGGTTTGGGGCTGTTCACAGGAATTTTGCATATGTAGTTTAAAATACCCGTGGGGTGCCGGGTTAGAATTGCATCCCCCCATCTCTTCCCGTTGGGTGTATCGTAAGAGGCGACTAAGGGAAATCAAGAAGACGGGCAGCAGCGTTTTTTGTTTGAGATTCATCTCTTCATATATACTGCAACCCCCAAGACGCCTGCCCCTGCGTGGGGATTATGGCAACTCCCCCCTAAACACACAATGACAGACACGACTTGCAAATGGGCCCCAGTCCCCGGCGGCTCCTCTATTCTTCGCCTTGATAGCAGGCGGGGTAACGGTCGAGCAGGGGGTGCTAAGAATCTCCGGCAGATGCCCCGCTACCACCCCTACCGAACTTTGGCCCTGGCAACACACAACATCCGCAAGATGAGGACCGGACTCTTTCGTACGTAGTACTTCGTACGGTTGCTTGTTCATCGTTCAAGCTGAACTAAAACAGCAAGTGTCCGATGTACGATTAAGATTACCGAATCTATTCGGTGAGCATTGCGCATAGTACACAAGACTAGTAAACATAAAATATCGACATATCGATATTTTTCCTGGAATCATAGCCACTTTATCAAGTTAGTGCCTGTGGTTTATAACCGTGTAGCCAGCATGTTATAAACCAGCCTCCAACCAAGGTCAAGAGGTTGGGACATCCACCGTTGGCGTGCTGGCTACACGGTTATAAACCACAGGCACTAACTTGATAAAGTGGCTACGATTCCAGGAAAAATATCGATATGTCGATATTTTATGTTTAGTAGTCTTGTGTACTACAGGAACGGTGAACGGTTAGGAACCGTTGCGCAGTGCTCACCGGATAGATTCGCTAATCTTAATCGTACATCGGACACACTCCAATGGAGTTAACGTACGTACCTATCATATCATTAGTTAATAGTAGTTCTACTTCAGTTGGGCGGTGTATTGTGTACACATGGGTCTTGTTGTGGTACAAAAAGAACTTTCGAGATTCCATACATTGCATACATTTGATAATACCTAATTATACTGTATGTTGTAGATTAAAATAAAATTACAAGACAGAAGTTAGTAAACAGGTGCAATCGTTCTGAAACATTTGTAAACTACCTAATAAGTACCGTAGTACCGTACGGTTAGTGTGAACTCGTTCACTTCCGAAACTGTACTAGTACGGAACGATCTTTCAAATCAACGAGCAGGCGCACAAGACTGCTGACTGACTGGCACTGAGAAGTATTGGTTTGGTTTATTGAAGAAATATCTTCGTCCATCATCGGATCCTGTTCACAATATTTCTACCACCTACTCGTCATGTCCTGTCCAGAGAGTATAAATTTAGTATGTCTACGTTTATTGGTTCAGTGATTGTGTCATTAAACCCTGGCCAAGATTACCACGTATTCTTTAGTAGCACTGGATAAACACGTGTACATTTCGTGACTTTTGGACGAATGGAAGTACTAGAAAATGTATGTTACTATCTGTATAACTAATGTATCCCTACATCTATTTGGAAAAGAGCTGATCTTTAAACAGCTGGACTGATTTTCATGATACATAGCTATGAACCCTATCCCTTTAACTAGCTTTCACATAAAAAAACGCGCATTGAAACCCGTCCACTCGTTGGAGCGCTATGATGCCACAGACAGACTACGTCGAACTTATAAGACCCCTCCTTTTTGATCGGTGGTTAAAAATATCGATACAATATAATTAAAATAAAAAATAAACCGCGATATAATCCGTAAAAATATTAAACTATTTTTCATTTAAATATCGATACGATGTTATATCGATACCTTTTCTTTGCTTTTGCTACATCTCGTATTGGTTAGAGCTGCCGTTGCCAACGACGCTTCCCAACCGAAACCGTTAGAGCTATGAAGGTCAAACGAAATCCAAGGGTGTTAAGGGTGTCCTGAACTAAAACAGCAAGTGTCCGATGTACGATTAAGATTACCGAATCTATTCGGTGAGCATTGCGCAAAGGTTCCTAACCGTTCACCGTTCTTGTAGTACACAAGACTAGTAAACATAAAATATCGACATATCGATATTTTTCCTGGAATCATAGCCACTTTATCAAGTTAGTGCCTGTGGTTTATAACCGTGTAGCCACGGTGTTAGAGCTACAACGGCCTTGGTCGGACGCCAACGGCACGTGTAACGTTAGAGATGTGCAAGAGCAAAAATAAGGTGTCGACATAACATCGTATCGACATTTTTAAAACATATGTCGGGTAAGATTATTAAATGAAAAATGTCGTTATTATTTAAAAGAATATTGTCAGTTTTCAAGTTTTAGTTATCTACCTAAGTATCACAAGAATATCAATTTTAACCGTCCAATTATTGTCAAAATAGACAAGACACTTGGGTGGTGGGTGCCCCAACTCTTTATATCCCTCGCTGAAGACAAAGATATTGTAATCTAGACAAAAAATACTTATTTTAATATTATTTTTCGATAATTCATTTTTTATATCGATATATTTAGGTAAAATATCAAGTATGTCGATCGAAGGAGATATCGAAATATTAAATATCTCGGAAAAATATCCCTCTATCTAAACATAAAATATCGACATATCGATATTTTTCCTGGAATCATAGCCACTCTATTAAGTTAGTGCCTGTGGTTTATAACCGCGTAGCCAGCACGCCAACGGTGGACGTCCCAACCACTTGACCTTTGTTGGAGGCTGGTTAGTAACTGTGTAGCCACTCTTTTAGCGTGCGTACTTTTCAAACGTTCCGATCCGCCCGTTTTTGCCACACTACGGGCCTAGTCAGCGAGCGACCGATCGGGCGGCTGGCGGGGGTATCAAACCATTTCGGTCTTGTCGCTCGTCTCAAGTATTTTTTTGAAGTGAAACTTCTTATGCGACTTCCAAAAATGTTATCACATAACGCGTCAACCGTTAAATCATGGATGAATGAACGACAGGATAAACAACCTCTATACATTCGAGCGTACCTCGAAGTTTTGCAAAAAAACTCGTTAGATTCAGGGCGCGCCACTGTGCACAGATCGTTAGAAATTGCCAATAATTTCCGCAAGCGCTAGTATAGCAGATAAATTAGAAAGAATACCAGTTTTATCAAGATTAACAATAGATGGCGATATTTTAAAAATAGCGCTTACACCCAAGATCACATCATATAAATTGTACTTGTAATCAAACACTCAATCGGACGATATTTGCGATCTTTGCGCACAAGCGGAGAGTCCATCGGGTAGACTTATCAGTCATACATGGTCATACCTACGCCTACGCCTATAAACGCACAGGCCAAACGACTGAACCGAGAAACATGAAATTTGGACAGCAGATTCCAGTTATGATGTATGACTCCAGAAAGGATTTTTGGAAATTCTAATGTATCATATTTTTTCGAATGTATTTTTTTTAATTACATTAATTAATCAAATACCATATCGGGTAGGTATGAGAATCCCTACTTCCCTACTTCCCTACTCCCTACTAATATTATAAATGCGAAAGTAACTCTGTCTGTCTGTCTGTCTGTTACGCTATAACTCCTAAGCCACTGAACCGATTTTGATGAAATTTGGTACAGAGATAGATTAGACCTCAAGGAAGGACATAGGCTACCTTTTATCCGAAAAAAAGATTAGAGGGGTTTAAATAGGGAATGAAAGTTAGTATGTAATCCCTATCCCTACTTAATATTATAAATGCGAAAGTAACTCTGTCTGTCTGTCTGTTACGCTATAACTCCTAAGCCACTGAACCGATTTTGATGAAATTTGGTACAGATATTGGAAAGGGCTACCCTTTATCCCAAAAAATAATCTTATAAGTAATAAATCAAAATTTGTTCTGCTGTTTTTAAACTTTCGAGGGTTGGTTATACTTTAAAAAGTGAGAGATACTTAAAAAACAGTTGGAAAATAATAAAAATAATAAAAGCGCGGGCGGAGCTGCGCGGGTCAGCTAGTAGGTCATAAAGTAGATTTCATGCCGCTAGACTCTAGGTTAAGCAACGTTAGTTATGGTCATTAAATAGATGGGTGAACCGATTTGTGTGAAATTTTGTGTGCATATCGTATAAGTCTGAGAATAGGTCGTAAAGTAGGTTTCATACCGCTAGGTTAAGCAACATAAGGCAAGGTCATTATATAGATGGGTGTACCGATTTGTATGAAATTTTGTGTGCATATCAGGTAGGTCTAAGAATAGGTCGTGAAGTATATTCATACCGTTAGGTTAAGCAACATAAGGCAAGGTCATTACATAGATGGGTGAACCGATTTGTACGAAATGTTGTGTAGGTACATATCGGGTAGGTCTGAGAATAGGTCATAAAGTAGATTTCATGCCTAGTGGCTAGCACTAGGTTAAGCAACGTTAGGTAAGGTCATTAAATAGATGGGTGTACCGATTTGTGTGCAATTTTGTGTGCATATCGTACAGGTCTGAGAATAGGTCGTAAAGTAGGTTTCATACCGCTAGGTTAAGCAACATAAGGCAAGCATTACATAGATGTGTGTACCGATTTGTATGAATTGTCCGGTGAAGCTGTAATGGCCATCTGCGGCCAACAGCGTCTTACAGTCCCAAAAAAAAAACTCGCCCATGACCTATCGCCATGATGATGAGTGTGACCATGGGTGCTGCAGAGCATTCGAAACGTCGGGAAAATTAAAATATATCGAGATTTAATCCGTAAGAGTAAGTAGATTAATTACAATGTGTAGTATTCGCGTAAATAAAAGACAACACTAAGTATAAATAAACTATTTTATAAAAAATAAAAACCGACTTCAAAGTAAATTATCTAAAAAGCATAAAATAACGAAAATATATTGAAGTCGGTGCTAGCTAATCATGTTAACTAACACTATCACCAGCTGACACCGACTTCAATATATTTTCGTTATTTTATGCTTTTTAGATAATTTACTTTGAAGTCGGTTTTTATTTTTTATAAAATAGTTTATTTAACACTTTTTAGTGACTTGTTTTACCAATATAGGTATCAGCACTATCACGCAACTCGAACGTCTACGTTACAGTAACTTATTGAAAACATAAAAAGTTCATATCTCTTAAACTACTGGACCGATTTTGATGAAACTTGTACTCTACCCTAAGTTGAACAATAGTACGGACTTGTAGTTTCTGAGAAATCGGTGGACAAACCAACATTACATACATACATACACTCATAAAATTTGGTAAATTTGTTTAGAAGCCCACATAGACTAACATATATTAATATTACGCATTTTTATCAATATTACATACATACGCGTCGAATAGAGAACCTTCTTTTTGAAGCCGGTTAAAAATGTGTAATATCCACACTATATGCCTACTACGGGTGTGATTTAGAAAAAAAAGGAGTGAAATATGTACTTAGGTTAGCCTGGCAGCGGATCCCATTTCCCCAGAACCTGTGGAGGTCAACCGGGGTATGTGGGATTCTTACCCACTAAAAACCCGTGGATCCTTTAGTTCCTTGCCTTTGAGTTCGCCGCCGGGCGTCACATTGTCCTGGGAATCTGGCGAAACTTTCAATAGGTCCCCGGGGACCTGATAAATCCTTTATTAGGTCCCCGGAAACCTGGGGAAACCTTCAATTGATCCCCGGGGACCTGGAGAATCCTTTATTAGGTCCCCGGGACCCTTGGGAATTCTACAATAGGTCCCCGGAATCTGTAGCTGTCTGTCAACCGGGGTATGTGGGTGTCTTACGCACTAAAACCCCCCGGACGCGTCAGTGCCTTTCCGTTGAGTACATTGCCAGGGATCGCATTGTAGTCCCCCGAGAACCTGGGGACACATAGGGTACCTGCTACCTGGGGCAGTACCCACCGAACACCCTAGATCCCATCTCTCATGTGTGTGTGATGTGACGGCCGTGGGGGCTTTAGTGTCACATATCCATGTGGGATTCATGCCCGGTTTGGTTGACGGTTGACCCCCACCGGTCAGCGACCTTTTGAAGGTTTCCGTCGCGTAAACAAGTATAATTTTTATTTTTTTGAAAACTCCCGACACACCACCCCCGCCCCCCGGAAAACGAACTGTTAAAATTACTTTCCTGTGCTAATAGCAGAAACTGAGCAGTATCTGTCTAACTACTCGTTAAGATTTAACCATAGATTTATAATTCAGTGGTTCCTACATTTAATTGAGCCGAGTTCCTGTTGTCACCTTCCTGTTTGCTCCCATCACCAGACTTTGATCTACATTTTTATATTTACTACTCGCAGCAACCTATCCGACGAATCAAAATTCGGTGGGTCTGCGTTTATTGGTGCATAGATCCCGTGACCACCTTCCTGCTCCATCATCAGACCCTGATCACCATTTTTCTAGCAACTTCTCGTCGAGACCTATTCAACGAGCCCAAACTCGACGGGTCTACGTTTATTGGGGCCGAGATCCTGTTACCACCTTCCTGCTCCATCATCAGACCCTGATCACCATTTTTCTAGCAACTTCTCGTCGAGACCTACCTAACGAGGCCAAATTCGGTGGGTCTTCGTCTATTGGTGCAGAGATCCCGTGACCACCTTCCTGCTCCATCATCAGACCCTGTTCACCATTTTTCTGACAACTACTCGTCAAGACCTATTCAACGAGCCCAAACTCAATGGGTCTACGTTTATTGGGACCGAGATCCTGTTACCACCTTCTTGCTGATCATCATCAGACTCTGGTGAAGGTTACCATTTTATTTAGTATCATCGGATTTACATATTATGTTCTATATTTCTGATCTCTCGGACTAATAGAAGTAATGGAAAATGTCTATTGTATACAAAATATGCCAACCTCGACTCGGAAAAGAGTGAAAACTAGGTCACTCACTCACCCATAAGCAAACCTAGTGCTTACTGTAAAAAAATGTACCTAAGAATGCGAATTTATTACACTTTAAGATAGGTACCTACTATAATAATCGTGCATTTCGCCAAGTCAAAATCGTTGCAAGATATTGTCTGTGATAATCAATCAAACGACTAGATACTGGTGCCACCACCACTATAGTTTTATCGCCATAAACCAGAGTTGATAACCCTAGCGCGACCGCCGAGCGTAGGTATGAAAAGCGAGGTACATATGAGCTTGCCTTATGTACCACGCACTGCCGCCGCCGTCGCCGGTCGCCCGGCGAAATTCACCCGCGTTGCCGCCGTGAGTGGCAGGCAGCTCGTGGCATGCTTCATACATTTCATTTTTAACCGATTTCAAAAAAGGAGGAGGTTCTCAATTCGTCTGTATATATATTTTTTTTTTCTATGTATGTTCGCGCATAACTCTGGCAATTATGAACCGATTTGAAAAAAATCTTTCTTCCATCCATTCTTTAATCCGTTAATTGGGTCCCATAAAAAAAATTTTACTTAGTAATAAGTAGTTCCTGAAAAAACAAGAATGGTGACTGCGCACTGAGAGCTGCAAGAAAGCCTATATAGATGACGTTTTAGTCGCTCGGACTCGCTCGGTCGGACAAAAATGGTCATAACTCTGGCAAATATTTACCAATTTCAATGATTCTTTTTTTATTCGAAAGAAGAAACCACTGTATTTTTTTTTGTTGGTATATTTACACATATATTTAAAACTATTTACTAAAAGAAAAAAGAAAAAAATTACACAAATTTGAAAATCTTGTTCCAGGCATAAAAAATATTGCAAAACATTCACTTCGCCTCCTTGGTTCTCCTATTTTAAAGGAATCAGTGCCATCTTTACTAGAAGAAAAAATTCAAAATTTTAGTGAAGTTTCGGAACGCCTTCTTAAAATTAACTCTCATGTGGCTTTTTATATTATACGGTACTGTTTGTTTCTGCCTAAATTCACGTATGTCCTCTTTGGAAACATAAGGATTATTTAGAAAAATTGAATAACATCGTGAAGGATACGCTCATAGCCATTTTTAACACGCCTTTCGATGACCGTTCCTGGGCTCAGGCTTCACTTCCTGTTAGGTTGGGAGGCCTGGGTGTACGTAAAATTTCTAGTGTTTCTCTCCCTGCTTTTTTATCTTCGGCCCATGCTAATGGAAAGCTTGTACAGGAGATTTTAGGGTCCTCTTATGGTTTTTCAGATTTAGCATGTTTGGCCGAAAGTAAAGATGCATGGACTCTGGCCTGCCCTAACAGTAACCTGCCCATAATCCTATCCTCACAGAAGCAATGGGATGGCCCGCTTTGCGAGTTGGTACGGGAAAAGCTTCTCAATACCGCCGCCAACTCCACGGAGCGTGCCCGTCTCCTTGCTGTCTCTGAATGGGAATCTGGATTGTGGTTGCAGGCCCTTCCCTCTTCTAACATTGGAACCCTCATGGATTCCACTTCTTTTAGGCTGGCCGTATGCCTTAGACTTGGCACCATGTGTTTTGTGCCCCATCGCTGTCGCTGTGGTGAGATGGTTGATCAGCTTGGTCACCACGGGCTCTCGTGCCTACGCAGCGCAGGCAGATTTTCCCGTCATTCCAGCCTGAATGACATCATCCGTAGAGCCCTTACCACCGCTAACGTTTCTGCTGTTTTAGAGCCATGTGGCCTGTTTCGTAGCGATGGTAAGAGGCCGGACGGAATGACTCTCATTCCCTGGAAGATGGGACGGCCCTTAGTATGGGACGCAACTTGCGTCGATACTTTGGCACCGTCACATCTTTCAGAATCCGCGGTCAAGGCTGGAGCAGCTGCGTCCACCGCTGAATGTCTCAAGCGGCGCAAATACAGTAACCTCGATAGAGGTTACATGTTCGAGCCTTTTGGAGTCGAGACATTTGGCCCGTGGGGTTCTTCTGCACATCTTTTATACAAAGATATTACCAAACGGCTGATAGAGGCAACAGGAGACCAGAGGGCTGGCACATATCTGGCGCAAAGAATAGGTATTGCCATCCAGCGGGGCAATGCTGCCAGCCTTCTTGGATCCTTGCCAAGCGACGGTGATTTGGCACAAACTTTTACATTGTAAATATTATTATTATTTTATATATTTTTTTTTCTTTTTTCTTTTAGTAAATAGTTTTAACCACTGTATTGAATCTGTATGAATTTTATTACAACCGGATAAGAACTTCCTGGAGGACCATGAACGATGTGGGGGAATTTATCTGGTAAAAACCATAAAACTGATGTTCTCCATTACATTGCTCTGACAATTATGAACCGATTTCGATGATTCTTTTTTTATTCGAGAGAGTAAACTGTATTAGTAACTGTACTATGATGTTTCCATGCAAATTTCATTACGATATTTTTTTCTGAAGAAACATGAATTATGTAAAACTATGTAGACGATAATGTGATCATAACCTACCTAGATAATTTTACGGTTTTCGATGGTTCAATCTTTATATGTATATGAAAATATCACTAAAAAGTTTAATATAAAATCTTTTTAAAAAAAAATTGAACCGACTTCAATATCACTGAAAAGTATAAAATAATTTAAATATTATTGAAGTTGGTGCCAAATATACACAGCAGGTACGCTAACACCAACTTCAATAATATTTAACCCCTGGGAATCCGGCGTTTTTTAATACTTTTCAGTGATATTGAAGTCGGTTCAATTTTTTTTAAAAAAGATTTTTTGTTTGTACATTTGTTCCATTGGCCCGGAACGCTTCGCTCGTAGCAAATGTTCGTGGCCGGGTGGTCATGTGCCGATACGACAACCGTTTAATTTATCGGGTCTCTTGGTCTAGTGGTTAGTCACCGTGGCTGCTACTGATAAATCGTGGGTTCAATTACCTACCATTATACGTCTGGGTGTTTTATCTAGTTCATCATCCGAAAGCTGCTGATAATGATGCTCCACGAGGCGAGGCCTTTGTTCAGCACAAAGGCCTCGCCCTTAGAAAGGAGGGGTTGCTATAATCCCCACGCCCACGCTTTGCAGGCGGCTTGGGGATCGCAGTATAGGTGGTAGGTAGTCTAATAAAAAGACACTGCGCTGCTGCCCGTCTTCTTGTTTTCCCTTAGTCGCCTCTTACGGACACCCAACGGGAGGAGATGGGAGGGTGCTATTCTTACCCGGACACCACACCAGGGAACGGTTTTATCTAGTTAAGTATGTATTTATACAAAAAATATATATAAATATTAGTACTGATCAGTTGTCTGGTTTCCATAGCTCAGGCTCTGCCCAGTTTTGGATCAGATGACCGATTTATTTAAAAATTATTTTCAGTATTGAATCATTATATTTAATAAAAATAAAATAAAATAGTTTCGCAAACTCGATCTCAAGTTTTAGCCAATCAGTATTTTAGTTATTTGCAAATAAATATACTAGATGGCGCTGAATTTCCACAATATGATTGTGTAAATTCTATAAAATTGAGACTCTTAGTGCCATCTATGCACAAATTGAGAACTAAAATACGTGGTACGCTGTTTTCTATGGAGGTTTTTTATCCTATAGTTCATTCATCCATGGTTAAATGAAGCACCTTAACGCGTTAAGTGATAGGTTAAGTGGTAGTGATAGGTTTTACTAGGTGGTAGGTTCCTTGTGCAAGGAACCGTCCAGGTAGGTACCACCGCAGTGTCAGATATTCTGCCGCCAAGCAGCAGTGTGTGAGCATTGCTGTGTTCCGGCGTGAAGGGCACTGTAGCTGGTGAAATTACCGGACACAAAGACTTAACATCTAATGTCTTAAGGGTCGGCAACGCGCTAGTGATTCTTCTGGTGTTGCTAGCGTCTATAGGCTACGGTGGCTGCTTACCATCAGGCGGGCCGTACGCTTGCTTGCCACCTTGGTAGTATAAAAAAAAAAAAAAAGGTGTTAAACGATAGGCGTAAATTTGTTAAGGTTATGAAAGCGCTCATGTGACGCCGTCACTGAGTGAGTGGGTTTCGGTGGGTTTCGGTGGGTTTCGGTGGGTGTCGGTGGGTTTCGGTGGGTTTCGGTGGGTTTCGGTGGGTTTCGGTGGGTTTCGGTGGGTTTCGGTGGGTTTCAGTGGGTTTCAGTGGGTTTCAGTGGGTTTCAGTGGCTTTCAGTGGGGTTGAGTTGAGTTGAGTTAGTGTGTGTGTGTGTGCGTCCATTGAGTACGGCGGCGACTCCGAGGAGGACGGCGGCGGGGTTGCGACCCCCGTCCCCGTGAGCACCGTGACAGGTTCCCGGGGGGCTACAATGCGCCCCCCGGCGGCGGGCTCAAAGGCAAGGCACTGAGGGGCCCCTGGTGCAGATCCCACCGGAGAGCCCTGGGGTCCCCCCTCTCATGTGCCGATGCGACAGCCGCGGGGGTTTTAGTGGGTAAGAATCCCACATACCCCGGTCGAGCCCCACAGCTCCCGGGGATCTTTCGAAGATTTCCCCCCCGTCAAAAAAAAAAAAAAAAAAAAAAAAAAAGTGTGTGTATGTGTGTGAGTGAGTGAGTGAGGGACCGACCGACCGACCGACCGATCGACTGAGCGAGAATGAAGTTTCACTTCTTCCGCGCGGAGGGACTCCATCTGTCTACGCCACGCACGCACATTTTTTTTTACAGCCCGCGCTTCACTGTGGCCACCATGCGCGCCCGCCGCCGCGCCCGCCTTAGGCCCAAGTCACCGCGCGTTCACTACTTCTTCTACTTTTGTTCTACTTTTGCAGGTATTAAAAATCCTAAATCGACGTATCTGTATCTCTATGCGTTTCAACTAAGAAGGTGGCCGCCATCTTGCCATTTCAAATATATAATTACTAAAAATGACGTTTCAACAAAAATAGAAAGCAAAACAAGACATTACAATAAATAATCAGAATCGGGGCGAATTTCGCATTTTATGTTTACTCTGCTGCCGGTACAAAAATCATAAAAAATGAGTGAAGTTCCAGCAGTCGCGATCATCATGGCGGCCACATTCTTAGTTGAAACGCATAGTAGTACCTTTTTCGAAACGGTTTAGCTACAAGATCCGTTACCGAGGTGGCAACACTGTCTGGGCTATACATATTTTATCTACTATTTGTACTAGTGGTGTGCCGATTCGATTATTTGACTATTCGATTATGCGAACTAATGTTATCGATCACTAATCGATAATTTATCATTTTTTTCGATTAAAGTCTGAAATTAAACATTTCTTCAAATTGTCATAAATATATGTAGAAATATGTGTAATACGTGAAACTTTACCAAGATATAAAAAAAAAACAACACAACTTAATCACCTAAATATTAAAAAAAAAAAATTAAGATCAAACAGAACATACTCACTTAATTAAAAAATAAACAATATAGAAATTGAACATCGATTATAAGTTAATTAATTAATTAATTTAAAAAAACAATATTTAAATTAAAGATGTTTTTATCGCTCCGGAGTCAAGTGGGTGCCAAATTATATTTTTTTCGGGCTGGCTCGGTCACCGGTTATATTCGATCTCGCGGGCCGGGCGATAGAGTGGATAATAAAAATATAATTTTCGGGATTTCCCCTATAGTACAACAGTTTACTACTCAGTCAGTCTCAGTCTCCACCCATTAGGTACTAAACATTTGACTGGTGACGGGGATTCCCTTAGCAAATAGGGTTACCACATAACATAAATGGTTTTATACCAATTATCGATAATTATCGATTATCTAAATAAAAATCAATTGAAAACAATTATTTAATCGATTGTTAATAATCGGTACCGCACACCACTAATTTGTACAGTTATTAATTTTTTTAGGTTTTTTTTCTAACATTTTTGATTTTGTTTTTGTCACAATAATACAAATTCATGAATTAAAATGTTTGTAAAAACTATTGTAAAGTAAAATTAATTCTTCCGTTTGTATTACAGTATACACTATACTACAATGTGTCGGAAAAGGAATAATAGAACTGCGATTAAAGAGAATAGCAAAATGTACTTTCTAATTTCATTGTCAATAAAAAACGTGTTTATTTTTTTTCCTGTTTAATTTGTTTACATTTTATTGTTTAAGATGGTGGTTAACGTTTGGTATATTTTGTGTAGCTACGTTCCTGTCAAGATTCTATAAAGTTTTAGAACCCGATCATGTCTGGTAAGTTGGACCGAAACAAAAGCCAACGATCCTTTACATATTTTCCAAATTCCACTATAATTGACGGCCCTGTTGATCTAGTGGTTAGACACACTGGCACTACCCAATAGGTCGTCGGTTCGATTTCCACCTTGTGTCTGGGTGTTAGTAGTTTTCTAGTTACCATAGTACAGGCTTTGCAGTCTGGGATCAGATGACTGTGTATGGATATTGCCAAGATATTTATAAAATATTTTTTAATCAATATCAGAGTATTGCTGTGCCGGCATTGATAGGTACAAACAATGTTCCCGCAGCCACCAGTAAAACTGCATATATCTATATCTCTTACCCACATAAGAGTGAGATATGAATATGTCATTGTGGCAGAAGTATTGGTCAGCTTAGATTCTGCATTACCAAACCTGACTGATTCCATGGTGTAGGTAGGCTCCTTCCATGCACCCTTATTTAGGCGGGGATAGTGCGACTCAGCTGTTTGTGAGTGTGGGTTCTCTCCACAAAGTATTGTCCATTTGTTGTCCTGTTCAGCATTCAATACCTGTACAATTAATTAAACAACAACAAACTACTAAAAGCGACTCAAAACGCATGTGAGTGGCAAAGTACTGGGCGGGCATGGTCTGATTGAGTCTGCGGTCAAAATGAAAAGAAGAAGATAAAAGGGGGATTACAATAATATTGCCATAAGAGCTGGCCCCTACCATACCTACTCACTGCAGGAACAACCTCATAATAGCTCTCAGGTTTCTGTAATATTTTGCCACTAGCTGCTATGGCAAAATTTATTATGTGTGATTGTGTTGGTATTGAATTTAAAAAATTAAATTTTTAAGTAGATCCTATTTGTAAATCTATTTTTTTGTAGCTTTATTCTGCTTTATTAGTATATTATAATATTATACTATATTGGTATAATGTAAACTATTTAATAATAAGTAATTTATTTTTGCAGCTGGGACGAAACACATTTTGGGAAAATGGCTAGTTGGTACATAAATAGAACATTCTTTTTTGATGTTCACCCACCTCTGGGCAAGGTAATTGTGATCAATCACATCTGTATAAATTTGCAGAGTCCTTAGTGTTGTATGGAATAGACTTGATAATCTCTTTTAAAATTTTCTTTAACACATTTTTATAAGATTAGATTACAATATCTAGGTATATTTGAATGTAATTTTGCCTTCATTCTACTAGCCCTAGCCTAGCCCTGATTTGGGTTGATTGTATGTGTATGTGTATGTAATATGATTATTTTAAAAATCATTGTATTTATTTATTTCAGATGCTTATAGCACTGTCTGGTAAACTGACAGGGTATGATGGAACATTCCCATTTGAGAAGCCAGGTGATAAATACGAAGGTGCAAGATATGAGGGTATGAGACTTGTAAGTTTTACTTTATGGCTATCTTAAATTTATTTGTTACCTGGCAATACCGGTCATCCGGTATCCGGGAGGTGTTCAGACATGCCAAGATCCTAATAAAAATGGTAAGAGAGAGGTGGAGTAAACCAGCTCACCTCAACTCTTATGCAGATTTTAATCCCGTACGAAAGATATACTAGTTTTTATCTCACAATTGTGGTATTAAGTGTATTGTCCAATTTCAGTTCTGCACTACACTTGGGGCACTGATAATACCTCTAACATTCCTAACTATATGGGAAATGACTAAATCACTAGAATCTACAGTCATTGGAACTATGCTGTTACTATGTGGTAAGTCTTACACAGTTTCGAATGAAGACCACCACCACTAAAATTTTTGACTGTATTTGCATTTTAGAAGCAAGAATTAATATGGACACGCTTGGTGCCTGTTGCACTTGCTGACTTTTGTTATGTCACTAGACTGGTTCTTGTTGATTATTATTTAGTACATAAATATTTTTTGTGAGTATTCTTGTTTATATACTTTTATTTGATGGAAGCATAGGATTCTGAGATTTTCTACATACATAATATGCTCATATTGTTACTGACTATTATGATTATTTCTTAGGGTCCATTGACATTCATTATGTTTAATGTAAATGTATTTTTGGTTAAATAAATATAAATCTATTAAATATCCCAGTTGGGCTGAACACCCCAGTTCAGCTGAATATCACAGTTGGTTGCATACCCCCAGTTGGGCTGAATACCTCAGTTGGCCTGAAAATCCCAGTTGGTTGCATACCCCCAGTTGGGCTGAATACCCCAGTTGGGCAGAATACCCCAGTTGGGCTGAATACCTTAGTTGGGCTCAATTTTGAGCAGGAGATCCAACTGTTTTCTCTTCTTTCTTTGTATGACAATATCATACTGATATTAAACAGGAAATAATTTTCAGATGTTGGATTTTTGACACTTAACAGATATATATTACTGGACCCTATTTTGTTATTCTTCATGAGCTCTTCTATTTATGGAGCTTTTAAGGTACGTATCTTTATCATGTTTATAAAACAAGTTAGCAAAACCATCATTGTAGACTTAGTTTCATCATGTGTCGGTTTTTGTGTATAAAACCACGAAAATAATGTCAAACTCAAAATATGGTCGCAGTGACATGCAAATATTAAACTTATGTAAAAATGCAACGTAATTACTACAAAATAAGGTTCTAAGCATTTGCAGAGATAATAATTTGCCTATTTATGTTATCCTTTTTTTTGTTTATCCATATTTACTGTCTCACAGGTCAGGTCGCTCACAGATTTAGGCCTAGAACCATTCTGCGGACGAATGCTTTCGTGGCAGATATTTCTGGGTGCATCGCTAGCGTGCACCATGTCCGTCAAGTTTGTCGGCTTGTTTGTTGTTCTGTTCGTTGGACTGCGGACTGTAGCGGATTTGTGGAACATTCTCGGAGATCTTACGAAGCCTGTTGTGAGTATAGTAATGTCCTGACCTCATCTATATCTATACAAATTATAAAACAAAGTCGCTCCCGCTGTCTGTCTGTCCCTATGTATGCTTAGATCTTTAAAACTACGCAACGGATTTTGATGCGGTTTTTCTTAATAGATAGAGTGATTCAGGAGGAAGGTTTATATGTATAATTATAATACATGCATAATATATTAGAGAAACACTGATAATTTTAGACGTTTCTAATGTGATGTCGCAAATACTGGCTGAACCCTACAAGATAGATCAAAATAATGTACACAATTTTGTACACCTTAACAAGGTCTACAAAAAAGTCCGCGATGGTATATATATGTTTATCTTTTAGGGATAACCCACAATAAACATTTTTTGTCCTTTACTTTTTATGAGAAATAATTAACTATTATAAATTGTTGTTAGCATGAAATTGTTCCTTCTTCAATATAACGTAAACTTCACTAATATTTACACTACCTAATGAAAAAATAGCTGTGAACGTTGTTCATACCGCTAGATTAAGGTTAAGCAACATAAGGCAAGGTCATTACATAGATGGGTGAACCGATTTGTATGAAATTTTGTATGCATATTAGGTAGGTCTGAGAATAGGTCGTAAAGTATATTTGATGCAGCTAGGTTAAGCAACGTTAGGCAAGGTCATTACATATATGGGTGACGGCGGTGCCTCATGGTGCCAGGTTTAAGGGGGCCAGAATGCGCACCGCGGGGTATTTGTTGCAGATCCCACTGGAGGGCTCAGGTCCCCCCTCTTATGTGGCAATGCGACAGCTGCAGAGGTTTAAGTGGGTAAGAACCCCAAATACCATGATTGACGAGGATATAATAATAAGTAAATAAATAAAAATAAAAATAGAACGAGAGGAGGGTGCAAGAGAAGAGAGACAGGGAGAGGGGATTCGAACAGGGGGTGATGGGGTGAGGGATTGGGGATTAAGATGGAGTAAGGGGGGAATGACGGGGAATGAGGGGGAGCAAGGTGGGAGAAGAGAAAGGGGGACGGGGTTCAGAGAGGGGACTACGGGGAGAGGATGTGACGGGGACCGAAACGGGAGGGGGAAAGAGAGAGCACAGAATTAGATTTTTCTTATAAGAGAGAGATGGAGAGTGAAATAAATCGAGGGAGGAGGGAGAAAAGGGGAGCAAAATGTAATAAAAGCGCGGGCGGAGCTGCGCGGGTCAGCTAGTATGCAATAATCTTTTGTTGTGTACAAGAGCTTGAACAAACATAGGACTTTTTTTATTGAACTTATTGACGAGATAAGCAGGATGTTCGCAACACGCTTTCCTATAGACAGCACACACCTGTTTGTCACCTGATACATTAGTTATTCTCTCGAGTACGGTAACTTCACCAGCTGCAGTTCTCTCCAAGCACAGTTCCCCAGTTCCCCGAAACACAGAAATGTTTACACATTGCTGCTTGACCATAATGCCAAAATTTACAGGGGTAGGGTACTCAAAATTGAAGCAGCCTTTTCTTTTTTTGACGCGGGGAAATCTTCCAAAGATCCCCGGGAGCTGTGGGGCTCGACCGGGGTATGTGGGATTCTTACCCACTAAAAACCCCGCGGCTGTCCGGGGGGAACCCCAGGGCTCTCCAGTGGGGTCTGCACCAGGGGCCCCTCAGTGCCTTACCTTTGAGCCCGCCGCTGGGGGCGCATTGTAGCCCCCCGAGAACCAGTCACGGTGCTCACGGGGACGGGGGTCGCAACCCCGCCGCCGTCCTCCTCATAGTCGCCACCGTACTCAAAGGGCCCACACCCCGAACGTCCAGTGACTCTGAAGGAAATTGAAGCAGCCTGACTTAACCTTACTGCCGCACTTCCATTTTAGGACGAGCTTCTTGATTGTTTAGTGACTAAGATGAAAAAAAAAATGATTATTATTAATTAGGTTGCGCTTAAGCTTACATTAAGGTTTTGTTTTAGAGCCTGACGATAAAGCATCTTATTGGTAGAACGATAACTTTGATTGTCTGGCCAACTCTGCTGTACGTCTTCTTCTTTTGGGTACACCTCACTGTTTTGAGTAAAAGGTAAGTTTTTACTTTTTAGCAGGTGGTGACATAATATTATGTGGTTTTTTTTTTAATTTACGATGGATGGACAGACTTGTGACGAGATATTTTGAACCCGAATTTTGAGGCGAACATTCTGCTTGCCTCATCTACGCAATTCGATGTACAAAGGAAAACCCCAAAGGCCGCACTGTGGCCTATACTGACCGACTGGTTGAACATGCGACATACTCAAGGATATAGCGATTCAAGATCTTATGTAACGTAAAGAAATTTAAATAAAATAAATACCTATAAATAACAAAGAAAACCTTATTTACAATAATGTGCAACCTTGTACTAAAGGGGTCGCTGGAGTGATTTCCGAAGGGCCGAACGGAGAGTCCAGAGTCTCTCCATAGCGTCGCTGAAGGGAGGTTTTAGTGTGTAAACATCCCACCACATTTGAAGCTTCCCCCTTCGACAACGAAAAAAAGGTGTCTTCCGTCGTCACTCGTTCTTTTACAAAGAAAGAGATACCTACCGGAGCGTTGTAAACAAATAAGTAATAAAACTTATCGCGGTGTACCGAAAATCTGTTTAAAAGCGCGCGCGGGCGTGTCCATTTATGATTGTTAATTGGGTCAAATATTAAGTAGGATGGTTGAACCGATAGTTGACCAGGCACCGGTTGTTGACCACTTGCGGCATTAAGTGTCAATATTAAGATTTCCCGCCACTATGTCTTTCATTTTATATTGGCTATATGTTGTCGGTACGAATACAAATCAACCAATCAAATTACGGTTAGAAAGAGATAACTAGTGAACCCTACAATTTCGTTTTATTTTCACCTGTCGCTGACAGTTGCCATTCGGTAGCCATTGCAATAAAGAACGTGTTTTGACAGGTAAGAATATTTTACATTTATTTCTTATTGTTTTTGAATTAACTTTGCTCTAAAGATGGATTTTGGCAACGATTTTATGTTTATTTTAGGGATTTCAATGAATTTGAGGTATTAATAATATATTTAATGAGTTATTTAACTGGTTAATAAAAGGTACATAAATTGATTAGGTGTTCCTATGGTTGACCAGTTGGTCAACGACTAGCTCACTGGAGAACTATTTTTTTTTTAGTTATTTTTCTATCTGTTTCATATCTATGATATGAGTTGTAACTCAACAGTCAATTTTTATGGAGTAAATTGCGTTGTTTCCATTAGTTGACCAGTGGTTTGTCATTGGTACTACATACAAAATATATGCTCCTATAATTGACCAAGCTCTAAATAAGTATGAGCTTTTATTTTTTGCTTGTTTTAGATTCAATATGCCACCAAAAAAGAAATTCTTTCGGTACAGTGAGGACGATATTTATGAAGCGCTTAAAGAAATACAATCAGGAAACAAAATCAGAGAAACGTGCCGCAAATATAATATCCCCCATTCTACAATGATTAATAAAATAAAAATGAAACATCCCATTCAACGAAAAATGGGCCCACCAACAATTTTGACGCCTGATGAGGAACGATTGCTATGTCGGTGGATAAACGCAATGGCAAAAAAGGGAATCCCTATTAAAAAAGAGCAGCTGATAGAGACAGTCACTAAAATAATTAAAACCGACAATCGACCGACACCATTTAAGGAAGGAATTCCAGGAAGGAAATGGTTCGATAATTTCATGAAGAGAAATCCAGATATTGCTAAGCGACATGCAGAAGCCATTAACTCTGCAAGAAGTACAGTAACCGAGACAGGGATAAGAAAATGGCATACAGAATTAAAGAAGTTTCTAAAATCTGAAAACGCTGAAGATATTTTAGACGATCCTGATAGGATATTAAACGCTGACGAATCTGGTTTTCAGGTATGTCCTTCCTCGGGCATTGTACTGGGACCTAGAGGCATGGTAAATCTTTATGAGATTAAAGATAAGGAGAAAGAAAGTATAACAGTTTTAGGAACTTTCACTGCATCTGGTAAAGTTATGCCGGTGATGATCATTTACCCCTATGAGAGAATACCAGCAGAAATTGCAAGAAATGTTCCCGAAGACTGGTGCCTTGGTAAGTCATCTAAGGGATGGATGACATCTCGTGTATTTTATGGTTATATAGGCAATTCATTGCTGCCAGCTTTACGTAAGGAAAACGTTAAATTTCCTGTACTACTATTAATCGACGGCCACAAATCACACATTACATACGAAGTGAGCCAGCTGTGCATTGAGAACCAAATTATTTTGTATGCCCTTCATCCCAATGCGACACACATTATACAACCGGCCGATGTCTCTGTGTTTCGACCACTTAAAAATTCATGGAAAAAGATAGTTCAGAATTGGAAAGTAACTACTGGAAATAGAGTGGTCACAAGGGCTCAATTTGCACCTCTTTTAAAATCAGCTATAGGGTCTGCTACTAAAGAAATAATTAAAAATGGATTTCGTAGGTGTGGTCTGTTTCCTTTTGATGCTAATGCCATTGATTACACCAAATGTATGAATCATGAAAGCAGACATACTGTTGTTGATAAACCAACAGAAATAAGTACAGAACACTTACTGTACTTTGAGTCTCTAATGTCTCGAAATAGAATTTTGGAATTCCGCGCCATTCCACATAGCGAATCTTGGAATGGAGATGAATCGGCAAAAGAGCTTTTTTATGTCTGGCGCAAAATATGTAATAAAGTTATGAATGCTAGCAACTTACCAGACCCGCTGGATTCACCAGCAAATATAGATAAT
Source organism: Furcula furcula (assembly GCA_911728495.1). Taxonomy (NCBI): domain Eukaryota; kingdom Metazoa; phylum Arthropoda; class Insecta; order Lepidoptera; family Notodontidae; genus Furcula; species Furcula furcula. The sequence continues at coordinate 18,609,865 of OU452262.1, read as the reverse complement.
GAACGGGACCTTAATTCTGAAAAAGAATGCACTACGCATGCATTTCTTGAAGTTCATGATAGTATGCCTAACTTAACAATTGACTCTACTGATTTTATGGGAACGTCTAATGTTTTGCTACCAGTCGACTTACAAGGGTCTGAGCAAATTGATCAACATATATTACAAACTGACGCGTTAGTAAGCCCATCTTTACTGGACATATTTGAAAATTATGACGAAGAAATATTATCACCCGAATATGGACCGTCAAAGGGACTAAAAACTTCAACTAACTCGACAGCATTACCCTGTTTAACGTCTCGGAGTTCCGTTAATGAAAATCCCCTAAAGGAAGTAGTGAATAATACGATTTTAACTCCTGGTTCTCCAAAAATTAGCATTGTTCCAAACTCTGAATTAATTCGCCAGTCAGCACTTAATTTATCCACAACATTATTCAACGAAGTACAACTACCAAGTCAAACTTCACGAAGTTTTGTTATAGATGATTGCAATAGTAAAGATCGGGAAGCAACGCCTACTAAATCTGTTACAATCATAGTTTCAGAACAAAAAACACCTGAACCAGGATCATCCAACAAACTGAATGACCAAGAAAAGACACCTACTAAATCTTCAAAGGCTAGAGATCCTTTAGATCAAACTACAACCGGTTACTCTAAAATAACAGTCAGCCCTGCTTTTGCATCTTCTTTAGTTTGGCCTACAGAATCACCATTGAAAAAAGGTTGTAAGAAGAAGGTAAGAAAGCGATTGCCAGATGCAGTTACATCAGTAGAGTGGATGCAGTATTGGAATGAAAAAAACAGGGAACAGGAAGAAAAAGAAAATAGGAGAATAGCAAGAGAAGAAAAAAAGAAGTCACAAGAGTTGGACAAAATTGAGAAACCTAAAGCAAAACGAATAAAAAAGAGAGTACAAAATAGAATAGATTCTGATTCAGAAGAGGATAATTTACCATTGGTCAAATACAATAAGAAAGGTAGATCAGACGACGGAATAGAATTAGGAGCATACGTAATAGTAAACTACGAGGGAGAGTATTTTCCTGGGATTGTCAAAAATATTGACAAAGAGAGTAAAGAAGTTAGTACGATGGTGCTATCAACTCCAAATACTTTTAAATGGCCTGATAAAGAGGATAAAATTTGGTATGCTAATGACAGTATAGTCGAAAAAATAAATGCTCCTGTGTCAATTAATAGTAGAGGTTCATACAAAGTGCCAGAGATGGCCAAATATCTTTTTTGGATCTGATTCCTATCATCTGCAGTTTTTACTATCAAGTCATTTCGTAACTAATAATGTTAGAAATGTTATTTATGTTTGATATTTGATATTAATTATGATTAAACCACTAAAAGTAGGTTGCTTGCAGAGTTGGAGTGAATAGTTATTAAATATTTGTTATTTTTATGTGATGTGCCATTTTTATGTGTTTTGAAAATGTGCCATTTAGATTTAAGAATTCCTATTGTGATTGTTAAGACTGAAAATCGTAATTTACTTGTTCGTCTCTAGTAAGTAGCTCAAAGAACAACATTTAATAAAGTTTATTATAAAAAACATCTCCTTTTGTGGAATGTAGATTTTATTTCACGTTGTTTTTATATGGTCAACCTCTGGTACAAAACCTATCAACAACTGGGGCCTGCTGGTCAAAGTAGGGTACACCCCAGATATATACGGATTATGTTAAATAATAAAAAAAACAAAAGGAATTAAGTGTTTTCCCTTTCACATATAACTTTTGAATAGATAACGTACAATAAATAAAATAAACTAGCAATCAATATCGCAATTTGGTTAAATAACAAAAATTTTAAGTCATTTTTGTTCCTTAAATGGTTTGAGACTGGTACATCCATCCTACCTATTTTTATTACATACTAGCAATTCCCGGCGGCTGCGCCCGCTGTAATTTTTTCCGCCCCATTTAACCCCCTTAGGAACGGAATTTTCAAGAACCTTTTCTTAATGGATGCTTACGTCATAAGCAGAACCTACTGTCCAAATTTCAGCTTCCTAGATCCAGCGGTTTGTTTAGTCTGTGCGTTGATAAATAATTTAGGACAAGTAATTTTATATGTATAGATTTAGGACAAGAATCAAGTACTGAGCGCCCCCCATGTTCAACCAGTCACATGATGGTATATTCAATCTCTGCTCGTCACTGAGATGATGGTCATACAGTGGCAACGGCGACGGTTTCTACTCGTCCGGCTTCCAAGCGCGGCTTGAGGGCAACAGTCTTCACAACGCGAGCGCTCCGCGAAGCCTCGCGTACGGCGCGCTGGTCACGTTCAAGAACCACCGCACCGGGGGCGGGTACCTGCACTCCCACCATCACCTGTACCCTGCCGGCGTCGGCGCCAGGCAGCAGCAGGTCAGATTTCTAATCGCACAAAGCTCGCTCAGAATTTAAGCAGCCGGAGTGAGGTGGTATTACTAAGTATCGTAGTTCAAAAATGCCATTGAAGCGCGAATCAGTAAAAAGGTAAGTCCCGACGGGTAGTACTTTACAGAAAATAGCTACTTATTAACGCCACTGAAGCGCGAGGCAGCAGCAGGTTAGTTAACAACTATAGAGAGAGAATATAATTGAAGCATCTGGAGTAGGAGTGCCTTACAGTAAATCGCAGCTAAATAACGCCACTAAAGCGCGAGGTAGCAGCAGGTCAGTTTACAACCATAGAGAGCTCATTTAGAATGTTATTGAAGCAGCTGGAGCAAGGAGTACCTTACAGAAGATCGCAACTGAATAACACCACTGAAACGCGAGGCAGCAGCAGGTTTACAACCATAGGGAGCTCGCTCAGAATTAAAGCAGCCGGTGTCGGTCAGTCCCTTACAGAAATTGCATAGCCACCGGTAGCCCGCTCATAGCACCCTGATGGGAGTAGACCTTACATAAGACTTTTGACCGGAGTTGTATCTATGAGGCTCATAAATGTTCCCTTTTGCTTCCGTAACTGCGATACCACAACCGAAACCGCAACTCTGACACAGAGTTCTTGTCTTTTTAAAGTTACCGGCTTCATTGTCGGGCGAATATTCGTGTAGGGCTGTCGCGATAAAAACTTCGTGTTCGGCCATCGGCGAAGTTGCTGTCCACATTATCGTTTAAGCAAATGAGCGTGGTGTTCAGGCGATAATTCGTCGGAATTTTAAACCAAGAAGTTTAAAAAATAAGAAGAGAGAGGAGGTGGTCGTGACTACTATACATAGAAAACGGACAACGTAATTGTATTGCACCCAAATAGGACCACTAATCATGCGACAGACACAGTCAAAATCTACGCTGCAACTGTAAGGGCGAAGTTTAACCAGTTGGGCGAAGTTCGTCGCGACAAAATCCTTTGATGCCACTCAATTTACCGACAACACCGCGATAGGCATTCGTGTTCGCCCGAATACATCGATCTATAACGAACTATTTGGCCAGACTTTTCGCGACAACGCAAACCTTCGCCGAATCCCGATAGTGTAGCCGCTAGGCTTAGAGAAAGAAAACAATAGAGAGCTGGCACTTTCTTTCTCATTCGCTCAAGAAAAGGATGCATTTATATATATATTATATGTGATAGAAAGAAACAGAGCATATGATTTTTTGTCCCTTAGCGTGTGTTCAAAATCTGGCGCACCTACGGTGCGTTTTCTTCGAGTACTCATGAAATTTTCTAGTTCACGACCTAGCTGTGGAGTTTTAAATTGAATTGCGTTATGAAATATCGTTTATACTACATAATAGGCGCATTTGAATAAATATCCATAACGTGTGTTAAGTGTACGAATGATTATTTTCCGTTATTTTCTGTCCTTATCGGCGGCACGCTAGCTAGATGTCTTGTTATATTCTGTCTACGCCGCTAGGTAAGAGGCTGACCAGAGCCAAATAGGCTTTTTTCAAACAATTTCTAGCCAAATCTATACAGTTTGTGGTAACAGGAAAAATATATGTTATTCTTGAACATATTTCTTAGACACCCGCCATGGCCAAAACGCGTTTTCCAAAAATTTTCTCAATACAAAAAAATTGTAAAGTGACCTCCTAAAACAAACTTTAAATGCAAACGTCTACGTTATTCGTCAACGTGTGTTGGTAAAATTAATAACAATAACGTATCATATGTAAATACATTACGTGACTGTATTTATTTTTCGATTACTCATCCCATTATTAAATAATAAATTATTATATGTTTTTTAAATATTGTATTAGGTTACACGCACCCTCGGTCATCGCGCTTCTCTTTCTCTTCTATGCAGACCGACAGTGATCGCATGGATGGATTGCTAGACGGACGTATGCCACTTTGCTCCGCTGCCCAAGAGGGCAACGAACGGCGAGAGCCATTATTTATAATTTCAGCAAATTTAGTTGCGTATATTTTGTTTATGAATAAGTTGTAAAAAATTGCTTGTACATAGGTACATTCCTATTACAAATAATAATTACTTAAATAAATTAAATTAATTGATTACGAAAAATGGGAAATAAAGAAAAATGCCGGAGATCAACCAAATATTTGTATAAAACTAACAAAAACATCCTAAGGAAGTGAGAAAATAAGTAAAATGTTTTAATAATATTGAAAAGTACGTATTTTTGATTTAGTGATTATTTACAAATTTATTTTACTGGTGAAACCTGCACAAAATCGGAAATGAGTATTTTGTGGAACACATACTTATCATTCACTTTAATTCGTAATGTTTCCTTGGTCTAGCGGTACTGTGTACAGATAGAATATCCACGAGAACCAGACAAGATGAGAGTTCGTATCCTAGAGGCGATGTCATTTTATATTGTTTATTTATTAGTTTTGTTTATAGTTTAAAAATAATAATGTCTTTTGGTATATTACTTTATTTTATTACGTTTAGTTTACATTTTTGAAATAATTTGTTTTTTAAGATTTGCTTACATACATTGCGATAGAATATAAATAAATATATAACGAAATTAATAATTAAATTATAAAGAGACCAATAAAAAATGCCGTAGACCAGCAAAGAAGCGCATTTATTATATGAACAAACAAAACATCTTTATGTCACTACCCTAAACGAACGAAAAGAAAGTAAGTAAAATGTTTTAAATATTATTGTAATGTAGGTATTTTTTATGTGATTTATTACTGACGAAATTTGCACACCAGCACCATAATTTCATTTCCGAAATTATTTACGTCATGCTTCATGTGGATCTAGTACTGTAATTTCGTCTAAACCGTGTAGAGTATTCTTGGCCTAGCGGTATTGAGTACTGTTCGAGTGATGTCGTGACTAATCTCGGGTTCGTATCCCAGGTGCAGCGACTGACTATTTGTATATTAATATTTTTTGTTTATAGTTTTGAAAGAAGTAAAATATAATATAAAGTATTATTTACTTTATAATAAAAAGATGCGTCTGGGGAACAGTTCAAAAGTAAAACATCTGAGATTGTTATTCATAAGTCCCGACGTGCCCGTTGGTCTAGTGGTTAGTAACCCTAGCTGCTTGCTACCCGATGGGTCGTGGGTTCGATTCCCACTAAATGTCTGGGAGTTATTTATCTTTTTACTTACTTATATATTTACCAAAAAAAAATGTAATACAAGTAAGTATTAGTATCAGTTGTCCGGTTACCATAGTACAGGCTCTGCCTAGTTTGGGATCGGGTGACCGTGTGTGGATTGTCCCAAGATAATAATTATTATTTTATGTAAGTCAGCAATAGGAAAGTACATAGGCACTTGCTTTATAGATCGATATAATGTAGTTCGTAAGAAGGCCACAATAAATTGATAGGTAGGTAATTATTAATTTCCTAGTAAAATGTTTCATATTTTATACCTAATTATTCACTTATTTATGAAGATGCTGTTGTTTATATGAAAATTTCCTTCGTTATTCGTTATACGTAAGTATACTTTGTAAAATTATTTTTAGCCCGAGCGATAAGCGTTCTTGGGTTGTCATAGACTTAGGACAATTTTAGAACTGGCTTAAAAAACTCGTGGACGTCAGAAAATATTAATCGAAATATAATATAATATCATGATAGAGTAGAGAGTATGTTAGAGTAAATCAATAGGCACGATGACTGCAACACGATACCAATGAAAGTGTGGTTTTGAATATTAGAACAGATTGCACAGATTCCCAAAATTAACCTCATTTCCATAATAATAGAAAGATTTTCGTGATTTTTAAATAAATAAATTACTAATATACAGCTAATTTTGTAATAAACACCGATCAGGGTGAATTACGTCATCCCGGTATACATAAACAAACACCTGTCAAACTGTCATCAAAATAGCGCCATGCACCAGCCTTTGTTTTTAAACTAAATTCAGTATATTTTATAAATTCATAATATTGCTATTATTTGTAAATTTAATGAAAAATATGATTATTTTCGGCAATAGTTAACCCATAAGTACATTATAGAACATTTTTTTCAAAATTAGTCACCGTAAAAGAATTATGTTCATATTATTTACATTTTTTTTCAGTTAACAAAATGTGTCAGTCCGGGGAACGTCTGAAAGTATATAGTAGAACGTCTGATAGTATATATAGGTATATTACTTTCTTATGCTTTTGGGAATCATACTTATTTACATCACAGGTTTGAACAATCGGAAAAGGAATCGTTATTGGTGAATTGAAATAGGTGCAAGTAAACTAGAAATAATGTGTTGTTTGCATTTGAAGTGGAACGGGACCGTGGAATGAACTCTGGTAGGCTATAATGACGGACTTTTAGAGTAATCGTAATAAAAAATGTAATTTATCGATTCGAGGCTGGCAGCAGTGATCTCTGAAGTTCGATCAATTCACTACTATATTTTTTGCAGACATTAGAAAACGAACTTTGAAACTGATGACTGAATGACCCTGATCTGTCAACCAACTACTGGTTAAGATCGAATCGAGTCCAAATTCGATGGGTTTACGTTTATTTATGCACAGGAACTCTGCATAAATGACTGTGACGATGGCGTCACACCCTAACCATAATTTTTCTACCAACTGCTCGTCGAGACCTGTCTAACGAGTTCCAATTCAGTGGTTCTACATTTAATGGTGCAGAGATCATGTAACCAACTTAATACTCCATCATCAGACTCTGTTCACCATTTTTCTATAAACTACTCGACGAGACCTATTCATCATCATTATCAGCCAGAAGACCTCCTGAATATAGGCCCTCCCCCTTGGAATGCTACAATGAACAACAATTATTGGTTATTTGTATCCACCGGTTACACGCACAATGTCCTCTGTCAACCTGGTGGAAGGGTTGCCTACATTGCGTCTTCTGGTGCGTGGTCACAATTCGAAAACCTTTCTTTCCCATCGTTTATCGTTTCTTCGAGCGATGTGGCCTGGATTCTTCGAGTGACCTCTTTGTCATAGTAGGATCAACCTAACTGGATAGTTTATCCTAGGTATACATAGTGGTAACAACTTTCGGTGTTACTTTGAATATATCATTGGCAAAGTAAAGTTGAGTGACGAATTTGCCATTGATGTTGATACCGAATCCGTTCTAGTCCGTAATAGTTTCAAAACGTCCTACAATACCTTCGTGAACAGTTTCGGAAAAAAATAACATCTCCCTGTTGCACATCTTTCTGTACTGGGATCGGTTTCGTGCTCTCGTCCTGTAGTCGAATCGACGCAGTGGCGTTTCTATACAAACACTTCGACACTTCAATATCATCATCATCATTAGCAGCCGATAGACGTCCACTGCTGAACAAAGGCCTCCCCCGAAGGGAGGGGTTGCCATAATCCCCACGTTTGTAGTCCACAAACATAATGACCGATTATACACACATCAAAAGTGTCTAGGGATCAAGCATTTTTGGGCAAAAAAATGGGCAGAAGAACAATGGCGTTTCGTGTGCTTTTCTGATGAGTCTCGTTTTGGTATGAGACCGGATACAAGACGTATACGACACTGGAGAACCCCTGGACGCCAACAGCGATTAAAATCCTGCCAGGAAGTCCATCCTTATAGTGGTGGAACCATCATGGTATGGGCGGGTATTTGGATCGGCGGAAGAACTGAGTTGATTTGGATCAGAGGCAACCTCAACGCTCAAATTTATGCTGAAACGATTGTATCAGACGTCATCGTTCCTCTACAAGTGCAAATCGGTCCCTTATTTCAGTTAATGCATGATAATGCACGACCGCACACCGCAAGAGTTGTAAGACAGACTCTCGCCGCAGCTAACATCAATGTCCTGCCCTGGCCTGCTCAGTCGCCAGACTTGAACCCGATTGAGCATGCATGGGATATGCTACAGAGAAGAGCTCTGCCGAATATGGAGGGTATCCAGTCGCAAGAAGACCTTTTTTTGTTGTTGCAACGAACATGGGCGGCCATTCCACAGCGTGATTTGGATGAACTCATTTTGAGTATGCCAAACCGATGTTCTTGTGTTGTTAGTGTTCGCGGTAGAAACACGGATTATTAATTGTTTAAGTTACCCAATAAAATTTTAAAGAAAACTGTTATTTCAGTATTTTTTTCGAACTTTTGTGTTAGTGGTTCAAATGTCAAAAATCCCTTTATTAGGAAAATGGCAAATTTCTTTATTAATGCAAAGGTGACTTGGTTTATCGTTACTGTGACAAACGAAAACACTTTATTTGATGAATCCTTAAAGAAAATTTTAATTAATATCAATCAGGAGAAAAGTTATTGCAAAAATATATGTTGATCCCTAGACACTTTTGATGTGTGTATTTCTCAGTCATCTGTATAATCTGGCGGAGCGTATGAATGTCACAACAAGGCGCTAGGTGAAGACGGAATCACAACAGAACTTCTGAGAGTGGGTGGAATCCCGATACTTTTAGTCCTCCAGAAGTTATTCAATTCCGTCTTACTCGAGGGTACTACGCCACAAGCATGGTACAGAAGTGTGGCAGTGATTTTCTTCAAGAAAGATGATAACACCTTAATGGAGAATTATAGACCTATCTCACTCCTGAGGCATGTGTACAAGCTGTTTTCGAGAGTCATTACGAATCGTCTCGAGCGTAGGTTTGATGACTTCCTGCCTCCCGAGCCTCCGAACAAGCCGGGTTCCGAAAAGGCTTAAGTACCGTAAACCACATTCATACGCTCCGCCAGATTACACAGAAGACCGAGGAGTATAATCGGCCATTATGTCTAGCGTTTGTGGACTACGAAAAAGCCTTCGATTCAATCGAGACCTGGGCGGTATTGCAGTCCCTCCAGCGGTGCCACATTGACTATAGGTACATCGAAGTGTTGAAGTGTTTGTACAGCAACGCCACCATGTCGATCCGACTACAGGACGAGAGCAGGAAACCAATCCGACCAACCAACCGATCAAAGTGTGAGACAGGGAGACGTTATTTCTCCGAAACTGTTCTAAAATGCATTGGAGGACGTTTTCAAGCTCTTGGACTGGTACGGATTAGGCATCAACATCAATGGCGAATACATCACTCACCTTCGTTTTGCCGATGATATAGTCATTATGGCAGAGTAGCTGGAGGACCTCAATACGATGCTCAGCGACCTCAGTAGCGTTTCCCAACAGGTGGGTCTTAAAATGAACATGGACAAGACGAAGATCATGTCTAATGCCCATGTTGCATCCGTACCGGTAGTTGTTGGGAACGATACACTCGAAGTTGTTGACCACTACGTATACCTAGGACAAACTATCCAGTTAGGTCGGTCCAACTTCGACAAAGAGGTCACCCGAAGAATCCAACTCGGATGGGCAGCGTTCGGGAAACTACGCAATATCTTCTCGTCCGAAATACCGCAGTGCCTGAAGACGAAGGTTTTTAACCAGTGTGTGTTGCTAGTGGTGATAACCGTTGGGGAAGAAAGGTTCTCGAGTCGCGACCACGAACCAGAAGACGCACCATTGGCAGGCCTCTCACTAGGTGGACAGACGACATTGTGCGCGTCGCAAGTAACCAATGGATGCAAATAGCCAATTGTCGTTCATTGTGGCGTTCTAAGGGGGAGGCCTATGTTCAGCAGTGGACGTCTTCCGGCTGATGATGATGATAATGACTCGGTCCAACGAGTTCAAAATCGGTGGGTCTACGTTTAATAGTGCAGAGATCCTGTGACTGTACGTCAGACCCTGATCACCATTTTTGTACCAACTACTCGGCGAGACCTATCAACGAGTTCAAATTCGGGTGTCCACGTTTATTCGTGGAGAGATCCTGGGTCTATCATTCCAACATTAAACCGTGGTGATGTTACCACTTACTCTTTAGTATCATCGGATTTAGGTACTCATGAATTTTTCGTGGCTTTCAGACGAATGGAAGTTATAGAAAATGTCTTTTGTATATCTATTATGCCTGCATCGATTTGGACAAGAGTTCATGGTCTTCAAACGGCTAAACCGGTTTTCGTGTAACATAGCTAAGAACCATCTGGCTTAAACTAGCTTTAAAAAAAAAAAACAGTATTCAAATCCGTCTACTTGTTGGAGCAATACGACGCCATAGACAGACAGACGAACAGACATAGTCGTCAGACTTATAACACCTTTTTGGTGGGTGTCAATCCGTTTAGGCCGAAAAGTATTTTATAGTAGTTGTAAATAAAGTCTTAAAATAATTACAAATTTTTTTTTTCGCCATGTCTAATTTATTACTTGCTCTACTTACAGGATAATTCTTTATAAAAAATGAACCGACTTCAATTCTTCGGTATATTTTTTTTAACGTTTTCTAATTTACGGCGTTTTTAAAAAAAAACTTACCCGCCTTTTTTGTTTTTTCTGGAACTACTTATACGAGCGAAATATTTTTTTTTGGAAGATATTTTCAAATAGGTTAATAATTGCCAGTGTTATGCGCGAACATTCATAGAAAATACATATACAGTGGATTTGAGAACCTCTTTCTTTTTTGAAGTCGGTTAGTAATAAATTATTACAACAATGAATGCACGACGGGCCTGTTAATCTACTATGCGTTTCAATTAAGAATGTGACTGCCATGATGATCGCGACTGCGGAACTTCACTCGGTTTTTACAATTTTTGTACCGGCAGCAGCGTAAACACAGAATGAAAAATTCGCCCCGGTTTTGATTATAAAATATGTTGTAATATCTTATTTTACAATGTATTTTTGTACATCATTTTTAGTAATTATATATTTGAAATGGCAAGATGGCGGCCACCTTCTTATTTGAAACGCATAGTAGTTGTAAGACACCTGCTACTCAATAGGTCGTGAGTTCGATTCCCACCAAGTGTGTGAGTTTTATTTATCTATTTTAAGTATGTATTTCCAAAAAAATAAGTTTATAAGTATTTGTATCAGTCAAGCGTCTAGATGTTATTTATCTTTTATGTATGTATTAAAAAAATATATATATATATTATTAACAGCGCCATCTATTGATTAAATTCGATTTATTGATCGCGGCAATGCGTTCGTCAGCTTGTAGTAGTTCATTATTTTACCGCAAATGGCATCGCGCTGGATTATCGGAGAATAAGAGGGCGTGACACGGGGGCGTGACTAAAACATCGAAACGTGGAAAGATTTTAGGTCTCGTCAGCCTCGTAATAAGCTAAGTGCTAATTATGATTTCTGATATTTACACGAATATTACACATTAATCCGATAAAATCCGTAAAATTAGTTTCATTTCAAAGCTAAGTGCTCTTTCCCTTTTCCTCGTTCTCAATCGAGCTTATTCGGGAGTTATGAATGAGACAAATTAAATTATTATCTATTCAGATCACAACATACACGCACAAAGATGAGAACAATCGCTGGGTGGTGAAGCCGTTTGACCGGGAGCAAGTGGACGGGGTGGTGGTGGTCCGCAGCGGGGAGTTGGTGCGTCTGACGCACGCGGCCACCGGACGGAACCTGCACTCGCACCGCGAGAGGGCCCCACTCACCACCAAGTATATGCAAGTCACTGGGTACGGCGAAGTGAGTACTAAACTATCATAGACCCCAACCAAACAAGTTTACAAACAAAGGAGCTAAATAAAACAGACTTCGACCACTTTGTAGGATGGCGTCGGCGATGCGAACGACGTATGGAAGGTAGTCATATCTGGCGGGAAAGACGGTGACGAGATACAGACAGTGAGGAGCAAGTTCATGCTTGTACATTACCTGCAGGTTGGTTGCATATTGTTACTTAAAACTATGGAGCAGGTGTCTGGAATTACCTCATTTTTATTTCGGACCAGTCTAGTACCACAACTGTACATGCACTGTCAAGCATTCTAGCGTAATTGTATATAGAAAATCAAGGAGAAGTTATTTCCTTAAGCACATTAGTGGTGACGAGCCCAACGTTCGCCAAATGGTAAGCGACAACGCTGCGCTTACTGTACTGCATTGACTTTCGACACCCGAGCCATTAGTTATTTACGTCTCTTGAGCTCTGTGATTTTACATGTTATTTATTTTCCTGAAGAATAATGGTTATATACCACATGATGTACCTACATATTCACACTGGAAATAAATTAGTAATTTCTATTCCACATCTACTTATCATTTCTGGTACAACAAGCAACATGAGATTTAAGGCATCATGTAGTTTGATTTAGGAACCAGCTCTGGTGCTGCCCTCTAGCACTAAGAAATTCTTGTGTTGTTATAAAATATTTTGTTTATAGGGATGTGTACTTACGACGACCGGCAAGCAGTTACCCAAATGGGGCTATGAACAGCAGGAGGTGGCCTGCAACCCTAACTTGAGGGACAAGAACGCGCTGTGGAACATTGAGGACAACCAATTTGATGATTGTTAGTTACATTTTTATTCTGTTTAAAACATAGCACAGACTGTGTCCTTCGGAGTCGCTGGACGTTTGGGGTGTGGGCCCTTAGGACGTCCATTGAGTACGGCGGCGGGGTTGCGACTCCCGTCCCCGTGAGTACCGTGTTAGGTTCCCGGGGGGCTACAATGCACCCCCCGGCGGCGGGCACAAAGGCAAGGCACTGACGGGTCCCTGGTGCAGATACCACCGGAGAGCCCTGGGGTCCCACTTCACATGTACCAATGCGACAGCCGCGGGGGTTTTAGTGGGTAAGAATCCCACATTCCCCGGTCGAGCCCCACAGCTCCCGGGGATCTTTAAAAGATGGCCCCCGCGTCAAAAAAAAACTATGTGTCTGGCATATGCCCGCAATCATAGTATTCTGCCTTATGATTGCGTTCTTGATGTTGTTTGCCTTTTAAACATAATTTTCTAATAAGGTTGTGATAATTTATACATTGGTTTATTATTAAATTTCAATTATCCTGCATAGAGGTATGAAGCAAGTAATGTTTCTTTAAGTTTCTTTTTCTTAATAATCTTACGTAGGTCTGTAAGAGGTGAGGCATTTAGCAAAAGTGTACTTATGAGAATGTACCAAAGAGCACAATCTTCAAATGAACAACGCTATCTTCAAAAGATGGGTGTATGTATGGTGAATTAGGCTGCCAGTGATCTTAAGCCTCATTTACGGAGACGCGGGGCGTCACGCGTTGCGATGGGCGGCGCGTCCCGCAGTGAGTTAAAATATATGGCGTTGTAGGAGTGAGAAAGAGATGCGAGACGCCACGCCACACGCGACGCGCGACGCTCCGCGCCTCCGTAAACGAGGCCTTAGGAATCGATGAGCTGATGGTTTATGGGCCCCCAGTTCGTCCTCTTTACTGCTGGCGCAGAGATTCCTCTGACTTAGAGTTCCTAATTAAGTTATAATTAAGCTACCTTGCTTTACTTTCAAATTTGGTTTCAGTGCCTAAAGTGAGCTTTGAAGCATACGCGTCAGGTTTTATGGAGCGCTTCCTGGAGTCGCACGCGGTCATGTTCCAGGGGAACGCGGGCCTCAAGCCCAAGGAGGGCGAGGTCACCTCCCAGCCCTGGCAGTGGCCCATCAATTACAGGGTATGTCAATAACATAGCAGTCATCAGTCTGTAGCTTTTATTTTGAAGTGGTATTTTGTATTCATTTTCGGCACATTCTTGTCTTCATTTTTTGTGTTTGTAACGTTAACAGCCTGTTCGAACCCCTCCCCTCCCCTTGTGTCCCGTTTCCCACATTGCCCGAGGTAGAAGACACGTGTCCTGTCCGAGAAAAGCCTCACTGAAAACCAGCGCTGGAAGCATTTCGTGACAGCATTATGCTGAGTGACGCCTTTTTCGTCGAGTGCGGTACCATACGCACCTTGTATAGGTATTTAATGTAGGTTAAGTGTGTAAGTTATAGTGACAGCTCAGTGGTCGAGTGCTTGCCTTGGAAACAAGGTGCGCTCGTTCGAGCCCCGGCTAGCACCTCTGTTTTATTTAAAAACTAGCTGTACCCGCGGCTTTGCACGCAGCCAGTAGGTAGGTAATTTTCGCGTTATACTCATTAAATCAAACTCGACATATCACGATCCATCTCCATTCAACTTGATCAGATTCGGTCCGACTCTTTTATTTTTCGCGGGGAAACCTTCAAAAGGTCCTCGGGACCTGTGGGGGTCAACCAGGGTATGTGGGATTCTTACCCACTAAAGCCCACGCGGCTATTGCATCGGCACATGAGTCCCCTCTGCAAAGCTCTCCGGTGAGATCTTATAGATTGAAGAATGTTATTTTAAGTGGTCAATAACTTCTTATATTTTTTATTAGATACCTACTATATTTTGTATTTCAAGATCAATGATTCAATGATTTCGATATCTAACGTATTTTATAGAGGTTTAGTTTGAGATTTCATGCAACCATTATATTTTTTAACACTATGACGCCATCAATAAATTGTAACCACCACCTTGCGTAAAATTGAAAAGCAAAAAAAAAAAAACTGAATAATGTCTAAATTATTGATAAATAACAATTTTAAATAAAAAAAGATAAGTTGAAATATAACCCCGAGTGGGTTGCGAACCGGAGACCTACGTTTTTTAGACGCGTCCGTAACCACTCGACCACGGAACACTTACTCAATATGGCGAAATACCTTACCTTATGCAAACTAAATGTCTGCTCAGTCCCTATTGTATATAGTGTAATAATACATATTGTTACGACCGGGACATAAAAGTGTTAATTACTCCGTTAATTATCCGTCTCCGTCCTCGGTGATACAGACGTAGAGATTAATATTGGTGACCGAACATACATCCACTCAGTTCTTATCGCTAATATTACGGATGATTGCATTCTGGGTCTGGACTTCTTGAAAAATCAGCGATGCATTTTGGATATTGATAAAGGAGTATTAAGGTTCCCTGATCAAGAAGTTTGTCTGCAAGGATCACACCCATGCAGTCTTTATTGTTTAAAGGATTTCATACTGGCTCCAAGATCTGAAAATTTAGTATCAGTGAAATTCCCTAAGAAGATCAAATCAAACAAATGTGTTAATAGTGGAAGACTCCTGCAATCATCCACAGATAATCACGGCTAGGACATTACTTATGACAAAAGGAATAGCAAAATTAAGAATTTTAAACTTGAGTAATGAAGAAGTTCGTCTGAGGAAGAATAGCCTGATTGGAAGATGCGAAGAAGTAAAGTACCTGAAACGGTTAGACACTTCCGCAGTTCATCAAAATGTAAGTTCGACCAAAAATGATCACATTCAACAGCTTTTGGAAGATTGTAAGGAAAATTTATCACCACTAGAACTGCAGCAAGCCAAAGAGCTTTTGGTTACATTCAGGGACATTTTTGCAACCGGAAATGACTGTGGTAGAACAGGCCTTGTAAAGCACCAGATTGATACAGGCGATGCCAGGCCTATTAAACAGAGACCTCGACGTATACCGTGGGCAAAAGAAACAGAGGTAGCCGAAATGATTAAAGACATGGCTGAAAACAAGATCATCGAACCCTCTACAAGCCCATGGTCATCACCTGTGGTGCTAGTAAAGAAGAAAGATGGAAGTACGAGGTTTTGTGTTGACTACCGAATGTTAAATAACGTCACGAAAAAGGACAGCTATCCCCTGCCGAGAATTGATGATACGCTGGACATGCTCAGTGGCATGAAGTGGTTCTCGACCATTGATTTGAAGAGTGGCTACTGGCAGGTGGAATTGAGTCCAGAAGATAAAGAGAAGACGGCATTTAGCACTGGAATTGGGAACGGACTATGGCATTTCAATGTCATGCCCTTCGGTTTATGTAATGCTCCAGCAACTTTCGAACGCCTTATGGAGAGGGTTATGTTAGGCCTCCTTGGGGACGTATACCTGGTCTATCTCGACGACGTGATTGTGATGGGACGCAGCTTCAAGGAGAACCTGAAGAACCTAGAGAAAGTGTTCACCCGGATCCGAGAAGCGAATCTGAAACTGAGTCCAAAGAAGTGTGCTCTGTTTCAGAAGGAGGTCAGTTACCTAGGACATGTCATCTCGGCGGATGGAGTAAAAACCGACCCTGAAAAGATAAAAGCTGTCCAGGAATGGCCTGTCCCGAAAAATAAAACGGAAGTGCGAGCGTTCCTTGGGCTTTGCACTTACTACAGGCGCTTCATTAAGAATTTTTCGGACGTGGCAAAACCATTACATCAATTAACAGAGGATAAACGCGATTTCATCTGGGACTCGAATTGCGAGAATGCTTTTAGTGAACTTAAGCAACGGCTTTGTGAAGCTCCTATATTGGGTTACCCAAGCAGGGAAGGAAGATTTACTGTGGACACGGACGCTAGTAACACGGGAATCAGTGGAGTATTGTCGCAAACACAAGGGGACCGCCAGGTGGTAATTGCATACTTCAGCAAAGCACTTTCAAAACCAGAGAGAAATTACTGTGTTACCCGCCGTGAATTACTTGCTGTGGTAAAGACTTTACAACATTTTCAGAAATACCTTATAGGAAGACAGTTCACGGTTAGAACCGATCATGCAGCATTAAAGTGGTTGTTACAGTTTAAAAATCCGGAAGGACAGGTAGCAAGGTGGATAGAGCAATTGCAGGAGTTCAACTTTGTAACCGAGCATCGCAGTGGAAAAGGACACAATAACGCGGACGCTCTGTCACGAAGACCGTGCGCTGACGACTGCAAGCACTGCGGTAAAAATGAAGCCCGAGAAGAAGTAAACCTTATAAGGACGCATGGCTTAGACGATGAGTGGACTGGACCCAATATGAGGAAGGCCCAAGAAGAAGATGATGACCTTGGACCTGTACTGCGCTGGAAGCAAAGTGGAAACAAACCCCAATGGAAGGATGTGTCTGCTTACAGCGCGACTACTAAAAGTTATTGGGCTCAGTAGGACAGCTTAGTTCTGGAAGGCAATCTGCTGTGCAGGAAATGGGAGTCCAACGACGGAAGGGAAGTCACTCTGCAAGTGGTAATACCACGAATCATGGTGGCCCCTCTTCTACGGCACGTCCACGATGGTGTCTCTGGTGGTCATCTTGGAGTCAAGAAAACCCTCGTTAAAGTCAGACAGCGGTTCTACTGGCTACGATGCCGTGAAGATGTCGAAGATTGGTGCCGTAAATGTACTGCTTGTGCCTCGGTAAAAGGCCCGCAAACCAGAAGTAAGGGACAGCTGAAGCTGTATAACGTTGGGGCACCATGGGAGCGCATCGCGATTGATGTAGCTGGGCCGTTTCCACAGACTGGCGATGGGAACAAGTACATAATAGTAGTGCAGGATTACTTCAGTAAGTGGCCTGAGGTGTTCGCAACACCCAACCAAGAAGCAATAACGGTAGCCAAGAAACTGGTCCAGGAGGTGATATGTCGATTTGGTGTACCCATGGAAATTCATTCGGACCAAGGACGTAACTTCGAATCTGCCGTATTTCAAGAAATGTGCAAACTTCTTGGAATCCACAAGACCCGTACGACACCAGCACATCCACAATCAGACGGAATGGTCGAGAGATTTAACAAAACTCTAGAGAATCACTTGGCCAAGGTAGTGGATGATCATCAAAAGGACTGGGATCAGTACATCCCTTTATTCCTGATGTCCTATCGTTCTGCAGTACATGATAGTACGGGGAACACGCCAGCCAAGGTGAACTTCGGGCGAGAGATGAGACTTCCGGTGGACGCAATAACGGGTACCCCACCTGACAGCCCTAAGCCCGTTACAGACTATGTGTGCGATCTTCAAAATCAGTTGGACGAAGTGCACAAGAGAGTGCGGGAGAACAGCCTGAAGACCAGCGAGAGGATGAAGACCCGCTACGATCGAAATGCGAATACCAACGGTTTCGATGAAGGAACGCTAGTATAGTTTCACAATTCGCTTCGCAGAAAAGGGAAGTCTCCGAAACTTCAAGCCCGCTGGGAAGGACCCTTTACTGTTATTACGAGGATCAACGACGTCACCTACCGCATCAAGAAGGGACCCCGAGGCAAACCTAAGATAGTTCACCTGGACAGATTGGCACGTTATCATGGAGATAATTATGCTCGGGACGAGCATAACTAAGAGGGGGGTAGTGTTACGACCGGGACATAAAAGTGTTAATTACTCCGTTAATTATTACTTAATTGCAATGATCTCAAAACGCATTGTTAGTCTATAGGTCTACTATCGATTCGTACCGAAAGATCTCGAATCCTCAATAGAAAGTTGTCCCCTCCAAATTCGCAAGTACTTGTGTAAGTACCTACCGCTCGCTCGCTCACGGGTCACTGCCCCCGCCTATTGTTAGTTCTCTAAAAACGTGTGTAATATTAAGTGCATGCACAGTGCCTGATGAAATAAATTGATTTCATTTAATTTCTGTCTAAAAGTTACCAGTTAGTAATATTAATACGATACATGCGATAGTCACAATAACAACTGCGATTACCACATTCGAAATCAATTTCTATACAAGACTTGTCACATGCAGTTGTGTAGATCTCGTCTGAATATCTTCGCCTACGACGATTAACTGTATCTCTTCGAAACATGTAAAAGGTTTGCAACATACCTACTTCTTTTTCTTGGGTGTACCGGCTGATTCATTTTATAATTCTTTTTCCCCCAGGGGCAATTCTTCTCCGGCAGTGGCCACAGGATATACCTGTTAGGTAACCCTGTCGTCTGGTGGGGCAACCTGGTGTTTCTCGCTATCTTCTTCGTCATATACGTCGTGAACTCAGTCAGAGAGAAGAGGGCTCAGGCTTTTGGCGCTCCATTACCCGGTAATCTATTGAGATATTATTACGTGAACCGCTGGTGTGTTAAATTGATAGACTACTTAATGGATCGTGGTCAAGAAATACTTTATACAGAGATAAAAAGTCTGGGTTTAGTGTAGGGAAAGGTGTGATTGCCCTGATGCCTATTTGCCAATTTTTTTTGCAAAGATCTTTTGAATGACAGTGATGTTAAAGATTCTATTCTTGGCTCCGATCCTCTATTACAATATTGACACTCCACGCTCAATTTGGATGAGCTGGTGAGGATTATAATAATATAACGTTTATTTCAAGTACAAAATACTCATATTAGTAGTACATAATTGTAACTTATAGTAAATTTCTATACAGATTAAATTATTGACGTCAATTTCATGGAAGAGTTCAAGATGAAACTCGGCAGGCATGTTCTGATTCAGAATTAATTAATTTTGTAACCACAGGTAATTGGTAGGTGTTGTTCCAATAATGAGCTCTGTAGTTTACCCATATTGGGTGTACAAAATATCGGACATACAAAATAAATCGCATAATTCAATTGAATAGCAATAATTCGATTCAATGTCTGTTCTTGTTAGGTATGATTATTATTTAAATTCCAACTGATCTCATAGCAGTTTTGGTATCCATTTATCAGGTGGCAAAGAAAAAGAGTTACTGAACGCCGCTGGTTGGACGTTCGTTGGGTGGGCGCTGCACTACGTACCGTTCTGGGCGATGGGCCGCGTCTTGTACTTCCATCATTACTTCCCAGCATTGGTGTTCAGCTCGATGCTTACGGGTAAGTACTGTAAATGCGACACCGGATGCATTCATATTCTTTGGCTATGCAATCTTTGGGTTACCAGATGTCAAGATTTTGGCCAGACGGAGGGAAAATTTTAGAATTTATACTATTGTTTTTTATTTGTAAGAACGTTTATCTTCCAACTTCCATTTATTCTCTTCACTAAATAGTTTATTACGAAGTTGCTATGCGTGTTTGTCTATTGAACTATGACCTAAGTTTTGGGCAATGCTAAAAATATTACTTCAGTATTTTAGACCTTATGTATATATTTTATCTCTGCACAATCGTCTCATTGCAAATCTCAAGTCTGATAAGCCCGTATCAATATTCGGCTATAATGCAACTTTTAACAATAAGTTTCTATTTCCAGGTATCCTCACCGAATACCTGCTGTCAAGTGTCAGAAGCTACCTGAGCCCAGAATTAGGTCGAACCGTGTACCACTGCATCACTGGATTGGTTATATCTACAACCATCTACAGTTTCTACTTGTTCTCACCTTTGGCGTACGGCATGAGTGGACCGTTAGCGCATGAACCAAATTCTACAATGTCAGGCCTGAAGTGGCTTGATACTTGGGAATTTTAGATTAAACATTACATATGATTTTTAATTTAACACTGTAAATGACGCTTTAGCAAATTCATAGACAATACATCACTATAACCGCTCCAGTGATATTTGTAGGTAAAAATATATAGAACTTTTACATCACAAATTCACAATTTTTTTGTATTATTTATAAAGACGTATTTCTTGATCATGGAATATTTTTAATACTCTTAAGTTTAATCTAATGTAAATCCTAAAATTAGGAAAATGTACTGATCTAATGTATACCGTCCATTATTTTATTATATTTAATATTACATATATTTTTATAACATTTTATATTTATGTCACAATAAAGTTATTTTTATATAAAGTATACTCCTTTATTATTTTAATTAGACCCTAATTATTATATCACTCGGTTCCGTACCAGATAGAGTGTGAATCCAAGCAAAAAGCAATCCAAGTGTGAATGACTATGACCCGTCGAATGACCAGTGAACAATAAAGTTTTTTTAGTTCTGCCAATGAATTACTTAAAAGGATGTAAACCTAAGTCCATACAAAGTACCTACTCTGTGTGGTACACAGAGTAGGTACTTTGTATTATTCTACTCAATCTTGATTCTACTGATCCACCGAACAAAACATCCCCAGCAGGCACCCACAATCTCCTCTAAGCACCCACATGTCTCTCACTCTAAGCATTACATCATAACCCACAGTCAGCCAAATTATAAAAAAACATCCCTATCCTTCTCAGTCAATCTTTGTTAAGAAGAAAATAATAGGGATGCCACCACCATGAAGCTATTATTAGCTTCATGGCCACCACAGACTAGTAAGAGATACTACGATGCCACTGTCATTATAATATGGCCACCCTTTACAATGCGAGGACATTAGTTTGATACTTTAATTTCTATTCAGTAGAGGGGAACAAGTGAAGGGCATCTAGGTTTTTTATACTATAAAGAAAAGAAGAGCAAAGAATTATTTTTTCATTTGCAGTGAAGTTGTTTCAAATCGATAGCATCAGTGGTTCCTGAAATATATAGATGTGACCATAGATTTAAGATTTTTTTCACTACGTTCAAAAAGATGAACATAGCGTGGGAAGGAGAAGTTCTAATCAAATACAAACTGCACGAGTGCAACAGCGGCAGAGATAAAATTCTTTTTTTTTATTCCGCATCACTTTTGACATTAGCCACTGCAACGCTGCCTCGCGGTCTGTTTACTGTCAAAGTAAATCATAATAATTTAGCACGATCTCAAATTTATAATATGAAATATCATTGTTCCATTAGGGTGGCTTGTGCAATAAGTGCATGTGATGTTACAAATCGTAATATAGGTAACGAATAAGTAAACATTTCACAGGTATTACTATTCCTGACTGCATTTTTGCTTGCTATATTTTTATGGTTTTGGTTGAAACTTTGGTTGAAAATCGTAATAATATCGTAGAATACATCTTTTTCTTCAAACTGATCATAATTTATTACTTCTATAAGAAGAATAGCGGGATATTTTGTGTAAAATGTAAAATGATTTGTTTACAATAGGGCTTGAAAAAGTCCTGACGTCATGAGTATCGATATCGATAATAAAGCAAATAGTTTTAATAGAACAAATATAAATTCTACGTCTTTTTGTTTTAGTTTCAAGGAGTTTATATTTATTCGGTCTAAAAATATTTTGCCGTCTCTATTTTCTTTATGTAAATTGATATGATAATAATAATAATTCAAATGTATTCTTTCAGATTATCAAAATAATTCTTTGTTATGACAAAAATAGATGCGGATTAAAGACGAGGATGGGTGGAATCCCTACAATATTCCAGTGTCTGTGATAAAGATTTTGATTTCTGTCTGTGATATCCAGCCATATCATCGGTTCTACAGCCAATATGACCAGCCACTCCAGTCTGGTAATTCGTTGACCTACGTCGGCAAGCTTGATTCTTTGGTGATAACATTTCTTATTCGATCCTTCAAAACAAATAATTTACTTCGTGTTCATGTGGTTTAAATAATATTAAGATGTTAAACGTGATAAAACGTGCTCTATTACTGTCGTCACTAAGAAGCTGAAGTATATATTTACAATATATTTTTATGAATGCTGAAATAAGTAAGGTAAGGTGCTAACATACTTTACTGTCGGACAAACAAACTGTATTTTTCTGACTTACTTTTATGCCCTACCTTAAAGACAGTAACGTCACTGGTACATTAACACTATAAGCTTATATAAAACAATGAATATATTAGCATAATTGCATATACAATCGAAAACAGGGGTGTAAAACCTTTGAATTGTTTTTTTTTATCGACATCAAAACCTCATTGTCACTATGAAATAGTTCAGCTATTAAAGTATAAAGAAGGAGCAAACACAAACTCTCACAAACTTTCCTTTAAACAATATAGGAAGCTTTCGAAAGAATGCTATATGCACATTTATAAATGCGTATGTATCTCTGTCTCTCTGTTGTCATCAATTTTCTTAATTGTATACGTGAGTAAAAGCGCGGGACGTCGCTAGTAGGGTTATTACAATTAGTTTTTCTAGGTAGCAACTAATAATTATTTTTTAGCACCTAGTTAAAGCCGATACCCGCTTTGAAAATGTTTAGAATATCTGACTTGGGGCAAGACTAACATACGTTTGTCTTGCCCCTGGTAAACTGATAGTCTTCCCCCACTTTGACATTTTTATATTATGGTTTTATTTTGTTAAATATTAAGGAAACTTATTTGTTTTATGTGATAATAACAAGATAATTTTAAACTCTATGTTGGTATGATGCTACTTACAGCAAAGATATCTCAATTTAACATTTAATATCACAATTTTTTTAATGTTTTTTTCAGATCCACCAACTAGCATTTTTTTTTCTTACAGCTGACATTTTAATTGTGTGATATTGACCAAATAGTTCAGCAGAAGTGACAACTGTGTTTTGAGCCGAGAACCATTTCATGATAACTGTTTTATCGACAAGTCAAATTGAAAAAAAAAACGCAGAATTTTTCGAGTTATTTGAAAGTGACAGTCTTACCCCGTTGACAGTCTTAGGTGGGGACCTTACCTTATGTATTTCACAATAGAAGTATATTGTTTGTCTTTATAATAATAACCTGGTACGATCCACACATGGTGATCTGATCCCAAACAAGGCAGAGCCTTTACTATGGAAACCAGACAACTTTTACTAATACATACTCATATACTTTTATTTGTAAATACATACTTAATAGATAAATAAAACCCAGACACTTGGTGGCAATCGAACCACCAGCTGGCTACCCAATAAGCCAGCCAGGATGTTGAACTGTTAGACCAACACGTCCGCCAAATGTTTTGGTTTTATACTATTTAGAAATATTGCATACTTCTCAAGGATCTCAGGGGATACTCCTTCATCCATACTGAAAAACGTTAATAATTATTGTTTATAATGCATGCTGATTTGAGTAATTTTATCATGCGTAACGATAACTTATTTACATGATCTAATTTACGATGTTTCAAGCAAAAAGAAACTAATTTTATTGTTTAGAACGACTGTTTTACCACTTTTGACAATTTATCATTATAAGATTTGCAATACTAAAGGTTATTAGTAACTTGTTATAAATCAACATCAATTTTAAATTAAACAGATAATCGTGTAAATCTTCACACAAAATATCATCGATATCGATTACGTACGTAGTACTTTTTAACAACACTTTTTTTCCTTTACACATAAACAATTCACTCACACATAGGTTTTTCTTTTTTGGTTTCATTTTTTATCGGACTATGTTTATCTTCTATAATAACTTTCTGAATAAGTATTATATATCTGCGAATTTGCGACCTTCATTCTAACAATGAAGGTCGCAAATTATTTAGCAAATTCCTACTTAATATTGACGTAGTTGTTTTTCTTCTACGACACTGTGGCCGAGCAGTCGAAACGGACACGAAATTTTTAGTGGAAGCCATGTCGCATCTTGTTAATTTTTTTAACAATGTTTTTGTTTAAGAACCTCCATCTGATTTTGAGTGTTGGCCGGTTTATCAACATTATATTTGCCAAGACTGATTTTAAAATAAATATTACCATACTAAGGTGTCTTATGAACATACTGGGTGTCCCGGAAAGGGTATATCAAGCCAAAGAGTATGTATATATAATATCTTTGGATGTGACAGATAGATAAAGTCGCACCATATTCATTTCATTTATTTATTAAATATTTCATTTACACAATTATGATCTTAGCACTATATAGGGGCTCCTTTTTTATTATTATTATTTTATATATAGGGGCTCCTTTTTTACGTTTCAGGCATCGAGACTACTAATGCTTTCAGGTATGGAACCCTAATTTAAAAACCAAACAAGATTGAGAAGTTTGTGTATTCGTGTGTGTGTGTTGTTGCACTTGCAACGTCATACTTAGAGCGCGTTCCACTTGGGGCCCACTGCCACAACGATCACGCTCACGACTGCAGTTTTTCCCGTTCCTCTTGCTTGAGTGGAATGGATTATAGAGCGTTTTGAGCGTAGAGGTAAATATGTAATACAAACGGCGAGTTAATAAAAAAGAAAGCAAAATATTTAAGAGGTTAGGTTATAATCTGTAAGCCTTGAAAATAAACTTAAATAATTATTGTTTCAATCGATTTATATTGAATAAAATTATAATTACTTATTATAAATTATAATATATCCCAAACTAGGCAGAGCCTGTACTATGGAAACCAGATAACTGATACTAATACTTATACACCTTTTTTTTTGTAAATACATACTTAAATGGATAAATAACACGCTGACACTCGGCGGGGAATCGAACCCACGACCTACCGGGTAGCAGTCAGGGTGTCTAACCACTGAACCAACAGGCCCATCAAATAAATTCAAATTTTGTCAATTAAATTTTTTATATTTAATATTAGTGGTGTATTTGATTAATTTACATTCAAATGTAATTAAAATGTCTTTTGCTGCAGAAACATTCATTTCTACTAAAATTATCTCTTTCCGCATGAAATAACGTAAGTTTCACGGGCGCCATCTTTGATACTTTGAGTTTTGAAAATACCACCAATTTTCTGAAAGACCTCGACGACCCACCTTTTGAGATAGGTCGGGTCGTCGTGAGCTTCGCGTGCGTGAGCGTAAGTCATGACGTCATGAGTGACGTTTTCGCCGCGACCACAAAACGACTGCGGTCGCTAAGTGGAACGACTAAAGGGGCGTTTAGATCGTTGTGGGCCCCAAGTGGAACGCGGCCTTATTGTCACTAAATACCATAGATTTAAAAAATTTCACTACGTTCAAGAAGATAATCATAGCGTGGGAGGGAGAAGTTCTAATCAAATACAAACTGCACGAGTGCAACAGAGGCAGAGATAAAATTCTTTTTTTTTTATTCCGCATCACTTTGACATTAGCCACTGCCTCGCTGCCTCGCGGTCTGTTTGCTGTCAAAGTAAATTTTATTAATTTAGCATTATCTCAAATTTATAATATGAAATATCATTGTTCCATTAGTGCATGTTGTAGTAAAACGCAAGCAAGTTGGTTGAACACTATTTATTTTTACAAGTACCTTCAAGTACAATGTTAATAATACATATAATATAAATACATACACCACATCTTTCCCCTTTTCAAAATAAAATTTTAACGTCTAATACATACCTACCACTTAATAATATCTTACATAATTTATTTGACCTAATACATTTATATAAGTATATAAATACTTTTTAACAAAAGTATTAATCAACCTTATTTATATCTCAACAATACTTATATCTATACTATGCACATTTAGTTAGCTACACAAAGTACAATTTTCAGCCAGACACCCTACTCGTTTTTATTATGCACAAGCATTCGTGCAGTTCTTTCCTTTGACCTCGTTATAGGGACTACCGGTGACGGCGGGCTAGACGACTCACTAGAACTACAAATGGGACTATCGTTATCATCTACACTATGAAATGATAAATTTTTATCATCGGCTGCATCATCTGCAGTCTGTGGATATGATAATAAGTCCCTTGCCTCGGCCGTGTTTGGCTTACGCCTACGAACAGCTGGAATCGTGACTGTCCTCTGTGTACTGCCGTGACCTAAAGAAATACCTATATTTCCTGTTGGACCAGGATTGCGGTCAACTAATTGACTACGAGTTCGTCGATAACGAATTCCGTCGTCATCCTCTACGATGTAAGATCGGGGCTGTGAGGCATGTGATACCACCGAAACCCGTTTTCTAGTGCCTTTATGAATAAATATTGCTTTATCACCAACGGATAAACGTCTGAGTGGCCTGGCAGACCTATCATAATGGTTTTTAATTTTTTCTCGGTTCGTCATCAAAGCTTGATAATTCTTATCGTTATCAACGTTCTCAGTTAATAACTTCGTACAAATTGGTAATTTTGTATTTAAACGTCTACCCATTAAAATTTGCGCAGGTGAGTCTAGTCCATTTCGTGGTGTAGATCTAAAATTTAGTAATGATAAATGAAAATCCTGCCCCGAGTCTACACATTTCTTTAATAAGTTTTTAACAGTCTGCACTGTCCGCTCACTTTTTCCATTCGATTGTGCATAATACGGGGACGCTGTCTCGTGACGGACTTCCCATTCACGC
This sequence comes from Furcula furcula, assembly GCA_911728495.1. Taxonomy (NCBI): domain Eukaryota; kingdom Metazoa; phylum Arthropoda; class Insecta; order Lepidoptera; family Notodontidae; genus Furcula; species Furcula furcula. Next base: position 18,582,713 of record OU452262.1, on the reverse strand, counting down.
ATAAATTGTTTAAACTCCTGAGAGTTGTAGGCCGGCCCGTTGTCGGTCACTAGTTCTGCCGGGATGCCGTGCCGCGCAAACTGTTCCCTCATAAAATTTATAACGTTTTTAGAGCTCATACTGGTCAGTTGCCCTACTTCTACATAATTAGAAAAATAGTCTACTAAAATTACGTAGCTTTTCTTTTTATATTCAAAAATATCTGAGGCCAGTTTATGCCAGGGCAGTGCGGGAACGCTGTGCTGCAGTAGCGGCTGGCGACGAGCGCGGGGCGCGTGCAGCGCGCACGCCTCGCAGCGCCGCACCGTGCGCTCCACGTCCTCGCACAGCCCCGGCCAAAACATTACCTCGCGCGCACGCCTTTTGCACCGTTCTATACCCAAGTGGCCCTCGTGCACGCGTGATAACATTTCGCCGCGTAAAGAACGAGGAATAAAAACACGATCCCCTTTGAAAATGATTCCACTTACGTAATGCAGTTGTTCACGGTACGGCCAGAACTTTTTTAATTCGTCGTGAACGTCACCCCGATTCTTAGGCCAGCCGTTTGTAACATAACTCACTAATCGTTCGCACTCGCTATCATTTTTGAACTCCTTCTGTATAATTTCCATCTTTTGCTCGCTGAATGGCAAATTTTGCAACATGAAACAAGTCTGTTCCTCAATCTCAGCTGTGACATTATCGCGCATTAGTTCTTTTAAAGGAGCTCGTGATAGTGTATCCGCAATATACATATATTTACCCGGAGTATAAACTACGTTAAAATCATACCCTTGCACTCTCATCATCATTCTTTGCAAACGAACCGGAACTGAAACTAGCGGCTTGCTGAACAGAGCCTCGAGAGGCTTGTGGTCCGAGTGTATAGTAACATCTGATCTCCCGTAAATATATTGTCTAAACCGCTCAACCGCAAAAACAATAGCCAGCATTTCCTTTTCGATCTGTGCATACCTAGTCTGCGCGTCAGTGAGAGTGAGCGAGGCGAACTCGACTGGACGACCCGCCTGCAACAGTACAGCACCTAGTGCCACACTCGATGCATCTACTGACAACACTATAGGTGTGCGCTCACAGTATAGTGCGAGCACCGGTGCTGTGGCCAATTTGCTTTTCAACTTATCCACTGCCTCAGAATGCTCTCGCTCCCATATCCATGCAGAATCCTTTTTTAATAAAGACCTCAACACATTTACACATTCAGAGTAATTATTAATAAATTTGGCCAGATAGTTTACCATGCCTAAAAACCTCTCTAAAGCCCTTCTATCATTTGGGTAAGGCATCTCCATTATTGCTTTTACCTTCCTGTCGTCCACTGCCATGCCATTCGCATTGAATTTGTGACCTAAATAAATAATTTCAGGAACACCAAATTTACACTTATTACGATTAAATTTAATGCCTATCTCCCTGGCTCGTTGTAAAAGACATTTTAACCTATAATCGTGTTCTCGACGGTCACTTCCCCAGACAATGACATCATCAGCGAAGGATTCAACACCCTCCAAGTCTTCTAAATGTTGTCTAAGTTTAGCGTGAAAAACTTCAGGTGCACAACTTATACCGTATGGTAAGCGTAAAAATTTATATCGCCCAAACGGTGTGCTAAAGGTGCAAAGGTCACTGCTGACGTCATCGAGTTCTACCATCCAGAAACCACAGCGTGCATCGAGTACGCTGAATATGGTGGCACCGCGCAGGCGCGCCGCCATCTCCGGCACCGTCGGCAGCGAATACTGCGCACGGTGCACCGCGCGGTTCAGAGGTCGAGGGTCCAAACATACACGAATGCTATCATCTTTTTTTTTAACTAAAACAATTGCATTTACCCAATCAGTCGGGTGTGTGACTTTTGTAACAACTCCTAACCCTTCCATCCTGCGCAACTCTGCCAATAATTTATCTTTAAGTCCTAGTGGTATTTTTCGTGTCGGCGAGATTACTGGTACTATATTTTTATCCACTACAATACTATATTTGCCAGGTAATTTCCCTAAGCCATGAAATAAATCCGAGTAGTCATCAATATTTATTGCATTCACTTGATTAATTAAACCTAAAGAAATACAATCATCTAAACCGAGCACACTTTGACAATTTAAATCAGCAATAACAAAAGAAATAATATACGATTTACTATTGAAGACAATGGGTAGCTTATCAGTTCCTATAATGGGTAGCTGGTTACCTGTAAAGGAATGTACACGCTTGGTGAACGGCTTAAGGTTCATTATGGAGAAACCTAAGTTTAAATATTCCGCTTTAGAAATTACATTTATCATAGACCCGGTGTCTATTTTTATAGCAATATTTTTACCGTTACATTTAATGATTTCAACCCATTCCTTTAATTTGCTCGGCTTACTTGCTCCCTCGATCGTATTGACATAGAACATCTCCTCATTGTTCTCGTCACTGTCACTGTTCCCCGGATCTACGCTTAAATTTAACACTCTGCCTATTGTTTTCTTTTGCTCGCACACTCGAGCAAAGTGACCTCTCTTGTCACAAACAAAACACAGCGAATTATTTGCTGGACACCGCTCACCGCTCGGACACCGGCTGCCGCCGCAAGTAGGACACGCCGCGCGCGCTAGACGCTGCTGTGGCCACCCGCTGCCCGCAGCGTCGCCGGCGCCCGCGCTGCGCAGCCGGCCCCAGCCGCCGCGCCGTGCGCCCCTGCGCCAACCGCCTCTTGCGCTTCGCGCTCTTGCAACACCGACGTCATGAACCGCGTTCACCTGCATGGCCTCCGTTGGCCCATCTATGCACTTACTTTCTTCTTTTGAAATTTCTGCCGCCTGACAGATTTGAATCGCCTTTGGTAACGTCAAATCTTCCGTGCGAAGTAAACGATCTCTTACCGTGTTGTTTATAATACCACAGACGATTTTATCTCGTAACAAGCTTTCTTGAAGTTCTCCAAACTCGCACTGCTGACTCAATAATCTCAAAGCAGTTAAGTATTGATCGACGTTTTCGCCCTCCTCTTGGTTACGGGTAAAAAATTTGAACCTCCTGACTGTTATATTTGGTTTAGCCCCAAAGTATGTGTCAAATTTTTTTAAAACACAAGTGATATCATCCTCACTTTCACCCTCTGCAAACGTGAAAGTAGTGAACACCTCGTAACCAGCCGCTCCAATGAGGTTCACCAACAAGCTAGCTTGAACTTCCTTAGATTCCTTGCTCACTCCCGAGGCTTTCAAAAATACCTCGAACAACTTCCTCCATTTTCGCCATGACTCAGCACGCGCCGCCGGGCCGCCTTCGAGTGATAATTCCGTTGGAGGACGCGCATGCTCCATTATTATTAGTAACTTTGAATATTCTAACACTATTAATGAAGTTATACACAATATTTTATAAGGCGGAGTTCTTTTTACAATATTAACACGAAATTGGAGACGAACGCTGTCACCATGTAGTAAAACGCAAGCAAGTTGGTTGAACACTATTTATTTTTACAAGTACCTTCAAGTACAATGTTAATAATACATATAATAAAAATACATACACCACACATGTGATGTTACAAATCGTAATAAAACGAATAAGTAAAAATTTCACAGGTAATTGATTACTATTCCTGACTGCATTTTTGCTTGCTATATTTTTATGGTTTTGGTTGAAAATCATAATAATATCGTAGAATACATGTTTTTCTTCAAACTGATCATGATTTATTACCTCTTGAAGAATAGCGGGATATTTTGTGTAAAATGTAAAACGATTTGTTTACAATAGGGCTTGAAAAAGTCCTGACGTCATGAGTATCGATATCGATAATAAAGTAAATAGTTTTAATAGAACAAATATAAATTCTTCGTCTTTTTGTTTTAGTTTCAAGGAGTTTATGTTTATTCGGTCTAAAAATATTTTGCCTTCTCTATATTCTTTATGTAAATTGATATGATAATAATAATAATTCAAATTTATTCTTTCAGATTATCAAAATAATTCTTTGTTATGACAAAAATAGATGCGGATTAAAGACTAGGATGGATGGAATCCCTACAATATTCCAGTGTCTATGATAAAGATTTTGATTTCTGTCTGTGATATCCATTTTGAGGCAAAATGTTTTATAATGTGTCACAACATCAACGTTGCCTAATAAGAGGCTGTACCTTATTTATTTTACTCGTACTTATGTATGACAATGAAAAAAATATTAGTCAATCAATACCAGTTCCTTTGGGAGACGATAACACTAAATAAATTATGTTTGTTACCAGTTCCAATTGAAAAACAGATGATCTTGTTCTTACATAAATTAAGTTATTTTACCGCTATACAATACTAAAGGTTATTGGTAACTTGTTATAAATCAACATCAATTTTAAATTATACAGATAATCGTGTATATCTTCACACAAAATATCATCGATATCGATTACGTACGTAGTGCTTTTTAACAACACTTTTTTTCCTTTACATATAAACAATTCACTCACACATAAGTTTTTCTTTTTTTGTTTCATTTTTTATCGGACTATGTCGATCTTCTATATATAATATCTTTGCGTAGGACCCACCGAATTATAAATCTATGGTGAAATCTTGACGAGTAGTTAGACCAAAGATATTATATATAGAAGATAAACATAGTCCGATAAAATGAAACCAAAAAAGAAAAACCTATGTGTGAGTGAATTGTTTATGTGTAAAGGAAAAAAAGTGTTGTTAAAAAGTACTACGTACGTAAGCGATATCGATGATATTTTGTGTGAAGATTTACACGATTACCTGTTTAATTTAAAATTGATGTTGATTTATAACAAGTTACTAATAACCTTTAGTATTGCAAATCTTATAATGATAAATTGTCAAAAGTGGTAAAACAGTCATTCTAAACAAAAAAATTAGTTTCTTTTTGCATGATAAAATTACTCAAATCAGCATGCATTATAAACAATAATTATTAACGTTTTTCAGTATGGGTGAAGGAGTATCCCCTGAGAGCCTTGAGAAGTATGCAATATTTCTAAATAGTATAAAACCAAAACATTTGGCGGACGTGTTGGTCTAACAGTTCAACATCCTGGCTGGCTTATTGGGTAGCCAGCTGGTGGTTCGATTGCCACCAAGTGTCTGGGTTTTATTTATCTATTAAGTATGTATTTACAAATAAAAGTATATGAGTATGTATTAGTAAAAGTTGTCTGGTTTCCATAGTAAAGGCTCTGCCTTGTTTGGGATCAGATCACCATGTGTGGATCGTACCAGGTTATTATTATAAAGACAAACAATATACTTCTATTGTGAAATACATAAGGTAAGGTCCCCACCTAAGACTGTCAACGGGGTAAGACTGTCACTTTCAAATAACTCGAAAAATTCTGCGTTTTTTTTTTTCAATTTGACTTGTCGATAAAACAGTTATCATGAAATGGTTCTCGGCTCAAAACACAGTTGTCACTTCTGCTGAACTATTTGGTCAATATCACACAATTAAAATGTCAGCTGTAAGAAAAAAAAATGCTAGTTGGTGGATCTGAAAAAAACATTAAAAAAATTGTGATATTAAATGTTAAATTGAGATATCTTTGCTGTAAGTAGCATCATACCAACATAGAGTTTAATATTATCTTGTTATTATCACATAAAACAAATAAGTTTCCTTAATATTTAACAAAATAAAACCATAATATAAAAATGTCAAAGTGGGGGAAGACTATCAGTTTACCAGGGGCAAGACAAACGTATGTTAGTCTTGCCCCAAGTCAGATATTCTAAACATTTTCAAAGCGGGTATCGGCTTTAACTAGGTGCTAAAAAATAATTATTAGTTGCTACCTAGAAAAACTAATTGTAATAACCCTACTAGCGACGTCCCGCGCTTTTACTCACGTATACAATTAAGAAAATTGATGACAACAGAGAGACAGAGATACACTACATACGCATTTATAAATGTGCATATAGCATTCTTTCGAAAGCTTCCTATATTGTTTAAAGGAAAGTTTGTGAGAGTTTGTGTTTGCTCCTTCTTTATACTTTAATAGCTGAACTATTTCATAGTGACAATGAGGTTTTGATGTCGATAAAAAAAAACAATTCAAAGGTTTTACACCCCTATTTTCGATTGTATATGCAATTATGCTAATGTATTCATTGTTTTATATAAGCTTATAGTGTTAATGTACCAGTGACGTTACTGTCTTTAAGGTAGGGCATAAAAGTAAGTCAGAAAAATACAGTTTGTTTGTAAAGTATGTTAGCACCTTACCTTACTTATTTCAGCATTCATAAAAATATATTGTAAATATATACTTCAGCTTCTTAGTGACGACAGTAATAGAGCATGTTTTATCTGGTAACATCTTAATATTATAAACATAAATTATCGATATAATGGATAGTAGAAGTAAGGTATTTTCGAATAGCATACGTAAAATTATATTTAGTTCCAATTAGTTAATTAGTTCCTGTTATAGTTTTTGGTTTTGTTTTCATTTTATTTTTTGGGAAGCAGCCTTGTTTTATTTTGTTTTATTTTCTTTTGTTAATTTTTCAGAGTAAGTATCATTTTGTTTCTTCTTTTTATTTCTTACATTGTAACAAGTACAGTTTCAAATAATAGTTAATTTTAAAAATTCTCGCACTGTATATGTTAGGGCACATGTCAAGGAAGACAATCTAGCTTTAAGAACGATTACTTTAAGAACATAATTAGTTTGATTGTATTCTGTTTTGTGCTCAAATAAATAAATTATTTAAACCACATGAACACGAAGTAAATTATTTGTTGTGAAGGATCGAATAAGAAATGTTATCACCAGAGAATCAAACTTGCCGACGTAGGTCAACGAATTACCAGACTGGAGTGGCTGGTCATATTGGCTGTAGAACCGATGATATGGATGGATGGATAGACAGAAATCAAAATCTTTATCACAGACACTGGAATATTGTAGGGATTCCACCCATCCTCGTCTTTAATCCGCATCTATTTTTGTCATAACAAAGGATTATTTTGATAATCTGAAAGAATACATTTGAATTATTATTATTATCATATCAATTTACATAAAGAAAATAGAGACGGCAAAATATTTTTAGACCGAATAAATATAAACTCCTTGAAACTAAAACAAAAAGACGTAGAATTTATATTTGTTCTATTAAAACTATTTGCTTTATTATCGATATCGATACTCATGACGTCAGGACGTTTTCAAGCCCTATTGCAAACAAATCGTTTTACATTTTACACAAAATATCCCGCTATTCTTCTTATAGAAGTAATAAATTATGATCAGTTTGAAGAAAAACATGTATTCTACGATATTATTATGATTTTCAACCAAAGTTTCAACCAAAACCATAAAAATATAGCAAGCAAAAATGCAGTCAGGAATAGTAATCAATTACCTGTGAAATTTTTACTTATTCGTTTTATTACGATTTGTAACATCACATGCACTTATTGCACAAGCCACCCTAATGGAACAATGATATTTCATATTATAAATTTGAGATCATGCTAAATTAATAAAATTTACTTTGACAGCAAACAGACCGCGAGGCAGCGTAGCAGTGGCTAACGTCAAAGTAAACATATAACTATCTAATCTGTGGTCAACGTGATGCGGAATAAAAAAAAAGATTTTTTTCTCTGCCTCTGTTGCACTCGTGCAGTTTGTATTTGATTTGAACTTCTCCCTCCCACGCTATGTATAACTTTTTGAACGTAGTGAAAAATGAGTTAGACAGATTCTGATCAGGGTCTGATAAAAACACAGGAAGGTCATTTTATGAGTACGTTTACCTATGTCGGGTGTTTTTTTTTAAATTTCTAAATTTATACTTGTGTACGAAAGTCTAGCGTAGATTTATAATGAAAAATGGTTAGTAATGTCGTCTATGTGGGCCTTTTGATGATGTTGTCTATGGATTTTAGTTTTTTTAATCATTTTGTTGCTGGCCACTCGGTGTTAAAATTATTTGACATAAAAAAAATACAATTACAAATGGCGTTTACGTAGTGTAGACAGATGTGTTCACGGCCACGATGGGCGATGATTCTTTGATATTACGAGAAGATGGTTATATTCGTATGAACTTTCCTGTTACTTCTCTAACCTACCATAGCAACTTAAATATAATTTTGGTGAAGACTGACGTAGGTGGTGTGCACGTTTTGGATGTGAACTCGGGTGTGATACTGCAGTCTTCATGTCTGTCAGCGGGTAAGTAAGACGCTATTATTGTTCGAACAAAACATCTACAACGTTTTATATCGTGAATCATCGGATATCTACTAGGATTGCGCGTAATTTTAGTCATTGATAATCGGCATGGATTCTTTCTGTGTCCTACATTGTTTCTCGGATTTGACAGTTCTCGATAAACATTCCATTTACGCCGGAGTCAAGTGTTGTGTTACGGTTTTTAAGATGACGGTGGCACGCTTGGGGTGGAGTACGCCTCCGGCTCGGACCGGGTTTTCGTTTGGGACACGAGTGGCGTGGGCGCTCGCACCGACTACAATGGTGTACTGCTATTACACACTGCGTTGCAGCGCCCGCTACCTTCCTCACAACCCGACAAAAGCATTAGGATTGAACTTGTGCTCTCTGAGGTATGACCTTCACTTTATTCTTCCAACAAATCTGATAAACATGATTACAATATGAATGTTGCACATTCACTCTTATCAAGACTGCTAAGACAAATGTTGCATGTGTGTATCAGTCATCAAATGATTATCACATTAATTGTGAAATGATAATATCACATCTCATATACTGTGAGATACATGGGATATTGAATTTAGGTTTCCCCTTTTAGTTTGAGAAATTTGCATTGCAGCATGGTATTGGTATAAGAGACTGGTTTCTGCAACTTCACATCAAAGTGCATAGTTTGGATGTGGAAAATGTGATCACACATGACACCATTTTTTTTTGTATCAGATTCTAATAATGAGACTAAAGATTATTTTATCACTTGGGTATCATCAGGTTTCAATTTAATTATCTATAAATAAATCAGAGCCCAATTAATACACAGTTCTAAATGAATATGCTTAATGGTTATTTTATTATTTGACAAAGGATGCCTTCTCTCATCATTAGGGACTGGATTTATATGTATTTAAAATTCCAAAATATGTACATATAAAATGGACTAAAAAGCGAAAATATGGCGTTGAAAATAACTATAACTTTCAGGTTAGCAGTTCTTTTCAGTATTTGTGTTGTTGCAGTACACAGATTTCATGTTTTGTAACCCCCAATGCAAAAAAGGCATGTTTAAGTTTGAACGCTTACTGTAAGTACTTTGTTTCGTATAAGTACATCTACTTGCTACCAACCTTTTACAGAAATATATTCATTTTTGTAAGAATATGGGACTTATCTTTGAAATATGCCAAAATATGGAAAACTATGGAAAATAAAAATTGCATTTTCTCATTCCAAATGTCATGATTCGTGAAGAAAACCACATACTGAGCAAAAACCATTGAAATTAAAAATATGTATTTACATATAAATCCGGTCCCTACTCATCATGATAGCTGAGAGTTTTAAAGCAATCAAATGGGCCAACACTAGTTTTCATTATAGAAGTTTGTCCAATACTACTCATAAATGAATGACAATTTTTTTAACATTTTACATACAAATCACTCAATGAAAATATATTTTTTTATTACTTATCCATACTAGTCACACCACTCTGCATCACGTGTAATTTGAGTAGGTTCTAAAACTGTTACACACACAATGTATAGTACTCATAAACATTACGGGACATTTTATTTTATTTGTAGAAATCTAAGTTTAGAAGTAAGCAACAAACATAAACTTGTATTTTATTGTATTTACGGATTTGTTAGCATTTCATCTTTACTGTTTAAACCATTTAATCATCTGAATTGTGAAATCAGACTTTTTAAATTTTAGCTTTGAAATAAATTATTGATGAACATAGATTTATGACTATTGTGAAGTAGTTTTGTCCATTTTTTGTATTTTAACCTTATTCTTAATTATAAGTGCCGAAATAGGCACCTACACAGCAGTGGCGAAGAGTCCATACATGCCGATTCCTACCGGCTTCCCTTTGAATTTTCGCATTCTATACGATAATTTAATATAGAAGAATAATGATGTATTTTTATTAATTATTAAGCATAACATAAAAAAACGAATGCGTTTTCTATTTAAATGCCTACATATTTTATAGGAAACAATGAATTCGGTTAAAAATTTAATTTGAATTTTACTTGTGCACCATCGATATATTAGTATATCGATGTGTGCATACAACTATTAGGCACACAAGTGCGCGCCGCGCGCACCGCATCGCGCCGTAATGCCGAAAAATTTAATAGGAATCGACACACGAAAATACCTTGCAAATACATAATGTATAACTATAGATGCGATCCGATAATACAACGCAACTGGTAAGCCGCTAGACTTTGGATTGTGAGAGAGATAGACATACAAAACAATGCGGGTGGGAGCGAGATAAATTAATCATGGATGTGCGAGTGATGAAAAGTAGTTTTGGTTCGCTCACGCACGCCTGCTATAGACATTATTGCTTTCATTCAACTTGCTCATTTCAATTCTTTAATAAAAGTTATAACCTAATACCTAATTAGTTAATATATTATATTATAATAAAACATTGAAATATGTTAGCTAATTGATTGGAGTTGTTTATTGTGTACAAATAGTTATATGTAGTGAGCAATTGTGTATAGTGTTGTGGTAGTGTGCAGTATATGGCTTTCCGTTCAGGTAAGAATTTAGCAAATTTGTTTTTGTGGTTCATAGAAAGTACAGGAGAAACGTAGGTAATTAATATTATGACTGGGTTATAGCCGTAGACTGCTGCCTGACGGATTATTTTTCTACTAAGAAATATTTTAAAAGTTTAATTTTGAAAATAAAAAGCATGTTATTCAGCTAGGCCGTTGTTGCCCAGATAAGTTATAATTTACTGGATTTTCCAGTAACTGGAGTGCATACATCACATCACGTTTGAACAAGCTAACGTTATATTTAACAATTTTGTGCTGTACGTCCGTACCCGTGGGGTTTCGGACCCGAAGACGGGTCGAAGACGGGCAGCAGCGTCTTTCTATTGGATTACCTACTACCGATACTGCGATCCTCAAGACACCTGCCAAGCGTGGGGATTATGACAACCCCTCCCTTTTAAAGGGGAGGCGTTTGTTTAGCAGTGGACGTGTTACGGTTGCAGATGATGATGATGTACGTACTGGGCTGGCCCTACTATAATATAATAATAATATCCTGGGACAATCCACACACGGTCATCTGATCCCAAACTAGGCAGAGCCTGTATGGAAACCAGACAACTGATACTAATACATATATACTTTTTTTTGTAAATACATACATACTTATATAGATAAACCACCCAGACACTTGGTGGGAATCGAACCCACGACCTGTTGGATAGCAGACAGGGTCACTAACCACTAGACCAACAGGCCCGCCAGTACTCCGGCTTACCTTTGATAAAAATTGACCCTTCGCCACTGCTACACAGTGTATGAGACTGCACCAATGCAGGCAGGTATTAAGTGCGAAATCTTTCAAATGCCCTAGGTGTTAGGGTCCACTTTGGAAAATAGTTAATTTGTCACATCTTTTACAATGTTCCTGCAATTTATTTAAATTAGAGATTATGGCAGTAACTCTAGTATCAGTAGTAGTAGTAGTATGTAGTAGTAGTTGTGCTGTATAGTACAGCAATTATAATTACTTTAACTCATTGCTGTAGATGTGAAAGTGCAAGTGCTTGCGTTAAGCCATTTGAAATAAACTATTTTTGACTTTGACTTTTGATGTCACAAAAGTGTCGTTCTGCACAAGCTGTGACGGCCCTGATTGTCTGGTGGTTTGACACCCTGGCTCCTATTCAAAAGGTCATGGATTAGATTCATACCAAGTGTCCGGGTGTTGTTTGTTTATATATAAATGTATTTACAAAAAGTATCAGTTGTCTGGTGTCCATAGTATAGGCTCTTCCTAGTTTGTGATAAGATGACTATGTGTGGATTGCCCTAGAATTTTATTACTATAAATTATCAAATCTAAGGTTTGCTACAGTCACCTTAGTACGCCGTCAAAAGCACAATTTGTTGGTGCTGTTAGTTAAGTAGATAGAAAGTGATTCATTTATTAAAACTACTTTATATACCTACATTAGAGAAAGCTTATCATAATTGCTTTGATAAAAATCCTGTTACAATGGTCATTTAGTATAAAACATTTATAAATATTTTATTGTTACATTTATTGTTAGCATATTTATGTCTTATATTGAAATTAAAAAACAAGTTTGGGTGAAATTGAGTTCATTCATGATTTTTGCTTACACTTGCCACTAAATAATGCCAATGGATTGACAGGTTTTTTTTTACTAATTACTTTTCTGCTTGCTATACATATATCTTACTGTAAATTTTGATTGAGCCAATTATTGTCATTTATCAAACATATTTATTAATTTGTAACTGCCTCTGAGAGTTTCCATTTCTTTGAATTGTATGCGAGGGACTGAGGAAAGCGACGGCATATTTATTATGACAATTCTAACACATAAACATAAGTCCTTGCATCAAATTCACACTCAACCATTTATGAAGCCATGCAGCGGTCTTTGTGTCAAAAATGAAAAACGATGTTTACTTTCCTTGACCTACATCACAATCTGACTCATACAAGTGTAGTTGGTGGTGCATTTTTATACCTACTCTGCCAAGAAAGAAGCTGATAATATGGTCTTATTCTCTTGTCTGTTGACATTAGTAACCAAGTTTATGGATGTTAGTTACTAACTTATCTATAGGGCCTTAATTATGCAACCGATGATTTCTTCTTTTATGTGATGAGAATATTTTTATCACGTCACATCTATGTAGGGACATGGTGTTATGAGCAGGTCAATTTAAGGATTCAGTACATTGTATAGTCAAACTAATTTATTCTAGATAGCTCAGTAGCCGGTTTTTAGCGTGTGGAGTTAGTATCAGTCACTCTAGCAATTCTGTGTAATTCGACGGGCCGGTTGGTCTAGTTACTAGACCAACATTAACTAAACTCTAGTTAGACACCTAGGGCGTGTGACACCGTGGGTACGATTCTCACCAAGTGTCTGGGCATTTATGTATATATTTACAAAAAAAAGTATATATAAGTATCAGTTCTCTGGTTTCCATAGTACAGGCTCCTCCTAGTTTGGGATCGGATGACTGTGTGTAGATTGTTCTAGAATATATTTTTTTTGTATAATATTTTAAAGCTATCAGCTGATGATGACGACTTGTATCATCTGAAATTATATTTCATGTATGCTTAGTTAAGCTAATAGAGGCGCGTCCACTTATTGATTTTGACTGATTGATTTAACTGTGAATTTGAATGCTAACTTCAATATAAATATTAAAATAAAATTATAACAAAAAAGTGTGCATTTTTTTATAATAAATGTGTGGAATTTGAATGCTAACTTCAATATAAATATTAAAATAAAATAAAATTATAACAAAAAAAATGTGCATTTTTAAAAATAAATTTGTGTAGCGATTCACCATTTTGGCCTGTTTTGAGACGATCCCTGGCTATGCAGTATCAATGTTATTATTATTTCCTGTGTGGACATGAAAGCATTTAAAAAAATATCATTATTGTTAGTGAATTGAAATAATTTATTTATTAGTAAGGAGTGGCTGATCACCAAAGAAGGATGGCAGTTTAGGGCACAATCCACTTCTCTTTTGAAGACCGAACTCATATATACAAGATTGTGATACAGCAGTAGGATTTCAAAAGCAAAAAATAGGCTAATATTTAAATAGAAAAGATCGAATTTACTTTTATTCTTCTTCTTCTTGATTATTATTATTATTCTTCTTTCTCGTGTGAGGATGGAGGTAGGCTGGTTTACTCCAGCCTTCTCTGCTCCACCAGGAAGTCTACCAGCTGCTTGATGTTGCCGAAGACCTCCCAGAGGATACCTAGCGTATCCTTTTATTCTAACAAGGTTTTTATCATATTGCATTTGTGACACAGGCTGTGCTCCTGTACCAGTGCCTGCAGAGCCTCGATGCGCACTCCATCGAAGGCCTATCAGACTTCGTCAACGAACTGAAGAACTCCATCGATGCTGAACCAGTTCGGAAAGGTGTCAAAGCACAAAAGGTACTGTCCCTGTCACATAGGACATAAGATTGCTTTCTATTTGAAATCTAGTATATCAGCTGTTGCTGCAGTGTTTCATCAGGGAAACATCTTCCGGCTGATGATGATAGTGTATTCCAGCTGCGGTTCTTTTCTATACGTGAACATCCTGGCTTATAGAATACTCAGTAATGACGGTAGTTGAGCAAGCTGTTCACTTGATGGTATATAGCAGCCGATAGAAATCCACTGCTGAACAAAAGCCTCCCCCTTAGAAGGGAGGGGTTATCATAATACCCGCGCTTGGCAGGCGGCTTGGGGATCGCAGTATAGGTGGAAGATAGCTTGGTGGTGTAGCTTGTAATTAGCAATATTATTACTCATTTAGTTACATAATGTTATGATTAGTCTGTATGCTTTCCTTAAAATAAATAATAATAAGATAAATCCAAAAGGTGGCATCATGGGTGGGATGCCTCCCACGGGAATAATGGTATATATGCATTACCATAAAAAGTTGTCTTATTGTATTACCGCTAATTAGTTCAGTAATTATTTCCAGTCTTACTGCTGCTTATCGAATAGGTGCAGAATACCTGTCACTGCCTGCGGCATAAGAAAGGCACCAGCCTTATAAATAAGCCTATCCTTGCTACCTACCTAAAAAGATACAAATACCTGTATTAATCGGTCGTAGTTTTAACAGACTTCAAAAAAGGAGGAAGTTCTATGTTGCACTGTATAATATATATGTTGGTTGTATATTGTTTTTATGTATTCTCCGTACTGTTGTAGCCACCGTGGCGCAATGGGAAACCGCTTGCTTTGTAAACCGGAGGTCGCGGGTTCGAATCCTGCGGGGAGCAACAAATTTGAGTAGTTGTTCCTTACTGGCTCGGACCATGCAGGCTGATCACCTGATTGTCTGTAAAGTAAGATGATCCATGCGTCGGATGGGCATGTAAAAAGTCGGTCCTGCGCCTAACCTCTCCCCGTCGTGTCGGTCTTCCGTCCCATCGGATTATGAGAGGTATTATATAAAGGAAGAGAGAGTGCACTTGTGTCTACGCAAGCGCTCTTGCACTATAATATCTCCTGCGTACATGGCTGATCTTGTGAAAGATTGGCCGCTGTGGTCGTTTCGGCCAGGAGGACATTATTATTATTATTATAATTTTATGTATACCAATTTCTCCGCAAACTGTTGACTAATTTCAAAAAATTAAAGTTTGTACTATCAATTTGGTCCCATTGTCACCAAGTCAGGATCTGATGATGGTATCCCAGGGAAATCAAATTTTATAGGCACTTATTTCATTGTGTATAAAATTATCACTAAAAAAAGGATAAAATAAAGTATAAAATAATTTAAATATTAATTATTTAGCACCAAGTTATTATTTGCATTATTGTATACTTTTTAGTTTTATTGAAGTCTGTTTAATTATTGAAATCAAACTATTTTTACGGATTATATCGCGCTTTAATTATTTCTTTATAATATTTTTTGATTTGTCCACAGTGGAGCACGGTAACAATCTGCCTGCCTCAGTCGACGCTCCGTCTAGTGACTACCGGCGTGGTGCAAGAGCTTAAGGGCCAGAATCGCCGGATACCCGCGCTCGCGATCGCCTCCGCGGTCGGCCAGCGGGCCAACGAGCTGGTGCCATGCTCGCGCGACGAGGAGTCACGCCCGCTCATGTACAGCGAGGCCGAGAGGAAGGAGACCTTCAAGAGGTGGCCTCACATGGACTACAAGTTAGTGTCGTGGTTATTAATTTGTTTGTGAGCTTTGAGATATCCTCAGTAATGAATACTTGATGACTATAGCAGCTAGGTAGGTTTTTCTGTCGGTTTTGCTTTGCATTGAAGATATTGATGTATCCAAAAATATACTTCTCTGGCTACCCTTTTTCGGAATATGTCGTGAAGTCCAAAAATGACAAGCTGAATGCGATTCACTATTATATCAATTCATCAATATAACGTTGTCACGGAACTCGAACGGCTATATCTTTTAAATTACTGAACCGATTTTGATGAAGCTTGTACTCGTCCCTAAGTTGAAAGATACTGAAACAATTGAAAAAAAAAAACCGCAATCGGATTTAAAGTTTCTGAGAAATCGGGTGACAAACCTGCATATATACATACATACACGCATGAGAATTGGTACATTTGTTTAGAATCCCAAATAAAGTAACATATGTGAATTTTATGCATTTTACTACATACATACGCGTCGAATAGAGAACCTTCTTTTTGAAGCCGGTTAGTAAAAACTTATGTTTTTTTTTTACTTTTGTAGTTGTTTACTTTTTACTTTTGTACAAGACAAGTAAGGCTTTCGATCGGTGGTAATCGATAAACTGAAACAATTGGGTGTCGGTTTTTCGTCACCCTTAATTGGACTGTCTGAGAAAGAGCTCCCACACATAACTGCGAATTCGCATCGCATCCCAAATATCTGCCAGAAACAAATGAATTTTCGATACAAGTTCCTGCGATGCGGCGCCGCATCGCATCGCAGTTATATGTGGGAGCCCTAAACGAGAGAGTGCAGATGTGTGCTATACCAGAACCAAAATAAGAACATTCAAAAATTCAAATTGTCAATGTCGAGCCAACGTAAATCTAGTTAGTCAACTGTTGCTGAATGCGACTGTAGGAAAGTTTCGCCCTTGTCCTAGTGGTTAGTTATGTGCTATAACATAAGCCGCTGTAGCCGTATCGGACAAGACGACATTATATTTAGTACGTATGATCTTCTGTACGGTACAAACTGGTAACAGCGTCGTCCATCGCAGGTGGGCGTTGCCAGCTCGCATGGCGCAGGCGGGGTTCTACCACCAGCCCTCTCCCAACGGGGACGACCGCGCCATGTGCTTCACATGCCTCGTCTGCCTCGTGTGCTGGGAGAAGTCGGACGAGCCCTGGGTGGAGCACGAGCGGCATTCCCCCAACTGTCCCTTCGTACGCGGCGAATACACGCACAATGTGCCCATCTCCGTGAGTACATCTGCTTACCCCTGTCTGTTTAATTATATCTAGGGTCTGCAAATAACTAGAAGTAATATAACAGTTGGTATCCACCAAGCCGCACTTGACCTGCTATGAACAATGATATTAAATAATTTTCCCAGCGTGGACTACCTTATTATCACACTACGATGATCGTCCGTGCTGCTTAACTCACGGACGCATTACGAAGCCCGTACTTTGCGGATAAAATTAGAACTACACAAACTACTAATTACAGTCGATTTTTTAACACTTTATTACTTATTGAAATCAAACTACTTTTACGGGTTTTATCACAAAAGTAGTTTGATTTCAATGTATGATATTCGCGTAATTAAAAAACAACATTACTTTATTACTTATTTATTTTACTAGGTCGAAGTGCGTTCCGGCGCCATTCCATATCTCAAATAAATAAATAAATAAAATCTGGTTAAGTTTGCGGACAGGAAAGTGTCTTCACTATTATTGCTCTTTGCTTTAGCAACTGTTCATCCAATATTATAATTTCGTAGGTGACAAACGCAACCGCGTGCGCAGTCCCTTCCCCGAACGTGACGATAGTGTCAAAAGGCAACACAGGTGATCTGATCGCCACCGGCACCGCTGAGGGCAAGGTCAACGTCTGGAAGTTCGACTGTGGCTTGAAACTTGTCAAGTTTATTCACCTATCGCCGTATGACTCCATCTTCAGCGGGATATTGGCAACGGACAGCAACAAAGTATGGTCCGCCAGCCTGGAGAAGGATACCTGTAAGTTTAATTTGTGGTTTTGATATGTATTTTTGTGTTAATGTTAGTTTAGGTAAATCACAATGGTTTTTTGAAGCATGATTCATATATCTCAAGGAAAATGTCAGCAGAAGGTATAGATCTTTAATGTATGCCAGTACTTGACCATAATCCTACCTGATAGAGAGCGGCGATTCTTTCATGTATGGTAAACCGCTCTAGCTATTATTTAGAGGAATCACAGCGGTTTCAGCAAGAGGAAAGGGGAGTCCCTTAGCTTCGACTCTTTCATAGAGTGATTTTACTTTTTGCAGGTATAGAATGACACTAGAAGCTCGCATTTACTGTTGTATTCCGTAACCCTTAAAGTTTGCCCACATAACCGGACCATACTATGAACGTGCTATGAATGTATCAGGCAAAAAGTAGTAATTGTATAAAACTGAAACAACGCGCAGTAGAGCATCGCGTATCCGGTCGTGACTTGCACGTTTCTGTCAAAAGGTGAAGTCTGCATGGCCGGTGAGGTTGCCGTTCCGCTACGCTCCGCCATAGTATAAATAATACAGTCTATATTGTCTGTCTGTGTGTGGTGTGTAATATAAGTAACAGTGTAGATACGTTCATAACGCAGTCTCGGCCCAGTCTATTGGGCATACTCCATTATACTTAAATCATATTTTTATCTGTATCGTAGCATCGTATGGCGTGGAACTGACGGCGATGGCTTTCGTCGGTATGACGTCACAACAA
This sequence comes from Furcula furcula, assembly GCA_911728495.1. Lineage (NCBI taxonomy): Eukaryota > Metazoa > Arthropoda > Insecta > Lepidoptera > Notodontidae > Furcula > Furcula furcula. The sequence continues at coordinate 18,564,027 of OU452262.1, read as the reverse complement.
GAGGCCTACCCTCAATCTCAAAACACCGAAAACACAGAGAAAGAAACTAACACCAACAAAACGAAACCATCGCTCATATGCGCTGTCATTATCACGAGAACCAACTGTGTACAATCTGACCAACCAATAAAGGAGGACTCCAGCAAAGCGCTCTTCGACTCTGGCGCCGACAAGGAAAGCGTTCAAGCTATGAACGACCAAAACGAAGCGAAGAGGAATCTGACAACAAACAAAATGCTATTTTTACTGACATACGATATACACAGTTCATTAGCCGGCTCCATAACAACAGTTGTTCATACCTCAGACAGCAGTGGCAACTCCAAACCGGGCGGCAGCAAGAAAGTATCCGTAGCTAGGCCGAACTACTCCAACATATATGACGAGATCTACTTCCCGTACTCTGACGACGAAACAGAGCTTCCGCAATGCACAAATAGCTTATTAGACGAACAGATCAGCAACGTTATTAATCTCAACGCGTCTTCGAGTAAAGAAGATTGCAAGATATGGGCGCCCAAGAAGATAATATCGACGAAACATTTCAAGGTGATGCCTGCGCCGCCGCCGACCGCTTTGTTGCCTGAACTGCAAGAGGGGCAGGTGACTATGCTGGACTTCGTCGGCAAGATATCCCAGCTGAAGAGCTGGAAGAGCGGAACTTTGGAGTCAGTTGGCACCAAGTTGGCTGACCAGACCGACGCGGTGCTCCAACAGGCTGACCCAATCACGCACTATCTCAATATGAACGGACCGTTAGAGATATCAGACTTGAAGTGGTATGAAGGTGGAGACGGCACCGAGAAGGTTAAAATCACGACGTTCGGTGGCAGTAAAATGGGTACACAAACTGCCGTCTATAACAGTAATAATGACGGTTTTGACAGCGACCCACCTCAGGAAGAAGTGGTCTCGCAAGGCATAGCTATCCAATGCTTGAGTCTTCCATCAAAATTGAACTTGAAAGATGACGCCAAAGTAACGCATTTACTGCCAACTGAGGACAAGGAACATTTGCTCGTTGTCATATCGAGCATTGAACCTGATAAGGTAAAAGTCGAGGAAGAGATTGACAATGACGGAGACACTAAAATGGATGTCGATGACGTTACAGAGCCGATTGACAAAGCCAAGTCTGATACGAAATCATATTTCATTCTTTATAAAATCAACAACAAAACATCGATTTATACTTTAGAAGATAATCCGGTTTCTATGAAGGAGCTTCCTTTCAATGAGAGCCCGGTGGACTTGTGTTTGTTGCCAGTCGATAAACACGATCAGTACTCGTTTGCCGCGGTCGGTGTTGATGGCAGTTTGAGACTGTACTCCCTACCTGACTTCAAGACTCTCTCGGAGAAACGAGTTCCCAGAGGACAGTTCACATCTGTGGTGTTTTGCGCTTCAGTAGAACGTCTCAGCGTTTCAACTAAACACGGAATGATATATTTTTACGCCTTGAACAACGGTGAGAAAGATACCACCGGCGATGTCGACGAAGACGAGTTCGCGAACATCGACTTCGATATGCTGCAAAGGGCGCCACGGGACGAAGTGTGCGGGCCCACAGCGGCGCCTGTTATCATCGCAAACAAGACAGAACTTGACCGAACGGACTTAGAAACATTGATAACACTCACTGGGTACTACGGCACGAATACTACCGTACCGTACAGCGCAGTCGTGCCCGGGTTTTGGTGTGAGCTATCACCCGCCCAACGTTCGAGATCCGATCACCAGAACAATCGGACTTGGAGACTACAGAATACGTCCTCGACTTGGGATGAACACGTCCTAGAACTGACGTTACCTTACAGTGTTTCACTAGCTCACATAGAGTTCGGTTTCACATTACATACAGCTTGCTCGGCCAATTTGCCGATCATATTGGTCACGCTGTTGAAACAAAACTTGCACGGTATTGGGTATAAGAAGGACGCCTCCTTCGGTCACAGATCAGACTCGCCGGTGCAATTCCCGGTGATTGACGCCGATATGTCCAACCTGGAGAATCCGGTGAACAGCGAAGAGTATTTACAATCTCATAATGCTGAAATATTAGCGGGACCATTGCTGCTGTCTTCCGGCCTTGATATGACCCAACAGTCGGGAACGTTAATATTGACGAGCCCTCGCTTGTACCGAGCCAGGGGCAGAACATTTTTAATTCATATCAAGACATTATTTGATCCAGCCAAAGACATGAGTAAAGTACCAAGCAAGACTGCAGAGAATGGTTCCAAGAAATCCGGATTTATTGGGTGTGATTGGTTGCATCAAATTTCATTGACGGTTCGCTCCAGTCCGCATACTGAAGTGCCTATGGAGAGGCAGCAACGGATAGCTATGCTGGAGTCTAATAGCTTTTTGAACACGTTGTGCGAAATAGCTTCGGGGGACACCGAGGCTGAAAAGAGGAATCTCGCGTTAGACTTATTGATCTGGGTGGTGTCGATAAGGCTTCAACGAATGCGTCTGGCTAAGACCGACAAGGGTAAAGACAAGACAGTGGAAACCCAACAGTTAGAGTGTGTGAAGATAATAGAGAAGCATGTGGATGCTTTGATAAAGAATTGTATTCTCTGCGCAAACAGAAGCATCGCCAAGAAATGCGTGAAGATTATATTGATTACGAGCGAGTGAGTATTATTTTTTATTATTCAGTTAGGCATACAACTCGATCAATATAGATTGCTTATGTCATAAATACCTAGTACATAAATAAATAAAATTAAAAGTATAATTTTTTTTTGCTTGTCGTGTGTACGTACTGTCTTATATGTTCATACCGGGAGTCCCAGTAAAGTTAACAAGACCAAAGACCAACAGGTCCGTAAAATGTCTCGTAATGTGTTCGTCGTAACGTACGCGTACCTCCATACATTTTTACAGAGCGGACTCCGAATAGGTCATTCGATCCCCACCTCCTTTCTCGGTATTATTTGTCTATGTATTTACCATAGTACAGGTTCGCCCGTGGGGTGTACAGGTAAGAATAGCACCCTCCCATCTCCCGTTGGGTGTCCGTAAGAGGCGACTAAGGGAAAACAAGAAGACGTCAAGGTCAGCAGCGTCAGTATTGGATCACCTATCATAGGTGCCAAGCGATCTCTTCTTTCTTAGGGGGAGGCCTTTGTTTACCAGTAGATATCTTTATATATGTTCGTGTGGGGGTGTGTGCACAGGGGCGAGAAGCAGCTGCCGAAGCCGTGGAAGTGCACGTTCTCGCAGACGTTGTCGTCCAGCGTGTGCGCGTGCGTGCCGTACGTGGGCGCGTGCTCGTCGGCGGGCGCGCTGCGCTGGCTGGCGGCGCTGGCGCAGGCCGCGGCGCGGGGCTCGGCGCCGGCGCTCGTGCCGCGCTGCCTGGCGCTGCTGCGGGACGCCGCCGTGTGTCTGCGGGCAAGGACCGACCTGCATCACAGTCTGCTCAGAGCGAGGTCGGTGCACTCTGCAGCTAGGGTTCGATGTGGGCGTGGCTCCTGTAGGTTGGCGGCGCCGGCGCTCGTGCCGCGCTGCCTGGCGCTGCTGCGGGACGCCGCCGTGTGTCTGCGGGCAAGGACCGACCTGCATCACAGTCTGCTCAGAGCGAGGTCGGTGCACTCTGCAGCTAGGGTTCGATGTGGGCGTGGCTCCTGTAGGTTGGCGGCGCCGGCGCTCGTGCCGCGCTGCCTGGCGCTGCTGCGGGACGCCGCCGTGTGTCTGCGGGCAAGGACCGACCTGCATCACAGTCTGCTCAGAGCGAGGTCGGTGCACTCTGCAGCTAGGGTTCGATGTGGGCGTGGCTCCTGTAGGTTGGCGGCGCCGGCGCTCGTGCCGCGCTGCCTGGCGCTGCTGCGGGACGCCGCCGTGTGTCTGCGGGCAAGGACCGACCTGCATCACAGTCTGCTCAGAGCGAGGTCGGTGCACTCTGCAGCTAGGGTTCGATGTGGGCGTGGCTCCTGTAGGTTGGCGGCGCCGGCGCTCGTGCCGCGCTGCCTGGCGCTGCTGCGGGACGCCGCCGTGTGTCTGCGGGCAAGGACCGACCTGCATCACAGTCTGCTCAGAGCGAGGTCGGTGCACTCTGCAGCTAGGGTTCGATGTGGGCGTGGCTCCTGTAGGTTGGCGGCGCCGGCGCTCGTGCCGCGCTGCCTGGCGCTGCTGCGGGACGCCGCCGTGTGTCTGCGGGCAAGGACCGACCTGCATCACAGTCTGCTCAGAGCGAGGTCGGTGCACTCTGCAGCTAGGGTTCGATGTGGGCGTGGCTCCTGTAGGTTGGCGGCGCCGGCGCTCGTGCCGCGCTGCCTGGCGCTGCTGCGGGACGCCGCCGTGTGTCTGCGGGCAAGGACCGACCTGCATCACAGTCTGCTCAGAGCGAGGTCGGTGCACTCTGCAGCTAGGGTTCGATGTGGGCGTGGCTCCTGTAGGTTGGCGGCGCCGGCGCTCGTGCCGCGCTGCCTGGCGCTGCTGCGGGACGCCGCCGTGTGTCTGCGGGCAAGGACCGACCTGCATCACAGTCTGCTCAGAGCGAGGTCGGTGCACTCTGCAGCTAGGGTTCGATGTGGGCGTGGCTCCTGTAGGTTGGCGGCGCCGGCGCTCGTGCCGCGCTGCCTGGCGCTGCTGCGGGACGCCGCCGTGTGTCTGCGGGCAAGGACCGACCTGCATCACAGTCTGCTCAGAGCGAGGTCGGTGCACTCTGCAGCTAGGGTTCGATGTGGGCGTGGCTCCTGTAGGTTGGCGGCGCCGGCGCTCGTGCCGCGCTGCCTGGCGCTGCTGCGGGACGCCGCCGTGTGTCTGCGGGCAAGGACCGACCTGCATCACAGTCTGCTCAGAGCGAGGTCGGTGCACTCTGCAGCTAGGGTTCGATGTGGGCGTGGCTCCTGTAGGTTGGCGGCGCCGGCGCTCGTGCCGCGCTGCCTGGCGCTGCTGCGGGACGCCGCCGTGTGTCTGCGGGCAAGGACCGACCTGCATCACAGTCTGCTCAGAGCGAGGTCGGTGCACTCTGCAGCTAGGGTTCGATGTGGGCGTGGCTCCTGTAGGTTGGCGGCGCCGGCGCTCGTGCCGCGCTGCCTGGCGCTGCTGCGGGACGCCGCCGTGTGTCTGCGGGCAAGGACCGACCTGCATCACAGTCTGCTCAGAGCGAGGTCGGTGCACTCTGCAGCTAGGGTTCGATGTGGGCGTGGCTCCTGTAGGTTGGCGGCGCCGGCGCTCGTGCCGCGCTGCCTGGCGCTGCTGCGGGACGCCGCCGTGTGTCTGCGGGCAAGGACCGACCTGCATCACAGTCTGCTCAGAGCGAGGTCGGTGCACTCTGCAGCTAGGGTTCGATGTGGGCGTGGCTCCTGTAGGTTGGCGGCGCCGGCGCTCGTGCCGCGCTGCCTGGCGCTGCTGCGGGACGCCGCCGTGTGTCTGCGGGCAAGGACCGACCTGCATCACAGTCTGCTCAGAGCGAGGTCGGTGCACTCTGCAGCTAGGGTTCGATGTGGGCGTGGCTCCTGTAGGTTGGCGGCGCCGGCGCTCGTGCCGCGCTGCCTGGCGCTGCTGCGGGACGCCGCCGTGTGTCTGCGGGCAAGGACCGACCTGCATCACAGTCTGCTCAGAGCGAGGTCGGTGCACTCTGCAGCTAGGGTTCGATGTGGGCGTGGCTCCTGTAGGTTGGCGGCGCCGGCGCTCGTGCCGCGCTGCCTGGCGCTGCTGCGGGACGCCGCCGTGTGTCTGCGGGCAAGGACCGACCTGCATCACAGTCTGCTCAGAGCGAGGTCGGTGCACTCTGCAGCTAGGGTTCGATGTGGGCGTGGCTCCTGTAGGTTGGCGGCGCCGGCGCTCGTGCCGCGCTGCCTGGCGCTGCTGCGGGACGCCGCCGTGTGTCTGCGGGCAAGGACCGACCTGCATCACAGTCTGCTCAGAGCGAGGTCGGTGCACTCTGCAGCTAGGGTTCGATGTGGGCGTGGCTCCTGTAGGTTGGCGGCGCCGGCGCTCGTGCCGCGCTGCCTGGCGCTGCTGCGGGACGCCGCCGTGTGTCTGCGGGCAAGGACCGACCTGCATCACAGTCTGCTCAGAGCGAGGTCGGTGCACTCTGCAGCTAGGGTTCGATGTGGGCGTGGCTCCTGTAGGTTGGCGGCGCCGGCGCTCGTGCCGCGCTGCCTGGCGCTGCTGCGGGACGCCGCCGTGTGTCTGCGGGCAAGGACCGACCTGCATCACAGTCTGCTCAGAGCGAGGTCGGTGCACTCTGATCACTACTGATACTAGATCGCATTGTTCCAATAACCCTTGACATTTTGAGTGAAGCTTCACTTCTTTATTTTCCTCTCCATTCAATGGTTGCCTGAAAGAGATCACTTAGCGATGAGGTCGCCCATTGTTGCATGTCTTTATTAATTTTTATCTTTTCTTTTAGTATCTGTTTTCGCAATAAAGAATTCTCTGTCTATCTATCTAAGCTAGTGACGCCTCATAATATTTTAAACACTGGAGTTTAACACCCGACAGCCAATTTTGTTTCCGATTACTTAATTAGTAATCTAGTATGTCAGAGTAAAGACTCTGACCATAAAAATAACGTGATGTCAGCAATGCCGACGTTACTGACACAAAAGTTACTCATACGGTGTCTGATCGATAATGATAAAAATATGGAGACTTCCTCCAATTGTCTCCACCGGCTCCTAGAACCACACCAACGCCAAACCTTTAACCAGCAGTGGGATCACCATCCCATGTAAGATTGATTGTCGTGGGGCTTATGGCACAGTTGCACAGAAAGAAGGCAAAAATATCTGTGAGTTATCTGTACTCTAAGCTATTTGCTAGTGTGCCACCACAAATATCGTTAAATTAACTAACATTACAGACATATCCATTTACATTTCAAAACATCACGTTAGTACCATGTCAGTACAAAATATTTATTAAATTAAGATTATTTAGGGAAATTCTAGCGTAGGCAAAGTCTTTTTGTGTGTATGGACCCTCTGAATAATCTTATTACAGTTTTAAATGCAAATTAATATGTCTATAGAATCTGCTAACTTATGAGTATTTAAAATGGGATACTAATATATATATATATATTTTAAATAATAATCAATTCAATTCAATTTATTCTTCAAAAATCACATTTGGTATAGTAAGCTATTACACTTGGGCGAAAGTAAAAATGACAATAATTTCAACCTTAAAGTTTATAACAGTGATTTCCACACTAGGTTTAAAACCTGTTTCGTGGAAGGTTATAATAAGTTAAACAAGCCGAGTACGTTTCTTTGCCTGCTTCTAAGGGGGAGGAGTTTGTTCAGCTTCTGATGATGATGATGACAAACCTACCTCCTAGCATATTATTTGATAGGTCCAGTCTAAGTGTAACATTGTTACTAGGTTTGGTCTGTACGGTCTTCCGTTGGAGCGCACGATCTTCGCGGTGGAAGTTCCTGAGTTGGGCCGCGGCACGTCCACGCCCGTGACGTACGCTAGCGTGCTAGCGGGAGACACCAGCTCCCCGCCCGCTGTGAAGCCGGACTACCAGCTCAAGGACTTGCTCAACCTGCCGCTTGACATGGGTAAGTACGCATAAACAACTCAAACTTTTCCTGTACACGGCTATAACCCCAATGTCGGAATATCAGCGTTGACACCAATTTTAGATGCAGCACGTCAAGCTGAGACTTGGGTCCATTTCGTCTTGACACAGCTGTGTACATCTGTGTGTCTGTAGTTTTTATTTCATAATGTTAATTGATGTAAATAACATCAATTAATTTTTTCTGTGTACTATTTTGTTCTTTATTTTGTGTTTGTGTCAAAATAAATGAATTCTCTTTTTTTTAATTTCAATTTGCTCGCGTAGCGCTGACCGTATGTCACGACATGCCGCCCTTAATGATATTCGCAGGGGGCTTGTCACTGTCGGTGTCCTTGCCGTACTGGAACCAGTCGGTATTACACGAGATAATGGCAAGTGGCCTGATGGTGTTACTTTAGTACCATGGCAACATGGAAAGCCGTTGGCGTGGGATGCGACATGTGTCAACACACTTGCTGCGTCCCACACCCCGGCAAATTGCAGGGCGGCTTGAGGGGCTGCGGCGACCGCTAGTGATGCAAAGCGGCGCAAGTATGCAGTTCTAGGTTTGAACTATATATATGCGCCCTTTGCGGTGGAGACCATGGGGCCTTGGTCTCATGAGGCGCACGGTTTGGTGAAAGAACTTCATCCAAACTTATCGAAGTCTCAGGGGACCGCCGGGCTGGTAGCTTTTTCTGCCAACGTATAAGCTTGGCTATACAAAGGGGTAATGCCGCCAGTCTTTTAGGTACCCTTCCCCCCAGTGCGGCATCACCTTTGAGGAAGTTTTTTACCTAGTTTAAGTGTACATGTTTGTAAATAAACTGTAAATATTTAGTTTCAATAAATGTACTTCATTTCAATTTTAGATGATTTTTTTTTAATGTTCTTGGAAATGGGAGTTAAATAAACAACAACAAACTAACAAACAGACTCAGCAACATCAGTAGAGTCCAGACATTCTTGAAAAAGTTTAATCACACCCACGGTTCAGCTAATTATTTCGTAAATGACTTCGGGTGAGACCATAACGGCACAGCCTGAAGATTTACATCCCCTTGGTTTAGGTGGTAAGCCATTTCGGAAACACTATTTCACAAATAATACCTAAGGATAGGGATTCTCAACCATGTAGATTTTATTAAGTGGTGATTGTTAAAATATACGCGCATTAACGGAAGGGAGGCCTTTGCCCAGCAGTGGAACAGTGTAGTGTTACAGACTTCCGGTCCCTGCTCAACTTTGTGCACCTAGATAATTATATATTGATTATATTTGTGATTTAATTTGTTCTATAGCATGACATTATTTTGATTTGTGTTTAAATACTTGTTTGTAACTACCTACTAAATGAAATATAATTATGTCGCCGTCCGCTTGACAGCTTCCGGCGTAACAAAATACTGATTTACATTAGTTGCGGTTTATATGTATTATTGATTGATAATTCTCCTAATTAAATCTCCAATCTAAATAGTATTAATTAATGTTAAATATGTAATAGTTTTGTATATGTATGACTTGATTAGCTTATCTGTTTGTCTATATAAACCGATGTGTCACAACGTTCGGAATATACTTTCTGTAACCGTCGTTGAGAACAGTTGTAAGGGGAAACTCTGCCCAATTGTTTATAAAATATAATTGACCGTAAAATGCTTATGTGTTGATTATTGCGACTATCCTGATTATCCGACTTTGAACACTAGGCTGATAAGATAAGATTATAAAAGAGCTGCATAGATTAATTAAACACATGTTAAAAGTACAATGTTTACTAGGTGGTGTGTTGTTGTTGGTCGTGTATGTTGTGTTATGTAAAGTGTAAAGTTAGATTTAAATGTCGCTAAATAAATGTTTTTCTTTCTTTCCTTGTGCAAAGAACCGTCTAGGCAGGTGCCACCGCAGTGTCAGATATTCTGTCGCCAAGCAGCAGTGTGTAAACATTGCTGTGTTCCGGTGTGAAGGGCACTGTAGTTGGTGTAATTATCGGACACAAAAGACTTCATAATGTCTTAATATCTAATGTTTTAACGGTCGGCAACGCGCTAGAGATTCTTCTGGTGTTGCTAGTGCCTATGGGCTGCGGTGACTGTTTACCATCGTGCGGGCCGCATGCTAGCTTGCCACATTGGTAGTACAAAAAAAACGAAGGTTTCTCCGCTATGGAATCTCGCAATCATATAATCTACCTATACAAAGCATCTACCATCTAGAAGACATTCTTTAATTTATTCCTAGACCCGAAGAACACATCCACGTCGACTGCATGGTGGGCTCAGAACAACGGCGTGGGAGTATTCGGAGCGGGACTGAGCGAGTCGATGCCTTTGCATGTGACTTGCCACGTCGCATCGGACGGAACCAAGCTGGAGTCCACGGGAACCAGACACCACACCCCTGTTGTCAGCTCCTTGCCTGGCTCTGGACCCGGGGATCCTAGCCAGGTTTGTATACAAATTGCTAGAATTAAGTAATTTCTCCAACCATGTTCTTTGAATCTGGTAATTCTATACCGAATTTCATGTTTTCTGGATAGGTTGGGCAGTGTGTTTCAGTTAGTGTTAGGCATTGTGGCCTGGTAAATGGTAATAGGCTTGCCTCCTTTTATACATATGCATAGGGAACAGTAAAGATGGCGCTACGTGTGTTTAGTAAGTAATACATGTCTGCAGATACCTTCGGAAAGGTGTGATTGTTATTTTATTAGTTCTAACTTATAAAGATACATTACATGTTCTGTATGAACTAAAATAGTGTCAGTGAAATTGGTAATATTTTCCAAACAGCTGTGGTCTGTGGTGAAGGAAGGCCACTTAAAGCAGTCGTCGCAAGACCCGGACTCGCTAGAGGATGTTGAGAGCTCCCTAATGGAGTGCGATCCTCAAGAAAAACTGGAGTTCAATGAAGAAAAAATGTTTAAGGTATACCGCCACTTACGATGTTAAACGTTACGTTTAATTTAAAAAATATTGGTATGGTTATAGCACCCAAATGTGGGAGTACAAAACAGCAGCAGTATCTCTGCTTTCGCGATATTGTACTTAAAAAAGGTACCTAATTCAGCTCAGAATTGTATGTGGTAAATATAAATGTTTAAAATATCCAACAATTGGTCTCCTCGGTATAGACACGAAAGAAAGCAAATGGACGCTTGCAAATTGGTTCGTTAAAGGCTTCTGCGACGCACTTTCGTTGCGTTACACCTAGACTATGACACCATGTGAAACGTAACTCTCGTTCGTTTTCGCTCGACTATCCACAATACAATATTCAGTTGCGTTTAATGGCCTTCTTTTGGTTGATTTTTGACATTAACACCAATAAGGATCTCTTGTCGCACGGTCGACGCAACCGCCCAAAAAACAATGCCCATATTAGTATGGAGCTGAAAGTCAGAAATGCCGTGCAATGCCCAAATTGCAGCTCTATGTCATATGATAAACTTTTTAACAGTATTTATATGATAACTAGATTTAATGTCATATTAAGCACCGGTTCAAAAGATATTGGACATTAAACATGATAACTTCCTACTGGGTTTTTATACATTTTATCGTTTACAGACGGCATTGCTATTCGTTTTTCACTAGGAACTTCATGATCATCACATAAGCTAAGCCAGATCAGTGTTCTTTTATATACTTATCTGTATGTTATCAGATGTAAAGCAGTATATTATAATGTCATATAAAGCACCGGTTCAAAAGCTATTGGACATTAAACATGATAACCTCCTACTAGTTTTTTATACATTTTATCGTTTACAGACAACATTGCTATTATTTTTTCACTAGCAACTTCATGATCATCATCACATAAGTTAAGCCAGATCAGTATTATTTTATATACTTATCTGTATGTTATCAGATAAACATGTCAGTTATTTGGAATTATCTAGTCTGTCTCCATTGTATAGTGTCAATATGTATGTGAAAACAATTTGGTTAGATACACTGGTACTGCAATGTCAACAGAACGTCTTATTTTATTTTTATTTTTTTGTCCAGTGCTTCATATGATTTAAAATTAACAACATAATTCTAGTTTTTATTTATGAGAGCAATCTTGTAATATACTTTATCTAGGCATTTCTGGGGCACAGATGGGCATGGTCCTTTCAGATACAAAATTATAACACTTCTACCAATGTCTACTTTCCGCCGACTACATTTATATGCCATCGCAACCACCGTGATCATTGTGAAGAACGTGTTTTTGAGATACTATGTAATTATTTTGAATGTAGGAGCAAGAAATGTGCGGCATCCCGTGGGCCTCGTTGGTGACCCGACCGCCGCAACACACGCTGGTAGTGGAGAGGATGCACTCTGGCGCTCGGCGATATATCGTGCTCGACTTTGGACACCCCGTCCGACTAACCGATATCGTGAGTAAATCTCGTCCCTTCTTGTCTGTTGACCTCCCTATCCCTTGCGGTCCGTTTTCTGATAGAACACTGAGTCTGTCGCGTCTGCAACTTAAAGATGCTTAAAGGGCTTAGATAGACTTAAGGAGGGTTAGGAGGATTTACTTGCATCATTTGCTAACCGCTCTATCTGTATTCGCGCGTTTGTGTGGTCTAGGGTTCACATGACTGAACGAAAACATATGTAATTTCCCTTCTAGCGTGCATTATTGGAGAAAGGCATCTTGGCTAAGGCCTCTGGTCATATTGATATAATGGCATGTTTTAAGATTGTCTTACGAGACTTTATAATACGTACGATGTAGGTGGTCAATTCAAATTATAATCTAGGCACTAGTACTGCTCAATAAACACAATTTTACTACCTCAAAATTAAAGTTGTTTATCTCAATCGACGAAGTTTTTTTTTCGGTTGCCTGTTTCAAGTCCTTACAGGATCAATATTTCTTTACAACACCAGATTATACCGTCGTGTTCTGACCTGGTGACCCTCTGCATCGATATCTGGTTGACGGGCGAGGAGACGGACTGCGTGAAGCTCGCGTTCGCCACAGACATCGCGACCAAACACCTGGTGCTCACAGACATACAACCGCCACCATTGTGCCGGTATATAAAGGTCAGTACTGCTACTCATAAAAGTAACGAAGAGTATTCTCGCTCATATTTCACCTTGAACCAGGATATTGTTTATACATTTGGTTAGTTGGAGTATAAACAATTTCAAAGATATGATCGACTCTGGGCTTCGCTCACGAGGACTCTAATCATTGGCTAATCCCGAAAGCACAGCCCTAGACGATCATTGCATTAAAGGTGCATAGAATCTTTCTATCGCGAGGGTATCTTACATTCGATGGGCAGATTGCGTGCGCCCAGTATACAATTTAAAAGCTTACACTCCCGATTTATGCCAACGGGTGACATCGAAATCCAGCGGCTTCGATGTCTTGGTCTCATTTGGGTATAGGCTTCCTAAGATTATGTATTATGTCCAGATTACGACAATAGGCCGTTACGGCATGTCGGCAATGAAATGCAAGATCCCGCTCGGCTGGTTCTACGGTGAAATCGCCGAGATCGCCAACGTGCAAGCCTCCATCAACGCGCTGAACGCCTTGCACCAGGACTTGACGTGTCGGTTCAGGTGAGCGTAAAGACTTAGGTCTGGCTTGTACCCGTCGGTTTATTATCAAGTGTAATTTCAATAAGATAGTGTGGATTTTTAAGTTATGACGTTTACGGTATTCTAAATAGGTCACAGGAAGCTACTATGAAGTTCGAATTGATTGAATTGTTCGAAAGTTCCTGCCTGCGGCTAGTTCAATTTGAGTCACATCTTTTGGAATGTTTATTAGCATCATTACACTTTATTACAGCCATCGGCAGGTAACTTGGCAAGATTCGTTAGATGCGCAGAAGTCATTTTATAGGTCTCTGGTTATCAAGCGGGGCGCGGGGAACAAGGTAACATCGTTCCGGGCGCGCTATTGGTTAACCGGTCGAGCCTCGCTCCCCGCAACTCGCCTAACGTTCCGTTCGCTCCCGAGTAAACTTGCGTGCACTAAAATGGTTCAGTTTGTTTTTGTTAAGTATGTGTTACAAGTTTTTGAAAATGTCATTTTATCACTTTAAGTAGATTCCGACTTTTCACTCTGCAACCCGCCGGCCGTCAAGCATTAAATCAGTAATTATTTTATCACAATATTTTATTTTAAAATACATTTCTTAAGTTTAACTATAAAAATTTCATTTATTACGCCTCATTATATTTCAATCTTTCCTCTGTTTTTCTTCTTATTATAATATTACTAAAAATATTGCAATAAAATTGCAATATATTATATTGACCATGTTTTGTTGCAACTAAGTGCACACGCAAAACCTTGCAAACTTACGTGCCGGGCTATAATCATAGCGGTGAAGGTTTATTTAAGACTGTATCTTATTGTTCTCGTAAACGATATTAGCTGTATAAGCAATATTGGCTTAAGAAGAAATCATGTATTGGCAATGATTTAATCATCAATCATGTCTGTCTTTCTCTGTCCTGAAGCATTTTGTTTAGAGTGACTAATTCCAATGGAATCAAAATTTGTGGCATAAATAACCCAAATAATATCTAAATCACCCTAAGGTAGACTGGTAAAAAATGCCTCAGGCATTAAGTCCGCCTATGTACAAGCAATGCGTGAAGTATTAAATAAATGTCCTAGCATAAATAGCACAAATCAACCTTCTTACATTTGTTTGTTTCTTAATACAGACTAGCGACCGGCAAACTAATGGACTTACTGAACCCATATCTGGAATTGTACAACGGCAACGCGGCCCACATGATGTCATACCTCAACCTGCCCACTGAGACCGACTCTAAAGTGGTGACCGCGTACCAGGAGTGCATAGAACTACAACAGCAGCTGCATACATGTCTCAACATATTGAAGAAGCTGCAGGGCAATGGGGACGTCAATAGGAATATCTCGGAATTGATCGATAAAGGCAAAGTGTCTTCTAGGGCGCTGCTAGAAGCGGCGTCTACGGATAAACTGAGGGTGATAAGCGAGAATGTCGTTGATATGCTGTTGTATTTCTACTTCCAAGTTGGTGATGTGGTAAGTTAATTTTAAATCAAAAATTATTGTTTTATGGAAATGGTCTCCTGATGGTTGATCACGTTTATGTGATCAGGTACTGTCGTACTGTTATGTATGGGTATACAACACTGTACTTATCTGCGGGTGCTGAATAGTCCGTGATAGATATCCACTACCAGGCAGGATACACTGTAGGCCAGCTCGAAGCAGGAAAGTAAAACAGTTCACACGAAGGCACAATAGGATATATTGTACAAACACAAGATAGTTATACAGTATACAGTTCAGGAGAAATCACACACAATAGAAGGAGAAAGTTTACAGTAAAATAAGCGATAGCACAGGATATTACAACAATTGAGATAATTAAAGCGACTAGTCAATACAGCAGTATGCGCGGTGCAATACGGAATGTAAAGTATTATAATAGTTACATCTACCCGCAATTGGTAGATACGCGCGAACGGTTCTGCTGTTAAGGTGTGGTTCCACAGCACCATAACCGACTATAATAATGAAGTGGTGTGATGGTTTGTGGAACTATGTTATGTTGATAAAGTGTTGTAAATAAATACTTTGTGTGTATATATATTATATAAATGTTTGTGTATATTATAATAAATAATTATAAATAATATATATGTGTAAAATGTAGTGTTTGTATTGTGAATGGAAGAATGTGTGTAATGAATGATGATGATGTAAATAAATAATGTGGGAGTAGCCCACAGTTTTACAATACTAATGCACAGAACACATAATAGTACTATGTACAGAAGTCGCACTCTTTTGATGTTGAGAGAATGCCGCCGTTTTAATAGCCTAAAAAAATTACAGAGCACTCCGTTCATTCTTAATTGTACCTTACCCACGCGCACTAGAGCACAATTTCTTTGTGTTTAGAAATTATCTGCTCGATCGTTCGAGCGTCAGGGTTTTCAAGCAAAGTAAAATAATCCTCAGCAGCGAACAAAATGACATCGAAAATGTGGTCGCGGTTACATATACTTACACAACTATACACGTAGCTAGAAATTTTAGAAAATAGTTTTAAATAATTCGGAACGTCGGACTAATAGAAGCCTTCACATGTAGTAATAAAGTCTAATTCTGTATGCAGTAATGTTGGCACATAAAACCTTTACATCGGAGACAAAGAAAAATCAATAAAACCGCCAAAGCTATACGAAAAAAAGTAGTTGTTTTGACTTAAACAAAAATGTACTCATTTAAAAGAAAATCTTAACCACTATAAAATAAGGTTCAAAACAGGTGTGTTTCCATTATGTGTGTACTGACTTACAAACTTATCCGTGCTGGTGGCAAAATTGAGAACTAACTTTTTTATTATGGTAATGACGTGTAGTTTGACAGTTTCGTATAGACAGTGGCGACACGCCTATCGGCAACATTAATTTTGTCAGTCTCGGCATGGCAGTTGCGAACTACTAGCGGAGAAAATATCAAATAAATAATTTTTATTTCGTATTATAATGATATCTTACTTATATTTATTATTTAAACTAGTAGTAATAAGAACACGAAACGAAAAAATATTTCTCCATCTGCAATTTTAGTATTTGGACAGTTTATAAACGCGCAATAAGGAATTTCGATACATCCTGTTGTCGGCTCGTACTAATTTGAAATAGAGCGACAGCCGTAGCTCTATTTTCGTGACCACTTTTCGGGTCGTGACAGCTAATCTAGTTGGTATAGTATCGATGTCAGCAGCCCAAAGACTCCACTGCTAAACAAAAACCCCGGATTTTTTGTAGAAGTCTTGTTAATAATATATTTGCGACATCCGTCCACGCAACAGTGATTAGTGTTACGATTGTCCATTATAATTATTTTAACAAAATGTGTTGATAGTGATGCAATAAACCCACAAATAAGTAAACCTCTTCGTGTTTTGATTTTCGTTCTGCACGAAGTATTCACTAACGTGTGCTCGCAAGTGCGTGGCGGCCCCGAGTGATATACAACCTCGGGTAGTCGAGCGCTGTAGGTATTGTAACAACATTAGGTCATCGAGGCGAGGGGACGAAGGTGGAGGGAAAGGACTGAGGCCCAGTCACGCCACCTACAATAATCTGTCTGCCTGGTCTGTCAGGTTGTGGATTCGAATTTGAATGCGTTTTTTTGTTTTTTTAAAGTTGGTTTTAGGTTGAAGACGTCATGTAAACGGATCAGAAACTGATGTTGATAAAGGCCACCGGAGAGGTTTTAGTTGGAAAAAGTCCTACACAAGTCGGTCTACGACCGTATCGAGGTCGGGTACCTTTTGAAGGTTTCATCTCCGACAATACGGCTGATGCCGCGACTGTGATGAGGCGATGAAATGTCGAAAAATTTATGGGGCGTTACGTTTATGTGTTCACGTTTCGTCACGTAACGTATCAATGTGTTTGGTGTGTGTCAGCAATACGAGGAGGTGAGCGCGTCGTGGTGCGCTGCGGTGCTGCCTCTGGCGTGGGAGTGCGGGGGGCGCGGCGCCGGCGCGCTGGCCACGCTGCTGGCTCGCGTGTGTGGCCCCGCGCGCTGGTGGGGCCCCCTGCTGGCCGACACGCTCGCCGCCGCCTTCGCGCTGCCCGACGCGCCGCCCACCGCGCTCGACAGGTACTCCACACACCCACGCCGCGCCCTGGTCTCCTGGGTCCCGTGCGCTGGTGGGGCCCCCTGCTGGTCGACACGCTCGCTCCACACTCCCAACACACCCACGCCGCGCCCGGGTCTCCTGGGCCCCATGCGCTGGTGGGGCCCCTGCTGGCCACACGCTCGCTCCACATTCCCCACACACCCACGCCGCGCCCCGGTCTCTTGGGCCCCGCGAGCTGGTGGGGCCCCCTGCTGGCCGACACGCTCGCCGCCGCCTTCGCGCTGCCCGACGCGCTGCCCACCGCGCTCGTCAGGTACTCCACACACCCCACACAACCACGCCGCGCCCCGATCCCCTGGGCCCCGCGCGCTGGTGGGGCCCCCTGCTGGTGTGTTTTTGTATTGACATCTCACGACTGTAATTCAGACACAAAGATCCGTTGTAAGTATCACTGTACGGCTACTTTAATCTATTCGCCGTTAAACACGAACAATGTGCTCGTAAAGACTACATGGTTGTATTATTTATGTACAGATGCCTGGTGCTGGTGATGTACATGTGTCGCAAGAGCGCGTACGCTTGCGCCGACAGCGGCGGGGAGGGTGAGGGGGGCGTGGCGCAGGCGCTGGCGGCGCGCGCGCTGGCGCTGCTGAGTGCCCCGCGCCCGCAGCCCGCCGTCACCGCGGCGCTGCTCACCGCGCTCGCGGCCGTGCTCGACGCACACGCCGCACCCACCGCACACGCCAGGTACACACTACACACACTGCGCCCGCAGCCCGCCGTCACCGCGGCGCTGCTCACCGCGCTCGCGGCCGTGCTCGACGCACACGCCGCACCCACCGCACACGCCAGGTACACACTACACACACTGCGCCCGCAGCCCGCCGTCACCGCGGCGCTGCTCACCGCGCTCGCGGCCGTGCTCGACGCACACGCCGCACCCACCGCACACGCCAGGTACACACTACACACACTGCGCCCGCAGCCCGCCGTCACCGCGGCGCTGCTCACGCTACACACACGTTACACTACACTACGTACGAACGTATATCCTGTTTTTCTGTACAAGATCAAGAATTGATGGTGTGTCTGAATCCTTAACTCCTCTCTTGTCGCAAAAGAGAAAAGATACATGTAAGACATTACGGGTTTTAAAAAGTCTGCCATTCTAACTGCTCCTCTTCTCTATCAAAGTGTAGGTTATAATCAATATCATGTGGTTGTTAAACCCGGGGCCTCAGTCTGGAGTAACGTGAGGCACGACCTATATCATGGGTTCTTATGCAGATGGGATTGGGTGACGGGCGGTCGGGCGGGCGGCAGCGGCAGCGCGAGTGGGGGGGAAGGCGGCGGGGCCTCCCGGAGCGCGGAGTGCCGGCTGCACCGCCGCAAGCTGCACAAGAAGCTGCTGCACCAGATGCAAGAGCTGGAGGCGGCGCGCCGCGGGATACAGGTCGTGCTCGATGAACAACAGGTACGCTGAACTGAACACTTCAGTGTACACTAGAACTAGAAGATTTACAGCTAAAAACTCTATAAAGTCATTTATACCTATAGCTTTATTTTTCAATTGTACTTGTAATAGTTTTATAGTAGCCATTGTTCTTCCTAAATATAAATAAATATTTTGAGGCTACCTTAAAGGTCGTATCGGATTGGCTGTAGCAATATTCGACACTCATTGTGTTTCCATTTTTATCAGACTGGGACGGGATGTCACCTTATGTAATAATAATAATATTCTGGGACAATCCGCACACGATCATCTGATCCCAAACTAGGCAGAGCCTGTACTATGGAAACCAGACAACTGATACTAATACTCAGATACTTTTTTTTTGTAAATACATACTTATATAGATAAACACCCAGACACTTGGTGGGAATCGAACCCACGACTTATTGGTCAGCGGACAGGGTGTCTGACCACTAGACCCAACAGGCCCGCCCCAAATAAAATGCTAGTTTAACGCCTCTTATAATATTGAAAGCTGTTTTAACTCCTAACGTAAAAAGATGGAGAAGGGGTCATCTCAGATTGACACATGCCTGTATTTGTGCGTTTGCTTCTAGCAATGTATGTAAATTAATACTTTTTTTCAAAAATTAAACATTTTTAAGAATGGTTGTTAGTTACGTTAGATGAACATCTTTTAATAATGATAAGTTTTATTCTAAATATTCAATTTATATGAAACTACGTTGATGTTACAACTTGGCTCGAATTTGGAATGATGTTTATTCCACTCATGTTCCTATATGTTATGTGGCCGATTTTATCTATAATCGGTACGACTTCTCGAGTTGGTCGTGGCGAGGAACACTAGACATGCGTGTGTGTCGGTTGCAGCGCGCACGGCTGAGTCTGAAGGCGCGAGTGGCGATGCTGGGCAAGCGTGGCGGCGGCCGCGACTCAGGCTGCGGTTCTGATTCGAACACGACACGCGCACGTCCGCTCCCGGCGGCGCTAGCTGCGCAACTGGCGCAGGCGCTCGTGGCGCACATACTGGCCGCCGATAGCTGCGCCGACGCTGACGCGCTCATGCTCGCCGCTAAGGTCAGTTTACACACATGCACTAGACAGGGACATATTTAATACAAATTTCAACAGGTTGAATTTTATTTCTGAACAAGATTAGTGACGAGACGGACAGAAGCTACGCGCCGGCCCATGAGCCATACCGCTCGTCTGAGACATTATCGCCGATTAGTTTCAGTTATACTAATCCAGTTCTTAAAATCGGATTACTTTAACATTCGATACCAGTTAATACTTATTACTCTGTTAGTTGTGTTATTTATTATCTCTTAGTCAATAATGGAACAATAAGTGTTTCTTGAATTTTATAAAATAGCTTCTCGAAAGGTTCTAGAGTGGCGACCACGAACCGGAAGATGCGGCGTAGGCAGGCCTCCCACTAATTGGACAGACGACATTGTGCGCGTCGCAGGTAAACGGTGGATGCAAATAGCCAATTGTCGGTCATTGTGGCGTTCGAAGGGGGAGGCCTATGTTCAGCAGTGGACGTCTTCCGGCTGGTGATGATGATGATGATGATAAAATAACGTAGTGAGAATTAACGCTAATTGAGATTATTGAGAGCGGGTAGTTCACGAATTATTCAACTCCAAAAGTGGTTATTATTCGTTAGCACCTCCTAATAGGTACATAATACCTGTGCCAGAAGAAACCGTTGTAATGCCTTGAATCATACATAATTTTGTGAATTAATCTAATGTTATGTGTCCACAATTTTTTTTGTAATGATTATTATTAACTCGGGCAGGTGGTGGGTCGCCTGTGCGCGTTATCCGGCGGCGCCAGCTTGCTGGACCCCTCGTGTATCCTGGGCCTGGCGCGCCTCGCCGTCACGCTGCCGCTGTGGCCCCGCCACGCGCTCACCACGCTACTGCAGGTACCTGCATACTGCCACTAATGTTGACTGCTACTACATTCCAAACACGTTAATATGTACTCACGCTTTCATATATTTTCAGTCGTCTGATTCCCAAAAAAAAAAAAAAATGAAAAAAAAAAGAAAAAAAAAAAATTAATTCCCAAAGCTAAATTATAACCGCACTTCTGCACTTATTTTGAGACTTTTGTACGCGACAGGTCGACATGGCAATCGGGGTATGAGTTGAGACGCGGGGGAGGCGCACATCGCGCGCGCTGTTTTACATGAACGATGTGCGGGGGTGCGGGGTGTTACCTCCTGTTGTGTATTTATGTGTATGCAACACTGCTGTATATATATGTATACATATATAGTGGTCGTCCCACTAGTCGAACGACGAATAAACGCCAGTGCGCTAACAGCTGTCTGTGGTTTCACTTCCCCGTACCTGCGTATACATTATTGGCGACGTGCTACCTACAAATCGAAAAATGGCTACTTCTAATTTTGGAATTTTATCAAGCTTTGATCACAATGTTCACACTTGGAAGACTTATAAAAGCAGGATTACGCAGTGGTTTATTGCAAACAGCATTGATGCAGTAAACGATGCGGCGGGAACCAAACGACGAGCAATTTTATTGAGCGCACTCACTGAAGAGACTTTCAAGCTTGCGTCGGATTTAGCCCTTCCAAAGGAACTCGATGAGGTGCCTTATGAAGACATAATTGCACTTTTGGATACCCATTTCACTCCGAAAAGGATTGGGTTCAGCGAGCGACACAATTTTTACACAGCGGTGCAGCGGTCGACAGAAACGCCCTCACAATATGCGGCTCGGCTTCGGGGTCTAACGGCCCACTGTTCATTTAGCAACGTCGCGGAGGCTCTGCGTGACCGTTTCATAATGGGGTTACTGCCAGGAGTGGAAAAAGAAAAACTTTATATGCAAGATTTGAGTGATCTGACTCTTGCCAAGGCTGTGGAGCTCGTGGAGAACCTTCGGAGTGCGCGGGCCAGCGCGACTGCAAGCTCTGACAGGCGGGCCGGCGGCACGGACGGCGCGCCCACCTCCGACCAGCTGTTCAAGATAAACAAACCGAGCGCCGCCATGCAAATAAAAAAATCAAAGTGTTCGGTGTGCGGTTATTCAAACCATAGGTCATCGGAATGCCGTTTTGCTAATTACACGTGTAAAAAATGTAATACAAAAGGACATTTGCGTAGGATTTGCCAACGGGTGAAGTGCATATCATTAGGATCCGTAGACGAAGGCGACGCCGATAACGACGACGGTGAGTTGTTTAATATCCGTACACTCAGGGGTGAACCAATGGTGGAATCGGTAATTATGCAAGGAGTAGAATTAAAGTTTGAAATAGATAGCGGTTCTGCAGTTACAGTTATCTCAGAGAAAACGTACAATTTACATTTTAATAATGTGCCGTTATCACCTACCAACAAAAGACTAATGAGTTATACGAGTGATAGAATAACGTGTGTGGGTACCATGCGAGTGGCGGTAACGTACGCTGGCCGGACTAACACGCTCGACGTGTACGTAGTCCGTGACGGCGGGCGGCCGCTTCTCGGGAGAGATTTCATATCGATATTTAAGTTGCAGCTGATATCAGTGAATCATTGTAAACAAAGCGATATTTTACAAACACTTTCAGCGCGTTATCCAGGCGCATTTTCCGATAAGTTAGGCTGTTTTAATAAATATAAAGTTAAATTAACGTTAAAAGAAAACAGCAAACCGATTTTTTACAAAGCAAGACCGATGGCATTTGCCTTACGAGATAAGGTCGATAAGGAAATTGACAGGCTTGTCGGTCTAGGCGTATTGCAACCTATCGACCATTCGGAATATGCGTCTCCGATCGTCCCAGTGCTTAAGCGTAACGGTTCTGTTAGAATATGTGCAGATTATTCTGTTAGCATTAACAAACACTTAGTGGTAGAACAATACCCGTTACCTACCGTAAATGAACTATTTTCTAAGTTATACGGCGGGCAACAATTTACAAAACTCGATTTATCTATGGCATATACTCAATTTTGCCTATCAGACCAGGACCAGTCTCAAAACATTACTTGCATTAATACACATCGCGGCCTTTTTAAATTCACTCGCTTGGTGTTCGGACTAGCAAGCGCGCCGTCTATTTTTCAACGGGCTATGGAAGGCTTGCTAGCCGGCATAGATGGCTTGCTAGCCGGCATAGATGGCGTGCTATGTCTGCTTGACGATGTGTTGATTACAGGAGTAGACGAGTCCCAGCACATAGAACGGTTGCATATGGTACTCCAAAGGCTACAAGACGCTGGGTTAACACTGCAGAAAGAAAAGTGTGAGTTTTTCAAGAACGAAATTAATTATTTAGGTTATGTTATTAACAAGGATGGCTTGAAAAAATCACCAGAAAAAGTAAAAGCTATAACCGAGGCAGCAATTCCGAAAAACGTTAACCAATTACAGTCTTTTTTAGGGTTGGTAAATTATTATAGGAATTTTGTTCCCGGTGCATCTTCTATACTTAGCCCTTTATACGACTTATTGAAAAAAGGATCAAAATGGATATGGTTAAAAGAGCATAACGATGCATTTAATAAAATAAAAATTATGTTAACTTCCGATAAAGTTTTAACTCATTACAACCCCAAATCGAAGTTAATACTTACAGTAGATGCGTCCCCTAGTGGGTTGGGAGCAATTCTGTCGCAGGTGGGGAACGACGGCTCCGAAAAACCTATCGCTTTTGCCTCTAGAACGTTAAATGCAGCAGAGAAACGATACTCTCAAATACAAAAAGAGGCAACGGCGATAATTTTCGGAGTAAGACGTTTCCACCAGTATTTATATGGTAGGTCAGATCCATTTGTGTTACGTACAGATCATAAGCCACTAATAACGATTTTTGGTCCACACAAGGGTATCCCCGAGGTATCTGCTAATCGTCTGCAGAGATATGCAATTTTTTTAAGCGGTTACAATTATTCAATAGAATACATACGCAGTAGTGCCAACAGCGCAGACTACTTATCTCGCGCGAGCCTGCCGCTGCCAAGCGAGCGCGCTAATGATAACATCAATGAAGTGAGGGACGAGGCCGCCTGTTCGTGCGAGCCTCGTACCGAAGAGCCGCTCGATCGCGCTACGTATGCATGTTTCGTATTGGAGGGGAGCTTACCGATAACTGTTAAGGAACTACAAGAGAAAACAAATAATGACGTCTTATTAAATAAAGTGGCTAAGTATGTTTTGAACGGGTGGCCCAGGAAAAATACAGATTTAAGTATAACACCATATTTTTTATGTAGGAATGAGCTGTCTTACGAAAATGGTTGTCTAATGCGAGGACATAAGGTTGTGATTCCGGAATCACTATACGGAAAAGTCTTGTCGGAATTACATACTTCTCATTAGGCATAGTCAAAACAAAGGCAGAAGCGCGCGCGCGGTTCTGGTTTCCTGGCATTGACAGAGCCATTGAGGATTTGATAAATGCGTGCCACGTTTGTTTACAGTTGAGACCATCACCGCCGCGCACTCCTATCTCACCCTGGGTCCACCCACCACACCCATTCCACCGGATTCATATTGATTTTTTGGGCCCTGTAGACGATCATACTTATCTGATAGCGGTAGACGCTTATACAAAATGGGTAGAAGTTTTCGACATGCATTCGTCTACTACCACCACTGCAGTTATTGATAAGCTATACGAATTCATGTCGAGATTCGGTGTACCCCACACGTTGGTGAGCGATAACGGTACAGCATTCTGTTCACAGCAATTCGAGGAATTTTGTAAGATAAATGGCATTTCGCATTTAGTAACAGCCGCGTATCACCCAGCTAGCAATGGGCAAGCGGAAAGCTTTGTTAAAGTTGTAAAAAAGGGCATCAAATCTAGTATATTATTTAGTAAAAATGTTAAAGAACAAAGGGTAAAGTTACTAAAACATCTGTTCGATTACCGAAATTCATTACATTCTACCACTGGGTTTTCACCTGCCGAGTTGGTGTTCGGACGGAAAATGAGGACCCGTATGGATTTGATGAATCCTGTAAAGACGCCGCCTTCGTCAACGTTTTTAGTTAATCATGTGAAAAATAAACAGTGTACACAAATTAAAAATAATCGTGGACAAATAAGGCAAAAATTTTTGCCTGGCCAGCATGTATTATATAAAAAATACTTAAGTAATAAAAAAATTATCTGGTACAAGGGTATCATTGTAAAAACTATTGGCAAAGTAATGTATCTAGTACAAGATATAAATTCATTGAGCTATGTAAAAAAACATGTAAATCAAATTACCTCCTATAAAGAAATGGATTGTCACAAGAATGTCTGGGACTTCGAGGTGTCACAACGGAATGACGCGAACAACCAACTGGCATCTTCAACAATAGTGCCTGTATGTGAACCAGTTCAGGCAACGCCTCTAGCTCCTTCGACACCAGCGTGCAACGAGTCGTCGCAAGACTTGGCTATCGCCACGGGGGAAGAAGGTGCTGAACAAAATATTGTTGGCGAAGCGATGAAATCTCAAACTGATACGCCATCAAAAGTGACAACCTTCAGAGGCGTTAGACGACCCCCACAGTCAGCTGATGAAGATACATTTTACGAGGCTGAAACGTTGATGGACATGGATCAGCAGAATCCGACAGATTCGCCAGTTGTTGTTCCCAGACCACGTAGACGTCCTAGGGTAAATTATAAACAATACTTTTAGTGACATTTAACCCCTCGGAACCCGCCAAAAATTAAGTACATACATATTTAGCACTGCCATATATGCTTATTTTTTCGGTTTTTTTTGGTCCGGGCGGGCCCACTTGTCATTACGAGCGTTATAAAAACCTAACCACTCAACCGATTTGCATTCTGTAAATGTAGTTTTGATGAGAAATGTATTAACTATTCAATAGATGACACATATATACGTTTTTGTGAGATATAAATATAGTTTTTCAAAGGGAAAGTCAAAAATAGATGGTGTCGCGCCCTATGATAATGGAATCTCATATCTAATGGGATTCCTGCCAAGGTTCTTAATAAACTAGTATGTGCGCAACAAAGATTATGTTCCGTATGAGTTATCCATCAGTTATGCTTCGCTTTATAATTAGACTAATAGGCTTTGCCATCCAAGGGCCTGATCTATTCAGAGTTACCCTCCGATCGACTATGGCTCCAGTCAGGGCGCAGCGACTGCGCCCGGGTGCCCCCTTCCCTAGCGGAGTACCTGGTCGGTACAGTTCACTCCGCTATCGTTCAGCCCTGGGTTCCTGGTCGATACAGTTTACCCAGGGCCGTGGCACCGCTGGACATGAGGCTTATGCCCCACGAGGACCTCCACCTTCCCCATAGTCCTGCCCATTCACCAACTTCATAGTCGATCGTTTAACTATGGCTATGCCTTGTGAGTGTGCTCCCGGGCCACTCCCTTGCACGAGCTTGCAATGCTCGGCCTGTCCAATGACATGGACCTTTGACCTAAGGTCATACGCAATCATTGGATTCTCACCAAACCATAATCTTTGCTCTGTCGTGGTATCGAACCACCGCATTAGGTCCTTATTAACTAGAATAATATAAGCACTTACCAGGAACATGCTCGGTCTCGTCTCGAGTCACTCCCTGTCTCCATTCGTCAGTGCTTACCCAATATCGTCGCTCTCACGCGCCATGGCGATGTCGCCTGTCTGCCAGCTCGTTCACTAATGAATGCAAAATGTGCCTGCGCTCGCATTTATAGCTTGGCGCGGCGGCGGTACCGTCATTGTCGGTACGAAATATAAATAAATATAAAACTACCTCGCGTTTCGCGACACTAATCGAAAACTACCTCGCGTGTCGCGACACTCCCAACGAAAAAGAAGGGTCTGTTTCGCGGGGGGGCTAGAATACGCCTATTTTGCCTTTTGCTCAAAGGCAAAGCACAGAGGCCCCACCGGAGCCTACGCCCCCCTACTAATGCGTCGATGCGACAGCCATCGAGCCTCCAGCGGCAAGAATCCCACATACCCCGGCCGACCCCACAGGTCCCGGGGACCCTTTGAAGGTTTCCCCTGCGAAAACAAACAAGCAATTAAACAAAAGGTAGAGATGTCCGAGTACATGCATTTGGTATTGGCATGACGGGCTGGCTTCCGCAACTCCACGCAATGGCATGTACTTTGCATGTGGGTGGAAATGGACTTATTCGATCCACTCCCAATCCTCGAGAAAAGCCAGCGAGTGCCCGACGCCGCTGGCTATCCCTGGAAGAGCACCTGGGCTACCGAAGTACTCGCCCTGTTGGCGGCGACTTCCGGGCACTTCAGAAGCACTCGGGTCACCGCTTCGTCTTCCTACACGCACACCCCGTATAGAGGACAGTCTGTGACTCCTATAACAAAAAAGATGTTTATTAAATGAACCTTTTCTGTCCTGAAATAACCGCTGTGACTACATGCAGTTGCTATTTTGACACTAAGCAGCTGTTTCGCGTAACGGCAATCTGTGGCCGGAAGCGTCCCTCCAGCCTTTCTGTACTCGCCTTGGTTTAAGAGTCGCTACGCTCGTCCCCAGTGCACCGTCCCACCTGGGCACGTAAGTGTGGGGACTGACGCCACAGGTTCAGCTCCCACAGCGTCCACGGAAAACCCTATGGTAAGCTCATCCGTTTCATTATTGCCATGGGCCCCTGTGTCACTTAATCCATTGAATGCTTATGTTGTTGAAGTTGCCCACCTGATTCCACGTTTTGGTGGCATGCGTATACATCCCGAAGTTAACGGTGTTACTTGTAACTGACAAACCGAGCTGCTATCGGAGAGTATGCGGATGTGGAAATCCTTTTACTGCCCGCTTCGTGATAGTTGTGATGCAGCCATGCTGCATGCTGTAATCTGAATTACCAACGTGTGCTTCCTACGGACTTACTTAATCTATCTCCTACACGCCCTGTGAATTTAGCAGATTGACCTTATCTGGACTCCCGTCCAGGGCCTCCCAAAACGAAAAGAAGGTCGTGTGTCATACTGGCGACCAAGAACTGGCAACTTACGGGCTAATACTATCATAGTAGAAAATTATAACGTTATGAGGTACTATCAATAATGTAATCATTGGGCAACATCAACGGAACAAACGTTATTATTATCATCATTGTTAAAATCAAAATTAACCCGGCAACGCTGCCATGCTCCACGTGATGAGAACGTCGCACCTTATCGCAGTAAAATAAATAATTTTACTAAACAACACAGTAAAAAGTTGAGTTACATGCACTTATAGAATATACTAACTATGCTGAGGTCTACTAATTATATTAGCAGAGCCATTGCGCATCTCTAGCCACCCAGGTGACCATCAAGCTTCAGCTGTCCACCGAACCCTGACGTCAACCGAAAGTGTCAGTATTAGTATTTATTGGTAACTCAAGTTACCGAATGAATCATTCAACAGTCACCCAATAGTCACTTGCTATACTATAGTGATCATCACTTTAACCGTCAAACGAGACGGGCAATAGGCACAGGTCACAGTTCTCGACTCTGTGGTGTTGATGTTGATGCTGAACAGCCTTGCAAACGCCGCTACTTTTAAAGTAGATACCATACCACTCTATAAGTTGCTATAAATCACCAGTCGCGCAACGCTTAAATCAATCAAAATCAGAAGACCCGGTTGTTTTTTTTTTTTTTTTTTTTTTTTCGGTATTTCAAAGATTTTTTACCAAAAATATTATACAAGTACCTACATGGCTCCCTGCGAAATACCATGTCTAATTCAAAGTATTAATTACGTTACCATGATACATTAAAGTCTACTCATGAAACACAATCATATAGCATATCCTATATAGTGTTTGTTTTTTCTTAAAACAAACGCCTCTATTTACATCAAAAAATATGCTTGTTTCTAGAAAAGAAAATATTTAAATAGAATGTAAACTTTACTAAAAATTTAAACTATGGACATGTTTTGCCACGACTGAGCCTATTTTTTTTATCAGACTTGTCTTTCGTATACCTATTCTTATATACGTAAATACTTAGAATAATCGTTATTATTCTAAGTGTAAATATGTATTTATTTATTATTAATACAATACATATACGCCTCATTCAATATAGCATAATATACCTTATACTTCAATAATAAGTCTTTTTCCACTAAAAATCTGCAGACTTAATTATAGCAACATACTTATGTACTTACTTATGTATAATGCATCGACATTTCTTCATCAAAGTACTTATTCCCTCAATGTACACTTCATTTTATTTTGTTGATAATCGGAAAGGTACCTACACAATTTTGTTATTATAATATTGGTCTACCTTATTAATATTATTTATATTAAAGCAGGCTACAAAAATTATATTATTATGTACACGATTTAACTTTATTAAACATTGTTATTATTAACTCAGGAAGTACTTTTTGTCAAAGTTATCTTCACGAATGGCTCGACCCAAACATGATCAGTACAACAAGGATTTTGCCCTTTATACTGCATTGTGCACCATGCTATTATATTATTTTCTGCTCAATTTATTATTTAAATAATTAACTATGTCACAATAACTGAAGTCATATTTTTTTTTTTTAATAAAACTATCCTTAGTCAGAATAAACTCCACTGCTTATGAGAACTCCAACCGAACTCCCAGGTGATCAATCTAGTCGTTAGTCGGGCTCATATCCGCAAATGTAGAATATCCTTGACTTTCAGATCCTCGATAACACATTTGCAACTGCATTACCGGGACCTTCCACGTATGTTTGCTAAATGTAATATTTTTCAAAAATCTAACAAATAAGAACTCGAGCCCAGGGTAAACCCTTCGAAGGATTGACAACCCTGTTTTTAAGATACGTGATACCAAACCAACGTTATATTAACGCTAACTTCACTCAACGCTATTTCGAATTAACGTCACCAAAAATTATTGATGCTTACGCTGCTTATGACTTAAGCAAAAGCAACGCCAAACTCAACAATGATATTAACGCTAACGCTTTCAAAGCCATGTAAAAAAAAAAATTTAACATTTCAAGCACTGATAACCGCACGCACTATTTCAATAAATAACATTTTCACCCCCTCAGAGTAAATATAAATTTTCACTACAAATACCCAAACACAAAGATAATGTAGGGTAAATAATGATAATGTAATCGATAAAAATCAGTTTTGTAAGTTTTTTTTTCTATATATAGCTGTTTAAGCTCCCACAGCAAGGCAAAATGCTTACTAACACATACAACAATTAAACATTGGCCGGCTCTCAAGTCGCAGTTCGGATTTAGGTTCCGAAGCGTCAATGTTAACAAGTGTTAACAAATGCTAACCAATGTTTTATTTATATGTTACAATTAGCCATTCGGTTTATAAATGTTTAACAACATAACCCAACACAAAGATATCTTCCCAACATTGCCATCAAATGTTTGCATAGAAAACTTAGATAGAAAATGGTCACTAATGCCTCCAACACGTGCAAAGTGTTATTTATCTCCATAGACTTACAAAAAAAAGGTTTCAGCACGTCTATGTTTATCTCAAAATAAGGAGAGTATATAAAGGGAGTTCTAAAGTGGAAAGGCCAGAACGAATCCGGCGTCCCAAATTAGAATCCCAGCACCTCCACCATTTTGTCGCGCCCTATGATAATGGAATCTCATATCTAATGGGATTCCTGCCAAGGTTCTTAATAAACTAGTATGTGCGCAACAAAGATTATGTTCCGTATGAGTTATCCATCAGTTATGCTTCGCTTTATAATTAGACTAATAGGCTTTGCCATCCAAGGGCCTGATCTATTCAGAGTTACCCTCCGATCGACTATGGCTCCAGTCAGGGCGCAGCGACTGCGCCCGGGTGCCCCCTTCCCTAGCGGAGTACCTGGTCGGTACAGTTCACTCCGCTATCGTTCAGCCCTGGGTTCCTGGTCGATACAGTTTACCCAGGGCCGTGGCACCGCTGGACATGAGGCTTATGCCCCACGAGGACCTCCACCTTCCCCATAGTCCTGCCCATTCACCAACTTCATAGTCGATCGTTTAACTATGGCTATGCCTTGTGAGTGTGCTCCCGGGCCACTCCCTTGCACGAGCTTGCAATGCTCGGCCTGTCCAATGACATGGACCTTTGACCTAAGGTCATACGCAATCATTGGATTCTCACCAAACCATAATCTTTGCTCTGTCGTGGTATCGAACCACCGCATTAGGTCCTTATTAACTAGAATAATATAAGCACTTACCAGGAACATGCTCGGTCTCGTCTCGAGTCACTCCCTGTCTCCATTCGTCAGTGCTTACCCAATATCGTCGCTCTCACGCGCCATGGCGATGTCGCCTGTCTGCCAGCTCGTTCACTAATGAATGCAAAATGTGCCTGCGCTCGCATTTATAGCTTGGCGCGGCGGCGGTACCGTCATTGTCGGTACGAAATATAAATAAATATAAAACTACCTCGCGTTTCGCGACACTAATCGAAAACTACCTCGCGTGTCGCGACAGATGGGTTTTTAGATGGGTTTTGGTCAAGGTCGATTTTTCTTTTTCTGGGTTTGATTTTGAGGGTGGAATATCAACCCCCACACTAAGAAAGAACTAAACTATGCACTAAAACTCCTAATTATACTAGTTTCGAATAAAAATCTGTAAAAATCAACAATTTTATGTCCTCGCGTGATTCACGGGAGTGGTGACGTCACGGGAGTACAATTTGTAACGATTTTTTTTATGGGTTATTATTACTTTTTTTCTATATAATGTCGTTATTATCGATTCAATATGTAATTATGATGTATTTATGATGTATATACATTGATTTAAAGCCAATTTATATGAAATATACGTATATATTCGCAACGTCATAGTCTAAACCACGAGAGGTTACACCATTTTTTCCGATCTCAAAAAAGATGTTTATATGATAGAATTCGCGGTACCTAACATCTAAACAGCTGTAAAAAGAGTTCATAATTTGATTACATCTATCACTTACCCATTCAATACACATAAAACCACAACACAATAACATAAATCACCGCACGTCACCATCACAACAACACGCCCGACCCGCGCGAGCGTCACGTTACAGACTGAATTTATCACATAAACAATTCACTCAACGAATGAATGAAGCTTCTATTCTACAGATAATGTACTAAAGAACTGTTTGAAATACAGTTGCCATGCAATAACTAACTTAAATTTTTTACATCAAAGTTTATATTCCGTTAACGCCCGTTGATGCAAATACGAGCCAACGGGCCCCAGCGTACATTTTTTTGCGCGTTTTTTTTTGATTCCGATTCGAGCCAACGGGCTCCTAGGAGTGGGGGAAGAGATGTTGTGTATTTATGTGTATGCAACACTGCTGTATATATATGTATACATATATAGTGGTCGTCCCACTAGTCGAACGACGAATAAACGCCAGTGCGCTAACAGCTGTCTGTGGTTTCACTTCCCCGTACCTGCGTATACATTACCTCCCTAATGCCATGTCGACATTTCGCATACTGCAGATAACTGGGGAAAATTGTCGTCAATAATTGCTACAAGCAGCACAGTAGATAGCTGGATCGACAATTTATTCGATCTACAGTCACCTTTGTGTGTTCGCGCAGTGCGTACCGCTAGTTAATGGGCAGTAAGTCAAAAATTATCTTGGTATAGTTAAACGACATATAAAGTAACGAAGTGAGTTGATTGCGTAAAATACCGCACTGCACTACTGCACGACTACTAGAGTCGTATTAAATTCAATTGTATTTCACCTCAAAAAACCCATGAATTCAATAGGGTTCATATACATTCACATTAGCCCTAGTCAGAGCATACTAAGCATAGCACACTAAAAGCTTCATCACATCGCCTGTAGGATCTAGTGGAGTACGAGAGCGGTGACAGCGCGTCGAGTCCCGGCAGTGACGAGACTTGGTGCGGGGCGAGCTCGTCTCGCGTCATACGCGTACACACGGCGCCGGGAGGGACGAGTCCTCCCGCCCCCGGCCCCGCGCAGCCCGCCTCCGCCTCCGCTCCCGCCGCCGCCTCCGCGACCCCGCCCGCTCCCACTGCGGCGAAGACACCGCGGAAGTTCAAAGTCGCAGGTGAGTGTCCCTTCATATCTACTGTAAAATTACAAAACCAAACTCTAGAAGGGGTATTGTTTGTGGTTTTGGTCCGATATAATATGGCGATCGTGGCTTCTTCTTCTTCAGCCCTAATATCGTGGCTTGCGGTTTGTTAATTAATATTAAGCAGTTTAATAAGACATGTATGTACGAAGTTATATCAATTAGTGAAGTTACAAATATAATACAAAATTGCTTTATTGTGCAAAAAAATCGACATTATCAAGCATAGCAAGTGTTATAAACGTCAATGAGTGATGAATTACTGTATGAAACTGTCAAATTACACGTCATTATCATAATAAAACCATTAGTTCACGTTTCCGCCACCAGCTCAGATAAGTCCGCGACCCCCGCGACCACATTTTAGATGTCATTTTGTTAGTGAATGTTTATCTAGTTTATATATTATATCGATGATTGTAAATTAATAATATTTCTACAGACAACTTTTAACTTTGATTGCATTTCCATCACCCTGTTATCAGTTCTTATTATTGTACTTTGCTTCTACTAATAACACGCTACATATCAGTGAAAACCGAGGGCGCGACTAACATCATTACTATAACAAAATTTACGTTTTCCTGTCTAAATTATTGTAGCTGAAAAACCATGATAATATCAGCTGCAGAGCCTGAAAATTCAACGTATATATTTTGGTAATACCTAACCGTAATATCAGAATAGGATAGGATGTCTGTCCGTTCTGGTAACCGGTTATTACTATTATTTACAAAGATTTTTAAATCGGATAGACGAGTCATTGTGATTTGTCCCGCTTCATATGATTGGTTGCCCACCGTTGGGCCGTCATTCAATTTTCAAGTCTTAAGAGTTTAATATGGGTTGTTATAAACATAGAAACAAAATTTCCTATGTTAAGTTCATAAAATCGAACTTCAGTAAAGACTTCAAGCCATGTTAAGTCTGCTGATGAATATGCCATCAGTAGTGGTATTCTGTAAGAAGATTTAACAAACTCGAAAGCTGATATGAAATTCGTTCAACGAATAGTTAAATCTTCTTACAGAATAAGCACTCTGAGTAGTAATAATGGTGAGAGTTAATCATGTGGATTATGGATAATACAGAAAATGTAATATACTTGGTGGTTTTGAGCACAATGAAATCGTTCTATTGACATTACCGGTAACCAATGTCTACTAACTACCTACCTACGTGTGATAACTACGCGTACGTACCGGACTACCATTACGGTTTTGTACCAAAATCGAACCGCTATTTTGTAACAGATTCTTTTCAGTCATATTTCATACATAGCCATAACCTACAATAGAATCTTTTTGTCTGGTAAAATACGAGTACATGCATTACCTTAGGCAACACATGCATCCGTTAGAAAGCATCATTGCAACTTAGTCCATTATAAAACAGCTAACATGTATCGATTTATCTCGCTCTCTCTAGACTTACTAACTAACGAAAATTAGACCTTCAAAACACTCCTATCCATTTCGCTTCAATCGGTAACTGCACGTCACTAATAAGGGCTACATGAACGGTTTAACAAAATGTCGACGCTGCCTCGTTCAGTATCAGGACCGCTAGCAGAATTGACCTGCTGTGTTGTTGTCATTGCAGATTTGTTAGCGGATAGTTTTGGTCTGGCGAAGACTACCGACTTGAGCGAGCCCAAAATATTACCACCAGCAGGTCTCGCGCCAGCAAGTAAGGACATTATACATAAACGTGCTCATGTCTGTCCGTGAAAGGCCGCGCTTAAATATTCGGTTTGCACTGATTTGTAGAGCGTATATATCATTAAAATTAGTATACAGACCACACCTAGCCGCATAACATTCACACTTGGGCCTTGAGCGCATTATCGGTAAACTAATCGATTCGTATTGTTATCGATTATTGATTGTGCCAGCTTTCAGATATCGGGTGGCTATTGGCCCCTTGCTTAGTCGTTTTTTTTTTATCTCAAAAGCAGCTTTCCGCTTGCTTATCCGCAGAATATTTGGATGTTTGTTTCATACAATTTTTTAAAATATTTATGGTTCTTCCTATGCGCTGCATAACTACTAGGGTAGTAGTATTGTAGGGTATGCCAGCAGGTTAGCATGGCATTTAAATTGGATGGAATATGACGGAATTTTTTCAGATACTAATGTTGATTACTATACAAAAATGACGTCGGAATACCCCATTATAGTGACGTCACAACGATTCGTGTTTTGACTGGGCAGAATTCATGCATGGGTATACCTGCTGCTTATTGATCCAGGATTGTTGCTGGATATAACACAGAGGGTCGTTATCCTACAGTATATAATATACTAGATGTCTAGCAGTTATTACAGAAAGTTTACTCAAAGCCCATCATATTGTGTGAACAATTAATTGCAATTTGTGAACATATAATATTATCACTATTTAGCGAGGCAGTGTTCATTGTTTAGGCGTATTCATACCAAGCAAGCGAATGATCGCCCACTAACGGTTTCGTTTTTGGCCACCGTAAGCTTTTCGCAGCAATTTAAGCATTCGCTGTATTTTTTCATGCCACTCGGTGAAAGGCCAAGCAGTTGTGTTGCATTGCACTGTCGCTCGTGATAAATTGGTTTATATTAAATCCCTTGAGCCAAAATATTATCGTGTTATGATTACGATCGAAATTTCCAGGTCAGCTTGCACTCAGTTGTCCGCAAATAAAATATTCGCTCGCTTAGTGTGAACTTAGCATAACGCTTCATTGAACGATGTTATTTTTCTTTTGTTTTAATTAAGTATTTGTTTTTTCAATAGATTTGGACGTAGAGGAACAACTCACTCAAGTTGCGGAATCCGACGATTCAGAGTCTTCCGAGGAACAAAACTTCATGGGCAATATCAAGAAGGAGAATAGGACTAAAGTGGTAGTCGACAATAGCACTAGGTAAGTTATTGTTTTAAGGAAGTAGTTTTAATGATAAATTGTGCCATTTTTAGGAGAAAGTTGATGATGTTTCAGAGTACACTAAAGTAATCTATCGTCAGATGTCTTTATTACGTCATTCTAAAACTCTCCACATGAAACTATATTTATTACTTATTATTTTATCTTCCGTGACAGAACGGCTTGAGTTTTAGTGTCTTCGAGGATTTGTTGTTATCACAGCCTACTGTAATACCACGTAATACAGTGTGTACTGTGATAGAAGTAGATGTTAACATGTTTATACTTGAACATTTTCATTCACAACGAAACTGAAAAATTTCAGATAGTAATACACTTTTTTTAAGCTACCAAGTTGCGGGTTGATGATAACGCTGTTGCGACATTGTGTACGACGAGTGTCGCCCGTTAGTGTATATGTGCGTGTGTGCAGCAACGTGTCGATGTGTGGCGACGCGCGGCTGGAGAGCGGCGCGGGAGGTGCGGGGGGTGCTGGCGAGGCGCTCGCGAGACGAGCGGCTCTGGCCACAGCGGGCGCGCTGGCGCTGGCTGTGCGAGCTCCTCCCCCGCCGCCCCCCTCGCCGCCCGCACCGCACACCCCCGCACACCCCCCCGGCACCTCACCCGCGCCCCGCGCACACCCGCCCCTCACGCATACGCTCTACGACGTGTTCCGACACCTCGCGCTCGACTTCCACCATCAGGTATGTTTGCTGCTTCTCGTATAAAATTGTCTCTTTACTCTTTCAGGACCCTGCCGCTTGGTGGTACCGGGGACACATTATTTACGTGACTTAGCAAAGAGATATGCCAATCCCCATACATTTGTTTTCCATTCTCTAGCGTTCCGTATTGTAGAATGATAACTGGGCTGAGGGGGCAGATATCCATTTGAAATTTACTCGGAAGTATAATTTTATGAATAGGATTAATTTAACGAAAAATTTCAAACTAAATCTGCAGAAGATTCAGAATTACGGATAGAACATAAATCAAATAGTTTTCCTTCGCTCTCACTCTCTCTCCCTTATCTCTCCTTTCTCCGCCTCTCTCTCGGTTCTCCCTTTTCTTCCTTTCTATCTCCTATCTACCTGCTCCGCTCTGTATCTCTGTTAACTTTTTTCCTCGTGCTTTTCTTTCATCTCTCCTCCCCCCGCACCTCCATCTCTCTGTATCTCTTTTTCTACGTTCACCCAATCTAAATTCATCAACTCGCTGAGTTATGTATCATAATGTTTAATGTCTGGCCAGATGGAGTGCACGTTCATGGAGAACGTGATCTCCCTATGGCTGACGCTGAACGGGTCCGCGTGGGGCAGCGGCGGCGCCTGGTCGCTGGCCACCCTCGCGGTGCCGGCGGACACGCCGCGCATCAGGCTCGCCTCGGACACCGTCAACGCCCTACTACACTCGCTATGCACGTCAGTACACGCTAATTTCTTTCCCTATTGTTGTTTTTATTTTATGGTTATTGACCAACCTGGTGTAGACAGTGTAGAGTTGCTCAAGCTGCTCTTACTACCGCGCTCACAAACGTCAGTGTTCATAGTCTTTTGAGCAGCTCATTCAAAATCTTCATTCCTGACCTCATTCATCGTTCATTCATACACTACTCTTTGATTCGCCGTTACGAAAGCATCTAACGCATCATATTTGTTTGAATTTGAATTTTATACAGAATAAATTCATTGTTTTTCATACGTGAAATAAACACATATTGAAAAGCACCTTAAGAGGCCGTTCACGTAATTTCTCCGGAAAAGCTATAAAAATGGTATTTTACTTGCTCTAAATCTCAGAAATAGGAATGTTTCTATAAATATGAATTACAGATTTGCTTAGAGCATATATTGATCTTTTGGAATACGGCTTTAAATTTTAAATATATTGCATTTTATTGACTGATTTCTACTAATCTTTGAAAGTAGTTTTTCATAAAACGCTCGGAAGGGTGAACTTAGAGTTCTTAATACTCAGTTAACATGACGCTTACTTCGTATTAAAACATCAGGTTATATGTAATATGTACTCCTTTAGGAGAATATGGCCTCACTTTTTTAATTTTTCGTTCAAATAATCATATAAAAAATACTTTTTATAGACAAGATTTTAACAAATATTGTCCGAAACCACGGCCTATTTGCTCGTAAATGCTATAAGATCCGTAAATAATACTTACACCAAAATAAAGTTCGTGTCTTTGGCAACAGTACATAATACAAAAAAATCTGTTTTTTTATATAAAATAATAGCAAAATAAATAATCAAAATATATATAAATTGCCTTGCGCTCGAGTGGATAGCTCAGTGCCGCGCTAGCGCTTGTCGAGGAAGGACCTGTGTCGAATCATTCGAAATTCGAATTTCCCGTCACGACCGTGATACGACGTAACCGTATAGTGCGACCATATAATTTTGATTTGAGGTAATTATGAACTTATTTTTAAATTAAATATTATTGTATTATATATATTTATTTAAGATGTATTATTTGTTCAAGGTTTAATGAATTCCAGGATGGGTCGAAAAAACCCTAATTACAGCTACAGCTGTGTTAAAAAGAGAAGGTATACATCTAATCTAAGAAATGCAAACGATGCAAGGTAAATAATTTTAACGCCCTATTATTGTTTTTAACCCCCGACCAAAAAATAAGGGGATTTATAAGTTTGGCGCCTATGTCCGGAAGTCTGTCTGTCTGTCTGTCTGTATGTATGTATGTCTGTCTGTGGCATCGTAGCGATCAAACCCGTGGACGGATTTGAATGTTTTTTTATTTAAGAGCTAGTTTAAGCGAGATGGTTTATGAAAATCGGTCCAGCGTTTGAAGACCATCAGCTCTTTTCCGAGAGGAGGTTCGGATATTTCGTATACTTCTATTAGTCCGATAGATCTGAAATTGGGAACATATGTAAATCCGATGATACATAATAAAATGGTAACCTTCACCGGGGTCTGATGATGATTAGCAAGAAATTAGTGACAGGATCTTGAAACCCAATAAACCTAGATCCATAGAGTTTGGGTTCGTTAGGTAGGTCTTAATGAGTAGTTGCTAGAAAAATGGTGATCAGGGTCTGATGATGGAACAGGAAGGTGGTCATAGGATTTCTGCACCTATAAAAGTAGACCCACCGAATTTGGGCTCGTTAGGTAGGTCTCGATGAGTAGTTGCTAGAAAAGTGGTTATCAGGGTCTGATGATGGAGCAGGAAGGTGGTGACAGGATCTCTGCACCAATAATCATAGACCCGGCGAATTTGGGCTCGTTGGGTAGGTCTCGATGAGTAGTTGCTAGAAAAATGGTTATCAGGGTCTGATGATGGAGCAGGAAGGTGGTGACAGGATCTCTGCACCAATAATCATAGACCCGGCGAATTTGGGCTCGTTGGGTAGGTCTCGATGAGTAGTTGCTAGAAAAATGATTATCAGGGTCTGATGATGGATTAGGAAGGTGGTCACAGGATCTCTGCACCAATAATCGTAGACCCACCAAATTTGGACTCGTTGGATAGGTTACTACGAACGATTAGTAGTTAGATAAATGATAATCAGAGTTTGGTGATGGGAGCAAGCAGGAAGGTGGTAACAGGAACTCGGCTCTATTAAATGTAGTTCCCACCAAATTTTAATCCTATGGTTAAATCTTGATGGGTAGTTAGGAGACATACTGATCAGGGTCTGAATGGCGCAGGAAAGTCATTTTAAGAGATCGTTCACCTACGACGGAGGCTTTTTAAAATTTTTAAATTTATTCATGTTATATTTTTTGAACTGCAATACTTATTCACTTTGTATACATCTGTTTCAGAAAATACGGCGCGCGCCACGGACCTGTCACACAAATTATGATTAGAATCACAGTTCACACAAATTCGTTCATTCTTCGCACCACCCTGCTAATAATTTAACGAATTAAACAATCACAAACATTCATTCAATATACGACCCTAAATACAAGCATATCAAAGACAATAATTGCTTAACATCATTCTTCGCAACACCTGCTAAAATTAATTTCGCTCGTGAAGGAGGTAGATGAAACACATAGATTTAGTATTCCCGTGATTGTGAATGCGACGGAAAGCGCGCATTGCCGCCGTTGCATGATAGTATGAAGCGAAGAATTCGCATTTCACAGAATTTCACAACTACATTTAATTTGTGAAATGCTAATTAAGCGTTAGCATCATCGATATACTATACCAACTAGATTAGCTGTCACGAACAAAATGACATCGAAAATGTGGTCGCGGTTACATATACTTACACAACTATACACGTAGCTAGAAATTGTAGAAAATAGTTTTAAATAATTCGGAACGTCGGACTAATAGCAGCCTTCACATGTAGTAATAAAGTCTAATTCTGTATGCAGTAATGTTGGCACATAAAACCTTTACATCGGAGACAAAGAAAAATCAATTAAATCGCCAACGCTATACGAAAAAAAGTATTTGTTTTGACTTAAACAAAAATGTACTCATTTAAAAGAAAATCTTAACCACTATAAAATAAGGTTCAAAACAGGTGTGTTTCCATTGTGTGTGTACTGACTTACAAACTTATCCGTGCTGGTGGCAAAAATGAGAACTAACTTTTTATTATGGTAATGACGTGTAGTTTAACAGTTTCGTATAGACAGTGGCGACACGCCTATCGGCAACATTAATTTTGTCAGTCTCTAGCGGAGAAAATATCAAATAAATAATTTTTATTTCGTATTATAATGATATCTTACTTATATTTATTATTTAAACTAGTAGTAATAAGAACACGAAACGAAAAAAAAATCTCCATCTGCAATTTTAGTATTACGATAAGTATTTGGACAGTTTATAAACGCGCAATAAGGAATTTCGATACGTCTTTACGCTAGCTGTTGTCGGCTCGTACTAATTTGAAATAGAGCGACAGCCATCTCCGTAGCTCTATTTTCGTGACCACTTTTCGGGTCGTGACAGCTAATCTAGTTGGTCTAGTATATCGATGGTTAGCATACTAACAATGAATGTGAATGCTAATTAATCCATCACTACTAGTTTGTATAAATTTCAATATTTCATAATGACATCAATTTTTGTTGGATTTTTTCATACTTATATTAAACAAGTGACTGCTGCTGCTCAAAGGTCATGCAAGTCATTGTAAAACTAACCAATTGCCGTGAATCGAAGATATCTAGGTGCTATCGTTCTCGAGATCCATGAAGTGTGACCTCGGCTCGGGCATCATCAGATATGCAGAAATTATGATGTGACAATAACTCAATCAAACTAAACATTGGACAAAAACCACTCTACTTTGGCTTTAATATTAATCAAGATCCATGGAGTAGGAACTTAGTCATAATCAGATCTATAAAGATTGTATAAAAACTGCAGTCTTCCAGCTATTATAGTTCTC
This sequence comes from Furcula furcula, assembly GCA_911728495.1. Classification (NCBI taxonomy): domain Eukaryota; kingdom Metazoa; phylum Arthropoda; class Insecta; order Lepidoptera; family Notodontidae; genus Furcula; species Furcula furcula. The sequence continues at coordinate 18,522,996 of OU452262.1, read as the reverse complement.
TAGATGCATGGAGTGCGACCTTGATTCATCAGATCTTCAAAAGTTATAATGTGAAAATAGCTGAATGTGTAATTCAACATTTGATGAAAACTGTAGGTCTCTAGCTGTTATAGTCACCGAGATCTGCTGAAAGCTGTAGGTTGCTAATCTTTGATCACCTAAACCATCATCGGGGTCAAGGTAATCACTGACCATTAAAAACCGTGTATAGCCTGAGTGCATCTCATGACAATTCCAGACATAGACAATAAATTAAATATTATTATAAGTCGTTACAGTCGAAAACACACTAAAATGTATAAAATAATTTAAATATTATTGAAGTTGGTGTACTTAGCGTACCTACTATATATATTTAGCACCAACTTCAATAATATTTAAATTATTTTATACATTTTAGTGCGCTGCCTATGTCTGTTCATTTTTTTTTTAATATTTTATCGTAATAGTATTTATTTTAATTTTAATAATGTAATAAAACTATTACATTATTAAAACAATACTATTAGTTACAGATTTAATTTCTGTACATTAAGTATTTAAATAAAATATAAAAAGTATCAATACTGTTTTGTTTTATTATCACCCAGGTGCACTATAAGGTCGTTGTTCGTGGACACGCGGGGAGTTCTCGCGTCGAGCATAAAATGCCTAAACTTGCATTAGACGATTTTGTGATAGGCCTCTTAAGAACAATCAACCTTCCTCTATCGCCCTCGTCGTCGCTTCAGCATAATCAAGAACAGTCAGTTATCGTTAATTCTAACAGACATTTTATTTTTAATCTTTACTTTGACTTACGGAGCCGTTTAAATACTTATTTTCTATTACTGAGTACGACTGATTACGGGCCAAATGCTGTAAACAAAAAATTGTAAATATCTAACAAAAAAGAATCGCAATATAATCACTCAAATTAGACTTTGACACACTATTAAGAAAACTAAGAAAATGAGGAGTAAGCCATTGTTTATTTCCAGGTTGGAGAATATATCGCTCAGATGTTGGGTGTTATCTATGCAAGCGTTAGCATGGATTGCCAGCTTGCCGCTACAGGTACCTATTTTTATTTATTACGTAAAAATTGTCGTTTTTTTAACAATATTTGACACGTTTGTTGTACCTAAGCAGTCTCTAGGGTATGTACTACAAAAGAAAAAAAAACAAAGAAAAAGGCGTAATGCATATTGATTTGGATATTTAACACGCGTGTATGCAGTACTATACCTCCCGTAGATTTTATATTGTGTCGTTTTCAACGTTCCGTGTTACAATCGTGATTGTTTTATTTTGACTCGGTTCTCAAGTATTGGTGAGTCGCGATGCAGCCGTGAATAAAAGTGCACTAGTTTATTACTAGTACACAGAAAACGACCCTGTGTATGTCAGGAACAAAAGGGATGAATAATGACCCCTCAGCACCCCGTCAATAGCGATTCGTGGGAAACACCACACAGATCGTGTTATTTGTCTGATTTCCTCTCTAACGTGAAGGTGTTTTTCCGGCTCGAAGGACCATTTAATAATGTACAAGTTCTTGCTAACCATTAAAGTTTGTAAATGATAAGAACTTAGCCAAGAGAAGAAACTTGACGTTAGTAGGTATTAACCTTAAAATTTATGTAATTTTAGTGAGCTCGTGCGGATTTCTTGCCACCGATGTGCGAACTGATTAATTAACTACGCCTGTTACGCAAAATGCGTAGGCATCAAATTGTACTGTTGCGCTGCACCGTATAAGTTATCATCAACGTTTACTCTAGTGTTTTGTCTACTCAATAGTGATAATTTGTATGTTTGTCGTAGACGGAAGGCAGCACTCAGACGATGGGCCGTGTGATACTAGAGTGCGAACACTTCGTGCCGGCCATCGTCAAGTTCGTCACTATAAACGTGAACAATGACGGCGCCGTGGCTACTACTGAACCATATCTTGTGAGTTTTTTTATTTCTTTCCCCCATAGCAGGATCAGAATTATTTAGCAGGAGATTTGAAATTCGATTTTGATTTGATTTGATACGACGCGAAGGTCAGTGAAGTTGGTTGGTTTTCTATTGGCCAATTTTGCATGTTTCCTTTTAAGTTGGTAGTAGATCTTCTTGGATCTAATTAACAATGTACCTTGCGGTGCTACACATTTATGCGGATTGGCATAAATCGGCAATACCGGGTGTCAAAATCGAACATATGTATAGAATAAGGCCGTCCGACTTAGACTTGTGACTACATGTTAACAGGCTGGCATTAATTGGCACAGCCGGTCGTCAAAATCCAATATAATGTGTAGATCAGGGGTTCCAAACCTTTTTTAATATATTATGTCCTCTTTGGACCATTTCACTTTATACCTTCGTATCCAATTTTTTTTTGTATTCTAATTTTTGCATTGAGTGACTGGCATTAATAATTGTGGATTTTTCTTTTGAAGTCGTCAATCTTTACTCTGCGAGCTCTTTATGCCCCCGCGGTTGGGAAGTCCTGTCGTAGATGTATGTTCATTAAAAAAAAAACGCTTGTCGTATGCCAGTCGGCTACGAAACGCCTAACCACACTGGCAATTGTGTCAAACGAACCCGATCGGCTTTCACTCCGATTACCCGAGTGGCACTAACCGAATAAAATACAACCTATTTAAGTAATCGCTTCAGGCCGGCCTTGCCGTTCAAATAGCCGAAGCGAGCGCGTCGGCCCGCGTGTAGCGCTTCTGACGAATGTATGTCTGTGACGTCAGGGCGGTGCCGGTGCCGGGGCGGGCGCAGGTGCCGCGGCGGCGCTGCACTCGGTGGTGTCCCGCGTGGTGTGCGCCCGAGGCGCGGGGGGGGCACTGGCCGCGCTGCGGGCGGTGTGCGGCGTGTGGCGGCACGACCCCCCGGCCGGGGCCCCGCCCGCGCCCGCGCACGACCTGCACGCCGCGCTGCTGCGGCTCGCGATGCCGATGCTGCAGCACCTGCACCCGCGACACGTGTCGATCGCGCTGCCGCTGCTCAACACTGTCGGTATGAGAACACATAGTTTGCTTTCATAATCTTCGTCTTTTATTTACTCGGATACTACACAAATAAAACTACTTTTACACATTATATCGCGGTTTATTTTAGGTTTTTTTTAGGTTTTATTTCAATGACTAGCTTCTATTGTTGACTTCAAGAGGTACTAGGAACCCCGTGGGAGGTCAAACGGGATATGTGGGGTTTTTACCCACTAAAACCCCCGCAATTGTCGCATCAGTGTATAAAAGAAAAACCTGGGTTCTCTGGTTAAATGTGTACCCCTAAGTGCACTGGCTTTGAGCTCAACGCTGGGGGGTGCATTATAGCCCCCAGGTATTTGACAGATTATTTACGGGACAGTGGTTTCAATCCCACCGACGTCGTACTCAAGAGTCGCTGCTATATTCGATAGACATCTAAGGCCCACACCCCATACGTTCATCTATCTCTATAAATTATGTTATTGTTTTGTTTGTATATGTTTGCAATTAGGGCCATTTCTTCATAGTATATTATTTATATTGTGGCGACTCGACACAGCCAGATGACGCCACATGTGGTACCGTTGCGATGAAGAGAAGTCCCACATACAACAAGACAGATGACGAAACCGATTTCTGAATCGTGTAAGCGATGTTTCTCCAACTCGAGGAATATATACAACATCCCGACAACAACTGTCGGGGGCTGGCCGAGCATCACATCTCGCTCGGTCGGAGCATCCTCCCTTTAGCACCGCCGCCGTCACATCGCTAAAAAATGGTGGTACAGTCGACAGTGTCTCGAGTGCGGGCCATGATACCGACGTTTTAAGTGTACAGTAGCCTTCGTCATTTGTTCCGTTCCTAATACGTTCATAGCACGACCACTGCACTACACGGGCTCATACCGTGGCTCCGTGTAGTGGTCAGACACCATAACAGATGAATAACGATATGTTTTGAGAAGTCGTATACAGAGCGTGCATTGTCTCGCAGCTCAACAATCGGCATGCTGGGTGAAGGAAGCCGGCAACTGGCGTCCGCTCGGCGGCGCGGAGGCGCGCGCGTCCGGCTTGCTGGCTGACGTGCTGGCCGGCGGTGGGCAGAGCGCCTGCCGCCGCGCGCCGCAGCGTCGCGCCGTGCTCACGCAGCTGCTGCACTACTGCCGCAAGCTGCTCGCCGTGCCCATACAACACGCCGCCGTGAGTACACACACACACACACCAGAGCGCCTGCCGCCGCGCGCCGCAGCGTCGCGCCGTGCTCACGCAGCTGCTGCACTACTGCCGCAAGCTGCTCGCCGTGCCCATACAACACGGCGCCGTGAGTACACACACACACACACCAGAGCGCCTGCCGCCGCGCGCCGCAGCGTCGCGCCGTGCTCACGCAGCTGCTGCACTACTGCCGCAAGCTGCTCGCCGTGCCCATACAACACGGCGCCGTGAGTACACACACACACACACCAGAGCGCCTGCCGCCGCGCGCCGCAGCGTCGCGCCGTGCTCACGCAGCTGCTGCACTACTGCCGCAAGCTGCTCGCCGTGCCCATACAACACGGCGCCGTGAGTACACACACACACACACCAGAGCGCCTGCCGCCGCGCGCCGCAGCGTCGCGCCGTGCTCACGCAGCTGCTGCACTACTGCCGCAAGCTGCTCGCCGTGCCCATACAACACGGCGCCGTGAGTACACACACACACACACCAGAGCGCCTGCCGCCGCGCGCCGCAGCGTCGCGCCGTGCTCACGCAGCTGCTGCACTACTGCCGCAAGCTGCTCGCCGTGCCCATACAACACGCCGCCGTGAGTACACACACACACACACCAGAGCGCCTGCCGCCGCGCGCCGCAGCGTCGCGCCGTGCTCACGCAGCTGCTGCACTACTGCCGCAAGCTGCTCGCCGTGCCCATACAACACGGCGCCGTGAGTACACACACACACACACCAGAGCGCCTGCCGCCGCGCGCCGCAGCGTCGCGCCGTGCTCACGCAGCTGCTGCACTACTGCCGCAAGCTGCTCGCCGTGCCCATACAACACGGCGCCGTGAGTACACACACACACACACCAGAGCGCCTGCCGCCGCGCGCCGCAGCGTCGCGCCGTGCTCACGCAGCTGCTGCACTACTGCCGCAAGCTGCTCGCCGTGCCCATACAACACGGCGCCGTGAGTACACACACACACACACCAGAGCGCCTGCCGCCGCGCGCCGCAGCGTCGCGCCGTGCTCACGCAGCTGCTGCACTACTGCCGCAAGCTGCTCGCCGTGCCCATACAACACGCCGCCGTGAGTACACACACACACACACCAGAGCGCCTGCCGCCGCGCGCCGCAGCGTCGCGCCGTGCTCACGCAGCTGCTGCACTACTGCCGCAAGCTGCTCGCCGTGCCCATACAACACGCCGCCGTGAGTACACACACACACACACCAGAGCGCCTGCCGCCGCGCGCCGCAGCGTCGCGCCGTGCTCACGCAGCTGCTGCACTACTGCCGCAAGCTGCTCGCCGTGCCCATACAACACGGCGCCGTGAGTACACACACACACACACCAGAGCGCCTGCCGCCGCGCGCCGCAGCGTCGCGCCGTGCTCACGCAGCTGCTGCACTACTGCCGCAAGCTGCTCGCCGTGCCCATACAACACGCCGCCGTGAGTACACACGCACACACACCAGAGCGCCTGCCGCCGCGCGCCGCAGCGTCGCGCCGTGCTCACGCAGCTGCTGCACTACTGCCGCAAGCTGCTCGCCGTGCCCATACAACACGCCGCCGTGAGTACACACACACACACACCAGAGCGCCTGCCGCCGCGCGCCGCAGCGTCGCGCCGTGCTCACGCAGCTGCTGCACTACTGCCGCAAGCTGCTCGCCGTGCCCATACAACACGGCGCCGTGAGTACACACACACACACACCAGAGCGCCTGCCGCCGCGCGCCGCAGCGTCGCGCCGTGCTCACGCAGCTGCTGCACTACTGCCGCAAGCTGCTCGCCGTGCCCATACAACACGCCGCCGTGAGTACACACACACACACACCAGAGCGCCTGCCGCCGCGCGCCGCAGCGTCGCGCCGTGCTCACGCAGCTGCTGCACTACTGCCGCAAGCTGCTCGCCGTGCCCATACAACACGGCGCCGTGAGTACACACACACACACACCAGAGCGCCTGCCGCCGCGCGCCGCAGCGTCGCGCCGTGCTCACGCAGCTGCTGCACTACTGCCGCAAGCTGCTCGCCGTGCCGATACAACACGCCGCCGTGAGTACTCACATACGCATTCGCAGTTACACACAAACACGATGCCGTCTATGTATACACACACACACCCACAGGCACACACAGCCAGCTACACACGCTGACACAGAGCTATACACACAGCTATACACACACACACACACACCCATACACAGCTACACACATGCACATGCACTTAACAACTATAGACGCACACACAGCTACACACGCACTAACAGCTACACAAACACACAAGCAAACGCACACAAGCGACCGACGTGCGGTCCGACGGCAGGCAACATGACACAAATTACCCAGTACTTATGATACCTCTTTATGTATATTACGCATAAGCATAAAAATATGCAATTTTTACTACTTTAAAAATAAACTTTAGGACTATGCAATAAGGTGCAAAACATTCGCGTAATTTTCACGTTCGATGGGTCGTACTTGTTGTTTCATTATTAAACTGGATTTTCCTTATTATGTAATTACTTATTTAGAATACTTTTACAATGACATGCAGTTGTATCATTAACCTCGTATTTCGGATTCCCCGTCTTAGCAAAATTATGAGCAAACTATGACAGTGTATTGGGAAAATAATATTACTCATTCAATAAAACTTGTTAGTTGTTGAATAGCGGTTATCATTATTATATGTTTGTTATAAACTTACAGTAAATGGTAAAGAAATAGATTAATAATACCTTTTATAATAATTACATACAGATGTGTCTTTAAATCTCATCACTATCATCTGATCTCATTTCAAGATGTGCCGAATATAGCCGATTTGATATGTGAAATTTGATAGACGTTATTTTTTATTGAGTGAAGAGTGAATCTACTATTAGTTCTGTTGGTTTAGGAGTTATTTGAAATTATATGAAACCTTAAAGGATTATGGTAAGGCTACATAATATTTTGTAATATAGTCATCGATTTCTGTTAGATTTTTCTTGTGACGGGTTTACGAGACATAAGTAAAAATGGGTCCGACAGTCGAAATATTCAGAGTAATAAAATGGCTTAGTGAGTATTAACACTGTGTTTATAAATCCGGCAGTTAGCCTTAGAATCTCCCGTGTTATTGGTCGACACAAAATAAGTGTAGTGATATACGATAAACGTGTCGTGCAGTCGTCAAGTCCGAGCGTGTCGTCGAGCGGCGAGCAGTCGCAGACGGACGAGAGCAAGGCGCAGCACAGCTCCGCACAGGACGCCACCAACGTCGAGGACGAGAGGAAGCAGCAGGCGGCGCGCACGCCATGCTTCGCAGACACTGGTAATATCATTACAACACAATTAACTCTCTAAATTAATCGATGTAGACATTTCTGTTGATAAATTGCCTTCATTTAAAACATACATACATACATAAAATCACACCTTTTTCCCGTAGGGGTAGGCAGAGCCCAAGGGCCGCTTTTCGCCTCCGTGAGAAACGAGACGTGATGGGTGGCGAACCACATCGCCGCCATTTTGATTAATTAAATTATTTATATGATTGACCATTGCGTTCTCACGAATAAGGAGGGTAAGGGAAGGATAGGTGTTGTGAAAAGGAAGATTGGCAATTTAGAGTGGGAAATAAGAAAAGTAGGATATTACCGCCATAATATTTGTGCGTTTGATAAATTGTTACACTATTTGTGTAAAAAGTAAACGTTTAGGAATTCGACTTGATGTCTGACTCCAGTTATCTGTATTTATATGCGTTAATTTTAAATTTTTGTGATCTATGCTTGCCAACGAGTGGGCGAGTGGATGAAAACGAGGCTGTGCCAAAGTGGTGCCTGTTATGGATTGTGTGTAACACTCGCATGCGATCTCCTTCGTTGAATTTGGTGGTGTTAAGTCCTTTCCAAAATAAAACATCAAAATGGCAACTGGACTCATTTGAAATATAGCAACCACTCATGGTTATCCAATCGCTAATGTCCGGAAAATAATTTATTTTGAGTTAATTAACCACATCGCGTAATGTTATGAGATACAATAAATTAACTCAAGAACTAATATATTTACACGTTTCGTTGAACAGTGCTACAACAACAAGAGATCATGCAGAAGTTCTACAGGACATTATCAATGTGCGATGGACTGAACACTTCTGCATTGAATTCAGGTAAATAACCAGTAATCATAATAGTCTTATTTCTCTCTACGGCTTTGAATCTATTGTTTTTATCCCCTGGCGCAAAAAAGAGGGGTATTCAACTTCGAATTCCAAGTTTGAAGCCTAAGTTTGTGTCTATCTGTGGCATCATAACTTCTAGCTAATGGACTGTAGGCTCGGACTTCGAATTCGAATGCTGTTTTCTTTATTTAATACATGGTTAAATCTGAATGGTCCTTACCTATGTTTGATCAAAAATATAGTCATCGATTTCTGTTAGATTTTTCTTTTTTACATTTTAAGTCTCTGATATTAATAACTTAAATTCCTAGCAATATATCGCGAATTATGTATACAAACCAAAATGAGGTAACCCTTCACCTGGTCGATATTAAGTTGTGTGCGCGTGCGCAGGCTCGAGCTCGGAGCCGCTGTCGCTGAAGGAGGAGGTGTTCCTGCTGGTGGCACAGCTGCCCGCCGTCGCCGCCAACCCCAAGCTCATGGTCACCAGCCTCATGGACTTCCTCAGTCAGTATAATCTATACATATAAAATTACTTGTCCTGACTGACTGACTGATTCATCAACGCATAGGCGAAACCGCTGGACCTAGAAAGCTGAAATTTGGACAGTAGGTTCTTCTTATGTCGTAAGCATCCAGTAAGAAAGGGTTTTTGATAATTCCTCTCCTAAAGGGGTTAAATGGGGTGGAAAGAAAAATTGCGGGCGTAGCCGCAGGGAATTGCTAGTTACTAATATTTTCGATGTCGCGGGTTCCAATACCGCAAGGAGCAAAGAGCAACAACTATGTGTAGTTTTTTTATGGGCTCGGTAACGCTAACCTGATTGTCTGGAAGTTAAGATGGTCCATCGGATGTAAAGTCGGTCCTGCGCTTGACCTCTCCTCGGTTGTGTTAGTCTTCCGTTCCACTCGAATTGAGTAATTAAAGAGAGAGTGCACTTGTGTCTGCGCAAGTACTTTGTGCACTTTAATATTTCCCGAGTAAACGGTTGATCTTGTAAACGATTGGCCCATGGTCGGACAGGAGGACAATAAAATGCATGGCGTTTTTTTCGTCGGTATAATACAGTTGTACGGGCAACCGATAGATGAAAATGGCTAACTGTCGGTCATAGTGGCGTTTTCTAAGGGCCTTTGTTGAGCATTGAATGTCTCACGACTGATGATAATGATCAGTGGTAATCGTTTTTAGATTAATTCGATTTTTTTTAATATTTAGAAAAGGAAGAAGTGGTGAACCTATCGCAAGCCATGCAGCAGCTTATCATTCGGCTACTCGAGCACCCTGAAGCGCTGAGCGCTTTCGTCGACGCCGGCGGCTTCGAGCTCTCACTAGACAAACTCACCACCTGCCATCAGGTACAATACAAACACTTCTACACTCTTCTTTATATAGATAAACAGTAATTTATTTTGTTGTGGAAAGATTAGACAGTTTGCGCCCGGTGAACATTTATTAGTACGCCATTCTGGAAGCCTATCTGCGCACTAACACTGGTGCATGTAGTACTTATCATTCAGTGCATCGGTATCTGTAATTTTCTTGGTAGGATTAGGGATCGTCCGGTTTAGTACCAACGCAATGTCATACATGTTGTCGCCGAGCATCAATGTGTATATGTACTTTGTTGTGTTGTCTGTGTAAAAATCAATTACCGCACTAAAGAGACGTAACTACATATTTTTTTGCTTAACGTTATGTTTTGTCGTCTCGGCGTTGTTTCGTGAAAGTTCGTAACTATTATTGTTATTTCAATGGAGTCGTGTAACTGGGCGACTAGCATCATAGCGTTTCTTACCATTGACTTCCTGTTTATCTTGTCACACCGTACTCTATCGCAACCGGCTGTTGCAGACGAAGATTAAAGTAATGTCCATCGCAACTGGTTTCGAAGATTTGTTTCAAAGGCGTCCGGATTATATTATGACCTAAACTATGTCTACCAGGCGGGTCCGAGCAACGGGCAAGGTCTGGTCTCGTCGCTGATGAACTACCTGAAGCTGCCGCCGCAGATGATAAACATGTCGACGCCCGCCGCCGCCAGCAACAAGAAGAACCAGCCGCCCGTCATCGAGATCGCTAACGGACTGGTCAACATTGCGCCGCTATGTAAGTACACACATTCGTATACACTAATAGTGTACTCTCGCGGTCACAAGCGGTGTATCACCTTTAAGACGACAATAGCTTGCACGCGCCGCCACAACGTTCAAACGATTTTGATTTATAACTGGTACACCGCTCGTGTCCCTGATGGTACCTTAACTTGGACGTAAATTTGAAAAAACATACTTAGTTTTCTAGCGTTATCGGTATGTATATTTCTGTATTAGCCATTTTTTGTTATAAAATCTTTAAATTCTTTAAATCACTTTTATATGATAGATTTGTTAGGGTCTAATAACAGGAAAATAATTATATAAATAAGAACTGTTTCTCTTGTTAGTTTATAATAATAGTTTACTAGTTGACGAAACACTAGTATTCTGTACCTACAGTCAAGCAAACTCTATCTTTTCTGTCCAACTTTGAAAAAAATTCTAGTCTACTGGAGACGGTTTCTTCTGTCCGTTCTTAATGTCTTTTACCGCGAATATGACTGTTCGAATCGGTCGCAGTGCGTAAGCACTCTAACAGTGGAATTAAGAAAGGTTGATTAAATACATAAAGCTAACTTAAAATGATAAAAGTTATTTGTTCGGTTATTGCAAAAATCAACTCCATTGACTAACGTCCGTGTAGAATAATATTGCCTTTTTTTCTCGTGGGGGAAACTTCAATGGGAACCCGGGACCCTGCGGGGTTATCCGGGGTATGTGGGATTCTTCCTGTAGCGATCGGGCTGAGGGAATCCGCCACATTTCCCACTAAAATTCGCGGCTGTTAGTCCTGGATTTCCTGGTGGGATCCGCACTAGGTACCCCCTCAGTGCCTCGAGAGTTCGAGACCCTCGCCAGGGGGATTGTTCCTCGGGAACCTGTCACGGTACTCACAACTCCGCCGCTGTATTTCTCCAAGTAGTCGCCGAATTCGAGGGGCATCTAGAGCATAATATAGCCTTGACAACTCTGCTAGTAATGCCCGGTGTTACATTGAGCGCGTCCCACTCGGTGCGAATTACGATCACGCTCACGACCACAGTTTTTTCAGTTCCATTTGTTTGTGAGCGTTACCGTCGTAAACTTCAAGTGGAACGATCACTACGATCCACCTGTTCAGATGGGTCGTCGTGAGCTTCGCGTGAGCGTAAATCATGACGTCATGAGTGACGTTTTCGCCGCGACCACAACGGCCGCGGTCGCTATGTGGAACGACTAAAGGATTGATCGTTTTGGGCCCCAAGTGGAACGCAGCCAAAGTGTGTGTCGTGTGTTGTTGGAGCGTGTCGTGATGTGTCGCCCCCCAGGCACGGTGTCGTGCGGCAACCCGACGGCGCAGGCGGCGGACGTGCTGCTGGAGGGCGGCGGCGCGCTGGCGGCGCGCGGCGCGTGCGCGGCGCGGCGCGTGCGCGCGGCCGCCTGGTCCTACCACTTCTTCAACGCGGACGACGCCAGCCTCGCGCTCACGCTCACGCTGCCCTACGCCGTGCAGCTGCACGAGCTGCAACTGCAGCCGCACCTCACTAGCCTCGCCAGTCAGTATACCTGCTCTAGTATTTTTGAGGTTTTAATCAATTGTCAGTTGAGTTACGTTAACAGACAACTGAGGAGCCGCAACATTTGCCTTAACCGTCATAACCTTAAGAAACTGCTGAGAGATAAGAATAAATAAGAATTACAGAATAGGTATTTCACACTTATAACAAAAACACGCTCCCTTAAGTAATAATAATCTAATGTTAAACTATCTAATAGTGTAGCGTGTACTCGCTAGAGGGAAACCGCAGTGTAACACTACTATCATCACCTTTTGATCTAACACGACCAGTGACATCATGTATCTTCTCTCAACAAATAAGCGCCTGAAAAATTACATTGTGGTCCTTCGAGTCATACACAATGGTCCTTCGAACCTCACATAATGATCCGTCGATCTGGATACTTGTTGTCCTTCGATCCGAATACTTGTTGGTCCTTCGATCCGGACACTTATAGTCCTTCGATCCGGATATTTGAACGGTGCGCGTGTGTATGTGTGCAGCGTGTCCGGGCGCCGTGGCGGTGGAGGCCGGGTGCGGCGGCACGCTGGCGCCGCTGGGGCCGCCGCAGAACACGGCCGGCATGACGTTCATCCGGCTGGTGGTGGCGCGGCCCGTGCTGTGCAGCACGGTGCAGGTGCGGCTGTACAAGCCGCGCGACTCCTCCAACATGGGGCTGCTGCAGCTGCGGCTCCTGGTCGCGCCCGCCTTCAGCGCGCACGCCGCGCCCGCACGACACACGTGAGTACTCTCATCGTCCCCTTCTCTTTCTATCTCATACCCTCTATCCGCCGTCTCACACTAATCTTTTCCATCTCCCATCTCTTTTTCTCCCACCCATTCTTTCCTTTTGTAGCTCTCTATTTTCATTTATACCTTTCTATTGCACTCTCTGCCTGTCTACAAACAGCCGCATTCCACTCACCCAAGGCATCAGTAATCATGTTTCTTGAGCCTGCTACATCGCCCATCGCACCAAAACTCAACAATATTTCCACACCGCTGTTTATTGGTGTTTTACCTTGTGTATTGTTGTGGTGGCAGCAACAACTGGGCGTGCGTGGTGGCAGCGTGTGCCCGCGGCGGGGGCGCCCGCACGCCTCTCGGCGCCGGCGCGGTGGCCGCGTTGTGCGCCTGCCTCGCGGGCGGGGGCGGGGCCGCGCCCCACGCGCATGCCGCCCTGCTGGCCGCCGCGAGGCAAGACCCCGCGCTGCGGGCGCCGCTTATCACCGCGCTGCTCGACACGGATGCGCATGCACACGCACACGGTACTTACACATTACTCGCACGTGTATAGATGTGGTTTCGATACATGTGTTTGGTTTGATTGCTTAGGTTATTGTTGAAAAAATATCATATAAGGTTGTTTTATTACATGTTGTGCTTCAGGCAGGTCACTTATTTTAAACAAAAAGATTTAAAAATCTGCTATTTCTAGTTTTTCCCACATTTTTCACTATTACAAGTGCTGCACGACCCATATCCTTGAACTGAAGTGCACCTCAATGTCAAAATTCATAGCATTTATATATTGCCGCTAAGAAGCATGGTTTTTTTTTGGTAATTTAATAAATAACTAAAGTATGACCATATTTGGGAGCATACTATTTGGGTTATATTAGAGGGCTTGTTTTACGACAATAGCATCAATTCTTGATTGTTACAACATATTTTATAGATATGTCATATTACAGTATCATAACATATTCATATCATCAGCAGTTGAAACGTCCACTGCTGAATAAAGACTTCTCACTTAGAAGGGTCCCTCCCTTTTAAGGGAGCCATAATCCCCATGCTTGACAGGCGGTTCGGGGATCGCAGTATACGCGTTAGGTAATCCAATAGAAAGACGCTGCTTGCTGCCAGTCTTCTTGTTTTTTACTTTATCGTCTCTTACGAACCACCCAACGGGAGGAGATCGGTGGGTGCTATTCTTACCCGGGCACCCCACGAGGTATAAACATATTCATGTAATAAATATTTACTTACCTTCTTAACATGCATGCAAAAAAAAAAATGTGCGTGTGTGGAGTCCCTCCACGCGGAAGAAGTGAAACTTCATTCTCGCTCAGTCGATCGGTCGTTCGGTCGGTCCCTCACTCAGTCACTCACTCACACACACACACACACACACACACACACACACACACACACACACACATACAAACTCAACTCAACTCGCCCCAACTCACCCCAACTCGCCCCAACTCGCCCCAACTCGCCCCAACTCACCCCAATTCACCCAATTCACCCAACTCACCCCAACTCACTCCAACTCACCCCAACTCACCCCAACTCACCCCAACTCACCCACTCACCCACTCACTCAGTGATGGCGTCACATGAGCGCTTTCATAACCTTACCAAATTTACGCCTCTCGCCTATCGTTTAACACCTATCACTCAACGCCTATGGTGATAGGCGTTGAGTGATAGGTGTTAAACGATAGGCGAGAAATCGGCGATCGATAGGCGTTAAATGATAGGTGTATCATTTAACGCTTAACGCGTTATGTGATAACATTTTTGGAAGTCGCATAAGAAGTTTCACTTCAAAAACAAACCACAATGCTTCTAAAAGACCACATTTCACATGTAAACTATTACTAATGTGTATTAGCAGTATAATCATATTCGGCGTGTAACACCGACGCGTGTGTATACCATGCAGCGTTCCAAGCGGTGTCAGCGGGCGGCAGTTCCGTAACCAGCGCGGCGCGCAGCACGGGCGCGGTGTGCGCGCTGGTGCGGCAGCTGTGCGTGTCGTGCGCGGCGGGCTGCGTGCACACGTACGTGGCGTGGCTGGCGCGCGCGCCCGCCGACCACCCGCCGCCCTCCGCCGCGCTCACGCACACGCTCGCATCGGTAAGCAACCGGACTCTGAGGAGTCATCTGGTATACTGATATCGGCTTTTTTTTACTACATATAAGCTAGCGCTTGACTGCAGTCCTACTTGATGGAATGCGGCGACGCAATCGAGAATGGTAATACACACTAGCTTATTAAAAGCATATTCACTCTAGTCTTGAAAACACCCACATTATAATCGGGCGGAAAAACCGACGCAGGCAAACCGTTCCAGACCTTAGCTGTACTTATTACAAATGAAAAAGCAAACCGCTCAGTCCGGACTGAAGGCACGGTCACCACATAAGGGTGTGTACGTGCCGTGCGTCTCGACGTCCGATGATAGAAGGGGGATGGTGGAATCAAGTCATGCAGTTCCTGCGCATACTCTCCAAAATGCATCCTGCAGAATACCGAGAGGATGACTGGTTGATCATGGAACATACTTAAGGATTTAGTAAATCTAGTTCTTAAGTAACGTATTTATTTATTTTGGTTCAACATTGGTTCACACGAGGGATTCGTTCAGATGAGCTATGAGACTTAAAATATGCTATTGAAGTAAGTTTTACTGCTAGAAGTGCAACCTTTTGAACGGCATGCAAAAATATGTATAGTATTACAAAATTAAATTAAATTAAAGTATGACGACATCCCACTTCCGATGTCGGCAGGTGGCCATCGTCTCCTCATTCCAAGCATATGGTGGAACATCAGATCCCTGACACGAGGTTTTGATTCTGGGTTCCCAAGTTACATCACAATACTATCGTATAATTCCCAGATAACAATCGTAACAATCCCCTAAACTAAGGGTTAGTATCATGTTTTAAAATGTAATTAAGGAATCGACATGAATATAACACGGAGAATTAGTACTAACACTATTGTAAAGTCTACATATTCTGGGTGTAGGTGAGTTGTGAGCTAAGACAATGCAACGAAATGATGGAGCTAATGAATATGAATACCTACAATTAACAAAGAAAACCTAAACATAATAACAATAATGTGTAACCTAACAACTTTGCACTAGATGTCTTCCGTCGTCACGGGGCTTTTACAAAGAAAGAGATAGTCGACCGCAGCATAATCTTGCGTATTCCCTTATATAATATAGGCTTCAATTTTTTAATAATTATATAAAATTTCTCGGTATTTTTAATAAAAAAAGGAAAAAATTAGAAACTTTCGACCCACCTACCTGTTTGATATACCTGTCAGTGAGCCATGAATATAATTTTACAGGTGTATGTGAGAAAAATAAACACATCTGTAATTTGCGAATGATAAAACTACAGTTGAATATTCCTTTACAGGTTTTGTGGACGCTGAAAGAGAAAAAAATAATGGATAATCTAGAAGAGTTGATCACAGACGAGCTTTTCGAACTGATCTACAACTGGATTAAGACCTTACCAGGAACCAGCCTGCTCAAGAAATCGCTCGATGCTGGTTAGTATTTAAAATACAAGAAGTATTTTTTAGATATATAAATTTAAAGATCTCGAATAAAACATAGGTCATCTCGTTATTACGTCAAATATACGTAAAAATTAGATGTTTTGTGTCAGAAAAGAAAACCGTGATTTTTTAACCAACTTCAAAAAGGATGAGGTTCTCAATTCGACTATAATACATTTTTTTTTTATAAAAATCCATATTAAAGTAGTTATATATCGCCAAAGAAATACTTTCTTATACAAAATGTTATTTCCAGTTCTGTGCTCAATGTGCTACATTCGACCGGAATTATTCAGAAAATTATTGGAATACATGAACATACCCGTGGATCAAGATGAGAGGTAAGGTTTATTTTGTTTTGTATTTTATATATTATGTCATATGTCTACGCTTTTCAGGTACTAATTGACACTAATTTATAAATTTGAAAGTAACTCTAATAGCCTCTTACGTTAACCTGATCATGGTCGCTCAAAAGTAGTACAATTTCTATAGTAATATTCTGTGTTGATTTATTATGTAACTTTCATCGGTGGGCGAGATTTACTATTGCTTACTCGGATACACTGCTTTCTCCGGTCTATTTTCCTTGTGACTATGGCATCCACAGTGTTATGAAAGGGTCGTAGCCTTGAATAGTTTCTGGAAGTTCTATTAAATTTAAGATTGCACTCTTCATGATTTGAACTCATATAATTGTAAATCAACCTTATTGCCTAAAGCTCGATATTGTGATCATTTTTTTTGTGTTACGGTATGGACGACGGAACAAGTAATGTGACAAGCGTGAACGGATTAGAAGAATAAAGCTTTTTATTTACTATTTCTATTTACACATTAGAAAGCAGTAAAAGTAGTAAGCCTGCAACGAAAGGGTTCCATCTCAGCATAAAGCGGCTTGCAAGCAGTCCGCGCTGGCCTTCCGTTGGATGCTTCGCCGCACACACGTATTGCGCAATCAAAAACTTAATACTAAGAGAAAATTAGCGTCTCCTCGCTTCTCTACCGACCGACGCGGCGTCTACTGTACGCTCGTGGTTTCGCTCGTCTTTGGTGATAACTCAACGTCACTGTCCTTGTGGACGGATACATATATATTATATTTTAACCACCCGCACAACTGTGCGACCAAACTAACTAGTTTGGTCGATATTTCAATTAGGTTCGGGGACCGCACATTCGCACCCAGTGGCGTGCAGTCCATATAGGCAAAAAGTGTTTGCCTACCCTGTGATTTCCGGAACAATACATGATAACAAAAATAATTTATCTGCTCAATAACATTTTGTTTTGAATTATTTCATCATTATAAATAAGCAAAAGCTCGCGAAAAACGGGCATTAAACTATTCCTAGTTCCTAGATACGCGGAGATTTAAATTTCCCGCGCGCCAAACCGCGAGGCCCGCTACTCAAAATGTTAAGATTTTAAGATCGAAACTCTTAATTCCCACACATTCACAGATTTTTTTCTAACAAACTTACACACACCAGTAGGCACGCCGACCAATCAAACAGTATAAATGTCACGCACACCATGCAAAAATAGACAGTGCCTATCGGGTGTGCTCGGGTCTGCTCGGGTGCTCTCGGCAGCAATGACGACCTCGGAGGAAGGACTAAAGAAATGTTGACCAATAGCAGCTCAATCTTAGCCCAATGCATCGAACGGGATGGATGAGTGAGAATGGGTGATCGATGAATGAAAAATACTACAAATTATAAAATACCTAGTTTGTTCAAACTTCAAGATTTCATAATGACATCCATTTTTTGTTGGTTTTTATTCTATAATTTTTTATTATACGATTGATAACGATTGTTTTCAGTGCAGTATGCGTAATATGCGTTGTGTTTTCAAATTATAAAACTTCCTTAGTAGAAAATGGAAGTGGTAACGTGTGATTGATGTTCTGGCCAAGTGTGTATAGAAAAATTAAAAATTCACGCGTTTTCGACACGATAAATAATCTAAAATATTTAGATCTAAAGTATATTTACAATCGGTTAGCCAGCTGGAAACATAGAATCTAAATATCATTTAATTTTTTGATATTTTGAGGTGGCATATTTACAAGCAAGACAAGTAACTCGCAGTCATATTTGTAAGTTTTTTTATTTTTACTTTATTATTGTTTTTATTGACTGTGTAGTATGTCTGGTTCTTTAAGACGCTCTGCGGCCTAAATGGCTGGATGGATTTTAACGTAGGTACTTACTTCCTACGTGTCGTCTTAGTAGTGGAAGTGAAATAGAATATATATTTATTCGAAATAAAAACATAAGTATTAGGTACTCATCAAATGTTTTGTGTTCACATCATTCATTAATGTCAATTTAGGTCCCCGTGGGGTGTCCGGGTAAGAATACCACCCACCCATCTCCTTCCGTTGGGTGTCCGTAAAAGGCGACAAAGGGAAAACGAGAAGACGGGCAGCAGCGTCTTTTTATTGGATTACCTACCACCTATACTGCGATCCCCAAGCCGCCTGCCAAGCGTGGGGATTATGGCAACCCCTCCCTGCTAAGGGAGACGCCTTTGTTCAGCAGTGGACGTTTCGGCTGCTGATGAGGTTGAAGTCACTTTTTGCCTACCCTGTCATATAACCCAGTGCACGCCACTGTTCGCACCCCATCCACTCGGCGACGACGCAATGTAAGCGGGGCGATCAAGGCATGTGACGGCTAGGGATCGAATTAATATTTAAACTAGACAAACATTCACTAAAAAAATTACATCTAAAATGTGGTCGCGGACTTATTGTGTGCTGGTGGCGGAAACGAGAACTTGTGGTATTATTATGGTAATGACGTGTAGTTTTACAGTTTCGTATAGACAGTAGCGACACTCCTATCACCAAAAAAAAAATTGCCAGCCTGGCTTGAAAAGAAATAGCGACACAACCGTCTCGGGGACGTTATTTCTGTGTGTCACTTTTCGGGCCGTAACACCTAATCTAGTTTAAAATATTGCATCGATGTGGTTAGCCGTAAGCGCTGCTTCTTGACAATTAACTAAGAGGCGTGTAAGAGCCGGTCACGCCTTGTCCGGAGGCGATTCGACGTCATTACGGTGCTGACTAGTATGCATGCATTATTCTTAAGGTAGGCACTGACGATACGTCTGTGTGGAATACTTCTAAATGGAATACTTTCGAATGGAAGTACTCCATATTATACGCACATTGACTATACGTCCATTTGGACGTACGCACCGTCACTTCAAATGTTGCACGCTATAGGAAAAATGTTAGATGACATGGATTAAAGGATCTTTTCTTTAACCGTATTTAAGTTAGCTCCAGGACCCTTTCTTTTAAACAATCCAATAAAGCATTAATTGCTGCATTTCTCCACAGGAAAAAAAATGCACGATGAACACTGTGATAATCAGGATGTTTAATTTAATAATAATATAATATCCTGGGACAATTCACACACGGTCATCTGATCCCAAACTAGGCAGAGCATGTACTATGGAAACCAGACAACTGATACTAATAGATATATACTTTTTTTTTTGTAAATACATACTTATATAGATTTGCCATAAACATGGATGCGATTTATATTTTTCAACTGAATCCTAATACAAAGTCACGCGCAAACGTAATATTTATTTGTAAACATTTCGTAATTGTTGTACACTTATCATACAAGGAAAGAAGCAATATAGGACGGGCCTGTTGGTCTAGTGGTTAGGTTAGGTTTCCAAAAAAAATGGACGCGATTTTGCCCATTCACAGACAATTCGGACGTCTTCCAAATGGCGCACGTTTTTCACATTGACAGTTGGCTGCGAATGACGTCCATTTGGATCGGATGCATGGATTTCAATCCGTTTGGAAAGCTGTATGACGTCCAATAAATTGGCATACGTTTTTCACATTCACGAAACCATTTTGGATGACGTCCATTCCATTTGGATTAATGGACGTATCGTCAGTGGCTGCCTTTAAACTACTCAAGATTAGGACATAGGTACGGGGCTGATATGTTAACGGGGCGCTACGTATGCGTTATGCTTAAAGATCATTGATGAGTCAGTCGTAAAGTGTAATAGCTCTACATGTATATGTTCGCAGCATGGAAGGCCTGACGGACGACACTAAAGTGCAGTCACCGTGCAGCAGCTCGGTAGGCGAGCGAGTGAGACCGAGCGCGGGCGAGTGGACGAGCAGCGCGCTGCAGAGCATTGCGGCGGCCGCCATGTCGCCCGCCGCCACGCTGGCGCTGCTGCACTCCTCGCTGCCCGCCAGCGTGGTCGCCGCCATCACAGGTACCCTCGCCTCACAGTGCACTCACCGTGCAGCAGCTCGGTGGTGGGCGAGCGAGTGGACGAGCAGAGCATTGCGGCGGCCGCCATGTCGCCCGCCGCCACGCTGGCGCTGCTGCACTCCTCGCTGCCCGCCAGCGTGGTCGCCGCCATCACAGGTACCCTCGCCTCACAGTGCACTCACCGTGCAGCAGCTCGGTGGTGGGCGAGCGAGTGGACGAGCAGAGCATTGCGGCGGCCGCCATGTCGCCCGCCGCCACGCTGGCGCTGCTGCACTCCTCGCTGCCCGCCAGCGTGGTCGCCGCCATCACAGGTACCCTCGCCTCACAGTGCACTCACCGTGCAGCAGCTCGGTGGTGGGCGAGCGAGTGGACGAGCAGAGCATTGCGGCGGCCGCCATGTCGCCCGCCGCCACGCTGGCGCTGCTGCACTCCTCGCTGCCCGCCAGCGTGGTCGCCGCCATCACAGGTACCCTCGCCTCACAGTGCACTCACCGTGCAGCAGCTCGGTGGTGGGCGAGCGAGTGGACGAGCAGAGCATTGCGGCGGCCGCCATGTCGCCCGCCGCCACGCTGGCGCTGCTGCACTCCTCGCTGCCCGCCAGCGTGGTCGCCGCCATCACAGGTACCCTCGCCTCACAGTGCACTCACCGTGCAGCAGCTCGGTGGTGGGCGAGCGAGTGGATACCAGTTTGTGCACAGTTTTTTTAAGGCCTGTTAAAAGCCTGTTAAAAGGCAGTACTTTGTTAATCATATGTCCTTGCCATAATTTAACATACTTATCAATTTCTCAAACTTAAAAGTTCACTTTAAACTCTCGTGAATACCAGACACGATTAGGAAATACGTTATTGATTTATATCTTTGCCATTTGTTAGAAAACTTAATCTTTATTTCAGAATTCAGCGAGGCGAAGTTAGAAAGTATTATTAAACAGCAGCAAGGCTCACAAGAGGACGTTCAAATGTCTGATCCGGATACCCAAACTAAACCAGGTATGTTTAATAAAGTTAATTGTTACCTATAATGCCAATAAGCTCTCTTTCTGGAGCAGTCAGGTATACACATATTCTTCCTTTTGGGGCATACATATAACTCTTCTGATGCAGTTGGGCATACACATAGCTCCTTTCTGGGGCAGGCGGGTTTGCACATAGCTCCCATAGGGCAGTCGAGTATACAAATAGTCTTCTTTAGGTAAACCAGTGACTCTCGTTCTGGGTCTGTTCAGTAAAAAAATAACTCTCCGTCTGGGGCGTTCCCTTTCTATTGCCGTTGGGTAAAAAGATAACCCTCTCTGGGGCCGTCAGGAAATGATATAACTTTTCTTCTGGTACACGATTGTTTGGTTTTAGATAATACTAGCAGACCCGCGCAGCTCGGCCAGCGCTTTTATTGTTACTATACTAACACCTTCTAGTTGAATTATTCGTAAACTGTATGTCCAACTAACCTCAGACACCTTGTTTGTATGCAGCTGCAATGGCTCAAGCTGTACTTAAAATTCTAATTAAAATAATAATAATAAATAAATAATTGATCGATTTTTATAAAAAGTTGGGATAGTACCTACTACACTGTTCGGAGTCGCTGGACGTTTTGGGTGTATACGCCCTAGACGTCGTTCCAGTAGGTACGGCGGCGACTCCTGAAGTTACCCTATGATTTTATATATAATTAAAGGACAATGCCCATCTGTGCCCCAGAAATGCCCAGATAAAGTATATTACAAGATTGCTCTAATAAATAAAAACTAGAATTATGTTGTTAATTTTAAATCATATGAAGCACTCTTAGAGGAGATACCACTGGAGAGATCATGATGCGCTAACCCCTCTGCCAAATTTTGTTCATATGTTCAGGTCATTCTTTATTTGTGTGCGTATCTTTTTGAATGTGTTGCGAGATTATTATAGTGTGGGTATGCGTGAACTTGTATCTGTGTGTACTTCGCCTCCCACACCCCGCAAAAGTGCCACGAAAAATTTGTTCGGGGAATCGACGCGATACTAGCTCCATTCTAATTACTCTGAGGAAGCACTGGATAAAAAAAAAAAAAAATAAGATGTTCTGTTGACATTGCAGTACCAGTGTATCTAACCAAATTGTTTTCACATACATATTGACACTATACAATGGAGACAGACTAGATAATTCCAAATAACTGACATGTTTATCTGATAACATGCAGATAAGTATATAAAAGAACACTGATCTGGCTTAGCTTATGTGATGATGATCATGAAGTTCCTAGTGAAAAACTAATAGCAATGCTGTCTGTAAACGATAAAATGTATAAAAAAACCAGTAGGAAGTTATCATGTTTAATGTCCAATATCTTTTGAACCGGTGCTTTATATGGACATTAAATCTAAATATTATATAAATACTGTTAAAAAGTTTTTTTATTTTTGGCGTATGGTTAGTGGCCAACCCGGGGGTCAGAGTTTTCAAGCTGCCCCTAGGCCTCTGACTTAGCTTAACGACTGCTGTCTAGATGACAATAGCCGGGACTGACTTTTAACGTGCCCTCCGAAACACGGAGACGCTCAGTTCAAATGCCACTAAACGGTCACCCATCTAAGGACTGACCTTGCCTGACGTTGCTTACCCAACTGATCGTTAAAAAGTTATCATATGACAGAGTTGCAATTTGGGCATTGCATGGCATTGTTGACTTTCAGCTCCATACTAATATGGGCATGGTCCTATGAAATCCTAAAAATAATTATTGTGGGTCATCCATAATAGACAGACATAAATGCTGTCGCGGACTTTTTTGTACAGCTAATAAAGACCAATATTTGTGCTATACATTTTATTCACTTATAACCAATCATTTAGCCAGCGTTCATCGGAAAAAGCAGCCAGACGACCAGTTTTTTGTCGACTTGTGACACAAATATTGTAATTTCTTACTAAAAAAACCCTTTTATCATAATAAAAAATCCCTTTTATCCATCGATATACTATACCAACTAGATTAGCTGTCACGAACAAAATGACATCGAAAATGTGGTCGCGGTTACATATACTTACACAACTATACACGTAGCTAGAAATTGTAGAAAATAGTTTTAAATAATTCGGAACGTTGGACTAATAGAAGCCTTCACATGTAGTAATAAAGTCTAATTCTATATGCAGTAATGTTGGCACATAAAACCTTTACATCGGAGACAAAGAAAAATCAATAAAATCGCCAACGCTATACGAAAAAAAGTTGTTGTTTTGACTTAAACAAAAATGTACTCATTTAAAAGAAAATCTTAACCACTATAAAATAAGGTTCAAAACAGGTGTGTTTCCATTGTGTGTGTACTGACTTACAAACATATCCATGCTGGTGGCAAAAATGAGAACTAACTTTTTTATTATGGTAATGACGTTTGACAGTTTCGTATAGACAGTGGCGACACGCCTATCGGCAACATTAATTTTGTCAGTCTCGGCATGGCAGTTGCGAACTACTAGCGGAGAAAATATCAAATAAATAATTTTTATTTCGTATTATAATGATATCTTACTTATATTTATTATTTAAACTAGTAGTAATAAGAACACGAAACAAAAAAAAAAATCTCCATCTGCAATTTTAGTATTACGATAAGTATTTGGACAGTTTATAAACGCGCAATAAGGAATTTCGATACGTCCTTACGCTAGCTGTTTTCGGCTCGTACTAATTTGAAATAGAGCGACAACCGTCTCCGTAGCTCTATTTTCGTGACCACTTTTCGGGTCGTGACAGCTAATCTAGTTGGTATAGTATATCGTTGCTTTTATCATAATAAAAAATAGCCTAGCCTAGCCTAAAATAGCATTCCGGAATAATGTGGCTTCCTACTGGTAAAGAATTTTCCAAATCGGATCAGTAGTTCCGAAGACTACCCTTTACTAACAAACTTTACCTCTTTACAATATTAAGTATAGATGTGTATATTGCAGCGGCGGCATGTGAGATGTCTCGCGCCTGCGCGCTCGTGGAGTGGGCGCGTGCTGTGTGCGCCGAGCGGCGGCTCAAGGACTGGCTGGGAGGGGAGGGCGCCTCCTTCTGGCGCCCGCTGCTGCGGCTGCTGTGCCATCCGCGGCCACACGACAGGTGACCACATACAACACACATGCATCACATACTATACATGCGAGATGTTGGTGGAGTGGGCGCCGAGCGGCGGCTCAAGGACTGGCTGGGAGGGGAGGGCGCCTCCTTCTGGCGCCCGCTGCTGCGGCTGCTGTGCCATCCGCGGCCACACGACAGGTGACCACATACAACACACATGCATCACATACTATACATGCGAGATGTTGGTGGAGTGGGCGCCGAGCGGCGGCTCAAGGACTGGCTGGGAGGGGAGGGCGCCTCCTTCTGGCGCCCGCTGCTGCGGCTGCTGTGCCATCCGCGGCCACACGACAGGTGACCACATACAACACACATGCATCACATACTATACATGCGAGATGTTGGTGGTGTGTGCGCCGAGCGGCGGCTCAAGGACTGGCTGGGAGGGGAGGGCGCCTCCTTCTGGCGCCCGCTGCTGCGGCTGCTGTGCCATCCGCGGCCACACGACAGGTGACCACATACAACACACATGCATCACATACTATACATGCGAGATGTTGGTGGAGTGGGCGCCGAGCGGCGGCTCAAGGACTGGCTGGGAGGGGAGGGCGCCTCCTTCTGGCGCCCGCTGCTGCGGCTGCTGTGCCATCCGCGGCCACACGACAGGTGACCACATACAACACACATGCATCACATACTATACATGCGAGATGTTGGTGGAGTGGGCGCCGAGCGGCGGCTCAAGGACTGGCTGGGAGGGGAGGGCGCCTCCTTCTGGCGCCCGCTGCTGCGGCTGCTGTGCCATCCGCGGCCACACGACAGGTGACCACATACAACACACATGCATCACATACTATACATGCGAGATGTTGGTGGAGTGGGCGCCGAGCGGCGGCTCAAGGACTGGCTGGGAGGGGAGGGCGCCTCCTTCTGGCGCCCGCTGCTGCGGCTGCTGTGCCATCCGCGCCCACACGACAGGTGACCACATACAACACACATGCATCACATACTATACATGCGAGATGTTGGTGGAGTGGGCGCCGAGCGGCGGCTCAAGGACTGGCTGGGAGGGGAGGGCGCCTCCTTCTGGCGCCCGCTGCTGCGGCTGCTGTGCCATCCGCGGCCACACGACAGGTGACCACATACAACACACATGCATCACATACTATACATGCGAGATGTTGGTGGAGTGGGCGCCGAGCGGCGGCTCAAGGACTGGCTGGGAGGGGAGGGCGCCTCCTTCTGGCGCCCGCTGCTGCGGCTGCTGTGCCATCCGCGGCCACACGACAGGTGACCACATACAACACACATGCATCACATACTATACATGCGAGATGTTGGTGGAGTGGGCGCCGAGCGGCGGCTCAAGGACTGGCTGGGAGGGGAGGGCGCCTCCTTCTGGCGCCCGCTGCTGCGGCTGCTGTGCCATCCGCGCCCACACGACAGGTGACCACATACAACACACATGCATCACATACTATACATGCGAGATGTTGGTGGAGTGGGCGCCGAGCGGCGGCTCAAGGACTGGCTGGGAGGGGAGGGCGCCTCCTTCTGGCGCCCGCTGCTGCGGCTGCTGTGCCATCCGCGGCCACACGACAGGTGACCACATACAACACACATGCATCACATACTATACATGCGAGATGTTGGTGGAGTGGGCGCCGAGCGGCGGCTCAAGGACTGGCTGGGAGGGGAGGGCGCCTCCTTCTGGCGCCCGCTGCTGCGGCTGCTGTGCCATCCGCGGCCACACGACAGGTGACCACATACAACACACATGCATCACATACTATACATGCGAGATGTTGGTGGAGTGGGCGCCGAGCGGCGGCTCAAGGACTGGCTGGGAGGGGAGGGCGCCTCCTTCTGGCGCCCGCTGCTGCGGCTGCTGTGCCATCCGCGGCCACACGACAGGTCACTTACAACATACTATCTATACATTGAATTACTATTACTTCATAAGGACTTCTCTTTTTCGGCTATCCTTCAAAAGATACCCGGTTTTTTCTACGGATGCCGGGTTATGTGGGACTTTTACCCACTTAAATCTTCCCTGTGACCTTCATTCTCGCCGTGGAGAAACTGTGCATTCAGTTTGGACCTCTAGCGCCCGACCTTTGCTCGCGAATACATGTTCTTCTTGCACTCTTAGGAGGGGTACACAATGCTGGACTAGCCCTACTGAACATCAAAAAGTGATACCACTTGTTTTGGTGCTAAAATTAAGATTACAGGCCGAAGAATGTGAGCAATATGCATTCTCACACGTTTAGGTTTTTCAAAAATCCACGACGAATTTACACTCTGACCGCCACTACAAGACTTACAAATCTTTCCGTCCAACTCGGCAAATCTTAGCTCTTACCGTCCAACTCGATAATATTTAAAAACCTTACTGTACAGGATTTATATTTCAGAGCAATTCGGGTTTTTTGAACCCAGTGCTATATACAGTTAATATAATATTTCGATCTTTGTAGCGCGTTTATTTTATGTGAAGTATTTGTTATAGTTCGTGGCAGGAAGGCGCTGGATACGCGCAACTCGAAGAGAGCACGATCCGCCTGTTCGCCGAGCTGACGGTGTGTCATCCGGCCAATCAGAAGTTATTCGCATCTACTTTACATGGTATATTGGAATCCATGGATTGTATTGGTAAGTATTTTATGTTTTTAGTAAGATAACATTGTAGTTGTGATATATTGTGTGTTCTAAAATTGATGACAATTTCCACATTTCATTTAGATTAGTGAAGAAGATCTTTGCGTCTTATCGAAAGGTATTTTAAAGATGTTAGTGTATCCAGTGTGAATATTGGCGGCTATCTCGAAGCTCGCAAGTGACCTATCTCTAATCAATTGTCGAGTCGTCATGGTCCGAAGGACCTTGCCTTAATCAAATGATGAGTCCTCGAGATACGTTGGACCTATCCTAAACCAAATGTGATGTAGGTCCGGAGGGCATCTCCGGGTTCACGCGCGCGCTTATCCTGCGACTGGTGTTGTCGTCGGAGCGTGTGTGCGTGGCGGTGCGGTGGGCGGAGGGCGCGGGCGGCGCGGCGGGCGCTGGGGGCGCGGGCGTGGGCGTGGGCGCGGGCGCGGGGGGCGCCCACCCCGCGTACCAGTGGCACGCGCTGCTGCGGCTGCCGCTGCACACGACGCTGCGCCAGCTGCTGCACGACGAGCTGCCCTCGTGTATGTGGCAACATTATTAATGCAATAAAAAAAAAAACAGTGTTTCAGCTATTCTACATTAGGTGTAAACTATGGAACCGAGATCAAAATCTATTTAGTAGTCGCCATGTCAGCATAGGCCTTCTCTAAAATACTCCTCTCGCTACAAGTTCGCGCTTTCAGCTATAGTACATTACTACACAAAATCAAACGTGAAGCTATGACCTAACAACTTAGTGCTTGAAGTTCTTGTGAGCTTTCACAGAAGTAGATAAAATCCACCTAACTTTGAATCACTGGAGGTGTAAAGGTAAAGAAAATTCAGCGATACGTCCCGTCAAAGGACCGTCCAATGGTGTATAAAATATTGCTACATACGAGGAACTGTAATTCGTGTTAGTTGTGAAAGTGACAAGGTATTAATATCACCAATATGAAGGTGTCACTAGCCATTTTGTTAATGTAGTGCTCAAAACTTTGAAAGGTTTTTTATACCACCACGGTGGCAAACAAGCCTGCGGCCCGCCTGATGGTAAGCAGTCACCGCAGCCTATGGACGCTAGAAACATCCGTAGAATCACTAGCGCATTGCCGACTCTGAAGAAATTTGTCAACTCCCTTTTTCAATAACCCCATGCTGTAATAACTTGCGAAAACCTCGGCAGGCTTCATTCCACAAATTCAACTGTCAACTGAAGGGTCTTCATTTTTTTTTGTTTGTATGGTTAGTGGCCAACCTGGTGTTAGAGTTTTCAAGCTGCCCTTAGGCCTCTGACTTAGCTTAACGACTGCTATCTAGATGACAATAGCCGGGGCCGACTTTTAACGTGCCCTCCGAAGCACGGAGACGCAGTTCAAATGGCACTAAACGGTTATCCATCTAAGGACTGACCTTACCTGACGTTGCTTACCTAAACTGATCGTTTACCGAACAGTGGTTACAACTGGCTATGAGCGTCTCACGTCTTCAATGAGAAGACGAGTTGGTGGTCTTCACATTTTGTTCGTACTCTGGTTTTGTGGTTTTTAATACAATTGTTTCCCCCAGTACCGATACTGGAAGACACCAAATCGTGCGCGAGTGGTCCTTCGGGCGCGGGTCTGGTCCGCAGCGCGTCGGACCCCGCCGTGGGGTCGGTGGCGGAGGCCTGGGAGCTCAGCCTGGCCGCCGCCAGCGCCTCCAAGGACAAGCGAGTCAAGGACGTCAAGAACTCCTCGCTCAAACACCAGAACAACAAGAAGCGACAGAACAAGACCAACGACGCCTCCGCACTCTCCGGCACTGACGGTATTACTGGTTTTGGATGGTTTTTATGGAGGTGGAATGCAGTTGGTCATCATCATCATCTGCCGAAGGACGTCCACTTGACTCCCTCTTAGAAGGGAGGGGTAGCCATAATTCCCACGGTTGGCAGGCGTCTTGCTAATCGCAGTATAGGTGGTAGGTAATCCAATAGAAAGACGCTGCTGCTCGTCGTCTTGTCTGCCTCTTACGACACCTAACGGGAGGCGATAGATGGCTGATATTCTTACTCGGACACCCCACGGCAGTGCCGTTGCTGTGCCCGTTTAAAGTTGGGCATGTGGTCTGTCTAAGGATTTTGATCTTTACAGTAGTTTGTAGCCGAATATCGCCAGCTTCCAGTAGTCATATATAGTTAACATAGGCTAGTGCTTGACTGACTGCCGTCCCTCGTGATATTAAGCGGAGACGTAATCGAGGATGGTATATCACACTAGCCTATTGAAATCAATTTTTTATTTTTTTATTTTTAGTAATAAAAGTATTCTTATACGTTCCAGAGATATTGGAGAGCGCGGTGCGCGTGCAGGTGCCGGGGCTGGAGGGGTTCGTCCCCTCGGGCACGACGCTGGCGCAGCTGGCGGCCGCCGTGCCCCACGTGTTCGGTCCCCACCTCACCCTCACACTGCACCTCAACACCAATGGAGGTACACCCACGCACCAATACACATGTCACTCATTCATAATCCAACATTAGTACGTTGCTGCATAGGCCTCTCCCAAGCCACGCCACTGAGCCCGATCTTTGGCATTCCTCTTCCAGTTTCCGCCAACCGCTCTGCGATACACGCGTGTTTGTATGTAATATAGACCCTGGGGATGAGCGGTATGACAAAATAATATTTGCTCGCTTTAAACAATCAGTTCTGGAATATCTCTCTCTCTACCTGCGATACGTCTGCTGTCAGAAAATGATTGCCATCTGGCTATAGTATTGTTAATTTTATTTATATTATTTGCACAAAAAAATAACAGAAAGACAAATACAGAAATTTAGTTATTTCTGTAAGGCAACCTTTAAAGAAAAATATTAGTAATAAAAGACAGACGCTATTAGTACAAACATACTAGATTCAAATATTTGCAGTGGAAAGATCGCTAGAGAGATGGGCACTTTCTTTCTCATTCGCACAAGAAAAGAATGCATTTATATAGGTTACATTTGGTGGAAAGAAACCGAGCATATTATTATGGTTTTTTGTCCTTTAGCATGTTTTCAGCATTTGTCACGGACTTGAAGCACCAGTGATGATTTTTATTTTTAAAGTTGTCGCGATCTAGATCTAGCTTTGGTGATTTTAAATTGAATTGCACTAAGAAATATTGAAACTACATTTAAGCCGTATTTTGTGTTGTGGTCTGTATATCCACAGGTCGCTGGTTCAAATCCGACTCGAAGGACCATTATGTACGATTATGTACGCGAGTTTAGTCCAGGTGACTAAGAAGAGATGTTAGATATGAGGATGAACCAAATTACTCTATCCAGTTATGAGATGATTTATGCTATATGAAATTTAGTTAGTTGCTTATAGAATGCACTCAGTAGCTGTCCGAATATGCACTGGCTAAGTCAGGCGATCACCCGTGTGACCTATATTACAATTGCACCTTCTGCAATAGGTGCGAACACCTATCGAAATGTGCATCGAACAGAATAAATATCCATAACGTGTGTTTCGCGTAAGAATGTTGATTTTCCATCCTCATCGGCGGCATGCTAGCTAGATGTGTTGTCATATCCTGTGTACGGTGCCAGGCCCGACGTGGGAGGGCGCCAGTGGCACCAGCGCCACCAGCGCCACTGCTACCGTGGCCGGCGGCAGCGGCGTGCTCCGCTCGTTCGGCGCGTGCGGCGGCCTGGCGCTGGTGGCGGCGCGCCTGCCGCGCCCGCCCGCGCCGCCGCCGCCGCCGCCCGACAACCACACGCACCACGACCTCGACTGGGTCAAGCTGGACGACCCCTACGAGGTGCGTGACTATCGATGTGATATTTAAACTAAACAAATAAACTAATATTTAAACTAGACTATTTTAAATAACTAATATTTAAACTAGATTAGGTGATACGGTCCGAAAAGTGGCACACAGGAATAGCGCTCTTGTGTCGTTATTTCTTTTCAAGCCACAGTCTGACAACATTATTTTTGCCGATAGGAGTGTCGCTACTGTCTATATGAAACTGTCAAACTACACTTCATTAACATAATAAAACCGTTAGTTCACGTTTCCGCCACCAACACAGGTCCGCGACCTCCGCGACCACATTTTAGATTTAATTTTGTTAGTAAGTACTAAAAGTTTACTAGTAAGTACTAAAAGTGTACTAGTTTTACTGAAAAAAGAAAAATGGTTTTAATTAAGTATTTTTAGAATGTAAACGTACTTAGTTTAGTGTTTTTTGTTTTTTTTTTCAAAAATAAGTGGGGTGGTGTAGTGTGTGTATATGCACGGGACCTTCTTATGTAACCTAAGGGCTCGCACACATAACTGCGATGCGATGCGCCGACGCATCGCAGGAACTTGTATGGAAAATTAATTTGTTTCTCGCAGATATTTGCGATGCGATGCGAATTTACAGTTATGTGTGGGAGCCCTAAGTAGCTACTATATAAGTCCCGTGACGCGGCTTATTGAGGCGATAGTAAATATAATAATAAACAGTGAACCAGACTCTCATTAATACAATACTTAATCATCTCCCACCATTGCAGAATGTTTATCTAATTTATATTATTATATCGATGTGCGTAACACACACAGGATCTATCATTCATACTCCGCTGGCACGCATACAGCGAGGCGATGGTTCAGTCATCGTCTAGCTAATGTACAGTGCACACTTTTACTTTAGGTAGTAGGTCTCTTGTGCTAAAGACCGTTAAGGAAAGAACGCAGTAACCGTAGCATACGGTCACTAAACACGTTGTCGTATACAAC
This sequence comes from Furcula furcula, assembly GCA_911728495.1. Classification (NCBI taxonomy): domain Eukaryota; kingdom Metazoa; phylum Arthropoda; class Insecta; order Lepidoptera; family Notodontidae; genus Furcula; species Furcula furcula. Next base: position 18,490,941 of record OU452262.1, on the reverse strand, counting down.
GTTGGGTTGGGTATAGTTGCCAAACCCGAGTCTGGAAATGACAACCATAAACCAGACGTATCGTGAATTTTTGACAGCCCGGTCATAGACCGCTGCAAGGTAGACCAATGATGGAACGATTTAATGGATGTTGTGCGAATTGGTTCATATAAAGAATGTTGAATGTGTTACACGAATGAATACGTAATGTCAACAGGAGGTGGTAGAGCTGGGCGTGAGTTCGGGCGGGAACGGCGCAGACGAGGGCGGATGCACGGGCGTGCCGGCGCACGCGCTGCTAGCGCTGGGCCTGCTGCTGAAGCTGCCCGGCTACGCCGACGCGCTGCTGGACGAGGGCGCGCGCGCCTGCCACCTGCTGCGCCTGCTGCTCGGCGTCACGCACGACGAGGACGGACGTGAGTACCGCACCTGCACCTGCAGGCCTGCTGCTGAAGCTGCCCGGCTACTGCTGGACGAGCTGCCACCTGCTGCGCCTGCTGCTCGGCGTCACGCACGACGAGGACGGACGTGAGTACCGCACCTGCACCTGCAGGCCTGCTGCTGAAGCTGCCCGGCTACTGCTGGACGAGCTGCCACCTGCTGCGCCTGCTACTCGGCGTCACGCACGACGAGGACGGACGTGAGTACCGCACCTGCACCTGCAGGCCTGCTGCTGAAGCTGCCCGGCTACTGCTGGACGAGCTGCCACCTGCTGCGCCTGCTACTCGGCGTCACGCACGACGAGGACGGACGTGAGTACCGCACCTGCACCTGCAGCCTGCTGCTGAAGCTGCCCGGCTACCGTGTTAAAGGGAGGGCCCACCTATCGAGCGAATTGTCTCGACTGAGCGAGTTGTTGTTGGCAGAGAATGCCTAAGGCATTAAGTCCGCCTTGTACATATTTAAGTGTGCGAAAGAATTAATAAATAAATTGTAATACTCGGTCAAAGCCGATTCCCCCGTCCGTTGATGTATAAAGAAACTTTACTAACGTGATTCAGGAATTTTCCTATTAATTCATTTATACAAAGCGCAATCTCGCATTCAGGGTATTGTTTGTAATATGTTATTTTATAAATATATATTGTGATGCTGCTAATCACGGTTAGAAATCGATCATATCGCGTCAGGATTCCCTTTTAAAATAAAATAAATCTCTCGTCTAGTCGTCACATGGCCGTTCGATCATATACTCTGCCTAGGGAGGCAGCATTACAGCAGTATTGTCGCGTGTGTGTGCAGGCAGCATCTCTGTGGGTTGCGGCGGGCGCGGGTCCCTGGGCACGCTGCCGTTCGCGGTGGTGGGGCGTCTACTCGAGCGTGCCGCCCGCGGCTCCCCCCCCGGGCGGGCGCTACGGCGGGCGCTACTGCACCGCGGCGCCGTGCGACTGCTGCTCGCCTGCTTAGCGGTATTCACGCACCACCGACCCTCCAACACCTCCGCAGACGTTAGTGCCGATATACAAGCAATCATTTATACATTATAACAGTGCCTCACGATAACTAACGGTGTGGCACACGAACGCAATGATCCTCGACTCCCCCGTCTAGTCTATACGTTTTGTTTTTTTTTATTTTCTTTTGCATCTGTGTTCAGTAGTGTACAGTTCACAGTGCTGCTTGCTGGCAGTTGTGTAGTACTCCTTGTAAGAAGTTTAATGGTCGCTGCGTTAACAGTAATTCATTGCAATGAATTGCAAGGCACCACGCTAGTTGGAAAACCATACATACATATTCTAGCAATAGTTTTTTTTTGATACGAGAAACATTTCATATTCAATGGTAAAAAAGGCGAGCTCTTTAAACGCTTCAACCAAAGGGGTAGGAAAGAAACTAGTTTCTTCTTCAAGATTTTTCTAGGGAGACAGACCACGGTTTTTCATTACCGCTTAAAGAGAACTAAATCTATCATCAGATCACAATGAGTCTCCGCTAAAAGGATCTGGCAAAACATTCTGGCTGCGGCCAGCATGCAGCACTGTGAATGATGCACTCAGACTGTGCTTGTTTTTACATATCCTATAAATATGCTGTTCTAGATCTATAACATTGTCGTTAAACGGTAACAGAATAGTCAAGCGTCGAACGGGTCGACGGGCAAGTCCGAGGAGAAGAGCCAGCTGTACTGGGCGAAGGGCACCGGCTTCGGCACGGGCAGCACGCAGCAGTCCTGGAACGTGGAGCAAGCGCTCGTGCGACAACGCACCGAGGAGGAACACGTCACTGTCTTACTACAGGTATACACTATACTTTGTGTCATAAAGGAGTTGTTCCAGAAATGTATGGAGCCTGGGCCAACACCATGTACACTATATGTTTACATAACTATGCAATATAGTAACTGTTTTGTAATATTCTCTTTTTTTAATATTGCTTCGTTTTATTGTACATTTAAGATATGTTGGTCAAGGAGAGCAACACAAAAGATAATATAATACTACTGTAGCAACACCACACAATAATAAGATGGATCGGAAATACGTAACTAAAATGTCATTTTGACAAGTGACTAAACCTGCGATTGAACTTGTTGTGAAATAGCACTTATACGACGGATTCCAATCCAAACCACAGTTGAAAATCAATACAGTAAAGCCCCGGGTCAAGAAAGAAACAGTTAATGAATGTCCGTAAACATAAATAATCACTGAAAACTCCGAAATATATTATATACTCCACGCGTAAACAATCTATTACGAAACGTCACCTATAGCATCAACTGTCAAGTAGTAAACCAACGTCAAATGCAACTGTCATGGCTGCCCTAAAAACAGGGTGGACATACTAAATAACTCAATAAGTAATCATTTATGTACAATTGTACTCTGCTTCAAATTAATTTATAAGTATTTTTATGAAACTCTCCAATGTATTTCCTATTTTTTCATGTAGTGTACATAGTGTTGGCCCAAAATGGAACATCTCCTTTAGGAGAGAAGAAAAATATTAACTGTCCAAAATCGCGGCATATGTTTGCTGAAGTTTTAGTGTTTCCTTGTGCAAGAACCAGGTAGGTACTACTGCAGTGTCAGATATAGATATGATAGATGGAGCGGAGCAGCTGTGTGTAAATATTGCTGTTACGGTGTGAAAGGCACCATACACACAAAAAGACTTTGCCTACCCTACAACTTCTCTGAATGATCGTTTCATAGTAAATAATCTAAGAAATTTGTTATCTTGCCTATCCTGTCATTAAAGTCTGTGCACGCCACTGAATGCAACCGTCTATAGACAGATGTGTCGCTTACTGAGAGGTGAACGACTTGCTTATCTCATCACTAGGATAAAAACAAAAAAATCACAGCAGTCCCTTCAAAAATAAATTATGAAGAATAATGAATAGTTCAAAATTATGGTACATTCATCTTGAAGCCTTTGGAAATACAAAATACATAAAAATACGTTCTGACATTGCGCACACTGCTTTCAAATCGCAAACTAGGCAAACTACCGGTACTATGGTAACCAGACGACTGATACGAGGTTATTTGAGGTGGGAATCGAACCCTAGGTATTTCACGTAGTAGCCAGGATGTCTAACCATTACAACAACAGAACCACCAAAATAAGAAGATCACTTAGATCTTTTTGATATTAGACTGGTAAAATGATCCTCGATGGTGAAAAAAAAAACAAATTTTGGCAAGAATACTTTCTGACTTGTGTAAATTGTACACAGGTATTAGCATCGTACATGAATCCCGGTGAGAAATGGCCGCCAGAAGAAGGTTCTACGGAGGGCGAGGAGCGTGATGAAGACGCGGAAGAGGAGTCCCATGACCTGCCCTCCGAGTTCATCGACCTTGTAGCCAACAGTTCTCTCGTGCCCGCTATATGCTCATACCTGCGGAACGACTCTGGTAAGTTCCACGCCTTTTACTTTTAGATTTATATGTGTAGATTTACTGCTGGTTTTAGCATTTTGTATTCAAAAAAGTATTCATTCATAGCCTTGTCTGTGTCTATGTATAACGATGGAGTTGTAAATTTGAGTCGAAGGACCAAAAAATGGCTGTAAATCTCGATCAAAGGACCCAAAGATGACTGTATGGTTTTTGTAATTTAATTGAGGATTGGTTCTCGTAGGGATGGGGGTAGCAACTCCACCACGGCACCGTACCTCTTGGAGTCGCGGCTGTACTCGATGCACTTCTAGGGCCTTCACACTAAATCTCCAGCAACTACGAAGATTTTTTTTTAACCCCTGACCAGAAACGAGGCGATTTATAAGTTTGACGCCTATGTCCGGAAGTCTGTCTTTCTGTCTGTCCGTCTGTATGTATATATGTCTGTGGCATCGTAGCGGTCCAACCAGTAAACGAATTTGAATGCGGTTTATTTTTATTTGAAAGCTGGTTTAAGCGAGATGGTTCTTAGCTATGTTTCATGAAAATCGGTCCAGCCGTTTGAAGACCATCAGCTCTTATCCGAGTCGAGGTATACAATAGACATTTTTTCATTACTTCTATTAGTCCGAAAGATCTGAAATTTAGAACATATGTAAATCCGATGATACTAAATAAAATGGTTGGGTCCACCAGGGTCTGATGATGATCAGCAAGTTGTAACAGGATGTCGGCCCTAAAACGAAGACCCATCGAGTTTGGGCTCGTTGGATAGGTCTCGACGAGTTTTAGCTAGAAAAATGGTGATCAGGGTCTGATGATGGAGCAGGAAGGTAGTCACGGGATCTCTGCACCAATAAACGTAGGCCCACCGAGTTTGGGCTCGTTAGGTAGGTCTCGACGAGTAGTTGCTAGGAAGATGGTGATCAGGGTCTGCTGATCGAGCAGGAAGGTGGTCATGGGATCTCTGCACCAATAAACGTGGACCCACCGAGTTTGGGCTCGTTATGTAGGTCTCGACGAGTAGTTGCTAGAAAAAAGGTGATCAGGGTCTGATGATGGAGCAGGAAGGTGGTCACGGGATCTCTCCCAAAATAAACGTAGACCCACCGAGTTTGGGCTCGTTAGGTAGGTCTCAACTAGTAGTTGCTAGAAAAATTATGGTCAGGGTCTGATGGTCGAGCAGGAACGTGGTCACGGGATCTCTGCACCAATAAACGTAGACACCGAGTTTGGGCTCGTTAGGTAAGTCTCGACGAGTAGTTGCTAGAAAAATGGTGACCAGGGTCTGATGATGGAGCGGGAAGGTGGTCTCGGGATTTTTGCACCAATAAACGTAGACTCACCGAGTTTGGGCTCGTTAGGAAGGTCTCAACTAGTAGTTTCTAGAAAATGGTGATCAGGGTCTGAAGATGGAGCAGGAAGGTGGTGCAGGAAGGTGGTCACGGGATCTCTGTACCAATAAACGTAGACCCACCGAGTTTGGGCTCGTTAGGTAGGTCTCAACGAATAAGTGCTAGAAAAATGGTGATCAGGGTCTGATGATGGAGCAGAAAGGTGGCCACGGGGTCTCTGCACCAATAAACGTAGACCCACATAGTTTGGACTCGTTGGGTAGGTCTCGACGAGTAACAAGCTCAGAGTCCCGCGCCGCCATCATAGTGAACGTGTCAAACCAGCCACTGTCGAGCGTCAGCCTGCTGTTCTACCATATGTTAGAGGGGTTACAGACAAGATTGGCTACATCTTAAAGCGAGCTTCGATCAAAACTTATTTTAAGCCACCAAGGAAGATTAGTCAGTTTTTACCACCTGTCAAGTGCCATATACCTCTACAAGATGCAGGAGTTTATAAACTCGATTGTGACTGTGGGCTCTCCTACATTGGGCAAACAAAGCGTGCAATAAAAACTCGCGTTAAAGAACACATAGCTGATGTGAAACACCGACGCTGTACGAAGTCTGCAGTATGTGAACACGTTCAGGATCGCACCCACCATTATGATTTGATAAACCACAAATCCTCGCAAAAGAACACCGATTCCTGCCTAGGATGATTCGTGAGGCTATTGAAATCAAAAAACATCCTAATTTCAATAGAGAAGATGGTTGGGTTAACACCCAACACAGGCAACAGGCATGGGATCCTGTGATAAATATAATTAAATCCAATATCAATCAAAACACTGCACGACCTCAAGATACTGTAAGCTCTTACTGCGTAGATCGGACCAACAATAATAACTAAGAAGACCCTCAGGGGTACACCGGCATAATTGTGACATAAGGATGTTCAACATCTCAGTCCTCCCGTGACCATGGGTGCTGCAAAGCATTCGAAACGTCGGGATGGTAAAATCAATAAATAAACCGCGATAAAATCCGTAAAAGTAGTTTAATTTCAATGTTAAACTTGTTCTATCTGGGGAAACTTGTAGCTCCCCCGGTGACTGTGATGGTGCCGTATTCGATAGACGTCTAGGGCCCATACCCTAACCGTCTTGCGACTCTTGAAATTTCGAATTCCATGTTTAAATTTTTGTGGTTTAACCGTGTATGTTGTTCGTGTGTGTGTCGGTCAGTGTTGGACATGTCGCGGCACATCCCGCTGTACGTGTGCGTGTTGCGGTGCGCGCGCGCGCTGCACTCGCTGCGCAGTCGGCGGCTGGCGGCGCCGCTGCGGCCGCTGCCTCGCCTGCTGGCGCTCATGTCGCGCACCACCAACTCATACGCCGCCAAGCTGAGGTACACACACACACACACACACACCATACACACTCGCTGCGCAGTCGGCGGCTGGCGGCGCCGCTGTGGCCGCTGCCTCGCCTGCTGGCGCTCATGTCGCGCACCACCAACTCATACGCCGCCAAGCTGAGGTACACACACACACACACCATACACACTCGCTGCGCAGTCGGCGGCTGGCGGCGCCGCTGTGGCCGCTGCCTCGCCTGCTGGCGCTCATGTCGCGCACCACCAACTCATACGCCGCCAAGCTGAGGTACACACACACACACACACACACACCATACACACTCGCTGCGCAGTCGGCGGCTGGCGGCGCCGCTGCGGCCGCTGCCTCGCCTGCTGGCGCTCATGTCGCGCACCACCAACTCATACGCCGCCAAGCTGAGGTACACACACACACACACACACCATACACACTCGCTGCGCAGTCGGCGGCTGGCGGCGCCGCTGCGGCCGCTGCCTCGCCTGCTGGCGCTCATGTCGCGCACCACCAACTCATACGCCGCCAAGCTGAGGTACACACACACACACACCATACACACTCGCTGCGCAGTCGGCGGCTGGCGGCGCCGCTGTGGCCGCTGCCTCGCCTGCTGGCGCTCATGTCGCGCACCACCAACTCATACGCCGCCAAGCTGAGGTACACACACACACACACACACACACCATACACACTCGCTGCGCAGTCGGCGGCTGGCGGCGCCGCTGCGGCCGCTGCCTCGCCTGCTGGCGCTCATGTCGCGCACCACCAACTCATACGCCGCCAAGCTGAGGTACACACACACACACACACACCATACACACTCGCTGCGCAGTCGGCGGCTGGCGGCGCCGCTGCGGCCGCTGCCTCGCCTGCTGGCGCTCATGTCGCGCACCACCAACTCATACGCCGCCAAGCTGAGGTACACACACACACACACACCATACACACTCGCTGCGCAGTCGGCGGCTGGCGGCGCCGCTGCGGCCGCTGCCTCGCCTGCTGGCGCTCATGTCGCGCACCACCAACTCATACGCCGCCAAGCTGAGGTACACACACACACACACACACACACCATACACACTCGCTGCGCAGTCGGCGGCTGGCGGCGCCGCTGCGGCCGCTGGCGGCGCCGCTGCGGCCGCTGCCTCGCCTGCTGGCGCTCATGTCGCGCACCACCAACTCATACGCCGCCAAGCTGAGGTACACACACACACACACACACCATACACACTCGCTGCGCAGTCGGCGGCTGGCGGCGCCGCTGCGGCCGCTGCCTCGCCTGCTGGCGCTCATGTCGCGCACCACCAACTCATACGCCGCCAAGCTGAGGTACACACACACACACACACACCATACACACTCGCTGCGCAGTCGGCGGCTGGCGGCGCCGCTGCGGCCGCTGCCTCGCCTGCTGGCGCTCATGTCGCGCACCACCAACTCATACGCCGCCAAGCTGAGGTACACACACACACACACACCATACACACTCGCTGCGCAGTCGGCGGCTGGCGGCGCCGCTGCGGCCGCTGCCTCGCCTGCTGGCGCTCATGTCGCGCACCACCAACTCATACGCCGCCAAGCTGAGGTACACACACACACACACACACACACCATACACACTCGCTGCGCAGTCGGCGGCTGGCGGCGCCGCTGCGGCCGCTGGCGGCGCCGCTGCGGCCGCTGCCTCGCCTGCTGGCGCTCATGTCGCGCACCACCAACTCATACGCCGCCAAGCTGAGGTACACACACACACACACACACCATACACACTCGCTGCGCAGTCGGCGGCTGGCGGCGCCGCTGCGGCCGCTGCCTCGCCTGCTGGCGCTCATGTCGCGCACCACCAACTCATACGCCGCCAAGCTGAGGTACACACACACACACACACACCATACACACTCGCTGCGCAGTCGGCGGCTGGCGGCGCCGCTGCGGCCGCTGCCTCGCCTGCTGGCGCTCATGTCGCGCACCACCAACTCATACGCCGCCAAGCTGAGGTACACACACACACACACACACCATACACACTCGCTGCGCAGTCGGCGGCTGGCGGCGCCGCTGCGGCCGCTGCCTCGCCTGCTGGCGCTCATGTCGCGCACCACCAACTCATACGCCGCCAAGCTGAGGTACACACACACACACACACACAATACACACTCGCTGCGCAGTCGGCGGCTGGCGGCGCCGCTGCGGCCGCTGCCTCGCCTGCTGGCGCTCATGTCGCGCACCACCAACTCATACGCCGCCAAGCTGAGGTACACACACACACACACACACACACCATACACACTCGCTGCGCAGTCGGCGGCTGGCGGCGCCGCTGCGGCCGCTGCCTCGCCTGCTGGCGCTCATGTCGCGCACCACCAACTCATACGCCGCCAAGCTGAGGTACACACACACACACACACACCATACACACTCGCTGCGCTGTCGGCGGCTGGCGGCGCCGCTGCGGCCGCTGCCTCGCCTGCTGGCGCTCATGTCGCGCACCACCAACTCATACGCCGCCAAGCTGAGGTACACACACACACACACACACACACACCATACACACTCGCTGCGCAGTCGGCGGCTGGCGGCGCCGCTGCGGCCGCTGCCTCGCCTGCTGGCGCTCATGTCGCGCACCACCAACTCATACGCCGCCAAGCTGAGGTACACACACACACACACACACACACACACACACACACACACCGACCAAACATCGCACTACACACACACACATAGCAACACATACCACACGATACCGCACACTAGTGGGCGTTGAGTAACAGATCCATTTCTTTCGAGTGTTTTTTATGGCTTTATCGAATAGAATAGTTTAAAATCCACCGATAAATTAGTCGAATCGTAAACGTTATCTTGCGTTATCAACGACTTCAACGTTCAACGTGGACATCTAAAAACTTTCCGTCAACGTTAAAAACTAATCGAAACTTCAGATTGTTTTATAAACTTGTTTCTTGTTGACGCTAAACGGTCTTGTTTAGACGACGGTAAATGACCCATCGCTACCACACCCATACACTACTTTCGCGCTTATTACATGCATGCATGAGATTAAATTCACTATTAGGTCCTTTGTGCAAAATACTGTCCAGTTAGGTACCGGCGCAGTGTCAGATATTATTTTTATCAGTACGAGTTTAAAAACTAGTTAATACACGTAAATGTAACGAATACTTGGTCACATTTAAAGAGCTTGCAGGTGATTCATTTCATTATAGTTCCGTTGAGACTTAGCGTTATTGGACCGTAAAAGATATAAAATATCTTTCTTTTAGATTTGTCACATAACATGATCATTTTTTATAGGATGAGCAAGAAAAATATATTCGGGAAGATGACATATAGCCAAAGATTTTGTACGTCTAGTAATTCAGAATTATCAGAAGAGGACGAGGGACTCGCTGCGCTCATCGCCGATATTCAGGTGAGTAATTGTTCAAAACTAATAAAATTTCATGTGTGTTTGTATTATTTTATTTCTAAAATCCCGTGTCAAGAATCCACGGTTATTGAAATGAGGCGACACAATTATGACACTGAAAGAATCGAAATGTGAATCTTTTTGGGCAGGCTTACAGAACATAATTATGGTGATAGTATATACAGCGAAAAGTGAATAATAGTAAACAAAAAAATAACAGGTTTCTCAGCATGTTCGGCTGGGAAACTAAATTGATAAAGTATAACCGTTTTAGAATGTCTTTATTTTCTGGGTCGTACCTTACGTTAATAGTCATTTAGATCATCGGTCGATTCGTTGAGTGCCGCCTAATTCGATCTATGTATACTTTCGAGGATAATAGTATGTATATACTTTAGTACCTTATAATAATAACTTTGCATAATAGAACATTTAAATTACCTTAGGTAGGTACGAAAACCAGCGTTAGGGTTTCGCAACCCAAATTCTCCAGATTAAACTGAGCATAATTTTGTGTTGGATACCGATGTGTTGTGTTTCTTTAAAAGGATCATCACAATAATATTTGTTTTTTTTTCCTTTCACTGAGTCTTGCCGGTTCTTTCTCAGTGGAATCCCACTGCGTTTTGAATCAGGTGAACTCAGTATCTAAGCGGCAGCCCAAGCCAAGGCCGTACCTGCCTTGAGCTAGTCGCTACCCCAACCCTTCTGGTTGCAATGCATTAAGCGCTTGCCCCCTGGCCCATTGAAGCTGTTATGGCCATCTGCGGCCTACAATACTACTCATACAAAAAATAGCTTTGTTTTTCTTCTTCGGTCTTAAATATGTTTATTCTTTCACAAAGAATAAGATAGTATGCCAAGGTACGGCTGGTGCCTGGCGTGACGTGTGACTTGTGTATGTATGCAGGCGACGTCAGCGCTGATGTGCCGCGCCGAGGAGGCGGCGGAGGGCGCGCGGGGCGCGGCGCGCGCGGGGGGCGCCTCGCGGGAGGCGCGCTACATCGACCTCATGCGGACCATGCAGTTCGGTACGTCACTAACCACCACAACACATGCACCGCTGTGTACATATATACCATACCATTACTTTTTCTACTAGCTAGATTAATAACCACAAATCCAAAACGTTCCCTTAAATCTAGTTAAATCCGTGGAATAACTTCAGTTAATGCACGCGTAAGAATCTCTTTTTCTGAGGTTATATCGACCTGTGTGATTTTTACCTGTCTCCCGCTTTGCAAAGGAGGGTAGTGGTATTGAAATTTTTGTAACTCCTCCTATATACTGTTCTAATTAAGTTGTTGCGGGTTCCAAGGCAATTTAGCGTTTCCCCGGGACTCGCCAAGGGTCAAACCTCGGTGCCTTCGCTGGTGACCACTGTAGATCCTGGCTGACAGAAGTCAGTGTTGGGATTAGATCCAACAAAACATATTAGCAATTGCATAAATGTTCGGTAACAACTTATTTAAAAAATAAATTTTAAATACTATGGTATAAGGTTTGTTTTGCGTCACACTAAAGTGTACAATTCACGTGCATGCCAGCCGCCTTTTTGTATGGCGTTTTGTACCGTATTGAAAAACGTTAAGCTGGATTCAAAGCTATACACGGTCGAGCGTCAACTTAGTATGCTGCGCGGCGGCCGGCATGCAGGATCGTGAATGAAGCTCTCGATTTAGAACAAATAATCGATCACAATGATCGATGTACCACGCGTACGTCCTTATCTCACGCGATTGACACCCGTATTCACAAACTACAGTACCCATCGGATCTTTCTGTGTCTGAAGTTAGGTTTGGCGAAATATTGCGCAAGTATTGTCGTGACCTCTTATGAATACAAGAACACAAAAACAGCTTCTGCGCAGCGTCTTGCAGCTAATTTCAGACACACAAAAATCCGCTGTGTCTACTGGACATTCGACGGACTCTTGCGGCGTTGGGATTGGTTAAACTCAAGGAACTTCAAGGAATTTAACCAATCACAGCGCCGCATTCAATACTAAGTGCCAAGGCTCCGTGCAGTTATGAGCGATAGTGTGAAAGTCTGTGTCCCTCCGCAGAGACGTTCGAGATGATAGCGGAGTGCGCGGAGAGCGGGTTCAAATTCACGGTGCCTTATCACTTCGAGGGCACCGTGCGGGCCGCCGGGGAGCGAGCCCACCCAGCCCGCATGAAGCGCCTGGCGCAGGAGGCCGCCACGCTGGCCACCAGCCTGCCGCTCTCCTACTCCTCCTCGGTCTTCGTGCGCACCGACGCCGACCGCCTCGACGTCATGAAGGTGAACATACCACTCCCCCCCCCACCCCCATGAAGCGCCTGGCGCAGGAGGCCGCCACGCTGGCCACCAGCCTGCCGCTCTCCTACTCCTCCTCGGTCTTCGTGCGCACCGACGCCGACCGCCTCGACGTCATGAAGGTGAACATACCACTCCCCCCCCCCACCCCCATGAAGCGCCTGGCGCAGGAGGCCGCCACGCTGGCCACCAGCCTGCCGCTCTCCTACTCCTCCTCGGTCTTCGTGCGCACCGACGCCGACCGCCTCGACGTCATGAAGGTGAACATACCACTCCCCCCCCCCCACCCCCATGAAGCGCCTGGCGCAGGAGGCCGCCACGCTGGCCACCAGCCTGCCGCTCTCCTACTCCTCCTCGGTCTTCGTGCGCACCGACGCCGACCGCCTCGACGTCATGAAGGTGAACTACATACCACTCCCCCCCCCCCATGAAGTGCCTAGCGCAGGAGGCCGCCACGCTGGCCACCAGCCTGCCACTCTCCTACTCCTCCTCGGTCTTCGTGCGCACCGACGCCGACCGCCTCGACGTCATGAAGGTGAACTACATACCACTCCCCCCCCCCCCCCATGAAGTGCCTAGCGCAGGAGGCCGCCACGCTGGCCACCAGCCTGCCGCTCTCCTACTCCTCCTCGGTCTTCGTGCGCACCGACGCCGACCGCCTCGACATCATGAAGGTGAACTACATACCACTCCCCCCCCCCCCATGAAGTGCCTGGCGCAGGAGGCCGCCACGCTGGCCACCAGCCTGCCACTCTCCTACTCCTCCTCGGTCTTCGTGCGCACCGACGCCGACCGCCTCGACATCATGAAGGTGAACTACATACCACTCCCCCCCCCCCATGAAGTGCCTGGCGCAGGAGGCCGCCACGCTGGCCACCAGCCTGCCACTCTCCTACTCCTCCTCGGTCTTCGTGCGCACCGCCGCCGACCGCCTCGACGTCATGAAGGTGAACTACATACCACTCCCCCCCCCCCCCCATGAAGTGCCTGGCGCAGGAGGCCGCCACGCTGGCCACCAGCCTGCCGCTCTCCTACTCCTCCTCGGTCTTCGTGCGCACCGACGCCGACCGCCTCGACGTCATGAAGGTGAACATACCACTCCGCCCCCCACCCCCATGAAGCGCCTGGCGCAGGAGGCCGCCACGCTGGCCACCAGCCTGCCGCTCTCCTACTCCTCCTCGGTCTTCGTGCGCACCGACGCCGACCGCCTCGACGTCATGAAGGTGAACATACCACTCCGCCCCCCACCCCCATGAAGCGCCTGGCGCAGGAGGCCGCCACGCTGGCCACCAGCCTGCCGCTCTCCTACTCCTCCTCGGTCTTCGTGCGCACCGACGCCGACCGCCTCGACGTCATGAAGGTGAACTACATACCACTCCCCCCCCCCCATGAAGTGCCTGGCGCAGGAGGCCGCCACGCTGGCCACCAGCCTGCCACTCTCCTACTCCTCCTCGGTCTTCGTGCGCACCGACGCCGACCGCCTCGACGTCATGAAGGTGAACTACATACCACTCCCCCCCCCCCCATGAAGTGCCTAGCGCAGGAGGCCGCCACGCTGGCCACCAGCCTGCCGCTCTCCTACTCCTCCTCGGTCTTCGTGCGCACCGACGCCGACCGCCTCGACGTCATGAAGGTGAACATACCACTCCGCCCCCCACCCCCATGAAGCGCCTGGCGCAGGAGGCCGCCACGCTGGCCACCAGCCTGCCGCTCTCCTACTCCTCCTCGGTCTTCGTGCGCACCGACGCCGACCGCCTCGACGTCATGAAGGTGAACATACCACTCCGCCCCCCACCCCCATGAAGCGCCTGGCGCAGGAGGCCGCCACGCTGGCCACCAGCCTGCCGCTCTCCTACTCCTCCTCGGTCTTCGTGCGCACCGACGCCGACCGCCTCGACGTCATGAAGGTGAACTACATACCACTCCCCCCCCCCCATGAAGTGCCTGGCGCAGGAGGCCGCCACGCTGGCCACCAGCCTGCCACTCTCCTACTCCTCCTCGGTCTTCGTGCGCACCGACGCCGACCGCCTCGACGTCATGAAGGTGAACTACATACCACTCCCCCCCCCCCCCCATGAAGTGCCTAGCGCAGGAGGCCGCCACGCTGGCCACCAGCCTGCCGCTCTCCTACTCCTCCTCGGTCTTCGTGCGCACCGACGCCGACCGCCTCGACATCATGAAGGTGAACTACATACCACTCCCCCCCCCCATGAAGTGCCTGGCGCAGGAGGCCGCCACGCTGGCCACCAGCCTGCCACTCTCCTACTCCTCCTCGGTCTTCGTGCGCACCGACGCCGACCGCCTCGACGTCATGAAGGTGAACTACATACCACTCCCCCCCCCCCCCCCATGAAGTGCCTGGCGCAGGAGGCCGCCACGCTGGCCACCAGCCTGCCGCTCTCCTACTCCTCCTCGGTCTTCGTGCGCACCGACGCCGACCGCCTCGACGTCATGAAGGTGAACTACATACCACTCCCCCCCCCCATGAAGTGCCTGGCGCAGGAGGCCGCCACGCTGGCCACCAGCCTGCCACTCTCCTACTCCTCCTCGGTCTTCGTGCGCACCGACGCCGACCGCCTCGACGTCATGAAGGTGAACTACATACCACTCCCCCCCCCCCCATGAAGTGCCTGGCGCAGGAGGCCGCCACGCTGGCCACCAGCCTGCCACTCTCCTACACCTCCTCGGTCTTCGTGCGCACCGACGCCGACCGCCTCGACGTCATGAAGGTGAACTACATACCACTCCCCCCCCCCCCATGAAGTGCCTGGCGCAGGAGGCCGCCACGCTGGCCACCAGCCTGCCGCTCTCCTACTCCTCCTCGGTCTTCGTGCGCACCGACGCCGACCGCCTCGACGTCATGAAGGTGAACTACATACCACTCCCCCCCCCCCATGAAGTGCCTGGCGCAGGAGGCCGCCACGCTGGCCACCAGCCTGCCACTCTCCTACTCCTCCTCGGTCTTCGTGCGCACCGACGCCGACCGCCTCGACGTCATGAAGGTGAACTACATACCACTCCCCCCCCCCCCATGAAGTGCCTGGCGCAGGAGGCCGCCACGCTGGCCACCAGCCTGCCGCTCTCCTACTCCTCCTCGGTCTTCGTGCGCACCGACGCCGACCGCCTCGACGTCATGAAGGTGAACATACCACCCCCCCCCCCATGAAGCGCCTGGCGCACTTTTGGGGTATCCCAAAAGTCACGATTTCTGACACAAGTCGAACTCGCATTGTGACTGTATTTTGCTGTGCCTAGCAAGGTCCCAGGAACTAATTTTTGTCACACACTGTTGAACGCAATAAATGAATATGAATACGTAAAAAGTATCGACTTACTTTTTTTTTTTTTTTTTATTTGACACACCAACAGCGAACACATCAATCACTCACTAAAACATAATAGTCCGGTCAATTTAGACCAAAAAATGAGAGTGAAGTTACATAAAGTCCCAACAAGCTGAATTTCAGTGAAATTGTTCAAAATATAATTATAAACAATGTCTAGAAGTTCCCCATCATTCCCCTGTAAGGAAAAAAAAATATTCAAGGTCAAAGGTCAAAAAAATGAGTTTTTCGCGTTTTTCAGCAAAACGGTAAGTTTTATCATAAAAGTACCTCAGACAAAAATTGTAGATCATAAAATTATCTATAAAAAATGTATCAATACTTTTTTTCTTACGAGCCACCGTTTCTGAGATATAAAGATTCAAAAAGTTATAAAAGTTGTTAAGAATTTGAAACTTACGAATAAGACTAATAAACTTCAACACTTATTTTTAATTTACATCGCTTTTATCTTTCCCAATCTTTGAAAATTTCCGTTATTATGCAATAGTTTTACATTAAACAGGATCACAACTGACCCGTGGAGTAGGCCTACTTTGGAAACCACGTTAAAAAAACGCGCTAAGTACACTACCTCATAGGTGGGGTGGAAACGTGTGCATATTATATGTCTCCGAAGCAGAACATGGTGTGAAGAATTAGCCTATAAATTCTTACCACTTTTCGGACTAAATATACATGAATTGCAAAACATTACCTTTCATTTTTTCCTGTTGGTGCTCTTACAACCTTAGGCAGATACTATCCTGACAGCTGCTGTCAATGTCACTTCATAGCGTATATAATTTTTGCCGCCTACGGACGCAAAATAATTAAATCCAAATTTTATTTTTGTTTAAATTAGTAAAATAATGCTATTACAGCAATGGGTTGACATATTGTTGCAGTAACTAAAGTTTAAAGTGAATGTGTTCAGTAAAATTAAAAATGGACTATGGGTCTAAAGCATAATTCATTTTCTACAACGGCCCCAGTGAACCAGTGAAATATTTTTTTATCGCCTTTTCCTTTAATAGCGAGGCACCAAGATTGTTAACTTTAGTTTCTTCAAGAGTAAGTACTTGCTAATCATCGGAAGGATGAAAGCTACAATTTTCATTATTACGAAAAAACCGTAAGTAAAAACTTGTGTTTTCGGAGGAACTGAACAGCTCTTTGAGATGCGTTCAGAGTATTCATATATTGTGATTTCTAACTAAATCACACCGGTGCAATCTTGCTTGTCACAGCCGCGAAACCGAGACGCGGTCCAAATGTCTCTGGTACCTACTTACTAGTAATGTACTGTACGTATCTGATGTAGTTCAGGCAAAACTTCAATTCTGATGTATATACATAGTTGTTGGGCCCTATATTTAATTTTTGACATTAAAAGAGACTTGTGAGGTCGCTAAGTTCTGGTTTTTAAAATGGTTAATCCGGCGCAAGTTTTAAACCCCAGGGCAACTAATTCTTTGTAGTAAGCAGTAGTGGTTTATTAGTAAGTTTTTTGTAATCTAGTTTACCATGAGCCTGATATAGTGTGCAATATGATTGTGCAATATAATGTGTGAATATAATTTGATAGTTATTTCTTATAAGACAGTAATTATTCTGTTTGGTCAAAAGACACAAAAATATAAAAATAAATAAAAGATAAAGTTACAATAATCTGGTACAATTTACCAAGCATTTGCTCTATGAAATTCTATTCATAGCACTGCATTATCTCTTATTTAATTCAGATGAATAATGGACGGTTGAGATGTTTACCAGACAACATCTTCTAAGATTAAGGAAACTATAACATTAAAGTTGTAATACTAAGCTTTGATGTTTACATACTTATACATTTTTTAAAAGTTATAGTGAGAGGAAGTACCATTCATCTCTTTCCTGTCTTTCTAGAAATGTCTATAGCACTACATTTCACAGAATGTTGTTACTATAGTAATATATAATGTTACAGCTTTAGAGCTTTAACATTACATACTATAGCGAGCACTAAAACTTCTAAATAAGTAGAATCATTTAAATTTTGTTAATAGTTTTCTATATGTGCCACTAAAATGATACAAGTTACTCACATACGAAAGATTGGAATTAACTGTATAAGCAAAGCATGTCTTTTGTTGAGTACAATACATTGTTTCTGACCTGTGTCCATGCAGACAACCAGTAAAATTACATATACATAATATGGTGGTATTGCTGTAGTGTAAACATACACACTTATAATCCAATCTGCAAGGACTAGTACACAGATATACCATTTGATTGATGTTAACAATTATTGCTGTGGTTATTTCTGTATAAGACCCACACACTAAAATATATTAATAAATGATTAGTTGTAGTTACAGAGTAACTGGAGATTATTATTTTTTTAAATGGCTGGTTGAATACCATGGTCAACAATAAAATCTTTCCAAAGTTTTATGTATAAAATGCGAGTATCGCATCTGTTCTCATCTCAGGGATACTGAGACTATTAACAGTTCATAAACTGAAGGAATACTAGAACTGTTGTATAACATACTGTACTTCGAGAACCGGTATATACCATATCTGAGTAGAGATTTTAGTGCAGCGTTATTGATGGCGGAACGCCATAGGCCACACATGGGTGGCCCTGCACATATAGAGGAAGTCTGATCTAACCAAAGTTGCATAAGGTGCATACTAGGTGACATCTCAAATGAAAATTTCATATCAGATTCGATCAAGCAAGTTTTTAAATTTGCAAATTTTTTATTTCTTTGTTGTTGAATTACAATACTTTTTGTTAAATTGTCTTGAGATGACAAAGTACTGGGTACAAAAATAGAAATTAGATATTTACAGCATGCATTGTTTATATGTCTATAGAAAGTTGCTGCAGGATTGTCGAATTACTTATTGGTCTCGTGGGATACTTAAGTGTTTGATGAGGCGTATGCCGTAAAAATACGGTGGCCCTGTGGGTAGAACATGATCCCTGCCTTACTCAATCCCATAACAAAGCTTCCATAGCTGACATGGACGATACCAAGTCACACTCAGCGGAGTACCTCCCGGGGAGATACAACGGCAATGCCGACCGCTTTTACTAGAATTGACCTGCGCCGGAACGGTGCATGTTGCCCTTGGCCTCTGGGGTAAACAGTATTTGGGGCATTTACTAGTTAACTTGTTTCAAATCAGGCATAAGCCCTTATACTTATCTCTATTCATTGAGATTGATTTTACACATGTATAATCAGGTATTTGTAGAACGCCTGTTTTTTCATAAGGGCTGAGAAGAAACCTGTGCCAGAATGGTGCTTATTGTCCACCACCAGGAAGTGATCATTGAGGTTAAGATGTATTAAAAAGGTACATAACCTAGAAATAAATAAAGATGTATGTTGATTTAAAAAATAAAGGTCGATGGAAGATCGATAAATTAAATGGGACTTCAGTATCGAGTTCTCCGTTAAATAAGACGCCATAGCCTCCCTCCATTAAGCTTCTGTTTAGATTAGTGGTTTTTCTCACTAACCAATAGTGAACTAAACTACCTTCATGCAACTGAAAAAGATCTATTATTTTATATAAGTAATGTAAGGACATTGTTACAAATACAAGTCCCAAAATTGAAAAATTTAACTGTTGATACACACACAATAAACCTTACAATGGACAAAGGACTCCCAGAGAGAGGTTCCTCTAAAGTTGGAAAAGCTAAAATGTTTTGCACTCTAGTTGCAGAAGGAAGGGGGGGGGGGGGGCGTCGTGCATACCTCAAGAACCTCATTGCCCCTGAGCTAGGATATCTGTATAGTGGGCTAACCAACAACAGATCAGCTTTAATATTGGGTTTTCAAAGTGATAACAAAACTACAATAACGCTAGGTTCAGGTTCTTTAGTATTCAGGCACACTAACATGGTTCAATTTAAGAAAATATAAGATAACAAAGATAAACAACAGCAGTTACTCTATCTACAATAGCAACATATACCTAACAAAATAAATGTATATAAATAATAATAAAGCCTGGTCTGAGAGTACTCTTTTTATGTTATCCACCACAAAATAATATAATAAGTAATTACTTTTTTACTTATGTTGATTTGTGATTGTGAGCCTGTACGTAAAGTACACTTTAAATATTTAAGGTTCAAATAATTTGTTAACTTTTTAACTGACTTCGTAATGAATAAAAAAAAAAAAACTATGATATAATAGCAGCGATGGTGCTGTGCTGCGACTATCAACACTACAATAATTAATTATTTCTTTTGATACAGCTAATGTTTTTAGCATAAACCTAGTTGTTACACAAACACAACGTATGGAATGTTAATGTTAAATAGCTTACTTATACTTATGAATATATTTATTATTATTATTTATTTATTTTAAATTGTGAAGTCCTTGGTGTGATACATTTATGAGAGGATTTATAACTGTATTTCTAATTTTATATTGCCAAGGTTCACGCTGAGTACTAGACTAGTCTTAGGTAAATTAGTCACAGCAACACAGAATTGCCGAAAGTTGGCGATTATCTAATTTTAAAATCTATCGAACAAGCATAGAAGCCTGTGCTTACTATTTAACAAATCGTATCTGTCTGACATTACGTATCTTGTATCTGCAGAGGAATTCAATTAATTTATTTAAATATTGAATTTTATTAGTCCGCTTTGGATAATCCAAGATAAGAAGATTCGGGATATTTAATATCTGAGAAAAAAGTTGGCATGTTCCCAGAGATCTAAAGAGCAAGAACATTAAGGCTTAAAAAAAAGAAAAAAAAAAAGATATATATATATACATATATATAGACAGAGTATTAATAACTAAATAGTGGTTTATTTAATTAATTAAAAAAGTCTTATCTAGTTTACAAGGAATAATATTTTTGTAATTGATCCTTATGTTAATTACAGGAATTGTTATATTTTAAAATCTACAGTATTTTATATTAACTTGTGGATACATTTTTACTTGTCTCTATTCTCTTTCCAGCCTTGGGAATCCTGTGGTAGTAGAAATCAAAAACAAGTATTGATTTATACTATAATTAATTTTCACATAGCGTATATGGTACTCTTTCCCCAGCAGAAAACAAACACGTCTTCACACCATGTTCTGCTTCGGAGACATATAATAAAGCTGTTTTGCATTCGAACAAAACAGTTATTATGTGTCGAAGAAGCAGAACAAAGCAAGGTTCTTGCTGGTGATATGACTATGAAGTGACATTGACAGCAGCTGTCAGGATAGTATCTGCCTAAGGTTGTAAGAGCACCAACAGGAAAAAATGAAAGGTAATGTTTTGCAATTCATGTATATTTAGTCCGAAAAGTGGTAAGAATTTATAGGCTAATTCTTCACACCATGTTCTGCTTCTTCGACACATAATAACTGTTTTGTTCGAATGCAAAACAGCTTTATTATGACGATAACAACTTTTATAACTTTTTGAATCGTTATATCTCAGAAACGGTGGCTCGTAAGAAAAAAAGTATTGATACATTTTTTATAGATAATTTTATGATCTACAATTTTTGTCTGAGGTACTTTTATGATAAAACTTACCGTTTTGCTGAAAATCGCGAAAAACTCATTTTTTTGACCTTTGACCATGAATAAAAATTTTTCCTTACAGGGGAATGATGGGGAACTTCTAGACATTGTTTATAATTATGTTTTGAACAATTTCACAGAAATTCAGCTTGTTGGGACTTTATGTAACTTCGAATGTCTAAATTGACCGGACTATAAAATAAAGTCCATATCTGATATGCACGCCTATTCTAGGTATGTACAACATTTGCCATAATAAATTGTCACGCATAGAAAATATACAAAGCAAAATTTAGAAAAAATAAAATAATGTTAAAAATTCAAATAGAATTATGTAAAAACGACAAAAATTAAATTTTACATTAATAACATATAATTATTTTCTTCTATATTGACTTTTCGATCGTATCGATTTTCCCTCTTTCTTCCAATCTGATTGCGAGATTAAGAAAGCGTATACTTGTATCCAGTCCGTATGGCTGATCTAAGATTGGCTGCTGATTGGGAGGACATTATTCTCGTTGGCGATAATTCAAATACATAAATAAAACCTAACCAATGTAACAGGTGCTAATAACCGGTCCGTCGGACACGCCGTACGCGAACGGCTGCTTCGTGCTGGACGTGTACTTCCCCGCGGAGTACCCGGCGGTGCCCATGCTCATCAACCTGGAGACCACGGGCCGCCACTCCGTGCGGTTCAACCCCAACCTGTACAACGACGGCAAGGTGTGCCTCTCCGTGCTCAACACCTGGCACGGACGACCAGAGGAGAAGTGGAACGCGCACACATCTAGCTTTCTGCAGGTATGATTGTTTTTTGTGAGGAATTATACAAGTTCTCTTTGTAGACTATAGGACACTTGGTGGGAATCGAACCCACGACCTGTTGGGTAGCAGACAGGGTCACGAACCACTAGACCAACAGGCCCGTCATTTACAAGCGATCGTCTTCTCCGTCTTAGCATATGAGTATTTTTTGCCATCTTGCCGCCTTCTCCTCTACATCACTGACTTCTATGTGTATATACACAAACCTACAGTACATAAAGTAAATATTCATAGTAAGTAGTACATAAATCATTTCTAGTGTGTGTGAGTATACAGGTGAACTTTTCAAGTGGGTGTTAGTTGTGGGAACCATTCATGGCAGAAAGTTCTAATAGGACACGCTCGTAGTAACCTGTGTACCTGAACAGTGCTTACGGCATCGGGAGTAGCAACCGCCGTACTCGATGGATGTGCAGCCCAGTGACTCCGAAGGACCATATTTATGGTCCTTCCATCCGTATGTCAATTTGCTATTAATGTTATACCGTCGCCCGCGGCAGGTGCTGGTGTCGATCCAGTCCCTGATCCTGGTGCCCGAGCCGTACTTCAACGAGCCGGGCTACGAGCGCAGCCGCGGCACGGCCGTGGGCAGCAGCGCGTCGCTGGAGTACAACTCCAACATCTACCAGGCGTGCGTGCGCTGGGCCATGCTCGACCATCTGAGGAACCCGGAGCCGTGCTTCAAGGAGGTCAGAACCCAGTGAATATGTTCCTATTATCATTTATTGTTTTTAGCTTTAGGCTGCCTGTCCACCGGAGCGGAGCGAGGCAGCGGAGCGGAGAAACGGAGAATATTAACCAATAAGATTGCACAAAAACTCCGCTCCAAAATCTTAGTGCAATCTTATTGGTTAATATTTCTCCGTTTCTTCGCTCCGCTGCCTCGCTCCGCTCCGGTGGACAGGCAGCCTTATTGTGCATGTTTTAGACTTTAAGTGTTGTAGGTTGATATCAATACGATTACAGTTAAAACAAGATGATTTTTTTATTCTGTATAGTTCTGTTCTAGTCTGAAATTAAAATTGAAGCTCTATGGTATTATAAATAACAAGTTTTTATATTTCTAATTTTGTACTTCTTGGCACATTAAAATCCATTAATATTTAGTTGGTTTGCAAATTACTATAACAAAAGTGGGCCAAAATAATGCATTGTCCTAAATATTGCCAGAGGACATATTGTGAATCAGTTATTGAGTAATTATCTCGTCATTTGTGTACATTCTAATATAAAATATGCTAAGGTATGAGATAGTGAATCATTAAAGGTCTCTGAGTGTGTCAGTAAGTTTTCCAGTAAGAGTACGTGACACAGTGATCTGTTAATTTGGCAGGTGATACAAACGCACTTCTGGATAAAACGCAACGAGATAATGCAGACGGTGGCCAATTGGATCACGGAGCTAGAGGGCCAGAGCGGGGACGAGCGGACGCAGCGCAGCATACAGCTCAACCTCATGGCGCTCAAGGTAACATCATATACCATGTCCCTACTTTTAGCATACATTTGGAATGAAGGTTACTGTTGGCAGAGGGATAGGACCTCCAATGAGGATCCAAGCTAGACTATTTGAAGCCTCACTTTCGATTTGGTTTCTACATAACTTCAAGGTTTTTTTTTTTGTGTTGCAGACAGTGTTAAAAAACCTCTATCCGATCCTGGAGGGTATTATTAGTTGTATTACAATTATGTACTCATTTGTGGAATATCATGCTTTTCCTGATTTTTACCAGACATTCAAGATTGGGCTCGTATTGCTGGTAAAATTAGGAAAAAAATTGTGGGTGCTGGTCGCCACTCGAGAACCTTTCTTCTCCAACGGTTATCGGTTTATCGAGCCTATTGGCATCAACTTACAAATCCTGAGAGCTGAGAGGTTACTCCGGTTCTTCAGCGAATTTCCTCATTCCACACAAACAAGTTACATACATTATAATTGTACTGACACACTTAATAATATCCTCAAGGATAGGCATCGATATACTATACCAACTAGATTAGCTGTCACGAACAAAATGACATCGAAAATGTGGTCGCGGTTACATATACTTACACAACTATACACGTAGCTAGAAATTGTAGAAAATAGTTTTAAATAATTCGGAACGTCGGACTAATAGCAGCTTTCACATGTAGTAATAAAGTCTAATTCTGTATGCAGTAATGTTGGCACATAAAACCTTTACATCGGAGACAAAGAAAAATCAATAAAACCGCCAAAATTATACGAAAAAAAGTAGTTGTTTTGACTTAAACAAAAATCTACTCATTTAAAAGAAAATCTTAACCACTATAAAATAAGGTTCAAAACAGGTGTGTTTCCATTGTGTGTGTACTGACTTACAAACTTATCCGTGCTGGTGGCAAAAATGAGAACTAACTTTTTTATTATGGTAATGACGTGTAGTTTAACAGTTTCGTATAGACAGTGGCGACACGCCTATCGGCAACATTAATTTTGTCAGTCTCTAGCGGAGAAAATATCAAATAAATAATTTTTATTTCGTATTATAATGATATCTTACTTATATTTATTATTTAAACTAGTAGTAATAAGAAAACGAAACGAAAAAAAATTTCTCCATTTGCAATTTTAGTATTACGATAAGTATTATATTATTTGGACAGTTTATAAACGCGCAATAAGGAATTTCGATACATCCTGTTGTCGGCTCGTACTAATTTGAAATAGAGCGACAGCCTCTCTATTTTCGTGACCACTTTTCGGGTCGTGACAGCTAATCTAGTTGGTATAGTATATCGATGAGGATAGGCCAGGAGTAGGTTTTGATGGTCGTGTCGATGTTTAACTCTTCTCTCCGCAGTTTCGTAGCAGATGGTTACTTTTAAGTGCTTACGAAGCAGCTATGGAAAAGGGACAGCAAGGGAATGTGACAGATGTCAGGGGGGCCATGATGGCGCGCCGCAAATATAGTTCGCATTTGTGTGTGTGTAGTGATGTGATCGTTTGTTCTGATAATAATGTGTCCTATTTTGTGTCTGCAGCGGCACTACGTGAAGCTGCAAGAGGAGCTAGCCAAGCTGAGCATGCCGCCGGGGCTCGAGGAGTTGGACGAGCCCTTCCAGCTGCCCGCCGCGCCCAGCCCCCCGCCCGCCGCCCCCGCGCCCGCGCCCGCCTCCGCTCCCGTCCCCGCTCCCGCTCCCGCCCCTGCGCTCGACATCGACCACGACATGGAGAAGATAGTATCGCAGGTGCTCGACTGATCGCCGACGGACGCGCGCTAAGCGACCGCGGGGCCCCGCTCCCGCCGACATCCCACTTCTGTGTTTTTCTTATTCAATTTGTTCTGGATGATTTCCGATTTCAAAGTATTTCGAGTAGGCATTTAGGATCCGGCGGGACCTCCGTTTAGTGCGACACGTATTGTGATACTGCACCGGGCCCTCCGGGCGACCTGACGTTAGAGAGACGTGCGCGCGCGCAGTCTGCGGGACCGAGGCGTCTCGCGGTCGCCTCGCCGACTATATATTATAACCGTGTACATGAAATTATAGTTTTATGTATATAACTTATCGTTTTAATTTGTGTATTCTAAGAATATATTATAGTGAATGTATCGGTGTATCGCTCTAAAAGAGTAGTCGGAAGCGACCGAGCCGCGATCCCCTCTCGACCCGCGGAGGCTCCGCGCGATTATGTGAATGTATGTGTGTATATAGACAAATCACCGGTAGAGCTCTGCGTTTCTCGCTGTACTTTCGTTGCCAGGTAATTTGACGTAGGACGTTCGTTGTTATATTTGATTGTGAATTTCGGAATGTAAATAAAAATTTATGTTATCTCCAACTATTTTTTATTATTTCTATAGACTCCTTTGAGCGAATAACGCCTTCCGTTCCGTCCGCTGTCTTCTGGTTGTCCTACAATCTTGGTCAACAAGGAAGGTTTCTGGTTTTGTATTTTTTTCTTAAAACTTGTATATGTAAAAGTGGTTAATCTGCCTGTAGGTTTGATTAATCTGCGTTAGTAGTGAAATAACTGGAATTAGAAGGGTCAGTAGTTTATAGTCGCATGAGTGGATCTCACAAGAGGTACGCCAAGTACGCTGGGTACACTGATCCACTATAATTATATAGTTAGAGCTAACGTAATGTACCATAACCAGGGGGGACCTCAGGTCTCTCCGTTTCTCTTTCAGTATGATTGATCTGCCTTTTATACGAATTAAAAACCCTTGTTTCTATACGTGTTACAGAATGCCCCGTAAAAAATATAATTATCAAAGCCAAAAAATTGTCTACCCTAGTAAGGTTAGGTGTTTTAATTTTTTTTGTCCTTAATGAATTAGATTGAAATGTTACCTACATTTCAACTTTACTTTTTAATTGGTTTGCACATCAGTGAAAATAATATTTTTTTATTTATTGTTTACGGGGTATTTTGTAACACGTTGTATAACCCGTAGTTATTTAACTAATATCTGTTTTGATTTTATTAATTAGGGTCCTTTGACTGGATCAAAATCGTAGGATCACCAGAGAACAGCCGACCCATAAACCAAGTTTTATATTGTCGTTTTAATTGTTCACAGCGGGCCGGGCTTATTGCTCGCCCATGAACGTTTTGTTAATTTATACTTGTATTATTATGATACTAATATACTTGTTATTAATGTGAGACAGTCAAATAAATTAAAAAACAAACGTTTGCTAAAATGTTTTTTTTTATTATCCATTTATTTACATTGTCACAATTATAAAAGATACATAACTTCAACTTATTGCTTAAATAATTTATTCACTACACATAGTTCTAGACTTCATAGACCGCTTTCATACAATCTAGGGCCTGGGTAAAAATAAGAGGAAATAAAATGAAAATGGTAATAGTTAAAGGCTAATACATCAACAAATCCCAGTGAGGTAACCAACCTGAGAGCTGAGTTATAAGATAATAAGTGATGGTGGACATTTTTATCAGCGGATGTTTGGAGTTATGACTTATGTGCTTGGTTTCTTATAATTCACTTTAATATACATTTAGCGTATGATATCTGTACAAACAAAGCATTATTATCAATGAAACACAATCAAATCACAAAAATTCCCAAAACAAATCAAGTTATTAATTCCACAGCATAGAGTATCGTGCAGTCACGAGTTGTCACTGTCAGAATCAGATGTCAGCGTAGACTAAAAATACGGAATCGATCACAGCATTTAATCGATTCATATATGCGAGTAGATTTTTTAACCGACTTCAAAAAAGGAGGTTCTGTATTCGACGCGTATGTATGTAATATTAATAGAAATGCGTAATATTCTTATATGTTGGTCTATGTGGGCTTCTAAACAAATTTACCAAATTTCACGAGTGTAGGTATGTATCCGCGGATTTCTCAGAAACTACAAGTCCGATTTCGAAAATTCTTTTTGCAATAGTTAGAGTATTTTTCAACTTAGGGTAGAGTACAAGTTTCATCAAAATCGGTCCAGTAGTTTAAGAGATATAAACTTTTTATGTTTTCAGTAAGTTACTGTAATGTAGACGTTCGAGTTGCGTGATAGTGCTGATACCTATCTTGGTAAAATAAGTCACTAAAAAGTGTTAAATAAACTATTAAAAAAAACCGACTTCAATGTAAATCTGCACCAACTTCAATAATATTTTCGTTATTTTATGCTTTTTAGATAATTTACATTGAAGTCGGTTTTTATTTAAAAAAAAATAGTTTTTCCTATAACAGGTTTAGTATACAGGGTGGAATTTTGTAATGCCACCTGAAGGGAAAGTACTCTTAATACTGTAGATAGAAAATTTTACTCAAAGAAAACATTCCTTTATTTTTTAAAAGAAAGAAAACTGCATTCGAAGATTTTTTAAAATTCGCCGCACCCGGTAATCGAACCGACTAAAATCTCTAAAAGTTGCACCCTGTACTTTTATTGCATCGATCGTTAGGGTCAATTATAAGGATGAAATCTCTCTAACAAACTTCATAAAATAAATAAAAAGAAAACAATGAAATCTTAAATTATTAATTCAATGGATCAAGTTAAAGCACTTTTACTCAAAGATCCATCTGTTTACTTATGTTATAAATTAATAATTATCATTGACGTCATTAATCCATTAAAATGACTTAATTAATTTAAGATTTCATTGTTTTCCTTTTATTTAATTTATGAAGTTTGTTAGAGAGATTTCATCCTTATACTTAATTCACTGCCGACCGCGATCAGTGACAATATCCGTAGTACATCCATATCTGGATATCCAGGACATTAGCGCCTTGCCTACGGTTTCTGCTGTTATGTCCATCATCGGCGTGACTTCTGGCCAACGGGTGAAACGGTCCACCACAGTTAGGCAGTAGCAGTAACCTTGGAGGAAGGGTGCCAACGATATCCACATGGATAAATGCGAAGCGAGCGCGAGGTAGATCGAATGTACCCAAGGGTGCAGATACGTGGCGATTTACCTTAGCACGTTGGCAGGCCAAGCACTTACGAGACCACTCTCGACAGTCTTTGCGCATGCCAGGCCAGACGAACCGCTCAGCTACCAATTTTGTGGTTGCCATAGCCCCTGGATGGCTGAGATTATGAAGGCTGTCGAATAGTGGCTTTCTAAGTGACTTGGTTACGAAAGGACGAGGTCGTGATGTGCTCACATCACAGTAAAGTTCCTTACTGCTGCCAGGAATTTTAAGCCTTTCGAGGCGGAGTGAAAATTCACCACCGGTAAAATGGAGTAGCTCTTGATCGCTAGTTTGGGACTCCGCTAGTTGATCAAGGTCAATAGGCATCTGCAGTTCATCGACTCGCGACAATGTATCGGCTACGACGTTGTCTTTGCCAGATATGTGTCGGATGTCGGTCGTGAACTGCGAGATGTAGTCCAAGTGGCGATACTGACGAGGCGAACAATTAGCCTTTCTTTCGTGAAAGGCGTAAGTAATCGGCTTGTGGTCACTATATACTGGGTGTCCCAAAACTCAACGATAACCTGGTACCGGGCAAGAGGCCAAGGTATACCAGTTATGAAAAAAAAAAAGAAAAAAAATCTATGTCACTTAGTCAAGCGATGATAGACATTTTTCGAATAAGTTAAAAATTTGACACCCTTGGTCGCATTTTTAGGTACTGTGATCGCAATTTTCACAATTTTACAGTGATTTTTTAAATAATGTTATCTCAAATAACAGTGCTATTAATCGTAACCACAAATGAAAGTAATAATCATTGTTAACTAAGTAAAATAAATTAAATTTTGACGAGTTATGGTTTATAAAATTTATGTCAGCTAACCTTGCCACTCTACGTTGGAAAAAAAATGTACTACACTACCTATGGCAAGTTTTTTTACGGCCGGTCCCAATACTCTATCGCCGATAGCAAGCTCAGATAAAAAGTTAACTTTAAACTATCTGTTACTGCTGTTTCAATAACAAAATTGACGTCGTTGTAACCTTAGGATTCTAAAGGTACGCGTCCATTGGCTCGCGCCGGACGCATCGCACGCACGGTACGCAACGGATTTTAGTTTGCTTTCTATGATTTTGACGGCCCGCATAGAAATATGCCGGCGCGGATAATGGACGCAGCGCTATGTCAAGTTAGTGTTCCTGCGCTCAACTTTCTTCCACTTGACACAAATGACAAACACATGACGGCCCCGTTGGTCTAGTGGTTAGTGACCCTGTCTGGTACGCAACGGGTCGTGGGTTCGATTCCCACCAAGTGTCTGAGTGTTTTATCTATTTATGTATGTATTTACAAAAAAAATATACTAAAAGTATATAATTATGTATTAGTATCAGTTGTCTGGTTTCCATAGTACAGGCTCTGCCTAGTTTGGGATCAGATGACCGTGTGTGAATTGCCCCAGGATATTATTATTATTATATGTTGCTAACTAAGCTATTTTAGGGTTCCGCAGGAACCCTCACAGGGTCCTGGGGACCTTTTGAAGGTTTCCCCCGCTTCAAAAAAGGCATCGGTAGTAGCCCGGGACTCTAATATAACGATAAAGCTTCGGAGTCACCAGGACGCTTGGAGTGTGGGGACTAGCCATCGAGTATGGCGGTGGCTGCTAGGACAGTGGCGGGATTGCGACCTCCGTCACCGTGAGCACCGTGACAGGTTCTCTGGGGTATAATAAAAAATATTGGTTCATTCATTTATTAAAATAATGTTATTTTTATTATTATTCATATTAATTTCATTACATTTATTTACAAAGTACGAGAAATCAGATGATAATCCCGCGATAAACCTCCGAAATGGAGCGATAGCCTAAAACTGTCATTTGAACTACCAACAGTAAGCTGCTAATATTTTATAGAAACACTTGACAGTCATTTTCTATAAATCTACTTAACTTTGGTAAGCTTTGGGACCACGGAAAGATAGATCAATCAGTAAAGGTAAATATTTCTTATCTGTCTTTGTTTATTGAAACGCAAATGTGTCATAATAGCTATCGATGGTATCTATTTTAACAGATAGCAAGAGGTAGATAGGATATTGGGACCGGCAGTTAAAAGATGACCCATTTAGTCTAGATTTCAAAATAGTACAACACTTGCCACTTTTCTTGCCAATAAAACTGCTATTTCGTATTTTTTGCGAAAGGAACTCATGGAAAATTTAATCAAAATAAAACGGTAAATTATCGTAACACTTTATTATCCTCCTAAAACTAAAGCAGATGCTCAAATTGTTTCCCTCCAGCACCAATGCAAGCTTTGCATCGCCTCAGAAATGACCTGTTCACCAGTCTTGCAAATCTCCTCGCATTGATTTCTTCTGATGCTACATCAATTTTTTGGCGCAATTCTGTTACATTTTGAATTGGTTTTGAGTAGACCTTTTCTTTTATGCATCCCCAGTAAAAAAAATCTACTGGATTCAGGTCTGGGGAACGAGGGAGCCATGAAATTGGTCCAAGGCGTCCGATCCATTTACCGGGATATAAGTAATTCGTTTAAATATTCTCTTACAGGCCGGGCATAATGTGCTGGGCAACCATCTTGTTGATACCACATTTCTCTGTAGATGTTGAGTGGTACATCTTCTAGCAATGTCGGCAAATCATTTTGAAGAAAATGCAAGTAGGTGGCGCCATCTAAATTTTCAGTCAACTCAATGGTCCAATTATTTGACCATTTAATATTCCTGTCCACATGTTGACTTTAAATTGGTACTGGGATCGATCCTCACGCATCAAATGCAGCTATCAGACACCGGTCTCGCCGGCGAGGCCGAAAGGTCGTACGTATGCGACCGCAACGACGTGCATCACCCCACTGAGTTTCTTGCCGGTTCTTCTCAGTGGGGGCGCGTTGTGAACCTTGTGAACCGGTGGTAAACTCAGCCCTCTCTTAAGCGACAGCCCAAGCCGATGCCGTGCCTCCCTGAGGTGCCCTTGTGCTCGTCGCTACTTCTGCCGTAAAGGCTAGAGCGCTTCAAGCGCTCGCCTCCTATTGTCCGGTGAAGCTGTAATGGCCATCTGCGGCCAACAGCGTCTATCATTCCCAAAAAAAATGCATCAAATGCGGGTTTTCCGTATGCCAACCATGAAGGTTATGTAAGTTTAAATAACCATCTCTTTTAAACGTCGATTCGTCAGTCCACAAAACTTTATTTATAAAATCCGGATCTTCACGAATTTTCGCTAACATGTTTCTGCAGAAATCAACTCTGGGTGCGTGATCACGTGATAACAAGCTCTGCACACGTTGTACATAGTAAGGATGAAAATCGTATCGTTTTAAAATTCGATGTGCGGTACTCTTCGCCACACCCGTTGCAATTTCAATCGCACGTACTGAGGTACTGGGGTCATTTTCAACTTCATTCAAAACTTCAGCGTCGTAGTTTCCTTGAGGTCTCCCACCAGATGTACGAGCACTGGGTAATCGTCCTTCCAAGTATGATGCGTGCACATTTTGGAAGACACGATAATCTGGGTGCCGCTCCACATTCGGGTACCTCTCCCGATACAGTCGAGCTGCAGCAGAGGCATTACAACGGCACTCACCGTAGATAAGATGCATATTTGGATATTCTTGCGGTGTTTACAAATGCGGCATGTTGTTCACACACAGTTTGCACAGCACAAAGTCCAAAAAACAAAGCCAGAGTCGTCAAGTACGGATAGAGTATCAAGTCCAGGGTAACACAAGCCAAAGTCGATAGTACGAAAGTAACACGATTACGAGAGATGCGCAGTAAACGAAGAAACGATGCGTACCACAGACGTATTAGGGATGATGCGTACTAAATGTTATTGTTAAAATTTTATTATGAACGACTGATGAGTCGTTGTGAGTGAGACGGATAGTGACGCCTCGTTTTGACAAAAACCATAACTACTATCCATTTCTTTTTATCACTTTTGTTCATTACAAACAATGGAGACTTCGAACTTTTCAAACAAAAGAATATCAGGTATTTTTTTTAAATGATCCCTATACATGACAATAATTTTTAATCAGTGAATACAGAAAAAAGGCGCCCCACGCTTTCACACTTAAATATAATGCTTAATGACAAACACGGGGTAGAAAGAAAGAACGCGTTCTATAAATTATTTATTACTTTTTAGTGCAGTATAAGTACTTTATAAAAGCGCGTATTTTTAGTTTTTTAAACTATGAATTTATTTTACACTTTTAGTCTTAGAAATATTAGTCTAAAATATGGATAAACTTGGCAATTTTAATTTATTCGTAGCTTGAATCCTAGGCAGGTTGTTGCAAAACATATATTTACAGGGTAGATATTACCTACGCATAGGTATCGCAATGAGTTTGCTAAATATAAGAAAGCACTACGTAATTCCCCTACCTTCCAGTTCCATCATCAGGTCCTCATTAATGGTCAAAGTGAAAAGAACTCTTTAAAACAAATCAAATGAGCCCAAACTCGATGTGTTTACTAGTAGTCATTCCAGGGTTCCGTCCGCCACCTTCCAGTTTCATCATCAGGTCCTCATTAATGATTAAAGTGGAAATAACTCTTCAAAACAAATCAAATGAGCCAAAACTCGATGTGTTTACTAGTAGCCATTCCAGGGTTCCGTCCCCCACCTTCCAGTTCCATCATCAGGTCCTCATTAAAGGTAAAATTGAAAAGAACTCTCTAAAACTAATCAAATGAGCTCAAACTCGATGTGTTTACTAGTAGCCATTTCAGAGTTCCGTCCCCCACCTTCCAGTTCCATCATCAGGTCCTCTTTAATGGTAAAAGTGAAAAGAACTCTCTAAAACTCCTCAAATGCGCCCAAACTCGATGTGTTTACTAGTAGCCATTCCAGGGTTCCGTCCCCCACCTTCCAGTTCCATCATCAGGTCCTCATTAATGGTAATAGTGAAAAGAACTCTCTAAAACTAATCAAATGCGCCCAAACTCTATGTGTTTACTAGTAGCCATTCCAGAGTTCCGTTACCCACCTTCCTGTTCCATCATCAGGTCCGCATTAATGGTCAAAGTGAAAAGAACTCTTTAAAACAAATCAAATGAGCCCAAACTCGATGTGTTTACTAGTTACCATCCAAAGGTTCCCTTATCCACCTTCGAGCCCCAGCATCCGATCAGCTCGATGATACCATATTATTGTATTGTCACCGAAGTGGGTCAAAATTGCATCGCAAGATTCCATTACCATCATATTAAATACATACATACAGGTCAAGCTAATAAAAGCGTGTTAAAAAACTTGCCATAGGTAGTGTAGTACATTTTTTTTCCAACGTAGAGTGGCAAGGTTGGCTGACATAAATTTTATAAACCATAACTCGTCAAAATTTAATTTATTTTACTTAGTTAACAATGATTATTACTTTCATTTGTGGTTACGATTAATAGCACTGTTATTTGAGATAACATTATTAAAAAAATCACTGTAAAATTGTGAAAATTGCGATCACAGTACCTAATAAACTATTTAAAAAAAATAAAAACCGACTTCAAAGTAAATTATCTAAAAAGCATAAAATAACGAAAATATATTGAAGTCGGTGTCAGCTCGTGCTAGTTAACATGATGTGCTAGCACCGACTTCAATATATTTTCGTTATTTTATGCTTTTTAGATAATTTACTTTTAAGTCGGTTTTTATTTAAAAAAAAATAGTTTTTAGATAATTTACTTTGAAGTCGGTTTGTATTTTTAAAAAAATAGTTTTTACTGAAAGTAATCATCCCACATCATGAGTATATACCGCCGAGAGATTAGAAGTTCAATCTCTTCGGCTAGTTATCCGGAACGGTCCTAAGCCAGGCGCTCGATTGTTTTCTATTGAATCTTATATCTAATTTACTTTGGGCTGAGGATTGGCTTAATTAGCCACTAGTGTTTGCTAATTTAATTGTATTCTGAGGGAAAATAATACTACAGATTTAATATACAGTCATTTATTCTTTTCATTACACATTTTTCATAAAGTAAACCGCTCCCTCTTTTTCCCCCTTGTTCCATATTTATTTATTTTTTATTTTTATATTACAATAAGGAATAAAAAAAAAACAAATAAATTAGGTGGGTAACGAAAAGATAATACATGAGATGTGACGATGACGTCACATCCCAAGTATTATTTTTTACCTATGAAGGTTGAAATCGGAACAACCCTCAATATGGCATCGCTGGAGGAACTGCTAATCCGCCATGGTTTTGATTGAATCGTAGGCTAGTTTCGTAGTCTATAAACGCTAGACATAATGGCCTATTATACTCTTTGGTCTTCTGTATAAACTAGCGATCTGGAAGTCATCAAACTTGCGTTCAAGACTGTTTGTAATGACAGCTTGCATTCTCTCTGCAGCTCAGAAATGAGATTGCCTTATATTTATTCAAACTAAACAATGACGAATGAGTCCGATTTCCTGTGTCTTTATCGAAAATGCATCACAATTTCAATTTGATACAGTGTAACATTTCAATATTCCATAATATTCATATTAAATTAACTTCGCTATCGCTGAGGATATTAGTTGGAGTCCTAATACACGTCACTTTAAGATATTATTTGGAGTCGTAATGCATAACTGAGGATATAATTTGGAGTCACAATACATCACTGAGGATATTATTTGGAGTCGTAATACATCACTGAGGGTATTATTTGGAGTCGCAATATTTTTCCGAAAACGTACTGGTAATGTGAATAGTACAGGGAGGGAATTGGACAGGAATTCTTAAATACTCTGTATATATATAAATATGTATTTCAACACACTTCTTTTTCGCAAATAAATGCATAGTAGTGTGTACAGTCGATATCATTCAATTTTCCATTATTTTTGAATACAGTACCGCAGTCTTCCGTCCCACCAAAGTTGTTAGGCTCATCCGGCGACCACTGGGCGAAGCCCGCGTCTTCCAAAGTTTGATCTGCAAACACATTTATTATACGTCTAAATATAATAACACAAAACATAATACACTTAATTTTATACAATACCAAAGTGCAGACTCAAATTTATTTAATACTTAAATAAAAAAAATATTTGTTATTATGTACTAAACAACAAGCACATGGTTATATATTCGCATAAATTAGACTCGAAGATTACGGTCCCATACTTAAAAGGTAAAATAGCGCGATTTCGTCTGTCTGGGAGCAACCACTATCGATTTGGAATTAGTTCTAAATATTATTTTCCCAACCTCATCGCAAATGAAGTCTTTTTTTTTTCTTTTTTTTTTCACATTTAGACCTGAAATGGGTCCTTGAAATTTCGAGTGGTGTATTATCATTGAACTGGGTTCATTTACTAACAGACTTTATTTTGTTTTGTCATGCAGTTATTGACTTCTATTTAAACATTTCATAAAAAATACCACATGTCCCGGTCTCAGGCCCTCAGGAGCGATTATTCCCAGTTGTCACCACTGGCAACGGGAGCCTTTGGAAATTTTAAAAACAAAAAAATCTAGTTTGAGCTACAATTTCTTATACATACGAGTATGACCTAGAAGAAGCAAATCCAAACTTACTAAATATCGTTTTGAAGACTTTTGGCGCACCCTCAGCAGTCCTCGGTGCTCGGAACCCAGCAAGGAAGAACCAGGTAGTGGCGCTGCCGCTGACTTCGGGTTCAGTTTGTATGATGTTCTGAACCACCTCTCGCTCTGTCTCCGAGTTGATAACCACTAGATGGGCTCCCTCCGCCTGACATTCAGCGTAGGCCTGATTCCACGTGTAAGCTACTCGAGGGATCTTATAGCAACTGTGCACTGACGGGTAGTATGTATAGCCTGCAATATAAGAAAGCGTAATGTCCTCCTGCAGGCTTCACTTCACTTCACTTTATTATTTCGGTGTTGAAAACTACGTCATACTCCCCTACACCGAAATGTCAAGACTTGCTGCTAGCCAATACGACTACAGCGGTCAACCTTTCAAAAGATCAGCCATCCTACCTATAATGCACAGATTGCTTGCGTAGACACATGTGCACTCTCCCTTCCTTCCGATGGGACGGGAAGACCGACACGACCGGAGAGAGTTCCGGCGACGGACCGACTTTTTGCAAGCCCATTCAATCAGTAGATCATGTTACTTGTGATGATCCTGCATTTTCCTAGCCAGAAAGGAACAACGATACTCCCTAGCTATCAGACACCGGTCTCGCCGGCGAGGCCGAAGGATCGTACGTATGCGACCTCAACGACGTGCATTACCCCACTGAGTTTCTTGGCGGTTCTTCTCAGTGGGGGCGCGTTGTGAACCGGTGGTAAACTCAGCCCTCTCTTAAGCGACAGCCCAAGCCGAGGCCGTGCCTCCCTGAGGTGCCCTTGAGCTCGTCGCTACTTCTGCCGTTAAGGCTAGAGCGCTTTAAGCGCTCGCCTCCTATT
Organism: Furcula furcula; assembly: GCA_911728495.1. Lineage (NCBI taxonomy): Eukaryota > Metazoa > Arthropoda > Insecta > Lepidoptera > Notodontidae > Furcula > Furcula furcula. The sequence goes on along the minus strand of OU452262.1, from coordinate 18,454,117 downwards.
GTCCGGTGACGCTGTAATGGCCATCTGCGGCCAACAGCGTCTATCATTCCCAAAAAAAAAAACAACGATACTAAGTTCTTACTACCCGCGGGATTGTAACCTGCAACCTGCGGTTTACAAAGCAAGTGGTTTTTCGCTGCACTACAGAGGCTACAAATTATTTATAGGTATAATTCATCATCATCCCCACGGAGGAGAATCCCCACGCTTGGCAGGCGACTTGGGGATCACAAATCGGTGGTGGGTAATCCAGTAGAAAAACCGTGCTGCTCGTCTTCCCTTAGTCACCTCTTACGGACATCCAACGGGAGGAGATGGAAGGTCGCTATTCTCACCCGGACACCCCGCGGGTTAGTAAGTATAGTGACGGATAATTAAGTGGCCGGTCACCCTTCTCACCCGGACACCCCGCGGGTTAGTAAGTATAGTAACGGATAATTAAGTGGCCGGTCACCCTTCTCACCCGGACACCCCGCGGGTTAGTAAGTATAGTGACGGATAATTAAGTGGCCGGTCACTCTTCTCACCCGGACACCCCGCGGGTTAGTAAGTATAGTGACGGATAATTAAGTGGCCGGTCACCCTTCTCACCCGGACACCCCGCGGGTTAGTAAGTATAGTGACGGATAATTAAGTGGCCGGTCACCCTTCTCACCCGGACACCCCGCGGGTTAGTAAGTATAGTGACGGATAATTAAGTGGCCGGTCACCCTTCTCACCCGGACACCCCGCGGGTTAGTAAGTATAGTGACGGATAATTAAGTGGCCGGTCACCCTTCTCACCCGGACACCCCGCGGGTTAGTAAGTATAGTGACGGATAATTAAGTGGCCGGTCACCCTTCTCACCCGGACACCCCGCGGGTTAGTAAGTATAGTGACGGATAATTAAGTGGCCGGTCACCCTTCTCACCCGGACACCCCGCGGGTTAGTAAGTATAGTGACGGATAATTAAGTGGCCGGTCACCCTTCTCACCCGGACACCCCGCGGGTTAGTAAGTATAGTGACGGATAATTAAGTGGCCGGTCACCCTTCTCACCCGGACACCCCGCGGGTTAGTAAGTATAGTGACGGATAATTAAGTGGCCGGTCACCCTTCTCACCCGGACACCCCGCGGGTTAGTAAGTATAGTGACGGATAATTAAGTGGCCGGTCACCCTTCTCACCCGGACACCCCGCGGGTTAGTAAGTATAGTGACGGATAATTAAGTGGCCGGTCACCCTTCTCACCCGGACACCCCGCGGGTTAGTAAGTATAGTGACGGATAATTAAGTGGCCGGTCACCCTTCTCCCCATCCCGATTAATTCTTTTGGTAACGATACCTCAGGCATACATACGTCGAGGGCTCAAGAGGAATAGAGGGTTCATGAGAAATAGAGGGTTCAAGAGGAAAGCACGGTCATAATTATTATAAAACTCCTGCTTTTGTGTCAGGGGTTCAAAAGTGTAATTGTTGGCCTGGTCAAGTGTTTGTGTACCTACCTGCACCATAAACTCCACACTGCTCGTTGTAGACCGCGTCTTTGGCTTCTACCTTACAAACAAAAGGCAGGTTCTGGTCGTAGAATGTTCTCTTGAAATCGCCATCACGTGTTATCACTTTGCAGTACCTCTTACGAATGTTGGATGCCACTGGAATTAATATTTTATCTATTAAGTACTTATGTATAATAAAAATAATCACATAATTATACTAATGTAATGCGGGAGGCAGTGGCGGTCCGAGAGGGGGGGGGGTTCGCAGGGGTCATGACCCCTCCCCACCCAATCTCAAACTCATTAAATTGACCAACTTAACTTCTTGCTTTAAAACGTCTAAACAATTTTATCCAAAATAGGTCACGCACTTGAAACACTCAGACGTAAAGTGGGAATCGAAACCGCGACCTATTGGTCCCCCCCCCGTCTTTGGCTGTGACCACGCCTGGCGGGAGGTATCTATATATTCATTATGCGCAGAAGTGCTAGTGCACTCTCTATTTCTTTACTCTCACAATTCGATGGAACAGGTCCGACTCGATCGGGGACTTGTTCTGGGTGGAAATCAAACTCACTACCAATTTGGTAGCGGCCAGAGTACCTAGCCACTTTTAAAACGGGCTCATCAAAAAACTATATCTAATTAGAAAAGTGGTTAGATTATAGGGTAGGCAGCCAATCTAATTTTATTTTTAAATATTAATGTAACCAATGATTTCTGATATTTACACGAATACTACACATTGAAATGAAACTAATTTTACGGATTATATCGCGGTTTATTTTTTATTTTAATTACGTTGCGAATACTTTACAGCATTCATGGTCACGGGCGGACTGAGGTGGTAGCTGTCCATACGTCATAGTTGTCTTAGGGTACCCTCAGGTCTTCTGTTAATCCGATCTACGCAGAAAGAGCTTACAGTATTTTGAGGTCTTACAATGGAATGCTTGTCTTTGGATTTAATTATATTTATCACGGGATCCCAAGCTCAACGTCTGGTTATTAAAATAAAAAATAAACCGCGATATAATCCGTAAAATTAGTTTCATTAAAAACTATTTTAATAAAAATAAAAACCGACTTCAAAGTAAGTAAATTATCTAAAAAGCGTAAAATAACGAAAATATATTGAAGTCGGTGCTAGCACATCATGTTAAACTAAGACTAGCACGAGCTGACGTTAGCGTACCTGCTGTGTATATTCTGCACCAACTTCAATAATATTTTCGTTATTTTATGCTTTTTAGATAATTTACTTTGAAGTCGTTTTTTTTTTTAAATAGTTTATCTAATACTTTTTAACCGGCTTCAAGATAGGTATCAGCACTATCACGAAACTCGAACGTCTACATTACAGTAACTTACTGAAAACGTAAAAAGTTTATATCTCTTAAACTACTGGACCAATTTTGATGAAACTTGTACTCTACCCTAAGTTGAAAAATACTCTAACTATTGCAAAAAGAATTTTTGAAATTGGACTTGTAGTTTCTGAGAAATCCGCGGACAAACCTACATACATACATACACTCGTGAAATTTGGTAAATTTGTTTAGAAGCCCACATAGACTAACATATATGAATATTACGCATTTCTATTAATACTACATACATACGCGTCGAATACAGAACCTCCTTTTTTGAAGTCGGTTAAAAAAGAATAGAGCCGACGACTGTTTGGATGTCCACAGTTGAACATAGGCCTGGGCCTGTTGGTCTAGTGGTCATATACTCTGACCGCTGACTAGTAGTAGGTCGTGGGTTCAATTCCCACCAAGTGTCTGGATGTTTTACCTATAAAGGGTGTAACCACGTACCGAATTTTTTTTTATAAGATTTCAAATAATGTCCGCTACAACATTACAGAAACCATATAAATGACAAATGACTAAGTTATTAAATTTCGACCATGTAATGAATATATGCGTAATAATATTTTTTTATTTTCAAATTGCATTGCTAATTTCCTAAAATAATAATAGTTAATTGCCTATTGATCAATTGCCTATGTGCTTACTGTTTTTGTGGATAAAGAATAAATAAGTAAATACATTTTTCACTAATAAGTAATATATTATTTATTTTTTTATTAAAATTATGCTTTATTATTATACCAATAATGATGTTAGACTAATTTTATTTAAAAAAAGTGTTTTTTTTTTAAATTCATGAAAAAGCCGATGAGTAATTTCAACACTAGAATGTTCAGAATCTTGTACTGGATCCCTGGTATCGGTTTTCGGTACGATGTCCCTTACACCCCGTATAGGTATGTATTTACAAAAAAAGTATATAAGTTCTGTATCTGTTGTCTGGTTTCCACAGTACTGGCTCTGCCTAGTTTGGGATCAGATTACTGTGTGTGGATTATCCCACCGAACGCAGTACCTACCCAGTCTCTTCATAGAGGGTCATCGGGGAGGTTTAATTGGGTACTCCGTAAGGGCGGAGACCAGGACCACCTTTTGAAGGGTACCTCTTGACAACGTGTAGAAAAGCCCTCGACTTGATAGAAACTGCTATACCTACATACATTGTTTAAACTATACTTACAATCAATAATAGGCTGTTCCTTAGCCGAGTCGTGGGACTCACCGTCATCACCAACCCATACGAATTCTCCAAGGTCCGGGTACTTCTTCATCATGGTTTGGACCTGAACTAGATCCTGGTTGGTGGGAAGCACCATCGGCGAAGCACCCTCCGCTTTGCATATCACAGTTTTCAGCCATTTCCGATTTTTCTCTATATGGAGCTTGTAGTATGCATCTGTCTTACTATTGTAGACGTAATCTGTTCGATATTGCTTGGTGACTGATGGTGGCGATGCGACCGTGCATGCTGGAACATATCAGGGGGCTGTTGGTGGTCCACCTGCTCACTCACTCCACCTGGGCGGACCACGGGCGTTTTTTGCCCATAGTCAATTTAACCTTGGTTCGTTATAGATCAAGGGCCTCAGAATAAACGCTTTCTTCTTGCCTATAGTCCAGCCTAAACACCACCACCTGGTCAGTGGGATGTTCCATCTCCTTCCGTCGGGTGCCCGTAAGAGGCGACTAAAGGAAAACAAGAAGACGGGCAGCAGCGTTTTACTATTGGATTACCACCTATACTGCGATCCCCAAGACGCCTGCCAAGCGTGAGGATTATGACAACCCCGTCCCTTCTAAGGGAGAGGCCAGCAGTGACCGTCTTTTGACTGGTGATGATGATGATAGTCCACCTAGTTGAAAAGTACAGGAAATTTTAAGACTTCTATGGCCCACGGTTCACCATATACACATTCTCATTTTGTATTAAACGTCTAGAAGTAGGTAGGGGGTAGGTAGTGGGCTGGCCACTGCCACTTCAGCTTGCTAATCCATTGAGCTATATCGGTAACGATGGTTCCCTGGTGAATTACATCGTTTCTTTTTCGATTGCTCAGCTATGTAGCCTTCGTGGCGCAGTGGGAAACCACTTGCTTTGCAAACTGGAGGTCGCGGGTTCGAATCCCGTGGGGAGGAGCAACTTTGTGTAGTTGTTTCTTACAGGCTAGGACAATGCAAGCCGATCACCTGATTGTCTGTAAAGTAAGATGATCCATGCGTTAGATGGGCATGTAAAAAGTCGGTCCTGCCCCTGATATCTCCCCGTCGCTGTCGGTATCCCGTACGATTCATTAAGTACCTAATATTCAACCCTTCCAATCGTTTTTGGCTGGTCACTGGTCAGTCGTAACTCCTGTGCAGGCCCGGATCTAGGGGGACGGGGAGGGGGTTCAACCGGGGCACCCGCCCCGGGCGGCAGTTTCAGCCAAAATTATAATATGATTAAAAATAAATAAACTCGCTCCGCAAAACGCCTAGCATACGGAAGCCTGGTTGCGAAAAGGGGTCACACAGGCCCACACCACAAGTGAACTTGTGATGCTGATTTGAGATTTGAGTTTTTTTAAAGAATTTCTCAAACGCTGAGGGGAGGGCCACTATCAAGTTTCTGCCCCGGTTCGAAAAACATTGTAGAACCGGGGCTGTTCCTGTGTTCATGCGACGATTGCTACGATTATGATCTTTTAAAGAAAAGCAGGGTAAGTAAGGTATAAAATGATCTATTTCTTATCAAATATCAACGATCGTCGTCGCAATCGCATGTTTACGTCGGGAATTCTCCTCGTTAATCGTTATTAATTTAATTACTTTGTGTATTATGTGTAAAAGCAATAAGTAATGCATAGAGCGAATTGTTTTTTGGCAGCATATTTGTACCTAATCGTGAGTACCTACTTATAGTTACATTTTGACCGATACCGATTTTAATGGTAAATCTATCTTTGTTGTGCGTTTGAATATAAGAAAGAAAGAAACATTGTTTATTCGTATCGTATTAATATGAACAAAGTAACAAAACAAGACAGTAGACACATAAATAAAAACTAAAATAAGAAAAGTTAATTAAATAAAAATAATTATTACAAAAAAAAGAACCGCTTTCAAAATGCAACTAAAAGCCTGAAATAATTTCTAAGAATTAGTGGTTTTTACATCTACATTGTTGGACTTGGACTACAACAATTATAAATACATATTACTATCAAAGACTATCAGACCTACTCGTCGAGAACTATCCTTCAAGTCCAAATTCGGTAGTTCTACGTTTAGTAGGCAATCCATTGGATTGTTAATTTTATTACAGAGTTCCGGTGGCCATCTATGGCCTTCTTCATTCTGATGAAGAAGGCCATAGATGGCCACCGGAACTCTCTAAATGATACTTTCTGAATGAAAATGCTTGACTAGTTTCTAAAAATACCAAAAACGCTATATGTATGCCTATAATATTTAAGGAGTTCCCTCAGTTACTCATGGTTCCCATCATCAGAACTTGATTTTGAAAAAAATGGGACCAATCTGGAAGCATATCCTTTCAATTAAAAAAATAATTTTCCAAATCGGTTCGTAAACTACAGAGTTCTGAGGTAACAAACATAAAAAAAAAACATACAACCGAATTGATAAGCTCCTCCTTTTTTTTTGAAGTCGGTTAAAAACGAAGGTGAATGCTGTATTCGCCATTGATGTTGAAGTCGAATCCGTTCCAATCCAAGAGTTTGAAAACGTCCTCAAATGTGTTTCTGAACAGTTTCGGAGAAATAACGTCTCACTGTCTCACACCTCGCTGCAATGGGATTGGATTCGTGTTCTCATTCTGTAGTCAAATCAACATGGTGGCGTTGTTGTACAAACACTTCAATACTTTGATGTACCTATGAACTGCAACACGGCGCAGGTCTCGATTGAATTGAAGGCTTTTTCGTAGTCTATAAACGCTAGACATAAAGGCCGATTATACTCCTGGGTCTTCTGTATAATCTGGCGGATCGTATGTACGTGGTCTACGATGCTAAACCCTTTTCGGAACCCGGCTTGTTCGGGAGGCTAGAAGTCATCAAACCTGCGTTAGAGATAGGTCTATAATTCTCCAATAAAGTGTTATCACCCTTCTTGAAAAAAAGCACCACCACACTCCTGTGCCATGATTCTGGCGTAGTACCCTCGTATAAGATGGAATTAAATAACTTCTGGAGGACTAAATGTACCGGTTTTCCACCCGCTCTCAGAAGTTCTGATGTGATTCCGTCTTCACCCGGTGCCTTGTTATTCTTAAGTTGTTTGAGAGCCATTCTAATCTTGTACAGGCTGATGTCTGGGATATCCTCACTGTAGTGTCGGGTTAGTTTGGCTCTGGTATCCTGAGCTGTTCTAGCAATAGGTTCCCATGTCGAGGTGTATAACAGTCCGTAAAACCTCTCGAGCTCTCTCAATATCTCCGGTTTCGAAGAGATGACACTGCCGTCGTCGATCGTCAGCTTGCTCATTTGGCTGCGCCCAACAGATGAATTCTTTGCGAACACTTTAGAGCCTTGGTTCCACTCAATTGCGTCCTTAATACATGCTGTATTATAGGAACGCAAGTCGTGTCGCATAGATTTCGTCTATTGAGTTCGGCATATTCCAAAATATTAGCAAGCAGCTTGCAGTCTCATCTCAGTCCGGATTTCCATTAGCTTAATGGGGTCTTAAAGAACTTGGACCCCACTGCGTGGACCCCACTGCGTGGACAGTTTGTGCCAACCCATTGTTTATCTCGTCCGCAATTTCGCATTCGGCGAGGCACTGGAAGCGATTGTGCAGTTCGAGTTGAAAGTCTTCGGGGTTCTGGATTTGGGCGGATCCTGGACGGAGCGTTTTTATGCAGGCAGTTGTGGCTGCACTTCCTTATGAATCCACAACTGCTTTTGTTTCTTATGTTGACCACTTATTGGCTGATACTGATTATTACTGTACTGAACCATACGTATACTTATGAATTTGTAATATCATAAGATTACTTTGTTGTCTTTACAATCTAAGAACATGATATTAATCATAAAGAGCAGTGTAATATAAAAATAATTAACAATATAAAATAGTTTTTCCCACATTCGTACATTAATTCTTTCATACTTTCTTTCAGTAATTTGTTATTCAGAATAACATCTATTTTTTCACATATGACCCATAGTGCTACAATACTGGGTACGGGGTCCATACAAATTTTCCCATTGTTCTTTACTTACCCGTACGTGCAATCAAAAGAACCGCTGTCAGTGAGCGTTTTCGCGTCAACTTTTGACTTGCAATATCTAGTTAATTTGTGCATTTTTTAACTTTTTTGTTTTTGGATTTCTAAGCGACCCTAAAATCTTAAATAAACACTAAAAAACAAAAAATTTCTAGTTCCCCATTTTGAAGGCAACGGCCAAAGGCCTGTAGCTGGTAAAATTACTGGCTTCAACTTTAGTAAAATTTGTGTCTCGGCTAACGAACGGCACTGCAGTATAACTGCGCATGGGCAGGCGTGGCGCTTACCATCAGGCGAACAGCCAACTTGTTTCGTCACAAAGCTCCATAAGAATATTGGGTTTAAAATCTGCTTAGAATATGATATAGCAAGTCTATTATCATGTATTTATCTGAACAGTTCCAAACTCCTAGCTGCATAGCTCATAGCAATCCGGGAGGCTTGGGAACCCTAGTGGGAGCCCATAAAGTCCCGCACGCGTTGAGCGCAGACTTACCGTTGACCACCAGGTGGATCTCCTGCGTGGCGGTGCCGAGGCCGTTGTCCGCGACGCAGATGTAGACGCCGGAGTCGCTGCGGTAAGGCGACACTATCTCCAGCGCCCCATCCGAGAGCAGTCTGTACCGGCCCGAGTTGCCGTCAATCTGTCGCAATAATTTTTTTTTATTTAACCTAGTGACGAGCCATCGATATGGTGGCAAGAAATCCAGAAATTTAATGGACTCGGCATGGTCTGGCCGCAGGTAAAATACTTTGAAAAAGGAGGGGGGGGGGGGGGAGGAGAACTTTGCCCAGCAGTGGGATGACCTATAAAACTTTAATTTATTATGTGGCGAGTCGACCTAACCAGATGACGCGACATGTGGTATAGGCAGCGACGCGATGAAAAGCTAGCAGTATCACATCCAACAAGATACATAGATGGCGCCATCACCGAATCTTGAATCACGCAAGCGAAGTGTCTCCAACTCAGAGAATAATATGGACAACAACTGTCGGGGGCTTAGGCCACTTAGGCCCTGACCAAGCATCACACCACGCGCGGTCGTAGAATCCTCCCCTTAGCACCGCCGCCAACGCTATTCCCAAAATTAATTTAATTTTGTAAACTTTGTTATTATTAATTGTTGCGTGTATTTTATAGGAGATTTAAATAAATAAATAAATAACCTAGTGATGACACAAGCAAGACGTTCGCCTAATAGTAAATGACCTGCCTGTGCCACCAATTACCCTCTTACCACGAGTCTCCACTAAGTCCATATCTGCTAGTTGTCATTTTGCAGAACCCAGCGGCGGCGATATGTGACTATAGTACTCTACAATGTATTGAGGGGAATGATTACCGTGAGCTCGCCGCGTTGCCAGGAGATCTTGGGAGGTGGGTTCCCGTGGAAGAGGCATTGCAGCGTCGCCTTGCCTCCTTCAGACACGGTCACGTTGGTCACCTGTTGAGGGTCGGGTTCTGGCGCGCGAAGAATTTCTACACACAAACACAATCAACGTTGATTACTTAGTTTTACTTTTTTGACTTATGTAACCATTGTTTATTGATGACACGACGTGGTAGGCCTAGACGGAGATGGTGGGATGAGTTAGAGTATTATAGGACCTTCAGAGTCGCTGGACGTTCGGGGTGTGGGTCCTAGGACGTCCATTAGCGGCTACTCCGAGTAGGATGGCAGCGGGGTTGCGATCCCCGTCCTCTTGAGCATCGTGACTGGTTCCCTTCCGGGGGGCTATAATGCGCTCCCCGACGGCAGGCTCAAAGGCAAGGCACTGAGGGGCTCCTGGTGAAGATCCCACCGGAGAGCCCGGGGGTCACCTTTCATTTTCTCATTTGCCGATGCCACAGCCACGGGGGTTTTAGTGGTTCCCACATATCCCGGTCGAGACCCACAGCTCACGGGGATCTTTTGAAGGTTTACCCCTCAAAAAAAAAAGACTATTCTAGGAAGGACTGGTAGGAAAGGGGGCCTTTGCCCTGCAGTGGGACAGTAGCGGCTAAATTATTATTATGTAACCGATGATAGCTATTTGTATATTTTTTATTTATCCTGGTGACGAGACAAGCAAAGAGTTCGCCTGATGGTAAGCAACAGGCCTGCCTATAGACAGCTGCATTGCACAGCCGCTCGTCACGGGACATTTAGTTATTAAGTCTGATTTGTTGAAATGGTTAGTTATATCAAATCTAATAAAATAAAAAAAAACAGTGTCCCTTTTATTAGCGTGTTTTCATTTAAGAAGATACACAAGAAGTAGAATTGATATTCAGCGGGCCTAAAAAGGGCACATTACGCATTTCATCTGAAAGGAATTCGTATTCTGCATTCCCAGCAGATACTTCGCAATTCCTGTAACTTTCGTAAAATGGTCACATATTTTAGGTGGTGTACCTATGATTCTCATTTATTAGCAATAATTAGCAGACTCACATTTAGTGTTAATGCTGCCATAAGAATAAAAAATATACAGTTAGGCCTCAGCCTCGAATCTTGCGGGCAGCGGGGCAAAGCAAACACTTACATTTTTGGAAACAAATTAATACAGAACTGATCTTATTAGTACTTTAAATGAGTCTAAACTACAAACAATGCTTCACACTGCTTTAAAAACTCATTGACTTAGCTGCATGCACGTACTTACCAAATCGACCAAGAAGACTGAAAACCTTCAAAGAACACCGCCGGACCTGGTTTCTAATAAGAATCATAGCCCAGTAACAATGGGGTTGGTATATTGGAGTATGAATAACTGTTACCAGGTGCAATAGTGTCAGGAGTAGCAGTAGTTGGCGGCAGTGGCTCCCGGCATAGTTGCACTTAGCCACCCTTCTACAGTCGGCATCTGGATGGCTTAGTTCTAAAAGTCACCAAGTCCATTTTTGTTAAAATTGACTTTACACGCTTAAGATTCCCCGTATTTTTCTTTATGGATTGGCCTAACTCATTTTCCAATAAAATGATGGATGACTTAGGTTTACTAGGGTTGCGTTCGTGGGGTCACTTAGGGCTTGCCCCTGAAAACCAGCGTTGTGTTGTGGCTTGTTCCTCAACACAGCATTAAGCTGAGTGGGAGCCCTGTTTCACACAGACGACGTGTATTTAATAATGTACTATAATTAACTTTGATGTATTCTGTGTGGAATAAAATGCATTCTATTCTATTCTATTCTACGGTCTTATTTATTTCCATTTTTTTTATTCAGCCAATTGTTTCTTTTTTCTGCATTACAAATACCATACAGTAGTCACAGCGGATCTTTGAGTCTCTGGAGTTAGTGGTGAAACATTGCGCAACAATCGTGAGTTGTCAATACAAAAACACAAAAATAGCTACTGCGCAGCGTCTTGCAGCCAACTTCAGACACACTAAGATCCGCTGTGACTACTGTATGTCGAAACCAGGAAAATGGACTACGTGACTAAGAAATCAGCCATCCAATTGGAACCATGCGGTGTGCTCGATTCAAGTCAGTCGATCGACTTGAATGAGGCACGATTGCTAACCTCATCCTTAGAACGGTCATGCTTATGAAATAAAAGTACAATCCCACGCACAAGTCTACTATTAAATTTTTAAGTGAAATAAGTATTTACTGTACCCTTGCGGCATTCGATGGTGAACTTCCGTTCGTTTGTGATGGGGTCCTTGTATGGTGCTGCGATGCAGCGTTGACCTCCTGGGCAGGTGTGGGCGCCGCATGGATGATCGGCGCATCGACATCTACGTAGAACAATGTAAAATGGATGGCAGTTAGGTCACCATCATCATCATCAGCAGCCGAAAGGCGTCCCCTTAGAAGAGAGGGGTTGCTATGCTTGGCAGGAGTCTCGGTGAACGCAGTAGCAGTAGTAAGTGGTAGGTAATCCAATAGAGAGACGCTGCTGCCCGTCTTCTTGTTTTCCCTTAGTCGCCTCTTACGGACACCTAACGGGAATAGATCGGAGTGGAGGGTGCTGTTTGTACCTGGACCCCCAAGGGGGTGATTCTTCGTTGGTGGTGAGGGGGGTGTTATTTAATAACAGCTCACTGGTCAAAACTGCGTTTCGAAGAATCACCCCCCTGGGGGTGGGGATTTTTACAGAAGAACATACCTACCTATTGTCCAAATGGAACTTCCTTTTCAGGTTTAATGTAAATTTTTACTGTCTATTGAGGCCTTGTATTATTAATTGATATTAATTTAAATATATTTTTTTTTTGTTTTTTTTTTTTAATGTATTATTAATTGATATTAATTTAATTATCCATAGGTATTAATTTAATTATATATATAATTTAAAATTTACTTAAACATTTAAATATTGTACGATAATGTCAGCTTGCAGATAACAATAAAATCTAATTAATATGGCGCGTCCAAACGCCGTTTTTTGTTGGACTACACTATTTTCCGCAATAAATAAGAACAATAGACTAAAAGTAAGTTGTATCGATATTTAGATATTGGTTTTTGATATTTTCATTGTAAATATCCTAATAAATATTGTATTTTAGGAATAACATAACATTCAAAATTGTCCACGACTAAAGTTATAATTTGTCTGGCTCGATGTTTTGGAGCTGTATTAAACGAAATCTTAAAATATTTTATTTTATGCCTCGACACATCATACACGTCGCTCGCGTCAGTGCGTATTTGTGAAAAAGTGCGATGAAAACTTGTCATCTGGCTTTTGTAAGGTAAGTAGCATAATTAATTTGTCTTTGTGTACATGTAAACCCCTGTTTCAAAAATATAACATATTAACTCTTGCAAGTCTATATATTTACGAAATATCAATATTTGTTTAGCTCAATCCAAATTTATTTATGTTAGCCTCAACAGTTAGTAACAGACGAAAACAACGTGATATGTATCGCCTTTGTTCGGTCAGGTCCAATACAGCTTTAATGCAAAAAAGTGTATTTTGTATGGCTCCTGTTATATATAATAAATTGTCAAAAGAAATAAAGACATTGAACATACAATTATTTAAGAGAAAGTTAAAGAAACTACTAATAGATAAATGTTACTACAGTTTAAATGATTACCTAAATGATAGTTTTTAATTAATTTGAATGATGGACATGTATAATGAAATGAATAATCTATATTTTTAATTTTAAATCGAATTTATTAGTAACGAATTAATGTTATAATTTAATTTTATTGTAATCAATATTATCTATTACCTAATATATTTAATTCATGTTAAATAACAATAAATTTTGCATGCCTTACGGGTAGAAACACTTGAAACGAATATCACATTACCTATTAACACCATTGTAACAGTGTTGTCTGCAAAAATAAATGATTGATTGATTGATTGATTTGTTTATGAACATAATGCACGAACTTAAGTTTTGTAACTGAAACAAATTTTATTGGACTGTTTATTACCATTAATTACTTGTTTCATGTTGTGCGTTGTTAAATAAATAAACTGGATTCGATTTCGTATAAAATTTTGAATCTTTGAATCTTTGTACATCATGCATGAAAATCGCTCCAGCCGTTTGAAGACCATCAGCTCTTTTCAGAGTCGAGGTAGGGATATTTTGTATACAATAGACATTTTTTCACTATTAGTCTGAAAGATCTGAAATTTAGAACATATGTAAATCCGATGATACTAAATAAAATGGTAAGCTTCACCAGGGTCTGATGATGATCAGCAAGAAGGTGGTAACAGGATCTCGGCCCCAATAAACGTAGACCCATCAAGTTTGGGCTCGTTGGATAGGTCTCGACGAGTTGTTGCTAGAAAAATGGTGATCAGGGTCTGATGATGGAGCATGAAGGTGGTCACGGAATCTCTGCACCAATAAACGTAGACCTACCGAGTTTGGGCTTGTTGGGTAGGTCTCGACGAGCAGTTGCCATAAAAATGGTGATCAGGGTCTGATGATGGAGCAGGAAGGTGTTCACGGGATCGCTGCACCAATAAACGTAGACCCACCGAGTTTGGGATCGTTATGTAGGTCTCGACGAGCAGTTGCCAGAAAAATGGATATCAGGGTCTGATGATGGAGCAGAAAGGTGGTCATGGGCTCTCTGCGCCAATAAACGTAGACCCCTCGAGTTTGGGCTCGTTAGGTAGGTCTCGACGAGCAGTTGCCAGAAAAATGGTGATCAGGGTCTGATGATGGAGCAGGAAGGTGGTCACGGGATCTCTGCACCAATAAACGTAGACCCACCGAATTTGGATTCGTTGGATTGCTGCGAGTAGTAGGCAGAAAAATGTTGATCAGAGTTGGGCGATGTGAGCAAGCAGGAAGGTGGCAACAGGAACTCGGCTCCATTAAATGTAGAACCCACCGAATTATAAATCTATGGTTAAAACTTGACGAGTTGTTAGATAGATACTGATCAGGGTCTAATAATAGCACAGGAGTCGTTTTAAGAGTTCGTTTGCCTATGTCATGTGTCATGTCACATGGTTTAAAAAAAAAAATTGTACTTATCAGTACTTGTGTTCAAGTTCTACGTCTAGCCAAAACGCGATACTGAATTCGGATTTTAACAGCGTTAAGCTCGACGTCGACTTGAAGGCTGGCTCGACGTCGAGCACAGCCACGGTAATGACGTTAGAGAATAACATAGCTGTCCTTGCCTCTCGCAGCCGTCGTTGTCAACCGTCCTCTGCACTCCAAACGGGCAGAGGATCGCGTCGCAGTGTGTACGCGCCGGGCCGCAGTCTGCGGGCGGTCGCGCTGCGCATAATAAAACATACATTAAACAAAATATTATTTTTTTTTAATTGAACCGACTGCAATAACACTGAAAAGTATAAAATAATTTAAATATTAGAAGTTGGTGTTAGCGTACCTGCTGTGTATATTTGGCACCAACTTCAATAATATTTAAATTATTTTATACTTTTCAGCGATATTTTCATACGAAGACGGTAAAATGATCTAGGTAGGTTATGATCACATTATCGTCTACATAGGTTGACATAATCCATGTTTCTTCAGAAAAAAAAACTGGTCCAAATGAAATTTGCATGGAATCATCATAGTAGTTTACTCTCTCGATTAAAAAAAGAATCATCGAAATCGGTTCATATTCGTCAGACTAATGTAATGGAGAACATCAGTTTTATGGTTTTTACCAGATAAACTCCACATCCATCATGGTTCTCCAGGAAGTTCTTATCCGGTGGTCATAAAATTCATTCATAAGATAAGATTTATTACAGTGGTTCCTTCTTTCGAATAAAAAAATCATTAAAATTGGTAAATATTTGCCAGAGTTATGACCATTTTTGTTCTCAAAAAGCGACATAGTCATCTTATAGGCATTCCTGCAGCTTTCCTGCGCAGTCGTCATTCTTGTTTTTTCAGGAACTAGGTACCTACTTATTCGTAAGCAGTATTTTTTTATGGGACCCAATCAACGGATTAAAGAATAGATGGAAGAAAGATTTTTTCTAATCGGTTCATAATTGCCAGAGTTATGCGTGAACATACATAGAAAAAAAAATATACAGACGAATTGAGAACCTCCTCCTTTTTTGAAGTCGGTTAAAAAAAAACAAGATGAATTGATAACCTGCCTGCCTGCCGGCCTGCTTTTTGAAGACGGTTAAGAATAGGTATACAACGTGTTAACAAATTAACGCAAAGCCTGGAAATAGTTTGTACAGCAACGAGAGCAGAGTTGATTACAGATAGATACATATACTATCTAAACAGCACTTTTTAACCGACTTTAAAAAAGGAGGAGGTTCTCAATTCGTCTGTATATATTTTTTTATGTATGTTCGCGCATAACTCTGGCAATTATGAACCGATTTGAAAAAATCTTTCTTCCATCCATTCTTCAATCCATTGATTGGGTTCCATAAAAAAATTATTGCTTAGTAATAAGTAGTTCCTGAAAAAACAAGAATGGTGACTGCGCACTGAGAGCTGCAGGAAAGCCTATATAGATGACTTTATGTCGCTTTTTAAGGACAAAAATGGTCATAACTCTGGCAAATATTTACCAATTTCAATGATTCTTTTTTTATTCGAAAGAAGAAACCACTGTATTGAATCTGTATGAATTTTATTACAACCGGATAAGAACTTCCTGGAGGACCATGAACGATGTGGAGGAATTTATCTGGTAAAAACCAAAAAACTGATGTTCTCCATTACATTGCTGTGACAATTATGAACCGATTTCGATGATTCTTTTTTTATTCGAAAGAGTAAACTACTATGATGATTCCATGCAAATTTCATTACGACCGGATATTTTTTTCTCAAGAAACATGAATTATGTAAAACTATGTAGACGATAATGTGATCATAACCTACCTAGATAATTTTACGGTTTTCGATGGTTCAATCTTTATATATGAAAATATCACTAAAAAGTATAAAATAAAATCTTTTTTTTTTTAAATTTAACCGACTTCAATATCACTGAAAAGAATAAAATAATTTAAATATTATTGAAGTTGGTGCCAAATATACCCAGCCGGTAAGCTAACACCAACTTCAATAATATTTAAATTATTTTATACTTTTCAGTGATATTGAAGTCAGTTCAATTTTTAAAAAAAAAGATTTTATTAATTTGGGATAATTTCCTGTCCGATCACAGAGGGTACGTCTGGAAGTATACCAATTCCCGGGAATATTACCACTGGAAATATTTCCTGTTTTCCATATTTTGGGTAGGGTAACCAGGCCAAAAGCGGGTAGGCTGCCCAAAGCAGGTAGGCGTTTGTATATCATTATTTGAAACATAATTGTGAATGTGTGCGTGCGCCGCGAGTGACCGAATGCCAACGAGTTTCAACTAGTCACGAGCGAGCGGCACTGCGAAGAGGATGATTTTTAGTGTGCAATCAAAGTTTTTTTGGTGTATTTACTAAAAAAATTCAAGGTAAATGTTATGTGATTAGTCGAATACCTGTCCATAACACTAGTCAATAGTCTTACCATGTATTTTCACCTTTGTTTAGCATTGCAATGAGATCGGAATCATTCAAGTTCCCGCTCTTAGAATAATAACGCATAGAAACCGTGAACATGTACGCACAGTGAGGCAAGTAAAACCAAGCCAGAATGGCTCAGTAGCGAACAGCCCGCCAGTGTGACCAGATTTAGCAGAATTCTGCTATTTTAGCAGAATTGGGCCCCTGTTTAAAGGCTTAGCAGATTATGTCGCAGAATAGAAAATTTTAGCAGAATTTAGCAGAATTTGGTATTCAGTATAAATAATAAACAAAATTTCACTTGGTGGATAGTTGCAAAATACACGTAGGTATTACATCTACCACTCTATTTATGTCTGACTTATTGTTGTTGTGGCAACCCTTTACTATATTTTTAGGGGCATACCGACTGAATACAGATTGACCAACTTAGCTGTATGGGTGGTGGAAATAGGAACTAAAATATTCTCATGATAATTACGATCAGTTTGACGTATTTGCATAGACAGTGGTGACACTGACAGCTTACAGGTAAGTTGGGTAGGTACACTATACGACAAATTGTTCTCACTTATATGTGCTCAGATAATGTACTATACTCAAGTCTACTCGACTTGAGTAGAGTACATTATCTGAGCAGTTGTTGGCTGGGATATATTCGAGATCTATCTATTTACGCCTATGAATACGGAAATGTTTTGGGACCATATTTCAAAAATGACTAAAGCAGATGGAACTAAAAAGTATCCATACTTGGTTGATTTCGCAAAGGCCTGCGAGCGAACATTTTCACAAATTAATAATATAAAAATAGACTTACGAAATAGATTTCAAAACGAACATGTTTCTTCAATTCTACACGTGAAACAAGCAGTAAAAGAACAGGATGGTTGCATAAATTTTAAGCCCATGAGAGTTATGGTAAAAGCCGCCCAAAACTCTGCAGCTCTTTATACAAATATTGATTCATCTAATTTTCTTTCATCATCATCATCAGCCGCCGAGATATGTCCACTGCTGAACAAAGGCCTCTCCCTTAGAATGAAGGGGTTGCCATAATTCCTACGATTGGCAGGCGGCTTGGGGATCACAGTATAGGTGGTAGGTAATAAAAAGAAGACGCTGCTGCCCATCTTCTTGTTTTCCCTTAGCCGCCTCTTACGAACACCCAACGGGGGGAGATGGGTGGGTGCTATTCTACCCGGACACCCCACTGGAAAATTTTCTTTAATTAATAAATATTGAATGTTTTTTTTTAGCAGAATCTTAGCATTATTTTCAAAAAGTTTAGCAGAATTTAGCAGAATTTGGCACAGTGGCTAGCAGAATTGTCAATTTTAATCTGGTCACACTGCAGCCCGCGTCAGTGCTTAAAGTCGAGTCGTAGCGCTAGCAGCTCTCGATATTTTATTTTAAAATGATGGTTTGTGCAATAAATGGAAATCATAGTACATTGGAAAAACTTAAGAAACATTGTAACATAACATTTCACTTGCAAGCATTACGTTTAATCTAATATTTTAACGTAAAACAATCGCCAAAGTGAAAACAATAATTTTAAATTTCAACAGACGACATTATATAAAATGTTGCCAATAAAAGGAAAATTGCCACCCTAAATTTGCTTAATAAGAAAAGATTTATTTAAGTACTAGATGATCCGCACACGCTTACGTTTTCGAATGGCAATAAACGGTCACCCATCCATGTAATGACCTTGTCTAACGTTGCTTAACCTAGTGATATGAAATATACTTTACGCCCTATTCTCACACTTAACAAGTATACATAAAAAAAAACATAAATATCGGTCGAGCCGTTTCGGAGGAGTGCGACCACAAAAACAGTGACACAAGATTTTTAGATCGTAGATTTGTTATTCTAGATTTTTATCTTTTAAATTAAATAGTAATCCATCACTGTCAGCAATAATAGTAATTTTATTCTAAAAATTAAATAATGACCTCAGGAAGAAGCAATTCCATTTTCCCTAATTTTGGGGAAAATCTGATTCCCCTAACAACATTATTTTCTCACTTGTGTGCGTGTCGCAGAGCGTCAATACGCGCGACTTACGCCTACATCAATGATATTGTGCCTCAAACGAGACAGTTTTTTCGTATGAAACTATCGTTCTAGGCGTTATTATTCTAAGTTCCCGCTCGTATTTCAAGGTTATATTTTGTCAATTTGAAACGAGTGTGTTTAGGCAAAGCGGGTAGGGCAAAGTGGGTAGCCATGTGCAACAACATCATCTTGACACTAAATAGTTATGATATTATTTTTCATCAATGATTAGATGATACTTTGTTGTTAATCCTTATTGAAGTTTAATTAAACAGATAAGTTTACTGTTACTACATTTGTATTGATCTAAGATCTCTAAAATAACTGTAAAGACTGCATAAGAGACTATAATTAATAATATGTCTTAGTAATATTTAAGAAAGTTAATGATGATACCTTAGACTATTATATTATGATCGAAGGATGATACGTGTTCCAATTCCAAAGTAATGAAACATTTTAAAAGTATAGGTTAGTACATTTAATTCCTGTTAAATTTTATTTAAATGTAAGTACTGTTTTGTAAAGATTAAAATAGTACATGGTTTATGTTACATTTTTGACATTAAATATTTGCTTTAATTATATGTTTTGTATTTAATTTTGAAATTACCCCCTTTGCCCAAAGCACCTACCCACTTTAGGCCCATGTCGGGGCAAAGCGGGTTTTAGAAGACCTTTTGTTGTTTATTTATTGTATAAAAATCTCACT
Organism: Furcula furcula; assembly: GCA_911728495.1. Lineage (NCBI taxonomy): Eukaryota > Metazoa > Arthropoda > Insecta > Lepidoptera > Notodontidae > Furcula > Furcula furcula. The sequence goes on along the minus strand of OU452262.1, from coordinate 18,434,322 downwards.
ACCAATCTTAAAAACTGATGTATATTCATGCCAAATAAATATCCTTTCAAATGACGTTCAATTTGTTACTGTACTTCTATAAAATTGTGGTTTTTAGGACTTCCGTCGTTAGCATACCCGCGTTGGGCCCGCTTACCCTAGGTATATTTCCAGCCCATGCCGCCAGTATACCCAAAATATGTAAGTTTACCGGGAACGTTTCCGGTAATAATCCCATTATTTGGGAGCATACCCGGGCACGGTAGGACATCACTGATTATAATATAAGTAGAATAACACGTTTGTTGAATTTCTCATATCGCACACGTCTGCAATTTTTACAAATAAGGTTGGTATGTGATATCTGTGGGCCATTAAAAGGAGAGTGTTGTGAGAGAAGGTTTGTATAAGTTTGAGACCTTTGTCTGCCTGCGGCATCGTAGCACACGCACGAATGAATAAATGTAATTCAATCTATACTTATAATAAAACTGTAACAGGTCCAATTCTGTACATTGAAGATATTTTGAAAATTATATTTGGAGGGCATTCTATAACCGATACTGAGGCCAAAAATGTAATTTTTTTAAATTTTTGTCTGTCTGTCTGTCTGTCTGTCTGTCTGTATCACGGCTGAGCATCACGCCGAAACTACTGAATGGATTCTAATAAAACTTGGCATGATTTGAGCTCTTACTACCAGGTAGGGCATAGGATACTTTTGATCCCGTAATCTAGCACGGTTCTTTTGGGAGAGGGGATTAAAGTCAAAATGGGTACTTGGTTATACGCTTGGTCCGATTTTATCAATTTTTCTTCATAATTATAATAAATATTAGTAAGGGAACACTCATAGAGAGTTGTTATCAAGGTTTTATAATCGATCGGGTTAAGCAACGTTAGGTAAGGTCATTAAATAGATGGGTGACCGTTTAAAGCCATTTGAACTAAACGGGTCCGTGCTTCGGAGAGCAAGTAAAAAGTGGGTCCATTTTTTAACCGACTATAAAAAAGGAGGTTATGTATTCGATGCGAATGTCTGTTATTAAAAGTTAACGTAAAAATAGCGCGGGCGGAGCTGCGTGGGTCAGCTAGTGTAAAATAAAGATAGACATACATATATTACCCATAATTATTTCAGATTTTTTCCTCCACAAATTTCGGAGATAAGGGAACGGTTTCGGAGGAAACGGTATTTTTTTGACAGTTTTGATCATCAGCTAAAAACTACGTGAAATGAACCAAAATAAAAAAAACTGTGTCGAAATGTGCAGATGAAGCCCTTTCATATGATACCCCACTCGATATAGTAGTCTCACTTTGAAATTTAGATGACCCATTTTGACCCCCATTATAAAAAAAGTAAAAGAAAAGAATATTTTTTTTCATTTGCGATGAGGTTGGGTAAGTAAGATCTAAAACTGTTTCAAGTTTCAAATCGATAGCATCAGTGGTTCCTGAAATATATAGGTGTGACACACAGACAGACGAAGTCAGACCATAAGGGTTCCTTTTTTACCTTTATCACCTTCGTATGCGCTTGCGCACGCCAGCAGTAAGCCGATTGTCACAGAGAAACAAACTCGCGACGACACCATGGCTTCCTCCAAGGTTTGACCACCGATATTATCAACGCGGGCGCACTGTGTGCGTCGGCGCACGGTACCCGTTCGAATGATGCATGAGCACACTTAATGAGCCTATTTCTACTCATAGTTTATTTAGATAACAGACTTTTAACCAACAACTTTAATCACTGTAGTCAATACTTCAGTGATTAAAGTTGATGAGGTCATTTGGGAAGACTGTAGGTATGCTTCATTAGGACGTGGTTTTTCCGACGTCAATCATACAATGTGCGATTGTTATTCCTAACGGTAAATGTTGACTCTTTTTGTTTTAAAAAAAACATTTTACCATAAGATCGTTCAACAAGTTTTTAAAGATTTCGCACATTTGTTGTTTTCAATCTAAATGATGAGTAGGTATTTAATTAATTTATAACAGACGCCGACGTAGGAATTTTATAAACGACTAGCAGTCCCCCGCGACTTCGTTCGCGCAATGGTAGTTAATGAAGAAATACCGACCACATTCCTAAGAATTGGACTAATACCTACTGATAATGTCCTGACAAAAGATACTCAACCCGATAACATTTTGCACGACTTGGGAATCAAAATCAGGTCCAAGCGAGCAATGGTCGTACTCGCGCCCATCGTCACCGAGGTAGTCCAAATAAAAATGTAAAATCTATACATATTTATAAAATTACTTGTACTGACTGATTCATCAAAGCACAGGCCAAACCTAGAAACCTGAAATTTGGACAGTAGGTTCTTCTTAAGATGTAAGCATCCACTAAGAAAGGGTTTTTGAAAATTCCACTCCTAAAGCCTAAAAGGTTAAATGGGGTGGGAAAATATTTGCGGGAATTGCTAGTTAAATATACTTCTATAGTACTTAGTACTAGTACTTACTAATATTATAAAGAGGTAAAATTTGTATGTTTGTAAGTTTGTTAGTAAAGGGTAATCTTCGGAACTACTGATCCGATTTAGAAAATTCTTTTACCAGTAGGAAGCTACATTATTCCGGAATGCTTATAGGCTATTTTTTATTTGGATAAAACGGTTTTTTTAATAAGAAATTACAATATTTGTAACACAAGTCGACAAAAAACTGGTCGTCTGGCTGCTTTATCGACGAACGCTGGCTAAATGGTTGGTTATAACTTTATAAGTGAATAAAATGTATAGCAGAAATATTAGTCTTTATTAGTTGTATAAAAAAGTCCGCGACAGCATATGTCTATCTATTATGGATGACCCGCAATAATCATTTTTTGGATTAAAATTTTAATTAAAAATTATAGGGTAACTTAAGAACGATTTTTGAAGAACACCTTATTAATTCTTATCAAAATAAACTATTTCACTATCTCGAGAATTTAATGGAGATAATTTTTGCCCTTTAGCTCATGTCAATAAATGCATTAGTTTAGAAGTTATCGTAATTATAATTATAAAAATTACGCACCACGAAATACCCGCACTAAGCCGGCGCGAACGGAATGAATGTGATATTCATATCAGCAGCTCAGTTGGCGAGCGCTTGCCTTGGAAACAAGGTGCGGAGATTCGAACCTTTATCTCACCTCTGATTTCTTTAATTACTTATGTGTGAATCGTCTTTGTGCGATTGTTCCTAGCTTTCGGTGAAGGAAAACATCGTGAAGAAACCTGCATGTCTGAGAAAGCCTAACTCAGCTTTCGAACGACGTGTCCGCTGAATTCCGCCAACCCGCACTTGGGCAGTGTAGTGGCACATGGCCTAAGCCCCTTCATTTTGAGTGGAGGCCCGTGATGTTTGGATGGACAGAAAGAAACGGGCAATCGAGGTGCAACAAACTATATAAGTAAACTAAACTACATACATACATATATTCACGCATTTTCCCGTAGGGGTAGGCAGAACCCATGGGCCGCTTTTCGCTCCCGTGAGAAACGAGACGTGATGGGTGGCGAACCACATCGCCGCCATTTTGGTTACTTAAATTATTTTATGATTAACAATTGAACCGATAAACTAAACTAATCTATATTTTACAGGAAAAATAAAATGATGTTTCTAAGTAGTACAGTTTTTTAGTAATCCTAAAAAAATGAGAGATCCTGTCTGACAGGAGTCACGGTTTTGCGTATGAGAGGTGGGATTAGAGTTGATTAGACTAATTAAAAATAATCCTAATAAAACCTCGACAAACAAACTTAGTTTTGCGGTTGGGTCTTTTGCTATAAGAGGAATATTAAAATAACTTTAATACGTGCAAAGAGGGTATGGAACCCTCGATGCGCTAGTCAGACTCGCACTTGACCGGATTTTATTTTAGTTTTTTTTTGTTCGATTCGGTATTTGGTTTTTTTCGCGGTGTTCCCTTCAAAAAGTTTCCGGCAGCTGTGGGGCACGACCGGGGTATGTGGGATTCTTACCCACTAAAACCCCCGCGGCTGTCGCATCGGCACATGAGAGGGAACCCCGGGCTCTTCGGTGGTATCTCGATTTGGTACCTAGCTTCACCGTCATAAAATAAATTAGTTTTTGTTAAACTCTTTAAAAGGGTTAATTTGGATGAATTTAGTTGGGTTCAGTTCGGTTTTTTACCTAGCTCCGAACCGGAGTATCTTACCTATTAAAACGCCCCGTACTCAATGGACATCTAGGGCCCACAACCCAAACGTCCAACCGACAACTCCAAAGGGTCCTATTTTGACCTTATAACCCTCATAATTTCTTAAACCTGACTTCGTCCTAATCCTATCTTTCATATTGTGTCGGAAAATAATGAAATGTGTTAAGAAGTGGTAAAATATTTATTTTTTACAAAAATTGAGGTCCTGTGACTTCTACTTAGAACACGTAATTGTTTATTTTCTTTGAGGCGTCTGCGTGTGAAAATTCAAGGCTCTAGTACCAACCATTCATGAATAATAACGCTTTTTTATAAAACATAAAACCCCCTATTTTGACCCCATAGGATGCGAATTTTGAAAATCCCGTTCTTAGTGCGCGTTTACGTATTGTGAAGAATACACCTCCCAAATTTCAAGTCTCTAGAGCCAGCGGTTTAGGCTGTGCGGTGTCTGTCAGTCAGTCAATCAGTCAGTCAGGACATCTCCTTTTATATAATATATTGATGATGATTGATATGAGATCTTGTTTTAGTCCATTGCCAAATGCGTTATAGGTACATATTAGACATATGAGTACGGAGATGTACCTGCTACTAATTGTAATTGTAGTGCGGGTTAAACGTCAAGCATTGCGCCCCCGATAAGAGTCTAAAAAATTCAACAGATTACACTTTATATTATCCAAGTTAGTAAAGAAAAAGAAATGTTAATATTATATAATGTAAAAGGAAAGTGTTTCAATCAGTTAAAGATCTAAATTCTACTTTTAATTCAACCCAAATCCTCTATTTCAATCGTCTAATCTACTTTAATCTATTCAAAATGCATCTAATCTACAAGTAATCTATTCTGCAGTTTGCTGTGACATATTATACTTCGTTTATTTCACGAAGACAAGGCTGATTTACATGCAGCAGACGAGATATTATGCTGCCCAAGTCACATATTTAAAGATAAAAATACATATTTTTAAAAATAAAATTCACTATTTTGACTCATTTCCCGGCAACGGCACGCAACCAGTCGCCATCTTCATTACGTGATTTTGTGATGCCCGAGTCACACGTAAATTTACCTCCACAAATCAAATAAGATTGGATTTAAAGAAAATTTCCGCTAGTGAATATATTGTATCGTCATAAGATGTGTCAGCATAATATTGGTAAATTCTTTACTTGTTGTAGTTGTCATAAAACTTCAAGGTGAGTACAAAATTATATCTCAAAGTACAGACTAATATTTTTCTTTTCGACAACTACCCACTTATTATATTTTTATATTAATTAAATAATCTACATTGTGATTAAAACATCTCAATCATAAATACGCCAAGGGATGTCGTAAGTAAATGCTCAGTATCACAAAACGTGTATTGTATGTGTGTCCCAACATAGTATCTTAAGGGCGTTTGCGCGCTTTTGTGTACTTTGGCATTTGGAAAAAACATAAATAATTAAGGTAGGTACCTATCATGAACTATATTCTATTCGATGCTCATCGTATGATGTACTCGTGATACCCCTACGTATTTATTTTGCGCAGGGATGACGTGATATAGGATATTTACCTATTTGAACCCACAAATGAATCTTAGATCAGATATACCATTTCGATATCACAATTTCAATGTTACGAAAATATTACTACTATAATATACACTACCTACTTTGTGTTATGAAAACGTGTTACCTACGTGAATACACAATACACGTATATAGTGTGCGGAAGGTGCCATGAAATAAATAAATGTAATTATAACCATACTTTTCTGTGATGTCTTTTTGCTGTGGTGTTTGTGAATAGCTAGGAGCTGTCATCGTCTTCGGAGTCGGTCAAGAGGCGTTAGTCGTATTGTCCTCATGTAAACCGTGTATGGATAATATGACATATGTATACAATGTTACCTATGATGTGTATTCATTGTAATCCTCGCGCTAGTCGTGTAAGGATCATTTGACGTCTATCTACACTGCGAGGCGCATTCATCGTTTAATCCTCGCGCTAGTCGTGTAAGGATCATTTGACGTCTATCTACACTGCGAGGCGCATCCATCGTTTAATCCTCGCGCTAGTCGTGTAAGGATCATTTGGCGTCTATCTACACTGCGAGGCGCATTCATCGTTTAATCCTCGCGCTAGTCGTGTAAGGATCATTTGACGTCTATCTACACTGCGAGGCGCATCCATCGTTTAATCCTCGCGCTAGTCGTGTAAGGATCATTTGACGTCTATCTACACTGCGAGGCGCATTCATCGTTTAATCCTCGCGCTAGTCGTGTAAGGATCATTTGACGCCTATCTACACTGCGAGGCGCATTCATCGTTTAATCCTCACGTTAATCATGTATGGATCATATGACGTCCAACCACACTATAATGTGCATTCATTGGTTAATCCTCATGGGCATCGTGTAAGTATCAGATATCCAACTACGTCGCAATGTGTTCTCACTTGATCCTCATGTGAATCGTGTATGGGTCCTGTGACAAAATGCACAATATGTGTTTATTGATTGATCCTCACGTAAACCGTGTATGGGTCCTATGGCGTGTAACTATCTTACAACGTGTATTTATTGTTCGATCCTCACGTACACTGTGTAGGGTGCCTGTCACATCAAAATATGTACCTTACAAAGTGTATTTATTGTTTGATCTTTACGTAAACTGGTTATGGGTCTTATGACATCGAACTACCTTACAATATGTATTATTGTCGGATTCCCCCGTATACCGTGTATAGCTCCGATGGCATCAAGCTAATACATAAAACAATCTTTAATGTTTTGTATAGTACCAGACATAATATCAAATTGCTAGATATGGATTTTATGAACCCCAGCTAGGTATGCGCCACCTGAGGAGGTAGCGCATAGACCGAGTTATAGCAAAGTATGTCTCCCAGTAAGTGTAAATCAAGTAAAAAGGTATAAATAATAATACTGATTGTGACTACTGGTTGTGAATAATAATATTGCGCATAACTTGCGTATACAAAACATAATCTTGTAAATTATGAGATCCTAATAATCAATCAGATTTACCACTTTCAAGGACATATATACTTAGCAATTATTAGGCCAAGGCCCTGCGTAAAATAAATCATTTATAGAATGCTTAAATTCAGTACTAGTAGTAGTATTAACTCCAGTACGGCGGAAGCTTGCTTAAACTTATATTTCAATTTCAATTTATTTACTCGTAAAACCTTAGAACAACCTATATTATACCTATATTATGACATAACTGTACCTGTAGGTAGTAACAATATCAGTTTTGTAAATTTGGCAAGGCAGGGAAATCAAGAAGGTCCAACAGCGTTGCCTGCACAGCTCGAATACTTTAAATTCGTATCAAGTAATTGCATACCGCAAAGTCAAATATGATGGTACTTTATTTGTATAACACCTGAAATTAACTAGGTACTCATATTTTGCAATACATGAATTGAATTGAAAACTGTTACTAACCACAACGTATACGGTAATCAAGAAAAAAAAAAATAAAATAAAAATAATAATAAGAAACCTATTGGTTATACGTAATTTAATTTCGCACCGCATTTTTCAGAAGATTTTAACGTATGGGGGGTGGACAGCCTAGAAGCCGTAAGTTTATCCCTACCACAGGCCTGTGCAGATCCTTGCACAACGATGACGTCGCTTTCATCATGCCCGCAGTCCAGTAACTACGCAGAAAAACACTACGAGCTGAATATGCTACAGGTATGCTTTGGAATACTATATTGGTAGCTGTGTGTATTGACAATTTATAAAAAAATCCTCTAAGCCACACACTGCAAACATTGAGCAATGTCTGTGCTACGGCGGCACCCGGCCGCCGGCGAACATACAATGACATGTGTATGTACAAATATGAATACATAATTTATTGTAACAACCTCATGCTGGATGTGTACATGCCAAACAGTTGTTACCCTGGCTGGGAGTCAGCCCTCGACTTTGGGGTGGCGGTTGAGGTTTCTAGTCACCGCATTATCCGTCCCGTCAAACATTAGTTTTATATAATAAGTTACAAGATCATTTGATTGATCGATCATAGACGGTAATACAGGATAACATGATAAACTCTAGATGTCTATGTCCACTATCATAATAATTACTCACATCAATTATTGGTTTATGTAATTCTGACTTATTAGCATCGATGTACCTACTTATATTACTCGTATTATAATCGAATTTTATTATTTCTTGCAAAATACCTAGCGTTTCTTCTCACATTTTAACTGCAGTACCTACTGTAGTCTAATGGTAAAAGAAAATAAAGTCTTTATATACACATGAAACACACTAAAAATTAATATCAATTAGGTCTAAAAATAGAGTAAAAAGATGTTAATACAGACTCTAAGTCTGTAATAGTAGTCTGTAGAAGTAATCTTCAATTTTATGTGAATCGCCTAATGATAATTGGGCATATTATAGCCTTATCGATAGGATACCGCTATCCCTTGATAATTGCTATGCTATCATTTATTTTACAAGACATTATTCTGGTTACACTCACATTACTTTAACTGAAATCAGAATCTATCATTGTTACCCTAATCGACAACAATGAGAACAGTAATATTATAATAATGAACTTATACTCGTATACCCAACGAAATAAGGTTCTTCAAAGTATTAAAGTAAAACATTTTTACTATTGCACCAAATATGAAAATTTATTTGGAATACAAGTTGGCTATTAAATTATCTTAGAAAATGAGTGCTCGTAACTGTGCAACATTACAACTTTTTCAGCTGCTTATTATGTTTATTTATGTGCTGTAGTTTGTATACATGTTCACACCAGATTAAGCTTAATCTAAAAAAAAAAAAAAAAAAATTGCGCTCTAATCGAATGTTAACCTCTACGTTCCACACTATTTAACAGAAAATATGAATTGTTTCCCACTCATCTATCTTCAATTACTATACCTACTTATAATTAAACATAACTATATGTATACGAAAGTGGGAAGTATACATGGGTCGTCGATAGCCTTCGATACGTTTGTTTATGTATAAGATGCACATATATTATAAATATGGAAACTTTTTCTTCATGTGCACTGTGTCCACTTTACTCTTCTTTTTTTTTTCAACTCTCTTCTTACAGGTCTGCTGGAAGAGATTTCATATGAAATAAGCAGCACTTTTGTACATTTTTTCCTATTAATTTTATGTAATTGTTTCCTTCTGTGTGCATAAATTGAAAAATAAATAATGAACCTTGCAGGGCAGGTTCTTTGAATGGGGTTGGAGATCGCTTTCTATATTGTTTGAAAATTGAAAACTAGAGATACCGCAGAGAGATGTATATCTCTGCCATTACAGAACCGAAAGTCATTGTCGCAGTATTTAGTATACCTACTTGTATATCTTGCATGAAAAGTAAACAATAAATTTATTAAGTATATAGATAGGCAATATGCCTTAATAACTTTAATTAATTTTTTTCGATGCTCTAAACATCCTGCATGTAAATCAGCCTTGTCTTCGTGAAATAAACGAAGTATAATTGAGAATCAAACGAACTTACCTTGTGAAGTTTGATGTCTAATTATATGAGTTTATTGAACGAAGACAAGATACTCCCGCCCTCCCTCAATACTCCCGAAAAGTATCGAAAAAAATTGGCTCTAAAAGTAATGAAGATGGCGACTGGTTGCGTGCCGTTGCCGGGAAATGAGTCAAAATAGTGAATTTTATTTTTAAAAATATGTATTTTTATCTTTAAATATGTGACTTGGGCAGCATAATATCTCGTCTGCTGCATGTAAATCAGCCTTGTCTTCGTTCAATAAACTCATATAATTAGACATCAAACTTCACAAGGTAAGTTCGTTTGATTCTCAATTATATACCTAATATGTCGCGGGGAATATCTACTACTACTTAATACACAGCACTAAATAAGAATAAAGAAATACAAACAGAACGACACTGATATCCATCACCGTATCTCAAATCTCCGATACGCAACACACTAACAAAGCCTTACTCGAATGAATCTTGCCTCACGCGGGTAACAATCACATAATGATCGGAGAAGGGCATTGATGCCCTACCTACCTAACGATTGGCCTCCTCCATTTCCCTCACAGCCAACCCTGACCAACCAGCTTCCTATCACGACCTTCTAACAGCCTGGGACGTAGGCTACACAAGCCAGTAAGACTCCGCCACCCACGAACGCATGTTTACATTACACAGCAACCATCACAAGTTCCTACATAGAAATACACCAAGACCCATACGTCCGCACTACACTAATATCACACGGGAGCAGAAACATAACAACACAATACTTTCTAGTATAATAAAGAACACTCCCCGGTCGATCCCGACGCTGACCGCAAACTCGATCGGATCCTCACCAGTGGCGGTCCGAGAGGGGGGGTCGTAGGGGTCATGACCCCCCCAAAATCCATGTTCGTATATGGCAAACTTGGGTAGCGGCTAGGGTGTCTACGTTCCAAACGGGGCCGTAAAATATGACTCCCACCAAAATCGTGGGCTGCGACCGGGCCTGATCCTCATAATTAGACTCACTACTACACCTCTACACCTCAACACCTCACTGATTTATTTACTAGGAAATATCACGATAGAATCCCTTTCCAACCTCTATTTCGATTCTTATATAGGCGCTAGACCCATTACAATTGATAAAGATGACAATTCTACCTTCAACCTAAAATCTATATATCTATACTTATAATAAAACTGTAACAGGTCCAATTCTGTACATTGAAGATATTTTGAAAATTATATTTGGAGGGCATTCTATAACCGATACTGAGGCCGAAAATGTATTTTTTTAAATTTTTGTCTGTCTGTCTGTCTGTATCACGGCTGCGCATCACGCCGAAACTACTGAATGGATTCAAATTAAACTTGGCATGATTTGAGATCTTACTACGAGGTAGGACATAGGATACTTTTTATCCCGTAATCTAGCACGGTTCTTTTAGGAGAGGGGATCAAAGTCAAAATGGGTAGTTGGTTATACGCTTGGTCCGATTTTATCAATTTTACTTTATAATATAATAAATATTAGTAAGGGAACACTCATAGAGAGTTGTTATCAAGGTTTTGTAATCGATCGGGTTAAGCAACGTTAGGTAAGGTCATTAAATAGATGGGTGACCGTTTAACGCCATTTGAACTAAACGGTTCCGTGCTTCGGAGAGCAAGTAAAAAGTAGGTCCCAGTTTTTAACCGACTATAAAAAAGAGGTTATGTGTTCGATGCGAATGTCTGTTATTAAAAGTTTAGTTAACGTAAAAATAGCGCAGGCGGAGCTGCGTGGGTCAGCTAGTATCAAATAAAGTAGGACTTGCGTTTGGTTGTCAATTATTAACCTATATTAATGACATTGCTACTACATATGTATATTATACTTACACAGAAATCTAAATAACAAGATTCTGTGGTTAAAATGGACTGATAAATAATAATAATAATAATACCAGCCCTTGTTTATGTCCCACTGCTGGGCACGGGCCTCCCTTCAAGATGAAGGGGCTTAGGCCATAGTCCACCACGCTGGCCAAGTGCGGGTTGGCGGAATTCACACGTCATTCGAAAGCTAGTTAGGCTTTCTCAGACATGCAGGTTTCCTCACGATGTTTTCCTTCACCGAAAGCTAGTAACAATAGCACAAAGACGATTCGCACATGATTAAAGAAATCAGAGGTGCGAGCCGGGGATCGAACCTGCGCACCTCGTTTCCAAGGCAAGCGCTCGCCCACTGAGCTGTTACAACTGTTGCGGGGGGGGGGGGGGACTGATAAGTGTCTATAAAATTGAGTAATTTGCGAAAATTTAATTCAAATTTTGGTAAGTATGTATTACATTTTTTTTGAATTAACCTATGTAGTGCTATCGCTATTGCGTAAGTAGGTACTTATAACATGTCTTATGCATATAAATACACTCCTTTGCAAAAAAAAACGGGCACCTTAGTCATTGGCTTTTCTATGGATAATATTAATATTTTTAGTATTTCATTAGCTTAGATGACTAGAAATTTCTTATTAACAATGAGAATATAGGTTTTAACACTTAAATCCTGGAATCGGTGTTTCAGTCAAGGAAAACAAAGAGCCGTGTTAAAATGAACATTTTTATGGGTATAGTGAAATTAAGACTAAGAGACTTTTTACGGAATTTTAATAAAAAAAGGCATTAAATAATAAAAATTAATAATGAGTGTGACCTCCTCTTGCAGCAATTACGGCATGTAATCTTCTTGGCATGCTTTCCACTAGGCTTTTGATGGTGTCCTGTGAAATGTGTTCCCACTCAGCCGAGATCACACGTTTCAGCTCCCTGATGTTTTGTGGAGGTGGTTGGACAGATCGTACTCGCCTTTTTAGCAGGTCCCAGACGTGCTCAATGGGGTTAAGGTCGAGACTCCGCGCTGGTCAATCCAAACGACGAATACCGACCTCTTACATATAAGCATCTACAGCGCCAGAACGGTGGGCCCTAGCATTATCGTCCATGTAAATGGCATCATCACCAATTACAGCCAATGCGCGTTGTGCATGTTGACAAATGATTTCTGTTATGTACCTTTGCGCATTTAGTGAGCCATTTTCAATGAATATTATCTCAGTACGATAGCTAGAACTTACGCCCGCCCAAAACATAACGGACCCCCTACCATAAGGTGTGATTTCTTCAAAACACACGTCGGCATAGCGTTCTCCTGGTCTTCGTAACACTCGCCGACGTCGGTCCTCACCATGCAGATAAATTCGAGCCTCATCCGAGAAGAGTACGTTACTCCAGTTACGTAGTGTCCAAGATAGGCAATTTCTAGCGAACCCCAATCGAGCAATGCGGTGCTCACGGAGTAACTTAGGGGCCCGCGCTGGTCGTCAACTGCGTATATCAGCTGCTAAAAGCCTCCTCCTCGCAGTCCATAGGCTAACTTGCGTTCCTCGCACCTCTTCAAGGTTTCTTTTGAGGTCTATGTACCTGCATTTGCGGTTCCGCAGCGCCTGAGTCACTAAAAAGCGGTCGTCTCGTGGTTGTGTGCAACGTTTTCTCCCAGAACCTTGCCTTCTCTGAACGGAACCTGTCTCTTGGTATCGAGTCCAGGTTCTTTGGACGGTTGAACGACTCACGTTTAACCGCTGTGAGACGTAACACTGGCTACACCCCTCTTCCAGCAGCGCTATAATTTTACTAGCTCTTATTGCTTTTTCTGCCATTGCAATAGACACAAAGATATTTGTTTTAAGTCACAAAAAGGCAGGATTATGCGCCAAACATAAATTATTCTACTTACTAAAAAAACAAGAAGTTAATTTTAGTTAACTTATAAACTTTTAACCTTTTAAAGTAAGTAAATTTTTTTTTTTTTAATTAGTTGACCCTAATGGGAAGGCAAAGGGATCAGTAAGTAAAAATTCACAAACTGAAAAAGGGATTATTATTTTTAAAAACAAAGGTTTCGAATTTGGAATGAACTTTTTTTCATACGCAGACTGTTTATTATGTGCCAGTAACATAGTTTGTCTATTAAAACCTCCTTAGAACTAAATTATTACCAATAATGTAGAAAAATCAAAACCACCTGTTTTTTTGCTAAGGAGTATATACATGGTGATAAAAGACCCTGCAAAATAAAATTATATTTAATGTACTCTTTTGGTGAGGATCTCATAATAGTAGATTGTGTCACAGGGAGCAAAATAATATTTTTACGGCGAGGGCGCTTTTTTGAATCCAGAGCGAAGTGAGGGATTCTAGAGTAGAATCCCGAGAGTAGCGAGTACGATTCAGTAGTCCGAGTCACTCAGTACGTCAGAGTAGTCCAAAGTCGTCACAAAGGTCGCCGGTACACGATAACGGAAACTGTGAATAGACGCATAAAAAACCCAATAAGACGCAAGAAGATGCGATAAGGCGCAATAAGACAATAAAACTGTAAAAAATAATTTACCTAATATTAATCATTCTAAAAAATATTGATAACTGGAGATCCCCAAACACGCACACAGTCACAGATGACCCGAGTGTACTACGAGGCCTGCAAGCACACATGAATATGAGCGACGCTCGTAAACGTAACTTTACAAGACGACTAGGTATCTAGACGTATGTATAATTAAAAATAAAAGTGGATAAGGAATGGAAATAATAAGAAATGAAAATGTTTAAAATATACTCAGACAGGAATGATAATGAAGATGCTGAAGTTCAAAATGACAGATGCTAACCTGACTAAGACCCCAAAAGGGCTAAAGCTACTGAAAGGATTTGAAGTAGATGATGAAGGCTTTGAAAATGTTCCATAAAGACAACTTTTAGGCTGTTGTGTTTATTGCTACAGTGTCTCGACCAGATATTTGTTATGCCACATCTTTTCTATGTCAATATTTTTATAAACCTACAAAAAGTCTGTGGACTCAAGCTAAAAGAACATTGAGATACTTAAGGGAACAAAGAAATATAGGAATATGGACTAATTTGGGCAACTCAGACAGAAAGAGCCTGACACTACAATGGAAACATTGTGTCAAGGTTCTCCAGGAAACAAAAATGCGTGGCCCTCTACTACTGAGGCAGAGTCGCTGCGGCGGTTAACCGCCAGACTTTAAAGGGTGACTGTATTACATGCGTATTTAATTTCATATCGGTAGTAAATAATTTTTTTGTTTATTTACAATTATTAACTTAAAGTAATTTTGAATTATTTAATTTAAAGCATAAAAATTATTAATTATATATATTTATTAATCTATACTTCTCGATCTGAGACGCATAAGATCTGATATGGAATTTCACAAGTTTAAAGGAGAGCCAAAACAAAATTCTTGATAAAATCGTCTCAAAACTATTGTTTAGTTTCGATTAAGCTAACAAAAATGGTATAATATTTTAGATGTGTATTGTACCTTTGTATTAGTATAGTATTAAAACTAGTTACATTATAATAATAATATTTTATTAATCAAAAACTATTTTTTGGGTGATATCCGACCGGAACCGATGAAATGAAATTAAAAATAATCAAATCGTATAGATATGATGGAGATAGGAGAAAACTTTTCCCAGCAGTGACAGTGGGACAGCTTAAGTTTTTTTTTTTTTTATTAAATTTCGTTGTTTCGCATAAGTTTTATGTTTTATTTATCCTGGATTGGCAGGTGTGACGCGATTTGATACGTCGCCTGGGACAGCTTAAGTAGGTGCTTAAAAAAAAAAAAGTAGGTGCTTAAAAAAATAATAACTTTAGTATAAACATAAACTAAAAATCGAAAAGCCTTTGCTTGTGGCTGCTTCGTGTGGCGGGTCACCTCCTTCCCTTGAATATGATTGAGGGGAGTGATGGCTGCTGCTCGAGTCAACTCGTGCGCGGCGAGACACACTGTCGCTCTGACCTAATTGTAACATGACACACTGTTTAAAAAAAAAAAGTGAAAAAATGACAAGCCCGCTGAGTTTCTTGCCAGATCTTCTCAGTTGAGGCCGCATTGTGATCTGGTGGTAGATTAAAAAAAAAACATGACCTTTCAAAAGTGTTAGCCTATTTGAAATAAATTATTTTTGAGTTTGAGTTTGAATGCGTCGCAATCATAACAGATTTGTTAAAAATGTTTCGCTACACCATTCTTTAGCTACCAAATTTGGAGGCATCCCTTTTGTTCCCATCATCTCCATATACTGTTTATACATAGAGGAGATATTCAAGTCCGATGATAAAAATTTTCGTTCGCTGTTTTATCGCGCATAATGACTCTCATAACATGGATATAAGTTAATATGGTCTATAACTAATTGGATTACCTACCATAATTATCTGATGATTTATGAGCAGGAATATGCTTTCCCCTCTGATCTGGAGCTACTAACCCTCCGTCAAGTTGTTTCTCTAAACTAGCGTATTGAGAAACGTCTGACATATTATTTCGCTCTAAGAATTGACAGTAATAAAATCTTTTAGAAAAAAAATTTAACCGACTTCAATATCACTGAAAAGTATAAAATAATTTAAATATTATAGAAGTTGGTTTTAGCGTACCTGCTGTGTATAATTGGCACCAACTTCAATAATATTTAAATTATTTTATACTTTTCAGTGATATTGAAGTCGGTTCAATTTTTTTTCAAAAACATTTTATTTTATACTTTTTAGTGATATTTTCATAAATAATGATTGAACAATCGAAGACTGTAAAATTATCTACATAGTTTTACATAATACATGTTTCTTCTGAAAAAAAATATCCGGTCGTAATGAAATTTGCATGGAATCATCATAGTAGTTTACTCTCTCAAATAAAAAAAGAATCATCGAAATCGGTTTATATTTGTCAGAGTAATGTAATGGAGAACATCAGTTTTATGGTTTTTACACCCACCCACATCGTTCATGGTCCTCCAGTAAGATCTTAGTCGGTTGTAATAAAATTCATACAGAATCATTACAGTGGTTCAATCTTTCGAATAAAAAAAGTATCATTGAAATTGGTAAATATTTGTCAGAGTTATCCGTAAAAAAGCGACACAAAGTCATCTATATAGGCATTCCTGCAGTTCTCCTGCGCAGTCACCATTCTTGTTTTTTCAGAAACTACTTATTCGTAAGCAATAATATTTTATGGGACCCAATTAACGGATTAAAGAATGGATGGAAGAAAGATTTTTTCAAATCGGTTCATAATTGCCAGAGTTATGCGCGAACATATATAGAAAAAAAAATATATATACAGACGAATTGAGAACCTCCTCCTTTTTTGAAGTCGGTTAATAAATAAAAGAAAATTTACTTATGAATATGACATATTCGTAAATATTTTTTCTTCGGTCATCGTTTAGGTTCCCTTCTGTTCTCATCATGCGTTTTAATTTTTTTGTGACCTAAGAGACTATAAACTGGCGACGATGATCTCAATTGGTACACTTTTTATCAAAATTCATTAAATATTTTCATAATGATTTCTGATATTTACGCGAATATTACGGATTATATCGTGATAGGTCAAGCCACCGTGGCGCCGATAACCACCGAGTGACGAGCGATAATATCCGATGTTACTCTACCGCGAGGTGCCCCACCTCAGGGAGGCACGGCCTCAGCTTGGGCTGCCGCTTAGAGAAAATGAGTTTTCCACCGGTTCACAACGCGCCCCCGCTGAGAAGACCGGTGTCTATTTGTTGATGTGTTTACGACTCATGACGTCGTTGTCGGTGTTGGTGTTGGTGTTGTGTCAGTGTCATGGTCCAGGAGGACGGACATCGGGTCGGGTGGGTCGAGCAGCACATGCCGCGGACGGCGGCGATGTACGGCAGTTCGACGATCTGAGGGACCAGGGTCGGGGTCGGGGATATAGTCGGCAGCGGCGCCGATTAGCGGGTTTGGGTGGACGCACGCTTTTTCAAAGTAATGTTCGGACATTTCTTTGAAAAATTTGCGGATAGGGACTAGACCGAAGTCGGAATGAAGGTCGACATTCCGCATGTGCCACGGGGCACCGACGGCATGTCGAAGGAATCGGTTTTGAATAACCTGGAGGCTATTGATGTGAGCGGGAGCCGCGTGTGCGAATACGGCACTGGCGTAAGCTAGGATGGGACGGATGCAGGTTTTGTAAAGTGTCAACTTATTTCTAAGCGACAGTTTACTCCGCCTGCAGATCATGGGGTAGAGCCGACCGAGGACGAAGGCCGCTCGGTTGCGTACTGACCGTATATGCGGTCCAAATGACATGTGGGAGTTTAGGGTGACGCCTAGATATTTGACCTTTCTGGTCCAGGGGATGGGACGCCCATAGAGGGTCATCGGACCTAGGCAAACCTCAGAGGTAAATATATCTATCTTCTTACTATAATAAACTCAAAGAGCACTTTTTCTGTACATTAAATATATTTCCAAAATTTCAATATTTTTGGGGATACTATAATAACGACATAGAGGCCAAAACAATTTTTTTAAATTATAGTCTGCCTGTCTGTCTAAGACAGACAGACAGACGTCTGTCTGTCTTTCTAGTTGTCCAGGTATCATTTGAAAAACAGTGGATGGATTTTAATAGGACTTTCACTGATGTGTTGTGTAAAAGTCTGGGCATAAACTGGTGTATAAAACATCACGCTATGATTCATAGGGGCTAAGCAGTGGAACACTTACTAACAATACAATTACTTGCACATATTACCAAATAATTTCCTTTTTAAGTGAATAGGGTAATTATAAACTGACCAGTTAAATAATAATATATGTATTATTACGCTAAATACAATAGGGACTGAGCAGACATTTAGTTTGCATAAGGTACGGTATTTCGCCAAGTTGTACATATAATAGTAGTAAATCTCAAACCTCTGTAGGTTTGAACTGTTATATTACGTAAGTACGTATTACGTTGATGTGATAGAAATCTTTGAAGCATATCTTGACATTCAAAAGATTATTATTATTATTATTATTATACTTTATTGGGTACACTTAAAACAGAAAACAGTACAAAAACACTAAACAAAAGACAAAGGTATCACAAAGGGCGAGCTAAAGGCAAGGCTAGGGCGATTATCATAAAAATATAAAAATATATTGCCCACTTAATCATAAGATTCATCAATCTTCTATAAGAATAAAGCCCCTTACATAAGGGTGTAAAGTAAGATTTGAAACTTTGTATGGTGATTTTCTTTTAGGGGACCCGAATCAATGGATTCAAGAATGGATGGAAAAATGATTTTTTGAAATCGGTTCATAATTGCCAGAGTTATGCGCGAACATACATAATATGTACACCCCGTGGTACATGCGGAACGTAGATCTGCATTCCGATTTCAAGTTAGATCCCCTTCGTAAGTTCCTCAAAGAAGAGTCGAAACGCTACTTTGAATCCGCGTCCCGTCACGCGAACAGTTTAATCCGCGCCGCCACCGATTACACCCTTAGTCCTTCTGACTCGCGCCGCGAGCCACAAAAAAATAAATAAAAAAACATAAAATTATACAGACAAATTGAGAACCTCCTCCTTTTTTGAAGTCGGTTCAAAATAATACATCTACAACCTGAAAATTCGCAAATTGTGGTTATTTGATCCATTTATACATAACTTCGGCCTCCGGCTTAAAAGGGATAGCAGTGCCATCTGGTAGAAAGAGCCTGTACGAAATACAAACGTACATTATTAACCAGCTATCGAGTGAAGTCTAGGCACTATTGATTAAGACACAAATAAATACTTGCCGCAAATATCTATACAGTACTATTTATATTATTGAAATCGGACATTCCGTTCAAAAGATACTTACTATAACGAATTTAAAATTGTCAATCCTTCCTTTCTTCGCGTGCGCTGCTCAAATGGTTAAACATTAGGGCTCCCATACATAACTGCGAATTCAACGACAAATGAACATATGAATGAATGATGATGAATGAATGAATTTTCGATACAAAAGTAGAACTAAAAAAGATTTTTCACACCACCTGCTCGATAATGTCACATTATATGTCATATAAAGATGACATAAAGCATAAAGTGCCTCATTATATCCCTATAGTCTAGCCGCCGGGTAATAATGTTGTACTAAACTCCCTTGGGTAATAATGTGTTTGAATTTCGAACGTCAAACGAAAATTCCTCAACACTTTTACCACAGGTAATCGAACCGAGCGCGACGAGCACAACCCAGTGTTCTAGAAAAGAAAATGAAATACTTAGATGATAACGCAACAAATCACTATGTTGATATTATTTTAATTCTAGCAATATTTGTATTTTATTACCTCGCAGTAGGTGTGAAAAGTAGTGTATTCACCTCGGGGATAAAGGTGCCTTTGTCTTGGGCGAGCTTAAATCCCTCGCTGTACTCAGGATTCTAGTATTAACTCCCTCGCTACGCTCGGGAGTTAACTCTATACTCCCTCGCTGCGCTCGGGAGTTGCTAGAATCCTTCGTTATGCTCGCGATTCAATTAAACGCCCGCGACATAAGACACTACTTTATCCCCTTGGTGCATAAACTACTATAATCCCTAAGGGGGTCAATTGGGAAGTGTTCTTTATTTTTACATAATAATTATTTTAGGGTCAGTTTTCTTGATACTTACTCTTAAAATAAGGAGAAGGTCATAAGCAGTTGTAAATAGTGTTGAAAACGACTAGGTATATTCGTTCGAACCGAATAGGATAAGTGGCGTCCGTCCAGGTCAGTCCATAGGTCTTCAGAGTCGCTGGACGTTTGGAGTGGGGGCCCTAGATGTCCATATAGCACGGCGGCGACTCCGAGGGGGACAGCGATGGGGTTGCGAGCCCCGTCCCCGTGACCAAGGTTCCGGGGGGCTATAATGCGCCCCTCAGCGGCAGACTGCAGACCATCGGAGAGCCCAGGCTCCCCTCTCATATGCCGATGCTACAGCCGCAGGGTTTTTAGTGGGTAAGAATCCCACATATCATTATTGACCCTCACAGGTCCCGGGGGACGTTAGTGTCATTTGAACTGAGCGTCTCCGTGCTTCAAAAACACGTGAAAACTCTGTCAAGGTTGTATCTATCTAGAGTTGGCAACAGTGGTTTAGCCCATCAGATTTAGACCTAAGGGCAGCTTGAAAAATTCAGGCACCGGGTTGTCCACTGTAAAAAAAACAGGTCGGGTGCGAGTCGAACTCGCGCAGCAGGGGGTCCATACCTTCTTTGGAGTTAATAAAGTTATTTTACCACTTGTCTAACACCTCAGATCGGTGGGTTACGAGAGAGTGGGGAGTGACGGGGTGAGGTATAGTAGAGCAAGTTGAGAGGGGAGATAGGGGGAGTGGGGGGGAGGGTAGGGATATAGAGAATGAGAGGAGGGTGTAAGAGAGGAGAGGGTGGGAGGGACTATTCGAGAGAGGCGGTGATGTGGTAAGGGATAGAGGGGAGTTAGATGGAGCAAGGAGGGAGTGAGGGGGAGCAAAAAATGGGAAAGCGGTTTCAATGACAAGGGAGGGAGAGGGGGAGTGTGATGGGGACCGAAGCGGGAGGGGAAAAGAGAGAGGAGAGAGCATACACTTTTTTTTCAAAAGAGAGAGAGAGTGATGTAGAAATAAATCAAGGGAGGGGGGAGAAAGGGGGAACAAAATGTAATAAAAGCGCGGGCGGAGCTGCGCGTGTCAGCTAGTGTGTGTATATAGACAAATCACCGGTAGAGCTCTGCGTTTCTCGCTGTACTTTCGTTGCCAGGTAATTTGACGTAGGACGTTCCTTGTTATATTTGATTGCGAATTTCGGAATGTAACTAAAAATAATAATATAATTTATGTTATCTCCAACTATTTTGTTATTATATTATTTCTATAGACTCCTTTCAGCGAATAACGCCTTCTGTTCCGTCCGCTGTTTTCTGGTTGTCCTACAATCTTGGTCAACAAGGAAGGTTTCTGGTTTTGTATTTTTTCTTAAAACTTGTATATGTAAAAGTGGTTAATCTGCCTGTAGGTTTGATTAAACTGCGATTTTATTAATCTGCGTTAGTGGTGAAATGACTGCAATCAGCAGTGTCAGTAATTTATAGTCACACACCAGTGCGCTTAGTGTACCTCGTGTGAGGTTCACTATAATTATATAGTTTGAGCTAACGACAGGCCAGGAGACCATAGGAGATCACGAAATCTCGTCTCCTGTCATACAGTATGACTGCCGTTTAGAAGGCCGAATTAAAATCCCGTATTTCTATATAACCCATACATAGTTATTTAACTAATATCTGTTTTGATTTTTATTAATTAGGGTGGGTCCTATTGACTGGATCAAAATCGTAGGATCACCAGAGAACAGCCGATCCATAAACCAAGTTTTATATTGTCGTTTTAATTGTTCACTAATATACTTGTTATTAATGTAAGACAGTCAAATAAATTAAAAAACAGACGTTTGCTAAAATGTTTTTTTTTTTATTATCCATTTATTTACATTGTCACAATTATAAAAGATTCACTTACAAAAATTATTATGACTCGCATCTAGCCATCCTATCTTACCTTACCAGCTAAACGTCCACTTATTAGATCAACTTATTGCATAAATAATTTATTCACTAAACATAGTTCTGACTAAATTTGTAGAAATGTAAAATTTATTAAAAAATATTCCATCACAGATGGAGAATGTGATATATTTAAATATTTACATGATTAGAAAATAATGTTAATTTCAAGTAATATTTCACTATCTACATTATAATCTATTGGTATGAATGCGTGACCGTGCGCACAGCAATGTTGCCAGGTATGAACAACATAGGTGTGTAACCTGCATTCCCAATATGGCACTAAACGATCCGCCAAAGTACGGCTACTGTACGAAGTGATTATTGTAATTTGATTCATCTCCTCACTATTAGTCGGATTGATCATCGAACCTGGCGTACCTATTTCTAGTTCGCCCCATAAAGTGTCACACTATTTGGTTAAACAAAAAAAAAAAGAGTATTAAGAAAGTCAAAATAAAAAAGAAATCTAGATACCCGATAACCTACTGAGTTACCAGATCAAAAATTGTCATTTCGTGACATTGTCCCAGGTTTTAACTGCTTTAAGGGCTTTACTCAATTTCCTGACTTTTCGTCCGGATGTGATGTGTTAGTGCAAAATTTTGTTCGTCCGTATTGTAGCTTGCTAATGCGAGCTCTATGCGTCATATTAATAAATATTTTTCTTTCGATTTAATTAAAAATTCTGACATGTCGGGAAAATTGCTTCAATCTGGTAACCCTACCTACATATTGGTTATATTAGAAATGGCGGTCGGTCGCGTACTTTGGCTGGTGTACTACTACTGTAGGAAGACTACTGTAGAAGTGGTCTACTTCCTCCTGAAGGGCTGGTCAGCCTGCAGCTCCGCCTCCTGAGGGTCAAGCTGGCCCGCCTCCACGCACGACTTGCAGCAGAAACTGGCAACGAACACATCGTTAAAGTGTTTGTCAGAACCAATAAAGTCAATGCTCAGAATTAAATAATATAATCATACGTTCCTGCTGATAGGACGGAATGACAGGGCCAATTGAATAGTGGAATCAAGAATTAGATTGATATTTACATTGGTTTCCACATATTAATTTACAATCCCAGATCTAGCTCGGTTATTTGAAATTATCATTATCATAGAAAATGTTTTAAAAATTACTTATAATTAGTCCGATATATTGCCCCAACGGGTGTCGGGTATGGGGTTTACACAAAGAGGTCTAGTACGAGTTCTGATAGCTTACGAGCTCGATGAAACCATCAGTTTTCTCCATATATTTGACACCAGTATGTTCACACCAGTAGCGGTAACAATCAGAAACTAGTAAAATGTACGGGAATAACAGACAGTGTGATCGAACTCGTAAACTATCAGAACTATTACTAGACCCCCAGTTTCAAGATCGAAACGTTTCTATGTGGAATACTACGTAATGGTGACGTCATATATCAATTAGTTAAGATTTGTACGCCTTGCCTACCTAGTTTTTTACCTATGGTCGTTTTTCCTTACTGAAAATGCCATACAAATCTTTATATCATTAAGTAACTGTGATATCACTTACTTGGAGTAATACTTGTGTCGGCAGAATCTGTTGCGCACGATCAGGTTGCAGTTTGCGAAGAATGGATTATCCGTACACTTGGCGGGTACCACCACTCCTGTAATAGCGAGTAGGACATTTAACAGAAATAAAGAAGGAAATAAGGGCCAAAACAAAACTCAAAGGTGGGTCTTGACAACCTCTGAGTTATGCTAGAGACCATCTGACTGGCCACTGCAGTGCCAGATATTCTGCAGTGCATAAACAATGTTGTTCCAATGTGAAGAGTTAAATTACCGGGCTCCGTAGACGTCTCGAGTGATAATAGTCTAAAGGCAGGCGTACCATCAGGTTCATCAAGACGTCACCAAGTTAAGGGTGCTCTGGAATTTCAGTGCGGTGACAGCGCTGCAGACGCTCTGCCATGTATATAGGGGCGCACTGAAAACCAGCGTCGGTGGTCACACAAGACCTCCGGCTTGAGCTGAGTGCGTCCTTTTGTGACTGATATGGATATGTGTTTTTGTCTTGTATTTCTTGTTTTTGTTTGTTATTTTTTTGTTATCTATATCAGTCAAATAAATTTATCTTTCTTTCTTTTCTTTCTTTCTTTCTTTATATCCTTTGCTGCGCGAGTCTTTGCCACGGCCAAAGACCTGTCATCATCATCTTCAGCCGAAACTCATCCACTGCTGAAGAAACGCTTCCCCGTTGGAAGGGAGGTGTTGCCATAATTCCCACGCTTGGCAGGCGTCCTGGGGATCGCAGTACGGATGGTAGGTAAGCCAATAGAAAGGCGCTGCTGCCCGACTTCTTGTTTTCCCTTAGTCTTACGAACAACCAATGGGAGATGTGTGGTTCTATTCTTACCCGGACACCCCATGGACCCCAAAGGCCTATAGCTGGTAGATACTGGCTTCAACTTATTAGTAAAATTGATGAACAGTTCTGCAATATAAATGGGCAGGCGTGACGCTTACCACAAGGCGAACAACCAATTTCTGACGTCACAAAGCTGCATAAGGGTTTAAAGTCGGCTAAGAATATGATAAAGCAAGTCTATTATCATTTCTCTGAACAGTTTGCACATAACTGCTAGGTAATTTGACTGCACATAACTGCTAGGTAATTTGAACATGGTGACAGAACACCCCCTTAACAATATCTAGGAAAAGATAGGGCATCGGATCCGAGACCTCAGGATTACAGCAGCCGCACTTGCAACCACTGGACAACCGAACTGAAGTTTTTATCGCTAATGTAGTTGTGAGTACCTTGGTTGACGGTTATTTGCGTGGTGTCCTTGTCAGAGCTATACTCGTTGCTGGCGTGGCAGGCGTACAGCCCGCTATCCTTCACCGCCACTCGCACTATCGAGAGCCGGGACACGCTGCTACTTCCTGTTTACAGAGATATAATGATAATATGAAGTCATCCTGGCCGATACGACCACAGCGAACAATCTTTCACAAATTCAGGCTTGTGGGAGATATTTATGGTGCACAAGTGCACTCTCCCTTTTTTTACTCTTACAATCCGATGGGACAGAAGAATATGACTGGGATGGGATATATGACTGGGGAGAAGTCAGGTGCAGGACCGACTATACATGCCTATGCGTGAGAAATAGTTCTACCTCGTGGACACGTTGATGGGAAATAAACTAGTCGGTGTCAGCTGGTGCTAGTCTTAGTTAACATGATGTGCTAGCACCGACTTCAATATATTTTCGTTATTTTATGCTTTTTAGATAATTTACTTTGAGGTCGGTTTTTTTTCTTTTAAATAGTTTATTTAACACTTTTTAGTGACTTTTATTTTAGCAAAATTGGTATCAGCACTATCATGCAACTCGAACGTCTACGTTACAGTAACTTACTGAAAACATAAAAAGTTTATATCTCTTAAACTACTGAACCGCTTTTGATGTAACTTGTACTCTACCCTAAAATGAAAAATATCTAACTATTGCAAAAATAATGTTCAAAATCGAACCTGTAGTTTC
Organism: Furcula furcula; assembly: GCA_911728495.1. NCBI lineage: Eukaryota > Metazoa > Arthropoda > Insecta > Lepidoptera > Notodontidae > Furcula > Furcula furcula. The sequence goes on along the minus strand of OU452262.1, from coordinate 18,408,614 downwards.
TGAGAAATCCGCGGACAAACCTACATACATACACTCATAAAATTTGGTAAATTTGTTTAGAAGCCCACGTAGACTAACATATATTAATATTACGCATTTTTATTGATATTACATACATACACATCGAATAGAGAACCTTCTTTTTGAAGCCAGTTAAAAATAATGGGACTACGAGAAAACACCCGAATCGTCGTACTTTCTAGACCATCGATCGGTCTGCATTGCCCAAAAGTACTACTTACCTACTACTCTTAGATCTGATGCCTTTACAAATGTATTTTAGCGAAGGCCCAATCTACCATTGAAAGTGCCTGATAAGGACACAATGTTTCCTCATTTATTGGTACGAGAACTAACAAAAATAATTAAAATCCCTAATCATCTCGTGAATGCTCGCTGCAGATACAACACGTCATATCCACCGACTTACCAGATATGGTGATCCTGTCGTCAGGGTATAAGCGTTCCCCGTCCTTGGTCCAGTACACCTCAGGGTCCGGGAAGCCGTCCACCTCGCAGGCTAGCAGCAAATCGTCGTTTTCGCTCAGCGGCCCATTGGGCGGCTGGATGTGAGTCACCACGGGGACTGTTGATACGCCGAATTACAACTTTTAGTACATTTTTACCTAAAGTATGTAAACAATAATAATATCCTACTTAGGACAATCCATACGCGGCAACCTGCCCCCCTAGACAATGTAACATTCTACAATCGCTATCGCTAATAGAAAGTATAAAAATGTATGAGAATGACATATGTCATCGAAAAATCACGTGACAATTTGTAGGGAATTGACACCGTTAGCGAATGAAGAAATAGATTCGCTATGAAGCGATTGCATCTTGTCTAGGCCCTCTGATCCCAAACTAGATACAATGGTATTAAACAGTCAGACAGCTGATTTAGTTATTGATGTAATCATAATACATAGATTACTAATAAAGATAAATAACACCCAGAGACAAGACAGAAATTGCAAACAAATGTTTGTCCTGAATGGGAGTGGAAGCCACGATCTTCCGGACAGCAGCCAGGGCGTCTAATCACTACACCAGAGGCCCGCCTCGCTCGTCATTCGAGATATCTTACTATGACTCAAAGGCCTAGTAATTTCAACAGCTACATACAGCTTTACATTGAAACACAGCTATGTTTATACATTGCTGCTTGGCTACGGAATATCTGACACTGCGGTGGTACCTACCTTGTCCATCCCAAAAGGGATTTTCGCCTAAAATTTTACTTTAGAACCATCTAACTAAACCCATAAATATGATTGGGTATAAAAATGAGAGTGATAAGGTACACATATTATTTTCGTTTTGAATGTTCGTTGGTGACAAGATACTGTATTGGAATGCTCTCTCCTATTGCGGCACAATATTTTTACGCACAGAGCAGGAAATTAATCTACTTTAATTTATTTATAAGTACATTATTAACAATCACGATAAACATCGTTAGAATGACACGGATGAACTATTTAATAGCCTTGCTTCCCATTTCGATAACAGCTTGTTTCAAAACAAATAATATTTCCGCTACGCTTTATATTTACGATGGGATTTACAAAGAGGGGCCAGCCTTAACATTCCATATCAATCCTTTGGAAGATTTCTATCTAGTCAAAATAGTACTACGAAACTATATGAAATCTGCACTATTTAACGCTTGCGATAGAACTACAAAACTGTATGTTTTGAGCCACTGACTCATGCTTTTTTACATAGTACTTAACTGTAATATACACGATTACATTGATTTGCTTATGTACAACGCAAAGAGGACTTGGTACGTACAAAGTGTACAACATATAAACAAACATTCGATTGCATCAGTATTGGGCATAAATATTGGGGAGCTTTGCCGCATATACAATATTTTTTTGAATTAGAATATTCTACGGCAGATATTACGTAATCTAATTGTTTCTAGCTATTATAGTTATAGATACTCGTAGTTTAAAGCCCAGTGCCCAGTACAAGACAAACAGACATTTTATTATCCAATCATTTTTTTATTTGTCCTGGGTGGGAATCGAATTCACGTTCATTGGATAGGACTCAGAGTTAACCAACTGGACAATAATGGAGATGTATTTTGTGTAATTTATAATTTTTCGAGACCAATCATCGATAATACCGTTCGCTTTTTATATATATGATTCTAAACGAACTCTAACGAACTAGACAACAATTATTTATCAATTTCCCTCCAACCAATTATTAAGTAACGTATGTTATTTAAACTAGAAGAAGTCATGCATTTCCACACCAAATACACATCATGCAAACTACATAAAGCCATGCCAAGACAACAACTGTAGAAATATAATGTAAGAATGTCATTATGTTGAAAAAAAATACCATAGATAGCCAAACAAGACTTGACTATAGCCAAAGAAGACTTGACTATAGCCAAAGAAGACTTGATTATAGACAAATAAGACTTTACTATAGCCAAAGAAGACTTGACTATAGCCAAATAAGACTTGATTATAGCCAAATAAATTATGTAACATTTTCACAGCTAAACAAAATGACACTCCAACATACACCGTTATTATAAACAGTTGCTATCAATTTGCTTTAGGTACCTTTGAAGATCCTCATCACTGGCAACTCGGTAGTGGTCGTGGTCGTTATCGTGGTCGGAGTAGTACTCCTCGCAGTTTGTGGGGCCCTGGTCATGGCCGTGATCGCCTCTTGCGACACCAGGTACTCGTGCTCAATGAGTATACCCTCTGGCCGGTACGCCTTAACCGCGACCACCCACGTGACTGGCTTGCCGACGGTATTGTACGCTTGGCACGTGTAATCGCCCAGGGTCTCGACGGACAGGCTCCTTATGAGCAGCACGTTATCTCTGGCCAGGTACACCGCATTATTGAAGGGGACCATGCCCTGGTTGTGGTACCAATACACGAACGGCGGCGGATACCCGTAAGCGAGGCATCGTATCGAGAGCGATTTACCGAGCTCGCCCGTCACCACGGCGTTCTCTTCGCCGGCGATGCCCACAGACGTCTGCACAGGATCTACCAGCCCCGCGTTTGTTAGCGAACCAGTGCTTAGAGTTCGTGAACGAGCCTCGCTTTTGCGTTCGACAATTGAGTCAGCAGCGGAGGTTGCATTCACGAACCCTCGGTTAATATCGGCTACAAAGCTCAAAATATTAAAGTAAATAAACATAACAAATGTAGTTAAGACATTGTTTTGAGTGTATCTGAAATATGTTATTGTGACTTTTTGATAAAAGATGATCATTGATCATATATTTAAGTTAATATGTACTGTCTAGTTTCAGGAACACTCAGAACAATGTAGCAAGTGAGGTGTCCACTACATGATCTTTATTATGTGTCAATCACCTTCGTATGCGCTTGCGCACGCCAGCAGTAAGCCGATTGTCACAGAGAAACAAACACACGACGGCACCATGGTTCGACCACTGATATTATCAACGCGCTAGTGTGTGCGTCGGCGCACTGTACCCGTTCAACTGATGCACGAACGTTGAACGTTGTTTTGATAACAGACTATTGACTTCGGTGATTAAAGTTGATGGGGTCATTTGGGAAGACTGACTCTTAATGAAGCATATTTCATTAAGATGTGTTTTTATTTTGTAAAAGTAGATTTTCCCGTCGTCAATCTTACAATGTGCGATTGTTATTTCTATCGGTAGATGTTCTAGGTCATCGATATACTATCTAAAAAAGATTTGCTGTCACGGCCCGAAAAGTGGTCACGAAAATAGAGCTACGGAGACGGTTGTGTCGCTATTTCAAATTAGTAAGAGCCGACAACAGCTAGCGTAAAGACGTGTCGAAATGCCTCATTTGCGTCTAAAAACTGCCATAATACACGTCGCAACAGCAAATTTTCATACGGAACATATATTTCCCATTAGTACTCGTAGTAGTTAATAGTATTAGATTAAATGATAGATATCAGTAAGATATCACTAAAACACGAAATAATAAATATTTCTTTAAATATCTCTGCTACTCGTCCGCCAACCGCCTAGCTACCGGCCGACCAAATTAAGTTTGCCGCTACTGTCTAAACAAAACGCTCAAACTACACGTAGTTCTCATAAGATTATAGTTCAATTCTCGTTGCACCACCAGCAAAGATAAGTTGGTCGGCTTACGTTGAGACTTGTTTGGTCGCCCCCCGTGCCTAGCCAGGAACGTTCGTGGCGTGGCTTGAACGATACTACGGGTATAATGCGCTACGGTAGGAACATCGTAGAAATAGTCTGTAACGCTATACATCGTTGTTTTTGTAGCGTAAATATTGTTACAAAAAAAATAATGTACAATGACCATTGCGTCTATAAAAACCGTTTACATCCTGCGCAGTCCTGGACGGGTCACTCGGGCTCTTACGTTCTTAAGGCATATTTAAGCTATCACTGCCATATTTTTGATGAAATTTAGTAGGTGACTGCTTATCTAGTTACTTATTATATATCGATGTTCTAGGTAGACTCTTTTTGTTTTATAAACATTTTACCCTAAGATCGTACAACAAGTTTTTAAAGATTTTGCTCTTTTTTTCAATCTAAATGTTAAGTGAGTAATTTATTTATATCAGACGTCGACGTAGGAATTCTATATACGATAAGAGATCTTATTTAAGTCCATTGCCAAATGCGCTACACTACATACAAAGAACATATGCGTACCTATGGACGCGGACACACGGCTAGGTTATTTTTTTGTTATTGTAATTTTATCGCAGTCGTTTGTTAAAATGTTTACCAGTAAGCAGTAAGCAAGGGTTAAACGTCAAGCATTGCGCCACTGATAAGAGACGCGGGTCTAACATATGGACGCAGCATAGATACATGATCGCTACCAGGGTTTGAGATATCGACACAATAATGATATATTATTTAATGTTGTCTTTTACTTTATTTTATTTTTTATTTTTATTTATTTATATACCAACAGTACACTTATGATTAAGTAACATTACAACGTTCACAGTTAATATAATTTCTGATAAGTGAACCTATTACAGGTATAAACTACATTGTCGATAATATGCTTGCTTGTGTTCTATAAAGTATAAATAGTTAAAGATTATTAAAATAAAAAAATATTGGAAATGATTAAATACAGGAAAAATATTAAAATAAAAAAGAATATCTAAACAAACCACAAAAAAAAAAGTTGTATCAGTGCATTAGGACATAATGACTATCTAGTCGTTTCATATACGAAGTAGTTTCAGCACTTTCTTTTTGAAGGTCGATAGCACATCGTGAAAAACGTCTAAATCTGATGATGGTTTAGCGTTAAGACAATTGTACTCGTTACACATTCTTCTGATTGGTGAGTTCAAACCGAGGTTGGACTTGACCGGTTTTATACAGAAGCTTTTGGATATAGGATAACGTGGCAACCTAGGGGGCACACTCAGCGTTACAAGTTCAAGAAGATCACTACAATTGATCCTGTTGTTGAGAAGCTTATGAAGAAAGCAAACATCGCCTAGAATGCGCCGTGAGCGTAAAGTTTTAAGGTTGAAAAAAGAAAGTCTAGTATTGTAGTCGACGCGATGTGAGATTCCAGGCGATATAAATGCCATATATTTAGTAAAGGAGCGTTGGATTTTTTCCACTCTTTGCGAGTGGACACTATAGAATGGGCTCCATACACTAGATCCGTACTCCAAGTGACTACGGACTAGCGAATTAAAAAGCGTTATTCTGGTCCTTGCATTCTTAAATTCCTTGGTGTTTCTCTTCAAGAAGCCAAGCATTTTAGCAGCTTTACTCACTACATGATCGATGTGTGCGGTAAACAGAAGTTTACGGTCTATTGTAACACCCAAGTCTTTAATTTCATCGACTTTTTGTACTGGGATATTGGCAAGGGTATACGCCGATTCGATAGGCTGTTTTTTTCTGGAAAACCTCATGTGGAAGCATTTGGAAATATTTAGCGTCATATGGTTAATATTACACCATAATTCCAGTCCCGACAAATCCTCTTGAATAAGTTTTACGTTATTAAGCGAGTGAACAGTGTGGTAAATCTTCATATCATCTGCAAATAGTAATAGTTTGCAATGACGGACATGTGTGGCGATATCGTTAATAAAGATGGAGAATAGTACGGGACCGAGATGAGACCCTTGTGGTACGCCGGATATGGCTGTATAGGGTTGAGATTCATGGCCGCTTAATACCACTGTTTGGAGTCTTTTTGCCAAGTATGATTCGAACCAGTGCAATAGTGACCCACCAATACCGAAGTGTTCAAGTTTCTTCAATAGGATTCTATGACTGACTTTATCGAACGCACTGGAAAAATCGGTATAGATTGCATCAACCTCATGACCCTTGTCAAGCTCCGCCGACAACTCTGTGGTAAATGTCAATAGATTTGTTACCGTGGAGCATTTTGGTCGAAACCCATGCTGAAAGGGCGACAAAAGTGAATCCACATGACTTGTGAGATCATGACAGACAAGGGACTCGAACAATTTAGAAAAACAGGACAACACCGCAATGGGACGGTAGTTTTTGGTATTACTCTGATCGCCATTTTTATGCAGTGGTGTGATGCGTGCTTTTTTCCATTCATCTGGGAAACAACCATCGCGAAGAGACCTGTTGAAGATTAGGAATAAAGGAAGTGATAACGCGGAACCACAGCGCTGCACAAATACTGTAGGTATAGAGTCCGGACCAGCGCCTTTGGAGACATCAAGTGTTTTAATTTTTTTGAGAATATCGCGTTCTGTAAATTGAATTGTGGAGATACACTTGCTGTCTGATATGGTTTTGTTATGAGATGAATCTATATCAAATGCAGCTGGACTATAAATCGAAGAAAATTGGTGTGCAAATAGGTTTGCAATCTCGGGACCTGTGTCTGCAATTAGGTCTTCACAGCGCATTTGAACAGGAATTGAAGATCTGCCACCTTTCTTGTTCTTGACGTATCTCCAAAACGCTTTAGGATTCCTAGAAATGTCACGTTCAATGCGTTGTTTGTACTGAGAATAACAGTCAGAGTACAATTTGTGACAATGGTTACGAAGCACCTCGTATTCTAATAAATCTCTAGGGTTACCAAATTTGCGATATTTTTTACTTACGCGAATATTACACATTGAAACTACCATTATATTAGATTTGATAAACCTCATATCCTCGCAAAAGAACACCGATTCCTACCTAGGATGATTCGTGAGGCTATTGAAATCAAAAAACATCCTAATTTCAATAGAGAAGATGGTTGGGTGTTACCACCGGCTCCTGTGATAATTATAATTATATCCAATATCAATCAAAATACTGCACGGCCTCAATATACTGTAAGCTCTTACTGCGTAGATCGGACCAACAATAATAACTAAGAAGACCTGAGGCCACACCGGCATAATTGTGACATAAGGACGTTCAACATCTCAGTCCTGACCATGGGTGCTGCAAAACATTCGAAACGTCGGGAAAAATAAACCGCGATAAAATCCGTAAAAGTATATATTATTTTACACCCTTTAAATAGATGTTGCATGGTATTTTTGTATTTTTAATGAATGAATGATTTAATTCATAAATTTTTTGCCTTATGACTTTACACAATTTAAGCAGTTGGTCTATATGTGTGCTGTTATATGACCATTATTAGCGTTCAATAACCCTTTGTACTAGTATACACATACAGTATTACAGTAGGGTATAAAATTTAATAGCACAATCAGGTGTCCAGGGGTCCGGGTAAGAATAGCAATCACCCATCTTCTGTTAGATGTCATGGGAGGTGACTAAAGGAAAGCAAGAAGACGGGCAGCTACGTCCTTCTATTAGATTACCTACCACTTATACTGCGATTCCCAACACTACTGCCAAGGGAGGCCTTCGTTCAGCAGTGATGGAAGTCTTCTGGCTGATGATATGATTGGATTTTATTTGTCATTTTTTTCAAAGATTTTTTTGGCAAATTTCAAACCTATAGTTAATGCATATTTAACGTCAGGCAACCACCTAAGGACCAACCTCTTAAGAGCAGATTTACTACTACTCTCTATAGAAGGGTAGGCATAATTATTTTACGGCGTTTGAGTTTGGTTTAGAAATTAAAGATGACAGCCAAAATGGAAGGCTTCACTTCGCGCGTACGAGGCGTATTATGTATGTGTATAAATAAATATAGTGTCAACAAACGTAACAGACACATCATTATGTTCCTACATATATGTATAAATGTTACTCGTATCTACTTGTAACGATAGTAGCGTTGCACATTGTTCTAATAGAATTACAATATAAGAGCGAAATTTACGTCAGCCTCTAAAATTCGGGATCGAATTGCAACAAGTAAATATTTTTTGCCGTAGGTAGTAAATGTTTTAGCGCATTGAATGTAATTTTACAAAGGTCACGTCCATTTTTTTTCATATAATGAATACACTTAAAGAATGTTTTTTTTTTTTTGGGTATGATAGACGCTGTTGGCCGCAGATGGCCATTACACCTTCACCGGACAATAGGAGGCGAGCGCTTAAAGCGCTCTAGCCTTTATTAAAGAATGTATGTGACACGGCTTGCTGCTGGACAACGCTTAATTAAACGCAATTGTAAAAATACGTACTCAGCTGTATACCCTGTTTTTCTTTTCAAGATCCAAATCATAGCAATAAATGTATGAACACAGGAGTGATGGCTGACCGGTGCCCAGCTAAAGACAATTCGTAGGGTTCAATTTGGTAGATTTTGATCTTGTAAAGAACGGGTATAGGTATAACTCTATCGACGATTAAGTGATGTTTTTAGACTTTCAAACTACATTTTGTTGTTAATTTGTCAACATAAATTCGAAATCAAGTCCTACGAAAGACGTAAGACGCAAATCCTATGGTGAACTATGGTCCCAAGAAGATTCTGTAAGCTTCTTGTTTGGGGCTGACTACAAACGAAACGTTTAAACAGTTAAAAAATTTAACAGATTCACTTTATCGTCGATATTATCCAAGTTAGTAAAGAAAAAGAAATGTTAATACGTATTATCTCATGTAAAAGGAGTGTTTCAATCAGATAAAGATCTAAATTCTACTTTCAATTCAACCCAAACCCTCTATTTCAATCCTATAATCTACTCCAAATGCATCCAATCCACAAGCAATCTATTCTGGAGTTGGCTGTGACAGAAAACTCTTCTTTTTTTTGCTAGGAGCTTTCACTTGTCTATGTCTATCCCATATGATTCCATAGATATCTTAATATCAAGATTACGTGGTCTCATAAGTACAAGTTAAAATTTCTTTTTTCAAATCTTGTGGCTCGATATTGACCCATAATTATTTTGAGTAATATGTATTACATTTCCCGTGAAATATGCATATTCTAAAACTCTACCCATCGAGTTTATCGAGATAAATAATAAATAACTTTTTAAATGCAATACGTAATTAAAAAGAAATTGTCTGTCACAGCAAACCATAGAGTCCCCAAGCTTCGTTATAAGGCTGAGCGCACACTTACCGTTGACCACCAGGTGGATCTCCTGCGTGGCGGTGCCGAGGCCGTTGTCCGCGACGCAGATGTAGACGCCGGAGTCGCTGCGGTAAAGCGACACTATCTCCAGCGCCCCATCCGAGAGCAGTCTGTACCGGCCCGAGTTGCCGTCGATCTGTCGCAATCCATTTTTTTTTTATTTAAGTCAGTGACGATTTCTTCGAAATCGAGATGGCGGGAAGAAATCCAGAAATTTAATGGACTCGTCGTGCTCTGGATCAGATTGGCCGGAGGTAAAATACTTTGAAAAAGGAGGGGGGAGCCCTTTGCCCACCAGTGGGATGACCTATAAAAAAATAATTATGTGGCGAGTCAACCTAACCAGATGGCGCCACATGTGGTGCAGCGACGCGATGAATAGCTAGTAGTATCACATCCAACAAGATAGATGGCGCCACCACCGAATCTTGAATCGCGCAAGCGAACTTTCTCCAACTTTGAGAATAATATGGACAACAACTGTCGGCTTAGGCCCTGACCAAGCATTACACCACGCGCGGTCGGAGAATCCTCCCTTTAGCATCGCCGCCGACGCTATTGCCAAAATTATTTTATTTTGTAAACTTTGTGAATTGTTGTATACAGGAGTATATGTTACAGGAGACTAAAATAAATAAATTACCTAGTGATATGACAAGCAAGACGTTCTTCTCTAGTAGTAAACGGCCTGCCTGTGCCACCAATTACCCTCTTACCACGAGTCTCCACTAAGTCCAAATCTGCTAGTTGGCATTTTGCAGAACCCGGCGTTATGTGACTACAGGGGGTCTAGTACGAGTTCCGGTAGTTTACGAGTTCGATCAAACTGACAGTTTTTTCCCGTACATTTTACTAGTTTTTGATAGTTACCGCTAGGGGCGCTGGTGTGAAATGTATGGAGAAAACTGACAGTTTGATCGAGCTCGTAAACTATCGGAACTCGTACTAGACCCCCAGTACTCCACAATGTATTGAGGAGAATGGTTACCGTGAGCTCGCCGCGTTGCCAGGAGATCTTGGGAGGTGGGTTCCCATGGAAGAGGCATCGCAGAGTCGCCTTGCCTCCTTCAGACACGGTCACGTTGTTCTCCTGTTGAGGGTCGGCTTCTGGCGCGTGAGGGATGTCTAGCAATACAATTAACGTTGATTAGTTTTACTTTCTTGACATATGTATCCAAACGAGTCAATATATTTTCGTTATTTTATGCTTTTTAGATAATTTACTTTGAAGTCGGTTTTTTTTTAAATAGTTTATGTATATTTTTTATTTAACTCGGTGACGAGACAAGTCAGTCGTTAATCCACCACCACCAGACTCCACCAGACTAGCCGCCTGATGGTAAGCTACTAGCCTGCCTATAGACAGCTGAGTAGCATTGCACTACCACTCGTCACCCGTGACATTTAGTTATTAAGTCTCTTGTGCTAAAATGGTTAGTTTTTATCAGTCTATTAAAATAAAACGTGTTATCATTTAAGAAGATACAAAAGAATTAGAATGATGATCAGTTAATTATAGAGATATAGATAAAAGAAACATGCAATTTAATAGCGTATGCAAGAAACAAATTTATTAATAAACTTTACAAGTACAAAAAAACAACCTGACTGAACATTCCCTTGACTCAAAATTCATTCAATCAATCAATCAATCAATTTGTTTATTTCGTGTACATAGGTGATATACATGAAGGTGTTTACAGATAAATTTAGGTACGTTCTCTATGTACTGCCGCCACACGACATACATTTAATGCGTAATTTTGAGTCTTAACAATTCATTACACTAATTTGTTCAAAAACACATGCAATGCAATAGCATTTTTTATAAACTTGTCGTTGGTAGAATCATCGGTAAATGACGGAAGCCATAATTTTAATTGGAATTAAAACACAGTTCTCTTTCTGGGGCAGTTTAGCAAAAACATTCACGTTTTTGGAAACAAATATACTAAATAATACTTTAAATAAACCTAAACTACAAACAAAACTTCACAAGGCTTCACACTGCTTTAAAAACTCTAGTTATTACCACGCCGTTACCAGGACGAGTAGCTACCTTTATTGACTCAGTTAGTTGCATGCAAATACTTACCAAATCGACCAAGAAGAGTGAAGACCTTCAAAGAACCCGCCGGACCTGGTTTCTATTAAGAATCATAGCCCAGTAACGAATGGGGTTGGTATATTGGAGTATGAATAACTGTTACCAGGTGCAATAGTGGCAGAAGTAGCAGTGGTTGGCGGCAGTGGCTCCCGGCATAGGTTGCAGCCCATGTGGCAGCACTTGGCCACCCCCCTACAGTCGGCGTCGTCTTTACACTCCTCGCGGCACCCCTCGGTCGGTTCCGCCTCCTCCGCGGGACACATGCCAGCCTTGTCCACTGGTCACAGTGTCGCCAGGTTATTTAAAATTGGATGTCTTAGTTCTAAAAGTCACTAAGTCGATTTTTCTTGAAATTGACTTTACACGCTTAAAGATTCCCCGTATTTTTCTTTATGGATTGGCCTTACTCATTTTCCAATAAAATGACGGTTAGGTTTACTGTCTTATTTATTTCCAATTTTTTTTTGCATTTCAAATACCATACAGTAGTCACAGCGGATCTTTTTGTCGCTGAAGTTAGGTTTGGCGAACCATTGCGCTACTACAGTCGTGAGTTGTGAATACAAAACTACAAAAATAGCTACTGCGCAGCGTCTTGCAGCCAACTTCGGACACACTAAGATCCGCTGTGACTACTGTATGTCGAAACAAGGAAAATGGACTACGTGACTTTAAGAACTCAGCCATCCAATTGATACCATGCGGTGTGCTCGATTCAAGTCAGTCGATCGACTTGAACGGGGCACGATTGTTAATCTCATCCTTAGAAGGGTCATGCAAAAGAAAGAAAAGTACAATCCCACGCACAAGTCTACTATTAAATTTTTAAGTGAAATGTGTATTTATTGTACCATTGCGGCATTCGATGGTAAACTTCGGTTCGTTTGTGATGGGGTCCTTGTATGGTGCTGCGACGCAGCGTTGACCTCCTGGGCAGGTGTGGGCGCCGCATGGATGATCGGCGCATCGACATCTACGTAGAACAATGTAAAATTGTATGGTAGGTAGTACTGGGTACGTATAAGTAAGTTCCCATCGGAGTCTTGGACGTTTGGGATGTGGTCTCTAAACGTCTATTGAGTGAGGCGGCGACTCCGAAGAGGACGGCGGCGGGGTTGCGACCCCTGTCTCCGTGAGCACCGTGTCAGGTTCCCCGGGGGGCTATAATGTGCCCTCCGGCAGTGAGCTCAAGGGCAAAGCACTGATGAGAGGTCCTGATGCAGATCCCGCTGGAGAACCCAATTCCGACACATAATTGAGACGCCATTATGGTTTTAGCTGACACAATCTTACCGAATCTGTCACAATCTTAATGGAGTCTGAATAGTGTGGTCGCTGAAATGGCAATCGTATATGACATTTTATTAAAAATTAGCTGCCTTGGTGCTCTGTGATAGTGTACACACCTCGGGCAGCCGTCGTCTCCCATGTTCCTGAGCACGCCATAGTTGCACTTGAGGCGGTCGCACTCGTCGGCGAGCGGCGAGCAGTCGATCTCTATAGGCACGCAGGCGCACCGCTCGCAGCCGCCTCCCACGCGCGTGCGTTGTACGCCGAACTCGCAGCTCAGCTGTGCGCACTCCAAGTGGTACCGCTCGCAATCGGGCTCCACTTCGTTAGATTCTTCTACGGGGTACAACAACATTCATGATGTAGTGGTCAACCGGTATTATATGCAAATAAATGGTTTTTTTTTAATACTAACAAGGTGGCAAGCAAGCGTGCGGCCCGCCTGCAGCCACCGCAGCCTATAGACGCTAGCAACACCAGAAGAATCACTAGCGCATTGCCGACAAGACAAGACAAGTCTTTGTATCCGGTTACTTCACCAGCTACAGTGCCCTTCACGCCGGAACACAGCAATGCTTGCTCTTGTTATTCTTGTTGCAGTTGGAAGCAGCTCGCTTTGTGAGCGACAACTTCGTGTAGTTGTTATTATCGGTTATAGCAGGTCGATCACCTGATTGTCTGAACAGTAATAACATCCATGCGTCGGATGGAAATGTATCAAGTCAGATCGGCAGCACCGATGTGCCTAATCTCAGGTCGGTTGAGTCGGTATTCCTTCCTATCGGATGTAAAGGAAAAAGGATTGAACTTGTGTGAACAAGCACTTGTGCACTATATTACATTCTTGGCATACTTGGCTGATCTCGGTAACGATTGGCCACTGTAACCAGCGGCTCTAAATATACCACTTTCAGTGAATCATAATATGATTCAGTTACGGTTTGTTTTGTATTCGAATCGCAGAATTAACACCTAATATGAATTTGCTAATAAATGTGTGACCATTTTATTACAGTAAAATTACAGGAATTGTCAAGGACCTGCTAGGAATGCAGAATATGAATTCCTTTTAGATGAAACTCTTGGCCTTTATAGGCCCGCAGATAGGCCTCCACTTTTTCATTATTATCATGTTCTATGCCAAGACTAGTCATCACTTATCGTCGCACAGAATAAACTTATTTATACATACTGCTTCTTGTTAGTAAGGTTATTTAGTTGATTTCATAGTGAGTGTACCTGGCACGCATTCCGCAGAGTAGCGTGGCTCCTGCGTGGCTGGGTCTCTGTATGCTAAAGATACACATCGTTCTGTAGAGCTGCAGTTTAGAGCCAAGCACGGGTCTTCATAGCAGTCACACCTAGGCAGATAATAAATTATTAATACTGTTACGTGCGGGTGGGTAATTAAATGCCGATTAACGTAAAAGAAGATTTTATTCCACGTACACTCACAATGTATACACTATACGGCACAGTAGTCCGAGTCGCACAGTACTTCACAATAGTCCAAAGTCTTCGCAAGGGTCGCTGGTACAATTCTCTTCGATCGCTTCCTTAAGATGTTTCCGCTGTCGCTTGTAAACACAAACTGTCCGGACGCCACTATGCGTCGGCTTATATACCTAAATTAACAGAGGGGTGGAACTCTCTCGAATGAACTCGTACGTACTTACCTATTCTATCGTTTTCGCGAGATACAATAGCGGCACGACCTTCGAGAATAAACTAACAATAGGCGGGGGCAGTGACCCGTGAGCGAGCGAGCGGTAGGTACTTACACAAGTACATGCGAATTGGAGGGACCTACTTTCTATTGAGAATTCCAGATCTTTCGGTACGAATCGATAGTAGACCTATAGACTAACAATGCGTTTTGAGATCATTGCAATTAAGTAATAATTAACCGAGTAATTAACACTTTTATCTCCCGGTCGTAACACTACCCCCCTCTTAGTTATGCTCGTCCCGAGCATCATTAGCTCCATGACAACGTGCCAATCTGTCCAGGTGAACTATCTTAGGTTTGCCTCGGGATCCCTTCTTGATGCGGTAGGTGACGTCGTTGATCCTTCTAATAACACTCCTTTACACCACACTAACGTCCCTTCATCGAAGCCGTTGGTATTGGCGTTCCAATCGTCGCTGGTCTTCATCCTTTCCCTGGTCACCTGGCTATTTCCCCGTACCCGGTTGTGCACTCCTTCTGGCCCAACAGTTTGCGACTTAGGTTTTCCTTTACTTCCAGTTTGTGATCTTTTTGCGGCACACACCAAACATTTACGGCACCAGTCTTCGACATCTTTACGGCACCGCAGCCAGTAAAACCGCTGTCTCACTTTCACCAGGGTTTTCTTGGCTCCAAGATGCTTACCAGATACGCCATCGTGAACGTGCCGTAAAAGAGAAGCCACCATAACTCTTGGTATCACTACTTGCATGACTACTTCTTTTCCATTACTGGTCTCCCATTTCCTGCACAGCAAATGGTCTTCTAAGACTAAGCTGTCCCACTGTGCCCAATAACTTTTAGTAGTTGCACTGTAAACAGATACATCCTTCCATTGGGGCTTGCTCCCACTTTGCTTCCAGCGTAGTATAGGACCAAGGTCATCATCCTCTGCTTGTGCCTTCTTCATATTCATCCCAATCCACTCGTCTTCTGAGCCATGCGTCCTTATAATCCTGATTTCTTCTCGGACTTCATTCTTAGAACAGTGCTTGCTGGCACAAGGTCTTCGCATCACATCTTCCACGTTGCTATGTCCATTCCCATTGCGATGTTCCGTTGCATGGTAGACATTCTGCGGTTGCTCTTGCCATCGTACTACTCGACAGTCATCCCCTTGGGGTGCAGCATATAAGGCACTTTTCCATTTCCGGTTCGGGCACTCCAGCTGTATATGTCCCCTTTTCCCGCAGGTATAACATAGGGGCCCAAAACTCGGACGTCGCGAGATACCGAGTCGACGGACGGCTACAACCTCACTTACCCTATGTGCCTGCGTATCTTGCTTCACAGGTTCGACCTGTATCCCAATACTTGAAAAACTTTTGGTCTTCTCTACAGGGCAACTCTGCTTTATGTGCCCCCTTGCTCCAAAGCCATAACAAGTGGGGACATACCGGGGCCTTGTCTCATCCGGCACCACTTCCTGGATCTTATATAGCCGAGTGTCCCGTCGTACAGCTTCCACTTCGAGAGCATGGGCCAGAGCGCTCTTCAAAGTCGAATGATGGCCCAGACGAACAGCAGCTCTGACTTCCGCGTCCCGTATACCGTCGACAAATGCTTGCAACAGCGTCACTTCAACTGTCGCCGGTGCCGAAGAGTACGCACGACGAACCAGCCTTTCCACTTCAAGCGCCCACTGTTGAAGGCTTTCACCAACCTTCTGTGTACGCTCGCGGAGTTGTGCTCGGTATACGTGTTCCAGGTGACCCTCACCATAACGCGTATCTAATGCTTCTAACAGAGCTTCCAACGTCCGTCCCTCATGTGGCAGGTTCTCTAATATGAGCAGAGCGTCCCCTCGTAGTGCCAGCACCAGGGCCATGAAGGATTGGTCATCACTCCATCCATTCCACTTGGCCAGTGTCTCGAACTGGTAGCGGAAGGCTGTCCACGACGAAGTCCCATCATAGTGCGGAAGGTCGAGTTTCGCTGCTGATGGTGATGATGAAGCCACGGCCAGTGATTGGCGAGTCTCTAGTTTCGTTACCTTATTAGTCAGTACATGAATACGGCTATCATGTTCATCAATGCGGCCTTCCAGGTTTTCTGTCTTAAGAGTAACCTCTTTGACGTCCACTTCCAGTTTTGTGACTTTCTCGCCGAGTACAGAAATGCCAGCGTCAATCTTGCACAGAACAGCCTCTTGGTTGGCCTGAATCTCACGGCGAGTAGCCTCCTGGTTCGCCTGGATATCGCGGCGAGTAGCCTCCTGGTTCGCCTGGATGCTCTGAATTTCACGACGGGTAGCCTCCTGCATACCCTGGATAGCGGCCAGCAGGGTTGACAGATTTAGCTCCGTCGAGTCTCCCGGTGGTGCGGTACCAGACGACGTGGCAGTCTCAGGCTGAGACTCCTCCTCTTGACCACGCCGACGTGCAGCATCCATCTCCACTTGCCTCCTTGTTCGCGGAGTACGCGCTTCTTCTTCTCGCGGCAGAATCAGCATCCCACTTCTGACACCAATTGTTACGTGCGGGTGGGTAATTAAATGCCGATTAACGTAAAAGAAGATTTTATTCCACGTACACTCACAATGTATACACTATACGGCACAGTAGTCCGAGTCGCACAGTACTTCACAATAGTCCAAAGTCTTCGCAAGGGTCGCTGGTACAATTCTCTTCGATCGCTTCCTTAAGATGTTTCCGCTGTCGCTTGTAAACACAAACTGTCCGGACGCCACTATGCGTCGGCTTATATACCTAAATTAACAGAGGGGTGGAACTCTCTCGAATGAACTCGTACGTACTTACCTATTCTATCGTTTTCGCGAGATACAATAGCGGCACGACCTTCGAGAATAAACTAACAATAGGCGGGGGCAGTGACCCGTGAGCGAGCGAGCGGTAGGTACTTACACAAGTACATGCGAATTGGAGGGACCTACTTTCTATTGAGAATTCCAGATCTTTCGGTACGAATCGATAGTAGACCTATAGACTAACAATGCGTTTTGAGATCATTGCAATTAAGTAATAATTAACCGAGTAATTAACACTTTTATCTCCCGGTCGTAACAATACTGTAAAGACATCTAGTAAGTCAGAACAATTATTCTCCGTAGCCACGGAGGCTCAGTGGGACAGCCGTTTGCTCTACAAAGCTAAGAGACACCTGTTTCAAATCCTCATCCACAAATATGTGTGTGGATTGTCCCAGAGTATAATATTATACAAAAACTTTCTTTATTTATTCCTTACTGGTTAAGATAATAGAGGCTGATCTGATTACCTGAACAGAAAGGCATGCAAAAACTCGATTTTTAACCCGCGACCAAAAACGAGGGGAGTTATCTTTGATGCCTATGTCCGGTAATAACTTTGACGCCTATGTCCGGAAGTCTGTCTGTCTGTCTGTGGCATCGTAGCTCCAACCAGTGGACGGATTTGAATGCGACTTTTTTTATTTGAAAGCTAGTTTAAGCGAGATGGTTCTCGAAGACCGAGGCTCTTTTCCGAGTCAAGGTAGGGATATTTCGCATACAATAGACATTTTTCATTACTTCTACTAGTCGGAAAGATCTGAAATGTAGAATAATGTAAATCCGATGATCAATGTATGTACTTATAATAAAACTGTAACAGGTCCAATTCTGTACATTGAAGATATTTTGAAAATTATATTGGGAGGGCATTCTATAACCGATATTGAAGCCGAAACTGTAATTTTTTGAATGTTTGTATGTCTGTCTGTATCATGGCCGCGCATCACGCCGAAACTACTGAATGGATTCAAATGAAACTTGGCATGATTTGAGTTAATACTACGAGGTAGGACATAGGATACTTTTGATCCCGTAATCCGGCATAGTTTTCTTGGGAGCGTGGATTAAAGTCAAAATGTTTACTTGCTTATACTCGTGGTCCGATTTTAACAATTTTTCATTATAATTATAATAAATAATACTAAGGAAACACTCATAGACAGTTGTTATCAATGTTTGGCAATCGATCAGGTAAAGCAACGTTAGGTAAGGTCATTATATAGATGGGTGACCGTTTAATGCCATTTGAACTAAGCGTCTCCGTGCTTCGGAGGGCAAGTAAAAAGAAGGTCCCAGTTTTTAACAGACTTTAAAAAAAGGAGGTTGTGTATTCGACGCTAATGTATGCTATTAAAAATTGGAACTCGGCTCCATGAAATGTAGGACTTACCGAATTTTAAATCTATGGTTAAATCTTGACGAGTAGTTAGTAGACAGATAGTGATCAGGGTCTGATAACGGCGCAAGAAAGTAATTTTAAGAGTACGTTCACCTATGTCGGGATTATTAAAAAGATTTAAATTTATACTTGTGTTCAAGTTTAACGTCCAGGCGAAATGCGATACTGAATTCGGATTTTAACAGTGATAAGCTCGGCGTCCGTTTGATGCTACCCGAGGTGCCGGGTTCAAATTGCATCCCCCATCTCCTCTCGTGGGGTGTCTTAAGAGGCGACTAAGCGAGAACAGGAAGACGGGCAGCAGCGTCTTTCTTTTGCGTTTATCTTCCACATATACTAGGATTATGGCAACCCTTCCCTTCTAAGGCAGAGGCCTTTGTTCAGCAATGGGCATCTATCGGCTGCTAATGATTACGATGATACTGAAGCTCGACGGATCAAGGCTGGGTCGACGTCGAGCATAGCCACAATAGTGACGTTAATAGAATATACTTCATTGTACACCAAACAAATGAACAACAAAATGGTACGACTTAATACAAACAAAACAACAAATAACAACAATATAGAACAAACAATAAATATTAGTACAAACGGCGGCCTTATCGCTAATAGCGATTTCTTACAGACAACCTTATTGAAATGGAAGAAACCTTAGAATAATATTCTAAGGAAGAAACTATTTTAAATACGGGCAGATGGTGGTGTACCTATTAATGTATAATATATATATATTTATATCTAGTAAAATATCATTGTTTATATCCTACTTAAATATTATAGCATAGCTGTCCTTACCTCTGGCAGCCGTCGTTGTCAACAGTCCTCTGCACTCCAAACGAGCAGAGGATCGCGTCGCAGCGAGCGCGCGCCGGGCCGCAGTCCGCGGGCGGCGGCGCGGCGCACGCGCACCGGGTGCATCCCTCCCTAGTATACGTGCGCTCCACGCCGCCCGAGCATCGCAGCCGTCGGCATTCCTCCTCGAACACGCCGCACGAGCGCGGTATCACTTCGTTCGTATCTATAATAAAACATAGAATAAAATAAAAAAATACATACAAGACGAATTGATAGCGGCCTGATTTTTGAAGTCGGTTAAAAGTAGGTATACAACGTGTTAACAAATTAACGCGAAACCTGGAAATTTTTTACTCAGTAACGAGAGCAGAGTTGATTACAGCACTTTTTAATTTGGGATTATGTTTAGTAGAATTATGTTAATTATAATTATACCGGATGTTCAAAAATCCCTGTCCGGTCACAGAGGGTAGGTACGCTTGGAAATACACCCATTCCTGAGAATATTCCTACTGGAAATACTCCCAGTTTTCTATATTTTGGGTATAATATTTCCAGCCACTGGTCGTCAATATACCCAAAATATGGAAGTTTACCGGGAACATTGCCGGTAATGTTCCCATTATTTAGGGACATACCCGGGCACGCTACATAACTGATTATAATATAAGTAACTCGTTTGTTGAATTTTTCATATATTTTTTCGCAAATTACCCCCTCAGTGATTGGTCAGAGATTTTTAAACACTGTATTTACAATTATCACGCTGAGTCTAAAAAAATAGTCGCACCTACTGTCCGAGCGAGTATGCTTATCTGACAAAAAAAAACGTTACCAGATAGTACGTACCAGGTCTATACTTCCCGCAGACCTCCTCGCATTCGTCAACGCTGGAGAACCGGTTGGGGCTACCACCACAGCCGCCGTACGCGAACTGGCTGCAGCTGCCCGCCTCCATGTCCCAGTACACCTTGGGTATGGCGGCGCGACATGGACCAGGGTCCAAGCGAGACCCGCACACGTCTGCAATTTGTACAAATAAGGTTTTATAGATGATTGATGTTGTTACTAGATAGGTTCCTTGTGCAAGGAACGGATCCAGGTAGGCACCACCGCAGTGTCAGATATCCTGCCGTTAAGCAGCAGTGTGTGCCAGCGTGAAGGGCACTGTAGCTGGTGCAATTACCGGACACAAAGACTTATTGCCGCACTCATAGACATCAATTAACTTTAATCGCAATTAAGTCATTTTTTGTAATCTATTTATTTCGTCTCTCCGAGTCGCTTATGAATATCTTTTAGTATTAATTACGAGATTATAGATATATCTACTCGCTATCCGCGTATTAAGTATTATTTGGATTCGTAAGTCGAAATAATCCCTTTACAAAATATGACTTAATCACAATTAACTATAATTTACGTTTGTAGGTGCAGCAGTTAATAACTTATGTCTTAAGTGTCGGCAACGCGCTAGTAATTCCTCTGGTGTTGCTAACGTCTATAGACTGCGGTGACTGCTTACCATCAGATGGGCCGCACGCTTGTTGGCCACCTTGGTTGTAAAATGATGTCTGTGGACCGGTTTCAAGCTTAAAACCAAAAAGGAGGATGGTGTGCGTGTTATGGGTGAAGGTCTAATAAGTTCGATATCTTTGCCTGTCTGGAGCACTGTAGCATACACACAAATGGACGAATTTGGATGCGGATAACTGATACAAATACTTACTTTTTTTTAAATAGGGTATATACTTAGATAAATTATACCCATACACAAACAGACATTATACATACATAATAATAATAAGTAATAATACCAGCCCTTGTTTATGTCCCACTGCTGGGCACGGGCCTCTCCTCAAGATGAGGGGGCTTAGGTCATAGTCCACCACGCTGGCCAAGTGCGGGTTGGCGGACTTCACACGTCATTCGAGAGCTAGTTAGGCTTTCTCAGACATGCAGGTTTCCTCACGATGTTTTCCTTCACCGAAAGCTAGTAACAATCGCACAAAGACGATACGTACATGATTCATTGAAGAAATCAGAGGTGAGAGCTGGGGTTCGAACCTGCGCACCTTCCAAGGCAAGCGCTTGCCCACTGAGCTGTTACCGCATACATGCACATAAATATTTATCTTGGGTGGTATTCGAACCCACGACCTATCCATTGGGTATTAGCGGCCAGGCTGTCTAACTTCTGGACCTACAGAACTGTTTGTTTTATTGTTTTTTCAGCAACCCGAAAGCCGTTGCTGAACAAAGGTCTCTCCCTTAGAAGGGAGAGGTTCCCATAATCTCCATGCTTGACAGGCGTTTTGAGGATCGCAGTACAGATGGTAGGTAAGCCAATAGAAAGACGCCGCCCCCCCTTCTTATTTTTCCTTAGTCGCCTTTTACGATGCCCAACGGGAGGAGATAGATGGATTCTATTCTTACTTGGACATCCCACAGGTGGGTTTTACAGTATAATATAAAAAGAGAAACGTACCAAGGCCACGGAAGGCGCCACACGTCCTCTCGCACTCCTCCTCAGTGCGGTAACTGTTGGCGTACTGGCAGCCACCGATGACACTCTCCTGGCAGACTCTTCTATCCGAGTCGTAGTAGAACACAGTTACGTTCACGCCGCACGGCTCCAAGGCACTTGGCGTAACGCATTCTGGGGGTATCTGTCAGGGAGTAATATACCGTTACTTACCACGTGCATAACTTGCAACCTAGTTGAAATGGAGGACCGGGAATTTAGCCTATGTGACCAATAACGTAAAGCAATACGAAAAACAAAAAAAAAAAAAGGTTAGAAAGGTTTTTATATTCTACAACTTTTGCTTTGGCGACTGGCTTAGAATCGGTATGGGAAAAAAGTTATCGCTGCGTAAAACATCACTAGTAACTCAAACTCAAAAATAGTTTATTTCAAATAGGCTTAACGCTAGCACTTTTGAAAGGTCATGCTTTTTTTTAAAAAAAAGCTACCACCTGGTCACAACGCGGCCTCAACTGAGAAGATCCGGCAAGAAACTCAGCGGGCTTGTCATTTTTTCACTTTTTTTTAAACAGTGTGTCATGTTACAATTAGATCAGAGCGGCGAGTGTGTCTTGCCGTTCAAAGGATCAAATAAGACAGAAAAAAATAATAAAATACGACGAAAGTACAACAAACTAACAAGCCAAAGGGATAGTAGTCGGACCAGTCCCCCGCGCACGAGTTGACTCGAGCATGACTCGTTGCATCTAGTAATACACGTAGATAAGTGACACGGGACCAAATTGTGAAACAGGCGGTGACAAGGGCGGGGAGAGGGCGGTAGATGTAGCCGTGTCTTCGGAGTCGATGGAGTTCGGGGTGTGGGCCCTAGGACCACCATTGAGTGCGGCGGCGACTCCGAGGAGGACGGCAGCGGGGTTGCGACCCCCGTCCCCGTGAGCACCGTGACTAGTTCCCGGGGGGCTCTCAAGGGCAAGGCACTGAGGGGTTCCTAGTGCAGACCCTACAGGAGAGCCCGGGGGTCCCCCTCTCATGTGCCCATGCGACAGCCACTGGGGTTTTAGTGGGTAAGAATCCCGCATACCCTGGTTTAGCTTTTGAAGATTTCCCCCGCGATAAAGGCGTCACCGTGTTACTAGCTACAACAAGTACTTTTCAGCCAAATGCATTTTCGAAAAAAGTATACAAGATAATGAAAACCACAACCTATCACTAATCTACCACAAATCTATTGTGTAGTTTAGAAAATATGCGAACAAGCTTCGAGACAGATATTAAAAAACCAAACTAAAAGTAATGCCCAATTAGAACGATCTTTCGAGTCTGATTGACCAGTTTTTTTTTATTTAACCTAGTGACAGGACTAACAAGACGTTCGCCTAATGGTAAACAACACGCCCGAATCCGATCCCAAACTAGGCAGAGCCTGTACTATGGAAACCAGACAACTGATACTAATATTTATATACTTTTTTTTTTGTAAATACATACTTAAATAAACAACACCTAGACACTTGGCAGGAATCGAACCCACGACCCATCGGTTAGCAGGCAGGGTGTCTGACCACTAGACCAACGGGCCCGTTAATTAAAAAAAAATACATTCGAAAAAATATGATACCTACATTAGAATTTCCAAAAATCCTTTCTGGAGTCATATATCATAACTGGAATCTACTGTCCAAATTTCATGTTTCTCGGTTCAGCCGTTTGGCCTGTGCGTTTAAAGCTCACTTCGCATAATGTCAACTCGACTGTTTTTCAAAATGTCAACTGCCTTTTACACCGGAATACAGCAATGCTGTTGGCCGGCAGAATCTTCGACGCACCCTACACAGTTGTTGATCAATAGTCATCACCATCATCATCAGCAACCGATATATGTCCATTGTTAAACAAAGGCTTCCCCCTTAGAAGGGAGGGGTTGCCATTAATCCCCACGCTTTGCAGGCGGCTTGGGTATCGCAGTATAGACGGTAGGTTAATGCAATAGAAAGACGCTGCTGCCCGAGTTCTGGGTTTCCCTTAGTCGCCTCTTACCGACACCCAACGGGAGGAGATGGGGGGGTGCTGTTCTTACCCGGACACCCCACGGGGTACAATCAATTAAGGTTTGATCAATAATCCTGTTGGTCTAGTGGATAGACACCCTGGCCTCTGACAAATAGGTCGTGGGTTCGATTCCCGCCAAGTGTCTGGGTGTTTTATTCAAATAAGTATGTATTTACAAAAAAAAAGTATATACGTATTAGTATCAGTTGTGTGGTTTCCATAGTACAGCCTAATAACTCCTCTCTGGACGGCCAATTAAGGCAAGCCAGAGCTGAGAGTCCAGCGGGCCCCCTTCGGTTGCCACTCAGCCGACGAAGTCACGCCGAGGTGGGGGCCCTGACCGACTCTATGGAGCACTCGGGTCCGTGGTGTCGTTACGCACCAACAGCTTGCCACAAGCTGCCCTGCGGGTTTATTATTATTATAGTAGGTACGATAAAACTTGTCGGAATATTTTTCAGAACTCACCCATTGTTGTGGCGCAGCGGTTGTGCTCGCGATAGTAACTACGCTAGTAGTGGCTGCGGTGCTCAAACGTGCTGGATTGCAAACTTGGAAGCACTCCTCTATAGACGAGAAACTGTTGGCACCGCTGAGACAGCCTTGACCGAGGAACTGACAGTCGCCAGTGGCTCGGACGAAGTACACTCTGCGATCGGATGAGTCACAAGCCCAGGAGTCCACGGGCTGTGCGCACGCATCTGTTGCAACAAAAATATTTTTCATAAAGCCCTTGATATTCCTGAAATAAGTACTTAACTTCTTTAATAAATGATTGAATAGTAACTAGTTCATTAGGTTATGGTATCTCATGGAGAACAGGTAACAAAAAGGGAAACAAATCTGACTAAATGCTGAATATTTGCATTTCTAGTAAAAATCAGCCAATTTTTTATGAGATATTCTACAAAATAGTTTTTTTTTGTATGATTGTTGTTATGATATTTGTGTGATTGTATTGGGATACTATAGGACAAGATTTTTTAACACGGTATATTTTTGGGTGTCATTTTGTTCGTGATTAATAATCGAGTATAAATTATAGATCTCATCTCCTGTCGTGTGTAATAGTCGAAAGGGAAAACCAGAAGACGGGCAGCAGCGTCTTTCTATTGGATTATCTACCACCTATACTGCGATCCCACCTGCCAACCGTGGGGATTACGGCAACCCCTACCTACTAAAGGGGGAGGGGGGCTTTGCTTGGCAGTAGACGTCTATGTAATTATAGAGTTAGCAGTAATAGCTCAGTGGCTCGCCCACTTGCCGCTCGCATCTCTGATTTCTTTAATTAATCAATCGTAATCGTATTTGTGCGATTGTTACTAGCTTTCGGTGAAGGAAAACATCGTGAGGAAACCTGCATGTTTGAGGAAGCTTAGCCAGATTTCGGATGACGTGTGAAGTCCGCCAACCTGCACTTGCCCAGCGTGGTGGACTATGGCCCAAGCCCCCTCATCATGAGGGGAGGCCCGTGCCCAGCAGTGGGACATAAACAAGAGCTGGTATTATTTTTATAGGTTGATGGCAGGGTCAATTGTCATCTTACCGATTCCTCTATAGGCACCGCAGCTCCTCTCGCAGGCTCCGTGGGTGGGGAACACGCCGGTGTGCCGGCACAGGTCGCCCGACTCCCCGTTCATATGGGACAAGCACGCGCGTTGTCTGGTGTCGTAGTACCACACCTCGCCGGGTGTTGCACACGCCTCTAATGATGCTGATATGGTGCATTCTGACGGCTGCTTCTCGCCTATTCTGTTATCCTGGTCAAATTAGTATGTATGGATTAGTTTGGCTCATATTTTCAGTTTGGGTGTACTCCATTACGGTGTAAGCCATTTTTTGAAGTGAAACTTCTTATGCAACCGCTTAACGCGTTAAATGTTAAACGCTACCATGGTATGAAAGCGCTCACGTGACCCAGTCATTCAGTCTTCAGACATTCTGTCATTCCGTCATTCAGTGTCGTTCAGCGTCGTTCAGTGTCGTTCAGCGTAGTTCAGTGTCGTTCAGCGTCGTTCAGTGTCGTTCAGTGTCGTTCAGTGCCATTCAGTGTCGTTAAGTGTCATTTCAGTGTCATTCAACGTCGTTCAGTAACGTTCGGTGTCATTTCAGTGTCGTTCAACGTCGTTCAGTGTCGTTCAGCGTCGTTCAGTGTCGTTCAGTATCGTTCAGCGTCGTTCAGTGTCGTTCAGTGTCGTTCAGTGCCATTCAGTGTCGTTAAGTGTAATTTCAGTGTCATTCAACGTCGTTCAGTGTCGTTCGGTGTCATTTAAGTGTCGTTCAACGTCGTTCAGTGTCGTTCAGCGTCGTTCAGTGTCGTTCAGTGTCGTTCAGTGCCATTCAGTGTCGTTAAGTGTCATTTCAGTGTCATTCAACGTCGTTCAGTGTCGTTCGGTGTCATTTCAGTGTCGTTAAGTGTCATTTCAGTGTCATTCAACGTCGTTTAGTGTCGTTCGGTATCATTTCAGTGTCGTTCAGTATCGTTCAGCGTTGTTCAGTGTCGTTCAGCGTCGTTCAGTGTCGTTCAGTGTCGTTCAGCGTCGTTCAGTGTCGTTCAGTGTCGTTCGGTGCCATTCAGTGTCGTTAAGTGTCATTTCAGTGTCGTTCGGTGTCATTTCAGTGTCGTTCAACGTCGGTCAGCGTCGTTTAGTGTCGTTCAGCGTCGTTCAGCGTCGTTCAGCGTCGTTCAGTGTCGTTCAGTGCCATTCAGTGCCATTCAGTGTCGTTCGGAGTCATTTCAGTGTCGTTCAACGTCGTTCAGTGTCGTTCAGTGTCGTTTAGCGTCATTCAGTGTCGTTCAGTGTCGTTCAGTGTCGTTCAGTGTCGTTCAGTGTCGTTCAGCGTCGTTCAGTGCCGTTCAGTGTCGTTAAGTGTCATTTCAGTGTCATTCAACGTCGTTCAGTGTCGTTCGGTGTCATTTCAGTGTCGTTCAACGTCGGTCAGCGTCGTTCAGTGTCGTTCAGTGCCGTTCAGTGTCGTTCAGCGTCGTTCAGTGTCGTTCAGCGTCGTTCAGCGTCGTTCAGTAGCATTTCAGTGTCGTTCAGTGTCGTTCAGTCGCGGGGAGGGAGAATAGAAAGAGACAGAGCGAGAGTGAAGTTTCACTTCTTCCGCACGGAAGGACTCCACGCACGCACATTACGAGTATTTTTTTTAAATCTAATTGTTTGGACTCTCGGAGCCGTTTTTACTTAATTTGCATTTTTTTTATCTATTTATTTCGACTATCAAAGCTACTTATCATTATTTTTGATTATTAATTACAACTCACTATCAGCGTATTAATTGGCTTCGAGCATCGATATACTATACCAACTAGATTAGCTGTCACGAACAAAATGACATCGAAAATGTGGTCGCGGTTACATTTATTTACACAACTATACACGTAGCTAGAAATTGTAGAAAATAGTTTTAAATAATTCGGAACGTCGGACTAATAGCAGCCTTCACATGTAGTAATAAAGTCTAATTCTGTATGCAGTAATGTTGGCGCATAAAACCTTTACATCGGAGACAAAGAAAAATCAATAAAACCGCCAAAATTATACGAAAAAAAGTAGTTGTTTTGACTGTACTCATTTAAAAGAAAATCTTAACCACTATAAAATAAGGTTCAAAACAGGTGTGTTTCCATTGTGTGTGTACTGACTTACAAACTTATCCGTGCTGGTGGCAAAAATGAGAACTAATTTTTTTATTATGGTAATGACGTGTAGTTTAACAGTTTCGTATAGACAGTGGCGACACGCCTATCGGCAACATTAATTTTGTCAGTCTCTAGCGGAGAAAATATCAAATAAATAATTTTTATTTCGTATTATAATGATATCTTACTTATATTTATTATTTAAACTAGTAGTAATAAGAAAACGAAACGAAAAAAAATTTCCCCATCTGCAATTTTAGTATTACGATAAGTATTATATTATTTGGACAGTTTATAAACGCGCAATAAGGAATTTCGATACATCCTGTTGTCGGCTCGTACTAATTTGAAATAAGCGACAGCCTCTCTATTTTCGTGACCACTTTTCGGGCCGTGACAGCTAATCTTGTTTAGATAGTATATCGATGGCTTCGAGTGTCGAAATCGACCGAATATAAAAAAATGGTTTCATAATAACTATAATTGACGTATATGTA
The DNA here is from genome assembly GCA_911728495.1 of Furcula furcula. Taxonomy (NCBI): domain Eukaryota; kingdom Metazoa; phylum Arthropoda; class Insecta; order Lepidoptera; family Notodontidae; genus Furcula; species Furcula furcula. The sequence continues at coordinate 18,380,315 of OU452262.1, read as the reverse complement.
AGTGCGGCAGAAAGTTCCCACTTGTCGTTTCCAAAAAGTACTAATTATCTAAATAAATGAATGATAACTTACAATATGAACGGCGGCAGTGGTGGACGTGCTTGCGATGGTGGTGGTCGTCAGCGAACTACTCCTGCACCTGCCCTCGCAAGCTTCACGACTCTCGAACCTATAGTAAAGGTTTAGACAATCAAATCAAATACCTATAGGTATAGGCATTTGACAGTGACTAGAAGAGGAGAGCCGAAGATCGGCCTCAGTAGCATGCCTAGGCTTGGGAGAGGCCTATGTCTAGCGGTGGATTGACGTAAAAATATTATGATGATACAGTCAAAGGTATGGTTCGGAGTCGCTGGATGTTCGGGGTGTGGGGTCTTGGTTGGACGTCCATTGAGTACGGCGGCGACTCCGAGGAGGACGGCGGCGGGGTTGCGACCCCCATCCCCGTGAGCACCGTGTCAGATTCCCGGGGGTCTACAATGCGCGCCCTGGCGGCGGGCTCAAAGGCAAGGCACTGAGGGGCCCCTGGTGCAGATCCCACCGGAGAGCCCTGGGGTCCCCTCTCTCATGTGCCGATGCGACAGCCGCGGGGTTTTTAGTGGGTAAGAATCCCCACAGCTCCCGGGGATCTTTGGAAGATTTCCCCAGCGACAAAAAAGAAAAGGTATGTCGTAGTAGACCCGTGTTAACCCGTGGGGTGTCCGGGTAAGACTAGCACCCTCCCATCTCCTTCCGTTGGGTGTCCATTAAAAGAAAACAAGAAGGCAGCAGCGTCTTTCTTTTGGATTACCTTCCACCTATACTGCGGTACCCAAGACGACTGCCAAGCGTGGGGATTATGCCAACCCGTCCCTTCTAAGTGGGAGGTTTGTTCAGCAGGAGACGTGTTCATGAAGTCGCCGTAGTAAGCCGAAGGGTCTACTAGCACAAGTAGTACCTACTCTGCAGACGTATTATAACTATTCCCATGATATTGTGTTTTCTCCCAGCTTACGGGAATATCATAATCACACTTACGAGTTACTATCATGAGATATTCCACTTATGGGAATATTAATCCCACGAGATGTCCTTTAGCGAATGTGTCGCCGCACACGGGCCACTAGCCACATCCACAATCGCCGCCACTTGAAGCTAGAAGCGGCTACAAAAGAAGCTGACGCGCGATAGCCACTTGTGGTCCATGTTGGACACTTGCGGTTGATGGCCGCTACTTTTTTTAACGCGTGCTCGCAGTGAAATGAAGGGAGAGAGGGGTGGGAAGTCGCGCGAGTGGCTTGTGTCGGCGTTTTGTGGCCGAGCCGACCACGACGAACAGTGGCGATTTGTGGCGTGTGGCGACCACTGGCGTCTACAGTGTGCGGCGAGTCCATGCAAAATGTATGAAAACAACAGGAAATAGGTCGGTGGCTGCGTTTTGTGGTTGCGGCTGGTGGCCGGGTGTGGCGACCCTTACTCTCACCAGATGTCGCTGATAAGGGAATATGACTCCCATGGGATATCGCACTTCCAGGAATATTACTTCCACAGGTTATTATGTACACGTACTCCCAAAGTCAAAGTCTAAAAATATCTTTATTATGCATCGGCCCCACGGATGTGCACAATTTTTTTTTTACAAACTACCACCGGATCGTAACGCGGTCGCTACTGAGAAGATCCGGCAAGAAACTCAGCGGTCTTGTCTTTTTGTCGGGGTATTAAGTTCTCCCTCGAACGAACTATTCAGTGGTCTTATCTATATAACAGTTTGTCAGTCCATACCTATTATCGTTGCCTTCGCAGCCCCCGTATGTGAACTGGCTGCAGGAGTCCGAGGCGGAGTCGTAGAACCACATCATCACCGAGTCATCGCATGGCCCCGACACCATCGGCAGCTGGCAAATATCTGTAAAAGAGGTATGAGTTAAATATTTTAAGGCGATGAACCACCCGCATTTATACAAAAACTGGATAAAAAAATTGTGTAGAGCACGAAAAAATAATAACAATCAACTTCCTAGTTGATAAGATCACAGCGGTTGAGCTATCAGATGATTAATTATCTATGCAGGAGATAATAAACAACACAAGTGCGGTCTCTTTCCTTTACTCTCACAATTCGATAGGATGGTCTACGGCACAGGACCGTCATTTACATGACCGTCAGATTCATGGATAATCTTACTTTCCATACAATTCAGATGATCGGCTATATTGTCCTAGCCAGTAAGGAGCAACTACACAAAGTTGCTCCTTACTGGCTAGGACAATATAGCTACACAAAGTTGCTCCCCGCGAGATTTAACCCTCTGGTTTGTAAATCAAACTTCCAGTATCAGCATACTGCTGTATTTGAGACACGCATGTGATGTTTTGTTTTCTCGTGTCGTATTTTGTATACCTACTACAAAGGTGGCAAGCAAGCGTGCGGCCCGCCTGATGGTAGGCAGTCACCGCAGCCTATAGACGCTAGCAACAGCAGAAGGATCACTAGCGCATTGCTAACCCTTCATCATCAGCCGAATAACATCCACTACTAAACAAAGACCTCCCCCTGAGAAGGGAGGGGTTGCCATAATCACCCACGCTTGGCAGGTGTCTTGGGTTGCCCCGTCAACTGGTAGTTGACAAATTTTCCTGTCATGTGACCTCCCGGGCGAACAAGCGGAGGTGGGAGGTAATCTAATAGAAGAACGCTGCTGCCCGTCTTCTTGTCTTCCCTTAGTTGCTTCTTACGACACTCGACGGGAGAAGATGGGTGTGTGTTATTCTTACCCGGAAAACCCATGGGCAAAACCCTTAAGGCATTAGATATAAGTCTTTTGTGTCCGGTAATTTCACCAGATATAACTAGCTACAGTGCCCTACATATCATACCGGGACACAGCAATGTTAACACACTGCTGCTTGGCGGCAGAATAATTGACACTGCAGTAGTACCTACCTGGGCGGTTCCTTGTGTAAGGAACCTATCTAGTCGTGTCACAAATTAACTTTTTTTTTCTTTTGTCTCTTTCTTGCTTCCTTTCTTTCCTGTTTAAACCCCTTACTCCTTTCTGTAGTTAAGGATTCTGTAGTGGACTTACCTTGCACTGGGTGACAGTAGTAGATACAATAATGCTCCTCTGGGAAGTTGTTCTGGTTGCCGCCGCAGCCTCCGTATTGGAAAGTTTTACATCTGCCCAGTGCGCTATCGTATGCCCAGCGTTCCTCGTAATCGTTACACGTACCAGCATCGATCTCCAAGAAGCAGAAGGCTGGGGAAATAAATAATAAATGGTGGTATACAAATAATTAATTAAAAATTAAAAAACATTTGAGTAAACATGAACACAAATTCCTAATAAAAGGAACCGTTTACCCGCAAACTCAAATAATGACTGCATCCCAATGCGTCCGTTTCTTTGGGAGCTATGATACCAGACAGAGCCTTCTAACTAAGAGACTTATAACATTTCTCTTTTTTACGGCAGGTGTTAATTTGTTGCTATACAGATAAAGTGTGTTGCTAGATAAGTAAAGTGTGTTGTTAGATGGGTAAAATGTGTTGTTAGATAAGTAAAGTGTGTTGTTAGATGGGTAAAATATATTGTTAGATAAGTAACGTGTGGTGTTAGATAGGTAAAGTGTGTTCTTACAAAGGGAAAGCGTGCTGCCAGATAGGTAATGTATTGCTAGATGTTTTTAAGTAACTAAAGTGTGTTGTTAGAGGTAGGTAGTGTTGTTAAGTACAGTTTATATGTAAAGCGTTTCTCTTGCAAAACTGGTTGTTTGGAAGAAATTACTTTTAGCGATAAGACCACCGTTTGTACATTTCTAAAATTTAAACCTAAGTTTTTATTGTAAATATCTTATTTGTTGTACCATAAAGAGCATTCTAGTATATTCTAAAGTTTGATAGATAATTCAAGTGTTAGTCACCTTCCCTGTTCGGTTCAGGCTGCGGTCTGACCGCCTGCGGAGCAGCCGTGGGTGCGGCCGCCGTGATCCGGACTGTAGTGGTCGTGACCCTGGCTTCCGAGCACGAGCTCTCGCACATCGACTCGCTTTCGAAGTTGTTTTCGTTCCCACCGCATCCTCCGTAGTAGAACAATCGACACCTGACCATTGTTCAATTTAAAATTGAGTACGCATCATGAACCTATCATTAGGGTAGGCCACTTATAACTTTGAAGTCGCTGAATTTTCGGGGTGTGGGTCCTAGTACGTTCGTTGAGTACGGCGGCGACTCCATGGAGGACAGCGGCGAGGTTGCGACCCCCATCCGCCTCCGTAGCGCAGTGGTAAGCCGCTTGCTTTGCACACCAGAGTTCACACCAGGGTTTGGACAGTTGTTCCTTACAGGCGAGGACAAAGTCAATCACCTGATTGTCTAAAATGATAAATGCGTCGGGTTGGCATGTAATTAGTCAGTCCTGCGCCTGATCTCTATCCCGGTCGTGTCGGTTTTCCGTCCCATCGGATTGTGAGAAGTAAAATTAAGAGAGAGTGCACTTGTGTCTACCCAAACACTTGTGTACTATAATATCTCCCGCGTAGATGACTGATCTTGCGAGAAAGATTAGCCGCTGTGGTCGTATCGGATATGTATTCTGTGGTATCGGCCAAGTGGGCCAGGAGAACATTATATCGTGAGCAGCGTCAATCAAATGTTGGTGACAATCAGATGAAAGATTCGTCTTGCTAGTAAGCGACCCTTTGCTACCTTGGAAGTCTTTCATACATGTTTATTTTATGGATGATTGAAATTGTGAAGATTACCTGTTGTTGAGGGTGTCATAGAACCATCGCTCCCTGTAGTTGGAACATTCGCCGGTAGAGGCCGGAAGGGTACACTTGTTGGGCACTGGAAAAATAACATCAAAAAAATCTCAACGAATGTTCTAAAAATGTGAAGTTTGTTTGAAGGAATCTTTGGAACCTTGTTTTGGGAATTTTAACTGATTTAGAAAATTGATCCATTTATAATGGAAATTACAGATGACAATGGTTTCGTATAGGCTAATTGATATTTATTGATGCCGTCGCTTAAATAATACGTCTTTAACATCCGTCAATACGAAGTGTAGGATTAGTTTCAGGCCATAAATGCTCAAGAAAGAAAGATCATAAATGACAAGTATTAAATAAAGCTTATATTATTATGCTTAGGCCACCCAAATAATTAAGAAATCAATAATTAATTAAGAACACTGGATTAGCAACAGTACACACAGTACAGTAAAAATAAGAAAGAAGAATCAGAACAAAAGATAAGGACTGAACTACACACATCAAAAGTGTCTAGGGATCAAGCATTTTTGGGCAAAAAAATGGGCAGAAGAACAATGGCGTTTCGTGTGCTTTTCTGATGAGTCTCGTTTTGGTATGAGACCGGATACAAGACGTATACGACACTGGAGAACCCCTGGACGCCAACAGCGATTAAAATCCTGCCAGGAAGTCCATCCTTATAGTGGTGGAACCATCATGGTATGGGCGGGTATTTGGATCGGCGGAAGAACTGAGTTGATTTGGATCAGAGGCAACCTCAACGCTCAAATTTATGCTGAGACGATTGTATCAGACGTCATCGTTCCTCTACAAGTGCAAATCGGTCCCTTATTTCAGTTAATGCATGATAATGCACGACCGCACACCGCAAGAGTTGTAAGACAGACTCTCGCCGCAGCTAACATCAATGTCCTGCCCTGGCCTGCTCAGTCGCCAGACTTGAACCCGATTGAGCATGCATGGGATATGCTACAGAGAAGAGCTCTGCCGAATATGGAGGGTATCCAGTCGCAAGAAGACCTTTTTTTGTTTTTGCAACGAACATGGGCGGCCATTCCACAGCGTGATTTGGATGAACTCATTTTGAGTATGCCAAACCGATGTTCTTGTGTTGTTAGTGTTCGCGGTAGAAACACGGATTATTAATTGTTTAAGTTACCCAATAAAATTTTAAAGAAAACTGTTATTTCAGTCTTTTTTTCGAACTTTTGTGTTAGTGGTTCAAATGTCAAAAATCCCTTTATTAGGAAAATGGCAAATTTCTTTATTAATGCAAAGGTGACTTGGTTTATCGTTACTGTGACAAACGAAAACACTTTATTTGATGAATCCTTAAAGAAAATTTTAATTAATATCAATCAGGAGAAAAGTTATTGCAAAAATATATGTTGATCCCTAGACACTTTTGATGTGTGTATATTTAGCCACAGTACGTACTTTTACCGTTTTTATTTAGCTATCATTACCATTTATACTTTATGAAAAAATGTTCAGCAAGGCATACATTTGGTCACCGCATCTTTTTATTAGTTAAAATAAAGCATTTAAAACACCCACACACCGAATGAACTACACAGATTCTACTTTTTCACATACTCGTGCACACCTTCATACCTTCTTTAAACTTCATTGGTACTTACCATGAACGATGTTTATCTTCAAGCCGCAGTAGAGAAAGAGTTTAGCAGAAATCGTTGTTTGGTAAAGATTACTTTACCTTAAGCATTAGCTTCCGTAAGTTGCACATGCAGCGTTGTTTTCAAAATAACGCAGCTAATACAGTAGACAAATATACAAATATTATACTTATATGGGTTTTTAAACCTCTATCTATACTAACCATGTAGTCCGTGACGCAGTGGGATAGCCACATGCTTTACAATCCGCAGGTCACGCTTTGGAATCCTGGGTGGAGCAAAAACTGTGTTGTTCCTACCTGGCTAGGAACAATATACCTACTTACCTACGCTAATCACCCGACTATTTGAAGGTAGATCTTTGTGTGTCTGAAGTTGGTTTTGGCGAACCATTGCGCAACTACAATCGTGAGTTGTCAATACAAAAACATAAAAATAACTTCTGCGCAGCGTCTTGCAGCCAACTTCATACACACAAAGATCCTTTGTGACCACGATATCTTCCCGGTAGTGTTCGTTGCGGTAACCACCGGAACTTTGACCCAGTTGGATCCATTGGATCCTGGTAGTGTTACTCTTTTTCCTCAAATTGGGGGTGTAAAAGAGTGAGAGTGAGAGAGAGAGTGTACCTACCTATCTACGCAAACGCCATTCCATATCTGGCTGAATTTGCGAAAGACGCCGCTGTGTCCCCCTGGGCACTATTATACTAACCATATGCGCTAGGACAAGTCTTCTCGCATTCCTCCAGTGTATAGTACCGATTGTCGTTGCCCCCGCAGCCACTGTAGTAGAACGGCACGCATCTGTTCTCAGACTGGCTGAACGACCACAAAGCTTGCGTGTCCGTGCAGGAGCCAACCTCCTGAGGCTGGGTGCACTGAGCTGTGTGCGCAACCCATTGTTAGTACATTCACCTGAAGGAAGCTACAGAAACTAGCAGACAGATAAATGGAAGAATAACTGCCGCACTCACAAAAATTAGTCATAGTTAATTCTAATTAAGCCATTTTTGTAATATAATTATAGTGACTCTCACAATCGTTAATTCATTTTCAAATGAGTACCAGATGATCAAAATCTCTAATCACTTTTTTGTCATATAGTTAGTGGGCACCCTGGTGGTGTACTACCATCTGATAGAGCAGTATTATTGTAATATTACTTCCGCGGTAGAAAGAAATAGAACTTTAATCTAGTGAGCCTGTGTGGCGTCTTTTTCTTATGAGTTGAAATTGAGCCAACCAGCCTTACGCTGGGCACTTTGTGAAGCGTGTTTTTTTTTTATCATATTACTTATATTATGATTTTGGGGCCTCCTAAACCTGTCCCGGTCTGCCTCCCCTAGATCCGGGGGTGGATAGGACCCCTGGTGTCAGACAGAGTTCAAGCCTGTTAGGCCTCTGACTTGGCGACTGCAGTTAAAATGCTACTAAGCGGTCACCAATCTAATGGCAGACCTTGCCTGACGTTGCTTAACCACTGAGTCAAATGGCCTTCAGCACCTCACTATCAGAGTATGAAGTATTAATTGCTGCAAGTGTCAAAATAATCACAGTCCAAGAACTGAATTGATGGTCATTAACTCCAATCAACGGTTGTAAGTGCGACAGTAAGTTAAGAATAGGACCGCACGTATCCGATCCGTGAGTGATATCGGATCCATGTAAGTAGTCGTGTTAAAAAAGAACATACTAATTGAAATGTTAATCATTCCCACACCAAGATACAAGACATTTAATGTGCTAATTACCATGCATACTAAATTACTTTTTTGTTGTAGATACACTAGTTACCGTAAATGTATACTTATTTAAAACATGGCCGATTTAATCACTGACAAGCTTCAAAAGGATGAATCGCTGTGAGATGCGTGCCCGTTGCTAACTACGTATGTAGTTATTATAGTCGAGTACGACGCTGCGGCAGCGGCAAGTTGAGACTTCTTTTTTTTATTTTGGGAATGATAGGCGCTGTTGGCCGCAGATGGCCATTACAGCTTCACCGGACAATAGGAGGCGAGCGCTTGAAGCGCTCTAGCCTTTACGGCAGAAGTAGCGACGAGCTCAAGGGCACCTCAGGGAGGCACGGCCTCGGCTTGGGCTGTCGCTTCTACCTTTGCTCACGCAGCACTAGCGCCACGAGAATTTTTTTTCAGTAGGACTAGTTATAGTCGTAGTTTTGACAGTCAGTTCGTTTTAACAGCGTTAAGCTCGGCATCAAATTCAAGGTGGACTCGACGTCGAGCTCGCTGTCGAGTACGATAGGTTGTGTTAAAGATAGATTGTTAACTGCTATGAACAATTCCTCCTTGCGGGCTCGCCATTGATAGTAAATAAAATTAAAACTGTTTTGTTACGACATCTACAACTTTAAAAACTATTTGAAACATTTGAAAACGATCAATACTCCGCCTTATTGAAGTCATTCAAGTAATTAAATCGGCTTCACGTTTAAAGGTTATTAAATTAGTTTGACCATAGATCAATGAAGGAAATGTAAGAAATAATACTAAAGCATAAAGACAAACATACATTGTAAAAGTACTCTCGGTACCTGGTGGGATGGACTCACGTTTGGTAACCCCTGGTGGGCTGCAGCGGAGCTGGCACGCAGCCTCGGTACTGAACCTATTGTTGTTGCCTTCACAACCACCCCACGTGTACTGCTCGCACTTCTTCGTGTCCTTGTTGAAGCCCCAGCGGCTGTAGTTGCCGGCGCACGGACCTTCCTCGATTGGCAGGAAGCATTGGTCTGGAAATTAGGTGGCGTTAACGTACTTTTGTACAGAAATAGAGTCCAAATTTGAATGGCAAGGAATGAAGAAAAGTTAACAGCTGTCGGTTTAAGCTGGTGCTTGCGAAGGTGACTTCGAAGCACTTGATGGTAAGACGCAATTCAGTCATAGATACAGATATTATTATACACTGTAAGCTGTAACAGGTCAATGGGCAGGGAAGAAAGGTTCTCGAGTGGCGACCACGAACCGGAAGACGCAGCGTTGGCAGGCCACTAGGTGGACAGACGACATTGTGCGCGTCGCAGGTAACCGGTGGATGCAAATAGTCAATTGTCGTTCATTGTGGCGTTCCAAGGGGGAGGCCTATGTTCAGCAGTGGACGTCTTCCGGCTGATGATGATGATAAACCAGTTTAAAACGGTTTAAAAGAATGGTAGTTGAGGTGCTGAGTAGTGGTTAACTCACTGCAGTGTCTCATATTCCACATCGTTAACATTCTAAGTACATCATTATTTTCTTTATAAGTATATTTCTATTATTTGGGCAGAAGGCAGAAGCTATTCAGCTATATATTTATATATTATCAACAGTTATAGCTACGTTTGTAACATCGAGCCTGTCCCTAGAATAACCTTTAATCTTATTTATATGTAAGCCGTGGAAAATGTTGTTGGTTGTACATTTGTCTATTCATTGCATGCATATTGTGTACTGATATTATAATGTATAACTGTTTGTTTTCCCCAATAAAATAAAATAAAACCTAACTAGCTTTCGAATGACGTGTGAAGTCCGCCAACCTGCACTTAGCCAGCGTGGTGAACTATAGCCTAACACACAATACTATCCCCGGAATCAGATTTTTTCGAACTGAAGTAGAAACTTGATAGTGGCGCCGGTCCCTCTCTCCAGCGTTTGAGATAAATTACTTGAAAAAACTCAAACATCTCAAATTGGCATCTCGAGTCCACGAGTTCCTTTGTGGTGAGGGCCTGCGTGGTGCATTTTTCTTTTAGTCGACGGTGACATAACCAGGCTTTCATATGCTAGGCGCTTTGTGGAATATTTTATTTATTCATTATACTTTAATTTTGGCGCCCTCTGTAACTATCAACCGGTTTGGGTGTCCCGATTATGGGTGCTATGAAATTTCGCCTAAAACAGCAAAACAAATGTACCAATGGTTCTGTCCGGTTCGCACTGCTTCTGGCAAAGTTCTCTGGTGTCAAAGTTGTTGGCGTTTCCGAGGCAGCCGCCATAGGTGAACGGAATGCACTGCTCCAATGTGTTGTTGTAGTACCAGTGGATGCTGTCTCCGTCGCAGATACCCTTCACTCCTGGCAGCTTGCACACGTCTGGAAATAATATGCTAAGTCAATTTTGTTGGCATTTAGATTACGGAAAGATAGTGGAAGTTGGAATCCCGCTGGCAACAACTTTCTGTAGTTGTTCCTTACTGGCTAGGGCAATGCAGACCGATCACCTGATTGTTTTTTTTTTATACAACCAAGGTGGCAAGCAAGCGTGCGGCCCGCCTGATGGTAAGCAGCCACCGCAGCCTATAAACGCTAGCAACACCAAAAGAATCACTAGCATGTTGCCGGCCCTTAAGACATTAGATATTAATTCTTTGTGTCCAGTAATTTCACCAGCTACAGTGCCCTTCACGCCGGAACACATCAATGTTTACACACTGCTGTTTGGCGGCAGAATATCTGACACTGCGGTGGTACCTACCTGGACGGTTCCTTGCACAAGGAACCTGCCACCTAGTAAAAATATATTGTCTATATGTAAATACATTTAATATATAAATATATTGTTTATATGTATTGTCTGTAAAGTAAGATGATCCATGCGTCGGATGGTCGCAAAATATTAAGGCCATTACAAAATTGTTTACTCACAGGTGTGATACGCGCAATGATATTGTTACGACCGGGACATAAAAGTGTTAATTACTCCGTTAATTATTACTTAATTGCAATGATCTCAAAACGCATTCTTAGTCTACGATCAACGACGTCACCTACCGCATCAAGAAGGGATCACGAGGCAAACCAAAGATAATTCACCTGGACAGATTAGCACGTTATCATGGAGCTAAAGATGCTCGGGACGAGCATAACATAATGTGTTACGACCGGGACATAAAACTGTTAATTACTCCGTTAATTATTACTTAATTGCAATAATCTCAAAACGCATTGTTAGTCTATAGGTCTACTATCGATCCGTACCGAAAATACTAGACTTCTCAATAGAAAGGAGTTCCCTCAAATTCGGCTAGTGGGTACTTAGGTTATGTACCTACTGCTCGCTCGCTCTCGGTTCACTGCCCCCGTCTATTGTTCGTTTATTCCCGAACGTCGCGCGCCGCTATTGTATCGGCTCGCGAAAACGCCATACTAAGTAGGTATCTACGAGTACCTTCTCGAGACTTCAACCCTTCTATTAATTCAGCTATATAAGTCGACGCATTGAGGCGTTTAGCTAGAGAGTTTGTGTTTACAAGCGACAGCGGAAACATCTTAAGGAAGCGATCGAAGAGAATGGTACCAGCGACCCTTGCGACGACTTTGGACTACTGAGACGTACTCTGTGACTCGGACTACTGTGCCTTGTGTGTATACAGTGTGAGTGTACGTGGAATAAAATCTTCTTTTACGTTAATCGGCATTTGATTACCCACCCGCACGTAACAATGTTATAAACAATAGATAAGCGCACGAAATTGAAACAACGAAATTCACCCAAATTGGTTGAACTAGCAGTAAGTCACGCGTCGGTAAAATGTAACGAACGTGACGTGTGCCTTTGAAAATGTAGTAAATGTTAGCACCCCAGCCGGTGTGCCTATATAAATGAGGTGCAAGCTGAGACAATACTTCTGCCGTAAAGGCTAGAGCGCTTCAAGCGCATATATGGTTTGAAGAATTAAGATTGTAAGTGACTTGTTATTATTTTCTCTGTTGTCTATTGTGATTTATGATCTTTTCATCATCATCATTAGCAGCCGATAGACGTCCACTGCTGAACAACGGCCTCCCCCTTAGAAGGGAGGGGTTGCCATAATCCCCACGCTTGGCAGGCGGCTTGGGGATCGCAGTATAGGTGGAAGATAAATCCAAAATAAAGACGCTGCTGCCCGTCTTCCTGTTCTCGCTTAGTAGCCTCTTACGACACCCAACGTGAGGAGATGGGGGGATGCTATTCTAACCCCACGGGTGATCTTTTACTGTGTGAATAGTTATAGAAGTTCTATATAATATCATGCTAAAGATTTAAATAATCGTCATGTCTCTTACATAAAATACCTTCATGCGTATTTAGAATATGCACAAAGTACTGTACAAAAGTAAATAATAAGGAAAGGCTATCAATATCATAGCTAAAATAAAAAATAAAAATAAAATAAATATTGTAATCAATCTATTCTTACGGATTATATCGCGATTTATTTTAATTTTCCCGTCGTTTCGAATGCTTTGCAGCACCCATGGTCACGGGCGGACCCGCCGGCGATAGATTGATTACAATGTCTAGTATTCGCGTAAATAAAAGACAATATTATAAAATAAATAAATAGATAGAGAACTCTTTATTGCACACCAAAAGTACAGAAAGAAAAAGAAAGTACAGAAAAAATAATATACAACGCCCAATGTATACCACATTGGGCGGTCTTATCGCAAGTTGCGATTTCTTCCAGACAACCTTAGGATGGAAAGGAACGATCAGTTAGCAAAAGAAGGTAGGCAATGGTGTACAGAAAACAGAATAAAATGAAGAAAAGCTATAAATCTACATGTAATATAAATAATAATAAATAAGATAAATATTATATATACCTACATTGAAATAATAAAATCTTTTTAAAAAAAAATTGAACCGACTTCAATATCACTGAAAAGTATAAAATAATTTAAATATTATTGAAGTTGGTGTTAGCTTACCGGCTGTGTATATTTGGCACCAACTTCAATAATATTTAAATTATTTTATACTTTTCAGTGATTATGAAGTCTGTTCAATTTTTTTTTAAAAAGATTTTATTTTAAACTTTTTAGTGATATTTTCATATATAAAGATTGAACCATCGAAGACCGTAAAATGATCTAGGTAGGTTATGATCACATTATCGTCTACATAGTTTTACATAATTCATGTTTCTTCAGAAAAAAATAACCGGTCGTAATGAAATTTGCATGGTATCATCATAGTAGTTTACTCTCTCGAATAAAAAAAGAATCATCGAAATCGGTGCATAATTGGCAGAGCAATGTAATGGAGAACATCAGTTTTATGGTTTTTACCAGATGAATTCCTCCACATCATGTTCACGTTCATGGTCCTCCAGGAAGTTCTAATCCGGTTGTGATAAAATTCATACAGATTCAATACAGTGGTTTCTTCTTTCGAATAAAAAAATAATCATTGAAATTGGTAAATATTTGCTAGAGTTATGACCATTTTTGTCCTTAAAAAGCGACATAAAGTCATCTATATAATATAGGCTTTCCTGCAGCTTTCCCGCGCAGTCATAATTTTTTTATGGGACCCAATCAACGGATTGAAGAATGGATGGAAAAAATAATTTTTCAAATCGGTTCATAATTGCCAGAGTTATGCGCGAAAATACATAAAAAAAATAATATATATATATATACAGACGAATTGAGAACCTCCTCCTTTTTGAAGTCGGTTAAAAATATATACGAGTATATCTATATATTCGATATATTACATAAAACATAATATAAAATAGTTTATCTATGGTGAGGAAATAAGTAAGAATACTATATAATCATACCTTAACTATATGAGAAAACATTTTATATACACACATCAAAAGTGTCTAGGGATCAAGCATTTTTAAGCGGATTTCTTGAGATTGAGATGTGGCTTTGTAATAAATTTATGATTTTATAAATTTATATGGATCCTTTTTGGTGCATTTCATAATTTGAATCAGGAACTGTGAATCAAATTCGAGTAAAAGATGAAAATCAGCTGTCAATATTTTCCCTATAAAAACATACAACGCATTGAAGACATTATTAGTGCTACTGTTTCCCTACTACTGATTAAAACCAACGTTATTATGGAGCGGCGACGTCATTTAAGCAGGGAAGAAATGCTCAGAGCCGTGGGAATGATAGAAGCTGGTTCCCGGCAACGTACTGTGGCTTTAGCTCTGAATACAAGTCAGAGTGTTATCAGTCGACTTTGGACACGTTACCGAAGCACTGGTACCGTGGCTGAGCGCCATGGAGGACGGTATCGCTGCACCACACGGAGACAAGACCGATATATTCAAATCTTAACTCGAAGAGCTCCAACAATAACTGCCATGATGTTAGCCGTGAGGCTTCATCACTCTTCAGGGAACTTAATTAGCGACCAAACAGTCAGAAACCGCTTGCATGAAGTGAACCTTCATTCCCGAAGACCGCTACGGGTACCACCTATAGCAATGCACAATCGTAGGATTCGATATCAATGGGCTCTTGAACACAGAAATTGGGCAGAAGAACAATGGCGTTTCGTGTGCTTTTCTGATGAGTCTCGTTTTGGTATGAGACCGGATACAAGACGTATACGACACTGGAGAACCCCTGGACGCCAACAGCGATTAAAATCCTGCCAGGAAGTCCATCCTTATAGTGGTGGAACCATCATGGTATGGGCGGGTATTTGGATCGGCGGAAGAACTGAGTTGATTTGGATCAGAGGCAACCTCAACGCTCAAATTTATGCTGAGACGATTGTATCAGACGTCATCGTTCCTCTACAAGTGCAAATCGGTCCCTTATTTCAGTTAATGCATGATAATGCACGACCGCACACCGCAAGAGTTGTAAGACAGACTCTCGCCGCAGCTAACATCAATGTCCTGCCCTGGCCTGCTCAGTCGCCAGACTTGAACCCGATTGAGCATGCATGGGATATGCTACAGAGAAGAGCTCTGCCGAATATGGAGGGTATCCAGTCGCAAGAAGACCTTTTTTTGTTGTTGCAACGAACATGGGCGGCCATTCCACAGCGTGATTTGGATGAACTCATTTTGAGTATGCCAAACCGATGTTCTTGTGTTGTTAGTGTTCGCGGTAGAAACACGGATTATTAATTGTTTAAGTTACCCAATAAAATTTTAAAGAAAACTGTTATTTCAGTCTTTTTTTCGAACTTTTGTGTTAGTGGTTCAAATGTCAAAAATCCCTTTATTAGGAAAATGGCAAATTTCTTTATTAATGCAAAGGTGACTTGGTTTATCGTTACTGTGACAAACGAAAACACTTTATTTGATGAATCCTTAAAGAAAATTTTAATTAATATCAATCAGGAGAAAAGTTATTGCAAAAATATATGTTGATCCCTAGACACTTTTGATGTGTGTACTTACATGAGTCACAATTTTTGGCGCGCATTAGTAGGGGGCGCGTATCTATGGTTAATAATATCATTGGATACACGTCTTTGATACTGCATGAAATATAAATAAATACCTATTTAAAGATTACTGCGTACGGAATAATCGATATTTCTACTGACTATCAAATCATCACTGGCCTTAGGTACCAAAATAATCCAAATTCAAGAAATGTATTAATGATAATTATTACTAATTAACGTTTGTGAGAGTGGTCGTTGTATTAATTACGCATTAGCGAAGCTGCGGCTGTGGGATAAAGCTAGTTTATTATTATATGAATATGGTCAGCGCGGTCACGTTTTATAAATAATATGTTTGTTTACTTTCATACCTAGATGTCACTAGTAGAGTTTTACATCGCGCTATAGTTTCATTATATTGCCCTGCTAGGCCAATTCGAAAAACCGAGATTTAACCATTACAACATACTGTTTCTCATACTTATAACTTAAAAAATATTTTTGAAGGTAACGTTTACTTTACAAACGTTAGTGTAGTGACTAGTGTCGGTAAATTGTATAGAGATGGGCCAACCCGTAAATATTCGAAACCGAGTTAACCGAGTTGATAATTCACGTAACCCGGTTTCAAACCGAGTTGGTAAGTCAAGTCGAAACGCACGCGTTTCGACTTGACTTACCAACTCGGGATGACTCGTATCATAAGGAGACGGGTCAAACCGAAACGTTTCGATTTAGCGTCTATGCTGCGTGCGGTTTACTTATTCTTGGTTGACTCGGTAGATGTGGTCGGTATTTATAATTATTATTATTACATTACAATTACGGTCAGGTGATATTTATTGAACGAAAATTTAGAGGTACTATGCTAACTGTTAGTCATATGGATTGTTGAATTAATAATAATAATATCTTGGGACAATCCACACTGTCATCCGATCCTAAACTAGGCAGACCCTGTACTATGGAAACCGGACAACTGATACTAATACTTTTCCTTTTTTTTTTGTAAATACATACATAAATAGATAAATAACACCCAGCCAGACACTTGGTGGGAATCGAACCCACGACCCATCGGGTAGCACCCAGGGTGTCTAACCACTAGACTAACGGGCCGGTCATTGTTGTCATTTTCATCGGTAAGATGTAGTAGGTACTTGTAAAAACAAAAAAACACTAAATATATCAGTCTTTACTTTTACCTACAAAAGAGAAAATGACTATGGTCAAAGCAATAAACAAGTTCATAGATATTCTCCTGTCGCGAAAAATTGGGTTTATTCGGCAATATCCATGCATCCCGTGCGCCACCCTGGCCTCGCTCTGCTGTCACCGCACCGGAACGCCAAAACCGCCGAGCGAGAGCGAGACAGACGAGTCGCGTTCGCTAAGTCAATTTCGGTTCGGTTCGGCCCGGCGCGCGGGCACCGGCGAATAGATACCATAGACCGGCGATGTTGCGAGTTGCAAGCTACGGTTTCCGTTCCGTCCGAGTAGCTCGCCAAACCGAGTTAGAGAAACTTCAAACCGAGTCAGATCGAGTTGCGGCCAACCCGGTTTGAACCGGTTTGACAAACCGAGTTAACTCATCGCTAAAATTGTAGCGGTGTGGTGGTAGGTCGTCAACGCAGTTATAGTCGACTAACGTTAATCGATTTCTGCGAATAAATCAAATTTTTGTATTATCCAGAAGTACATGCGAAATGCAAAAAAAAAACTGGATGTTATTCATCTATATAAGTACATATCCATTTAAAAAATATATAAATATTAGTATGAGTTTTATTTATAAATTAGATATTAGCCCATGATACTAAATCAGGTTTATACGAGTACATCGTACTGGCTAAAGTTGAATATAAAACAAGAAATTGAGGTAAACGCAGTTTTAGATTAACAAGAAAGTTTAATTTTAAATGCACAAATACGTTGCAGAAAGGTTTTGATTTCTGGCCTTGCATCTTGAGATGATGAATAGGATAATAGGATTTATATTTTATTACGTGTTTTGAGCAACTATTCAAGTAAACCCCTGTTAATTATTGTTTAACTACCGTATTCTGGTAAATTTCTGCTCAAGTTTTATTAGATTCTGCTAAAATCTGCAAAAAAATTATATTCTGCGACATAATCTGCTAAACCATAAAATGAGGGTTCAATTCTGCTGAAATAGCAGAATTCTGCTAAATCTGGCCACACTGCACTGAAACTACTTTACACGCATACATACATGCCTACACACGGCGCCGTTTTTATTTAATGAACATACGTATGAACTTAACTTAATTCGAAATTTTTCATCCAATGCATAGATGGCACAGTTTATAAAATTGAAACTTACTGCAAGATTTTCTCATCCGTCGCATAGATACGAACATTTTCTGAAAATCGATTTAAACACGTAATTTATATAGTAGGGGGCAATCATAACATTGTATTGTTCGCAGATGATACATCTTTGTTGTTTAAAATTAAACGTAAATTGCAGGACTATGACTATGTGAACAATGCGCTTTCTAGGGTGGTCCATTGGTTCGAAGTTAATAATTTAAAACTTAATGAAACTAAAACTACATGTATTAAGTTTACTACACCTAATGTTAGACAGGTGGGAACCAATATTGAAATTAATGGAGCGGTATTGGACCCTGTGATCTCTACGACATTCTTGGGCATTACTATAGACGCAAAGTTACAATGGGGCCCACACATTGAGAAACTGTCGGGTAGGCTAAGTTCAGCGGCTTATGCAGTTAAAAAAATTAGATTTTTCACCGATGTCGAAACCGCTAGAATTGTATATTTTAGTTATTTCCACAGTGTTATGTCTTATGGCATATTGCTGTGGGGATCTTCTGCAGACCTTAACACTATTTTTATTCTGCAGAAAAGAGCTGTGAGAGCTATCTACAATCTGGCTCCTACGGATTCATTAAGACAAATATTTAAAGAAATAAACATTATCGCATATATCGCAATTCATTTATGAAAATTTGATGTATGTAAAAAAGAATATAAGTACTTTCGCTAAGGTTAGTGATCAACATAATAACAAACACAATCTTGCTGTACACTCCACGCGTCTCCACAGAATTAGCAATTCCTTTATGGGCCAAGGTATACGTTTTTATAATAAACTGCCCCAGGATATACGAGATCTACAAATAAAAAAATTTAAAACTACCATTAAGAGCCATTTGTCTAAAAAGGGCTATTATAAAATCTCGGATTACCTGGAGAATAAAGCTGCGTGGGCTTGAACTGTAGTACTCTTGCAAGCTTATAGTTTAAGATATATTTATTGTGAATGTGTTTAATTTTTTTTTTAATATAATTGAAAAAAGACAAGCCCGCTGAGTTTCTTGCCGGATCTTCTCAGTGGAGGCCGCGTTACGATCCGGTGGTAGTTGTAAAAAATGACAATATGTAAGAGCCCCCGTGAGGCCTATGCATAATAAAGAATTTTGAATTTGAATTTAGTCGATTTACTAAAAATCGATTATTATTACTATAAAAATCGATAGCAAAAAATCGATTATTAGAAAATAATAATCGATTTAAATAAAAATCGATTATTTTTTAACATCCCTACGTTAAAGATTAACCGATTTATAAGAGTCTTAAGTTTAGTTAGACTAGTTGATGTTTATACTGTTAACGAACGAGATGGTGTAGTAATCGACGTTCACAGATTACGTATTGCATTGCATCGAGTTCACCGATAAACTAGTAAATCATTAGTCTATGTAATGAGTTGAAATATATAAAATGCTAATAGATGGCGTTACCAGGTACGTTCGATAAGGTTCGATGTTATAATAATATTTTTAAGAATTGCCATGTGGGTAGCTAAAGATTTATTTTAATTTTTTGGTTAAGGATGTATGTAGGTAAGAAAGAAATATATTGATAGACATACGATTACGGGGCACAATTCTGTGTAATTTTCTACTGAGAAATAATTAATATTGAATACGGCAAAATATGTATTCATATCGATAGAACGCGAGTAAAAATAAAATACCTCGCTGCTACACCTGTGTTGTATAAGTTTACGCAATTTGTGTATTAAGTATTGGAATGTTTTCGTCACGGGGTAAGTTTAAAAGTGGATAATTTCTGTTAATTAATTTAGATTGTAAGTGTAGTATTGCGTTATTTACGGGGTGTATATTGTCCACAGCCTATCAGCAACGCCCTTTTATGTGCCCTAGATTTCTTAAAGGGCTACTCGGCAAGGCATTGAGGACCAAGTGAAACCTTAAATGTTCGATAGACGAACCAACTTGATTTGTCATTAGAAGATAGGAAGTAAGCGGTAATGTACTTGCAGAATACTGGATCTTCACTTGTAATCGTGCGGAATATAAGCGTTAGTGACTAAAGACCTTATTGCGATATCATAAGTGCGTTTACGTTTTAAGTGCCATTCCACCTAAATAAATAATTGTAAGTGGTTGCGTGTTCGTTCATTCCTGCCTTAATCCGACATTACTAAGAACCCTAAACACTACATTGGCGCTCAACGGGTAAAGGAACTGAACAATCATGCAACTGTAAATTATTATCACATGTTGTCTGTAATTGCAAATGAAGATAACTCCTATTTAAGACAAAGTTATATTTTATTTTAGGGGATAATAACTTACTACTACCAATATAACAATATTACGTATGTACTTATGCGGGCGTCAGTGATAGGATCAACAAGGTGATGCTATTATTAGTAATACACTTTCTCACTCAAATTGAGTATATTGTTGTATAAAAAAAAACTTTTTGATAAATCATAGAATACTATATTGAGGTTATTAAATTATCTTATGCAATATGGATGTGAACAGTTTGTTAAAGGACGAACTCGAATTCGAGTTGGCTAGTCGAGGTATTACTGAATGTAAAACAGTTAAAAATATGAGGAAAATTTTACGCGAAATTTTACGCCAAGAAACTAGCGGTGAATCTTCTATTAAATTGAAGGTTCCAACTACATGTTTAGAAAATCCTACTAAGGAAATTTCACTTTGTGAAACTAAGTTAAATATTTTAGTTTTGTCCGTAAATGAAATTAAAAGTAAACCAGAACGTTCTTTAGTTAGACGCATATACTCACGGTTAGCACATTTGATGAATCGGGCTAAATTAATTATTCCGGTTAAAGAATCTGATATAACAAAACATATGGCAATTCTAAAGGGTATACAAGAATGTTTAAATACAGTAGAGTCATTAGGTGAAGTGGAGGAAGACGAAGAAGATTCCGATGACATCACTGAAGAAGATAAAGAAATATTGCATAGATCACTGGGTGAGGAAGCCAATAAAATTATTCAACACATTAACATTGCCTCTAACCATAAAGAAATTGATAATATGCAATCACCAGTGTGGAATAATGGAAAAACATTTCAAAGAAATTCCACCATAGATGTTGATGGCTCTAAAAGGAAATTAGTACCAATTAAAGATTGGGGAATAAAATTTAATGCCAAAGGTACATACAGTATTAATGCTTTTCTGAAAAGAGTTGAAGAACTAAAAGAAGCAAGAAATGCAAATTCTAAAGATTTGTTTCGCTATGCTATTGATTTTTTGAAGGAGATGCCTTAGTTTGGTTTCGTGCGAATAAAGATACGGTTTCGAATTGGAATGAACTAGTAAAACTACTCTTACTTACTTTTCAAAAACCTTATTACCAAGAAGAATTATTAAATGCAATAAAAAACCGTACACAGAGTAAACATGAGAGTGCCTTAATCTATATATCTATCATGCAAAATATGTTTAACAGATTACCTTCAAAAATTGATGAAACACAAAAAATCGCTATCTTAACCAAAAACCTTCAACCTTACATTCAAAATGCGATTTGTAGGGACACTTTTAAATCCATACCAGACTTAATAAACGTATTGAGACAATTAGAAAACACCAAAATCAATTGCGACAATTTTAGGGAGCCAAATAGCAGTAATGCATGTTATTTAGAACCGGATTTAGCATTCCAGGAAAATTATGCACATCATCTTAACTACTTTCAAAATAAGAACTATTCGCCTGCCCAACATCCCATTCAGGCAAAGTGTTGGAATTGTAGAACAGTAGGGCATAGATTCAAAAATTGTACATTACCCCGTCAAAGGCTGTTTTGTTTTAAATGTGGTCAGTTCGGTGTAACAATAAGGAACTGTGAATGCAACAAGGCGGGAAACGAAGCAACGGAGACAATGCCTGCCGATTGCCGTCCGTAGATTCACACATTCGCACCTATAACGAAGAATGGCAGACATGGCTACGAACAGTTTCCAATTATTTCAGAACCGGGAACATTGAGAACATTGATATTAAATATAGTGACAAACGATTTTATGCTACGATACTTATTCTAAACAAACGATATTCAGGTTTACTGGATTCCGGTGCAACTATATCAGTAATATCGGAAAAATTTGCTTCTAATCTAATTGCTATGGGCCTGAAGACACACTATGTTAAAGATCAGAGAGTATTTACAGCAGACGGCACATGTCATGCCCTGAAAATTATGATCCATTTACCAATACAATTTTTAGACAAATACATATAAGGTAATTTCCTTTTACGTCATGGAGGGAGTAAACCATGACCTAATTCTGGGCATCAATTTTTTTGAAGCATTTGGCTTATCAATTACAGAGATAGATAGTACTCAAGACATTAGCCACAATCAAGTATTGGAAGTTCAGGCATATGCAAAAGTCACACCTAGACAAGAATTAAGCAACGCTGAGCGTTTCAAGTTAGATAGTTTAATACAACAAATGAAGGAAGAAATAGCTGTTGGATTAGGAAGAACAAGTTTATTAGAACATAGAATTGATACGGGAAACAATTTACCAGTTAGCCAGAGACAGTATCCATTTGCACCACCAATTATGAAGGAATTAGATGAAGAAATTAAAGATATGTTGGAAAAAGATGTAATAGAACCGTCTTACAGTTCATGGCGTTCTCCAGTTCTATTAGTTAAGAAACCTTCCGGGAAGAATAGATTATGCTTAGATAGTCGACAGCTTAATAAAATAACAAAAAGAGATACTTATCCTTTACCGAGGGTATCAACAATATTGGATAGCCTGAAAAATGCTAAGTATCTATCAACCATTGACCTCCATTCTGCTTTTTGGCAGATTCCTTTAGAAGAATCTAGCAGAGAGAAGACCGCCTTTGGTTTAGCCGGAAAAGGCTTATATCAATTCAAAGTTATGCCATTTGGCTTAGTTAATGCTTCACAAACGCAGCAACGGCTTTTGGATCGCTTATTTCCTCCAGAATATGAAGGAAAAATATTTTCGTATATGGACGATATCGTTCTATGCACCAGCAACTTTGAAGAGCATCTAATATTATTACGTTGGATCATGGAACAGTTAAAAAAGGCAGGTCTAACTATTAACCTAGATAAGTGCGAATTTGCTAGGTCGTCATTGAAATATTTGGGATACATAGTCGACAGAAATGGTCTAAGAACTGATCCAGATAAAGTCAAAGCCATTTTATACTATCCTAGACCCACCACTTTTACAGAATTAAAACGATTTCTTGGGTTATTAAGCTGGTACAGGCGTTTTGTAGAGAATTTCGCAACGGTGGCAGCACCACTACATAATTTAACTAAGGGAAGCAAGAAAGGTAAACTTATTGAATGGTCAGAAAGCGTCATCAGAAAATGCGTTCGTCAGTCTGAAAACTGCTCTAACTACTACGCCAATATTAAGTGTGCCAAACTTCAATAATCCCTTTATTATTCAATGCGATGCATCTAATATAGGAATAGGTGGTGTATTAGTCCAAAAAGATGAAAATGACCTTTGAAAAACCAATCGCGTACATAAGCAGAAAATTGACTGACAGAGAATGTAAATATTCAGCATCAGAAAGAGAATTACTTAGCGTTTTGTACGCCGTCGAACAATTTCGTCCCTACATAGGGGGCAGTCACTTTAAAGTCATTTCTGATCATAGCGCACTACAATGGCTTCATAAAAATAAAGATCCTCATGGACGCTTAGCAAGATGGGCTATGCGTCTACAACAATTTGATTATGAAATAATACATAGAAAAGGTAAAGAAAATGTGGTGCCTGATGCACTATCAAGGGCGATAAATGATGAAATTAACGACATAGAAATAAAAACAGAAGAAAAAGATGATTGGTATAAGCTTCAGGAAGATATGGTACTAAAAGGGCTACATGGACCAGATTGTAGGGATGTGAGATTAATGGAAAAGAATCGATTAAATAAAAATCGATTTTTCTATATTTAAAATTAACCGATTTGCCAAAAATCGATTTTAATAAAAATAAATAATCGATTTCTGCGAAAAAATCGATTTTTTTTTTTTGTATTACTAAAAGGTACATGCTAAATGCAAAAATATGGATGTTATTCATCTATTTAACATATCCATATATACACACACACATACACACACAACCATTTTCAAAAACAAATTTATAAATATTAGAATCAGTTTTATTTATAAACTAGCTGACCCGTGCAGCTCCGCCCGCGCTTTTATTACATTTTGCTCCCCTTTTCTCCCTCCTCCCTAGATTTATCTCTCTCCATATCTCTATCTCTTATAAAAAAATCTAATTATATGCTCTTTCTCTCCTCTCTCTTTCCCCCTCCTGCTTCGGTTTCCGTCACACTCCCCCTCTTCCTCTCCCTGTTGTCCCCTCTCTGAACCCTCTCCCCCTCTCTCTTCTACGAACTTGCTCCTTCTCACTCCCCCTTACTCCACCTAACTCCCCCGATCCCTCACCCCATCACCCCCTCCTCGAATCCCCTCTCCCTCTTTCTCCTCTCTTGCACCCTCCTCTCATTCTATATATCCTCGTCAATCATGGTATCAGCGGCATTAAATATACTTTAAGACCTATTCTCAGACCTCCCCGATATGCACACAAAATTTCATACATATCGGTTCACCCATCTATTTAATGACTTTTCCTTATGTAGCTTAACCTTAACCTAGCGGTATGAAATATACTGTATGACCTATTCTCAGACCTACCCGATATGCACACTTTCATACAAATCGGTTCACCCATAATGACCTTACCTAACGTTGCTTAACCTTAACCTACCAGGATAAAAAGTATCCTATGTCCGTTTCCTGGTTCTAAGCTACCTCCCCACCAATTTTCAGCCGAATTGGTTAGGCTGTTCTTGAGTTATAAATAGTGTAACTAACACGACTTTCTTTCTTTGGTATTTTTCCCTTGCCTATTTCTTTTACGGGATTACAGGGATTTACAGATTTTAACTTTTCAAAGATATAATGTCATATTGCTATCAGCAAAGTACTTAGAACAATACAGAAATCTAATGAAAATGTCCTGGGTGTACCAGACCGGCTTACCCCTTACAAAAATTGACCCTTCGCCAATGCCATATCTTATGCAAACTAAATGTCTGCTCAGTCCCTATTGTATATAGCGTAATAATACATATCTTAATGATTAACTGATCAGTCTATAATTACCCTATTCACATACAAAGGAAATTACGTGGTAATATGTGCAAGTAATGTTTCACTGCTTAGCCCCTATGAAACATAGCGTAATGTTTTATATACCAACTTATACCTTGACTTCTACACAACACATCAGTGAAAGTCCTATAAAAATCCATCCACGGGTTTTCAAATGATACCTGGACGAACAGAACGACAGACAGACAGACAGACAGACAGACAGACAATAATTAAAAAAAAAAATGTTTTGGCCTCTATGTCGAGAGTATAGTACCCCCACATAGAAATTTTGGAAAAATATTCAATGTACAGAAAAAGTGCTGTTTGAGTTTTATTATAGTATAGATTAGATAGGCATTAGCCCGTGATACTAAATCAGGTCTACTCGTAATCGTACTGGCTAAAGTTGAATGTAAAACAAGAAATTGAGGTTAGTGCAGGTTTAGATTAACACGAAGTTTAATAACATAAATAGAAATTGGATTTATATTTAATTACGTGTTTTGAGCAACTATTCAAATAAAACCCTGTTAATTATTGTTTAACCCTTAAACCACTGTCAGGCAACATACCAATAGAAAAATCCATTGCGTATCAGGTACTTGGCGTTCTATGTGTTAACTACCGTATTCTGTCAAATTTCTGTTGAAGTTCATTAGATTATGCAAAAAATTTCTATTCTGCGACATAATAGGCATGATGACTGCAACACAATATCAATAAATCTGTGGTTTTAAATATTAGAACAGATTGCACTGATTCCAAAAATGCTTCTCATTTTCATAATAAGAGAGAGATTTTCGTGATATTTAAGCAAATAAATTACTCAAATACAGCTAATCGCCATTTTGTAATAAACGCTGATCAGAGCGAATGACGTCAATCCTGTGTAAATAAACAACTGTCAAACTGTCATCTCAACTTTTTCTTTCATACAATGATTCACTTTTATACCGAGACAGATGTTTATTTACACCTTAGTGACGTCACAAAATGGCGCCATGCACCGGCCATCATTTTGGAATGAAATTCAAACTCTATTTTAAAAATTGAAAATATTGCTGTTAATTGAAAATTTAATACAAACATATTATTATTTTCGGCAATAGTAGACCCGTAAGTACATTATAGAGCATTTTTTCAAAATTAGTCATCATGCCTATTGGCTAAACCCTAAAATGAGGGTTCAATTCTGCTAAAGTAGCAGAATTCTGCTAAATCTGGTCACACTGCACTGCAACTACTTTACACGCATTCATACCTACATACATACAGATGGCGCCGTTTTTATATATTGAACTTAATTCGTGATTTTTCACCCAACGCATAGATGGCCCTGTTTATAAAATTGAAACTTACTGCAAGATTTTTTCGTCGGTCTGTTTCTAAAAATCGATTTAAACACGTAATTTATATAATCGTTTTACTAAAAATCGATTAATATTATTATAAAAATCGACAATAAAAAATCGATTATTAGAAAATAATAATCGATTAAAATAAAAATCGATTATTTTATAACATCCCTACCAGATTGGGAAGTAAGTGAGAGTAAATTATGGAAATACATGAAATTACAACAATTCCCTGATGAAAAAGATAGTTAGAAAATAGTGGTTACTTTAAGTCATCGTAAACAAATATTGCATGATTGCCATGACAATCCTGTTTCTGGACATTTGGGCATGAAAAAAACTATCAATAGAGTTAGACAACACTACTTTTGGCCAAATTTAATACGTGATGTTAAAGATTACGTAAGAACGTGTGAGACATGTGCTAAATATAAAAATACCCAACTCAAACCAAGCGGCATGATGGGCCGGCATAAAGATGCCATTTCAGATAATTTCAATGGACTTGATGGGTCCATTCCCTCGTTCCAAGACTGGTAACACCATGCTTTTAGTTATATCGTGTTGGTTTAGTAAGTTCAGTTTGTTATTTCCATTGAGAAATGGTAAATCCAATAATATTATAAAAACAGTAGAAGAACAAATATTTCTGGTGTATGGAAAACCCGAAGTCATCATAATTATGCGATAATGGTAGGCAGTTTGTTTCCAAAGAATTTAAAGAATTAACGTCATGTTATGGAGTGGAATTGTGGTACACTCCCTATTATCATCCCCAAGCCAATCCTACAGAGCAAATTAATAAAGTGATAGTAGTTGGAACAGCAATTGCATCATACGTCCAGGACAATCATAAAGATTGGGACAAGTACATACCTCACGTGGCACATGCCATGAGGACAGCGGTACATGAAGTCACTGGAAAAACTCCGTCTTATTTTTTCTTTGGACGAGAGACCTCAGTGCTAAGCAACACGCCAAATTGTTTTAATGACAAAGATCCATTAACATTTAACAGAGAACAATACAAAGATGTGCTAGAGGTAAGAAGAAAAATATATGAGGATGTTAACAAACGGTTAAAAGCGGCATATGAGGTTAATTGTAAACATTATAATACTAGACGTCGAATTTGTAACTACCAAGTTGGGGACATAGTCTCGAAACGCACAAAAACTTTATCAAATGCAAACAAAAACGTAATGTTAAAATTAGCTCCTAAATTTGAAAAAGCGGTGATAACGGAAAAACTGTCAGACAATGTACATATATAAATTAAAAAGCTTGAGAGGTAAAGACTTAGGTAAATGGCATTCAGTAGATCTTAAGCGTTTGAGTTAAAATATAAATAAATACTTTACTTTAAAAAAAAAGGGTAAATAAATAATGTAGGTAATAAAAAAAGCGTACAAATTAAGTAGGTAATAAATAAATATATACTTATATAAAAATACAAAAAAAAAAAAAAAAAAAAAAAAATATGTTATAGGTTATATGTAATAGGGGAATCCTAGAAGGATTCTTTTGAGAAGGGGGGATAATGTAATGAGTTGAAATATATAAAATGCTAATAGATGGCGTTACCAGGTACGTTCGATAAGGTTCGATGTTATAATAATATTTTTAAGAATTGCCATGTGGGTAGCTAAAGATTTATTTTAATTTTTTGGTTAAGGATGTATGTAGGTAAGAAAGAAATATATTGACAGACACGATTACGGGGCACAATTCTGTGTAATTTTCTACTGAGAAATAATTAATATTGAATACGGCAAAATATGTATTCATATCGATAGAACGCTAGTAAAAATAAAATACCTCGCTGCTACACCTGTGTTGTATAAGTTTACGCAATTTGTGTATTAAGTATTGGAAGGTTTTCGTCACGGGGTAAGTTTAAAAGTGGATAATTTCTGTTAATTAATTTAGATTGTAAGTGTAGTATTGCGTTATTTACGGGGTGTATATTGTCCACAGCCTATCAGCAACGCCCTTTTATGTGCCCTAGATTTCTTAAAGGGCTACTCGGCAAGGCATTGAGGACCGAGTGAAACCTTAAATGTTCGATAGACGAACCAACTTGATTTGTCATTAGAAGATAGGAAGTAAGCGGTAATGTACTTGCAGAATACTGGATCTTCACTTGTAATCGTGCGGAATATAAGCGTTAGTGACTAAAGACCTTATTGCGATATCATAAGTGCGTTTACGTTTTAAGTGCCATTCCACCTAAATAAATAATTGTAAGTGGTTGCGTGTTCGTTCATTCCTGCCTTAACCCGACATTACTAAGAACCCTAAACACTACAATCGGTTAATCGGTGGACTGTAAACTTATTCGTCGAAGGCATAAAACAGTCGAAAAAATCCGTTTGTTCGTTCAACGCCCACCCTATTATTTTATCAACTAACAGCCGGTCCCAATTATCGTACTAATCCTTCCTTACTATAAATTAAAATACTTACCTTGCCATCGATCGATAGCTATTAGGACGACATGACATAATTATTTCCATTTCAATAAACAAAGACAGACAAAAATGTCTATCCTTACTATTGATCTATATTTCCGAGGTCCCAAAGCGTACCAGAGTTAATAATAATTTATTTAAATACCACAAATAGTTTAAACTAAGTTGCAAGTACAAAAACTAATCAGCGATGCGATAATACATTGTCGTCACAGGATACTGACGAAGCTCAAACTAGACAAAAATCTTGGGATAAACGTTAAGAACGTAAAAGATTCATAGAAAATATGTATAGTTCATAGAAAATACGTATGTATGTATATTCTTGAAGCAGCAAAATTTGTCAATGAATTGTTTAAAAAAGCGTACGAGGTATATCCTCGCAACACAAGAAATCCAAACAGAATTCTTCTTTCGAAAATCGCAAAGGCCACTCTATACAGCAAACATGACGGGCCCATTGGTCTAGTGGTCAGACACCCTGCCTGCTAACCGATGGGTAGTGGGTTCGATTCCCGCCAAGTGTCTGGTTGTTGTTTATCTATTTAAGTATGTATTTACAAAAAAAAAAAGTATATATGTATTAGTATCAGTTGTCTGGTTTCCATAGTACAGGCTCTGCCTAGTTTGGGATCAGATGACCGTGTGTGAATTGTCTCAGGATATTATTATTATTATTATTTATTATTAAAAAAAAAGTATATTAGTATTAGTATCAGTTGTCTGGTTTCCATAGTACAGGCTCTGCCTAGTTTGGGATCGGATGACCGTGTGTGGATCGTTCCAAGATTTTTTTTATTACATTGTTATGTAATGTGTTGCCGGAAGACATTAAACAACTTCCCTACATCACATTTACAAAAAAAAAAAATTCAATGGTTATTAAAAAAAAAAGCACTCTATTAATGAACTGTTTACAAAAAATACCTAATACAGACACGGGTTAGATTCATTGGTTAGTTAAACACACATTATTAATTTTATCTTTGTTTTATTTAATAAGATTCGCATGTCCCATCGAAGCTATAAAGGAAGAGAGAGAGCACTTGTATTGGACCGGGATGCGCCGAACCCTCCCCGACAACCGTATGCTACACTAGCTAGGCGAGGCCGAAGGGTCGTACGTATGCGACCTCAACGACGTGCATCACCCCACTGAGTTTCTTGCCGGTTCTTCTCAGTGGGGGCGCGTTGTGAACCGGTGGTAAACTCAGCCCTCTCTTAAGCGACAGCCCAAGCCGAGGCCGTGCCTCCCTGAGGTGCCCTTGAGCTCGTCGCTACTTCTGCCGTTAAGGCTAGAGAGCTTTAAGCGCTCGCCTCCTATTGTCCGGTGAAGCTGTAATGGCCATCTGCGGCCAACAGCGTCTATCATTCCAAAAAAAAATAAAAAAAATAGCACTTGTACGCAAGCGCTTGTGCACTATAATATCTCCCGCGTAGAAGGCTGATCTTGTGAAAGTGTGATGGTTGTATAGTTAAATTTTTACGCTACGTGAGGAGCGTTCACCTGTAATGCAAGCAACACAACCTCGAGCTCGACGCTGCAGCAGCAGCGAGTTGCGTTTACGTATCCACTAACTTTGCTTAAGCACTAGCGCCACGGTAATTAATGGTTTGCAGTGGAACTACTTTAGGTCGAATAGGTTGACAGCATAGGGTTTATATATTAAGAATAGAGTACGCGTTTGTCTATGGTCCCATTAAACAAAGCGTAGGCAGATTTTCCTCTACGAGGCCGGTTTTTTGAACTGTTTAAAGTTATATTCATATGTAAGTGATAAGTAGTAATAGGTTTTATCTGTCACAAGCGCAAATGTCGATAAATACAGCTAACGTTATTGTACCTATTGTCGTGTACGTGATATTGATGTATTTTACCTGTGCCTACGGTTCTTACTTGCATTTGAGCATTCTATAGTACTTGTACTGATTTTTGTTCTGTGGTTGTCAGTCAGTACATCGATCGGTTCCTTACCCGGGGAAGCTGTTTTGGCTCTCTGCGTGCGTCGTGAGCACGGCAGGTGAGCAAGAGGCGAACGCCCGTGATCATGATCATTGCGGTTGTTGTGGATACTTTCAAGTGATGTTGTTTTGAT
Organism: Furcula furcula; assembly: GCA_911728495.1. NCBI lineage: Eukaryota > Metazoa > Arthropoda > Insecta > Lepidoptera > Notodontidae > Furcula > Furcula furcula. Next base: position 18,349,339 of record OU452262.1, on the reverse strand, counting down.
ATTTGTGTCGGTTAATATCAAAATCGGTAAAATCCACTGTGGGTCAAAACATATTTTTTTTAGCCAACACACCTCTGCCTTTTGTAAGGCATTAGACTTTGTTTTCAGAAGTGGTAAAATCCATTGCTACTCCATAGTAATTTAGGACTAAAGTTCGACAGCATATCAAATTTAGCAAAATCCAGATCATAAGTTGTTTCAATGTTGGCAATATCCACTACGGCCAATCACGGGGCTGCATTTTTTCAATATGGCCGATAGTTTATACCGAAACGGTCGCTATATATCACTACCAAGGTAGATCAAAATTAGTTATATCCACCTATGAGTTACTTCAAAACCAGTAAAATCCACACGAGTATAACAAAGTTGGTTATATTCAAACTACTTTTACGTTTTTCCCAAAAGTTATGTACATTCAATCATGTTAAACTACTTAAAATGATATTAATATTTCTAAATTACCTAGATTAAATTCCTCTTAAGGATAATTCGCATTGTATTTATGTGTTTTAGAATTTTGTTAACCACGAAAAAAGCGTTCGCTAGGATATAACCATTTTTGATGTTAAACGACACATTTTTGTAAGGTGGGTAAAACAAAAAAAAATCTAATAACGATGCGATTGACATCTAATAAGGATATGGCATATTCAACAATCTATAAGTATGCTAAATCTACACATTAGAAAAAAGTTAAGTCTGTATACCTACGAAAGCCCGTAAAGTCATACATAATGTGCCAGTTTTGATACTTAACCCCAAAGATATTTTATACATTAGATATCCCATTAGCGCACGAAAAGTGAGACAGCGAAATTCACCCAAATTGGTGAACTAGCAGTAAGTCTCGCGTCGGTAAAATGTAAACGAACGTGACGTGAGCCTTTGAAAATCAAGTAAAATTCCCTCATGCGTATTTAGAAAATGTACAAGTACTGCTAAATAATAATAAAAATAAAAAATAAATAAATAAAATTGCTAAATAAATTGCTGTAAATAATAAAGAAAACTAAGTATATACTATAGGGTAAAAGTGGGATAGTCGCCCCAGGGGTATAGTTGCCTCGATTGTAATTTCTCTAGTTTGGCGGATGATCACATGTTATTTTATTTATCTTTCGAGAGACTACAACTACCACTAAGTTGACCGTGTTGCATGTCTTTGTGCGATTGGATGGTAGGGCAAGGTGAAATCAAAGTTTTTGCGGGATAGATGGCCTCTTTTTCAGTGGGGCATCTATCCTATACGTAATTTACATAGATTAGGCAATTATCCCCTATATGGGATAGATGCTCCAAAATTTAGAGGTCCGCAAAAATCGCTAATACTCTGGAAATATCAAAGATGATGGTTTTCCTTTCATAAGTTTGAAGATAATAAATCAAATTACCTACCCGTATTATAAATAAAGAATTTTGCTTTTTTCACTTAGAGATATAAAGTAATTTTAAAAAGTGTGGCAACTATCCCACTTTTACTCTATATTATATTGGCATTAGTAGGGATATAACATATCTATGGTTTATAATATCATTGCCTAACCCCTTGACATGAATGAAGAACCACCTCATTTACGAAAACGTAATAATTATTCGTAAAATTGAATAAAATACCTTTAGGCGGTGGCTGTACGCACACATCCTCACAGTCTTCTTTGGTAGCGAATCTGTTGCCGTTGCCGTCGCACCCTCCATACCAGAACCTCGAGCACCCTCCATAAGCCACGTCGAAGAACCAGTACGCGGTGTAGTCATGACATGGGCCAGAATCCGTGGGCAGAGTGCACACAGCTGTAAAAAAGATTATCATCATTCATTCATTCATTCATTAGCAGTCCCACGCTTGGCAGGCGGCTTGGGGATTGCAGTGGAAGATAAATCCAAAAGAAAGACGCTGCTGCCCGTCTTCCTGTTCTCGCTTAGTCGCCTTTTACGACACCCAACGAGAGGAGATAGGGGGATGGAATTCTAACCCGGCACCCCACGGGTAAAGATAACTACGGGTAAAAAGATTATAGATTGAAGAAATGTATACCTAATCACAAAGACATAAGAATGAAAAAACCTGCATATATGATTTTAGGATCTACGGATCAAAGTTGAGTTGACAAAGGCATCTATCGCACAGTCCTAACAAGTAACAGTTTGTTTGATGATACTGAAGATGTCCAACATTCTTCACAATTGTCGGGAATCGTGATTTCTAGGAATCAGCAGTATAGCGGCTGTGGAAGATGGATATCTTCCAATCGTCAATCACAGTTAAGGCAAGACTATAAGGATATATAAAATAAAATTTGATCTTACATTGCTTATTTTCTGGTACGTCAGTACATCCCAAGAATTTAGGACCCTTCGCCTCAGTCTGTCCATCGAGGCAGCATCCGTATTTGCTGCCAGCACAGTCACATCCCGAAGCGTCAGCGCTGGTCGCGGCAGTCTCGCCGTCACTGCAGCACCCGAAATTGGAATACCGGCAATGACAGCCTTGATGTTCTGGACCCTTCGCGATGCTGACTCCATCCGGACAACAGCCGAACTGATAGGTGCTGCAAGTGCAGCCTTCGTAGTCCGGCCCTGTTGCTTCTGTGTGCCTGGTGGATAATGAAGATGATACCTCATAAGATACGCAGAATAACGTGTACTGGTGGGTTTTAAAGGCGAGTATTAAAATAGACTGAAATCCAATGCATTATTGGTTGAATTTAATCAACTAACAACATTTGGCTTAGGAACAAAGCAACAAATATGAAATGCCACACTCGCTAGCGTCATCATCATCATCATTCATCATTAGCAGCCGATAGACGTCCACTGCTATACAAAGGCTTTCCCCTTAGAAGAGAGGGGTTGCTATAATCCCCACGCTTGGCAGGCGGCTTGGGGATCGCAGTATAGGTGGAAGATAAATTCAAAAGAAAGACGCTGCTGCTCGTCTTCCTGTTCTCGCTTAGTCGCATCTTACGACACCCAACGAGGGGAAATGGGGGGATGCAATTTTAACCCGGCACTCCACCCGTGGAGTACACGGGTCGCTAGCGTAAATAAGCGTTAATTCTCTAATAAAGTAATTTTTTAATCTGTGTATTGCTACTTTAGGAATCGTTTATTCTCATGTTCAATTATTCAGTACGAGATATTTGGCTACGAGTCTTAGAATAATCTAATCTCAAGAACTGGAATAATGATAATTATCACTAAAGGATGTTTGTGATTACGGCAGGAGGTAAGTAAGTAATTTCCAATTACCAGTCTGGACAGCATCCGTGTTGAGTGTATTGACATCCGCAGCCTTTGTTTGCTGGGCCTTGGGCTGGAGTCACGTTGTCTGGGCAGCAACCATACTGTGAGGACTGGCATCCACAGCCTGTAAAAGACAGACATAGTAACATACAAATATACACAGCTAAATGATATCTACATTTAGTTACTTAACTTAACGTTATCTAATTGATAAATACGGGGTGTAAGGGACATCGTACCGAAAACAGATACCAGGGATCCAGTACATGATGAACACTCTAGTGTTGAAATTTTTCATCGGTTTTTTCATGAATTTCCAAAAAAGAAATCCATTTTTTTTAATAAACTTAGTATAATATCATTATTGGTATAATAATAAAGCATAATTTTAATTTAATTAATAAATTATTTATTTGTGGAAAATTTATTTAATTATTTATTCTTTATGCACTTAAACAGTACATAGGCAATTAATTAATAGGCAATTAATTTTATTATTATTATTTTTAGAAAATTAGCAATGTAATTTGAGAAATAAATATTATTCATAATCATAATCATTTATTTGTAAAGTTATTTTACACGTCAGTTCATTTAAGTAGATACAGTCAATCCAAATGACAAATTACATATTAATTTCATAAGAAAAAAACATTAATTAGCAATACTAGTCTCTTTATAAGTCGTTAATTTCATGTCACAATTGAGTCATAATATCAACACGCACATATTCATTACATGTTTGAAAATTAATAAGTCAGTCATTTGTCATTTTCCATATTGGTTCTGTAATGTTGTAACGGACATTAATTAACATCTTATAAATTTTTTTTCGGTACTATGTCCCTTACACCCGTTATATACGAAAACAGGTTTTCCTCAAAGATGCTCCTATTCGAAATCCTCTAGAAAGTATTAGAAGTTTCCTCAGGTGTATCTGTTTTAACAGCAAAATTAACGAAACTCTGTTGTCAACAGAGAGATTCGACATTTAACACTAGTAACTTTGTTTTCTTTGCAAGAACATGATGCTACAGGTAGGTGGCGTAATGTAGTAGATCTTCTGGTAGAGTAAATGCCCGGAACAAAAAAAAAAGATGTCAAAGCCGCTTCCCCTAACTTCCTTATTCCTATCTCTCACCAATCTTTATTTTGCTATTGGTAAGGAAACCTTTAAAAGGTATCTGATCTCCTGGCTAGGTTATGTGGGATTTTTACCCACTAAAACTTCCCCGATGGCTTTCGTCAACGCAATGGAGAGGTTTTTCTTCTTGTACTCTAGAGCACGTCCTTGAACCAGCTTGCTAACTTAGCTTGCTAACTATAAGTAAAAATTTTGAAAAAAAAAATTTTGTAGACTGAACAATTTATTCTATAGATTACCTTCAAGATGAGGACCTTCTGCTGGCTTGCGGTTATCTGGACAGCATCCGAAGGCGGTCTTAAGACAGCATCCCTCGAAGTTGGTTCCATGAGCCGGAGTCTCATTGTCGCTGCAGCAACCATATTGCGAACTTCTGCAGTCACCTTGGCAGCCTTCTAGTCCAGGACCTGTGGCTGTTATAAAAATTCTGACTTCAGATTTTTGTTGGTGCTACGAGCGAGACGTTTATTTAATGCTAAGCGTTTTATGCATGTCCATTCTCTCTCTCACTTGTTAATTTAAAAATTAGTTACAAGTCACTGGAGCCCAGTAAATAAATCACTAGCCAAAGTGACCCACCACACACTACAGTGGTATATATCTGGACGGTCACTTGTTTAATGATCCACTTCCCTATCTTTAGAAAAGTTTTAATGTATTAGGTTCGGATAGATATTATATCGACTTCATTGTAATTATATTACATCCTCTAGCTGATCCACGCAGCTCCGCCCGCGCTGTGTTTACGTTAGCTAAACTTTCAATAATATACATTCGCATAGAATACAAAACCTCCTTTTTTAAAGTCAGTTAAAAACCACTTTGTACTTGCCCTCCAAAGCACGGAGACGTTTAGTTCAAATGGCGTTAAACGTTCACCCATCTATTCAATGACCTTACCGAACGTTGCTTAACCTGATCGATTTCCAAACATTGTTAACAACTGTCTATGAGTGTTCCCTTACAAATATTTATTATAATAATAATAATGAAAAATTGTTAAAATCGAAGCAAGTGTATAACCAAGTACACATTTTGACTTTAGTCCCCTCTCCCAAGGGAACCGTGCCGAATGTCGGGATAAAAAGTATCCTATGTCCTACCTCGGAGTATTAACTCAAATCATGCCAAGTTTCGTTTAAATCTATCCAGTAGTTTCAGCGTGATGCTCAGCCGAGATACAGACAGACAGACAGACAGACAAAAATAAAAAACAATACATTTTTGGCTTTAGTATCGGTTAAGAATGCCCTCCAAACATAATTTTCAAAATATCTTTAATGTACAGAATTGGACCTGTTACAGTTTTATTATAAGTATAGATAAAACTTCATAATCCAACAAAATTCCAGTGACAGTCCACATAATACTAACATTATATTTTCCATATATGTACATGTATTTCTCTACTACACACATCAAAAGTGTCTAGGGATCAAGCATTTTTAAGCGGATTTCTTGAGATTGAGATGTGGCTTTGTAATAAATTTATGATTTTATAAATTTATATGGATCCTTTTTGGTGCATTTCATAATTTGAATCAGGAACTGTGAATCAAATTCGAGTAAAAGATGAAAATCAGCTGTCAATATTTTCCCTATAAAAACATACAACGCATTGAAGACATTATTAGTGCTACTGTTTCCCTACTACTGATTAAAACCAACGTTATTATGGAGCGGCGACGTCATTTAAGCAGGGAAGAAATGCTCAGAGCCGTGGGAATGATAGAAGCTGGTTCCCGGCAACGTACTGTGGCTTTAGCTCTGAATACAAGTCAGAGTGTTATCAGTCGACTTTGGACACGTTACCGAAGCACTGGTACCGTGGCTGAGCGCCATGGAGGACGGTATCGCTGCACCACACGGAGACAAGACCGATATATTCAAATCTTAACTCGAAGAGCTCCAACAATAACTGCCATGATGTTAGCCGTGAGGCTTCATCACTCTTCAGGGAACTTAATTAGCGACCAAACAGTCAGAAACCGCTTGCATGAAGTGAACCTTCATTCCCGAAGACCGCTACGGGTACCACCTATAGCAATGCACAATCGTAGGATTCGATATCAATGGGCTCTTGAACACAGAAATTGGGCAGAAGAACAATGGCGTTTCGTGTGCTTTTCTGATGAGTCTCGTTTTGGTATGAGACCGGATACAAGACGTATACGACACTGGAGAACCCCTGGACGCCAACAGCGATTAAAATCCTGCCAGGAAGTCCATCCTTATAGTGGTGGAACCATCATGGTATGGGCGGGTATTTGGATCGGCGGAAGAACTGAGTTGATTTGGATCAGAGGCAACCTCAACGCTCAAATTTATGCTGAGACGATTGTATCAGACGTCATCGTTCCTCTACAAGTGCAAATCGGTCCCTTATTTCAGTTAATGCATGATAATGCACGACCGCACACCGCAAGAGTTGTAAGACAGACTCTCGCCGCAGCTAACATCAATGTCCTGCCCTGGCCTGCTCAGTCGCCAGACTTGAACCCGATTGAGCATGCATGGGATATGCTACAGAGAAGAGCTCTGCCGAATATGGAGGGTATCCAGTCGCAAGAAGACCTTTTTTTGTTGTTGCAACGAACATGGGCGGCCATTCCACAGCGTGATTTGGATGAACTCATTTTGAGTATGCCAAACCGATGTTCTTGTGTTGTTAGTGTTCGCGGTAGAAACACGGATTATTAATTGTTTAAGTTACCCAATAAAATTTTAAAGAAAACTGTTATTTCAGTCTTTTTTTCGAACTTTTGTGTTAGTGGTTCAAATGTCAAAAATCCCTTTATTAGGAAAATGGCAAATTTCTTTATTAATGCAAAGGTGACTTGGTTTATCGTTACTGTGACAAACGAAAACACTTTATTTGATGAATCCTTAAAGAAAATTTTAATTAATATCAATCAGGAGAAAAGTTATTGCAAAAATATATGTTGATCCCTAGACACTTTTGATGTGTGTATTTGCGTCTATCGCTAATATGAGATGATTATTTAGTACAAAAATGCCTTTACCTGGTGTGGTCTCATCAGGACAGCAACCGAACTCAGTAGCATAGCATGGACAACCAAGTCCGTTTGGCCCGGAAGCAGCCGTCTCGTTATCAAAGCAACAACCATATTCGGTGGCTAGACAACCTTCTTCAAGTGTCGAGGTAGTGCCGCCAGTTTCACTGATACTACTTCTTTCGGTCGAGATTTCGCTTTCAGTAGTTTCAGTATAAGTACTAGTTTCAGATTCAGTACTGGTTTCATTGGTTTCACTTGTCTCCTCGCTGGTAGCCTCGCTGGTAACAGTGGTTTCAGATGGCGTTGTTGTCACTGTAAAGTTACAATCTTTATAGTGAACCAAGCATATTACATCTCGATGATCATCTTGATGTTTTCGATGATTGTACTTGTATGTACACAATAGTACACATGTTTGCTCTTTGGTTTTTGTTCTACTTGTTTCATAGTTTTTACTAAAATATTTCGGATTTGTATTTGTATTTTATGGACGTAATAAATAAGATGTGCATGAGTACGTATGTATTTGTGATGCCTGAAAATGCACAAAGTGGTCAAAAAGCCTCCTGGCACATTATTGTTTATTGAGTTAGTTAGTTCAGGGCCTGGTCATTTCTCACCTGATGGTGAACGATGATTTAGGCGTAACTAGTAAAGCGTATTAGCTAATTAAAGCATGTTCTGATTCAGAACTTACTTGTTTCAGGACAACCCTCTTTTTCTGGTCCAGTAGCTTCGGTCTCATTGTCGGCGCAGCAACCGTACCTAAAAATTAGAATCAAAATTCTATAGATTTAATTCTTACAGTAATAATAAATTTTCACCAAAGCTATCAAAAACTAAACAATACATAGTTTGTAGTTAATGATATAGTGGAATGTAGAGAACCGAAAAAAACTAAATTACGACCAATTACGAAGAGGCTAGAAAATGTATGTGCTTGCTGAACATACATTTAATATGGATCCCTCTCCATATAAAATGTATGTTCCTTTTCTCTCTCTCTCCCGAGAGAGAGAAAAGGAACAGGAAGAGAGAACACTTGTGTCTATGCAGCAATTGTGCACTATAATATATCCCGCGTAAATGGCTGATTTTATGAAAGAATGGAGAAGAACCTTTAAATCGATTATTTTCTCGCAATCACGTAATTGTTTTGATTACTTACCAACCGGCCTTCGTCTCAAAAATCTCTAAGCAATCCTGGTTAAACCTTCATAAGGTTTATTTCGACTAAAACATGTATCATTAAAACTCACTGCGACGCCTTGCAAGCCGGTGGTGGTGGTGGACAGCCTTCCTGATCGTTTCCTTCGGCAGCTGTTATGTTATCCGAGTCACAGCACCCGAACAGTGTCTCCGCACATGGCGTCGTCGGGCAGCCTTCATAGTTTAATCCCTTAGCTAGTGATACTTTGTCCGGGCAGCAGCCGTACTCGGAGTCTTTACAAGTGGCTGGTATATCGCATCCTGTACGAGAAATTAATTGATGTTGAAATAAAAAATTGTTTTATAATGGTATAATCTAAACCGTTATCGTACATGACGCCACGAGTCAGAAGATCATGGAGCTAAGAATATTTCTAATTAGCCTATTAATATGAAAACATTTAAATGTCCTGAATGCAGTGACCACAGAACAAAAATCAGTACAAGTACTATAGAATGCTTAAATGCAAGTAAGAACCGTAGGCACAGGTAAGAACATACAAATACATACATATCAGGTACATGACAATAGGTACTATACCGTCAGCTGTATTTATCGATATTTGCGCTTGTGACAGATCAAACATATTACTACTTATCACATAAATATCAATATAACTCTTGTAATATAACTTTAAATAGTTCAATTCACCGGCCTCGTAGAGGAAAATCTGCCTACGCTTTGTTTAATGGGGCCATAGACAAACGCGTACTCTATATAGATCCTTCCTCTAAGGCAGTGACAGTTTCCAAAATGTATAAGTGCCTACTCATTCAACTGATTTTCAATTGGCGTATGGTAAAAAAAGGTATTCTGATGAGGGCTAAATGTCGCAAAATTCTTTGAAGTGCATTGGATTAAGAGATCTGTTTGACTCGCGTTGTGGAATATGGCACTCATGATAAAGGGCTTTGCCTAGTTGATGAAACTTAACGGAATGATAATACAAAACAATGAGAAAATATGTTTAGGATACGGGGAGATATAAGTGCCGAATTTTAATTACCTTCATCAAATGGTCCTTTAGCAGGGGTCTTCTTATCTGGACAGCAGCCGAACATTGACTTGGCACATGTATGCTTCTTTCTCGGTATGCACTTCATATCGCTTCTTGTTGACGTAAATATCAAAACAGCTGTAACAATAAATAACGTTCGATCAGTTTTGGTTAAAAGCTCAAACGGTCTGATAAAAGATATGAAAATAATATCTACATACCGCTATCAGATGTGGAAAGTCCAGATGTAAAAGCTTCAGTTGTGGTCTCTGATACTGTAACGATAAAAAGGTATGTCATTAAATATGAATAATTAGACACACGTATAGGTAAGTAAGAAACAAGTAGTTGAACATCGAAAAAATAACAATATCTTCTTTACTATTAATGTTGTATCCCCACGACATCCATTTCTTCCCGTTGGGTGTCGTAAGAGGCGACTAAGGGAAGACAAAAAGACGGGCAACAGCGTCTTTTTATTGGATTACCTACCACCTATACTGCGCTCCCCAAGACGTTTGCTAAGCGTAGCTATTATGGCATCCCTTACATAACTGCGATGCGATGCGGCGCCGCATCGCAGGAATTTGTATCGAAAATTCATTTGTTTCTCGCAGATATTTGCGATGCGATGCGAATTCGCAGTTATATGTGGGAGCCCTTAGGGGTGGCCTTTGGTCAGCAGTGGACGTCTGTCGGCTGATGGCTGATGATGATGACTATTAATGTGATATTTTTGGGACTACGGTGCCAAAATATATACATAAGCCAACTTGCCTAAACAATTTCACTTCAGGTAACAGAACATATGATTGCTACAAATGTTATTTAGAAATTATGGAACACCATTTTATACAAATAAATAAATTGTACCCTCAGTGACTCCTGTACTGTATTCGGTCGAAGTTTCGCTGGTTGTTGATCCTGATGAAAGACTTGACTCTGTGCTTTCTGAAGTGCTTAATACTTCTGTAGATGTTATACTCTCAGTAGTGGAACCTGTCAAATACGGTATCTTGTATAATGACGATCATTGTCGACACTCAATTTGAAATGATTTAATAAAGACTACACTCAATGTACCTTCCGTGACAGTAGATCCTTCCATTGTGGTGCCAGTAACACCTGTTGTAGATTCCACACTGACATTTGATTCGGTGGAAGTAGCCGCTTCTGAGGTAAGTTCCGATCCTGATGTGCTAGTTTCAGTGGTTGAAACAACAGTTGACTCTGATTCACTCGCCGCCGTAGTACCTATTTCTTTTTCTGTTGTTGAACTTTGCATTACATCCGTAGATTCTGTGGTGCTACTCTCTGTTGCAACTTCTGTCACGGTGCTAGATATGTCACCACTTCTTGTAGTTTCTTCAGGGCTAGTGCTCTGTTCAGTGCTTCCTGAGCATACATAGGTAAATATTTTTAAGCCATCAGGGTAATTAAGAATGATTTAATATGAGAATGTCTTAGAATTTCAATTTTTGTTTGACAAGTTTATCTAGTCATTAATTAAACATTTACTAAGGTGTAAGTAAGTATATTGTAATTTGGCAGCTAGTGTCAATTAAGTTAAACATCACATGCCCGCATCGTAAGAATCGAACGCATCGCCTCACACGGATTAGTTTTTGACAATACGTCCACTGTATCGGCTGCTATTGGATTTGTCGATGCAACCACCAGCAATCGGATTCCTGACCAACTTTTGTTAGGATTTCCATGTTTGTGAAGTAATGAAAGAAAGCGAATAACAATTTGTCGTAACTGCATACTTGTTAGCAAAAGAAGAGGAAAAAAGCTAAAAAAAATAATGTCTGGATACAAGATATATTTAAGAAAAGATCTCAACATGACAAAGAGCAAGCGTGCGGGGTCCGTCCACTGATCGGCTTTCGATATGACGTCATCGACAAGCATCGCAAAGGTTGACCCTCGGAGCAATCCGTACGGTTCCGATTAATGGACGTACTTGTATGACTTACTGTACAAAGAATACTACGATGCATGATACGGTCATGTAGACCTTAGGGAACTGGGTAAAGCAGAGAGGCACAGATAAACGTAACTATTATGAGCCTGGATAGCAGACATGTATCCACGACTTTACGTACCTGAGCTATCAGTGGAAATCGTGTCTCCGGTGGAAGTAGTTTCAGTGGAAGCAGAAGGTATAACAGAAGACCCAGTAGATGAATTGGTCTCTCCAGTAGGTAAAACTGTTGTTTCTTCCGTGTCTTTACTAGTTGATCCTGTTCCTTCAGTACTAGTGGATTCAGTGATACCTGGGTCCGTATAAGAAAAGAGTTTTAATATGAGACTAAAGCGTCAATAAGAACAAATACTTATTTTTTTCCACTTGAAATTAGTAATGTGACTCATATAAGTTTACAAGCTTAGCGGTACTTTTGAAGTGAATCTTCTTATGCGACTTCCAACAAGGTTGCGTTAAACGTTTAACGCTACCATGGAGAGGGTGTGAAAGCACTGTTGCGTTAAACGTTCAACACTCCTGGGGAGGGGGAATAGAAAGAGACAGAACGAGAGTGAAGTTTCACTTCTTCCGCGCGGAGGGACTCTACGCACTTTTTTTTGTCTCCTAGCTTCTTATTAGTTTAAATAGTTTTATTGGAGATTTATTATAATGTCACAACATGAGTTCTTACCTGAGATATCGGTAGAACTTGTGTCTTGTACAGTAGTTGATTCTGATTCAGTTCCAGCAGTAGGGGTCGTGATAGTTTCTTTACCAGTTGTTCCTGTTTCTTCGGTACCTATCGATTCATATATTTACTTATTACTTGTTGTTTATAGAATAATAATAGGCGTAGTTTCCTAATATATTCATTAGCGCTATTGATGTTTGCGTTAATTAGCTAAAAAGATTTATATTCCAAAGTATTACGATAACGTAATACTTTGTAATATAAATTCTAACACTGGCTGACAATAACTGCAACTAGTTTTAAACAAAAACAAACAAACAGGACTCCGCTCCTCTTTTTTGTGCAATCTTATTGGTTAATATTTCTCCGTTTCTCCGCTCCGCTGCCTCGCTCCGCTCCGGTGGACAGGCAGCCTTAGGCCTGCTATTTTTAACGTCATGAGATTAGATAGCAAAAAATATTTAATATACTGTAGATTGCATAAAAACTTAACGGTGAATTATCTAAAATATATTTAAAAAATCATATTTCCGTCTAATATAGCTGTATTCAATTCAATTGTATTGATGATATAAAATTTAGTACCTTCAATTGTAGTGCCCGTTGAGCTGATGTCCGTAGACGACTCTGTATTAGTTGTGCCAGGTGTTTCGGTTGAACCAGAAACATCATTACTGCTAGACTCGCTGCTTTCATCCGTCCCAGCTATATTTGTAGAAAAACACATATAATATCTATTTCAAAAAAACAGGACTAAAGCCAGTTATTTTTGATGAGATGAGATGAGTTATCAAACAGTTTTGATACTGTAGGTTTTATCAAAACTCAATGGTGTATTATATAAAGAAAATATAAAATCATATTTCCATCTGTAATGCAACTGACTGATTTAGAATTATTATTATTATTATTTATTAACCTTAAAAACATTACTTTTATATTTTGTACCTTCAATTGTAGTGCCAGTTGAACTGATCTCTGTAGATGAACTAGATGACTCTGTATCAGTTGTGCCAGGCGTTTCAGTTGAACCAGACACATCGGTACTAGTAGTTTCGCTGCTTTCATCCGTCTGAGCTATATTTGTAGAAAAACGCAAATCTATTACTATTCGAATAACATTCATTTGACATTTTGATGATAAATATGGGTATTTATTCTGATTGGAGATTATGAATGTATAAGATAATTACTATAATAGTCTACTTTATAAAGACTATCATGATCTTCCTGAAATGTAATTAAAGAAATTGGATGGGGCACCAAATTGATCTAAAATAAAGAGTAACTAACTAGATTCAGTATCCTCGAGATCAGTAGACGTTGTAATTGTTTGTTCTGAGCTGGATTCAGTTTCGTCAGTATCAGCAGTTGGTGTCGTTGCAGTGTCATCAGTACTGGTTGATTCATCGGTAGATGACGTTTCCGTCTCTTCAGTGTCAGAGCTGGTTGAGCCTGTTATCTCAGTGGAGCTTGCTGTAGTGCTTTCTGCTTTAATAAGATTATGCAGTTAATAAAGAGTACACTATTTTCATTCTAGCTAAATTTCTAACATATTGATTCCTTAAAGGACTTACTAGTTGCATCAGAACCAGTTCGTGTTGTATCAGATTCATCAGTAGCAATGGACTCGGTAGAACCTGTGCCAGTAGTATCCGTGTCAGAAGATGAGATTTCTGTTGCATCTGTAATTATTCAATATCTTTTCCTTTAGTATCAGTTGATTCGGTAGGTTTTTCTGCTAGAGATTTGTAGCTATTCAATTATGTTACTAAACTGTACTAAGCATTATTTTGGACCTTAATTTCTAGGATTTATCAGCAAGACATAATAATATAAAATAATTATAGTATGTTGTTTTTATTAAATAATTAAATTAAATGAAAACAGCAAAAACAGCGTGTTTTACATAACGTCCTAAAATAAAAGTTAAGAGATGATAGTATAACTACCGTACACCACAAGTTGTTCAATATTATAACAATTATTTGTTTGATAATGTACATTTTAAAGTTTGGTCAAGCAGCTATAATTACCTGTTATGTCAGTTGGTGTGGTATTGGTTTCATTCGTCGTTTCAGATTCGGTTGAATCAGTGATTTCGGTTTCATCTGAAGATTTTGTTGCACTGGACTCAGTAATAGTAGAGTCCAGATCAGTTTCTCCAGTCATTACTGTTTCTGTGCTACCTGAACTTGTCGAGCCTGTTTCGTCAGTATTGGTAGTATTAGAGATCGAGATTGCATCTTCAGTAGTTGGGGATGTGTCGGTGGAATTTGTATTAGTATCTCCTGTACCTGCTGAACTGGGTTTGGTAGAACTTGAACCTGTAAATTCTGTTGACGTATCTGCTCCTGCATTAATTGAGAAAAGGAGTTATCAAATGTTCTTACTTATCAAGTTCCTCTCATAAGTTCACAATAATTTGTTATTTTTAGTGCAAGTTCTAATTAATACTGAATACCATATCCAAAGCCTTTTCTTTATTTCATAGATTAGTTCTTCAATAATGTTTAAACTGTGTTTTGCATGGATCTAACTGAAACTGTTGTTAGTCTGCTGCACGCGGTGTGCAGCAGACTAACAACAGCTTCAGTTTAAGAAAAAATACAAATATAACTAACTGGTAACGCCGGTGTCACTTGGAGTCGTATTAGTGCCACCTGTTTCAGTGGAATCAGTCACATCTGTTTTACCGCTAGCCATGGTTTCAGTTTCTACTGTGGAAGTTACATCCGTGGCTGTTGCCCCAGTTTGGTTTGTACCACCGCTACTTTCTGTACCCTCCGTTTCTGTTTAAAATAAAATATGGATTATCTATCTTCTATATACTATAATAAAACTCAAAGAGCACTTTGTCTGTACATTGAATATTTTTTTAATATTCCTATTTGGGGATACTATACTATCGACATAGAAGCCAAGACAATTTTTAAATTATGGTTTATGACTTAAGAAATTTATTTCCCTAAAAGAATATACATAATTCACTTACTAGAGAAATACAATAGAAACTTATATCTAATGAGTATACGAAATCTACATTATGATAATAATATATTATTATATAGCGTAGGCAGGCCTCCCACTAGGTGGACCGACGACATTGTTCGCGTCGCAGGAAACCGGTGGATGCAAATAGCAAATTGTCGTTCATTGTGGCGGTCTAAGGGGGAGGCCTTTGTTCAGCAGTGGACGTCTCCCGGCTGGTGATGATGATGATGATATTGTAATACATTACAATAAAAATGCGGGTATATGTAATTATTGTCTGTCTGTCTGTCGGTCTGTCTGTCTGTCTGTTTGTCCGGGTATCATTTGAAAACCCATGGATGGAGTTTAATAGGACTTTCATTGATGTGTTGTGTAGAAGTCTAGGCATAAACTGGTATACAAAACATCACGCTGTGTTTCATAGGGGCTAAGCAGTGGAACATTACTTGCACATATTACCACGTAACTTCCTTTGTATGTGAATAGAGTAATTATAAACTGACCAGTTAATTAACAAGATATGTATTTTTACGCTTTTTACAATAGGAACAGAGCAGACACTTTGTTTACATAAGGTAAGGTACTTCGCTATGTTGAGTAAGCGTTCCGTGGCCGAGCTGTTATGGACGCTTCTAGAAAGCGTCGTAGGTCGCAGGTTCGATTCCAACGTGGGACTTTTTTAAAATAATTTAGACATTATTTAGGTTTTCTGCTTTTACAATTTTACGCAAGATGGTGGTTCCAATTTATTGATGACGTCATAGTGTTAAAAAATAAATAATGGTTCCATAAAATTCTGTATGTTTATGTGATAGATATCGAAATCTTTGAAGTATACCTTGAATTTCAAAAGATCATAATAATAATATAAGAAGTTATTCACTACATAAACATAAGATTCATCAATCTATAAGATTAAAGTTTCTTTGGAACGTTTGGCGTGTGGGCCCTAGACGTCCATTAAATACGGAGGTGACTCCGAGCACGGCGGCGGGGTAGCGACCACCGTCCCCGTGAGCACCGGGTCAGGTTCTGGGGGGTGGTCTACAAAGCGCTCCCCAGCAGCGGGATCAAAGGCATCCTATCAAGGCATGCTATCTACACTTATATAATCAATAAGAAATACTTGTGAGGAGAGAAAGGGGGAGGGGGTTGAGAGAATGGGGGGGGGGGGGTGCGAGAAGGGAGAGGGGGTTGAGAGCCTTCTCTCAAAGGCGTCTTCTTAAACCTCCTCTCTCCCCCTTGGGAGAGAGGAGGTTTACGCTAGACGGGGTGAGAAATAGGAGGGAGTGAGGGTCAGCAAGGTGGGAGGTTTAGAGAGAGCATAGAATTAGATTTTTTAAGAGAGAGAGAGAGAGAGAGAGGAAGAGAGCTGGATAGAGAAATAAATCAAGTGAGGAGGGATCAGAGGGAACCAAGTGGGAGAGAGAGGGAGGGAGAGAAAAAGAATGAGAAGGTGAGAAAAGTTTGAATATATAACCAGAAACTGGAGCATTGTTAATGTAGGAAATAAAAGCGCAGGCGGAGCTGCACGGGTCAGCTAGTTTCATATAATTGCCACCGAAGAAGTAGGCAGAATTATGTGGAATTTGAAGTTTGGTTAGAAATATAATCTAGGAGGTCCGATACATTAGTACGCTTGTAGTGATATCTACATATAATGTCTACATTAAATAAGAGGACTGCAGGTTTGGCTGCTAATAGTCTTGCAATTCAGTTTGTGTGTGTCAAGATACAAGGTCGGCATCGAACCCACGATCTATTGAGTAGCAGTCAACCAAAGTGTCTAACCTCCAGACCAACGGGATCATCAAAACATATGGTTAATGTTACATAAACATTACATATATCTTACCTGAAGTATCTTCTGAACTCAGGGTACTACCGTCTTCAGATGACGTCTCGAGGTCCGTAAATATAAGTGTGCCTGTTGTATCCATCCCTGACCCTTCGGTATTCAATAGTTCATCAGTCGTTAGTAACCGGAGATCGTCAGTCGTAGCTCCTGCATTACAAATAATGAGGTCAACCCCTTTCGACGCCAGGAGACATTATACGAAACGTGTTGAATTTACGAATTCCATCCAAAATTTATAAGCAGTTATGGATTTAAATTAACGTTTATCATTCTTTAAATGTAATATAATCAATGAGATTAACTTATTTTCTTACTGCAGATAGATACGGCCACATGGAATTCAGTCACTTTAGTGGATTGTGGCTATTTCTAGTTCCTTATTAATGGGTCGTTAAATAGGTTCTAAGATGGAATAAACAAGAGAGGTTGCTGTGTTTGTATGAATTAACTTACCAGATCCAGAACCAGTATCAACAAATAAGGTAGATTCTATCTCTGCAAATGGCTGTGTTCCAGAACCTATAAAATTAAATCTTTATAGCCCCAAAGCCGTAAAAGAAATGGTCGAAAAATTTGTAGAAGAAATTAATCTTTGAAATTGAAATGGAGCTAATATAGGTACTCACCACTAAATGGAGAATCACTTTGCATCGTTTCATGCTGAAAAAGTACAGAAATAAATGTTACGAAATCAATATATTATGTATGTTCAACTTATAATAATGACGATAGCGATTACTAATGATTATAGTTATTAAAGAAGCATTTTAAATTCTAGAAGATGGCAAAATGTATGATTATATTATAACCACGTTATTAATAAAATGTGTAAATATCACACTAATGTTATCTTTACCAGGTCTCCACTGCTGTATGTTAGTCTATACGGGAATACTGTGTTGGGGCCTGAGAAATCGCCATTCCATTATTTTTGCTGTCTAATGTAATAATTTTCTAGCTAAAAACTATTTGTGCTTTACTGCCTACGGCTTGATCACCGCTTTGCAGCAAGCAACGTTCAAACACTATGCTTACATTTAAATTAGGTCTGAGTGTCTCTGTTGTTAATATTTAAACTCTCTTACTTTAGAGTCATCTTCAGGGGTTGTGTGGTCCGATTCTACGCCAACTTCTGGGAATTCTTCATCGTAATCACAATAGTCCTCTTCACTAATTATGGGTGGGTTACTGGGTTTCACTGGCAATATCAAGTCTGTAATAAAATTTGAAATTTTGGTGTTCACTAAGCTGAACATAATTTCTAACACTATTTCATGTAATATTGCCACTATTGCTTATTGGTGAAGTATAGATTCCAGAATTTAACTTTTAAAGTTAAAGGTTCTGCATCTAGTATCTTTATCTAGTTACCTTCTTTAGAAAAGGATAACATTTGTTTAATATCTACTCGCATGTGCCTATATTTTTGCATGACTGCATACGCATACAACATGACCTAGGTAGATCAGGTGTGCTCTAAAATATTATAATTATAATAATAAATCCTTCGAAAAGTACGAACAGATGTTGTCACTGCCCAGTTGGTGTAGATTTCTAACCCACCTTCGGAGTCGCTGGACGTTCGGGGTGTGGGCCCTTTGAACGTCCATTGAGTACGGCGGCGACTCCGAGGACGGCGGCGTGGTTGCGACCCCCAACCCCATGAGTACCGTGTCAGGTTCCCGGGGGGCTACAATGCGCCCCCCGGCGGCGGGCTCAAAGGCAAGGTACTGTGGGGCCCCCACCGGAGAGCCCTGAGGTCCCCCCGCCCTGAGGTCTCATGTTCCGATGCGACAACCGCGGGGGTTTTATAAGATCTTTGGAAGATTTCCCCCGCGTCAAAAAAAAAAAAAAAATTTCTAACCCAAGTCTACAAACACTCTGTTCAATTACTTCACCTTCTAAATCACTAACAGTTCTAATGTAATGATGATATAAATTATAAGTATGGATCACAAAAGTAAACTCTTTTACCTATATTACAAGAGTGTAGATTGCATGCCTCCGATGAGCTCAAGATTTGCTTAGCGCTGCATTCAGTAGACGGTGTGTCACCCTTTAGGCACAATATGAATCTCGACCGCTCTCCACCGTCACAGGGTTTTGAACACTATAGTAAAGAAGATATAACGATTTATAGTGAGTTTAAACTAAGAATGTAGTGATTACCACATAGAGCAAGAGATGGCGCTGCAGTAAAAAATGACAACCCACGAACATGCCTGAATCACGTTAGTGAAGTTTAGCCACATAATTATAAAATCTTGACATCAGCCGTCTAGGGCTATTTTCCCAAGCCGAAACCGTGCCTCCCTGAGGTGTCCTCGAGCTCTTCGGTCCTTCTGCCATTAAGGCTAGAGTGCTACAAGCGCTCGCCTCCTATTGTCCGGTGAAGCTGTAATGGCCATCTGCGGCCAACAGCGTTTATAATTCCGCAATAAAACTTAGGCTTTTGTCCTGATACCTTATCCCCTATTACATTGCCTATTATTGAGTCCCCATAATTACATTGCCGTCTCTTATACCCCACTCACAGTACACAAGTGATTTACACACCGGAACAATGTTATTAGATATATCTTGAGCTACAGTATCCTAAATTCCGGAACACAAATGTTGCGCACAAATTGGTGCTTGACGGCAGTATATAAATTACGGCGGTACCTACCTGGACGGTGCCTAGTAGGTACAAGCAAGGTTATAATGTTTTCATAGGTCTGTTGGCGGCAGAAGGTGACACCCATCGATATAATATTTAAACTAGATAAACATTCACTAACAAAATGACATCTTATCTGTGCTGGTGGCGGTAACGAGAACTAACGGTATTATTATGATAATGACGTGTAGTTTGATAGCTTAGCTTCGTAAAGACAGTAGCGACACTCTTATCGGCAAAATCTTTTTTTTCAGCCTGTGGCTTGAATACAAAAAGCGACACATCCGTCTGGCGGGCGCTAATTCAGTGTGCCACTTTTGGAGACGTAACATCTAATCTAGTTCAAGTATTATATCGGTGGTGACACCTAACTAGACTGTCTAATCTAATACTACCTTTGTAACAAAGCTAATTATATGCTGGGAGTCTAGTCATCATCATCATCATCATCAGCCGGAAGACGTCCACTGCTGAACATTGGCCTCCCCCTTGGAACGCCACAATGAACGACAATTGGTTATTTGCATCCACCGGTTACCTGCGACGCGCACAATGTCGTCTGTCCACCTAGTGGGAGGCCTGCCAACGCTGCCTCTTCCGGTTCGTGGTCGCCACTCGAGAACCTTTCTTCCCCAACGGTTATCGGTTCTTCGAGCGATGTGGCCTGCCCATTGCCACTTCAACTTGCAGATTCTGAGAGCTATGTCGGTGACCTTGGTTCTTCGGCGAATCTCCACATTTCGGATTCTGTCGCGAACTTCTAGTATCAGTAGTATTAGGAAGTCTAGTAGTATTAGGGAGTCTAGTATTAGGAAGTAATCTTACGTCAGTCCACGGCCCCACGAACCACTGCGCGGGGCATTTTTCCTTCGGTACAACGCAGGGTTTTGTGTCCTTGTACTTTTCCTCGCTGTTGCACATGCTGTCGTTCACTTTCTGTACTTGATTACCGTCGAATATCCCGCAGAACACGAGCCTCGTCTGGACACCCTCGCCGCATTCCACTGAACACTGTAACAAATATATCATCATCATCATTATCAGGCTACATCAGTCGACTGCTGGACATAGGCCCAACATATCCGCCAAACAAACATATCCTTGAGTCCTTTTTTAATTGGAAGAAAAAATGTTTGCATGATTATAAGCTTCGTCAATTCGACTTCGTGGTAAGTGATAATGAACCTACATACTTACGTCCCTAGCACACGGTGCCAAGTACCAGTAAAAAGTAACACTTCTGGTAAAAAGTTTTCAGCCTCGCAAGATACAGTAGATATAGGTACTACACAAAATATAGTGGCTGCTTACTGTGCAAATGCGGAATAAACGTAATCTTAAACTACTGTACTTTTGCTAATTCGTAGATTCTCTAGCATAAGGCGTTTACTACCTTTTCTGCAGTCAGGAAGGAAACCTTCAGAAGATCAACTTCAAAGGTCTCCGTAGAGGTGGATGATTTTTATCCACTTAAAGCTGGTGGTCTTTATTGACATTTTGGAGACTAGTTCGGACCTTGCCAGAGTTAACGCAGAAAACCAGTGATATTTTTATGGTTTACCTTGCTCCACTGCGTGGCGTACCAGTTGACCTCGCAGGCGGGCAGCTGATCGCAAGGTTCCTGCTCCACGGGCTTGGCGTGATGTGCGCAGAACTTATCGTCGTAAACCTCCATTTCCTTGGTTGCGCATAGGACCTTCCTTGTGCGATTTTTCGACATACACGAGTCACACTAGAACAAGTAATTTTAAGATAATGATAAGATTGTATTAATTGAGCCAGACGGTTAGCATTGTACAGTTTAATAGTTAATTCTTAAGACCTTTTCTGATTACTTTTAAACTCTCGGAGCTGCTCGGAGTCGTTTATATATATGCTCTCTGATTACTTTCTCTCTCGCCAATTTAAGAGCTCTTGTCGGTGAAGCAATTTCCAATCAGATCTATCATATGCCTTTATTTTGAGCTCCTGATACTACACTAGATCCACTTTTTCTACTACATAAGCAAGTTAGTAAAACAAATTCATGAAATTTTACCTTGGTCTTCCTCTTCCCTTTTCCCTTCTATTTTACCTTCCACTATCGTTTTAAAGGAAGGATCGTGTCGTATCAAGTGGCCAATCATCTTTCCTCTCCTATTCTCAATCGATCTTAAAGTTTCTCTTTCTTCATCAACCAATTCCAACTTCCTCATTAGTCTTCCTTTCTGATTAATTTAACTCAACGAAAAGTTTGCATTCTTACCCCGATCCAATGTGTAGTGATCCAGTCAACTCCGCTGCATGGCTTCAGGAAGCAAGGCATCTCGGCTTCGGGCTTCTCCTCGGCGCACTCTTCATCAGGGAGCACCTCTATCCTTCGGTCTTTCTTCTGGTAGCACACCACCTGTCTCGTCTGCTTGCCTTGGTCGCACAACTTATTGCACTAAAAAGGATAGTATGAAATTAATAATTTTAATTAATTGACGGATCCATTGAGTTATATTAACTGTATGGTAAACGATCAGTTCGTTAAGCAACATCTGGAAAGGTCAGTATTTAGATGGGTCACCGTTTAGTTAAATTTGAACTGAGCATCTCCGTGCTTCGAAAAGCAAGTATAAAGTCGGTCCCGATCGTTGTCATCTAGACAGCATTCGTTAAGTCAATTCAGGAAAGCTTGAACAATTCTGACACACCTAAAAAGGCCACCTTCGGCGAATCATAATATGATTAAGATACGGTTTAATTTTTATTCGTATATAAAAACGAATGTCTCGCTTGGGTGACGAGATGCAGGCAAGCAAGTCGCTGATCATCAGGCGAACGTCTCGCTTGGCTTGTAATAAAACTTGGTAGAGATGTGATGTTTTTTTACTAATAATTTGTAGTAATATTGGCGTACCGGTTTCCAAGGTCCTGTGAACCACTTCGGGCACGGTGAGTCTTCGTTGCATTTTCGGAACAACTCCGGTTTGGGTCCGAGCAAGTCGAAACATTCGCTGTCAGGTACTATAGACGAGTACCTAGGAAACATCAAGATATGGATAAGAATTGACATCTGTCAAGAGGCATCGTTACTCTGACTGCAAAAAGAACTGTAACACACATCAATCCTGAATCGCGCTGGCGAAGTTCCTACGTACATGACGTATACATTTAAACAACATCCCTAAATCAACAGTTGGGAGCTTCGGCGTTGGCCAAGCATTACACCTCGCTCGGTCGGAGACTTCTTGTTATCTTATCACTGCTATAGAACGAATGGTGGTCCTCTCAGTATCCAACAGCACGGTGACTCTCCACCGCACCTTGGGTGTCTAGTATCGATATACTATCTATAGTATAGCGATGATGTCTAGTACTGATTTTGATGGTTAACTGTCAGTTTTCTCCTATACATTTTACTAGTTCTTGAAAGTTTCCACTAGAGGCGCTGTTGCTAAACCTCCTGGCAACTCTACTGAAGCAGTACATAATAATATGAACGTCACCCGAGGTAAGCGGTATTTGGCTGGTAAGGTAGTATGTATTATAGGTACACTTAACTCGTACGTATAGTACGTACGAGGTAAGCGGTATTTGGCTGGTACCTCCACCTTTGCCCGTCGAGTGTTCTCATAAATGTACAGTCACGTTTGATTATAAAATTAAATTTAAATATTTAACTCTCAAATAGCAAATATCTTGGTTTAATTTGTTGGCGCAACCGTTTCTTACAATTAATTTATCATCATAGTATTAATTAATCAAATGCAATATACTCGTAATAATGATGTCAAAGTCAAAGTCAAAATATCTTTATTATGTATAGGCCCCACGGAGGCACTTACACAAAAAACATTTTTACAAACTACCAACGGATCGTAACGCGGCCGCTACTGAGAAGATCCGGCAAGAAACTCAGCGGGCTTGTCTTTTTTTGTAATTTTTTTAAAAACAGTTTTACAAATTATACATAAGTCAGCCTTAAACTTCTAAGCTTGCATGAGTTGAGCAGTTCAAGCCCACGCAGGTTTATCCTCCAGGTAATCCGTGATTTTATAATAAGCCTTTTTTGACAATCGGCTTTTTATCAAAGGTTTAAATTTCTTTATTGGAAGATCTCGGATATCCTGTGGCAGTTTGTTATAAAAGCGTATACTTTGGCCCATAAAAGATTTGACTGTTCTGTGGAGACGCGTGGCATGTACAACAAGATCGTGTTTGTTCCGGGTATTAATATTATGTGTATCACTATACTTTTTAAAAGAACTGATATTTTTTTTAACAAAAACTAAATTTTCAAATATGTATTGTGACACAACCATTAGAATATCTATCTCTTTGAATTTCTCTCTAAGTGAATCAATAGGAGGCAGATTGTAAATGGCTCTCACAGCTCTTTTCTGCAGAATAAAAATAGTATTAAGTTCTGCAGAAGATCCCCACAGTAATATACCATATGACATAACACTGTGAAAATAGCTGAAATAAACAATTCTAGCGGTTTCAACATCAGTTAAACGTCTAATTTTCTTGACTGCATAAGCCGCGGAACTTAGCCTACCCGACAACTTCTTAATTTGTGGGCCCCACTGTAGTTTGGCGTCAATTGTTATACCTAAAATCACAGTCGACGCCTAAAGGTCCAACGCTGCTCCATTTATTTCTACATTGGTTGCCAGCTGTCTCACATTAGGAGTTACAAATTTCATATATTTAGTTTTGGTCTCATTAAGTTTTAAATTGTTAACATTGAACATTTGGCCAACCATAGAAAGTACCATAGAAAGTTCACTTCGTCATAATCATGGAGTTTACGCTTTACTTTAAATAGAAGAGATGTATCATCCGCAAACAATACAATATTAAGTTTGTCCCCCACGAAATAGGGTAAGTCATTCATATATATTAAAAACAAAAATGGGCCTAATATTGAACCTTGAGGGACGCCCAGGGAAACCACGGAACCTGGAGACCCCACCGTCTCTTACCGTTTACATCGACCCTCTGAATTCTATTATTCAAATATGAAGTCAGAAGGTCTAGTCCTTACACCATAGTGGCGTAATTTCCTGACCATCGTGTCGTGATCTACGCAGTCAAAAGCCTTGGATAAATCACAGAATATACCAAGAGCATCCCGTGATTCCTCCGGATCCCGTGATGACGGCGGTTGTGTTTCGGTAATGTTTCGTACCCTAACTCACCCGTTCGCAACAACTTTCTCACATGTGACTTCACGCGACATAACTCCTCCCTTGCCGCATCGCTTGGAACAAGCCCCCCAGTTACCCTCGACCCACGTAGGGGGGCAGGGGTCTGTGTTGCAAGATTGGTTGGTCACTGGCTTCAGACCTTCGTCGCAGAGACTGGCATCTACTAATTCCAGTTCTTCCCTGGAACGGCAGGTAACGTTGCGCGTTTGGAAACCTGAAATAATGAGCTAAATATTATTATAGTACAAAATAATGAAGGAAATGGACTCAAATTTTGTTTTATTAATTTATATTGACCTCAAACACATGTTAATATAATTCGAGAACGTAGCGTCCTCAGGATAGATAGAGTGACGATATACTCGTATGTAAAGTAACAGGCAATAACAGGAAGAGGAGACGAAGCTCGAAGCAAATGGCGTCCCATGTCCAGCTGTGAACTACTATAGTCTGATGCTGATATATGTTATATATTAATACCTGCCCTTGTAGTTTTGTCCCACTGTTGGGCACGGACCTCAAGATGAAGCGGCTTAAGCCATATTCCACCACGCTAGCCAGGTGCGGGTTGGCGGACTCCACACGTCATACGAAAGCTAGTTAGGCTTTCTTAGACATGCGGGTTTCTTCACGATGTTTTCATTCACCGAAAGCTAGTAACAATCGCACAAAGACGATTCGCACATGATTAAAGAAATCAGAAGTGCGAGCCAGGGTTCGAACCTGCCCACTGAGCTGTTACTGCTTATTATATATTATATTATACATATATCTATATTTATTTCTCGCCTTTTATTTCACATTTTACTTCATTTAATGTAGAGTAGGTGAACTGTTACGGAACTGATGGGAGGGACACATTACCTCCTCCGCAGGAGACGCTGCACGGTTCAAACTTCTCGTGCACCCAGTTGTAGCGCTTGTCTGTGGGTGGTGCGGTGGTGTTGGGCACACTGTACTCGTACTGAATGCCCACGTTCTCATCTTGAAGAAGAAGCTGGCGAGCAAAGAATGTAATGCATTTTTAATTCATCGCCTGCAATCTTATTTTCCCAGGAGGTAAATTCCTTTCGCAAGCAACCGTCTAGCAGCTGTGTTCTGATATGATGGGTACTGGTGTGATACTTACCTTTAGTCGAACATATTTCTTGTATATAAAACTAACATTAAGAAAAAACACATAGTAAAAGTTTCTACAGCTGTACGTTACCCAGAAAGCGTAGATTAACTAATGGTCCATTTACATGAAGCAAGTTTCTTGCCTGTTGCATACAATATCATTGAAGCAATAAATGCCTTGCATCGTCTGAACAATATAATAATAATGATCTTTATTTCAGGCATAGTTCCCATAAATTACAGTTATAAATATAAGTATACAATTGCCCACAATAGTGGGCACGTCATAAAATAAAGTCATGACCCCCCCCCCCCCCCCCCAATCTCAAACTCATTCACGTCTAATTGACAAACCTAACTTCTTGCTTCCAAACAATTTTATCCAAAATAGGTTACGCACTTGAAACACTCAGACGCAAGATGGGAATCGAAACCACGACCTATTGGCCAGCGGCCAGGGCACTAGACCAACGGGCCTGTCAACTATGACCAAAATCTTTGGTTCTGACCGCACCTGCCTAGGACATCCATTTAGTACGGCGGCGACTCCGAGGAAGACGGTGGCGGGGTTGCGACCCCCATCCCCAGGCTTTATAATAATAGTGTTGAAGTGTAGATAAGGACGATAAAAAAGTGATCCTTACAGCAAGGTAAAGGGGTTCGGTGGTAGGACCCAAGCAGCGGAGTTTGTCAGGCGCGGCGCGACCCCGCTGGCTCCGGTCGTAGTACCACATGGCGCCGGCGATCTCCATCCTCCTCGGGAAATCGATGTGGTAATGGCCGTTCAGATAGTACGTGCCATTCTTCGCTCGCAAAGCTATAAAAATAATGAAGGATTTTGGACAAAGAATAATAATACGGAACGCTAGAGAACAGAAAACATATACATAGAATAATAATATCTTGGGACAATCCACACACGGTCATCCGATCCCAAACTAGGCAGAGCTTCGACTATTCAAAATTTAAAAATATATATTTCTGACTTAACGTTTGAATGGTCAATTTTTTATAAGCTACGACCGGTTCACAACGCGGCCTCAACTGTGAAGCTCCGGCAAGAAACTCAGCGGGCTTTGTTATTTTTTCACTTTTTTTTAAACAGTGTTTGTCTTGTTACAATTGGATCAACATCAGCGATAGTGTGTCCTGCCGTTCGAGAGATAAAACAAGAGAGAAAAAAAAATACGATTAAATTACAACAAACTATAAAAGGCCAAAGGGATAGCAGTCGAATCAAGCAGCACCCGCGCACGAGTTGACTCGAGCAGCAGCCATCACTCCCCTCAACCATATTGGAGGGAAGAGGGTGACCCGCCACACGAAGCCACTGTATACTGTCGTATCTACCTCGTGTAAATTAAGATTATAATAATATTGCTATTAAATGTAATGGTAGGGGGGTCTCAGGTACGTACCATCGCAGTGTTGGATATTCTAGCCCTAAGTGGCGTTGTGAAAGCATTGCATTCCGGTGTGAACGCCTCTTTAACTGGTGAAATTACCTGGCTGGAATGGCTTAATATTCCATTCTATTCTATAACTGTCGGCAATAAACGTGCCTGATAGCCATCGGATTGCTTTTTGAACCATTTGGAACCATTGTGCAATGTTCTATATAGCCGTTTACTAAGCTATGCAAGGATGCGCCAGCTTTGAGCTGTACATAATCATCTGGTGTAGGATAAGCTATTTCCAGATGATTCAACATACGTGAAGACGTAATAATTAATGTCGAAGGCGACGAGCGTCAGTGCAGTGCTACTAACCCTGCGCTGGTGTATCATTTACCATCTGAAGAACGTCCTGCTCATCATTCAAAGCGAGCATAAAGTTATTTCAATTACGATATTGTAATCTTCATGTTTGGTTCCCGAAGAAATGCAAAAAAGCAAAAAAAAAATTATACTCTTAACTCTTATGTCATAAAAAGTTACGATACTCACCTAAATAGTTATTCGAAGGTGCGATTTCTTCGATTATTATCGTGGTCGATCCTTGTGGTATGAGCAGAATATCGTTGTAACCTGTAATTAGATATATTATCCTTAGCTCCTTCCAAAGATATTGTACTAATTTGGGAAATACTCCAAATATTTTTGAAAGTAACATAGCTTACTCATTGAGGTATTATGCACTGGCTTATTAGCGTTGAATGAGTGAATGAGACTACAGCTGTTTATCTTCGCATGTATTTTTATATTCACTAAAGAATATATAAACGTGGCAGTTGTAGGAAGTGCGAAATGCATGGTAAAAATGCTTCCAAAGACGGCTTTATACTCGTAGTCACCATACCAAACCCAAACCAAACCAAATCTCTTTGGTTGACTTCTAAGACTAAGACTATGACATTTAAGAGACTTTTTTTTGTTTGTTGGGACTAATCATTGCTAATCACATCCCTTATTCCCATCACAGATTAGATACTGGTGATTCCCATCACTGTGACTCCTGTCAGTAAGAACTTTCAGTGGTCACTAGTGATGACATCGAGGTGTGACCCTCGGCAAATCCCAGGGTAACGCTAAATTGCCTTGGAATCCGCATCGAATTTAATCAGAAAAGTAAACAGGAGGAGTAGGATAAGATATGTCTTATATTATGTTCTTAGTCCAGTATCTTAAAGGTATGCCTTTAAGATATCTACTGGACTTTAAGAAATAAACTAAGAAGTTATGTAAATTGTAACAAATATTCTGTACAAAGATTTTTTTTTAACAAACCAGTAGCTACTAACTTAAATAGCATTTCCGCTAATACGCTTCTACTCGCCCCCTCTTCGGGCGGGGTTCTTTTACCTTTGACGAGGTCCTGCGAGTCGTACAGGCCACTAATGGTGTGACAGTTGGCGCCGTTGCCCCGACACTCGCGACACTTGTCCTCGCGAGCAGTCGATCCCAGCATCATGTCACAACCGACGGGCTACAAGAAAAACAACGAAGTTGTACACTAGCAGCAGGTGATTTTGAAGTCACTGCACATCAGCATGAAAACGACCACTGCTGAACTAAGGCCTCCCTTAGACCGCCACAATGAACGACAGTTTGTAATTTGCATCCACCGGTTACGTACATACGACGCGAATAATGTTGTCAGTATACCTATTGGGAGGACTGCCTACCTGAACCTGGTTCGTAGTTGCCACTCGAGAACCTTTCGTCCCCATCGGTTATCGGTTCTTCGAGCGATGTGGCCGGCCCATTGCCACTTTAACCTGCAGATTCTGAGAGCTATGTCAATGACTTTGGTTCTGCGGCGAATCTCTGCTCAAAGAAACTCCGAGTATCGATAGTTCTCTTTTGGAGTCACCCATATAATAACCGGACCGATTAAACCGGTGCAGGCAAACTGGCAGGCGTCTGATAATAGAATGTTAGTAGGCTGTAGAGTACTTGATTTCAGTAGTGGCGTAGCTTGCCTTAGATGGGCCCTGTATAAACATTTGTTGGGGGGCCCATACGAAGATGCGGCTTAAGAGTTTCGGTGAGAGAGATTGTGGATGGGACCTTTGTAGAATCATTGATTATTTATATTTCCTTTAACAGCTCAGTGGGCGAGCGCTTGCCTTGTAAACGAGGTGCGCAGGTTCGAACCCCGGCTCGCACCTCTGATTTCTTTAATTAATCATGTGCGAATCATCTTTGTGCGATTGTTACTAGCTTTCGGTGAAGGAAAACATCGTGATGAAACCTGCATGTCTGAGAAAGCCTAACTAGCTTTCGAATGACGTGTGAAGTCCGCCAACCCGCACTTGGCCAGCGTGGTGGACTATGGCCTAAGCCCCTTCATCTTGAAGGGAGGCCCATGCCCAGCAGTGGGACATAAACAAGGGCTGGTATTATTATTATTATATTTCCTTTATTAGGATCGCCAACAAGTGATACACTTTACAAATAAAATAATCAATGTTAAGTATCTCGTCTCGTGCTCACCCAGTTACAGGCAACCACAACTAACAATACAGAATCGTCGCAATAATTAAATTTTAATTGATACGGCTGATACGGCGGTAGATGCTTCAAAGTTAAACGCTGAGTTGCACAGTACTTTGCTAAAGTTAATCATTCTCGTTTTTGAACTCCTTTTGTCGGCTCGAACTCTAACGGCCGGAAGCACCGAAATAATGGAAGTCTTAAGCAAACCAAAATCCGTTGCGTGCCGTGCGTGTGGTGCGTCCGGCGCCTGCCAATGGACGCGCACCTTTAGCGGAACTTTTAAAACTAACACTAAAAGAAGAAAGAAGTAGGTACTCCCCTCTGTTGTCATTCCACGTTATGGAACTATAATATAAAATTAATATTTTACTGTCTTACGCTTAACTCATGATTTCATTACTCAATTAGCAAGAAGTGATAAGTTCTTTGAAGTATGTAAAGGGCACACATGTAAGTGGGCCGGCCTAAATCGGCACATCCGGCCGGCAAAATTGAACTATGTAGATAACAAGGCCGCCCGATACATGTTGGCGGGACGGAATTTATCAGCACAGCCGTTCGGCAAAAAAGCCGCCGCCTCTCTCGATTAACAAACACTGGCGATCGGGTATCCGTCCGGGCTATAGCCCGAACGGATTACCCAATCGGCAGTAACGGGATAGAATATAACATGTGTAGCAATTGCTTCGGGCCGGCTTTGCCGTTCAACAAATACTGCCGAACCGAATGCTGTGTAGCGTCCCTTAGATCCAAAGGTTTTTTTTTATCTTGGGACAATCCACACACGGTCATCCAATCCCAAACTAGGCAGAGCCTGTACTATGGAAACCGGACAACTGATAGAATAGAATACTTTTAATAATTTATTTGCACACCAAAGTAAAGCATACAGAAAACTTAGAAAATAACTTAAATTAGGTACAAATGGCGGTCTTATCGCTAACAGCGACTTCTTCCAGACAACCAAAACTTAAAAAAGAAGAAACTGAACTATTTGGGTAGCTGGTGGTGTACATACCTTAAATTGTACATCTTATACACATTATATATATTTATACTTACTAATAATTACTTACATACATACTTAAATAGATAAATAACAGCCAGACACTTGGTGGGAATCGAACCCTCGACCCATCGGGTGGCAGCCAGGGTGTCTAAACACTAGATCAACGGGACCGTCAACGGGTTTGATATACTTGTATACCTGACATTGGCCATCGACGCAGACGTCGAAGGAGTCATCGTTGCACCTGGTGCCGTCGATCACCTTCGCCTTGTGCCGGTAGTAGAAGCGCTCGCCGTGGGGCATGCAGTTCAGCTCACAGGGATTCGGCGCTTTCGTGTACGGTACCCATCTGTTAATATAATAGTACCTAGTTTATGAAACTGTTGCATAAATTAATAGCACTGCATTATTTATTTCAGTGTTGTATATAGGGTTGCCACCTTTTTTTTGAATAAAAAATAGTATGTTTCGTTTTATGTTAAGTATAAAAATATAGTACATTTAGGAAATTTGGGCAAAAAAAAATTGTACAAATTAGTTTATCATAATTTATTTTATACATTACTAGCTGTAGCCCGCGGCTTCGCTCGCGTTCACTTTGTTACTCAAACGCGTTTTGAATTATGGATCGAGGTTTTTAAAAATATTGTTTACACTAATGTTGTCTTTTATTTACGCGAATGCTACACATTGAATTCAAACTAATTTGATGTTAGCTTTTACTATCCCGACGTTTCGAATGCTTTGCAGCACCAATGGTCACGGGAGGACTGAGATGTTGAACGTCCTTATGTCACAATTATGCCGGTGTACCCATAGGTCTTCTTAGTTATTACTGTTGGTCCGATCTTCGGACGATCGATTTCAATATTGTTCACACTTTTATTAACCCTGATCTAATCGGTACCGAGTATGTAGCCTGTATTTTTGTGTAAGCTATCATAGCTCCCATTTCTTAAATATTTACTTCTTTAGTTAAAAAGATACAGTACCTATTTTGCAATTTCATTAAAAAACTTTTTGAGGTTGTTAAGTGGAAACCATTTGGTAACCCCATTGGTAGATGCCCTTAGCGGTTGATTTTCGAAAAATGCTGGAAGTTAGTTTATTCTATAGTTTTGTTTAGTTCGTTTACTGATTTTCGTTACCATAGTTGCATTATAGCATTAAATGGAGATCTTTCTTCACGCAAACTGTAGGGATTTTTCGAAAAATGCCGGAAACGGTTTCTTAGAATCTTGTATGCAATACATAAAATATGTCGTATGGCTGTAGGAATGAAATATTTTTTTGGAACTGAATTGAACGCTATTAGGGATTAATTTAAAAAAAAGACATGGATTACTTCAATATTACGAATTTATCCCCAAAGTGTCATCAGTGCAGCATGAATTTTATTTTCGCGTTTGATATTCAAAAACTGTGCTTAAACCCCGTTAAGGGTTGATTTTCAAAACAAATATGTTAGACGTGTTTCTCAATATTTTTATGAGTACACTGACAAAGTTTCGTGTCTGTAAAAATATTTTTTACATACAAACTTTGATACCTCATTTGTCCCACGGGTCGATTTTCGAATAAAACATTGCACACAACACAACAAAAAAAAATGAACCGACTTCAACAACACTAAAAAGCTAATAATTGAAGTTGGAGTTGAGGTACCTACTGTGTATATTTTCTTCAGGAACAATTTATCCGGTCCTAATGAAATTTGCATGAAATCATTACAGTAGTTTACTCTCTTGAATAAAGAAAGAATCATCAAATCGGTTCATATTTGTCAGAGTAATGATAATAATAATAGAGTAATGTAATGGAGTATATCAGATTCATGGGTTTTTAACCGACTTCAAAGAAGGAGGAGTTTCTCAATTCGTCTGTATGTATTTTTTTTTACCGGATAAATTCTTCTAAATCAATTATGAATCTCCGGGAAGTTCTTATCCGGTTCCTTCTTTCAAATAAAAAAGAATCATTGAAATAGGTAAATATTTGCCAGAGATTATTAAAAAAACATCATCTTTTAGGCAATCCTACAGCTTTTTCTGAGTCGCCATTTTTGTTTTTTCAGGAACTGCTTTTTCGTAAGTAGGTAATATTTTTTTGAAATGAAATCGGTTCATCAACCCCTTCAAGGGTTGATTTAAAAAAAATGTGATACGCGTGTTTTTTATCAGCGCACTGATAAATTTTCGTGTCCATACGATGAATATTTCTTTCCATAGTAACTTTTGGCCAACCTAGGGGTGGATTGTCGAAAAATGCTGAAAATCAGTATGTTAAATTGTTTTGTTTATGTATATATGTATGTATGTTGTACGTATGTACCGAGTTTCGTTACTCTAGCTGCATTATAACATTTAATGAAAATCGTTCTACGTGTTTTTCAACCCCATTATATGACCTGACCTTAGTGATTATTTTTCGCAAAATGCCAGAAATGGGTTTCTTAGATTCTTGTGTGCAATACACAAATTAAGTGTTATGACTGCACGTCGAAGAACATTTTTGGACCCCAATTGGATCCATTTAGGAGTTGATTTTCAAAAACTATTTACACATGGATTGCTTTAGTTTGATTAATGTATTCGCAAAGTTTCATCAATGCAGCATAATATTTTTCCGCGGTTCAAACTTAAAAACCATACTAAAACCCCTTTAGGGTCGATTTTCAAAAAGTTGTAATAAGGGTGTTTCTTCATTTCTTTTGTTTAGTATGTTGACAACATTTCGTGTATGTGTGGTAAAAAAAAATTGTTTTCCATACAAACTTTGAGACCCCATTAGACCCACTTAGGGGTTGAAATCGAAAAATACTGAAAATTAGTTTGTTCAATATTTTTATTGAGTTTATGTACCGAGTTTCGTTACTCTAGCTGTATTATAGCATTAAATGGAAATCATTTTACGTGTAAACTTTACAACCCCATTAAATGACCATAGGGGTTATTATTTGCAAAATTCCGGAAATAGGTTTCTTAGATTCTTGTGTGCAATACATAAATTAAGTCATGACTGTAGGTCGAAAAATATTTTTGAACCCTAATTGGATCCCTTAAAGAATTGATTGATTTTCAAAAAAATGATTATTTATACAATAATTGCTTTAGTTTGATAAATGTATTCGCAAAGTTTCATCAATGCATGATATTTTTTTTCCGCGTTTCATACTCAAAAACCATGCTAACACCCCTTTACGGGATACGAATTTGAAAAAGTTGTGATACACGTGGTTCTTAATTTCTTTGGCTTAGTACATTTACAGAATTTCATAACCGTGTGATGAAAAAAAAAAATTTTCCATGCCTTCTTTGGGAGCCCAATTGACCCACTTAGGAGTTAACAAACTGCTCAAAATTAGTTTTTTTCAATTGTTGTGTTGAGTTTATTTACTAAGTTTCGTTATTCTAGCTGCATCATAGGATGAAATGGAAATCCTTCTTTGTGCAAACTTTGAAACCCCATTAAATGACCTTAGGGGTAGTTTTTCGAAAAATACCGGAAATAGGTTTCTTAGATTCTTGTGTACAATATATAAACTAAGTCTTATGACTGTAGGTCGTAAAACATTTTTTGGACCCCAACTGGACCCATTTCGGAGTTGATTCTCAAAACATGATTATTTACACATGAATTGCTTTATTTTGATAAATATATTCGCAAAGTTTCATCAATGCAGTATGTATTTTTTTCACGTTGCATACTCAAAAACTATGTTAAAACCCCTTTAAGGGTCGATTTTCAAAAAGTTGTAATGCACGTATTTCTTTATTTCTTTTGCTCAGTACTGTAACGAAGTTTCGTTTCCGTGTGACGAAAAATTTTTTTTTTCCTTTACACTTTGGGAGCCCATTTGATCCACTTAGGGGTTGATTTTACAAAAATGCTCATAATTAGTTTTTTCAATTGTTGTGTTGAGTTTATTTACTGAGTTTCGTTACTCTATCTGCATCATAGGATGAAATGGAAATCCTTCTTTGTGCAAACTTTGGAACCCCATTATATGACCTTAGGGGTAGTACTTCGAAAAATGCCGGAAATAGGTTTCTTAGATTCTTGTGTGAAATACATAAACTAAGTCTTATGAATGTAGCTCGAGAAACATTTTTTAGACCCCAATTAGACCCCTTTACGAGATGATTTTCTAAAAATGATTATTTGCACTTGGATTGCTATAATTTGATTAATGTATTCGCAAAGTTCCATCAATGCAGTAAGTATGTTTTTATTTTACATTGTGTACTCAAAAACCATGTTAAAACCCCTTTAAGGGTCAATTTTCAAAAAGTTGTAATATACGTGTTTCTTTATTTCTTTTGTTCAGTACTGTAACAAAGTTCCGTTACCGTGTGACGAAAAAAAATTTTTTTTCATACTAACTTTGGGAGCCCATTTGACCCACTTAGGGGTTGATTTTACAAAAATGCTCAAAATTAGTTTTTTCAATTGTTATGTTGAGTTTATTTACCGAGTTTCGTTACTCTAGGTGCATCATTATGATGAAATGGGAATCCTTCTTTGTGCAAACTTTGAAAAGCTCTTAAATGACCTTAGAGGTAGTTTTACGAAAAATGCTAGAAATAGGTTTCTTAGATTATTGTGTGCAATATATAAACTAAGTCTTATGACTGTAGGTCGAGAAACATTTTTTGGACCCCAATTGGACCCCTTTAGGAGCTGATTTTCAAAAAATTATTATTTGCACTTGGATCTCTATAATTTGATTAATGTATTCGCAAAGTTTCAGCAATGCAGTATGAATTTTTTTTTCCGCGTTGCATACTCAAAAACAATGCTAAAACCCCTGTAAGGGTCGATTTTCAAAAAGTGGGATACACGTGTTTCTTTATTTCTTTTGTTTATTACACTGACAAAGTTTCATGTCCGTGTGACGAAAAAAATATTTTTTTCCATACAAACTTTGGGAGCCCATTTGACCCCCTTAAGTATGGAATTTCGAAAAATCCGTTCTTATTGTTCACCTAGACTATTTGAATAATGTTGGTTCCAAATTTCAAGATTGTACGTTATATGGTTTTTGCTGTATCGTGATTCCTAGAAAACACCCTGCTCTTTTATTAATATAGATTTACCTTCCATAAATATTTATTATTACTCTTTGCTTTGGCCGACAAAGTTTTATTATTTTTGAAATAATAATGATCAGTCAGATCCATATTTTGTATTCAGCTTATAATTACCCGTTATTAGTTCTGAAAAAATATTGAGATTAATGTTTAATTTACTAATTAAATTCAAATAATTTAATATGCTGTCGAGTTGATTAAATTCCTATTTTAGGAATGAAAATATAGTACATTGCGTACTATATTATTTTTCTATAATATATATAGTACAATTGTCTAAAATATAGTACGATACTATATAATATAGTACAAGTGGCAACCCTAGTTGTATATGCCTGTAGTAGCTTAACACTTCGTCGTAATCTTATGTTCTTTATTTTTAACAATGTTTAGTGTTAAGTTGATGGTGTATCTTAGAAAATAAATAATATGTATTGGTTATTAAAACACGAACGGGCGAGGCTAATACAATCTCGCTAGTGTTTTAATACCTAACTATTGTGCAGTTTCTTACACTACTTCATCTTATAACTCATGTAATAGGTAAAAAAAAGTTTAAAATACAATACAAAACAGATAAATTATTTTCGCGCTCATTTAAAACAAATATCATGCGCATGGGTCACACAACTGCATCCTGCCAGCGACAATGTATCGATATTCGATTCCCTTATTTGTAATCTCTTTGGTCGGTAAAAGAATAAACACTTTTCAATGATTTTTATCATTGTAACTCTCCTAATACATGTCCAAAACTTGCAAAACTATCACGCACAAGAACGGCTATGCTAGAGTAATTTACTAGCAATATAAACAGTCCATATCTTCTAAACTACTAAATCGATTTTGAAGAAACTTGTACTACAAAAAGAATAAACACAATCGGATTTGTAGTTTCTGAGAAATACGGATACAAACATACATTGAGTGTATTTCTCAGAAACACGTTTCTCGTTTGATACATTTCTTTAGATGGGCATATGTAGGGCTACATATATAGACTAACATAATTTGGATATTACGTCTTTTTATTAATATTACTCCTACTCTACCCCTTTTTTGAAGTCGGTTAATAAAGATACGGTGCTTTAAACTGTGTACTTATATCCACATCTTTTTCTAGCGTCAAAATAAAATATTATTATGATGTATGAGCTGATGTGTATTACACATGAATCTAGAATATATGTTCCTATATACTTACTTCATATACTTTCATTACTATACATTTACGTCATTATCAAAAAGATTTTCTTACTTATACTGAAATCCCCTGAAGTCTTTGTCGTCGAATTCTGAACACTGCTGCGCCCTGAAATTGGTGGAGCCCTCGGGGCAGTCCTGGGTCTGGCAGGAGAAGTACTTGGTGTCGCCGCCGGTGCACTGCGGCCGCCCGTCCGAACTGACCAGCAAAATTATAATTAAATAATAGTAATAATGATAAATTACAAAGTCTGTTTAACCTGGTAATTTCACCAGCTAAGTACAGTGACTTTTATGGGTCGGGATTTGAACAAACTCAAACCTATTTTTATAGGTTGCTCTTTTGAGCCGTACAATAAACTATTATCACTAGGCGTTATCCACTGAAATCCAAATACCAAAATTTCCAGGGTGTCGTCGCTTTATCCACTGCTGAACAATAGCCTTTCCCTTAGAAGGGAGGGATTGCCATAATTCTTGACACCCTACAGGAAGAGATGTTGAATGCGGCACACCACGAGCAAGGGACCTATGTGATTATATGAACATTTAAAACCAGGACTTACCCTATTCGCAGGCATATCCTCTTCTGGCTGGCAACACCGCCGCCGCAAGTCCGGGAGCAAGTTGAAACCTCCCCCCACTCGCCCCAGCCGTCCCCCTCGCCTCTCGGTATGACGTAAGAGGCGGATAGGAACAGTCCAGCACCCTGGCGTCTGTGCCTGCTCCGGTGGCCCGAAACCTGGGGATGAGAGTCGATTAAGTGCTTCAGATTCTGTATAATGTTGGCGCGTCCGCGAATATTTCATGGTCTCGTGATGAATGTTGTAAAGTGTTTGTAAGTGAATTGTAGGTAATAAAAGTAAGTTATGATAATAGGAATACCAGCCCTTGTTTTGTCCCACTGTCGGGCCTTTCCTCAAGAAGGGGCTTAGGCCATAGTCCCAGCATGGTCAACAAATGGCCAACATAGGCCTCACCCTTCGAACGCCACAATGAACGACAATTGGCTATTTGCATCCACCGGTTACCTGCGACGCGCACAATGTCGTCTGTTCACTTGTAGGAGTGGGAGGCCTACCTACGCTGCTTCTTCCAGTTCGTGGTCGCCACTCGAAAACCTTTCTTCCCTAACGGTTATCGGTTCTCCGAGCGAATTCATACGTCATACGTAAGCTAGTTAGGTTTTATCAGACATGCAGGATTCCTCATAATGTTTTCCTTCACCAAAAGCTAGATGATTATGAAATAAATCAGAGATGCGAGCCGGGGTTTGAACCAGCGCACGTTGTTTCCAAGGCAAGTGCTCGCCCACTGAGCTGTTACTGCTATAAAGTAAGGTATGATTTCCGGTAATTTCACCAGCTACAGTGTCCTTCACACCGGAACACAGCAATGTGGCTGCAGAATCTCTGACGCTGCGGTGGTACCTACAGACCTACCACCTGTCCTGTCAATATTGTAGTGACAAATTATGTAATTCAACACAATGAAGGAAGATCTATAATAAGTTCATATACCCTTACTTACATTCAACACAACAAAAATACAATTTGTTATTTGTTTCAAATCATAATCGACTTTCGTTATTTATTAATAGCATGTAATTTTGTGAAGGCGCCTTATAAAAATGGTTTCACCACCCGCGGAGTCCAATATCCGAACATCCGAACGAGGCTTACACTCGTGTGTACAGTGCGTGTACTGATTAGGCTTATTAGGCTACACTTTTATTAGCGTAGCGTAGCGATTAGCGAGAGTATAGGGTGACATTCGTTGCTTCTTACTATAAAAATAACTTTATCATATCATACCCGTCAAATGTGATGGTGAATTAAGATACTCCTTGATCAGAGACATAATATAATGATCAACTGGAACAATCTGGCTAATTAGGCCTTCATGTCGATACGAAAAGAAGAAGACGTACAGGGCCCTAAGTCTGCTAATTTTAATAAAATGACATGTAATTTTCATTCTAGCGACACACTAATGAGATTCCATTACGACTGTTACAATTTCAGTATTCTACTAAAATAATCATAACCAGTGGTGTCACACCACTGAGACACCATTATAGTTTTTTTTAGCTCTCAATAGTGTGTCGCTAGAATAGCAATTTTAAGTAATTTTATTCAAATTAGCAGCCTTGGGCCACATTCTGTGACAAGCTACTGACACACCACTGGTCTTATATAGGTATAGGATAGGTATAAGAATTCAGCATGTATGCTGCAAAAAATATATAGAGCCGCAATCATACAAAGCGTTTTAGTTTTGTAATGTATCCGCTTGTAGCACGACACTACAATATGTGAGTAGTCTTAGATAAAGCACTCGTCACTGCGGGACCCATGCGCCGAGAACTTCAATAAAATGTTATGAGGATAAACAACTCGTGAGGGCATTACCGAGACTTGCGACACGAATGCATTGCAGAGCTCTCGGGGATCCAGGGTCGGAGTTAACAGGGGCATAGGTAAACTTGCGACTAACCGCGGTTTCACCCTGCCAAACTAACTTCAATCAAAAAATTGGTATGTAATACGCACATGAAGTTTCCAATAGAAGTTCTTTACACAGCAGTAAAGTAAAATACAAATATTTATCTTAAAGAATATCGACTTCGCTTTTTTTTCGAGATGGAGGGAGCACTACTCTGCAACTTCAATCGGTCTCTTCATAATACTAAATCTAAAAGATATTATATGTAAAATGACATTTGTACAATATTCACTTACACAAAATTAAATAAACCTTCTAGAAAAAACTCTGAATAGTGATGAAAATTTCATGAAAATCCATAATGTGTTCTAGAGGAAGTGCGCTGACAAACAGACTGAAGTGGATAGTGAGTGACATCGTTTTAATAGTCTTTAGAGATAAAGAACAAATATTACGATTCTAATACTGACAGAGAAATTAGAGTACACTGCGGGGGTGGTACGTCTTCATAAGTAATCCGCAACACATACTCAACAACCGTCATTAACTACATTAGGATACATACTAATAATTATGTAGGGTTTTCATTGGTAAGATAAATGTTCTTCCCAATTACCATTATCCGTTGTAAAGTTCGGCCCTGTCAAAGGAAGCACAAGTCGGCCAACACCGAGCTCGAACCAATCAAGTGTAGTCCAGCTCGGAGGTGACAGTTTATTTTGGTTGCGACCACTTGATGTGACACCTGTCTTGGAGACCATAAGCCAGTGCTTGGCTGAAATCACACCTGATAGATATAAGTGACACAGCAGGTTAGAAATACATGTTTTTGAAATTCGAATGCATCAGTGGAGGCAACATCTGACAAAAGACAGAAAGTGTTTATATCCAACTTGATTTTCTTGTACTTCACTATTAAACCTGACAACATGTGTTTTATTATCTGTAATCATTTTAATATAAACTTCAATTTAAAAATGTTTTTATTTATTTTCCTCGCAGGTGTTCGTTTGGGAGAAAGCACGATTCCCAAACCCCAACTCGTGTGCTCATCTGGGTGAACAATTTACCATTGAAATCGAATGTATCAGTGTAGGCAACCTAATAATGACAAAAGACAGAAAGTGTTTACGTCCAAGTTCGAAAAATCATGCTGGCCATTTGCATTTTCTATACGCTACCAAAACAATCTACAGTTATAAATCTGCAGTTTTTAGACGCCAAATCCATCCAATCCAAGATGCTAGATAAATATTAAACTAAACCAAATATAATTTAAGGTCAATCAACACCGATATTAACAGCATTGAACCTATAAATCTCTATCACAAATCTAGCCACTTAACCAATTCGCGTGAAGCTGAATGGCCGGTTGTTAGACATGGCGTATTTATTCGATTCGCCATTTATCATATATTGGAGATAACATAAACTTCTATTAAGAAGCGAGAATAATGTGCACAGTGAGTGAAATCTTGTCGCTATGAGATCGGATTATTTTTGTCGTATGGTTGGCGGCGAACCTGTTGTCAGAGTTTTCAAGCTGCCCTTAGGCCTCTGACTTAGCTTAACGACTGCTATCTAGATGACAATAGTCGGGACCGACTTTTTAAATAGTAACCAAAAAAATGGTAGGGGTCAATCGATTGGTAGGGGTCATGTCGTATTCAACAATACCAATTGTCTTTGGCTAGTCAACGGTTTGCCATCAAACCTGTGTTCATACATTTATTGCTACGATTTAGATCTTGTAAAAAACAGGGTATAAGGGACTACCGTCCGTTACAACATTACAGAAACCATCTTTATGGAAAATGACAAATGACTAACTTGTTAATTTTCGAGCATGTAATGAACGCGTGCGGAATAATATTTATTTTTTAAATTACATTTCTAATTTTTCACAAATGAGTAATTTATTGTTTTTTTTTTGGAAATTCATGAAAAAGCTGTTGATTAATTTCAACACTAGTATGTTCAGAATCAAGTACGGGATCCCTGGCATCGGTTTTCGGCACGATGTCCCTTACACCGAGTATAGATCTTCTATCCACATTTGCATTTCTTTAGATGATTTAGATAGACTTTAGAAACGTATACAAAAAAAAACAATTGAGAGGTGTGTCTGAAAAGTCCCGAACGTAAGCATCCAAAAAAACCGGGTGAAACAAAAAATGGAAATAATAATAATTGTTAGTAATTTTAGCAACTACTGTAGTTGCTGAAATATTCTTTTTTACCTTTGGGGCTTGCCATTTCCCAACGCCCCACGCTTAGCATGCGTCTTGGAGCTCGCAGTATTGATCACAGAATCCACCAGTTTTAGTGGAAAATTCAGGAAAATCCACATTGTTGACAACACTAGCATGCTCGCGTTACTTTGGCTCTCGCACAAAAAACCGCCGGCAAAGGGAGCGCCGGCAGCGTGAGGAGCAGGAACAGAGGCATGAGGAGTGACGTGTTTGACATACTCGCGGTGCCCAATTCCCTGCCCACTTCCCTGCTCACTCTCGCGGAAGTGAGCTGAATGTAAACACCCGCCGTATTAGAACCATGCTTCTGACAACCCTATTCATTTATTAGCTACTAGCTGACCCGCGCAGCTCCGCCCGCGCTTTAATTACATTTTGCTCCCCTTTTCTCCCTACTCCATTGATTTATCTCTCTCTCTTATAATAAAAATCTAATTCTATGCTATTTCTCTCCCCTCCCGCTTCGGTCCCCGTCACACTTCCCCTCTTCCTCTGCCCGTTGTCCTCTCTGAACCCTCTCTCTTCTCCCAACTTACTCCCTCTCACTCCCCCCCCCCCCCCCTTGATCCACCTAACTCCTCCGATCACTCACTCCATCACCCTCCCCTCTCCCTCTCTTGCACCCTCCTCTCGTTCTATATATCCTCGTCAATCATGGTATCAGCGGCATAAAATATACTTTATAACCTATTCTCAGACCTATTCAAAATTTCATACATCGATATGTATGAAATTTTGCGGGTAGGTCTGGTGAACCGATGTTCACCCGACTCTCGTGCACGTAACTCAGAGGTTCTCAGATTTTGTTGTGCACGGCGTTGCGAACGTTCGACACTCGACTCTCGTGCGCGTACCTGAGAGTTTCTCTGATTTTGTTCAGCAAGGCGTTGTGAACGTTCAGGTGAAGATTCTCCCATACGACGTATTCTTGCTGCCCGTGCTTGAGAACTAAGTTTAGAAAGTTGAGACCTGGCTCTCTTAGGCATTTTCAAATGTTTAAGAAAATGCTAACAGCGTGTAATATTCTAGCGCTGAAAAGAACTGTTGTTTAGCCCTGAAAAGAACTGTTGTTTAGCCTTGAAAAGAACTGTTGTTTAGCCCTGAAAAGAACTGTTGGTTAGCCCTGAAAAGAACTGTTGGTTACCCCTGAAAAAAACTGTTGGTTAGCCCTGAAAAGAACTGTTGATTAGCTCTGAGAAGAACTTTTGCGGTGTAGTTTTAAGAAAGAAATCTAAAAAAAATCGAGAGGGAGCCGACCTCGCGTCTGAGCCGCGCGGGTACCTTACTCATAGATCTAAACTCCCTCCCGCATGCGCACCCCCGCCTTGGTGACGCTCACTTCGCAACGGGCCGTGCAGCAGAAATCGTAATATATTAATTTCGCCATAACTTCAAAACCAAATGTCCAATTTTAATCATTCAAAGACCAAATATTATCTACATAAACTGTACTTAATGATGAAATAATTTATTTTGATAAGGATTAATAGCATGAGTAAAATAAATGCGTTTAAATGTAGTCCAAACAAAATTCAAGATATTTAAATAAAAAAATGGTTGTTGGGCCTCGACATAGATAGTATGCCGCGGACTTTTTTGTAGATATTTATAAGATCTACAATTAATTAGAACATTTTATGGTTCTATCTTTTATAGTTTAGGCAGCGTACGCAAAATAAGTAACTTTTCTGGTTGATTTTTTACACCTTGTGTCCGAAAAAACCCAAATATCTTACGGAACCCTATTTTTTTCCAAAATAAAATTTAGCCTATGTTACTCGTAGATAATGTAGCTTTCGAATGGTGAAAGAATTTTTAAAAACGATCCCGTAGTTTTTGAGCCTATTCATTACAACCAAACAAACAAAGTTTTCCTCTTTATAATATTAGTGTAGATAGTGTAGATAAATTGATCTCGGTCGCTAGTTAGCAGGTCAATGTCAGGGTTTCGCGGTCGACGCACTGCCGTTGTCTCACCGCGTATAGGAACACGAATCAATTACTACAAATAAAAAGAACATTTCAAATAATAAATCCGAGAGGATGATAATTGTTTGATACCTAACACCTATTATAATTTATAGGTGGTTCTGTTTAGATAACGAATCAATTATTATGTGAATAAAACTATTGTTATATATTTATATTATATATATATTATCAAAATTAGGCCTTAGACACTTTGCAAAAGTATACTAAAAAGAACTATTTAAATATTCTATATTTATAAGGAAAGCCACAATATACTTTGTGTAAGGAACTGAATATGAAATAACTCGTGTTTTATAATTATTTAATTAATTAAATTATTATATTATGCTTTTTGGTCGAATACGAAAGTTTCCAAGTTACAGGCACGGACTAAGAATTTACTTTACATTTGCCTATAATTTGGGTTGCAATGTTGTTCTCACAACGAGCTATGAAGAGAGCTATGCTCGGAGTTTCTTTGTGCGACAGAATCCGTAATGATGAGATTCGCCAAAGAACCAATGTCACCGACATAGCTCTTTTAAAATCTATAAGTTGAAGTGGCAATGGGCAGGCCACATCGCTCGGAGAACCGATAACCTATGGGGAAGAAAGTTCCTCGAGTGGCGA
Source organism: Furcula furcula (assembly GCA_911728495.1). Classification (NCBI taxonomy): domain Eukaryota; kingdom Metazoa; phylum Arthropoda; class Insecta; order Lepidoptera; family Notodontidae; genus Furcula; species Furcula furcula. The sequence goes on along the minus strand of OU452262.1, from coordinate 18,304,717 downwards.
CCACGAGCCGGAAGACGCCGCGTAGGTAGGCCTCCCACTAGGTGGACAGACGACATTGTGCGCGTCGCAGGTAACCGATGGATGCAAATAGCCAACTGTCCTTCATTGTGGCGTTCTAAGCGGGAGGCCTATGTACAGCAGTGGACGTCTTCCGGCTTTTGATGATGATGATTCTTCTCAACGACAGAATGGAGGGCGATTTTTCATAGAGTCCCCGCCGGACCCGGGCGATAGAGGGCAACCATCGGGTCTATTATTATTAGGTACTAGCTGACCCACGCAGCATTTTATTATAAGTATAGATAGATAGTCACCCTAAGTATGTCTTATTGATCTATTAGTACTTACATTATGTGTGTAGTGATGCCTAGAAGCTGTCCATGTGATGCAATTACTTAAAACGATGGCTGCCACTAGCAGCGATCTGAAACAATGAACAATATTATTTTTATAGTAATATACGAGATGGTTTGTCCCTTGTACAAGAGACCAGGTCCAGGTCAGTTCAGTGTCATATATTATACTGTAAAGAATTGAAAATTTACTGTATGCCCGTGTGACAGACACTAGCCAGAGAAGCCACTGGGGTCTAGTCTTTTAATAAATAATGTGACGAGTGCAAGGCCGCACTTAATATCCACTAATGGGAATTTATTTTATCCCTTTTATTAGAACCTTAGTTCGGCAGTAAATCGTCACCAGTTCCCATTAATGGAAATCCTCAACCGATAAAAATCGGTTAAAATTTAATAAAATTCTAACTGGTGCTGTTTTTATTAACATTTTTCGCAAATTATTAGATACTTACAGTCAATGATATCTTACTAAAGATAATGTTATATCCCTACTAACGCTCATTGCTTACAGTACAACAACAATATCTAAACCTGCTCTAATATGGTTGAGGGGAGTGATGGCTGCTGCTCGAGTCAACTCGTGCGCGGGTGCTGCTTGGGGGGACTGGTCCGACTACTATCCCTTTGATCTTTTTAGTTTGTTGTATTTTCGTCGTATTTTTTTTCTCTGTCTTATTTCATCTAGAAGACAAACACTGTTTAAAAAAAAGTGAAAAATGACAAGCCCGCTGAGTTTCTTGCCGGATCTACTTAGTTGAAGCCGCATTGTGATCCGGCTTTAAAAAAAAATGACAGTTCAAAACTCTATTGTTAAGCTTATTTAAAAAAAAAATATATATACAGACGAATTGAGAACCTCCTCCTTTTTTTGAAGTCGGTTAATAAATGATTTTGAATTTGAATTCGAAAAAAGAGCATTTAAGGTGCGCGTCCATTGGCAGGCGCCGGACGCACCGCACGCACGGCACGCAACGGATTTTAGTTTGCTTTCTATGATTTTGACGGCCCGCATCGGAAAATGCCGGCGCGGGTAATGGACGCAGCGCTATGTAAAATCATACAAAGCAAACTAAAATCCGTTGCGTGCCGTGCGTGCGTTGCGTCCGGCGCGTTCCAATGGACGCGTACGTTTAATCGGTAAGACTTAAACTGCCAATTGTAACGATCATTAACAACGACTAAATCGCCATGTTCCTCATTTATCGCGTTCGAACATCGCGGGGCATTGAAATAACTCCAATTACAAGCGGTAATGGTATGTAAATAAAAATTTTAATCGGTGCACGTATCGGTTCGGTTTCGTTTGCTGAACACCGAAATGTCGATACGGGGTATCGATAAAGGACTCACGACGCCTAACTGTAGTTGAGCCGGGTGATAATATCTCTATTAAGTAATAGATTGAGTTAGAAGCGGGGGGCGGTTTGATATTAAGATACCATCGAACGCCTAGCATTTTATTCGGACGTCTGAAAGATTGTGTGTTTTTGTCTTTTATTAGCTTAATTTTTATAAGCAGTAGGCACTGATTATAGTTGATTGAATGTGGATCGAGTTGGATTCTTTTTTTTTTCATTAGCACAATTCTTATTTTGATTTAGTTAGAGTTTTGTAATTTACCCGTATCTACACACATCAAAAGTGTCTAGGGATCAAGCATTTTTAAGCGGATTTCTTGAGATTGAGATGTGGCTTTGTAATAAATTTATGATTTTATAAATTTATATGGATCCTTTTTGGTGCATTTCATAATTTGAATCAGGAACTGTGAATCAAATTCGAGTAAAAGATGAAAATCAGCTGTCAATATTTTCCCTATAAAAACATACAACGCATTGAAGACATTATTAGTGCTACTGTTTCCCTACTACTGATTAAAACCAACGTTATTATGGAGCGGCGACGTCATTTAAGCAGGGAAGAAATGCTCAGAGCCGTGGAAATGATTGAAGCTGGTTCCCGGCAACGTACTGTGGCTTTAGCTCTGAATACAAGTCAGAGTGTTATCAGTCGACTTTGGACACGTTACCGAAGCACTGGTACCGTGGCTGAGCGCCATGGAGGACGGTATCGCTGCACCACACGGAGACAAGACCGATATATTCAAATCTTAACTCGAAGAGCTCCAACAATAACTGCCATGATGTTAGCCGTGAGGCTTCATCACTCTTCAGGGAACTTAATTAGCGACCAAACAGTCAGAAACCGCTTGCATGAAGTGAACCTTCATTCCCGAAGACCGCTACGGGTACCACCTATAGCAATGCACAATCGTAGGATTCGATATCAATGGGCTCTTGAACACAGAAATTGGGCAGAAGAACAATGGCGTTTCGTGTGCTTTTCTGATGAGTCTCGTTTTGGTATGAGACCGGATACAAGACGTATACGACACTGGAGAACCCCTGGACGCCAACAGCGATTAAAATCCTGCCAGGAAGTCCATCCTTATAGTGGTGGAACCATCATGGTATGGGCGGGTATTTGGATCGGCGGAAGAACTGAGTTGATTTGGATCAGAGGCAACCTCAACGCTCAAATTTATGCTGAGACGATTGTATCAGACGTCATCGTTCCTCTACAAGTGCAAATCGGTCCCTTATTTCAGTTAATGCATGATAATGCACGACCGCACACCGCAAGAGTTGTAAGACAGACTCTCGCCGCAGCTAACATCAATGTCCTGCCCTGGCCTGCTCAGTCGCCAGACTTGAACCCGATTGAGCATGCATGGGATATGCTACAGAGAAGAGCTCTGCCGAATATGGAGGGTATCCAGTCGCAAGAAGACCTTTTTTTGTTGTTGCAACGAACATGGGCGGCCATTCCACAGCGTGATTTGGATGAACTCATTTTGAGTATGCCAAACCGATGTTCTTGTGTTGTTAGTGTTCGCGGTAGAAACACGGATTATTAATTGTTTAAGTTACCCAATAAAATTTTAAAGAAAACTGTTATTTCAGTCTTTTTTTCGAACTTTTGTGTTAGTGGTTCAAATGTCAAAAATCCCTTTATTAGGAAAATGGCAAATTTCTTTATTAATGCAAAGGTGACTTGGTTTATCGTTACTGTGACAAACGAAAACACTTTATTTGATGAATCCTTAAAGAAAATTTTAATTAATATCAATCAGGAGAAAAGTTATTGCAAAAATATATGTTGATCCCTAGACACTTTTGATGTGTGTATGAGAGGTTTCCTATTTCATGGTATGAGGAAAACAAGTGAAGAGCTGGCATGAGAGAGCGAAATTAAAAGTATATAAGTAGTTGTTTTCGAGCACGCAAATGGGGGTCTGCAAAATTTACTGCGGTGAACACCTTCGTCCACCAATTTTTATATTAACTGCCGCACTCACAATCGCCAATTAACTTTAATTCTAATTAAGTCACATTTTGAAATCTATTTATTTCGACTGACGGAGCCATTTATGATTAATTTCGAATATTGAACACGAGATAATTAATATCTCTACTCACTATCTGCGTATTAAGTAATAACGGGCTTCGAGTAGGTATCAAAATAATCCGATTTATTCAAAAAATGGATTAATGATCATTAACTTTAATTGACGTTTGTAGGTTCGCCAGTAAAAATTTTTTTTTTTTTTTACTCCCTATAAGCCAGTGCTTGACTGCAGTCCCACCTGATGGAAAACGGCGACGCAATCTAGGATGGTAAAGCACACTGGCTTATTAAAAGCCTATTCACTCTAGCTTTGAAGACACCCAGGTTATAATCGGGCGGAAAAACTGACGCAGGCAAACTGTTCCAGTCCTTAGCTGTCCTTATTATGAATGACGATGCAAATCGCTTAGTTCGGACTGAAGGCACGTTTACCACATAAGGGTGTGTGCGCGCCGTGCGTCTCGTTGTCCGATGATGGAAGGGGGATGGTGGAATCAAGTCATGTAATTCCTGCGCACACTCTCCAAAATGCATCCTGTAGAATACCGAGAGGCTGGCTACTCTGCGCCTGTGCTCCAGGCTTTGTAAATTGGTCTCTACTAACCCAGAGTTACCAATAAGCCTCTTAGCGCGCCTCTCCACTGAGTCCAAAGCTGAAAGATGGCATTTCGCAGCACCAGCCCATATGTGACTACAGTACTCCACACACGATCGGACTTGCGCTTTATATAACATCAAAAGCTGCTCCGGTGTGAAGTACCGGCGGACCTTTGAAAGGACACCTAGCTTCCTTGCAGCTACCTTGGCCTTGGACTCAATGAACCGCCCAAAGTTGAGGTTTGAGGAAATTTCAACTCCCAATAACTGAAGGCGGAATACATTGTATTTTTATCGCTATTTTTATCTCACATATTTTTATAGTCAGAGGATATAACTTATAGTAGCCTGAGTTTTTTTCTGTTGGGCTCGGGCCTCCCCCACGATGAAGGGGCTTAGGGCATAGTCCACCACGCTGACCGGGCGGGTACGAGTAGGTAGTAGGCTTTCTCAGACATGCAGGTTTCCTCACGATGTTTTCCTTCACCGAAAGCTAGTCACAATCCCACAAAGACAAAAAATAAATAAAAAATACGATTCGCACATGATTAATGAAAGAAATCAGCGGTGCGAGCCGGGGTTCGAATCAGTGTACCTTGTTTTCAAGGCAAGCGCTTGCCCACTGAGCTGTGGTTGCGTAATAAAAATATACTTAGCTATTAATTACGAGCTATGAAGAGAGCTATCCTCGGAGTGGCTTTGCGCGATAGGATCCGGAATAAGAAATTTAACCGAAGAACCAAAGTAACCGTTATAGCTCTCAGAATCTGCAAGTTGAAGTGGCAATGGGTAGGCTAGGCCGCATCGCTCGATGAACGATGCATAGCCGACGGGGAAGAAATGTTCTAGAATGGCGACCACGAACCGGAAGACGCAGCGTAGGCAGGCCTCCCACTAGCTGGACTGATGGCATTGTGCGCGTCGCAGGCAACCGATGGATGCAAATAGACAATTTTCATCCACTATGGCATTCCAAAGGGGAGGCCTAAGTTCAGCAGTAGACCTTTTTCAGCTCGTAATGATGATGCTTAAGATGAACGAATAGTGGACCACTGCACAAAGTTTTTAACCCTCGCAGGATATGACTCTGCGATCTTCCGTCTGAATCGAAGCGCCTTCCTATTGCGCAACGGAGGTCAAAGAAGAGGATGCAATACTAAACCCTTTGTACTACACCCTGTAGCCTGGGTAGTGCAGTGGGACACCACTTGCTTTGCAAATATTAGGTCGCGGGTTCGAATCCTGCGGGAGGAAAAAACTTTGTGTAGTTGTTCCTTACTGGCTAGGACAATGCAGGCCGATCACCTGATTGTCTGTAAACTAAGATGATCCATGCATCGGATGGGCATGTAAAAAGTCAGTCCTGCGCCTAACTTACCCCCGGTCGTGTCGGTCTTTCTTCTTATCGGATTGTGAGAGATATAAAAGAAGAGAGAGTGCACTTGTGACTACGCAAGCGCTTGTGCACTATATCTCCCGCGTAGATGACTGATCTTGTGAAAGGTTGGCCGCTGTGGTCGTATCGGCCAGGAGGACATAAACCCTAAACAAATTAGAACAAGAATTTAATATATCGCAAGTCTTCTATCACTCGAGTCCCCAAATAACCCAGTTAGTTCTCCCACGGGTCCCTTGCGCCGTGGGCCGGCGGGATGAAAGCGAAGCAGTTAATTATACTCCGTGACTGTACAAAGGACCACGCTGCATTAACGGGTTAACTTTAACTTGATTGCTTATAACCCTAATTAAGTGGCGGGAATAATTAAAGTATTGTATCGCATCATAGAGTTCTATAATAGACCCGGGGCCGTGCGTATGCATTGTTTGATGCAAGTACTTTGATGGTAGTACCCAATGGTAGGTAAAAAAGCTTCGTAATTCGAATTGGTGCGTTTTGCTATATACAGCAACTAATTTGTGAAAGAAAATAATGAAAATAGTCAACAGTTTCAGTGTAGTGAGCTCGAAATTTTTTTCGTTATTAAACAAAAAATGAATGAATTTCTTATTAAACAGGGCAGGCACGTAATCAATACAAACAGTAGCTTCATAGAAGAAGGCACGATGACAATGGCTGCTCAGAAACAGTTTTAAGACGGTATACATGTTTTTTATCTATATCTATACATCTATACATATTATAAAACAAAGTCGCTCTCGCTGTCTGTCTGTCCCTATGTATGCTTAAATCTTTTAAACTACGCAACGGATTTTGATGCGGTTTTTATTAATAGATAGAGTGTTTCTTAAGGAAGGTTTATATGTATAATACATGCATAATATAGTAGAGAAACACTGATAATTATTGAGGTTTCTAATGTGATGTCGTAAATAAGCACATTTTTTTGCGCTTACATTGCAAACACTGGCTGAACCCTACGAGATAGATCAAAATAATGTACTACAGTATTGTACATATTAACAAGGTCTTCAAAAAAGTTCGCGATGGTATATGTTTATCTCTTAGGGATAACCCACAATAACCATTTTTTATCCTTTACTTTTTATGACAAATAATTAACTATTAATAAATTATTGTTAGCATTTGTCTCTTCTTCAATATAACATAAACTTCACTAATATATACACCAATGACAAAAAAAGCTGTGAATGTTGTTCATACCGCTAGGTTAAGGTTAAGCAACATAAGGCTAGGTCATTAAATAGATGGGTGAATCGATTTGTATGAAATTTTGTGTACATATCGGGTAGGTCTGAGAATAAAATCGTAAAGTATATTTCATGCCGCTAGGTTTAGCAACGTTAGCCAAGGTCATTACATAGATAGGTGACGGGCGGCGGCGACTCCGAGGAGGACGGTGACGGGGTTGGAAGCCCTGTCCCTGTGATCATGTTCCCTGGGGCTATAATGCGCACTGAGGGGTATTTGGTGCATATCCCACTGGAGGGCCCAGGTCTCCCCTCATATATGGCGATGCGACAGCCGCAGGGGTTTAAGTGGGTAAGAATCCCAGATACCAGATACTATGATTAACGAGGATATTTAGAACGAGAGGAGGGTACAAGAGAGGAAAGAGAGGGAGAGGGGATTCGAGGAGAGAGTGATAGGGTGAGGGATAGGGGGATTAAGGTAGAACAAAGGGAGAGTGAGGGGGAGCAAGGTGGTAGAAGAAAGAGGGGGACGGGGTTCAGACAGGGGACAACGGGGAGAGGAAGAGGGGGACTGTGACGGGGACCGAAGCGGGAAAGGGGAAAGAGAAAAAAGAGAATTTGAATTAGATTTTTCTTATAAGTGAGAGAGAGATGGAGAGATAAATAAATCAAGGGAGGGGGTAGAAAAGGGGAGCAAATTGTAATAAAAGCGCGGGCGGAGCTGCGCGGGTCAGCTAGTGTAATATAAAATATAAATTTTTGCCACATTTGACATTTTTTTCGGAGTCTTTAGTATGAATATTACACATACCCTTCGGCTTGATATACCCTTTCCGGGACACCCAGTATATGTAGTAGTACTGGCCACATTGATGATGATGGTCTATTCCACTTTGATCACCTGGGTGATATCACCTGCCTAGTCAGCATTTCAGAGCGTTCATAGTATTCTATCTTTGTCTTTGAACTTTGTAGTTCAGTTCCAATCCATTATTCGCGCGTAACACCGACCCTAATTAGTAGAACTCATTTAAATTTAATTTAATCAAATTAAATAAATTGTTTTCTGAAATAAATCTTTTTTTTAAAGGCTTTTAGCTCAAACTAGTCTATCAGTTTGCATAAACTGCATTATATCATTGGGGGCTTGACATCTTTGGCGAACGGAAGTGCAATACAGCTGTCTAAGGTACGCGGGTCGCTTACCATTAGACAAACGGCATATCTCGTCACAAAGCTGAATAAAAAATACAATTAATGATTTCCGGATACATTAATCAATAGTTACAAGATTAGCTTACACAATTTGCGAGTGATACAATATTGCAATGCAAAACCAACAATCGAAGGTCGAACTCAAATAGCAACGAGCATCCTCTAAATTTTGGTCTAGGCATCAAACTTAGGTCATCAAGGCTGAGTAATTTGAATATCGCGCGGCGTATGATGCGAATGGACAATTATATGTCGGTAATGAGTCATAATCGGCGTTAATGTGGTACTAACATATGCAGGATAGTGCCGCGTCCGGTGGCCGCGCGGAGGTGGGACTGATACAAAAGGAGCTCTTATTTGGCAACTATGTTGAGAATACTAATCTATACCCTGTTTTTCTTTACAAGATCAACAATGTAACATTAAATGTATGAATACAGAAGCCATTATCACTCCTGTGCAAACTTAACTAGCTTTCGAATTACGTGTGAAGTCGGCCAACCCGCACTTGGCCATTGTGGTGGACTATACTATGGCCTAAGCCCATCGATTAAGCCCTTTTATCTTGAGGGGAGACCCGTGCCCAACAGTGGGACTTTTTTTTTTTTCCTCGACTGTGCCGATTGCTGTGCTAGTACGGGCCTAAGCCAAGTACTAGTCAGAAATATGTTCATATGGATGTCCTGGGGATAGTGTGATAGATGGCTAGGAAAGGCTATGCTATGCGAAGGATGATCGTGTAATGGATAATGCAAGATTTTCTATATTGATATGTACGGTCAGCCAAAAATGTGGTTTACCACCCTACGGTTGAAGTTCATATGCACATCATAAAACAACAAGGTTGATTTTCCCTTGCAATTATTCATACAAAAAGTTACTAATGCTCTCTTTATCGTTAACGTCAACACTTTGACTTATGTTCCTAGTTTAAATTGTCGCATCTGATAGAAATGTTCAACCTTAGTGTCCTTAGTGTTATATTGATTGCATAGGAAGTTTTGTCAAAACTGGTAAACCACTTTCTTGGCCGACCGTACGTCTCTATCTGTTTGTAAGAATTTACAGACTATTCTACATGTATTAAGTATGACTGCTTTCTGTAAAGTAATGTATGTCTAAGGTGGAAGGTTCAGAGATTTTAATGAGTGATGGAGTTGTATTGGAAAGACACCCGTGCTTGAAAGTAATATAGGAACTATAGTGACGTGGTTTAGTCGCCACATTATTATTATAAGCCCTAATATAAGTACCAGTCTACCAGTCTAGGTGGGGGGGACCTATTCGGGCTCGATTTGATGATCATATTATTTCTGAATTCTCAGGAATGTGAAAACAATGGGGTCATTGAATCAGCGGGTAAACAAGTGAGTGATAAATGGCGAGCACTCAAAGGGAGCCGCGGAGAGCTTTAAAAAACTTTGCCGATAGAAATGCGCCCGCGCACCGCCTTGCGGGAGCGATGACTCGTAGAGAGCTACCATGCGAAATAGTAATGTAAACAAGTATGCACACTATCTTATTATAGGTACTGATCTAGAAAATGGTAGATACTCATAATTTTGTATTTTATTTACGCGAATACTAAACATTCAGTATTGCACCCGCCATTATATTATGTAAGTTTAACAGATTTGAAGATCCTCAAATCATCAAAAAAGAACACTGATTCCTATAAAGGATGATTAGTGAGGATATTGAAATCAAAAACATCATAATTTCAAGAGAAAATGATTTATCACAGGCTTCCTATTCTATGATAATTAAATCGAAAATTAGGCATAACAACAAAGGCCTCAAAATACTGTAAGTTCTTTTTACATAGATCGGACCGACAATACGAGTATTAACCTCGAACACCTCAGGGGGTACCGGGATAAGATTGACTTCAAGATTTGCAGCGGGGCTGCAGCGTGACAGCAGAGCGTCTGCAGCGCTGCTGCCGCACTGCTGTCGCGCTACAAATTTAAAGTCATCCTAATTATCACATAAGGACGTTCAATTCCTATTTCTCCCGTGAGCATGGGCGAGGCATTTGAAAAGTTGGGAAAGTATTTGTCAAAAAAAACAATACACGCCTTGACATACATAGAACCTTTTTTGAAGTTGGTTAAAAATAAACCGCAAGATGATCGATCCGAAAAAAAAGGTTTTTTTGATAATGATAGGTGTTGTTAGCCTATAGTTAGAGCAAAGTTTTAACTAGGCACCTAAAGGGCACATAGTTAGTCGCTTTCTGCTAAATGTTCTATCGTTTCTAGCAGTGAAAGTAAAAGTACTCAACTATAATCAACGTTAGATGGGTCATTCCAACTGACAAAATTGAGGAAGTATTAAGAAACACATTTCCATGTGAACGGTCATAACTTTTATATAGGTAGAAAGTTCGCATTGTCGCCGAAACATAAACTGTGTTCCAACGTTAGCAGTTTCAAAGTCCCTATGTGTGAGTAGTTTCATAAAAGGTTATGCTTATGTAACAACTCGTATGGGCAACTGTTTGACACGGGTGTCGTATGTTTTCCACGCAAACCGACTGTTTATCTTGGATTTGTAAACCTCCTGTATTTATCTGTAGGTGCGAAGGCAATTCACGGGTTAATCCGTATACTAACTTTAAAAAACACTCCACTATAAAGAACTTCCGAGCCGAGCCGAGGATCGTTGTCAGGGGCGTGATATTGGAGAGGCCTATGTCCAGCAGTGGACGACTGTAGGCTGATGATGATGATGATGATAAAGAACTTAAAAAAATACTTCTATTATTTTAGTAGGTATTTTTTTCTATTCTTAGAAAATGTTGGATATTATCAGCAAAATGTAATTATTTTAGTAGGTATTTTTTTCTATTCTTAGAAAATGTTGGATATTATCAGCAAAATGTATCCTTGTGATAATATCGGCAGATATGAGCAGCACCAGCCACCGTTGTTTAAATACGCGTATAATTTCGAGTAGGTACTTAGAATTACGTAAAGCAAGTAAAACTAAATCTTTAAACGTTCTAAAAGCATTTTTTAGTGAACGCGTTGAACTCCAAATAAACTTCGATTGTAATTTTAATGTTTCCTAACATCGACAAATTATTATTATGTGGCAAGCAAGCATGCGGCCCGCATGATAGTAAGCAGTCACCGCAGCTTATAGACGCTAGCAACACCAGAAGAATTACTAGCGCGTTGCAGACCATTAAGTCATTAGATATTAAGTTCATGTGTCCGGTAATTTCACGAGCTACCGTGCCCTTTACACAGGAACACAGCAATGTTAACACACTGCTGTATGGCGGTAGGATATCTGACACTGCGTTGGTACCCACCTGGACCATTCCTTGCACAAGGAACTTACTATCTAATAAATTAAAGGCCAATATTTATATTGGAACTCGAATAAAATGTGGTCCGTGATGTTTTTTAATATAACCAAGCTACAACTCATATTATTTTCTCGTATGCAAACAACGTAAGCGCGATGCAGACGTGCAAGCACCGTTAGGTGTCATTTACATGAGCGTGCGATAGATGCCACCACACTCGCGCACGTTTAATTTCCCTATGATATCACTGACAGTATAACTAATAATAAACTATCATACATTCATCGCACCACGGATGCTCATTGAATATTGATATTATAGTATGACAGTAATGCGTGTGAGTTGTTTGATAAGTGACCGAATACGAGACGCGAGCAAACGGCTCACACTGTTGTAGTTCTTGGAAACTTGTTTGTTTCATACGATAAAACTGTGACAATGGTGGTTTTGGTAATGGTTTCCTCGTCAAAAAACTCATTACATAGTAGATGTGTAACTATCAATGTTTAGGCATGACTAATAAAATAACGGATAAACGGGTAGCAGTGGTTTCTATCAGGCTTAATAAACATATCGTCGTAGGAATGTACCCAGGTCCTTGGGAGCCGTTGGACGTCTGGCGTGTGGGCTCTAGGATGGTGCTTATGAAGTAATAAAATTACTAAAAACGTTTTGCAAGCTCAATAGTGACTGTCTTACTGTTACACAAAATTAATTAAATTTTAGCCATAAATTAGAGAAATATTAACAAAATACCTAGACATATTAAACATAAACGTAAAGCGCTAAAAACAGTTTAATACAATTTTAAACTGCGATATGCGCGTGTCGTTCGTCGCTTCCGACGAAACAAAACACACGAACCAGTAAGATGCTCCCGCATCGCCCGCCCGCGGCGCCGACGCCGACGCGTCTGCGCGAACTACCATTAGCATTCAAATTGTGCGCTCCAAAAATAACTGTTGCTAATCGCACTGCTCGATCGATTAGCAGCTCTTTGCTAGACATTTTTTGTTGCGATTGTCAACCATGGTGTACTAATTGTAGTCTTGTAGTAGATGTATGGTATTGTCTGAAGGATCTATGATATGGATAACAGATGTGTGCCATTTTTTTTTTATTGTTCCAAATTGTTACATGAATCACAGTTAATGACAGTGGTAAACTTTTTATACTGATTAAAAAGCAAGCGTCTTGCCTCTTGTGTGGGCGATAGGTTTCCCAGGATCTTGAGAAGCTTGATAATAAAACACCGGTCTCTTGGAAACAGTAGGGAGGCAGCGGAGGCGGGGCAGAATTCCTTTTTCTTCCTTTTCTTCTTAGCCTGTTGTGAATCACTTATGAACTGCGAATTGCGAACTGCGAACTGCGAATGACGCCTCGGCCAATCAGCGTCCTTTTTATACTTTACCCGAGTGTCTTTCTAGAAGGTTCTCTGCCTCACCCCCTCTGATCAATCTTTATTGATTATTTCTTACGTCTATTATATACAAGGTTTACCTTATGTCTAGGTCTTAGGTTAGGTCATTCCACATTCCTTGACATATGCGTGCGCACCCGGCGTTGCCTGGCTTTAGAATGGGAGCGCTTTTTTGAAGCTGTCGCTGTTGGCCGCAGATGGCCATTACAGCTTCACCGGACAATAGAATGGGAGCGCAAAATAAAACACCATAACAAGTATATTTTATTATCCAAAAAATACCTTATTCTACTAGTTACAATACTCACTAGTTGAGATACCATTCTTATACGACTACCTTATCCTATTTTCCTTAACATCTAAATCACTGTAAAAACTACTGTAAACATGTAAAATATAATGTCCTTATGTCTCTATGCCTATCCTATGAAAATATACATGTAAACACACTGTCTCACGCACTGAGTTTATTCTGTCGTGCACATCTTGGTTAATCAGTTTCCTCCGGAGTCTTCCATTGAGTATGGCGGCGCTTCCGAGGAAGACGGCTGCGGGGTTGCAACCCCTTTCTCCATGAATCCCTTGTCTGGTTCCTGGGAGGCTACAATGCACTGAGGGGGGAGGGGGGGGGGCTCCTGATGCAGATCCCACTGGAGAGCCGCCGCGGGAGTTTTAGTGGATAAGAATCCCACATACCCTGGTCGAGCCCTACAGCTCCCGGGGACCGTTTGAAGGTTTCCCCCGCGAAAAACAAGGCGCATGTCTGAAGTGCATAGGCAGGCGTGTCGCTCACCACCAGGAAAGTCTAGCTCGTCTCGGTCTACTAAGTTCAATATAAAAAGAGAAAACAATGGCAGTCGTACTAGCAGGATCACTAGCCAAGCATACACCGAATGCTCCAGAATTAATTTTCAAGAATTAATAAAGACAATTGCCATTAATAGCTAACTCCGAGGATATTCGTCTAAATCTCTCTCGATTCGTGTATGGAATATGGTGACATCATCCTCCATTGCTTAGTGTCAGACGGAAATCCCAGAGTCTCAGGGAAAATTAACTTGAGACAATATCTAAATAATAATCTTAACGATATAATAATAATAATATCCTGGGACAATTCACAACGGTCATCTGATCCCAAACTAGGCACAGCCAGTACTATGGAAACCAGACAACTGATACTAATACATATATACTTTTTTTTTGTAAATATAGATAAAACACCCAGACTTGGTGGGAATCGAACCCACGATCTGTTGGATATCAGATAGGGTCACTAACCACTAGACCAACGGGCCTGTCGATATAATATATCGATGCCTAATACTTAGACATCGATTATGTGATGGTGACAGAATCAATGCTATACCTACTTATTGTATAATTGCGATACCTACTCTTGATATAAGTAGAGTGTATCTGCACCTAATGATTATGTATACAGATCCATGGTGGCCCAATCATGAAGTACCTACCATCGGGAACTTCTTAACAACAAACTAAAAGGCCAAAGGGATAGTAGTCGGACCAGTCCCCATCAAGCAGCATCCGCGCACGAGTTGACTAGAGCAGCAGCCATATTGAAGGGAAGGGGGTGACCCGCAGCACGAAGCCGCTACAAGCAAATACTTTTCTTTGGCGAGCATGATATAATTATAATTACTCGAAGTTGTCAAGTTGTCACTCAATAAAAACATTAAATCACTTTGCACGATTCCCTTGTCACCTTTGTGTCCGCGGCTTGTTGAAGAGTCATTAATTTCCTTTAAACGCCGCGTCGTCGTGAAATTAAATTCTCGAAGTAAAACATTTTTAAGTCGTCGAATAATCGGATTATTGTGTTAGCGCACGTCATTTTGCAGTCATTTGTGGCGTTGAGTCTCGACACGTAAGCCTAATATGTTTCTGGCGTAACCCATATTGGGTTAGGTTATACATAGATAATCAATTATACGTACGTATCAAATTTCAGAATTAACTTCTCAAATTGTTGTTAAAAACCGCATCAAAATTACACCCAGCACAGCCTTTTTATGGCCTCCTCATGGCCAAAAGTAGGCCAAAATGCCATTTTAACG
Source organism: Furcula furcula (assembly GCA_911728495.1). Taxonomy (NCBI): domain Eukaryota; kingdom Metazoa; phylum Arthropoda; class Insecta; order Lepidoptera; family Notodontidae; genus Furcula; species Furcula furcula. The sequence continues at coordinate 18,289,714 of OU452262.1, read as the reverse complement.
ACACTGGACTAACTGCTAGTTCACCACATTGGATTATATTTATTATATTATTATTATTCTACCAAGGTGGTAAGCAAGCATGCGGCCCGCCTGATGGTAAGCAGTTACCGCAGCCTATAAACGCTAGTAACACCAGAAGAATCACTAGCGCGTTGCCGACCCTCAAGACATTGTGTCCGGTAATTTCACCAGCTACAGTGCCCTTCAAGCCGGAACACAGCAATGCTTACACACTGCTGCTTGGCGGCAGAATATCTGACACTGCGGTGGTACCTACCTGGACGGTTCCTTGCACAAGGAATCTACCACCTAGTAATATATATGTAGGTAGGTAATAGTATCTTCACCATTCGTGCGCTTATGGCATATCTGCTGCAATACATTATTTGGTTGCAATATTTTTCAAGACGTTTCACACTACGTTCGCCAACTCGCGGACTCTACCTAAGAACTCGTTTCCTCCATCGATTATCACCACTTACTAAAACTGAAAACGGTGCTTAAACTGCTATAAAGATTCCGAAACGCTACCACAAGTATCATGTGCTACTGTAATAAACTAATAAGCGTACAATCACGATTTCACGCATTATGTCTAGCAGGAGAGAACCTTGTCCAATACAATTATTCCAGTTCTTGAAAACAGTCCATACAAAAAATACCGGTGATTTAGAGTGCAATGAACTAGTTTTAGCTGTAGTTCTCGCAGAAACACGCCTACCGTTACTAACAACACTATTCTTAAAATGTAGTGCAAGTAACATGTTGATAGAAATATATTTTCTTCAGTCACTAGTGTACTAGGTGGTAGGTTACTTGCGCAAGGAAGCATTCAGGTAGGTACCACCGCAGAGTCAGACATTCTGTCACCAAGTAGCAATGTGTTCCGGAGTGAAAATTACCGGGCACAAGCTTAGAGGAGATACCACTGGAGAGATCATGATGCTTGATCAGAATGGAGCTAGTATCGCGTCGATTCGCCGAACAAATTTTTCGTGGCACTTTTGCGGGGTGCGGGAGGCGAAGTAAACACACACAGATACAATTTCACACTTACCCACACTATAATAAACTCGCAACACATTCAAAAAGATACGCACACAAATAAAGAATGACCTGACCATATGAACAAAATTTGGCAGAGGGGTTAGCGCATCATGCTATCTCCAGTGGTATCTCCTCTAAGGCGACAAGCGACAGTTCGATGTGGTGGCTGTCTATAGGCAGGGGTGTTTGCTTACCATCAGGCTGACGTCACTTGGCTTGTCACTAGATCGAATAAAAAAGTAAAAGATCGAGCTCAGTGACGTGAAGCAGATGAAGTAGAAGAGAGTATTGGAGAATACTATGTCCAAAACTCCAATCCACAAGACACCTGCCAAGCGTAGAGATTATGGCAACCCCTCCCTTCTAAGGAAGAGGCCTTTTTTCAACAGTCTACGTCTTTCGACTGCTGATGATATCCAACATAAATTTGCTTTATTTACAGCCATTTTCTACGCATTTCAAAGAAAATAAGAGAGCATTTTCGCTTTTGAAATCATTTACGCGTTCATAATCATTTAATTCCCCGACATTACATTACAATTACTAGGTGGTAGGTTCCTTGTGCAAGGAACCGTCCAGGTAGGTACCACCGCAGTGTCAGATATTCTGCCGCCAAGCAGCAGTGTGTAAGCATTGCTGTGTTCCGGCGTGAAGGGCACTGTAGCTGGTGAAATTACCGGACACAAAAGACTTAATATCTAATGTCTAAAGGGTCGGCAACGCGCTAGTGATTCTTCTGGTGTTGCTAGCGTCTATAGGCTGCGATGACTGCTTACCATCAGGCGGGTCGCATGCTTGCTTGCCACCTTGGTTGTATAAAAAAAAAGATAAAAATTAAAACAGGCCAAAGATATTTTATCTCAAATTGAACAGCGACTACATCACTTTCGATTTCATCCGACGCATTCAACGAATAAATCAATCAAGCTGTGTGTCCGACTGTTTACGACAGAGAGATAAAGTTTAACTGCGTAGGTGCACTTGACCGCCTCGCCGGCTACTTGACGGTCGGTGCCCCGTTCACTACGTGCCTTTTCGACTTGCATACGAACTGTGTCAAGCGGAGAAACATTTCTACCTCGGACTAAAATAATAAAATTAGACGAGGCGCATAGGTATAACGCAAGTGCAGCCACCTATTTTTCAAAAGGTCCCCGGGAGCTGTGGGGCTTTACCGGGGTATGTCTGTGTCTGTCTTACCTACTAAAACCCCCGCGGCTGTCACGTCGACACATGAGACCCCCGGGCTCTCCAGTGGGATCTGCGCCAGGAGTCCCTCAGCGCCTTGCCTTTTAGCCTGCCGCCGGGGGCGCATCATAGCCCCCCGGGAATCAGCCACGGTGCTTACGGGGTGCTTAGCGGTCGCAACCCCGCCGCCTTTTATACTGCACAAGTGCTTGCGAGAAGAGAGACAGACACGACCAGAAAGATGTCGTAGGACCGACTTTTTTCATCTGACGGACCGCGTGGTTCATCTTTTCTAGGCAATAAGTTGATCGGATCGGGTTTATACATATGTATATCGGGTGTAAGGGACATCGTACCGAAAACCGATACCAGGGATCCAGAACACGATTCTGAACATCCTAGTGTTGAAATTTTTCATCGGCTTTGTCATGAATTTCCAAAAAAAAAATTCACTTTTTTTAATAAAATTAGTATAACATCATTATTGGTATAATAATAAAGCCTAATTTTAATTTAAAAACAATCAATTAATTATTTGTTTTTATTTTATTTTTATTTATTTATTTAGTCTTTATTCACAAAAACAGTGCATAGGCAATTAATTAATAGGCAATTAACTATTATTATTTTAGAAAATTAGCAATGTAATTTGAAAAATAAACATTATTCCGCATATATTCATTACATGCTCGAAAATTAATAAGTTAGTCATTTGTCATTTACCATATAAATGGTTACTGTAATTTTGTAACGGACATTATTTGACGTCTTATATTTTTTTTTCGGTACGATGTCCCTTACACCCTGTATAAGGGCAGGGGAGCTGGTCGAAAAATAAAATAAATAGGTAGGTACTTAAAGTTGAACAACTTTTTTGCTGTTTTTTTTTTACTTACCGAAGATAATTTAACTTACCGTAGAAGCACAACGCTTAAACGCGGAGTTTACCTGATTGTGTCCTACAAAATACTATAGTCGCAAATATAACAAGTCAGATCTTTTTTTAAACTTATCTACCTATTAAATTGCCCATCGCAGGCACTCACATAACGAAATCTTCAGATTATGTAGCTAAATAAATTACTTCACTTGTATGCTATCATTTTACATTAGGTAGCTTAAACACAGTGCCCAGACCACCTGGTAGAAATTACTTTAAGCGTTGATAGATAACTGCGCAAACCAATTTCAGATTTTGTCTTTAGTTAATTTATCTCAAGAGGTTAAGTACAAACACAAAATACAGAACACATAAAAAGGAAACAGAAACATTGTACATATAGGCGGCCTTATCTTAATTTATTTGAGAATACTGATAAGAATCCCTGCAATACATATTATTTTATTGTATTGTATGAAAAATTTAAGATAATTATATATGTTTTTTTTGTTCTACTTAGTAACGAAGTAAGATATTCGCCTGATGGTAAGCGAGCCGCTAGCCTATACATGCACTGCTCTCTTTAGCCCGATAATTTCACCTGCTACAGTGACCGTTCGTACCGGAACACAGCAATATTTACACATTGTTGCTTGGCAATATCTGACACTGCGCTGGTACACACCTGCACCGTCCCTTGTACAGAGATCCTACCGCTTTAAACAATATCGCTTTAAACAATATATGGCATGGTTGATGTTATCCGCTAAAAAGAAATTGTTTTATTGATTTTTAACTTAGGTATTTCCAGTCAGACTCAGACAAAACATGTTTATCATGCACATACATGATTGAATCCTTGGCATATTTCTTAGTAATGTACCTAAAGGTTTTTCTCGGTGTCTTGGGGAAGGAGAGACTGTTTTTTGGATTCAACAAATAAACAAGTCTAAAGTCCACCAATGAACTAGTGTAATGATGGACTAGTTTATCGACGAACTCTATGCAATAAATAATAAGTAAATAAACGTTGACTACTAAACTTTTCGTGAACAGTAGGTTAAACTATATAAACTAGTCTTAACTTTAAACTGTTTTATATGCCGGTTTATCATTGACGATCTCGTTTCTTCAACGGTAAATGCGTCGACGACTCATCATTGTCTATCAACTATCGCAAAGCGACACCTCTGATACAAGATTCTTCTCTTGTGATAAGAATTAATATTGGGTCTTCATCTTCCATCCAAGGCCGCACTACACTTTCTATCATGTAGGGTACTTTATAATATTGAGTACAGAAAAGCCTCTCCATGTTTGTTTATCATGACCAACCTGGTGTCAGAATTTTTCACGCAGATCTTAGGACTTGGTTTAACGACTGCACAACCCGGACCGACTTTATACGTGCCCTCGAAAGCACGAAGACACTCAGTTCAAAAGCCACTAAACGGACATCTAATCTACGGACTGAGCATTTTTTTTTTTTTTGAATGATAGACGCTGTTGGCCGCAGATGGCCATTACAGCTTCACCGGACAATAGGAGGCAAGCGCTTAAAGCGCTCTAGCCTTAACGGCAGAAGTAGCGACGAGCTCAAGGGCACCTCAGGGAGGCACGGCCTCGGCTTGGGCTGTCGCTTAAGAGAGGGCTGAGTTTACCACCGGTTCACAACGCGCCCCCACTGAGAAGAACCGGCAAGAAACTCAGTGGGGTGATGCACGTCGTTGAGGTCGCATACGTACGACCCTTCGGCTTCGCCGGCGAGACCGGTGTCTGATAGCTAGTGTAGCATACGGTTGTCGGGGAGGGTTCGGCGCATCCCGGTCCAATAGGACCGTCATGGGGTCAGGAGGGTGGACTGAGCATCTCTACAGCTAGCTGATGATTTCTCTATGGCGATATCCGGTTAACATCGTAAACATGTAAAATAAATTAAAGAAACATTTAATGGTAACTTACTTTAGATGTGATGTATGTAAATCAATCAAAACACACATTCACCAGTTCATGATTGAGTCATAATGTGTGGGCGCGCTTCACGGGTCCATTGGTCTAGTGCTACGCTATTTATAAATGTAGAAAGTTTCCGTATCCGAACCGATGAAAATATTTTCGCTTATATCCTGTAATATTAGTTTAAGAAACTGTTGCACAATAAAACACGAGTGTTGTAATACCTAATTATGTGCAGTTTCATACACTAATTTGACTACTCATCATAAAGGTGAAAAAGCAAAGTGTAAAGAAAAGTAATATTATTTATATCAATATTATTTATTACTAGCTGACCCACGCAGCTCCGCCCGCTCTGTGTTTACGTTTACTAAACTTTCAATAATATACATTCGCATAGAATACTAAACCTCCTTTTTTAAAGTCGGTTAAAAACTTGGACCCACTTTGTACTTGCCCTCTAAAGCACGGAAACGTTTAGTTCAAATGGCGTGAAACGGTCACCCATCTATTTAATGACCTTAGCTAACGTTGCTTAACCTGATCGATTTCCAAAAATTGTTAACAACTGTCTCTGAGCGTTCCCTTACAAATATTTATTATAATTATAAAGAAAAAATTATAAAATCGGACCAAGCGTATAACCAAGTACCCATTTTGACTTTAATCCTCTCTCCCAAAAGAACCGTGCTAGATTACGGGATAAAAAGTATCCTATGTCCTACCTCGTAGTAAGATCTCAAATCATGCCAAGTTTCGTTTCAATCCATCCAGTAGTTTCGGCGCGATGCTCAGCCGAGATACAGACAGACAGACAGACAAAAAATAAAAAAAATACATTTTCGGCCTCAGTATCGGTTATAGAATGCCCTCCAAATATAATTTTCAAAATATCTTCAATGTACAGAATTGGACATGTTACAGTTTTATTATAAGTATAGATTAAAAAGTTTTTTGGAACCTCTTCGTCGGTAAAAGAATGGCAAATAACTGAATACTTGACAGTATGGTCTCAGCCTGTTCAAAAAAAATACTAAGGTGGAAAAAAAAGTTATTTTAAAGCATATTTTTGTTCGGGAGACCTGTTACTTTAAAAAATTGTGTAGCAAGTTTTTTGTTTTAATCAAAAAAGTTGCTACACAAATCGCCCCCTGTAACTGCCGCACGAGGCCGGTGCCCCGGTTTGACCAACCCCTTTTTTTTTGCCTGCCCCTCCCCAGAAAACCCCCTCTCACCCACCCCAGGGCTCTCAGGTGAGATCTGCACCAGGGTCCCTCAGTCCCTTTCCTTTGAGCCCGCCGCCGCAGTGCCGGGGAACGCATTGTTGTTCCCCGGGAACCAGTCACGGTGCTCGTGCTAGGGTTGACCAACCCCTAGATCAGGGACCGAATCAGAGAACCTTCCAAATCCAAGCTGTTTAGGCTAAATTCCGTATCAATGAAATACACATAGCTAGCAACATAATGTAAACACATAAAGTACATACAATTTACCTACGCTCGAAACCCATATTACTCCTTCGCGAAAAAATTAGAAAGTAACTACATTGATAGGTTTCACAATACATTATATTTAACGATACAATAAATAAATAACCGCAAGTGCGCGGGCGGCTAATCCTTGATAAAAAAAGTGCCATTAAGTCCGTCATATATATCGTTGCATGCCTTATAAGCATTGGGACCGTTTTAGGAATATCGAATAGCAAGTATTTGGTGGTTCATCGCACCACTCGGCCGTTTAAAGGAAGCATGAAGCTGAATAGGACATTGTGTCGAACGGTGACATATGTGAGTATGTAGGCGGCCAATAGAAACAGGACTATATGTCATGTTCTACTAAGGATCTGCACAGACAAACCAACGTAATATTTATTGCTTTAAAGCTTGGTTTCCATGATCCCGCGACTGACCCGTTAGTAGGATGGTGACCCGTTAGTAGGGTGGTGATCCTTTGGGCAAGGGATCGTTCAGATACACTCGGGTACCTCAGAGTATTTAGAATAGAGCTAGTATCGCGTCGATTGCCCGAACAAATTTTTCGTGGCACTTTTGCGGGGTGCGGGAGGCGAAGTAAACACACACAGATACAGTTAGACGCATACCCACACTATAATAAATACGCAACACATTCAAAAAGATACGCACACAAATAAAGAATGACCTGAACATATGAATAAAATTTGCCAGAGGGGTTAGCGCATCATGATCTCTCCAGTGGTATCTCCTCTAAGTCGGGTACATATCAAGTTCGAGACCCTATATAACGATGACTTCGCTACATACAACACAGATAATTATTGGTAAGGGAGAGGACTTGCGGCGGGCGCAGCCGCAAATGCTGAGTGTGACGAAATAACAACAACATATCGCACCCTCTCGCACTATTCGCAGCGTTCAACTTCTAATAGTTCAACGTCCAAACAGTCTAGCTTGAGGTGTCGCCCTGTGTACCACCGCAGTCGCAGAGAATCCGCCGCCAAGCTGCTGCTTGGCGTGTGTAAACATTGCTGTGTTCCAATTGAAGAGCACCGTAGCTGGTAAATTACCGGACACAAGAGACTAAAAAAAATGTGCGTGCGTGGAGTCCCTCCGCGCGGAAGAAGTGAAACTTCATTCTCGCTCAGTCGATCGGTCGGTCGGTCGGTCGGTCCCTCACTCACTCACTCACTCACACGCACACACACACACACACACACACACACACACACACACACACACACACACACTAACACACTCACACACACACACACACTAACTCAACTCAACTCAACTCTACTCAACTCACCCACTCACCCACTCACCCACCCACCCACTCACCCACTCACCCACTCACCCACTCACCCACTCACCCACTCACCCACTCACTCAGTGACGGCGTCACATGAGCGCTTTCATAACCTTAACAAATTTACGCCTATCGCCTATCGTTTAACACCTATCACTTAACGCCTATCACCTATCATTTAACGCTTAACGCGTTATGTGATAACATTTTTGGAAGTCGCATAAGAAGTTTCACTTCAATAACTAATGTCAGGTAACAAGCGGCAGTGCAATACAGCTGTCTATAGGCATTCGTTTTGCTTACTATCAGGCGAAGGACTTGCTTCTCTCCTCACTAGGTAGAATGAAAAAGATAACATACAAAAGCGACTTGTATGGGTCAATCGTGAAAGCAATGCTACACTGAAGATTATGGCACCTCATTCGTAAGCATTTGAAAAGCGTCAAAACGGAACTTAAAGTAGCGGCTGTTGGCACTTTTGATAGCAATAAGTAAGCTGTCAAAAGTACCTTCGGTACCAGTCACTTTCAGCCACGTCATTGATAGCTCAATACTAAATTCTCCTCTGACAGTTTACATAGTGATTTACCTGGTAGTCCAACAAGAAACAGACCAGCCCCTATTACGTATCTCATTTGACAACAAAAGTGATGATCACTATAGCAAGTGACCATTAAATAGTAATTAAATAGTAATAATACCATTAGCTAGCTGTCAAATGATTCATTCGGTATTGCACTTTCAGTTGTCATCAAAGTTTGGCGGTCAACTGAAGCTTGATAGTTATTTGGGTGGCCCAAGATACGCAATATTTAGCCCTGCAGATTAAGACAAATGAAAAAGAAATCGTTTATTTCAAATAGGCCAAAATTAGCACTTTCGAATTGTCATATTATATAGAAAAAAAACTACCACCGAATAACAATGCGGCATCAACTGGGAAGATCCGGCAAGAAACTCTAGCATAGATGAACTGGCACTATGAACTTGTAATTTTTTAATCTATATATTTCATGCATTTTTTCTTTTCAACATATTATGATGTACATCTGGTTCACACAAACTTAATTTTATCAGTGCCGATGTGTTGCTATCGGAATTTTAAAAACCTAAAAAAAGGAATCAAAAATAGAATACATTTAGTATTTATTGAGTTATTTTTGTTTTATTTATTCTCTGGATCAGAAGCAGCACCCGCGCTCGAGTGGACTTGAGCAGCAGCCATCTCTTTAGACCAGAGTTCGTGAGCATACCCCCTCATTTCGGTTAGACTTGAATGGATCGTGAAAGTCTATAAAGTCAGAGCAACTTTGAAGCGAGACGGGGCGCAGCGGCTGTGGGCGACTAATACATATGTTTCACGTATTACAACAGCGACTAGATTCGCTGGCGTATTGATTCATAGATATCATGAAATTAGGCTTAGCCGCTTTTTATGACCGTTTGTATTTGAGGATTTGTCATGTCTAATACCTGTGGGCTAATTGCGTGGTCGGGGATGTGGTAAGCGCGTTACTTTTTAGAATGTGCTTGAAATTAGAGACAGTTTGCACAATTTATTTATTTGGCGGGCCCGTTGGTCTAGTGGTTAGACATCCTGGCTGGTACCTGCTAACTGATGGGTCGTGGGTTCGATCCCCACCAAGTGTCTGGGTGTTATTTATCTATTTAAGTAAGTATACACAAAAAAATATATATAAGTAATAGTATCAGTTGTCTGGTTTCCTTAGTACAGGCTCTGCCTAGTTTGGGATTGGATGACCGTGTGAGGAATTGTCCCAAGATATTATTATTATAATATTATTTACCTATAAAGAGTATTTATAGAAGACCCATGAACAGTCTACTTATCACGTAAATTACTGCCAAATGATTTTATATTAGAGGTAAAAACCTGCAAAATATTAGGTACGTAAGTATATTATTTTACCAAAAGATGTTGTTGCTTAGATATACTTCATTACATAACGTGAATTATCATCATCAACACCGAAAGACGTCCACTGCTGGACAAAGGCCCCTTAGAAGGGAGGGACTGCCATAATCCCCAGGCTTGGCAGGAGTCTTGGGGATCGCAGTATAGGTGGTAGGTAATCCAATAGAAGACGCAGCTGCCCCACTTCTTGTTTTCCCTTAGTCGCCTCTTACGGAGACCCAACGGGAGGAGATGGGGGGTGCTATTCTTACCCGGACACCTCACGGGTAAACATAACAAGATTAATAATAGAATAAATAAAATGAATTTCTGACTTTATTCACAAATTCGTGATTATTGTGGTCCATCTTATGATGAAAAGACTGATAGTGTTTCCAAAACTATTAGTTATCTATACTTATAATAAAAATGTAACAGGTCCAATTCTGTACATTGAAGATATTTTGAAAATTATATTTGGAGGGCATTCTATAACCGATACTGAGGCCGAAAATGTATTTTTTTTAATTTTTGTCTGTCTGTCTGTCTGTCTGTCTGTATCACGGCTGCGCATCACACCGAAACTACTGAATGGATTCAAATGAAACTTGGCATGATTTGAGATCTTACTACGAGGTAGGACATAGGATACTTTTTATCCCGTAATCTAGCACGGTTCTTTTGGGAGAGGGGATTAAAGTCAAAATGGGTACTTGGTTATACGCAACGTTAGGTAAGGTCATTAAATAGATGGGTGACCGTTTAACGCCGTTTGAACTAAACGGGTCTGTGCTTCGGAGAGCAAGTAAAAAGTGGGTCCCAGTTTTAACCGACTATAAAAAAGGAGGTTATGTATTCGATGCGAATGTCTGTTAATAAAAGTTTAGTTAACGTAAAAATAGCGCAGGTGGAGCTGCGTGGGTCAGCTAGTCTACAAAATAAATAGGTTTGTTTTTCAATGGTCTAATCTCCTAGGAGCCCACTTCGAATTACACCTACAGCATCCGAGTCATATGTTGCTAAATCAATACAATGGACCAGCTGATGAAATGTCAGATAAAGCCAACAATAATGCGCCCAGCTCATGACGGGACATAATATGTAACTTTATTTTTTAGACCTTAATATATGGGATAGGCCACCCAACGGAAGGAAATGGGTCGGTGTGTTGGGTAAGAACCCAGACACCTCACGGGCAATACTTGAGTGTAGATAGCGAATCGGCTTACGTAATAAAGAACTTTCTCATGCTACGTGAAACGATGAAACAAGTAGTGACAGGACAGGACAAGGAGCAATAAAGATGATGATGAGCCAATATGCAAGGGACTTTATCATACATTATCGGCACCTCAAGATTGAAATGTCTGGATACTAGTGAAATGACCTGAAAACTTGAATAGTTAATTTTTAAACTTGTGAACTATGGTAAGCATTGAGAATGTATGGAAATTGGGAATCATCAATAATAATATAATATCTTGGGACAATCCACACACGGTTATCCGATCCCAAACTAGGCAGAGCCTGTACTATGGAAACCAGACAACTGATACTAATACTTATATACTTTTTTTTTTTGTAAATACATACTTAAATAGATAAACAACACCCAGACACTTGGCGGGAATCGAACCCACGACCCATCGGTTAGCAGGCAGGGTGTCTGCCAACTAGACCAACGGGCCCGTCAAATCATAAACTTCAAAATAACGTAAAATAACTTAAAACTAGGTACATTTGCTTTGAAATTATGACTATACCTAATAAAAGTCCAACAAAGTTTAGCCAGGTACGCGTAATAGAAATAAAGCTACTACTATTTGTGGTAAGCTTTAAATCGATCGATCTGATTTCTATTTTGTGTAGCTTCTAAGTCAATAAAACCTCGGGAAAGTAGAACAAAATATTGGCTAGCGACAAATAGAGAAGAAAAAGTAAAATCAGTAATAAACCGTGATATATGAGTAATCAATAAAATGAGTTTTTAGATATTGAAGTAAATATCAGAATCATTAAAGAAGAAGAACATTTTTAACCTGTTTTATTACTTCACACTGCTGCAGTAAATGTAAGAACTTTATAACAGAAGCGGAAGAATAAGTCTTTTATCGAAGACAAGTATCGATGGTTCGACAGGTAAATTGATAAAAAAACTACGTCAGGATTAAGTCAGGAACAAAGCTAATGCTTCAACCCAGTCCATAGTAGCGCCTTCTTCAACAAATAAGACTACTCTTAGAGATTGTGTCTGAGACTGCTAAGCTCTGACGAACTAAAAATTGTACAACTAAAAATAACGTAGACTATGACTCATCACAATGTCCAATATTGTGCATACACATTACTCAAATTTAAATTAGCCAGACCACCCAAAACCCGATGTAAATTGTTTCCTATTCACTCAAGTTGTTACCAGATGCGTCAAAACGGCGGCATGACACACATTCATAGCATCTTAATTGCAATTTAGGCTCCATTATTAATTGCTCATGGGAATTAGGTCTCAGCGCAGCTTAGCTGAAAGCACTAACTAATTGATTTATAGCTCATAACTGCTAGTCAACGATGAAAATAGGTCCCCCCATTTCGGGACTGTTATTATTTTTAAAGCTGTGATGAATGTCCATTTCCGCGTAACCAATTTGGCTCCTAGAGAAATTCTTCTTCGGATTATTTCATTAATTCAATAACTAGCAATTATTCGATGTCAGTAAATAGAGGAATTTCTGACAGCAATGAAGATCTTTAATTGAAGACTCGATATTATCCACTTATTTACTTTACAATTTCTGTACACAGTGTAAAAAAAGAATACTTAAGTACAAAAAATTAATAAGAAACAGAGTACAAAGGTGTTGCTTATTTATAATGAAATCTTTTCCAGCAGACTTGCGAGAGGAGATTGAAATGAAAAAAAAAACATAAAAGTAGACATAGTGCACATGACGAAAAAGAAAAAAATATATATACAGTGCATAAAAATAAGTACCTATAAGGATCTTTCCTCAGATGCGGGATTTGTCTTCGTAACTAGTTTATAGAAGGGTCAAAGTAGCTTACCTACTACCTAGCAGATAAAGAAAATACTCAAACGAATACAATAAAAGCCTTAAAAACAAATGTTTTACTAACAATATATTTTATATAAGGTAATAATAAACTAACACATTCCTTTATGATATATTTATCATAAGTTACTCCAAGAACATAGTCATTGGTTTTCTTATTTATAGCTCTCATTTAATTGCTGTCTACACATGCTAAATATGCAAACACAACCTAAATACAATAGTTTAAACAGCCTAGTCCTAGATTCCGCTAATTAAACTCAACTAACCCTCCGAAGCTTATTGGTAACCCAAATAGGTTACATTTTCCTTTCCGCATCCCACGCTAACCTATCCAGATCTTAGCTCACTTTGATCAGCAACCGACGCATAAAGACGCATATAAAACTAATGGCAGTAAAATTAATGTTCAACTGTGGTAGCAGACATGTATTTAGGTGACTCATTCATTTGCCTACAAGTTTGTGTTACAAGTATATGTATGTAAACTGTTTTAATAGCTCAATTTATCAGTAGTCAATGTTTTATCTCCTTAATTTTAAACTCGGTAGTAGCTCGTATTGTGAGAAGATTCTATTGACATTTCAGTTTGGATGATGACAGGTTTGTGCATAAAGGCATATTTACACGATGCAAGTTTCTTGCATGTTGCATACAAAAATATTAAAGCAATAAATGCCTTGCATCTCCTGAACGTCATGTCACATTTTTGCTTTACTGGGCAGGTTTTGAATTCAAAACTGTTAATGGTCTAAACAGCGCATACAATATTTTCTTACGAAATTTTGAGACAATAAGACATTTTATTTCTTGTCAAGATTTGCATTCAATAATTACATTTCTTTTTTTACTACTTAGTATATTATATTATTTTATTTTACAATTTTTGGAAGACTATCAACTATGAGTAACTTAAATAGGTAATACAATAGAAGCAGACAGTTATTAAAAAGTCTCCACTAATAGACCTAGTGTAGCTATAATGATCCGTGTAACAAAATAGTATTTAATCGCATGCATAACAAATACAAACTAAAATGATATTTATTGTTCACTAAAAAATATAGCATTCAGTCGACTCCGCAACATAGAAACACTGGTCCCTAATATATCTAGGTCATGATTATGTATCAGTTTATTATAACTAGCACAAGCACGGTTGAGATAGCTATTTTGACGATAGTTCGTCGAAGCCAATGAAGGAATAAAGAGTGGACTACGTCGAAAAGCATGCCTAGGCGTGTAAAGGTTAAGTTTGCTAAGTAACTCTGGGCAGTCGATGGAGGTCGAAGTAACAATGCGCGCAAGAAATAGTACATCTGCAATCTCACGTCGTTGATTAAGCTGAAGAAAATGGTGTTTTTTGCATGCTGCATCGTAATCACGTATGGGTGATTTTATACGGTAATTCAATATATCTCATAAACTTCTTTTGAATGTTCTCTAGGCGTGAAATGTAGATGCCATATCTGGGATTCCAAATTTGTGATGCATACTCCAAATGGCAGCGCACATATGTGGAGTATAGAATTTTCAAGGTCTTGGCATACTGAAAATCTTTTGATGCTCGCATAAGAAAGCCAAGGGCCCTTGATGCCTTCTTAACAATATCTGTGACATGGTTGTCAAAAATCAATTTAGAATCATGTATAACCCCAAGATCCTTAACTTCTTTAACCTTTTGTAATTTAATATTATTCAAGGAATAATCAAAAATCACTGGGAACTTTTTCCTGGTGAAAGTAATACATGAGCATTTACTAACATTAAGGTCGAGTTTATTTTTGATACAATATGCATCTAAGCGTAATAGGTCTGCTTGCAAATTATTTGCATCTTCTATAGAAGAAATAGATTTCAAAATTTTCATGTCGTCAGCAAAGCTTAAAATGGATGAGTTCATGAAGCAGCTATAGATATCTGATATAAATATCAGAAATAACAATGGAGCAAGCAAAGAACCTTGTGGCACTCCACTTGGAATACGCATCCACCCAGACATATAGTTACCAAGGACAACTGCTTGACTTCTGTTATCAATATAAGAACTGAACCGCCTCAAAAGATCACCTCTAATTCCAGCACATTCAAGTTTACGAATCAGTAATTCGTGATCTATCCTGTCGAAGGCTTTACTGTAATCAGTATAAATAACGTCTACTTGGCGCCCGTTGACCATTGAATCTGTAATAAATTCGTTAAAAAGAGCAAGGTTAGTGACTGTTGATCTGCCTTTTACGAACCCATGTTGAGAGTTTGGAAAAGAATTTTTAAGTGCGTGATAAAGTTCATTGTAAACAATTTTCTCGAAAATCTTAGCTATAATATACAGTTTAGATATTGGGCGGTAATTAGTCACTAAATGCTTTGGTCCTTTTTTATGTACAGGTGTAACAAAGGCAGATTTCCAGATTGCGGGCATATTACCAGACCGTATTGATTCATTCATTAAGTATGCTAAAGGAAAGGCTATAGAGTCTGCACAGTGAATAAGGAAAAAAGGAGGAAACTGATCAGGACCAGCCGATTTACACGCGTCAAGTTTCTGTAACTCAGATCTAACCATGTCCTCTGTTATTATAATTGTTGCTATATTTGCGTCAAGATTCATCTCAAAAGTTAAGTTATTTTGCGTAGTACTATGGAGCCGAGAAAAGGTTGACTGAAAATAATTAGAGAAAAGATTACAAATGTCGGATCCAGACGATGCTGTTTTGTCTTCATAAATCATATTACTAGGAATATTCGTAGATTTAGATAGTGATTTTAAGTGGGACCAGAATATTTTAGGATTGTCTGTAATTGAATTTTCCACATTACTCAAATATGTCTGGTAACACGTCCGCTCCAGCAACCTTGCTCTCTTAGTAAGCAAATTCAATGTACATGCATCAGTCAGCCTGCCATATCGTTGAAATCTCTTAAGGTATTTATATTTCTCTTTTAATACTTTTT
The DNA here is from genome assembly GCA_911728495.1 of Furcula furcula. Taxonomy (NCBI): domain Eukaryota; kingdom Metazoa; phylum Arthropoda; class Insecta; order Lepidoptera; family Notodontidae; genus Furcula; species Furcula furcula. The sequence continues at coordinate 18,273,915 of OU452262.1, read as the reverse complement.
TTACTGCAGATGTATACCATATAGGGAAGTTCTTTGGCTTTAAAACTTTCTTTGGAACATACTTCTCACGTACGGAGTTCAAACATTGATAAAAGAAATCAATACAATCGTCCAGTGGTTTCCGCGTTATCCGCGTGTAAACAGTTTTTTACAATTCTTGAAGGTCAAATATTGCTCTTAATTTATTGCGTAGGTACAATTATTGCTCTTGTATGTACAAGATAATGGCATCATGTAAATGAGTCTTAATAGTAATAAACTGACAAGAGGTTAGCTAAATACATTTCACACCAGCGCCCCTAGCGGTAACTATCAAGAACTAGTAAAATGTACGAGAAAAAACTGGCAGTTTGATCGAGAATGTAAACAACCGGAACTCGTACTAGACCCCTAGTGGCTAATACAGTATTCCCGAACCTAGTCTGCAGTATGAAAACTGTGTCATACGAAAACGAACCAACATCAGCGCGGTAGACATCGGATGAGTTCGGATCACACGGAACACATTGACCGCATCCAAGCACTTGTTGCCTACAGATGTTCGTGATATTGCCGTGGACGTAGCATCCTTATGCGACAATCGGTCGATCCAAACCACTGCATCTGATCATCTGCTGAAGACACAACAGAAATACCATCACATCAAGGAAATATTAGCTCAACGAGCACATGGTGCAAAAAACAATGCACTTGTATGTCCACACCCTTGACGCGATGCGGGACTGTGGCGGAGAAGTTATCATCACATCACCAGCGGGAAGACGTCCACGTCTGAACATAGGCCTCCTCTTTCGAACGCTACAGTGAACGAGAATTGGCTATTTGCATCCCTCGTTTACCTGCGACGCGCAGAATGTCGTCTGTCTACCTAGTGGGAGGCCTGCCTACGCTACGTCTTTCGGTTCGTGATCGGCACTCGATAACCTTCCCCATCGATTATGGGTTCTTCTAGCGATGCGGCCTACCCATTGCCACTTCAACTTGCAAATTCTGAGAGCCATGTCGGTGACCTTGGTTCTTCGGTGAATCTGCTCACTGCGGATTCTGTGGCGCAAAAGAACTCCGAGCATAGCTCCGTAGTTCATTGCGTAACTCTGGCGGAGACGTAAAATATAATAAAATAAATAATACCAGCCCTTGTTTATGTCCCACTGCTGGGCACGGGCCCCCCTTCAAGTTGAAGGGGCTTAGGCCATAGTCCACCACGCTGGCCAAGTGCGGGTTGGCAGACTTCACACGTCTTTCGAAAGCTAGTTAGGCTTTCTCAGACATGCAGGTTTCATCACGATGTTTTCCTTCACCGAAAGCTAGTAACAATCGCCCAAAGACGATTCGCACATGATTAATTAAATAAATCAGAGGTGCGAGCCGGGGTTCGAACCTGCGCACCTTGTTTCCAAGGCAAGCGCTCGCCCACTGAGCTGTTACAGCTGGCGGAGACGTATCAATGGATAATTCAGAGTAGATATTTTTGAAGTACTAAGTTGGATCCGTTGTCTGCACAATCGATCTTACAGGGTTGAAGTGCGTTCCGGTGGTTAGAGGGCCCGATTCATGGCCACCATCAATATAAGTGACCGCTACTGACGAAAAGACTAAGACGATTATCTGACAGTAAGCAACATGCGATGGAATAGCACTGCTCTGCCGCTCGATACCTGAGACATTCGTCATTCAGCCTCTGTAGACTGTTACATCGATAAAAGAAACAATTTTTACAAACTGCACTTACACCCGTGGGGTGCCGGGTTGGAATTGCATGGGTGGGAGGACTAAGCGAGAACGAGAAGACGGACAGCAGCGTCTTTCTTTTGGATTTATCTTCCACCTATACTGCGATCCCCAAACCGCCTGCCAAGCGTGGGGATTATGGCAACCCCTCCCTTCTAAGGGGAGGCCTTTGTTCAGCAGTGGACGTCTTTCGTCTACTAATGATGATGATGACTTGGAGAATAGCCGATACTGCGGTGAAACCTACTTACCACGAGTTTTGATGGCTTTAAATATCGAAAATAACGATGTTTTTTCTTAAAATAATCCAAACAATAAACTTGTATGTAATATTTTATGCACTGATTAAAAAAAAATGCGTTTTCCCACACGTCTTCTAGACAAAGTTAAAATCATTTAACACTGGCGACTTTACTAAGTAATTTGGTGTGTATCAATCACGAAATAAAAGTCAACTAGGCAATTAAGAATGTGATTGAAAGTCGTTCTTTCCCACAATATACCACTGCGAATTGTTTCCTTAATTGTTTTCTACGAAAAAACGAACTCACTAGTTGCTAGAAAACTGAATTGGTTCAGTATAGTATATTTTTTTTACTCAATATAACCGAGAGCTTCACCAACCTGATGTTAAGTTGATATGCAATCATGGATAGATCCGTACTACATTATAATAATACTTTGCCAGACTGAAGCTGGTTTCAATCTACGCTATAATATAATAGCTTATAGTATATAGCTCATAGCACAACAATATCGCGCACCATACATTGTTAAGGTCACGTTCACACTGTACTGTATTATATATTACTAGCTGACCCACGCAGCTCCGCCCGCGCTGTGTTTACGTTTACTAAACTTTCAATAATATACATTCGCATAGAATACAAAACCTCCTTTTTTAAAGTCGGTTAAAAACTTGGACCCACTTTGTGCTTGCCCTCCGAAGCACGGAAGCGTTTAGTTCAAATGGCGTTAAACGGTCACCCATCTATTTAATGACCTTACCTAACGTTGCTTAACCTGATCGATTTCCAAACATTGTTAACAACTGTCTATGAGTGTTCCCTTACAAATATTTATTATAATTATAAAGAAAAAATGATAAAATCAGGCCAAGCGTATAACCAAGTACCCATTTTGACTTTAATCCCCTCTCCCAAAAGAACCGTGATAGATTACGGGATAAAAAGTATCCTATGTCCTACCTCGTAGTAAGATCTCATATCATGCCAAGTTTCGTTTCTATCGATCCAGTAGTTTCGGTGTGATGCTCAGCCGAGATACAGACAGACAGACAGACACACAAAAATTAAAAAAATTACATTTTCGGCCTCAGTATCGGTTATAGAATGCCCTCCAAATATAGTTTTCAAAATATCTTCAATGTACAGAATTGGACCTGTTACAGTTTTATTATAAGTATAGATTGGCTTACTTTAAGCTATAAATTGGTGCGATGTGCTGAGTTCATGCTGTGCTATATCACGCGCCGCCCTCTTCTTCCTCCCTCACCCCCGGTTGTTCCGCAAGCGAAACGAGCGATATAATAAAAATGCTTGCGATAATATCGCGTAATGTGAACACCATGCTATATAGTATAGCATTAGGTCCTTCTTTGCTATACTATTATAGCACAATAGTATAGCGTAGTCTGAAACCAGATATATCGCTCAGCAGCAGAATGGAAGAGCGATAGTTCCTTAGCCGCAAGCTTAGCGAAACCTTATTGAGCACTGGGGTTAATAAAGATTTTATGTCATTCTTCGGAGTCGCTGGGCATTCGGGGTGTGGGCCCTAGGACGTCCAGTGAGTACAGAGGCCAAGGGGGACGGCGGCGGGGTCACGACCCACGATCCCGTGAGCACCGTGTCAGGTTCCCGTGGGGCTATAATGTGCCCTCTGGCGGCGGGCTCAAAGGCAAGGCACTGCAGGGCTCCTGGTGTAGATCCCACCGGAAAGCCCTGGTGGGGGGGGGGGGGGGACCCTTTGGCTGTTTTCTAACAAAACCTGTGGTACTTATTAGATTAGACCGTTAACCAGCCCACTGGTAACAATACTCAACTCGGAACCCTAATTTATTTGCTTCCGATCTTTCGTAAGATGGCTGCTTTAAGCCTGAGCGAGTTTTAATTTTATTCCTTCAAATAATTAAAAAAAAATCAATTTGTTTATAGTTTGCGTGTTTTTTTTTTACTAAATATAAGCTTTCCCTTGACTGCAGTCCCACCTGATGGAAAGCGGCGATGCAATCGAAGATGGTACAGCACACTAGCTTATTAAAAGCCAATGTACAATATTTTTCTACTCTATGTTTTAATCATTAAAATAGTATATAAGAATAGTTTGTACTCTATGGTACAATCATTGTAATAGATACTTTTTCTTGTTCTTTTTCCATTCATTGAACTACTTATGTAAGTGCTGCACAATAAATATTAATTTTTAATCTCAACAACCTGCGTTTTACTTGAAAAGAAACTCAAACCTATCAGCGTCCTATGGAAATCTTCTACAGCCAATTCACTCTAGTCTTAAAGACACCCACATTATAATTCAAAACGACTTCTCATATTATGTGTAAATAGAAAAATAAAATGTGTCCTTTATAAATCCGGACACTTGGATATTTATTTAGGATCCCTAATACCAGTTCTCATGTAATTTATCTAGTCCTAGATGGGTCACGGGTGGACAAGTCTAGACAAATTTGATGGTTCCAATCAATTAGTACCGCGCCGTTGTACTCGACTGATTCGGACATCGAACCCGGGACCGGGGCGCCGGCTATCAGGATTTGAACTTCTTTGTTTCGTTGACGAGGTCAATAGCTTATTGTTTCAGTGAATTATACAAATGATCGTGATGAAAATGGATGGATTTGTTTGCTGTGACTGTACTGCTCTGTTGGTTTTACTATTACGCAGCCCCGGATCTACGATTTTCTCGAACCGGGGCAGAAACTTGATACTGGCGCCCTACCTTCAGCGTTTGAGAAATTACTTAAAAAAACTCAAATTTCAAATCGACATCACAAGTTCACTTGTGGTGTGGGCCTGTGTGGCGCCTTTTTCTAACCAGTCGAAGATGAGCCAACCAGGCTTTCGTATGCTAGGCGCTTTGTGGAGCGATTTTTTTTTATTTTGACATATTATAATTATGATTTTGGCGCCCTCCTGAAACTGCCGCCCGGGGCCGGTGCCCCGGTTTGCCCCCCTATAGATCCGGGCCTGCTATTACGTAGAAGTTGGAGAACAGCTTTACTAGATGGTGGGTTCCTTGTGCAAGAACCCGTCCAGGTAGGTAGCACTGCAGTGTCAGATGTTCTATCGCCTAGCTGTCAGATATTAGGCCGAAACGTCAAGCCAAAATATAAGGTAAATCGCGTTCATTCCCGATTAAGTGTCGCCGCATACGGGCCATCGGCCACATCCACAATCGCCGCCACTTGAATCTAGTAGCGGCTACAAAAGAAGCTGACGCGCGCGACAGCCATTTGTGGCCCATGTTGGACACTCGTGGTCGATGGCCGCTACTTTTTTTTAACTCGTGCTTGCAGTGAAATGAAGGGAGAGAGGGGTGGGGAATCGCGCGAGTGGCTTGTGTCGGCGTTTTGTGGCCGAGCTGACCACTAGAGGCGACCAGTGGCGATTTGTGGCGTGTGGCGACCACCGGCGTTTACAGTGTGCGGCGAGTCCATGCAAAATGTATGAAAACAACAGGAAATAGGTCGGTTGCTGCGTTTTGTGGTTGTGGTCGGTGGCCCGTGTGCGGCGACACTAAAATAAAGTTTGATAATGGAACGCAAAAGTTATGAAATAACTACGATTGACCTATCTAGTCTTTACTAAGTACTATTATTATTTTAATTAATCAAACTATTTCAAAAATTCGAGCGTAATTTTATAATTACGGCATTTAAAAATCTTCGCATCGGCCACATTTTTCTATAGTCATTAGTTAACCCATAAGAATCACGTTCCATCATCTCGGGAGGTCCAGAGGGCCCCGTGTGTGGTTCCGTAAAAACCGTGGCGGGCGTAGGGTTAGGGTCGTTATGTAGTGCGGTGAAATGGCGTTAATATATTTATAATGAACGCTCGCTGGTTTATCTATAGCCATGCAACTTTTGTAAACCACTTTTATTTTAAAATAATTGTGTGTTTAATTTTAAACGATTTAGATTTATTTATGAAACTAACTGACCTGCGCAGCTCCACCCGCCTTTTTTTTTATTTATGCATTTTCCTAATTTTTTTCTTCTAAAAGCACCCCTAAATTAGAGGAAACAAAACAAAACATAAATTCTTCAAATCGGCCAAAGCATTTCTGATATTTAGTGAGACTAACGGACAGCTATTCAGTTTTATACAATACTAGCGATTCCCTGCGGTTCCGCCCGCTATTATTTAATTTTCACCCCATGAACCCCTTTAGGAGTGGTATTGTCAAAAACCCTTTCTTAGTGGGTCATCATAAGAAGAACCTACTGCCCAAATTTCAGCTTTCTTGGTCTAGCGGTTTGGCCTGTGCGTTGATGAATCCGTCAGTCAATCAGTCAGGACAAGTAATTTCATATGTATAGAATAGAATATCTTAATCTATATATATTATAAAAAAATATATATAGTTGAGAACTTCGTTTGCGAAAGTCAAATGGCCCACCATCAACGCACTTTTTATTACGTTTACTGACGAGAAAAACTTTGGACTGAAAAAATAAGGAACACGCCTGCAGATTTATTTTACTAAGGTTTATTTATTTGACTGAGGTTTATTTAAAAATATTAATGTTATAATATTAAATGTAATATATTTAGTTATTTATCGCTTTCCACTAGTCCGCGCACTGTGGTTTCTATACCTTGCCGTCGTTTAGGCAGTGACTGGCAACTTTAGACCTTTATGCTAATATTGTTATTAAAGAGATATTACCAGACGTTTTAATATGTATTTTGTCCGCTAGTTATTACGAAATATTTATACTCATAAAAAGTTAATGTTTATTTATTAACAGTAAAAAATGGCTTGCCTTTATGATTACCAATTTTGTGGGAATAACACAAAATATTTTAAGAATAGATTTTAACATCTTTTTCATCTCTTTTTTAGATCTTATAAGTTGTGTAAGCAGAAAGGTAGTTAGACCCAGGTTTCGCTAAGATAACTCCGATTATATTTTTCCCACAGAATGAGCAAGACCTCTTCTCGGACTTTCAGGGATTAATTATTTCACGCCTTTTGTAGTTTAAAGAGATCGTGCATAGAATCCATAAACACTAGAGCGATTCAGCATAATACGGTAACTCTCGGCAAGCGATTATTGTCCAAGCCCGTCGTGTCGTAAATTGATGCGATTAGTTTCTTCATGACTTAGCTGAAGGTGGCTGTCGGCCTGAACAGCGCTTCGCCGCTTTCGGCAAGCCGAAGTCGTCACTGAAGAAGACAAATAACCAGGAGAAAATGAGTCACAAGGAATAATAGGCATCGGTGCCGGTACGAATACCATCAGTGATGGGGTGGCTAGTGAAGTGATCACAGGAAGTAATGATCACGTGACTAGCAGCGTACAGTGGTACAGTCGTCTCGACCACACGACACTCGCCACGTGACTTACACTCACACACACTTTTTATTGAATCGTGGATCTTACAGGGTATATTGTGTTTCATCACTGAAGATAATCGATGACATTGGACGCTGAAGGTCGTTGAAATTCCTTTGAGATTGCGTGACGTTGCTTACTATGTTGGGTCCTTATTCATCCTATGATGTCTCATCCCAGTCATTATTTTTCCTAAATCAACAGATTTCTATTCCTCATTCATCCAACATCAGTTATTTGAGATATTATTCTATATTCATCTCATGATTAATTTTACTAACTCTATCGAAAAAATAACTTTGTGTTTAAAAATAAATTGTGTGTGTAAAAACTGATCTTTTGTCTGATTGTATTTTTTTATACTACCAAGGTGGCAAGCAAACATGCGGCCCGCCTGATGGTAAGCATTCACCGCAGCCCATAGACGCTAGCAACACCAAAAGAATCACTAGCGCGTTGCCGACCCTCAAGACATTGTGTCCGGTAATTTCACCAGCTACAGTGCCCTTCACGCCGGAACACAGCAATGCTTACACACTGCTGCTTGGCGGCAGAATATCTGACACTGCGGTGGTACCTACCTGGACGGTTCCTTGTACAAGGAACCTACCACTTAGTAAAGAAACAGTAACTGTAAGTAAACTGTATACAAAACTCCTATTAAATTTTGAAATCTTTGCAATCGGCGGAATTTGAAATACTCTTAGAATAAAGATGACTATCAATTATGTACTCAAGTTAATCAAATAGGTATGTACTTTCTACGGACTTAAAGTATCGATTTTAAACATCACAATTTATGTGGTTGTTATCAAGAAGTGCAATGTTTGTGTTCGTTCCGGCAGTATATCAGTTTATTTTGACGTGCATGTCGCGCGCGACAGGCGTATGATAACCGTACCGATGTTTTGTCTGAAGTAATATGAGACTACATAAAAGTACTTAGCTATACGAATAAGATTTTATAGCTATGAAAACCAAAAAAAAATTATCTAAATTGTTTGCGTGTGATGCTTCAAAATTAACAGTTTCATACCTTTCGGGAAGCTTTATTTTGTCGGGAATAAAAAAACTTTCTTCTTTGGTTGACTGAAGAACGAATAATGTTTCGTTTGAGGTAAAGATAACACTGGATTGCTACGTACACTATGCCTTATGCCACTCTAATAAGGTTCCAAATGGTTCATACAAATTAATCCAAATTATTGTACTTCACAAGCTGATTGATAGGTGTTGATTTTACACGGGGGTCACTTCTGGGGTCCACATGAGAGCCCTATCACCTGTAGTTTGGGAGCGTACCTGTGGCAAGCTGCCAGCCTAGTACTAGGATACCAGGAGGCAGCAGGAGGTCACTAACGAACTTACCTGACGCATGCGTCCCACCTGTATTCTACCTGTTTAAGAAACCACTTTAAACAGACCTTTGCGTAGTGCAATAAATGCTCGGATATTCGTTAATATAATTCAATAGAGTTTGGCGTAGAGATCAAGATAGGTTGGTGTTTTAACGCATGCGTTCTGGTATACCTGTCATGTCGTATCTTTATTCGGCACGTGAGTACGGCACGCGATCAACGTCCCTGGCCCCTGCGTTATGAGGATTGCAATTATTATAAGTTATAAGAAAAAATGTGAAATGTGGTTTTTAAACTTATAAAAAACAAATTTTGAAGTTTTAATAAAAATGGTTGTCTTTCTGATAAGAATTTGAGTATTGTAGCTGTTTCTTTTTTGTATTTTAAAGTATAAGTGTACTAAAAATATAAATTATACCTTACAGCTACGACTGTTAATAATGTACTGCAACTACTGTAATCTAGGAGCTGGCAGCGGTGACCAATCAAAACACGCTAGGTTCCTTGTGCAAAGAACCGTTCAGGTAGGTATACCACCGCAGTGTCAGATATTCTGCCGCCAAGTAGCAGTGTGTAAGCATTGCTGTGTTCCGGCATGAAGGGCACTGTAGCTGGTGAAATTACGGACACAAAAACTAACTGCCGCACTCACAGTCATAAATTAACATTAATCGTTTTTGTCATTTTTTGTAATCTATTTATTTCGAATCTCCGAGTCTCTTATGATTATCTTTTAGTATTAATTACAAGATTATTGATATATACTCACTATTCGCGTATTAAGTATTATTTGGCTTCGAAAGTCGAAATAATTCATTTACAAAATATGACTTAATCACAATAAACTATAATTGACGTTTGTAGGATCGGCAGTTAATAAAGAGTCGGCAACGCGCCAGTGATTCTTCTGGTGTTGCTAGGGTCTATAGGCAGCGGTGACTGCTTACCATCAGGCGGGCCGCATGCTTGCTTGCCACCTTAGTAGTATAAAAAAAACATACCACGAAAGTTAATAAAACATTAACAGGTAGACATATGACTAAAAAAAATTGTTAATAATTCTTTAAAAACTCTGTCATAATGGTAGCTGATAAGTATAAATTCTTAGTTTTACGAGCAGTGATTTAAACTGGTAATTTTTACTGCAAGTTCAATAACCCAAGGCCTGTGCCCTTGCAGGGCTCACTACAATATTTTTCAGCAATAAAGCAGGCAATTACGCGCGGCGGTGAGCCACGCCCTGTCGTTATTAACCAGGCTTGTAGGCTAGGAGATAGCAGCGTTGTACAATGTACGCTACGCTACATAATCGTTTTTCGATAACAGAGACCCATTAATCATTTATTAGGTTGTGGTGTACTCATCACTGATGTGAAGGATTCAACAGACTTACAGATTTTGGGGTCCCAGTGCTAAAATATTCGTATCGATTTTTGTCTAGATGCAAATCGTCTTATTACGAAAAGCAGATAGTGACGAAACTAGGTTTAGATTTAGTTTCGACTAGGTTTAGACTTAAGAACGATTTCCTGAGTCTGAACCTGGGATCGTCAACTATTAGCGTGCGCAATGTTCTACTGACTTACGACACGTTTTTGATGAAAACCTTGCTCGTCTGTACTATCTACTAATTTGTCCTGTACTATCATCATACAGCACTTTTGTGCACAGAGCCGCGAGTCTTCGCCACAGGGCATTTCTTAAGCTTAATAATAAATAAATCCGTGACGAAATTGTTTTTTTTTTATAATTTGGTACATCACGCTCCTACACTATAAATATAGCGCGGCGCTGTAATGAGTAATGAGGCGGCAGACGCACTCTCATTGCGGTAATAGGTATTCTTTACCGCGTCTACAAATTTTTATACTTAAAGAAACTATAAGTATAAAGTTCATTTATGAACCATAATAGCCCAAAGTGGCAATAATATAAGCCTATTAAATACATTGGATAATAAAACCTGTGAGATTATCACAGCGAGCTTTTATAATTTGTTTCTTAATAATATTTAGCTTTACTTCAGTGAGGGGCAGAAATCAGATTATGATACTGACCAAGTCTTTACAGAGTTGGCAGCAAAAAGCAATGCTAATATGATTAAAAATAATGAAATCGCAGTGAACGCTGACATCAATCAAAAGGAGACTTAAGTTGAAAGAAAAAATATTACTGTGACGGGCCCGTTGGTCTAGTGGTTAGTGACCCTGTCCGCTAACCGATGGGTCGTGGGTTCGATTCCCACCAAGTGTCTGGGTGTTATTTATCTATTTAAGTATGTATTTACAAATAAAAATGTATATAAGTATTAGTATCAGTTGTCTGGTTTCCATAGTACAGGCTCTGCCTAGTTTGGGATCAGATGACCGTGTGTGGATTGCACCAAGATATTATTTTCATTTTTATTTGTTTTTCACGGGCTTTTACACCCGGACTTTTATTAGGTTGTGGTGTACTCATCACTGATGTGAAGGATTCAACAGACTTACAGATTTTGGGGTCCCAGTGCTAAAATATTCGTATCGATTTTTGTCTAGATGCAAATCGTCTTATTACGAAAAGCAGATAGTGACGAAACTAGGTTTAGATTTAGTTTCGACTAGGTTTAGACTTAAGAACGATTTCCTGAGTCTGAACCTGGGATCGTCAACTATTAGCGTGCGCAATGTTCTACTGACTTACGACACGTTTTTGATGAAAACCTTGCTCGTCTGTACTATCTACTAATTTGTCCTGTACTATCATCATACAGCACTTTTGTGCACAGAGCCGCGAGTCTTCGCCACAGGGCATTTCTTAAGCTTAATAATAAATAAATCCGTGACGAAATTGTTTTTTTTTTATAATTTGGTACATCACGCTCCTACACTATAAATATAGCGCGGCGCTGTAATGAGTAATGAGGCGGCAGACGCACTCTCATTGCGGTAATAGGTATTCTTTACCGCGTCTACAAATTTTTATACTTAAAGAAACTATAAGTATAAAGTTCATTTATGAACCATAATAGCCCAAAGTGGCAATAATATAAGCCTATTAAATACATTGGATAATAAAACCTGTGAGATTATCACAGCGAGCTTTTATAATTTGTTTCTTAATAATATTTAGCTTTACTTCAGTGAGGGGCAGAAATCAGATTATGATACTGACCAAGTCTTTACAGAGTTGGCAGCAAAAAGCAATGCTAATATGATTAAAAATAATGAAATCGCAGTGAACGCTGACATCAATCAAAAGGAGACTTAAGTTGAAAGAAAAAATATTACTGTGACGGGCCCGTTGGTCTAGTGGTTAGTGACCCTGTCCGCTAACCGATGGGTCGTGGGTTCGATTCCCACCAAGTGTCTGGGTGTTATTTATCTATTTAAGTATGTATTTACAAATAAAAATGTATATAAGTATTAGTATCAGTAGTCTGGTTTCCATAGTACAGGCTCTGCCTAGTTTGGGATCAGATGACCGTGTGTGGATTGTCCCAAGATATTATTTTCATTTTTATTTGTTTTTCACGGGCTTTTACACCCGGACTTTTAAAAGGCTTGCGTGGGGACGAATCCAACACGTAGAGGCCTGTTGGGAGAAATTAATGAAATGGAACATTATTATTATTATTATTCCTTTCTTATAATTATTATAATTCAATACTTAGTACAGCGGCAAAATATATGCCGTCGTAGTTGGTAACTACTTGGAATATTTAAGGAATAAAAACTATGTGCATATCCACGTACGAATAATTTCATCATACGCTGCATACTATCGTACTTTATTGAATTTTTAATGGTTTTCCAGAACTTTATAGTACAAAGAGAAAATAAGTATAACTACGAACAGGAAGCAATACAATGACTTTTTATTGAAGGAAACATAACTTTGCGGAATTACTTAAATAGATAACTGTTATTAATATGTAAAACTAAGTAATTTTGTATAGAACGGTATTTTTGTAAATAATAAATATGCAGGCAGTGGCGGTCGGAGAGGGTCGTAATCGTAAGGGTCATGAACGAACCCACAACCCATCGGTTAGCGGACATGGTGTCTAACCACTAGACCAACGGGCCCGTCGCGCAACTGCAACTAATAACTCTGCATAATTGCTAAACTTTTTTAAATTATGATTACATATTTATTGTAACAATGACAAAAGTAATGTAATGCAATAATGACTTTTTTTTTCTAAATTTCTCAAATGTTTGTTTGATTAGCACTATAAATATGTTCACTCTATCTATGTACCTTAATTCAATCATTAGTAGAAACTTTGTTGGCTAGACGTTTTAATTGTATGTTCCATATTATGAACTATTTATGCTGTTTGTTTCTCTTAGCTAAATAAATATATTAAAAAAAAGAAACAGACAGAACAAAGAAACTGACAGAAGTCAAATGTGATCTATTAAATTGGCCCTACATCTATACTTATAATAAATCTGTAACAGGTCCAATTCTGTACATTGAAGATATTTTGAAAATTATTTATTCTATAACCGATACTGAGGCCGAAAATGTATTTTTTTTAAATTTTGGCTGTCTGTCTGTCTGTATCACGGCTGAGCATCACACCGAAACTACTGAATGGATTCACATGAAACTTGGCATGATTTGAGATCTTACTACGAGGTAGGACATAGGATACTTTTTATCCCGTAATCTACCACGGTTCTTTCGGGAGAGGGGATTAAAGTCAAAATGGGTACTTGGTTATACGCTTGGTCAGATTTTATCAATTTTTCTTTATAATATAATAAATATTAGTAAGGGAACACTCATAGAGAGTTGTTATCAAGGTTTTGTAATCGATCGGGTTAAGCAACGTTAGGTAAGGTCAAAAAATAGATGGGTGACCGTTTAACGCCATTTGAACTAAACGGGTCCGTGCTTCGGAGAGCAAGTAAAAAGTAGGTCCCAGTTTTTAACATACTATAAAAAAGGAGGTTATGTATTCGATGAGAATGTCTGTTATTAAAAGTTTAGTTAACGTAAAAATAGCGCTGGCGGAGCTGCGTGGGTCAGCTAGTTAGAAATAAAAAAATATTATTAAGTATTTGTATCAGTTTTCTGGTTGCCTAGTACTGCTCTTCCTAGTTTGGCAGCCGTCAGCTGTGCCAAGATGTTATTATTTCATCAGTATTGGTTAATCTATCCGGATTAATGATAAGTCATAAATAATTCATCTATTAATCCCTAAATGCACGAGAGTTTTGCAACGAATATTATTTATGACGTCATAAATCCATCTACATATTAAACCGTCCATCTTTAGATATATGTTTTATGACCGTAATATCCCAATTTCCATATTAGATTTTAGAACGACCATAAGTGCGGTGTAGCAGCTGGTCTGCCGCCTACAATTGTATAACAAAGCATTTTGACTGCAGGGTTGTTGTTAATTGATAAAAATTACCTATACGCACGCAAAATACTAATATCCAGCAGTTCCGAACCGTTTGTGACCTTTTCATGAAAAATAACAGCATAAATAAGTACCAAATTCAAAAAGTCGGTCCTTCGAGCCGGATCGTACTTATTTTTTAATTCATTATAAACTAGTGCTTGACTTCAATCCGCCATTCCATCCCAATGTATTACAGATTTTAATTATAAGCTGGCTCCATACAACATATGAACCATCTCCAATTTAGAACCTTTTCTGCAGATCACGAGGTAGAAATGGAACTGGATTAGCCACATCCTTCGAAGGGATCTCGATCACTTTTCTAAACAGGTTCCAGATTAGAATCCTCAAATAAAACAAAAGCATGGCCGCGTTGAAGTGCTGCAGTGAAAATCGAAGCTCAAGACCAATAAAGAAAGAAAGAAAACATTTTTTTTTCAACTTAGACACGAGACCAGGAAATGGTTTATCTGACGGTAAGGGACACGCCTGCCTATAGACAGCAAATGCACTGCCACTCGTCACCCGAGACATTAGTACTTAAGTCTTTTAAACCCAGTAATTTCACCATAAGGACATGATATTTTTATGTCAAGTTCGGTAAGTCATCAAATATAGAGTCCGCATTTACGATGATGCTTGTCAGTTAAGACACTCGCAAACTAATTATTAATATTACAGACAAAATCTACAGAAAAGAGGAATCGCGGTAAACCATATTTATGATAAAACTCAGATAAATAGATGATAAACGTTCGAGATATAAACCATCGACAAGGTGTGCTTTTATCAGCCCTAATTAACCTGTAACCTTTATCTTTTTTTGAGTATCGCAGCCATTTTTAAATTGTCAAGTACTTAGCGGCGTGTAGTTGTTATCTCATATAATAAATTCAATGGAGCTTTGTTTTGTGAACATAAGAAAAATAAATACAGTAAAAAATACACTAAGCAACAAACTGTTGTACACGGATCCCATGACATGGTGGATGATGTCGTGTGATATGTTCGTCAGCCAACGCAAAATTCATACACGGTTGTAAATTGTAAGGCTTTGTATGGGCTTTTTTTACTTATTTTTTGTAAGTTTCGATAATTTACTCTATCCGTAAGAATATCTCCTCTATAACGAAAGCTACGAAGACTTGGATCATAATATCATTCATAACTTTTTAATAAGAGGCTGGCTGGCTGGCTTCCCCGTGGGGTGTCCGGGTAAGAATAGCAAGCTGGGTGTCCGTAAGAGGCGACTAAGGGAAACATCGATGTACTAGATAGTATATCGATGAAGGGAACACTCGAACACGGACAGCAGCGTCTTTCTATTGGATTACCTACCACTTATACTGTGATCCCCAAGACGTCCGCCAAGCAAGGGGATTATAACAATCTTTCAACCTTTCAAGAGAGAGGTTTTTGTTCAACACTGGACGTATTTCGGTCGCTAATGATGATGTTAAATAGGCTGGTCAATCACATAAAAAAAACAACGGCTTACACTCCGGGAGTGCCGGCAGAAGTGAAAACTTGAAAATTTACATTGTGCATTTTTGAATGGTTAGGGAATAATTTTGCACGAATTGCATTAATGATTAGTATAAAAGTACTATAATTTATGTGGTAAAATACAATATTCATTTATTGCGCTATGGTACACAATTTATATTACATTAAAAATTTAACACTTCTACAATTATACAACTACTAACTATTACAATTATTTTACATTAACTACATACGGAGATGGTCGAGCCATCCGCAGTCACCAACGATGGATGCGCGTGGCACGCTGTAACACAAACACATCCGCGTAAGCGCCCTGCGACGCCTACGTCTTACGAATTTTCGATCAGATCACGTGTCCTGACGCGAATTTAACATTTTTTCCCCATCACAAAAAAGTTCACAACGCCGCTAAAGAAGTGTTCACTTCAAAAAATATAATATATCGTTTTTAGATGTTTGATGATGTAGAGATAATTCTCTATAATTCGTTAAGGAACTAATGTTCCTTACTGAATAATAATTACAAATTAAACATTTATTGCTATCATAGCATTCCTGTTCAATGTGTAGATATTTCTAATGACGTCGCTATGATTTCTATCTACACTACAACGCGCCAAGCCGCACACACCGCGGCGCAAACCGCTGTGGTTTCAAAAACTAAAGAGATAAGAATCTCGAAGCACCCTCGCCGAGTGCTACTTAGTATCAGATGTCGGTAAAAAAGGCAAAAACGGGTTATTTTAATCCAACCCCTCAGCGATCGCGTTACCACGGAAGTTTGACATAAATAAAATATGAACGAAGGAATGCTTCACGGTAATTGTTTCTTTATTTTTGTTACGTTATATGGCATGTTTTGGGTGGTATTTATAATTTATAGTGTGCATGAGTAATGTTAAATGTTATATTCAAGCAGTGTTCAGCAGTCAACGAGAAATATATTCTCGACAATACGTAGTCAGATCTGTGTGTGTGTGTATAGCGACAGATATGCCCGCCAGATCACAACTCAGTGTACACGCATTTGTTTATAGAAATGGCAATTAGAGATAACAGTGTTTTTCACAAGTTTTATGAAGCTTTACCATGTTTATGGAATGTCAACGATTAGCAATTGTACCTAAAAAAAACGATTTCAGCACACGAAAATTAGCTGAAAATTTTCTTCATTTTCTTCAGTGATGAAATCACGATCTGGATGATGCCCGGATACGGTGTGTGGCGAAATCACGAATCCGATCTCAGGCAGATCTGTCGGGTAGATCCGTGCGTGTATGTTTAGCTTAGGCTGATGCACACAGGCCAAGATATGCCACCGATTAATGAAAATCAATTGAATAAAATAATAAATCTTGTTTTTTTTAGAATAAAATATTTTCTATAAGAGAAGGAATTATAAAAGTTTCAAATTTATATTTTGTAAATATAATATTATATAATATCCAATCCGATAAATTATCCAATCCTATAACATAACTCGTACTAAGTATTTAATATAATCGAAATAGCAAAGTGCAGTCTTGCTAGCCACACACAAACGTACAATGTTTCAGCAATCGACGACATCTTGACGGATGAAGCCCATAACCGATTTCGGCTTGCTTTTACAATTTCAAAGTCCGAATGAATGGAGCCTTTTAGGTCTAAAAACTACGCATAATTGTAACGTGGAACCAATAATAATTAGGCAATTAGCCCACAACAATGGAAAGCAATTAGTCTCAGTTTGTTAAAAGCATATAATTATTGGTCCGGTCTCCGCGGCGCGTCGTTTGATGTCCGATTAGCACACGCCAGCCTTTGTTTCAGACAGTTTATATCAAAGTAAATTGACTTTATTACTCTTAACTCTTACAAATTTTAGATAAATCTTTGACTTAGTCATGCCCAGTGCCAGATTAACCAGCACGGGGCCCGTAGCAAATCATATATTAGCTATTAAAGTTTAGAGGTATAAAGTTAGGCAGATGATAATTCCTGGGGTACGCACCTACGCGCGTAACCCTCCAAGGCGCGGGGCCCGTGGCATTTGCTGACTCTTGGCTAATCCAGCACTGGTCATGCCTAACTGATTTTATAACTGCTAAAGTTAGTTTGGTCGCTTATCGACGTCGGCTTTGATTAACTTAACATACCTAAGTAACGTAAAGATAGTTTTAACATAAAGTTACAGTTTTAGTCGATTTACGAAGTGTTAAACAAACCTAAACAGGTGCGGATACCCTTGCCGGCTCCTTCTGTAAAAAGAGGATGCGTATAGCACTCAGAGTAATTAGAATGGAGTTAGTATCGCGTCGATTCCCCGAACAAATTTTTCGTGGCACTTTTGCGGGGTGCGGGAGGCGAAGTAAACACACACAGATACAATTTCACGCATACCCACACTATAATTAACTCGCAACACATTCCAAAAGATACGCACACAAATAAAGAATGATCTGAACATATGGACAAAATTTGGCAGAGGGGTTAGCGCATCATGATCTCTCCAGTGGTATCTCCTCTAAGGTATAGCATCATCTTTTTCAATAATAAACATAAAAAACAACATAAAAAAACATGTTAACTAATTTTTTAGTGTTTGTAGTTTCTATGTAAACTATAACACCAGGAGAACAGGTGCTATGCATAATTAACTCCTTAAACTCTTGTATTTCCTACTTTAAAAGCTTTTTTATATTTTTTAATCGATCTGTCCACGGGTAATTGAAAAGGATCTCAAAGGGATGCGACGTTTCCTTCTTAGCTTTACACGTTCGAAGGACGATATAAAAATATCTTTTTCATCCTGCCTGGCAACACTCGAGTTAAGTGTTGCTCTGATTTATTTACAGTATATGAATAAATGCTTCCGTTCCGTAGAGTCTCGGGATACTCTTTTTTGTTTTCGTCAAAATGAAAGTAGTCGATGTATTGTGGTTTTTAGTCTGCTAGAGTAAAATTACTGAATCATTCATGGATTTTATTAACCGGCTTCAAAAAGAAGGTTCTCTATTCGACGCGTATGTATGTAATATTAATAAAAATGCGTAATATTCATATAATTATGTTAGTCTATGTGGGCTTCTAAACAAATATACCAAATTTTACGAGTGTATGTATGTATGTATATATGTATGTAGGTTTGTCCACGGATTTCTCAGAAACTACATGTCCAATTTCAAAAATTCTTTTTGAAATAGTTAGAGTATTTTTCAACTTAGGGAAGAGTACAAGTTTCATCAAAACCGGTTTAGTAGTTTAAGAGATATAGACTTTTTATGTTTTCAGTAAGTTACTGGAATGTAGATGTTCGAGTTGTGATACCTATTATATAGTGCTGATACCTTTTTTGGTAAAATAACACACTCACTAAAAAGTGTTAAATAAACTATTTTAAAAAAATTAAAACCGACTTCAAAGTAAATTGTCTAAAAAGTGTAAAATAGCAAAAATATATTGAAGTCGGTGTCAGCTAGTGTGTCAGGTAACTTTAAATTAAAGGTATTTTTCTACGCTTGTTGTTTAAATTTGAAGCTATTTCGCTGTAATCTGTACCAAACATAGAAAATGCCTTATTTTACCGAATAGTATGAAAACAAACGTTTAATAATTAGCGTAGAAAAATACCTATAATTTGCTCTCCTGTAAAGTGCGGGTTTTACACATACGATATTTAACGTAGGAGCCATCGATATTTTTGTTATTTTACACTTTTTAGACAATTTACTTTGAAGTCGGTTTTTATTTTTTTTAAATAGTTTATTACGTTTTAGATTTTTACTCTATGATGACTTTTTTAATTGATTCTCAGATTCTTCCACTTTTCCTCTGCTTTATTCTGTTCTTTGTAACTTTCTAACATATCTTCGGGAACGCTTTCAGTATGGCCCAAATGAAAAGCAATCTCGTATACTTACATTTTTTCTCTTCTTCAAAACTCTTCAACATACGTCTAAACGATCATCATCATCAGTAGCAACAGCCAAAAGACGTCCACTGCTGAACAAAAGCCTCTCCCTTAGAAGGGAGGGGTTAACATACTCCCACGCTTGGCAGGCATCTTGGGGATCGCAGAAAGACGCTGCCGCCCGTCTTCTTGTTTTCCCTTAGCCGCCTCTTACAGACACACAACGGGAAGACATGGGAGGGTACTAACACCCACGGGTCTAAACTATACAATGTTTTGTTTACCGTGGGGTGTAGTTCAATATAAATAAATCTATACATATAAAATTACTTGTCCTGACTGATTGACTGACTGATTCATCAACGCACAGGCCAAACCGCTGGACCTAGAAAGCTGAAATTTGGCCAGTAGGTTTTTCTTATGATGTAAGCATCCACTAAGATAGGGTTTTTGAAAATTCCACTCCTAAATGGGGTGGAAAAAAATATTAGCGGGGGTAGCCGTAAGGAATTGCTAGTTATTCAATAAATGATTTTAGACTTTATGACCATTCTTAATACGATTCTATTTAGCATAATATGCCTTATTCCCTCACGACACCGCGCTGGCATGCAAATCCCAAGCTGCCATAAGCTTTCACGTTACCTATAAGTATATAGAATTGTTTTTTTTTATATGTCCGTGACCACTATAATGTGTCGTTAGTGGGCGGCGGATGGGTTATCTGCGCAAGGGCCGCGGGGAAGTCCGCTCCACTGCTCCATATCACGACTTCACCACCGATGATGCTGTTAGACAGTTTTGCTTATTAAAGACTAGCGACCCTCTGCTTCTTTGTAACTTTCTCATTATTCTAAGTCTGTGTGAGTGTACATAATATAGGTTATTTTTTTATGCACAGAGTATATTTTTATCCCGTAATCAGTATCGTTAATAGATCATATCTAATAAAAAACTTATTTTTTTCAGTTTAATAAATTATCCACCATAAAATTACGAAAAATGTTGTCACCATTCGCAAGGCAGGTGAGGGCCTGCGCGTGACCTCGGCAAGCAGTGATCGCCCTTGACCATGATAATTGCGGTTGTTGTGGATACTTTCAAGTGAAAATATATTGATATTTTATGTACCAAGGTGAGTAAAATCAAAATAAAACGTATCTTTCGACAATCGTTACCTATGCAAATTTACGTATTACAAAAAAAGTAAAGCTGTATGAACATTTGGTAAGATTTTTATTTTAATTTTATCTGTGTACTAGCTGACCCACGCAGCTCGGCCTGCGCTATTTTTACGTTAACTAAACTTTTAATATCAGACAATCGCATCGAATACATAACCTCCTTTTTTATAGTCGGTTAAAAACTGGGACCCACTTTTTACTTGCTCTCCGAAGCACGGACCCGTTTAGTTCAAATGGCGTTAAACGGTCACCCATCTATTTAATGACCTTACCTAACGTTGCTTAACCCGATCGATTACAAAACCTTGATAACAACTCTCTATGAGTGTTCCCTTACTAATATTTATTATATTATAAAGAAAAATTGATAAAATCGGACCAAGCGTATAACCAAGTACCCATTTTGACTTTAATCCCCTCTCCCAAAAGAACCGTGCTAGATTACGGGATAAAAAGTATCCTATGTCCTACCTCGTAGTAAGATCTCAAATCATGCCAAGTTTCATTTGAATCCATTCAGTAGTTTCGGCGTGATGCTCAGCCGTGATACAGACAGACAGACAGAAAGACAGACAGACAAAAATTAAAAAAAAATACATTTTCGGCTTCAGTATCGGTTATAGAATGCCCTCCAAATATAATTTTCAAAATATCTTCAATGTACAGAATTGGACCTGTTACAGTTTTATTATAAGTATAAATTTAAGAAAAAGCAAACGAACATATAGACAGAGACAGATAGTAACTTGGTTCTAAAGTATTTAAAGATGAGCAGATTTCAGTTTTAAGGCTTACCCAAGAATTACGGCATAGACTCTCTCTACGATGTTTCAAGTTGTACGCCTGTCTGTAGCATCGTCGTAACTTATAAATGAACTTTTTTAAGTGTTTAATTGCGATTTTTGGTAATTTATAGAGTTTGTTTTATTGTGTTTGGATTATATTTTTTTTTCAGTATATACCTACATTATGAAAAGTAATCATTTTTATTTATTCTCTGGTCAGAACAAACCCTTATCTGTTTATTTTTTATGGTAATACACATTAACAACTGCGCAATGAGAAATGCTGATATCGAAAGTTTAAGACCGTTAAACCACAATCGTTAATCGTTAAATGTAATTGTGAAAATAAAAACATTTTATGCTATGAAAATAAAACGTTACTCATACCATATTAGCACATTTGTTTTGCATTTGTTTGATTCGTTGTCAATTACAAAGTCTCAGCTAAAAATTATGGATAACATATTTTATTTAAGGGAATATTATCTACTTATAGAAATTCTAACCAAATTAAAAAGCTATGATCTAATAATAATGTAAGCGGTGGCCTCACACATCGTCCCGGATTAGGCGTGATTTACACCATCTAATCCAACGGGAAATCCTTTGATAGCGAGTGTGGGTCGGACATTACCTGCAACAAAAAAAAAACTAATTAAGGGGTTGATTTATGGATTTATTATACGATAATATAAGATTAGTTACACGCGGTCCACATCGATTATATTATGTTTTACCAGATACACGTATCTATTTACTTAAGATAATGAGTTGGTCCGTCCAGCTTAGGTCTTAGTTTCTGGTGCCGATGAGCCGCGGGAGTTTTAATGGCAGACAATCCCACATCCCGTTTTATCCTCACAGGATCTCGGAAACCTTTTAAACGTTTCCCCCGCGAGGACAAAAGTGCTTATAAACAACACATGGAGAAGGACACTGTGTCCGATTAATCGCTATACCGGCAGCGATAAGGATGAATAATGGTCACTCTATCGCACCACTGTGACTCCGGTCAGCCAGGATCGACACAGGTCACCAGTGAAGACACCGAGGTTTGACAAGCGCTTAATTTGGTGTATCGCTAAAATTTCATTGTCTTGAAACCCGCTATAAAAAAAGTGGCTGGGTTAAATAAACATAAATTCCACTTCGATTTTTAGCAAAGCGGGAGACAAGTAAAAATACCAAATAGAGTTAGTCCAACTAATACAACTAACTCTTGATACTTAGACCACTGACCAATATTTTTAAGTTTTTCTTTACTCAATATAAGGCTATGGTTGACTGGAATCCCACCTGATGGAAAGCGATGACGCAATTGGGGATGGTAAAGCACACTAGCTTATTAAAAGCCTATTCACTCCAGACTTGAAGACAACGCAAACAAGTCCTGTCCTCACTTGATTGACACGTTTGTTATTAGTATTTACGGATACGTACATACATTATATTGCAAAGAAACAATAAAAAACTACAGTCAACAAACTTATACGAAAAAAACAAATTTAACTTGTTTCACACATGCACGAGTAAAAATACAAAAGATTCGCAAACATTTTCAAAGAAACGCGTTGTTATTCGGTTGTTTGACATAAACAAATATGTAAGTAGGTATTTGAAGACATCAGAAAGAACATAAAAAGAAACTCAATAGTATTTGACGCGACTTTTGCATCACACTATTAAACACGCATGCGGTTATACAGCAAAAAAAACGTTCAAAATGAATTTAACGGAAAACGGTAAAAAGTTTTTCGAACCGGTTACGTTACAGCGACCTTGAGCAAATAGTGCACTTAACGCGCTGTATCGCACATAATATGGTGTGTGGTGTTGACTTGGCATGGTGGTCGCCCTGGTTAAGTGTAGACACTTAAAGCGACACTCTAAAAGACTTCTGCAAACACACTCGGCCAATTAATATGATGGTCCATTAGCATTGTGTGAACTGGAATTAAACAGAATTCCACCTAACCATACTATATTAGGTACTAATTCTGCTTCTAATTGTGTCGATGCCAAAAACTAAATTTTAAACCCTTAAGCAACAACATATTGTGCGTGGTCTGTGACCTGAGTCTGTGACATTCGAAATATTCCAATTTTAAATATTACTACTGGCATGGATTGATTAATTAATTTTATTTTATTTTCATAAAATATTGATTTTTAATATCTTTTTGACATCAGTTACACATACGTTCTTTTAGAAATATAGTAATTTGAGCAATTTGTAGTTTCTTTTTATATTTTAGTTCCTTTATTTTTGTAACCTAGGAAGTTCAGTATCAAATCCAAAAAAACAATTGAAGTACAATAAAATAAAACTACATTAAAAGTAAAAAAAAAACAAAATTACATCGTGCTCAAAAAAATTATTGGATTATAGTCATCGTCGTTCCAATTTTCAAAGAAATACAAATGCTACTATCGCAACATTAACTTTTTAATCAGTTTTTAATAAGTTTATGTTGTTGCGCCGTTGCAGTTATCAGTTTATTACCACGTGAACGAATCAAGTGATTCAATTGCAATTAAAATGATATCCTTGTATGTACCTTTCAAACCCTATCACAACCCTATCATATGTGTGAGATTCCGTACAACCAAACCAAAGTTGGTAAAGTCTTTATGAGAAAAAGAGCAGGATATATATCTTTTTCTCGTTCTATCTTTAATCTTGTGTGACCTCCACCATAGGGGTGGTGGTGGCACCAAATACGAAGGCTTAGAAAAACATTTAAATAGCGGATTTAACCAATTTGTTATGAATTGCTTGTGTGTAACAAATTTGTTTCGATTATAGAAGCCTGACATTAGTACCACATGTGGTTTTGTGTTAGAAAAAAAACCAGCGTTTGCTAAGCAAATTCTAATCTCTACACATACTCATGCACCAGGATAGCAGGAAACGGTAGGAAGCCATCTCCCACGTATGACTCCCTGTGAGACATATAACACACGCCATAACCACATACGTACGCATTTCGAAGGGGTTGAGTGTTGGTTGAGTGTATTCGTGTTCCCTAACCTGAATCCACACAGATACACCATGCAGTATACGCATCACCACCCTCTAAGCAGGCGTAAAAGAGACAGCATACCATATCATATCCACAGCGTTAGAAAGAGTTAGATATGGAACTGGGATTTCGGGATCACCAAGACGAGTTTGATTCTGCGCATCTTGAATTCTACTTCTAAGGGTGAAAGTTAATTCACCGCTCTGGCAGTCTGGAATCCTGGTAGTTGTTTTCCATTTTAGGACAAAACTCAATAAAAAAGGGCGGTTTGGGTGAGGGAATTACGGGGTCTTGAGGGATGGACAAAGTAAATCAAATCTGAGAATCAAATCTAGCGCTTAGGTTGACGTAAAAATAATATTAGGCAGTAAATAATTATACGCTGTGTAGTCAGGGCTTAGAAATGTGGGGGTGGGGTAGACTTTCACTGTGTGTGTGAGAGGAAAACAAAGCTACAAACGTAAGTATACTTGCTATATAGTTGATTATAACAACCAAGACATGTTCCGTGATATATTTATCTAAAGGCGCGATCAAATTTGAACGGTGCGGCGACAGGTGCATTTAATATAGATAATTTAATAAATACGTCTCACACAGTGCATCTAGGAATTCCTCAGAAACTACGATTTTAATTTTGATGTCACTGTAATGTTGTACTGTAATGTTGGAGGGAAAAAAAACATTTTGCAGAAGACTGTTATTTTTTTTTATCAATATGCGTGTATATGTTACTAAAAATAAATACATGTGTATATTTTACTACTCAGTGTAGTATTTAACAGCTCAGTGGGCGAGCGCTTGCCTTGGAAACAAGGTTCGAACCCCGGCTCGCACCGCGAATCGTCTTTGTGCGATTGTTCCTAGCTTTCGATGAAGGAAAACATCGTTAGGAAACCTGCATGTCTGAAAACGCCTAACTGTGAAGTCCACTAACCCGCACTTTGCCAGCATGGTGGACTATGGCCTAATCCCCTTCATCTTGAGGGGAGGCCCGTGAACAACAGTGGGACAGAACAAGGGGAGGTATTATTTTATTTTACTAAAAATAAATACGAGAATAAATTGTACCAGAATAATTACCAAAGGTTTTCGTATCCAGAAAGAAAAATACACTTTCGGAATTCTTATATTTTATTGATAGCTTACCTACGCCAATTTATATCGCATAACGAAGGTCGAAAACCCAATCAAAGTAACGCATCATAGACTGAATGATAGGTACAATAATGAGGTCAGATGAAACGCAGTGACCCGAGAAATGCCACCATTATAGCCCGCTGAATGATTTCAAAGCAAATACATATTTCAATAGCTTAATTTGAATGTAATGAACTCATGTAACGTATTTCATAGAAATTGATTGATGTTTTAACATTACTATATTGGGCTTATTCCACTTTTCCCCCTTAAAAATCCCCCCTAGGGGGGAAAAGTGGAATCCAATATGAAAAAAGTCCAGTTTTCCCCCTTATAGTTTTGTATATATATTCCATTTTTCCCCCCTACGATAACAGAAAAAAAAAAGATAATAAAAAATAATAAATACCTAATCAGGTTTATTTTTGACACTAAATATTTGCAGTTTATTTACAAATATGTATACTTAAACTAGGTAAAAAGCTTCCTCCAAGTTGACGCCGCACTGGGAGGGAAGAGTACTTAAAATACTGGCGGCATTACCTCTTTGTATACCCAAGCTTATACGTTGGCAGAAAAAGCTACCAGCGTGACGGTCTCCTGAGACTTCGATAAGTTTGGATGGAATTTCTTTCACCAAACCGTGCCAAGGCCAAGGCCCCATGGTCTCCACCGCAAAAGGGCGCAAATATATAGCTGAAACCTAGCATCACTAGCGGTCGCCGCAGCCCCTCCAGCCAACATCTAATGCAAAAATCTCTGTATCTTTGACAGCATTTCTATAATTACAAAATGTGGAGAGTTAAAATAAGCGAAACCGGATGAGTTACAAAGAACCTCTCCAGAAAATGAAATTATCCAGCTCACTGAACTTTTCCGTTATTAATCACACATAATTAACAAATTTTTCAGCACATGTCTGAAAGTCGAACTTAAATATAAACAATCACTTATCTACAACGAATGACTCGCTATCAGACTGTCCGTACACTAAATATTTTGAAATGTCCAATTGTTATGTCCCCTCTAATAAATTCCATTTGTGTCTTGTGTATAAACTCATCGCAGTTAATACTCGCTTTTGTTCTATTCTTCACGTGAACATTTTTCAAAAGTTTGTTGGCATAAACTTCATTTACTGATGCATCTTCACACAAACAATTCAAAAGCTGTGTGAGATTGGGCTTTTTTTTATACAATTCCATTATTTTTTTATGCCACGCTTCTAAAAGTTTGTACGGTTTGTAGTCCTGTGACGTTCGCCAAAGACCCACCAGATATTTATAAATTTCTCGTCTTTTAGCCATTGTTGGAGCATGTATTGGCGAAATTTTTGCTACTGTCGTCATCTGGGCTCTGGCTGGCTACATACCAACCATTCATAATTTGGTCTTCCAGTAAGCCTTATGTTAAGACTAAAACTAGCTATGATGCACTCAGTAACAGAAGTAAGCGTTAACTAGATAAATAAATATAAATTAAAAGGACCTCCCTCCCAGGAGGGCTACCATTACCCCTGCCTACATTAGTTGTGATGAGTTGCAAACAATAACATATTAAAAATATTTTATGTAACTGACCAACTAGGAAAAAGTTCTTTTGTTTAGGATCCTTTGCGGCGTGGGCGCACGTGTTTTATTTATTTTATTACTTTTAGGAAGACTTACAGCTAATACAGATATAAGAGTATATTATGATAATGATAGGAAGGCCATTTACAAGTCTCCGCCTATAGAAAAACAACCTTATCAATTAAGTGCAGCAGAGTGATAAATTAAAGTTAAGCAAACGAAACATGCAGATAGATCGTTACAGTGTGACATTACAATTCATCTAAGAAAAAAAAACTCTTTGGTAATATATTCCTTAGAACATATGCACTTGTATTAAATAAATCAATATAGATATACCATATTATACCTCAACGGTTTTCGGACATTAAGGGGGAAAACTGGAACCCAACAACAACTGGAATCCATTTTTCCCCCTTAAGGGGGAAAACTGGATGAGTAAGGGGGATTTCTGAACTTTTATTTTTAGATTCCACTTTTCCCCCTTAGGGGGGATTTTTAAGGGGGAAAAGTGGAATAAGCCCTATATTGGAACCATTTATGATGTGTTAGTACCTAAATAGTTAGTAGGAATGCGAATTCGATGTTCTGGTACAAATTAACAAAATCAACAAATGAGTTTCATATACTGAATAATACCCCTTTTTTGGCCTTATTCCATTGAGTCTAGGCTCAACGCGGTTCTGCCAATCTCATCGTAGTAAGTTCACACACGCGGGGGATGATGATTGATCGGTATGTTACCTAAGACAAAGGAAGGGACGTCACTTGTCATCATTTCGTGTTGTTAAGTTGACTTTTTCCGTATCAATAACCAATTATTATGATTAGGCGAAGACTTGCATCTCTTTGGCTGATACTTATTTGTTTTCATTACGGACTATTTCAATTCGGTGCGTAATCGATCATTCAATTAAAATAATTTAAACTACATGACAGCTTGACGGCGTCTTATGCAATGCTCATTTTACTATGTAGAGATCCGATTACTTATTCAATATGATCTTCAATAATTTATTGAACTAAGAATGACCACAGATCAAATACACAGTTTATTTTTCTAGATAATAATATCGAGTTTATCCTCAGGGTAATTAGAATGGAGCTAGTATCGCATCGATTCCCCGAACAAATTTTTCGTTTGTGGGGTGCGGGAGGCGAGGGATACTCTTGCAAATGTCTAATGCAAACTCTTCATGTTTCTATGAACCCACACTATAATAAACTCGCAACACATTCAAAAAGATACGCACACAAATAAAGAATGACCTGAACATATGAACAAAAATTTGGGAGAGGGGTTAGTGCATCATGCTCTCTCCAGTGGTATATCCTCTAAGAGTTTATCTAATCATCTAAATTAATTAAATTCCAAATTCAAATGTTGAAGAAAACAAATAAAAACTATCGAAAAAGGTTCACACCGCTTTTTATAGCTATCACGTTTTATAAAAAACATTCCGAAACTAAAAATTAGCTTGATAAAAGATGTTTAATAAGCACGTTAGAAACAGATAAATTTCCCTTTCTATAGAATGCCGGAGGTCGAATCCCGTAGGAATGTGGCACTGTCCCTTTTTATCCACCCTTCTCTTTCTTATGCTGTCCAAACTAGTTATGTTTGATTAATGGTCATCCTTTTTTTTATTAGATTGTTGAACGTATAATTAAATGTGTCAGTACAGTTTGTTTTGATTCTGACCTGCGGTTCACTCAATTGTAATACGAATATACATACAATATTAGAACTCCTTTTCAGATCCAGCCTAAGTAGGAAAACTGATAAAAAATAATGTATTCAGAATGTACCGTAAATTTAACTAACATTAAAGCGTGACACAATAATGACGTCGCGTCGGCATGTTACAGTATTGTGGAAATTCAACCTCACACCCGCCCTATATAAGCTTCTTGCTCAAACCACCCTTCTACGCAACCGCCATCTCTATGCGCACTCTGCTCGCCTAGTAAAATGAGGCAAACGTTACGTCACCATTTTGTCAACTGTGTGTTGCTAGGTAACCAAAAATGTGTCTGTGTTGTGTATTTCATGTAGCAAAAAAAATGGCGCTTAGCTTTTATTCTACTTGTCGTTGTCAAAATCATATAGTAAAAGGTGGAGCCAAGGTAGAGCCATACGAAAGGAAATTAAAAATTTAAACTTAAATTGAACTGATTAAAAGCCTGTAGAAATTATTAGTTTTACTTCCGAAGCAGTAAAATTGCAGTTCAGTTATTTGATTTTCAGCTCTACCATTGAGGTAACAAGTGCTACGCTACTAATTTTTAATTTTTCAACTGCACAGTGAAATAATTACAACTCAAAAAGGGAAGGGTGTGTACACTGAAAGGGTTTTGAAAAGTGCGTGCGTATAATCGCAGAAAGTCACCATCTAAGCACATGAAAAGCTCTTCCTACCTGGCGACACGGTGATCTCTATATGAATTCTGCTCTCCTAGTACTTTGAAGAAAATGTTACGTCACCATTTTGTCGAGCCCGTTGCTAGGAAACAAACAAATTGGGATTAATTATGTAATCCCAATTTGTAATTTGAGCTCCCGAGCGAGATTCCCAATAGATTCTCTATTATCGTACGAAATTATATTAAGTAGGTAGCTAATTCAGCGTTCATGATGATAAAAAATTACTTATACCTACCACGCTAGCTGAAATAATAAACTAACTAGGATATGACGTAACTTTAAAAAAGAACAAAAATAAACTGCAAAAAATCCGTTGCCGGTATTGGGAAAACTCGTAAAACCGACTCTAAACATCCTTTGCTTGTCTATCCGCAGAAATTAGGCTAATGTAAGCAACTGTCTGGCTGATTCATGATTCGCGGTGGGTCTGTATTTGGCCAGAATAGAAGAATTGATTGCAGTTTAAGTTTTAATTTTTCTCTATAATTCTGACAACGTAAAAGTATCAAATGTCAGATTGTTTCACTGATTTGAAATCCTAAACTTCTGTTTATTTATAAATTTTCTGTAAGCGTAAGATCTCCTGTTACTAAAACCAATTCATAAATCTGTAAATTATTAGCAGAGCAGATCATCCCCATGACCTAAATTTGATCTAAACTTTGTTTACGTTAACCTGTTGAATTTATTTGTTTTGCCTAGCAACACTCGCGAGGTATGCACGCGTCGATATTCTGGGAGCATAATAATAAGTATATTTATTTCAGAGGATTAGATGGTTAACATAAGACAGTACATCCGGCCTGCAAAAACAACGTATTTATTTGAAAGCGCTCTAATTGACGCGTTTGGAATGTAGATTAAAGGCCTAGGAAATGGGTTACATTGTCTGGGTTACCTTTAGAAAAACATCCGTCCGATTTCAAAGTGTAGGTACAGTTTTTATCAAAAGACATATGTTAGTCCTCACGACCTGCCATAGGTCATGGCTAATCATAAAAGCACTGTTTATAAAACCTACTTAGTATATTGTAAGTATATAAAAAGGTGCAAATGGGACAGGCATGATCAAGTAAGTATTTTTCAGTGCAAAATTATTATATAGGTTTAAAGTAGTTGCTTAGCCACCTGCTAAGCTTTTGGGAATCGCAGTATAGGTGATAGGTAATCCAATAGAGAGACGCTGCTGCCCGTCTTCTTGTTAATCATTAGTCACCTAGTGAGGTTGTGTCGGCCTTGCGTTACTCCATTCTCCGTCTCTCGCTTTGCAAAAAAGGGAAGTGCAATTAAATTCATTCCAACTCCTCCTTCAATTTTTGCGGGGTCCAAGACAATTTAGCGTTCGCCGGAACTCGCCGAGAGTCAAACCTTCTTCAAACTGTAGTCCTGGCTTACAGGATGTGATGGGAATGAGTGGTGGGATTAGTCCCAGTAAATAGAATAGTCACCTCGTACGACACCCAACGGGAGGAGATGGGGGTATAGGGTATAGGGTGCTATTCCTACCCGGACACCCTACGGCCATATATGTTTACTGCCAACAGAGCAGGCTCATCATAATAATAAAGGGTGTAAGGGACTACGTACCGAAAACTTTTTTATAAGATTTCTCATATTGTCCGTTACAACATTACAGAAACCATTTATACGGAAAATGACAAATGACTAACTTGTTAATTTTTGAGCATGTAATGAATACGTGCGGAATAATTTCTTTTTCAAATTACATTGTTAATTTCAATGAAGCCGCCTGCCAAACGTGGAGATTATGGCAACCCCTCTCTTCTAAGGGAGAGGCCTTTGTAAAACAGTGGACTTTTCGGCTGCTGATGATTGCAAATTTTGCACAAATAAGTAATTTATTGTTTTTAAATTGAAATTAGGCTTTATACCAATAATGATGTTGTCATAATTTTATAAAAAAAGCGGCATTTTTTTGGAGATTCATGAAGACACCTATGAAAAACTTCAACACTATAATGTTCAGAATCATGTACTGGATCCCTGGTATCGGTTTCCGGTACGATGTTCCTTACACCCCGTATATAGAAATGAATAGCTTGTATGTTGGTCTCGCTAAATCTCAGAAGCGGCTTGATCGATTTGAATAATTTTTGTTTTGTTTTGTTCTCTCCAATCCAGGGGTTGGATAGCTTCTTCACCGGCCGTTGATACGGATTCGTATCATGCCTGCATGTGAAGCGCGAACACGCATGCGTGGGTCGGCCGTTGAGGTGGGAAAATACATAAAAAAAGAACGCGGGCGGGGTTGCGCGGTATCGTAGATCATAGGCGCGAGTATTTATTTGAAATTGTCCAGTCATTGGTTACCTTGTGAAGTTTTTATACCAAGCTGTGAACTGCATATAATATCAAACCATACATCGTACCTTAATGTTATATTCGGACAACAGGTCAAAGTTACCTGTTGCATCCATCTTATAGTACATACATACATACATTACACACATTCAAATGAAATTTCTCCCACAGTACGTTGCGCAAGCGCAGGGCCGTTCCTAATTTTATCGACATAGTGTTGTGAGTAACGATTATGGTCCATTACGAACCAGCCGCTCTAATTGGTCGATTAACACTGAGCAGTATTGATAAAACTAAAACATAATTATTTTCATTTTTAATCATATGTCTTAGAGAATTTAATATTAAATAATCAAAATATTTTCAGTTTAGTATTTGCCTTTTGGCGCATGAAAATCTCATTAGTAGCCTAAAACAGTGGCATCGCAACAAAAAACAATAATCCCCCGCAGTTCTATGTTTTTATGCTAATAAGGTACGTAAATCCATTGCAATAAGGTTTAAAATACTGCAGCGCGCCGGGAAGTTTCTTTTGATGTTACTGGGTGCAAAAAATGTTACGGGCTCTAGAAAGGGAATAGTGCGGTGAGTTAAATGTAGCCCTCGTGAAATTTATCGATAAATCGATGACCCGATGTTCTAGTAGTTAGACACCCTGGCCGCTACCCAACAGGTCATGGGTATGGCTCTCACCCGGTATCTGGGTGTTATCTATGTATGTATGTATGTATTTACAAAAAAGTAGGTACCTATATAAGTATGTGTTTAAGTTGTCCGGTTACCGTAGTAGTACATGTACTGCCTAGTTTAAGAGCAGATGACCACGTGTGGATCGTCCCAGCATATTATTATTATTAAATCTAGATCTTTTAACATCGGACGTATGATACGAAATTACAAACTTCCCAATGTATGTTAAATTAATATCCAAGTGCTTGTACAACATTTTTAGCTGTTGAAATGATATTGAGTGTGTGTTACAGCATAAACGATTTAAATATGTTCATGTTTCTAGGGATTTTCACATAAAAGTCATTGTCTTATAAAAGTACTTATTGGATACTTTCTGTATAAGAAAATCACGTTATTATTTAAATAAAGTTATAACTTTGCGCTACGGTATAGCGCTATACGCGGTACGCTATAGCGTGTGTGACGTGTGAAGTCCGCGAACCCGCAGTTGGCCAGCGTTGTGGACTATGGCCTAAGCCCCTTCATTTCGAAGGGAGTCCCGGACAAGGACTGGCTGGTATTAGGAATAGTGTAATAATAATAATAAATACACTTTATTGTACACCAAAAGTTACATGTAAATTTAACAATACGTTGTAGATATCAATGTACAAAGGCGGCCTTATCGCTAAAAAGCAATCTCTTCCAGGCAACCCAATCTGTATTTGTACAATGTATTTTTCAAAAAAACTTATATTTTTATTATTTTTAGTGAATACATTAATATTATTCTAAGTAGAACAAAATTCTATAAACATACTTATAGAGCGTCCAACCGTTTATTTTCTTTTTGACAGCACCAATAGAACGTAACTGCGTCATGTTACGCAAAAGTTCACTTTATGTGAATATAATATAGTAATTGTAATGATCGATAAGTATTTTCCCCATGACTATTGTTTTTGGAATGAATGAGGATCCAAATCCTTGTCATCTCGCAGAGTTTTAAACTGGTAATGTAATTAGAGAAAATTTCTACGAATTTTGTCTGGGGTTTTTTTTGCCTTATTTAGCATTTCACAAATATTATGTACCAACGCTTATGACTGAAAAAAATGAAATATTTTATTTACAAAAAATATTACTTAATACAATGTTGAACGTCTGAAAGGATAAATTATTGTTTATTAAACATTCTTACACAGCTAAGCAGTTACATTTAATTTATTGTGGCTACCTCTAAGTACTAAGACGTTTTAGGACTATTTGAATTGTGTTTCAGCTGTTTGTTCTTATCAACATTACTCGATTAATAATACTATCCATATCTCATTAAATGGGATCTAGTATGCTCGTCTCAGTCTCTATCCCTGCCTTCACTAAGCTTTTATCAGGCTGTAAATAATTCCTAGTCAAAGCAAGTTACGGAGAAGCGATGCCGCGATGTAATTTCATCCATAATCGTTTCAACACCTTTATACACTGAATTGATCACGAGCTTGAAGTGTGCCATAAATCCTTTCGTCATAGGAAAGGTGCTAAAAGGTTCCTGACAGGACCAATAAAGTTTAACGACCCAAATAATACTGGTAAGGAAAGTGACTTACCATACATCAAAGCTTATGCAATAAACTTGATTGGATGCGGCTTTAAACGAAACCAGAAATAGGGATGATGCTTGAGGTTTATAAGGAGAAAAGTAACGTTCCCTTTTGAGACAAAATATCGTACTTATATAATTTTTTTGCACACACTGTGCCAATAAAGGGAAATCCCGAAGTCGTCACCATCCTTATTCTCTTTGTGCTTTTTAACGGACTTCAAAAAAAGGAGTTTCTCAATACGGTTGTATGTTCCTTTTATACGCTAAAGGTTAACGAGAGAATTGTGTGGAGAAAGGTCAGACTCAGGACCGACTGTTTACATGCCCCTCCAAAGCATGGATTATCTTACTTTCCGGACAATCAGGTGATCGGCCTACATTGTCCAAACCAGTAAGGACCAACTACAAAAAGGTATAGCTCCATGCGGGATTTGGACCTGCGATCTCCGGTTTCCCGCTGTGCTACGGAGGCTATACGGAGGCGATTACTTATAGAGCACTGGCAAACTTACTCTTCCCCAGGATCACAACGCCACTCGAGGGTGGCTTTGCTTGGCTCTTATCTTCCGTAAACTGAAAGTACTTCGCCAGTCAGCCTGCCCAAAGATAGAGCGGGTGGATCCGATTCGACTTTGACTCGGAAGAGTACAAAGGCCCGTCAACACAGCGAGATGAAGACACCTTGAGGTTATAGTCGGTAAGAGTCCGACATAGCCCGCACTACTACCTCCCGTAGCGATGCGGGTATCCGTTAGGACTTCCCCACGTTAAAAACGGGTGTATCCCCTTTGCCAGATTAAAAATTTAAATAAGTCCTCTAACAGCCAAAATGTTCCCATCCAATTTCCACCATTAGTATTTCCGTGTAACGCCAAGTGCGTTCTGTGTTGCAGTAAGTAATAAGGCGCCGCTGCCTGTCGCTGTACCGTGGGAGCGCTATTAGTACGCGAGCGCATTTATAAGTGCATCAGTGTATAGCGCGCAGGCTTACATCGCGGCGCCCCGCCCGCCGAACGGGTGACGCGCCTTGTCGCACGTCATTAAGATATAGGGGCTAGAAAAAATCTGATGAGAGTGGGGATTATGGCAACCCCTCCCTTCAAAGGGGAATGCGTAATATTATTGAAGTGAAACTTTTTAAGTGACTTCCAAAAATGTTATCACACGTTAAGCGGTAAATTTGTTAAGGTTATGAAAGCGCTCTTATGGTTATGAAAGCGCTCACGTGACGCTGTTATTCAGTGTCGTTCAGTGTCTGACTGAATGACTGACTGACTGATAGACTGACTGATAGACTGACTGATAGACTGACTGATAAACTGACTGATTGACTGACTGATAGACTGACTGATAGACTGAATGATAGACTGACTGATAGACTGACTGATAGACTGACTGATAGACTGACTGATAGACTGACTGATAGACTGACTGATAGACTGACTGATAGACTGACTGATAGACTGACTGATAGACTGACTGATAGATTGACTGATAGACTGACTGATAGACTGACTGATAGACTGACTGATAGACTGACTGATAGACTGACTGATAGACTGACTGATAGACTGACTGATGGACTGACTGTGACTGATAGACTGACTGATAGACTGACTGATAGACTGACTGATAGACTGACTGATAGACTGGCTGATAGACTGACTGATAGACTGACTGATAGACTGACTGATAGACTGACTGATAGACTGGCTGATAGACTGACTGATAGACTGACTGATAGACTGACTGATAGACTGGCTGATAGACTGACTGATAGACTGACTGATAGACTGACTGATAGACTGACTGATAGACTGACTGATAGACTGACTGATAGACTGATGGACTGACTGTGACTGATAGACTGACTGATAGACTGACTGATAGACTGACTGATAGACTGACTGATAGACTGACTGATAGACTGACTGATAGACTGGCTGATAGACTGACTGATAGACTGACTGATAGACTGACTGATAGACTGACTGATAGACTGGCTGATAGACTGACTGATAGACTGACTGATAGACTGACTGATAGACTGACTGATAGACTGACTGATAGACTGACTGATAGACTGACTGATACGCTGACTGATAGACTGACTTACTGACAGACAGACTGACTGACTGACGTCGGTACGGTGTGGTACGGTGTCATACGGTATCGTACAGTGTCGTACAGTGTCGTACAGTGCAGAGCGAGAGTGAAGTTTCGCTTCTTCCGCGCGGAGGGACTCTACGAACGCACATTTTTTTTTCTATTTTAATGTTGAATTAGTTTATCTACTGTAAACAGATTGAGATATCACACTTTAATTACAAAAGCAACAACTGTTGTGAGTTTTTAATACTTCAAAGATACTTAGATTAATTACAATGTCTAGTATTCGCGTAAATAAAAGACAACATTACTTCAAAGATTGTTTATTCAATATCACTGATTACAACTCCAATTTCATTAAGGGTATTGTTTATGGGTCTGGTTTACTTGTTCAATAACTGTCTAACGAATAGTATTGCATCGGTTGCTTACGTCATTGCATCCCACATTAGACACAGCAGTTGTGTAATGAAAGACTCCGTCTCATTAGTTATGTTTTGGCTGATTAATTATCAACGCTCGGGGTAATTGTGTGATGTATACACATATCTAACAGGGCGTGAATCGTGTTGTGTAACAGCGCACAGCCCCCGCTTACCATCAGTTGGTATTGTTTGTAAATAGTCCTAAAGAAAACTTGCATTGTGAAGATAAAAATAGGAAATATAAGCCAGTACACAAGTAGGCTTCTACGTACTTCTCATGAAAATGTAAGCAGTCCTTTATTTTTAACGCTCAATCCGCGAATATTTGAAAATATGGTTACTAAACTTACCCATCTACATCAAAGCTTACTAATTAAGTTTTCTCGGCGTCGTCGGGTAAGAGCGAGAGTGTCAATTAACAAACTCTTTTGTCTTCAGTTAAATGCTCCTGTTTGGTACCAGGCGACCATAAAACAACTGGAGTGGTTTGCTGTAACTTTGAACTTGATTTATTTTGATATATTTGGAACATGTTTGGAACGCTTGAATTTGGAATTTCGTTTGAGGTAGATACTAAGAAGAAGAACAATTTTTGTTATTAATATTTAACTACAAATTATTTAATAATGAAAAAAAGCTTTATAGAGTATTGGATGTCGCGTCGTCTAAATGGATTAGACAAAGAGCCTTATCGTATAAAGGTGTTTATAAACGTCTAGAAACATCAAAAATATAACCTCTCCCTATATTAATCTAAACATATACTAATAACGGGAATCAGGGAACGGGTATATCTGGTCCGTATTCTAAATAAAGTCTAATTTAAACCTTATTACAATAGCAATATAATTCTAAATGAATATGTCTGTATGCCAAGTATCAAATTTCTGACCGTTACATCTCAGTGAGACCACCGACATTGGGTTTCCAAATGACTGGAGACGGGCAATGCACCCCAGGAACTTGCATAATGATATTTTGCTTGTTATTTTTTATGGTTTCAAGGTACAAGGTCTCCGTGACGGGATACCGGAGGTCACGGGTTCGAATCCGCGGGGAGCAACAACTTCGTGCTAATTGTCACTTACTCGCTAGGACAATACAGTCAATCGCCTGATTGTCTGAAAAGTAAGATGATCCATGAGTCGGGAATCTAAATATCGATCCTGCGCCGACTTCTCTTCCGTCGTGTCGATCTACATTCCCATCAGTTTGTGAGAGTAAAGGAAGAGAGAGTGCACTTGTGTCTACGCAAGCACTTATGCACTAATATCTCCTGCGTAATCAGCTAATGGTGTTAAGATTGGGTGAAGAGGGCCTGGAGATCTTTATTATTATAGTCACGGTACTGACGGCAGTTTCAACCTGATGGTAAACGGTGTTGCAGTGATAGGTGGTTAAGCGGCGTACCCTTTGACAGCGCAGGTCACAGTACTGAGAGCATAAGGTACGAAATTACAGAGCAGACTCATCATCTATACTTATAATAAAACTGTAACAGGTCCAATTCTGTACATTGAAGATATTTTGAAAATTATATTTGGAGGGCATTCTATAACCGATACTGAGGCTGAAAATGTATTTTTTTTAATTTTTGTCTGTCTGTCTGTCTGTATCACGGCTGCGCATCACGCCGAAACTAATGAATGGATTCAAATGAAATTGGCATGATTTGAGATCTTACTACGAGGTAGGACATAGGATACTTTTTATCCCGTAATCTAGCACGGTTCTTTTGGGAGAGGGGATTAAAGTCAAAACGGGTACTTGGTTATACGCTTGGTCCGATTTTATCAATTTTTCTATAAAATATAATAAATATTAGTAAGGGAACACTCATAGGTAGTTGTTATCACGACCTTATTACGATTATCTTGACCTTATGGCTTTTTGTCCAGTTGTACTCTTTGTTCTGTAGACGATCAGTTGGTTAAGCAATATCAGCTGAGGTCAGTCAGACCACTAGGCTACCATCGCCAAAAAGCATAAAGATTACGTATTAGGTACTTACTCCACATCGACATTGAAAACCTCTGGACAATCCATTTATTTACATTTTTCAGCCTATAGCTTGAGGGGCTTATAACCAGTGGCACTCACTGTACGGTAGACGATCAGTTGGTTAACAAACGTCAGATGAGGTCAGTCAGGTGACCGTTTAGTGGACTGAATGTCTCCGTGCTTCTGAGGGCTCATAAAAAGTAGGGGAAAGTGGGGGAAATACGAACACCTAATCTATACTTATCTATAATAAAACTGTAACAGGTCCAATTCTGTACATTGAAGATATTTTGAAAATTATATTTGGAGGGCATTCTATAACCGATACTGAGGCCGAAAATGTATTTTTTTAAATTTTTGTCTGTCTGTCTGTCTGTCTGTCTGTCTGTATCACGGCTGAGCATCACGCCGAAACTACTGAATGGATTCAAATGAAACTTGGCATGATTTGAGATCTTACTACGAGGTAGGACATAGGATACTTTTTATCCCGTAATCTAGCACGGTTCTTTTGGGAGAGGGGATTAAAGTCAAAACGGGTACTTGGTTATACGCTTGGTCCGATTTTATAAATTTTTCTTTATAATATAATAAATATTAGTAAGGGAACACTCATAGGTAGTTGTTATCACGGTTTTGTAATCGATCGGGTTAAGCAACGTTAGGTAAGGTCATTAAATAGATGGGTGACCGTTTAACGCCATTTGAACTAAACGGGTCCGTGCTTCGGAGAGCAAGTAAAAAGTGGGTCCCAGTTTTTAACCGACTATAAAAAATGAGGTTATCTATTCGATGCGAATGTCTGTTATTCAAAGTTCAGTTAACGTAAAAATAGCGCAGGTGGAGCTGCGTGGGTCAGCTAGTAATAATATAACATCCGGGGTCAATCCACACACCCAAACCTAAATCCAAACTAGGCAGAGCCTGTACTATGGTAACCAGACAACTAATATTTAATAAATACTACTTATTATACTTTTATATTTGTAAATACATGCTTATATAGATAAATAATGGTGTTTTTATTACTTATTGTTGTTTATACAGACACAATGTAGGAATCGAACCCACGACCTATTTGATACCGGCCAGGGTGTCTAACCACTAGACCAGCGGGAGTCTATGATCGCTGGTTGGGTATTAAGTCTCTTGTGTCTACAAGCTTAGATAAACAATATTGTTTGATTCAAACATTCTGTCACGCTCACTTTGGGTTTGCTGGAAGAGTACTCACGTGTTGAGTTAAGCTCGCCCTTTATGTTACTTTTTTTTAATGTTAATATTTCTATTGTATTTTTTTTTTGTGTACATTATAAA
This sequence comes from Furcula furcula, assembly GCA_911728495.1. Lineage (NCBI taxonomy): Eukaryota > Metazoa > Arthropoda > Insecta > Lepidoptera > Notodontidae > Furcula > Furcula furcula. Next base: position 18,233,842 of record OU452262.1, on the reverse strand, counting down.
GAATAATAATAACTAGCTGACCCACGCAGCTTCGCCTGCGCCATTTTTACTTTAACTAAACTTTTAATAACAGACATTCGCATTGAATACATAACCTCCTTTTTATAGTCGGTTAAAAACTGGGACCCACTTTTTACTTGCTCTCCGAAGCACGCACCCGTTTAGTTCAAATGGCATTAAACGGTCACCCATCTATTTATTGACCTTACCTAACGTTGCTTAACCCGATCGATTATAAAACCTTGATAACAACTCTCTATGAGTGTTCCGTTACTAATATTTATTATATTATAAAGAAAAATTTATAAAATCGGACCAAGCGAATAACCAAGTACCCATTTTGACTTTAATCCCCTCTCCCAAAAGAACCGTGCTAGATTACGGGATAAAAAGTATCCTATATCCTACCTCGTAGTAAGATCTCAAATCATGCCAAGTTTCATTTGAATCCATTCAGTAGTTTCGGCGTGATGCTCAGCCGTGATACAGACAGACAGACAGACAGACAAAAATTAAAAAAAATACATTTTCGGCCTCAGTATCGGTTATAGAATGCCCTCCAAATATAATTTTCAAAATATCTTCAATGTACAGAATTTGACCTGTTACAGTTTTATTATAAGTATTGATAATGATTCTTCAAACGGGTTTCCCACCCTGGCTTTGCGAAGGTTTGCCTAATTACTATTATTATAAATCTCAAGAAATCAAGTTAAAACCGATTATTACCGGATCAAGCTTATTTCAAATGCTTTCAAACAACACCTCCCCAACGTTTTGACTGCAGTAAATCTTTTTTTATCCTTTGTCGGCCAACGAGAAAAAGAATGACCCATTTTGCTGAAACTATACAATAAAAACAAACAAATCCAACATGCTCGTATGCTAACAGATGCATCCACATGGCCGGGTGATGTGTACACTCGCGCGCACAAGTCGTTAAAGCAAAATAAATATTATTAAAAATAAGTCACACGCGGCGAGGTTTAAAAATAAAAGCAATTAACGGCAATATGGAAAACATTAGTGCGGGGACGGCAACTACTGTTTGTCGGATGTATGTATGGTGACATAAGATTAATGGCAGCTTTAATGGGGCAAAAGTGTTTCAGAAAGGACTTGGACTTAAATTTATTTTGTGTTCCGTACTGCTTGAAAGCATGTCAACATCTGCTTGTTGTCATTGAAGTATTTAATATATAATATCCAAGTATACTTTATATACCTATGGGTTCAATAGAAATAAATTACCTTATCAAAACCACACATGGATTTTTACACAAACGTTATTTTTCTTAGGTTTTGTGGGCACTATTTCGAATCTTATTTATCAAATCACACACATCTGAAACTGTACAGATACCTACCTACTATATTTCTCTAATAATATCATAATTAACTATAAGTTTATGTAGCAAAATGTATATCTACCATAAAATTATTACAACATTTTCTTAGCACACACATACCATAAAATTATTAATGAACAGACCAGTATGCAATCGAACAAAACTGGACGAACACCAAACAATCCACGTTGCTCATAATATATGCATCGGAGCAACTAAATGCACTTTAAACAAACAAAAAATAATTTATTACCATAACACTTCTATCGCCAAGTATACAAACCTGCGCGCGCGCAGTATTACAGCAACTTCATAAAGCAATCACGTGATTTGCGAATTGTGAATAATTAGTCTAGACCGAAGCAGGAACCCTAACATTTGGCTTAATGTAAACCATGGTGTTTACATCACTGCTCCCTGGTGATGTAATACAGACATCATATAATGGAATTCTCATCATAGTTAGGTCATAGTATTCTATTTTGGATACTTACTGATATTTTCAACCTGTTATTCGTATCGTGATTGAAAAGATTTCCGATATCAATTGTGTTCTTTTTCCCAACTGCTTCAGAGGGAGGCCTATCTTTATCGAGTGTAAGTTGTTAATATTACATATGTCGATTTCTTTGCCACGCCTAAACGGCTTGGTGGATTTTGGTCATTATTTTAATACGGAATAAACACGATTTTTGGGAACTGAGTTTCGCTGTTGCGAAAACGGACCTTTATTCTTTCTTAACTCCTGGTTACGGTGGAGGAGTGTTTTTATTAATACGCAACGCGGTTGCCAACAAAAAAAATCTCAGTGTGCAATTGTGTGACCCTAGCATATTTTTTTTTATTTCTAATTAGGCATCTGCAGATGCTTTAAACCTTATTCCGTAGTGTTAAAGTTTTTATTTTAACCAAAAAATTTAAGTATGTTTTCTAATAAAATGATTATGTAGGTACTGCATTTACGCATAAAATTCATTAAAATCTAATGCACTTTTCTTAATAAGTTGATTGAATCATTGCCAATATAATTCAGAAAATGGTACCTGGAGACAGGTTAAAAACAGATTTATTAAGAACTAAGTCATATTAAATAGATATTGATCAATTTGATCACGTTAAGACTATCAACGAGACGATACGAGATGAATAGTTATGTGAAATACACTTGTTAGTTCACTTCTTGTTAAGATAATATGGATGGGACTAATGAAAATTATACAACCTCAATTCCGCGATACTTATTTGAAATTAGTCTAAAGTCTAGCATACAAGACATAAACTTACGTGTAGGTATTGCAAGACTTGTAAGTATGTCATTGTAAAGCCTCTTCCACCTTGCATTGCTCAGTTGCATTGGGAGATCATAGTTTTGTCAATTTGTTGACCCTTGTCATCGATATAAATGCCTGTTCTATTGGCTTTGGGTCACATTGCTAACGTCTTATCACTTATGTTAGTTAATTTTCGAATTTACCCCGGGTTATTACACCCAGACCGTTTTTTGGTTTGTTTTTATTTTATTTCAATGTGGTTACTAAACTTTATATTGGTGTTTCAATTAAAACAAGGATATTTTGTTATAAAACACAAAATTTGGTGTAAGTTTGTAACATAGTTTCACTGTTTTTCTAGTACTATGTTTATAGTAATAGAACCATAAAATAAACAAACAACATTAAAATAAAAAGAACATCTCTTCACACCTACGTAATATTAAACAGACCACTTGAATTGGCATTTGTTGATAGCCATAGGCATTTTAAGAATTACTTTTGGCATGAACCGCACTATCTAGAATAGCATTCATTCTAAGCGTTCACCCGCCCTACGTATCTACTAAGTAAATACACTTCATGGCGTATGTAAGAATAGAATTGGTCTAAATGTTATGGTTAGATAGATAGAGAGTACAATTATAGAGAGAATCGATTATCCGGATTACCAACCGCGAGATCTTAATAGAAAAATGCGAGAAGGGGAAACAGAAGAGAACATAGATGAGGAAACCCATCCCAAATGTAGCCCATCTCAAGTGGTAGCATACATTCTAGAAAGATAATCAAATATATACAAAGCAGACAGTGACTATAATATACAGAGTTTCAAAATTTTAGTTTCTATCTAGTGACAATCCAAAACTTATGCTAGCAAAAAAATCAGGCTCAATATGGCTCTTGTTTCAATAAAAGAAAATCAAATAAAAAATGTAGATATGACAACGTACCCGCTTAAAAGGTAACCATACGCAGATGCCGTATATTGTCTTACAGTTACTCTTCACGCATTTTATCCGGATTATCGATTATCCGATAACAATAATTAATCCGGGTAATAGAGTTTCCACTTTACTTTAATTTTTACTCTTTATGTAAGTAGTACTTTACCGATATCATTTGAAGGTGAGTGGTTACTCAAGGACCTTACGAATACAACACATCCCAAACGGATTATTTGTACTTAAGTAAATTAGAAATGAAATAGAATTACATTGGTGCCGTTGTCACCACTACACTAAACTAGACTAAATTTTAGTTTAGTGGTGTCAAACGATGATTAAGTGCATTGATTTCGACAGCTCCTAAATTGAGTTGATAGTGAGGTTTTCATTGGTCAAATCATGTTAGTTGAAAACAATTCTCTTGTTCATCTGATTACACTAAACTAAGCTAAAATAATTCTCCGGCTACGATACTTATATTAATTTTTAACCGACTTCAAAAAAAAGGAGGAGGTTATCAATTCGGTTGTATGTTTTTTTTTTTTTTTTATGTTTGTTACCTCAGAACTCTGTCGTTTACGAACCGATTTAGAAAATTATTTTTTTAATTGAAAGGATATGCTTCCAGATTGGTCCCATTTTTTTCAAAATCATGTTCTGATGATGGGAACCATGAGTAACTGAGGGAACTCCTTAAATATTATAGGCATACATATAGCGTTTTTGGTATTTTTAGAAACTAGTCAAGCATTTTCATTCAGAAAGTATCATTTGGTGAAGTGGATCTGATGAAGAAGGCCATAGATGGCCACCGGAACTCTGTAATAAAATTAACAATCCATCCTATCCTAGCCGTGCCTATTAAACGTAGAACTACCGAATTTGGACTCGATGGATAGTTCTCGACGAGTAGTTGCTAGAAAATGGAGATCAGGGTCTGATGGTGGAGCAGGAAGGTTGTCACGGGATCTCTGCACCAATAAAACGTAGATACGCCGAGTTTGGGCTCGTTGGGTAGCTCTCGATGAGTAGTTGCGAGAAAAATGGTGATCAGCGTCTGATGATGGAGCAAGAAGGTCGTCACGGGATCTCGGCACAAATAAATGTAGACCCACCGAGCTTGCAGTCCATGGTTCTCGAGAACTATGAGTATAACACCTATCTAGTCGGCGCCTAACGTCTAGCAAATACTTACAAGGGCAGTAGATACCTAACTGATTTCCAGTTTGGCGCCGTCTTTGATAGTAATATGTATTTATAATATGTTGTAGTCCAAGTCCAACAATGTAGATGTAAAAACCACTAATTCTTAGAAATTATTTCAGGCTTTTTAGTTGCATTTTGAAGGCGGTTCTTTTTTTTTGTATTAATTATTTTTATAATATTCATTTTATTTTATTTTAATATATTTATATATTAATATTTATTAATAAAAAATATTTGTTTAAATATTTATATTAATATCTATTTTAATATTTGTTTTAATATTTATTTAAATATATATATTTTTTTTTAATATTTATTAATTTTTTTTTTTATATATTTATTATTTACTAATATTTATTTTAGTATTTATATTAATATTTATTCTAATATTTATTAATATTTTTTTTTTTTAATATTTGTTATAAGTACATTTTTTTTATTTATTATTTTTTTTATTAATATTTAATTTATTATTTATATTTTTTTTTAATAATTATTAATATTTATTTTAATATTTATTAATATTTATTTTATTTTAACATTTTATTTTAAAAAATATTTAATATTTTAATATTTATTTTATTATTTATATTAATATTTATTTTAATATTTATTCTAATATTTATTTTAATATTAATTTTAATATTTATTTCGTTCTATTTTAGTCAATTCTATTTTATTTTAATCGACATCTTTTAGATGCCGACTATTTTGATCTAATTTTAGTTTGAAGTTTCTAATATATTGCAAAATACGTTTAAAACTAAGTTGAGTAACTAAAACTATTATATTCTATCAATCTATACCTAATTTAGTTTAATTCATGGATCACTGAATAGGAAAGACACGACTAAACTAAAATTTAGTCTAGTTTAGTCTAGTGTATGACAACAGAATCGGCACCATTATATACCATTATTTACTAAATAAATCTTCAGAGACCGCCACCACTTAACTCTTACTTAACGGTTGCTTTCAGACAGAAACAATGTTCTCAAAATACCAACCAGATAACGTATATTTTATCCTGCCTTCTTTAGCAATTCGATAAAACTCGAAAGACTTGAAAGTTGATCGACTTGAAAGTTTAAAAGCTCATGCATCTGCAGATTGATTTCAGATTTGCATTACCATAAGCACTTCATGTTGACTTGGTACGGAGCTTTACAGATTATGAAAATATAGAATGTTTTTTTTAAGATTTATCATCGCATTTTAGATGTACCTATCTGTTAGAAAGAAGAAGAATTATAGAGAAGAAAGAAGAAGAAGAAAGAAAGATTAAGATTTATTATTAGAGAATTACATTATTTATTGCTATTGAATTATATTTTTTAAGCTGTAACAGCTCAGTGGGCGAGCGCTTGCCTTGGAAACAAGGTGCGCAGGTTCGAACCCCGGCTCGCACCTCTGATTTCTTTAATTAATCATGTGCGATTGTTACTAGCTTTCGGTGAAGGAAAACATCGTGAGGAAACCTGCATGTCTGAGAAAGTCTAACTAGCTTTCGAATGACGTGTGAAGTCCGCCAACCCGCACTTGGCCAGCGTGGTGGACTATGGCCTAAGCCCCTTCATCTTGAGGGGAGGCCCGTGCCCAGCAGTGGGACATTAACAAGGGCTGGTATTATTATTATTATTATTTATTGTTGACTCATAATGGGAACATATCGCTGGTTCCAGATTTTAAAGTAATCATCGTATTGATGCGATTCGTCTTTGTGCGATTGTTACTAGCTTTCGGTGAAGGAAATCTTCTTGAGGAAACCTGCATGTCTGATAAAGCCTAACTAGCTTTCGAATGACGTGTGAAGTCCGCCAACCTGCACTTGCCCAGCGTGGTGGACTATGGCCTAAGCCCTTTCATCTTGCAGGGAGGCCCGTACCCAAAACAAGTGCTGGTATTATTATTATTATGGTGTTGATATTTTGATGACAGCAGATGATAACTCAAGAATTCATTGGCTTACCTATAGGTACCAATTTTCACAATTTGTAATATTTCTGGACCAAATGTTACTAAATTGCATTAGCCACTTGTTGCATTAAATATGCCTACAATTTCAATACATTTGCATAAAATCCTGAGACCAGTACTTCATTCTCAGAATAAAAATAAATCGCCTTTATAAAGATTATATCTGACAAAAAACAAACGCACTGTGCAGCTTAATGAATGCATGCATTATCGCTGCATAAATCAATTCCTGTTATCATTACAGTTTTTCGAGGCACGTGCTGCGTTTCCTTCCTCAGTGTGACGGCAATGTACGCGGAAGAGTAAGTACGAAGTTTATTTTTGGAGTAATTGATGTAGGGGTGGCATCAATCAATATTATTTTGTAATAAAATTTTATATTATACGCAGATTTGACACAGATATTAAAAGGTTAGATCAAACATGTGTAATCTTTTTTTTAAACATTCATTGGGGAACGATCTCTGAAAATGGCTTTTCTGCTCTAATCTTAGACCCTATTTCGACATATAGGGTCTAAGAATGGAGCAGAAAAGCCCACTACTCGTCAAGATCTACTAACCATCGAGTCCAAATTCGGTGCGTCTACATTTATTGGTCTAATGATCTTATGACCACCTCCTGCTCCATCGTTAAGCTATAACAACATTCGATTTTTAAAAATAAACTACTTCACATAATGTACTGTATTAATATTGATAGCTAATTTAAGTGGAAAGGACATTCGTTTTTATTTCTTAATAGTTTTTAATCCCGATGCAAAAAGGGGTGTTATTTATGTTTGATCACTAAGTATGTCTGTGCTCTTAAATGAATGGATACGTTTGCATGGCGTTCCTTTTCACATTTCGTACGTGTTTCTTTATGAAGATATTTAATGTTTAGTATTTTTGTTGTAGCAGGCACAGTTTCGTTAAAATATATAATAAAAATTATTAAGGGCCTACCGAATAATACACATTAAAAATATTGTGGCGTACGTTAATTTTACATGGCATATTTATTAAAAAATCAATATATTTATATTTACTGCAGTACGTTAGTTTAACGTAATAAAATTTATGACAGCCCTAAATTAGTTTTACGTATTCCCGGTCGATACACGCATACAATAATGATCTCTTCAGTTGCGAGGAACTGGGCCGGTGCGCTTGCGCTGGCGGGAAGCGCAATAAAAACACCATAAACCCCATAATAATTACTGTTAGCACAATACTGACTTAAAATTTATTTGATGACTAGAGTCAGCTCCGTTACGTTATCAAGGGAATGTCGTAACTTAGTCCTATGTTACGCGATTATAGGTAATAGAGTAATTATTCAACTTTTACTTGTGCATCTTTACCTCCCTTTGATGTTCCCCACTCATTGACCGATGCGGCAGCCGCGGGGGTTATTCTACATACCCCGGTTGACCCCCCACAGGGTCCCGGGGATCGATTGAAGGTATCCCCCGAAAGAACAAAATTAAAAATGATCAAGATGCCAGACTAACGAGCCAACTTATATAAGATCACACTGCCTGCACTATATTTATGTGAAATCCCAATAAAATGCAATAAATGCTAATAAATTTATTCCCCCGGTTACCAACGACGTACAATAAATATATCTCGAACCCCACGTGTCTCCCAGAAATTAGTTTTCCGCCTTTTATTGCGGTGTCTTGTCGCAACAATACTGTCATGTAAGTGAAGTTTTCTAAACCACCTTGGATTACGTTATTTATAAGTTTCGATATGTTGGATAGGGAATTTATAAACGTAGGCTCTACAAGATGAGTCCCCGGGTCGGCTTTCACTCGCATTTGACCCGACATATCTTTATACTTTTCAAATGTTGTAGGCATATGAAATGCTTTTGATTTGATAGACATTAAATTGTAGATTGTTTGAAGTGAAATTTTCTACGATCGAATCGGATAATAGAAATTACGGTATATTGTCTTTGTTATTGATTGATTGGGTTTCCCACACACTCGAGAACCTTTCTTCCCCAACGGCTAACGGTTCTTCCACTTCGATTATCAAAAGCTAGTGTTTGATTACAGACCCACCTGATGGAAAGCGGCAACGCAATCGAAGATGGTAAAGCACACTAGCTTATTAAAGCCAATCTCTAGCCTTGAAGACACTCACATTACAATCGAGTGGGAAAACCGACGCAAGCAAACTGTTCCAGTCCTCATCTGTCCTTATTATAAACGAAGAAGCAAATCGTTTCTAATAATAATAATATAATAATACCAGCCCTTGTTTATGTCCCACTGCTGGGCATGGGCCTCCCCTCAAGATGAGGGGGCTTAGGCCATAGTCCACCACGCTAGCCAAGTGCGTGTTGGCGGACTTCACACGTCATTCGAGAGCTAGTTAGGCTTTCTCAGACATGCAGGTTTCCTCACGATGTTTTCCTTCACCGAAAGCTAGTAACAATCGCACAAAGACGATTCGCACATAATTCATTGAAGAAATCAAAGGTGCGAGCCGGGGTTCGAACCTGCGCACCTTGTTTCCAAGGCAAGCGCTCGCCCACTGAGCTGTTACCGCATTTCGTTTAGTCCGGACTGAAGGCACGCTCACCACAGTCAGTTCGAATCATCTTTACTTATACGTAGACATATACATTATGTTACCAAATAGTTCGTACTAAATTTTAATTTAACCACTGAAGCTTTCGCTACTAATCAATTGCAAGCTTACAAAAGCTGTCGCAGTACTTGTAACAAAAAATCTAGCGACGAGGATTATGTAACTATCTATGGTTGAGTACCGTAAGTTCCTTATGAATAATTTACTTTGACAGCAAAATCCACAAACAAATACCGTATCTAATTACAGACAGGTTTGCCCTGCTAACATCACTAATTTCAACGGGTACCGTAGGGACCGTGCATCGGCCCCTTTCCGTGTTTCCAAAATCAATTACACCGTTTAGACACACGGCATGCACGGTAAAGAATTTGGGTGAACATCTCCGAGCCGTTTTATATCGCTTTGCGTAATGCACTGTGCACAGACAGTTTTGGATCTCTGTTTTTACAGATGACCTATAAAAAAAATTGTAAACGTATAGTTATGACGCCTATAAAAGGGTTTAATAAACGGCCGTTTCTGGAGAAACTGTTTTAAAACTCAAATGTTCCCTTTTTTAAATTCGCAGATGACATTTTTGAAACCGGTTTTTAAGTAAACAATCTAAACGGTTTTTTCAATAGTGTAGAATATATGTATAATACATATGATCGTCGTCGCCATTTTGACTCGAGTGGTATTTATTTTAATATTTTTTTCCATTGGCGGAAATACAAACACGGTTAAAACAATAGCCCTGCTTGTTTTGGTTGATATTCGTCACATAGTCAGTCGTTGTGTCAGCCTGCCGCCATTAACGTTTGCTCCAGGATATGACTCAAGGTCCATCACAATATAACAGTAAAAATTACATATGTTTCCATCATTTCATGCAAATTGTGTTATTGTACTTAGTATTTTATTACGCATTAATTTTGTGCTTTTATGGATTTTTTTCTTTTAAAAACAGTTAACTCTACATTAGCCTAATTAAATGCTTTCTGTATTCTGAGAGTTAGCTTAGCATATTATAGTTAAAGTTAGCTAGGTGAAGTGATGTGAAGTGACAGGGCCATGTCAATAAAAGCGGATTGGTGTTGAAGCGTAAATGCATTGCGCATGTGTGCGCGGTGCGGGCGTGCGGTGCTCTAACGCCCGGCAACTACCAGGAGAACAGGAGATGATGGGAGGTCGCTGGTTGACGTTGTAGGTGTAATTTTATTATATGTAAGCTATAAGGAAACGGCTCGATCAACTTCGAGAATGTTATATGAAAGTTACATGCTGCGTAGCTTTTTTTGAAAGAACTTTTAAAGTTTATTTGCATTATGTGGTGCACTGTCTACTAAATCACTATAGATTTGGCCCTTGCCCGGAGCTGTCATGCATCTAAAGCGGCTAACTGACAGCCTCGCACAAAATAAAAAAGTTATGCCTGAAACCTCAGTCACCAAATAGCGAAAGGCAGTTTACGTGATTATGATACATTTTAGGTAGCATCTACCATTCGCGACACGCCATCAGTGGCGGCTACACGTTAATGCTTTACTACAATCAATTAATGTTATAGCAGAAAGTGTTGCAAATTGTGGCGGCCAGTGACCACTGGTGGCGACTCTGGCGACTAACTTATTTTGAGCGGTCTGTACCAAGGCAAATAGTACTCACGTGACAGCCACCGACCGACGCGGCGAAGTCTGTCGTCACGGGACTTACATGCGTTGTAGCGGGCGCTTAATGCATGAAAATTTATTTTTAACCGACTTCAAAAAAGGAAGAGGTTCTCAATTCGTCTGTATATATATATATTTTTTTTTTTATGTATGTTCCCGCATAACTCTGGCAATTATTAACCGATTTGAAAAAATCTTTCTTCCATCCATTCTTCAATCCATTGATTGGGTCCCATAAAAAAATTATTGCTTAGTAATAAGTAGTTCCTAAAAAAACAAGAATGGTGACTGCGCACTGAGAGTTGCAAGAAAGCCTATATAGATGACGTTTTAGTCGCTCGGACTCGCTCGGTCGGACAAAAATGGTCATAACTCTGGCAAATATTTACCAATTTCAATGATTCTTTTTTTATTCGAAAGAAGAAACCACTGTATTGAATCTGTATGAATTTTATTACAACCGGATAAGAACTTCCTGGAGGACCATGAACGATGTGGAGGAATTTATCTGTGGTAAAAACCATAAAACTGATGTTCTCCATTACATTGCTCTGACAATTATGAACCGATTTCGATGATTCTTTTTTTATTCGAGAGAGTAAACTACTATGATGTTTCCATGCAAATTTCATTACGACCGGATATTATTTTCTGAAGAAACATGAATTATCATATCATATCATATCATATTTATTGGAACTAAAACAGATGTTAACATTTACATAAGTACGATAATAGCTACATTAGTTAAAACTGTGTCGCAGCTATTAACGCCCACCTCAAAAGGACCTGAGGCGTCAGCGTTCCAACCATAACATAGTAACATGGATATTGTGATCCATATTATAGATTAAAAATAAGAATAGGTAAATTCGTTCTATATAAGCACGCGTGTGTGAGTCTGTGTGTGCGTGTGTGTGTGTGTGTGTGTGTGTGTGTGTGTGTGTGTGTGTGTGTGTATGTATGTGTGTGTGTGTGTGCGTATGTGTGCACCCGTACAAAAAAATAAAAAGTAAAATACTGAGTTAAACTTGTAGAAGGTTTTCAAGCTCATTGTAAGTGAGGGACTTCAGCCATTTATGTAAAGTTTTCCTACAATTATGTAATGTAAGTGAGTAAATATTAATAATTTTATTTACTTTGTTATACAGTATAGAACTTAGGAAGTAATACTGTTTCCGTACTGTTACTAATCGAGAAGGTTCTGTCACGCAGACCCGACCAGCTCGACGTCTTTGTTCACCTAGTTCAGGATCAAATAAGAGCTCAGAATGTTTACGACATATAATTTTCAGTAGAAATGCTTGCCTAACAGTATGTACATCACAAAGAGCATATAATTATGTAAAACTATGTAGACGATATTGTGATCATAACCTACCTAGATAATTTTACGGTTTTCGATGGTTCAATCTTTATATATGAAAATATCACTAAAAAGTTTAAAATAAAATCTTTTTAAAAAAAATTGAACCGACTTCAATATCACTGAAAAGTATCAAATAATTTAAATATTATTGAAGTTGGTGCCAAATATATACAGCCGGTAAGCTAACACCAACTTCAATAATATTTAAATTATTTTATACTTTTCAGTGATATTGAAGTCGGTTCAATTTTTTTTAAAAAGATTTTATGTCAAATAGGTTTACATAAACTTATAGAATTAAGCGTCAATTATGTCATTGCGTAGTAATGTCTTTTAAAAAAATTACGTATATAGTGAATAATCCACGAAAATAATAATATATAATAAATATTTTAAACCAATGTAAAAAAAAATATTAATTGAACTTCTATATTATTTTTATGACGAAACCGCAGCTCTACTGCAGTTTTGTCATAATTTTCTTGTTATGTAAATCCAAATATGTATTGAATGTATTTTGAGCAAATATTTTGCCTATATGTCTGGTTTATTAGAAAACCGATATAGTTCCGTTTCCATTTTTTTTTATTTGGGTTTTTTATTTTAACACATGGACAGATTTTTTAATTGAAGAGGCCATTACAGTACTGCAGAATTTGTGTGAGACGGACCATGGTAAAAGCATCTACATAATTACTTATTTCTATAAACTCTTTTTTCAAACCTAAAATAATTTTCATCATTCATTTTTGGAGAGAGTTAGTTTTTGTATGAGAAGACTTATCACCCACGCTTAAGCTAAGGTTACATCTATAGGTCTTATTTTTTAAATTTAATGAGCCATGTTCTGTTTTACTGCTACAACGATAGATTAAAGTTTGACTGTTAAATGTTATTTATTACCAAGTATTTTGAAATTATACTACTTATACTGAAAGTAGAAAATTTTAAACATTAAAATTTAATTATCAAACAAGCACATGTGACTAACAATTTTGTGTGGTTTAAGTGTGTGTTTTAGGACATAAAATACGCAACGTTTTACGATTTCCAAACTTAAAAACTTGCAAAGGCATGACATGGGGTAGTTCTATTTTTGCCACGGGACCACCAGAAAGTCCAGACCACCATCTTTGAAATCCGTTCATAGTTCACCTTATGCAATGGGAACTTCATACCCAAATAATAAAAATCAATATAAAAAGATCATTGGTTTAATCAGTTTTGGTTTTACAATGTAACCTCCGTTACATCCTGCGGAGCATTCGTAACCATGGTAACGTATCCCGCTTATCCCCAGGGACCTTGTAAATACCGTGTAACTTGTACCAGGGTAGCATAAAACGTAAAGGCTTATAGGGAACGGTTTCCGACGTTACATGTCTCTAGGTTCGCGCGGTAAAAATATCTTATTTTTATTTCTACTCAGTCAGATAAAGGTCAGATCATATTGAACTACTACCAGCCCTTAGTGTGATAGTATGACGAAAAGTGTAGCGTTTGATGATCAAGTGAATTAATACTGTGCAGTGCAGCGTACGCTAATAAGATCTTTGGGCTTTAAACATAGCGTAGCTACTTATTCCTAGAAGCGAATTCATTCATTTGATAAGATGTATCTCTGTCATGTTATACAAATGTGATTTGTTTGTAAAGTCAAATTTAACCAAGTGTATTTTAAATGAACACCGTACTTGATTTTATTCATTTAATAAGGTAGATTGAGTGACAAGGTAGACTTGTGGATCTAGATATAGAAGAATACTATAAATACTTGACAGAGGTTTTTATTAGAATCAAATCAGATTCATAATTAAATCTGAACCATAGAGGGGGAACGTAGATGACAGCCTTACTCTACTCTTTTATCATATACCGAACTCTATACCGGCCAGTAGTGTATCTGCTAGCCAGTATCTGCAACAGGACCTTCTTTTTTCGCGGGGGAAATCTTTAAATGTTCTCAGGGACCTGTGGGCATCACTAAAACCCCCGGGACTGGTGCATCGGCACATGAGAGGTGACCCCAGGCTCTCCGGTGGAATTTGTACCAGGAGCCCCTCAGTGCCTTGCCTTTGAACCCGCCGCGTTGGAGGGCGCATTGTAGCCCTCCAGGAACCAGACACAGTGCTCACGTGGATGGGAGTCGCAACCCCGCCGCCGTCCGCCTCGGAGTCACCGCTGTATTCAATGGATATCCTAGAGCCCACATCCCGAACGTCCAGCGACTTCGAAGGATTTGCTACAGGGGCTACCTGGTCCTGAACAGTGGCTGATATTCTGCCTCATACAACATTGTATAAACACTGACACTGCAGTATAATATGAGTATAGCATGTCTTCATCATCATCATCAGCCGGAAGACGTCCACTGCTGAACATAGGCCTCCCCCTTAGAACGCCACAATGAACGACAATTGGCTATATGCATCCACCGGTTACCTGCGACGCGCACAATATCGTCCGTCCACCTGCAGCAACTGCTTACTTTTGCTTTTTTTTTGTGTTGTATTATGTTTTTTGCTGTGTTTTTTTGTGTTAGTGGACAACCTGGTGTCAAAGTACAAGCTGCCCTACGCCTCTGAGTTTTTTTTTGTTTTTTTTTTTAGACGCGGGGAATCTTCCAAAGATTCCCGGGAGCTGTGGGGCTCGACCGGGGTATGTGGGATTCTTACCCACTAAAACCCCCGCGGCTGTCGCATCGGCTCATTAGAGGGGAGACCCCAGGGCTCTCCGGTGGGATCTGCACCAGGGGCCCCTCAGTGCCTTGCCTTTGAGCCCGCCGCCGGGGGGCGCATTGTAGCCCCCCGGGAACCTGCCACGGTGCTCACGGGGACGGGGGTCGCAACCTCCGTCGTCGCCGTCCTCCTCGGAGTCGCCGCCGTACTCAATGGGCGTTCAAAGGGCACGCCTCTGACTTGGCTTAACAACTGCTGTCTAAACAACTGAGACCGACTAAATACGTGCCTTCCAAAGTACAGACACTCTCAGTTCCAAATGCCACTAAACGTTCACCCATCTAAGAACTGACTTTGCCTGACATTGCTTAACCAACGGATCTTTTACCGATAACTGATTGGTTGCAACTGGCTACGAGCGCCTCCATTACTTTTGATTAATAATCGACTATAATACTAACGTGTAAGGATGTTTTTCAAGCGCACCTTCTGGATTTGTTCTTACAGCAAGGTTATCATTAATTCTGTTAGGATGGTATAAGAAATATGTGCTACTCGGTACAATAATGGCGGGGAAGCTCTAAGCCGAGCTTGAGTGAAATATTACTTAAGCGGGAAATGTACGATTCGGCCAAGATAGTAATTCTGAAAATGTGTGTAGTGAACCCGGAACTTTAAACTATGCAGCAATACGAGTAATAAAGGGCTCAGCATAGCCAGCTCACATCAGTAGTGAAATATGGCTGTAAATTCTATATCCAAAAGGTTTAAAATAATATCCAAAAATCCAAAAGAAAATAACCACATAGTATTATAGTCGTAAGTAAGTAACCTCTAAAGGAAAATGTTTGTTTGTTGCGAAAAATAAACGAGTATGTATACGAACGTACTTATGTAAATAGAAAATAGTATTTTAGTCGACTCACAGGTTTAATTTTTATATTTACTTGCACTAAGTTGTTATTGTTATGTGTTCCTCTTTACCTAAGTAAAAATTGTACTTATGTATGTGTTAAAATTATAATAAACCTAACTTAATTTATTCATAACAGTATCAATATTAAATGTACTAGGCAACCAGAAACCGAAAGAATTTTTATTTGTAAGCTTTGTTTTGGAGTCTTGAAGAGTGCCAGGAAGACTTGTCGCAGTAAACGTAACGCGGCGTGGCAGTTGCATGCGCTTGCGACGCTCTGCGGGTGATTTAGCGCGCGTTGTTAATCGCCGCGATAGGGCTGTCACGCTCACCGTTGCCTAATTTATACGATTATATTGCAACGACTTAACTTGCAATGATAAGATTGTTATACGAATAATTGATTCTATGTTGCTCTTGGAAAGATGCGTAAAGACTATAAATCTTGGTATCTGATATATAATACGGTTGCATAATTTCTTAATTTTGATAACGAAAATATCAATTACTGAACATAAGCATCATCATCATCATCATCACCAGCCGGAAGACGTCCACTGCTGAACATAGGCCTCCCTCTTGGAACGCCACAATGAACGACAATTGGCGATTTGCATCCACCGGTTACCTGCGACGCGCACAATGTCGTCTGTCCACCTAGTGGGAGGCCTACCTACGCTGCGTCTTCCGGTTCGTGGTCGCCACTCGAGAACTATTCTTCCCCAACGGTTATCGGTTCTTCGAGCGATGTGGCCTGCCCATTGCCACTTCAACTTGCAGATTCTGAGAGCTATGTCGGTGACGTTGGTTCTTCGGCGAATCTTCTCATAGCTCGTTGTGTGACTCTGAGCTTCCTCTAAAAGGCCAGCAATAGAAGTAATTTTCAATAAACTAATTTAACCCGTTCTCCGTCCTAAAGTTATAAAAAGCAATATGCCCGTGGCTTTTTTATCACAACCCTGTCACAAGTGCATATGTCCACCCCCTAACGTGTCAACATGTGCGACCCGGCTGCGCCCGCGCGTAGACAGCTCCCATCGTCTATGATCATTTGGAAACTTTCTCATTGACACTATTACGGCATCAATTACAGGCATGCATGTGTAGGTAGTCGACCAGTCTGGGAGATATTCGAATGTTTCTCAGAAACGTGTTAGATCGCACTCATTAGAATGTGTACTTCCTCTAGGGAAATTAAATATTCGAATTCCTAATTAAACCAGCTATGTTTAAAATTCTTAATTAAGCCTGAACTTTACTTCACAGCAATCGAAAGCCGTCACGATTTTTGGTCGAAGATTACTCGAGATTATTGAATTTTAAAGAAAGAAAAGCTGAGATATTTATTTATACCAGAGAGCAAAATATCTTCTTCTTTGTTCATCCCTGTTCCCATTATTTAGGGTAGTCTCCTCACCCTTATCATCTCCGGCAATTGGGCTTTCTTGAGGTCTCTCATAATATTTGATGGCCGTCCTCTGCCTCTGTTAGGTTCAGGTAGATTTAAAGCAATTTGAACCACGTGATCCTCGCTTCATCTCATTACATGCCCTTGCCATCTAAGGAGATTTACAGTATTTTTTCGGTGATTTGGTTGAACATTAAAGTTACACCTCTTATATATTCATTGATAATTTTATCATGCCTGGGATATAGAAAATATATAGAAAATATATATGGGGATAATATTTACCTATAGTAACAGCACCCTATGTCATTGCACATGCGGAAGGCACTGCTAAATATGCGAACACTCTTCCCCAAGCCGTTAACACTATTTCCAACTCTTATGAGCATTTACTCCGCTACGGTTCTGAAGCGAGCAAAACATAAAGTTTTGACTTGCAAATAAGTCCGTGGTTCGAATGAAGTCGTATAAAATACGGGACAAGAAGCAAGAAAAAAACAAGATCTCGAAGGGGTGCATATTTTTAAACATGATAATTTTATCTACTGCGCAAATTCTTATACATGCGCATTTTGTCCAATACGAATAAAATCTTGGATACAAAACTACAACTCAAGAGTGATGAAATATAAATTAGTTATTATTGTCCCACGCCCCGGCAACTTGTAGGGCGGCTGGAGGGGCTGCGGCGACCGCTAGTAATGCAAATCGGCGCAAGTATGCAGCCCTAGGTTCCAGCTATATATTTGCGCCCTTTGCGGTGGAGATCATGGGGCTTTGGTCATGAGACGCATGGTTTGATGAATGAAATTTCATCCAAACAAGTCTCAGGAGACTATCGGGCTTGTTATACCAACGTATAAGTTTGGCCGTACAAAGAGGAAATACCGACAGTCTTTAAGGTTCCCTCCCAGTGCGGCGACAACTTGGAGGAAGTTTTCTACCTAGTTAAATATTTGTAATTAAACTGTAAATATTTAGTTTCAATAAACTGTATGTTATTATGTACAACTTCCTTTGAAGCCGTTTAGTTTAATCATCGATAGAATATAATATCGATGAGTTCAATACTGCAACTTCGATTTTCACCTGATGCCTATCACACACGCTCACTTTTAAGGGTTTATTTCACGGATATTTTAAATCATTGTATATTTATTCTTGATAATTTTTAGTTTATTTATTTATTTATTTAAGGGTTTACTAACGATCACTTATACTATTACATTTAAAGATAACAGCATGCAACACAACTCTACTAAGTATAGTGACCACTTAAAAGTAAACACAACATTCACAAATTAATGCACAAATGCAAATTAATTAGTAAATAATTTAATTAAATGACATGCAAATATTACATTGAAATCAAACTACTTTTACGGATTTTATCGCGGTTTATTTTTGATTTTATCTGTAAATAAAATCGTTTCATTAGAAACAAAAGTATTTTTATACAAAAACCTCAAGAATTCGAAGTGTGTCCCTTGTTATCCTGCTAATTAACCCAGCGGGCACATGAACGATATTTTAGGAGGTAACAAAAACGTTCCCGTGGAGATAATTGCCTAATAATGTAAACTGAACGGGCTAATGAAAGGTTTAAACTTATACATCAACGCCTACGCATTACCACACACCCTCAGTCTACAGTAAGCCATGGATGCCACAGACGTTAATATTATATATGATTATTATATTAGAAATTTATGCTTGGCCATACAAAGCCAGTATTTTAGGTACCGTTCCCTCCCAGTATTTTTTACCTAGTTTAAATATATTTGTAAATAAACTGTAAATATTTAGTTTCAATAAACTCTATTAAAACCTTCTAGTATAGATTATCTAAGCTCTGTTGCCTGAGATACTAGCTTTCTTAGTTCAGGCACAGAAATATATATACCGTGATCATTATTAATGATGTGATTATTCTTATTGTGGACCGTGATGATTATTATTAGTAATTTTTTCATGCTTGCGATTTTTTTGTATGTTCTTAAAATTATTATTATTTTATTTAAGCCAGGCCCGGATCTAGGGGGGGGGGCAACCGGGGCCCCGGGCGGCAGTTGCAGGGGGCACCAGAATCGTAATTTCATATGATTAAAATAAAAATATTTGCTCTACAAATATTTTTATTTTAGCGTTATTTAAGCGTAAATCATACATAGATTACAAAATTAAAAGGTTTTGAATAACTCATTCACGAAAAATGCCAACCATTGTACTATCTACATTTTTTAGTTTTTTTAAGTAATGTATCTCAAACGGTAGAGAGAGTAGCGGCACTATCAAGTAGATCCGGGGCTGATGTAAGCCTAGGTCCGTTTGTGGCTATGACGATTTTTATCGTTTTTTTTTTGTTCATTAAAACCTAGCAACCCGCCCCGACTTCGCTCGGTTATACTACTTATAAACCATCCTCTTGTATCACTCTATCTTTGCTGAAAACTACATTAATAAAATCCGTTGCGTAGTTTAAAAGATCTAAGTGTACAAACAGTGGGAGTGACTTTGTTTTATACTAAACGAGTACTAGCAACCCGCCCCGGCTTCGCACGGATGCAATGCTGATACTAATACACTACAGAATGTCTTTATATACAACGTTCACAGCTTTTTTTCATTAGACAATACAAACATGTTTTATTTAGACGTTTTTATTAATATAATAATATAAAGTAAAGGATAAAAAATGTTTTTTTGTGGGTTATCCCTAAGAGATAAACATATACCATTGCCGACTTTTTTGTAGACCTTATTAAGGTGTACAATACTGTAGTATATTATTTTGATATATCTCGTAGGGTTCAGCCAGCGTTTGCAATGTAAGCACAAAAAAATGTGTATATTTACGACATCGCATTAAAAACCTCTAACAATTATCAGTGTTTCTCTACTATATTATGCAAGTATTACACATATAAACCAAGAAGGTGTATATGTATAATACTTCAATCACTCTATCTATAAAGAAAAACCGCATCAAAATCTGTTGCGTAATTTTAAAGATCTAAGCATACCAGACAGACAGCGGGAAGCGACTTTGTTTTACTATGTAGTGACTAGTGATAAAGAAGATTAGTATTTTGTGTCGTTATACCCAGTTGGTAGGTTAGGTAGGTACGGTTCTTATTCGGATTTTTTGTTGAATAATTTTTGTAGTTTGTAGGGTATGACATTTGTAAAAGCTTTAGGTGAAAGCCTATTTCCTCTTATGTCGTCCATCGCTTCGCTCGATTTTTATTTTTTTGTTCTAAGTGGTAGCCCTCAGAACATTCTGTTTCTCTACCCGGCAGACTGTCGATCTTCACCTTGACCGAATTGGTGTGGTACTGACAGGTTGCTATGGTTGCTTACAGTACTTTGTAAATCGTGTTACAGGTGTAAATAGGTTATTTATACCGTTAAAATTCCGCTGTAATTGCATAAGATGTATAACCGACTTCAATAGAAAACGTGGGTTGACTAACTAGTCTACCTAAGAGGTACCTACCATTGTTTCTAGGGACGTATCCCTAGAAAGGGGCTGAGGTACCCCATATCCTAAAACGGACTCAAGGACGCACGAAGTGAGGGATATGTATGTCCCAATTAATCGCAACCTCGAGGAAGGGTTGTAGGTCATTCGTTGTCACAAAAACACTTAAAGGTGCCGCAAGGGACAATTAGAACGCTTAAGGGTGCCGCAAGGAGCAATTAAAAGGCTTAAGGGCGCCGCAAGGAGCAATTAGAACTCTTAAGGGTGCCGTAAGGAATAATTATTTTTGCTCGCCCGTGACTGTCATGCCTACTCTAGAGAGCGTTTAGCGCTAAAGATACTATAGCAAGGTCCGAACCAAGTAGGTACCTAGAGTCTCCCCCCATAGTCAAACAAGGCCACTGTATGGTTTAAGTACGGTATGAATCCTGCATAACCCGATCTCCACACCGACACGAAGCCCGCGTCTCCCTAAACTGAATGGTTTGAATATTTGTTAATTACTGAATTATTGAACTTGGAAAACCGATATGTCGCAGGTGGCGAGTACTATCGCTTACCACAAGACATACATACTTGTTTACTTTGTCTCTTTTTTTCTCAACACGTGCAGAATTAGTAAGATATATGCAAATGAAGCCCTTTCATATGATATCCCAGTAGATCCAATCAAAATTTCAAAGTGAGTCTAGATAGACTCACTTTGAAATTTTGATTTTTCAGTAAGGTTTGGTTAAATTAGATGTAAAACTATTCTAAGTTTCAAATCCATAGTATCAGTGGTTCCTGAAATAGGTAAAGGTATACATAGGTGTGACATACAGACAGACGAAGTCAGACCATAAGGGTTCCTTTTTTACCTTTTAGGTATGGAAACCTAAAAAAATGACTAGGATTGGCACAAAATCAAATTATTTGACTTCCTACCTCCTGCCTACTTGACTGCCAGCAAATTCCACTAACTGAAAAGAAAACTAAAAGTAATCTTTATGAGCCTTTCTTCGAATAAGCTATACGATGGGCATAAAACATGTCGTGGACCAGATCTGTCATTTTCATCATTGTCTGGCGTGTGTCAGAATTTTTGGGTTAGTTTGCTTTATAAATTGTGCAATCGCTTCCTGTTGCGCAATGATCGCAGAGTCGCACTTTATTGCATTACTGAAATAGAAAACACAGAAAGTCAACAAATGCATGTTTATGCTGCCCTAGTAACACTAATACGGCTGTCGTGGCTTTTCGAAGAAAAAGTACCTACTACTTGGTTGGTCTTACTATATTTAAAGCAAAATTACCACTTATCATGGTAGATACAAGACTAAATAAAGACTTGTCCAGCTACTACATACTTATAGAAAGGATCCATTGTCGGTTTGGTATTAGTCTATGATTTATATGGTTTTCTATGAGTTCCTACCTACCCTTCATACCTACGTATAAAAAAAAACAAATCTATGCTTCAAAGACAGACCTGCAGGGCTATTCAGAACCGTCGGAAAGTCCCGTATCCGAATCCGAGAGAAAAGTTTCCGAGGCTGTCCTTCAAACGTTATTCACAAATCCGTAATCGAAAAGTTTTGACAGTTCGATTCGATAACAAGACGATAATTCACGGAAACTATTCCGCGAGCCTTTTGCTGTCGGGAAGATTAATGTTTCACAAGAATATTATGTTTTTATACAAATACAGTTTACAAAAGACTACAACAACAATAATTATAGACACTCACTTCATCATCATCATCATCATCATCAGCCGGAAGACGTCCACTGCTGAACATAGGCCTCCCCCTTAGAACGCCACAATGAACGACAATTGGCTATTTGCATCCACCGGTTACCTGCGACGCGCACAATGTCGTCTGTCCACCTAGTGGGAGGCCTGCCAACGCTGCGTCTTCCGGTTCGTGGTCGCCACTCGAGAACCTTTCTTCCCCAACGGTTATCGGTTCTTCGAGCGATGTGGCCTGCCCATTGCCACTTCAACTTGCAGATTCTGAGAGCTATGTCGGTGACCTTAGTTCTTCGGCGAATCTCCACATTTCGGATTCTGTCGCGCAAAGAAACTCCGAGCATAGCTCTCTCCATGGCTCGTTGTGTGACTCTGAACTTTTCTAAAAGGCCAGCCGTTAGAGACCACGTCTCAGTACCATATGTCATCACTGGCAACACACACTGGTTAAAAACCTTCGTCTTCAGGCACTGCGGTATTTTGGACGAGAAGATATCGCGAGAGACACTCACTTATATAAAGAATATTCGCGACTCGCGTAACTAGTAAAATTAAATTGAGAATTTTATTATGGTGCATTCACACTACGCCAACAAACTACTCATTCACTAAACATCCAAATAGGATCAATCGAGGCAAAGGAACACATTAGGTTTGTTTGGTAATCTATACATAGAAAAGCAGTAATAGCAGTAGTAGTAGTGGTTAGCTTTCGCCGAAACATCCTTAAAAAACCAACGAATCCCGTCCGTTTGCCCGGTGTGTACATTCCTTCCTCCATGGTGTGTACACGGCACTAAAGAAAAAAAATGACTAATCGTTTACGACGCAAGTAAAAAAAAATCGCAAAAATGTTATGTCAATAAAACACATGCCTATAAAAGACTAAATAAGCCGCAATATATAAATTATGTTATTGCCTATATGATATGTTACAAAATACATTAAAATTTCAATAATAAACATTGATTTAACCACTTTAAAACTTTCTACCACTATAATCTCTTTTTCTACCATTTTATAATGGTCTCCGTAAACACACTCATATCGAATTCGTAAACTCCCTTTCCGATAGGAACTGTGAATAGCGTTTGACAATCCGTCGGATCATAATTCGACATGTCATCTGACTTTCCGATCCGAAACGGAATGTTCCCGACATTTGTGAATGGCTATGCTGCTCATATTTTAATGTTTGCCAACAGGTTGCTTGAGATTCATAATATACGTTTAATTTGGATCAACGTACGACACTGACATAAAAATAATAACTATAAAGATGAATGAAATTAATTCCTCAGACATAATTATAAGTACTTACTACCTAGTACATTACCCTCTGCTCTTTGTAACTTCTTTATTTTCCTCTCCATCCAAAGGTAGCCTGGAAGAGATCGCTTTTAACGATAAGGCCGCCCATTGTTGCATGTTTTATTAATTTGTGTCTTATTCTTTTAGTATCTGTTTGTTTGTGCGCAATAAAGAATTGTCTATCTCTATCTATCTACATTGTTCTAAAATGTTCTTATCTAGAATGGAGAGCTTTTAATAAAATTCTATTTTAGGGCGACGTCAGCTCTACAGCCACGCTGCCGTTGGGCAAGTTGCCCTTATCCTTAGAAATATTTAAATTCAACATAAGTCTATCACCATGTTTCGTTTATCCATAATACGGGTCAAAATTAAATATGGATGTGGTGTGATATCAACCACTCAAACTCAATCAAACTGTCTAAATAAGCTATAAATAAACTTGACTATCACCTTCTTCTAGAATCAAATTTTCACAAGAGTTAACTCGGACTTCGTATTCCCCGAACAACTTAGTCGTACCGAGAATAAGACAGGATCTTTTGATCGGTTTACAAGAATCCGTGGTTAGACAGATTTATTTATCCAGTTCCGCTGAAAGTTTAATTAACTCGAAATTTATTTACGTTACACAACGTTATGTTGTAGCTAAGTTAACGAAGGAGCTTTCTAAGTAGTTTCATCAACGGCAACGGCCGGAAGACGTCCACAGCTGAACAAAGACCTCCGCCTTCAAGGCTTCTAAGTTGTTTATAAATAATAAACTAATGCCGTAGAGTATGTTTCAAATATATCAATTAACTATGACAATTTCAATTAATTTTAAAAGTCGACTACTAATATTAAATTAAATTATATGGTAGAAAGAAACAGGTTCTGTTCTCTACATACCTACTATGTTTAGGTATGATACAATAGCCCTTCTTGAGCCTTTGAGGCATTCGTAGTTAATACTAATGTTCTAGGATAATGTACACACGGTCATCGGATCCCAAACTAAGCAGAGCCTGTATTATGGAAACCCAACAACTGATACTAATACTTACCTTTATACTTTTTTTTTGTAAATACCTACTTGAATTGATAAAACACCCAGACACTTGGTGGGATTCGAACCCACGACCTATTGGGTAGCGGCCAGGGTGTCTAACCACTAGACCAACAAACCCGTCATTAGTTAAGTTGGTTAAGCAACGATATGCAAGGTCAATTCATGGATGGGTGACCATTTAGTGGCATTTTGAATTTAGAGTACCCGTGCTTTGGAGGGCACGTAAAGGTTGGTCCCGGTTATTGTCATCTAGACAGCAGTTAACAGGCGTAAAGAAGCCCAAGGGCAGCTTGAAAAACTCTGCCAAAAGGTTGGCTACTAACTATGCGATTTGAGAAATCCTCCTCTCTCTGGAAAATTAGACAAAATAATAATAGGTTAGTTCAAATTAATATTCTACGTGTTTTATGGGTCCGGTCTAGTAGTTAGTCACTCTGGCCGCTACCCTATAGGTTGTGGATTCGATTCCACTCAGGACAAACACTTGTGTGCCTAAAAATGTCAGTTTGTCTTATGTCTGGGGGTTATATCAATATATGTATGTATTTACAAAAACAAAGTATATAATTGGTACCTATTTGTATCAATTGTCTGCCTTGATTGACTCATGCGCATGATATTGTTTTGCTTGTGAATATTTTTGTCTTTTTTTTCTCTTATTTGTTATGTGCGGTGTATGCTGTTGCGCTCCGATGCGCTCTCGAGGGTGTCCTTTTTTTTTTTTTTTTTTTGGGAATGATAGACGCTGTTAGCCGCAGATGGCCATTGCAGCTTCACCGGACAATAGGAGGCGAGCGCTTGAAGCGCTCTAGCCTTTACGGCAGAAGTAGCGACGAGCACAAGGGCACCTCAGGGAGGCACGGCCTCAGCTTGGGCTGTCGCTTAAGAGAGGGCTGAGTTTACCACCGGTTCACAACGCGCCCCCACTGAGAAGAACCGGCAAGAAACTCAGTGGGGTGATGCACGTCGTTGCGGTCGCATACGCATCCTTCGGCCTCGCCGGCGAGACCGGTGTCTGATAGCTAGTGTAGCATACGGTTGTCGGGGAGGGGTCGGCGCATCCCGGTCCAATAGGACCGTCATGGGGTCAGGAGGGTCGAGCAGTACGTGCCGTGGTCTGCGGCGCGAGTCAGAAGGACTAGCGGCGTAATCGGCGGCGGCGCGGATTAAACTGTTCGCGTGACGGGACGCGGATTCAAAGTAGCGTTTCGACGCTTCTTTGAGGAACTTACGAAGGGGATCTAATTTGAAATCGGAATGCAGATCTACGTTCCGCATGTACCACGGGGCACCGACGGCGCGACGGAGGAAACGATTCTGGATAACCTGGAGGCTATCAATACGGGTGCGGGCGGCGTGCGCGAAAACTACACTCGCGTAAGTCATGATAGGGCGAATGCAAGCTTTGTATAATGTCAACTTATTTCTAAGCGACATTTTACTCCGCTTGCAGAGAAGGGGATACAGGCGACCTAATACGAAAGCCGCTCGATTGCGGACGGACCTAATGTGCGGGCCGAAAGTCATGCGGGAGTCCAAGGTGACTCCGAGGTACTTAACCTTCCTAGTCCAGGGGATAGGGCGATTGAATAGGGATATTGGGGACTCGAGGGTGTCCACGGAAGATCAGCGTCGTTGTTCCAAATAGGAGCAACGACTCATGCTGGGTGGTTAAACCATTGTTAAATTAAAAAAATGTAATAGATAAGATTTAGTTGTCGCTGAATAAATGTTCTTCTTTCTTTTTCTATCTTTGTTTCATAGATATTTTTTATAAATCAAAATTAACGAAAAAACGTAATAACACTTAAGATAACATAAAATTAGAGCGCCTTTTGTAAAAACCTGTTCTATTGTGGTATAATATAGACTTATTATAATATGTTTGGCTTTAATATGCATGATGATATTATAATAAATAATAAATAAACATAAAATATGTCTGCGATCAAATTGAACATCAATTTATCGCTGCAGACAATTTTAAACTATATAATCATGTAATTACAGTTGAAAATATCTCAGCCTCGACGTTAGATAAAAATCTAGGCACTAAACATCTCCCAGGCTAAACAGTCTGTCGCTTGTACCTAGAACTACCAGGGTAGCAGAAACACGAGAAGCCGTGTAAGCACTAAGTTTACTTTTGATAAGTACCTACTAGACGGGTATCTAATAGCGTCTGTAGCGTTCCCGCCGTTAGCGCAAGTCCTTGGTCAAAACTGACAGATATTGTAGATTTTGTTGCTACGCCTTTTGGACTATGAAAAGTTTACGAAAAATTTACAAAATATCGTCTACTTTTTTTTATCTTTATGCTGATTTCCTTGACACTTTCAAATGTCTGTCAATTCTGCTTAGGCCATTTTTTTAAATCTAATTATTTCAAATAAATATTGAACATGTTTATACTTTACATTCCATTACGGAATACGAGATAATAAAAAAAATAATAATAATATCCTGGGACAATTCACACACGGTCATCTGATCCCAAACTAGGCAGAGCCTGTACTATGGAAACCAGACAACTGATACTAATACATATATACATTTTTTTTGTAAATACATACTTATATAGATAAAACACCCAGACACATAGTGGGAATCGAACCCACGACCTGTTGGGTAGCAGACAGGGTCACTAACCACTAGACCAACTGGCCCGTCTAATAATCGATATATTTAATCACTTACAGATATTAAAGTATTTAATGGCTTCGAATGTCAACACTATGCTTACTCCATATAGTTTCTTTTTTTTTTGTCGGGGAGAAAACCTACAAAAGGAAACCCGTAGGGGCAAAGGCCGGGTTTTGTGGGAATCCTACCCACTAAAACCTCCCCGATGGCCTATATAGACGCTATGTAGAGACACAGCACGTCCGTCAGTAGCAGAAATGTAGAAATGCTCCCCTTGGCACCGCGAGGGTGCCAAGGGGAGCATTTCTACATTTCTGCTTAGGCCTTAGTGTATTTCTTTCAGAAACGATACGCAAACACTGCGTTAGCGTTTCTCCATTTAGTTTATATGGACGTCTCACTTACGCGATTGGATGCACAACACTCACAGCGTATCTTTGTGTCTCTGAAGTTAGATTTGGCGAACCATTGCGCAAGTTCAGTCGTGAGTTATGCATACAAAAACGCAAAAAAATAGGTACTGCGCAGCGCCTTACAGCCAACTTCAGACACACGAAGATCCGTTGTGACTACTGTATTGTTTATAAAAACGAATACACAGGCCTCTGGTAATGACGCAAGTCCTACACCGCGTCGCCCGCCTAAGGGTTGCTACATATAACCATCTCGTTCCATCACTGTTTTACAAAAGCCGAGAAAACGAGCAAACTCTAACAACTACCTACTGTTGTTGACAACTACCACGAAACATCGAAGCGAAAAAAGCAATAAACCGAAATGCCATACGTCAAAACTATTCTATAATACCTAGTATTTTTAACCGGCTTCAAAAAGAAGGTTCTCTATTCGACGCGTATGTATGTAATATTGATAAAAATGCGTAATATTAATAATATATGTTAGTATATGTGGGCTTCTAAACAAATTTACCAAATTTTATGAGTGTATGTATGTATGTATGTATGTATGTATGTATGTAGGTATGTATGTATGTATGTAGGTTTGTCCACGGATTTCTCAGAAACTACAAGTCCGATTTTGAAAATTATTTTTGCAATAGTTAGAGTATTTTTCAACTTAGGGTAGAGTACAAGTTTTATCAAAATCGGTCCAGTAGTTTAAGAGATATAAACTTTTTATGTTTTCAGTACGTTATTGTAACGTAGACGTTCGAGTTGCGTGATAGTGCTGATACCTATTTTGGTAAAATAAGTCACTAAAAAGTGTTAAATAAACTATTTTTTTAAAAATAAAAACCGACTTCAAAGTAAATTATCTAAAAAGCATAAACTAACGAAAATATA
The DNA here is from genome assembly GCA_911728495.1 of Furcula furcula. NCBI lineage: Eukaryota > Metazoa > Arthropoda > Insecta > Lepidoptera > Notodontidae > Furcula > Furcula furcula. Next base: position 18,204,956 of record OU452262.1, on the reverse strand, counting down.
TTGAAGTCGGTGTCAGCTGGTGCTAGTGTTACTTAACATGATGTGCTAGCACCGACTTCAATATATTTTCGTTATTTTATGCTTTTTAGATAATTTACTTTGAAGTCGGTTTTTATTTTTAAAAAAATAGTTTTTTATGATATCGTAATAGCCTCCTCCGTAGTGCAGCGGGCTTGCTTCGCAAAGCCGGTTAAAATTTCACGGCGACCAAGAACTTTTTGTAGTTGTCTCTCATCCACTGGGACCTGTGTCTTAGTAACACTTATGCACTATAATAAACTCCTGCGCAGATATCTAATCTTATGTCCGATTGACCGCTGTGGCTGTGTCGGCCAGGAAGATATTATTTTTCTGTATTAACCGCAAAAAAGAGACAAGTTAATACAATACGAGTACTACTAATAGGCATAAAATTAAGTATAACACAGTAGCGGACTGAACATAATATAAACTATTGACGAAGGAATGTCATAAAATAATGCACATAACTTGCTAAGTGTTAGAAATGGTGCTGGAGTTGATGTCGAGACTATTTTCACCATTTTGTGGCCATTTGCAATTCGGGGCAAGACGTTGCAAAACACTCTATGGTAAGGCTGTAAAATGCAGCGAGTCACCATCGTATTTATGGATCGTGGCCCAATTGGCCCGAAAATTCTTCACGTTAATGGTACACAATGGGCACGCACACGCGTTGCTTAAGTGTCTTTTTGTTTATTGTGCCATTGTAGCGTTCCCATAGGTTTATTGTAGAGAATTTGATCAGGACAAGTACTTTGGGACTCGGAAATTGTGTACGTGGTAAAAATAACTTAAATAGCATGATTTTAAGGTGAAATTCCGTATAACTTATGTCCGTGGCAAGCATATGAGTTCAACAATAACCAATCCAATCCCGAAGAATATGCATCATATTATTATGTACCATTGTAGCGGACCTATATTATCGTACAGGGAAGTTTGTTGTAGAGCTTGGCTTGGATTTTTCCTTAGTCTCCTATCTTACCGCCCAAAATGGGAAGAGATAGGAGATGGGTGCTATTCTTACCCAGACACCCCACAAGCTCTCTATAATATTAAGTTATTATTAGAGATCAACGATCAACAAGAAAGGCATGCCGGAAACACAAAGCATAGATTTTTATTTTATTTTTATACAAAATTAATAAGTCAATGTGTTAGCCAAAGTGTGTATTGTGAATAATACACAGCATGAAAACAGAGAATACACTCGCACTTTATCTCACTTTACATGGAAATCCTAAATTTTCGCGTAAAGTAAACGAGTGTACCAGGCTTTCAGAATACACGTGTAGTAGAATATTTATGTCTATAGAACGAATAAGAATGAATAGTAATAGGTCAAAACACAACTAGATTTAAAACAGGTATTTTGTAGTATTTATCTATATACTTATAATAAAACTGTAACAGGTCCAATTCTGTACATTGAAGATATTTTGAAAATTATATTTGGAGGGCATTCTATAACCGATACTGAGGCCGAAAATGTAATTTTTTTAATTTTTGTCTGTCTGTCTGTCTGTATCACGGCTGCGCATCACACCGAAACTACTAAATGGATTCAAATGAAACTTGGCATGATTTGAGATCTTACTACGAGGTAGGACATAGGATACTTTTTATCCCGTAATCTAGCACGGTTCTTTTGGGAGAGGGGATTAAAGTCAAAATGGGTACTTGGTTATACGCTTGGTCCTATTTTATCAATTTTTCTTCATAATTATAATAAATATTAATAAGGGAACACTCATAGAGAGTTGTTATCAAGGTTTTGTAATCGATCGGGTTAAGCAACGTTAGGTAAGGTCATTAAATAGATGGGTGACCGTTTAACGCCATTTGAACTAAACGGGTCCGTGCTTCGGAGAGCAAGTAAAAAGTGGGTCCCAGTTTTTAACCAACTATAAAAAAGGAGGTTATGTATTCGATGCGAATGTCTGTTATTTAAAGTTCAGTTAACGTAAAAATAGCGCAGGCGGAGCTGCGTGGGTCAGCTAGTTAAAAATATATGCGTAGAGGATAGCCCCTAACCAGTTCCGTATGCATACACATACTCGGTAATTACCTAAACGAAATATTAGGAAATCATAAAAAATGACGGCTGTATCGGGGCACGACCACCACTAAAGCAGTACTATTATAATCATACTTTGACACAAGGTAGAGACGTCAATTTACGTAGTTTATAGTCTCTGTCAACTTGCTATCTCGAAAGTAAGATTACTGCTATTACTATACTGCTATTGCTACTCCTAGATTGGACCTGCTACCAATTCCTACGAATGTAACCTTGCTTTGTTAAGTAACAAGCTAACACTGGCTTAATACAAAAAGCCTTAAAGAAAATTACCGAACATGACATAATAACAAAAAACAATCACCAAATGCCGAAATTGAAAGCGAAACTTCAAAGAAATCGCGTGCGCGGCTTTACGCTACTGTTTGCAAAAAACTTTAATTTATACATCCAACGAAAACAATACTCTATCAATGGGGGATAAGTTAGCTATTAGTTTGTGCAGAAAATAAAGGCTTTTCTTCTGCTATCTAAATCTTCTAAGCGGTTAATTATACGGGACGTTGGCACAAAACCGACAATGAATTTATGCATGAAGGGACAGGGAATTTCTCCACTCGAGTCGGGATTTCGTATTAAAGGAACAATAGTCTTCAGTTTTAATCTCGCTTCCTTTTTTAATACATATATTTTTTTGGCGTCCGAAGATCGGGTTCGTGTGAGGCTGGATTTACGACTCGCTTGGAGTTTCAGGGCTACCAAAAGAAAATTGGGTATCAATCATGAATTGGAATATCTTTTTAACATTTATTTAATCGTTTTTGTTTAAAAACTAAAAAATTTAAAGTAAGTATATTTTTTTATTTTAATTTGGTAGATATTAGGAACTTTGTTTATTAATTTTTATACGTAATAAAAAGCATTTAAATAAACTATTGTAATATTATCAGGGCTGACAGATGAATATTAATTTAATCAACGCGCAAATAGGCAAGGAGAGTCTGTGATTGCAATTCTGTTAAGAAATTAATTTAACAAGAATAAACTTTTACCCCCTTTGCTCTGTAGTCAAAAATATAATTTTCTCTGACTGAAGTAATGAACAGGAATATACTTATTTACTTGGAGTAGAAACATTTTACATAATGTGTATCGTATATCTTTAGGTTCGTCTCTCATTTATCGACTCGGAACCAACTATGCTAAGCCGGTCCGGATAAAAATTAAGTTTTGTCGTGTGTCGTGGCAGCTGAGCCGAGCTTTACACGTTATATCACACCCAAGTTTATCGTAAAGTATGTAGATATTAATTAAATTATAATCAAAAGCTTATTACAGTTTTTGAAATAACAGCGGTATGATCCGAAAATTAAAGAGAACCTCAGTTTTACTACAAACTTTCGACAAAAAGTTATATTTTAAAATGAAACTAGTAACTTTACGGATTATATCGCGGTTTATTTTTGCTTTTACTATCCTGACGTGTCGCACACTTTACAGCATTCATCGTAACGGACGGACAAAAAAAAGTAAAACTTACTTTACTCTTTTTGACAACAAAAACAAAAAAAAAAAAAGAAAATATTTACTTTCTTTTTTGTTACTTAGTTTTATTTTTTTATTAAAAAATATAAACTCGCGTAAACATTAATTCTGATTCATTCTGATTTTTTACCGATCTTATAGGACTGCTTCCCTGTTGTTTAATGTCTTAAAGAAAATAAGTTGAGTGCCGACCCTAAGGTACTGACAGGGTCCGTCTGGCGAAGGGCTGATACGAGAGCGCGCGTTTGCGTGTGATTCTGATCGACGCGTAGTACCAGAGCTCGAGCGCGCCCTCGTCTTTTTGCAAGTTAACGAAATGGCAGTACGCTTTTTTTTTTTCTTTTTTTTTTGAGTTCGTCGACATTAAGCACTTAATTTTTTATCCAATCGAAAGTATTCAATCTTTGCCATTCGTGAAAAATAATTAGATCAAAACGACCGAACTTATTTTATGGTGGCTAAGTAAGGTTACGTACTCTTTTTGGTAAGATTTTCTTTACATCCTAGGTAAGTACAAGTAAGACAATGCAATTTAGTTCTTGTTCAACATTTAAAAAAATCGCCAAATCTAATTACTTACTTACTTAATTATTGAGGCATGATTCTTCTTTATTCCTGAAAATACTCTATTACAGCCTGGTTGTTTGAATAGCATACAGGAATACTAAAACCTACCTTAAGTTCCACGCCGTCATCTCTACTTCAGCATGCCCAAAAATCAACAGTTCTTTGAAAACACGCACAAAACAAACACCACAGTCAGACACAAATGAAAATTTAAAAAAATTAAGTTGTATTTTCAAATTTCGCGCCGATATTTAGTCGCTGGTTACGCGCAGGCGCGCTGACAACGAGTGAGTCGTGGCTCGGTGGACGGCGTGACACGCAGCCTCCGGCGCACGGAATATCTGCCCGCCGCGATGCGCTGCGCGCGCGCATCCTCGCAGCCCCCACCATGGCCGTTGCCATTCATGAAAACGGCAGCTTAATGGGTCCGAGCTTCGAGCTTTTCTGTTTGCGTGTTCAATGAGAATTCGCAATCCGTTGTTTGTTTTACAGATGCGGTTCAAAAGCCTTTTGTGCAAAACCCAAGGGTGTAATAAAACGTAAGTACTTACGTTAAGCAATAGATATGCAATAAATACTTTGTTTTCTTGTCACTAAAATTATTTATTTATTAAAATATTTTTTTACGGATTTAATATATCGCAGTTTATTTTTTACTCGTAATATGTAAAAGTAATGTTGTTGTTTCTTGCGTAAATTAAGAATAGTTTGATTTCTATTTTGAATTTGAATTCTATTTAACACTTAAAAAAATAATCTTATAATAAAACATTCAGTTTCAATGAATAGCCTATTTTTGTTTGACTTTGTAATAAGTAGAAGTAGTTAACGAAAACAATTTGTTTGTGTAAAAACTTCTATTTTCAACGGCCAAATTCTCGATTCCAGACATTAAATAGTCGGTAAAGATGAGTACATGCAAGAATCTTTCCATTATTTCAGTGTTTTATACATTCCAGACTGTAGACTGACCCCAACGCCATATAAGATATAAAGCCAGTAAGAGAGAGGGGCATTCTAGACTGCGTTGAGTTTCTTCACGCGTCTGAAATCAAATGTAATGTGGTCCAAAAAAAACAAAGTGGTTATACTCTTAGGCTAATAATTCTCTGCTCCCCCTGGGATGTGCTCTATCGAACGTCCGGCGTTGAAGAAAGTCTGGCGAGGTCCAAATTGAGTCTCGAGAGTTTCTTCACAGCGCTCATGAAGACGTAACATCTTACATATCCCGGCCTCCGTGCCTACGAAGAAAGGAAACCTTTTTAAGGTTTCTTCGTCGATAGCAAAAAAACACCTGCCAAGCGTGAGGATTATGGCAAACCCTCCCTTCTCAGGGCCTCCCCCTTATGTTCAGCAGACCATACGCAAAACACGGCATACGCAGGCTTATCATACTAGGACATAATAACACAATATTGATAAACATAACCAGCAAACGTTTAGTGCGATTTATAACGTCTATAAATACTGGCGTTACTTTTGGAAACAGCATGACGAGAAATACCCAGGCCCATCCTTATCTGGAAAAAAAAACAGGGTCGCCCGTCGTTTAAAATACTGGCATTTGTTACGGATTCAATTAAAAATAAATCAGGAGGCGTTTCCCAGCTCTAACGTCACTATCCGACTTCCTGGCAAAATTGGGCAGAATTTTGCAATTTCACACACCGTGTCCGAGCGTTTAGGATATTAACATAGCACGGTTTGCGCAACGCATAGCTACGTACGATATGGCCACGCGTGGGCAGCGCGCTTATCGCATCCGTCCACGACCAGCGGCCAAGCAAGTACCTACCTCACTCCGGAGCGTCTATTGATTTTTATAATTAACTCCGCTTAACGCACAATAAGAGCCATTATAAGTTGTTAGAGTTCGTCGGTGTTTCCGTCTTTCATTTACAAACAGTTTTAATTGTAGAAATGTTGCCGGCGAAAGGAATGTTGTATGGATTTTTCAATAAACGCCATTGTCTGTTGTCTGTTGAGGATTGAGAGACGCGTCAAATGAAACCCACGGTTTTCGAGATAATGTATTCAATCAAAATGACTAACCCTTGATTTGTGGGGGAAACCTTTAAAAGGCCGTTGGGAGCTGTGCTCAGCCGGGGTATGTGGGATTCTTACCCACTAAAACCCTCGCGGCTGTCGCATCCGCACATGAGAGGAAACACTCGGGCTCTCCGCAATCTGCACCAGAAGCCCCGCATTATAGCCCCCGGGAACAAGACACGGTGCTCACGGGGGTCGCAACCCAGCCGCTATCTGATGCACGCAGAGTGATGGCTGCTGCTCGAGTCAACTCGTGCGCGGGTGCTGCTTGGGGGGACTGGTCCGACTACTATCCCTTTGGCTTTTTAGTTTGTTGTACTTTCGTCGAATTTTATTATTTTTTAACCGGCTTCAAAAAGAAGGTTCTCTATTCGACGCGTATGTATATAATATTAATAAAAATGCGTAATAGTCATATATGTTAGTCTATGTGGGCTTCTAAACAAATTTACCAAATTTTACGAGTGTATGTATGTATGTAGGTTTGTCCGCGGATTTCTCAGAAACTACATGTCCGATTTCAAAAATTCTTTTTGCAATAGATATAGTATTTTTCAACTTACGGAATATTAAAAGTTTTATCAAAATCGGTCCAGTAGTTTAAGAGATATAGACTTTTTATGTTTTCAGTAAGTTACTGTAACGTAGACGTTCGAGTTGCGTGATAGTGGTGATACCTATTTTGGTAAAGTAAGTCACTAAAGAGTGTTAAATAAACTATTTTATAAAAAATAACAACCGACTTCAAAGTAAATTATCTAAAAAGCATAAAATAATGAAAATATATTGAAGTCGGTGTCAGCTGGTGCTAGTGTTAGTTAACATGATGTGCTAGCACCGACTTCAAGATATTTTCGTTATTTTATGCTTTTTAGATAATTTACTTTGAAATCGGTTGTTATTTTTTATAAAATAGTTTATTTTCTGTCTTATTTGATCTTTTGAACGGCAAGACACACTGTCGCTCTGATCTAATTGTAACACTGTTTAAAAAAAAAAGTGAAAAAATGGCAAGCCCGCTGAGTTTCTTGCCGGATCTTCTCAGTTGAGGCCGCGTTGTGATCCGGTGGTAGCTTTTTTTTTTAAAAAAACCTGACCTTTTAAAAGTGAAATAAACTATTTTTGAGTTTGAGTATCCTCGTCGGAGTCGCCGCCGTACTCAATGTGAAAAATGGCTAACCCTACATCGTTATAAAGTTTTATCGAACTTAGTGACGAGAATGTCTGACCACAGTCTATATTAGTTTGTACACTGTGGTTTGATACTGCGGTGGTAACTACCTGGACGGTTCCTTACAGAAGGGATCCACCACCTAACAAACTAGTACTGTTCAGAGTCAAACTCAAACTCAAAAATAGTTTATTTCAAATAGGCTTAACGCTAGCACTTTTAAAGGTCATGTTTTTAAAAAAAAAAAAGCTACCACCGGATCACAACGCGGCCTCAACTGAGGCGATCCGGCAAGAAACTCAGCGGGCTTGTCATATTATCACTTTTTTTTTAAATAGTGTGTCATGTTACAATTAGATCAGAGCGAGTATTGCCATATTGCTTTTTTTTACTATTTTATAAAGCTTTTTTTATAATATTTGGCTTTTTCTAAGGAACTTATGTCTTAAGGGTCGGCAACGCACGCGGATGACACCGCTCTCTACTATTCCCATAGGAACATGTCCTATTTGACGCGTGCTCTTCAAGCCGCAGTCGACGCCCTGGGTCAATGGTTCCGTACGTGGCGCATAGAGGTGAACCCGGAGAAGAGTGCCGCGGTGGTCTTCTCCCGGGGACCCGCCAATATGTTCTCCGCGCGGAGCCTTCGGCCCAACAGACGACTAGTCCCAATATCCCTATTCAATCGCCCTATCCCTTGGACTAGGAAGGTTAAGTACCTCGGAGTCACCTTGGACTCCCGCATGACTTTCGGCCCGCACATTAGGTCCGTCCGCAATCGAGCGGCTTTCGTATTAGGTCGCCTGTATCCCCTTCTCTGCAAGCGGAGTAAAATGTCGCTTAGAAATAAGTTGACATTATACAAAGCTTGCATTCGCCCTATCATGACTTACGCGAGTGTAGTTTTCGCGCACGCCGCCCGCACCCGTATCGATAGCCTCCAGGTTATCCAGAATCGTTTCCTCCGTCGCGCCGTCGGTGCCCCGTGGTACATGCGGAACGTAGATCTGCATTCCGATTTCAAATTAGATCCCCTTCGTAAGTTCCTCAAAGAAGCGTCGAAACGCTACTTTGAATCCGAGTCCCGTCACGCGAACAGTTTAATCCGCGCCGCCGCCGATTACGCCGCTAGTCCTTCTGACTCGCGCCGCAGACCACGGCACGTACTGCTCGACCCTCCTGACCCCATGACGGTCCTATTGGACCGGGATGCGCCGACCCCTCCCCGACAACCGTATGCTACACTAGCTATCAGACACCGGTCTCGCCGGCGAGGCCGAAGGGTCGTACGTATGCGACCGCAACGACGTGCATCACCCCACTGAGTTTCTTGCCGGTTCTTCTCAGTGGGGGCGCGTTGTGAACCGGTGGTAAACTCAGCCCTCTCTTAAGCGACAGCCCAAGCCGAGGCCGTGCCTCCCTGAGGTGCCCTTGTGCTCGTCGCTACTTCTGCCGTAAAGGCTAGAGCGCTTCAAGCGCTCGCCTCCTATTGTCCGGTGAAGCTGCAATAGCCATCTGCGGTTAACAGCGTCTATCATTACCAAAAAAAAAAAAAAAAAGGGTCGGCAACGCGCTAGTGATTCTTCAGGTGTTGCTAGCGTCTATACGCTGCGGTGACTGCCTACCATCAGGCGGGCCGCATGCTTGCTTGCCACCATGGTAGTACAAGAAAAAAAGCTTGACTTGATGCCGTAATAAATCCAGTTGGACATGGTTTAGTTGACAACATTATTAGTCATTAATTTATTTAAAGTTTATAAAAATCTAAATTTAGGAGGTTTACAAAATATACCGTCCCTTTAATTTTTAATTTTTTAATCCCGTTCATTTTTCCTTCAGTGTCCGTTAATTTCAATTAATAGTAAATATAAATTCTTCTTAAAAAATCATAGAAAGCAGGAACATAAAGAACGTTGAGTAAACACAACAGATGATATAATACAGGTTTCGGAAGACAATTCCTTCTGTCCAATTATACTGCTGCAACGTCGTGTACACAAGTACGTACCTAATAAGATAAGTACTATGCGTTTCAACTAAGAATTTGGCCGCCATCTTGCCATTTCAAATATCTTCTATCTATATTACTATAATAAAACACAAAGAGCACTTTTTCTGTACATTGAATATTTTTCCAAAATTTCTATGTGGGGATACTATACTATCGACATAGAGGCCAAAACAATTTTTTTTGGAATTATTGTCTGTCTGTCTGTCTGTCTGTCTGTCGTTCTGTTTGTCCAGGCATCATTCGAAAACCCGTGGATGGATTTTGATAGGACTTTCACTGATGTGTTGTGTAGAAGTAGGGGTATAAATTGGTATATAAAACATCACGCTATGTTTCATAGGGGCTAAGCAGTGAAACATTACTTGCACATATTACCACGTAATTTCCTTTGTATGTGAATAGGGTAATTATAGACTGATCAGTTAATCATTAAGATATGTATTATTACGCTATATACAATAGGGACTGAGCAGACATTTAGTTTGCATAAGATATGGCAGTGGCGAAGGGTCAATTTTTGTAAGGGGTAAGCCGTTCCGGTACACCCAGGAAATTTTCATTAGATTTCTGTATTGTTCTAAGTACTTTGCTGATAGCAATATGACATTATATCTTTGAAAAGTTAAAATCTGTAATTCCCGAGCGAGTCCAAACTAGATTAGGAAAGAAATAGGCAAGGGAAAAATAACATTTCATTTTATTTAAAAGCCAGTTCATGAAATTTTAATGAAACTCCCCAAGTCCAGGTAGTGTATAGGTATTGTATCACAGTCGCAACAATAAAAGATGCGAAACACTAAGAACTTTCATTATCGAATATCATTAGACAGTAATTTACGATGTTAGCGTGATTTACATTATGAACAGCGCCATCTATCGGCGGAATTGGACATACAATCACTATAGAACTTTTATAACTCAAGAACGGCCTATCTGATTCGGCTGAAAATTGGTGGGGAGGTAGCTTAGAACCAGGAAACGGACATAAGACGTAGGACTTTTTATCCCGGTAGGTTAAGGTTAAGCAACGTTAGGTAAGGTCATTAAATAGATGGGTGAACCGATTTGTATGAAAGTGTGCATATCGGGTAGGTCTGAGAATAGGTCATAAAGTATATTTAATGCCGCTGATACCATGATTGACGAGGATATATAGAGGGGATTCGAGGAGGGGGTGATGGGGTGAGGGATCGGGGGAGTTAGGTGGAGTAAAGGGGGAGTGAGAAGGAGCAAGTTCGTAGAAGAGAGAGGGGAGAGGGTTCAGAGAGGGGACAACAGGGAGAGGAAGACGGGGAGTATGACGGTAACCGAAGCGGGAGAGGGAAAGAGAGAGGAGAGAAAGAGCATATAATTAGATTTTTTTATAAGAGAGAGAGATATGGATAGAGATTAATCTAGGGAGGAGGGACAAAAAGGGAGCAAAATGTAATAAAAGCGAGGGCGAAGCTGCGCGGGTCAGCTAGTATAATTACTAAAAATGATGTTTTAACAAAAATAGATTTTATAGATGTTTTAGCAAAATAAAACATTACAATAGATAATCGAAATCGGGGCGAATATTTCATTTTGTGTTTACTCTGCTGCCGGTACAAAAATCGTAATAAACGAGTGAAGTTCCGCAGTCATCATGGCGGCCACATTCTTAGTTGAAACGCATAGTAATCGCTACCAAAGAATTTGCATATGTCTTACATACCGCCTCAAAGTCTCTACCATGGCTCTAGTTTCTACATTGGTCTCTACCAAGAAGCTAATAGATAAAAGCTTTAGAATATTTATAAGTAAAATGCTCTTAACTATAAGCTTATTGGTCTCTACCAATGACTCTCCACTTTGTTTTGTCTTTTGTCGTATGGTTACCGGCCAACCTGGTGTCAGAGTTTTCAAGCTGCCTTTTAGGCCCCTGGCTTAGCTTAACGACTGCTGTCTAAATGACTGGAGCAGGGACCTACTTTTAACGTGCCCTCCGAAGCACGGAGACGTTCAGTTAAAATTCCACTACTCTCTACTTGCTCTCTATCTTAATTTCTGTTTTCGATGGAGAAACAGTTTCAACCATAGATTTAGAACCTTTTTCATAGTTTAACGAATCTTTTTGTAGATATCAATAAACCAGGCCTCAAAGAAATTTCATATCGCTTCAGATGACAAATTCACATGTCACCAAGTTTTCCGGTTGTCCGTCAATTTTTGTCATTTGTTCCAAATCAACAGTTTATAGTAAATTAAATGTGAAAATCAAAATTTTTGCTATAACAAAATGTGTGAGAACTTGAAAACCGATCGCGTGCGGTGCGACGTTTGCCGTACCATAAATTTGGCTAAACATGTGAAACACCCTAAGCCAGACATGCAGATCTACGAGAAATGCAGCCCTGCGCGGAAAATAGACTGCTCCCGCATCACAGGTGACCTTTGTCCCCCCTCAGCGACTAGACATCACTTAAAAAGTACTTCAAATTTTTTGAAGACGTAAAGACGATCTACTTGCACACACACAAATCCTACGCACAAATTAAACCTAGATAATAATGTCACATAGATGTTATAGCTAAACTGTCTGACCTGCGCAGAGCTTCGCCTGCGCTTTTTCTGGTGAAAACCGCATGAAAATCCGTTCAGTATTTTTTGAGTTGTCGCGAACAGACAGACAGACGCGGTGAAGGGCTGTTTTATAATAGTAATAATAGTAATAGTAATATATAGTGATGATTTAACATTGCTTTGATAAAAGGAATCACTCGATGAGAACCTACTTGTGCTAGTAGTAGATCTACTCTGTTAACTTGGTCTAGCTTAGGCCAAAGTGCTTGGTTCATATCCTGCAGGGAACTACAACTTCTTATAGTTTTTTCTTACTAATTAGGACAATGCTACCTGTATTGTCCTAACTAGTAAGACAAAACTGATTGTCTTTAAAGTAAGATAATCCATGCATCGGATGGGTATGTAAAAAGTCGATACTGCGCACTCCTGACCTAACTTTAGTTGTATCATCGGATCGTAGGACTACTTACTATTACTAAGTATATTATATTCTCTACGTAATATGAATGATATAGGTATGGTTTCCGCGCACAACCTCAATTGTTCCATGGCATTTTTTTCTCAAGACTATAATCCAGAGCTTGACTGCAGTCTCATAGACATTAGTAGTCGTACATAGACGTTTGTATTTTGAAAAATGGATTTATGCGCTGCATCTCAAAGCCTGTTCACCCTGTTTCAAAACAACATCTTTGAAGTCACCTTTAGTAATTTAGCTTTGATTTCCTCTATAGTAGGTACGTAATGATCCCCAAGCCGCCTGCCAAGCGTAGGGATTATGGCAACCCCTCCCTTCTAAGGGAGAGGCCTTTGTTCAGCTGTGAACGTCTTTCGACTGCTGATGACGTACGTAATTCGTAATACACGGACGAACCCGTTGGACGGGCCCGTTGGTCTAGTGGTTAGACACCCTGGCTGCTACCCGATGGGTCGTGGGTTCGATTCCCACCAAGTGTCTGGGTATTATTTATCTATTTAAGTATGTATTTCCAAAAAAAATGTATATAAGTATTAGTATCAGTTGTCTGGTTTCCATAGTACAGGCTCTGCCTAGTTTGGGATCGGATGACCGTGTGTGGATTGTCCCAAGATATTATTATTATTTTTTATTGACTCACGGGCTTAGCCCGGTCTTTTAGAGGCTTGCGTGGGGACGGATCCAACACGTAGAGGCCTGTTTAGAAGAAGTGAAGTGGTGTGTAAAACACCTCCCGGGGTCAACTGCCACAATGATGAAATTACAGCAGTTGACCTAAATGCACAACTTTTCACATGCTTGCAATAGTCCCTACCACCTACCGAGGTGGTAGGGACTATTGCAAGCATGTGAAAAGAATTCTAGGTTTATGGGGTTGAGCATTTGGTGGACTGGCGACTGGGTTATTGCAAAGGCCGGGGTCACTTGCTATAATTACATTCATAATTGTTTTGTGACAAGTGGTGGCTTGGCACCCACTAGATGGGCTCCCCAAATGATCGTTCGATGACGACAGAGAGCAACACCGGTGTGAGTGACTCAGGGGTGTCGAGAGGTGTGCTGCGCTTTCTCCGAAGTTACTCGCGGCGATATGCCCTTTAACACTTCCTCCCCTGGAGCATATAGCTCTAACAGCTCCTCTCTGGACGGCCAATTAAGGCAAGCCAGAGCTGAGAGTCCTGCGGGCCCCCTTCGGTTTCCACTCGGCCGACGAAGTCACGCCGAGGTGGGGGCCCTGACCGACTCTCTGGAGCACTCGGGTCCGTGGTGTCGTTACGCACCAACAGCTCGCCACAAGCTGCCCTGCGGGCTTATTATTATTATTATTATACATTGATGTCAAAGAATTGGCAAGATCATCAGCAAAATAGACCAGGATGTGACACACAGTGACTGCTGTAATCTACTTGCCTTATCTGAAAATATAGTGTCACTAAAATCGTATTAGTTTAATTCAAACGTGAACATGTGGCCAGAAAATATAACACATGCTGCAAAAGATTGTTGAAAGACTGAGAAGATGGCCACAAATTCGGTGGAAGGACGACATAGTAGACGGTGGGCGGCAAACTGTCACTGCCTAAGCCAGACGGAAATTGAGAGGACTAAAGGAGGTTTACACCAAGTATTTAGTTCAAAATATCTGAAGAAGAAGAAGACTTTACATGTGGCATAGCGATTCGAAACGCGAAACTAATATGGGGGCGGAAATGAAATATGTTACAAGAACGAAGCTTGTATTAAAACGGTACCTATTACAAATTGTTTAGCAGACAAAAATAAACAGATTGCAAATATTTAAAAACTTCGTTAAAGTGTGCAAGGTAAAAATTGTTACGTAAGAAGAATCTAAGAATACCAGCTTCGATGTATATTATCACTGGCTATAATAAAATCCATCAGTAAAACACACTCCATGCACATTTTTTTGCATTATCGACGCAAATAACCCTGGATCTCATCTCTATTATTTATATTACCATAGCATAGTTAATAAATCTTATATCGGTACATGGTCTGCACATCGTCCAAACGTCTAAACTTCCTTTCAGACTTTTTTAGAATGCATAGCGGCTATGATAGCCGAAATAGTGTAGCAGATAGACTGACTGCTACCCTGAAAGTTCTCTAAGGATTTGTCCTAAGTCAGAGGCCTATGGGCACAAAACTGACACCAAGATGGGAAAAAATAAAAAAAAGGATATAAAGAAAGACTACTCCTGGAAATGACACTAGTGTGCATCATCTTCTGCTAGTCTTGTATCTGTCCGTATCAGGAGTGCAGATTAAGCAGACGATATATTGTAATGTCTATTGCTTTGTGATAGAGGCTCTTAAAGTAATGAAGAATGTACGTTATCTGATTACCATAGGATTGATTGATTGCTAAATTAGGATCAGATGGCTGTATGCTGGCTGTCCCGAGATAATTATTATTATACCAGATCAATATTATCTATAATTTTGCGGACAAAAGAAGCTCGTTAGATTGTTAATGTTATGAGGCCGATTTTTTAGTTGAACTAATTATTATGGTGACGATTGTATCGCGCAGGCACGAATTTAGTAATTCTCGGCGGGATGTGTGTATTTATTTGTTATTAAATCCTAAAATATAGTTAATGTTACCTATATTGTTGGTATTTCTGCACAAAAATCACTATCGTTTTTAGGGTTCCTTACCTAAAAGGTAAAAAAGGAACCCTTATGGTCTGACTTCGTCTGTCTGTCTGTCACACCTATATATTTCAGGAACCACTCATGCTATCGATTTGAAACTTGGAATAGTTTTAGATCTTACTTACTCAACCTCATTGCAAATAAAAAAATATATTTTCCTTTTTTTATAATGGGGGTCGAAATGGGTCATCAAAATTTCAATGTGAGACTACTATATCGAGTGGGGCGGCTTCATTTATACATCTCAAAACAGAATTTTACTTTTGTGGTTTATCAAATCTAATTTATTGGTGGATGCGATCCTGAACGTGTTCACATACTCCACCACAAATCCTCGCAAAAGAACACCGATTCCTAACTAGGATGATTCGTGAGGCTATTAAAATCAAAAAACATCCTAATTTCAATAGAGAAGATGGTTGGGTGGTACCACCGGCTTGGGATCCTGTGTTAAATATCATTAAATCCAATATCAAGCAATACACTGCACTTGAGGCCTCAAGATACTGTAAGCCCTTACTGCGTAGATCGGACCAACAATAATAACTAAGAAGACCTGCGGGTACACCGGCATAATTGTGACATAAGGACGTTCAACATCTCAGTCCTCCCGTGGCCATGGGTGCTGCAAAGCATTCAAAACGTCGGGATAGTAAAATCAAAAATAAACCGCGATAAAATCCGTAAAAGTAGTTTGATTTCAATGTGTAATATTCGACTTAGTTTCAGAAAATACACTAAAATTGTGCTGATTTCATGATTTACTTTCACAATAAAATTAATACTGTCACAATCTTCGCGCAGTACCTTCACCCTACAATGCGTTTCTAAAATAATAAATGATAGTGCGATTATTAAAGTAATAAAATTAACTTACTTCGCTAAAGCTTACTAGCTCGAAACCCATCAAAATACCTTCCGACAAGGTATAAACCTAACCTAAAGGTCAGCACCATCGATAGGGCGCGTCCTAACAATATCCAGTTTCATTTTACAATAATGACCCCCGTTCTATCCCAGGACCCCTCCCATTGAGTACGTGCCTACATTGTATCACAATGAGTCAGCCAGCAACGCGGGCATATAAAATCTTACGTGAATTCTATTTTAGTTACACCAGATAACACTGACCGAGCGTGTGTCAGTGACTCCATGCAATGCAATAGTGTCCATGTGTAACAGGACACTAGAACATCACAGAAGTCTATCTTTTGTTCCTGGTAATTTTTATTGTAATTTAGAGTCGGACCAATTATAGATAAGACAAATAACTTTTCTGTACAGGCCAACTGAAGACAAACTACAACAACCCCCATTGAGTTTCTTGCCGGTTCTTCTCAGTGGGGGCGCGTTGTGAACCGGTGGTAAACTCAACCCTCTCTTAAGCGACAGCCCAAGCAGAGGCCGTGCCTCCCTGAGGTGCCCTTGAGCTCGTCGCTACTTCTGCCGTTAAGGCTAGAGCGCTTTAAGCGCTCGCCTCCTATTGTCCGGTGAAGCTGTAATGGCCATCTGCGGCCAACAGCGTCTATAATTGCAAAAAAAAAAAATACAACAACATTACTGTTACATTACATATTTCCGTGGAATTCTTTCTCCATATAAAATTAATATTATATAATTTATCTTTTCAATTATTTTATTTTTGAATAAACACTACATTAAGTAAGAACTTGATCCCGTCTGTTGATTAATTGAATGAAATTACTGACTATTATTATTTCGTTCCAAAAAAAACGTATCTGGTAGAATGTTGGATTAGGATACAATAAAATAGCAATAAAGTACAATAAAATTTTATCTGGACCGTTGTAACCATCTGACAAAGACGCAACGAGGTAATCAAAATGTTCCTATCCCTTTTACATCAATGAAACAGTCCTGTAATGGAAACAGGTGGGTGCCCTACATTTTACTTGTATAAACCTCCTGAGCTGTATACTCTCCTGGTAAATATTACAAATTATGTAACGTCTCGTTACTGCTCGCTCGCATACTTTAACTATTCGTTACTTTTACGTTGAATTTTACACGTGTAATTTTGTTTAGTACATTTAATTTTGTGCAACTGTAAGTTTTAAAGTATACAAATTTTGAATGAATTATTACAATATAATATTTTCTTCTGTAATGACTTTTCAATCACCTTTCCCACTTAAAAAACAACTCGGTATAATTATTTTGCGGTCCTATTTTTTAAACCATTAGCAGTCATGGAGTCAGGTTCCTTTTTATGAGATATTGCGATTTTGTATTAGCATAATTTTCTTCTGCATTTTGTGCATTATGGTTGTATTGTGCATGGTATTTTCGGCACATCTGTAGCTCGCACAGCAGCCAATCTTACACAAGATCAGCCATATACGCGACAAGTTATTATAGTGCACAAGTGCTTGCGCAGACATAGGTGCACTCACTCCTTAATTACTCTCACAAACTGGACAATTTGCTTCTATGTGCAGAGCCGTCTTTTTACATACCCATCCTAATGCATGGACGTAACTTTATAGCCTTTCTAACTTTTTGGTCTCTTCAATCAGTTCCTATGTCTTGCCGTGTAGATATAGAAGAAGAATTATTAATTTAATATTTTCACTTCTACAGAACTACCGCTAAATCCAACGTGCATCAAAGTTTGCTCCAAAGAAGAGTACAAACTAAGAAAAAGCGGCCAAAAACCAGCAGTGCCCAGGATGCCCTATTATGTGCATGGAAAACTTATGTATGCTGTAAAAGTTAGTGCATATCCATTAAAAAAATTGAACGTAACCTCCAAGCCGTTAAGATAGTAGTTAGTTGTATACCGAAAAATTTCAGTTCAATTTGAATTCATGAAATAAAATACTGCTATGAAAGGGTGCATAACTGACTCATCACTTTTATTCCCTTGGATAGGCAGAAAAATTTGAATGCCAATTATAGAGTCATAAGTCCTAACTCTCCTTAGACGTCTAAATGGTCAAAGGTCATTGAGGTACGGTCGGCCAAGAAAGTCGTTTCCAGTTTTGAGAAAACTTCCTATGCAATCAAAATAACACTAAGGTTGAACATTTCTATCAGATGCCGCAATTTAAACTTGGAACACAAGTCAGTGTTGACGTTAACGATAAAGAGGGCATTAGTAACTGTATGAATAATTGCAAGGGAAAATCAACCTTGTTGTTTTATGATGTGCATATGAACTTCAACCGTAGGGTGGTAAACCATATTTTTGGCTGACTGTACCTACTCCTAAGGCGAGAGACCCTCCTCTAAACCTTCACCTAAGCCATCGAAAAGAAACCACACACTCGAAATACACAAATGTCTAAACTTAAGTCAAGTAGCCTATTCATTAATGCACGTAGCAGTAGTTTTACTTATTCAACCTCCTGTAGACTTCATCGTCATTAGTAATGATTGAAACAATTCACCGTTGCGTTTCTCGACAGGCTGGGATCCTGGTAGGTTCTGTTTACTTCACGTACACACAAGGAGTGTGGGGCGATCAACGGGATGTAACAGAGTGCCTTCGACGTTGGCAGGAATACATCCGCAGCCTCAACACTAGACGTCCTCCCACCTTCGACCAGTGTGGCAATGTGATTGTACGTATTCATTAGCAAAGTACCTACTTTGTATTTTACTGCAACGTTATAAGGTTTGAAATACTACAACAGCAATTGTCGTAATCGGAATTATTTCACCTGCACTAGGCTTATGCGATTCTGGTGTAAATTGTTACGTCACCAGTCGTGCGTCGGCTTTAACCGGTCTTTTTGTTACTTAGTTTTGAACAGGTTTGTTAGGCGTGTGCCGTATTTTTTCGTGATAAGCAATCAGAGATTTATCCCAGCAGTATATTAGTTCATATTGTAATGAAAACAATTAATCTGCCTTGCTGAATATTAGAAAGATCTTTTAGGGTTGATTGAATGCCCAGGGTACATAGTATACTAGACAAACGCCATTCGAGAAGACTGTTTTTGCGCACTCCAATAATTAATTATTATCATCAAGCATCATTATTTCCAGCAAAAGTGTAAACTCTAGTTGGTTAGATACGTTGAGTTGATAAGAATTTGATAATTTCTATTACAACCAACTTATTCTTTTTTACATATAAAACCATGTAAGAATTGTAAGAGATGTTAACATGTTGACTAAAAGAATATTCGCTAATATAAATATTAAAAAAATATATCACTGAATGTTTTCAGACACTTCTCCTTGCGAAATCTGAGAGCCTAGTAAACAGAAGGCTCTGTCTCAGAAACGGCGTGCCAATCGTCGCACAAATAATCCAGTCCGCGAAACGTCTATCCGCTGTGAGAGCTCTTAGACCATTGGGATTGGCTAGTTGGCCTAGCATACTCTGCTATGTTGCTAACCTAAATGAAACCTCACACCACACACACTCAGCTTATTATACTTGCTGCCTCTTAATTTTAATATAGTCAAAAGACTTTCTTGCACGTTTTATGCGACCCCAGTCGATGTATGCTACACACAACTGTCGCTATGGCGCAGTGAAGTCACCTATCATTTTCAAAAACACATTATTTTTGCATTTTTGGTGACCCCTTTTCTCCCTCTGGTAGCCTGGTATTTGCACGTCACTTACATACAAGGGACGCCGTTCATTGTCAAACTATTTCATTCATTCCCCTCTCTCACATTCCACTGAGGCGTATCTATCTGTCTGACAATCAGTCTATTTTTTCTGTGCTTAAGACTCAGGTATACGAAAGATAGCATTAGAAATTTATCTCATAATTATATAAATGTGACTCAATGGTTTTCGAGTTTGATCATTATGCCGATATGGACCTAAAACTCTATGTAGAGTTTTTGAAAGAATTTAAAATGTATTATCTCGTTACCTAAGTGGAACATTTCGCCGCAAAAATCATTTAGTGTAATTAATATGTACAAATTAAACGATTGTGGTACACAAATCTTCTTGTGTGAAACAGCGAACAAGAGCAAATCCGTTAAAAGGCCAAATAAGCTCTACATTCAATGCCAAAACGATTTGACATATCGGTTTTCATAGGATTTCCCTTCTGTTATCCTAGTAGTTCGAGGTGGGGGAAGCAGGGGAGTACAATACGTTTTCAAATGTATCATGTAACGTAATACAGGGCGGATGTACCATCCTGCTCGTTGATAACTGCCTGGTGTAAATGGGGTCGCATTGTTGGCAATGCTACGTTTACAAGGATGAAAATCAGTGACGGGATGGATGACACAGAGGTACACAAGCTTGCAAGGTCACGCATGGATCTGTAATATATTTTTTTCGATAATCTGTTATAAATATCCGGTTTCCGATGTGTAGTTTTGATATACCGAATGACTTCAGATCATAGAGGTTATATATTATGAATAGAGCACGCGTTTGTCTATGGTCCTCTTTAACAAATCGTAGGCAGGTTTTCTTCCAAGAGGCAGGTGAATTAAACTATTTATAGTTATATTTTAAGAGTTATATTGATATGTAAGTGACAAGTAGCGATGGGTTTGATCTGTCACAAGCGCAAATATCGATAAATACGGCTGACAGTATAGTACCTATTGTAGTGTACGGCGTACCTGATATGTATTTTGATATTCTTACTTATGCCTACGTATTCTTACTTGAAATTAGCATTCTATAGTACTTTACTTAAAATACAATTTTATTGTTGGAATACATACATTTTAATTAATAATAAATACTTACAAACATACATAAAAATATAGTCTAATACAAACATATTTATACCTAAATATTCATAATGTATTAAAAATATATAAATTTGTCACATTCCATCATGCTGCACATCATCTATTTTCCCACAGGTCTCGCAATTAGGTCAACTTACTTTCTTCATTATATGCTAACTAGCTGACCCGCGCTTTTATTACGTTTTGCTCGTCTCTCTTTCCCTCCCACTTCGGTCCTCGTCACACTCCCCCTCTTCCTCTCCCCGTTGTCCCTTCTCTGAACCCTCTCCCTCTCTCTTCTCCCAACTTGCTCCACCTAACTCCCCCGATCCCTCACCCCATCACCCCCTCCTCAAATCCCCTCTCAGTCTCTCTCCTCTCTTGCACCCTCCTCTCGTTCTCTCTCCTCTCTTGCACCCTCCTCTCGTTCTATATATCCTCGTCAATCATGTTATCAGCGGTATATACTTTATGACCTATTCTTAGACCTACCCGATATGCACACAAAATTTCATACATATAGATCGGTTCACCCATCTAGTTAATGAGCTTGTCTTATGTTGCTTAACCTTAACCTAGCGGCATGAAATATACTTTACGACCTATTCTTAGACCTACCCGATATGCACACAAAATTTCATACATATTGGTTCACCCATCTATTTAATGACCTTGCCTTATGTTGCTTAACCTTAACCTAGCGGTATGATGTATGATATATACTTTATGACCTATTCTCAGACCTACCCGATATGCGCACAAAATTTTATATTAATCGTTTCACCCATCAATTTAATGACCTTACCTAACGTTTCTTAACCTTAACTTACCGAGATAAAAAGTATGTCCGTTTCCTGGTTCTAAGCTAACTCCCCACCAATTTTCAGCCAAATCGGTTCAGCCGTTCTTGAGTTATAAATAGTGTAACTAACACGACTTTCTTTTTTAAATATAGACATTAAAGTTCTATAGTGATTGTATGTTCAATTTCACCGATCGCTGTTCATAATGTAAATCACGCTAACATCGTAAATTACTGTCTAATGATATTGACAGTAATACAATACCTGTACACTATCTGGACTTGGGGTTTCATTAAAATTTCATGAAACACTGAGAGACTTAATAACTAATGTGTCATACGACAAGTGACAATGCAATTCAACTGATCACGGGCGCGTCGCTTACCATCAGCCACCATACTGCTTGTCAGTACAGTACGCGACAGCTCGACATGGCAATCGGGGTATGAGTTGAGACGGGGGAGAGGACCCTTCTCTCTCCTCCCGTTGGGTATCTAAAAGACGACTAAGGGAAAACAAGAAGTCGGGCAGCAGCGTCTTTCTATTGGATTACCCACCACCTATACAGCGTGGGGATTATGGCAATCCCTCCCTTCTAAAGGAGAGGCCTTTGTTCAGCTGTGGACGTCTCTCGGCTCCTGATAATTATGCTGAAGCTACTTCTTTAAGCATTTTGTTTCGAATTCATATTATGTTATCTGTTTCCAGAAAAAGGACTCTATCGAGAGCTTGGTGGCACCTGCCTATGCTTTATACAAAGGCTTCATTACTAACTGCTTCGCAGGTAATTGTAACTAGTCACAAAAAAATGCAATGTAGGTAGCCTAGTGGCTAAGAGACTGACTTCAGCCTTGCCATTACTCATCGATATAATATATAAACTAGATTTGGTGTCACGGTTCAAAAAGTAGTAGCGAGAAATAGCGCCCTTGTATCGCTATTTCTTTACAAGCCACATCCTGACAAATTTATTTTTGCCGATAGGAGTGTCGCTACTGTCTATATGAAACTGTCAAACTACAAGTCATTATCATTATAAAATGGTTAGTTCACGTTTCCGCCACCAGCACAGATAAGTTTGCAACCTCCGCGACCACTTTTTAGATGTCATTTTGTTCGTGAATGTTTATCTAGTTTATATATTACTAGCTGACCCACGCAGCTCCGCCCGCGTTGTGTTTACGTTAACTAAACTTTCAATAATATGTATTCGGATAGAATACAAAACCACCTTTTTTAAAGTCGGTTAAAAACTTGGACCCACTTTGTACTTGCCCTCCGAAGCACGGAGACGTTTAGTTCAAATGGCGATAAACGGTCACCCATCTATTTAATGACCTTACCTAACGTTGCTTAACCTGATCGATTTGCAAACATTGTTAACAACTGTCTATTAGTGTTCCCTTACAAATATTTATTAGAAGTATAACAAAAAATTGATAAAATCGGAGCAAGCGTATAACCAAGTACACATTTTGACTTTAGTCCCCTCTCCCAAGGAAACCTTGCCGAATGTCGGGATAAAAAGTATCCTATGTCCTACCTCGGAGTATTAACTCAAATCATGCCAAGTTTCATTTGAATCCACCTAGTAGTTTCGGCGTGATGCTCAGCCGAGATACAGACAGACAGACAGACAAAAATAAAAAAAATTACATTTTTGGCTTTAGTATCGGTTATAGAATGCCCTCCAAACATAATTTTCAAAATATCTTCAATGTACAGAAATGGACCTGTTACAGTTTTATTATAAGTATAGAAGATATCGATGCCTGTACTAATGTGATTTCACTTTGCATGAATTACATACATAGGATGTCTCAAAAATGGGGTGAATATATCTCATCTCTATGATACTCTACGGTACATCATACTGGTTTTATATACTGTCTGTTCTATTTTGGCTATTGCCATGGTTTTGTTACTTCACTGTATTCTAAAACTGCTAAATATATTACTAGGTGCTTCCACGTTTAAATATTAATAGTTTCAATATAGAGTTTTACATATTAGTACTAAAAGTGCGCCAGAGAAAAATAACCACACACGCTTGTCTTTACTCTTACAATTTTGAAGCTTTTAAGAATAAGTTCCTTTCAATCATCGATATACTATACCAACAAGATTAGCTGTCACGAACAAAATGACATCGAAAATGTGGTCGCGGTTACATATACCTACACAACTATACACGTACACGCAAAACAATAATATGTTCATATAAAAAGATGACTTACATACTATAAAATAAGGTTCAATAATAATTGCAGACAATTGAGCGACAGCCGTCTCCGTAGCTCTTATTTTCTTATTTTCGTGACCACTTTTCGGGTCGTGACAGCAAATCTAGTTGGTATAGTATATCGATGCTTTCAATGTAAAAAAAATATTGCCTGATCTGGAATTGATCTCAAGACCTCACGATCACAATAACAGTACCTGCAACTGACAACCGAGACCCGGCTTACCCAAAATAATAGCGAAAATTGTATTGTTTCAATACCAAAATCTCTATTAACCCCTGATTATTTATAACTGCCGATTAAACTATGTATTTTTTTTTTGTTGTTCAGGTATTGTGAAGATGCCGTTAATTGTAAAATGCGCTTACTTGGACTATCTAAAAGCGATGGAAAAGAAAGAAGAAGAACTAAATAAGGAAAGAAAGATCAGAAAGAAGGGATAAAAAATGCCTCATACCTCGACCCTCGAAACCTTAGTATTGTTATTACCTAGGAAAACGTAATGTCAGTGTCAATAGTGAAATGTGTTCAATGATAATAGTTCGTGTAATGTTTCGTCCTTTCTAATTTCTACCTAATGCCACCAGATTTAAAGATCTATTTAAAACAAGTACCACATGGCATGAAATATGATTAAATATACGCAAAGCACTAAAATATTACATTAAAAGTTACTAGTGCTTTCAAGAACAAAAAAATATCTCTTAAACTAAACAAACATGTGATTTTAAGCTTAATATTTCTATGTCTTTTAAACATCTAAGGGCTAAATAAATGTGTCAAATTTTATATATTACAATTATTAAAAAGCATTAATTAGCCTGCGGATATTGAAACAAAAATAATTATTATAACTATTTATTGATAAAATAAAAAAATAACTTATAATATACCGCATTTATTGCACTTTCATTTAAAATAAGAATACGCCGAAAAACTTAAGTGTGTAATGTGCCTGTATAATGATAAACTACAATAATGTTACAATTCTGAACTAATATTGTTTACAAAGATAATAGTTTGCCAAGCAACTGCTTAACTCTTAGCAGCTTATGTACCCCTGGTACTGAATAGTGATGTTCTAGTAAGCATCGTCCAACCGACAGAGGTACCAGAACTTTCGCTCACTCAATCTCCACAATGATATTTTGCTTATAATAATCATAGTTTTTGGGTGTCCCCCCTACATCGTCATTTTTGTGGTAGTCTACCATTTAGTTGAGCATTCCAATAATGACACTATTGATATCAAATTCAAAATAACTTACCTGTAAATTGTACTTATTACGTATCTATTTTAAAAGCTACTGTAGAGATTTTATTGATTCTTTTATGATTTTTTTCACCTTTGCTTTAAATACCTATGACTATGATCAATGTTTATGTTTAGTATCTTTGTTGGCGACGCCTCATATCTGTGGCTTGGATCTCGAAGAACGCAGGGTTGTCTTCTGGCGATTCAGTAGACAGCACATACTCTAGATGCCTGATGTAACATATTGCTATTCTGGAAACAATATAATAAAGAAATTTAATATTAACTAACACAAACTAACACATAAATATTGAAGATATTAGTTTTTAGACCACATCGCAAATGCTATTCAATTTGTTTGTAGAGCCATCCGGGCTCCAAACGTAGTGGTTACTGGTTTGTCTCTTACATAAGCACGACCAGAATAAAAGAAGTAAAATCTCCCACTTGGTGACGTCACGCATAAAAACACAAAATAAGGCGTTTACCGTAGGCACTCAATTTTGGAGTATTTCTTCTTCGAAGGCTTAGTGACTGGCAGTCTGGAACGTAGTAAGTCGAATGCTCGGTTCATGTCTCGCATCCGAGTGCGCTCTCTGTCACAGGCTGTCTTCTTATATTCTGTAAACAACTCATCAATTTACAACCTTTACAATTTACTGGAGCCCTGGTTGTAAGACCGTTCACCTAGGTGCAATGTTAGATGAATACTGCTAGGTGTCAAACAGCGATGTGTAAATATGTAAACATGTGTTACGTAAACATTGCTGAAAGGCACTATAGCTGGTGAAATTACCGATCTCAGGAGACTCAAAAACTAGAGGCAGTGCTACAGATGTACATAGCAGCTGTTTATTGGCAGGCTTATCGCTAACCTTCGAGCGAGCGTCACCCTTGTCTTATTGCCCGACTGCTGAAGAAGAAGGGCTATGATATTACCTATAATATTGCCTAGTAATATACCTAGGTAATCAAATAAATAACTAACCTTTCGTAGGCGGCAACAAGACTAAAATATCTATATCTATTCTTCAAATAAAATATAAACCGTTGGTATTCCAAATAGTTTAACAGTATTCGAAATTCTAACACGAGGCTTTGATAAGATTTTTAAATATAATTCCTCTACGTTTACCTACCTGAGAACTTAGTTAGGACCTAGACATAATGCCAGCAACGTCTCACGATAATTTTGTAAAAGCTACTCGGACACTTGCAGCCGAAACTACAAACGTCAATTAAAGTTAATGACGATTAATACATTTTTTTTAAATCGGATTATTTCGACACTCGCTGCCCGTTATTAATTAAATACGCTGATAGTGAGTAGATATAACAATTATTTCGTGTTCAATAATCGAAATTAATCATAAACGACTTCGACAGTCGAAATAAAAAAGATTTTAAAAAGTGACGATTGAAAAAGTGATTTGAAAAAGTGAGTGGTGGGTCCCCACGAGTGGTAATACCGCAAAGCAGCAGCGTGTAAACATTGCTGTCTTACTATGTGAAGGCGCACTGTAGATGGAGGCTTTTACGGGATTAAGTGGCAGTGCAGCAAGTCTATTTACCTTAACTTGAAAGTCTCGCTCGTCTCGACCTTGCGCCTATTAATAAAATTCTACTTTGCTAGCTAGCTACAATTACCTACGCGAGAGACTACAATAAAAGTTGGTTTACGACTACGTGGTGAAGCCATGCGAGTTGCAGCCATACTCGTGGGTAAATTACACAGCCTGATAACCTAGATATAGGGGGATAAAGGCAAGATGTATAACTAACACAATTCTTTAGTGCTATTCTGTAAGCAACACAACCTCGACGCTGCGGCAATGGCGAGTTGCGTTTTCATATTGACTAACTTGCTGACGCAGCACTATTGCCACGAGAATTTACGGTTTTCAGTAGAACTACTTATACTCAAGGTCGAAAAATTTGACAGTCAATTCGAGGTCGAGCTGATATGCGTTAGTGAATACGGATTTTAACAGCGTTAATTTCGACGTGGAGCTCGCCCTCGTGCACAGCCACGGTAGCTTACGTTAGCTGCTGAGTCTGATCTAAGATAAATGGTAGAGCACAGACAATTACTAGAGACACACATGCCTTTAACAACTTAGCTCCAATCATAAGAAGCATAAAACATTTTAGTACCTTTCTCAATCTGCAAAGCTCTTTCCTTCCAATTCAACATGCCGTCTTGATTGGGATCTTCAGCGCTGTATTTTATATTGTCCTGCGATTCGTGAGAGTAATCCAGCGATGACTCTGAGTTCGCCGTCTCCTGCATAGCGGCGATATCCCTGTAGTCTTGTTCGTAGTACCGGGGACCTTCAGGAGCAACGACGACGAACAGTTATTAAATGAAGAATAGTTTTAATGTCTTCATGAGTTTTTATATGGAACATCTATCTAGGTACTTAACAGTACCTAACAACGTAGTTAACCGACTTCAAAAAGGAGGCGGTCACCCAAAGGGAGGTGATAGGTGGGTCTTACCCAGACACCCCACGGTCAATACATTACACCTCACTCAAATATGGTGATTTTAATAAAATATAGTGAAGTAAAATAAAACGTTGTTCCAAGTATTTCGATTGGTTCATCGGATAGTTTGAAAAACATTCCCATCGGTCCGACTGGCTTCTGTAATCGAACAGCATGATGCTTGATGATGTATAACAAGGATAAATCACACTGGCACTCAACACCCAAGACCGACTGCCTTGATCAAAGGCGACATGCCTTTGAATACTTTGATCATACCTTAGAATAATTCTTTCGCTAGCTTATAGCTTTAAGAAATTCATTGTTGAACCTACTGACGTAACGTTGAGGTTATTTTTACATAGTTCTCTGTCCACGCTCCGTGGTACCATTCTAGCCGCCGTGTTATGCCGTAGAGGCTACTATCAGACAATCGCCTAGGATAAGCTCCATAATCTTAGTACATAATTATATTCTTATAATCATCTTATTAGAGACTGAAAATCTAACATGCGCAAACCTTTAACTGAACATCTTCGCAACTATTTCTTCTTACCTTCATGTGTGCTAGGTCCATCCAGTTCATGTGGTCTAAAATAAGTGATCCTTCTGGGTTCGTAATCTTCTAACACATAAGATCTATGATGTGATATGGTTTTATCATATTTCTTATGAGAAAACGTGTGCTCTTCTTTTGGTTTCTCATCTGGTCGACCTATTTCTAGTATCACACGGTCTTCTGGTTCCCTTTTCTCATCTTCGTCTTCTTTAACGACTGTGTAGTTGGCTATTAGAGGCAACGGGGCGTCTTCGTCATAAGGTTGATGATACATTTTAAAATGTTATAGGAAAGATGAGTTTGCTGTATAAGAATAGTGATTGTAGCTACTTATTTCACTTCTGAATACATAAGCTTTGTACGTTCAATGCTTCACTCGTTTCGGATGAGAAAATAAATCCATATGGTGTATAACATCTGAAGTGTTTCCGTCCTTTACAATAAATAATTTTCTTTGTAAGTATATTATGTTGGTATTGATATCATCAGTGGCACTAGAATGTTCCTTAGCATTAAAATCACTTATTTTAGAGCCAATACTTGCTGATGTGGCTTTTAAATCTATTGTTTTACACGGAATCTTTTACACTGAAAGATATTTATCACCCAAATCTTAAGGATACACTGTTCGTGTGTCGCCTACCTGCCGCGAGTGTGGACTGTGTCATCCACACTTAGTTCTATTGTAATGCATATTCGATCAAAGTGTTGTATGTACACAAGTGTTGTGCTACAATTTTTAGCTCTAGAGAAGAGGTCCCGGCCACCGCCGCCATTGTCTCGATGCCTATTGTCACCTGTTTGTTTTCTATAGAAACTGTTTCACCTCCCAAGTGGATTTATTAATATTTTAAAAGCCATGTACTTAAGTTATTTTTAATTATCTAATACTCCTTACTTGACACTGGTATTATAAGTTCACCCATTTCATAAAAGTATAAATATTAATTGGAAATGTTCCTCTGCTGCACAAACTGCTTAGGCTGAAGCCTCCGCACGAACCGGCAACTCATGGCGTGCCAAATAGGACCCTTAGCCACTGGGCTACCATCGCCAAAAGCATAAAGGTTACGTCGTGTATTACTTATTCCACATCGACTTCGAAAACCTCTGGAACATCCATTTATTTACATTCTTGACTCTTGGGAGGCGGGGGTCCAGTTGTACTCTTTGTTCTGTAGACGATCAGTTGGTTAAGCAATATCAGCTGAGGTCAGTCAGACCACTAGGCTACCATCGCCAAAAAGCATAAAGATTACGTGTTAGGTACTTATTCCACATCGACATTGAAAACCTCTGGACAATCCATTTATTTATATTTTTCAGCTTATAGCTTGAGGGGCTTATAACCAGTGGTACTCACTGTACGGTAGACGATCAGTTGGTTAACAAACGTCAGATGAGGTCAGTCAGGTGACCGTTTAGTGGACTGAATGTCTCCGTGCTTCTGAGGGCTCATAAAAAGTAGGGGAAAGTGGGGGAAATACGAACACCTAATACTTCAATAAAACAGTGGAATTTGATCACAGTTTTTTTTTTTTTTTAATATAAAGTTTACATATCTGTCTAACGAATTCACTAATCAACATTTATATTGTTTTAATGAATTGCAGGTTTTTAACCAGTGTGTGTTGCCAGTGATGACATATGGTACTGAGACGTGGTCCCTAACTGTTGGCCTTTTGGATAAGCTCAGAGTCACACAACGAGCTATGGAGAGAGCTATGCTCGGAGTTTCTTTGCGCGACAGAATCCGAAATGAGGAGATTCGCCGAAGAACCAAGGTCACCGACATAGCTCTTAAAATCTGCAAGTTGAAATGGCAATGGGCAGGCCACATCGCTCGGCGAACCGATAACCGCTGGGGAAGAAAGGTTCTCGAGTGGCGACCACGAACCGGAAGACGCAGCGTAGGTAGGCCTCCCACTAGGTGGACAGACGACATTGTGCGCGTCGCAGGTAACCGGTGGATGCAAATAGCCAATTGTCGGTCATTGTGGCGTTCGAAGGGGGAGGCCTATGTTCAGCAGTGGACGTCTTCCGGCTGGTGATGATGATGATGATGATGAATGAATTGCAACAATATGAAAGAAAAACAAAACCCTTAGTGTTCGGCTTTGCCCGCCATTAGTCGGGTAAATACGAACACCAAGTGGGGTAATTACGAACTAACATTAATAATGACAGAGATCACATTTAAAACCCAACGATGTTGACTGTCCGTCAGTACAACTCTCGTGTGCCCATTTTTTGCATACGTAGCACATAATCCAGTCTTGGCACAGTGATCTTGAGCTGCTGCGGTTACATCAGCATGATTGTGAGCATCAGAAGGTGAATTGACAGGACCTCTTTCGGAAGCCAGGTTAACAAGATCTTCGACACGGTGTGCTTGGGCTTCGGCAGCTATTTCGGAGAGCCAACAAATAGGAGAGGGGTAATGCCGAATGTTCGAAATTGCCCCACAGGGAGTGTTCGTCTTTACCCCGCGGGAACGAAAATCATAAAATGTCAAAAAACAAATTAGGTTATATTTCTTTTGCCAACTACGTCATTGTCATTTAGCTGATTAATATGTTATTATTATACTGTGTAGAAGCTGAATTACTATTGTAGATAGAAATAAAGTTACGCCAACTAGAATTTACCAAAATATTACATCTAAAACGTACAAAATATTGAAAAATGCATACCTTGGTAAGTACGTGCATCCGTGTCTCCCGTGTTGTTGACTGGCACTAGTATTGGCGTGATCTCCGAAATGGCGGCAAGTAAAATATGGTTAATATCTTTCTAACATATTAAAACTATTGAATTCGGCATTACCCCGCGTTCGCGTTTCCCCCACTTTCTTGAAAAGAACGGAATACTCTTGGTAAGTAACTGTTACCTCGATAATTACTGTGGCAGGATGGAACGTGAAGCAGATTGTGAGAGCGTAAACGTCGAGTTGGCACATGAAGTTGAACATTGCTCAGGAGATCCGGACAATCAATCTTATTCTGTGCAATATTCAAAAGAAAACAAACATCAGCTATATTTCTCCGAAGATAAAGAGGCAAGAGGTGAAGCTTAAAACATTGTTGTTCGTAGTCCTGATGCGGGAGTTTAAACTTGAAACCCAAGTACCTAACAAACCTTTTTTGGACTCTTTCTAAGTTATTACGGTAAACATGATAAATAGGGTTCCAAACTTGGCTGGCATATTCTAAATGACTACGGACATAGGCACAGTAAATAGTCTTTATTGTTTTCATGTGTTTGAAAGGTCGGGATGTACGAATAATGAAGCTAAGTGCTTTATGTGCCTTATCAATTATATGTTCAACGTGATGATCAAATATTAGTTTGCTGTCATGCATTACACCAAGATCTTTAATTAGATTGGCAACTTGGATATCGGAGTCCCTTAATTTATAATTAAAAGAAAAGATATTACGTTTTCTAGTAAAATTAACAATAAAGCATTTAGATAAGTTTAGGTGTAAGTTATTATTTTCACAATACGAGTTAAGTCTATTTAGGTCCTCCTGGAGAAGTAGTGCATCTGCAACATTATTAACGACACGAAAAACTTTTAGATCGTCAGCAAACAACAGAAATTTTGAATTTTCGAAGCAAATATCAATATCATTGATAAATATAACAAACAGGAGTGGACCCAACAACGATCCTTGAGGAACACCTGACGTAATGCTGACCCAATCAGACGTAAATCCATTAAGGACTACTGCTTGGGTTCTATTTAAGATATAAGAATTAAACCACCTAAATAAATCACCACGAATTCCCAAGACCCATAATTTTTTCAGTAATATATTATAATTTATTTTATCAAAAGCTTTACTATAATCCATATATATGGCGTCAACTTGGTTTTTATTATCCATACTATCAGTTAAATATTCATTAAAGACTGTAAGATTGGAGGTTGTAGACCTAGCCTTAATAAATCCATGTTGTTGCGGCAATAAAGAATTTTTAATACACTCATATGTTTGGTCATAAACTAAGCGTTCAAATATTTTGGATAAAATGCAAAGCTTAGAAATTGGCCTGTAGTTCTCTACTTCATTCTTCGGCCCTTTCTTATACACCGGCGTTATAAAAGCTGATTTCCATATTTTAGGCATTAACCCTTCTCTAAGTGAACGCTGGAAAAGAATAGAAACAGGGGTTGCTAGTTCCTCTGCACATTTCACCAAAAACAAAGCAGGAATAGTATCAGGACCTGCTGATTTATTGAGATTAAGGCTTAGTAGCAATTTGTGTACATGCTGCTCACTGACTTCAATAGTTGGTAAGTGACATGGAGAGTGGGAATCACCCGCTTCACTTATTTCTAGAGATGAAATAGTGTCATCCGCTGAAAATGTAGAACTAAAGTATGAGGAGAAAAGTTGGCAGATGCCTTCACTAGTATTACTGACAGAAGAAGAATAGGTCATAGGAGACGGATAAGAGCTACTTCCCCGCTTATTTTTAATATATGACCAAAATAGCTTAGGGTTATTCGAAATCGCATTTTCGACGGATTGTATGTACTCTTTATAACACTTATCTTCAACTACTTTAACTCTATCACGAAGCATTCTGAAAGTGTGCATGTCAGAAAGGTTACCATAAGTCTTGTATTTTTTAAAGTATTTAAATTTTTCTTTGATTATTTTGATAAGCGAAGGCTTAAACCAAGGTGGGTATTTATAATTGGGCGTAGTGCGAGTTGGTACAAAACTGTCTCTTAACCTATATAAAATGTTATAAAAAGTCTGTACTGCGTCCTCAACCGTCTCAGATTTTATTAAACACGACCAGTCTGTCTGAGATAAATGGCTACAAATTTTGTCGTAATCGCCTTGCTGGTACAAGTAGGTTTTTCTTCTAGGAATATCAAGCGCACCTAGCTCAATGAATGCAGTCTGGATAATAAGAGATTTATGGTAAGGGTCTTCAGGAACCAGCGGATCAGTGCAAATACATACTGACACTGTGTTACTACACAAAACAAGATCCAATATTCCACCCGAGATATTGCGGTGACAATTAAATTGATTTAAGCTACAATCATAAAGTGTTTCGATTAAACTGTTCGCTGATGGATTTAAAATATTAACAGGTTGAAGTCCTGGATCTGATGAGATCCATTTAATATTGCTCATATTAAAATCACCGAGTATTAAAAACTCGTCCAGTTTATGAGTTTCAGTGATATTTCTCAAATTAATTAAAAAATTACCTAATTGTACAGAAAAAGGATTACCTTTATTTTGATTACACAAATATACAGTACAGACATGGAGCTTTATGGTCTTTTTGCGACACGAACTACGCAGGGTTAAAGTGATCCACAAGTCCTCAGCTGAGGAATTCCACTCCTGATTTTGGCAAGTTGTTAGGTCGCGGCGAACAGCGATTAGTACACCGCCCCCTTTGGATTGTTGTGTAGATGCGTAATTCCTGTCCCGGCGATAAACAATGTAACGATTGTCAAAAAGCTCCATATCCGATATATCATCAATTAACCAGGTCTCAGTCAGCGATATAACGTCATAATTGGACATCAGCAAATTACGTAAAAAGATATTTGTTTTAGTCCGGAGTCCTCTGCAATTCTGGTAATAAAAATTTATATTAGCCATTTAAAATAGATTCGCAATAACTTAAGTGGGTATAAACAAAATACTGGCCTAACAGACATGCCATCACAATCAAGTAATTCACGTTCCATCTGATGTATTTTAATATTATGTTATAAATAAAAAAACTCTGATTAAAAAGTATTATAATTAGATCAATTTGAATGAAAAAAGGACAAATAGCAGGGAGCCGCAGAAAAGTATTAGTATACAAACAATTAATTCGGTGCAAGTAATTATATACAGTAGGTATTAACTTAGTACACGCAAAACATTTATTCACACACAGGAGTGCTAATGAGTCGGTAGTGGTTCTTAAACTATTCAGATAAAAGAAATGGAAAACATAACATGCTCTTAGTAATAAGATTACAACAAATTGAACTGAAAATATTATTAAAGTAACTTGCTTAGATCGTGTTCCTTTCTTATAGTTATGACCTTTGACTGTGCATTATTCCGAGCAAAAATTTTGCAGTTTTTTACCCACACAAATTCGAAATCATTTTCCTTTGCACGGATCTTAGTTTTGGTGAGAAGGGCCTTATTCTGCGCTGTTAAATGGTCATTTATATAGATACGACTATTGCCTTCCAGATTAATGTCAACCGGACACAGGGACTTGCATAACCGCGCAGCAGCTACGATATCTTCCTTGATATAACGGTTTATGAAAGACACAATTATAGGCTTAACTTTACCGTCGCGAGAAGGAACCCGTGCCACAAAATTTATATGTTGTTTCGTTATAGGATGCATTATTTTGGCCCCAATCGCAGCAACTATGTCAATTAAATTTTCATGATCTTTCATAGGAACGCCTTTGATCTCGACATTATTTGACCGCAACCATTGGTTCTTTTCGGCTAAGTCATCCTCTAATCTGCTAACACGGTCCTTCAGCGCCGGGACTTCATCCTGATTTTTTTCTAATTTTAATAAACGTTGATCCACGACTTGAAGTTTTTCGGAATAAATTCCAAGCGCCGATTTGATATCAGTTACTTCAGTTTTGATGTCTTTAATTCCCGCAATAACATCCATGATTGAGGCAAGAGACAATCTGATATTACTTATATGCTCCTGCATAACCTGGTCCGACGATGCTGATTTAGGTGGTTTACAGCTTGGACATTTCCATACTGCTTGACGTTCCGCACCCAGCCTACGGAATCCACTTTCCGACACCCCCGAACAGGCGTAATCAAAGTGCTTCTTACAGCCCTTTGGCCTTTTAGTTTGTTGTACTTTCGTCGTTTTTTGTTTTCTCTCTTATTTGATCTTTTGAACGGTAAGACACATTGTCGCTGATGTCGTTGGTTTGAGAGTTGGTTTGAGAGTTGGTTTGAGAGTTGGTTTGAGAGTTGGTTTGAGAGTTGGTTTGAGAGTTGGTTTGAGTTGGTTTGAGAGTTGGTTTGAGAGTTGGTTTGAGAGTTGGTTTGAGAGTTGGTTTGAGAGTTGGTTTGAGAGTTGGTTTGAGAGTTGGTTTGAGAGTTGGTTTGAGAGTTGGTTTGAGAGTTGGTTTGAGAGTTGGTTTGAGAGTTGGTTTGAGAGTTGGTTTGAGAGTTGGTTTGAGAGTTGGTTTGAATTGGTTTGAGAGTTGGTTTGAGAGTAGGTTTGAGAGTTGGTTTGAGAGTTGGTTTGAGAGTTGATTTGGTTAGTGTGGGTGTGTGTGTGTGTGTGAGTGAGTGAGTGAGTGAGTGAGGGACCGACCGACCGACCGACCGATCGACTGAGCGAGAATGAAGTTTCACTTCTTCCGCGCGGAGGGACTCCACGCACGCACTTTTTTT
This sequence comes from Furcula furcula, assembly GCA_911728495.1. Taxonomy (NCBI): domain Eukaryota; kingdom Metazoa; phylum Arthropoda; class Insecta; order Lepidoptera; family Notodontidae; genus Furcula; species Furcula furcula. Next base: position 18,169,407 of record OU452262.1, on the reverse strand, counting down.
TTTTTTAATTTTTGTCTGTCTGTCTGTCACGGCTGAGCATCACGCCGAAACTACTGAATGGATTCAAATGAAACTTGGCATGATTTGAGATCTTACTACGAGGTAGGACATAGGATCCTTTTTGTCCCGTAATCTAGCACGGTTCTTTTGGGAGAGGGGATTAAAGTCAAAACGGGTACTTGGTTATCGCTTGGTCCGATTTTATCAATTTTTCTATAAAATATAATAAATATTAGTAAGGGAACACTCATAGAGAGTTGTTATCAAGGTTTTGTAATCGATCGGGTTAAGCAACGTTAGGTAAGGTCATTAAATAGATGGGTGACCGTTTAACGCCATTTGAACTAAACGGGTCCGTGCTTCGGAGAGCAAGTAAAAAGTGGGTCCCAGTTTTTAACCGACTATAAAAAATGAGGTTATGTATTCGATGCGAATATCTGTTATTCAAAGTTTAGTTAACGTAATAAACTATTTTAAAAAAATAAAAACCGACTTCAAAGTAAATTATCTAAAAAGCATAAAATAACGAAAATATTATTGAAGTTGGTGTTAGCGTACCTGCTGTGTATATTCTGCACCAACTTCAATAATATTTTCGTTATTTTATGCTTTTTAGATAATTTACTTTGAAGTCGGTTTTTATTTTTTTTAAATAGTTTATTTAACACTTTTTAGTGACTTATTTTACCAAGATAGGTTGATACCTATCAGCACTATCACGCAACTCGAGCGTCTACGTTACAATAACTTACTGAAAACATAAAAAGTTTATATCTCTTAAACTACTTGACCGATTTTGATGAAACTTGTACTCTACCCTAAGTTGAAAAATACTCTAACTACTGCAAAAAGAATTTTCAAAATCGGACTTGTAGTTTCTGAGAAATCCGTGGACAAACCTACATACATACATACCTACATACATACATACATACATACATACATACATACACTCATAAAATTTGGTAAATTCGTTTAGAAGCCCACATAGACTAACATATATGAATATTACGCATTTTTATTAATATTACATACATACGCGTCGAATACAGAACCTCCTTTTTTGAAGTCGGTTAAAAATAGCGCAGACGGAGCTGCGTGGGTCAGCTAGTATATAACTAAACTCTCTTAGCACGTACAGTGGCGGTCAGTTCATGTCCGCACCAGCAGCAGCTGGCTTATCTTGACCGAAAGATAAGTCAGGATTGAGAAGAACTGCATGCTGTGCCAATCCACCTGCAATCAAAAACTCAGGGCTCATGAACATTTTAAAAACATTAGCTCATTCCACACTTCCGTCACGTCAGTCAACCAGTTTCTTACAAAACCTTCTAAAAGTAGCTAGTAGGATGGTAAGCAGTCACCGCAGACTGAACGCTAGAAACACCACAAGAATCATTAGCGCGTTGCCTACCATAAAGACATTAGATATTAATAACTCTCTTGTACAGCTACAGTGCCCTTCATACCAAGGGATCTAGTACGAGTTCCGATAGTATACGAGCTCGATCAAACCCAAGGATCAAACTGACAGTTTTTGCCCGTACATTTTACTAGTTCTTGATAGTTACCGCTAGGGGCACTGGTGTGAAATGTATGGAGAAAACTGACAGTTAAATCGAGCTCGTAAACTATTTGAACTCGTACTAGACCCCCAGAATACAGCAATGTTCACACACTGCAGCTTGGCGGCAGCATCCACCTGCGACGCGCACAATGTCGTCTGTCCACCTAGTGGGAGGCCTGCCTACGCTGCGTCTTCCGGTTCGTGGTCGCCACTCGAGAATCTTTCTTCCCCAACGGTTATTGGTTCTTCGAACGATGTGGCCTGCCCATTGCCACTTCAACTTGCAGATTCTGGGAGCTATGTCGGTAACCTTAGTTCTTCGGCGAATCTCCACATTTTGGATTCTGTCACGCAAAGAAACTCCTAGCATAGCTCTCTCCATGGCTCGTTGTGTGACTCTGAACTTTTCTAAAAGGCCAGCCGTTAGAGACCACGTCTCAGTACCATATGTCATTACTGGCAACACACACTGGTTAAAAACCTTCGTCTTCAGGCACTGTGGTATTTCGGACGAGAAGATATCGCATAATTTTCCGAACGCTTCCCATCCGAGTTGGATTCTTCGAGCGACCTCTTTCGTAATAAAATAAGTGTACAAAGTCAACAATGTAATAATATTACCTGGGGAATTAGATCTCCAAATGAAATAAATGAATATTATGCTTTCTGCAATAATCAATTAAAATTAATTGATGTCCCGATTGAATTACTTAAATGTTTGTGCTGATTATATGTGTAACGTTGAAAGCCATAAGGCTGCTATTGATGACTTATATTTTAATTTCGTGGATATCCTTAGTAAGGCCTCGTCAACCACATGCATGAGACGGATAAATAAGGATGTGAAAAGGAAGGGTTTGTTAGGCTGGAACAAACATGTGGCAGAAGCGCACAGGCAATCCAGGCTATATTTCCAAGTGTATATCGCGTGTGGCAGGCCCACTAGCGGTCCAATTTATGATAAGATGTGCGAAAGTCGTAAGATTTTTAAATCGAGACTGAAGTTTTGGCATCAAGAGCAAATTCGAATGGACATTTTAGCGTCTGAACATGCCGCGAAAAAGTTTCATAAATTTTGGAAAAGTACTAGGAAACTTAAAGGGACCGCTAGTGTGCCTGCCAGCGTGGAGGGAATGAGTGATCCACCTAGCATTGCAAATGTTTTTAAAAACCAATTTATGGTCGAGTCACCTTTAAAGTCTACTAGCTCATATAATAACAAGTATCACGTACAACAACCACTTAAAATTACGAATAAAGATGTAGAGCAGGCTATTAGTAATATGCAAGGGGGGAAATCGCCAGGGCACGATGGACTCAGTGTGGAACACTTACGGCACGCAGGTGATCATGTACATCGATTACTGTCAATATTGTTTACTGCTTGTATCAGGCACAAGTATTTACCGCAAGCTTTAATGAAGACGGTAGTCGTGCCAATTGTGAAAAATTCGTTAGGAGATGTGGCTGACAAATCAAATTACCGGCCGATCTCTCTTGCTACCATTGTTGCTAAGGTCTTTGATAGAATCCTTGATAGGCACATCAGTAGTCAACTAGATTTACATGACGGTCAATTCGGTTTTCGTGAAGGTTTGTCTACTGAAAGTGCCATTTTGGCACTCAAGCATACAGTAAATTTTTATGTCAAAAAAAAGACTCCAATTTATGCTTGTTTTTTAGACCTATCCAGGGCTTTTGCCCTGGTTTGTTATGACCTACTGTGGGCAAAACTGGATGAGGCAAAGGTCTCTCCAGAAGTGATAGGAATTCTTTCGTTTTGGTATAGTAATCAGAAAAATATTGTAAAATGGTCAAATGCTTACTCGAATGAATACACATTATGCTGTGGTGTAAGGCAAGGTGGACTTACTTCTCCCAGGCTATTTAATTTTTATATAAATCAGCTGATTGGAGAGCTGAACAGCACCAATGTCGGATGTCGCATAGATAATGTATGCATTAACAACATTAGTTATGCTGATGACATGGTGTTGCTCAGCCCTTCAATTAGCGGAATGAGAAAATTACTGAAAGTTTGTGAATGTTATGCTACGAAACATGGTTTGTTATATAATGTTAAGAAAAGTGAATATATGATATTCACAGGTAAAAATAAAGGGCCTGATAATGTACCTTCACTGTCTCTAAATGGGGTCAAGCTAAATCGTGTGCCTATTTTTAAGTATCTTGGCCATATTGTAACAGAGAACATGAAAGATGATCAAGACATAGATAGAGAGCGTAGAGCATTGTCGGTTCGTGGCAATATGTTGTCACACAGATTTGCACGCTGTAATATTAATGTTAAAGTTACGTTATTTAAAGCGTTTTGTCAAAACTTTTATTCCTGTGGGTTGTGGAATAGTTTTACGCAAAGGTCTTATAATGCCCTTAGAGTGCAGTATAACAATGCCTTCAGGGTTTTATTGGGGCTACCGCGTTTTTGTAGTGCGTCCGGCATGTTTGCAGATGCGAAAGTTGATGACTTTTATGCGATCATGCGCAAGAAAACTGCGTCGGTCGTGCACAGACTGCGGGGGAGTATCAACACAATCCTGAAGGTGTTTGCGGACAGAATGGACTCAGCCATTCTAAGTCGGTTTGTCGAGTTGCACGTGAGAGGTGCAATTCGCTAATTGTAGAACTTTTGTAAAAATTATGTAAAAAATGTTTACTAACATAGTATAAGTAACTGTGACTAACAATATATGGGCTATGTTGCCTGAAATAAATTATTTTTTTTTATTTTTTTTTTTATTTTTTTTTGTTATTTTATTATTTGTCGAAGTTGGACCGACCTAAGTAACTGGATAGTTTGTCCTAGGTATACGTAGTGATCAACAACTTCGAGTGTATCGTTCCCAACAACTACCGGTACGGGTGTAACATGGACATTAGACATGATCTTCGTCTTGTCCATGTTCATTCTAAGACCCACCTGTTGGGAAACGCTACTGAAGTCGCTGAGCATCGTAATGAGGTCCTCCAGTGACTCTCCATAATGACTATATCATCGGCAAAACGAAGGTGAGTGATGTATTCGCCATTGATGTTGATGCCAAATCCGTACCAGTCCAAGAGCTTGAAAACTTCCTCCAATGCGTTTGTGAACAGTTTCGGAGAAATAACGTCTCCCTGTCTCACACCTCGCTGCAATGGGATTGGTTTCGTACTCTCGTCCTGTAGTCGGATCGACATGGTGGCGTTGCTGTACAAACACTTCAATGTACCTATAGTCAATTATGCGGCACCGCTGGAGGGACTGCAATACTGCCCAGGTCTCGATTGAATCGAAGGCTTTCTCGTAGTCCACAAACGCTAGACATAATGGCCGATTATGCTCATCGGTATTCTGTATAATCTGGCGGAGCGTATGAATGTGGTCTACGGTACTAAAGCCTTTTTGGAACCCGGCTTGTTCGGGAGGCTGGAAGTCACCAAACCTACGCTCGAGACGGTTCGTAAAGACTCTCGAAAACAGCTTGTACACATGGCTCAGGAGTGAGATAGGTCTATAATTCTTCAGGAAGGTGTTATCACCTTTCTTGAAGAAAAGCACTACCACACTCCTGTGCCATGCTTCTGGCGTAATACCCTCAAGTAAGACGGAATTGAATAACTTCTGGAGGACTAAAAGTACCAGTTTTCCACCCGCTCTCAGAAGGTCTGTTGTAATTCCGTCTTCACCCGGCGCCTTGTTGTTTTTAAACTGTTTGAGAGACATTCTAATCTCGTACAAGCTGATGTCTGTCCTCAGTGTAGTGTCGGGTTAGTTGGGCTCTGGTGTCCTGAGCTGTTCGGGCAATGGGTTTTCGTGTCGAGGTGTACAACTGTCCGTAAAACCTCTCGAGCTCTCTCCATATCTCCGGTTTCGATCTTCAGCTTGGTCACTTAAGGGTACATACGATGAAAGATTAACCATTATGTTTTCATATCCAGTATCTGTTGCTGTACTAAGTTTAAGCTTGGGCTTTCAGCGCCAAAACCCCGCGACACTCCAACAAACAGGTGGGGGTTAGGTACATCTAACTAATAAACAATAAAATAAACACTTTAAACTGTAACTGGTAGTGACGAAATAATCCAAGTAACTAGGTATAATTGACGTTTGAACGCCGCAGTTAGACTTCACACAATAGCTGTAGACAGTAGTAAGTACAGTTCACTGTCTACACGGTTATTGAACTTTTAATAAAATGAAACGACCTAATAATGCTGTACAAATATTATTAAATAATTGCAAATTATTTACATCAGCTCAAATGAATTTACCTAATTATAAATATAAAATCATTATTTTTGTCGACCTTTGACGATGCGGCGAGGATTCCAACGCGACAAAACCACGTAAATCAGAAAGAGAGTATTTAAATAACATTTAATTAACATTTGTTGGTTTTGCTGTTTATAAGTTGATTTTTCTAATCTTGAGGAACTCTTGCAGAACCTCGTCGGTGACCTTGGAGCGCCGCTCCTGGTACTTTTTGATGATGGGTGAGATCGTGTCGATGGCTATCCTCTTCAGTTCTCCCGTTAGCAGCTCGCCTGACTCGTACTGCTGCTTGATCTATGAATAGAATACAAGACAGTATTATTTTACTGTTTCACCGTGTTTACAGATTAACGAAATACCTGAAACGAGGGTACCGCCTGAATTTTTAGATTTCGTTTGAGTAGACTCAATGCGGAGGCAGTGTAGTTTAGATCTTTGTCGATAGGTGATGAAAATATATTCATATGTATTTACTTATTGCATTCCACAATGCTTTTGTAATTAGGTGGTAATAGATATAAAGGAGTCATTGTGGACCCTGCTGGCACAACAAAATATACCTGGATTAGGAGGGAGGGAGGGATTATTTATCAAAACGATAATTTATATCCAAGGTAAAATTACGGTATATGAGTCAATTGCATAAAAAATGTACGTCATACAAAGGAATATATTTTTTTGACTCATATAATAATATTGTTTAATTATCTACACTAATATTATAAAGAGGAAAACTTTGTTTGTTTGGTTGTAATGAATAGGCTCAAAAACTACTGGACCGTTTTTAAAAATTCTTTCACCATTCGAAAGCTACATTAGCCACGAGTAACATAGGCTAAATTTTATTTTGGAAAAAATAGGGTTCCGTAAGATATTTGGGCTTTTTCGGACACAAGGTGTAAAAAATCAACCAGAAAAGTTATTTATTTTGCGTACGCTGCCTAAACTATAAAAGATAGAACCATAAAATGTTCAAATTAATTGCAGATCTTATAAATATCTACAAAAAAGTCCGCGGCACACTATCTACTATCTATGTCGAGTGAGGCCCAACAACCATTTTTTTATTTAAAAATCATGAATTTTGTTTGGACTACATTTAAACGCATTTATTTTACTCATGCTATTAATCCTTATCAAAATAAATTATTTCATCATTAAGTACAGTTTATGTAGATAATATTTGGTCTATGAATGATTAAAATTGGACATTCGGTTTTGAAGTTATGACGAAATTAAAATATTACTGTTTATAAATTAAAAGATTTCTGCTGCACGGCCCGTTGCGAAGTGAGCGTCACCAAGGCGGGGGTGCGCATGCGGAAGGGGAGTTTAGATGTATGAGTTAGTGATGTGAACCGATTACAATTTTCAAAACCGGTTTTTATCGATTACTTTAAAAAATAATTTTTTAAGGTTTTTTTAGGTTTTAAATGAAATACACTAAAAAGCAATATCTGATTAGTGCTTCGTGTTTATTTATCATAAGATTATCAAGATATTAACTGTACTTTAGAAAATAATAATCATTGTAATCAATCTCCTCTTACGGATTATATCGCGTTTTATTTTAATTTAAAAAAATAAAATTATGACAGTATAAATAGAGCGCAGGGACGTTCAACATCTCAGTCCGCCCGTGACCATGGGTGCTGCAAAGCATTCGAAACGTCGGGAAAATTAAAATATATCGCGATATAATCCGTAAGAGGAGATTGATTACAATGTCTTGTATTCGCGTAAATAAAAGACAACATTAAAATAATAATCGTCAAACGTCAGTGGATAACTTGTCTTGTCCTAATAGTTGTCAGAAGCTAAAGAAGAAATTGTTAAGAGAATACACTGTATTATATAGTTACACTTACAGTGTATTAACTTGGTAAAACAGAGCCTAAAAATGTATTGAACCTTAATACTGTACAGACGTGACAGTTCTTGAGATCACTTGGTATTTTCTATTGATGCTCCATGTTTAGATCTTGATGCACATTTTTTGAAGTCACTTGTTACTCATGATCATGTAAAGTCCACTTTAAATTGTCTCTCTCAGCTATCTTTGTCTTCATGTTCTCCTTTCTCTTTGAACTCGGTTACTGAGGGGCTTAGGAATTATATCATCATGATATTCAGTTAAAATTGTTGTTAACTAACCTTGAACAATCCTTGTCCAAGCTATTCTTCAGCTATCAAGTGGTTTGATCATATGGAGAGAGCTATGCTTGGAGTTTCTTTGCGCGACAGAATCCGAAATGTGGAGATTCGCCGAAGAACTAAGGTTACCGAAATAGCTCTCAGAATCTGCAAGTTGAAGTGGCAATGGGCAGGCCACATCGCTCGAAGAACCGATAACCGTTGGGGAAGAAAGGTTCTCGAGTGGCGACCACGAACCGGAAGACGCAGCGTAGGCAGGCCTCCCACTAGGTGGACTGACGACATTGTTCGCGTCGCAGGAAACCGGTGGATGCAAATAGCAAATTGTCGTTCATTGTGGTGGTCTAAGGGGGAGGCCTTTGTTCAGCAGTGGACGTCTTCCGGCTGGTGATGATGATGATGAGAAGTTGTATCTATACTGAGGTCTCACCGAAAAAATACTGAAATGTACAGAGTCCTCTTCGAAAAAATACTGATCAAGAGCGAGCTGGATTTGCGCACCGAGGGTTAGTTTCCTATTCATCTAACACCTCAGGTAGCAAAAAGACCAAACCGCACAACTAAGTTTGTTTGTCAAAGATTTTTAACCATTTCTAAATGTTTGGCCAAGTCCCTGAACAATTTTCGCGAGGACAACTGCTTACAATGTTAGCATATTTTTCTCCCCAATAAAAATACTGACTTCCAGCAAAATACCGATAAAGATCTTCAAAAACGACGTTAAAAAAGAGTGAAAAAGTATTAAGATACTGAAACTGGTCACATTGTATCATTCCATATAATATAAGGTAAATCTGGGATATAATATGCTTGCCCCCCGGCGGCGGACTCAGAGGCCAGGCACTCAGGGACACCTGGTGCAGATCCCACCCGAGACCAGAACCCCATTTTTCCCTCTCATGTGCCGATGTGACAGCCACGAGAGTTTTAGTGGGTAAGAATCCCAAATACCCAGTTTGACTTCCCCACGGGATCCTGGAGACATATTGGATGTTTCCCCCGCTACTCCCTTAACTGTGACAACGGTGACAGATTCCCGGAGGGCTATAATGCGCCCCCGGCAGCGGCTTCAAAGGCCCTTGCCTTGCACTGAGGGATACACGGTGCATACTCTTTTGTGTGGACAGCCGTAGGGGACACATACTATATACATACATACAGTTCCTACTCCTCCTACATAACCCGGTTGACCGCCAACAGGGTCCCGGGGACCTATTGAAGGCTTCCCCCCTGTAACCGTGAGCACGGTGACAAGTTCCCAGGTGGCTTTATTGTGCTCCCCGGTGGCGGGGTCAAAGGAAGCCACTGTATCATGATGCAGATCCCACCGGATAGCCCAAGAAGGGGTTCTTATGTGCTGATTGCACTGCCGTTGGGGGTTTAGTGTATAAGAATCCTACATACCCGGTTGACCACCAACAGGGTCCCGTAAATCCCATTAAAGGCTTCCCCGTGCCCCTGTAACCGTGAGCACCATGACAGGTTCTCAGGGAGCTATAATGTGCCTTTCCGGCGGCGGGTTCAAAGTCAAGGCACTGTGTGTTATCAGCTGGTGCAGATCCCGACAGATAGCCCAGGTCCGCCCTCTAATGTGCCGACGTGATAGCCGCGGGGGTTTTAGTGGGTAAGAATTCCCCGACTGACCCCCGTTTACGTCTTAACGATGAAACCGAAGAAGGAAGCCCGTATTGCTTCCATGAATTGGTTTTAAAGAAATTGTGTCCTGTTCCTGTCCTTAATCCACCCAAATTGTGCACCGGTACACGTCTGCAGTTTATAATAAAATAATAAATACAATTAACAAATCGCAAGCTCAGATATTCCACGTTGCAGGCTTAAACCTAAGCGTTGAGTACTTTGCCCATGGACAAGCAGCTATACGTAGCCCTTTCACGCGTCACTTCTATACATAATTTGTTCATATTGCGTTACGAAAAGTCAGCTACAAACATTATTGAACAAGAAATTCTATAATCAAAGGCAGTACCTTTAAATTATTCACTTCTTTTTTTTCTCAATTACACCCGTGCGAAGCCGGGGCGGGTCGCTAGTAGGTTATAAAGTATATTTTATGCCGCTGATACCATGATTGACGAGGATATATAGAACGAAAAGAGGGTGCAAGAGAGGGAGAGGGGAGGGTGATGGAGTGAGTGATCGGAGGAGTTAGGTGGAGCAAGGGGGGGGGGGGGAGAGTGAGAGGGATCAAGTTGGGAGAAGAGAGAGGAGGGAGAGGGTTCAGAGAGGACAACGGGGAGAGGAAGAGGGGAAGTGTGACGGGGACCGAAGCGGGAGGGGAGAGAAATAGCATAGAATTAGATTTTTATTATAAGAGAGAGATGGAGAGAGATAAATCAAGGGAGTAGGGAGAACAGGGGAGCAAAATGTAATTAAAGCGCGGGCGGAGCTGCGCGGGTCAGCTAGTAAATAAGTATATATAAAGTAATATATAAATAAATAATAAAAGTATATATATAAATAAGATTATATAATTATAAAAATAAATTATTATTATTATTTAAACAAATTATCTGCTGGATACATTTTCGAAATAACATTAAGTAGGGGTGTGTGATGTTATGCGTTATTTCATTATCACGTTACTTTTTTTCTAAATTATATACCTACTGCGATAAAACAGTGGATCCTTTCGGACATGCAAGAAGTTCTTACAACCAAAAACGCATATCTTTATCTATAGAAGGGATGAAGCCATGTTCGAATGTTCTCACCTCGGCCAGATAGGCGTCGTCTTCCAGGAAGAATGTCAAATATTTGTATGATATGTCGACGGTTGTGTTGCCGCCTTTCATCCTGTGCTCTTCGACTGTCGCCTGTCCGCCTGAGAATGCGTACTTATTTATCTAAAAAAAAAATGTTAATATTTTTAGCAACATGGTTAATTAACAAGTTTTAAACCTACTATGTATACAGAGTGAACTTTTCAAATGGGCGTGGAAGGCTAAATCCGAAACTACGGAGTATAAATAATAGCGACAGGTAATCAAAGGAGTCTCGGGCTAGATTTTGATGAAACTAAAACTGCACTATTGATTTTGAAATAACATACGCACTGAAAATAAAAAAATAAACAAGTCCAATTCTGCGAATTCAAGAATGCATGAATTCAAGCGGGCTTGTCTTTTTTCAATAATATGTATTTTTTTTTAACAATAATCACAATAAAAATATATCGTAAACTACATAATCTTATAAGAGTATTGGAGTTAAAGCCCACGCAGCTTTATCCTCCCGGTAATCCGAGATTTTAAATAGCCCTTTTTACTTGACTTACTTTTAATGGTAGGTTATTTTACGCATCTTAACCAGACTGCCAAAAAAGGAGAGTTATGTTTTACAGCTAGTATTACCAATAGATCCTCACCTTATTCTTGATGGCTTTGGGCGTATCGTTGAGGTATATAGATGCGTTGGGGTCACTGGCAGACATCTTATGCTGCGCTCCTTGTAGCGCTGGTAGGAACGTGGAGTGTATGAGCGCCGGCTTAGGCAGCTTAAGCCGCGCCGCCACGTCGCGGGTCATGCGGAAGTACGGGTCCTGGTCGATAGCGCACGGCACTAGACACGGCAACTGGACACCCGTTTAATTATTTATTAAACTAGCGCTTGTGAAATGACTATGGAAAAAAGTGTAATAGGCTACGTAAAAAATTAGCCACAGATAAAAGAAGTAACAGTAGATATATGTAAGTGTAGCTAAATTGTGACAAATTGGGATAACGTTGTAGCCAGTCAAAATATTAAAATGAAGACGGATTGGGCATAAATGTTAACAGAAATGGACCAAATCAGTACTGCGGGCGACAGCTTCATAGACGGTCTGACTATGTCAAGAAAATCAAAGGTCCACCACCATCAAGCAAGACTTAAGAAGAATTACGGAACTTCAGAAAAGCGAGGCCTTTGTGTATAAGCCGCTTGCTACTCAAGATATCTCATACATTAATTTAACAGAAATAATGTATTATTATATGGATTTACTTTATCTAAAACTTACAATTTTATTTTCAAATATGAACGGGAAAGACGTGGAGAACGCCGGCGCGGCCTCTATCGACGGGAATGTGACCTTGCCGATGACGTCAGAGTCACCGAAACCGAATATACCCTTCACTTGGTTGTACGTCACGCACTTCTGTATCCTCACCATGTTCTGATAGAACGCTGGACACTGGCTGGAAATACAAATATAAATCTTATTACAATACACAAAAGAGTTATAATAAAACCAGACAAATACATATAGAAAAATACCAGCCACAAACAAAAAAAAATTTTTCATCATCATCATCAGTAGCAGCAGTCGAATGATGTCCAATGCTAAACAAAGGCCTCCCCTTAGAAGAGAGGGTTGCCAGAATCCCCACGCTAGGCAGGCGTCTTGTGGATTGCAGTATAGTTGGTAATCCAATAGAAAGACGCTGCTGCCTGTCTTCTTGTTTTCCCTTAGTCGCCTCTTACAGACATTGAAAAAAGACAATACAATACAAATATTCTTTATTGTACACAAAAAAAGAAGATACAACTTAAAAAGCTAAAGCGATCTCTTCCAGACAACTTTGGGGTACAGGACCGAATATGAAAGGGTAGGTGTGTCATACATATTCAGCACATATATATATAACAATAACATATATAACCATACATATATATATCTATAACATAATATAGAAATGATAAATATACATACCTACTAAACGTATTATGATGATAAAAAAACAGAAATAGGAGAAGTTTACTGCAAGGAAAGATAGTGAGAAGTAACCTGAGATTTGAACATATTTAAACTCTGAGCTCTTCTTATATTTTGCGGCAAAGCATTCCAAAGACGACCAGCATGGACAGTGAAGGACTTAGTATAAGTGTGAGATGTGTGGGAAGGAGTAAGAAGACACAGTTTAGAAGAGGCGCGAAGAGTGTGATGTCCAGAGGTAAAAAAATTAAATCTCTCTTTCAAATACTGTGGTGCACGCGGGTTATGGAGAGTAGTGTATAGAAGTGAAAGGACATGAGCATTCCGGCGAAGGCGGATAGGAAGCCACTTGAGCCTGTTACGAAAGCCAGAGACATGGTCATAATTTCGCAAACCAAATATGAACCGGATACAAAAGTTTTGAAGATGCTCAAGTTTATTTAATAGCTCTTCTGTAAGATCTGGATAGCTGACGTCGGCGTAATCAAGGTGAGGTAAAAGTAAGCACTGCGCGAGCGCAATTTTGGACTCAACTGGCAAAAAGTTACGTAATCGCCTAAGCGATCCTGCAACAGCAAACACCTTCCTGCTAATTTCTGCAACTTGTGGAGCCCACGACAACGTTTGGTCTATTAAAACGCCTAAATTTTTTAACTACATCACTGTAAGGTATTAGAACGCCATCGAACATAATAGGAGGTAACTGGACCCAGTCAACTCGAGAAATTGAAGCCTTACTACCTACAATGATTGATTTGGTTTTAGTCGGATTAACAGTGAGACCAAATTTTTTACTCCAGTCAGAAATTACCGTTAGATCGTCGTTTGTAGCTTGAACAGCAGAAGGTAGATTACATAGAGAAGATTGTCTATAAATTTGGAGATCATCTGCATAAAGGTGGTAGAATGAGGAAATATTTTGGGTTATAGAAGAGATAAAAATAGAAAATAGAAGTGGAGATAAAACGCCCCCTTGGGGTACCCCAGCAGTAGTACTACACCAGGAAGAGAAAGTTTCATTACAAATATTTGGCAGGCCCAGAAACTCACAACCTTTGGAGTATCAATCTGGGAGTCCTTTAACTGACTATCCCATCATTACTTTTAAATAAGACGCCATATTCAGTGGCTGCATAACAAGATAACTGCACTCACCCAATAAAATCTAAATCATTAAAAATAAATGTATTGGCTGGATCAAATCCAAGGGCTATGATATCTTTGGCATTGTTGTACGCCATCTGCCTCGCATCTTCGACCTTGATATCCCTCCACAACGCCTTCTCGTCATCAGTCAATTGGATCAGCAATGGTACATTGAAAACTTCCTGTAGCCACCTAGAAATAGTTACCATAAAACAATTGGAATTAAAAACTTAAATACAAAAAGATAACATTCATAATGAATTGCTGAATCAATTTAACCAGCTTTTAATTAAAAAAGGTACATTCTAATTCATCACTTTGTTTAGGAGCAATGATGTCACAGACAGATTTTAGGTCAGGGGTTAAGACAAAGTAGTAAAATATTCCCTTTTACTATGAACACTTATAATTTCTAATTAAATAATAGGTTAATGAAATATATTACTTATCATCAAACCAAGTGGAATACTAACGCAGTGAGAAATCATAGCTAGTTTTTTCTACTTTAACTTAAATCAATTTAACCAATAGTCAAAACTTTGTTATGTAGAATAAATAAAAACACAAGTAGAAATAAAAAATATACATGTTATGCTTGCTATCTTCAATTTTTTTTTTTTTTTTTTTTTTTTTTTTTTTTTCCCTATTTTTCTTATCCATCTGCGATCAGCCACATAGCTTTTATCAGATTATTTGTCTCATTCGCGTTTTGAGGCATCATATCCAATGACATGACGTCTCACATGTTTTTAGATTGAGGCTAATGGTGTTCTTTTTAGCCGGAATACATAGTCTTTAGTATCCAGGAGTGAGGTGGCCAGCTGGTTTTTATGACGCTCCAGGCGTTGCTTATAGCTCCCACAGAACTTCTCTATCTCTTCCTTTATGGTGGGGATTTCTAAATACTGGTGTATTTCGGTATTCCTGATAAACCATGGTGCATTGGTTAATGTTTTTAGGGTTTTATTTTGAAATCGTTGTAATATTTCAATGTTGGAGTGACTTGTTGATCCCCATAGCTCAATACAGTATGTCCATATGGGTTTTATGATGCACTTGTATATCAGGAGTTTATTCTCTAGACTCAGTGTGGACTGTCTTCCTATAAGCCAGTACATATCTCGTACTTTCCTGTTTGCTTGTTCTCTTTTGGTTTTTATATGCTCCCTCCAGGTCAGTCTTCTGTCTAAATGCATTCCAAGGTATTTTACGGTAGCCTTTTGTGATAAGGTAGTTCCATCTAGGATCACCGGTGGACATTCACCGCGTTTCAGTGTGAACGTAATATGTATGGATTTTTCCGCGCTGGCTTTTATTCTCCATTTTTTCAACCACATTTCGATTTTATCCAGGTGTCCTTGCAGATTTTCGGATGCAACATTACTGTCTTTATGGCAAGAAAGTACCGCAGTGTCATCCGCGTAAGTAGCGGTGACGATTTCTTCAGAAGTGGGTAGATCAGCAGTATAAATCGTATATAATATTGGACCCAATACAGATCCTTGAGGTACTCCAGCTTCTATCCGATAAAAGGGGGACAGACTATCTTCTGCCTTGACCTGAAATATCCGGTTTTTTAAGTAAGACTCCAACAGCATATAGGCCGTATTTGGTAGACAAAGTCTAAGTTTATATACAAGGCCCTTGTGCCACACTCGATCAAAAGCCTGTTGTATGTCAAGGAACACGGCAGAACAGTACTCCTTCCTTTCAAGAGATTGTCTAATTGTATGGGCAACTCGATGTATTTGCTCAGTTGTTCCATGATGTGCTCGGAATCCAAATTGATGGTCGGGTATTACTTTTGTGTCTTCTAGTAGAGGCAGTATGCGGTGGAGGATCAATTTTTCGAGTACTTTTGATAGTAAAGGTAATAGGCTTATAGGCCTATATGAAGTTACTTCTGTTGGGGGCTTTCCTGCTTTAGCAATCATATTAATAGTAGAAACCTTCCATATCAATGGATAATACTGAAGCCTCAGTACAGCATTGAACAAGATAGTTAGTAAAACGATCCCTTTTCTTGGTAGTTGGTGTAGAACCTCTGCTGTTATTAAGTCAAAACCTGGAGCCTTTTTTTTCTTAAGATATTCTATACATTTTCTGACTTCAGTTGGTGTTATAGGTCGAAGGGGTAAAGACATCTGTTGAACGCCGTTAACAATTTTATCTATTTCATCATCTGGTTGCATGATATCTGGTTCATTGGGTTTAAAAACTTCACTTAAGGACTGGGCAAATAGATTTGCTTTCTCTTCAGGTGTTCGTGACCATTTACCATCAGGTTGTTTTAAAGGCGGCACGTGTTGTTTAGGCCTTTTCATTGATTTAGTCATTTTCCATAGGGAATAATCTTCCGCCTTGTGTGGTGATAATGTTTTTAACTTGTCTTGTAGAGTAATGTTTTCGTTTTCTTTAAGTTTGTCCTTCAATTCTTTTTGTGCTTTATTGAGTGCTCTTTTATCTTGCTGATTTCTACTTGTATGCCACTGTCGTCTTAATTTTCTTTTCTCAGTTATCATTCTTTTAATTTCTAGGGTACAATCGTAGGTTTGAGGTATGGATTCAATGTATGGGGTAGAGAGCCACGCAGCTTGTTGGATTAAATTTGTAGCGTAACAGGCAGTATGTTCTATATCTTCTTCCGTTTTTAGGGGTATCTGAAGGTTTACATTTTCTTCTATATATTGTCTGAAGGAATGCCAGTCAGTTTTGTGATTATATAGGGACTCGCGTGGTTCTTTCCAGATAATTGTAGTGCTTAACGTGCATATCACGGGTGTGTGATCGGAAGATCCATCCAAGCACGATTCCACTTTCATATATAGTCCTGACATTCCTTTGGTAATAAAGAAGTCGATAAGATCGGGTGTTTTGTTAGGATCTGTTGGCCAGTATGTTGGTTCCCCAGTTGTAATCACCTCTAGTACGTTTTTATCCACGGTTTTTTTTAGCTCTCGACCTCTTGTTGTGGTTAGTCTCGATCCCCAGAACGTATTTTTAGAGTTCCAGTCTCCACCTGTTACATATTTAGTGCCAAGTGTATGGAAGAAGTCACTAAACATCTGTTCATTGATTCGATGTCTTGGAGGACAGTACACGGCAGCAATGCTTAGTGAGCCTTGCCAATCGTCTACTGACACTATTGCGGCTTGTAAGTATGCATGACTGAAATTGGGGAGGACGTGTTGTCTAATATTTTCTTTTATAATTATCGCCGATCCAGCATGAGCCGTTCCATCAGGATGGTTCGCGTAGTATACATTGTATCCTTTTATTTTGATTACTTTTGAGTTCGTCATATGAGTTTCCGATAGCATGAGGATGTCTATTTTGTTATGGTTGATAAATAGTTCAACTTCTAGCTTGTTTGGGCATAAGCCATTTATATTCCAGGTGGCAATACGCAGGAATTTTAGGAGTTTTATTTATACTGGGCTATTACAGTTGTTAGGAGTCCCATGAGGGTTCCTATTTGCTGAATGAGGATATCTATCTTTTCTGATTGTTTTATGACTATTTGCTCTAGCAAATTGGTTGACTGAGAATGTGTATTCTCTGGATTTTCCCATCGTCTAGTATTCCAGTTATGAGACATGGTGGGATTTGTAGGGATAAACGTTTCATTATTTGATTGTTGTCTTGCGTAAATACTTGGTTTAAGTCTAGGGAATTCATCCGTCGTAGGAAGGTGTTGCTGTAGGACTGTTTTTGTGGGCTCTTTATTTAGCGGAGGAACAGTTCTGTTTCTTGGCTGAGTCATTTTTCTTGCGTGAATTTCTTTATAAACTTGGCAGCCTCTATAATTAGCTGGATGGGAACCAAGGCAAAGTGCACAAGTGGCTGGCGTATTTCTGTCCTTTCTTGGGCAATCAATTGTTCTGTGCCCTTTGGCACATTTTACACATCTAAATGGGCGCATGCAATTATTTTTCGTGTGCCCATATTGCTGGCACCTAGTACATTGCGGGATCTCGTTTGATTTTCTGGGATCTTCAATTCTAACCCTTGTATGGTAAATGTATTCTATATTCTTCACTGCTGGGTTGTTTGGACTGGGTTCTATGTTCACAAAAAACATATTTAATGGTTTTTTGTTTCTTCTAGATACTGGACAAATGATCTCACCTCTAATTCTATTTCCTGTTTTTTCTATTTCTTCTTGGATAGCCATTTTAGGTGTAGTGTGATGCAGTTTTTTAATCACTATTCTATAGCACTTGTTTTGTTTTTGTGTGAAAGTATGGCCAATTAACCCTTTACTCCTAACTAAGTCAATTACGGATTTATAAACGTCTGATGACTGAGTGATTAATCTAAGTTGGTCTCTGTTTATAATCTTGAAAGAGAAGCTGTCACTTGGTACATTCTCTTTTAGAAGTTCTGTTAGTTTAGTTAGATCCTCTATACCATATAAGATGATTGGTGGTGGTTTATTAATTCTTTTACTTTCTGGGGGTTCTTCTTCCTCTACCTGGTCAACGGGTAAGATATTGTACCTGTTAGATGTATTTACTTCTACTTGTGATGTACTTTTTTCTAGTCTTTGTGAGCTTGGAGGACTGTTAGATGGTTTTTTTCTTTTTGGATTGCGTTCAGTGGGTATTCTTTGCCATGTGGGGGGGCAATTAATATTCTCAACATCTGCGCTTTTTTGTGTGACCGTTAAGTCCATCATATCGCTGGTTAAGTTGGGACAACTCCCAACTGATGAAGTTCTAGTTCTTGATATAAAAAGGCTAGGATGGAATGCCTGTTGTACAAATTTTTTATTAGTATTGCTGCCAGTAGCATTTACCGACACGGGAGCCTGGTCGCTCACTCTCGCGCAGTCTTCGGTAGTATATTTCACACTTGCAGGCCCGGGTACCTGCAAGCGCCGGGCGTTAGCCGGATCGCCAGACAAAATCTCTTCTTTATCATTCATTTCCATTACGATTTTTGGGGCATACACACAGTGCTTTCCCAAGGCCATGTGGTCACACTTTTAGAAGGCATTTACTCACTTCAAGGCGTGTGATCGCCCTTAGTCGGGTTATTTGACCGCCGCCCGTTACTCGGCGTTGTTGCTCATTTTGCACCACCCGGGGGACACGTGTAGGGTGGGCCTAGACAAGATAGGTGGTTTACAGCCTACGGACGCGAGCAACTCTGTCCCCCCTGCTATCTTCAATAATACTTTTATTTTTCTCTAAATTATTCTTACACCTTTTATTTTGAACCTTACTGCCTGGTCATTAGGTGTCAGTATTGATTGCAAGGTGACTATAGAAACTATAAATATAAAACTTGATGTAAGTATACAACAAATAAAAAATATTATTATTTTCACTGAAGTGCAAACCCTATTCAACCCTATTTCAGTAAAATTAAAAAGTAAACTATGCAGAATTTACCTACATTTCTACCTAATGCGCGGAATGACAAAAATTTTAAAAGACCCAACCTTACTAGGGTTGACAAAATTTTTGGCTTTGATAATTAATTATATTTTTTACGGGGTATTTTGTAACATGTTGTATAATCACCTACTTGGTGAACATGAAGGGTATCATGTGTCCAATATGCATGCTCTCTGATGATGGACCCCGTCCAGTGTACAGATAGAACTTCTTCCCCGACTCATGCAGGTTAAGAATATTGTGGATATCACGGTGGGAAAAGAATATGCCACGCCTTAAGAAATGGTGCGCTGAAATAAATACCTTTAATATATGTCATCATCATCAGGAACCAAAGATGTCCACTGCTGAACAAAGACCTCCCTCTTAGAAGGGAGGGGTTGCAATAATCCCCACGCTTGGCAGGCGGTTTAGGGATTGCAGTGTATGCAGTAAGTAATCCAACAGAAAGACACTGCTGCCCGTCTTCTTGTTTTCTCTTGGTCACCTACGTACGGCCACCCGATGAGTGATAAGAGGGTCTGATTCTTATATGTACATATATAGTTAATACAAGAATGCTATAGATATTTTTTTTTCATTGAGGTGCATTTGCAAACTTTGCAATTCAAAAAATATTACACTAATGAAATCTAAATACACAGTAAATAATATTAGAATCTTAAAAAAAAAATTAGTATCTAAATTACCTTTCTTCCCAGTAACTTTTTCAAATCGTTGTATGACCTCTTCATCAATTTTTTGACTTCCAAATTTTTCTGAAAACCAAAATAGAAGTAACTCGACTCATTTGAATTCAGCCCATGTAGTACCTGGTATGTCATGTTGTGTGGTAAGGGGTTAAAACTTATAAGATACTCACTGATTAGCTTGTCATAATCAATACCAGTCTCAGACTTGCCAGTTACGGTCCATGGATCTACAAAGTCTTCGTCATCTTTAACTGATAGTCTCTGTAACTCCTCTCCAGCCATTATTTCAGCTACAAAGTAAACAGATGCAATAAATAAGGATCTTTTCTAAAAAAAATACCAACTGATTTTATACTAAGCTAGAAATACATAAACTATTAATAAAATAGATGGTATCAAGATAGAGCCTTAATTGATATAATATTTATTATTTTATTTTATTTTATTGAATCACGCATACAACTATCTTTACAGGCAGTCCCTAATTCTATAGTGTAGATACCTATTATATAAACAACAACACCTAAAAAATATACATAAACTTATACCTAAACATAATAACAAATTACAAACAATGTAATTAAATAATAATAATGTAATTAATAATGTAATAATAATGTATTATAATGTATTATAATAATGTAATTTAATATTTTATATCCTTTATATTATAAAGGTAATCACCGGTAATCACTTTTAAGAGCCAAGTCACCAACTCACTCAACTGTAGATAAAATGTTAGGTTATACCTAAGTAGCGGTAATGGAACTCACATTAAAAAATACACGCTTACAACTTGTAAACTTAGCCTACAATAAATTAAATGCTGTAAATACTGCAAAATCTGTAGTAAATAGACGCAATTTCATAGAAAAATCCACATCGATCGCTTCAAAGCGGCCAATCTTCTTTGCTTGTCAGAATCAGAATGTCAGTTGTTATCTGTCAGTGTAATTTTTTTATCTGTCATAATCCGTTTAGTTATGCCCACGTAAACGTATGTGCAGTGTCTGTATTTTTTCAAAAGAACTTTCTTCTTATTTTATCAAATTTGCTTGGAAGTATGCAATGTAAGCATTGCAAAGAAATTTTATATAACACCTTAAATACACCAATAAAGTACATTTTTATCCGGCTTCATTATATTTCATGAAATAAGTGTCAAAAAGTCGCTTAAAAATTTGTTAAAAATATAACAAAACGCTAGTAGTAACACTTGCCTGTCTAAGACTTGCCTAGAAAAAAAACAAATTCCTACCAATTTCTATTTTTATCTATAAATCAAAAGCCATGTTTAAAAATAATGTTTTCAATTTTTTGAGTACAGATGTGAACTAGGCAAGATTTTGGTGTAGTGGGGAAACTGCACTTAGTTGCAACCACAGAATATCTGATGTTGCAACAAAACATGGTCAGTTATAATATAGCAATTTGTGTCTGCGTGTTAATTAATTATCAATGTATTTACAAAGGTAAGTATTTGTTTCATTTGTATGGTCACCATAATACAGGCTCTGCCTAGTTTAGTATCAGATGACTGTGTTTGGATTGTCCCAGGATAATATACTTAGTACTTGCTTACATTTTGTAAATAGTCATGCTTATATTTTTATCTTAAAATAAATAAATCCCGCTTAAAACTTTCTTCATTTTATAAAAAAGATTCAATGTGTTTACACAGAGATTTTCTCTTGAAAATTGATTGGCATGGCCGTCTAGTGGAGGTATGACGCGAGATTGGTAGTGTTTAAAATTGCGTTCCATTTTACGTAACTTAAAGTTGAAATATTTCTTAAAATAATCATAATTTTAGAAAAAATCTTTTGGCAATGCTCTTTTAAAAAATATTTTTATTAAATTATAATCATAATTTATCATTATAATTTTTAGCCAAGTTCCCCATTTATCCAAATTCTGGCAAAGTAGAAAGACTGGTAAGTATGGCGGATGACGGAGAGCTTCCAACCCTAGCTCTTGTAACATAGAAACCGTCTGATGTGCAGTATGAGGTCGCACCTTGTTGTGCAGGAGCAGCGGAGACGAGTGATTGACTAAAGCTGGTTGGAGACGTGTGAGCTTCTCCATCATTGTGTTCAGTTCTTCACAGCATACATGCAGTTTTTCATTACTGCAGAGTAATGCTTATCCCGTTTGATAAGAAAGAAGCTGCCATGAATCACACCAGCTCTAGACCACCAAACAGTGACCATCGCTTTTCTAGGGGTAAGTTTTCGTTAGGGGCATTGTTTAGGTGCTAAACCAGGATCCAACCATCTTGCTGAGCACTTGCGATTGTCAAATAGAATCCACTATTCGTCACAGGTAAAAATGTGGTTTAAAATTCCTTCGTTTCTACTTTCAATTTTATATGAAGATATCATTTCAACCCGGACAAGAAAATAAAAGCTACCAATTCTACCGTACAATTAGGCTTGCCTTCTAAATTCGTTATCTGTTATCTGCGGGCAGATTAAGCGTGCGTGACACAAGACACAAACGTCAAATTTTGTCAATAAAACGTTTCAGTGATCACAATTTTTTTTGCTGTATTTATGATAGTGGATAGGATAAGCCCGTAGTTCTTTGTCTGAAAAGTTTATGGAGATTTTGTGTTGAACAAGCCGGTGTGTTGGTGTTCTTGATGGTGTCCGGCGACGATTCAAATGGTGGCCGTTTGTCGCGTAAAACTACGAGGTCCCCGAACCGTAAGTCGAAGAAGTCCGATGGAGACCTAGCAAAGGGGTCAGCGTTGCGACATGGTTCGCAACCTTCGGTCCATAAAAGGAATCTCTATGTTGTTTCTTTTCCGATCATAATTCTGTTCAACGTGCTCAGATCAATTTTGTATCAACTTTTTATAATTTTTAAATATTTGTATTCGGCTTCGCATCGGTTCATGCACAAGCCTCGGAAGTCGGGCGAGTGTAATCTGGAGGTTGTGGTGAAGGACGGTGTGGTGTCGACGGAACTAGCGCAGAGCGACGACATGTCTCACGTGCACAATGTTGGGCCCGGGGACCCACTGCTGGCCAAGCAGAAACACCACCATCGGAAAGCTTTCGAATACATTTCGAAGGCACTGAAAATCGACGAGGAGAATGAGGGTGAGATTGGCTTTTAGTGATTCTTTCATTGTTTACACTGCGAATGTTTATGTAACACAAAGAACATTCTTTTTTCCATTCCAAAGTTTCAAGCAAACTGATGAATGGGTTCTCCATTGTAAGTAGTATTACTGTCATAAGATGTTAAAAGTAATTGGCAGTTTACAATATCATAAGTTTTTTAATTCATAAAACACATTATTTATTTATTATATGGTTATTACTGCTATAAATTTTATGCTCTATCTCTAAATATACTTTTTTCAATACAAAATTTGTACTGAGGTGTAAGATAGTTGCTAATATATGGACTTTGAGTTTAAAATCCTTTATAAAATCCACTACCCCTAAGCTGAAGCAATTGCTTTTATTTATTTTGCATTTGCTGTTTTACAACACCCAAATTTAAATAAGGAATCAATAATTTAAAAAATATGTTGTTATAAAAATATCCTACAAAAGATCCATACTCACATTCTATCAACAGGGCAAAAAGAATTAGCTATAGAGCTGTACAAAAAAGGAATATATGAATTAGAACGTGGGATTGCTGTAGACTGCTGGGGTGGTCGTGGTGACGCATGGCAAAGGGCACAGAGATTACATGACAAGATGAAAACCAACTTGGGCATGGCCAAGGACCGTCTACATTTCCTTGGTATGAAAAAAATAATTATTACAAAAGTTCAATCACTACCTTATCGGTTCCAGGCTACAGACCCCAAATTTTTTTTTTTTTTTTTATAATGGATATTGGCTGTATGTGTGCATGCTACTGCTTTGTATTTTCTTTTAGATCCATACACAACTTCTTACAGTTTCTGCTATAAAATAAGGTTTAATGACTGTTCCCCAATGTAGCGAACCTAGTCGCGCTCAGTAATTTGGGCGTAGAGAGTGAGGCCGAGAGGAGTGACAAAAAGCCATCGGAGTCGCCTTTAAAAGTGCGAAGGCCACTAGAGAAGTCGAAGACGACGTTACTTGCACATACAGAAAATAACAGTGGTCAAACGAAGCCACCAAGTGAAGGTAGAAACACAGAGATATTGCTTAGCTTCGTTTGACGTAACCAACTCCAAAATTATTTAAACTAAACTAACCAAAGTGATTATATAAACTGATAAATTTAATGCTACACTTGACATTGGAAACTAATTGGATTTTTCTTTTGTTTTTTTAATGTTTGCATGTGGGTTCACTGCGCTATACACATTTCTGTTTGCAAAGTATGGTTACATGGTCCATTTATCACCTCACATAATATTGTTTCCTACTGCATCTGTACATGAACATATTTTAATAAATTCTTCTTTACATTTCAATTCGCTAATGTTGACATTGAAAAATCTTAACATTTTTGTACTTGCGGTCACAAACAGTCTACCACCTTTAGGACGACAATCGCTTGCACGACCCGACACAAAATATTTGCGGGCGGCGTAAACGCACGTAACATTATGAAAATGTATTTGATTGAAAATTGGTACACCGTTCGTGTCCGCGATAGTACATGCGCAGTATGATGACAAGTAGATAAGAGCACCCTGCACCAGATATTGCATGTACATATTTGTAATTTGTAACAAGGCGTGTTTTATGTACCTACATATATATTAGTATATTATACACGATGTGCAGCAACTGCACTGCTTTGCATTTAGATACTTTTCCATAATAATAATAATAATGCCCTTCTGACTGATACGACCACAGCGGCCAATCTTTCACAAGATCAGCCATCTACGCGGGAGATAGTATAGTGCACCCTATTTTCCTTCAATCTCACAATCTGATGGGGCGGAACACCGACACGACCAGGGAGAGGTCAGGCGCAGGATCGACTTTTTACATGCCCAACCGACGCATGGATCATCGTAATTTTACAGAAAATCTAGTGATCGGCCTGCACTGTCATATAGTAAGGAATAACTACACAAAGATGTTGCTCCCCGCGGGATTCGAACCCGCGACCGCGACCTCCGGTTTGCAAAGCAAGCGGTTTCGCGCTGCGCCGTGGAGGCTACTACTAATTATCGCATTCACGTCACAA
Organism: Furcula furcula; assembly: GCA_911728495.1. Classification (NCBI taxonomy): domain Eukaryota; kingdom Metazoa; phylum Arthropoda; class Insecta; order Lepidoptera; family Notodontidae; genus Furcula; species Furcula furcula. Next base: position 18,144,302 of record OU452262.1, on the reverse strand, counting down.
TACATTATTTAATTAAAATGATAACCAAAACTGGTTATTTTGTTACCGTCTTCGTTATGCAAGGTATTAGCCTACGCAAATGACACAGACTTACATGTAATATTTGCATAACGATAAAAAATGTCGTCACAAGGCGAGATTAAAATGCGCAAACTTTAGTCTGGCAAAAAATAAAAAAAGCGCCTTTAATATGTGGTTTCACCTTGAAATTTAAACAAAATAGTATTAATAGAGCCGCCTGGTAGGTAGTATTAATTTATCGACCACAAAATGTGTTAATTGTTCGGGGCTAGTCATGCCATGGTCTCGGTTCATTTGTGCTGAATGGAAGCACGAGCAAGCGTGCTCGCGATTAGGGTTACCAATAGACGATAGATTTTTATTAAAAAAAAGTTTTACTGACGTGTCATAATTTGTTTTGTTTGTAGTTTTATGTATTGTTGGTTAGTGGCAGAAAAATGCACTGCTCTGCTACTCGTCACTAAGTCTCTTGAGCCCGCTAAATTCACCAGCTACAGTACTGATTTGCTACAGAATATCTGAAACTGCGGTGGTCCCTTGGCTCTACAACCTAAAAAAGAAATTATTAATTAATTACGTACGACTACGGCCTTTTTGTCAGGACTTTAATTTGGTAGCCCTACTTGCGAGGGGCGAACGCGCACGCACGCAGTCAAGCGCACAGTAGGTACGCAACGCACACGTACGCACGCTCGATCTTTTACGTTCGTACTCATGTTTCCCTACCATCTCGTTACGCTCGAACGAGCAAATCGACTTACATTGAGCTCGAACTACGTACTATAATCAAACTATATTGTAGTTTATCGTGTCATTGACATCTAGCATTTCGCAATAGCTTTACATTTTCGTGTGTCGGAAGTCATTTAGATTTAATCGATTATATTTTAAAAGTACGATGACTTACAGATCCTGTACATATAGACTAGTTCAGTGGATAGAAACGATCATATTATAATAATACCAGCCCTTGTTTTGTCCCAATGTTAGGCACGAGCTTCCCCTCAAAATGAAGGGGCTTAGGCCATAGTCCCCATGCTGGCCAAGTGCAGGTTGGCGGACTTCACACGTCATTCGAAAGCTAGTTAGGCTTTCTCAGACATGCAGGTTTCCTCACGATGTTTTCTTTCACCGAAAGCTAGTAACGAGTTAGTAATAAGCATACCTATGGTCAGCAAAAGATGATTTGATTTGAACGATTGCACAAAGGCATTTCGCACGTGATTAATTAAAGAGATCAGAGGTGCGAACCGGGGTTCGAACCTGCGCACCTTGTTTCCAAGGCAAGCGCTCGCCCACTGACCTGTTACTGCTTGGACCATATTGGAATACTTTTAATGTCCTACTCCTATATATTACTTCTATAACATGCTAATTAAAAAGACTTCCAGAACTTTGACGGTGGTAGGTTCCTTGTACAAGGAACCGTCCAGGTAGGTACCACCGCACTGTCAGATATTCTGCCGCCAAGCAGCAGTGTGAAGAGCACTGTAGCTGGTGAAAATACCGGACCCAAAAGACTTAATATCTAATGTGTTAAGGGTCGGCAACGCGCTAGTAATTCTTCTGGTTTTACTAGAATCTATATGCTGCGGTGACTGCTTACCATCAAGCGGGCCGCATCCTTGCCATCTTAGCAGTATAAAAAACAACTTCAATTGCAGTGAGTAATAATTAAAAAAAAAAAACAACAAAACCTTATAATAAACTGCTGAAAATATTAAACTAGATTTAAAAAATAACAAACACATTCAAGTTCGACGCCACACACCTCGCCTTTTGTGTTGGTTTCAAACTATTCACGGCGACTGAAACTGATTATCAATGGTCGCAACGAGACAACCATTATCTATACTTACAATCTATCATAAACTAAACCTTAAAGTTCGTATTTAAAATTGATATCCATGAAACAACAGCATTGAGATAGATACTCGTAGACCCCATAGAAGAATGAATAGATGACTACCTGTGTTAAAAATAAAATTTGCTCTGTATAAAACTACTTCATTTGAAGTTTACACAAAACTATTAATGTAAGTAGGTAAGGTATACGCTTAGCGTATTTTATCTCACGATTCGCGAATCGAGGCTTCTGCGATTTACCACGTTTTCTCCACTGTTCAAAACTAACTGAAAGCCTTGCAGTAACAGGATTTTATTGTCTACGAAATGCGTGATTTACTTTCACGATGTGGATATTATTATAAAAAAAAACTTAAGCTATTGTATTCTATGTAGATAATAATGACACAAAGGAAAGTTTTCTCTATGATTGTTCAGCAAAGCAACGGTCATCGACCCAGTGACATTGGCACTGGCCCGTTTATAGTAGTAGCCTTCTCATTCCGTTTCATTGGCCAATAAAATCGATTTAATCTAACATGCGTTATTGAAATAAAACTATTTTTAAGGATTATATCGCGGCTTGAAATAGCATCTTAACACGAGATATTTTTGTTCTGAATTGGTATCCAACTATAGAGAATCCAAATTACACTGACCCGAAAACTAAATTTAGTTTAGCGCTATCTTCTCTCAATATAACCCATCTTTCGTATGGTCCGAAAGAGCGGTATTGGATATAACTTTCATTTTATGGGAAATTTCATGCTCTAGATCTAGCCATGATATCTTCTGGTAAAAAACGAGGACGCACATTAATTTATCGCACAATAATTTAGTATCAGTTTGATACTAAATTATTAAACTTTCAAAATTTAACTACTAGGTTTTCTGTCCAAAAACTTTCATATGAAAGGATGAACAATTATTTGTAACATCAAAGAAGAAAGAAAGAAATAAAGTACAAAGAAAGAAAGAAAGTACTTTCTTTCTACGGCGCTACAACCCCTTGGGCTTCTCGACAGTAATTTTACAATTATCTCTTTTCTTTGCCCACCTCCAGTTGGTACAGCTCCTATAGCTTTCAAGTCTTCCTCATCACAGTCCATCCATCGCTTTTATGAACTTTCTCTACATCTTTTCTGCTGTGGAGTCCACTTAGTCACACTTTTATTTAATCTACTTTCATCCATCCTTTCAATATGTCCAACCCATAACCCATTACATCTCGTGAAATACAATACGTACGTCACAATATTTTCTTTATCAAACTATCCAGCTCATGAGTCATTCTTGGGCGGTAGGTACCATCAGTATCCCTAGCGGGACCAGATATCTTCCTTAACTTGCTTACATACCATACTCAGCTAAAAACATCGTGATATTCATTGTAGATCTGTACGCCCCTATTCTTGTCTTTTTCTATTCTTAGTCTTTTGATCTGAGGCAAAAGTGATAGCACAATGAAGCCGACTAAAACTCAGTGCTTGGACTGACAAAGCGGGTTTGATGGGACAGATGCAATGATGAGCGAGACTCGTGAGCGTAGGCGCGGCGTCAAAATAAAACTATACTTGAATGGCAATTTACAATCACGTCTCCGTCGCCGTGTTCTCATTTAAGATCATGCCACTGGACTCTGAGTCATTTATAGTCTATTTATGTGAACACACAAATCATCTAATGAGGAAGTCGTCGCACGACATTTATTCGCTTTAAAATCGGGCTCAATTTCATCATTTCTGTATATTAACATATCATTTTTGTGTGATACTAAATACCTGTTACCGCCAATCACCTTTGGAACAGCTTACCCCGATAACTATTTGGCTTTTGCAAATTGATTGAAATCGCTGATATGAAAAGTCGTCTTTTATGTCTAGTCGCAGGTCGTAAGCTCACGACGGCCGGCCGTCGGGTGCCAAGCGGCGTGGGCGGGCCGCTCATGAAGTCCCAGACCCTGCCAAGGTCAATGGGGCGTTCCTCGTCACAGCCCAACAGTTCTAGCTCTAATGGAAGCTATAGCAGATACCCTATGAAGCCGGCGTCCACACCGCCTGCAGTGAAAAGACAGCTTTCTGTAAGTATATAATAATAATACCATCCCTTGTTTATGTCCCGCTGTTGGGCACGGGCCTCCCCTCAAGATGAGGGGGCTTAGGCCATTGTCCACCACGCTGGCCAAGTGCGAGTTACCGGACTTCACACGTCATTCGAAAGCTAGTTAGGCTTTCTCAGACATGCAGATTTCCTCACGATGTTTTCCTTCACCGAAAGCTAGTAACAATCGCACAAAGACGATTCGCACATGATTCATTAAATAAATCAGAGGTGCGAGCCGGGGTTCGAACCTGTGCACCTTGTTTCCAAGGCAAGCGCTCGCCCACTGAGCTGTTACCGCTTCTGTAAGTATAACTGGGTGTAAATTTAAACAGGCTGATTTGGGGAATACTACCACGTCAGAGAAGATCGCAGTCACATAATACCGTCTACGGCTGGCGTTGTGTTCCTGCGATGATGTGATGTTTGTCTATTTTGACGGGGTGAAGACTCGGCGATACCTCTGATAGGATTGTTTTAATAAGCCACCACTTCCCATCTGGTGAAACAACAAGGAAATAACCAGCATGGAAACTTTGATGTTTCTGTATTATGTGTACAGCTCGTCATTATTAAATGTTTATTTTAATTAGTGGTTGGTTTGTTGGCCGTATGTAAAGCCGCTATGAAAGTGAATACCTTACGCCATTTTTATTTATCTTATTCTTTTTTAAGAATCACATATTCACGAAGTAAAAACAAATGTGGTGTCTGTAGTCGTCCAGAATTGAACCACTAAATAATTATCTCACTCAAGCACATGTTGTGGTGTTTATCACCTTTTAACCCATCATTTATATGGCGCTGCATCGCATCAAATAACCAATCAAAGCATGCCTTTTACTGTCCAAACAAGTCGTTATCATTTCCTCACAAGAGCCATTCTCGCTCTGTGGTCACAAAATTGACATCGACCACGAAAATTTATTCCGCTTTTTATAAAAGCTAAGAAAGTAATGATAAACATTGATGTAGGAAGTTGCGATACTTTCACTTTCTTCGCATTTTAGTGGTATTGCCGAGAGAATACACACTGGCCTGTATCGACCGATACTTACGTAAGTGATGGTCGAACAAGTCGTCAACACTAACTAATCGCTTGCAATTTGTTACCGTGAAAAACGACTGACTTCATAAATTTGCACATATTCGTTCGCTCACTGTAAATAAACACATTCATTATATAACGCTCAAACTAGATATGTTATCACTTAAGCACATCGTACTGTTTTTTTTTTGCAAATCTTTGAAGGCTACTGGAACTACAAACAACTAGAGTCTAGTAGGCAACGCGCTAGTGATCCTACTGGTGTTGCTAGCGTCCATAGGCTGCGGTGACTGCTTACCATCAGGCGGGCCGCATTCTTGTATGCCACCTTGGTGGTATAAAAAAAAATTGTTGTAATACCCTGTGACATCACAATTTTTTTTCTATACCACTAAATAACAGGATATGTTTTGTTACTAAAATAAAATTTAAGAATGTTAAAATTTCCAGAATCCTTTTTTTTTATATATTACTAAGGTGGCAAGCAAGCATGCGGCCCGCCTGATGGTAAGCAGACACCGCAGCCTATAGACGCTAGCAACACCAGAAGAATCACTAGCAGCAATCGAATGTAACAGCAAGACGAGCAAGACGTTCGATAGATAGACAGTCTCTTGTGTCTGGTAATTTCACCAGCTACAGGCCATTCACACCGGAACACAGCAATGTTTACACACTGCTGCTTGGCGGCAGAATACCTGATACCGCGGCGGTACTTACCTGAACCTTCCCTTGCACAGGGGACATACCACCTAGAGGCATTCTCCTCATTGTTAAGCCTCAGTGGCGTGCACAGAAAGTAGACAATAAGACCTGCGAGTTATCTGTACTGTAGACAAGAGGAGGAAGACGGGCAGCAGCGTCTTCCTTTTGTATCTATCTTCCATCTATACTGCGATCCCCTAGCTGCCTGCCAAGCGTGGGGATTATGGCAACCCCTCTCTTCTAAGGGGGAGGCCTTTGTTCAGCAGTGGACGTCTATCGGCTGCTAATTAATCTGTACTCTAAGCTATTTGTTAGTGTGCCACCACAAATATCCTTAAATGACATTACACTAACATTACAGGCGAATCCATTTACATTTAAAAACATCACGTCAATACCATGTCAGTACAAAATATTTTTAAATTAAGATCATTTAGAGAAATCGTAGGGTAGGCAAAGTCTTTTTGTGTGTATAGACCCTCTGAATAAGCTTATTACAGTTTTTAAATGCAAATTAATATGTCTATAGAATCTGCTAACTTATGGATATTTAAAATGGTAAAAACATATTATAAGTTAAACAAGCCGAATACGTTTCTTTGCCTGCCCTCTGTGCACGCTACTGTTTAAGCCTAATGGGCAACTCATTCGTTTTGGCATTCACACTTCTATCCTTCTATCATCATCTTCTAACATTTTCATTCATAACTCACCATCATTAACCATCACCATTCCATCCGCTCATCGTTCAGAGCGCGTACCAGGTGCCTGCGAACGGGTCGCCGGTGCGGCGAGCGGTGAGCGGCGGCTCCCAGAGAGGAACCCCGACTAGGAGTAGAACTCCTCAACCAGCCCTCACTGTGAGAGGCGTGGACCCGAAGCTAGTCCAACTTATACTGGACGAGATAGTCGAGGGCGGCCCGAAGGTGCAATGGGACGACATAGCCGGACAAGAGGTGAGTTCAAGATGTTTAACGTTTTAGTCTTGATTAGAATAGAATAGAATAGAATAGAATATACTTTATTGTACACCAAACAAATGAACAAGAAAATGGTACGACTTAATACAAACAAAAACAACAAATAACAACATTAAAGAACAAACAATAAAGGATAGTACAAACGGCGGCCTTATCGCTAATAGCGATTTCTTCCAGACAACCTTATTGAAATGGAAGAAACTATTTTAAATACGGGCAGATGGTGGTGTACCTATTAATGTATAATATATATATATATATATATATATATACATTTATATCCTACTAAAATATTATTAAATACACACCTATAGAGAAGCAAATATTAATAAACTAATAATCTAAATGACTGTAATAGTGATCTCTGACCATATTTTTAAAAGATGGTAGGGATTGAGCAAGTCTGATTGGAACAGGCAACGCATTCCACAATCGTACAGCTGTAACGGAAAATGATGAATCATAAAATTTCGTTGAATGCGTTGGTGTTTTCAACATCAAATTTTCTGATGACCTCAAGGACCTCGAATGAGTTTCATGCATAAACTCGAAACGTTGTTTAAGATAAGAAGGGGTTGAAGGATTAAACAGAACATTATAAAGTAAAGATAAAATATGAGCATTCCGGCGAAGACGAATCGGTAACCACTTGAGCTTTTTACGAAAATCAGATACGTGGTCATATTTGCGAAGACCAAATATGAACCTTATACAAAAATTTTGAAGTCGCTCAAGTTTGTTTAATTGTTCCTCTGTAAGGTCTAGATAGCTGGCGTCAGCGTAGTCAAGGATAGGAAGGAGGAGAGATTGAGCAAGCGCAATTTTAGTGGTCGTAGGAAGGAAATTACGCAACCTTTTTAAACTGCCTGCAGACGCAAAAAGCTTGCGACTGACCTCTTGTAGTTGTGGGATCCAACTTAAATTTGAGTCGATGAATATACCTAAGTTCTTGACTGTTGCACTAAGGTTAACTGTACTACCATCAAAGACAATATGGGGCAATTGCATTCCTTTATGACGGGATGTCATCCTGGAGCTGCCAACAACAATTACTTGAGTCTTTGATGGGTTAACTGCAAGACCATGAGCTTTACTCCAGTCACATATCTTAGCCAGATCTAAATTGATGGTGTTTATCGCTTCAGCCACCCTGTCTACTGATGCATGCGTGTAAATTTGGAGATCATCTGCATAAAGATGGTAGGAGGAATGTGAATTACGAATTGTAATTGATTACGAAGTTGGATTTAGTACGATACAAGAATACATAAAATTAATACATTTTTAATCGTTATTTACCTATTAAAAAAAATATATCAGCCCTTGTGTATGTTGTTTATGTCCCACTGCTGGGCACGGGCCTCCCCTCAAGATGAGGGGGCTTAGGCCATAGTCCACCACGCTGACCAAGTGCGGGTTGGCGGACTTCACACGTCATTCGAGAGCTAGTTAGGCTCTCTCTCTCAGACATGCAGGTTTCCTCACGATGTTTTCCTTCACCGAAAGCATAATAACTAAATTTTTATTTACAAATACACATACTTAAGCTAAGTAAAACAAACTTCCTCTAAATTGTGGCTGCACTGGGGATACCCTAAAGACTGGTGGTGTTACCTCTTTGTATGGGTTATACATTGGCAGAACCAGCCCGACTGTCCCCTAAGACTTCGATAAGTTTGGAATTTGGTTGTAGATTTTCTTTCACCAAACCGTGCGTCTCATGAAACCAAGGCCACATATAGCTCTGGAAACTAGGGTTGCACACTTGCGCTTTGCATCACTAGCGGTCGTCGCATCCCCTCCAGCTGCCCTACAAGTACTTTAGTTATCTAAATATCTATTTAAAATACTCATACATAGTGAAGCAATAATAATAATAATAATATCTCGGAACAATCCACACACGGTCATCTGATCCCAAACTAGGCAGAGCCTGTACTATGGAAACCAGACAACTGATACTAATACTTATATACATTTTTTTTTGTAAATACATACTTAAATAGATAAATAACACCCAGACACTTGGTGGGAATCGAACCCACGACCCATCGGTTAGCGGTTAGGGAGGGGATAAGTATAAACTATATTCCAAATTTCTAATAAAGACAATGTTTATAGTGTCTATCGCTTTCAATCCCATCGACGCCCAATAACGTATAGTATATACCACAAAAGAAATTACCAATTTGAGTTTTTTTGGCGTCTATTTGACAAATAGCAACATCGAATTGATCGCGCTTTTTAAATTCGTCAACAGCGCAGACAGAATAAAAAAACAACTTAACTGCGTTCGCCATATTTGGATATCAGCAACCAATTTCAATCATATAGGTACTTAATAGAACTAGATTCGAAACTGCACATGATGAAGCTTCAAATTGCAATATCATCTTTAACTTATAACTTCAATAACATTGCAAATCAGCGCATAATAATAAACAGGAGAAATTGGGCGCCACATCTAAAATACATTCGCGAATCTTAACGTAAGTCAATCAACGTTTTAACAGCATCATTCAATAGGTTTTTTTGTTGAATCGTTATTTATGAACCGCCTTGGCGCCGAAGATATCTTTTGTGTATGGTTTTTTCAGGTGCTTTTTACGTTGTGTTCATTTCCTAGGCCGCCAAGCAAGCGTTACAAGAGATGGTGGTTCTGCCGTCTCTGAGGCCTGAACTATTTACTGGACTGCGGTCACCAGCAAAGGGACTGCTACTCTTTGGACCGCCGGGGAATGGTAATTATACTAGGATTAATATGATGTCATTTATCGAAGAAATAAGATCAGCCAGATCAGATTCTAGAGCTTGTTGTCCGCTAGTGAAAAAAACAATATTATTCTATTAAAAAGACTATCCGCGCGCCTCTTACTGTACAATAAACTGTGTTATGTACTAATTGCCTTTTAAAAACAGAAAATTGAAACAACACTATGAAGTACTACAGTATGAAGTTTTACTAGGTGGTAGGTTCCTTGTGCAAGGAACCGTCCAGGTAGGTACCACCGCAGTGTCAGATATTCTGCCGCCAAGCAGCTGTGTGAAAGCATTGCTGTGTTCCGGCGTGAAGGGCACTGTAGCTGGTGAAATTACTGGACACAAAGACTTAATATCTAATGTCTTAAGGGTCGGCAACGCGATAGTGATTCTTCCAGTATTGCTAGCGTCTATAGGCTGCGGTGACTGTTTTCCATCAGGCGGGCCGCACGCTTGCTTGCCACCTTGGTTGTATAAAAAAAAAAAAAAAAAAAAGTACTTGCTGGATCTTCTGTTCTCAGTAGATGCCACGAAACGATCAACTAGTTTTGAACATAAATGCTATGGCTATGGCCATAACACTTCACCGCACAAAAGTGCTAGCGCTGCAGTGCAAAAAGGCAAAGGAGACGCTAGCTCAAAGGCACATCAGAGAGCCACAGCCTCGGCATTGGCTGCCACTTAGAAAGGACTGAATTTACCTGAAAAGATTTTTCAAGAAACTCAGTACCTGCCGTTAGATATGACTTATGAAATACTGTTAGGTGATATACCCTGGGAAAGTGTGAAGTTGACGGGCTGTGTCGGTATGATAGACTGGGGTGTAGCTCCACATCCATCTAGATAATACATAAGAAAAATAACTTAGCAACTAATTGTCCGCCACTCATTCAACCTGGTTAATTCATCGGCTGAAACATAAAACAGCGCATTGAACAACCCATCGTGACTTCGTGCCTCTATTACAGCAAATAATTTTTTACCAACTTCAAATGACCCATGCCCTTGCGATACTTTTGAGTTGATATTATGAATCACGTTTTTAATTAAATATCGACAATTAAATCAACTCAGAGCTTGTTGCCATTACTTTTTTTAATCTGTAACACTGTTTCAAAAATCTGTTGTGTCAATTTAAATGCGAAGGTTATTCATGAAGCCTCGTGACGAACTTTGCATATCGACATTGTCTCGGCGAAGCTGTTATTTTGTAATGTGGGTCAAAACTGCCCACTACACAGCTAAAGCAATCTACATGCGTTAATATCCCTGGAGAGATTGGCAATAACTTGTTTTTGTGAACTCAATTGGGGAGATATTATCTTTATCATTATGATGATCTGTCTTTGTAATAGTATGACGTTGAAAACTATTGTGTATCAGGCCACTATGCGGAAAGGATTTTTGAAATTGGATTCGTACTCTCTGATATTAAAAAAAAAAAATCCTTGTGGCTTTAAAGAGGATATTTTCCGCGGTAAAAGATATTACTATCTTAACCCTAAGCCGATGAGCCTTGAGGCAACCCAAGGAGAGATCAAGGGTGGGTCCTAAGACCCACTTTATTACTTTGAACCCGTGGCTTCCGGACTACAAAGCAAGCGAAGTCCCGTTGCGCCACGCCTGCCGATATTAGTAGTCTAGTTTTCGTCTAAGATTCAGTATCTACCTGCCCAGTACTTTGCCTTTCAAACCGCTTTATTAATAGAACTTATAGGTCCTAAGCTATGTGGGAAAAATCTGTGCCCGTTGGACAGGACATCAAATAGGTTATACTTTGTGGGGAGAACCCACACTTTTTATTTTTTTTATTTTTTTTATCAAAATACAAAAAACGGTTTCCATAGGTAAAACATAATTGGCACTAAATTAAACCACTGAGGTTTGTCAGTTATGCCAAGAAAAAATCTACACCAAGCTTAGTAGTGCACGTTAATACGTCATTATATATGAATATAATTAAGTACTTAAATTATGATAAAATCTATATAATAATATTGCAAGTGTTAAGTAAAAAATAACAAAAGAAAGAGAACAAGCAACGGAACTACGTAAGAGCATCTGTGCGGTATCTATTGATCAAGAAAATAAGATTTTGCTTTAATATTGTTATGCGTAATATTGTTGTGTTTACTTAAACTCAGTCATGTCATATAATTCCCCTCTAATCCCTGACTAGCTTAGTAGGGTCCTGTTTGGAGTTTGCTGGACGTTTTAGGTTTGGGGCCTATACGTCCATTGAGTACGGCAGTGACTCCGAGGAAGACGTGTTAAGTTCCCGGGGGCTATAATGCGCATTCCGGTAGCGGGCTCAAAGGCAAGGCACTGAGGGATTCCTGGTGCAGATCCCAACGGAGACCCCAGGTGCCAATGCAATAGCTGCGGGGTTCTAGTGGGTATTAATCCCACATACCCCGGTTCAACCCCACAGGTCCCGGAGACCTGTTGAAGGTTTCCCCCGCGATAACAAAAAAAAGTTTGTGGGGTCCTGATTCCAAATCAGGACCCCACTAACTTTTTTTCTCTCTAGTGCGAGCTTTCTGCTTAATTAAACATTGACGCATCACGCAGGCAAAACACTGCTAGCGCGGTGCGTAGCGGCAGAGTGCTCCGCTACATTCTTCTCCATATCGGCGGCCACACTGACGAGCAAGTACGTCGGCGAGGGCGAGAAGATGGTGCGAGCACTGTTTCAAGTAGCCAGGGAGCTACAGGTAAGTAAACCCTTAGTATACGGGTATTAATAATAATAACTCTTTATTTCAGGCTGCATAAGCCCATAGTTCAGGAGAGTCCCGTAGTCTTCCTTTAAACTTCCGGTACAGGACTCCCATCGGCCAAAACTCATCCTTCATGAAGGTCTCCAGCTCGGCTGTAGGAACTCGCACCACATGGGAGCACCAACAACCAATATAATACCAGTAGCAGTTCCTAAAACGTCTCTTCCACATAATCAATTCCTTGAAAGGCTCTGCATTTGCATTTGCTGAAATGCATTTTCAATACAAAAATTCATTTGTTTCTCGCAGATATTTGCGATGCGATGCGAATTCGCAGTTATGTGTGGGAACCCTAAGGGTTGGATGAAGCTCATTTTTGTATTTCAGTATCCTTAGTACGGGTATAAATAATAATATTTTTGAGGCAATTTACACTCGGTCCTTTGATCCCAAATTAGACTTTAGTAATCAGACTATAGATGGAAATACATATAATAATAATATTATCTTGGGATAATCCACACACGGTCATCCAATCCCAAACTAGGTAGAGCCTGTACTATGGAAACCAGATAACTGATACTAATACTTATATACATATTTTTTTTGTAAATACATACTTAAATATATAAATAACACCCAGACACTTGGTGGGAATCGAACCCACGACCCATCGGGTAGCAGCCAGAGTGTCTAACCACTAAACCAACGGGCCCATCAAATATATTACTTACTTTTCTAAATACATGCTACATAGATGAATTATATTTACACAATTAATTTTTCCCCTGGGTGGGAATCGAACCCAGAACCTATTGGCTAAAAGCCAGGGTGTCTAATCACTACACCCATCAATTATGTCTTGAATCAAAATTAAACATATTTCTTAGTAACTTAGAATCTATGTCAGTACTTATGTATACAATTCCTATACTTACCTAATTATTTTGAGATATGTGTGATGATATGTATGTATGGATATGTCTCAATATTGAAGACTGTCAAACTAGTCCCTGCCCTATAAAATACAATTTATTAATATGAAGTAAAGTATAATATGTTAAGTGTAATTATTTTGTGCAATTATCGTTTCACCTTATCCACACAGATTGTTCTTGATTTTGGCATATCAAGCAGTACAGGCAACCTTGTCATCATAAAAACCAATCAATCATGTGTCACCTTGCAGTAAATTAACACGTCCAATTTGTTCGAGATTCGTATATAACTCGATAATCCACTACATAAACGATATATAAATTGGTACGCTATCTGAGAAATAATTCGCGGAACTGCGAGCGACCTACTTCCGAGCGTATACAAGTTTGGCTAGTAAAAAATCAATTGAACGTTTATATGCATCTCTAATTAGTAATTACCTGTTTTGATCGTCAGCGTCTATTGACATGACGTATTTACTTTTACTGTTAAGATACGCTTTCGATGATTTGGAATGGAACAAATTTTAAGAGTAAATTTGAAAGGTATTGCGTCCTACCACGTCTATCAATATATGTCAATTTTAGCTTTTCCTTGTGGAGTTGCAACAATGCAACTATTGTTTTTAAGTAGCCTCTGTGGTGCAGCGGGAAACAGCGTGCTTTGCAAATCCCGCGGGAAGCAATAACTTTGCAGTGGTTTTTTACTGGCAACGACAATGCAGGTGGATCGCCTGGAAAGTAAGATTATCCATGCGCCAGATGGGCATGTAAAAAGTCGGTCCTGCGCCCTTTCGTCCGTCCCATCGGATTGTAATTGTTTTCTTCCAAGGGTAGTCTAGAATTGTGCGCGTGGTGGGTAGCCGGTGGATGCGGGTGGCCATTCATCGTTCATTGTGGCATTCATTTTTTTCTACTCTTTAGCGTTCTGTATTGTAGTATGACAACTTGACTACGGCCCCTGAGGTTTTATGCCAGAAGCTATGAAAGGCTTTAGTGGAGATGAATCCTACTTTTTATTAGGGTTCCATACCTAAAAGGTAAAAAAGGTACCCTTATGGTTTGACTTCGTCTGTCTGTCTGTTACACCTATATATTTCAGAAACCACTGATTCTATCGATTTGAAACTTGGAATAATTTTAGATCTAACTTACCCAATCTCATTGAAAATGAAAAATATATAAGTATTTTTTTCTTTTACTTTTTTTATAATAGGGGTCGAAATGGGTCATCAAAATTTCTAAGTGAGTACTTTATCATATGAAAGGGCTTCATTTGCACATCTCAAAACAGATTTTTCATTGATATACTATACCAACTAGATTAGCTGTCACGAACAAAATGACATCGAAAATGTGGTCGCGGTTACATATACTTACACAACTATACACGTAGCTAGAAATTGTAGAAAATAGTTTTAAATAATTCGGAACGTCGGACTAATAGAAGCCTTTACATGTAGTAATAAAGTCTAATTCTGTATGCAGTAATGTTGGCACATAAAACCTTTACATCGGAGACAAAGAAAAATCAATAAAATCGCCAATGCTATACGAAAAAAAGTAGTTGTTTTGACTTAAACAAAAATGAACTCATTTAAAAGAAAATCTTAACCACTATAAAATAAGGTTCAAAACAGGTGTGTTTCCATTGTGTGTGTACTGACTTACAAACTTATCCGTGCTGGTGGCAAAAATGAGAACTAACTTTTTTGTTATAGTAATGACGTGTAGTTTGACAGTTTCGTATAGACAGTGGCGACACGCCTATCGGCAACATTAATTTTGTCAGTCTCGGCATGGCAGTTGCGAACTACTAGCGGAGAAAATATCAATTAAATAATTTTTATTTCGTATTATAATGATATCTTACTTATATTTATTATTTAAACTAGTAGTAATAAGAACACGAAACGAAAAAAAAATTCTCCATCTGCAATTTTAGTATTACGGTAAGTATTTGGACAGTTTATAAACGCGCAATAAGGAATTTCGATACGTCCTTACGCTAGCTGTTGTCGGCTCGTACTAATTTGAAATAGAGCGACAGCCGTCTCCGTAGCTCTATTTTCGTGACCACTTTTCGGGTCGTGACAGCTAATCTAGTTGGTATAGTATATCGATGAGATTTTTATTTTGTTTTATGTCATGTAGTTTTTGGCTGATCATCAAAAATGACAAAAAAATAATACCGTTCCCTACCCCTTATCTCCGAAGTTTGTTGAGGGAAAAATCTGAAATAATTATGGGTAATACATGTCTATTTATATTTTACAGGAAAAATAAAATGATCATTCTAAGTAGTACACTTTTTTTAGTAATCCTAAAAAACCTTGACAAACAAACTTAGTTTTGCGGTTTGGCTTTTTTGCTATCTGAGGTGTTAAAGTAAAATTACACGTCCAAAGATGGTATGGAACCCTCGGTGCGCATGTCCAACTCGCACTAAAACGGTTTTTTTTTTGTTAGCCTTCGATAATATTCGTCGACGAGGTTGACTCGCTGCTATGCGAGCGCTCGTCCGGCGAGCACGAAGCGTCGCGGCGGCTCAAGACTGAGTTCCTGGTAGAGTTCGATGGGCTGCCCGCCGCGGGGGCCGACCGGCTTATAGTCATGGCGGCCACCAACCGACCGCAGGAGCTCGACGAGGCCGCACTCAGGTAATATATCATTTATTTTAACTAGGTGGTAGGTCCTGGGGAGGTTTTAGTAGGTAGAAATCCTACATAATCTGGCATCCGCCCCTATGGAGATGCCTTTTGAAGATTTTCTTCTCTATGGCAAAAAAATTGAGGTACTAGGTAAATACTAGTGTTCCGGTGCAAAGGGCACTTTAACCGGTGATATTATCGGGAGACTTAATAACTACTTCCACTGGTGACGAGCGACAGTGCAGTGCAACGGGTAGCCATATCGCTTTCCATCAATCGAACGTCATGTTTGCCTCGTCACTTGATTAAATAAATAAAAAAAAATACTGCGCGGCGACATGCGACACGCGAATCGAGTATGGTGTTCTACAATGCTGTTGCTAATATGAATATTGTTGCGTCAGGCGGTTCCCGAAGCGCGTGTACGTGTGCCTGCCGGAGATGCGCACGCGCATGTCGCTAGTGCGGCACGTGCTGGCCCGCGGCGCCGCCGCCGCCGAGCTCAGCGAGGACGAGCTGGCGCGCCTGGCGCACCTCACCGACGGCTACTCCGGCAGCGACCTCACGGCGCTGTGCCGCGACGCAGCGCTGCAACCGATACGCGGTGCGTACACAACGCTCTAGCAGACACAGCCGACGATCTATTATAGGTACCGAGCTCAGCGAGGACGAGCTGGCGCGCCTGGCGCACCTCACCGACGGCTACTCCGGCAGCGACCTCACGGCGCTGTGCCGCGACGCAGCGCTGCAACCGATACGCGGTGCGTACACAACGCTCTAGCAGACACAGCCGACGATCTATTATAGGTACCGAGCTCAGCGAGGACGAGCTGGCGCGCCTGGCGCACCTCACCGACGGCTACTCCGGCAGCGACCTCACGGCGCTGTGCCGCGACGCAGCGCTGCAACCGATACGCGGTGCGTACACAACGCTCTAGCAGACACAGCCGACGATCTATTATAGGTACCGAGCTCAGCGAGGACGAGCTGGCGCGCCTGGCGCACCTCACCGACGGCTACTCCGGCAGCGACCTCACGGCGCTGTGCCGCGACGCAGCGCTGCAACCGATACGCGGTGCGTACACAACGCTCTAGCAGACACAGCCGACGATCTATTATAGGTACCGAGCTCAGCGAGGACGAGCTGGCGCGCCTGGCGCACCTCACCGACGGCTACTCCGGCAGCGACCTCACGGCGCTGTGCCGCGACGCAGCGCTGCAACCGATACGCGGTGCGTACACAACGCTCTAGCAGACACAGCCGACGATCTATTATAGGTACCGAGCTCAGCGAGGACGAGCTGGCGCGCCTGGCGCACCTCACCGACGGCTACTCCGGCAGCGACCTCACGGCGCTGTGCCGCGACGCAGCGCTGCAACCGATACGCGGTGCGTACACAACGCTCTAGCAGACACAGCCGACGATCTATTATAGGTACCGAGCTCAGCGAGGACGAGCTGGCGCGCCTGGCGCACCTCACCGACGGCTACTCCGGCAGCGACCTCACGGCGCTGTGCCGCGACGCAGCGCTGCAACCGATACGCGGTGCGTACACAACGCTCTAGCAGACACAGCCGACGATCTATTATAGGTACCGAGCTCAGCGAGGACGAGCTGGCGCGCCTGGCGCACCTCACCGACGGCTACTCCGGCAGCGACCTCACGGCGCTGTGCCGCGACGCAGCGCTGCAACCGATACGCGGTGCGTACACAACGCTCTAGCAGACACAGCCGACGATCTATTATAGGTACCGAGCTCAGCGAGGACGAGCTGGCGCGCCTGGCGCACCTCACCGACGGCTACTCCGGCAGCGACCTCACGGCGCTGTGCCGCGACGCAGCGCTGCAACCGATACGCGGTGCGTACACAACGCTCTAGCAGACACAGCCGACGATCTATTATAGGTACCGAGCTCAGCGAGGACGAGCTGGCGCGCCTGGCGCACCTCACCGACGGCTACTCCGGCAGCGACCTCACGGCGCTGTGCCGCGACGCAGCGCTGCAACCGATACGCGGTGCGTACACAACGCTCTAGCAGACACAGCCGACGATCTATTATAGGTACCGAGCTCAGCGAGGACGAGCTGGCGCGCCTGGCGCACCTCACCGACGGCTACTCCGGCAGCGACCTCACGGCGCTGTGCCGCGACGCAGCGCTGCAACCGATACGCGGTGCGTACACAACGCTCTAGCAGACACAGCCGACGATCTATTATAGGTACCGAGCTCAGCGAGGACGAGCTGGCGCGCCTGGCGCACCTCACCGACGGCTACTCCGGCAGCGACCTCACGGCGCTGTGCCGCGACGCAGCGCTGCAACCGATACGCGGTGCGTACACAACGCTCTAGCAGACACAGCCGACGATCTATTATAGGTACCGAGCTCAGCGAGGACGAGCTGGCGCGCCTGGCGCACCTCACCGACGGCTACTCCGGCAGCGACCTCACGGCGCTGTGCCGCGACGCAGCGCTGCAACCGATACGCGGTGCGTACACAACGCTCTAGCAGACACAGCCGACGATCTATTATAGGTACCGAGCTCAGCGAGGACGAGCTGGCGCGCCTGGCGCACCTCACCGACGGCTACTCCGGCAGCGACCTCACGGCGCTGTGCCGCGACGCAGCGCTGCAACCGATACGCGGTGCGTACACAACGCTCTAGCAGACACAGCCGACGATCTATTATAGGTACCGAGCTCAGCGAGGACGAGCTGGCGCGCCTGGCGCACCTCACCGACGGCTACTCCGGCAGCGACCTCACGGCGCTGTGCCGCGACGCAGCGCTGCAACCGATACGCGGTGCGTACACAACGCTCTAGCAGACACAGCCGACGATCTATTATAGGTACCGAGCTCAGCGAGGACGAGCTGGCGCGCCTGGCGCACCTCACCGACGGCTACTCCGGCAGCGACCTCACGGCGCTGTGCCGCGACGCAGCGCTGCAACCGATACGCGGTGCGTACACAACGCTCTAGCAGACACAGCCGACGATCTATTATAGGTACCGAGCTCAGCGAGGACGAGCTGGCGCGCCTGGCGCACCTCACCGACGGCTACTCCGGCAGCGACCTCACGGCGCTGTGCCGCGACGCAGCGCTGCAACCGATACGCGGTGCGTACACAACGCTCTAGCAGACACAGCCGACGATCTATTATAGGTACCGAGCTCAGCGAGGACGAGCTGGCGCGCCTGGCGCACCTCACCGACGGCTACTCCGGCAGCGACCTCACGGCGCTGTGCCGCGACGCAGCGCTGCAACCGATACGCGGTGCGTACACAACGCTCTAGCAGACACAGCCGACGATCTATTATAGGTACCGAGCTCAGCGAGGACGAGCTGGCGCGCCTGGCGCACCTCACCGACGGCTACTCCGGCAGCGACCTCACGGCGCTGTGCCGCGACGCAGCGCTGCAACCGATACGCGGTGCGTACACAACGCTCTAGCAGACACAGCCGACGATCTATTATAGGTACCGAGCTCAGCGAGGACGAGCTGGCGCGCCTGGCGCACCTCACCGACGGCTACTCCGGCAGCGACCTCACGGCGCTGTGCCGCGACGCAGCGCTGCAACCGATACGCGGTGCGTACACAACGCTCTAGCAGACACAGCCGACGATCTATTATAGGTACCGAGCTCAGCGAGGACGAGCTGGCGCGCCTGGCGCACCTCACCGACGGCTACTCCGGCAGCGACCTCACGGCGCTGTGCCGCGACGCAGCGCTGCAACCGATACGCGGTGCGTACACAACGCTCTAGCAGACACAGCCGACGATCTATTATAGGTACCGAGCTCAGCGAGGACGAGCTGGCGCGCCTGGCGCACCTCACCGACGGCTACTCCGGCAGCGACCTCACGGCGCTGTGCCGCGACGCAGCGCTGCAACCGATACGCGGTGCGTACACAACGCTCTAGCAGACACAGCCGACGATCTATTATAGGTACCGAGCTCAGCGAGGACGAGCTGGCGCGCCTGGCGCACCTCACCGACGGCTACTCCGGCAGCGACCTCACGGCGCTGTGCCGCGACGCAGCGCTGCAACCGATACGCGGTGCGTACACAACGCTCTAGCAGACACAGCCGACGATCTATTATAGGTACCGAGCTCAGCGAGGACGAGCTGGCGCGCCTGGCGCACCTCACCGACGGCTACTCCGGCAGCGACCTCACGGCGCTGTGCCGCGACGCAGCGCTGCAACCGATACGCGGTGCGTACACAACGCTCTAGCAGACACAGCCGACGATCTATTATAGGTACCGAGCTCAGCGAGGACGAGCTGGCGCGCCTGGCGCACCTCACCGACGGCTACTCCGGCAGCGACCTCACGGCGCTGTGCCGCGACGCAGCGCTGCAACCGATACGCGGTGCGTACACAACGCTCTAGCAGACACAGCCGACGATCTATTATAGGTACCGAGCTCAGCGAGGACGAGCTGGCGCGCCTGGCGCACCTCACCGACGGCTACTCCGGCAGCGACCTCACGGCGCTGTGCCGCGACGCAGCGCTGCAACCGATACGCGGTGCGTACACAACGCTCTAGCAGACACAGCCGACGATCTATTATAGGTACCGAGCTCAGCGAGGACGAGCTGGCGCGCCTGGCGCACCTCACCGACGGCTACTCCGGCAGCGACCTCACGGCGCTGTGCCGCGACGCAGCGCTGCAACCGATACGCGGTGCGTACACAACGCTCTAGCAGACACAGCCGACGATCTATTATAGGTACCGAGCTCAGCGAGGACGAGCTGGCGCGCCTGGCGCACCTCACCGACGGCTACTCCGGCAGCGACCTCACGGCGCTGTGCCGCGACGCAGCGCTGCAACCGATACGCGGTGCGTACACAACGCTCTAGCAGACACAGCCGACGATCTATTATAGGTACCGAGCTCAGCGAGGACGAGCTGGCGCGCCTGGCGCACCTCACCGACGGCTACTCCGGCAGCGACCTCACGGCGCTGTGCCGCGACGCAGCGCTGCAACCGATACGCGGTGCGTACACAACGCTCTAGCAGACACAGCCGACGATCTATTATAGGTACCGAGCTCAGCGAGGACGAGCTGGCGCGCCTGGCGCACCTCACCGACGGCTACTCCGGCAGCGACCTCACGGCGCTGTGCCGCGACGCAGCGCTGCAACCGATACGCGGTGCGTACACAACGCTCTAGCAGACACAGCCGACGATCTATTATAGGTACCGAGCTCAGCGAGGACGAGCTGGCGCGCCTGGCGCACCTCACCGACGGCTACTCCGGCAGCGACCTCACGGCGCTGTGCCGCGACGCAGCGCTGCAACCGATACGCGGTGCGTACACAACGCTCTAGCAGACACAGCCGACGATCTATTATAGGTACCGAGCTCAGCGAGGACGAGCTGGCGCGCCTGGCGCACCTCACCGACGGCTACTCCGGCAGCGACCTCACGGCGCTGTGCCGCGACGCAGCGCTGCAACCGATACGCGGTGCGTACACAACGCTCTAGCAGACACAGCCGACGATCTATTATAGGTACCGAGCTCAGCGAGGACGAGCTGGCGCGCCTGGCGCACCTCACCGACGGCTACTCCGGCAGCGACCTCACGGCGCTGTGCCGCGACGCAGCGCTGCAACCGATACGCGGTGCGTACACAACGCTCTAGCAGACACAGCCGACGATCTATTATAGGTACCGAGCTCAGCGAGGACGAGCTGGCGCGCCTGGCGCACCTCACCGACGGCTACTCCGGCAGCGACCTCACGGCGCTGTGCCGCGACGCAGCGCTGCAACCGATACGCGGTGCGTACACAACGCTCTAGCAGACACAGCCGACGATCTATTATAGGTACCGAGCTCAGCGAGGACGAGCTGGCGCGCCTGGCGCACCTCACCGACGGCTACTCCGGCAGCGACCTCACGGCGCTGTGCCGCGACGCAGCGCTGCAACCGATACGCGGTGCGTACACAACGCTCTAGCAGACACAGCCGACGATCTATTATAGGTACCGAGCTCAGCGAGGACGAGCTGGCGCGCCTGGCGCACCTCACCGACGGCTACTCCGGCAGCGACCTCACGGCGCTGTGCCGCGACGCAGCGCTGCAACCGATACGCGGTGCGTACACAACGCTCTAGCAGACACAGCCGACGATCTATTATAGGTACCGAGCTCAGCGAGGACGAGCTGGCGCGCCTGGCGCACCTCACCGACGGCTACTCCGGCAGCGACCTCACGGCGCTGTGCCGCGACGCAGCGCTGCAACCGATACGCGGTGCGTACACAACGCTCTAGCAGACACAGCCGACGATCTATTATAGGCAGGCGGCTTGGAGATCGCAGTATAGGTGGATGATAAATCCAAAAGAAAGACGCTGCTGCCCTTCGCCGTGTTCTCGCTTAGTGGCCTCTTACGACACCCAACGAGAGGAGATGGGGGGATGCTATTGTAACTCGGCACCCCACGGGCAACAATGGGCCGCCACATATGGTATAGCGATGTAGCGAAGTACCACATACAACAAGACAGATGGCACCACCGAATCCTGAATCTTGCAAACGAAGTTTCTCCAACTTGAAAACTTTATACAACATCCCGACAACAACTGTCGGGGGGCTTCGACCCTGACGGAGCATCACACCTCGCTTGGTCAACGGATCCTCCCTTTTGCACCGCCGATGTTACGCCAAATATTATTTGTACCAGTAAAAGAAAATATCTGAACTACTTTCTTCTTTAAAATATACTCAAAACAAGTTGTATACTGTACATCCGATTATAATCTCTTCAATGCTAGAGATTAAAAGCCTATTCAGGCTTTTAATAAGCTAGTGTGCTTTACCATTTTCGATTGCATCGCCGCTTTCCATCAGTTGGGATTGCGGTCAAGCACTAGCGTTTATATTATTAAAAAAAGTATTCCTATCTTTTTTAGTTTCCCGGGACAGTGTCAGCATATTATTATTTCTTACCTAAAACCCCTCGTCTACCCCGGCACATGACGGATCTGAGTCTACATCTGCGCCAGATATCCCTCAGTGCCTTTCGAGCCTTCCACGGAGTGGTACATTATAGCCCACCAGGAAACCTGTCACGACACTCATGAGCACAGGAGGCACCACCTGGCCACCATCCTCGGAGTCACCGCCGTACTCAATGGACAAACCTCCATCGACTCCGAAGCCACAGAACTCACTATAACCTTACTAAATACATAAAGAAACTCGCGGTGATCACGCCACTGAATATTGATTTCTCAATCAGAATTGGACCCGGAAGAAGTGAAGTGCCTGGACCTGTCGCTGGTCCGCAGCATCACGTTCCAAGACTTCATGGAGGCGCTGAAGCGGATCAGGCCTTCAGTGTCGCCGCACAGCCTCGTCGCGTACGAGAAGTGGTCCGTGCAGTACGGCGACCTAGGACTATGAACCATTAATTATACAGGTATTAAAAGCCTCATCATTAATCAAGGGATACTCATCCCAACTTACCTGTCCGGTAGTTGTGGTATAGTATACGGGTATGCGACCCCGGCTTCCCTAGCTATTACTGTCCCACCCCTTGCCCTCCTGGGTGGTATTATCTTCCTTTTCCTATTTCCTTTTTACACAATCTATCCTTCCTTTTCCCTCGTTATTCGTGAGAACGCAATGGTTAGTCATAAAATAATTTAGTTAACCAAAATGGCGGCGATGTGGTTCGCCACCCATCACGTCTCGTTTCTCACGGGGGCGAAAAGCGGCCCATGGGCTCTGCCTACCCCTACGGGAAAAAGGCGTGAATATATGTATGTATGTATTAATCATCACCATTGTCATCATCATCAGCCGGAAGACGTCCACTGCTGAACATAGCGCCTCCCCCTTAGGGGGCCTCCCCTAAGTTTGTCATACCTCCACAGTTGGCTTGGCAGGCGTCTAGGGGATCGCAGTATATATGAGATGGATACCTTCAGGTTTTACCTTAGTTGCCTCTTACGATTCCTAACATCATCCTTAATAGTAAAATTGAAAAAAACCTCTATATTAATTACATTTAGGTCTATAATACAATGGCTTTCACGACTTCTTTCTTGCTCTGTATCCTGAAAACGAAAGATACCTACTATTTGAGAACAGTTGACTAGTTTACTAAGGTTAAAAATATAGTTCTATATTTATATAAAAAGTAGTTCAGAATTATATTAAAAAGATGTGTAAATTGCCCAGGCAATGGATGCAATTTGCCTTCACGAGTCTAGTGAAATAATATAATAATATCTTGGGACATTCTACACACGGTCATCTGATCCCAAACTAGGCAGAGCCTGTATTATGGAAACCAGACAACTGATACTAATATACATTTTTTTGTAAATACATACTTATATAGATAAATAACACCCAGACACTTGGTGGGAATCGAACCCACGACCCAACGGTTAGCGGACAGGGTGTCTAACCACTAGACCAACGGGCCTGTCATCTTTATGCATACCAAACTCTTAAGCCCGGTTACTTCACCAGCTACTGTGTCCTTCACCCTGGAACACAGCATTGTTTACGGCCTACTAACGGCAACGGCATTTACGGCAAAATATCTGTCACTGCAGTACCTATCGCCTACCGCCTATATGCTGTACTTATTGTTAAATGTTATACTTCACAGGTATTGGTCATTATCGCAGAGTGACGGTGAGTCATTAAAATTAAGTGAATTTATTATAATAGACGAAGTGACAGTGCTAACTCACAGAACGATGATATTTCGCGTTGAAATCGCCGCTCAAAGTTTGTACGTTTTATTTAATTATATCGACGCTGCGCTTCGGAATGACGGGAGTGTTTTTCAAATGGCATATATTAATATATACAACATGTATTGTGTCTTTACCATGTACTATTCTTTTAAACATATTACATGAAACTGGTGGAAACGACCAATACAATCGCGTCTTAATCGATATGGGAACACAATAACCAATAAAAGCTTGTCCTCTATCCACACGTAGAAATGTAGCGTTTCTATTGGTTGATATTATCGCCAGTTTGTACGGTTCGTTCGCACAATGTTCGTTGACAGTTTAACTCGCTACACTATGTACCTTCTTGGTTTGAATATTTAGGTTAAATAATTGATTGTAAAGGACAAATATAATAATGCAATACTTTTTCGACCATTGGTGTAGGTCTCCTTCATTGGTAAGTCTGATATATTTTGGTATGTGTAAAAAAATTGCAAATCTTGTCTGCAGAAACTCAAAACTATTTAAGTTTTTGGCCTCCACCTTCGAGATTCTCCTTACCAAATTTCAATTCGATTTAATTTATTTGCATAAATGTGGTAATTATAAATACATTAAAATTTGCCATTAAAAAGGATGCAAAATATTATACGAAGTAATTAGATTTGTGGTCTTGTTGACCCTAAAAAGACTTTGAGACTGAAAACTAACAATAAAATAATTATTTTGTATAGACTGCCTCTTTTAGAAGAATCATTAGTTGGTAACGATAGTGTAGCGAGTTTAGACTGATTCATCAAATACCTACATTTTTCAACCATGTTTTTGACTTATATAAACAAGAAATTAATCAGAAATAATTTGAGAATACTTCCTGAAGCGACAGGCCAACAAATCAATTGCATTTCTTTACAACAAAATTTGACCATATTTTATTAAGTATATTAAAAAAAAATGTTGTTGCGTCTAATGAACCGCATCTAGTCGAATTATATTGACTGCGGGTTTTCTGTCCAAATATATAGAGATGCACCATGTCGATGAGTCAATTCATCGATAATTGCCGAGACAAAAGATTTAGATGTATGTGTGTATCTTGCCATGCAATAAATGTCAACGCTTTTGATATTAAAATGGTTTCAACTTGTGTAAAAGCTTCGATGTGAATCGACTTTATACTGATTTTTTTCACATTTATTCTTCGTTTCCTTGTCACGTCACGACTATCGTTATATATTTAAAATATAGTTAATCGATTCCAAATGAATCTCTAGCCATCCTATAGCTACCATTTACTGCCAATAACATTATTTTATAGAAATAAAATTAGAACCAGTTAGTAAATGTTCAAAACCTCCAAATACCATAGATAAGGATTTCCTTGGCGGGCCTTAGTATAATCTGAATCAATAGAGAAGCAGCTTTCAATGTTATTATTAGTCGTGAAGTCATCGCTTTCGCAATATACGCTTCTTTGTTGAGTCGGGTTATATTAGCCTTCATGAAGCCCGTCCAGTCAAAAGGAATTTGTGAATAAGGAGCACTAAGTCAAGGTCTGAGAGTCTAAGTTACAATGTCGTGCTTCCTTTTGGCTTGTACGGTTTAATTTTGCCTAGAACGCCAAAGAGCCCAATATTTGAAATTGTCAAATTTATCCATAGAAATAAGTGAATTTATAATTTCGATGAATTATTACCTAATCCTATTGAATGAAATAATTCTCAAGTATTTATTGAAATAGGTATTATTACGTGACGTCACGGGAGTATTTATCTCATAGTTATTGTAATAGGTGACTGATTAGTCTTGGGAAATAATAATAATAATATTCTGGAACAATCCATACACGGTGTCAAAACACTCCCAAAAATTGGGTATCTGCTCAGTACTGGCACTTGGTCGAAATTTCGCTAACTCACTCACCCCGCATATATCCAACCGTCTTACAAAGGCCACAGAGTTGTTGTATACAGTAATGTAAATTGACCGAGTAGGCTGTCAGTCATAAGTATAGCCCGTTTCAAATGAACTTTTAAATGATTACAAATTCGTTTGCTCCTCAATAACGCCTACATTGTTAACTTGACGTGGCAGCAAAGACACTTTGTATGACCAAGCAGTTTTTGTTGCCACGGTGGATTTGTTTTTCGTCCGCATAATAAAGTTGTAATCATTTCCTAGTTTATTTGAAATGAAGATCTTTTGTAAATATGTTTATTGGTCTTGCCTTTTTTTACTTTGTTGGAGTATGTAGGCCTAATGTTTCCCGCACCTAATCAGTCATCTGGTATGCCAGTTGTTACCAATAGTAAAGTAATCTCAAAATAATCAATGAACAAAATGAAATCGTTGTACAAAGTGCATTAACCTTTAGTATTACCTCACAATTTTGTATATTTGAATTTATATATTGCAATTAAACAATTGTATTTTAGCGTAATTAAATAATTATTAATATGTGTTTATGGAGACAGTTATCGACAATGCTAGAACTAAGCATACGTGTTTTACTCGGTAAGTAATGAAACTAGCTGGTAACAAAGTTAAATGCGTTTTGTAGTATTGTCGATAAATGTATGTTGAATTTGGTGTTATTATTTCAGCCCAGTGTTATTATGATTCCTTGAATTTTATAAGTTTTAAAAAATATATTAGAATAGTACGGCGACACAATCTTAAGTGTTGTAAGATTAAGTGTCGCGATATTTGAGTGCGTGGTTATTTTTTTATATACAAATTGTTATGAATATGTACTTAATACGTTGATTTTATTTTATTGTAATTATGCCGCAATAGTGCGATGCTAATGAAATTATGCTTTCGCAATACAAGCTGCAGATCTTATGAATTTATTATTATTTTGAATTAAATTTATGATAAAAACGGGTAGCATTCTTTTTAAACATATATTTAGCTGAGAAATGAAATCGTTTGCTCAATAATTTGAACGGTAACGATGATCTAAAGTGCAATGATATATATTTTCTTAATGGTTTGTCATAAGTCGTCTATATATCAGGTTTTAAGCAATTTACTAAATAATATCTATTACAGGACCATTCACTAAATATTCTGTGTTAATTTCATCATTCATCTAACGCCTCAGTACCATCATCAAAGAAAGTACACTCAAATATGAACTGTAATTTTTGTCTGATACAGTTGACTTTCCAATATCAATATGTTTCTATATTTTTGCTACTTTAATATCAACTTTATGAAGCATAATTTAGAGACATTAGATCTGGTATTGAGGAGCCGTGATTCATAGTCTTGACATAGTGTGCCATTTAGAAATACGCGGGAATATAGAGAACTATCGAGACGAACCAATCATATTTAGCTTTGCAATCTCCAATGACTAACGTCAAAAACTATCAATAGGATCAGATACTGAATATAAATAAGAATGATCCTATTGGTTGTATATATTTCAGCTATTTATTTATTAGTAAACAGTTTATTAATATACAGAGTGTTAAAAAAAGCCTTGTCAGATCCGTAAAGGAAATATTCGCATTGCTGTCAGAAAACAGGAAAAATATGAGATATTCAACGAAACAGCATAAGTATAATTTGTATTGCGACACCAAATAATATCCTCAGTGATCGTACAGGCTTTTTAAAACACTCTGTATACATACAATTATGACATAGGACCGTACTGATGATACGTAGTTTAGTAGTAATAATAATAACAACGACCTGAACGATATAGCCCTTGCTGTCACTCTTTCACATCATAAGCCAACTACGCAGGCGATATAAAGCACAAGTGCCTGTGAAAACATAGGTGCGTTATCTCTTCCTTTACTCAATCCCACTGGATTAATGATTAATTATGGAGAGATAAAACGCAGTTCCGACTTTCTAAGACTATCCGACTCTTGGATCAACTCACAGTTTCAGAAAATAAGTTGTGAAGGAGGTTGTTTTTATCAGCAAGTAACAACTACACAACTGGGACGGAAGTCCTACTGTGAAGAAATTAGGCGCAGTCCCGATTTTCCTCATGACTATCTGATTCTTGGACCAACTCACATTTTCCGAAAATGGTGAAGGAGGTTGAAATCAAACTACTTTTACGGATTTTATCGCGGTTTATTTTTTGATTTTACTATCCCGACGTTTCGAATGCTTTGCAGCACCCATGGTCACGGGAGGACTGAGATGTTGAACGTCCTTATGTCACAATTATGCCGGTGTACCCTCAGGTCTTCTTAGTTATTATTGCTGGTCCGATCTACGCAGTAAGAGCTTACAGTATCTTGAGGCCGTGCAGTGTTTTGATTGATATTGGATTTAATTATATTTATCACAGGATCCCAAGCCGGTGGTAACACCCAACCATCTTCTCTATTGAAATTAGGATGTTTTTTGATTTCAATAGCCTCACGAATCATCCTAGGTAAGAATCGGTGTTCTTTTGCGAGGATTTGTGGTTTATCAAATCTAATATAATGGTGGGTGCGATCCTGAACGTGTTCACATACTGCAGACTTCGTACAGCGTCGGTGTTATAATGTGTCGGTGGCATAATTGTGACATAAGGACGTTCAACATCTCAGTCCTCCCGTGACCATGGGTGCTGCAAAGCATTCGAAACGTCGGGATAGTAAAATCAATAAATAAACCGCGATAAAATCCGTAAAAGTAGTTTGATTTCAATGTGTAATATTCGCGTAAGTAAAAGACAACATTAGGTGAAGGAGGTTGTTTTTACCAGCAAGTAACAATTACACAACTGGAACGGAAGTCCCACTGTGGAGAGATGAGGCGCAGTCCGATTTGCCTCATGATTATCCGACTCTTGGATCGGCTCATGTTCTCAGAAAATGAGTTGTGAAGGAGGACGTTTTTACCAGTATGAAACAACTACACATAGTTGCTATATTCCGCTGCAACACGAAGGCTACAAGTAGTTGTACTCGAAATAACACGCTTCTGCCAATCCCTGCGTCCCTGAGGTGCTAGTTAAACTCGTTGTTCGACACTCCTTGGAGCGCTTTTGTCCGATAGAGAGCTATCTACGGCAACAATGGCCTTCATTCCCGAAAATAACGAGCGTCAATGTCTCGATAGTTCTATTAAGAAAATAACTTACGTTACAGTGATTCACGAATATCGCCCTTAGCTTTGACTTCTCAAATAATTTGTAGCACAATTATGTATTCAATCTCGACTAAGGGTGATAGTGGAATTAGTGCTTCTAAACCCCCTACTCTCAGGCCAAAAGAACAAGAAATTGGAGCGCATAATAATTGTAAGTGACGTATGCGCTTTGCCAGCGCCACCTGAAGTGCAAATAATACAGTAGACTCATTAAACTACTAACTAATCATACATAAACAGCTGTTTATTTGCATTGTGTCTACTGTTTAATTTATATTTTCGGGCTTATTATGAGCTTCATCTGTTTTTATTCTATTAGTCCTAGCCCCTCCCTACTGCGTACAGTTGAGGCGACATTTTTTTGATCGGTTAGAAACGAGTAGTTAGCATGCGTATTAGCTAACAGTTTTCTTAACAAGACAGCGACATAGAGGTTAGTGCGTTTAAATATAGTGTACTTTTTTAACTTTAGAACCGTAGCTTCGTACCTAGTTAAAGTAATGGTGAATTTTTCAAATCGACAAGGGTCTTCTCATCGTTTGATTCCGATTAAAATATTATTTCAAGACCGTTTTACTAATTATGAATACTTTACGCATCAAACTATAACGCATCGTCCTCCCGTGCCGGAATGGCCAAATCCTCAGATCACAATATTTACAAAACCAAAATAAAAAAGATGTAAAATGAAGTTTTTGTAATAATCTTTTATACAGTTTTAGGTTTTGTTCAAAATCGGCCTTAAGAGTATTTTCAAATTTTCGAGTATTTTTCTCGATTTGACCACCCATGCCGCCTTGAAAAATTCACCTATTTCAGCCCGTAGAAAGGTTCGTTTACGTTGTAGCGTGAATCTGGGAAAAATTACCCTACCTTAAGTAGAGTATAGTAATAAATAATACAATACTTACACCATAAACTTAATGTTAATAATTATAACTCCACTAATCTTATTTAACAAATATCCTTTAACCATACTCACCATACTGGGGTTCTCTAATATTATGTACCTACAAGTATTTCAGACATCGGTCTAATTTCAGATCATGCTACAACAACGTACGTATAACAGTTATGAAGAGCGCTTTGGCTATACAGGCTGTTAATGATATATTGGCAATAATTTGAACAGCGTTTCCTATCAGTCGTAATAAAAATATTGAAGTATCTTTTGGTAACATTACTTACACATACAGAATATTTTCCCGAACAATGTTCCGTAAAAGTCGTGAAGTAAATCCGTACTTTATACGTTGTTATCGAATAAGAGTTGTAAACATCAATCGTGCTCTGTGATTATTAGTATATAATTCCATTCCTAAAATTATTTTCTTGCTCATAGTCGTGGCACCCACTAGTTTCACCAGCACGAGAAGTATGGTCCGCTCAAGTGGGCAGTCACGCTTATGCTATATCTCCTTCAACCTTAAGTAATACGACTATGTGAGGGTGTCTCCATCGCGCTCTTCCTGGCTGTTGTTGTCGAATAGAAAACCCGCGATATAGATAGTGTTACCATTTCTAGTGTAGTTAATAATATAGCCGATGATTTAACGTTCCCAAGCCTTCTGCCAACTCGGTTTGGTCGTTTTTTGGAAGGTTTAACCGGACGATATCGTCATTTGAAGGCGCATGACACATTTGTACGAAAAACATAAAGTTGTAGACAAAATCTCAGTGAGCAGATTGGCGCTTAGTTAGAATAAATTCCACGAAACTCGCCATACACTAAAGATTGGTTAAGTTCGAGCGATATCACACTTAGCGATACGCAAGCGTGTTTCTAGCTTCGTGAGCGCTTTACTTCATCGTCGCGTAGAAATCTATGTGACCACGTGGACGTACGCGGAGCTGCCAGCAGCTATGAAGTCGCTTGAGCGATTACCTTGCTACGCTGGGAAGACGCTTGAAAATTGCTTGTGTGATTATAGCTCTTAAGATTTTTGGGAGCAAGGTCGACATAAAATTAAGTGGAGTAAGATATCTCGTAAAGACATTATTTTTAATGGTCATATATGGATGTTAATATATTTACGATGTACTGGATCATGGACCATTATGCTTTGTATACGTTTAATGGTGGCTTTTTATTACTAAATGTGTGCTGATGCTTAATCGTTTCTGAATATTTGCGTGGATCTCATATAAGGATCGTATCATAGAAGAGTTATTGTTAAGTGAGGTGAAAGTGAGTTTGCGAAGAGTTTTCGCAAATCAATTAGTGTATGCCGAGTTTTAAATGCTGTTTTTATATAAAGCAAAGATATTTGTAAAGGCAAGTGTGCAAGTTTATTGAAACAATAATAATGTTGTGATTTTTTATGAACAGTCGTTTTATTAAAACTAGGTTGTGTTATTTTTTGGAATTTCGTAATTTTTGTAACGCGTTTGGTCGTTTATGAAGTTAAAATTGTCGTTTGTTTGATCGACGAGTGTTGTGTTACGTTTTAGTTGATTGTGTATTTGATTTAAAGAAAAATGTTAATCTTGATGAATAAAATTGTTGAAAATTGTACGTGCGTAAACACTTTTTAGGTAATTTTTACACCATAAAATTTTTAATGAATCAGTCGTTTCTTATTTTTGATATTATTCTTGTCTTCGCAGTTTTTGACAGATTTTTTAATGTATATATCATAAAATATAGATGATCCCAAAATCCCTGTCAGATTCGAAAAAGATGTTTTTGCACTGCTGGTACATTGGCGGAAAAATGTCTTATTAAGAGAAGTATTAAATATTCATAATAGAACATGATAGTATATATAACCACGTCTGACAACGTTTTTTAACACCTGTATATGCGGGCCATTAAGCACAGTTTTCCAATTGAATTTAAAAATATTAAAAACTTTCAAATCTATTATGTAAAACCTTGCGAATGCAAGATGCTATGACTATGACCTATGCTTTACAATAATGTGTTTGACATAAATGATGTGCGGAATATAAGCTTTACAACTACGTATAAACAACTCAAATTAAAACGACACATCAAGTGTGGATAACAGATTATTGTGTTAAATTATTGACAAATGGTGATATTCGCTTGCTTGCATACATACGATAAAAAATAAAACTAATTTAATCTTATGGAATAATACACTGCTTTAATTTGATCTTTTAATGAATATGCAATTATTAAAATGAAAAAAAATTGTACTAAGACATTAGTTGCCTGCTTCTGACACGCCTTTTTGTCAGATTACACTTTTCCTGTCCTGCGGTAAACCGGGACATTTAAAGTAATACACTACGAGCAACGTATCTTAGCCGCCCTGGGGACTTAGGATCAGATGGAATGCCTGTTTCTTTCACAAGTGTAACAAATGCGAACTTGGTGTCGGTCGGTGATATTGCTACTACTTTTTTTACAAAAACGTACATTTCGCAACATGTACATTTCGTAAAATGGTCATTTCGTAACTAGTAAACTTCTCAAAATTACGCACTTTTGCGAAACAATGTATACGCACATGTATTATTTGTGTTGCTGTTGAATGAATGGAGGGCGGGTATCCTACGCCCGTAAATAACTTGGTTTTAAAAAAAGTACATCTTCGCTTAATAAGTGTTCATTTTGAGAAGTGTTCATTGTGAAAAATGCATATTCTGCGCCAACCCAACTTTGAATCGACATGTTATTAGACACTGTCTTGCATATCTATGAAACCGTCGTTCATGCCGGTCATATTACATAGCGAATTGTAATTTGTATAATAGTTTCGCTATACTGGTACTGCACTGCTCGCGCGACGAGTATGGTCTCTATTCCCATTCCATCTTTTGCCGTTGCTGTTTGCCGTTGGGCCTGTATTTCTTGGTATCATCACGATCCGAGCTGCTGTGATATGGATTATAAAACCCAATGCCTTATTTTATTTGCACTAATAATAATTACACATAATATTGCTACGTATTACAGTGTCCGTCTGTTACACCGACTGATTAGTGCATGATTACATACTAAAAACTACATAAATAAAATACCTACACAAAACATATTTGGGTTATATACTCAGTACGCACTACGTTTCCATGAAAATTATGAGAGAAACAATGTTTCGTAAACAAAACAGGCGCTTTTTTATTTAAACCCGTTTGAGATCCTGTTATAAGTGCTGCCACACATAACTGCGAATTCGCATCGCATCGCAAATATATGCGAGAAACAAATGAATTTTCGATACAAATTCCTGCGATGCGGCGCCGCATCGCATCGCATCGCAGATATGTGTGGGAGCCCTTAGTCGGTGTAAGAGTAATGTGGACATAATATCAATATAAAATGAGCTTCATAACAAGTAAGTGACGATGTTGCGACTGATTATTACATTACGTGTATTTCCAAATTATTTCCTAAGTTAATGTTAAAAAATAAAGGATAAGATGTTCAATAAAAATGTATGGTTACTTTATTGTATGAATTGTATTTACGAAAAAAAAAAACTACAAAACGATGAAGAGTTGTTCATAAGTGATGAAAAATATGATAAAGGCCTATTCGTACATGCTTAGAGGATGGTGACATGCGAGGATATTACAGCACGTGCAAAAATACAAAATTGGACTACTCAAACTTTAAAATAGAACCAGTAGGTATATAACAGTATGTTAATATACGTCACGAAAATTGGAACGCTTTTGTTGCAGTGGAGTAATGTTATTTTTAACGATGGGAGCGTCACAAAATGCTTATGAATTGAATATGGATTATAATGATATTTTTATTAAAATTCAAAATATTTTTATTATGAATATTCAAATAAAAAGCGTGTGACGATCAAGCATTCGGTTTTCTATATCAAAGCGTAGACTTTATTTTGTATTTTAGCACTGAGACTCACTAATAGCATTAACTACATCACATTACAGATTAAAGTCAGAATGTCAGGCATCGTTTGTCTGCATTTAGTACCTACAACATTGGCTGTATAAATAGGCCTCGCATCTCGTACCCATAGCGCATACATTTTTTAAAACGTGTTTGTAATTGTTTTACACATCCGCCTTTACGCTAATTGTTAATTTTAATTTAAGCGCACGAATTTATCGACTTGACTTTAAAACTATAACTCTATTAAGTCGGTTACGCACACAGCGATATTTCTACGCATTTAAGCCTAAAATTGCGTTAAAATGTCGTACCGTGCATGTCTGTTTCTAGATAAGTGTCGTTGAATATTGCTATAATATAAAAAAAGTAATATTTTTTCATAACTAAGCACACTTTCGCCTAAAATGTCGTGAATGTTACAAGCATAAGCTAAGCATATGTGATACCTACACGGTTTTTAAATAAACAATTAATTTGTGAATTCCGTTTTTCATTTATCCTCCAATGATTTTATCAATCGTCATTATTTATTCATTTTTGTTCACACGATTCAAGACTGCGAAGTATGAATATGAGCAGCGTAGAATCTGGAAAAGATACGTTTTTTAAAAGCGTTTGCTGTACTGCCGTCGTAAGCAAGGACTACTTAACACTTTTTCGAAAATGACATGCCTACTTATAGATTTGGTATCAGCAACTAATGCTGATTCTGAATCTGTATTTAAGTCAGTCTTCACCCTTTTAGCTTATGACGACAATGTAACTAAGTATACTTTTAGTTTTTGCTGAGAAAATTTCCAAAAGGTCTGCGTAGGAGTGGCGTTCGGGTTATGTGGGATTCTACCCACTAAAGGTAGCCACTGACGATACGTCCATTTGGAAGCATTCCAAATGGAATACTTCCGAATGGAAGCACTCCATATTATATGCACATTGACGTACGTCCGTTTGGACGTACTAACAGTCACTTCGAATGTCGCACGCTATATGAAAAACCCGTGGGGTGCCGGGTAAGAATAGCATCCCCCCATCTCCTCTCGTTGGATGTCGTAAGAGGCGACTAAGCGAGAACAGGAAGACGGGCAGCAGTGTCTTTATTTTGGATTTATCTTCCACCTATACTGCGATCCCCAAGCCGCCTGCCAAGCGTTGGGATAATGACAACCCCTCCCTTCTAAGGGGGAGGCCTTTGTTCAGCAGTGGACGTCTATCGGCTGCTAATGATGATGATATGAAAAACGTTAGAGAACATGGATTAAAGAAAGTTTATTTTAAACAATCCCACAGAGCATTCATTGCTGTATTTCTCCACAAAGAAAAAAGAAATGCACGATGAACAGCGTGATAGATAATCAGGATATTTCACTTGCCATAAACATGGATGCGATTTATATTTTTATTTTTCAACTGACTTCTAATACAAAGTCAAGCGCAAACGTAATATTTAATTGTAAACATTTCATAATTTTTCGACGGGCCTGTTGGTCTAGTGGCTAGACACCCTGGCTGCTACCTGATAGGTCGTGGGTTCGATTCCCGCCAAGTGTCTGGGTGTTATTTATCTATTTATGTATGTATTTACAAAAAAAAGTATATATGTATTAGTATCAGTTGTCTGGTTTCCATAGTACAGGCTCTGCCTAGTTTGGGATCGGATGACCATGTAGATTGTCCTAGAATATTATTATTATAGGAAATAATAGTACAGAGGCACTGCTTATTTGTAAATACATATTCCAGAAAGCCTGCGATAACATTAATGCAATCCGGAGATTTTATTTATACGTTTCATAGACTCAGCCACAGTCTATTATAATCCAGCACATGTGCCACCGTCAACGTCAGAGCATAAACTGAGAAGAAAATTTAAAAAAAATGGACGCTGTTTTGCACATTCACGGACAATTTGGACGTCTTCCAAATGGCGTGGCGCACGTTTTCCGCATTGACAGTCGGCCGCGGACGACGTCCATTTGGATTGGATGCATGGATTTCAATCCGTTTGGAAATCCAAAGCTGGACGTCGCGTCGTCCAATAAATTGGCAAACGTTTTACACATTCACGGAACAATTTTAGAAGACGTCCACGCCATTTGGATTGATGGACGTATCGTCAATGGGCACCTTAAGACTTCCCCAGTGGTCGACGATGTGGGAAGACTGGGTACTTCCTTCGGACCTCGCCTGACGCTCGTTAGAGCACGTCCCGGAAGCGGGTAAATGCATGCTCCCCCGGCACCCGTGACGACGCTGGACCTACACCTCATCGTCTCCCACCGGGTCGCATTTAGTAAGTTGGGACGCACAGACCCTACCGTGTGGGTCCGTGACTTACGATGCATAAAAATGCAATAAGTCGCCCGTTGTAAATACAACACTAACCGCAACGAATGTAGGTCGAGAAAGTGATATGTAATGTCCGGCTTTGAATATAATGGGCTTCTTCATCCGCTCCATGGCGATCCACAGCGACCTTTTAAATTTGACGTCCTGGTCGTACCATGGACACTGGTACAACCAATCTCTGAGATTCTCACTCTGAAAGGAGAACAATAAATAATCACCATCGCACAAAGGCGATTCGCACATGATTAATTAAAGAAATCAAATGTGCAAGCCGGGTTTCGAGCCTGCGCCACCTTGATAATAAAGCAAGCGCTTGTCGCCCACTGAGCTGTAATATCTCATTAAAAAACAAAAATGCATAAAAAACTTACTCGTATGGTAAGCTCATTTCCGCACCAGCAGTACAGAAACAACTGTGACAACATAGTCACCAGGTAATTTAGCATTGAGAAGAATTGAACGCTGTTAGGCTGTACCTACAAAAATACAGACATTTTTGTAATACATACAATATTGTTGAAAGATAAAGATACGTCTTTTTTGGAAAACCAAAAGGGACAGTAGGGGGTATAAACCCACCTTGGTACAAAAACATCAAAAAAACTTCACTTGAAAGTATCCACGACAAGCGCAATGATCACGGTCACGGGCATTCGCCGCGCGCTTGACCTGTCACTGTTGTGCGCATGGTGAATACATTTTCCGCAATTTTGTGGAAGATAATTTAATAAATGCAAAAAAGTAATTGCTCTATTAACGATACTGATTACGTGATAAAAATTTACGCACTGCATAAAAAAATTACCTGTATAAAACGGTACTTTTATTTTGTAAAGAGTGTGGACCCACATAGGTGCTCTCAATACATACAAACATACCTAATATAGTCTGCCCTTGCTTTACTATCCCCGATTGCTTTTTTGCTTTCCATTAGGTGGTACCTGTTGCAGTCAAACACTGGGTTACATTAGCAAAAAAAACCTCTTTATCTATCTTCGTGATGCAGCGGATGTAGCCACTTGCTACACATACAAAAGGTCGCGGGTTCGACGTGGGGAGCAAAGACTGTATCTTGTCATGAAATAATTGTTCGAACAATACCTACTGGCTGACCAACTGATTGTATGAAAAGAAAGATGATCTTTGCTTCAGATGGGGCATTTTAATAAAGTCGGGCCTGCGCCTACGACCACTGGATGTTCCTGTAGTTGGAGATATTTTATATCTACATAGTTATAAAAAGTTTATTACGTACTATTGATATTCGTAGTCCAATATTGCACATAATAGCAACTGTGCCGGTCAACTGGAAAAATATATTCGCGTGATAAGTGTCCTCCGCTACTTGCATGAACCTATAAGTTAAAATATTCAAATACACACTGTGACTTATAAAATCTTTTTAAAAAGAAATTGAACCGACTTCAATATCACTGAAAAGTATGAAATAATCTATACTTATAATAAAACTGTAACAGGTCCAATTCTGTACATTGAAGATATTTTGAAAATTATTTTTGGAGGGCATTCTATAACCGATACTGAGGCCGAAAATGTATTTTTTTAAATTTTTGTCTATCTGTCTGTCTGTCTGTCTGTCTGTATCACGGCTGAGCATCACGCCGAAACTATTGAATGGATTCAAATGAAACTTGGCATGATTTGAGATCTTACTACGAGGTAGGACATAGGATACTTTTTATCCCGTAATCTAGCACGGTTCTTTAGGGAGAGGGGATTAAAGTCAAAATGGGTACTTACTTGGTTATACGCTTGGTCAGATTTTATCAATTTTTCTTTATAATATAATAAATACTAGTAAGGGAACACTCATAGAGAGTTGTTATCAAGGTTTTGTAATCGATCGGGTTAAGCAAAGTTAGGTAAGGTCATTAAATAGATGGGGGACCGTTTAACGCCATTTGAACTAAACGGCTCCGTGCTTCGGAGAGCAAGTAAAAAGTAGGTCCCAGTTTTTAACCGACTATAAAAAAGGAGGTTATGTATTCGATGCTAATGTCTGTTATTAAAAGTTTAGTTAACGTAAAAATAGCGCAGGCGGAGCTGCGTGGGTCAGCTAGTTTAAATATAATAGAAGTTGGTGTACGCTAGTACCT
Organism: Furcula furcula; assembly: GCA_911728495.1. Lineage (NCBI taxonomy): Eukaryota > Metazoa > Arthropoda > Insecta > Lepidoptera > Notodontidae > Furcula > Furcula furcula. The sequence continues at coordinate 18,105,417 of OU452262.1, read as the reverse complement.
GCTGTGTAAATTTGGCACCAACTTCAATAATATTTAAATTACTTTATACTTTTCAGTGATATTGAAGTACAGACGAATTGAGAACCTCCTCCTTTTTTGAAGTCGGTTAAAAATACACTTTCTCGGAGCTAGGCTATAAAATCTAGGGCAGAAATTTCAATACACCACGTAGACAATGTTTAGTAGGTAGGTACGCCAAGCTCCTCGATGTATTCTGTAGTGCCATTCTCAAAGCAACACAACGTTGAACTCGACTCTGCGGCAGCGGCGAGTTGCGTTTTCGTATTCACTAACTTTGCTTACACAGCACTACCGCTACTAGGATTTACGGTTTTCAGTGTAACTTCTTTATTCTTCTTTCTTTTAAGCCCATGTTTATGTCCCACTGTTGGGCACGGGCCTCCCCTCAAGATAAAGGGGCTTAGGCCATAGTCCACCACGCTGGCCAAGTGCGGGTTGGCGGACTTCATAGTCATTCGAAAGCTATTTAGGCTGTCTCAGACATGCAGGATTCCTCACGATGTTTTCCTTCACCGAAAGCTAGTAACAATCGCACACAGATGATTCGCACATGATTAATAAAAGAAATATGAGGTGCGAGCCGCGGTTCGATCCTGCGCACCTTGTTTCCAAAGCAAGCGTTCGCCCACTGGAGTCACTGCTTCTGAACACTCAGTTTGACGTCGAGCCGAAACGCGATACCTAGTGAATACGAGTTTTTACAGCGTTAAGCTCGACGTCGAGCACAGCCACGGCAGCAGTGCTATTTTCTAAGCAACACAACCTTGAGCTCTGCACTGCAGCAGCGCTGAGTTGCTTTCTCGTATTTGCTTTGTAACTTTACTTACGCCATGAGAATTTACGGTTTTCAGTGGAACTACTTAAGGTCAAACAGCCGGTTAGACGTCGTCGAGCCGAAATGAGATAATAGATACAGATTTTAACAGAAGTTTGACGTCGAATTCAAGGCTGGCTGTCGTCGAGCTCGCCGCTGAACACAGCCACGATATGTTACATTAGAGAATAGCATCGCTGAACTGGCTGTAGCCTTGGAGTACCCTGGGGTGACCTGTTGGGGCCCGTCACCTGGCGCACCCTGGACAAACGACCTGAAGCTTTCCTTGTCTCGTTGCCAGGTTGAATAAAAAACAGACCTGGAAAACATAACTCTCCTTCTAAGGCAGTCGGATAATAATAATTCTATAGATAGGTACTAACCGTGCAACGGTCTGATGTTGTTTGATACATTCAATAAATAGTTCATTATTGTTCTGGACAAGCTCGCCCCGATTCTGTCTTGACTTCTGAGACATAGGGACATTACGTATCTATAAACAAAATAGGCACTTCTATGTAGGTAAAATTTACAATATTGGCCGGGTGGAATCAAAAACGTGCGGCCGAAGCGCTGCAAATTTGAAGTCACCCTAAATAAAAATGAATTAAGTATAAAAGGAAATCCAAGGCTCCTTGAGCAAGGAGTAGATACTTTTGTATTTTTCTGCCGCAAAGCAAAACTGTGAAAAGATTGCGGTGTTCCATTGTGAAGGGCCCGCTTGAATAACCGATGGGAAAAAAATCTCGAGTGGTGACCACGAATTGGAAGAGGCAGCGTAGCCAAGCCTCCCGGTGGATGCAAATAGCAAATTGTTGTTCATTATGGCGTACCAAGGAGAGGCCTTCGTTCAACAGTGGACATCTTCTGATTGATGACGATGATGGCTCTGCTAGCTGAAATTACTGCTTTCTAGAAACTTAACCAATCGGTGACAATCAGGGTGACTGAGGATCTAAGCATATCCGATTTCGGCATTTTACTGAAGTATACTATATTTGTCTTACATTTTGAGCCTTGTCTATGATGATCTCAAGCTGAGCACATCCAAACATTATCATGGAGACGGCGACGCTGTCTACGCCGATGAACAGCAGTGCGCTGATGTAGATGCTTACCATTTGGTACAGGTACCCCAGCTGGTACTCCGGGGAACTGTCCGGTGTGACAGGCATCCTGCGTGTTCAATTGTAAAATTAGTTGTTTAGAAGAGTTGGGATCAAGTGGAACGATTATTCTATATTGGTCCCAAAAAAGTAGCCAAAAGTTAAAATGTAATTGCCAGTGCTCTATGAGTCGCTATGTTGGTAAATTGCTTGCACCATTGTTCGTCATCGTTCCCTTAGTTTATGCTGTTATTCTAGTAGCATTTTTATTAGTATTTACTTGGGCCTTAGTTACGCCTGTGGTTAGTTAGCCAAAACTCATGTTTGGCGTGCAGTAGGTATGCTTGTGCCCAGTAGCGTTATATTCTCTTTGGCTTGTGCCAACAAGTGATGGCTAACGTAGGGTTCTCTGCATTATTATTATTATCTCTATATCATTTATGTCTACCAGCCATAACAGACACTATTACATTTGAGAAGGTTGTCTAATTATGTCTAAACTTGACGAATAAGCAAATCCGTACATCAAGTAGGTATATGTATAGTCACTACTGGTCAGCCTAATCAAACTCTCTCTCAAAATGATTGTACGTATAATAACCTAATAATATTTTTAAAATGTCCAATAAATACTTAGCTTTGCTAGGACTAGGTGCATACTTACCAAATTCTAAAAGGGAAAGATCTATTGCCGGCGTTGTCGAACAGGGGAATCATAGCCCACAGGGTGCAGGTAGTTATGGCGCTCGTCATGAAGAATAGGCACAGGCGTTTTATTCTGCGGGACTGTACTGCTAATATCCTGAATGTAAAACAAATCCTTGAACATAAGGCACTGGTATCCATAATTAAAGCTAGTATCTCCTTAAGACCTAAGACTTGTTTTTTGTTTTTTTGACTTCAGAACAATCCTCCTTCGCTCAGCATGTCTACTACTGTACCTACTTATTTCTTGTTCTCTGGATTACCACAATCTTCAAAGGCATCGTAGGCAGAACTAATGACATTTTTAAACTAAACACTTACTACTAGTATGCTAAGCATACCTAATTTCCTTCTACAAGCTGCCTATCATATTTATTGTTTGGCTTTTCCTAGGTAGCAGTAAAATTAAATGATTATTCTTTTGCATATGAAGGTAAATGCCGGCCGCAGATAGCCATTCGAGGTCTACCGGCCAAGAGTCAGCAATCGCTTATAATAGCAGCAGCAGGGGAGCGACGGCTCATGGGTACCTCAAGGAGGCACAACCTCAGCTTGGACTGTCGCTTAAGAGAAGACTGGCTCTACAAGCGGACCACAACACGCCCCACACAGAAGAGCCGGCAAGAAATCCAGTGGGTGCTTGTTGAAAATAATATGAAATTACTAGTTGACCCCAGCTCCGCCCGCGCGCTTTTTTACATAACAATGCTCCAATATGACCTAGCGGAAGATAATATAATAAATAAATTAAAAAGGAGTAACATGTGTTGTGTTCCTTCATAAACGTATAGTTTTGATAGTTATCGAAAACGAAATCTATTGAAAACGAGTGAAACTTATGAGAAAAGTTAAAATATGAACACATTTTTATACTAGGACTGCTGAAACATCCTTCGGAGTGGCTGGACGTTCAGGGTGTGGGGCCTAGGACGTCCATTGAGTACGGCGGTGACTCCGAGGAGGACGGCGGCGGGGTTGCTACCATATATGGTACTAATAAACTTAGATGCGACCGCCGTCCCCGTGAGCACTGTGCCTGGTTGCCGGGGGCTACAATGCGCCTTCCGGCGGCGGGATTAAAGGCAAGGCACTGAGAGGCTCCGGAGAGCCCGGTTCTCCCCTCTCATATTTTTTTTGTGGTATGGTAGTGGCCAACCTGGTGTCAGAGTTTTCAAGCTGCCTTTAGGCCTCTGACTTAGCTTAACTGCTGTCTTGCTAGATGACAAAAGCTGGGACTAACTATTTACGTGCCCTCCGAACCACGTGCCCATGCGACAGCCTCGGGGGTTGTAGTGGGTAAGAATTCCACATACCCCGGTTTACCCCCACCCTTAGAGGAGATACCACTGGAGAGAGCATGACGCGCTAACCCCCTCTGCCAAATTTTTGTTCATATGGTCAGGTCATTCTTTATTTGTGTGCGTATATTTTTGAATGTGTTGTGAGTTTACTATAGTGTGGGTATGCGTGAAAGTGTATCTGTGTGTGTTTACTTCGCCTCCCGCACCCCGCAAAAGTGCCACGAAAAATTTGTTCGGGGAATCGACGCGATACTAACTCCTTTGGTACTTTCTCTGAGCCCCCACCTTTTGAAGACTTCACTTGCGAAAAAAATATAGACTGCTGAAGCACAGAGAGATCGATACTTACTTTTGATGCGTTACAGACTGCGGCTCGAATATTTTAGTGTCCATTATCTCAAGTAACGATAATAGGTTATTTTTATTCACCATAAAAGCGGTCGCTTTATAGCACAGCGACGCTTGGGTGAACAGCAGGAACGAAGCCTCAGAAACAGCGTCTATGTCCCCCCAAACGTCTGTTATGTAGATGATTTCGAAAACCAAAAATGAATACTGGGTGAACATAACGGAAACGGTGTAAATTATTCGTAAAATCTCATGCCTTTTTGGCGGCAACCAAATACCAAAAAAACTTAAAATGTTTCTCGGCCGATCGAGAAATAAGGTG